>OX366527.1:817500-5817500 GCA_947256265.1 Acronicta leporina
TGCGCCTCGTGGTGCTGTGCCACGACCGCCCCACCATCACGCTGCTCAAGCGCGTCGCCACCGACCTGCCCGCGCACATCGCCAAGGTCAAGGTGCGTCACACACACACACACACACACACACACACACACACACACACCGCGCCGTGCGCCTCGTGGTGCTGTGCCACGACCGCCCCACCATCACGCTGCTCAAGCGCGTCGCCACCGACCTGCCCGCGCACATCGCCAAGGTCAAGGTGCGTCACACACACACACACACACACACACACACCGCGCCGTGCGCCTCGTGGTGCTGTGCCACGACCGCCCCACCATCACGCTGCTCAAGCGCGTCGCCACCGACCTGCCCGCGCACATCGCCAAGGTCAAGGTGCGTCACACACACACACACACACACACACACACACCGCGCCGTGCGCCTCGTGGTGCTGTGCCACGACCGCCCCACCATCACGCTGCTCAAGCGCGTCGCCACCGACCTGCCCGCGCACATCGCCAAGGTCAAGGTGCGTCACACACACACACACACACCGCGCCGTGCGCCTCGTGGTGCTGTGCCACGACCGCCCCACCATCACGCTGCTCAAGCGCGTCGCCACCGACCTGCCCGCGCACATCGCCAAGGTCAAGGTGCGTCACACACACACACACACACACACACACCGCGCCGTGCGCCTCGTGGTGCTGTGCCACGACCGCCACACCATCACGCTGCTCAAGCGCGTCGCCACCGACCTGCCCGCGCACATCGCCAAGGTCAAGGTGCGTCACACACACACACACACACACACACACACCGCGCCGTGCGCCTCGTGGTGCTGTGCCACGACCGCCCCACCATCACGCTGCTCAAGCGCGTCGCCACCGACCTGCCCGCGCACATCGCCAAGGTCAAGGTGCGTCACACACACACACACACACACACCACACACACACACACACACACACACCGCGCCGTGCGCCTCGTGGTGCTGTGCCACGACCGCCCCACCATCACGCTGCTCAAGCGCGTCGCCACCGACCTGCCCGCGCACATCGCCAAGGTCAAGGTGCGTCACACACACACACACACACACACACACACACCGCGCCGTGCGCCTCGTGGTGCTGTGCCACGACCGCCCCACCATCACGCTGCTCAAGCGCGTCGCCACCGACCTGCCCGCGCACATCGCCAAGGTCAAGGTGCGTCACACACACACACACACACACACCACACACACACACACACACACACACCGCGCCGTGCGCCTCGTGGTGCTGTGCCACGACCGCCCCACCATCACGCTGCTCAAGCGCGTCGCCACCGACCTGCCCGCGCACATCGCCAAGGTCAAGGTGCGTCACACACACACACACACACACACACACCGCGCCGTGCGCCTCGTGGTGCTGTGCCACGACCGCCCCACCATCACGCTGCTCACACACACAGTACAGGGTGACGTGTCCGCAGGGGTCGGAGGAGCCGCGCTACAAGGTGGAGCTGCAGGCGGCCGAGGGCGCCGTGTGCGTGAGCGCGGAGGGCGTGGGGGGCGCGGTCTCCGTGCTCGTGAGCCTGACGTCCGCCGTGATGCGCGAGCCCGCAGGTGAGCCGCGCCTCGCGCACCAGCGATGTTCGACGCCGCCAATTTCACACAAATACCTCTGTACTATCACTTCTGACCGCTCCTGGCCAACTTTTACATGTTCTAGACAAAACTTAGCGCGCTGACGATATTACGACGGAACGAGTGGAAATTGGTAGTCGAAATCGTCACTTTTAACTCCACCAATCGGAGGACCGACAGCTCAGAACAAACTATCTAGATTATGGTATCATTTGTATTTTTATATTCTTTGTATATGTATTTACTCAGTATTTTTGTTTTACATCTCTATGTATGATGAAAAAAAAAGATAATTTGTTCAAAGTTTACCGCCCGGCGCCTCTCGCGTCGGGCACTGTGTTGAATGCTTATTTTTAGGTGTGAGTAGGTAAGATGCAGCGAGAAGAAAAGGATTTTTGATCATCTATCGCGATATATCATGTGCGTTGACTCCGCACTGGTATATTACTCTACTGAAACGGAGCAAACATTTCCTTGTACTTGATATCTATTCCTATATATTTATTATTTTCTTTATTTACGATTCTGCATCATCATGATATTATATAAATTTATTAGGACTTGAAGCTTGTCATTTTGCAAATTTTAATAATTTAACACATTGTTTATAATTGTTAGAATTTCTAAACGCTTGGTTCTGATATTACTAATGATGTCTTGGCAGTAGGTAGTAGCGCGCGTTATGTCGGGATGCGATTGGCTCGACGCATAAAATCTCACCCCGAGCGAATAGCGCGCGCGGTCCCGCCAGTACTTAGTTAGGGCTACTCGTGTTTGCCCCGTTTTTGTCGATGTTTTGATGGTCAAACACCCTTTGTGTTGTTGTCGCTAGACGGTGGCGACATAAAGCGAGACGACAAGGATGTGCTACCGCGGCAGAAGTGTTTGGACGCGTTGGCCGCCCTTCGGCACGCCAAGTGGTTCCAGGTACATCGCCAAACATTTACAAACGTGTGCGCACTCCACTCCACTCCACTTCACTCCACTCCACGCTGTGACCCGACGACGAATGTCAATGTTAACAAACTGCTCCATAATCCTGAGCCACACATAAATATAGCTTTAAAGTTTTATATAGTTTTTTAAATGCGGGAGTGCGCACGTATTTTTTAGTCACATGTTTATTTATTTTTTACAATTTAAAATAGTAGCCTTTTATGTTAAAAGTCGAGTCAATAATCAGCTCCCATGAACATGTGGCTACAAGTGCTTCTAAGTGTGTCCAAGCTGCGTTTCCCCGCACTCTGTAGTCAACAATGGGAGGGTACACGTGAACAGGAAACGCAGTTTCTGTGAAGTGTGGTCCACGTCTGTTGGCCCGTTTGTCGCGGGGCGGCCCCGGCAGCGGGGCGGCCCCGGCGGCGGGGCAGCGGGCGCGCGGCGCGGGTGCGCCGCGGCCGGCGCCGCGTGACGTAGTGTGTTGTGTAGGCTAGGGCCGCCACGCTGCAGTCCTGCGTCATCATCATCCGCATCATGCGCGACCTGTGCCGCCGCATCCCCAACTGGACGCCGCTCAACCCCTACGTGAGTGTTCACTTACTTTTTACATTGTTTACTAGCCTCCGCTCGCGTGCGTGGAATAGTTACTAAGTCTTAGCGTGATGATATATAGCCTATATGATGACCCGACCTGTTAGTAATATTCATGCAAAATTTGAAGTAAATCCATGCAGTATACTTTTTGAGTTTAGCCCGGATATACATACAGACAAACAGACAAAAATTCTAAAAACTATATTTTTGGCTTCGATATCGATTGTAGATCACGCCCCAAGTATTCTTTTAAAAAATATTCAATGTATAGTTTTGACTTTCCTACGATTTTATTATATGTATAGATTACTCATTATTCATGGTTATTTAGGTCACTGCTTTGTGTATATATTTATGTACATGTCATGTTACATTTATTAAAATTTATTCATTTATTACTAAGTTTTTTTTATGTTATCAATGGACATGATGAGACTTGATGACGAGTCGTAGAGTGCTCAAAGTGTGTGATGAGCTAGCGATAGTGTAGAGTTATTCGACGCTCCGCAATGTTCATCGTCGGTTGAGTGCTCGCTGCCGACATGGCACTCTGATCCTTTTACATACCTACAAATATTTACTTAGTGTTCCGATGATAATTAATATTTCTGACTTCTACACTGGTCATCAAAAAAATCGACCCACCCACTTTTTTTCAATATTAACCGATTCTTTCACAGATAAACTGTTTCACATGTTTATTTTTTGTTTTGAGGGTCGATATGATGATTGAGTTCTTGTTTGCCATAAATCTTACTGCACTTGAAGGTACTTAACAATGTTTTTACACAGAAATACAGGGGGCCTACCATGAACTATTAAAATATTTGCCCTGTACAGGACAGGCCAACTTCGTAGGTTAACCTGGCAGGTTTTCTATTTGTACCATGAGCAATCCCGACTGACTTGCAAGGTATCAACTTCACGCCTGCTACATTATTGCTGAACGGTTCGCTATATTTTATACAAACGTTCTGAAATGCTCTTTCGCATTATTATCGGTTTTACGGTTATGAAGAACTTGATATAATTCATGTAAAAAACAGTTTGTACATTCTTGAAAATTCTACAAAAACTATTCTTTGTTCCAAATCAATGTTTATGACATGATTTATTAAGTTGAGACCCTTTTCAATGGTACTTAAAACACTTAACATGCTTAGTAAAATTAGCGCTATTTTCGAACGACTCTTCAAGTACATCCGTATCAATAATGTCAACACCACAAAAATTTACGAGGTGATTTTGAAAATCAAGTGGGTTCAAGTTTTTGTAAATATTCATAGTTTGTTTAAATACCAGAATACTACATGCAGTTATTTGTATCCCGTCCGTTGTTGTGTTGTGAGTGCAAAAGTGTTTAGGTAGCCAATTCGATAATATGACATCTAAGAGAGTTTCTTACGAACAATTGGAAACATTGTGGGATTTTTTAAATAATCACAAGGACATTGCAATGGGCTACAACAAAAGTGCTCAAGCACGGTCAATGTCTCGCAGATTGTGGACGGAGGTGGCGGAACATTTGAATTCCATTGTTGGTGGTGCTATCAAGGATTTCAAAGGCTGGGCAGCTGTAAGTAAACTTATTTTATATTATTACTTATATATTACTAAATAATAGGTAAGTATGTTCTTGGGTTTAATTTTTATTTGTAGTAATAAAAAAAATAGAAATAAAAATTTTTTGGCACGCCTTTTCTTAAGTAGCTCTTTTGGAAAAAGTACAAGATTCTTGACTTTTATATTGAACTAGCTTCCGCCCACGACATCGTCCGCGTGGAATATTTACTTGGTCTTAGCGTTATTATATATAGCCTTCCTCAATAAATGGGCTATCTAACACTAAAAGAATTTTTCAAATCGGACCAGTAGTTCCTGAGATTAGCGCATTCAAGAAACAAACAATCTCTTCAGCTTTTTATATTATTATAGATTATAATAGAAGATTGGTATCTAAATAATTTAAAGGATTTGGAAAGAGGTAAGGGAGGCCTTTGCACAGCAGTAGGACGAAATGGGCTAGGAAAAATAAAGTTTTAATAAAATATTTTATTTCTCAAATTTCAGTACTGGATAGATTACAAGGGAAAATTGAAAAGGAAATGTGCTGCTGTTCGAACAGCCCAATCACGTACTGGTGGAGGACCAGCTGACAGGGCAATTGTTCTAACGGATATAGAGAAAAAATATCTGTCAATCCTTGGTGAGGATTACGGTTTAGGATTACCAGAAATCCAAGTAGACCCGTTTGATGTGGAAATTCCTTATGTAAGTAAGATACCTCCAAAACTAAGTAGATATCACACTTTTAAAATTGCAATAACTTTTTAAGTATACAATATAAAATTTTGAAATAAAAAGGACTTGAAAAAGAGTTGTATAGTTTACTATAGTTTTAAAAGCTGTGAAAATTTGCTATAACACATTTTTCATTTTAAATCTCTAACCTATAGTTTAGAAAAAAAGTAGTTGTAAATAAAATAATATAAGTTTTACTCATTATAATTTCTTTGCAAATATATGTTAATTAAAATAGACTTAAGAGTTCATTTTAAAAATATAGTTTCAATTATCATATCCCTACTTATATATTTCTAGTAAAAAATCAGATAAATTACTTATACAACATAAATACAGTATCTGTACTTAAAGTGTACAACTAAAATTAATAATAGTTTTCTGTATTTTGTAGGTACCACCAACATCAAATGATTCTCCACTGTCACAGTCAATATTAGTTATGCCTGGAACTTCAGAAGCTGCAGAAGAAAATATGATTGTTGGCCCTGCCGTGCAGGTATGTTCTGTGCCAGGCATAGAGGAACAAGAATCTGCCATCCCTCTACTGATCCAACCTGAACCAATGAGCCCTGCGCAGCCTCAGAGACGACGGCATAGGTCAGCACATATGTCTCAAGGAGCAGCAAGAAATGCTCTAGTTGAAACTAGTCGCATGCGAGCAGAGGCAACACAAGGAATTTTTAATGAACTTTCCCGTATTGCATCTACATTAGAAAATATAAACAACAGGTAATCAAAATATTTATATTATTATTAAATATCTACTTAAAATAATCAAATAATTATAATGACTTTCTACTAATAAAATGAAATCAACTACACTACATACGATACTGATAAAATGAAATTCTTATTCTAGATTGGCCGGCTTGCCCACAAATGAGCGATGAGCTGTCTTCTTGTAGCAAGTCCATGTTGTAGGTCAATATTCTGAGTACTACTCGAAGATTGTCCCTCGCCGTCTATTATATGATGGGTTGGTTGCATTTGAGCTTCTTGTAACACTTCTTCAGATGTCATATTTTGCACAGGTATGTTGGCTCTAATGCAAATATTGTGTAAAATCACACAAGCATTTACAATAGATGCTGCCACACGAGGTTCATAATGTAGAACTCTATGTACAAGAAGACATCTAAAGCGTGCTTTAAGAAGCCCAATAGTTCTCTCTATTGTGTTCCTGGTTCTTACATGTAATCTAGTGTAGTAAGCCTCAGGTGAGTCTGGAGGAGCATCTACAATTGGAGTCATCATACCTTTTCTTAATGGATAGCCAGAATCACCTACAAGAAAAAAATAATTGAATGTACATTAATCATAAAAGAATCTCATTGTTTCTTATTTCTAGAATAATGCAGATAATGTTGCAACAATAATGCAAACAAGTTTAACATTTACGACTATTATTAACTAGAAATAATAAAATAAAAAAAATGTATTAACTATTTTATATTTAACTAACAACAAATCTTTATAATTTGGTACAGTTTTTATTAATGAGAAAAAAACAAACCTAAAAACCACATATTATTTAAATCCTCCATATGCGATTTTAGAGGGTGATTAGCCCATATGAAGGAGTCATGAGTTGCTCCTCCATTGCTGGCATCCACACTAATTACTTCCATAACGGAATTGCACACCTAAAATGATACAATAACTTGATTAACATTCATAGTATTTTCCAGGTAGAACCAAGTACCTACCTAATAAATGAAATTAGGTAAAGCTTGATCTAATTTCATTACAAAACAATACTACTTAGTATGTAAGTAGGTACAAATATATACCATTGTATCTATGTTTAGTAGATAAGGTAGAGAATAGTAGCTAGAATAATGTATATACTTATTTACCAATTGCACATTTAAGGAATGATAATGTTTCCTACAATAAAATCTTTCTTCATTTTGCACTGGTCGTTTTATTGCCACATGAGTTCCATCAATGCACCCTAAAACACCAGGCATGCCAAATTTGTTATAAAATCTGAAAAAGAAAATATCAAATTTACAACTGTAAGATATAAGACCTAGATATCAGTACCTATCTTATTAAAACCATTTTTAACCCCCGACGCAAAAACGACGGGGTGTTATAAGTTTGACGTGTCTGTGTGTGTGTGTATGTGTGTGTGTCTGTCTGTGGCATCGTAGCTCCCGAATGGATGAACCGATTTTGATTTTGTTTTTTTTTGTTTGAAAGGTGAATAAGCGGGGAGTGTTCTTAGCTATGTTTAATGAAAATCGGCCCAAGATGGCCGCCGCCACAAGATGGCGGTTTACATATTTTTTCACAACTCCCACAATATTGGTATCAAATGAAAGGGCCTGACTAGTAGAATAGTATACACTATGATATAAGATATCTAATAGCTATGAAATAATTGTACAAAAGTTGAATAACTAAACGAAGAAAATACCTAATTAAAACGCAAGAAAATAAAAGAAATTAAACAAAATAACTAAGGAGTCCCTACAAAAAGTGTGAAATAACAAATTAAATTAAAAATTTAAAAAAACCCCCGACACAAAAATAAACCTGAATCCCTATAAAAAGAAAAAAATAATCTTGAAATTATAACCCTTCGTAAGTACGTATGAAGTTTTTTGATTAAATTTTGTCGCGTCGGGGGACCGCTCTCTAGCTCTCGCGTGTCTGCCCGCTCGGGTCGCCAAACTTGAATATGTTACGCTCCGCCCACTTTACGCCCTCCCGCGCGTCGCGGCGATGTACGCGCCATCCACATCAATTCTGAATTCGCGCGATTCACGTTCGGGAAGCAAAAAGAAAGGAAAGGATTCACATAATTAGAGAGTGGTCCCCCGACGCGACAAAATTTAATCAAAAAACTTCATACGTACTTACGAAGGGTTATAATTTCAAGATTATTTTTTTCTTTTTATAGGGATTCAGGTTTATTTTTGTGTCGGGGGTTTTTTTAAATTTTTAATTTAATATAGAACATACTTACCCAACTACATTGGCTCTCCGTTCATTAACACTATTTGGGAACTTGATATATTTTCTGCGAAAATATGGGTGATTGAGGCACTCAGTTATCTGCGTCACTACTGCAGACACAGTTTGTTGTGCAACTGAATGTGCAGCGATGTCACCAGTTGGTCTTTGGTATGACCCAGTAGCAAAAAATGATAATGCTATTAAAACCTAAAACGAAGAACATAAATTATCACACTGCATAGGTATAATTGATCTCATTAAACATATTATAGATTTAAATTCTAGGTACAAACCTTGACCTCTATCGATAAATCTGTAAATTTTTTGGGGAGTGGCATGAAAGATTGTAGCTCATTGCAAAGCTGAAGCACCAATTCTTTATTGAGCCTATATCGCTTTACAAACATACCTTCCGGCAGGTCAAAAGGTTTGATTGAATTTCTTATATAAATTCTTTGTATTTTAGCGATTTGTTTGTCACTGTTGTTAGCTCTATCTTCCTCAAGAAACTCAAATATTTCATCTTCATCACACATCTAAAATGAACACCAAAGATAATGATTTTTATTTCGCCTGTAATTTCAAATAACGTCTAATTAATATGATATGCACAAATTCACTTGTACTTACTATTTTTCTTTAAAATTAAAGAAAACAGTTCACAAAAAGTTACTCATACACAGCTGCTAGTTATGACTGCAGGACAGTTCAAATTACAAGTGATCCAATGTCAAAAATTAGTTCATGGTACAACTTTTTGCAGGGCCAGTCCGCTGACATGTTGTCACGTGGCCACTCGCCGGTTTTGGTCAAGTGACCGCTGGCTCGCCGGTTATTCGAAGTGCATATGGTACAAATTAGCCCGACAGGTAACTTTTCGTCTAAAATTGAACTGTTATAAGAGTTCATGGTAAGCCCCCTGTTGAGTGCTGATTTGACGGTTTTACATGGGAACGAATCGGCTCATTGTTCCAGTCAGAATCGGACTTTTCTAGGGATTGGGTGTTAATGTCGTGAAGTTTAATTGTTGAGGCTGTAGTTTTGACTAATTTTGTCTAAAAATAATGGATACCACTGAAGCTGAGGCGGCCCATGTTGTGGCTTTGCTGCAACAAGGCTTAAGTCAACGTGTAGTCGCCAGGAGGTTAAATCTCAGCTGTTCTGCAGTTCGGCGAGTTTACCAAAGGTTTCTGGAGACTGGGCAGTATCGAAGAAGATCTGGATCTGGAAGACATAGGGTGACAACTCAAAGGGATGACCGCTTTATAGTGGTGTCAGCTTTACGAAATCGACACCTTTCTGGCGTTGATCTCCAGCGACGCTTACGTGAAGATCGGGGTGTGGCTATAAGTGACAGTACTGTAAGGAGGAGACTTCGTGAACAGAATTTAAGACCACACAAGCCAGCAACGGGGCCACAATTGACCACAGCTCATCGACAAGCCAGACTTCAATTTGCGCAAAATCACGTCAACTGGTCTATAGGCCAATGGGAGTCAGTTCTTTTTAGTGATGAGAGTCGGATGACTTTATATGGTTCAGATGGCCGTCGTAATGTCATGCGACGACCAGGTGAACGTTATGCCCAGTGTTGCATAAGAGAAACAGTGAGTTACGGTGGCGGCTCTGTGATGTTTTGGGGTGGTATATCTTTAACCGGACGTACGGAGCTGGTTTTTATAAGGAATGGTGCTTTGACCGCGGCACGCTACATCACCGAGATATTGGAAGACCACGTGGTGCCATATGCCGGCTATATTGGAGAAAACTTTGAGTTAATGCATGATAATGCCCGACCACACGTAGCGCGTATTGTCACCGATTATCTTGAAGAAGTTGGCATTCGGGTTATGTCATGGCCAGCAAGAAGCCCTGATCTTAACCCTATAGAGCACATGTGGGACACGCTAAAACAAAAAGTTAGAGCCCGAAATCCAGCCCCTATAACGTTGGAAGACCTGGAAATCGCCATCAGGGAAGAATGGACACGAATCCCTCAGGAGACCATCAAAACCTTGATCAGGTCACTAAAAAGGCGAATGCAGGCCGTCATTCGAGCAAGAGGGGGGAATACTCAATACTAAACTGGAACAATTGTGATCACAGCACTTCAGACTGAAAAATTAGAGCGTGTTTAAAATTAATTAAAAACAGTGTAAAACCATAGTGTTTAACTTTATAGTGAAAAATTCAGGCTTTTTTACCTTTTTCAGGTTTTTTCCGTGTGAAAATTAGTGTAAATAAACCAGACAATTTAAACATATCGGTACTAAACCATTTTGATTAGTTTAGTTGAAGAAAAAATGTGATTTGCGGAAAAACTGCAGGTGGGCCGATTTTTTTGATGACCAGTGTATTACATACTCATAGGTCATAAACATATCGGCGAACTGGGGGAGTAATCCATAAAGTACTTTAAATAATAGTAAATTTTACAATTAATGGATTTCATTAAATGACGCGTTGGGATTCAAATAGATTGAATTGAGGAACGGATTGGAAGTGTGTAAATAGGTATTGTATTGTGTTGTGTTGTGTGGTCAGGCGATGGAGCTGCTGGTGGCGGGCGTGATGCAGTCGGCGGGCGCGGCGCTGTCGCCGGGCGAGGCGCTGCGCCGCGTGCTGGAGGCGGCGGCCGGCGGCCTGCTGCTGGAGCTGGGGCCCGGCCTGCGCGACCCCTGCGAGAAGGACCTCGTCGTACGTGCCGACTGACACACCTAACTGTACTACACTACACTACACTACACTACACTACACTACTAATTACATTATACCTGCTCAGGACGCCCTGGGTAACCTGCCACCTCAAAAACGTGAAGATCTCACTGCCTCTGCACAGCAGTTCCTTAGACAAATTGCCTTTAGGCAAATTCATAAGGTACGTAGAATCATTACTCCATGTTGTATGATTTTTTTTTACCATAGACTGATTTCAATACCTTATAAAAGGCTAGATGACGTATTATTTTTAGTCTCATAAAAAAATTTACTATAAATAGAGGCAAACAACATACATAAACAAAATTAAAAACGATAAAAAAAAATGAACGTTATAAGCATTTTAAGTTTAGGTTTGTCAGAGAGTACTATAAATAACACGTTGTGACGTCAAACCGTGCGTACGCTATTCAAAAGCCACCATTTTGCGTGAAATAAAAACGTTACGCATTCTAAAAATTGAAAACAATAAGAGACCTAAGTGTCTCATATCTCATGTGTAATGTGTGGTGTGTGACGTCGGCAGGTGCTGGACATGGAGCCGCTGCCCAAGCTGAAGCACCCGGCGGCGGGCGGCGCCTGGAAGTTCCCGCGCAAGCGCAGGCGCTCCAACACCGACGCCGACGCAGACGCGCCCAACGGTCACCACGCTATATTATTATTATCTTTTACACTACATTTTAGAAAACACTTTTTAAAAGGGCAATCGCATATCTTTTTGTTTTATAAATACATATTCAGCTCTCGTAGCATCACATGAATTCTATTACGTTAGACATGATGAGACCTGATGACGAGTCGTAGAATGCTCAAAGTGTGCGATGAGCTAGCGATAGTGTCGAGTTATTTGACGCTCCGCGGTGTTTATCTCATGTTGAGCTCTCACTGCCGACATGGCACTCTGATCTAACACCAAATAAAACAAGTTAATGTTCGCAAAAGCGTGAACTTAGCAGTCAATTTCGTTTATTAATTATTATTTCTTTACAGGCGAAGGCAAAGTGGTTAAAACAGAAGAGAAGATGGATGCGTCGGAGAACCCAGTTAAAAAGTAAGATACGAGCCGGCCGTGTCGCCTGCCGCGGTGTGATTGTGCATCACCAGACGTCCATCCACTCATCCGTTTCCGACTTGGCCCCACCTCTGCTCACCTGACCCATACACCTTTAGCAGAACCGAAAATATTTCGGGATAATGCAACATTCAAACGGCATCGTAGGTGATGTATACCACGTTGAACTTAGCGCAGTAGCGAAGTGGCACACCCCCAAATATTTTAGACGAGGAACACTAATTTGACTCGCCCGTTCCATGCAAATCATATTATATCTATTTTGAACGGTTTAAAAAATTTTGTTTGGTCACACAATCAGCCGTGGTGATGATCTGTCCATTCTAGTACACATAAATGCCGCGGCTTATAGTAGTGTTTAATATAAGTTAGGTTTAAAATATTCAATAATAATATAAGTAGTATTAGCGTACGCCAAGAGACAGGGATAGTCGGATTGACGAGATAGTGATCGCTGTGAAGGAATTGTCATGGAGATGATTGCGATTAGAGTAAATGGATCTGCCTGGGACTGGCAAACACTAACGGCAAGTAACATTACTTATTTCGTTCTGTAAAAGCTAGTCAGCGGGCAGTTGTGTCGAGTGTAGGGTTACAGTATTTTACTTTATTCACATTTAGTTCCTTACCCATCCAGCCTCGCTGGGCACGGGTTCGTTTTCCTGCAACGACGCAATTTATTTTTAATATACGATTACCCTATATTTATTAGTTTAGTAAGGTGTATAGTTTTCGTGTATGTATTTTTATGCCGCCTCTAAAGATGGCAATATGTGAAAGTATACATAGTATTGTAACCAGCAATTGGTGTTAAGAATCTGTTTCGGAATCGAAAATAATGTTGAGATATCGACATGTCTACTGCGACAAGTAGTATTAATATTTAGTACCACTTGGTACACGAGGCTTACGTTTTACATATAACATCATGTAGGAATCAATCTCTGGTGTAGCCATTAAGGACAGTTATATCGTAAGCCACTAACATCTGACGACACTTTGAATGTAGGTTATGTAATTTATACATTTTTTAAACAAAGAGTTATTGCAATGTAAACATCGGTAACATTGCAGTAACTCTTCATTTAAATTATTGATCTTATTGCTGATCCTACTTCGAAAATTTTGTAACATTCATACTCTTGGTCTAAAATTCAAATCTCACCATGTAATGTAAAATTTAAATTAGGTGTGAATGTATCTAATAAAATATTATATAATATAAATAGGGTTATATAATAATTGTGACCCACTATAGATAGATTAAAAAAAAACTATTTTGGACTAATTCTGTGAAACCTTTTTTATTTTTATTATTTAAACTGTACTTTGGGAGATTAATGTCATTAAAGAAAATGGAAGCTGCTTACTGGTTTTATTAACTACCCCAAGTTTTTTTTAACAATGTCATCTCATTTTATATTTTCCAATATGTTTACATTACTGGTTGGTTACCTTAATTCGTCGTGGGTTTTTTGACGGGACTTTCACTGGCATATAGCTGATGTAACAAAGAGCAACTACTTTATTTTTAAATACAGCGCGGATAAGTCGCGGGTTATAGCTAGTCTAAAATACGTTTTTACTCAGTCGAGGCCGCAAAATAAATATGAACGTCATAATTGCGGGACCAGTGTTGTGAGATTCTGTTTCGTGTTGTGAAAAAACAGAATTTACTAAATATACGTGGAAGAATCTTTTAATTTCAAGTTGGTCTCGCCATTATGACGTCTATATATATAAAAGAAAGTCGTGTTAGTTACTCCATTTATAACTCAAGAACGGCTGAACCGATTTGGCTGAAAATTGGTGGAGAGGTAGCTTAGAACCAGGAAACGGACAGGATACTTTTTATCCCGTTCCCGTGGGATGTGATGACAGACCGAATTCCACGGGGGCGAAGCCGCGGGCAGAAGCTAGTCTATATATATAAAAGAAAGTCATGTTAGTTACACTATTATATAACTTAAGAACGGCTGAACCGATTTGACTGAAAATTGGTGGAGAGGTAGCTTAGAACCAGGAGACGGACATAGGATACTTTTTATCCCGTACCCGTGGGATGTGATGACAGACCGAATTCCACGGGGGCGAAGCCGCGGGCAGAAGCTATTTATAATAAAACAAGTCCAATTTATTTAAATTATAGGTACAATACTCGCCAATCTTTTTGGCCGGGCTGAAGTTGTTGCACCAGCCCCCTTCAACCCCTATGATACCTTAAAATGTTTTCTGCGCAGCGACGCAGCGTGCCTATGTTCAGCCCGGCCAAAAAGATTGGCGAGTACCTACTGTACCTATCTTGCACGAATCTCTAGGGGGCGCACGGGGGATAAATATGAACGCGTTATTGCATTACACTTATTATAAATCTATCCGTGCGTGGTTGACTTTAATAGATTAAAACCTTACATATCAGCTTAAGCAGCACTATCCACTATTTACGCATCTAGCTCTAAGAATATAATGAAGAGTCACCACTTCATCATATCAGCCTATTGCCGTCCACTGCTGAACGTAGGCCTCCCCCAGAGCGCCAACCATCCCAGTCTTGGGCAGCTCGCATCAATCCGCTGTCAGCCACCTTCAAATCGTCGGTCCATCGTGTTGCGTCCCACACTACTCTTGCCCAAACGCGGTCTCCACTTTAGCACTTGTCTGCTCCATCGATAGTCTATCCGTCTGCAGACATGACCGCCGCACTTCCACTTCAGCGTGCTTATTCTCCGCGCAATGTCGGCAACTTTAGTTCTTTAGCGAATGACTTCGTTGCGAATTTTATCCACCAAAGAAACTCCAAGTATTGCTCTCTCCATTGCACGCTGAGTAACCCTGAATTTGTGGAGTGTCCGTTTCGGCTCCGTAAGTCATCACGGGTAGGACGCACTGGTTATAAATCCTGGTCTTTAGGGATTGTGGGATCGACGATTCAAAGATGTCACGCAGCTTCCCGAATGCCGCCCAGCCCAAGCGAATTCTTCTGGTGGTCTCCTTTTCAAAGTTGTGCCGCCCCAGTTGTATAATTTGGCCAAGATATTATAAATTATGTATTCTTGCACAACCTCGAGGCCAGCGCCATTAACGTATACAGGTCTCGGGGTGAACACTTACCTGATATTAATCCCCGTTATATGCTGGTAAGTGGGTGAACACCTGGGAAACTACTGATTTTTTATTTCACTAGACTGGTTGTTAATCTTTTTGGACTTTTGACTTCTAACCTAACAACTAGTCTGACTTCAACCGAGACTGATCACTACTAACGCAGCTTAACCTTGTAGGTCGGGTGATCAGCTTACTTACTTTACTTTCAGTCAATTTTGGCCAAAATAGTCGATTGACACTACTTTTAGCTACAATATCGACTTACAAGCAAAGGTTTTAATTCTCAGTTGTGAATATTGTACAGCTAATGGTGCAATTACTACAGCTTCCTAGCTGTAGTAAGGGGCCATCCATAAATTACGTAGGAATCTACTAACCTAACCTAACAATGTGTTAGAGATCTACAAATTGTGAAAAACCAATTGTAATTTGAAATTGGCGGGCTCAGCTAAACGATCAGCCTTAACCACAAGTCGCGCGAAGATGAAGTTCACTGAATACTGTGGCGCAATTTTCATCTTCGCGAGACTTTTCGCAAGCTACATACTGCTGTCAATAAAAAAACCATACTGACGAAAGTGACAATTACGAGTAGGTACATAGGTATACATACAGTTCTTGATACGTAGAGAATTTACCGTTAAGTTTAATTTTAAATTAGTCTATATTTGGGATTTAAAATAGGTATTTTAGATTTGAAACTATCTGAAAATCTGGTCGCAAAGATAATCAAAATATACACATTCGTCTATTCTAGAACTGTAGAAGCGTATAATACAGTATAACTCATTGGTTGTGTTATCTACAAGCTGCTTAGAGACAGCTTCTATTACAAGTCAGACTATAAAATGAGACGCAATAATTTGGCAGTTGTATATATTTAACTATTACAGAATATTTCTTTACAATAATTTCTTTGTACAATATGGAGATAAAAATCTGCTTGTGTTCAATAAAAATAAAATGCAACACAAGACTAAAGTTGTCAAAAACGTGACAAAATATATGTCTTTATAAAAAGAGGCCGTTTAGAGGCAAAAATATATTACATGGTCACAATATACAGTTAATTACAATAGTATACAAATTTAAATACATGGGTAGTCTATATTTTTCGATAATTAAACCAACCATCAAACAAGCTAGGCTTAATGTAGAAATGTCTGTTTGTTTGAAACGAACAATTTGCATTTTATTCCTTTGAACCACAAATACCAATATGGAAAAATTAAGTACGTATCTATAATAAGATATACAGTAACTTTGAATTTCAACTGATTAATATATTACTAGGGCGAAGCGAAAATATGGATTTGAAAATACTGCCAACGAGATCAGAACCATGATGAAACTGAAAATTTACATTAAATATACATAACAATGAACTGCCAATCTTTACAAAAGAGGACGTTAACACGGCAGTGATGGTTTTACAACAATGGTCCAAATATAGCCCGTAAGTATAACAAATTGTGTTTTATGTCTAAATTGATTCCGAATCGTACTGCTTCCAGCGAATTTTCACATTCATTGAAATTACAATGCTTTTGTTGATAAATATACATAATTCCAATACTTTATGGCCGATTTACACGGAGCGATTAATTAGACATATTTAGCAACAATAAAGTTTAACCAAGTCAACAATGTTTCGACGATATAATTTATTGTCGTTTCAATAAAACGCATCTAAATAGCTCCGTCTAAATGGGCCCATAAATGTTATCTCTGGAGAGACTGATGAATTATAAATACAGAACGATACGCCTTTCAGAACTTCGATTTCGATGGCCTTTGCACATAAAACGGCCAAGGCCGGCCAGGGAAATAAGGGCTCATAAGGTCTCTCATTGTCATCACATATACTTCAGCTAAAACGTTTTACACAAGAGTAGCCTGGCTTTAGAGGTAACAATAAGGGTGGAACGAGGAACTCTAGCTCAAGTACTGAAATTATGTGAGTTTTTCATATAAGTACATAATTTACGTATTTTACGAGATTTATTGGCCAAATAATTATTAGATTTTCTTTCTTCTTTCAGTCAAAGGTTTATAATATAACTAACGGCTATTCGCGATATCATCGAAATAATTAGTTTTATTTTCAAAACAACCTAAGATTGTTGTTTTTTTTGGTAAATTTTATATTTGGTTAAAATGCATAAATATAATAGACAAATAAACATTGATTCGATTAATCTGTTTAAAAAACAGTTTACATTTACGAGGCAGGTGGAAGCCAACTAAAACATGCGATAAAAATTTGAAATCGTCAAATAAAAAGAATTTTTTCTCTGAATTTTACACTTTTTTGTATTTTTTTTGTACTTTTTTGATGTTTTATGCTTTTTTTGGGTTTTAATGTTTTATTTTTTTGGAAGTTCAATTTTATATTTTTTTTGTTCTTTCAATTGAGTGTCGAATTATTTTTTATAACTTTTCAAAAAATTAAACAGTTTTGAGAGACACTTTTATTTATAACTCTAATAAGTTTTCTTATACATAACTTGTTTTTAAAAATTATTTATTGTACTTTAATTATTCAGCGCGGCCAAGTGCCTCTTATGTAAAATCTTTATAAAACTTATACATAACGCGATATAAAATGCCAGGCGTTTTAATATTACATCAAAGAGTGTCAGTGCTTCGGGCTATGAGGGACAACGTCCAGATGGTGAAACATAAAATTACAAAACAAAACTTAACAATTTTTAGTCTAGATTTGTTTTATTCTAGTGGCTAGTTATTGTAAACTTAACGAAAAATAATTGCGAGGCATCGATGTAAACATATTGGTAGATGCCGACTCTTAACCAGAAATATTAACTACAATAGGTGATCTAACGACTAATTTATTCGACTAAAATCATTATCGACAAAAACTGCAGCAATAAATTACGAACTTTGATAAACAACAGTCTCGATTCGAGTTCATGCGTAAAAAGGTGTAATCGAAAGTTGTGTTAATTTCATAATTATTATCAGTTCATCATGAAGCTAGAGGACTAGCTAACAGACGCTAGAGATAGTTCATAAAGTCCAGAATCCTAGCAGGTGTAAACAATATTTTATACAATCTTTAAATTATTGTTATAGATATGCATTGTTATTATCCTCACATTAGTTTTAGGAATTCTGCTTACCACGTACACCGTAGGAGCACAAGTGTGTCAAAATTTACTTTTACGCATTTCTACTCATCTCACGCGCGATAAATGTTTAGTAATCCGTAAAACCAATTTTAACGCAATCTTGTTGCAATTTAAGATATTTGCTCAATATATGTAATTATACAGACATATTAATTTAAGCTTTTCTCAATTTGAGAAAATTGATAAATTAACATGTCGTTAAACATTTAAATTATTCAATAGAATATCTAGCGAGGAAAGATTAAAGAAGGCGTATAGTAATTTGACCAGAATTGAAAATATTCGTTGGACGTATATTTTGTTCATTATTTCAGCCAAATGTTGAAACTTGACGTTCCTTACATTACATTCAGAGAAAACAATGTATAAATATATCTTATAAAATTTATCATCTGTCTTAGTGGGAAGCCTTCAATAATCTTAAGGTATCTAACAACAGTACATTAAATTGTATATAAAGCGTAACTCAGCGCCAAATATAAGGCAACACAATCATAGCACCATTATTTTTAAGTTTTACGCATTCATCTGTCCTCGCAAACGTATCGATCATCTTATGCATTCGTCGTCGTTGATCATCTGAAGTTCAAGATCAAATAGTGATTCAAATGATATCTAGGAGAAAGTGGCCAGACACTGACAACTCTTGACTCAAATATAATTAGTGGAGACATATCACCCGACATATTTTCTCGTAAACATCATTTGAATTCGAACCACGTGGGTGCGTGTCAACCGCTCGTACTTCAGGCGTAATGTACCATGGTTATTGAGCTGCAAATGTTGCATCCGGAGCATAAACACCTAACAGTAGCACCGTTAAACAGTTACTTAAACATCATACGCTGTACACATACACAATATAATTTTCTTTCGTATATTATCACAGGGAATTTATCATGTCCCATCGTACGCTCTCCCACATATAACGTGACCGGTGCGGTACCTGGCTACCTCCACGCAAAGCATGCATATCATTATATTATTATATGTAATATATATTTTTTTGTCATTTACCCTTTACTCATCACAAAAATACTATTTACATAAAAACCATACACGACCCTAAAATGAATATTTATGTATTTTTTTATTTCTTACTATTTACATTTATTAAATAACTTATAAATAGACAATAATAAATATTTAAAAACGAATAGGACGCCTTTTTGTCGAGGCAGCGTGACGACTTATATTGCGACGGTCGCTATAGTCACAAAATTGAAACCGACTTTACCGACTAGTGAACGACCTGATGACTACAGGACACTGGCTACAATAGCCTTAGTTTCAGTCTTTGTTGACAATGTGTTAGAACATGCGTTTTGGCAACAGGTAATTTAGGTAAAGCCCCATTTCAACATACTCGATTGTCAACACGCTTTTATACAGCACTGACGCATAATTGCGTCACAACTGGACAACTCAGAAAGCCATTCTTAATACAGTCTACAACAAAGAAAACCGTCTAATTAATATCTGGCTATATTATATTTTAGTCATCTATACTGTACAGTTTCTTTTGTTGCCGACTGTATATTAAAATTTTATTTTAGGTAATTACAATCTTAAATATTATCAACTAAATTAGTTATCAATGTTCACAAATTATAATTACCTTCCGATATTTGACCTCAATCGAATATGTTGAACGCATGTTGAACATTCGAACATAAGTTTTGAGGTATAATTTTTATTGTAGCAACAAACGAGAATATAAGAACAGTATATATATTTACACTTAACTTCGGCCCTAGTGCACTGGGTGAGTAGTGGACTATTGAAGTAATAACACTGGTTTGGTATAATTATTGTACTAGCTATAACTAATAATAACAAAACGGTGCTTTAACTATTGTTCATTAGACAAACGAGAAAATAAAAGCCGCATGCTCGCTTTCGTCAATTCTCGAAGAAATTTGCCTACTGATTAGTGCAGGTTTATTTGTTGCCAGAAATACTATACGCTATATTTCGCATAATGTATTTACCTGGCAAAATGGCATTTGAAACATAAATACGCCGCTTCAATAAAAACTCGACCTCAAAACGAATCGAACGTAAATAGTAACATACAAATGGCACTATGGAATGTAAACATATAATTTTCATAGTGGCACATTTACAGTATAATCTAAATACTCAACTATTGTTAAATATCCAATATCATCAACATAGATAAATGTGCGTTGAATATGTGATTCGGGCCCGACTTACCATCAACGTCCGATCCGAGGTCGGCGCGGAGGGGCGGGCCGGGGCGGCGCGGCGGGGCGGGCCGGGGCGGCCGGGGCGGGGCGGGCCGGGGCGGCCGGGGCGGGGCGGGCCGGCGCGGCCGGGGCGGGCGGAGGGAGGCTCGCGGCTCGCGGGCTCGGCCAGCAGCGGGCGGGGCCGTCATCGCTGCGGCCAGGCGTCGGCCAGGCGCAGGCCGGCCGCTAGTCTCTGGTGGCTGTCGCGGAACGTGGCCACGATCTTCTCAAACGTGTCCGGGTCGTACACGGAGCGCGCCGTGTTGGTCAGGTCGAACGGCTCTGCGGTTAGCGGAACAACACGCAAATCACATACTGCTGCCGGAAAATAACTTGAACCAAAATGGTGGATAGTAGTCGATTTTTAGTACAGTTTGCTCGCAGGGGGGAAGTTTGCGCGGTGCATTACTGCGCAAACTTCCCCCCTCTCTCCGTTAGTTTTGGTTCAAGTTGTACTAACTATACTACACATACCAATCTTGCTATAATTTTCTCCTCATCCATCATCCCTTTAGCGTTTTCCCAAATAAGTCGGGGACGACTCCCAATCTATTTTCCATAATTTTCACATGAGTAACCTATTTTCGAAATTGTTGTATTACATGTATTAAAACTACTTTACGGCGATTTGGTCGTGTTATATTTATATTATTAAACTAGCTTTTGCCCGCGGCTTCGCTCACATGAAGCTACATTATGATGATGGTGATGATCTCTTCTTTGTATGGGCCTCTATACATCAGAGGGGTCAAGCTGTATCTCAGGATCCGTCTCATTAATTAATTGAGATAACAAGTTCACCAGTTTTTAAGTTGGGGCATATACTTTCTAAGAGTGATAACAAAATTAAAATTTATTCAGTAGTTTTTGCGCTAACTCGTAACAAACATGGCTTTTTACAATTTTGTAATAGTAGAGAAGAAGAGATGTCGATATTTCGGAACCTTCATCCTGGATTATGTTGTGTTTGTAGGTTTGCATTATTACAAGATTCTGCCTGCGCGGCCGTATGGTAAAGTAAATGGCAGTGTGTATGTGTGTGTGTGTACCTTCGACGCAGAGCAGTTTCCACTGGTGCGGGTCGTTCTTGTGCGCGCGCGCGGCGCGGCACTCCGCCACGGGCACGTGTGTGTGTGTGTGTGTGTGTGTGTACCTTCGACGCAGAGCAGTTTCCACTGGTGCGGGTCGTTCTTGTGCGCGCGCGCGGCGCGGCACTCCGCCACGGGCACGTGTGTGTGTGTGTGTGTGTGTACCTTCGACGCAGAGCAGTTTCCACTGGTGCGGGTCGTTCTTGTGCGCGCGCGCGGCGCGGCACTCCGCCACGGGCACGTGTGTGTGTGTGTGTGTGTGTGTGTGTGTGTGTACCTTCGACGCAGAGCAGTTTCCACTGGTGCGGGTCGTTCTTGTGCGCGCGCGCGGCGCGGCACTCCGCCACGGGCACGTGTGTGTGTGTGTGTGTGTGTGTGTGTGTGTGTGTACCTTCGACGCAGAGCAGTTTCCACTGGTGCGGGTCGTTCTTGTGCGCGCGCGCGGCGCGGCACTCCGCCACGGGCACGTGTGTGTGTGTGTGTGTGTGTGTGTGTGTACCTTCGACGCAGAGCAGTTTCCACTGGTGCGGGTCGTTCTTGTGCGCGCGCGCGGCGCGGCACTCCGCCACGGGCACGTGTGTGTGTGTGTGTGTGTGTGTGTGTGTACCTTCGACGCAGAGCAGTTTCCACTGGTGCGGGTCGTTCTTGTGCGCGCGCGCGGCGCGGCACTCCGCCACGGGCACGTGTGTGTGTGTGTGTGTGTGTACCTTCGACGCAGAGCAGTTTCCACTGGTGCGGGTCGTTCTTGTGCGCGCGCGCGGCGCGGCACTCCGCCACGGGCACGTGTGTGTGTGTGTGTGTGTGTGTGTACCTTCGACGCAGAGCAGTTTCCACTGGTGCGGGTCGTTCTTGTGCGCGCGCGCGGCGCGGCACTCCGCCACGGGCACGTGTGTGTGTGTGTGTGTGTGTACCTTCGACGCAGAGCAGTTTCCACTGGTGCGGGTCGTTCTTGTGCGCGCGCGCGGCGCGGCACTCCGCCACGGGCACGTGTGTGTGTGTGTGTGTGTGTGTGTGTGTACCTTCGACGCAGAGCAGTTTCCACTGGTGCGGGTCGTTCTTGTGCGCGCGCGCGGCGCGGCACTCCGCCACGGGCACGTGTGTGTGTGTGTGTGTGTGTGTGTACCTTCGACGCAGAGCAGTTTCCACTGGTGCGGGTCGTTCTTGTGCGCGCGCGCGGCGCGGCACTCCGCCACGGGCACGTGTGTGTGTGTGTGTGTGTGTGTGTGTGTACCTTCGACGCAGAGCAGTTTCCACTGGTGCGGGTCGTTCTTGTGCGCGCGCGCGGCGCGGCACTCCGCCACGGGCACGTGTGTGTGTGTGTGTGTGTGTACCTTCGACGCAGAGCAGTTTCCACTGGTGCGGGTCGTTCTTGTGCGCGCGCGCGGCGCGGCACTCCGCCACGGGCACGTGTGTGTGTGTGTGTGTGTACCTTCGACGCAGAGCAGTTTCCACTGGTGCGGGTCGTTCTTGTGCGCGCGCGCGGCGCGGCACTCCGCCACGGGCACGTGTGTGTGTGTGTGTGTGTGTGTGTGTGTACCTTCGACGCAGAGCAGTTTCCACTGGTGCGGGTCGTTCTTGTGCGCGCGCGCGGCGCGGCACTCCGCCACGGGCACGTGTGTGTGTGTGTGTGTGTGTGTGTGTGTACCTTCGACGCAGAGCAGTTTCCACTGGTGCGGGTCGTTCTTGTGCGCGCGCGCGGCGCGGCACTCCGCCACGGGCACGTGTGTGTGTGTGTGTGTGTGTGTGTGTGTACCTTCGACGCAGAGCAGTTTCCACTGGTGCGGGTCGTTCTTGTGCGCGCGCGCGGCGCGGCACTCCGCCACGGGCACGTGTGTGTGTGTGTGTGTGTGTGTGTACCTTCGACGCAGAGCAGTTTCCACTGGTGCGGGTCGTTCTTGTGCGCGCGCGCGGCGCGGCACTCCGCCACGGGCACGTGTGTGTGTGTGTGTGTGTGTACCTTCGACGCAGAGCAGTTTCCACTGGTGCGGGTCGTTCTTGTGCGCGCGCGCGGCGCGGCACTCCGCCACGGGCACGTGTGTGTGTGTGTGTGTGTGTACCTTCGACGCAGAGCAGTTTCCACTGGTGCGGGTCGTTCTTGTGCGCGCGCGCGGCGCGGCACTCCGCCACGGGCACGTGTGTGTGTGTGTGTGTGTGTACCTTCGACGCAGAGCAGTTTCCACTGGTGCGGGTCGTTCTTGTGCGCGCGCGCGGCGCGGCACTCCGCCACGGGCACGTGTGTGTGTGTGTGTGTGTACCTTCGACGCAGAGCAGTTTCCACTGGTGCGGGTCGTTCTTGTGCGCGCGCGCGGCGCGGCACTCCGCCACGGGCACGTGTGTGTGTGTGTGTGTGTGTGTACCTTCGACGCAGAGCAGTTTCCACTGGTGCGGGTCGTTCTTGTGCGCGCGCGCGGCGCGGCACTCCGCCACGGGCACGTGTGTGTGTGTGTGTGTGTGTGTGTGTGTACCTTCGACGCAGAGCAGTTTCCACTGGTGCGGGTCGTTCTTGTGCGCGCGCGCGGCGCGGCACTCCGCCACGGGCACGTGTGTGTGTGTGTGTGTGTGTGTGTGTGTACCTTCGACGCAGAGCAGTTTCCACTGGTGCGGGTCGTTCTTGTGCGCGCGCGCGGCGCGGCACTCCGCCACGGGCACGTGTGTGTGTGTGTGTGTGTGTGTGTACCTTCGACGCAGAGCAGTTTCCACTGGTGCGGGTCGTTCTTGTGCGCGCGCGCGGCGCGGCACTCCGCCACGGGCACGTGTGTGTGTGTGTGTGTGTGTACCTTCGACGCAGAGCAGTTTCCACTGGTGCGGGTCGTTCTTGTGCGCGCGCGCGGCGCGGCACTCCGCCACGGGCACGTGTGTGTGTGTGTGTGTGTGTGTGTACCTTCGACGCAGAGCAGTTTCCACTGGTGCGGGTCGTTCTTGTGCGCGCGCGCGGCGCGGCACTCCGCCACGGGCACGTGTGTGTGTGTGTGTGTGTGTACCTTCGACGCAGAGCAGTTTCCACTGGTGCGGGTCGTTCTTGTGCGCGCGCGCGGCGCGGCACTCCGCCACGGGCACGTGTGTGTGTGTGTGTGTGTGTGTGTGTGTGTGTACCTTCGACGCAGAGCAGTTTCCACTGGTGCGGGTCGTTCTTGTGCGCGCGCGCGGCGCGGCACTCCGCCACGGGCACGTGTGTGTGTGTGTGTGTGTGTGTGTGTGTACCTTCGACGCAGAGCAGTTTCCACTGGTGCGGGTCGTTCTTGTGCGCGCGCGCGGCGCGGCACTCCGCCACGGGCACGTGTGTGTGTGTGTGTGTGTGTGTGTGTGTACCTTCGACGCAGAGCAGTTTCCACTGGTGCGGGTCGTTCTTGTGCGCGCGCGCGGCGCGGCACTCCGCCACGGGCACGCGCGCGCCCGCGCGGACTGACACCGCCATCTTGTCGTACCTGAACATACAATAACTCTAATCACATTTATTTTAAACATTGTATTTAGCTATCTCTTCCATCTAGCCAAAAGTCACTATATCTATAACACATCACAGTCTACATTGTATCCGCGTAGTAGCGCAGCATGTGCAGGAACAGCTCGGCGAGCGTGGTGCGGGTGTGTGCCGCCGCACACGTGTATACACTCACGGGAAGTCCGCGTAGTAGCGCAGCATGTGCAGGAACAGCTCGGCGAGCGTGGTGCGGGTGTGTGCCGCCGCACACGTGTATACACTCACGGGAAGTCCGCGTAGTAGCGCAGCATGTGCAGGAACAGCTCGGCGAGCGTGGTGCGGGTGTGTGCCGCCGCACACGTGTATACACTCACGGGAAGTCCGCGTAGTAGCGCAGCATGTGCAGGAACAGCTCGGCGAGCGTGGTGCGGGTGTGTGCCGCCGCACACGTGTATACACTCACGGGAAGTCCGCGTAGTAGCGCAGCATGTGCAGGAACAGCTCGGCGAGCGTGGTGCGGGTGTGTGCCGCCGCACACGTGTATACACTCACGGGAAGTCCGCGTAGTAGCGCAGCATGTGCAGGAACAGCTCGGCGAGCGTGGTGCGGGTGTGTGCCGCCGCACACGTGTATACACTCACGGGAAGTCCGCGTAGTAGCGCAGCATGTGCAGGAACAGCTCGGCGAGCGTGGTGCGGGTGTGTGCCGCCGCACACGTGTATACACTCACGGGAAGTCCGCGTAGTAGCGCAGCATGTGCAGGAACAGCTCGGCGAGCGTGGTGCGGGTGTGTGCCGCCGCACACGTGTATACACTCACGGGAAGTCCGCGTAGTAGCGCAGCATGTGTAGGAACAGCTCGGCGAGCGTGGTGCGGGTGTGTGCCGCCGCACACGTGTATACACTCACGGGAAGTCCGCGTAGTAGCGCAGCATGTGCAGGAACAGCTCGGCGAGCGTGGTGCGGGTGTGTGCCGCCGCACACGTGTATACACTCACGGGAAGTCCGCGTAGTAGCGCAGCATGTGCAGGAACAGCTCGGCGAGCGTGGTGCGGGTGTGTGCCGCCGCACACGTGTATACACTCACGGGAAGTCCGCGTAGTAGCGCAGCATGTGCAGGAACAGCTCGGCGAGCGTGGTGCGGGTGTGTGCCGCCGCACACGTGTATACACTCACGGGAAGTCCGCGTAGTAGCGCAGCATGTGCAGGAACAGCTCGGCGAGCGTGGTGCGGGTGTGTGCCGCCGCACACGTGTATACACTCACGGGAAGTCCGCGTAGTAGCGCAGCATGTGCAGGAACAGCTCGGCGAGCGTGGTGCGGGTGTGTGCCGCCGCACACGTGTATACACTCACGGGAAGTCCGCGTAGTAGCGCAGCATGTGCAGGAACAGCTCGGCGAGCGTGGTGCGGGTGTGTGCCGCCGCACACGTGTATACACTCACGGGAAGTCCGCGTAGTAGCGCAGCATGTGCAGGAACAGCTCGGCGAGCGTGGTGCGGGTGTGTGCCGCCGCACACGTGTATACACTCACGGGAAGTCCGCGTAGTAGCGCAGCATGTGCAGGAACAGCTCGGCGAGCGTGGTGCGGGTGTGTGCCGCCGCACACGTGTATACACTCACGGGAAGTCCGCGTAGTAGCGCAGCATGTGCAGGAACAGCTCGGCGAGCGTGGTGCGGGTGTGTGCCGCCGCACACGTGTATACACTCACGGGAAGTCCGCGTAGTAGCGCAGCATGTGCAGGAACAGCTCGGCGAGCGTGGTGCGGGTGTGTGCCGCCGCACACGTGTATACACTCACGGGAAGTCCGCGTAGTAGCGCAGCATGTGCAGGAACAGCTCGGCGAGCGTGGTGCGGGTGTGTGCCGCCGCACACGTGTATACACTCACGGGAAGTCCGCGTAGTAGCGCAGCATGTGCAGGAACAGCTCGGCGAGCGTGGTGCGGTTGTGCGCGCGGCGCGTGTCGGCGGCGGCGTCGCAGGCGCGCGGCAGGATGGCCGGGCTCGTGCCGCCTGCGGACACACACACACACGCCACGTCAGCGACTGGCTGCTCCACACCCACACGCCACACACTACGCGCTACACACTCACACTGCAGGAAGTGTATGACCATGAGCGTGAGGGAGTACGAGGACAGCGTGCGGTGGCGCGCGTCGTTGATGTCGTGCGCCTGCGCCCACAGCTTGGTCAGCGCCACCAGCGGCCGCACGCGCCAGTCCACTGCCAACACAACACAACACAACCCATCAGGACAACATAACACAAACTAAATATCGTTTATTATATTTATATTGAGAACTTTTATGTAGTAAATTAAAAAAGACAAGTGGTAATACTCACGTCTTGAATAACAGTGTAATAGGTTAGTATTGCGAATGCCGACGACGTTGTTACAGTTGAGGTCCACTTGCAGTCCGTTGCGGGAGTCGCGGAACTTTAGGATCGGTACCTTTGCCTGGATTAACTCTGCATCTGAAAATAAAGAATTGAGTTGAGTTTTCAGTTCTTTACCAGACTCTAAGACTACATTTGTTTGCCGTTAAACCCTTCGGATAAAATAGTTATAGCCATGTTTAAATTACATAATTATTATGGTTGAACTGTATTAGAGTAGATTCGTAAGTTTAGGCAAAATGTATGTTAGAATGGGACGAGTTTTCATCGTGGGAGAGGCATGTTTCGGCACGAATGGGCCGGCTCAACCGAAGTGATACCACGGCCTCACAGAAAACCGGAGTAATACAACACTTACGTTGTGTTTCGCCGAGTCAGTGAGGATACCGGAGGCCCAAACCCTTTTAAAAGTCGAGCAACGCGATTGAGACTTCTCTGGTGTTGTGTGTGTCCATTAGCGGTAATAGCTTACCATCAGGTGATCCATCTGCTCGTTTGCCCCCCTGGTATCACTCCGGTCGAGCCGGCTCATTCGTGCCGTAGTATGGCTCTCCCACGTCATAATATATAATATACATTTTTCTGAACATGTCATTAATAGTAAATATAGAATATAATAAAAAACGAATGTCAAGTATAAGTTATCAATCAAAGAATATGGTACAATGGGTGGTCTTATCGCTAAAAGCGATCTCTATGACAGCCAACCTTTGGATGGACTCAAGAGAAAGGAAAGGCGTACACAAAAGAAACTAAACACTTAAATGAAATATTACACAAATTTCAAATATAGCAAATACACATACATAATATACTTACTGGGGTCAAAGCTTCGGATATAGCTGAGTATGTAGTTGAGGTGCAGCAGCGCATGCGCGCGCGGGTCGAGCTCGTCCACCGGGCGCACGTACAGGCACAGGTCCATGTCGGACGAGTCCAGCCCGAAACCCGACATGGTGGACCCCACCACGTACAGACCGTATCGCGGGAATATTGTCTGCGTGTCACAACAAATACTTCAATTGACGTCTTCAGTTGTCTATTAATGTTAAAAAAGATGGAATTGGAATGCAGAATAGTTTTTTCGACTAAGGTGAAAACGATAATAAGCGCTGGATAATAACTCCACTATTATAAAATCGTAAAAAAGCTGCCTGTACATTAGAGATATTAAAAAAAAAACAGTGGGTTATACTCCTATATAAACGTATCGGAACTAAAAGAAATTGTTTTTAAAAATTCTTGTCTGTTGGCTATTTATGGGTTGGCGCAAAAACTACTGAATAGATTTTAATTCTGTTACCACTGTTAATTAAGAATTAGATTATGCTAATTAAGAATAATTTGGATTTAGATTAGGTAAGATATTTAGAATAATGGATATTCGAACATTCTAGAATAACGTTTGCCATAATGCTGAGTCGCGACAAGGTATCAGGTCATCAAAATAAAACAAACGTAAGTGTTGACTGACAAAACGACGTCGTATCGCACTGTTTAGCGCGTGAATTACGAATTACTTTCTGTGTAACTATTATCTTCTAAGAACAATAAACGTGTTTATAAAAATAGACCCTAGTAACACCGTATCTTACTTAACTATATAGGGTAACTAGTAATTAGTGGAACATACTTAAACACGGTAAACAACTTTCTCAGAGATTCATATAAAAAAATATCCAAATTAAGTCATTTAGCACAGGGTCGCGCGATAGCAATAATATTAAACACACAAATGTGCGACACGAAAAATTAAATAAAAGAATCGTGTCTTTAGAAAAGTTATTTGTATTAATGCGTTTAGTACACTACTTACCAGTTATTAACAGTAATTTAAGGCCTCGGGAACCTAAACAAAATCTTAAAATATTTCTAATAGAAATGGCGTCTTGTTGTTTCTGTTCGTTATATATTCGACATTGGAGCGCAAGTTGTCTAAGGTAGGTAAGGTGAGGTAGGAGTTTAAGCTCCAAAATCCGACATAATTCGACCCATGTTAGTTGAAGCCATTGAATACAGCACTAAAAACTTGGAAATCAATTTATTTTACATAGATGTGTGTCAAACGAACCTTTATTGTGATGAAAAGATATCTCCAAAGGTTCATTTTCTTTCTGAAGGTCTCCTCTGTTTGCTGTGATTTTATGAACTTGTCCCATATCTCTTGAGATAATGTGTCCCATTTTGAACCTAGAAATGTTACATATGCTTCAATTTTTTTAATACATTTCCTAACAGCTTTTGCCTATGTAGTAACTGCATTTACGAACAAACACAAACACTCGGAACATTTCGTTTTGTTGTCTGGGATACAAAATATTTGTTCCATGTGAGAATCGAACCCAAGACCTCGATATTGTTTGACCAATGCGCCCATAAAATCGACAGTCTACAAATGATGGAGATCCTCTACGAAGATAATTTGTTTAGTCATGATTCGTGAATTTTACGGGTATTTTGAAATTGTGTGATTATGAAGTCTCACTTGCCAAGTAATGAAGAAATAGTAAAGATCCAGAAGAGTTACGTACGTGTTATTCAATTAACTGCTTACTATATTGATTCATGTCGTATTTTATGGCATAATATTAATGATTTTTAAGTGGGTGGAGGCTTAATGTGTAGTGGAGAGTCTTCGTATGCCCTAACGACGTAAATTAAAAAAACAACCCACCATGAAAAAATACTTTTAGCAGTTTGTGAATGAATTACCGTGCGAGCGAGAGCCATGCTTCGGAATGAATGGGCCGGCTCGCCCGCAGTGATATCACGGTCTCACAGAAAACCTGGACGCCCAAACCCTATTAAAAGGCGGGCAAGAGTCCTCTGGTGTCGGTCGTCATTTGCCATCAGGCCATCCGTCTGCTCGTTTACCCCTATCCCATAAAAAAAACTAAACTGGCACCTAATTGGCTTATCTAAGTAGTGCAAAAACTCAGCATAGGATAGTTATAAACTAAAAAGGCATAAAAATGAAATAAATTATATGAAGTCTAATTCTCGGCTAGTGAGTCGGAATTTTAGGAAAATTCTAGTAGTCTGGGAAAAATAGATTATCGAGGATAAAACCGCGGGTACATTACTTTGATTATTGAATGTACTTATAATGTGTTTAAAATTGTAATATTTCTTCCTATGGGCCTCGTTGATTGAATTAAATGAATTTTATTTATTTATTTTATTTTACTAGGTATTCATAAAACGTTAACCTTGAACTTGTAAAATGAACAGATGTTGTTTTGAAAAATTTTAATTTATCAAGAAATAATATGATATTTACACAAACGGGTAGGTATGTTAATTTTTTCTTTTACATTGTTTTGTAATTATCTTTTGTAAAGTAGCATCTAGTGTGTCTTTTCATTTTGTAGTGTCAACAACATTTGTCACATTTGTTCAAACTATATTATTATGTTGTATAGTGTGATAACGAACAGAATTGAATAATGAATATAATTTGTTTAATTAGAGTCAGGATGTTTGCAGATATGTACTTAATTAAAGCCATAATCGCTGCTGGTGTATCTGTACTATTTCATAACAGGGTAATTTAAAAATACTGCTTTTATATTTCAAAAACTATGATTAAACTGTACCTAATAAAGTATGTACCTACATGACACAGAGTTATTTCCTTCAATCCGCAACATTCACTCTTGACATCTCATGACTAAAACTGACGCGATGACAGTTTTAACGAGAGAAGTTGACGAGAGGAAAACGCATATCTTAGTATCCGACTGCGCCAGAAGTAAGGTTATGTTTATCGAGAGTTTGTATTTTTCAAAAAGAGAAGATTCATTCATTCATTCAATTTACGAGGTTCCCAAACTTTTAATCTCATACACCACGTTCAAATTTAGCTGGTTCCGGTGGACGGCCCTGTAGCTACATTTCCACCATATTCTCAAAACGTCACGTTTTTCGTGGCCTGGATACCTGGACCACTTTGGGAGCTATTGATCTAAGTGATAGCTGAATATCTATCACAGTCAGTTTATTGATAACAAAATAACAAAGACAATTTAAATTGACATTCGTTCGTATTAGTTTACTTTGAATATGGGCCTTAGACTCGACCACAGAGCTAGCGATTACTGTTTTTAACTTCATAATAAAATTTATCAGAATTACATTCGCTTGCTAAGGGCGTGAACTGACGACGCGAAAGAATTCGTGCGATCGGCAACCGCGTGAAACTACCCATAGTGAAGTCATAGTGTCGAACTTGCTTCCGTGATATGTGTGGCCCACTAACCGTTTAGCAAGTCGTCGGGCGTGAACTTGACCTGGAACGGGTAGGAGCCGTTCAGGTACCTCTCAGGCGCGATGCGGCGCTGCGGGCGCGGGTCCCGGCCGCGGCGGCCGCGCCACTCGCGCGCCTGCCCGTACCCGCCCGCGCCCGCGCCCGCGCCCGCGTAGTGCGCACTCGACCCGCGCTCCGTGTTGCGGGACGCATCGTCACCTGACAATGTTACACACATCTAAATATTACCGCTATTCACATTCCACGGGAAGCGTGATACTTTTTTCAGCCGATAGGCTCTAATCACTATGGGGCCTATCATTGCTATGATAGGCCGTAGACATTAGGAACGCTACTGGAAATAAATAACTAGTATTGAAAATAAATGGATGAGGATATCATTTTTGTTTGTTTTAAAAGTAGACACACCTTTGTGGGCGTTTTGTGCTGACAATCCTTGTAGATAATTAATTTAAAATAATTATGATAGTTAACTGTAAAGATTTTTTTTATCAACTGGTGATTTTGATTGCGTTGAAAATTGAATCACAATGGTTGAAATGATTCGCGTACTGGAAAAATTTAACGCAGCTAGTTTAGCTAGCTGTCAGCAGTGAAGTTCTCAAATGTCAAATCACTTTTAGAGTAACAAGGCTTACCATTATCCGTGCCGTAGTACATACTTTGTGGGTATCAGGCAGGTTGAGAACCTTAGTTAAGTTAATTAATACTTATGTAGGAAAATAAAATTGTTACTTAAATCAATGTAGGATCATATTTTTAAAATAAAAATCCTATATGTTAGTAGGAACGGTAACTCTGCTTGATAACAGATGAACGTGAGTCAACACGTAATTGAGTTATAAGAAATAGGGTAACCTAATTACGAGGTGAGTGACCGGTAAGATCTGGTTGAGCCCCGCTTATAAGTTTGCATTGCCAATTACGAAATGTAGCCATGCAAACGTCGTCTGCTGCATGTCTGCTAGACAGATTAGGCACTTGAAGAGAGAACATATTTTCTCTTTAAAATTTTATATGTACTTAGCTAAGTATTCTTAAATAATTATTCACAAAAACACCATGTTTGGTGCTATCACCACGGTATGTTTGTTAATTTGCCGCGCGGGACAAAGTTCCAGAGGATTTACCGCGCATAATCGAGACGAGGCTTAAGTATTTAGTTAGAATGTTAGTAATTTAAAAGAAGAATCACACAAGAAGAGTAAACTAAGTGCAGGTTTCCATAAGCATAGGGAACCAAACGCTAGCTATCCATTACAACTCATATACGTCTACGATAACTGTATATATTCTTTATCTATCTATATATAAATAAAACAAAGTCGAGTTAGTTACACCATTTATAGCTCAAGAAGGGCAGGACCGATTTTTAAGATCTTTGATTGGCCTCCACTTCCAATAGCAGTTTATCTATTAAAACATCGGAAAAAATAACGAAAAAACAATATAGGTAGGTATTTACCTACACTTTGTATTGGGATTCGGGAACGGATGAATCACAGAAATAAAACATAGACAAAAATTAAAATGGCGTTGTATGGTGTTAGTAAGGCCCTTAGAAGGCATTGTCCGAACTCCTAAGTGGCTTGAGTTATTTTGATAAAAAAATGTTTGTCTCTGGATGGTTTAAATTCACAATTTGAACCGGTAGATGGCAACGCCGTTTTTTAATTTATTTAGCGGCTGGAAGATAGAAATAACTCAATATTTTCTTCCCTAACAGGAAGCTACGATTTATCAGCTCAAATGTATCATCAAACTGCTCAAAATGATGGCTTGTCAAGGACAGCTGTTGCTCATTACTTTTCTTAAATAATTGTAAGAGAGCATCATTAAATAAATTACACTTGTTCTTGTAAGCAAAGCTGGGGAAAGCTTGGGAAGACTGCATAAAGAGAACGAATTCCTGTTAATAATGCTAATTAACGTTCGATAAAAATGACTTAGCAACACTATTAACTGAATATTAAATATAAACTAAGGTGACTGGCCATAATTGTGTTAGTTATGGTATTTTAACAGGCGTTAAGTTTCTAGCGAGAAAATAGAAATTATATTGATTTGTTACGCGAAATTGGGGTAATATTTAAATTAAAATATATAAAGCTGAAGAGTTTGTTTGTTTGCTTGAACGCGCTAATCTCAGGAACCACTGGTCCGATTTGATAAATTCTTTCAGTGTTAGATAGCCCATTTATTGAGGATGGCTATGGCTATAGGCTATATATCATCACGCTACGCGGACGAAGTCGCGGGCAGAAGCTAGTATTTAAATTAATTCTGCAACGCGTCTAACCAAGCTTCGAGAGAAAATTTTAACAATTTGTCTCGAATTGTTTGTGTTTATGTTAAAAACTTTGTAAATGAGGTCAGATGTCAGTAATATTATTGCATAGATAATTGAAATTGGTCCTTGCCTCGCAATGCAAAGAATTCATCGTATTTACTCTGCTTACCTAATTGGAGCAATATTGTTCGAGATTGTTTATTTATTTTACACTTTAAGAGACTTCTAAACGATACTTAACCATATTTAATTCGATGTGCTAGTTTGCTGATTGAACTAGAACTGTGGTAGATTCGCGTGTGTGATAAGTAAGACCGTGATCAACTTCACACGCTATTGCAGAATACTAGGTAGCAGGTAGCTTGCTGACATACAATATTCACCGTATGTACATTATATTGAAGCATTTTAAAATGCAACTATCTAGAATATTCTAAATTACAAAACAAAATTACATCTCTTGTAATGACTGTGTCATACCGAAACGCTTGCCGCTTAGGAATCAGAGTTTAAAATAATGTAGATAGGACCTACACTTGAATACGCAAGATGCTGATGACTAAATAATTTAAAAATGAACAAATGAGTAAGACTGCTTTATTGGTCTAGCGATCGCAAGTGCGTTTGCGGGGTTTTACGATCTTTGTCGGCAGTGTTTTTAACGTTTAGAAATTCCCAGTATGGTGTTTCAGATTGTACCTAATACATTTAGGTATATTTCGTTCATCCACTTAATCATTCGGAGAATAATGTGTGTTGGTAGAAAGCGAGTACTGTGGAAGCCATTTCTTTTAAATACGCGCATTGTCACTGTAGCATTGCTTGGCGCGGCTAGTTAAATCTTCAATGATTTTAGATATCTAGTAAAGATCCCTTGAAATCTAAGTATGTCTAACCTTGACCAAAAGAATTGTGTCAAAGCCATTTTAAAAATTTCGCTAATTTTATTCGTCTATTTGCCAAAATGCCAAGCGCTCACACTTCACATAGGTAGCCACTAAATTACTTTGACATGTAGAAAACAATCTAGGAACTTTTAAGTTATAAGACTGCACAATACATAGACTACATAATCGTAGTTTCTCATATTTGAGGTTACCGTTTATTGAAATGGAGCAATAGAAACCCGCAAGGAATTGCGAATTGCGGTTTCTGATCGTAGAAAAACCATATATCTTCCACGTATTCCCAGCTGTATTAATAAAGCTAGATTTGTAAGAAAGCAAGATTTTAAAACAGCTTAAAATGCGTTGATAATTGATATGTATGCTATGTACACTTGTGGATGCTATTGTCGACGCCAGCTGCAGTATCTGCGGGGGCCTATTCTTAGTCGCGAATCACACGGCATAACGAACATCGTGTCTAGATTTTTATGCTAATTTGGAAATTCAACGGGCGATCTGTTCTCTGAAAGCGGATACTTCGCTCTTGCTATTTAGGTCGCAAGTAATGATTATTTCTCGTTCTATTTATTAGACCGACAAAACTTTACTTGTAGAAAGGCGTCTAGATCTTAACATCACTCAATCCAAGATAAACATGATATAGCAACTATATTACGCAGTTGTTTTCATTCAGTTTAAGGAATACAAATGGGTAACTGCGATAATTTTTCCACACCAACGTATAAATTCTCTATTAATATAACTCATGTTTTCATAATAAAACCAACGTTTTTTGTATAGATTTTTAAATATTACAAGCAGTAGGTACAAATAGGTGCTATAGTCATTCTGTTGCAGGTATTGTAAACATTAAAAACGTCATAAGAATGTAAGGTGGTGTGCTAAACTCGTGCGTCTTCAAAATTTGCGCGTCACTGCCCGAGTCGGTCATGAGAGCAAACGAGGCGGGCCCAAACTGACAGCTCGCTATTTTTCTTTTTTTTCGCCTCATATCAAAGTAAACACGTTTCACGAGACCGAGAGAAACCAACCGATCTATTGACTTATCTCTGGCTTCTCAAGGCTAAATCATTTAGATATTATTTACAATGTTATCTAATATTCAAAGTTAACGTTACATTCAACATGTACACCACGCATTCTATTGTCACCTATAAGTTAATGAAATAAAGTATAAAATGATGCGTCGAGTTAATGTGGATATTCTAAACATCTAAATATAACGCAGCAGAAAATGTGTCTACAATGGGATTTTATTCTGGGTTTACGTGTATAAGTTTACACGTGCGAAACTGTAAACAGGAACGCCAAACAAGATGTTATAGTTTCATGAAAAGTAATTTAGGCGACAGTACCTACCTACATACTGTATTTTTTTACGGTAATCTTTTTTTTTCTTGAGTCAAGTGCATGCAGCGTGTTGTAAAAGATAGGAGATTTATGACCAGTACAGACGATACAAAGTACCTAGGCCATAACTTAGTTGCCAATAGGCGCAGTTATTATATTATATTTTTTTAACATAATTAAACTAGAGACTTACGTCGTTTAGTTTGTCAAACTAAACAGAGCGTTATCGTATCACGTTTTGTTGTTTATAACAAAACTACGCAATAGTGTCGTCAGGAAATTCAGAGATGTGATTAAAAATAAAATCAACACAACGAAAAAGCGTGTCACGACTAACTAGCGACTACTGGCCCATTTTTTGGAGGATCTAAGCTTTTGCAGAATCTACTATAAGTACCTAGACCAGTAGTTCCCAAAGTTGATTGGAGAGTGATCCATATCATAACAACTTGCATTTTCGGGAATCACTTATTACTGTTATGAAGACAAAGGGGATATAATTTATGATTTCATTTAAACAGTGCTCGCTTATAGTTTGGGAAATACTGACTTCGACATACAGAATAATAATAGGCTTTTAATTATTACTCCATAATGTATGTATGTAGTAAGCCCAAAGTACAGTGAAGCGTCACCATTTATAAAATGGGATTAATTCGCATAGGCCAAGGCCAAGAATTAGAGTACATTTTGGCATATTTTTTTACTATCTACAATATTGTAAGGTAATGGAAAGACTGAAATTGTGATCAGCGGAGGCTTAATACAAAGATTACAATAAGAATAACATTTTCCACAAACATACTTTCTTCAGTGATGTTTATTTAAAAATATGGTCCATTTATTCTAAAACCAGCAACCGACTAGGTTGACTTTGGTCAGTCATTTTATCATTGTTATTATCTAATAGATATTGTACCTAAGTAATTATGGTTCATGCAATGTCAAGGTCAAAATAAACGATAACGTAGCAGGTACCTATATGTAAATAGTTAAATATTCATATATTCATGATTAAATTAATAGTATCAAGAAAATAAATAGTATCTACTGCAAGGAATCATGCGGCACCCATTGACATGTTCAGATCAATACAAATTATGTGTTTGTTGAAGGCAGGATTCAAATAAATTTTAACATTAAGACATCCAACACCTCATTCTACCCGTGACCATGGATGCTGTAAAGGATCCAAAACGTCGGGAATTAAATAAAATTAATAAAACGCGATAAAATCCGTAAAAAAAGTTTTATTTCAATCATGTAGGTAGTTTAATATTGTAGATACATGATCTACTTTCTTTAAAAAATAAGATGTCAGAGTTGTTGTTATAGGGATAATGAACCTAGCAGTGATAATAGTTTATCAAGATTTATGGTTAGTTGTACCCTCCTTTATTAAATAAACAAAACATGTAACATGTAACTTTTTTAATTAATGAGTAACATGCAATATTCTATTTACAGATACTTTTACCTTGAGTACCTAGATGATATCTACAGTGCATCTTTTTTAATCTATGCTAGCTTAATAGTTTGGTAATATGTAGTAACTGTACATGAGAAAAATATGATTGTGAGGGTGGAATAAAATTAGATGAGACACTAACCAGAGTAATGTATAAAGATAATAGTTTTTATATGAGTAGTTGTGTATTTATTTAATTTTGATACATTGGATAAATACCTTTCATATTTACATCTTCAACAAACACATGATTAAATTAAAATAGTCTTACCTTTTTCTCCTGACTTGTTGGAGCCAGAGGCATTGCTCGACAGACTGGAATCATCAGAGTCATAGCCGAAGGCTGTGTTGTCGCCTGCAGCTTTGGGGTTAGGGTTGGGGTGGCGGTCGCGGCGCGGCTGCCATCGGCGCGGCGTGCCATGGCCGGCCGGTGGGCCCCCACCCAGACTCTGTAGAGCGTCCAGCGGGTAATGCCGGGCTGCTCGCTCCTGGCCACCCATCATGTACATCTGCCCCGGCCCTCCGAAGGCCCCACTCCCGTGGTACATCATCGGCGCACCCTCGTTCATGCCCGCCTTGATACCCTGCCGGCGGTTCAGGTTATGAGCGAAGTTCACCGGCGAATATATACATTTAGTTTTTAGCATACCGACCTGTATTTTGACCGTTAAATCCGAAGGCGTCCGGCGTGGCGGGCGACTATTGCGTCATAGTAGGCGTAGTAAATTAATTAGAGTATGGTGCGACGTCGAAATCGAGTGATTCTATTTATCTTGAGTACGCCGAAATTCGAGACGATCGTCCAGTGGGAATTTCTTTTCAATACGATAGCTTCCGGCCTTCAATTGTGTCGATAATAACGTGTCGCTGGCCTCCCACTGTGTGAACAAAACTAGCTATAATTATTTCGACGCCGGTAATAATAAATCTACCCACGAATTATGGCAAATCTGTAAAATCTAATGAGGAAGATCCGCCATGACTTTAGGGAGCAACACTAGCGACATCTGACGGCGTTGAGTGAAGTAGTACACGTGATTTTGCTTTTTTTTACTTCAAATTTTGATGTTCCATTTTATGCCAGTGATAAATAATTATTAATTAAGCCTCCACTCTTATCAATCTGTTACTGAAATTCAAGATTTGTTACAAAAAAACAGAGCTCTCAATGTATAAAAATTAAACTTTTACATTTTAAAAGATCACATGATATTTTATTTCGCCTCATAATTTCTATGGCAACTTATAGGTGACATTATTGGTGACATATTTAGGGTGACATTGACATTAAAAACGTTCCATAATCCTCTTTCTTAAACTTAGAGCATGTGTCTATGAAGTCCTTGTTTCACTAGGGAACATTTCATGTTTCTGTCTTACAACATTTATGTTCAAAATATTATTTCTTTCATTTCGTCTGTTTGACATTTGATTTTGCCAGACACACGTAAAAATATTAAAATCACGTACAAAAATAATCTCATTTTCTGATACAAATTGTTTTCAGTGATAATGGAATGCATTTCAGCATCTGTGCAATTATTATCCCTATCATAAAAACTATTTTTTAGCGAGTGATGACGTTGAATGGGGACTATGTAACCTTAAAAGTGCTAAAAGAAACAAACTTTGCTTTCTCATTGTTTGATATTCATCGTTATCTCGAAGGCACAGTGCATTGATATGTCACATTTCGGGGATTTTATGGACGGTGTACCCGTTAAAATATCGGAAAAGTATAAGCGCCCGCTGCGATTTGATTTACCATATACTGTAAATGAATGTCCCATTAGAGCGCAGACTGTCGTGGACAGCGCTAATTATTCGTGTACGTTTGAGAGGAATGTCCTTGCTAAACTCAAGGAGCTTAGGAATGCCAAAGAGACGAAGAAGAATGAACGGCGGCACCGTCTGCAGCTGTTACAGGAGGCGGAGCAGAAGAGGCTTGATGCGATAGCCGCCGCTGAGGACGAGGAGCGGCTGAAGCAGCTCAGTGTGTCTGAGGTGTCGTACCCGAGCACAGACGAAATAAGTGCACTATCTCCTGACGATAAAGCTGATAAAAACTGTGATAACACTACAAAAGTAGACAATACACCAGAACATGTTGACATAGTGTCCACTAACATTACCTATCCTTCCACTAGCACTGCTACTGAGTCTCAGCTGAACATACTGCAGCCCATACTGGTGAATGCACATCATCAGGAGAACAGCTTGCTTGATGACCCTGATCCACTGCAGAACTTGAAATTAAATACTAAGATTACTAAAATGCATCACAACCCTAACATAGAAACATTAACATTTAGAGATTTTGAAAATGATACATCAAGTCCATTTGATAATGTTGAGCTGAAGACTATAAATGACATGAAGCTGTTAGCACAAGTGTTGCAAGATCAAAAAGATTCAGCAACAAGTTGTCACCCCCAGACAAGTTATGTTCCAGAGCAAGCATACACCATTCCTAATTGTTCATCCCAACCACATATTGATGGTGGCACATATTTACCAACAACATACTTAGAGCAGCCTATTCAAGGACAAAATATGATGTACAATTCTCCCCAGCACTACCCTATCTCTAATGGGTACTACATCCCAACAGACAATGATGCCGCCAATATTTATATGCATAACTACCAATACTATGTTCCTCCTAATCCATATCCTACCGTAGAACCGTACTATGGTACCCAGTTACCAACAACTGCAGGAGATATCAGTCAAGCGCCAAATGGTTCTACATACATTCCACAGCCTTACTACTTCCAGTATCCTCATGTTCCTGTCTCATATCAGCCAGCCAATGCACCAGAATCTTACCAAGTAGTCGTACCAAATGAGAATTTGGATCAGAATCAGGCACCACCAGGGTCACAAAACACAGTAAAGTCTCGTTCAAGGAGTGTTCCAGATATTGTTAGGGAGTTAAACGAAGAGTTGGCTAAACTCAGGATGTGTGATAGGTCTTATAATGCTAGTCCAGCTCCTAAAAATCAACCTAAAGTGTCTACTCCCCCAGCCACAGAGAAAAAAGAGGTAAAACGAAGTAGGAAGAAATCTGAGCATCTACCAAATCCATTTGATAAACTGTCTACAAAGTTACAGGAGATGTGCAGGAAGATCCATGGAATGGGCTTTCCTCTTGACAGGGTAGCAAGAGTGTGTACTCTAGTAGGTGATAATGATAAGAAGGTGAGTTTTATGCATTTTATAGTAGGTAGTCTATTTAATTATAGAGAAGTAATGCAGTATTAAGTTTTCATTAGGTAGTATTAGGTAACAGGGTCTCCTGAAAAGTTCCTTAAGGTATTGAATAATATTTTCTGTCCATTTATACATAAAATATCTGCCTTATAGCTCTAGTGGTTGCAAGACAAGCTCCTAAAAGAAAGGTCTCATGTTTAGTTCCCAAGTTGAGCAGTGTTTAATAACACTGCTTTATAAGAAATTGCCAGGCGCACCTAAGAGGTCTCTTGTCATTTTTAATAAAAGATTTTAATGACTAATTTCATAAAGAACATTATCATCAGTACCCTAACCATATAAAACGTGTACAATTAAAAATCTATGAAATAAACTTCAATTATTTAATACTAGCTTCTGCCCGCGACTTCGTCCGCGTAGCGTGATGATATATAGCCTTTAGCCTTCCTCAATAAATGGGCTATCGAACACTGAACGAATTTTTCAAATCGGACCAGTCGTTCTTGAGATTAGCGCGTTCAAGCAAACAAACAAACTCTTCAGCTTTATATTTATTTATTATGCCTTTTTCAGATATACATATGCATATTTAAAATTTGTTTTTATATATAGGTTTGTATTTAGTCGGTGTGCCTTTTGGCCTCCTTCAACATTTTCCATTCTCTCTCCCGCACCAGTCTAGTCCACGTTTTTCCAGCTGTTTTAACCACATCATCTTCCCATCTTCTGAATGGCTTTCCCTTTTTTCTCTTTGCCTCTCTTGGGTACCACAATGTTACTACTTTGCTCCATTTCTCTTCTCTAATTAGATGGCCGGCCCATTTCCACTTAAGGCGGATCGTTTCGCTCAGCCCGCCAAATTCAAATTTCAATTGGTTTTTCGCAATTTGTACGTCTATAACACATTCTAGATTCCTAGCTGACTGGCCAAAATTGACGATTGTACCTACTTTTAGCTTCTTTAACGTTTATTAAGCAAAGTTTTTAATGCTCAGTTGTGAATATTGTATAGCTAATGCCGCAATTACTACAGCTAGTAATCTATGTGTTATAGACCTACAAATAGCGAAAAACCAATTGAAATTTGAATTTGGCGGGCTCAGGTGAACGATCAGCCTTAAGTGTTCTTAATTTCAACCCCCACATCTTGGGTCTTGATAGCTTTCCAAATTTTGCTGTGGTTGATTTTATCTAATTTTATTTTCCTTATGCTTCGCTGGCAAGTCTGAAGTTTGGAGTGTTGAGATTTTGTAATAGCTTTATATATTATCAGCTTTATATAATAGTATAGATATTCTCATCAGCCTAGTGGTCCTGAGCGCGACTGCTACGCTAGAGATCCTGGGTTCGATTCTCAGGTCGAGCAGTGTTATTGGGTTTTTCCATGAAATTCCCAGTATCAGTTCAGAGTTTGGAATTTGTGTTCGGTTAATGGCAATAGACTCGCCCCCTATTACGTGGGACCTAAACATACCAGCGATCTGTGGGTGTACATTAGTACGCCTCTGCCTAAACCTTCGGGGAATACAGGTGTGATAGTATATTATGTTATTTATTTTTAAATAAGCATGACATTGGTTTTCTGAATGAGAAAAAAGTGTTGTTTTGCTGATGAATATGTTGTCATGTTTGTTTTGGAACATTCAAAAATAGTCTTTTATGGTCTGGTATTTTTTGCTGATTCAACTCTATTTTCTGTCTCTATGTTCTGTTTAACGACCTATCACCCGGTAGGTAGTAACTACTCTGATTGATTGTCATAAAATTACCTAATTGTTAAGCTATTTGGAGCCTGATAACATGGTTTACTTAAACAAATTAGTGGTGACGTCTTTAGTAAAATGAGATAACTCCACGCAATTATGAACCTTAGTTTTTAGAGATAAAGTTGGAAGTGGTTGTTTTTGGAGGAAAATCTTTTGGTCTTACATGTTCTTTATTTAGAATCACATCAACGAAGAAAGTTGACCTAGAATTGTGAATAGGCATCCAAAACACATCAGGTTCAATCAAATGGAAGGAGCCAATGAGCGATGTTGGTTATTATTTAATTGTTCAAGAAAAGCGTTCGCGATATTCGAACCGAAATGCTTCAGCACTAGATACATACTATTACAAATTCAAATCCTTACCACGCTTATTATTTTCGAGCTGATCTTCGAAACTACGATTTCCAGAGGGTTTTTACCAAGCACACTATGGAAGCAAGTAGAGATTTCTCATACTAACCATTATGCCACGACTTCTTTACACTTCTAATAAGTTGGATCGAAAATTTTAATTAACTTGTTATTTGTTTTTAATTCCAGGTGATCGAAGGTCTATTAATACTCGGTGAGCTCATGGACTTGGGCTTCTCAGAAGCGAGGGTGTCTGCAGCATTAGCCAAGCACGAATTTAACAGAGACAAAGCTTTGGATGAATTGGTATCGTAACAGAGTAAGGAAATCCTAATATATACGTAAGAGGACTGGAAAAATCGTATGCAAATAGATTTTTCTAGCAATATAAACTTCATGACAGCGTCAAGTTGTGGCTGATAGAAAAAATGGCGTCCAAGCAAACGTTTTGTGTTGAAAAGTTGATGCTAAATGCTAAATGACATAAGGTATGCTGAAATAAGCATCACTGTACGCCATGCTGTCAAGTCCTGTTGGGCAAGGAATGTATACGCAAGAAGTTTAGGGAAGGAAGAATGTTAAAGTTTGGGCAAAAATATTCTACAGAACAGTTCTGATGCATTTGACTATTTTGTAGACTGGAAAGTAATAATATAGGTACAGATGTAACCGTTATTCGATGTGTCCTAGCATGCAACCTTGCCTTGTAAAAAATACTTCACATTCGTAAATTTTTAATAGCAGGTGACATGTGTTTTTAATTCCATTTATAGAGATTTAATCAGACTTTGGTTTTTAAATGGACTAGTATGGGATAGGTATGGCTGAACAGAAATATTTCCATTGTTGTTTTACCACAGAACCATGGAAGTTAGGGCTAGTATTGCTTTATTGTAAGCACACAGTGACGGATTCAGGACGGCGGTTTGGGAAGTGCTAATAACCAAATGGATTGTCGGGGGAGTAACTGAGTAAGGGGCTCAAGACCCCCTCAGCCGTTACTGTAAGCACACAATAAAAGGAATAATCAATATTTGATCAATACATCCAATAGTTTTTATTGATCACAATTAAAAAACAAAACCTCCGTACATAAATGCAATGCAGTAGGTAATAAGATTCGTCACGAAAACAAATGAAGTGTCATGAGTGTTCAGCCAATTAATTTCTCGATTCTCGGCGTGGGCCTTCTATTAGTATGACAAGGATTTGGTTATTAGTTCACTGCTGCGACCTAGTGCGAGTTAACAGATCGATGTATTTATTTCTCGTGTATATGTACGACTAGCTTCTGCCCGCGACTTCGTCCGCGTAGCGTGATGATATATAGCCTATAGCCTTCCTCAATAAATGGGCTATCTAATACTGAGAATTTTTCAAATCGGACCAGTAGTTCCTGAGATTAGCGCGTTCAAGCAAACAAACAAACTCTTCAGCTTTATATCTTATATATATATATAAAAGAAAGTCGTGTTAGTTACTCCATTTATAACTCAAGAACGGCTGAACCGATTTGGCTGAAAATTGGTGGAGAGGTAGCTTAGAACCAGGAGACGGACATAGGATACTTTTATCCCGTTCCCGTGGGATGTGATGACAGACCGAATTCCACGGGAGCGAAGCCGCGGGCGGAAGCTAGTATTAGTATAGATTATACCTAGGTACTAATTTTATTTTTTCTTCTCTATCCTCTTAAAACACTTCTACATAACGTTATTTTGCTTATCGGCAGTAGTAAGTTGTTATTGAGTGCAGATTCCGAATATTCGATCAGATCGACATGGCAATTCCAAGTGACCGAGATTGGGTATTATTATCGCTTTTGGGAATGTTACGAAGAGCTAGCATGATCTTTTTTAAAGTTGAAGAAGAATCATAGCTGTTAAACTATTTATAAAACAACAGGTATCCGACGACTTTCGAGGTAAAAATATGTTGAGTAATTTTAATTGAACATTTAAAAATAATTAAAATGAGTTATTTGTGTGTCTAGGTTATTGAAAATTGATACCAATTAAATAATTGTAGTTTGAAGCCTTTCTCTTAGATATTGCATTATAAAACGAACACAAGATAGAGGTAACGGTATGTGAAGTATTATAAATAATTATTAGCATTGGAAGGTTCTGATTTGAAACCAGTATATTTTAAATATTAAGGCAGTATTTATGTTAAAGCTTAAAGCATTGTGGCAAGTGGCACGCCGAGCCAGTACCTTGCTTTTAATTCGCCCCTAAATAATTTAACCCAGATCCAGCCGTCTCCCCAGATGTCCCCCCAGCGACGCCCTAAGCCGAGGTCCGAGTCCCTTTAGAGGACGCGCTTAACTGCTGTTGCTTGGTTTATAAGTCACTCCGGGCTATAGGCATTCTGTAAAGATTCTGAATCAAAAGCCCACGTCCATTAACTTGCTACTATGCTTTGCGAACTTATGAAATATTAGACTTCCGCCCCGGCTTCGCACGGGTGGAGAAATCCCTAACATTTTTCAAAATATTCTATAGCCTATGTTAATCTGGAATAACGTAGTATTCAAATAAATGGTGAAATATTTTTTTAAATTGGCCCAGTTCCTAACTCCGAGCTGCTACTTGGAATTTCATAGAAAAACCCAATAACACTTTGCTCGACCTGGGAATCGAACCCAGGACATCTAGCGTAGCAGTCGCTCTCAGGACCACTTGGCTAATAAGGCAGTCACTCGATTTGTCGAAAGCTTATCTCATTTGCATATATTGAGAATTCTTTTCGATTAGCATTCATGCTACTTGCCTAGAGGGTCTAGGACTTACAGATCCTAAATGCCTTCAAACCATTTCATCAGTGAGACTTGGGCACTGCAGAGAAATATAGTATTTGTCACGTTAGTGTTTCGTATCGCTAAAAACAGCTATGTTTTCCTGTTGAAAAATATGTTGACTCCAATTACTTTCTTATGTACGGAAATACTGTCCATAAAACATTTTCCTTGTAGTTCAAATAAGTATGATTAAATCTCTTAAACCTTTTAGTCTTTATCGCCGGAGTAGCGGAAATTTTATTGCTTTTCTGGATTGTGTTGCGTGTGTAAAACATGTTTTATTTAATTGTTAATAACAATGTACATTATGAAGATTGTTTTGTGATATGTATGGAGTTATCTGTCAATCTGGATGGTAACTTATTTGTCCGAATAGACAGTTAAGGGTGAGTTCAGATGTAGCTAGGACAAACATTTATAGAACAACTTCAGATTTTTACATACATATATTCACGCCTTTCTCTCACAGGAGTAGGCAGAAACTATAGACCTCCACTTGCTACGATTCTTGCATACTTTTTCCACATTCATAGGCACATGTCATATATGCGTATATATATTTTTGAAGGATCTCGCCTATGAGATCGCCGTCTTTCCAATTTTTTCGGAATATTTCGATTAGTATACTCCATTACTGAATTAATACTTATTACTAGTCACGGTAATAGTACACACTGACGATACATATTTTATTAAAAAAACTATGTTTTCTAAACTTTTTAAACCCGGAACATTTTCGTTTGTAATATAAAACATCTTAACTATGTATTTTCATAGTACATACATACTATATGTATGTACTTTTTACTAGACTGGAAATGGTAAAACATGAATTCAAACACATATATTTACTTTTAATTGTACTCAACTCAACTCATTTATTTTTAGGATGCTGTAATATATAATGAATTCTTAACTGCATTATTAGTCCAGTCATCCCAAGCTATACTGTTACGCTAGAGGTCCTGGGTTCGTTTCCAAGGTCGAGCAGTTTTATTGAGTTTGATTATGTTTATGAAATTTTCAGTAACAGCTCAGTTTGGATTTGTGCCCGGTTAATGGGAATAGGCTCGCTCCCTATTACATGTAAACAACATACCGGCGAATTGTGGATGAAAATTAGTGCACCTCTGCCTCATCCTTCGGGGAATACAGGCGTGAGTGTATGTTATGTAATGGATTTTAAAGCCGCCTGTGATTTCTGCATTCAATATAGCTGAAGTAGGTACCAAATACATCAGTACTTGCCTTTATCTGATCATAGTAAAGTGGTATCATTACAAAATCTTTGCATTTACGACTACATAGTATGTGTGAAATATTATTGTTATGCCTATCGATTGTTTTGCTTGTAAACATTGATAATTAATTAAGATAATTTATCTTGTATTTTCGTGAAAATACATGCGGGCGCTTGAAACGCGGAAGAGGGATTTTTTCCTCAAATGCAAGGTCATCTGATTAAATAAACAAAGTACTAAGTATGACAAGCGATCTTGGATAGGTAAGTACCCCTCGTATTCGATTGAAAGGTAGGTGGATAGATGGATTAGAGGGTAGGTGCCAGGTAAAACATTTTAGAAGGTATTTTCACTTAAAAAAATGGTACTTAGCAATATTTAGCAAAAGTCAATTATACGGATTTCTGACACTTACGCGAATATTATAATAGAATATAATATATTATAGACATTGAAATGAAACTACTTTTTACGGATTTTACCATGGATGCTGTAAAGGATCCGAAACGTCGGGAATTAAATACATAATATCAATACAACACGATAAAATCCTCAAAAAGTAGTTTTATTTCAATAGTCAATTATTTTCATTAACAAGTTTCAAACGCCTGCAGATATTTTACAATTCATGTTAACTTTTCAAACGGATTATATAAGTATTATAAATATGAAGGCTGCTAATTATTTCCACACAAGGACTCAAGAATAATAATTAATAATAAATGAACTGTTGCCCGCGCATACTGAATTTTTTGAGGCAAAATGAACCTTAGTTCCTTCCTCAGGATGCAATATATATCTCCTTGTAATTTTTATGGATACTTATCTCAATATTCGTCCACCAATCCTTACAATTCTCTTAGGTGCACTGAAAGCACTACCGAGTTGTATTTTAAATAATAAAGATATGTCTAATGTCTATATTGTAAATATCACAATGTGCAATTTTGTTAGTTATAATATTTTTTATATTACTTCATCGCAATCACAATTTAATTGCAGGAAAGTTTTAAAACAATTTTAAGACTAAACTTGTGTGATCAACAACTGTACTTCAGATGCGTAGTTATTCAATGCGATTATTTTTTTCTAGCTAGCAAAATTTTTAATAATTTTATCTTAAAACTACACAGGGTTTTCGAAAAAATACCTAACAGCACTTGGCTATATTTTCTTTATTACTTGAATTAATAGCCCTAATAAACAGTATTTGGAAATAATATACTACATGTGGAATAAAATATTCATAAAAAAGTAAAAATGCGTCTGATGTATTTGTGTGTAAGTAAGACGCAGTTTCGAATCGAGTTATTCCCAGTAGTGACAAATGGGAAAAAAATCCCAGTTGTCCCATGTTGTGATTTATAAAAATATGTCATCCAAGTGACGTGTAAAAGTTTTATTTCTCTCGTTTTAATGTACATTTTGTAATAGAATATTATCATATAATTAAAGTGATTCGTGAAAAAAAAATTGAATTCACATCACTATACAATATTCAGCTCTAGCCCCGCCTTACTGGGGACGTATTTATTTATTTTTCCCATTTGTCCCCACTGGAAACGAAGACAGTGGGGACAACTGGGAATAACTCTTCGAATCCTGCCCGCAGTCTAATTTTTATTTCAATATAATAACCCAGTATTTTCAGTTCCAGTATTTTTTTGCTTCATGTAATACATTATTTCAACTTCTTTTCTGTTATACGGACTGTGACTTAGAATAAAGTCATGGAAACAAACTAAAGTTATCTCGATGATAATGAATTCACGACGAATTTTGCCAGGACTCAAGCAACCCGGTCGATAAACTAAGTACCTATTTGATTTAGGGTCGATTTTTTCATCGGCAGATAACCTTATTGGCGGAATAAATTTGAATTTTTGACAGTTTATCTATACATCATCATACCATCACGCCTGTATTCCCCGAAGGGTTATGCAGAGGTGTACTAAGATACACCCACAGTTTGCCGGTATGTTTAGGTCCCATGTAAATGCGAGCCTATTGCCATTAACCGGGCACAAATTCCAAACTTCGAGCGAGAACTGAGAATTTCATAGAAAAACTCAATAACACTTTGCTCGACCTGGGAATCGAACCCAGGACCTCTAGCATAGCAGTCGCACTTTGGACCACTAGACTAACGAGGCAGTTATTTTTGTCTACACAAAATCGTTTATCTATACAAAAGTTAGTTTTATCTAAAATCCTCAAAGTTATCTGGCGATGGAAAATTCGGACCATAGTCGAAACAAATATTTTTTCGACCCGGTTACTTGGGTAACTTATTAATGAATGAAGTTACTATTCAAATCTAAATGACTTATGTAGATGTTATAATAATTATTTTATATAATCAGCACGCCTGTTAAGACTAGTTATATTTTCATACAAAACTCTTCTTAGATATTTTGAACCCTTGCTACTTAAGTCTGTGTATATATGTAGGATGTTACGTATCGAAATATATATTAGATTTTTTTAAATTATTGTGATTTAAATGAGGAACTTTGTATGAAAACCTAACTCGCTGCTCACAATAAAGCTTATAATATATTATTTTTGTATGTAGATATTAAAAATACTCTAGTGTAATGTTAATCGAGTGAGTATATCTTGAATGGGAAAAAATATTTAGTTAGATCGGTGCAGAGACAAATGGATTAAAATAAGTAAGTAAGTTTGTAAAGCTAGTGCTTCCCCTTAAATTTTCTCTGAACTGGGGCCCAAGTCTGCTATTTCAGTTGTATCAAAATGGTCGTTCAATGGCGCTAAATGACATAAGAATTGACAGATTTCGTAGACAAAACTGTCAAAAATCAACAATTCTGAAGTCATTGAGTGACGATTTTGACACGACAAAATAGCAGACTAGGGGCCCTGTAGATATGTTTAAAATTGTTCTACCTACTGGTCATACCTTTAAATACAGATATAAGCAGTACCTAAGTCATGTCCTGTGAAAACCTGCTGATTGGTTAAAATCCATTGTCTCTGCCCCGGTCAATCTGAATAGAAGTTGTACCCTGAATATGAGGCAGGTTGTTCCAAAAGAGTTTTTATTTATTTGTAGTATAAAAGAGCGTTATTAGTAGTAAATTGTAAGTGAAGGCTTCGGTAGTATGGATGGAGATTTTATACATTACAGCTTCACAAACGAAATGTATAAATAAAAAATGTTATTTTCCCTATTTTTGTTTTATTTAGGTTCCTCTGGAAGTGAAGCACTAGATATTTCATATTGAGGTTGCAGTTGCAATCTTGTTACTAATGTTTTTAAAGAATGACAAAAATATCACAATAATTCTAATATTTGGCTTTAATAAAAATCTTTACTGCCTAGTGATTTTAAGCGCGACTGCTACGCTAATTCCTGGTATCGAGCATTGTTATTGAGTTATCAATGAAACCGGCAAATTGTGCGTGTACATAAGTACACCTTCGGGGATCATAGGCGTGAAAAAAATTGCCCGAACAACCACAAAATTACCCTTTTTTATGATATGAGGAGAGTAAACGAGCAGACGGATCACCTGATGGTAAGTGACCGCCGCCCATGAACATGGACAACCGCCCCGCAACAAGAGGAGTCACAATCACAAGTGCGTTGCCCGCATTTTAAAAGGGTTTCGGCCTCCGGTAACCTAAGGCGAGCAACAACACATCGCAAGCGTTGTTTCACGCCGGTTTTCTGTGAGATGTATAGACCCTAAATAATTGATGATGACGATTTGTATATTTCTGCACAAAATACCGTTCAGAATGGCGAATTTCATACACGCATAGTTATTATATTCGTACTGTATTTTTGACACTTGAGAGTTACTCTTGGTGTCCCCCAGGGCAGTGTCCTAGGCCCATTTATACTTCTCGTATACCTACGTAAATAAGTTCTGTTGTTGATTCTTACCCCAACTGCTAAATTATAGTTTATGCAGATGATACAGCTGTAATAATATTATTCATTTCATAGGCAGTCGCTTCGCTTCGACTTTGCCATTAGGTGGTTGATTGTACCTAAATCTCACATAAGAGCACATTTTCTACTACCTACAAAGTTAGTTCTATTCCCTTAATGAATTGTAATTCGTACATATTTATGTAGATTAGGTAGGTAGGTACTAGAAAGATAGTTCTTAGGAACTGGACCCTAGTGATTGTGAGTTTTTTTTTCTGAACCTTTACCATCCATGTTGAAGTCATCGAATAGACGGGCCACATCTTTGATCCTAGTCCCTATCAGTGTTTCTTTGGAATCTCATTAAAATCACAGACCTACCCACAGCTGAAAGGGCGATCTCTCTTTAAAACGCCATAGAATTCAAATAACTGCGCTCTTTGTAAAGAGCGTATTCCTATCTCAGGCCTGTATTGTACCTGCTGTTGTGAATAAATCCAATCTAAACCTCCTTTGTGTACTTCTCTCAATCCACATTCATACAATCAAAGAGCAAATACTTTCATACTTATAAAAACGGTGTGAGATTTAACTTCGACTAAACTAATTAAAACTAGTGAACCAATGTTGAATAACTTTGGCATATAAATTACCGTAATTGAGGAAACAGATGATAAATATTATACCTACATAAATAAAATTTACATTTTTAAAGGGAATCGGAGCCGAGAATTTAGCCACAATATTCGGATGCTTCATCAATGCATTAATAGACTTTTCAATCATCAGTTTTGCGCATGAGTAGAATTAGAAATGTAAAACTAGCACCGCCAAATGTCACGAGTCAACGATCATTGTTCTTTGTTAAAACATGACCCGAATATACTAGCATTTGTCTTCTACGACCGCTTTGATTAATTTAAATAGTCGCGAAGTCTCCGGCTTCTAGCTACCGAACCGGCAAAAAACAGGAAGGATATATTTTATACAAACTGTAGTGCCGACAGACAGAACCCATGCCATGCAAATGATCTTCAACAAGTCAACACCACATCTGCTTCTAATTTACTTTACAATCTCTCATCATCTTGTTTCTCCAAAATGATCCTTCGCACCTCCGCGATAAGAGTGCGCTTACAAAGTGGGTTTTTGGTTGTATTGTTCCATTTTGTGTAATAGGTCAATGCCAAGATTGAGATTAATGAATGCGTACACGCATGCGCTTGTTTAAACATCGGCTTGTTTGAACACCGTTCGTTGAGGTTTGGTTTTTGTGTCAGATAACACGCTCGCCTGAAAAAAACTCTGTAAGTATAAGGGTTATGCAAAATCGTGTATTGTTGAATAAGTACTTTTTAGTTGACGATCTTTGTTTCTAATTCATAAATGTACAAACTGTAATCCTGACCAAACATTTGCGATATTGTTTAAAGGTCTAAAGGTAATTTTAAGCAGTTATTAATTAATTTTAACACTCATCCATCAAGTGAACTTAAAACAATCAACTAAGGTAAAGGAACTAAGCTTCCTGCGATTTCGCGTAGTTCCTGGACTCTGCAAATAGGTCATAAAATGTAGGTTCCGCAAGCCGGTGACCCACCAGACAATGGGCGACCACCGCATTGTCTATTGTCATCACCGGCCAGACATGCCACGATGAATGGGGCAAGTTTATTTCGATCCGGCCCACATTAGCCGTTCGAAAGAGATGCAGGTAACTACAGAGAAGCCGTGTGCGCGAAAGAGAGGCAAACAAGAATACGGTCCGCACGGACACTCGGAATTACCGCTGCTTGAGTTTTGTTTTGGAACGTGCAGACTACTGCAGTTGCTTGGCGGGCGGCGCACGAGTCGAACTGTTCCCACGCGCGATACGATTAGCTATACGCGGTGTAACGTAACATGAACGGATCGCATTTCTATACGCGCCGCGCCTCGCCGCGCTTGCACCGCCGATAACATCTGCGAAACCGATATTTAGGCCGGCGATATCGTGATAGGGTTCGAATTCGTGCGCGACATTTCGCAGGCACCGCGCGGCCATGTGATCGCTCCCAACCGATGGGAGCGACAGTCGAACAAAAAAGCCGCCTGCTAATGTCTACCCCTCCCGGCCGCTACAAAAAAGGGATAAAAAGGTTATTCCTGGAATGCACACATGTGGACGCCGGGTAAACGTGGGTGCTCGCATTGAATCCGCAGTGTTACCACGATGCCTCGGAGGAGTAGGTGGATGCATCTAGCGGCGGGCGTCGCGCTCGGCGTCACTTTCGGGATATTCCTCAAGTTGTGTTTAAGGACTTCATCCAGAACAAGTATAGTGGCATGTCCGGAATCGGCCAGACTTTACGCCGAACCCGACCCTCTTGCCCTAATAGGCTTGATGCCGAACGAGACTGTTCACAACTCGAACAGGACACTTGTGTTCGTAGGTGTTATGACAGCTGAACAATATTTAGGTACTCGAGCTAAAGCAGTGTATGAAACGTGGAGCCAGGACTTGCCTGGTCGGATTGCATTTTTCAGTTCGGAAGTGTCGCGTGCGCCGGGTCTACCTTTAGTTCCTTTGCGTAATGTGGACGACAGCTATCCTCCGCAGAAAAAGTCTTTCTTGATGTTGCTGTATATGTATGAGAAATACGGGGATAAGTTCGAGTGGTTTATGCGTGCAGACGACGACGTGTATGTGAGAGGTGATAAGTTGGAGGAGTTTTTGCGTTCAGTGGACAGTAGGAAGCCGCAGTTTATTGGGCAGGCTGGCCGCGGGACGAGCGACGAGAGGGATGCGTTGGCTCTGGACTACAATGAAAACTTTTGCATGGGCGGGCCTGGAGTGTTGTTCTCTCGAGAGACGTTGAAGAGAGTGGCGCCCCACGTGAAGTATTGCCTGAAGCACCTGTACACCACCCACGAGGACGTGGAGCTGGGCCGCTGCGTCGCTAAGTTCGCCGGTGTCTCGTGCACGTGGAGTTACGATGTGAGTACCTACTATTATTTTGTCGAAAGCTAAATGAGGGCCGAAACAGATACACAGATAAAATTACAATATTGCGATAAATTGTATCTGGCAAACACAATGTGAATTTATTATGCGAGCTTCGACATTGCGCTGTAGTCTTATCGAATGATTTTAATTGATAATGTGAATGTGACATGTTGTAAATAGTCTAATTGGTACGTAAATAATGTTCGCTTAATTCAATCAGAAGAGTCGAGTAATTATGATGACTAATAACGATGTTATTTTAGTCAGTTTACCTTTAAATTGGTCAATATTTGGCCTGTCAAAACATTCTCACATCCACAAATTAATAAATGCTGTTAAGATTGTTTTTTTCTTAGATTTATCTTAACGTACCTACCTATAAATATAAAATAATCCCCGTCCAATGAAAAATAAATCAATACGTAACATACCTTTAAAAAATAAGTCTTTAGGTATATTATTTTTATTAGTAACGTAAGCTGTGTGATTAATGCGATGGAATATAATTATTTTTCTATTCTATTAACTAATTATACTTACTTAGGCACTTAGGTGCTTTAATATATAATTATTAAGTAGGTAGGAGGTACCTATATGTATAAAATTCATGATTTTCTTCAAAAAACTATCTCAATAAATATGATTAGCACCGGGTATAATACAGCAGAGGGAATGGCGGATCCGTTTAGTTGACTCCAAAGCAATTATTCCGCGTCTCATTGAACCATTCTTTAGTAGGTAGCCAGTGTTTCTCTAGGATCACTGACCTCGGCTGTCTAGGCATTTGCCTTTGCGGTATTTTTTTAATGGATGCTTAAAAAAACTGTTTGACATTTAATTTTAAAGTCTATTTGCATTTAGTCATTTCTCAGCTCATGCTCATCTACTCGTATGACGTAATACACCTGGTATAAAATTAATTACTGTAATGAAATGAAGGCAATATGCGACCATTTCATAAAATAAATTAGTTTTTAGTTGTGTCGTGTAAAGTGACGGTGTATTGCGTTATAAAGATTGTACTTATCTAATATTAATCATAATCATATTTTATAAATCGATGTCGCTATATGAACAACGGGTAACTATTATTTTTTCTAGAAATTGGGGTAAGGTTAGATTAGAATAGGGGAGTAGGATTATAATATTCTACATTACACATTCACCTATGTAAAATTATGTCTTCTATATAAATGTGCCTACCTAATTCAAGTTTAAATGAAACTGTTAACAAGCTGGTAAATTAAACTATGTACTGACAGGATGAAAGAAAACCTGGCGATGGAACCAGAAATGAATTCTCAACCCTAATTTAAGTAAGCGTAGGAACGAATTAGTTAAATACGTATGTACCTATTGGTAAGTAGTAAATTGACAGAAAATAGTAGATACCTACCTAGTAATGATATTAAAATGACTAGTTACGAATGATTCTTGATTATTTTTAATACCTATTTAATAAAATTTGTTTATGATTCAACTCATATTAAAAATATAATGTAGGATTTAAACCGGGATTCGCATATTAATTAAACCAATTATGTATTTTTTTCTATTATTAATTAACGTTGGTTTTATTTTAATCGCCGCAAAAATTGATAGTGTTCAATTAATATTTTAAGTATCTACCTACTGTACAGTTTTAGGTACCTACCTACTCAGTGATTACATTTAATGAATACTAAACATAACATACCATCACGCCCCAAAGGATTAGGCAGAGGCGTACTAATGTACACCCACAGTTCGCCAGTACCTATGTTTAGGTCCCTTGTAGGGGGCGAGCCTATTGGCATTAACCGGGCACAAATTGGAAACTCCGAGCTGCTACTGGGAATTTCATAGCAAAACCCAATAACACTGCTCATCACCTGGGAATCGAACCCAGTACCTCTAGGTATGAGGCAGTTTAATGAATACTTATAACTAAGTACATATTATTTCGAAGAAGCCAATAGATTTAATTGTCCCGAATCCCGCGACAATTTTCCCGGAAAAAAAAAATATGGAGGAAGTCTCCACTTTCTCTCTGTTCTTTGAAGTGTTCGCCTGCTTCATACATAGATAGGTTAATAAGTACAGGAAAAACAGGATTGCGGATGTCAAGTGGCAATTATAATTAAGGCGACACGTTTGGCGTAGTGTTTTCACTACTACCGTTACTACTGCTCAACCTGAGAGAATTGAACTCAAGAACAGCTCTGCAGTCGCACTGAGACCCACTAGATTAACCAGCTAGCTTCTTTTTAAAAGAATACCTATTTAGGTAGTTATTTATAAAAAAAACACGATTATCATATAAGATTACGAACCGTTACATTTGCTCTTATTTCCACGGCGTGTGTTAATTCCGTTGGCTGCATTACAAAATGAAAGTGTTACAATTACTTAATGACTGACTCGTGCTCTTACAGCGTTTGTTTGTGTAAATCTCGTGCTTTTAGTAAATAAGTTTTCCAGTATACATTCTACCATTACTTACATAACTTCTAGTCCTAAACGATATTGCTACGCTAGATGTCTTGGATAGGTACAATTTCCAGGTCGAGAACTGTTGATATCAACTTGAAGTTACACGTTTCTGGGATAAAGTGTCTTGACAGACAGTCAACTAAGTGAACCTATAAGGCTTTCCATATGAGGTACCTATAAGATTTAAAAAAAACATTCTGGGCTATAACCTTAGATATACTACTTTTTTATATTCATATTTTCGAATGTCAATGAACATGCCTAGATACTTGTCCAAAATAGTTGTAAGTAGGTAAATCTAAATTTTATGAACAATTATAACTGTGCATTGCAAACACCGGAATATAGCTAGGTATTTTTCCCCAGAAACCTTGCCGACAAAGCTGGCTTTGGCATACCTACTAGATAAACAACTACGTACCTATGACCAGCAAGAACGTTGTAATGAAAGCAAAAACAAATTGACTTCCTTATTAAAAACACACGACGCACGGTGACGTGTAACTAAATGATATCTTTGTAGAATAACTTTTCCTACAATAGTACCTCCTCCTTCCTAGGCAGGAAGTCCCGATTTATTGCAAACATTTAAATGTTCCGTGTCGGACTGGTTTTGTCTCGCTTTTCGGGAATTACTGAATAGTGTAGTGCCACAGAGGCGGAGAAATTGACGAAAAACTTGCACGAGAGGGGTACACACACACACAGACACACGCAAGTGTAGTCTGGCCGGCCGCAATTTTTATAGTAAGCACCGCTTTCGACGAAAGAATCCTGATTTTATTACTCAAAAGATTCAGAATTCCGCTTTGCCCGAAAAATTATCCGGTAACGCTCTGGTAAAATAAATATTCGGGTTCATTCATCATCAGCCTGTTTTCGTCCATTGCTAGAAGTAGGCCTCTTTTAGTAAACGCGGCAGAGCCCAATCTTGAGGTCAATAGTTAAATAGATTAATAATAATTCCCAATCTTGGCTACCTATTGGGAGCTGCTGATTATCAGTATTTCACACAAAGGGATTTCCATCAAACATCTACATTTGTGATCGTTCTCCGACTCACGGAGGAACCCGTCTCCGTCTGTTCCTTAAGAAGTTACTTAAACCAATATTGGGTAGGTAATCCTAGCAAATGTAGATTAACCTCTTATATCGGTAATCGATCGTAAATTGATTGATCAGCGCAGTTATTAGCTTACGTAGTATGGAGCTTAGTCGAATTCTACCAAGATACATTTAGCATTCCATTTTCTGTTAAATAGCACCTATTTCCATAGAATTTGTCATATTCATATTCTGTGGATTTAGCAAGTAGTAAGTAGTATTATGTGTATAATAAAGGGATAGAAAGTTCAAGATTGCGTTAAACCTCAAAATCCGCCTATACTCGTGAGCACTGTGTCAAACCTGAATTTCGACCAGTTTTATTGGACCATATTTTCACATGTAGGTAGTGCACAGCCGCACTAATTCTACTCCTACGTGCCGTACTACACGTTTGTCTCGTGTCAGTTAGAAGCTAAAGATCAAATCATTATCTATTATTATGTTAATTCTTCTTAGACTCAATAGCTCATTGGTGACACTATAGTCATTGTATGGCAAAACGGTATTTTATGAACGTCATACTTATTGGCTATTAGATAGTTTTAGTTGTAACGTTGAAGGAAAACATCGCGAAAATCTTGTCTTTGGCTCAAACAATCTAGCAAATATCAAATACTTTCTTTCAAATCGACCATTATTTGAGTTACCTAGATATTTTTGACTGCCTTTCTAGTCTAGGGGTTCTAAAGCGTGCTAAGAACACATATGACAATGTTTGCACAGTTTGACGTACCAATGCATGTCTCAATGTCACATTGAGACATGCGGGACTCTCAATGTTCTTAGAATGTTTATCCATTGTAGATGAATTATATCCCTTTTTACTTCATAAATTAGACATTAAATTTATATAGGCAATTAGGTATTATACACGGAAAATTACAACAAATGGACGGTATCATTTATTCCCACTAGACCTTAGTATTTGTTATTAAAATGAATATTTGATATGAAAAAGGTTTTGACAGACGGACAACGACATTATCCTGTAAAGGATAAAAGGAAATATCCCATATTCTCCTTAAAACGTACGAAAGTTACGAATCCCTAAAAGTCTTCGTTTATAATCTAGACTCAAGTTCCACCTAAGTAGTAAAACATTATAGAAACTAAGGCTATGTCTGCAATAGTAAAGTTCAAGGCCTGTTTATTTTAAATAGCGTTTCCGTAATACAGGTTTGCACGATACCTTAGAAAAAAAACATGGAGCTGTTGATACATGATGTTGATTTATTATTGAGAGAAGCGGAGTTGAAAAACGCTGACTAGTTTGTTGACTTTTTATTCAGGTTTAATTTCGAAATTGAAAGTACCTAAGCTACATTTTCTTGTTATATGAAAGTTACTTTGTCATCGGATCCGACAACCATTTTTAGGATCATACATCTGATCCATATAAACACACTTCTTATTTTAAAAGAGTTCATAGAGTTTCTTCGCCGGATCGACTGTGCGTTCCAAACGTTTTATAAACACTAGTAAAAGTTTATAAAGAAAAATGAAGTTGAACTGTCAATAAACGAAACAGAGTACCTATCATCACGTCTGTATTCCCTGAAGGGTATTTTTAAGGTTCTATGCATTAGAGCACAAATCCAAACTTCGATCAACTGACAATTTCTTACAATTTTCAATTTCTGCCCGATTCCCTTTCCATTGCTCAATCCATAACCTCAGTAGTAATAACAGGCGTAGTTCCCGCTAATACCATAGCATGACTCTCACGAACATTGTTAAACCACAGTTAGATTACATTAGAATGGTAATGATAAACTCATGAATGAGTCTCAATTAAATAAGTGCCTACATTTAAGCGGTTACTGTAAGAGAACTCATACACCTCGAAGATCGTGTTACTCGTATAGCAGGAATTGTAAGTTATATAGCATTCAATTTTGTTTCAGGTCTCGCTTATTTGACTAGTTCTTAGTCAAATAACTAGTCTAGTTCTTAGTTATAGCCATTAAGAATAAGTTTTTTTTTTACTTTTGGTTGAAGTACTTAGTTGTAAGAATATATCATGTAATGTAGACAGTAAGTAGTAGCTAATAAACCTTCGTAACGTAAACACGTATTCTTCATTTATCCCCTCTGTACCCCGCACACCGCATGGCGACCCTGCCAGGATGAGGAAGCTAACATCTGAGGTCATCGAGACACTGCTATTATTCGTCGACGATGAGTGAGTGCGTGAAAATTATATCGGTAATTAATGTGAGTAAATGTGAGTGAAAAAAAAAATCATAAAAAAAAAGTGAGTATGGTGAAATATAAAAGTGCGTAAAACACAGGTATTTGATGGAACTAGAGATACGTAGTATTTTAGAAAAGTTAGAAAATATAAGAATTAGTTTAAGAAAATTAGGTCCTAAAAGAAGGCAAGAAAAAATAGGTTTAGATAAAGTTGAGAAAGCTAAGGTACTATACTCTACATATAAAGATTTAATTAAATCATTACATGTTTCACACGTATCAGGTGAATTAACTAGTTATATTTTAGATATATTAGATGAGAAAATACATAAATGTTTTGATAGTATATTAAGATATTGTTCTAAGGATACGGAGAAAGAGAACCAAATTATAATGGCTGAACATTTTGATTTAAAGGCAGTAGGAAGCCTCATTCCTGTATTAGATGGAAAGGAGGAGACAGTTGAAAGAGTAATAGAGGGCATTGAGATGTTAGATAGTATTTTTAAAGATCAGAATAACAAGAAATTGTTGATTTCATTTGTTTTGAAAACAAGATTGAATAAAATATCTAAACTAAAATTAAAATCAGATTATAGCTCTGTCGCAGATTTAGTAAAAGACATAAAGAAATTTTTGATAACAAAGAAATCAGCCAATTCATTGTTATTGCAGTTAAATAATATAAATCAAAATGAAATGTCTATTGATGAATATGGTGATAAGGTCGAAGAGTTGTTTACTAATCTCACAATTACGCAAGCAGGTGAAAATCAAAAGGCTAGCGAAATTTTGAGACCCATAAACGAAAGCTTAGCTATTAAAAAGTTTGCAGATGGCCTGAGAAACAAGCGGTTGAGCACCATTATCGCTGCTCGCAACTACACCGAGCTCAAAGAGGCGGTTCAGGCTGCCAAGGATGAGGCGCCAGAACACCTATCATCGTCTGGAACAATCATGAACATGAGAGGTAAGTTTAGAGGTAGAATGCAGAGTTTTCGCGCAAGAGGTCAAGGTCAATGGCATTCCCGTGGTAACGGTGCATGGCATTCTCGTGGAAATGGCGGATGGCAGAACACACGCCAAGACTATGCTAGAGGTAATACTTTTGGTAATTACAGGGGCCGTCAGACAGTTTTTTATCGAGGACGCGGTCAACAAGGTCGTAATCCTAGATATCGTGGTCGTAGGAGTTATAGTCAAAACATATATTCCCTTTCGGACGATAACCAATTGAGCCAGACCGTTGAAAATAATACGGAACAGCAAACGCATAGCGAAACAGAGTTTTTTCGAGCATAAAATATTAACTAGCGACGGCTTAACAACCTTGAAATTAGGAATTGACGGTCAACAATGTTCATTTTTATTAGATACCGGTGCAAGTTTATCCATATTACATAAAGATAAAGTTCCCGATTACATAAAACTATATTCTAATAATATAGAGATAAGAGGAATAGGTGGTTATATTAAATCTAATTATGTTGTTACGATAAACTTAGAGTCACACGACGGTGTCTTATTTCAGCATACATTCCACGTATTGCACGATATGCCGTGCCATGCTGACGGTATAATTGGATCGGATTTCTTGAGAAATTATAATGCAATTATAAACTTACAATCTGAGCAACTAACATTACAAACAAATTCACAGAAGAGCGTTATAAGATTTCACACAAGTACTAGAAGTAACATTTATTTAACATTGCCGGCTAGAAGTGAATCTGTCCACTTTTTAAATATAGATTCTAGTTTAAAATCGAATAATGAATATATTGTCATACCTACAGAATTGTCCGAAAATATATTTTTAGCAAGTATTTTGGTTAAACCGCAAAACAATAAAATACCGGTGCGGATACTAAACGTAAATGATAACGATATAAAGCTACCTATATTTAAACCAGAATTAGATTCTGTGTTGAACTATAACGTTCATAGTTTTTCTAAATCTAATAATTCAGTAGAAAGAGTAAAGAATTTATTACAAACCTTGAAGTTAGATCATTTGAACTCAGATACTAGAAAACAAATTGAATGTATCTGTGCAAAGTATTCAGATATATTTTACTTAGACGGAGATAAATTAGGCACAACAAATATTATGACCCAGTCTATTGATTTACTACCAAATACAAAACCTATTTACGTAAAACCGTATAGATTACCAAATTCGTTAAAATCAGAGATTGATAAACAAATAAATAAAATGTTAGATGACGATATTATAGAAAGGACAAATAGTGATTGGAATAGCCCCATTCTTCTGGTCCCCAAAAGAAGTGATAATAATGAAAAGAAATGGAGATTAGTAATAGACTATAGGAAAGTAAATAGTGTAATTCAGAATGATAAATTTCCATTACCACACATAACTGAAATATTAGACTCGTTATCAGGTGCCATGTACTTTACACACCTAGATTTACAGCAATCTTATTATCAGTCAAATTTAAGTTTAGATAGCAGAAAAATAACAGCATTCACAACAAGCTCTGGGCAATACCAAATGAAACGCCTACCAATGGGACTTAAGATATCGCCGAGCGCTTTTTCCCGTGTGATGTCAATAGCGATGTCTGGACTTACTTGTGAAAAAGCATTTATTTACATGGATGACATTATTGTATTTGGGCGACACATAGAATCCCATAATAAAAATTTAATTGACGTTTTCGAAAGGCTAAGAAAGGTAAACTTAAAAATTAATCCACGAAAGTGTGAATTTTTAAAGTCAGAACTATTATATTTAGGTCACGTGGTATCAGCTGAGGGTGTAAGTCCCGATCCTGAGAAAATTAGGGTACTGAAAAATTATCCAGAACCAACAAATTCAGATGAAACGCGACGTTTTGTTGCCTTCTGTAACTATTACAGAAAATTTATACCATCTTTTGCTCAAATAACAATACCACTAAATAAATTATGTAGAAAACATCAACCTTTTGTTTGGACAACAGAATGTAAAAAGGCATTTGATCATTTAAAACAAGCTTTAATTTCTCCACCAATTTTACAGTATCCTGATTTTTCCGCGAACAACGAATTTATATTACAGACGGACGCGTCGGGTATAGCTATTGGTTCGGTTCTTTGTAATAAAGATAGGAGGCCTATTGCTTATGCTAGCCGACCATTAAACAAAGCCGAGCTAAACTATCCGACTATTCAAAAAGAATTATTAGCAATAGTATGGAGTGTTAAATATTTTAGGCCGTACCTTTATGGAAAAACTTTTACGATTATGACAGACCATAAACCACTAATATACTTATTTAGCATGAAAGATCCGTCTAGTCGCTTAATTAAATTTAGATTACAGCTCGAAGAGTATGATTACAAAGTTGTTTACATTCGTGGTAAAGATAACAGCGTTGCAGATGCATTGAGTAGAGTGACCATAACATCCGGTGAATTAAAACAGTTAAATGAAACAGTTTTTGTTATGACTAGAGCTCAGAAGAAAAAAATAGAACAACAGCAAAATGATATAAACAGTGTTGGAAACACAGGTATCCCAAATATTTCCCCCGAAAATCCAAGGCCTGATCAACCGAGGATCGGAGAAGTATTTCGTGTGCCGTGTGATTCTGTAGAGATGAAATTTATTGAAAGTAAGAAATTAGATAAATACAGAGTAGAGAAACGTATTACGAAAGAAAAGGAATGTTTTGCATACGTAAAAAGTAGCTACATAATATATATAAACCTTAGCTATATATCGCATTTTACGCGAGACGAATTTGCGAATAAGTTAAGTGATTTTTGTAAGGAGATAAAAATAGAAAAAATAAGTATAATAAAATCAAAGGATAACGCGTTATTTATAGATACATTATTAAAAGAAATACAAAGTAGGGAAATGTGGTCCGGACCGCAAATAAATGTTCTTAAAAATGTAAAAAATGTTGTCGACAACGATGAAAAAATTATAATATTAAATGACTTTCATTTGTTGCCTACCAGCGGACATGCAGGTGTTCGTCGAATGGTTAACAATATTAAACGGAAATACTACTGGCCAGGATTAGAAAATAGCGTTAGAGAATACGTAAGGAAATGTAGTAAATGTCAAACTATGAAATATTCACGAAATATAAAAGAGCCGATGATTGTCACAACAACAGCAAACACAGCATTTGAAAAAATATTTCTCGACATCGTAGGTCCTATAGATACCGACGTAGAGGGATATACTTATATCCTCACAATACAATGTGAGCTTACAAAGTACATCGAAGCGTGTCCACTTCAACGCAAAGATGCGGTAAGTGTCGCACGAGCTTTTGTTAACAATTTCATTCTTCGCTATGGTATTCCCAAGGTCATCGCTACTGATCGAGGTACAGAGTTCACGTCGACCACAATGGAAGAGGTATGCAAACTACTACACATAACTAAACTGCATTCGACTGCTTATCACTATCAGTCTATAGGTAGTTTGGAAAATATGCACAAACATCTCGCTGCCTATTTGAGAATACAGTGTGATGGTTATTCAGAGACGTGGAGTCACTGGCTCCCGTACTGGTGTTTTACATTTAATACGTCTGTACATACATCTACAAAGTATACTCCTTTTGAACTAGTGTATGGAAAACAATGTAATATTCCTAGTAACTTGAAAAATACAGTAGACCCATTGTATAATCAAAATAATTACATGTTAGAATTAAAGTACAGGTTGCAAACAGCACAACAGGATGCAAAACAACATTTGTTACGCGATAAGTTGAAAAGGAAAATTAATTATGATAAAAATGTCAACACAGTAACATATAGTAAAAATGATTTAATTCTAGTAAGAAATGAGACAGGAAATAAACTTTGTGAACTTTATAAAGGACCGTATATAGTTTTAGAGGACTTAGGACCAAATGTTAAAATTATGAATAATGGGAAAAATGACATTGTTAATAAAAATAGGACGAAACCTTATGTTAGTTAAGACTTAATATTATGTTAGTAATACTTACTTATACTTAGTAAACAGATACATGCATGTACCTATCTAATCTAAATAAGCAGTATATATATATAAAAAAAAATGTACCTATGTTTACATAAAAAAAAAAAAAACTTTTTTTATTTTTTTTAAATCAACCCCGGTGGTGTAGTGGTTGAAGTACTTAGTTGTAAGAATATATCATGTAATGTAGACAGTAAGTAGTAGCTAATAAACCTTCGTAACGTAAACACGTATTCTTCATTTATCCCCTCTGTACCCCGCACACCGCAGTGTCTAGTAAAATTTCTGACTTAAACATTTAGAAAAGTAGTATATTTTTTTGCTAACTTTAACGTATCTAAATTGTTCGATGCAGAAAAATATCCATTTGAATTAAACGCCAGTGTTGCCAACTCACTTGCCAAGTTAAATGTTAGATATTTTGAAAAATGTGATTAAAACAATAGTTTACCAATTTTTTTATTTTAAATTAAAGAAATCTTTTTAATAGACTGCAAGGATGGATCGAGATACTGGGTAGTCTCATTTAGTTGTGAACGAATCTCGAAGTCTTCTTACAGGTGTAACGGAAGAGCCTCATTATTTCAATTCAGATCAGATAACAGTACAATAACCTCCAACACCTATTGTGTTACTATACACTATTAATTGGTAACAAAACATAGTACGACAGATGAAGTGGCACTTCATCAGCTCTTTCTACAATAATTACCTGCTGTTTTTAGGGTTGAGTTAACGTTCGTCAAGGTGTCGTCGGTAATAGTTTGAAGTAAACGGAAAAATAACTCATATAGAATCACTTTCGTTCTCTGTTTGATTGTCAGGCTATTGTTGCTATGTTTTTCTTAGGAATGCATGAAGGTATCAAGTTAAAATTAATAATAATTGCCCTGCATTGTCCCACTCACATTATTTGCATTATTTTATGTCTGGTCTTTAAAAGAGACCATGATTCTCTGAGTTTGTTTCGGCGTTTCTTCTCAGAGGTCGTCAGTTAGGAAATGCCGAAGCCATCTAGCTATAAAAAAAAAAAACAAAACATTGACTTGTAAAAGTGTCTCTAATGATCTACTTACAGAAATAAATATCATTTCATTTCATTTCATTTCAATAAATACTATGGCTTGTGACGCCTTGGAGCAGTAAAAACATCAAACTTCTAAATCAACCTAATAACAAATATGACCATTTATAGGTACCTCTTATTTTGACGATTTCCTGCTTTTGTAGCTTTTGGACTTGTAATGGTGCAACTAGCAAGTTTGCCTCGTGAAATGCGCGTCTAACTCGCATTTGTCCGGTTTTTTCAGTCATAAAAATAGATACACTACGATTATCAAGCTTTCATGGAACACCTTACTTTGGTTCCTTCCGATGAAGAGAGACAGAAATTTTGATCCTTTATTTATTTGCTATCTATGTATATGACATAACATAACATACCATCACGCCTGTATTCCCCGAAGGGTTAGGCAGAGGCGTACTAATGTACACCCACAGTTCGACGGTATGTTTAGGTCCCATGTAATAGGGGGCGAGCCTATTGCCATTAACCGGGCACAAATTCCTAACTCCGAGCTGCTACTGGGAATTTCATAGAAAAACCCAATAACACTTTGCTGGACCTGGGAATCGAACCCAGGACCTCTAGCGTAGCAGTCGCGGTCAGGACCACTTGGCTATTGAGGCAGTTATATGTATGCTATGTATATGGGTTCAGAAGAATTATTATTACCTGTTTATCTATATTCTTATCATACCAGTCTCTTATATCTGTATTCGTTAAAAGCTGATGTAATTAAACCATTTTGAATGTTATGATCAACCTATTCACTGTACCACTGCGGCATACGGATCTCCTCTCAGATCTAGAGGGTTTAAGGCTATATCCATCGCGCTAACCTATAACGATATTCATAAGAAATCTAATTGACTTAAATTCATATTAATTTCGATATTGATCAGAATCGGCACGGTTTAACATAACTAAAATTTTAGTACTGTTCGAACTACTCAATTATTATTATCGCTCGTTGTTTTAAATTAATTTGTATTCAAAACATTGTTGCACACGCTACGTAGTTTGCTTAACTATAATAGAAACTAATGCACTTCGCTAGTGACGGTGGGTGTCTTGTCTTTGTAGAATCAATTGTTAATAATCACAATTTTTTTTTATTACCTTCATAATCTTTTGTTATTTCTGTCTGTTGTTTGATGTAATTAACTTTTCTTACGTTGAGTGAACGTTATCTCTTTTATTTCGATATCGAATGTTCTTGGCTAGATGTAGATTTCCCCCCTACTTGTCTTCTCTTCTCTTGTGCCCCTCATTGTGTATCTTTGAGCTTAATAAAAATCAATCAAAATATATACAACCTTGTGACCTTGTGACTTGTCGGCCGCGGTACTTTTTCATAGCAATGCAAGAGCAAAAGCAATACATGCTTCAGTATACCCAGCCCCAAAAAATATGCAACCATCCCGCGTACGGTGGTGTAATGACCGGTCTTGCAACCGCGAACAGTTTTTGCAACCACATATTCAGAGATACGACCAAATCATAGATTAGCGCCATAAATAAGTGACGTAGACTCGATAATTTTGTGGCTAGTATATTCAAATATGGTTGCAATAGGTACAATATTGATAACTATAATGAAAATATTGTTGTCAATATTAGGTTAGGTCCTTGCGTACCCTATCGACAGCTATTTATCGAATTATTTCTGATTGAGGTAACAATTGTTGTTCCAAGAGTAGCGAACTATCCAAGATCCAAAAACCTCATGGACTCCTAGGGCCCATCGTTTGTCGTTAGACCAGGTGATCCCCAATTCCCACAGTGAATACTGCAGTAAGAAGCTTACTACTTACAGCATTTATTTAGCTAACCAAACACGTCACGGTTGGTAGCTAGCTAGATAAGATAGCCTGGATCTTGCCTGCATAGCAAACTATATTATCACACGATCTCTGTGATAAATGGAGACGGAAGGAAAAGTTAAAATCTGCTTATCAATCGATTTGGTTCAAGGACTTATCAGAAATAGGTCAGGTGTACTTAGGTTTCCGCGAGAAATGCCCACAAAGGCGCAGGGAGAGGTTCTGTGGTGGTCTTTTAAGAGGACACAGTGCTCCCTCTTCATTATGGTGATGGTAGCCACTGGTTTGTTTTAGTAGGTAGGAATTCCATACTCTTTTTGAAGGTTCGAAGGTTTCTCCTGTAAAGAAAAAAATAATTGACAAAATTTTTTTCTGATTTTTTTGCATTTTTCATGCTAAGATTATAAAGTTATTATAGTGAATGAAAAATTGGACTCCTGCCTGCGAGTCGAATTTTTCCTTCACTAAAATAATATTAAAGGAGATTTCAATTTCGGGTGCCGAAAAAACCGGAGGCATAAAAAATATAGTACTTACCTACTCCATATTTAGACCTAAGGATCATTTCTGTGAGTTATGGTTTAGTTTTGCTAACTAGCCGCCTAAAATATAGCAGATTTGACTACTAAATATATTTTCAACGGTAGGTATACGGTACCTCGTGACCCAAAACATAGTAGGATACTATTGTATTTGGCAAACCTCCTACTACGTCTTCTGCGTGGCTGTATTAGTTCACCTCACTTTGGGGAATACAGGCATGTATACTAAATACATCATTTTTATTTAATAGTGGGCACGTGTCAAATAGTTTACTTTGGCCTTCTTGCTCAGCAGTCCGGCCAAGAAATGCGAGTCTTGAGTGCTATGAAAAACTGTTTTAAAAATTTTTTACACGTTGTCGATATCTTATCTCTCGGTGAAGGAGTTAAGGCCATCTTCAAACTGCTAATAAAAAAAAATTGATGCTTGTGACTATTAGGTATATGACCTATATTTCGGTGTATTATTTTTATCTGTGACGCCTAACGTGTATTTCATTTTACACACGAATAAAAGATTTACATAAAGAAACTCATTTCTGCAGTTATATAATTATCTTTATCGAGTGCCCAATACCAAGTGCGTGATAATAATTATCATATTTTATATAACAAAATTAAGCACTGTTTTGATATATAACTACTAACAATTTTAGAGTACCTGAATGTGGTAATAAAAAATATAATAATATTCCGCTTGTATACTGTTTCTGAATGAAGTAGAATAACGTTCATTTATACAAGTTTCTTGAAAAGTAAATAATTAAGTATCTACAGGATATGAGAAAGTAAAAAGACAGACACCGACTGTAGGTATACTTACTTTTTGTTTATCTTATGTGAGTTAATGTAATATTTGCACAAGATAATACATAACACGGTATAGGTATGGCCCGTATGATGCACTTAAACCAACATATTGCTTAGGAATTACTTTGCACTTTCCTTCATCAGTTGGCACTTCGAAAGATCAAGCACTTGTTACTTGGAGCTGGTATTATTAGTAGAAAACCGTACTTAATTCATTACTAGGTACTATTATTTTATTATAGTCAGCATCACCATCTCTTATAAATCTTCTCTTATAATCTTCTTGTGAATCTTCGTTTAATATAGTCGACCTCGGTCAAACTTGGACATCCTTCAACGTCCTCACATCTTTTTATCGCAATATTGTAACAGTGAAGTTTGTAATTTATTTATTTTAAAAGAGTGTTCATGGAGTTTCTTGCCGGATTCTTCTCCATAGGATCAACTTTTTGAAACCTTACAACTAGACTCAAAAACGTGCCATAAACATACAAGTTTGTAAAAGCTTATTTGAAATAAAAGCATTTGAACTTTGAACTTCAACTTCCTCAACCAACAAGTTCCTCAATGGAAACATGTGTCGGGCTCATAACTTTCCACTGGTCAATGTATTAGCCTGAGGGATGCTGTTGATTAAATCAAATTTACCGACATCGGTCCATTTGAAAGCAGTTGCGATCTTTGGATACCGGTCTTATCTGAAGACATTTTCGTAGCTGTTTATTGATTTGAAGTTGCATCTGCATTATTTTATTACCCAGATAATAATGCGTTCCGTCTGATAGTGGGTACATGTCACAGACCTCTAAACCGATGTATGGTCATATTAACGTTTACGATCTGATATTGAGTTTCTTCAGTAAGAACATTACAAGTGACAGTGTATAGTATTTTAGGGTGCATTTTATTAATTGCCTCGTGGGTGTAGTGGTCACAGTCTGCTGAATGAAAGATTTTGGTTTAGATTCCCAGTTCGAGCAGTGTTTTTGGGTCTTGGATTGGAGCAGTGAATTTCGTAAAATCGTAAATGGATCAATTTAATATTCGGATCTTCATATATGGTAACGACTTGGAATATTGTCGAAGTATCGCTAATGTCCTAGTTATGGGCACTGCGTACGCAACTCTTATCTCAAAGTTCTGCAGCTATCTCGTTAAGGGTTACGGAAACTTGCGAAATACATAAAGATATAAGATAAGGTTACCAGTTGCAATAAGAAAATAAAATAATACGACGTACATAGATGTTCGTATGATGCAATAAAAACCTATGTAGCGATCCTGAATTGTCTGCAACAGTGATATTCCAGTGACTACAACGACAGTTTGCCACAAACAAAGTTTTCACAGCAAGCCCCTTCATAAGCCCCGTCAAACAATCATGAGTGGAATTCGGATACCGAATAAAAGCTCATTCCTTCAAGCGTCCTTGTTTTTCTATTACCCCATAGAAGAAAAAGCAAAAAATGACTCTATTTTTCGCTGTGTCTAATTTGTCATCCATAATTTGTCCATTCTTCAGTTCAAAAATCATATTGTTCTAGTTTAGTTTCGTCATTAGGCGAAATAGTGGTTATAGGCCAGTTCAGTCGAAGTAACTATACGTGTCTGAAATTGTCTGCAAGTAGAACCACTTGCAGACAATTTCAGACACGTATAGTTTTTCACTGGTATTTAAATTACAATTTCTGTATAAAGTCAGTTGGTATAAATGTATCGCAATCGTAATTATTATCCTTACTTATATCGATATTTTGCTCAAATAATTTTATCTGCGCGATTGTTCGGAATGGCTAACTTCAGATACGCACTATGTTGACGGAACTGTAAATAATGGTGTATGTATGTTAGTCGGAAAATATCCGAGAATAGGACAACCCTATATCAACAGAACAATGCCGATGTTGTTCTCAAAGAGTAAGTATACTTTGCTGTGTATTTACAGTACTTATCGGTTCGTGGTTATGAACGCACTGTTTTAGTTAGCTTTCAAGGACGGGATAATGTCCTCTGTGGACACCGCATTGTGTCGATAAGTCAACGATATCAGTCGTTTGTGTTTGCGGTATTGGTACTGAATATAGAATACAGTAAGTATCACTGCTGTACGGCCTAAGTTTCAATGTTATTTAATCAAAGTTAGGCCTTATAGCAGAGTGGTACGTGATATTAAAGAATCACTGATGGATGATTTACAAAAGCTAAATACCAATCAATCACTCAGTAATCTCATAATCTCAGAAACTAAACGGCCTGGAAAAATTTAATTTTGACTTCACTCTGTAGACATCCGCTAAGAAAGAGATTATGACAATTGCTATAAGACATATGAAGACGAGATCAATGCAGATAGGTAGTATTGCGGACCGACCGTGAAAAAAGGTAAGACAAGTAGTAGTTTTTCAAATTCATCTGCTAGTTTAAATTTTAGCGCATTTAAACAAACAGATTCTTCGACATTTTTATATTACTTAGTACTTAAAAATATATCAGACATTACGATTACTCTGAGACTGGCCAGTGCCTTTAGACAAGTGGCATGAACGCTAATCGAATAGAATCTAATAGAATAGAATATCTAGACTTAAGAGACCGTCCTAAAAATTCACTCGATCGAGTTTAGGTAAATTCTATGTTTGTGTGCGCTTTTCACGCACACATGGCTGCAGATCGAGCGTACGAGCCTGTAAACAATGTTGATCCTTTCATTATTAAATTAATTTTCTAGTTTTATTCTCGTTAGTTTTTTTTTGTATTTTCAATTTTTGTTTTTAATTTAGTATATTTTTATACATACAATATTCAATAAACATCAAAACATAAAACTTTGAAGGCGGAAATTGGGGTGAAAATTGTAATTTTTGTAGCTACTCATTACTAATAAATACCTAGTGACGAGTTTAATGATTTATGGATTTTTACATTTTAAGGTTAGGAAACGGGGGTTGAAGCCTGAAGGTTAATGTACTTAAAGAAAGAAAAGAAAAGAAAAATAATTTATTTGCGTAGAATACAGGTGGTACCAGATATAAAATTGGTGGTTTTGGAACAATACCATATTCTGCCTACATAAAGCATGCAAATTAATTTAACATTTATATTCATTATAATTATTGAGTTAATTATTATTAATATGTATTATTATTATTTATAAAACACTAGACACAATAAAATATTGAACCACATTTATACAAATCAGAGACAGATGCTTTTACATTAGATTTTTTAGTGACAAACATGCTGTAAAAACTCTTGTACAGTATAGAAACATTTATCTATCAACCATTTACGTAAATCTTTTTTAAAATATTTTAATGGGAGTTCCCTTAAGGACTTTGGCAATTTATTAAACAGTGATATACACATGTGATAGACATTTGACTTATTTAACGTTGTCCTACAAAATGGAATTTCTATTTTTGACGGATCTCTCGGTCTGTACTTTGTGTAACTGTCACCTTTGAAATTAAAAAATTCACTATGCTTTCTTACAAATATAGATACTTCAAAGATATATATGCAGGCTAAAGTCATCAAATTAAGTTTTTTAAACAGAGGCCTACAAGAATCAAGTGGATCGATCCCACAAACAGCTCTAATACACTTCTTCTGGAGAATGAAAGCCTTCCCTATATCTGTAGAGTTTCCCCATATTATTAATCCGTACCTTAGAACAGACTCAATGTAACCTCTATATGCTATACATGCTGTTTTTCCGTCTGACACAATACGGAGTTTTCTTAGAGCATAGGCAAATCGACTAAGTTTACTGCAGACATCATCTATGTGTTGCTTCCAGTTACAAAATCTGTCCAATGTCATACCTAAAAATTTTATAGTTTCTGTTCTTTCGATATTATTATTTTTAATTTTTATGTTTATATTATAATTATTATTTTTGTTTTTACCTTTGTATGTACTAAATTGTATGTATTTAGTTTTAGATATATTAACATTAAGATTATTTGATTGTAACCATGTTAATACTGACTGTACTGCATCATTTATTTGACTCTCATACGATGTGCTTTTATCTTCATAAGGCACTATGATAGATATATCATCGGCGAAAAGAATACTTTGACAATTTACGGCATCAGGTAAATCATTGATATACAGCAAGAATAATAAAGCAAATTATTAGTATGGGTGAATAGTTTTTAAAGGTAGGTATTTGAAAATGAGATATGTAGCTACTCATTATAAAAAATGTGTTTCAGGGATTTTGAATTTTCAAACTTTTACTTTGGAGGGTTGATAGTTTTATCTTTTTCTAGGCACTTCAAAATCGTAATATTTTGTTAAATGTTTACCTTTGCTAACTGATATTTATCAGGGACAAATTGCAGTTTGACATCGCTGATAATAATTAGAATCAGTTTTACATTACTTTATAATTGCAAATCAAGTGAAATGTTGATAAATCAAATATCATTAGCAATCATGTAATTTGGATTGCATTTAGACGTTATCGATTGCGTTCTGTGTATTCAGATTTTATGAGAATAGAATACAATTTTCAATGTATGCAAATGACCTAAGCTTTTGACAAATCGAGCGCGCACAAATGTCACCTCCATACATTTTGTTTCTAATCGTTCGTCTATTAGTCTATTCGAACTTAACATGGCCACTTGTCTATTGGCCCAGATTCCATTACATAGCTGGCTCAGAAAAAAATACATTTTGTCTCTCTAACATACATGCTCTAAAATATTATTTTCGTTCTCTTACAATTTTATTTTCAACGAAATGTTGTGTACTATCTAGTAAGAATATAATGTCTCCTGTGAACAACGTTTCCTGTGACGTCACAATGTCAAAGACGTGACTCTGTGACGTCACGTTAGCGACTAGTGTTGAATACACAGCACGTACTGTGATAAAATGTCGCACGAAATGTTTTATTTTATTTTTAACGTCGCACTAGAAACTAGAAATAAATATTATGAAAGCATGGATGTCCTCTACACTAGATGTCAATAGATTTTTTGCTAATTGATTGTGCTCTTATCGACTCGTTCAACAACTAAAAACTAAAGCATTCTCCTATGAGTAGTCAAACAAGTGGACAGGTGCACCTGACATTTCAACACGGACACTGTTTGTGAATGATTCAAGTACGTAGGTTTTTTTATGGGGGCAAATGACCAGACGAATTTATTAGACTTTAGATTAATTTGATTTCGATAATTAAATTGATTTGAATTGAAAATTAAATGAAATTTCGATAACATTTCAGGGCATATTGACATCAAAATCAAAAATGTCAAACTGTCATAAGGTCACCTGGATGTCATGCCCGTGCGCAACTTTTCTAACGTAACGTTTGTGTCACTAAATATAGCAGTTATTTTGAGAATCGCAACGCTATTGTTGATTATGTATTTAAAGCTACAAAAGTACTCACTCTAGCGCTGTTATCAGTTCTGTAGCTGAATGCATACAGACGGACAGATGCGCGTGAGTCACTGACAAGTGATCGTGAAGTAGATACAGGACAGTGAACTGGCCGACACGGCGGACTATACTGTGATAAATTAACTTTATTTAAAAGTAGCTATTGTCTATAAATAAACAAACTTTAAAATAAAAAATGTCTGTAACTTATCTGTATTAAACAATTAATGATCACGGTTGGATGCTATTCTGTGCGTCAACCGTAGAAATAAGGAACACTAACCCTACTTTTATCTATAAGTAATATTATAAGCGTGATTTGTGAGGATGTATGAATATTTGTTACTTTTTCACGCCAGAACGGCTGAACAGATCTGGAAAAAAATTGGCACAGAGATAGATTAAAGTCAAGAATAACACGTTCGTTGCTTTTTATCCATAATTCTCCTCCATAAGTCATGTTCCTCATTGCTGAGGGGTCGTGATCTTCCTTTTTGACAATGATGCGCCACCTGTATCTGTCTTTCGGAAGTGTCTCGTGAAGTTTGGTTGGGTATCAGAGATGTGCGGACCTGCTCAGACCTCCTTATAGCTCGACCTCTGGAGCGCTAGCAATACCACAGTAATATCTGTCTTTATAACAACCATGAGACTCGGTTATTAGGCCACATTTGCCCAGTGATGTTAACTACGAAAAAAAAAACAAAATAGATTTATAACTTGTGTATACTTACCTGTATAATTCATACCAAATTGTTTAGTAAACATCGTTAGCGTTCCCACCACTTTATTCATAATTATCAGGGTTGCCAGTCTGTTGCCAAAAATATATGAAAGTATGCGCGGAGTCTAAAACGTGCTATACGTGGTAGGTGGTTTCTCAAAGAAACTTGCGAAAGCAAGACTTAGAAGGTGGAACTAGCAAGTTTCTGCTTTACTTAAAGACACATCAAGCTATTATTTTCCAGTATAACTTCGTATTGTAAAGGTTTTCCATACAAGGAATTTTGTAGAAAAATTCCAATACCACTGCTCGATCCGAGCATCGAACCCAGGACCTCTAGCGTAGCAGTCAGGCTTACCACCACTAGGCAGTATTTGTCCCTGCTTGACCTGAGAATCGAACACAGGACTACTAGCTTAGGAATCATGCTTACTGCTGCTGCTTAGACAGCGGCAGTTTGAGAATTTTGAGAATATAAACATAAATCGGCGTAAACAGTAAAACAGTCCTGCTTTGTATATCTATTTATTTATTTATTTCATTTATTTATTTATTGCAAAATGTATACAAAGTAACAAGCTTGGCTTAAACTAATGCATACATGACCCTGTTAGGGCGCAGCAAAATAACTTAAAACTAGAACATAATATATTATATTATTCACAAAATATAAAATGTTATTTTCTATTAATTAGCTTTTCTTAATTAATCGTTAATCTTATAGTCTCTCAGTATCTCATGTCTTAAGTATGTATATCCATATGTACAACGTTTCCTAACAATGTACCTCATACAGTTATGTTGTGTAAACAAGAGATTATACATAGAACTCACAGATGCATAGTTACATGAACTTGTTTGTAGAGCCAATTACGTCTGTCACGACCATAGCAGACATGTTACACTTAAGTAATTGGCTACTTTGAGTGTCCGTGAAAAGAGACTTGGTAAATACAATGAGGAAATGCGTACCACCATCGTCACTGTTTCTCTAAAAGAGGAGGCAGAGCTGTTAGTACACGACTAAGTACAATTTGCCGGTATATTTTTGGGCGAATTTCTTACCATTTATCGGACACAAATCTCAACTTCGAGTTGCTATTGACAATTTCCCGATAGAAGAACTTAATTATCTGGGTGTCAAACTTAGCTTGGCATTTCTTTACGCAAGAACTAAAGTTGCCAACATCGCTCAAAGGATTAGCAAGCTAAAGTGGCAGTGAGCGGAGCACATAGCTCTTAGAACTGGCGGCCGCTGCGGCAGAAAGGTTCTCGAGTGGAGACCGTGCATCGGAAAGCGCAGTATGTGACGACCTCCAACGAGATGGACGGATGACCTGGTGAAGGTCACTGGCAGTCGTTGGATACAGGCGGCATATAACCGGTCTTTGTGGAAGTCTTCGGGGGAGGCCTTTGTTCAGCAGTGGACTTCTTTTGGCTGATATGATGATGATGAAACTTAGCATCTCATAGTAATTACACAGTTGTGGTAATATTTCCCAGAATATCAGTGCATTAAGTCAAAGTTATTAATAGAACAAGTTTGATCTTAGACTGCTGATAAAGCAGGTGCAAATAAGACCAGGCTTCCGTTAAAACTAGAATTTCAGGTGACAGAACTATTTATCAGTATGCTGGGTAGGTGAATGACCACGGTAATAAGGAGAAGTTAAGAGGACTAATGAAAGATATTGGACTAAAAGATGGATACTATGAAGGTGGATGTAAATACGTATTGTGAAGAAAACAAAAGAAGAAATGGATGAATGTGTCAAAGATAACATGAGACAGAATGGAGTGAATGGAATGAAGAAAATTTGCGGAGAAAATTGAGAGAATAAGAAGAAATAAACTGAGATGAGTGCTTTAATGCATAATAATCTTTATACAATACATTATCAGTATTTTGCTTCCCAATCTTTTGTAAGTAGCAAGAGTTGACTCACGGCTGGTCCAGATAACAAATCAGTCAGAGGATATGCTAACTAGAGATAGGATTTTGACATAGCGTCCATATAAGTACCTATTAATGTCAAAATTCTTCCTCTAGTAAGCAAAATCGAAGGTTTTGTTATACGGAACCACTGCAATAGACGATAACGTCTCTATGACGTTTTTACCCGATTGCCGAAGGAGGAGGGTTATGTGTTTGACGTGTATGTATTTATGTTTGGGAAACCCGATAAACTAAAATTGCCATATAAGAAATTAACATTGTTTGACACTTTTTTTTTATCTATCACTCACTTAAACTCCTGGGTAGGTACCTACCTGTTATATTCCGTTAAGTCTTCGAAAGATTGACATGTTCATTTTCGTTAGTTCACAACTATGATGATGAATGAATGAAATGAAAATCATATTAGATATTTCAAGGCAAGGTCATCATATTAGATATTTTCTTCAATAAGTAATCTTGTCTGTAATAAGTCTATCGCAAATAAATGAAAAATAGGTTCCGTTTTTAAGTAAGCTGGTAAACTGCTTATGATTTTTATGCATGCTTAAATATCTTGCCTTCATCATTACCTCTTCAAACTGCGGTGTCGATGCCCTTTGAAAAGTCGTATATACTTACATTAAAGTAGGTACACATGTGCACGCATGCATATACTGCAGAACTTAAAGGCAGGGTAACACTATTAGCACTATTCGTTCATTATCACTGCACCATCAACACTTTTACTGTCCAACTGCTGTGCACTCTTCAGAAGAGGAATTATGCCATAGTTTATCACTTGCCTAGTCCAGATTGACAGACTGCGCTCACGCTGTTGAGAAAATCTCTCAGGCGTTTAGGTTTCCTCGCGGTGATATCAGCCATTGAATGTTTTGAAAAATCAGTATCACTTCTTGTAGGTCATATATTATTATATATATTTTTTTTTTATATAAATCCTGCTACTTAGCGATCTATTTCTTATAAACAATAATCTAATGTGCTGTCAGATTTTCATCAGTGAATTATTGTCATCAGAAGAGACGTGCACCCAGTGGCGCAATCCTCATATTTTGTCTGCTTCAGTCATTCAATCTTTTCGCTAGTTCCGATATACTATTTCTCTTAAGGCGAGAGAATCTTAGACTGCTTATATAATGGTCATATATTATATTATTCTATTTGATTTTTAGTAGAAAGTACCGGCGTACAGTATCTTCTTGAAACTCTCAATGATAATCTACCTACAGCATTACATTTATTATATTCTTGTAGATAGAATAATAGCCAGTATTTATGCCAGTCATGTCAACAGGCGTATGAATTTTAACCATTAGTTGAGAACCGTCTCATATTTTTATGCTAAGCATGAATTATGGACGTTGATTGAGTAAATAGAGACCTAATGCGCGGGGTAACAATATTAATTAATAATATGAAGCATGTAATACCATCACGCCTGTATTCCCTGAGGCATCGGTGTGTTTAGATCCCATGTAATAGGGGGCGAGCCTATTGCCATTTACAGGGCACAAATTCCAAACTCCAAGCTGGGAAATTTATAGAAACCTAATAACTTTGCTCGACCTGGGAATCGAACCCAGGACCTCTAGCGTAGCAGTCGCGCTCAGGACCACTAGACTAATGAGGCTCTTAACCTGACCTTTTTTGAGAACGGCCGGTACGTTCGTCGAGGTCGGCTCCATCCAACTTTTCCATCCGTACTCGCCATGTATACTCGTTTCGTTAATTTCCGTTCATCCATCCTCTCTACATGCCCAAACTATTTACATACTCTATTCATAGAGTTTTAGTGCAATGTTCAAAGATTTATTTTCCTTATGCTAAAAATCTATGTGGTATTTGACGAACTATGCAAATTGTGTCATACACGTAAATAATCTATTTACTCCATTTAATCTCAACTCCGTAAGTTTTAATGAAAAACTCGTAGTACATACGACAGCCTTTACAACTGTAACAGATTATAAATTGTTTATAGGTCCATAACATTATGCAAATAACTCGCTTACGGTAAAATTATAGGTAAGTACTTACTAATTCTAGACCAATGGAAAAACATTTTTTATTATAGTTTATATCATCCGATCACTAATTGTCACTATATATTTACGCATACAGCATAGCGGTATTTTTATCTTGATTAATACGGTATCTGGCGACGAATGCAGTTTATGAATGACTTAGGTTCTTTTTATTTATGAGTTTTTAACCATCTGCAGCAACAGTGATGGCAGAAAAGTTGTTTTCTGATTTTGAAATTTTGATTCTGATTGGCCCATTGAAATTTGGCCTAGTCCCTTTGGGATACACCAACAGGAAGGCTGATGGTAGGTACATAAATGGAATAAGTAACTGTAGCATAGAACTTCAAATCGTTTGGTACGTGCAATAAACGAATTGAGTATTGGGTAAGTAACTATCTATCAGATTTTAAATAGCTTGCCTTAAAGGTACCTAAAGAAAACATAATTATAATAAAAACTACAATTCACAATTTTTCATTCAATTAGGACCATTCAGACCATTAAAACTATGATAAAAGGTCAGACTAGTTGCAAAAACTGCGTCTTATGGAGAAAAGCTGGCATGAAACGACATAGACACTACTCATCCTCATTATCTTGAAAACAAACATAAATGTACTTACTTTAATAGTTTACAAATTTTGTTTTGAAGTTGAGGATAAGGCCCTCATCTCAGATTGAGAGATGCTCGCACGAGTGAGCATCTCTCAATCTGAGATGAGGGCCGATCCCAGCAGTTGACTGCAAAGGTACAGCAGTAGTATTCATTACAATATGGTATGTGGGCAATTGGGCAAACAGGGAAACAATTACTTCAAACTGTTTATAGTGCCTACTTACAAGGTAATTAATGGGTGGTAAATTATGTACAAGTTTCACCAGCAAAAGATAGTAATCGTTGTACCTACCTATAAAAGGACGCATCTCTTACCATACCTGGCATTAAACATACATATTCACTGACGTGGACTCGCAGATACTATCGGCACAGATAATAGAATACTAGTACTATCAGTAAAATATATCATTAAAATGTAATAAATAAATTAAAATGTATGAGCCAGTTCCCGAAAGTGGATAGTCGAATACAATGCGGTTTTGTATTTCACTAGTTCCGAAAGGTTTGATAATGATATCTCTGCTTTAGGTATCCATTTGATATCTTTAGAAGGTTCAATTTCAAATTCAAGTTGTATATTTTAGGAGTTAGGCAGTGAATATATGAAGAAAAGTATTTCAATTGAGTACACTCTACTTATAACGCATTAAACTATACAATTTTCCCTTCGGACCGTCCTTATTCCGTCACAATAGAGTTGATTTTAGTACTACTGTCGTGTATACAGTCACGAGCATAAATTTGTATACACATACAAAAATTCGAAAGCGGTTTTTTCGTGAAATGACGATTTCAAACTATGAGATAATACCAATTTCATTAAAGCGTTGATTCGAAAATATTGTGTTCGTAACACCATAAAATTTCAATGTAGCTATCTATGCTTTAAGAAAAAATAAATTTTGAATTTTGCCAAGTCAATACATATCTGTGCTCGTAACCGTATCTTTAAGCCTGTATTGACTTTAATATACCTACATACAAAGGAAACTGAAGGGTTTTAAAAAAATAAGTAATGTATTTTGAGAGTTATGCAGCCAAGACGATACTTATGAGGAAAAGTATTTATTTGTTTGAGTACCAACCTAAGTCGGGTAAATGACCCATCATACATCCTTTGCATTCTTTTAAGACTTACGAATATACCTACACGGTGCCAATTTAGTCAGCATTCATTAAAGGAGTGATTCTATGGTATGGATTCTATGTCGTGCTCAACAAATTTTCCTACGAAACTAATATACATTTTCATAAACAAAAATAGACAGAACCAAGCATAGTAAGGTCGCCACCATAGTATACAAACTGTCAAATTTCCTCAATCGATTTTCAATTTAATTTCATAACGATAGAGTTTATTATCCATTGGCGAAAGTCAGTTTGTGTTAACTTGATGCGCGACTGTACCTATAATAATTGTCTTTCTTACGGGTATCAGTTATGGATTTCATACTACTTATAGCGGAAGTTACTTAGTAGCCAACAGCACAACAATTATAGCATTAGTAGGTATCGATATTCGTTTTTTTTTAATTTTTGGTAAGCTTACGCTTGGTCGCCAGTTTACCAGATGTTAAGCGACACTACGATCTCGTAGATCGGAGCGCGTTTCTCAAGAAGGAACCGATTCACCCGTGATTTAAACACGCCCAGATTATATCTATCGGGGAAGACTCATTAGGGAAGCGTATTCCACATTTCGGCGTAACGCACGATAAAAGTAAATAAATAAATAATAACATACCATCACGCCTGTATTCCCCGAACAGTTAGGCAGAGGTGTACTAAAGTATACCCACAGTTCGCGGGTATGTTTAGGTCCCATGTAATAGGGGTCGAGCCTATTGCCATTAACCGGGCACAAATTCCAAACTCCGAGCTGCTACTGAGAATTTCATAAAAAAATCCAATAACTCTTTGCTCTAACTGGGAATCGAACCCAGGACCTCTAGCGTAGCAGTCGCACTTGGGACCACGAGACTAACGAGGCAGCCATATCTGCACCTTCACCCTAATTATCAATGTATCCCATACTTCTCCTCACATTTAATGACGTCACGCCCAACAGCTCAAAGTCGGAGTGGGTCGCAAACAATTGAGTATTAAGATGTAGAACTTGATTTATGTTTCCGATGTCTAGATTGAATGGATTCGATGTTTCGATGGATTAAGGTTTGGTTCGACCGACTAGGCTTGGCGAGTAAACTGAACTGATTTATTTCTCTTACATTATATCGGAAGAATTATTAAAAATCCGTTATTAAAAAGAAAAATAACAATTATAATTTAGCAGTGGAACTATTTGATGTTAATTTCGGACACGACGACCTCGAAGAGCATACTTCGATGCAAAATTATTGACAGACTAGACTGTTTGACGGCATGTCGTTAAATAATATAAAATTAACATATTTACATTTACTCATCCACCAATCAGAAACACATGATAAGCCATTGTTCTATCAGACCATCGTTGAAAAGGATTGAAGTAGATTGACTATTTATTTCCGGATATCCTGTACTCTTATTTAGGTAATCATTTATCCGTCTAGCAACATTGCAAGGCAATGAGATCGATATTATCTGAGTTATAAGTAGTAATCATTATCGCTAGGGACCCTGGCTTCGATTCATAGGTCGAGCAAAGTGTAATTGGGATGATGAAATTCTTGGCAATCCTTTACTCCAAGTAGTGGATTTGTGCCCAGTTAATGGCAATAGGCTCACTCTCTATTACTTGGGACCTAAAGAAACTGGAAATCTCTGGGTGTACATTAGTACGCCTCCGTCCCTTTGGGGAATACAGACATGTATGATTCTCAAATAGTTTACGTACGCGATCTTCTTGGTCGGCAGTCCTGTGACGAACTGTGGGTGTAGGTACTTTAGTACACCTCTGCTTAACCCTTCACTGGAGACAGGTGTGATGATATTATAGACCAAATACTATACAAATTAAATACTATAGACCATTCAGTGTAACAATATTTTGTTCGTAGAAGTCAGAGGTACCCCGAAGTCATCCTCAGGCCTCCATGAACATTTTCCACACGATAAAAAGGTTATAAAGTCAAAGTCAAAGTCAAAGATATTTGTTGCTTAAAACTGTGTACATATGGTGTTTAACAATTTTTGGTAGGTTTCAACAGTCTACCCAGTCGGGTGTAGCAATATAAAATATTAAAATCTAATAAACATAGGTGTCTGTGCTAACATTCTTATAAACAGTCTTGAAAACAATAACAATTATTATTTTTTGGCAAAATATTCATGCATATTATAAAAATCATTTTTGTTAACCACTTTTTTAAAACTCTCTTGAATAATTTACCATTTAGTTTTTTAAATCTACAGGTAAGTGGTTATATACTCGTATGGCTGTGATATATGTACTTTTATAATAAATCATATTATGTATATTTGGCAAGTTTAAATCATATTTGTATTTATTACGTACATTGGGTTTAGATATGCACTTAGGACTAAAGGAGTGAATATTATGCTTGACAAATAAACACAGCTCTAAAATATATATACCAGTTAGAGTGAGGAAACCCTTTTCACAAAAGATGGATCACAATGCAATAATGGATCTTGTTGATATACTGTGTTATGCGATATTCGAGTATACGGTGGAAGTGTAAGAACATAATAATGAAGATATTTCTACGAACCGACATTATCCGTCTTCTAAGGACACGTTCCAATGCTAATTGCTATCAACCACATCCTTTTCACATTCCCTTTATATCCTCGAAGTTAGAGAATTGTTTGTGTGTTGTGTTTCATGTCATGCATGTTTTTTTATTTCTACAACTAGTAGATTACTGCTTCATTAGTCCGGTGTTCGTGAGCGTGATTGCTGAGTAAGAGGAGCTGGATTCGATTTCCAGGTCGATTTTGATTTCATGTAGGTAAATTTAATCCTACTAATATACAGATATAAATGTGAAAATAGGTCTGTCTGTCTGTTTGATGCATTTTCAGGCCTAAACAGCTGAATATTTTTTTATGAATTTTGGTATGGAGTAAAATTGAACCCTGCAGAAGGCTACCTTTTATTTTAAAAAGGTGAAGTGCCGTTTCATCAGCCACTTCACAACGTCGACAGGTTCGCGAATCTACCTAGAGATAAAATAATGGCGAGTTACCTATCTTTCATGCCCTATACGTTAGAAAAAACCAATCTTTTCTTTCCACATTGCTCGATTTTTGGTTTCCTATTTACTGTACCTAGACTAGATTATCATGTATCTAATAGCTAAGCACTAACCACAATAGATCAATGCCCTCAAATACTTGTATGTCGTAACGACACGGTGGCGTGTTTCAGGTGTTATCTTACAAACACGACAGCAATCTAGTCAGTCTGTATTTAGGGTTGCCAGGCCCAAAAATAGAAAAGCAGGACGAACATTCATAAGCCGGACATTTTGCCCTAGAAAAGATGTCACAGCTTTTATTAGAAAAAAAAATCGATTCACGTCAGTCGCTTGCGCGCTGCGTTCGACATCTTTAAACCCTGATCCGCCAAAAGATGCCATTGCCAGATGTCCAATGTCCATCTAAAGCTGAACTTCAACCAATAATTTAACCTGATTTTCGAATCGAATCGCTCCTCTAATTCCGAAAAAACCTCACAACACAATAATCCAAGGATATTTCTTTCTTTAGTGTTTTGACAGCAATTTTATCAATGTGTTCAAATAGTGCAGTGTGTGTCGAAACGGCGCAGTGGCATGATTGAGGTGTTATCTTACCGACACGCGCGCGCAATCGTGTCGAATCGACATGTTTGTACCTATACACTCATTTGTTTACCGATGGGTTTCTTGGAGTAAACAGGTGTATGTCGTTAGTAATGTTAGATGTTTGAACTGTTCAGTATTGAAATTTGAGTATAGGTATATAATATGCATACACACGTCTATGTCCCATAGGGGTAGGTAGACACCACAGAATACCACTTGATACGACTCTTGCATATACCATTTACTACAACTCACATATTTGAAACAAGGTTTGCGTTGGGTTTTACCGAGTGAGGATACCAGAGGACCAAAACCTTCTAAAAAGGCAGGCAACGCACTTATGACTCTTCTGGTATTGCGGGTGTCCATGGGCGGCGGTTATCGCTTTCATCAGGTGATCCATCTGCTAGTTTGCTCCCCTATCCCATAAAAAAATCTAAGTATTTCGTTTTCCCTAGCATTAAGTAACGAACAACATTTAACAGAACCAAATCCATACAAAGCATAGTTAACAACCTAACAAATTATTATGAATGTGTCTAAACAATATCTCACAGCGTTATTCTTCGAAACAATTCTCACGTGTTGTCGTCTTAGCAACCAGTTGTCGGCTGTTAACCGTCAATAGTAGCTGTGGACGGGCGAGGAGTTAAGTGGCATTGTTCTAACTACTGCCTTTTAAAGCTTTGTCGGGAATCACCTGCAGCCGTAACATTAAATACCTATAAGCACGTCTGTATTTCCTGAAGGTTAGGAAGAGGCGTACAAAGTCAAAGTCAAGATCTACTAGATAGTACTTTTAGTATGGTCCCATGTAGAAATGGGTTTATGCCAGGGAATTTATGTTTTACTAAAATAATAAAATGGCTGCACGAAACCCATCTATAGTCCCATGTAATTAGTAGGTAGTTAGGGCGAACCTATTCTAAGGTGCTACAGAGAATTTCATAGAAAAATCTCAAAGAACCCAAAGTTTCCAAATAACAAATGTATAAGTACTTAAAATGCCAACACAGATGTAGCCTTGACTAGATTGCTAAAATTATTCGTTTAATTTAACAGGTATTGCAAATTTTACAACAAAAGAAGAACAATAGCAGGACAATATTACATAAGTAACATTTTATTTCTTTTGACTTGTCCCGTAGTAAGCATATTGCATCATTTGGCTGTTGATGTATTAAACACTCTATGGCAGTAACTTTAAATAATAGCAGCGGATGACATTTCAATTCAATTCAATTCAATTCAATTCTTTATTGCGTTCCATAATGTACATATAAGATTTAACAGATGGTAAGCTTAAAACTAAGAACCAATTATGGACCCTGTTGGGCACAGCAACGCTAAGTACGAGAGAGGGAGATGTACCTATACATATATTAATAATTTAATAATGATATTTTAATTACATTTTTCTAACTATATTTAGCCTTCATTATTTATTGCACTTTTTATTTTATGTCTAAATAATTATGTATTTAAATATTATAAGTTTATATTTATAATTATATATTATTATCTTAAAGTTGTTATGTAAATATGTAAATATGTTTAGAATTTAAAGAACATTTCAAGAAGTGTTACAAAAATTTTACTATTTTTGCTTATTGTCACAATGTTAATTTCCTTGTTTTTTTTACGTAATACATAATTTTAATCACAGACCATACCCAGACCAACCACAGACCCGAAATAAATTAATAGTCGAAGTTGTGGCGCCTACTACTACAACTTATGGTGCAAATATTTAGTTTGCGGAGTCGCCTGTAGTTATCTATACTTACTTATATTTAATTCAATGCATTTAATAGACAGATGACATTCATGTTCTATTGTTCACGTGTCAATTTCTTGCGTCACTGAGTAATGAATTGACTGTAACTCCTTAAATAAATGTAATGGTAGGCGTTTACGAGTTGACAGCTCATTTTATGGTGGTTAATTTGTGAGGAGTAGGATAATCCTGCCATTTGTGATTGGAAATGAAAGGAAACATGGTCGGATGAGTTTCTAAACTAATTGTCAGTATATTGTTATGGTAATTTTACTGTTTTTTTTAGCAACTTAGGTATAGAATTTTCCATCAATGATGGCTCTCAATTGCAGAATGAGTAGTGGCCTAATTTTTCGGAATCCAACAATCATGCGTCCTGCGGAATTATAATTGGTAGATATTTTCTTACTACAAGTTCCTTCAAAGTTGAAATAGTGGTGATGAACGTATTACGAGGTATTTCACTTACATAAACCATCATGCGAGCCATAAGCTTGGTTTCCACTTTTTTATACCTCAGTGGTGCAAAAAAGTATGGCATTTCCGCCCAATATGATTAATATATAATAATTATGTGACATATGATTAATAAATGACAATCAAACACAAATAAACGATACATTTATTTATTTTAACTCGAAGGTCTTATTAATAATTGGCCAAATAAACACAAACAGTACCTAATGTCATTCGATCATTGTCCCTAATAAGTCCCACATTCTGATACATTTGCAACATTATAGGTTGCCCAATACATCTTGGTACTTCATAAAGGCGCTGATTGTAGAGACAAATTCAAGGCAAACGTCTTTCTAGTTCAGACTCCGTATGTTGTCACCGGCCAAGTTATACTGGCCACATCTTACGTGTTTTTGAAATAAGAACATTATTTGTCATCATTGTTTTACACTTCGCATGTTGAACTGACAGTTATTTTTAGCCAGTTTGAAAATAGAAATGCATAATTATAATGCATTGTACGCATTGGGATGGTTTTAGAATGATAAATATTTATGAAAATCTTTAAATTTATTAGGGCATCACAAAAAATCCAGTAACTTAAGTTTTTAATCTAGAATCTGAAACTTGAACCCTGATTTACGAAATAAGACAAAATAGGTACAGTTGGCGCAAAATAACTTGATCCACCAAAATGATGCGAGTAGTCAATTTTTAGTACATTTTGCACGCAAATGCACTGCGCAAACTTTCCCCCTCTCCGTTAGTTCTGGGTCAAGTTATTTTGCGCGAACTATAAGCACTTAATTATCTTTAACACATTTTCAAAATCACGATCATAGTATGAAATCGTGTTAAAAAACAGACCGACGAACATTGATTGGTTTGTTTTTTAATGTCTACTGCGCATTGTTCTTGCGAGTTTTGTGACGAATTTCAGGAAACGGAAAGTTCAAGAAACTGAATTCACGTAGACTTCATAAGAAATCTTTCAAACAGGTCAAAATCATCGTACGAAGGTCAATATCATATTATCTTAGTCATAAAATATAAGAGTGACCCAGACAGGACATGGCATCGGACTATAAAAATTCAATTACTGCTCACTACCCACCTTCCTGTATAAAAAAGGTAAGGATAATATTTCTTTAACAAGACAAGTTAGTGTTAGTGTTGGTGACAAGTGACGACGCACTAGGCAGAAATGTTGCTGCGTAATAAAATTACCGGCCTTTTACGGAAGTAAAAGTAGTTTACACGTGGGAGAGCCATGCTTCAGCACGAATGGGCCGACCGGAGTGATACCACGTCCTCACAGAAAACCGGCGTGAAACAACGCTTGCGTTGTGTTTGAGGTTACCGGAGCCCCGAACCCTTTTAAAGGCGGGCAACGCCCTTGTGACTCTCTGGTGTTGCGGGTGTCCATGGGCGGCGGTTATCGCTTACCATCAGGTGATCCATCTGTTCGTTTGCTCCCCTATCCCATAAAAAAGTAACTTCTTACTAGAATTTTCACATACATACATACCATCGCGCCTGTTACTGGAAGAATTAGGCAAATTTCGCCGGTAGGTTTCGATTCCATGCAACCTCAATAATACTTAGATCGCCCTGAGATGCTAACCCAGGACTCTTGCGTAGCTATCGCGCTTAAGACCACTCGACTAATGAGGAAGTTACTATGAAAAATACAAGTTTATAATTGAATAAAAGATACTGACACCATGCGTAAACTTCTGCGAAAGATTCAGTAAGTATCACAATGTGCCTTACGTATGTTTTTTATGTTTTTTGGCGTCACTTTCAGCTCTTGGGAGCAGCGTCAATAAACGTAGGCTATGCTTACGACACCGCAAAAACCCTCTTAAACAACATTTAAACAGATCGTTTACTGTACATTCTTCAAGCATGTTTTACTGCCGAAAATAACATGCATACCTAGTGCGTTAGTGTGATTAGTTTTACGATGCGTGCAAATGTCCTGATCGCGTGCACCCAGAAATATACAGACTTCTTGGTCATAATATGTAAGTTGCGGAGCAAAAAGTTAATAGTATACACTTTTAATAAATAATACTGGTGTCCGGCTGCCTTTGGCGCCAAAAAAGTTAAGTAATTTCTCCTTGTGTCGTTATTTTAGTGATATAATTGTGGAGTTGAATGAACTGGTTATTATAATATTGTATGCTTCAATAAAAAAACTATAACGCGTAAAACCCCATTTAATTTAAGAGTATGGTTTCTGCAGATATTTTGCCATTTAACTCAGCATAATTGCATGTTATTTGGTTACGATTTACTTACGGAGTCAGTACTTCCCTAGTCAGGCAGCTCCAAATGTGAGTGAAATGATTCAATTCCACTATATACTGTTTAATATTGCTGATGCAATTTATCATTTACATTAGGTAACGCATTAAAGTGTCGTGATCAACACTAGTTCGTTGCCTTTGTGTTTAGTCTCAAATTACGTCCATATCAAGTAAGTGATACCAATAAGTTCAGGTGGGTTTTTATTGTTTTTGTATGCGACGACATAATTATATTTAAAGAAAACTGTGGTTGCAATAATTTGTATTAGTCATTGAGCTAATATATTATAGTTACAGCTTGCGACTCATGCAGAAATATTTTACTTCGTGACTAGCTCCCTCTAGTACCGGTACGGAACTTTTATATTACCTCAATGCCATATATATTATATCAATATTTTTTGACGGCACGCTTGCAATAGTCGCTCAGCGATCGGCCTTTACTAAAAAAAACAGCAAATCCCGTAAAGACCCGGGGCACAATAACAATAGATTATGCTGTGTGTCTGTAATTTCTTGCTTGTCGGGTTAATAAATGCTTTTTGTAATAAAAATCCATTGTTTATTAATTAACAAACAAGAACAAAATCAATTACATTATTAGGAATTAGTTATCCCATAGATAACATTAAGATTTCAAGGTATTTTTAGGAATACATTTATCAACCAAAATTCATCAAAATTGGCTCTGCAGTTTAAGGGCTGTCATGATATTGGTACGGAGTATATACTATATAGAGTTTAGATATCTACCTACCTAACTAAATTATGTTTACAATTGAAATTAGTTACAGGCACACCGGTACGTTCCATCTAAAAACAAGAAGAAAAAGAAGGTTTAGATCGAATATTTTATTATTCGTATGGCAATATCACAGGCTTTTTATTATTTCTAGTGCATTTGTTTCAGGTTGTTGATCTTTCAGTCTCGCCTAGGCAGTAATCTAGTCATTCTATTTAAGTGGTCAGTCGAATACGAACGAAACAAAGTCGCGGTGCGGGCAATTCTATTACATGCAGAAACATAACAGGATAGTATTGCAAAGAGTGGTTAGCGTAACTCGACGCGAGGAAAGGCAATTCCAATTATAATGATATGGCAAGCCTCCGTCTTCAGGCCAACGACCGCTGCCAATCAAGTTTGGCGAATTCGCTGTCAGATAGCGAACGAGATTTAAAAATCGAAAGTGACGTGACGTGGGCCGTTTTTTTATTAGGCTATGGAATCCCGTTAATGTCTATTAGCAATTTTTTTTAAATATTATGTTGTTTGTTGAAATCAGATTACTATTTTAAGAATTTATTTGGTTGTTTAACGTACGTATCTCAATCTTTTGAAACTTCGAATCGATATTGTGTTTCTTCGAAAGCAATGAGGAAAATGTATGCGCGAATTTGCTTTTTATCGCTTTGTTCCTCTAAAAAGTGTAAAATATTGTAGTACTACTAAATTACGGTATAGATGTTATCAGTTGATTGATTGATTCGCACTTACTATCGTATCGCAGTTCGTTAGCTACTACTTGTTAGTAGATATTATATTATCTTGGACCATTTTTCCGCATTTTAGTTTGTTGTTGCCATACCAAGATATTATTAGTCACAATTAACGTTAATTAACGCAATTTGATTTATAGATTTGCATTTTGAACAACACTTGATTTAATATTATCATTATCAATAGGTAACTATTACTTATCTGTATTTTTATTAAGTGATTACTTTTAGATAGAAATCAACTGTATAAACCTTCTTTGCTTATATGAAATAAATAAACACGCATGTAACTAATTAAAAACCATTTTCCAATTTACTCATGTCAAGACATACCTAGGTAATCTGCTTATCTCGTACCCAGCCAAAAATGGACACCAAGAGATGAGATATTGAGATGACATAAAAAAATGTCAAAAATTGTCACGAGTCGCACCTGGGCGTGTTACAGAAACCTTGTACAGTAACCGCAGTGGTAATTATTTTACATACCCTCAAAAGACAGAGATGTTGGATACCCTTCTAAAAATATCAGAAATCTTAACGTCTTTTTGAGTTATTCTGCTACCGAGATTAAATTCCTTTGAAACGGGTTCCTGCTAAATGCATGTTTTATAAAATAAACCTCGCTTTTCATACGGCCATCAACCCGCAAATTAAAAAATAAAAAGAGAAGACGTGCGTCTTGTAGGTACATATCATAAAATGACCAATTACTGAAGGGAAGCAATTTTGAGGGAGCAGTAAAACATAAAAAAGTGGAACCGCTTTTGTCGGTACCGCTTCTGGGAATCAGCAACATAACAGATGAGTCTTTAATCAATGTGTATGATATGGTTCATACATTAAAAAAAAATGTGAAGCACGGTGCTAGTAAGTATCGATAAAGTATCCCGGGTTTTTTGGAAGCGACGACCTTCCTTGTTTAACCAAAAGTAATACTTACCTGTGAAGTTTTGTGGTTTTGATTCTAATGTCATAAAATAATTAAGCTTTTTTCTTAGAAATCTTATAATACGTAATGGTTTGTATTACAATACCTATTCTCGGAGGCTTAGGTAGAGGTGTAAACTGAAGTATATTTCTGTAAATTACTCAATGTTTAGTTGCAATGTTAGTGGTTTACTTACAATTATATTTAAATGTTCACGATAGACGTTATTTGGTAATTTGCAAGACCATTCGATATTTATGAGTACATAAATAAGGATTGGAATAAAAATATAAATGATATTTTGATCTGTTTTTAAGTATTAGTCATCTGATGTGCAAGCGAACTCACGCTTTCAATATAAAATAGATATAATGTAATGAACTGCCATAAAAACTCCCAATAACACTGGTCGAATGAAGGGGATCGAACATGGAAATCGCGCTCAGTATCCGCACTTGCGACCACGTGTCTAGAGAGGCGGTTTTGCATAAATTAATACGTCTTAATGAAGATTTCCTTATTTACCGCGGAAGAAGTAACAACAGTTTTACCGTTACCAGTCCTATTTACCGGTACACCGGCTAAATATTACCGCAAACAAATTAATTTCTGGCCTGAGCATAGCAAACGGGAACTTAGCTGTACTTTTAATATTTATTAGGCACTGTTAAAACATCTGCTCAGCCGAACCAAATGCAGCTAACTTAGATAACGACGGAAAATATTGTGTTTTATTAGTTTACTAGCCTCTGCCCGCGACTTCGTCCGCGTAGCGTGATGATACATAGCCTACATTGAAAGAATTTTTCAAATCGTACCAGTAGTTCCTGAGATTAGCGCGTTCAAGCAAACAAACTCTTCAGCTTTATATATTAGTATAGATTTTTTAAATTGAAACATTGATGATACAAAGATTTGGTGTGCAATCAATAAACAAACCAATAATGTGTGTGTGCAATCAATAAATAAACCGTAAATCAATGATACATGGTGGTTCACTTATATTAATTAAAAACTCATTAAAAGCTAAAGAACGAAAGGACATTGTCTCAATGTCGGTTGAACATAGTATTGAAATGTCTTGTGTTGAGCTGGATAAGCATATTATTGTGTGTGTTTATAGACCCCCTAATAGCCAAAATTATACAATATTTGAGTCTGTAATGGAAGATGTACTCAAGCAAGTTTTTAATTCAAATAAATCTGTAGTCATTTGTGGTGATTTTAATATTAATATATTAGACAACAATCTGAATAGTATTAAATTATTGTGTCTTTTTAAGTCATTTAATTTGATAAATGTATTTTTAGAACCAACTAGAGTAACAAGTACATCTGCAACTTGCATTGATAATGTTTTCTGCAACTGTGATTATACCGGAGAGGCTATTTTAAATTGCCTGGCATCCGACCACAGCGGACTAACCGTCTCATTTAGTACCAGTAAGATCTCAAGCAAAATACAAATTAAAACTAGACAAATCACAAAAAGTAAAATGGAAAATTACAATAAATCTTTAAATAGTAGGTTAATTGCTTATAATAAAAACTTTAATAATTGTGATACACATTATTCACATTTATTTTCTATCATAAAACAGGAATTTGAAAGTTTTTTTAAAGTTAAAACCAGGAATATTAGCTTTAAGTTTAAGTTTAGTGACTGGGCGACTGCAGGCATCCGTAAAAGTAGGGAACACTTGTTTGCATTATATGAGCTAAAGGCTTATAAAAAAAGTAAAGAGTTCAATCAGTATGTTAGTAAATTTTCTAAAATTTTTAGAAAGGTGTGTCAATCGGCGAAAGCTAATTATATTAGTAATAAAATTAAGTGTGCTGATAACAAGATAAAAACGACTTGGAAAATAATTAATAATGAAAATAATAAATCGAAAGAACTTAACAAAGTCTATGCACTTCAAACGGCACGCGGTCTCATAAACACAGATGCTGATGTAGCCCAAGAATTTGAAACATATTTTACAAACATTCCTTTAAAAACTACGGAAGGTTTATGCTCTTCTCCCTTACTTTCTATTGCTTTAATTAAAGAAAATGTAGTTGTCTGTCCTGTAACTTTTAAATTTAAGCATGTTAGCCAGGAGTCGGTCATAAAAGCCTTTAAAAGTATAAAAATTAAAATAACCGAGGATCTGTGGGGCTTGTCGGTAAAAGTCTGTAGTGGTATAATTAATACTATAGCACCCCAACTGGCCGAAATATTTAACAAGTGCGTTGACCAGGGGACCTTCCCGAATCTAATGAAACAAAGTAAAGTAATACCTCTGTTTAAAAATGGAGATAACAAAGAGCCAGGAAACTTTAGGCCAGTATCCATCCTGCCTGTACTTAGTAAGATTTTCGAAAAAATTATGCTTAATCAAATGTTGTTACACTTCAACGTAAATAAACTTTTTCATGATCAGCAATATGGCTTCACCAAAGGGCGCAATACAACCGACGCTGGAGTGACGCTTATAAGACACATTTTTGATGCTTGGGAAGGGTCACAGGATGCTGTGGGCATATTCTGTGACTTGTCCAAAGCTTTCGATTGCGTAGATCATGAAACTCTACTCCTTAAATTAGAATATTACGGATTTAAAAAAAATTCTATAAATCTAATAAAGTCGTATTTGCAGGATAGAATTCAGAAAGTTCAGATAAATGGGGTTAAATCATCTGGCTCGAAAGTAAAAATAGGCGTACCACAGGGCTCAATTTTAGGGCCGTTCTTGTTTTTGGTCTATATAAATGACCTACCTTACATGTGTCAGAAGGGATCTCAGATTGTGTTATTTGCTGATGATACTTCATTAATCTTTAAACTAGATAGACGCTTACCCAAAGTCGACGATATTAATAACGCTCTTCTCAAGGTGCATGAGTGGTTCACAGTTAATAACTTAGTATTAAATGGGCAGAAAACTAAATGCATAAAATTTACCTTGCCAAATGTAAACAGTGGAACTCATGACGTAATATTAAATAATGAGAAACTTGAATTCATTGAGGAAACTGTATTTCTAGGAATCAAACTTGACTCAAAACTTCAATGGGGTCCACACATTAGGACTCTAGCAGGACGCCTGAGTTCAGCTGCTTATGCAGTAAGAAAAATCAGGCTACTTACAGATGTAGAAACCGCGAGACTGGTCTATCATAGCTACTTCCACAGCATAATGTCTTATGGAATATTACTTTGGGGTCGCGCTGCAGACATTGAGTCAATTTTTATATTGCAAAAAAGAGCAATAAGAGCCATTTATAATTTGCGTAGTCGTGATTCTCTTAGACAACTTTTTAAAGAAATAAATATCATGACAGTGCCGTGTCAATATATTTATGAAAACATAATGTACGTTAGAAAAAATTTACACCTACATACGAAAAAATGTGAAGTACATGAGTATAATACGAGACATAAAATGAAATTAATGCAGCCACTGTTTCGTCTCGCTAAAGTCCATAGCTCTTTTATGGGGTACAGTGTCCGTTTCTATAACAAAATTCCAGAGTTAATCTTAAAACTCCCAGAAAATAAATTCAAAACATTTGTAAAGCGTACCTTGTGCAGGCAAGCTTATTACAAATTAGAGGATTATCTTGTAGATAAAAATGCCTGGAAAACTGCTGGTCCAGCTCCACAAGTTCATTAGTCACTTGATATGATATAATTTTTTACACATTCCTATCTATACCTACTTATCTATATTGTGCCATTGTTACTAATTTGTTATTACAATGCAAAAATTTGACATGCTTTGCAATTTTATACATTTTATCATATGACATGTAATATAATTATTGTTATTTATTATTTATATGATCATAAATTGTCTGTAAAATGTGAGTATCAGGTAGGCTATGATGTTGCATTTATTTATTACCTGTCGTTTAAACGTATATCAAGCCTGTTGGTTGCATAGTAGTCAGAGCATGTCATGCTCACTAAGAAGTCTTGCTGATGGTGGCGTTGTGTGTCGGGTCGTTTTATTCCCTACAACATGGTTGAGTCAGACGACGCTGACACACACGTCATGCTCGTGAACGGGCGCCGTCTGTCGGGACTGGTCGGCTCTTGACATGCTATGGTAATCACTTTTCTTTTCTTTGGAAGGCAATTGATCGAAGTTTATTAATTCAATTGTTATCAGCACATCAAGCTGCATGATTCTCACATTATAACAACTAAATTGTAAAATAAATCAATGTTATAATCTTTGTTGAAAGGAGTATCTATGGAGTTTCTTGCCGGTTCTTCTCCATAAGACCCACTATTTGGAACCGCGCACCTAGTTTTTGACATTTCAAAAGTACCTGTATTACTGGTTTATTTGAAATAAAACATTTGACTTTGACTTTGACTTTGAAACAGATATACAATCGTACATTTAAAAAATAACTGCCTTCCATCGCTCTTATGATTATGATTATGATCAGGCCCGGATTTAGAGGGCCGGGGCCTGTAGGCACTTGGCATTTGGGGCACCGTCCCCCATCTCAAAACCATTCCATTTTGGGTTGGTAAATTAAAGACAATACAGAACAAAAAACGTATAAAAATATTTTCGATACAGTTTTTTGGCAAGGCTTTTGTGCTTGTTTGTGTTTTTGGGACGGTAGCCCCTAGGCTGGCTAGGCTCCTAGGCCGGGGCCTTGTAGGCCTACGCGGAAATCTGGCCCTGATTATAATTAGCCTGGTTTATCCCACTGCTGTGCAAAGGCCTCCCCCTCACGTCTCCATCCATCATAATCTTGTTATTTGGTGTGTTCAAATCTGCACCAAAATCGTCGCACCATCTCTTTTTTGCCACGACGCCACCTATCGGTATCAGGGCTGCACTTAGTGGTAATTTTTAATTTAATTTTTAAAATTTAGACGACCTCTGTGGTTTAGTGGTTCGAGTACAGGACTGCTGACCATGAGGTCGTGGGTTCGATTCCCACAGAACACAAAAATTTATGTGATGAATATAAGTGTTCGTGTTCGTCTGGGTGTTTCTTATGTATTATAAGTATGTATTTACAAAAAAAAAATATAAGTATTATATCCATTGTCTAGTACCCATAGTACAAGCTCTGCTTAGTTTGGGACTAGATGGTGCTGTGTAAAAATGTCCCAGAATATTTATTATTATTATTTATATTTTGGTCCACCGATCATCGGACATGCAACAGCCAGCTCAGCTCCACTTAAGCTTAGCGACCCTTTGAGCTACGTACGTCAACAATTTGAGTTTTGATTCTGTTCTTTTACTTTAAAGATCCATCGCCTTTTGTTTGGACTTTTGAGTATTCGTAATGTGAACAAGTCTGAGCGCTCTAAGTGGGAATACAATTGTTTCTTCCATAAGTACAGACATCAGCCAGTTATAGTTCTATTATGTTATATGTTAGCCAGTGTCATTGGCTCCGTAATGATGTAATTAATTCACGACATTAACTACTATTTCTCGCCTAATGTTTGATTGATCGATAAACTAGTAAAAAAGTATCGATAAAAACTCGATGATAGTGCTGTTGATATGCTGTGGGTATTTGCACTCATTATTATCAGTGTTAGATTCAATCGGGTTTTAATTTTGGAGCTGTAAAAAATATCGCAATCCAATGTATCAGGCAGGATACCTACATGTACCTGTATTCCCCGAAGGGTTAGGCAGAGGTGTTCTCATGTACCCACAGTTCGCCGGTATGTTTTGTCCCATGTAATAGAGGGCGAGCCTATTGGCATTAACTGGGCACAATTTCCAAAATTCGAGCTGATACTGGGAATTTCATAGAAAAACCCAATAACATTGCTCGATCTGGGTTAGAACCCAGGACCGGACCTCTAGCGTAGTATTCGCATTTAGGACCACTGGGCTAATGATGCGAAAGGAGTATTGGGTATTCGGAAACCCGAAAGAAGAAGTTGGAAAGTAATGTAAAGACAAAATCTATTCTAGACGTAATCTCTCTCATCACGCCTGTGTATTTCCCTGTATATACTTACACCCACAGTTCGCCGTTTTTAGGTCCGATGTAATAGGAGCGAGCCTATTGCCATCGAGAGAATTTTATAGGAAAAGAACTGCTCAATTCATATAATTTATTATTTACTTTGTTTATTTTCATTTATTGTATACATATATTTATGTATGTATGTGTTCATATATTGCGTGCTATCATTTAATTCCCTTGTTTATGTCTCTCTCTATCTTTATGTTGCACAAATAATGTAAACTTTGTAAATTAATTTCATGCACTAGTTTTAATTGAGCTCAGTAGGTAAAAAATGCGTCATTCCTGCATTACAATAAATTAATGACGATTTCGAGAATTTGTTTATCTTTGTGTCCTGTTTATATCTAGCCGCTATGTAGAATGACCGAGCTAACTTACGTAGGTAGGTTTGGTATAATTGCCACTACTAGACATGGGCAAAATAGTTCACTATATGAGGGATTAAAAATCATCCGAACTGGAGGTAAGTCTGAAGCGGCGGTAGCCTAATGGCTAGGGCGTCGGACTTGCGATCATGTAGTTGCCGGTTCGAACCCCACCCATTGCACTACCGACGTGAACCCACTAGTAATACAAGCATTTTAGCTTAGCACGAGGGGTTAACAAGAATACTAGTAATGTGTGACCCACATTGCTAGTAAGCTTTTAAAAAAAAAAGTCTCTAGTATTCTTGTTTTCAAAGGTAACATCACTTGGTGAAATCACAGAGTGATTTGTAAAGTTACGTGACCAGATGCAAGTGATGAAGTGATTACCAATCACTCTGTGATTTCATACAGTGATGTTAATTAAAAAATACTAGAAACGTACCTCCATTACTCATTCGATCTTTTTAATGAGTCAACAGCAGAGATAAGCGTAAGAGAAAAGTCAAGCTAATTGATTATTAATAATCATTACTTATCTTCTAACTGGTGCGCAAATTGCTTGACAGGTCATGTCATGACGTCTGGATCAATCGTGTCACGTCTAATAGAAAACAAGACGGATAGGTACCTATACTTTGTATTATAGGTGGTCAATGTCAAACGTTTTACGCTAAGCATTGTTTTGTGTGAACTGTTATATTACTACCTCATTACTAGTGGTTGTTACCACGACTGCAACGCTAGAGGGTTCGCGATTGCCAGGCCGAGTACCTATAGTACATGACATACAACGATAACATAATCAACCAATATATTGTCCCATTACTGGGCACGGGTTTCCAATCAGATACAATTAATAAATAAATTGTTTACTTAGAAAAAAGAACAATACATTTGCAATAGGTACAAATCTTACAATTACAAGAAGCCTTTTACATACTATATTATGCCTGAACTAGGCTGAACCTGTGTTTCAAGCTAGGAAGTGCAAGTTACAAATTACATTTACACTAAACGTTTTTAAAAAAGATAGCCTCATTAACATAAGGATAATTTAGAACAAAGTAGGTATATTATTATAAGTTAGAGTAAAGTAAAGATTTATTTACAAACTATGAGCAAATCTTCAGTTTGTCCGTAAGAATGACTTTGTAAATCTTGACTTAAACATTTTTTTCAGTTATAATAATTTAAATTATAATTATTTAGTTCTTTATTTAATCTGTTATATAAAAATGGTCCCAAGAATGTAGAGAAGTTTAGGCTTTAGATCCCCACGCTGACCTAATTTGAATTGGCATACTTCACAGGCCATCGAGAAATCTCTCAGGCATGCAGGTTTCCTCACGATATTTTCCTACACGTAGTTTTCGGAAAGAGACTTCTGTACCTTGGTGTGTGAACTTGACCTTCGCTTAGTGGTCAAATTGTCCCCCAGTGTGCCCCATAGAGTGTAGTGGTCCCCCATTACGGGAGTATTAACCTGCAGTCCACGATGCAGAAGTTATCGGATTGGCGCCCAATGATGGCATGAGGATAATAGTGATGTACTGACGGGGTTGTGACGAATGTGATTATAGCTTCAACTGTAGGGCATGATAGGCAAGTAATTGATACTAGTCCAATATACCCTCCCGCCTCCTTTGGCGACTACAACCCGTAGGGGTTTTCCCCTATAAGAATTTCCAATATTATGATCTTAATCTACAATTAAAAACAATTACGTGCTTCCCTGTATCTAAGTATATATCTTGATATCTTCAAATATGGTGTACACATATTCGTCTTTTATCTATATTAATAATTGTTGTTTCGTAGATAAGACAAATGGATTTATTATCCAGAAATGTGCCGAGCCGAGCAATCGATTAGTATGACATTAAAAATCGTTATTGAGATAGCGTAAAAGAGGTTGCGTGGGATCGAATTATTTACTACATAATTATCTAAAATCAAGGCAGCGATAGCCTTGGGGTATGAACTCTGGACTGTCATGTCGTAGGTCTCGAGTTCGAACCCAAAGCGCGCACCTCTGACTTTTCATAATCATGTGCGTATTAATAATTAATTATCCCTCACTTACAACGGTGAAGGAAAACATCGTGAGGAAACCTGCATGCCTGAGAGATTTTCTCGACTGCGTGTGAAGTTTGCCAACCCGCATTAGGCCAGCGTGATGGACTATAGCCTCATCCCTCTCATTCCGACAGGAGACCCGTGCCCAGCAGTGGGACAGTAGAGGGGTTCATTATATCCAAAATCAAGGCGCTTTTATTCTGAATAGAACACAATATATGCAGTACATCTCAAGGTAAAAATAGGTTCGAATAACTTGCACCCTTCGACTAAAGTGTTTTTACTAAAGATCTGCGTGTGTTAGCCAACCGCGCTAAGAGCTAAATGAGGTAAACTGCTACTTAAAGAGTGTTAATGGGCGATGATTCAGCAGCTTCCCATTACTTGAGTAAATTTAGCTCCAACGACTCCGAGGTACATTGCGGAAGCTTGCGTTTAATCTTTTTAGACTATTCAAGTGAAGCGTATATTGTATGTCATAGTCATTACATTCCCCGAGAATTCCTTATAATTATGTAGATAGACAGCGAATTAATATAATACTCAATGGAGTTGTTTCAATAACAGCCTCCAAGAGAATCTAAATGATCGTCCGGATAGACAGCACCGCTACCTTGCTGACTGGCTAATCTTTTCCTGTAAGGGCAGGAACTGACTACCGTTTTGCTTTTGGGGCATCGGTTTCCTCTAGGCAAGCGCGCTCCATCGCAGATCACACAGACACTTTTTTAAGTAAATTGTTTTTAGTTTTAAAACAACATGGTATAGACGTTTCCGAACTCAGGATCTCTGATAGACCAGATACAGTAGTATCAATTATGTGAATATCACAATATAGGCAATTTTTCTTTTGAACAGTGAGCCATATACTTTTATTTCAATATGAGTGAGCCATATGTTTGAGTGGATTATGTTTTAGGAGTTGCTAAACCCAAGGCTCCCCACAGTTGGAATGTGATACGATCCAGTTGAAAATGCATTTAGTACTACAAGAAGTGAAACAAGTACCGCTTGGCACTTAGAGGCACTTATAACGATCAGTGCACTTGGCACTTGAAATAATCACTTGTAAGAATCTTCTTTCAAAATGTCGCATGCTTTGCTTTTTTAAGATATGATTAAGCTTTTCGTTTATAGATAGAGATAGTTTTTAATTGAGAAAAAAACTAGTTAAGAAAAAAAATACCTATTTTATTTCTAAAAAAATACTGACTGACTACCGCGAATCCTACCTGCCAGTGGCGTTAGTGGTCATAGCGTCTGGTGTCTAACCAGGAGACGCAGGTTCGAATCCTGCCTGCGAGTCAAATTTTTCCTTCACTAAATAACTTTATAATCTTAGCATGAAAAATGCAAAACAATCACAAAAAGTTAGTTATTGACTTTAAATAATTTTCCAAGGACCTGACAAGGAATAAAGTACAATAATTGCTGCGACCTTTTGATAAAATACTAGGTACTATTTTAAAATCAAATAAACACAATATTCATGTTGTTGTAACGTATTTATTCGTTATAATTATGGTTATTGTCAATGCTGGTTCTAAAACATATGAAGATTAAGAGCATTTCAGTCGGAAAATAGCTATTCAATCTGGCTTCAAGGAACTCAAGAAACCCTAATAAGGCCCATAAAGTTGATCCTATCACAAATGCTCATTTTAAAATCAAGCACCAACTGGGTCGAGAGGTCTCTTCCGTCGCCCAAGGACTCAAGGAAGCAGAGACAGTAAAGTCCGTCTTGTTGCGGGAAGATTGACGTATCCTCGCATGCGTACTTCAATTATAATACCGAAGGGGTCCAAATAGGTGCTTCCTTTATGCTGTTGTTCTTTCATTGCGAAATTGGTGTCGAGCTAAAGTAGTTGAGGTTAAAGTCTTTTGAGATGCTTCATGATTTTTTTTTGAGGATAATGATAGGGACAATGATGCAAACTATTTGATTAAAAAGACAAAACTACCTACAGTTTTTAATATTTTTGTGCTGTTAAATGTACAGTAAGTAGTCTAGCTTATTTAGCGCATTATGATGATAATCAACGCATCATAGTAACCGTCCTGAGTTCCAATATGATTGCTCTCTGCCATTATGTTGATCGAATTGACTTATCTTTTGTATATTCTTATCAAATTTCGTTAGTATACTTTCTCACATTGAGAGTGAAACACTGCATTGTTTTTCGGTTCACTTGTTTACGGAACTTGCTAGTATTCAAATCTCAATAACATTACTCTTTACCCGTATCTGTCCGTACCACAGTTACCCTTTTCAACAATGTTTATTTACGTACCCAGATGTATCTCACAGTCACGATTGAGTTAGGTACTCGAAATAATTTGTCGATTTTATTACAAGATGTCCGCTTGATTTGCTATTGTCTTGGAGATTTGTATGCTGAAGATTGCTTGTTCAAACTTTTCACACGCAAATATTTCTGGTTCTTATTTGTTTATGAACTTGCTCGATGTACTTGGTATGCTGTGTGGTCCACATCTCAATTCTTGGGAATAATGTTGGCGATCAAGACTGTAGATTATTAGTAGCAGTTTGTTTTTGGCCTGACAGGATCTGACAGGCTCCAAGGATCAATTTTAGTATGAGGGAAGCCAGTTCCAAAATTTCGATTAGATAGATTTTGCCAAAGTAGATATTAATAGTGAGTAGTACCTTTTGAAATAGAGCTTTTGTTTCTGCTCAGAGGTGTTCTGGAGTGGTGAATATAATTCACAGAACTTGAGAGGTTGATCGACCCTGTTGTTATTTTAGCTAGTTCCAAACTGTTAATATTTATTTATCGTTGAGTATTGAAATAGGTACCATCTTGGTATTACTAGTCGCCAGAAGCAAATTATTGGGTATATTTTTTAAGAGTATTACTCGGATCTGATGGCTCCTGAGTAATCCTTCTTATAATGAAATGTGAAAGGTTTGGACTTGTATGAAATTTATTTGGCATACAGATTATTCATAGCCTGGATTACACTTCGACCCAGGATACTTTTTATCAAGGTTAGAATCGATCTTGAAGTCCATGCAGATGTAGACGCGGGTTTAAAAAAAATGGAACCTTAATCAAATCGAGGTCGCAGGTTTAATTATTAACACTTATTTCCTATGTAAGAAATGTAGCTGGATAGAAAAGGTCTATATTTGTGGTTTACTTAATCTTGGAGTTACCTTACAAATACAAACGATACAATATAATCTATTCTAGGATATGTGTCACAGTATTCGGTGTATGAACTTATCGGTAGATTAGATAGTCATAGTCAAGGAAGCGCGAAGTGACGGCCGGTGCTAACTGATGGAAATCGAATGTTGATAAATGTTAGAAGCTTATAGTTCGTTGTCACATTAGTATGTTCAACATACCATCACGCCTGTATTCCCCGAAGGGTTAGGCAGAGGACTACTAATGTACACCCACAGTTCGCCGGTATGTTTAGGTCCCATGTAATAGCGGGCGAGCTGCTACTGGGAATTTCATAGAAAAACAAAATAATAATACTTTGCTCGACCTGGGAATCGAACCCAGGACCTCTAGCGTAGCAGTCGCGCTCAGGACCACTTGGCTAATGAGGCAGTTGAGTAGTATGTTTAAACAATTATTATCGGGACATTCTGTAGCAGCTTTATGTCTCTGACAGAAATAAGAATACTCGTAATGGCTAAGATCAATCTCAGTTGAAAGTATGTGTGAATAAGCAGTATTCGTTTTTTTTTATGGGATAGGGGAGCAAACGAACTGACGGAACACCTGATGGTAGGCGATAACCGCCGCCAATGGACACCCGCAACACCAGAGGAGTCACAAGTGCGTTGCCCGCCTTTTAAAAGGGTTTGGGCCTCCGGTAACCTCATTCACTCGGCGAAAGTTCACGCCGGTTTTCTGTGAGGCTGTGGTATCACTCCGGTCGGGCCGGCCCATTCGTGCCGAAGCATGGCTCTCCCACGAATAAAAATATAAATTATTAAATATATAAGAATTTAACAGTGAAGGCAAAAAATAAAAATAAAATACAGAAAGATTATAATGTAAAATCTGCTAAACCATATTAAGCCAGGATTAGTGGACTGAAGTTCTTTTCTGTTCTATAGGCAGAAAATCTATACTTAGTAGTACAGGGTTTCAGCTTCGATTTTAGCAACCAGAAAAGGAGATAGTATATGATTGAAGCCGCTTGGTACTGCAGTTGGTAGCTAGGAATTTTACATGATATCTTTCTTTTCTTTCATGATCCGGTAGGTGGTGCTGCGATAGGGTTCTAGGCGGAATTTCAGGACTTTTTTAGTTCCAGGGTTGGACAACTTCTGCCAGGTCTGCTAACTTCTTATAAAACTCTTAGCAACTGCTTATCAATACATTTCGTAAAAATCTAGATTTCTAGCCTCCTTGTTCGAGTGCTTAAGATAACTGAGGCGTCTACAACTGTCAATATATCAAGTGCTTGTGATAAAGAAACATTACTATATTATATTTACTATCGTCGTATAGAAGCAGGAAACGATTAGAGGAATGTCGTTGCTATGACAGAGTATTGTAACGTGTTTAATTAGGATAAAGAAAACAAGAAAATGTTTCATGGACTCCCGGACGGATGTACACTTGGAACTTGATAACAACTGGAGCTTTTTAAACTGTCCCACGATAGGATTGTCTCCTATATCGTGGGTGCGTTTCCAAAAACATGTTCACGTACACAAACGCCCAAACCCGGAACAACTACTTGTAGATCATACATATATTTGCTCCGTGTGCGGAGACGTGTCGTATAACACGTGTCGCTGAAGCCGGCGCTTAGCCGCTACGCTAAACGTGTCGTCGAAGTATTTTATAGTGTATTCCCCGAAGGGTAGGTAAGGTAGGAGGTGAAGGCACTAATGTTCAAACACCTACAGTTCGAAGCGAGCTTATTGCCATTAACAGGGTACCTACAAAATCAAACTGACCGTCGAAAAAAAATCATAGAGAACACTCAATAACACTACCTATCACATTATGTATACAATAAAATATAACTATTAACCTAAGTACGGTCTATTTATCTTAATCTGGGAGTGACACAGCATTCCAGAAAGTGCGCTAATCAATCAATTCAATTTTATTAGAAGTCTTAAACTAACTAGTTTTTGTTTCTAGTCTAATCTATTCCAATTCGGTGAGACAGCTTCTCAAAAGAGGTCATATGAGGACAATGCTCGTAATTTCGCGTCTCCATACAAATCAGGTCGCAACTGTGCGTTTACTTTGCAGAACCGAGTCATTCGACAAACGATTTTATTGCATAGTAACATTGAGATACTATGTACGTTATCGTATGAAGTGCAAAAAACATTATTAGCAATTGGAAAAGATAAAAAGAGCGCTAAAAAGAGCAGAATAGCTCTAGTCTCTCTGTCTCTTATCTTACCTGATATTCCAACAGCTGGTGTTGTATTTTTTTTTAAATACTGGCTTATCATTAGGATTGATAAGTTTGTGCTTTTCTTGTATTTATTTAAATAATGTGGAATGAATAATTATATGGATAAGTTTTCTTATTAAATACAACACCAGCTGGCTTGCAATTAAATAGCCATTATCATTAGTACCTATATTCTGTGCGTTACTTTTAATAATTATATAGTTACAAAAAAACACTGTTACAATTGATGACACCCTTATACAATTTATCTCCACTTTCATTAGTAAATAAGAGAATGAAACTATCTGTATATTTAAATAGGTTAATACTACTGAAATGCCAATTAAGAGTTGTAGCGCTAACTCCATGACTCGAGCAACAATAACACGATTCGAGTTGCTGTCTTTATAGCAGAACTCAATGCATTTATAAAACACTTTTTATTACTTAGGTAAATTGAAGGATATTGTTCAGTTTCGTTAGTTTAAGAGGTCGTTTAACTTTAGGTAGGTACTGTCGATTGTTGAATGTTCATCGATTATGACGGAGGATTTATTTATTGATTCTTGCCAATGTCTGTATCGATTTTAAAGTGATGTGGCAATGAAAATACATGATCTATGGTGACACTGATACTTTGCAAGAAGTTCTTAATAATTCACCCGTGAAATTGCTGCGCAACACATAGGTACATTATATTACAAGCAGTCGAAGACAAATAAGTTAAAATAGTATTTACTTACTACAATACCAACTGTGCAAATTAACATGAATACTTTTTTGATTTCTTCTTCTGTATTTTGTGTTACCTACTTCTATATTTTATACTGGGCAGGTGTGTAGGTAATCAATAAAGCAGCTGCAGTAAAAAAATGGAGATTAGCTAATCATCTCAACCTTTAAACAGGTCTCAACCATTAAAGCCATCAAGTCATTTGAGTAAGACGAATACTGTTCAGCTCAGTCGGGTAAAATTATTTATCTGAGATTCGTATTGGAATTCGCGACTGAATCTGTCCCTTCTAGGCAAGCCCGCTCCATCGTAGATCGCAGTGTCGCCGAACTGGCGGTAATGCGTAAGGTTATCATGAATTAAAAAAATATCTAGATCTATTTTTAGTTGTCTATGACATCTAGAGAGTAACAACTTAACCATATCGTAGAATTCTTCGCTAATCCAGTCGTCTCTATGGATAATTTCATTTGTCAAACAAATATAATTGTAAAAAATGTGTCTGGTCTGGTAATTTCCTCAAAACAAAAACGAGCCATATCGAATAACAAGTGTCTTCGTCCTTCGCATTCTCGTTATAAAGTCATAACTTGAGGCTTAGCATGTATACTAAGATATAGGGTGGCTGGACCGGTTGTCGGCTGGTAGACTCGCGAGAAAGTGCGCAGTGCGGACACTTCGCTCGTTTTCATCGCAACTACAGTTTTATTAGCAAGTGCACCAGCTTGAGTGTTATGACAGGTTGAAACTACTTGTCTATGATATGTATAATGATATTAATGCAGCTTCATTAAACCCCAAAACATGCATTTATGTAATATGTTTTTTTAGTTAGTTACCTATTTTATGATCTGGTAACTTAAACCTTTAGGTGGTCTATTTTGTAACTAAAAACATATCAGTTGGCCCAGGAAAACGGTGGAAACATTACTAAGGAGTTCAGGAGAGCACTCAAATAGGTCACAAAATATTTTCAATATTAAGCCATTTGCCTACAAGTGCACACGTTCACGAACACTAGAACCTTCACTTTACATTTTCGTGCCCTAACCCGGTTATATATAAACGTAAAAATAGCGTTTTTTATAAGTTTTTTTTATAGTAATATATTTCTAATACCCGATTCCGTAAATCTAATTATTTTCTGGCTGGCAGCATAGGAGACCATAAGGGTGATTAAACACAGAACCCCTGGTCCCCCCCTACTGCCAACACAACGCTGCTTCGCGGAGCGTCCTTATTTGACTATGATTTTCTGCAAGGTGGAAGTACTCCCCCGTGGGGCAGCTCCAATTGCGAGTGGAATTATTCAATTACACTATGCCCTACCTCTTACCTAGAACTAAACACTACCCAAGATAAAGTAAGTCGTTGATCTCGTGTCTAAACAATCAAGGGCTTATTGTAGCAATTTACAGGGGCACACAACCCAATTAATAGTTCAATTGGATTAGTATCAGCCTTTCTAGTGGGTCAAGGGTTCACATGACAATTGTTTTCTCTCACACAGTCAATTAACTGAATTAATAGATGTCCCGATCTGGCTGGTTAGCTTTTTCTTGACTATGTACTGTCGACCTACCAAATCTATACATACATACATACATACCATCACGCCTGTATTCCCCGAAGGGTTAGGCAGAGGCGTACTAATGTACACCCACAGTTCGCCGGTATGTTTAGGTCCCATGTAATAGGGGGCGAGCCTATTGCCACTAACCGGGCACAAATTCCTAACTGCTACTGGGAATTTCATAGAAAAACCCAATAACACTTTGCTCGACCTGGGAATCGAACCCAGGACCTCTAGCGTAGCAGTCGCGCTCAGGACCACTTGGCTAATGAGGCAGTTACCGACAGTTACCAAATCTATCTTGGCCTGGAATTGGTATGCGGAGCCCTGGAGGTCTTTTGTAAGACGTTTAATGTAAAATACAGCTATTCAGATTTACCTCCTTAGACTGGTACCCAAACATAGTTGGAACACGTCTAGGGGGATATGTGTACTTATGTTAAAATCGATTTTTAGGATCCTTGTCAGCATCCAGTCTACCCGTGACATACAAACATATACCATCACGCCTGTATTCCCCAGGGTTAGGCAGAGGCGTAGATAGTAAATGTACATCCACAGTTCGCCAGTATGATTAGGTCCCATGTAATAGGGAGCGAGCCTATTGCCATTAACCAGGCACAGATCCCAAACCCCGAGCTGCTACTGAGAATTTCATAGAAAAACCCAATAACACTTATTTACAAATTTAACTAGCTCCAAAACCTAAAACCCTTAAATACACTCTAGATCTAGACAGTAAAACTGTTAACTCGCAAAGAAAGTGGGTGGCTCCATGACATACCGACAAAGACAGACGCCTACATTAGCACACAATAACTTCATAAAAACTAGTCGCGACGTACGGCTTTGCCCGTGAGCTTGAGATGATGTTTTATATTCCGAGGGATATAAAAACGCTTGCGGATCTAAGGTTTAGAATGATACTAGTTTAGCGTAAGCTTCTCTCTGTCGGTAAGTTTACATTTGGAAATTTATCCTGCTAATTTTAAAAAATAACAACGTTGCGCCACTAGGATTACCTCCTGTATCCTGTATATATATAGTTTACATCTAGGTAGGCGTTATTTAAATTGTCTAGTCTATTTATATGTAACTAGCTTCTGCCCGCGGCTTCACCCCGTGGAATTCAGTCTGTCATCACATCCCACGGGAACGGGATAAAAAGTATCCTATGTCCGTTTCCTGGTTTTAAGCTACCTCGCCACCAATTTTCAGCCAAATCGGCTCAGCCGTTCTTAAGTTATAAATAGTGTAACTAGTACAACTTTCTTTTATATATATAACTAGCGACCCGCCCGCGGTTTCACCCGCGTTGCCCCGGTCCTAAGAGTCATAGCGTGATGTTAAATAGCTTAAAACCTTCCTCTTGAATCACTCTATCTATTAAAAAAAACCGCATCAAAATCCGTTGCTTACTTTTAAAGATCTAAGCATACATAGGGACAGACAGCGGGAAGTGACTTTGTTTTATAATATGTAGTGATGAAGATTGAGGTAGTACCTACCGAATTAAAAGTTAATACAATTATAAATGTTAGCTTAGTTGTTCGCAGCGCGCTTTCACTCATTTACGCCAATTTGTTCCAGTAGGTATGAGTACATTGTCTCTAGATTCCGACAATCTCCTTGGTAATAATCTCTAAAACATATATTCTAATAATTTGGTGGACTATAGCCTAATCCCTGTCTTTCTGGGAAGATACCCGTGCCCAGCAGTGGGACAGAATAATGGGTTGATTATGTATGTATTTGTATTATATTATTATATTATATGTGTGGTGTAACTCGGAATTATAGATTGAGGAATAGTGTGATAAGACAACGTTGCGGACTGAAAGATGATGTAGTGACACGTATTGAAAGGAATATGCTGAGATGGTTTGGACATGTTGAGAGAATGAATGAAAGACGATTAACGAAAGGAATTTATAAGGCGCATATCAGCGGCAACGTCAGAAGAGGTCGACCTAGAAGGACCTACACCGATCTTATTGGCGAAGTCCTTCAAAAAGGTCAGGTGCGTAGTACTCGCAACCGGCGCGTATGTATGAGAAGATGTATGAATGTCGCAGAAGCAAAAGAGGCATGCAAGAATCGTAGCAAGTGGCAGTCTATAGTTTCTGCATACCCCTGTGGGAGAAGAGCGTGAGTGTATGTATGTATGTTGTATTATATTAATTTATAAAGTTATTTTAGTGAAGGGAAAATTCGAATGGTCTATTGAGCCAGAAGACGCAGGTTCGAATCCTGCCTTACGTCGAATTTTTGCTTCACTAGATATAGATAGATAGATAATAATTTATGTAAGATATAAAGCCTTATTCTCCTATCCTTATCCCAATTTATTTGGGATCGGGGAACCGTGTCTGATAAGGACATACTTCTTATGATATCCTCCTTTTCTTGCACTACTATTCTTCCTTATATACTTCCTTATATAACCTACTCGTCTCTTCTTTTTTGCCCATCCAGCATGGGAGGCATTCGTTGTTCACAAGTTGACTCAATGATCTGTCGCCAGTACATCGAATTTGAGTCGATTCGATCTTAGATATAAGTAATAGTAATGAACGTTATATATAAATTCTCCATTCTTAGGTAAATTTTCACCTATGTACCAAAACAAAGAATTTACATAATTCTGCGGCAAAATGATCAGTCTACAGGCAGTTCCGTCTTGCCTATAAGAGCACAAGGGGCTCAGGGAATTGTACAATTATTCACTTTTTAAAAGGCCCCCAAACTCTGTTATGCCCAGCCCAGAAGCCCCTGCATGTCCAAAGACGGCCCTGTCTACAGGTTGATAGAGGTAACGCAACTACGAGTTCCAAATATGAATTGATTCCAGAGTAATTACTCAATGCAAATTCTGTTCAGGTGGGCCAGGGTCCAAAGAATTTATATTCAGTCAGCAGTTGAAAATCTTTTAAGATAAGCAATATCATCTATTAAATAAACCCATAAAAGTACAACCAAAGAGTTAAAAGAAGCTAAAAAGCACTGAAGAGAATGCAAAAAATGAAACGGTTCGGTAACTGAACAGCGAATTAAAGCGCTTTTAAAACGCACTCAATTTCACCATTCATATTCTCGAGCCAGTCAATGGTTTGCAACTAGTCAACACATAGTAAATGGCGTACGTAGGCGTGATTTATTTGCATTCCACGAGATCTAGGTCATAGTATGCTGCCTAGACATAAAACAGACGCTTTAAAACATTTGTATTGGCACATAATTTGCAGAAAATTGTTTAACCGATTATTTTCGTAATAAACATGAAGTGAAATGACCAGTCAAGTACTTGTGCAAGTGGTCTGCGAGCTGCGTCGGTGGTAGATGACAATTGAAAGATACAGGGGCTTATGCCGCTATTTCAGTTGTATCAAAATCGTTCAATGCAATGGTTCAATGGCACTAAATGACATAAGAACTGACAGATTTCGTAGACAATACTGTCAAAAAACAACAACTCTGAAGCCATTGAGTGATGATTTTGACACGACAAAATAGCAGACTTGGGGCCCAGGTAAAGAACAGGGAATGACACAACTGTCAATATTTTTCTGGTGTATGCGTGCCGTCAGTTAGAACAGGTCAAGTCAAGGCTTCTATGGCTCTTTCTTCAAAAGGCCTGTTCAGATATTAGCCTTCATCGTAACACACATATCTTATATTACTACTACTACTGTCTGGACTTTAAAAGAGACAATGATTATCTGAGTTTGTTTTTCGGTGTTTTTTCTCAGAGGTCGAATAGTCAGACAGGAAATGTCGGCGCCATCTAGTTAAAAAATTAAATGTAAAACATTGACTTAAAAAGTTTTTTGTTTATGACCAAAACGAAAAGAACTGGAAATATCCATGACATACAGGTAAAGAAGAAGAACTAAAAAGTCCATTGTTAACAATGAAACTATATAAAAAATTAAGCATTTAATTAGTTCTAAGCAAAAGTTATTGCATGGTTTGATCTCAATAAAAAATCAATTCATTTGGACATACCCTGTTCTTTGCCTGCCGCAGAGGGGTTAAATTAAAATGAAACGAATTCACATAATCACAGAGACCCTGACTGACTTACCTAGTGACGTCTGATTATCAATTATGTGAAGTGGTCTCCACTATTCAAGCAATTAGGTACTAACAACGTGTTTTTTTCCGGAAATTTGTTATATTTTTCTTACCTTTAGCCATTTTTTTAAAACTCAATAATAATGTTTATAGAACTGCTTCAAGGCTACCTGCACAGTTGTTCTCGTAAATATATTGACTATTATGTAAACTTACATTATTTATTTTTTGAGCTGGCCATGAGGAATAAACGCAGTGTTTAGAGTGCAGTGTTAACACTTCGAAATTTCTTTTATATACAGGCTGTTGTTGTACGTGGGTTATGTTTTGACATGTCGGAAAATTATTGCTTTATTTTGCACTGATATAATTAAGCAGATCCTCTATGTTGCAATTGACGTCAAAATAAACCTTGCGGTAAATGAAAATGTTAATCTTTGCTACTCGTGTAGCGAGTCAGTAAGTTAAAAATGTCTACGAATGCAGGTACGGCTTCGTAAGGTTGTCTGTGACGGTCGTTATTACTTTCAAAAAAAAAATCTCGGTTTTCCTCTAATATATGATCCATCTAGCTTCCGAAAAACTTCAGAAAATTATAGTGAATACTGTATCAAAGGCGGACGACGCACTTGTGACTCCTCTGGTGTTGCGGGTGTCCATGGGCGGCGGTTATCGCTTACCATCAGGTGAACCGCCTGCTCGTTTGCTCCTCTATCCCATAAAAAAACCGTTTTGCTTAGAAGAAGTTAGTGGAGAAAAAGACACACGAAATCTTTTATGCCTTTATACTATTTACAGATAGAAGAAGATATCTCTACTAAGTATTATAAAATTGTAAAAAAGCTGTGTCTGTACATTGAAGATATTTAAAAAAAACACGTGGGTTATGGTATATAAACGTCTCGGAATTCGAAAATGTGATTTTTAAAATTCTTGTCTGTTTGTTACGGGTTGGAGCAAAAACTGCTGAATAGATTTTAATTTTATTATCACTGTTAGAAAGTATATGCTCCAACTTAAGAACTGGTGAACTTCTTATCTCAATTAATTAAATGAATCCTGAGATACAGCTTGACCTCCCTGATGTATAAAGGGCCATACAAAGAAGATGTCATCAATGTTGGTTTCAAATTTTTACTCCTGATATAGCTTCACATGAGCGAAGCCGCGGGCAAAAGCTAGTTAGATATATTTTAGGTTGTATGCATTCTTCTCCTTTTATTTAAGATAGCTAACCGGCCCGGCTTCGCCTGTTTTCCTGTAGGAATTAAGCATTTTCCCTCGGTAATAAGCAGCCTATGTTCATCAAGGATAATGTCTGCTTCTAATGGTAAAATAATTTTTCAAATCGGTCCAGTAGTTTTGGAGCCTATTCAATCAAACAAACAATCACATCTTTCCTCTTTATAATATTAGTGTAGATCTATCTTGTTATGGGGTGCAGTATCTTCTATAGCTGTCTGTATGGATCTAATACGTCGCGATCTTCATGTCCTCCATTAGCTGTGCAATTGCTCTGTTGGATTACCTCTCCTTCTTTTGCCTTTACCTTTAGGATATATTTTAACAATTCGTCGTAGTGTAAAGTCTATCATTTTACACCCTTCTAGTCTCTATGTTACGGAGTAACTGCCTGCTTAATTCATTCTTTGTAAGGCCTTTTTATAAGAGTTTGTGTAGCTAATTCCCTCCATTCTCATCTAGCGCCACATTTCAAAGGATTCGAGTCTTTTTATATCTTGCTAAGTCCACGTTTCACATACTCACAAAGTATTTCTCCAGATGTGGTTTTGATGAATTGTTTGCGGATATTCATTTTATACCTACATAATTATATATTATCATGGCGCTAAATGTAATAATGATATTAATCAGGATATGATGACGTAGATATATTGAAATATTGTTAGGTATGTTATCGCTAACCGATAATATTATATAGAATGCTTTATTTTTTTCCTCTATAACATTATTATGTATGTATTATCAAAATAACGGTGTTGTATTTAAATATCTTATTAGTGCCAAAGCAATTTATTAAAGCTTTGGTTATCGCTACGCCCATTATTATCTAAAATGTTGTGTAAAACTAGATGAAATCATAATAATTAATCTAAATGGTTAACCATAACCTCACTAATTTTAGCGCCTGTATTCTCCCAAGGTTTAGGTAATAGCACAACTTGCTGGTATGTTTCGGTTCTATTGCCATTGACCCAGCAACACAGAACTGTAATAACACCACTCGACGGGGAAATTGAACCGACAACTAAACATATGAGACAATCTTAATGCCTCTAATAAAAATCTCATGTAGTGTGATGTGATTGTCAGAGGTCTATTGACTCTCCTAATGCTAAAGGTCAAGGAAACCTACAGAAAAGTGGTATAAGCCTTCAAATTTTACGATTATCTCAATTAAGCATTTAGTCGCAATGGATAAGTAAGAAATCACTTACAGTACTCTCAAACTTACGTAGCTAACTTCCCACGAGACGCATTTTGCGCATAATAGTACATCGATTTAATTAAACTATGACCAATTAACTATTTTAAAATGTTATTGACAACATATACATTCTTTATTAATATATACAACACATAGGTATTACAAATGATGTCAAATGATAAGGGAAGAAATCATAAGTTTAGCGTAAATTTAATTAAACTGCTATTAATTATCTAGTGTCTTGATCTTTAACCTAGTACTTACTGCGCATGTTTGTTTGGTCGTTGCTGCAGATAGATACATCATATCATATCATCATATACACATATCAGCATCTTCTCTGTTTCAAAAATACCTGGGGAATGAGAAAAAATCGGATTAAGACACGTTTCATATAATGCGAGGTGATCGACTTTTGCGCCACCATTTCGGTTTGATCGCTGCTCAGAAAAAATATTTACAAGATACAATAGATGTAATTATGTCGCAATTAAGTCTATACTTGTGTAGGTTTAGCTAAATAACATTAAAATGCGACCATTTCCTCTACTATAGTCAATACACCGATTATGTAATAGCTATAGCTAATTAAACTTTGTTTATTTGGTCCTTAGAGACGTTAATCTGCAATAAACTACATTTTCGCTATATTCGACAATATCCTTTTGATCAATCATTCGAAATCTTAGTTTTCATTTTCTCTTGAATTTTCCAGATGCAAACAATCTTGCACCACAACGGCAGTGGCGCTGCGGCGTATACCGGTAGACTGAAGAATAGAGAAGTGCATCGAGCCATCACTCTCCACCCAGTGAAGGATCACCGCCAGATGTACAGGATACATTCCTATTTCAAGGTGAGATTTGATTGTAGCTTAGAAAAGAACGAAAAACACACAACTGATGCTCTAGCTCCCTGGGTATCCGTGTAATAAGATTTTTTCTTGAAGCCCTTTTTTATGTTGCACAGAATCCTCATCATCGTCTGCATGGATGTCGGGCTTCTATCGACTAAATTCCACACTCGTTTTCCCATATCATATAGTCATGTCCTTGAGATTCTGTGTTACGACATAATCAAGGCACTATGATAGTGGGTTATCTATGACAAGTTATTTTTTTAAAAGACTTGAGTTCGTTTATTCCTACAATGTTACAAAATTCATTTAGTTTTTTTTTCTCTCTATGATCTCAAAGTTACATTAAAAGAGCATAATATATAATATGTTTCTATCTTTAAGGATTTAATTGGTCAGCTCCGTACTTACTGTCCGTCCGTTTCTGTAACAATTCGGAAAATTTCAATCAATCAAAGTAAATTACCCAGAAACATAGATCTAATAGCACTGGACTTCTTAGCTATTTATGTTTCCCTACAGAAGTTATTCGCCAGAGATTTATTACTGACGTATGAGCTTTAACAGTTTTAGTCCGGAATGTATGACTAGTTTCAATTTCAGTACCATAAGATTTCAAAACAACGTTTCCTGAAGTTCGACGTTCTCGGACATTGTAGGTAATCCACGTGTTCAGTACTTTTGCTGTTTGCGTTGGTTTATTTTAGATGTTTTCTTAGTAATTTCGAGAATCAAGATGATTTGTTTGTTAGACTAAGTAGCATAGATATTAAGTGTTATTCCATTTAATGGTATGTAGGCGAACCATTGAGCTTGCTGTATTATAGCAGTTTTCACACAAGCAATGAAATCGCTATAAATATCGTAACAAATTCTAATCTATTTGGTCTTATGCCGTTTTAGGCCATTTCATAGATCATTGAAGCTTACATGATTGCGGTTAGTGATTGTATTTATATATTAGTTCAAATCTCTCTTATAGGGATTTTACGGCCTTTTTTTTCCTAATTGCTATGCACAGTGTGCTTAAATGGTTCACATTTATATAATGTACAAGCAGATACTTGTTATTCTTTTCTTTTTATTTTTGTAACATATTTTTGCCTTTTATGTAAGCAAGTACATGTTCGTGTTGCTGTTCATAGATTAAATATTTCTTTCTTCTGTTCTAATAGGGTTTCGAAACAATACTTCATAGTGTTTTTTTCTCCAGACCGGATTTTAGCTAATCTTAGATTATTTGATAGTGTTTATTTAGATCTTTAGAGGTATTTCGCACTTCGCTATTAAACTCGTAAATGTCAATATAAGTGGCAAGTTGTTATGATGTCAGCCGATGTCTTGTTCGTTCAGTTATTTGACCCTGATTGCAGTAAATTCGGCGTCGAACTAAGATTAGATTTGTTCAAAGTACTATATGAAAAAGTCGGAGGTTAATATTATAAGCAGAAATACTTTGTTTTTTGATCAATGCTAAATGGATTTGGTTATTATTATAAATGGTTCCTTTTGTCAATTTTACCACATTAATCTATTGCTACTGCTGCTATAAAGGATAGCTTTACCCAGTAAAAATGGTCCTATTATAACTATTCAGCAAACATTTCCATCTCGCCGATATCCGTATCAAAGTGAGTTTAAGTAGCTTCGGACTTGTATCACAGGCATTATAAAATAAACACACATAATCATTACAATAATAACATAATTACCTTTGGGTAAAAGGTATCTAAAATATTTTTTATCGTCCTAGGACAGAGAAACGAGATATATGTGGAAGCGATAAATCTGCGCGTACACATACGTATGTAGTAAGCTGCCTTTGATCTTTAACGTCCGTTTAAAGTTTAGAGTATGAATAATGCCAGCTCCAATCTGGGCTTTCGGAAATATTATAAACAGTCGGGCAAAATTCAGAGTATAATATATTTTTGAATTTATATTTGTGTTTCGGTGATCCGTGATAAAGATCCCGGGGTTTGGGTAGAGGTCTTGAAACCCTTGTATTCGTAATTGAAACGTGTGACAACAGTCTATTATATCACAAGGCACAATTGCTGCTTCTTTTTAATACACGAAAGGAATGTAGGTATAAGGGGGTAGAGGCCACCCTAGAAGGACATAGGTACCCTGATCTTATTGGCGAGGTCCTTCAAAAGTGTCAGGTGTTCACGGTAGTACTCGCAACCGGCGCACTTTGAGAAGATGTCTGAATGTGGATGAAGCAAATAAAGTATGCAAGAATCGCAGCAAGTGGCGTGGCGGTCTATAATTTCTGCCTACCCCTGTGGGAGAAAGGCGTGAGTAGTATGTACAAACAGGGGCTATCATTTTAAATTTTTTTTAATAGTTATACGATTTGATAAACGTCTATGTAAATATAATGAGCTGAGGTCCGTGAACAGAGGCCTCTGTCTCTCAAAAAAAAGGATCACTAGAGCTATTTTATTTTTAGAGGTGCTCACTTCGTTATTGTTTATGAGACGTTGATTACACAGATGACTTGTACGCCAGTTTTTTCTTTTTATTCTGGTGTGGCCATAAACTGTGCGTTTAATGATCTGCGGAGGTTAGTGCCGGATGAAGGTTTTATTGTGATTATTTCTAAGAAGCTCAAAGCAGTTTTAATGCAGGTAAGGTGGGTGGATTTGCCTGGCCATCTACTGGTACTCAAACTCATATTATTATGGGAACGGACTCCGAGATCTTGACATTAGAGTGTTTTCTAGAATAAACTGAATCAACTTCATTATCCAGGGATGAGAATAATTATTATATGGTTATTCCTAGATCAATCGGTGCATTACGTTCGTTTTACTATCATCCTGTCATAGATCTTTTTTCGGAAAAAAGGCAATAGACACGACTATTTTTTATTCTGTTTAAACTCCTGAACATAAATTCTTAATCGATTAATAAAGGTAACATAAACAATAGAGGCCGGGTAAATTTTGATTACAAGGAAGTCGGGGCAATTATTGCTTACCTACCCTATGATTGGCAATAGTAAATAGTAATAGCACCTAATGGTGACTACAGCGGGAAGCTGGTAGGACTCGAGTTGAGACGGGAGCCTTCGCCATTGATAGGTAATTCTAGACATGTCACAATATTTAGAAAAAAAACATAATTTTTGGTAACTTCTTAAATTATACAGCTCATATTAGGAAAGGCTAATACAATTGATAAACTTGTAGGTATAAAGGATGTAAAGAAGATAATATGGGTGCAATAAACGCATTTATATTTGTCCGACTTTTTATCAATAACTTTTATCGCATGGAGTTATGCGAATTTGTAACTACATATTATTATGTGCTATATCTTTCAAAAAATCAACACTAGGTATTTAGGTATGATAGTGAATTGTTGGAAATATACATTTTCCATCCTCTTTATCTAAATTGGACCCAATTAAGAAATCCACGCAGCTAAAGTCTAGGGCTGCAAGCTAGTAGACAATAATAGTTCCTTAATGTGCGTACGCGCTGGACAGTAAATATTAGGCAATATTATTATAAACGTTGTGATTTTATTTGTTTTTTTTTGTAGGAGGTAATTTCTGGAACTACTTATCCGATTCTGATAAATTCACAATAATAAAAAGTTACACTATCTAAGGGTAGATAGGCTATATTTTATTGTGATAAAATTCATGGAAGGAAGTCACGGGTTAAAGCTATCATTTGTATCTTCTTGAAGTTAATATTCTTCTTAAAAAAATTACAGAACCTTCGCATTCAAGAGCTCCGAGAACGTTCTTTGGACCTGCACCGGGACATAGCATCGGCGATGCGTAAGCTAGATGTGCCGGAGGAGACGGTGGAAGACTATATGCTGCAGCCAGACGTGCCTCTATTCCCCGCCAAGATCGGGGAGTCCGACTACTTGGGGAACAATAAGATATTAGGTGAGAGTTAGGCTGCTACTGAGAGATTTCACGGAAGACATATTTTTTATTAATACGGCTAGACCTGCGAAACTAACCTAACATCTCAGTAGGTGTTAATATAGTGCAATTTACTCGTAAAATAATTTTATTGCGATGTGCGATTCCGGTGAAGGAAAATATCGCGAGAAAACCTGCATGCCTGAGAGATTTTCTCGACGGCGTGTGAAGTCCCTAATCTCTCTCTCTAATCCCTTTAATTCTGATAGGAGACCTGCGCTCTGCAGTTCAACAGAATACTTTACTACTTTACTTTTGAAGTGAAAAAGAATCAACACCAGAATGACACTAATTAAAAAACCCTGACCCGGATTAATGGCAATATACCTATTTGCGTAAAAAAGATTTGCTCAGCCGTTGTGATATTGATATTTTTATATCTGTTTGCAGGGGCTCCAATAGACATGAACCGGTATAAAGCAAACACAGTGGAAGACATGGTGCCATTTGACTTCATCAGCAAGTCGTTGTACTCGGTCAGCCATGCCAATCCCAAACGGCGGATCGAAGGACCACTGCGAGAGGCACTCGACGATGTTATTAGAGAAGTAAGTAAGACAAATACCGGTATGCTCCTAAAGGCGAAATACGCACGGCTACATATCAATATATATTATATATGCATGGTTAGCGTATTCTGGAATTGTATATATAGCTGTGAATAAACATACTCTAGAACTGCTAAAGCTGACGTTAGAACATGCGTAAACAAACAGGGATGCATCCCTGTTTGTTTACGCATGTTCTTTTGAGTATGTTAGTCTTTTGAGAGTTATCCACATTCACTGTTTGTTGCAACAAACAGTGAATGTGGATAACTCTCAAAAGACTTAGGGCCACTTGCACCTACTTCTTAAATATGTTTAAATTGTATTTAAACACATTTTTAACTGTGAATTTGTGTTTAAATACAATTTACAATTAGTAAATATCGTTGTAGAGAAGAGAAGGTCTACACCATTTTACTTACCCAGTAAGACTAAGTAATTATTAACAATTGTTATTAAAGACTTTTAAATTTCGAATTGCAGGATATCTTTATCTACTATTGTAGTAGGTCATTGAAAACAATTGAAGAGCATTGAGGTCAAACAATGGAAGAGTATCAAATTAAACGTATTTCCTACGCTAGAAATAGATTATAGCTTCCCCGATCCAGATTAAAAATGCAGAATCAAAGCCTACTACTACAAGGCAGTAATAAATAATGTTGGTCCTTGGTTTTTATATTACCTATGTTGTTATCTACACTAATAATTTGAAAATGTATCTGTACTTACTATATATTAAACACTAATTCATGTGATACTAGCTGATTCGACAGACGGTCCTGTTTTAACTATGAATATTGAGTTATTTTAGTGAAGGAAAAATTCGACTCGCAGGCAGGATTCGAACCTGCGTCTTCTGGCTGGGTACGCCAGACGCTATGACCACTAAGCCACCGCGAGTCCCACCTGCCATGTCGAAATTTGCCTTCACATTCTGAACTTACGTCTTAAAGGTGACGTCAGTAACATCTATTGAAAGGCAAGTTACTTTGCCTCTCAACCAACATGACTTACCTTACGGTTACTTCTATGTCGTACGATTCGGAAAGATTCCGTCTGTCACTCGAAATCTGCGTGCAAAAGTGCATTTTGATTTTGCCCCCTAGCATGGAAAGAGTTTTTAAAATTCGAACCGTTCAATAATTTTCTATACCGCCAGGTCCACTGATAATGCATAAATACTTATTTCATGTCAATGCGCCAACCACATATTTAGAATAATCACACTGGCCAGTAAGACGACTGCATGAAAAAAAAAATTAAAATGTTCTCTCTAATCAATTCACTTACCATCATTAATTATAGATTGCTTTTTGATAAAATCGTAAGACATCTTATAATATGAGTGAGTCCAGTAGCGACGAAGATATACATTTAACACCTGCAGAGTTAGTGCAATGGAATTAGTGTTTAGTTTAGGGGGGAAAATGTAAAGTGCATGCTGTCGGTTTTATACTATTTTGCAAAACTTGTGTTTCTCCGAATTTTAATGTGTAAATGGTGGAAATTAACCATTCAGTGTTAATGAACGTTTGCAGGTATAGGCAAATGACAAGAAAAAATAAAATCGTATTTATTTGTGTTCTTATTAGGTTCCATTGAAGATAAAACCTTAATAAAGTTTTACTAGGGCAACTGATGTGTTCTACAATACAAAAAAAGATTTGACAATAAAGTACTTTTTGGCTATGATGCTACTATTTTAGTACCTACTTTACTGATTAGTTTTTTTCAAGTTGTGAAAATGAAAAGAATTTCAACTAACTAGCTTTTTGTTAATTCCAGGTAATGGAGATAATAAACGCGCCGTCACGCCAGAGGGGCCGTGTGATTGACTTTAACGAGCTGCTCTATGGTTACACTAGGTTGCAACCTCTGCACGGAGCTGATCATATCCTGGACTTGCTGTTGAAGTACAGGAGGTACAGAGGACGGAAGATGACAGCGGCCGTGAGGAGGCACGCGTATCTGCAGCAAAGTTTCACTGGTAAGAACAGTTTATTTTTCAGAATACTGCAAAACTTGTAATTTAGAGAAAAACTGTTAATAATTAGGTACTTTTGATGAGACCAGACTATTCACACATTACCAAACTATCATAAATGTAAATCCCATTTTTTTCTAGGTATGGAGATCAGAGAACTGCCAATGGGAGAACCACCTCCGTTTGAAGATCCAGAAATATTAGAAAAAACTGATATTAGTCTCAACCCCATCGAATATGAAGATTTTGACGAATCCCGCCAGCAACAAGAGGGTTTCCTTGACAAATTAAACGTAAGGGAAGCACTCGAGAGTGGACTGATGAAGTTACAGAACCTGCCTAAAGTATTGAGATGGAGCGACGACGACTTCGAAGAATATCCAGTTTACGATAGACGAATACATTTTATACTTCCATTGTCTGGAAGACAAGAAACATTCGGAAGATTTATGAGGAATTACGAAGATATCGTACTGAAAACTAATGAGGCTGTGTCATTGATAGTTGTAGTATACTTAGATACGAATAGTCCTTTAGATTATAAAAACACTGAGAACTTAGTAAACTACTACGTCGACATGTACGGTAAAGACATTAGAGTCGTGCTGATGGGTGTTCAAACTTTCTCCAGAGGCGCTGCATTAACGGAGGGACTTAAACTTTGCTCCGATGATGATCTTGTTTTCTTCATCGATGTCGATATGATGTTCAATTTCGATACTCTTAGGAGGATAAGGATACACACTATAAAATATCATCAAGTATATTTCCCAGTAGTGTTTAGTGAGTACAATAATGAAGTGGTAAACAGTGACGATTATAACAAACTTTTAGGGGAAACCGTAGTGGATGAACCTGATTTGGATGAGGTGGAAGAAAACGAAGAGCCAGTGGAAGAAGAAATTAAAACAGAAAGAGAAATGGTAAACTTAAAGTACAGTAAAGAAATAAGTAATGAATTTGGTTACTTCAGACAGTACGGTTTCGGTATTTTAGGAATCTATAAGTGTGACTTTGAACGCGTCGGAGGATTTGATTTAAAAATTAAAGGCTGGGGCATGGAAGACGTCCAGATGTTTGAAACATTAATCAAATCAAATTTATCCGTATTCAGAGCTGCTGATGACAGTCTCGTGCATATTTTCCACTCCGTTGCCTGTGATAAAACTTTGGAGAGGGCTCAATTTTTGATGTGTCTCGGTACAAAAGCATCTACATATGGCAGTGAAAAACAAATGATTTACTATATGCTAAATCATCCCGAGGTATTGTGGCCAGAAGAAAATGAGGAAGAAGCAGCGAAAAAGGCAGAGGAAGAAAAAAAAGCTGAAGAAGAAAAGAAAGCGGAAGAACAGAAGAAATTAGAAGCTGAAAAAAAGGCGGAAGCTGATAAAAAAGCTCAAGCTGAGGCAGAGAAGAAAGCACAGGCAGATAAAAAGGCTGCAGAAGAAAAGGCATCAGCTGAAAAGGCATCGGCTGAAAAGGCATCGGCTGAAAAGGCCGCGGCTGAAAAGGCCGCAGCTGACAAAGTAGAAGCTGATAAGAAAGCAGAGGCAGATAAAAAAGCAGAGGCAGATAAAAAAGCAGAGGCAGATAAAAAAGCAGAAGTAGAGAAAAAAGGTGCTAGATAGTACAGGGTTTATAATATTGTCTAAATATTCGGTGCAAGTGAACTAAGTAAATACTTTGTATAAATATGAGTACGAATTCTAGTATTTTTTAAATGTTTTTGTTGTCCTTTTCTGTACATATTAGTTAGAAAAGGTAAAGGTACTGTTTGAAGTAAGATATAAATTATAATTTTAGAATTTTAGATAGAGTGAAATAGTGACGCAAAATAAAACAAAGAACCTGATTCAAACGATCAAATTGTTTTACGGTTCAATACCATTTAGAGTTATAATCTTATTAAAAGTAACGTCTTTCGAAATTTTTTAAACATTTCACTGACTCATTTTGAATTATATTTGTATATTTTTATTCTTTTAATGATTCCATTTCTATACTGATGCATTTAATTCTATTTACGAAACGTAGTATACTTTTGTATATTTTTAATCAATTAATAAAAAAAATATGCTATTCTCTATTATGCAATTATCTTATTATTATCTTCATATTAGACATTATACGTACCAACCAATTTAAAATTAAAATATAAAAAAATGGCATTTATGAAATCTTTTTTTAAAAAGACCGGTTGTCCACTGTTTTGTAATAAGGTTAAATAAATTATTTGTCAAACAATGTTTAAAATGGAGCTGTATGATTATGAATGTAAGTATATGGTTTCAACATAAATAAATAAATGTTAATTTTATTGCTAACTGACAACATAAAAAAAATAGGAACAGTAATGATGACATACATCAATGGACAAACGGCATACCATTAATTTATTGTATATTATCTAGACATATAATATATATTTTTGTTCCTAAAGTCTATGCCTTAATATTATTAAGATTTAATCAATCTATACAAAATACTACTCTTTGATTATAAAAATATTATAAATAATCTTTCTATATAAATAAAAAAATATTACATTATTCATATTTTGAATGTACGTAAAATGCAGAAAAGTGGAACACTGTAAAATCCCTCACAATTTTATTGCGACGCTATTGCGAGGTGTTCTTTAGAATAGCTATGGCTTGGTATTGAAATGTTAGTGTGGCCTTTGGAGGTCTAAATTTGATTGGTGTTGTGACTAAATTTTTAGTGCAATGTTTCGAGTTTTTATATATACTGAAAGTGATAGTAGTAATAAAGAATCTTAAAATTACTACCCTGAATATTGTGGCACAAAAACAATTTTATGTAGCCTTAAGTCTCTGACAATAGCATAATAATCTAGTTTTTAGTACCGATTAACCACTGCCAAAGTGCCAATTTTTCAGTTCTAAGCCAAGCTTGATTTTTATTAACGGTGTTGATTGAAAAACATCTTTTGTATAATAGTTTCTTCTGCTCATTTACTGTCCATGTCATACAAAATACTCGTAACTTTGGTTGTGACAAAGCTTATTTATCAAAAACTTTTAAAATAAGCTAAACAGGTTTACTCTTGAAAGTAATTTTAATTGACTAAGAGTACTCTCTACACTCTTACAGACTGATATAACGTACTACATATAACGTTTTTGACTTTAATCAATATTAGGTAATGGCTTGGCATTAAATATTAGCTTGGCATTAAAATCTAAAATATTCTGGACGTACGTACTTATTAGACACAGATTAGCACAAATATATACATTTTCCGCGACGTAATATCTACAGACGTTGTATTGGTCTTGAAATTAATTTCAAGGGTAAGCCTACAGGTTGGAAGTAGGCAATACCACTTAAAGGCAATATTACTTACTTTAATATTAAGACGATATATGTTTGATGCCAGGTTCATATTTTTGGCACGTGGATTTGATGTAAAACGAAGTATATTGAATAACAGAAAAATGACAATGATTTCCCTACATATGATCTTTTATATAAGTTAGACCAAGGGAGTGCAGTTCTTAATGCCAATTAAAAGAAAAATTCTTGTCAAAGAAAGTTTTTTGGTCCCTTTAAAACTCCAAAGTAATTTATGAATTTCTGTTAGCACATAACGCAATAAAATCTAGGTTTTACTAATAGCTACATCCTGTTTTTACTGCGTTGTCTGCTCTAAAGTTCATTTTGTTCCAAACTGTGATATATACAATACTTTAAGGCTTATTTTGGAAATAGAGATTATTCAAGCAGTTTGGTTGCTGGCATTAAATGTAATATATATAAAAAAAACTGGCGAAAATACTAATCAGTAATAATAACTAAGTAGTAATCTTATAACTACATTAAGACATGTTGTTAAATGGTTTCAATACATGAAAGTTGAGAAAAAAATACTTTATAAAACCTGGCATCAACACACCAAGTTATAATAGATCCGTGTTCCGTGCTTTATCATAATACGTAAAACTAAGTATTATTTTATAAATAAATGTAAATATTCATGTACATTGTTATATTGTGCTCACTAAGTGCCAACCCCTAGTATTATAAGTAGAACAATGAACACAAGACGTATGTATATTGAAATTATAGCGTGTTGATATTAAAATATGAACATTTGAAATTGCATTGTGATTTGAAAGTGATGAAATTAATTGAAATAGTATGGAAAATAAATATATTTTGTGATGATTTTTTTGTGTTGTTTTATTACAACTTTGTAGGATATCTAGGCCCACTTGCACCAACTACTTAAACGTGTTTAAATTGTATTTAAACTCGAAATTTCTATGAAAAATTGTGTTTAAATTCGATTTAAACATATTTAAAAAGTTGGTGCAAGTGGGCCCTAGTATTGTAACTTAAATACATGTATAGGGTCGTTATACGATCTATTTATTTATACTCTTAGAAACAAAAAGCCAAAATATACCTTCGACGTTCACCTAGATTGTAAACTTTATTTAACATATGCACATTTGTCGATATGTTTAGGTCCCATGTAATAGGCATAAATCCAAACTCCGCGCTGCTACTGAGAATTAGGTACACAGAACAACCTGAAATCGAGCTCGATCTGGAAATCGAACCCAGCATTTCTATCGTAGCAGTCGCGTCTGAGACCAGTCAAGTAAAAAATATCAAATGTCAAGTAAATAAAAAGTAAACAAAAAACAAAAAAATATTTATATTATGATTTGAAAAATTATGATGAGAAAAAAAACTGGATAGTTAATAATTACCTATGTAGATGTTTATCAAAAAAAAATTCGATTCGGTAATTTTTGTCACATCACTGTTTGAGGAAGCTCTTTAATATCTGGTGTCACTCGAAACTACATACTTTAGAAACACGTAACTTGCTTTAGAAAGTTCGTTCAATTTTGTATGCCACATATAAAATTTGTGGTGATTCAGAGGTACATCAAGAGCTGCATTGGAATCATTACATTACTTTTTATTACCAGAAAGTAGAACGTATCTGGTGAAGAATGCTTTATTTTAAAACACTGTTATGCAGATCGATATTTTTTTCCAAAAAACAATGTCCCCATCACTTCCAGGGTGCCTTTTGGCTATACTTGAGATCATCTGAATGTAGTGGTTCAGATCCACTGGTTTTCTCCAGTGGATCTATCTACCTACCTCCAGGGGCCCAATTCTGCTATTTCAGTTGTATCAAAATGGTCGTTCAATGGCACTAAATGACTTAAGAACTGACAGATTTCGTAGACAAAACTGTCAAAAATCAACAATTCTGAAGCCATTGAGTGACGATTTTGACACGACAAAATAGCAGACTTGGGGCCCAGGTAACGAACCTATAGTCTCGCCTATACGATTCGTGACATATCTTCCCCACTTAGATATGCCGAGACTATAGGAGGCGAAAGAGTAAGTGTGGTTATTAGTTGGTTCGAGTCCGATTTTCCCTACCACCTGCCCAGGACCAGTTGTCCAGGCAATTCATGAAGATTTTTCTCCCTCCAAAAAAGAGTTTTTTGATGTTTTCTTACAACGTAGATGTTATTGAATAAGTCACATAGTACACGCCATCTAAATCTAGGTGTTTCGAATCGATAACATGAAATGAGTAAGCAAATATTGTGATGATAATATCTCCGTATCCAAGGTCTTATCACGATTATATTCAAATAAACATCAAAATAACTGTTCAGAGCGCGAGTGCTACGCTAGAGGTCGGGTTCGATTCCCAGGTCGAGCGAAGTGTTATTGGGTTTTTCTATGAAATTCCCAGTAGCAGCTGTAAGTTTGGAATTTGTGCCCGGTTATTGGCAATAGGCTCCCCCCCTATTACATGGGACCTAAACATACCGGCGAACTATGGGTGTACACTAGTACGCCTCTGCCTAACCCTTCGGTGAATATTGGCGTGATGGTTTGTATGTATGTATCAAAATAAGTGATTAATGACTTCATATATATATCGTTTATCGTTTATTCGTTTATAATGACTTCATATATATGTATATCGTTTATCGTTTATCGTTTATTCGTTTATAATATATAAAGCTGAAGAGTTTGTTTGTTTGTTTGTTTGCTTGCTTGAACGCGATAATCTCAGGAACTACTGGTCCGATTTGAAAAATTCTTTCAGAGTTAGATAGCCCCCTTATTGAGGAAGGCTATAGGCTATATATCATCACGCTTCGCGGACGAAGTCGCGGGCAGAAGCTAGTCGTTTATACAATACCAATTACCGACGAGCCATACTTTCTATACGAATCTATCAACAACAGACCTATATAATGTTATCGACCTGACGTATCATTTAACCTACATAGCGCACAGCCTACATAAAAAGATAATCACACGCGATGATTGATAACAGTCATCCCACCGTCAGTCTCCACATTGTGCAAGGCTGTGATAGATCGTGCGATGTATGGAGGATGAGCATCTTACATAAAAGACTTTCAATTAATTCTGTAAGCAAATATAGATTCGATTTCTCTTCAAGTATTAATCCTGAGTAGTTTATTTGCATAAAATTCTATTCCTTCAAGATTTGCTTTGGTTTCTTGAGTTAGTAATTAACTATTAAGTAATAACTTATATACTAAAGCTGTAATATTTAAGAAATATTATAATAATAATATTACATACCATCACGTCTGTATTCCCCGAAGGGTTAGGCAGAGGCATACCAATGTACACCCACAGTTCGCCGGTATGTTTAGGTCCCATGTAATAGGGGGCGAGGGTTTTATTTATTATAAAATAATATAATATTATATAATATAATAACTGCCTCATTAGCCAAGTGGTCCTGAGCGCGACTGCTACGCTAGAGGTCCTGCCCCTTAGGATTATGTCCCTTAGTACACCTCTGCCTAACTCTTCGGGGAATACAGGTGTGACGGTATGTTATGTAATAAATAAAATGTATGAAGACTTGCACATGAGTTCACATGACGCTATTAAATAATACTCACAAATAACTAGTAGGTATTCACATACATTAATTTGGGCTGAAAACCATCTCCAATGTGTTATGTGGGCTAGGCTATATATCAAGTCTCCTAGTACTTATCTAATTTCTCTAGTTTCCTTATTTATTATTCCAGCGTGTCATCCGCAGAGGCTAATCAAAACTACACTACACTACACTACACATACACACATAACTTTTTATTTAAATTGCCTTTATTATTATTATTTTGACACGTTTACTTGGTGGAATCTTTTATTTATTTATTTATATTTACTGTATCACATTGCTTTCTTTTTCAATCTCACAACTTGACTGCTTCCTTTTCTTTTTGTATGTATAAAATGGTACTTTGAATAATATTGTTTGATTTTCACCACTGGAGGACGCCATTACGTCACAGGGTCATCGCTGAAAACCAGCGCTGTCGGTGCTGTAACACTACATCTCCGCAGCAACATGCTGAGCTTTGACCTTTTTTCGTTGATACGACGCACATCTCTCTCTTTGTTAAACATAGCCTCAGTTATAAAAAATTGTTATAAGTTCAATTTATGCATCTGACTTTGTGTTTGTTATTGTTTTTTGTATTTATTATTTTTTGTTGGCAGTGCTGGCACTTGGTTGTCACTTGCCAGTGTTGTCAGATGAAATAATTTGTTTCTTTTTATTTTATTTTTTTGTGTTTATGTTATTTTTGTAGTGTCTAACTGACACATTGGCCTTTGGCTAAAAAAAAACTTGTGCGTCGTTATGGGCGAAAATAAATAATCTTTCTTTCTTTTCTTTTCTTTCTTTCTAGTGGTTTAATGGAAATGTCATGTCAAGTGGTTATTACAACTTACTTAACAACTCTAGAATAAATATTTTTTTATTAAATTATAATGTGAAAGCATATTAGGTAGGTACTTTAGCTAAAACGTGTTCCAATCTTTCATAATAAATGTACAGAACTTTTTATTCATCAACATCGTGTAGGTACATAATGTTCGTAAAGCTGAATATAGGCCCTCTTTTCTTGAATTGCATCGATACGTGGCCTGCCTGTCGTCGATCAATAATGCTGGTAGAGGACCTATACTTTTCTTTCAAACATATCTGTTTCTACTTTACTACGGCTTTGTTGTATCGGCCATCATCACCTCGTGTTGGAAAGGGTCCCGCTCAATATAGCTTTTAACTACTGGTAGGTACCGTAAAAAACTTAAACGATTAGGTAACTCACTATAGCTGCTAGAAAAATGCTAATTTTTATAAAAATTGCCTTCAATTGAAGCCAAATTATGTATCATCGTAATCAAAATAGCCGGGAGAGTTAGCAATGTCGTCACACTCAGCTTCAGTAATTAGATATCAAGTAAACAATGGTCGCACGCAACCCAGCTGCAGAATCTCGTGATTACCGCGCTGTGCGTTGCAAAAGGAATGTGATTACATTGCGTACGTGTTCTTAGAAATGTAGAAGTGAAGATGCTACCGATCTTCTGTGCAGGATGTGCCTTTCCAATGCTTTTGTTGCTTTTTGAAATCGACATCAGAGCTTTGTATGAAATCTGGTACTAAAGACTCCGACTCGAAGGACCAAATTAAAAAAAAGGTTTCTCTAGGTTTTTCGTTTTCTATTATTTTATCCTTAAATAAAATAACTTTATAATATTAGCATAGAAAATTAAAAAAAAAAACAATGAGATTTGTAGAATACTTTTTGGTACCTATTTCAACGTTAACTAGGTTTTGTATGTTGTAGTCTGCTTGAGGGTGTTTTTATCTGATATGATTGCTATAGTTACAATAGTAAACTATACAAAATGATATATTAATAAAGAATATTATTAATGTCCTTATTATTGTATCACAAAAAAAAGCGTTATTTTTTTATCTATAGATATTATGAACAAGAAAATTCTTAGACAAAAAGGGAAAACTCGCCTAAATATTCACCAGTTTGAACTTATTATGTACCTATGTAAGTTCAAACTGGTGAATATTTAGTATTCAATGTGTCAATTCGTTAGGCAGTCTGTTGACATCAGCTATGATCGTTTCTTAGAACTTGACTACTTTAAGCATGTTTAGAATAAAATAATTACTGTCCTACAATTTTCTCTTTCATCGTTTACATAAAGAAACTGTCTGTTCTTGTTATAAAATTTCATGCAAAGTTAGTAGATTATATACATTTTTTTTGTTTACGGGGGGAAATTTTCAAACGGCGACCGGTCTTCGGGGATTAAGACCGGGGAGTGTGGGATTTTTACCCACTAAAACCACCCCGGTGGCCACCATCAGCACAAATTGGGGGGCACTATGCCCTCTTAAAAGACCACCCCAGTACCCCCCTGTGCAACGCCTGTTTGGGCACATCCCTGGGGAGATTATATACCTACTTATAAAATTTTAAAATCTAAGTGTTCTAAAACGTAGGTTTTAAGGTGAATAACAAATACGAAACTCCATACTATACTTACTCCTCCTAAAAAAACAAGATTACAATATTAGTATTAATTTACAAATGACAAATGAAGGATTTATTTTGAAATAGCAAGACGGAGGGTTTCCTGTAATTTATGGTCATCAGATCTATTAAATTAAAAAAGTAAAACCTTTAGGATGTTTTTTAAATACGTATCAGCTAATAACTAATAATCAAACGTAAGATGTTGAAGCTGTTTACTTCATTTTAGTGGCCGCAAGTGTGCTTGCTAGTATGATTTCCAGGTCGAGTTATTATTAGGTTTTCCATGAAATTCCCAATAGCAGACCCACTGTTTAGATTTGCAATTTTCATTACCTACGCGGTTAATGGCAATAGTCTTTTTTTTTTTTTCACACCAACAAATGTGCTTCATAGTTATTTCTTACGAAAACTTAAGTACCAAATACGAGATTGTTTGCATTTGACGATATGCCACGCGCTTTCAGGAAGTGTTAAATTTTCATTGACCTGAATGACTTCGCGAGTTAATTTCACAACATCGTCATACATGTCTGACCGGAGTCACCAGCGGGTGATGACCATTGTCTTCTAAGTCGCGTTGTATGACGTAATTTTATGTAACGTGCATTACGCCCGCAATTTTAGTAAGATTAGCCGTGGGATTGTGATGTTTCACAACTATTGATGGTACTCGAGCCATTGGGATCGCGTTTTGTGGGTACATGAACAGAAATAAAGATTTCCATTGAGATGTCATCATTGATGGCGTTGCCTTGTATGTCAAATGAGAGTGAATATGTAATGTTTTTGTGTTTGTTAACCATTACATAATGTCTCGGACATTAAAACTGCTGCGTCATCTAAAATGTATCTGGTATTCATCTTCCTCTTAAATTATAGAAATAAAAATGCAATTTGGAACTTAAAAATAGGATACAGTAGTACCTACCTATTAGAATGGATTCAAAACGAAAAATATTATTTAAGGCGGTAGATGTTTTTTATCATTGCTCCGATGGTATTTTGTCTTTTGTCTTACGTACATCGAAGAATATCATTTTGTATTCCTTTCTTAGTAGTATCCGTAACCTATTATTGAGCGTGTATAGCAATTATTCATTCTTAATTTAAATTTGGAAATACGTTTCGGAAAATACACGGTGCCACACATACGGTTGTATACGGGAAAACACCTATAAGTTGATTACAACCTATAGGTTTCCCGGCACAACTAGCAAGCAAGCAAGTTGTTTACGAGTACTTAATGTATTTATTTATTTTATTTTATTCTTTTGCACACATAAATGTACATGGCGGACTTAACGCCGCTGGCCTTTTCTACCCGTCTATCTACGGATGGTGCAGAGAGAATATTTCGACATCGATATAGGAATATAGTCAATTTCTGACTTGGCATGCTGGATTAACCTCTGTAACCCCAAACGATGTATGCAAGGTTGTTCGTACCCATCGAATTACGATGAGTTGTAAAACTTATGTTGAATCATTATGTTTCTTTAATTTATTATGTTTGGAAACACAATAACGTGTGCATTTTGTAGCGCTAAGTACCCTTCACTCTTGTCTTTACGATTAATAATCCATGAAATGTTACGACAGCTTCATCTTAGAGTGCTTACTACATTACTTGGGACAGCTCTTGAACAAAATCTATATCTAAGTATACTAATATATAAAGCTGAAGAGTTTGTTTGTTTGCTTGAACGCGCTAATCTCAGGAACTACTGGTCCGATTTGAAAAATTCTTTCATTTTTAGATAGCCCATTTATTGAGGAAGGCTATGGGATATATATCATCACGCTACGCGGCCGAAGTCGCGGCAGAAGCTAGTATAAATATAAACTACTTGTGTTGAAGATCCCTTGATTATGACCCATTCGAGGTCATAATCAAGGGATTATAAAGGAAGGGATTATATATAAGTCCAGATAACTTATAGTTTGACTAGCACTCTTGCTTGCACTGTTCTTCGTCCATCAATGTAATAGATTCTCCAGCAAGGCACAAGGCGAACGCATCCCTTTGTGTTCCTAATGGAGACTACAGAATACCCAAACATTCGGGAATTGTTAATGAGTATGACTATTTATTTTTTATAATGTGCGTACATATAAGACGTGTCTCATGGTGAGCGGGAGGCTCATTGACAGTAGGAATACCAAGGATGAGTACATGCCCTTAAATGGTCTATAATTTGTCTATAAGTGCCGGTCTCCTTACCTTTGCCTAACTATAAGATCGTGAGTTACATTCTAACTTATTTTGGAAAGGCGATTTCATGATGCCATCCTTAGACCTGCGGTCATTTCGTTATGAAACAAGATATTGCCAAGCATTTTCCTTTGATCACGATTCATATAAAGATGGCAGCTTTTGAAATGATATTTTTGTGCTTACTTATTTCATTAATCGCTTATTTGCTGTGACCATTTTGTAACTACTTTTGGACATGCTCGTGCGTAGGTATCTCTCTATGTTCTGTGGGATGATCTATTCTAAATATTTATTTTCAGATGGTATGAGTGAAAATTCGTTTTACGGTGTCAAAATGTATTTATTTTCTCTTTTTTTGTAAAATAAAAACATAAACTTAATAATACAATAAGCTAACCTTACGATAAACTTTATACAAGATGTGACTCGAGCCCAGCGGCTAGCCACTTCACGCTCTATAGCACCACCTGTCAGCTGTCAATATGAGAGTTTAACAGATCTGACAGCTGTCAGAGTCGGCTACCAGTGACTGGTTAGCCGCTGGGACATGTTCACCCGTGTGCGTGCACAGTCGCAAGCGTTGGCCAGAGGTGGTGACAACAGCCAGGACCGACATCACCTACATTGTACGTGACTGCCGGCCGATTCGAATAAACATTCGAGTGGCTCGGGGATGTTGCGAACGCACCCGAATAACGTCGACTATCCGAACTCTAAGTGACTACGGCATTCAGACGAACTACTGCTCTTTTTAAAATCTTTGATGTTATTCCTCGTCTAAATGTACTTGACAAGTTCGGATTCATTAGTTAATTTAGTAAGGAGCGCCGTAGCTGCCGGAGGGGATGGCCGCGGGGTAACCACCGGAGGAGCCGCTTGATGACTGCTGCTCATATTGAGCGACTTGGATCGCCTGATGGACACCCTCAAGTGCGATTCCGACGACGCGGGCAGATGGGACGCCGTAGCTAGTGGATGGAGCTCCATAGGATGAGGAGGGAACGCCGTAGGACGAGGAAGGAGCTCCACCGTGACCGCCACCTCCGGATCCGGAGGAAGCTTCTTCTTTGAGCAGGATAGAGCGGATTTGTTCAAGGAGTTGGGGGTCGACGTTCTGTCCTTCGGAGGTTTGGTAACCGGTTGAGACGGCCTGGTAACCACCACCGCCGATGAGGCCGCTGCTACCGCCGTGGAAGCTGCCGCCGCCGCCACCGCCGGATGGCCGGTTGTAGTTGTAGCCGGATGGAGGCTCGGCGCTGGCACACGCCACCAACGCGAGGGCTATGCACTGCGGGAAAATTAACTTGTTAGTTTCAAATCAAAGTATAAAATTAAGATCAATAAGAATTATTTAAAATAGTGACGAGTGGCTGTGTACTTAAATTAAGATTATTTAAGAGATGTTTTATTGTACTCCACAGTGACTATTTATTTAGTTTAATTAAAGTTTTACAGCATTATCTAGGCCTAGATGGTATTACCTCATACTGTTAAGAAAGACGAAACTAGGAATTAGGTAGTACTTAATCGCGCTCTAAATAATTATTTCGTCTTAAAACCTAGGAACGTATTTCAAAGCTAGTTATTTCAGTAGCGTCGGTAAAATGGTTACTACCATATACGTGACGTTTGCTTTCTGTTTGCACTGTCATTTGCGCCCGCGTATCAAGAGGTGCGCAAATAAATACAATGTTGTGTAAGCGGACCTGTGGCACTTATACATCTTTCAGTTAATTGGATGCGAAGTGCTTTTGAGTGGGCAGTAGTTTATGTAATGTAATTTTTCCATGAAGAATTTTGTTTGCGGTGACATAGTTTTCTCACCTCGCCACCGAGTGTCGTGACATTCGATATTTATTACGGGGTTTCCTAGTGTGGAAGCTCTACTATTTTAAGAAAAAAAAACTACGTAACAATATTTTAAATTGTAAAATTATAGTACCTATCTTCTTCTTCGTCTCTAAGGACCAAGGACAAAAATTATCCGTTTTTGTAGCTTTCAAAAAATATGTCCACAAGAAGATTAGGATAATAACATTCATCTTGACAGTTTGAAAATTTGTTAACGTCAAGCTTACGTCGAACACATTTCTATTAATTAACAATAGCAAAGAAAAAGATTGATTATAATCTCTTAGTTGTAAACTAGGAACAATAGTTCGGCAGAGAAAGTGAGGTCAAATGGTAGCAAAGGTAGTGTTGCATCACAAGCTATAAGAGTTCAGGCGATTTATGTGAGAACATGCACTTTGACTTGCGAACAGGAAGGCGATGCGATGTTTAAATTTATGCGTTTCGTGTTTACCTTTCTCTAAGGACCGTAACGGATCAGCTATTTGAGATCATAGTTGTGTAAGAGGTTATAGGCATGTAACATCTTGGATTGCCAAGGAAAAGGCAATTAATTCAGCAAAACCAGTAAGGATCCCCGTATACAAGACAATAGATTTTGCTATGTGTCTGTAATTAAGTACATTTAATGAGATGGTTTGTTGTAAGGATAAATTTTAAGAAAAAATTAAATAGTTTATAAATGACTGTTGCATTATAGAGTGCTAATTTTTGTTAACTAAATAGAAAAAGACGCCGACAAAGTTAAAATTATTTAAGTACATAAGTAATACTTAATTTTTTTTTTGGAAAATGTATTTCTCTTATAGCTTTAAGTATAATATCAACCTTATCATATTATTTTACTACTAAATTGAAATTCATCGAATGTAATCAAGAATTACTATGTGTTGTAGGAAGCCATTATTGTGCAATATGTTGTTGTATGCGCAAGAGTGGATTCTTTGCAAGAGTTGTTCCGTGAACTTATACCGCGGAAGATGCGCGGGTCATGTAATAATGACCAGTTCATATTTTCTGAGAAAGCTTTCTAATGTTAGATTAAAATTTGCTAAAATTATTCAGTATAATTTACATAATAGCCCGTTTTTAAGCGTTTTATGGTCGGAGTAGAATTTCAAGGAAGTAAAGTCATCATTTTTTTTTATTTAAACAGACTTTTTAGCTTCATAAAAGTGATTATGATGAAATTATAACAAATACTTATTTGATTAATATTCTAATGATACCTTAAATTACGAACTAATTAAAATCTAGTTTTTTCTAAGTGATATTGTCGAAGTTGTGCACTATGAAATGCGCGCACGCTACGTCACAAGATGGCGCCACTTCCGCGCCGCCCGAAGTCACGGAGGCGCCCGTTACGAAGAGCTTTCGACTGATCACAATCGTGCTTACTGACATAATGACTTCATATTTTATGGACATAAATTATGGGGTTCATCACAGATGATTATCTGACTTGTCATTATAATTTATCTTGCACACATGGACGAGCTAATATTTGAGCTTGCAACATTTAGTCAAAGATTTTTTCATCAAATTCTTAAGTAGTCTGTTAAATACGTTAAGTTATGTTTTTGATAGAAATGAATTTCAATAAATCTATCGAATCATGACAGATTATAACCTAGGGAATATTTCCAAGCCTTCAGATAACCACAAGTATGAAAAGGGTAAAAATAAATTTTCACGTAATTTGTAGACCTCATTAGCCAAGTGGTCCTGAGCGCGACTGCTACGCTAGAGGTCCTGGGTTCCATTCCCAGGTCGAGCAAAGTGTTATTGGGTTTTTTCTATGAAATTCCCAGTAGCAGCTCGGAGTTAGGAATTTGTGCCCGGTTAATGGCAATAGGCTCGCCCCCTATTACATGGGACCTAAACATACCGGCGAACAGTGGGTGTACATTAGTATGCCTCTGCCTAACCCTTCGGGGAATACAGGCGTGATGGTATGTTGTATGTTGTAGACCTCATAAAACAACTTTTAAAAATAGGAATATACCCAGTATATAAATTTTTATGCAAACTGAATATGATTTTTGTCAATAGCTTTTATTGCAATTAGTTTCTGAGGCGTTCTTCTTGGCGTCTCGACGACGATTTTTGCATTGTAACCAACAACCAATAAATCCAAAATATATGAGAATTCTAAACGCTTCATTATTATAAATAATGAATATTTTTGAATAATAAAACATAGAAAGTAAGTAACAACACGATTGTAAATACATTTATGATTATAACACATTATCATTGAAAAGTCCAGTCGTTTTAGAAATTCATATTGCAAAGTTATGACCGTTGAAATGAATTTTAGTACAATGGTAAGAGTGCTTGCATACAATATTTTCAGTGTCTTTATAAAACTAATCGAGTTATTTAATGTAAATAAAACTTACACTTTAACAATAATAAAGTTTGGGTAAAGATTGAAAGCCATTTATGCAATTTCGGTAAGTGTGGTGAAAGAAGTTTTGTTAGATCTGTAGGTATATAAATATAAAGATCTAACAAAATTTGCGAATGTTCTGTAACCGGTTTTGTTTTCTTTATGAAATGCTTAGATGGGATGTAATACTTTTGTTTTAACATTTTATAAATAAAGCGGTCAAATTATCTACGATCATAGACAACAAAAGTCATGTTTTTATAAAAATGCTTTTATTTACATTGTTCCATTTTTAAATTATGCTATTACACTGCACTAACATTTTTGGTTGAACTGTAACCTCCTTTCTTACGAATATTAAGGAAATAGTATTGTGAAATTTAAAAATCGAATCACACTCGAAGCAACTTAAAAACACACATACCACGATCCTGTTTAGAATAATTAAAAATGTTGCGCCATGATGTTTGTGCCTATTTGAATATAGAATTAGATCTGATAGTATTTGTGTCGGACTTTTACGGGCTTGATCAGGTGGCGAATGGCGATGCTTTGATTTTGCTTCTAACTAAGGTCAGTAAAGATTAAGTTTGCCGTAATATTTTATGTTTGCTTACCATGATGCATTAGGCTGACTATTGTACAAAAAATATTGGGTGTTCTGACTGAAATCTTTAGATAGTTCTCCAAGTAGATAATGTAATGATTTGTGTAATTATAAATTTCTTATGTTGTTATTAGGTACTCCAGCCATCTTGTTTTAACTGGAACCCAATTCAAAATAGTTGAAACGTTAGGATTATTATGTTGAAAATTATAACATTTTGATTTAATAATAAAATAAATAAATAATATCTACAGATCAAATTTTACAAAAACGACATATCTACCAAATATAGATAACTTCATGATTGTATTTCGGTCGCAAATAATATTATCTATAGTTGTTACCTACTTAAATCAAAACTTCAAAAGCAATGTTAACGATAAAACCAATCAATTAAATTCATATTTACATCGTATAGAAAGTAAAATTTATTTTCAATCATGTATAACCAGATTTCAAGCAAAATACTTTTTACGTAATTTTTTATATGTAAATTATGATAGATAAGTGCGCTTTGAGGTAATTTTAGGATTTCTCTGTGATATAATCTAAGGAATGCCGTGAGATAGAAAGTTTTATATTCATATGCCTTTGAATAGTTTTTTTTATATGCAATTTTTTGTTTTTAGCACTGAAATTAAACGAACTTACAGTCTCTCGAAATCTTCAGAGTTCATATCTAATATATTTTTCTGTTATGTACCTAAATGTAAATATAATCTATATTCTAAATAATACGGGATTCCATGGTTAGATTTCAAAGATTCAAAGATTCCAGCAAGATGCAATTGAATGTTCAATGAATTTTTCGGGGATATTGAAATGGTCATGTTATGTTTTATGGGGACAGAACGGGACATTTGTACTTTAAAGAGTATTATATTAAAAAAATAAACTATTTTCAGAGAGATCAAATAACAATTAATTAGTTTAGTTTAACTTATCAATAATGCCATTAAGGGCCACTTGCACCGTGCTTAAATTTTTATTAGACACAATTTTCTATCGTCATTTTGTGTTTAAATTCAATGCAACTGCAACTATTCAAATGAATTATTTACAATGATGATGAGCATATAAAAGAAACAGTGTTTCATTGAAAAGGCAATAAAGTAGCTCGTAAAGGTTGATTCCAACTGTATCGGTAGCCGTCCGACATTTGACCCGACATCTTGCGTAACGCACAGCACGATGTAATGTGCATAATGCCTTACGCGTAAATTATTACGATTGCAAACGACTATCACAATTTATATGCTTTTGTAACTGTGCAATATTAGATTGTGTAGTGGATGAGCAATAGCACCAAAATAATTATAGAATTTGTATTAATTTGGGAGGATAACATTTATTTTATTATATTCTTCCCTCGAGAATCTTCTGGCTATAACTACCGCTTTTATCTTTTTCTCAATATTCTGAATTATTAATCAATCGTTATTTTGGTTACTTCTTGCTACTTTGTGTGCTCTGTTCTCCTTATATAATATTACTTAATAATAATTTATAAAATACCTAATAACGATTACGAAATTCACAAAAAAACAGTAGTTTAGAAGACTTCAAACTCGAAAAATTCAGGGTCTAAGATTAGGTATTTGTTCAGAGATTTTTCAGCCGAACAAAGATAATTTGACGTGACATTACTTCTAAACAAATTGTGCCTAATTTATATATCTAAGACAGAGAAGTACCTACCGAGTTTAAAGGGTCCATCTTTGCCCTAATCATTCGAGAAATACTTGTGTGATATAGTTGATATTAGAGAATAGAAAAAAGATCGGATAATCAAAGTAGTGCAGTCAATAAACTCATACATTAATAAATGGGAACATTCTAGTATTACATAATTGCTCAAAAGAATGAAGCTACGGTATTCTAATGAGAATGACAAAAGTGATGTGACAAAAACCGTAAAGTTAAACACAATGGCGGCAAACGTGTGAAATAATTTTAAATGTATTCGTTTTGACGTTTGAATGGCGTTTCGTGTTACTCGGATGATTTATAATATCGATCTTTTTCGGAATTGTTTGAATAATTATAACGCAACTTTCACTGTTTATTATATTTTTAGTGGCAAGTTTATTTAAAGCTTAGGTACAATTCTATCGGTATTTCTATTTATAATATTTCTTGGAAAAGAAATTTTGGTGCGCTCTTTGGTTCGAAGATTATCTTTTTGTATTTTTGCATTTTTCATACTAAGATTATAAAGTTATTTTAGTAAAGGAAAAATTCGACTTATTCCGGTATAGCGTCTGGTATATCTAACCAGAAGACGCAGGTTCGAATCCTGCCCGGAAGACGAATTTTCCTTCACTAAAAAACTTCGAAGATCAGCTTGAAACGTTATTTGTATTCTGAAGTATTTTCAGACTTTTAATTATTTTTCCTAAAGAAAGCATAATTTGCAATTAAGCTAATCTAAATGGCATTCGAAATATTAAAATAATTTCTAATTTCGTATTGTAAGTCATCACGTTCATGAGGGCCACGCTTTCACAACCGAATATTTAACACCTAAGCGAATAGTGATTCTTATCGGTGATTATTGTAACGCTTAATCGATGCAGGCTGTAGCTAAGGTTAAAAACAGGATATCGAGATCAGATTACGATCGTGTTTCGTATACAACACAACTTCTTTCGTTTAGTTAGAACTCTCTAGATAGACAATAAAGTATTCATATTTCACCCTTTTTGGCAGTTGTATTTATGACAGTAATTATCGATCTACTAATGACTCGCTGGCAAAACTGTTATTGATTAATTACAATGTCTTGCCAATGAATAAGTAGTAGAATTAGAATCACCATCGTAATCCAATTTAAGCGGTAAAGTTCTGAAATCAACGTGAGTGCATTAGGCCGAATCACATTTCAAAAATAGAATAAAACAAATGAACACACGCGAATCCCGATGCACTATTTGATTTCGGAACGACACACAGCACTTGTCACTTATTTTTTCTTTTTTTACTTCACAAGCACGGGCACAACACTGGACTTACCGCTACGAAGGCTTTCATGATGTTTAGTGATGGGTCACTTCGGAACGTAGCGAAGTAATGTGATGTTCTTGGATGGTGTCTGGTGATATATACTAAAGTATGGCCGCGGTGGGGCGGAGAAAGGATAGCTTAGGTTGTGTAAGCACGGGAGATGCCACCATCCGAATAGGAAGTTTCGGTTAATTGGAGGGCGTCATGCGATTTTTTTCCATGATCGATAAGAGAGGTCAAGGGTTTTAAGTGACTCTGAGGTTAGAGTTGCTTTACAAATTAGTCGACGTATTAGGAATATGGATACATTCGACTAGAGTTATTTTTATTAGGTACCTACTTATAACTTCACATAAGTACCTACTTACGTTTGAATTTACTAGATGGTTTAGAAATAGATAAGAATTGGTTTTGAATTCGAAATGCTTTCAGTTAGGTTATACTTGCTGTATTGTAAATTTAGATATGAGTGAGAAATAGGATTACGCCTTTTTGCCAGGGGTAGGCAGAAATACCTAAACGCCACCTGCTATAATCCTTGCATAATAACTTATTTTGTCCACATTCATACATCTTGTCATACATACAATGATAAAAATAATATTGCATCACGAACACTCAGATCTTGTAGGTCATATCTACAAATATTTGTTTCTGCGGGAATCGAACCCACAACTACCTAAAGACGTGTTCATCAGTCCAACCATTCACCCACTATCAAAGAAGTTATATTTTTTTAGATTTAATAGATAATAAGATAGATAATGTTGAAATAACTCCATACTATGCACTGCCGTTCAGATAAGAATCTTGTAAGGGAAGAGATAATATCAGACTTTCTCGGTGACAGGACCTCTTGGACCTTCGTCAGAGTCTACTGTAAAGAACCTTAGAGCGTGTTTTGGCTTTTGCACGTGACAGCTAGTTCTCCCTCGTTTGTTTGCGGCTCCAACAGTCTGCAGTCCGGGGCCTCAACTCTAGTGGGCCTTTCTCCATACAAATGTAGTCGCTAGAGCCATTATCCACGAAGAAAACTTCGTGGATAATGGCTCTAGCGCAATGTTTTTTTCCCAAAAAATCTAGGGCGTGCTATTACATGCCCCTATTCATTCCTTTTTTCAAAAAGATAATTACTAAAAGAATTATAATAATCTCTAAAAACTCGAAAAAATGTTCAGACGACTATCAGACAGACAGAAATTTGGTAAGTTTTTAACAAAAAGTAAAAAAATACAAGCATATCTATATACTATTCCTCTAACTCTACTTTCTTTTTTTGGATCGGTCCATTTTTGATCGATAAAACAGCGGAAAACGAAATGATGTTTAGTCAAGATTTTATAGGTAAAATCAGCCTGAGCTGCAATTGTCCCTTTCCCACTTTACGGGTGGAGGTTGGAGTAACGACGACGGCAATAGTTTCTTCAAATACCTATTTTTCAAATTGCTCGCGACTAGAGTTCCCTCTTAAGACTCAGCATCAACGCATCAACAACTCCTCTGTTGTTGCAGGTCCATGGGCGGTGATAACTACATACCATCGTGTGGTGAGTCTGTTCGTTTGTCGACATAAACTTTGTACTTAGGTACTTATAAAAAAATATGACAAGATTTTGTAGCTTTTTCTTATTCGCCTGATGTTTGGTGACACTGATTCTTGATATAATATGATATAGTAAGTACCTATAAGTTGGTTTTAGATAGTATAAGGTAGGTAGATGAAACCTTGTTGAAAGAAACGACACTGGGGCTTTGTACCCTGGTCCATAAATTGTTGTCTAATTAACCTGCAGAGTATTTCAAATATTCCAGCTGTCAGCTGCCATTTAAATAAGTAGAAATTCATGTAAATTATATACTAACACATATTGTCCTAAAGTATGTAGCGGGTAATAGCTATTCATATGATCACTGTAAGACGGACAACTGTTGTTTACTAAGAAGGACACCATAGTGTTAATTGTTAAACAGTAGGCATGAATGTAAGACTTGGAGATGCATGATAAACTTAGACAAAATGAGAACCTCCACAAGGGATATTGTAAAGTTGTCAGCTTTGCTATAAACCCGATCTCTGTCTATCTTATTACCTACTGGCGACCCGCACGCAGATTCACCCACCGTGCCCCGATCCTAAGTTGTAGGGTTATGTTAAATAGCTTTAAACCTTCCTCTTGAATCACTCCACAAAACTACGTCAATTAATTGAACCTATTAGAGGTTTGATTCTTCCCGCTATACTGACAAACTTTTCTTATGAAACCCATAACTGATACGTAAATGATTCTAATCCTAATGATTCTGATGACGACTCTCAATGATCACGTTCACTTTTTATTCACTTTTTATCTGGTGTTATTTCCAATTAAATAGTCAGATAGTTAGCAAACCGATATACCTATGTTTAAAATGTAACCTGTAATAGACGGGACATCATAATAAAATCGGTCATCCTAGTATTCCACTGCTGGGTAAATGCCTTCCCCCAAATAATTTCAGATCTTACGAGACAAGCTCTCGCACTACGCATTCAAATCATCATATCAGCTGTCATATCTTTCTGGGCTGACGTCATCGGCGTCTTCATATTTTTGTATTTATTTTGACGACATATTTGGCATAGCGGCTGAGCAATCAGCTTCTGCGCCACATGTTGTGGCTTCGATCCCCACACGGAGCAAATATTTGTGGGACCTGCAGATAAGTAGTTGTTTCGGGTCTGGGCGATTGCCCACGATATAGAAGAAAATCTTAGTGCGGTGCAACACTTAAGAGAAAAAGAAGAAAAAAAAAAGATTTTATTTCGATAAGTTCAATTGTTCAAAATCAGGTCCGGCCTCATATGGAATACTGTTCTCATCTCTGGGCAGGAGCACCCGAGTACCAGCTTCTCCCTCTGGACCGCATCCAACGAAGAGCGATTCGAATCGTCGACTGCCAAGTTATTTCAAACCGGCTTGACCCCTTGGCGCTGCGTAGAGATGTGGCCTCGCTTTGCATCCTCTATCGCCTATACTATGGGGAGTGCTCCGAGGAATTGTTCGGATTGATCCCTGCAGCCTCTTTTCGCCATCGTTCTACGCGACAACAGTTCCATCCCCATCATCTTGATGGCTGGCAGTCCACAACTGTGCGTTTCTCTAGAAACTTTCTGCCTCGCACAACAAAACTGTGGAATGAACTGTCGCCTGCAGTATTTCCGAACCAATACGACCTTCAAACCTTCAAGAAAAGAGCGTACTCCCTTTTACAAGGCCGGCAGCGCACTTGTGACTCCTCTGGTGTTGCAGGTGTCCATGGGCGGCGGTGATCGCTTACCATCAGGCGATCCGTCTGCTCGTTTGCCTGTTATCACATAAAAAAAAAAAAAACACAAAATAATCGAATCGATTCGATTGGTTTTTTTAATAATTTCGATTCGATCACATCCAATGCAATTGATGATGTCACAGGTCAACACTAGTAATGTGATGTCCGTCACGTACGTCTACCGTCTAGGCGTAGGTATACTTTTGTTGATCACATAATTATGTAAGTATGTATGTATGTACTTACGGTTAGATTTGATCAGAACAGCGTAGATCACTACATAGTACTTATAGGTAAAACAAAGTCGCTTCCCGCTGTCTGTTTGTCCCTATGTATGTCTATCTTTAAAACTACGCAACGGATTTTGATGCACATTTTTTATAGATAGACTTATTCAAGAGGAAGGTTTTAAGATATTTAACATCACGCTACTCTCTTAGGGACGTGGGCGTGTGGCGTGAATGCGGGTGAAACCGCGGGTGGGCCGCTTGTTAATATTATATTAGTTTATTTAACGATACATTATATTTTTAATACATAAATTCGAAATTACTGTATAAATTATTTCGCCTAAAACTATTTTAATTAATTTATTTTCAGTTAGAACGTGAAATGCTAGACATGAACCTAATGGTATAATTATTTAAATTTAATCAAGTTTAGCACATGATAATGTTTATTGACATACATGATGATATTGTATTAATAAAAGTCTTTTTATGAGACAATTTCGAATATATATCGAAATTTTCTCATTTACTTTCTATTACTTATACTCATTTACTTACTATTGCGATAATGTTTAGTTACTTTTACAAAATCCATTATCTTACATGCTAATGGAATATTATGCTCAACATCTTCACATCGCTCAACTGAATCGCCACCCAGACCTTTCGTATTTTAATTAGAAGATAAACAAATACCTATAAGATAAGCCAAGACAAGTCGCGATTTTTTCTCCGTTCATCCGCAATTCTTTACCTTAAATCTTAAATATGAAATACTAAATACTTACTCCCCAGCTGTTTTTGAAATTAGGTTAGATGAACTATGGCTAGGGCACGGGTTTTCTCCCATAATGAGAGGGATTAGGGTATTAGTCCACCACGTTGGCCTTGTTCATTCGTCTTATTATAATAAGAAGAATGGCCGCCTAAGTTTTTTTTTGTTTTGGGATAGGGGGGCAAATGAGCAGACAGATCACCTCATCTAAGCGTTTATCGTCGCCAATGGACATCCGCAACACCAGAGGAGTCGCAAGTGTGTTGCCCGACTTTTAAAAGGGTTTGTGGCTCCGGTATCGTCACTCACTCGAAACGCAACGTAAGTATTGTTTCACACCAGTTTTCTGTGAACCCGTCATATCACTCCGGTCGAGCCGACCCATTCGTGCCGAAGCATTTTCAGAGAAAACGTATTATTCAATTAGACGCAGAAGATTCCATTGAACTTGTGCAATAGGTATTACAGTGTATTCGTTCTCTTGCAGTAATTAGCGAGACCAGTCGCGTACATAGACAGATGCTGCACATAAATATGCGATGTAAGACGCGCGAGGTCGAGGCGAGGCGCTTTAATTAAAGCGCTTCGTGATTTACTAAATATATTTAAACTTTTTTCTTGAACACCTATTGCGTCTTCGCAAACGCGATTACGATACTATTTCGTCAACCCAATTAATCCCGCTGGGAGCGTGTCTCATCTCAGAATAAAAGGGGTTACGTATAGTAAGTACACCGGGCTGTCCTCAGGCCGGCAGGCATCATAGGCATCATGATGTTTACCTTAAAAATTCAAAATTTCGAGTGGGCAGGATACTGACTATTTATAGCGTCATTCGTACAATCTCTTATAAGCTTTGACCATTATATTGAAAATATAGTCTAAGCTTATAATAAGTAATACACACCAATCAAGTAAATTAAGTAGGGAGTTAGTATGTGTAAGAATTTTACGCAATTTTTGAAGTCAAAAGCTGCTTTAGCGGCGCTGTGCACTTTTTGTGATGGAGAAAAAAATTTAAACTCGCGACAGATCACGTCGTGACCTTAAGACGGTGTCGTGACCGTGATAATTAAAGTTACAGTTACAATTTTTATTATTTAGCGTCATCTGGATGCTTTTAACAAATATATTGCGCTTTCAACAGTTGGAAGACAGTAGTGTTTAGATTAATGTGGGCTGGCCGACTTCACACACCATCAACAAATTGTCTCAAGCATGCTTTAAACGGCGAAGGAAAACAGCAGGATTCCTGCAAGCCTGAATTTTATGATGGCGTGTGAAGACTGTGAAGTCTGTCATCTCACATTAAGCCTAATTACCAAGCCGATAAGAGACCCGTGCCCAGCACTGGGAAGTCAGTCATGCCATTGGAAAACATTTAACCTTCACCGTTTAAGCGCGTAGTACGCATATGACTTGGAAAAGTCAGAGGTGCTTGGATTCGCACCTTCGACTTGGCAGTCTGGTCATATCACTAGGCTATCTCAGTTTTTATTTATTTGACGCAAATTAATAAATTGTTTAACATATGCATCCTACTTCTAAGAGGAGCTATCTAAAGAGACAAGATTTTAGGAGGTTTGTGGAGGATCCTCCAACCAGGCGGGTGTTGTGCCTGGCGGGCCACGGCCCAACGGTTGATGTCGGGCGGTTGTATATGCAACTTGCGTTGCAAACTTCACTTGCGCGATTCAGGATTTCCCAAATCACGGGACTATCTCGGGATTGTTAATGAGGGCCGGGATCGAATTCTCTATCATAGATACGTACCGTTTATCAATTCAATCGACGATTTAATTTTCAATTTGAGTAGATACCGGATCAGATAGTGATGCATGTGTAATTAGCATCATACGATATTTCTGTAAATACGTTCTCGCTAAATACACAGTAAAAGGTGTCTTGTTATTGTAGACGTGTGAATCTATTTCAAATACCTATTTTGCTTGATTTTCTAAGAATTTCGTGTTTATTGTAAATATATATTACTTATGTGCGATTTGAAAAAACCCAAGGTCATTATTTATTATCTGTTACATCATTTTATATTCTTTTTTTTTACATCATTTTATTTATATTTTATTTTTAGCAGCGGCTCGCAGATGGGAATTATGGCAATAGGCTTGCTCGCGAATTGTAATATAACCTATTATATTTCTAAGAACTTGAGGTGGTTGCAGGTTTTCTGCGTGCCTGAGAGATTTTCTCGATTGCGTGTGAAGTCTGCTAATTGCCTAATCCCTCTCAACAAGCCGACAAGAGACCAGCAGTGGGACGGTATGTCAATGGGTTGATTCATTATTTATTTTTATTTATAGGCACATTAAATCTGTCATTTCATTGTATCACGTAATTTCAAGGAGTCTAATTTTTGAAACCATTAAAAGATGTAGGTATTTATACAAAAATCTCAGTTGCACAAGGACCTAAAAGGTCATTTTTTTTAGGAATCATCTACTGCCGCTACCTGCCTACAGCAAAAAAAGGAGTGAAAAGGTTTTTACAGGGTCGGCAACGCGCGAGCGACACTGGTGTTGCAGATGTCTATTGCAAGGTATCTGCTAACCATTAGGCGGGTCGTAAGCTTGTTAGCCACCACAGTGGTATATAAAAAAACATAATATGATTTACATAAGAAAATTACTTAGTTACCTCGTCCTTTTTTATATCGGTTATTTATAAACACGACATTGTCAACTCAAGGCTGATATGGCTCTTTCTTCAAAAGGCCTTTTCAGATTTTGCCCTACATCATAACACATATCTTATAATACTACTACTACTGTCTGGACTTTAAAAGAGACCATGATTCTCTGAGTTTGTTTCAGCGTTTCTTCTCAGAGGTCATCAGATAGGAAATGCCGGCGTCATCTATTAAAAATAAAAATTTGGACTTGTAAAAGTGTCTTTTAAGATCTATTTACATAAATAAATATCATTTATCATTATTCGAAATGATATGTATCATTAAATGACGTCAGGTTACAGTACAGTACAACATATCGAAAATGTTATAATACGTGTGTGGACATTGATCCAGTTCAGATCAAGGTCACGATCGACGTAATCTACATAATAATATGTGTGCCAAGTTCAGTGCAGGCAATATTTCAACAGCGATACTTATTGGGCATGGGCACTAAATTCGTTAAAACAATGTATATTGTTTTAACGAGTACAATAGTTTGTTTAAGGAGTAAACGGTCAAGCATGCTTGACAAACACGTTACTTTTTCCTAATTGTCTAGAATTATTGACCATTTAGAATAAAATGCTTCGCGTGCTTTTCCAAATGCTGCCCAGCCCAGTTGGATCCAAGAGGAGGATCCAACTGGACTGGGCAGCATTTGGAAAACTACGTCAAGTCTTCTCATCACCCATACCGCAAAGTTTGAAAAGGAAAGTTTTCAACCAGTGCGTCCTACCCGTGATGACCTACGGTGCTGAAACGTGGACACTCACAGTATGGCTAGTCCACCATTTTAAAGTCGCTCAGCGTGCTATGGAGCGTGCTATGCTCGGAGTTTCTCTGAAGGATAAAATCCGCAACGAGGTTATCCGACAGAGAACCAAAGTCGTCGACATAGCGCACCGAATTAGCAAGCTGAAGTGGCAGTGGGCTGGCTATATCTGTAGAAGAACCGACAGCCGTTGGGGTAGACGTGTTCTTGAGTGGAGACCGCGACTCGGCAAACGTAGCGTAGGACGCCCTCCGGCAAGATGGAGTGATGATTTACGAAAGGTTGCTGGCGGAAGCTGGACAAGCCGAAGACAGGGCGAAATGGCGTACATTGGGGGTGGCCTACGGCCAGCAGTGGACTAGTATAGGCTGATGATGATTATGCTTCGCGCACTTGAGAAGAAGCTTGAGAAGCACCTCCTTGATTACCTTTACCAATTTTTATATTTTTGCAACAATTGTCAACCTTGTTTGACCTTCTAGGGACGTGTGTTAGGGAAACCAGCAGACTTAAACGCTTGCAAATCCTTAGCCAAAATAATGGATAATAAGATAAAATAAAGATCCAATATTATACTGTAGATTGTGTACTGAAACTTTTGGTTATAAATCATGTTTGCTATAAAGTCTAATCTGTGTATACAAGTCAAAATAGTATCTAAATCTTGGAGTAGTTACGATTACTATAGCCGTAAATAAGAAATGTATTATCTACGATCTGCCAAAAAACCAAAAAGTAAATTTGCGCTTGGCGAGCTTCACAACTGCTTTTGTTTTAATTTTAATTAATTCGAAATAGTAGTCATAGTTTTTGTAAGTTTTAGTATATTTATCGAGCGTGTGAACATCCCACGCGGCTATTAACAATTGCTACAGAGTACAGACGATTGCAGATGTCAGTGCACACTTTGATATTTCAATTGTCCGTAGCAGATACTATCAGAGAGTTGTTTTTAAACGTTGCTCCACACTTGATTGTTTTTTATATACAGGTAATGGCCAAATACGCAAACGCTACTCAACTTTACATCTATGCTGACACGATCACTTTAAACTAACTGTGACAGCACGAGTCTTTACGGCCTCTTAAAATTGAGTAGACACAGAATAGAGAATCTGTTACACAATAAGCGCAAGATCTGAAATTAGTTTGTTCAGTGCAGTTCACATGTGTTAATTTTACCTGAAAAGATAATAATTACAATGACATTAACTATGGCCCTCTGATTCATCAGTGGCTTTAGTTATGGATAACTGCAAGTGCAACCTACATTGTACATCATCATCATCATATCAGCCTATTGCCGTCCACTGCTGAACGTAGGCCTCCCCCAAAGAGCGCCAACCATCCCGGTCTTGGGCAGCTCGCATCCATCCGCTGCCAGCCACCTTCTTTAAATCGTCGGTCCATCGTGTCGCAGGGCATCCCACACTACGCTTGCCCAAACGCGTTCTCCACTCTAACACTTGTCTGCTCCATCGATAGTCTGTCCGTCTGCAGACATGACCGGCCCAGACACTGTACATACCTACCTACTAATGTATAATTGCATATTACTGGTATCTTTAGGTTCCACGTAATAAATGGCGAATCTATCGCTATCAACCGGGCACAAATCAAAACTCGAGATGCTACTGAGACAAAATGCTTTGCTCAACCTGAGTATTGAACCCAGAATCTCTAGCGCAGCAACTGCGCTTAGGACCACCACACTAATGAGGCAGTTTTCAATGTATGTATTTTATCTTCATTTTTTAATCTAACCTGCTAAACTGCTGAATATTTGATAGAAGATACAATAACCCCAGAATTTTCCGCAGTCCCTTTATGGACTCTAAATAATATAACCAATGTAGCCTTTGGCATGACTAGCACGGTACTGTAGAGACTACTCCAAGAAGGAGTTAATGGCAGGTAGCAGACTAAAGAACAAACATTCAAATATGTGAAGTAGAATGTGTAAGTAGGAAGTGACGTGCAGAACAAAGATTGTCATTCCTTTCTTGATTTTCTTCTAATACAGTCTTATCAATATTAATCGAGCATTTTTTCATTAATATAAAACCCCCATAATTTCAAGGTGCCTTCAGTACCTACTTACTAAACAAAATATACCGACATCAAATTGTATGATGCCATACAAACTGTTAGAACAAATTGACTGGTCTCTCAGAGGTCGTCAGAACAAACTGAAGAGTACCTCTCATTAGCTGCTAAGGTCAAAGTGAGAATTCGAGAGCGTACATTATTTCTGACATTTCATGATTTATAAAGTTTTTTTTGGTATAAAGGTACAAATCAAATGCGGTTGTACATATTGAGAATATTACATTCCTATGTATTCATATAATTTTTAAGCAAACAGAAGCTATATATGTCTATGAATGTAAAATGAAAGTGGATATGATTTCGTTTGGATAGTATAAAAATATATGTATAGTTCGCGCAAAATAGCTTGACCCAAAACTAACGGAGAGGGGGAAAGTTTGCGCAGTGCATTTGCGTGCAAAATGTACTAAATATGGACTACTGCGCATCCGCCATTTTGGTTCAAGTTATTTTGCGCCAACTGTAGTTAAAGTAACGTTTGGAGACATCGGGATCACATTGGGGATCACCAGTGTGAGAGGACAAGGTGTGATGCCCTCATCAAAAGGGATCCTCGAACCTCGCGTTTTTACCTGGTGGACCTCGGCCCGGTTACTGTTAGACGTATTTATACAAGTTGCACGGTAAATGTTGCTTTATAAATCAGGATTTGCTTCGTTGAGTTTCATATGTAGAGCGATAGATGTCGCTTCAAAGACAACTTTTGCACACAAAATAATTATTAATTTGAATCAAAAATCGCTTATGACTTGTGGCACCGCTCCCAAACTACCTGACACTTATTGTACAGCTTGTGAAATGTCGGCTGCGTTTCATAGATACAGATGCCATTAACTTTTCTTTCACATTTTGACATTTGCTGTAGGTACGGTGTTATACAATGGTCAAGCTCAGCTTATAGGAATTTAATTTCGGTGTTTGGAACACAGTTTTATTTGAATTTAGAATACGTACCTACAGTTCGGTTGAAGTAAAAAATGTGCGGTAGAATTAAGCAGTCCGCAAGCGGTTTAATTTGATATTTTTTTTATATTTTTTAATACAAAAACTAGGTTCTTACAGACAATTGGGGTCCTAAATGTTTCGTGTTTATTGTTCTTACTAGTTTCGATACTTTTGTACAAAAAGTGATCTTACTTGCGCGGTTGCTCGGAATGCTAACTTCAGACAGTTACTTTGATCGAACAAGGTATTTTGCATTGGTGATTTGTGCACTTTGTGTTCTTCAAGAATTCAGAAGTAACAGAATTTCTTATGAGGTTCTTTGTTTGGTGTCAATCGGTCACTTTATGTCTAACCCTTTCAGCTTCTACAATACTTTTCAAATATCGAAATTCGAAATTGTCTCACATTTCTAAACAGAAAATCGCAATGCAAGTACCAATTTCGGGGTCCCTCAATTACATGTAAATAAGCGGTTACCTCGGGGATACTGTTAAGCCAACGCTATTAGAATATTTATCGTTAAAACAGTTATTTTTTAAGTCGCATATTGAATACGAATTTATTGCACAATGACCTTCAAAGCTTCAGGGCCGGTCGTTTTTAGAAACGTCTGATGCACAACACGCGCGGCGGCTTCTATTGTGCCGTAACATGAACACTAATGAATTTGTAATGATGTTCTGTGACCTTAGGACACAGTTAGATGGACTAGATGTCCTAGATTTTGTGAATACTTAAGTGCCTTAAGTGATCTGGTCGGTCGACTTGGGTTTTCTTCTTAAATATCCTAAACAATTTACAGTTTTTATCTTGCTAAAAACAAGTATTAAAGTGACTAAATGGACTGTCCTGCTGATCTGGTATTGACGTGCAACTGGTCGTTGAGCTCCCTAAATAATGGTTGAGCTACACGAAGACTGATGTATCCGTGCCGTCAGTTAGGACAGGTCAATTCAAGGCTGGTATGGCTCCTTCTTCAAAAGGCCTGTTCAGATATTGCCCTACATCGTAACACACAATCTTATAATACTACTACTACTGTGTAGACTTTAAAAGAGACCACGATTCTCTGAGTTTGTTTCGGAGTTTCTTCTCAGAGGTCGTCAGATAGGAAAGGGCGCGGGCGGCGCCATCTAGTTAAAAAAGTATAAATTATTGACTTGTAAAAGTGTCTTTAAAAAATCCATTTACAGAAATAAATATTATTTATTATTCATTTGTCAAAATTGCGTACTTATATTAAATTAAATGTCGTACTGAATAGACCCATGTACAGCCACTGCTGAACATGAATATAATGATATTATTATTATATTTATTTCTCTTAATGCTAAAAAGTCTTCTAAATATTGCGCGGTACTTATGTTTTTTTTCAGTAGTGCCCAATACATGTTTTTTTAGTCTATGGCTCCATTACGTCATAAATTTCGACGCTAGATAGTGCTACTCTAAAACATTCACAAACTGTGACTATTGATTAACTTGTGGGTGCTAATGAAATATTCATGTCTTGTGCATTTTTTTATAACTCAAGATGGATTGTGATGCACCTAACCAGAAGACGCAGGTTCGAATCCTGCCTGCAAAATAACAAAAAAAAATAACCTCAATATGGATTTTTATGAGATTTGGTATAAAAGTAGATTAAAAGCCTGATCGACATTTGCAGTAAGTAATTTTCATCGTTATAACCCTTAAGTTAACGTTTCTTAAGGTATCATACGTGAGTGAAGCCACTGACAGAAGGTAGTATAATAATAAAAGTATACAATGTATTAAATCCATTATATCGTTGTAATTTTGGGCAACTTATTGTAATAGCAACGAATTAGCCTCGTTCTAACATTATGTTACGCTATTATTGCGTTACGAAAAAAAGCTAAAACCGCTATAATATTTTAACAATTCACCAGAAGCTGTAAAAAGCATATTTCATAAGTCGTATTAGCACATTAGATTTAATCAATATGTGTTCGAATTAATGTTGTAATGTAGGAATCCTCCTCTCGGAGTAGTAGTAGTATTAGTCAAACGCGGGTGAATAAATATGTAGTCTTCGTCCATATATATTGACGGTAACTAATATATTATACTGAAGCTGCAACCTTTACTCTGGCTCGGGTCTCCTTTCAGAATAAGAGGGTTTCTGGCCTAATCCGGGTTTATCATTGCATACTTATGTCGTCGAGAAAATCTCACAGGCATGCCGGTTTCCTCACGATGTTTTCCTTCGCCATTTAAGAGAGTGATCAAATAATTATGATATCTAAAATTGAGAGGTGTGTGCCTGAAAATGAACTCAAAACCTTTGACTTGGTAATCAAATGGTCAATTAACTGCTTTAATCTGTAATTTTGTTGAATTGGCGTCCATATAGCGTCTTGGGCGATGTTGGTACGCAAATATTCGTTAAATAATTCTGCATTTTAAAAAGCAAACAATGAAAGAGAGAGAAACGCCGCCATTCAGATCATTGGTTGGTCCCAAATCTGGAGATTGCACATTCTCTCCAATTATGGTCGTTTGAAATGAAATGATTTCTCTAAGTAGTTCTTTAGAGACACTTTTACAAGTCAATGGTTTGGTTTTATTTATAGCTAGATGGCTTCGGCATTTCCTAACTGACGACCTCTGTGAAGAACACCAGAGAATTATGGTTTCTTTTAAAGGCTAGATATAGAATAACGATTTCATATGAATGGGACAAGGCAAGGCAATGGCTGAAATGGCCTTTTGAGCAAATAACCATAGCAGCTTAGAGTAGACAAGTTCCATTTAAGGAATTCAATGAAGAAAAAGAAGAAATTTAGAAGCGGCGGTAGCCTAATGGCTAGGGCGTCGGACTTGTGATCATGTGGTTGCCGGTTCGAAACCCACCCATTGCACTACCGACGTGAACCCACTCGTAAAACAAGCATTTAGCTTATCACGAGGGGTTAACAAGAATACTAAGTAAGCTTTTTTAAAAAAAATATGTCTGTTTCACGACAATACCAGATTAGCAGGAATTTCTTGACGTTTCTTGGCTGAAGCCAAAACTGAAGTCAAAGTCAGCGTTTCAGTCATACACTAATATTGTATAACAGAACAAATTATAGCTGCATCAACAATTACGCTTTGTGTGTTCCGTAATATCTTTTATGTTGTAAAGAAATAAAAATTGAATGCATAATGTTGGTCATTAGTGGTTATTTTATAAATTTCATAATGAATATAAAGTAATGTTCACTGAATTGATTATAATTTTATGATACAACTTGCGATCTTCGCCATCATTCTTGAACGGTAGTGTGTTGCGCGAGGTCCTAGCTTAGATTTCCGGGTTGAGCAAATTATTATTTGGTTATTCTATCAAGAAATTCTAATTAGCAGCTGCTTATGAATTACTGCTTGTATTTTAAAGAATAATTCTTGGTGTCTCTACTACATGGAATTTTAAACATACCGGCTAAATGATGACAGGTTTGGCGTAGCGGTTGAGCGATCGGCTTCTGTGACACGTATTGTGGGTTCGATCGGCACACGGAGTAAATATGTTTTTTAACGTGGGAGAGCCATGCTTCGGCACGAATGGGCCGGCTCGACCGGAGTGATACCACGGCCTCACAGAAAACCGGCGTGAAGCAGCGCTTGCGTTGTGTTTCGCTGGGTGAGTGAGGTTACCGGAGGCCCAAACCCTTTTAAACGGCGGGCAACGCACTCGTGACTCCTCTGGTATTGCGGGTGTCCATGGGCGGCGGTTATCGCTTACCATCAGGTGATTCGTGTGCTCGTTTGGCCCCCTATCCCATAAAAAAAAATGATCTATAGGAGTTGTTCTTGGTCTGGGCATTTGAAAGAAGAAGAAAGAAAGAAAGAAAGATTATTTATTTTCGCCCATAACGACGCACAAGTTTTTTTTAGCCAAAGGCCAATGTGTCAGTTAGACACTATAAAAATAACATAAACACAAAAAAAATAAAATAAAAAGAAACAAATTATTTCATCTGACAACACTGGCAAGTGACAACCAAGTGCCAGCACTGCCAACAAAAAATAATAAATACAAAAAAACAATAACAAACACAAAGTCAGATGCATAAATTGAACATAGAACAAATTTTTATAACTGAGGCTATGTTTAACAAAGAGAGAGATGTGCGTCGTATCAACGAAAAAAGGTCAAAGCTCAGCATGTTGCTGCGGAGATGTAGTGTTACAGCACCGACAGCGCTGGTTTTCAGCGATGACCCTGTGACGTAATGGCGTCCTCCAGTGGTGAAAAATCAAACATTATTATTCAAAGTACCATTTTATACATATAAAAAGAAAAGGAAGCAGTAAAGTTGTGAGATTGAAAAAGAAAGCAATGTGATACAGTAAATATAAATAAATAAATAAAAGATTCCACCAAGTAAACGTGTCAAAATAATAATAATAAAGGCAATTTAAATAAAAAGTGATGTGTGTATGTGTAGTGTAGTGTGATGTCAAGTATTGTGTGTCTGTGAGACACTGTGAGAACCCCAAAATGAGATGAGAACCCCGTACAGAAAAGCACTCGAGCCAGCAGACAATTGTAAGAGATTTAGCATAATTTAATACAGAATTCAGCTGATAGTTCCTAATGCGTGAATAAAACGAAGGTTTCATAATAATAATTATGTCAAATTTCATTCAGGCTTCAAAAAGTTATGGGCTGAACCAATCGGAACCAAGCTAAGGCACCCAGGCTGCACATTCGGATTATGAGACAACTATGAGCATCAAGGGAATATCAGAAGCCGCCCACACAGTGTCGACCTCCATCCAGACCCCGCCGGCCGCACACATAAGGTATATTACCTGTATTTGTGTATGTATGTTGATAATTTGTGTTACCGAGGGTACCGGAGGCCTTTTAAAATGCTGGCAATGCACTTGCGACTCCTCTGGTGTTGTGGTTGTCCAAGGGCGGTGGTAATCGCTTACCATCAGGTGATCCCATAAATGAAACATACAAGATGACCGGAGTTTTGTTTCAACCCGGAGTCTTCAAATCATAGATTACGTGGTCTTTATGCAAGCACGTAATATAAAAATAGTATTTAAATATTATAGGGTAGGGTGCATTCTTCCGGTAAGACATACATAAGCCAGCAGTAGGTTATTAAGTCATAATGATCTACTTATTAATTTTCAGAATATCACCAAGATAATCTCACTCATGTACATTTCGCATACGGCAGGGTTGTCAATATTCCAGCCAATGACAGAGTAGAAAATTTTTCGTTATTGCATTTTATTTAAATGCAAAGATTATTCATAAAAAAATAAATATATAACATTTCTTATAAACATCTTTAAGCTATATGTAATATGATTCAGCGGTGAACTATAACTCAAAGAGTGGCGATCACAATAGACCATTTTCGGTCGCAGTGATACAATAGCCGCAAGCAAACAATAAAAAAAATATACGTAATATAGTGTGACAGGGAATAGAAGACAAAACATATTACTTACAGCTCGATATAATAGTATCGAGCTGTAAGTAATTATAAGACAAAACATAATTACTTACAGGTCGATACTATGATATCGAGCTGTAAGTAATATTTTGTCTTCTATTCCCTGTTGGGTTGAATTGCACTGAGGCCTGGATGCACTGAGGAAACATGATTTTTTTTTTAATTCTTATGGCAAACGAGCAAACGGATCACCTGATGGTAAGCGATAACCGCCGCCCATGGACACCCGCAACACCAGTGGAGTCGCAAGTGCGTTGACCGCCTTTTAAAAGGGTTTGGGTAACCTCACTCACTCGCCGAAACACAACGAAACGTTGTTTCACGCCGGTTTTCTGTGAGGCCATGGTATCACTCCTGTCGAGCCGGCCCATTCGTGCCGCAGCATGGCTCTCCCACGTGAAAATAATACTTTTAGATTCGTTTCAACCAATTAGAATACGGTTGACAGCCCCGATGACATAAAGGCATGACGTCATATCGGGTGCAAGTATGCAATACTAGTAATGACAGGTCAGCCATTAAGTATCGCAACATAGCGCCTCTAAACGCTCTTGTAACTTTATCTCATCGCATGCAGATTTCCGCGATGATGTCACTGTATGTTATAAATGGATCCAAATATTAGCTAATGCCGTGCTTTAGCACAGGTTGACGATGACCTGAACAGCAGTGAGATACCTATTGTTAGGAACAGAAATGGCCACAAAATTAAAATCCATTTCTCGTGCACAGCTTCGCCTGCGTACGGGAACTCTAAAGATTTTTTTTATAACACTACTAGCTGACCCGGCGAACTTCGTACCGCCTAACAGTCGATTCTGAAACTAACGTTACTCAATTGTTTTGCCTTCCCGCAACCCCTCCACTAACACTTAAACTATATGGTATGGTATTAAAGTTCAAATTGACTTATATGTATTATTACGTATCTTTTGTATGGGAATATATAAAAGTGTTATTTTTAGACATTTTCAGCCAATTTTTTAAATTATTCTCTCCGTAAGAACCATCCTCGTACTTCAAGGAATATTATAAAAAAAGAATTAGCGAAATCGGTCCAGCTGCTCTCAAGATTTGCGCTTAGCAACACATTTGGCGATTCATTTTTATACGTATTATAGATAGCTCGTCAATTTAGGTAATACTAATAAAAAAGTCGGTTCAGAGAGAAAATGGTACTGTAAGAGTTGTGAATAAGGAGTTTTTATTGTGCGCGCCCAGGCACGTAGTACATTGGAACAAAAAAGTAAGTAGTTTTCAAATGTCTAGAAATGAATTTGATTATTGTCAGATATTCTATAAGGATTTTTCCTTGAGTAATAAACGAACTGTGTTCGCTCTCATTGTGCATTATTTAATTAAACTCATAAAACCCCCCATTATCTTACCCGGCCTCGACAGTACCTACTTAACTATTTTGTCTTTGCTTATAATAATAAATGGATGTGATATTCAACGTCATTGGTTCTCGGATTTGGACCACAATGCACGGTGAGGCATCAGTGATAGAGTACTTCCCATGTAATATAATATATATCAACAGATGAAATTACGGATAGAATATTCAGTTATTATAATATCAGGCATAATTCTTTCTTTCTTTCAATAATACTAACTGTAATCTTAATTCTATTGCCGTGTGTACATTAAGTAAGACTCGTCAATAAAAATGCACTTTTCATTTTCGTAAATAAATCTTACAAATCGCAATCTTCTAATGGTCATGTCAAATACAGAAGGTAAGAAGCCGTCACGTAGGAATTACACAACTGTTTCGAAATGATTCAAGTACGAATCGATACTTAGCGCAGTTTTTTATACATTACCTACTCGTACTTCCAAAGTTATGGAAAACATATTATTGGGTGTCTTAAACGGCCATTTTCAACTTTCATTTTTAAGCGGTAAGCGTGAGTGAAAAGATTCGAATCCGAGGTTAAATGTGTGTAGGTATAGGAATACCCAGATCTCAGCAGTAGCTCAGGGTTGGATTTGTGGTTGGTTAATGGGCATAGGCTCGTCCCCTATTACATGGGACCTAAACTTACTGGCGAACTGTTTATTCACATTAGACATCTTATCTAATTAATAACAATAAATTCCTACATGGGGCACACTAAGGCCCACTTGCACCAACTTCTTAAATGTGTTTAAGTTGTATTTAAACACAATTTCATAGAAATTTCATGTTTAAATACAATTTAAAAGTTGGTGCAAGTGGGCCTAAATGTTTTGCACTTCTAGCTAATCGGAACTATTTGAATTTCGAATGTTATATTTTTTTAAACGTTGTAACCTTCTTAGTAATAAAAAAAAACAATTGGCGGGAAATCATTTGGACATAGTTATACAGAAATGTTCCAACCCACAAGCCACCCGAAATCGAGACAATGCAATAAAACTACCTTTTATGACACTTCACGTCATATTAGCAAAAAGGTTTCAAGATATGTCTTGTAAAAGACTTATCAAAAACTTTTTATCTTGAAACCCCCTGCTAATCCGATGCAAAGTGTCACAAAAGGTAGTTTGATCACACCATCTCAACTTCAGGTGACTTGTGGGTTTTTTTTTTTTTTTTTTTTTTAATTATGGCGCCACACTTTTTGTGTATTTGCCAGTGTCAAGTAATAAAGTAATCAAGTATTCAAAGAATATTTCCCATCATGGGATTGTATTATGGCACCACACTTGTGTTCGCCAGTGTCAAGTATAAGTTCAGTTGCCCCAATAAAACGGTAGAAACTTTATTGAGGCTTCGATGGAGTTTAGGAGTGAACCCAAAAAGTCACGATTTTCAATTTTATATCATTTGCCTACACTCTCACACGTTCACGAACACTTAATGGTTAATTATCCACCCTAATTACACATTAAACATCGGAGAAGTTCAAGTTTTGAAAAATAATATAAAATCGACAATGTGCACTTTACATTTTCCCGCCTAAACTCCCGACTTGTGGGTTGGAACGTTTCTGCATAACTACGTCCATTTGTCAATTGTTTTTTATCACACATCAAAGTTCTATGTACGCAACGAAAATGGAATTAAGTCGAAAAGATTTTAAGATCGATGATTTTTTATGATTTTTAAAGTTCTCTCTCTCCGCAAGACTGTGCCGCTCGTCTTCAAATTGCTTTTGGGAGAGAAGCACCTTGTTTGAGCACCGTGAGGCGATGGTTTGCTGAATTTGAGAGAGGTCGAGTTTTTTACATGACGAATTACGGGAAGGGCGGCCTTCAACTGCCGTCATAAGCGGCTAATTGAAGAAAACCCGCGGATTACCTATGAGACAATTCGAGGACTAATGGGGACTGGTATGAGCCAAATTCAGAAAATTTTATACGAAGAATTGAAAGTTCGGAAACTTTGTTGTCGTTAGATCCCTTATGAACTGACAGCAGAGCAGAAGCGGGCTCGCGTGGAATGGTGCTCACAGATGCTACTGAAGTACGACCACGGACATTCTAATGCTGTTTATGACATTTTCACAGGAGACGAAACATGGATTTATTGTTTTGAACCCGAAAAAACAGCAATCTTGTGAATGGGTGTTTGAAAATGAGAACAGGCCAACAAAAGTCATTTTTTTACGAACGCTTTTTTTTCTCAGCTACGGGTCCCATCTGTACAATTCCACTTGAAGATCAAAAGAGTGTTAATGCCGAGTGGTATTCTACCATTGGTTTACCCAGGGTGTTAGAAAAAATTCGCGAAAGACGACCCAAAAGCCGCGTTCTCCTACATCACAACGCTTCTTCACACACGGTCAACAAAACAAAGTCATTTTTAGCTTCCGAAAAAGTACAACTCGTCACCCATCATGCGCATAGCCCCTGCCTAGCACACAGTGATTTCTGTATTTTCCCCAAAATCAAAGATTTGATGAGAGGTTTCACTTTTACCAACTCCGAAGAGGCAGTGATAGCGTTCAATCAACACGTAGAAAACATGCATTCAGATCTGTGGTCCTCCTGTTCTAAAAAATGGTTCGATCGCATGAAAAAATGTTTAAAATGTAAAGGAGAGTATTTTAAAAAGTAATAAGACATAAAATTTTGGTTATAACATGTTGTTTTTTTAAGTTACGCAAAACTTATTGTGTGACCTACGTATATAATTTATTTCTCTTCTCGGTTGTGTAGTATTCAGAATGCAATAAAGATATTTTATCCAAAGTCTTTCGTTAACAGTTGCACCAACTGCGCAAACTTCGCAAGGAATGCATTTCCACAGCATTTATTTTACTTTCATATTTCTTCTGCCGCACCCAGTTCGCTTCCATAGACTAGCGTATGTTTATTTGTTAGAGAATTTTAAAAACCACGAAAAATGTGTGATTACAACTTTGAAATTTGTATTTTTATTAAATAATGCCAAGTTTTTTTAATTAATTGCATTTTTATGAATGTTCATGCTCATTAACATAGTAATTAATAACATTATAATTTACATAATATAAATATCATCACGCCTCTTTCTCGTAGACAGTGCCACTGTTTGCCGCTATGCAGCCATGATACAGAATACAGTTGCTATTTCAATTTAGCTACCATACAGGATAAAAACGGTCTTTCAACACAGCCTTAATTCGGGATAAATTCGCTTTTCCGAAGCAGCCATGATTCGGGATAAATTCGCTCCTCCGAAGCAGCCATGATTCGGAATAAATTTGCTTTTCCGATGCAGCCATGATTCGGAATAAATTCGCTCTTCCGAAGCAGCCGTGATTCGGAATAAATTCGCTTTTCCGACACAGCCATGATTTATGATAAATTTGCTGCTCCAAGGCAGCCATGATTCAGGATAAAGTCGCTCTTTCAACGCAGATATAGGTAATTCAGGATGAAATCACTTTAACACAACCGTGAATTTAAGATAAAAACCTCGTGTGATCAGTACAGAGCAATAAAAAACTGTTACATAACATAACATACCATCACGCCTGTATTCCCCGAAGGGTTAGGCAGAGGCGTACTAATGTACACCCACAGTTCACCGGTATGTTTAGGTCCCATGTAATAGGGGGCGAGCCTATTGCCATTAACCGGGCACAAATTCCTAACTCCGAGCTGCTACTGGGAATTTCATAGAAAAACCCAATAACACTTTGCTCGACCTGGGAATCGAACCCAGGACCTCTAGCGTAGCAGTCACGGTCAGGACCACTTGGCTAATGAGGCAGTTAAAAAAAACTGTTATTTATTGTTAATTTAGTTAGGTAAGTGAAAGTTAAACAAGTTATTTGTTGTCTATAACCAGTAAATATTCATATTTACATAACTTTGAATTCACATAAAGACGGTATTTTAATTGTTTTCGTTTCAACATTCTGTTGTAACACGTGGTACTGTCGTGGACCAATGTTCAGCGGTTTTTCTAATTTTGTATACCATAATTAATTGAATTCATAAATTAACCGGAAAAAATATTTGTTTACTTTTATTCGTATACTAGCTTCTGCCCGCGACTTCGTCCGCGTAGCGTGATGATATATAGCCTATAGCCTTCCTTAATAAATGGGCTATCTAACACTGAAAGAATTTTTCAAATCGGACCAGTAGTTCCTGAGATTAGCGCGTTCAAGTAAACAAACAAACAAACTCTTCCGCTTTATATATTAGTCGGTACTTAAACAAAGAAGTAAACTTATTTATTTCTGAAGCTTACGCGAATATCAGACATATTGAAATCAAACAACTTTACGGATTATATATATTATATATGGATATATGAATTATATGATAATGATGAATGATATATGGATTATAAGAAGTAAACTACATAATTTGCAATATTTAATTATTCTACAGTTTCGTAAAAATAATTCCTACGGAATATTTTTTTAGTACAACCATAATTCAGTAAACTAGTCTAAATTTTTAATAATACCTATTATTGTTATTGTTTTTTATAAATGTATACTTGCTGAATCCCTTGCCTTATAATAGTGATGCGATACTAATATAGGTGTAGGTACCTAATATGCGACGCAAACAAAGTTATTCCACCTATTATAAAAAAAAAAACGATATGGAGAATAAGAACGAATGAATAAATTCACAAATTTTATATATATAGGTACTACATAGTAACCATAGATTGATTGATGACCGACAATGTCGACACGTCTTGTTAACTTAACGATAAAACTAAGTACCTTGAAGTGCTCTTGTGTGGGAAGATTAGAATGTAACACGGCTGTCCTTTTCCATTTAACATGGTTAAAAAACACTAAAACCAAACAACCTCATTAGCCAAGTGGTCCTGAGCGCGACTGCTACGCTAGAGGTCCTGGGTTCGATTTCCAGGTTGAGCAAAGTGTTATTGGGTTTTTCTATAAAATTCCCAGTAGCAGCTCGGAGTTAGGAATTTGTGCCCGGTTAATGGCAATAGACTCGCCCCCTATTACATGGGACCTAAACATACCGGCGAAATGTGGGTGTATATTAGTACGCCTCTGCCTAACCCTTCAGGGAATACAGGCGTGATGGTATGTATGTAAAACCAAACAAAAGTGTAGCTACTTACGTACTAATTTATAAATCCTAACTTCCTACTATCCTACTAATATTATAAATGCGAAAGTTTGTGAGGATGGATGGATGGACGGATGGATGTTTGTTACTCTTTCACGCCAGAACGGCTGAACGGTTCTGGATAAAATTTGGCACAGAGATAGATTATAGTCTGGAATAATACATGGGCTACTATTTATCTGAAGTCCCCGCAGACGAAGTCGCGGGCAGAAGCTAGTCCTGCATAAAATTATTATAAAAAAACTTATAGCATCGTATTATCTTCGCGTTAAAACACCCACGTAGGACAAATAACTTAATCACTATTGAATACAATTCCTATTATAAAGATGGTCGATATTACCATAAATTAAAATATTTGTATAGGAATCAACAATTTCTCTTATTCCAAAGCGATGGTCACCCAAAGAGCTACTGTAAATGTGCAGAGGCCACGGATATGTATGAAGCGGAAGCGAGCGAGGCCGCGTTTTAAAGTTTTTTTGAAAGCATGAATTTCCGAATTCAGTTTCAAAAGCATTTTTGCAGAAAGAAATAAAAATGCTTTGGGAGCCTAGTATGCTTAGGCATGCCTGTACAGGGAGTACTGTTATCTTGCATCTGGGGATACAATAGTGTCCCCAGATGCTTTGAAGTTCTTTAACATTTTCTGGATGGGATTATTTGCATGCTTTTTGATCCCAATAGAGCCGGTAATGTATGCCTACAAGTGAAGTGAGGAATCTTTGTAAGTCGACCGTTTCACCATTTCTTACCTTCGAACTGTTTTTGCTTAATTTAGCCAATTGATAGGAATAAAATAAATCGATCAATAATAAGACCTCTGCGCTTAAATATAATATAGTGTTAAACATAAACATAGCATCACGCCTGTATTCTGCGAAGGGTTAGGCAGAGGCGTACTAAGGTACACCCACAGTTCGCCGGTATGTTTAGGTCCCATGGGGCCCAGGGTCCCAGGGGGCGAGCCTATTGCCATTATCCGCGCACAAATTCCAAACTCCGAGCTGCTACAGAGAATTTCATAGAAAAACCGAATAACACTTTGCTCGACCTGGGAATCGAACCCAGGACCTCTAGCGTAGCACGCACTTGGGACCACAAGACTAACGAGGCAGTTATATAATATAGTGTTAAGATATAAATAAACAGAGCTCATTTAATTATAGAATCCAGTTCAGAAAAAAATCCAGTTTCTTATAGCTCTTACTTCGAATGAGAGCCTTGAGCTTGTTACACTTTTTTTACCTCATTGAACTTTGCCATTTATGTATAAAACTTTTAAATAAATGCATCATCTGTAGGTACATTGAAGAAAGTACCCATAGACGGACGGACGTCTTAGTAAATTTTTCCTACACCAAGACACTATTTACCATTTTAACGATATGAAGTGCATATGTGCACTAAAGTAAAGTATCACGTCTTTAACCCCAGCAGGTTGAGGAACCAAAGCATAGAGTTATTTTCCTTGATTATTTAAAAAAATATATTAGATCTCATCATCAATAATTAATTAATCGAACGTTATTTCCTACATTCCCAAAGTTAACAATAGAGACGTTAAAAAATATAATTATCATAATAAACCCTTAAACTAGGTAGGTACACAATGGTGTACCTACCTAGTTTAAGGGTGTAATAATGTGAGATATGATATGAAATGATATTTTATTTCTGTAAATAGATCTTTTAAATAAACTTTCACAAATGTTAATGTTTTTATTTGATTTTTTAAGTACTCGATGGTATCGAAATAGTCGGTAGAAGAATAATTTGTTATATTGCACCATGCAGTGTCAATTAACGTTAGCTCGGCAAACGGAGTGGTACGCCTGCAGGACATTTTGAACGTTCCAACCGTCTGCTCTTGTACTACAGTGCTTTATATCTCAATGAGTTGGCGCATGCGTCATCTGCCGCTCGCTCTAACACCATGGCCTGACCTTAACCTGCCAAGGTAGTCTACTAGAGAAGCGCTCGGCATTCCCCGCTCACTTCTCATCGTGTTTTAATGTAAACATTTAATTATAATATGTATAGAGGTTAAATTTTTAATAATAGTAAATAGTATTTTTTGCTAACGTTATAATGGGCATGCTGTTGCAACGAATGTCTATTACTGGTTGAATGTTTAATTTTGTTGAAATTTTTATTTAGAAAGAATTATTTTTTATTTAATGGTACCTATTGGTAGATTTCATGCAGCCGAAAAAGTTTCTCAAGCATGCAGGTTCCCGGGAGAGTAAATGGATGAATAATGATGATGTTAAAATACCAAATACAAATCATCACGCCCGTTTCTCAAAGGTTTAAGCAGAAGTGTACTTATGTCCTACAGTTCATCGATATGTTTAGGTCCCATGAAATAGGGGGCGAGTCACAAATCTCAATCTCCTAGCTGCTACTAGAGAATATAGAAAAGCCCAATAACACTTTGCTCGACCTGGGAATCTTTGTTATGGGATAGGCGGCAAACGAGCTGTCGGATCACCTGATAGTAAGCGAATACCGTCGCCCATGGACACCCGAGTCACCAGAGGAGTCACAAGCGCGTTGCCGGCCTTTTAAAAGGGTTTGGGTCTTCGGTATTCTCACTCACTCGGCATAACACAACGTAAGCGTTGTTGCAAACTGCGTTGCAAATGTTACTTGCGCGATTCAGGATTGGTCCGTCGAGATTCGTATGTAGAGCGACAGTTGCGCTACAAATCTTAGCAAATGATTCTTTAGCAGCAGGATATTTGGTAATACGGTGATTCCTATCCAGATGGACTCAGCAGTACCGTTGTAGATATGACTTTAAAAACTTGCAAGTTATCTAAGGAAATCATTTACTTATCGCTTATATATTTTGCGTACATAACTTTATCTTCCTGCATCCAAGGAATAGATAGGCAAAAGATCTAATAGGTTATAGCTTACATAATAACTCCTCACCTATCTTCTCTTGATAAGCTTTGAACTCTATTTTAATGCCCGTAAGACACCTTTTACAACATAAATTTTTACTATTTTCTTGTCTGTTCAAAAAATAATCTCAATGTGAAAATAAGGTAACGTAAACATATTGAGTAATTAAATATTTTGTACTATACATTACCTAAAATTCGAGGTGACATGTCAAGGTTTTGACCTCATTGCATTCACATAGGTACCTTTTAAGTAACCTGACAGGTCAAATACCAAGATGTACCTATTGAAGTAATTAAGTAAGACTTAATTAAAGTATTTAACATACATAATTATAGCGCAGCAGTGATAGCCAGAAGTTCAAATCCAAGGCACGCACCTCTGACTTTTCGTAGTTATGGGCGTATTAATAGTTAATTATCACGCGCTTAAACGGTGAAGGAAAACATCGTGAGGAAACCTGCACGTCTGAGAGATTTCTCGGCGGCGGGTGAAGTCTGCAAACCCGCATTAGGCTAGCGTGGTGGACTATAGCCTAATCCTTCTCATTGTGAGAGGAGACCCGTGCCCAGCAATGGGACATATAATGGGTTGATTATGTTATGTTATGTAACATAATATATTCCTCAACTACAATGTACAAAAGTTACATACCCACAGTTCGTTAGTATATTTATAACCCCGTTATAGGGGGCGGGGCTGGACACAAATCTAAATTCCGAGCTGCTACTGAGAGTTACATAGAAAAATTCAATACCTACCACTTTTCTCTAACTGGGAATCGAACCCAAGGCCTCTACAGTAACAGTCACGCTCAGGACCACTAGGCTAATGAGGCAGTTATGGCGAACTGTGAGGTCCTGGGTTCGATTCCCAGGTCGAGCAAAGTGTTATTGGGTTTTTCTATGAAATTCTCAGTAGTAGCTCGGACTTTGGAATTTGTGCCCAGTTAATGGCAATAGGCTCGCCACCTATTACATGGGACCTAAACATACCGGCGAACTGTGGGTGTACCTTAGTACACCTCTGCCTAACCCTTCGGGGATTATGTTATGTAAATAGAACTCACGCGGGTTCGAGTTCCGGGTCGCTGCGTGTCTTCACAGGCCAGCTAGGTCTTAGGTCAGCGTAGGTTCACTCTAGGCTCACTAAGTAGGTTTATTGGCACCTGATACTTTGATTTGTTAGATAATCATAGTTTCTTCTCTTTCTTTCTGGTTATTAATCCAATTATGTAATTAGGTTCTCCATCATAAACAACAAGCAGCAAGGTTTACTGGAACATTTAAAGTAACACATTGTAAACACTGACTCCTAAGTCACAGGTTTCCCCTAGTTTAGGAGGCAGGGTTTTATGTATCTAAGCTACCTTTTTAACTAGTAACTTAATCAATAAGTAGATACTTTGTAAAGGGTTATTTGCATCAATAAAGAATATTTAAATATATTTTTTCTGGTCTAACTGCATAAGCTTGATATTATAAAAGCAAAAAAAAAATATACTTTTTGTAGTGTAAAAAAGCTCCTGACTACTAAATGAGATCATAGGAGTGATACTTTTGGTGGAATATTTAGTATGCTAATATTAAACCACACAACCTCCTTTTTGGTAGTCGGTTAAAAATATTCAAAACAAATGACATTTCAAAGAATGGTAAACCTGCGTTTTATTACAACAAAAATAATTTTAGTCTTCGAAACAACAACAGTTTCACTTTGAAAGCCATTATTTTGATCTTTTTCAAAATGTACGGACACACAAATAAACATCAAAGTGATTACAATTCTTCACTCACATCTGTGATCTCCGAAGAGTTAGGCAGAGATGTAAGTACCTACTATCCAACCCATGTCCCATCATATAGGGGGGAGCCTATCGCAAACTCCGACCTGCTACTGAGAAGTTCTTAAAAAAGCCCAATAACACTGCTCGACCTGGGAATCGAACCCTTTTAGGTACTACTGCTACTATTAGGTACTGTTGTACCTAATAGTAGCAATCAGGCCACTAGGCTATGAAGCAGTTTTAACACAGCATCTCTAATTCATAAATTGTTCCGTTACTGATTGTAATATCAAGTTATTGCCGAAGGCGAAGAGATTCTCGTTCCACATCTAAAGTGCATAACTTAATGTTGTTTGTCCGGAGGCTATAACTGTTAGTTTTGTATCGTCATGCTGCTTAAATGGAGGATTTCGGAAGAGATTAACACTCGCTGTAGGCACCTCATTAGCCTACTAATGTGTCTGGTGCTTTCGTGTCTGTGGTCTTTTTTCTCAGGAAGCTGGGTTGCCGACACTAACACTTACAAGGCCTATAAAGGCTGCTTTCAATAAATTTCACTTTTTAATGGATTTTGGCCCGACCTCTGCGTTGCCAATGACAAGGCTTTAGAAGAGGCTAAGTTTTGGATGAAGAGAATTTAATTTAAAAAAAGAAGTATGAATGAATAAATTTATGAATAATACCTATACTTATAATCGTATCGTACGTATTTACAAAAAAAAAGTATATAAGTATTATATCCATTGTCTAGTACCCATAGTACAAGCTCTGCTTAGTTTGGGACTAGATGGTGCTGTGTAAAAATGTCCCAGAATATTTATTTATTATTATTTATTTATTTATTATGTTTGCGACTATAGATTTCCACACATTGCCTTCATTTATTTAATAAAATGTAGTCGGTATAACTTTTTCTGTGTCTTCCATTATTGTAATTAGTCTGTACCATTTTAATTGAAGTAAATAAATAAATAAATATTAATTCGTTCGTTTAATTGCTTTAAAGCCTTTTATTGTCTATGATGTACCATATTCAAGCAAGTAAAGTGATTGATTGTATTGTAGCTTAACCCGAAAGTTAACAAAAGATCAGGTTCAATTATTTCCTTCCAAAACATAATACCTTTAGCTAGGTAAACTATCGAGATCTCTACTTGTACTGTCTTTCTTTCCTTTTTATTTTTTTATGGCTGTACCATCGTAGCATATTCCGAACTATGTTGACCAGGTTAACTACTATCTATCTTTCGCAATTAAATAACTACTGCTTATAAATTTACGAGAAAAAAACTAAATTATTATTTCAAAGATTCTGACATAAGAGATTGTAACACAATTAAAATAACATCAAAATTAACAGAAAAAAACTTCGAAATAACAATATTAATATGTATGATTTTAATGGCAACATTTAAATCGTGATAGGTAATATTAGACTTTCCATCACGACTTTATTCAGTAGATTGATGGGTAAAATAAATTAATAAATGAAGTATATAAAAACTATGATCGCCAATTTGCTATTAATTAGTATGAGTATTACGGATGAGCAATACTGTGTTGCAAAATGCGATAGAGCGTTTTTAGAGCGTACGACACGGAACCGATACGATTCTATTATTTAAAAAAACTAATGTAATTTTAGATAATCATGAGAAACCTTCAAGGATGGTTCAAAAATACAATTGGACCCGGTAGGTGGCGCTGCAGTTGGCTTCTATAACTTTAATTATTTTCAAGGCAGGACAACGTCTGCTAGGCCTGCTAGTATCTTATAAATCATCATGATTGTTTGTACCTAGCTTTTTTATTATCTGCTAAATTTTTTGAATTTTCTGCCGCCGATTAAAACCCGCCCGTTCCATGTCCTTATGGTCAGGGTCACTAAATTCGCGATTAGGCATATTGGTTTCAAATCCGACATGTTGGCTGTAAGTGATCGTGCTTATAGATAGATAGATATATACTTAATTATACTTTATTGCACCAATTCCAAAAATAATAAGCACGCTGATAATTTTGATAGATATTTAATTTAATGTGTCGTGTAGTGTAAATAGCTCAAAGAAATGTTAATAGAAGAGTGGTAATACTGTACGTGATTGCTGAGTCGCAAGTAATACACGTCTACGGCCTACGGAGTAGTCTGGTTTGGTGCAAGGCATACACTTATTTTGATTCATGGTAGGACCTCTTGAGGACTGACTGGCTGGCGTCTTACGTCGAAGACTGTCGTAAAGCAACTTCGGGTGTGTTTCGATTTTTGCGCGTAAGACCCAGTTGCTCTTCGGTTCCTGCAGTTCTGGCTGTGTGCAGTGCGTAGGGGCTCTTAAGGGCAACACATCAGCAACTAATCTGGTGTTGTAGGTGTCCATGCGACGATGACTACTTACCCTCAGGTGGCTCGTCAGCTCGTTTGCCGAAATAATCCATAAAAACACTTATTAAGTCAATCCAGAGTCCAATCCTACTAATATTATAAATGCGAAAGTTTGTGAGGATGGATGGGATGGATGGATGGATGTTTGTTACTCTTTCACGCCAGAATGGCCGAACGGATCTGGATGAAATTTGGCACAGAGATAGTCTGGAATACTTTTCACATGGGCTACTTTTTATCTGAAGTCCACGCAGACGAAGTCACGGGCAGAAGCTAGATTTCAGAATATATAGCAATGCGGTAGTATCACCATAGCAGCAGAGTCTTCTACCACCTTTATTTTTAAATAGGTGTTGGCGTCGGTTTCCCCCGCGTTTCAAAAGAGTTCACTATAACGTTTTCAATTCGAGATGAAGTACACCACCAGATTTTAAGTTAGATCTCTAGAAAAACAACTTTGAGAACCGCATATAATTTCACAGAGTAGTTTTTGCGTAATGCGCGCACAAACTGTAAGAAAAATTGTTTTGATTCCATTTATTATTAAGACCCCATATTTTATTTATTATTAAATCTCCTTGTGCAAACATTGGCCAGTTATTACTGACTCGCTATCCGCTTATGGCTTGCAGGATCGTGAGAAGTATAGATTGTGATATATGGCGCGGCCTTCCACTGCGAACCTTTCATTTTTACAATAACATAGTAAAAGGCTATAAAAGCGTATATATGTAAACATCCACATGTATTTACATACAGACGGTGCGTATTCGACACGGTTTTTAGTTCATATTTTTGGTTAAATGTTTTTTGTCTATTGCGTGGTTTAATAATAATTCCTACTATGAGTAACTCTCTTGCAATCCAGTTTTTAATAGTGGGTTGTGTTAAAACCTATTATACTTTTTCATCACTACATAGTGTGAAATTAATTTTATTGTTAACTAGCTTCTGCCCGCGGCTTCGCCCCCGTGGAATTCGGTCTGTCATCACATCCCACGGGAACGGGATAAAAAGTATCCTATGTCCGTCTCCTGGTTCTAAGCTACCTCTCCACCAATTTTCAGCCAAATCGGTTCAGCCGTTCTTCAGTTATAAATAGTGTAACTAACACGACTTTCTTTTATAGGTATATATAGATAAGACATCAAGTTTGTTTCCCAGGTCGAGCAAAGTATAATTGGGTTTTCCTATGAAATTCTCAGTAACAACTCGGAGTTTGGGATTTGTGCCCGATTAGTAGCAATAGACTCGCTCCCTATTACATGAAACCTAAACATACCGGCGAACTGTGGGTCTACATTAGTTGGTACGCCTCTGCCTAGCCCTTCGGGGAATAAAGTATGGTATGTTATGTTATAACCTTTGCAGACGTGATGATATTGTATGAACGAGAGCGGCCCCCGACGCGACAAAATTTAATCAAAAAACTTCATACGTACTTACGAAGGGTTATAATTTCAAGATTATTTTTTTCTTTTTATAGGGATTCAGGTTTATTTTTGTGTCGGGGGTTTTTTTAAATTTTTAATTTAATTTGTTATTTTTAAATGTCGCTCTTACGGTACTCAAATAGAGGTGAAATAAGCTTACAATTAATTGGTATATTATGTCTTTTCTAAAATATTAGATATGTTTTTTTTTTGACAGTCATAGTTATGTCGTACTTAAATGAAAGATTAAATTATATTCGCACGGGTATTTTACAAAAAAATCTACCAAAAAATACATAGTAGCCGATTCTCAGACGTACCTACTGAATAATATGCATATAAAATTTCATAATAATCGGTCAAGCCGTTTCGGAGGCGTACGGTAACTAACATTGTTACACGAAAATTTTATATATAAGATTCATAGCGCACCGTATTACTTCATAACTTTACTTAAAAAATAAATAATGTCGTGTAGTTTTAATTGCTTTTAGAGATTAGAACGCAGATGTGAACGAATTTGTAGATTTTATCTTTAGAGAATCGTGTTCTTGAATAGTTTTCGAGGGCCTTTGTTAAGATGGACATGGAGATAAGAACATAGAGGAGTTATCAGATGGATTCGTCGATTGATAAAAATACTTGAGGTTTCAGTATTTTTTTTTTCAACGGGCACCGTTTTGAGTTTCCTTGATTTAGGACCTATACCTAGAAAGAAAGAAAGAAATAATATTCATATTTATTTATTTCTTTCCACACAGGGCCACTTGCACCAACATCTGAAATATGTTTAAACTGAATTTAAACAAAAATAAATATAGAAAATTGTGTTTAAATACAATTTAAACACATTTAAGAAGTTGGTGCAAGTGGCCCTTAATCATAGAACCAGTTCAAGTTTTAATAAATTAAAACTATCCTTCGAATAAAATACAATTAGGTACTTACTTTTTAAAAAACGAATAAAATACGATTACTTTACACGGATTTTTGTGATAGTATATTATGTATAAACTTTATATTCTGTGTAAGTAAGTATATCTGATCCTGGTTACCTGGTTATTATTTTTCGGAATACATCAACATATTTACAAGTTCAGTTCAGTTAGCAAACGCACAATGCGCCCACACCAAATGATAGTCGTCGCAAGTAGTGACAGCAGTAAACCACTATTGTTTGATACTGTGAGTCACACAGTCTTGTATTTTGTAATCAGTACACTTTAGTAGCATTGTTTGTTATTGTTGCGGCATATAGAACTGTAGGTATATGAGCAGTGTGTACCTTATTCTATCTATACTAATATATAAAGCTGAAGAGTTTGTTTGTTTGTTTGCTTGAACGCGCTAATCTCAGGAACTACTGGTCCGATTTGATAAATTCTTTCAGTGTTAGATAGCCCATTTATTGAGGAAGGCTATAGGCTATATATCATCACGCTAAGACTTAGTAGCTATTCCACGTGGACGAAGTCGTCGGCGGAAGTTAGTATACAATAAATGTAACGGTTGGCAACCCTACTTTAAACACAATAATAATACTGACTGTCAGCTAAGTTGTTCATACATTTTGAGTACATCGAGTGTGTCATTAGAAGCGATGAATATTCCAGTCCTCACATTCCGTAATGGTGGGCTCGCAGCGCCTGCGCAGTCGATATAATGCGACTCTACTGACGCCATAATATTGCCCCTTACTTTCCAATGACCTGCGTGTGAGACTTAGGGCTGGGCAAAATGTTGACCATATCGATTGTTTTATTATTTATAAGGGGCGATACCTACTTAATTCTTGCATGCCCCCCCACCCCGACCCTTGCTTGTGCCAGCCCGTGCCAGTAGCTTTAAATTAGTCCCTAAATAATTTATTTATTTATTTAAACCAGATCCAGCCGTCCCTAGCTGTCCCCTCAGCATCGCCCTAAGTCGAGGTCCGAGTCCCGTTAGGGGATGCCCAAGCTGTTGTTGCTTAGTTTATAAGTTGCTTCTGGCTGGAGGCATTCGGTGGCTCACCAACAAGCTGACAACCAATGATCGGTAGCTGTTAAGATTCCCTGAATCAACAGCCTAAGATCATCACCAAAATAAATTGTTGATGTAGAAAATTGTTAGGCTTTGACACGGATGATCTTGTTTATAAAAAACACCTTATAAAATATTATTTCAATAGGTAATAAATAAATAATAGCCACAAATATGTAAATCTAATAATTTAACAAGTAATTTATATTGATTTTTTAATATAGATATTATTCAGCCACTTTACTACTGTAAAAGAGGATTATATTATTTTATTATTCTATTCATAAGAAGCATCAACATACATGAATATTTTTATTTAGAACCTACCTACCATAAATAGAAGAGCGCACTTAAATAATATTTTTTATCGATATCTAACATTACCATCACTATTAGTTAACCCATGATAGTTATTATGTCACACGCATATTACAAAGAAATAAAATAATTGTCTAACTCGTATTGCACGCTTTGGGAAAATAACTGATGCTAGATAGCAACATTGAAACTTGCTTATATATTGCGTGAAAGATTTAGCGGCAATTTACACTAGCATTTGCACTACTTGGACATCGAATGATTTTGCTACAAATGATTATCGACATAGACTCAAAAATTACATATCTAAATCTAGAAAATTTTGGGAACGATACCTATGTATTATAATGATGTAAGTAGGTACCAACATGAAAATATCACTGATCTCCTTTCTGTGATTTGAATAACATATGCTATATTAGATGAATATTTAAAAAAATATTAGTATCTTTTGTTCCAGCACCATCTTTATACCATAATACTTTTTTCAATCGGACCATAATCTGAGCAAGAGCAAGCAAAGTTTATTACTTCTATAAAAAAACTCTTTGGTATCAAAAACTGTAATAAAGCATTTTGGAGTGTATAGTATATGTATAATCTAATGTAAAAATCACGTAGGTCCGTAACTTCGTTGCGGAGTCAAAAAGAAATACCTATGAAGCAGTTTATCGTCATTAAATGATTTGACCTTTTTGACAGCCTCTTTGATAGTCTAGTGCTATAATGGTCCCAGGCGCGATTGCTACGATAGTGGTCCTTGGTTTGATTCGCAGGTCAAGCAAGGTGTTATTGGCTTTTTCTATGAAATAGGGAATTCCCCCTTTTTTTGAAAACTGTTTTAAATTAATCCTTAGATCGTAATGAACCAGTAGAAATTTTATTTCAGTTTTATAAAACCGAAAAATGCCTTAAAACTATTTTTAATTTATGATTTTGAAATTTCGCGCGGAAATGCTAGCCGCCATGCTACTTCGGGTCGTGACGTCACTTCGTTAGTAAACAATACAACTGCAAAAGACCAAGTAACATCAAGTTACTATCGGAGTGACATCACGTCGGAATCCAATATGGCGGATGGCGTTTTAAAACAGATTAAAAAAGACTATTTTTGAAATTGAATTATAAAATTTACATTGCATTTGTATAAATAAATACTAACATTTTTCGTTTACTTTTTTAAAAATCTACCATAAACATGCATTTTTATATTTTTTCTTACATGGTGTAAAATACCCTATTCTCAATAGTAATAGCTCGGAGTTTAGATTTGACCTGGTTAATGATAACAAGCTCTCCTCCTATTACATGGGACATAAACATAACGGAGAACTGAGAGAGTAGTGTACACCACATTAGTACACCTCTGTCTATATCCACGGGGAATACTGGCGTGATATGTAGGTACCTAATATGACTATTTTACTCAAGACAGACATTGATTTATAACATTTCCGCGGTTAACCAACAGTATATTTAATTTATACCGTCAAAAAACCATCAGGTGTCAAAACTGACAAGTATGATGGGTGTTTAATGTCACTATGTAATTTATTATATTTGAATAGAACAACTTAATTCCTTTCGCCTTTGACCGTTCCATACGTAAGAGAACCAGCCATGGTGTGGGAAAGGGCGCTTTGGAAATGCTTGAACCGAAGAATTATGAAACTACAAAGTAAGACACAAACAAAGGGTAGACGTAACAAAGCAACAATTAGACCACTAAACGAAGTATTTTTGGAAAGTCAAAACTAGTTGCACGGTTCCAAAAAATGGGTCAGAGAGAAAACTCCATATCTATTATTTTATTTACCTCTCTTTAAATGTTTCGTCAAAGTCTCTAAGAGTCCTGTAGCCCAAGCACAAACATCTTGCGAAAACGAATTCGTATCGAATACGAGAATAATTTGTACGAGAAGGAGGTTAATGAATGTAGATGAAGCGAAAGTGGTGTGTCAGGCTCGTAGCAAGTGGACATCTATAGTCTCTGCCTATCCCCAACTGGGGGACAGGCGTGATAATATTTTTTAGATTCGTATTCGATAGTTCTTCGTGCTTACTGTTACATTAATGTCAATATTCAATCGATTCTTCTTCAGATTCTACGTTCACTATTTAGACACGTTATGCCTGCGTTCACATCATATTGCGAAGTCTTTGTTTGCGTAGAGGTTGCAGAGGTCAGAAACCAGTCGTTCCGCTAAAACCAGACTTGCAGCAATATGAATCTACTAGCTTCTGCCCGTGACTGCATCTGCGTGTACTTCAGATAAAAAGTAGCCCATGTGTTATTCCAGACTATAATCTATCTCCGTGCCAAATTTTATCCAGATCCGTTCAGCCGTTCTGGCGTGAAAGAGTAACAAACATCCATCCATCCTCACAAACTTTCGAATTTATAATATTAGTAGGAAGTAGGATTAGCAGGAGTAGGATAGGATATAGATAGAAAGTAGGATGATCCTAGTCATAATACATTAGCAAAATATAAGATGAAGATAAGTTACCATTAGAGGACGTTGGAGGGCGCTGGAGGATCTTTTTGATTAGCCAAGGGAAACCTGACTATGAAAAAACTTACCGAAAAGCATTAAAAATAACAATCTTGTCACCTTTTTAATAGACAATTTATTGAATTGAAATCAACAATAAGTTACCCATTTTATAGCGTGGTCGTACGCTACGTGGGATAAACCCTATTTTTGACAAAATCTTGTTTAATATTATCATTTTTGAGTTACAATCTAGCATCTACCGTTTACATAGATTATTAAACGCACTACTCTTCATTGACTTCCTTTTCCGCTGTGGGTTAAAAAACGTCACAATTTTTTTTTTGTTAATTACAAAAAAAAAAACATAACAATACCACAAAAATTGCATATCTGTGCAATAAGATTACAAGGCATGACACTTATGAAGACATCCATTTCATATAGCACTTCGGTCATCAGCCTAGATATAGACACATTAGCTTTTTTTTGCAAGAAATCCAAGTGAATGGGGAGACATTCACTTGTATTTCAGTAATAGATGGCTTTTGTTGAAACCTCACCATTTAAATGTATGCTGCAGTCCTGTTATTAAGGTAATTATAGCAATAATTCGTGTTGCGAAGAGAATTCTACTGTGTGTTTTTTTGAGTAATGTACCGTGACAACTTTTTTTTTTTGCCGTCCGCTGGCAAAAGCAAGCACCATGATCTGTCTGTACACGGATTTATTTTTAGAGAGATTTTTGTTTACCAAGGTAGAACTTTTAGTGAAGGTGTGCGGGTAAATTTCTCTGATTAATCAATCCATCATAAGGTTGGCGACCAGGTTTTGCAAATGAGACACCTCTGTGTATTGTTTGTCTTCTTATTATTATTAATATTAATAAAAGTATTCTTGAGGAACTGGTGGTATTATTTATTTTCTTTATGTACAGGATATATTTTACTTTATCTTATTGCAAGCTAAGCTAAGTGTGTTACAAATGTTTATATGGTCTCTGTCTTGTGTCAATGACATTCCATTGACATCTGTCAATGTCACGTCTGTTACTACACTCTGTGCTCCGGAGACCACGTGAAACTGTCGGTCGATAGTTCTAGCAAGGTCGAAAAACTTGCCAACCAGATTATGCTTAGGATATTGGCATTGCCCAGAAATTTGACCAAGAAGGTCTGATGATTGCTTCTTGTAAAATATTAGTATTCTTGTTAGACCTTGCTAGCCTAGAAACTCCAAGATCTGAAAAAAAAAATCCTTTCTTAAAACATATTTTAACTTTGCCTTAATATATCGAAAGAAATATTCGATTAGGTCTCTCTTAGGTCATAACAAGGAGAACTCACGGCTACAAATTATTTCTAAACAACCAGAACTAAGTACATAAAGTTACGCGACACAAATATAAACGCAGGTATTTGTATTGATGAGTTGGTTTCTGTATGCATAAGAAAACAATGGATGCTTCTCTGATTCAGGAGCCTGGGGGCTAATCCTCCTGGTCACATCACTGAATCTTATGAAGGTGACTTTGAAACCCCTCCACCGAAGGGGAACGAAGACAATTCCACACTGTACAAGAACTTAGTGCGTTAATAAGTCATATTATCTAATTCTTTTTACTGTCGAAATATCTACAATGTTGCTAAATTTAAGAAAAAACCTCCGTAAACCTCCTAGAATTTCAAATAAAAATCTTTACATAACCGATTTTCTTAGTAGGTAACTTGGGACTATCTTTTCCCACTATTACATGGGACCTGACCATACAAGCGAATTATGTGTGTATTCCTCCGCCAAAACTCTGGGGAATAAATGTTGATTTTTTTTAGTGAACTCAGGGCACGCACAAAACGTCATAACACGTAGTGTATGCGTAGAAACTGTGTGTGTAGAAAAGATTAGTGATGCACCACTCGCTCTTACGAGGAAAACACTTTCCTACTTGACCGCAGAATCCTTCTGGGGTAGTGTTGCAAGACACAAGGTCGCGACATAAGCGGTGGCGATATTTGGCGAATGGTTTCTGTAAACGAGCAGACGGATCATCTGATGGTGAGCAATTACCGCTGCCCATGGACACCCGCAACACCAGAAGAGTTATAAGTGTGTTGCTCACCTTTTAAAAGGGTTTGGGTATCCTCACTCACTCGGCGAAACACAACGTAAGTGTTGTTTCACGCCGGTTTTCCGTGAGGCCTTGGTATCACTCCAGTCGATCATCATCACTCCCACGATGAAAAAAAGCGTTGCCTCACACAGGGATTTTATCATGTATTGTGGGTGCTTTTACAAACACAAATTCTCACATACACAAACGCCCAGATATGGAACAACTATCTATCATACAAATTTTTGCTCCATGTGGTGATTGAACCCACAATACGTAGCGCACAAGCCAATGCCAAGACGCCAAATGTGTCGTCAAGAGTTTGACAATAAACAAATAATATAAGTACACTCATGAAACGAATGATCTTATTTGTTTTCTAAGCCCAGCCACACGTGACGTTATACTTGCGTAAGTTTAGACAGCAGAAGTATACAGTAACGTGTGTTGAAAGATAAAATATAGCAGAAATTACACTAAACTGCATTCTAAAGCCAGCCATACACGTAGCAATTTAAATTGGCAAGTACCTACCTAGTTACGTGTACCTTTAGTTATATATTTTAGGGATATACAAAGAAGAGATCAGTTGCTGAATCCTAGGGGAAGCAGGCGTGTGATATGATGATGGAAGTAAATGAACTAAAATCTATCCATCCACCTATTATTTATCGCGCATCTTCTCAGCTTGTACCATACACATTATTTTGCGTAATTCACACGGAAGCCAGGAGCGTGTGACTGACATAAAGATTAGCACACACCATTAGCAAATAATACTGTATTGATACTTGACTAACAGTTATTGATCTCTTTCTTACTGGTTTTCCGAAACTGTTTCATTAGGCTAATGTTCCTAAACGTGACGGCTAAGTACGATACCTAGCAGGCTGAGGTTCCAAAATTAAAAACGGCGTCATTTGGTCATTAATTTGATAGAAACTCATTTAAAACGTTTCTTTTTTTTACCTGCAACACTAAAGGTGTCGGTCGCATGTTAGGTAGCGACCCTGTAAAAACCTTTTTTGAAGAACGCCATTTTTGAGTCTTTTGGGAAAACCTAGATATGTAGCTTGTTTCCTATTACTAATAAAAATTGCGAAAGCCTCAGATTATTTGGCTTTTAAATATTAGTTTGTTAACATTAGTGACGTGACACCTTCGAGTAGGTAATCTTGAGTGATCAATCAGAATTACTTATGAATTTGTATTATAGCTGTAGTGGAGATGTTTTTTGGAGATTGCCGTATCTATTTTATTTACCTACAAGAACTGTACTTATGTCCAGACACGAGCATAGATATTGGAAGTCAGTGCCTTCCATTGGGTCTTCTCTCGGAACTGTTCTGCACATAACATTATTTTTTAATGTTTTGAAGATATTTTACAACTTGTTAAATTCATTGTATTTCTTAATATTGAGTGGCGAGTAAGTATAATTATACAAATGTTAATGATGTCATCGCTTATTTGATTTGAATCAACTAAAAATAAAATCTTAAACCATCCAAATTACTGGGAATTTATTCACTACAAATGGCACCTTTTTGCTTATCTCAAAAGCAAGTAAGTTTACATTATACAAAATCTTGTAAACATCAGTAATAATAATTATAAAACACTCGAAGGTCATAACACAAAATTTATATAGGTAATTATGAGATTACTCGTAGAAACTACACGAGCGCATTGACCTTGTGTGTCGTCAGAGATGCATTCTTAAATGGCTAAGGTTCCACATAAATAAAATACAAAGAAAAATAATCTGTAGGTAATACCTATACCTAAAATAAAGTTAAATTAATAATGACCATTTGCCACTCGCTACCTAAGTAAACTAATCTTAACCATTTGAGTCACATTTTATGCACCAATATTATTGTTTTTTTTTTACTTGGCTTAACATACGAGTAAGTATGCTAAACATTTTTAATTCGATCCGGTGGTCCGTATCCTGGCTAAAATCGATTTTTCTCAAGCAAAATTTGTATTTTTATCTTTATGCTATCGTCATAGCTTTTGAAAATTATAAGTAGGTAGGTATATTGGGGCTGGCTATTACAAAATATAATAGGTACCTATGGCTACAATTTTAATTTTAATTATTTTAACTAGTGCTAAAATATGGTGTGGGATATAAAAGCACATACACACATAGATGCGAACATCATAATAACACCAATCGTGTGAAAACACTAAAGGAATAATAATGTTCATAAAGTTTGGATGATAGCAAGTTTAGATACCATGTAAATAAAGTCTATTTTTGAGAAGACGTCATATCCACATAATTATATATTATGATATCCCATCATTTTCACTGAGAATAATAATTCTAAAACTGTAATCATTTCGTCAATAACAAAACATGCGCGGGGTCCGCGCCAAAAATTGCGTTTCGACACGCTTTAATGATTTATTACTACATTTGAGCCTAAATTATATCGTATTTCAATCTCACACAAAATTCAGTATGTCTGTTAATAATCAATCGCTTTAGTATAAAAATAATGTAGTAATAATACTTCACAATGCACAACACTATCGCAAAACAAAAACGAGTGACATCACAAGTGCACATGATTATGTTGTGGTAACAATGTCCATCACTAAGCTTCCCAATCCTCTTCATCTGTTATTCCCACTAGCCGTTTGGATTCTTCCCACACTTCTCTAGTCAACATTGTATTATTCGCAAACCAAGAACTGTAGAATTCATGACAGTCTCTATAATGTTTTCCACTTTCATTATTATATTTGGGATCAACTGCTAACGATACCGCCATCGTCGCTACTCTAGGCAGAGGTCTGCCAAACTTCAATAACGCAGCATTGAACACAACTTTAATGAGCTCATTGTCATAATTTCTGAAAAATTGCGACTTGCCCAGCCCTGGATCCATGCTGTATACATTCACTCCACTGCCTCTAGCCCTTTCATTCATTTCTACTGTGAATAAAACGTCAGCAAGCTTCGCATTGCAGTAGATTCCAAAACTAGAGTACCTGTTGACATCGTTCCAGTGTTCTAGGTCAATGGATCCCAAGATCAAAGCCAAGGATGAAACATTGACAACCCTGCTCGGAGCTGATGTTCTTAGCTTTGGGAACAGGAGAAACGTGAGAAGAAAAGAGCCAAAGTAGTTGACTTGCATCATCAGATGTAAATTATTCTGGGTCAGTTTGTCTTCTAGGCCGATAGCTCCAATGTTATTGATAAGGATGTCCAAGCGTGGTTCCATCTGCATGGTATCGGCGAAGCTTCTGATTGAGGATAATGACTCAAAGTCCATTTGTCTGGTAACGACATTCTGGTTTCCTGAAGACTGTATGATGGTATTCTTTGCGCTAGCTAGCTTCTCTGGGTTACGGCTCGCTATGATGACCTTGGCCCCTCTCCTCGCTAAATTCTTGGCGATTTCAAGACCGGTTCCGGATGTTGCGCCGGTGACAAGAGCCACTTTCCCGTCGATCCGGACATCGGTTTCGCAATCAGTAAAGTCGTCCCTAATAGACATTGCGTGTCTATTTGGTTCCGCAGTTTTGATATGACTGAGTCTATAAAGTTTGCTCGACTGAGCCAAGGTAAGAGCCAAGGTTGTTATTTCTTTTATTAAGGTTATAATGAATTATGCTGTAGGAATAGTGTAATATAATAAGTGCATGGAGACTACTAAATATAACTATTGTGAAGAAATTTTGCTACTATAAAGATTTTCTCTGTGGTTTAGTGGTTCGAGTACCGGACTGCTGACCATGAGGTCGTGGGTTCGATTCCCACAGGACACAAATATTTATGTAATGAATATAACTGTTTGTGTTCGTCTGGGTGTTTCTTATCTTATCTTACATATAATAAGAATGTAAGTGAGCCGTGTCTGTACATTGCTTATATTTACAAAAAAACTAATTTGGGGGACTCAGAATCGGTAACACAATCCATTTCTATTATTTTTGGAACTTTTGTCTGTCTGTTTGTCTGTCGGTTTGTCTGTCGGTTTGTCTGTCGGTTTGTCTGTCGGTTTGTCTGTCAGTTTGTCTGTATGTTTGACCGCACATCAAATGATAACTACTGAAGAGATTTGGAGGAAGTGGGCAGGAATTCATAGCCTGTTTCATGGATCAACATTTAGGCTATTTTTAATTCAAATCGGTTCTCTCTATCAAAAGTTATTAACATTTTAACCATTGAAAATGCTGAATTTTAAAAATAATCTTACATATAATAAGAATGTAAGTGAGCCGTGTCTGTACATTGCTTATATTTACAAAAAAACTAATTTGGGGGACTCAGAATCGGTAACACAATCCATTTCTATTATTTTTGGAACTTTTGTCTGTCTGTTTGTCTGTCGGTTTGTCTGTCGGTTTGTCTGTCGGTTTGTCTGTCAGTTTGTCTGTATGTTTGACCGCGCATCAAATGATAACTACTGAAGAGATTTGGAGGAAGTGGGCAGGAATTCATAGCCTGTTTCATGGATTAACATTTAGGCTATTTTTAATTCAAATCGGTTCTCTCTATCAAAAGTTATTAACATTTTAACCATTGAAAATGCTGAATTTTAAAAATAACCATTGAAGTCAATATATTTTTCAAGTAATTCTGTATTAGACTAGCAAGGATCAAAAATTATAACAGAATCAAGTAATAAAATTAAAAAAATACATTTATAGGTACTAAATAAGATAAAAAAGAAATTAAAGCAGATCAATCAGAAACCATTATTGTGACCAGGAATTGATTATTAGTACAGTTATTCTAACTCTACTTACACAGGGAATCACGGGGCATACATTGGATTTATCCACCGAGCACAAGCCGGTGTAAAAACTAAATATTTGAGTAGGTTATAGAAATAGACAAAGAATGACAACTTATTTTCTAGCGGACTAACACGACATCGTTATTACCTCAATGAAATGTGATTCGATAACAGGTGTCATTTTGAGTTGACAATTTTTGTTTTCTTCTTTAAAGCATCCAGCCATATAGTAACTTATTTTATAATTTGAAACCTCCATAGTGTAGATACAGTGCGCACGCTTTATTTGTGAAAGTAACTAAAGAGTTTCCATATAATGAAATAATTAAATAATATACCCTAGGAATATACCACGTATGTATGTTTAATAATAAAAAAATGCAACGTGCGTTAATCTTTACTGACGCCGAAACAGTTATTTGAGATTTTTATCTATGTAGGTATGTCTGTTTATATTTCCATGCTTTACGTCAATACGATGTGAACAAATTTTTGAAATTAAGTAATTTATAGGTCAGAAATAAGGTATACAAATATGGAGAGTACAACGTCTCTCAGGTCAGCTAGTGTATTATAAGAATGTATTTACAAAAAAAAGTATATAAGTATCATTGTACCCATAGTACAAGCTCTCCTTAGTTTGGGACTAGTAAATAATTTAATCACAAACCAACAGTGATGATCTCTCTTTTGGTATGGGTCCTATGCATCAGAGAAGTCAAGCTGTATCTCAGAATCCGTTATAATTTAACGGTTTTTAAATTCAGCTTGACTTCTTGAGATGAGAAGTTCACCAGTTTTTAAGTTGGAGCAATACTTTCTAACAGTGATAATAAAATTAAAATCTATTCAGTGGTTTAACAGACAAGAATTTTAAAAAGCACTTCTTTGGGTTCGGAGCCTTGTGTAAACCCTAACCCACTTGTTTTTTTTAATATCTTTTTTTTTTAAAAAAAAAACACTAGCAATGCGGGTCGCACATTACTAGTATTCTTGTTAACCCCTCGTTCTAAGCTAGATTGCTTGTGTTACGAGTGGGTTCACGTCGGTAGTGCAATGGGTGGGGTTCGAACCGGCAGCCACATGATCGCAAGTCCGACGCCCTAGCCATTAGGCTACCGCCGCTTAATCTTGAATGTACAGACACAGCTTTGTTAAAAATTTATAATAGTATAATACAAGTTAAATTACCATGATAGACTCTCCAAGTTTGAAGTCCAGCCTCTAGTAAGCCAACGCATATATTTCGATGATTGTTCCACATTTGCCTCACGAAGTTTTGTCCCACGTAAAAAAAATCCTTATTCGACCTATTTTTTATTCCTTTTTTGCCCTAAATGTAATGTTTTTCGTTCCTTATTTGCCTTGAATATATTTTGTGTGCAAAATAATTCTATTTTAGGAGGTATAGACAGTCTAAAAAGATTTAAAAAACAACAATTATTTCAATACTATTTTATTGAAGTTGCACAGACCAAAGAAGATCAAAATATTGTATTTGCGATATGTATGTTTATTTTTACGATTGTTATGTGTTTTGTGCATTTAAATAAATAATTAAAAAAGTAGAGAAAAAAAATAAAAGTTTAACCTGTTGTTTTTTTTTGGTCCATCTTTTAAAACAAAAGCGTGGTCACAATCACAATAGATACGCAACAGGCTGTGAGACGCGTGCGCACAAGCATCTGGCCCGCAATTAGTTTACGTAAGTGCTCACATTTTACGGTACTGTGTAGAAGTGCAGATTTTTAAATACTACATTTTTGGATTCAGAGACGTTTATATACCCTAACCCACTTGTTTTTTTTAAACAAGTGGGTTAGGGTATACAACAGACACAGCTTTATTACAATTTTATAATAGTACCTCGAGATTTAAAAAAAACTGCCTCTAGCCTTGTGGTCCTCTAGCGTCACTCACGGAGGTCCTGGGACTGCTCTATTACATGAGACCTAAATACCTATACCGCAAACCATAAGGGGAAACCTTAGTACACCTCTGCCCAACCCTTCGGGGAATACAGTCATGATGGTATTTTGTTTTTTGTAGCAGAGGAAACAATACTGATACATTTTTATGCCCAATAATTTATTATACCTTTAACAAAAAAAAAACAGGTCTCATGGTTTTATTGAGTTGATAACCTTGAATTTTTTTATAGTGCTGGTAATCCTCAAAGTTTGTTTGTCCGTTGGCGCAGGAGTGGTGGAATCGTAGTCTAGGAAAGAAATTTACAGTACGGACGATATAGTGATGCGTGTCAAGTGATGCAGTATGTGCAAAAATATAGTAATCAGTAAGGACAATAATCCCGAATGCGAAGCATTTACGACATTTACGATTTTTGAATTTATTTGACTAGAAAACCTTCAAGTAAAATCTTGGTTTGGGATCAAAAAGCAATTTTTATAAGTGTTCACCGACATTTTGGTCAATATTATGGACCAATTTCAATAATTCTGTTTTTAATTTAAAGATTAGGTATAGGTACTCTCGACCAAATTTAAATGGGACCACCTCAGAGGTATAGGTACTTTATAGACGAACATACTTAGTTCCTCCACTTTTGCACTGCAAAACCACTTGTGCAAATCTTCAGACAAAAGGTTATTTCGATCTTACTGTAACACTTTGCTCGAGTTGGGAGTCGAACCCAGGATCTCTAGTGCAGCAGTCGCGCTTTATGTTTTAAAGTAATGAAGCAGTTGTATTTATGAGACGGTACAAAAACATTTGATGCAAAAACTGAATACTAAATGCAAATGGTGGATGCAGTTTTAAATTCCTATTTGCGGTTGGTTTGTTTTTATTTGACTATCTACTGCGGCCACTAGGTACTTGCAACTGAATACTGACAAAGAGTATTACAACACGTCAGACCTAACCTTGTTGGATCATCAGCCAATCATTATGTCTGATTTCCGGCAGCAAAATACAATTGAGATTCAACTCATCTAGATGGTACGTCATAATTATAATGCATAGGTACATTTGTGTTTTTTTTTAAGAAAAAGTTCGGTTTTGTGCAATACAGTGTCAATTTTATTTTCTGATATAGTGAAATATACCTACCTATACCTAACTAAAAACAAACTATGTACTTTTTAATGTAAAAGCGGCGGTAGCGTAATGGCTAGGGCGTCGGACTTGCGATCATGTGGTTGCCGGTTCGAACCCCAACCATTGCACTACCGACGTGAACCCACTCGTAACACAAGCATTTAGCTTAGCACGAGAGGTTAACAAGAATACTAGTAATATGTGACCCACATTGCAAGTAAGCTTTTTAAAAAAAAACAAAAGAAAAAAAAGAATGTCAGTAAGTTCTAAATTAACGAATCACTTAGGATTAGATCCCTTGTAGGTAATTTACAAGATAAATATGTTTTGCATTGTGTTTATAATTTGTGGCTTGACTACTAAATATAAAATGTAGTCCTTTTTTTTTGTAATTCTTACTAATGCGTCTTGGTTGTGGTAAATCAATATTTTTAATTTTATTTCATTATGTATCTGTATCGTGCTCGATGTGAATTTTAGCCCTCTAGGTTAGCAGACATTAAACGCCATTGCGAATATCTCTCAGCTCAAATGTTGCAGGCGTGGCTATGGTGCGTCAGTCCCTGATTTAACAGCCAAGTCGAGAAGTGCTATTAGGTTTTTCAATAAAAAACTCAGTAGTAGCTTGATGTTAGGGTTTGTGCCCAATTAAGCTCTGTAACCGGGCACAAAATCAAGCTCCGAACAGATCCCCAAATCATTGCTTGCCCTGATAATCGAAGCAATACAATACTGAATAACAAAACTTGATTAACATCCGCATGAAACTCAATGAAGGTTTCTGATATAAATACATTTATTGGTCACCATGGATGAAGTTATTCATAGAATTAATAACTTGTTTATGAAATGTGAAGCAAAAGCAAAAGGTTATACGAACAATGTCAGTGTCGCGACATTGTCATTGATTGGGGTGACGGCCAAAAGATTATAATACAGTATGTATAATTTAGCTCAGTAGAAAAAGACACCAGAAAGGAAGAAATGTATAAAAAGTAATAAATGATAATATATTACGCATTGTATAATTATTAACTACATTATAATTGAAAAATGTATTTCTAGCAATAATTAAGTTAAGAATATTGACGATTAATTGTGACTCGAAATTATAATCAGTTGAATTATTTTTAGGGGATACACATCTACATTAGTAAATATCGATATACAATCTGAACAATTGGAAAAGAAATACTTTCCCACAATCGTTTTAAAATTTTTGATTTTGACTAATTTGAAACTAGATATTCTAAACACTATTAACTTCCCAGTCTTCATCTTCACTTATTTTTACCGCTTTCTTCGATTCTTCCCACAGGCGTTTGGTGAATGCTCGATCATACACCGACCAATGATTCATAAACTCGTGACAAAACTTGTAATTTCTACCACTTACACCTTCTAACTCTGATGCTGCAGCCAAATAAGCTATCTGCTTACCGACCTCTTCTTTTTTTTGTCCAATCATATTTATAAAGAAGCGGGACACATTCTGTACTATTTCTGGAAAATTATTCAGAACATTTGTGTCTCGAACCACGAAAGGATCAAAAGTATTTGCACTCACTCTTGTATTCTTCAATCTTTCATCCAGTTCTGCATTAAATAAAGCAATCGCTAATTTGGAATTTGATAGTGACGATATTGCATTATATCGCCCAATATCGTTCCAATGATCGAAATTTAATTCACCAACATACATTGACGCCGCTACACCGTTTATTATCCTGCTCGGCGCTGATGCTTTTATCTTAGGCAGCAATAGAAACGTAAGTAAGAAAGCTCCGAAGAAATTCACTTGCATTGTTAGATTCAAGTCGTCTGCTGTCAATTTGTCTGGAAGCGCTACCGCTCCGGCATTGTTTATTAATACATTAATTTTGTCTTCCATATTAACTTCATTTGCGAAATTTCTTACTGATTTCAGAGATGCTAGATCAACAGTTTTGTAGACAACATTTTGATTGCCAGTTGCTGCTATGATTTCGTCTCGAGCTTCCTTCAATCTAGTTTCGTTTCTACTTGCGATCACGACTCTAGCTCCTCGATTGGCCAGATTCTTAGCAGCTTCGAAGCCCATGCCTGAACTTCCACCCGTCACCACCACCACTTTTCCATCCAACCTCACGTCAGTGTCACACATGGTCAAGACTACTCGGACTGAAGTCGACCTATAAACTAAGGCCTAACAGGAAAAACGAAATCTTCACATACGACAAACTCGTTTAATTTATTTTTAAATTCAAGGCACTAAGGGACCTGAGTAATAATGAGATCTCATTTAATTTCCGCGTCGACTGCTATGATACAAACTGAGAGACTTCAACTCTTTTGCAGGATCAATTATTTGTTTACCAGTCCTTTTAATCCTTTTAGTTTTTAGACCGAATCCTCTTCGTTGATATCAGAATTAAGTTACAATCCATCACTAGAGTGGGTATGTTAACATAGCCTAACTGTTTGCCAAGAGAGATCTAGTGGTAGCTAGGTATTCCTTTTAAGTTGGTTACTGGATATATCGGTATATAAAAAAATAATTAAATGCCTTGACAATAAAAAGCTGTGGGCTTTCTTAGATATGACGTCAGATAATTCACCTTAAATGTCGATGATACGTCTATTGGTGTGAAAACCGCTGCAATTAATGGAAATACCACACTCGTATTATGAACGTGATTCATTACTTCCATAATTTTGGCATAAATATTTATCTTTGAACAGGAATTTAATATGAGTTTCATTAGTATCTCTGAAACTAGATCAATTCCAAAGAAAGCAGGCGGACATTAAATGATACCGTTTCGTTTATTGAGATCAACCTTTTTATGTGACTTGTTGTTTGCATTCCGGCTTGCGTGATTTTAAGATTCATGTTCTGTACCTTGTCTGAATCACAATGTCATACGCTTACCTTACAAAGATTTCGACCTACAATTAAGATTCACTGTAATTTAAATCTTTTTATAAGTCCAAGTTCAACTTCTACTCTCTCTCTCTCTACCATTTACCTCTTTCAACTATCTTCGGATGCAATATTTGTGTCATAATAATGGTCCTTGTTACCGCTATGCTATGTACGAAATAAATTATTGAATCTATTTGCATGAAATTTCTAGAACCAGTAAATCATTACAAATCACATTTGTGTTAGCATAATTACAATTATACTGATACTTATCGATGTTCTATATAGATCTTCTCAATTATAAACGCATAACCAGCTCAAACAAGCGATTAATGAGCCGTTAATGGCTTAAAAATACTGAAACATATTACCTACTACATAATGTTCAGTATTCCATGTTAATTTGTTGAACTATAACATTGGAAAAGGATTTAAACAGCAGTGATCGGAAAATTGGTGCGTCTGTGAAAGTTGCACTTTACCTATATATAAGTTTGCAGAAGAATGTGCCGTATCTATTTGATTGTGTACATTATATTGATGTTCGCTTTTGGTTATTGGGCTTCCGTAAGTAATGTCAGATTTTATGCCTACTTACCAGTAAAGATTTGTTGAAGTTTTCAATCATATTCTGGTTGCAATATAAAAAGTAATCGTCTCGGTGCTAGTCCAATGTATAAAAAAATATTAAAAACTTCGAACAGGAGTTTCATTAGTTACTGTTCCTCTCATCTCTCAAACCTTGAGCTCCTCCTGGAATAAATCGAACAATCTAAAATAAAAGAGGTGCCGCAATTGTAATTTAATCCCAACAAGAATGATAGATAAGGTATATTATATATAGATTAAACAAAAAAAAATACAAAACATACATAAACATAACATAAACAAGGATGAGCATTGTTGTACAAACAATTAGGTAACGGACATCCACAATTCGCCGGTATGTTTAGGTCTCATGTGGGCGAGCCTTATTACCTTTTCCATAACCGGGCACAAATTCCAATGTACAATATTTTTGTTAGTCAAAAAATAAAAGTAAATATCTACTGTTGTCGCGTTATGTTATAATTATTTATTATTAAAAATCTCGTTGCGGATCCTTCACTTATATTTCATAGCCATGGGTAGAGAGGAAAGTAGACTTATAAGTTAGGTACTTTAGAATTAAATTATAAAAAAAATTATAAAATTTAAATTAGAATAACAATCTTAATACACGTAACTTAATGTTGTAAAACTTTCGATAATGTTACACTTAGTGCGGATACTTGTTGTAAGAGGTGTGAACCCTGCTGTTGAGGTTTTGTGGGTTGGTACCACTACCAACCACTGCATTGCAAATCATTGCACTTCTATATTATTGTGTTTCCTGTTTGAAGTCAAATTATTGGCATAAATGTCTCACGGTGACAATTCGACGATGATGCTGCTGGCGTCTATAGGCTGTGGTTGCCGCTTAGCATCCATATGTTTACCATCTGCAATATAAAAAAGAACATTGATTCGATGTGTTTTTTTTTTCAGGACTCTTTTCGACAAGAACGAGCGAAGGTGAAATATTTTAATACAAAGTATATAACAAACGTGGTGGTTTTCACTGGAAGAAAGAGTCGCCACGACCCTTACTTGACCAACATGACAGGCACCACGCAGATGCCATTCGGCAATAATGTCAGTGTAAGTAGATTTAAAAAGTATAACACAAGCAGCTTTTGCCCGCGGCTTCGCTCACCTGAAGCTATATTATGATTAGAAATGGATCCCAATAATAATTGTATCAAAAACCAACAGTGATGATCTCTTCTTTGTATAGATTGAGAAGTAGATAATTATTATACCAACACGCCAGTATGTTTCCTATCGCAAGAAGAGATAAAGTACGAGAATAGGTACTTGACAAAAAAGTTTCTAGGACAAAAAGATTCTCAGATTTCGAATAAATTTATCGAAGTTCGACCGATTAAACAAAGTTTATGAATGAAATTTCGCTTTTAGGTTTTTTTTTGGGTCCTGCGTTCGATTCCCAGGCCGAGCAAAGTGTTATTGGGTTTTTCTATGAAATACCCAGTAGCAGCTCGGAGTTAGGAATTTGAGCCCGGTTAATGGCAATAGGCTCGCCCCCTATTACATGGGACCTAAACATACCGGCGAACTGTGGGTGTACATTAGCACGCCTCTGCCGAACCCTTCGGGGAATACAGGCGTGATGGTATTGGTTGCTTTATGATCGTTCACTGCGAGTTGGAGCCCCTGTTTTTCCATCTGACGAGCCACTAATGATAATGATGCTAACATGATCGCGATTGCAACTATAATTATTCAAATGAATCGCAAATAAATATCAAAACAAAACAGCATCAATTTTCTTTTTTTGGTTCATTGATAATTATTTTAAAGATTGGTTGGTGAATAACATGGATTCTATGACCACTTAGATAGAAAATATGGACATAGTTACTTGTAAAAAAAAGCCATTTACTATGATTTATCCTTTATTATGATTTATCCCCATCCTATTCGTCGAATTGAAAAATGAAGAAAAAAAATGAAGCGGCGGTAGCCTAATGGCTAGGGCGTCGGACTTGCGATCATGTGGTTGCCGGTTCGAACCCCACCCATTGCACTACCGACGTGAACCCACTTGTAACACAAGCAATCTAGCTTAGCACGAGGGGTTAACAAGAATACTAGTAATGTGCCAGCCGCATTGCTAGTAACTTTTTAAGAAAAAAAAAACAAAAAAAAATATTTTCTGAGGAGCATTGAGCCATTGTATATTTAAGGAACTCCACATGACAAACTCGTTTTGTCGCGATTTTTTCAATGTGACGCGGTCCTCAGCGGCAGCAGCCTGCCCGCACCGCATTTGTATTTGTAGGTTATAGTTACGGCTATAAAGCCGTGGTCCCATGTCACCGTAGTTATGGATGTGACGGCTGTAATCTGGACACCACACTGTAACTATCTGATGATTTGTATTCAATAAATTATTCATTAGAAAAGTGACACATGAATCACGAAACAGGAGAATTCGTACGGCAGCGATCTCAAAATGTTATAAAGATTCCAATACTTACTTAGTTCAAATATTGTTAAAACCTTTTACAGGTGGCTGTAACATTGACGCTGAAGTCCGGCGGAGACTTCAGATTTGTATCTGCATGCTGTGACTCCATCAAGTCCAAGTGGATGAACAAATTCATGAAATCCTTCACTAATTTGACCCTTGACCATTGTCCGTTCCCAGCAGTAAGTATCTATTGTTGTTCATAATAAGGTGTATAGAGGCAGCGGCGACAAAAGCGAAAGGAAATTTTGATTAACGAAGGAATTTCAAATACAAAATAAACTTTTTATCTATATATACTAATATATAAAGCTGAAGAGTTTGTTTGTTTGCTTGAACGCGCTAATCTCAGGAACTACTGGACCGATTTGAAAAATTCTTTCAGTGTTAGATAGTTCATTTATTGAGGAAGGCTATAGGCTATATCATGCTACGCGGACGAAGTCGCGGGCAGAAGCTAGTTATTTTAATAAAATCGTTTCTTGATAGGTACTACTAGGATTTTCTCCCGTATCGTGGGTGGAATTGCAAACACAAAATCTAACATACACAAACGCCCAGACCGGGAACAACTACCTATATGTAAGCCATACATACGTTTGCTCTGTGTGTGGATCGGACCCACAACACGTGGCGTTCTCTTTTTTATTTTCAGTTTATATAAAATAGTAATCCTATTTTCCCCGCTTTAAATACATACGAGTCATAATTATGCAACACAATCTATTTATTTATTTATTTATTTATTTAGGAAAGAAACAAACAGTCATTCAACACATAATAATCTAATCTGTGCTATTGGGCCCGTTAACAACACACCGGGGTAGATGATACTTGATCTGTGCCATCCACCCCGTTACCCAAATGACGTGGTTGGTACTACTGGGGTCGAAACATTTTTCCCAGCTGTCCCCTTAACGGGCGGGACGATCGGGGTGGATGGAGAACCTAGCTCAAGCTGTTCGCATTTCACAGGCCAAATACGTTTTCGTCAACATGGAATTACCACCGAAGAACATTCCGGTGCCCATAGCTGATGGCGACTACTTAATAAGATATGAGCTGTTCGTCACAGCTACCAAGGAGCCCATCATTGAGATCAACACGGTGCTGCACTTCGACCAGAACGCGAGGAGAGCCAAAGGAAAAGGAAAGTAAAATAAAAAAAAAATTGAATTTATTTTTGTTTCTTTATTTATTTATTTTCTTATGGATTAATTCGGCTAGCGACCTGACGAGCCTCCTTGTGGTAAGTAGTCATCGTCAGCCATGGACACCTGCAACACCAGAGGAGTTGCTGATACGCTGCTGACCCCAAAAGAGCCCCTACGGACTGCAGACTGCCAGAGCCGTTGCAACCGAGGGGGAACAGGCTCTTATCCGCAAAAGTTGAAACACACAAGATGTTTTACGACAGACTTCGACGTAAGGGTGGTCGCCAGCCAATCAGACCCTGAGGTCCTACCACCGAGCAAGTCAGATATTTTCTCGCCTCTTACGAGATGCCTATCTGAAAGGCAGTGAGAAATAGTATCTACAGTCAGACTACCTCAGGAATATACTCTTTTAAATAATGAGAGATTTATTGAAATCGGTCCAATTTTTTTTTTTTTTTAAAAGCTTACTAGCAATGTGGGTCGCACATTACTAGTATTCTTGTTAACCCCTCGTGCTAAGCTAAATGCTTGTGTTACGAGTGGGTTCACGTCGGTAGTGCAATGGGTGGGGTTCGAACCGGCAACCACATGATCGCAAGTCCGACGCCGTAGCCATTAGGCTACCGCCGCTTGAATTTATCTGCTTTAAGTCCACTTTTATCATCAATGTGCGGACTGCTGAAATTTGGAATGCGTTTCCCGGTTGAGTCTTCTAGGTAAGCGCGCGCTAACAGACCCATAGCAGTTCCTTTTCTTTGTAAATTTTATAACGTGGATCATATCATAATACACCTAAAGCTGCCATTTAAGCACAGTAGATATGATCTACGTGATATGTAGCACGGAGACGATTATATACAGGATATTATATCACCAGTTCTGTGTTATTAAACTGAAATTATAGTACTTAATCTGCGTTTCCCCAATTATTTCAACATTGAAATTTGGTGTAACATGACGTGTTTATGGTATACATTTTTGGTTTTCATTGTAGGCACAGAATTATTCGCCGTAAGTAAACTGTTTGAACTAATTTATATCAAGTAGGTATAAATAATATATAACATAACATAACACATACCATCACGCCTGTATTCCCCGAAGGGTTAGGCAGAGGCGTACTAATGTACACCCACAGTTCGCCGGTATGTTTAGGTCCCATGTAATAGGGGGCGAGCCTATTGCCATTAACCGGGCACAAATTCCTAACTCCGAGCTGCTACTGGGAATTTCATAGAAAAACCCAATAACACTTTGCTCGACCTGGGAATCGAACCCAAGACCCCTAGCATAGCAGTCGCACTCAGGACCACTTGGCTAATGAGGCAGTTCAGTTAAATAATATATCAAATATCAGAATTCGTTTAATAACACACTTTGAATAAATTGTGTTTGAATTACGATTTATTTTGGTCTCAAGTTTGTACTGGAAATTAGGTCCGACCCTGTGTTTTCGATTCATATTTCGAATTCTTATCCGATTCGCAACATTATCTAATGTCAATCATATTATGATTCACTGAAAGTGACCCTACTAGCCTTGCTTGCTTGTTCATCGTTCAATAGAATTTCAGTATCAGCTGATCCCGATTTGTATAATCGTTTCGCTTAGTAAGATGTCGGATTATACTTGGAACGTACCTACGGCATGATGTGTTCGTGAATCATATTGTTTTTTTTTTTTAAAGCTTACTAGCAATGCGGGTCGCACATTACTAGTATTCTTGTTAACCCCTCGTGCTAAGCTAAATGCTTGTGTTACGAGTGGGTTCACGTCGGTAGTGCAATGGGTGGGGTTCGAACCGGCAACCACATGATCGCAAGTCCGACGCCCTAGCCATTAGGCTACCTACGCTTGTTTTTTGAAATTGTGATTGTGAAATTTGCTCCCTGGCATTTTAGGTCCCCGAAACGATAGTTATTTTGTACTGATCACGATAAGCTTTGTCTTCCAGGCCCAGCTTCGTCATGGCACAGCAAAAATTAACTATTGTAATGCCAAATATGTGAAGGACTGCTATGCTATCACCAGGCGAGTCCGAAGAGGGGAGCCGTATAAGAGTAACTTTACAATAGCCCTACTACATACGTGGAACAACAATGTTACGGTAAGCGTTTTTCCTTTTAAAGTCACTCCTCTTAGTCCGGCGAAAGAAATTTTGGCTCCATAATTTTATTTTTTTATTATTAAAAAATACGTTGCCCCACACTAGGATTTTCTCCTGTATCGTGGGTGCGTTTACAAACACAAATTCTCACATAGTTACACAAACGCCCAGACCCGGAACAACTACCTGTAGATCATACAAATATTTGCTCGGTGTGGGGATCGAACCCACAACACGTGTCGCAGAAGCCGATTGCTCACCCGCTACGCCAAACGTGTCGACAGAATTGATACCTACCTACTATAATTTTAAAGAATTACATCTGTACACATTATGGAATTCAATAAAGTAATTTGTACCTATTGAAAGAACTTTTGCTCTCAGACGGCAAGGAATGTCTACAAAATGTTTGCCGTTTGATATGATGAAATGATTATTTTTTCACGAATAACGGCAACATTTTTTTGGCACGGCATTATAGGGTTTGAATTTGTCTGCCTAACCTTTTGGGGAATACAGGTGTGATTGTTTTGAATTAATTTGATATTTGTTTCAGTTCAAAGCAGTTCTATACCAAGGGGGGATCCCTATAGAAATTGTGAAGACGAAAGTGTGTGATGCAGTTGAGGTAGATTGGCTCTTCCAATTTTTTAAAACACATTCAACAAACATTGACTTCAGGTGCCCATTCAAACCAGTAAGATATACCTACCTATTATTTTATGTAAATACTAGCTTCTGCCCGCGGCTTCGCCTCCGTGGAGTTCGGTCTGTCACTCAAAGTTTTTTCAACGACCCATGTCTCGGTTTGTTCCGCAATCGCCACACAACGTAAAAAAAAATCCCCACGAAAAAAAATCCGTATTTACCCTACATTTTATTCTTTTTTGTCCTAAATGTAAGTAAGTAATGTTTATTATGAATTTAACACTTCCCAAATCAATAATCAAATGCATTTTTGCATTTTTGATTTTGTAATTTTCCAGAGGCGTCTGGTGTATCTAACCAGAAGACGCAGGTTCGAATCCTGCCCGCAGTCGAATATTTCCGTAACTAAAATACTTTAAAAGGTATTAACCCAAAGATGAGATTTTTAAAATTCTCGTCTGTTTGTTACGGGTCGGCGCAAAAACTACTGTACTTATAGATTTTAATTTTGTTATCACTGTTAGAAAGTATATGCTCCAACTTAAAAACTGGTGAACGTCTTATCTTTATGAATTAAACGAATCCTGAGACACAGTTTTACCTCTCTGATGTATACAGACCCATACAAAGAGATCATCACTGTTGGTTTATATTATTTTTACCATTTCTAATCCTTAAATAGCTTCACGTGAGCAACGCCGCGGGCAAAAGCTAGTAATTTAATATCATTTTTTATTTTTATTATCTAAGTCTTTTTATCACAAGTCTATGTGACGTCCATTTGTGAGAGAGTTTCGGTACCGTCTATAACACAAGATAAATCTTAGCATGGCACCTACTAGAGTTTATTCCTAACAATTTTTATTCTTTGTAACAACAGTTTTTATCTGTATGTTTCGTTTAAATCGACACCCTTTATTAATTACCCGTTTACTCTAAATTTATTATATTTATTTATGTTTAATTTTTGTTAAAATTTATTTCTTTTTAGGCCATTTACGCGTTGGTCAATTTGGAATTTCCACCAAAAAATACGCCACAGAGTATAATGAAAATATTAAAAAACGAATTCTATTGCAAGCTATATTTTCATATAACCAAAACTGAGGAGATGATATTGGAAAGCACTATTGCATTTCAATATAAGCAGTAACATCAAGATAGTGGTCAACTGGATGGCACCCACTTTATGAACAACACGAAAAAAAACCTTTGTCTCTAGGTGCTTACTACAAAAATCTAACGTCAAAACTTCGGATCGAAACGAAACAACGTTGATTTCAATTATTTTGATTTTACGATTTAACCATTAAGTTGACGATAACCGCGATCGATCTTGAATAGATACTGTACACTACCCGGGAATATACCTCTCCATCTGCTTGTGAAATAATTACTTTGCTAGTTAAAAAATAAAATTACCCATTGTTTGTTTGCTCATTAAAATACGTTAATTACGTAAACAAATAAATTGCGAAAAAATGCGAAACGTAGTCTGTCGAAACTTAGATTTAGGTAGTAGGCACCAGAGCCTCAATGCTACTATTTTAAGTTACATCAGAATTGATTTTCGACAGATTTTCCTTCAAAATCTGTCAATTCTTATGTCATTTAGAACGATTGGACGGCTATTCTGAATTGGAATTGGAAAAGTAGACTTTGGCCCAAGATATCTTGCTATCTCATCATATCATCCAAAAGAATCTGCTGACCAAAGACCTCGCCAAGACTTCTACAATAACCGGTTATATGCTGTCTGCATCCAACGTCTCGCAGCTACCATAATCATTTATTTGTCAAACATACTGTTTGACAAATAAATGATTCTGATTCTGATTCAACCATCACCAGGTCCATCGTCCATCTTGTTGGAGGTCGTCCCACATTACGTTTACTCCTGAATAAAATCTTCCTTTCGAGTACTTACGCTGTCATACTTTCTTTTTGTACTTTAACATATTGTTATAACTCGGGGGCTAAAACCACTGCCTTCTTAAACCATTGCCATGGTCTAAGTTTTATTGCCACGACATCATCATCATCATCTATCAGCCGATAACAGTCCACTGCTGGACGTAGGCCTCCCTAAATGTGCGCCATTTCGCCCTGTCCTCTGCTTATCGCATCCAGCTTCCGCCAGCAACCTTTCGCAAATCATCACTCCATCTTGCCGGAGGGCATGGAATGGCATAAATGGCAACTTTTGATATATATCCATTACTACTAGACTATTTATGATTATGGCGGATTTTAGTTTGTTAGACGGCCATTGAGTCTTCCATATCTACCTAAATAAATAACTAGTTAAGTATTCTCATAGTCGTCCTAAGAGCGACTGTTACGTTAGAGGACTTTCTATGTGATTCTTAGTAACATAGCCAGGCCCCTCTTTGTCACTGGGCATTATGGGCCCCTTATTCTAAAGTGCCTATGGCCTCCAATAGGATAAAGACGGCCCTGATTCGAAGCAACTCGGTGTTAGGATTCGTGCTCGGCTTACCTCCTATGACATAGGACCTAGAAACTAGTACGTCTAAATTCCGTCCAATATCTGTAAGATTAACTAATTTTGATGATTTTTTCGGGATCAACTGTATAGGTTGTTCTTAGCTATAATTGGACTCAGTAGGTGGTGTTGCTACCTACATCCTGTAGGATGCGGGTGAAACCACAGGCTGGTCTTGTATTATATAGATATTTGACATTGATATGCCCTCTAATCACGGCTTATTCAGCGAGTGAGCATTACACCAATCACAGGAAATAAACACACAGATTTTTATCTACAAAGTTATATTTTTGATCCATATCGTATGAGATCGGCAGCTCGTTCAGCAATGGCGATGATCACCGAGTTTGGGTACAACGATACTGGTGAGGGCAAAATGCTGGCGTCCACGATCCGTAGCCCTGACACTGATTTTACTCTGAAAAAAAGATAAAGCGGGTATCTAATAATGATAGAATTTACATGCGAAGCCAATAAAACCAAATTATTCTATAATCAACTTTTAAAATTAAAATATTTAAAGGTAATCAATGTAATATTAACATTAAATATTCACGAGAAACTCCAGTATAATAAGAAGGGACGTCCTAGAACATAAACCGTCCTTAGCTGTTAGGTTCTTGAAAAGGATCAGCTGTGTAGGTGTCCGTTTCGAATCTATGTGCCCGTTTTGGATCGGACAGCACTTTTTTAACATAGTATAGTATAGCCTGATAAATAAATGGTATGACGCTATACAAACTTTTTGCAAAGAAGTAACATTTATGAGGGTAATGATTACATTACATTATAAGGTTTCCTTAATAGGTTCTACTTCCAATTCTTACCGTAGTTCGTTATCAACGACCTTGCCCCCAGCGCAGGTCCCTCCAGCATGATGTCCTGTCACTGCCACTTCTCTGATGATGCATTCCAGGTACGCATCTGGAGGACTTGGTGTCAGATTTTTGTCTTGTTTTGGTTTAGGCTGGTTCTTACTGCTGGGGAAATATACAGATTATATGTAGGTATCTAAGGTATCGTAAGTGCTACGCTAGAGATCCTCATTTAGATTCCCAAGTCGAGCAGTCTCGTTGGGGTTCCTATGAAATTCTGAATTATTAATTCTAATTTGGGATTTGTGCCCGGTTAAAGGCAAAAGGCTCTCTCTCGGGACCTAACCATACCGGCGTCCTGTGGGTCTACATTAGTAGGTGCCTACACCTCTGAAGAAGAAGGTCTTCTTTGGGAATACAAGCGTGATGGAATTAGTTCTGATAGGAAGATTTACTACTCTACTACAAAGACCTCTCCCAGACTTCCCCAAGTACCGATTTACTAGATAATGTCAGGGCAGTTTAAAAAGCAAAAGCCTAACTAAACTAATTAAAACAAAACCCACAATCTCCTTCTCCTCTGCACTGGTCCCATCTGTTCTTCTCTGCTGTATCTCCATAGCGAGAGACATCTTTCAGGACGTGGCCAATGTATCCTGGCACCGATGTCCTGAAACGGCTTCGTAGATATCAACTGCTCAGCTCTTCGGATTGCTGCGGGGAAAACGATTTCCTTAGTCAGCCAAATACTTAAAAAAAATCTTGTTATAACAATAACAATAGGGTTTTACACCTTTTTTTGAAAACTGTTTTAAATTAATCCTTAGATCGTAATGATCCAGTAGAATTTTTATTTCAGTTTTATAAAACCGAAAAATGCCTCAAAAACTATTTTTAATTTATGATTTTGAATTTTCGCGCGGAATCGCTAGCCGCCATGCTACTTCGGGTCGTGACGTCACTTCATTAGTAAACAATACAACTGCAAAAGACCAAGTAACGTCAAGTTACTATCGGAGTGACATCATCGGAGTGACAGTTACACGTCGGAACCCAATATGGCGGATGGCGTTTTAAAACAGATTAAAAAGACTATTTTTGAAATTGAATTATAAAATTTACATTGCATTTTTATAAATAAATACTAACGTTTCTCGTTTACTTTTTTAAAAATCTATCATAAACATGCATTTTTATATTTTTTCTTACATGGTGTAAAATACCCTATTAACAAACTCACCTTGAACGATACACTGAACATCGTAATACTGCTCTAAGTAGTTGGGATCCACAACAGGAGGTGTAGCGGTGGTCGAGTCAGCCAGAGTGACAGACCCTCTACTCCTGGGCTGGAGGCACGTCGAGAGGAACATGAAACCTTCTTTGTTCGTGTTATTGTAGAACGGGTAAGTATCGCGGAATACCTTTGAACAAGGTTACAATTTAAAACCCTGCTACCAAAACTGTATTTAATGGTTTTAACAATAAGATCCACTTTTTATATCATCAATGTAAAAATGATCACAATGTCTACCTGTGGTTTGTAGTTAGACAGGTCTCTCAATAGTCTCTCACTCGCTGTTCCCATGGAAAACAGCATGACAGCTGACGTGTTCTGATATTCTACGCCTGATAGAGGTGGAAATGACAATAGACCTGTGGAGATAACATGCTTATTACGTATAGTTATATGGTTGAAGAACTTTACTGCTGGGCTCGCCTGGATTGGTGCCACCATATTACTTAACATCTCTGTCTTTTAATTTTAAGCAAAATGTTGCGACACTGTCGCGGCATCAGTGTAGCTGCGTTCGCCTCGAATGTCGTTATAGTTCGCGCAAAATAACTTGACCCAAAACTAACGGAGAGGGGGAAAGTTTGCGCAGTGCATTTGCGTGCAAAATGTACTAAAAATCGACTACTGCGCATCCGCTATTTTGGTTCAAGTTATTTGGCGCCAACTGTACCTACATTTAAATAGTACATTAATCTGCCGCTCTTTCGTGACGTCACTGAATGACGCTACATATATTCTTTTTTCGAAATTCTGCCTTTACCATCAGGCGGCCCTTACGCTTGTTTTTCTTTTTATACCTGACTAGCTTCTGGCTATCTAACACTGAAAGAATTTTTCAAATCGGACCAGTAGTTCCTGAGATTAGCCCGTTCAAGCAAACAAACAAACAAACTCTTCAGCTTTATTATTAGTATAGATAATATTGAAACAAAAGCATGACATTTTAAATTAAAAAAAGGAACAGCTGACGAGGTTGTGAGGAAACGCAAATTATTTAGAACTTACACAGATACAAATAACTAGGCAAAGGTGTTTTGATGTACAGCCTCTATGTATATAGGCCTATGTGTCATGTAGGTAAAGGGGCGAGCTTTTAGCCATTAACTTGGCTCAAATCTTTATGTACACAACAGAAAGAAGGTAATGTTTAATCGTGTGAAATTTCTGTTTATAAAGGGGGCAACAGTAAGGACAATTCAATGGGCCCCACATTCCAGTCTGTCTATTGTGGCCAATAATTGCTGATGCAGGTAAAATGTTTTATACTAACCAGTATTTCTCCAGAAGTAGTCGAAGAGCGTCGTGAACGTGAACACTTTGGACAGAGTGACGCTGGCAGGCCGCTTGATGCTAACATAGATAGGCATGTTCATGTGGTCGTGAAAGTTGATACCCACATCTGGATTACCTGATACTTGTTTTATTTTCAATCTAAAACAAATATTAGAATTAATAGACATTAGGAAGCATAATTTCTCTCCAGAGCCAAATTTCACCATGTCGACGAATAAAATAAAAAATGGAACGAAATTTATGATATTAGCAGTGTGTAATTCAATGGGAACAGGAGTTGGTAAATTGAAGTTTTTTAAAAATAATATTTAAAATTATGAAAGTTAGGTTAGACCTTAAATAAAAATACATTAGGTACTTTCTTGCTTGATAATTGACTTCGTGAAAGTAATGAAAAAGAAATAGGAAGAAACAACTAAGTATCGGTATTTTCGCCAATACCAACCCACATGAGCAATATTTTTTATCTGTGGTCAAGCTGCCTCTTTTTTTCATTTTAATTTCTTTTCATTTGAATCTTCATATCACTCCCTCTTTAACTTTATCAACACTTCCATCTTGTGCGACGTTAGCCATTGTAACGCCCCCTATCTCAAAAGGGCTGGGCTCAGCTTTGGATATTTTGAACTATGATTTTTTATGAATTTTTGCTTACACACTTCGATGTCCATAGTTGTCCATTGATACTACGGCTGACAAAGCAGTAAAAATGAAAGCATGAACGGGCTATGGCGGTGATTTTTCTGTACCTATTACGATTACAAACTAGACAGCAGGATTACGTACCTTTGCAGCTTAAAGCCATGATAGCGTAGTAATATTACCTGCATTGGACTGCAATATCGTATACAGTCTCCAGTTAGAATACGGCACGCAGCTCTGACTTTTTTTAAGTCTTGGCAGATTTCACGTGTTTGTTTTCATGGTGGTCTAATAGCCTAACCCCTTTTAAGATTCCCAAAAACCCCATTCTAAGAGGTGATCCCTCTTTTATGACTTAGGGGGGTAAACGAGCAGACGGATCACCTGATGGTAAGCGATAACCGCCGCCCATGGACACCCACAACACCAGAGGAGTCACAAGTGCCTTGCCTGCCTTTTCAAAGGGTTTGGGCTTCCGGTAACCTCACTCACTCGGCGAAACACAACGCAAGCGTTGGGATTTCTGTGAGGCCTTGGTATCACTCCGGTCGAGATGACCCATTCGTGCTGAAGCATGGCTCTCCCACGTTAAGAATCCCTGCCCAGAGGGACACTTCTTAGACCACCAGTCAATGATGTTTATTATACACGGTTGATGATGATTACCTTTGCAGTAACTCCGGTGGTCCTATCCCGGACAGCATCAGTAGCTGCGGGGTTTTGATAGCCCCGGCCGATATTATAATCTCCTTCTTTACGAATATATTATCCAGCTGGTGATGGTTCTTTAGGATATACAGCGAAGATGCGGTTGTATTTACAAAACGTATCTGAAAGATATTTAATTTTTTATAAAATTTGTGCGGACTTTTTTCTATTTTTCAAGCTGTTGCTTCTGCCCGTGAACTTCTGTCTTAAAAAACTTATTTACTTCTGTTTCTTAGTTTGTGTTGTAATACAATATGATAATAAATTGTGTAGCAATACAATTTATTATCATATTATCGTAAAAAAAAAATACAAAACAGCGCACTTTAGTATAAATTACTTCAATTAGTGAATTATTTTATTTATTTATTTATAATACTTTATACACCGTTGGTACAAAGGCGGTCTTAAATGCCATTAGGCATTTTCTGCCAGACAACCTTAGGGTGATACACAGATAATAAAATAATAAAAACAGTAGATGCACTAGAAAATAGAGAGATAGTGAATGACTATCCTACTTATATAATCTTACATATAATAAGAATGTAAGTGAGCCGTGTCTGTACATTGCTTATATTTACAAAAAAACTAATTTGGGGGACTCAGAATCAGTAACACAATCCATTTCTATTATTTTTGGAACTTTTGTCTGTCTGTTTGTCTGTCGGTTTGTCTGTCGGTTTGTCTGTATGTTTGACCGCGCATCAAATGATAACTACTGTAGAGATTTGGAGGAAGTGGGCAGGAATTCATAGCCTGTTTCTTGGATTAACATTTAGGCTATTTTAAATTCAAATCGGTTCTCTCTATCAAAAGTTATTAACACTTTAATTATTGAAAACGTTGACTTTTAAAAATAAGCATTGAAGTCAATTTCTTTTTCAAGTATTTCTGTACTAGACTAGCACGAATCAAAAATTATAACAGAATCAAGTAATAAAATTAAAAAAATACATTTACAGGGCCTAAATAACATAAAACAAGAAAATAAAGCAGATCAATCAGAAACCATTATTGTGACCAAGAATTGATTATTAGTACAGTAATTCTAACTCTACTTATACAGGGAATCACGGGACATACATAGGATTTATCCAGCGAGCACAAGCCGGTGTAAAAACTAAATATTTCAGTAGGTTATAGAAGTAAACAAAGAATGACAACTTACTTTCTAGCGGACTAACATGACATCGTTATTACCTCAATGAAATTTGATTCGATAACAGGTGTCATTTTGAGTTGACATTTTTGACAATTATTGTTTTCTTCTTTAAAGCATCCAGCCATATAGTAACTTATTTTATAATTTGAAACCTCCATAGTGTAGATACAGTGCGCACACTTTATTTGAGAAAGTAACTAAAGAGTTTCCATCTAATCGAATAATTAAATAATATACCCGAAGAATATACCACATATGTATGTATAATAATAATAAAAAAATGCAACGTGCGTTAATCTTAATTTACTGACGCCGAAACAGTTTTGAAATTAAGTAATTTATAGGTCAGAAATACGGTATTCAGAGGTCCATGGCGCTAAGTCTATTACAAATATGGAAAATCAAATTTTTCGAGGTGGTTAGTTGAAACTTGGAGACGACAACGTCTCTCAGGTCAGCTAGTTATACATAAAAAAATACATAAATTTACACCATAGATGCATTACTTATATATGAATTACGTAACTCATAACTTATAAAGTTCTTTAGGAAGGTACTTCAGTTTTTACTGTTTACAGCTACTGTGGTATTTTTCAGAAACTTTGGGGAATCTAGTGCCTAATAAAAGGCACGTATTCTCCGTAGTAGTAGTACTTAGTACCAACCAGTAGGAAATATAACCTAATTACAGACCAGTATTAAAACCATTATTTCTTTTCATAGCACGGAATATCCTCATGGATCGTCTGCCAGGTGAGCAGCATGCGTCGGACTCGTACCAACTAAAAACCGAAAGTAGGTTACCTTTATTGCCTACTTGCCTTTATCTGCCCTATACTCATGACCATTGGATTATGGACACTTACCACGAACATGGCGAGCACTACTTTACGCTAATAATATGTTCACGATTGCCATCGAATTGATAACCCAGTATTGCGTCCGTTACCCACAAAATGCGAACAAGCAACACAGTACTATAAAACCTTTCAGATTATAAAATGTATACCTTTCTTTATAAATGGCTTGACCACCACGCCTGTTTTGTTCCCTCCTGACTAATCAGGTACCTACTTATTTTAATCAGAGTTAAGAAACAAAACAGAATAAGTACGTTACTCTATGTTCAGACGACAAGAATCTCTATAAATTATAATCGTTTAGGTACAATATGATCAAAGCTTCGCTCAGTCCTTAGGCGGTGGAATGGATTCAGTACTTAGCTAACACTTACAGAAACCGCTTGTGTTTTTAACAAAACATGTAGATTCTTTCTCTTCAAGGCAGGTTTCACATAAGCATCCAAAGTCGAGAACCTTGCCCCTTCCTTGATAGTGGCAGCGGGTCTTCTGAAGATCGTCTGTCTATTGTTTGTGATAGAAGACGCTAGTCTGAATGTGTTCATTAGCTCATTGTCATCATCTATCAGTTTTAGTTTCATTGGTACCTGAAAATGGATACCTAGCTATATTTACTTTGAACGTTCTAAGAACCTCATCGCTACGTTCTGAAGACATAAGAACCTCATCGCTAGAATCAAAAATATTAATTGCCGACATTTCTGGTCAGGTTGTGCAGGTTGAAGTTGAGCTAGAAATGATCGCTAGATGTGCTTTTTACTTAATTATTCTGATACTGATGAGCAAGCCAGTATAAAAAAAAACGCGTAGTTAAAAATTCTATTTGAAGACTTGGTATGTAGGTACTTGACATCCTGTAGCTCTACGAAGATATCTAATCATAGCAATACGTTTTTGAATATCAGTATACAGTAGGTACCTACCTACATTGACAAAAAGGATTTTAAATCTTTAAAAAATTGCAGCTGCCGAAAAACTTAGGCCCACTTGCACCAACTTCTTAAATGTATTTAAATCATATTTAAATACAATTTTTCATACAAATTTTGTGTTTAAATACAATTAAACACGTTTAACAAGTTGGTGCAAGTGGGCCTTAGACTTTTTCGAGATAAAATAAAAATGAACATTAAATCCTTTATACCTTTGCCCCAGGGCAATCGCCATCTACAGCACAATGTCCTGAATCAAAATCACTCCTTGCCGTGCCAAACGCCTTTATAAAATAAGGTCTCAAGTCTTCAGCACTCCATCCTTGGAAGCCGAGTTGAGCCCATCTTTCATAGTCTTCGGGAAGGCCGAAGCCGTGGAGCAGGAAGTTGATCTGGCCTGATCCACCGAGGCCTTTGCCTCTGGGTATGAATTGAGACTGAAAAATCATAGTTTCGTATTGTATTGAAATAAATAATTAAGGGTCCGGCGGAGCTTAAATAGCCCACAAAAACGTAATACCAAAATAAAACGTAATTCAAACAATATTTTATCGATACCGTCGTATTGTATCGGTATTGTCGATACCGTTAACCTAGATTCCTACCATAGGTACCATTTCGTCTACTACTACTTCAGTGGAAATAAGCGATCGGAAAATCGTTTCAAACTTGGTAAAGTTATCAAGAATTGAATTGTACCTATTTTGGACGAAATTGTAGAGCAGGAACCTAGATTAACAACGGTATCGGTAGCCGAATAATACACATTGAATAAGTTGTGTTTGAATTACGATTTGCTTTCCATAATTCGATAATAAACGTAGCAATTGTGTCAGCCTTATTCCAGGCCAGATTTTCAATGAATAATTTCTATTCAATTTAATCCATCAACTGTGAAAAACCCTGCAATAACGTAGGGTAGGTAGATAGCCCAGATATTTAGTCCATTATGACAGACCATTACCTACCTGTCCCCAGAGCCCAAAGGATGAATACTTCTGTGGCATTGTCCTCACGGCCCAGTCGTTAGGTCCCTGTTGAGCCGCTGTTGGGGTTAGCGGAATTTTGGTGAAGTAGCCCATGTGATACCCGGCTTCTATTAGCAGCACCCTGGTCTTTGAGTCTTCTGTGAGGCGGGACGCAAGCACACACCCTGCTGTGCCGGCTCCAACTAGAGTTTGTAGAAAAAGTAAAGAATGGAAATCTTTCTTCTTGGTGATTATTTTATCATGATAGAGTAGGTTGGTAGGTACCTACCTAGGTGTCAAATCAGTCACTTCGTTACCTAGCTGACAATCTACGCTATATAGGTACATACCTACCTACTTATAGTTATTTTTATACCTATATTAATAATTATATAAAAGCGGCGGTAGCCTAATGGCTAGGGCGTCGGACTTGCGATCATGTGGTTGCCGGCTCGAACCCCACCCATTGCACTACCGACGTGAACCCACTCGTAACACAAGCATTTAGCTTAGCACGAGGGGTTAACAAGAATACTAGTAATGTGTGTCCCACATTAATAGTAAGCTTTTTTTAAAAAAAAAATATGATCAGGTACCAAAGATATTATGATCGTCAACCAATTAATAGAGAAACATAAAGGTTAACAAATTGTGTTACAAGGAATTCTACTACTTACAACTTAAAGATTCAATAAATAGAAATAATGATAATAATCGTAATTCGGGATCAGTTGCTATCTAATTCATAAAGGCTTTATAAAATAATTTACTCACCAATGATGTAATCGTATGACTTCTGCGGCTTATTGACTATGCTTGTGTACACATTCACATATCTTTGATAGACCACATAAGACACACATGCCATGAGAAGCCCGAATAAATACGAATATATTGCCATTTTTATTTACAGACACATTTAACGCCTTCACAAAAAAATATAGCAATCAGTTGCTAGAAAGCCGATAAGATTGTATTACGTTAATAGGCTTTGATAGGTGCTTGTAGGTACACTTCTATTTCTAACGCTTGAGGAACTTCGGCAGCAGAAGTTTAAGATAGAGGAATATCTGATAGTCTAGACCCTGTAGTTTGATTTCTATAATGTTATTTAATTCTTACGTTACCTCTAATTGAATTAGGGAGAGATTGTCAACATTTTTTAGTTCTTATTAGAATTTAATTGGAAGTAAATAGGTACATAATTTTGTCTCGTAGGTACCTACAGTGCACTCAGCCAAGCCACTAAACTGCCTCATTAGCCAAGTGGTCCTGAGCGCGACTGCTACGCTAGAGGTCCTGGGTTCGATTCCCAGGTCGAGCAGTGTTATTGGGTTGTTCTATGAAATTCCCATTAGCAGCTCGGAATTAGGAATAGGCTCGCCCCCTATTACATGGGACCTAAACATAATGGCGAACTGTGGGTGAACATTAGTACGCCTCTGCCTAACCCTTCGGGGAATACAAGCGTGATGGTATGTTATGTTATGTTATAGTGCACACATAATTCAACACTACCTAAATATTGTATAAATATATAGGCATTTCTGACCATTATTTGATGTTTTCCAATACCTACACAGCAAACAACCTAGAGTTTAATCTTATTCACAGTTCAGGATAGGTAGAAGATAATCTTAATAACAAACAGTTGGAATGAAGCAGTATTACTTCATCTTAGATACAAAATGTTTGCGGCACCTGTCCGCTAAGAGGATTAGTTTACGATACGACAAAGCAGCGGGAAATCAATACTTTCTTTATATTATGACATGTCATAATAAACCTACGCTGTCTATCCTCAATGTACGCTACCTATTATTGAAATTACAATTTACCTACAAGAACTTTGCAAAGTTTAGTTTTAGAACTTTATTATGAAGTTTTAATAATGATTTAGTTAATTAGTATTCCTTAAAAATACTAGTAACTGTGTAACAACGGGACATGGGCTGGTTGGTCTTATCTACATTCTACATACCTATGTGTGCAATAAATTATTTTACATCTGATATAGTTAATAGGACCCCACATTATTGGGGATAAGGGCATAAAGGTTTCTTAATTTTTTTCTTCCTGCCTTTAATAGTACGTAAAACTAGGTTAATTAAAACAAAATTCGTCTATAAATAAAGTTTAATTATACTGCAATAATCTAAACATACAAGGGGATGATTTTATTACAGAATAATTTTATTACAAAAGCATAAGAAACTTGTTTTCTTAAAGAGATGTTCTTTGTTTTTGTAACACTTCTAAGATACAGGATTACAGGGAAGATAATAAGTTCAAAGATTTTCAACAAAATATAGTTACAATAATATTTCGTTGTGGAAACAATTAGTAATATTCAGGCTGTTATCCGCAACTTGACGACTAATCGCGAATTTATTATGAGGGTGGGAATTATATCAATTCATTGTTCCTAAAGAAATCCAGCAAACTTTTAATGTTAATGCCCATCTCTCAGAAGTCTCATACAGATTATTAAACACAACAGGGACAGCTAAAACCATTAAAAAATATTTATTTAAAAATAGGCTGCTTTTACTTCAATCTTGCCTCAAAGGCAAAGATAATGTTGACGGTGGAGCAAGAACAACCAGAGGGTGCCTGTTCACCCTACTTTTGGAATAGATAATAAATCAAAATAGACATACTATGGTCACAGTGTTATTACAGCTACAAAACAAATAATAAAAAAAAGGTTTGGGAGCCATCAGGTCCACAATGATGAAGTATTCATAGTGATAGTCTTAAGAAGTTTGTCTTAATCACAGTTTAAAAATCAACACTTAAAATCATCTTCTATTTATAATTCAATGTCTCCACCATCTTCAATCATCTCTCCCGTAGCAGGCACCATCACAGGTGCTTCTATGACTTGTTTGCGTCCCTTGGCATCCACAACCTCAATAGTCTCAGGCTCAATGTCCATATCTGTCTCCTCTTCCAACTGCCTCTGTTTAAGACCAGCTGCTGGTGATCTGAAAGTTTTAAGATAGATAAAGTCAGTTTTTTTTTATTTGTGATCAAGTTTTGTAATCATTGTGAATATTCAAAGTATAAGTTACATAAAGTTGATATTACAAATAAAACTCATACATATATAACATCACACCTGCATTCCCTGAAGGGATAGTCAGGGATGTACTACTAATGTTCACACAGTTTGCTCACAACACACAAAAACTACTGGGTGGATTTCAAAAATTACTTCACCATTATATTGTTTTTTTATGGTATAGGGGGGCAAACAAGCAGACAGATCACCTCATGGTAAGCGATAACCGCCGCCCATGGACACCCGCAACACCAGAGGAGTCGCAAGTGCGTTGCCCACCTTTTAAAAGGCTTTGGGCCTCGTGTAACCTCACTCACTCAGCGAAACACAATGCATTGTTACAGTTTTCAGTGAGGCTGTGGTATCACTCCGGTCGAGCCGGCCCATTCATGCCAAAGCATGGCTCTCCCACGTGTTAAAATTGCTACATTATTTTTCAGCTATAGAATATTTTGGGCCACTAGTTTCTAATAAAGTACCTAGGTAAAATACAAGATCCACTCAAACGAACATGTTATGAAGGATTTAAATTAATCTATTCCTGTAGCTCAATTATAGGGTTGAGTAGGATTGGCCTGAGTGTGACTGCTGGATGTAAATTAAATATTTATACAATGAAAGCTTGTTCCGTTTCATGATGAATCTCTGACCTGTCATTTCCAAACCAATTTACCAGGTCAAGCCATCCCAAAGTCAAATTAACTGTTAGGGAAGCTGGCCGCTAAAGCAACTCTACTCCAGCCTAGCACTGCCTATAGTGCTTACACCAAAGGCAACAATGCATGTAGAACTTACTTGATCAATGAGATATCTCGCTGTACTTCTCTGACATCTCTCTGCCATTCTACTTCCCTTCCTTTTCTCAATCTCTGCATAATATGGTTGTTACTCCTTCTCTGTCTAATTTCTTCAACCTTCTTCATTGCATCAATGGTCTTAGCCCATAATTCTCTGCTGTATTTCAAAGGCGCATTTCTACGTTTTTCAAACTCGAACGAAGGGTCAATTGCCAAATCTTTGCCAGCAGTCTTACGGTAGGCTTTGGTCCATTTGGTTTTACGTGGGTTCTTCTTCTTTTTGAATGCTGCATGGCATTTTGATCGACAAAATCTGAAAATCTGTTGATGTATAGGTTAGTGGAATAATATTGTGAAACACTTGAATATTGCGGTTCATAAATCTTTTCAATATTTACCTTGCAGTCATTTCTGACAAATTGTATGCCATGTCCAGGATAAATCCTGGACGAACAGAAATAACAAGTTTCTATACGCATTTTTTACACGTGCTGTTTTGTTTGGTGCACGTCAAGAAGGAACAATATGGCCGCTTTGTCTGACGTTTTGATATGGCGGTACTGCCACTTTTAATAAATGTAAACAGCAATTTTTATATAGTATTTTTTATTTACAAGCAGAGCATCATAAAAGATAAATACCCTTTTTTGAAAATATTTTAAATATGTAGGTAATTTAAGATTGATAGGTAGGTAATTCAGTAAAACGATTTTGAAAAAAGAACTAACTCGTTTTACCTTTGCTACTTGATAATAGATGGCAGCATCGTACATTACTAGACCTATTCACTGCTAGATAGCGCTACAAGAGTGAACTTACTACATATCGAACGTAAAACTACCGTAAAAGTAATTACTTTTCAATCAGCTTGGCCATTTATAGTGTTCCTAAAATACCGTCGTGTTTACACACAGGGATGGATGGTAAGCTTCTAAATTACTTAATCGTTCAATGCAGACAGATGATTATGAATGCATTTCCTAGGATGTACCTACCAACTTGGATGGAATATTTCTTTGTTATTTTTAGATTTAAAATAATTTGAATAGCTATCATATTTTTAGAGCAAATTCTGTATGTTTAATAAGAAACAAACTCAATCAAATTCAAGAAATTCAAAAACACTTTTAATAGAACGGAATGGAACATTAAAAGTTTTTTTTCTGCACCATTTACATTCGAACAGTTCAATAGGAACAATTTTCATCTGCTATACTAATTAGGATTAAGTAACTGTAATCGTGAGTAGGTAAGGTTGGTAGCCCCAGTGATTTTTCCTATTGTTAGTTAAGTCGATATTCCAAACTATAAAAGTTGAACCTTGCTTATCGAGAAACAAATCTGGGACAATAACATAGTTATATAAGAATAACGACTTTGGCTTTGAAATTTTGATAGTGCCATTAACACTAGGTACTGTTGAGGCCCAGGTCTGTAATAATGGGGGGTTTACGAGTTTAATTTAAATAATGCACAATAAGAAATCCTTATTCTAAACTCTTACATCAGCTACGCCCCTGCATTTGGGTAAAACAAGGCAATAAAACATAAAAAAAAAGTTTTACCCAAATAAAAAACAAAAAAGTAACTAACTACCCGCCTATGTCCTAACTCGAAACATTAACAGGCGAAAAGAATTCACTTACAACCATGCATGAGGCTCGCCCCTCACAGCAGGATAGTCTATGGCATGTGTATGATTAAGATATCATTAAAAATTAACAAAGCTTTAGCATAGTTAATAAATACTACACGCCATCAACTTTGACGCACCAAAACGCCTGAAAAAGATGCGCCACGGCCTCCTATCCAATGATGCTTCAAAGTTAATTACATTGAAAGCTAAGCATCATGCCTGAAGGGTTAATGAGACTGAATATAAAAAGAATCAATATCATATTTTATGCAAAAACTTTAACTTCTTCTACATGAGTAGAAGCACTAGTAGACACTAGACACAGTCACACTCACACACAGTAGACACTAGCATACTTTAATATACACATTAAGTGAACCACTCTAACACTTAGGTACGAAAGGGACTGGACCCCACAACACAGGGAATCCTAGTGTGGGGGCCAGAGATATTGTTTTCTGTCTTCTAGTGTCTAGTAACTGTAATATGTGTATATGTATTGTACTAATGTTTGAGATAATAAAGAAATTTTTATTTTTTTTATTTTTATTCTAACGCAACTGAGTCAGAGAGAGGGAAAGTTTAAGAAATCATATTAATCCTGTCATGAATTCATTCCGAACTATAATTAATTAATTTCCATGACTAATCTTAATACCCCTCTTTATTATAATATTATATAATAAAAATAAAAAATATTTGCTGAATCATATGTGTCCAACTCAGACACCCTTCGTTAGGACTATGTCCATTTCACGAAGTCGATACAGCATGTGCAGGGTCCCCCTCCTGCTAGATAAAATAAATCCCTCTAAAATTTTTATATATTCGGAATGCCTTCAACCGACAACGCAGTGGCATCTTTTCCCTCTCTTGGCTCGTTCAGACAGCACATCTGGCAGCTCATGAGATATGAAAACAAACGAACAAAATTTTTAATATTAAATATTCTTCTTTTACCAAGCAAAATTAATGACCTATATATATAAAAGACAGAAAGCGATAATCAAACCAATACATAAAAAGAACTCTAAAACAGATCCAAGCAATTATCGTCCCATAGCCCTACTGCCAACAGCTTCTAAAATTTTCGAAAAGACTATGTGTAACCGTGTATACCGCTTCTGCGAAAAATACGAGATCTTTGATGAGAGCCAAAACGGATTCCGTAAACAACGTTCAACAACACTTGCTGTCTATAAATATATACAAGAAACTATAAATATAATAAATAACAAACAATATGCAGTTGGAATACTCCTAGATATGACTAAAGCATATGACAGAGTACAATTTAACATTCTACTGTATAAGTTATATCAAATAGGAATTCGTGGAAATGCCCATAAATGGTTTGAATCATATTTAAAAAATAGAGAACAATATGTAGAAATAGAAAATTATGACCTTAAACTTAAAGAAATCTTACACATTAGATCTGACAAAAAAATTATAAACGCATCAATACCACAAGGCAGTGTAATCGGTTGCTTACTTTTTTTAATTTATATCAACGACCTCCCGAAGATAACAAAGGAACCGTGTGTTCTATTTGCAGATGACATATCACTGCTTACCTCATGCAAAAACGTGAATGGACTAAACGAGCGGCTGCAAAACATTTTTGATAGAATTGAAGAATGGATGACAGAACATAATCTTGAAATCAACTATGGGAAAACTAAATTAATGACCTTTTATCCATATCAAAAGACCCCCTTAGAAATTGATTTTTCCACCAAAAATACAAAAATAGAAAATGCCAAAGACTTCACACTATTAGGAATATCAATAGATACGAATTTAAACTGGAAGACTCACGTAAAAAACATCCGATCAAAAATATCTAGATTCGCTTATGCTCTCCGGGAAATTAAGAACACCACTGACTTTCAAACAGCGCTAACTACTTACTATGCCTACGCATATGCTTGGCTTAGCTATGGAATTATCTTGTGGGGTAATAGCACAGACACACCTTCTCTTTTTATTCTTCAAAAAAAACTAATTCGTATCCTAACCAACATAGACCAAGCCGATAGTTGCCAACCCTACTTTAAAAAACTCAAAATACTTACCTTACCATGCATCTACATTTTAGAAATATGTAAATTTGTGAGAAACAATACTACCTTCTTTACTAAGCGTGGAGACAGACATGCAAATAGATCACTAAGACACAAAAACCGATTAATGTTACCTACTTCCAACATGACCCTTCATTCCAATAGTCCATACGTTATGTCAATAAAAATATATAATAAACTCCCAGAAACACTAAAAGAAGAACCAAGAAATATAGCGTTTACAAATAAACTAAAAACAATACTCATAAATAAAGCCTATTATAATATAAAAGAATACATCGATGATAAAGATTTATAATAAATAAATACAAAAATATAATAAATATAATATGTAATATTATACAATATGATATTTAACTGCATAATACTATATAAATTTAATGAGTAATAATTAGAATAACAATAAAATAATAATAAACAATATAAATAATAATACCTAAATAACATTGAAATAATAGTTTAACTGCCCAAATAAGTTTTAAACAGAAACTGGAACAAAAATACTAAAATAAAAAATAGCATCCTTCTCTCCCCTACTTTGCCGTGCCCTACAGGGTCCATATTGTACCTACTTATATATTATGTAACACCTTAATAAGACATATGGAGTGCAATAAAGATATTGTATTGTATTGTATTGTATATATTATGAAGCAATCTATAATCTAACATGAAAAGGCTTTAACCTATTTACATGCACTATATCTCTATATCGACTATTATTTATTTTCCTAATTACATAATTTACATTAGAAATCCTTCTTCCAATCCGATAAGGTCCTTTATATAACCTACACAATTTTAAACTTTTACCGTCTATTCTCCTAGGAGTATAAATCACTTTAACTTTCTTATCATAACTTAATTTCTGTTTTGTCTGTGTTTTTCTCAAATTATGTATAGCTTTTTGAGATAAGAAATTTTGAAAATCATGCCTTCCCACATAATCAATTATGCAATTTCGCCTATCAGAATTAACAACCATATCAGTCTGGAATAAAGGTTCTCTAGCATAAATCATCATGTGTGGTGATATCTTAATGCTTGACTGTTTACTTGAATTATATGCATAACATACTAAGGGTACATAACTACACCAATTCCTTTGGTCTGCAGAAACATACATAGACAACATTTGTGTTAACGTTCTGTTAAACCTTTCTACTAGACCATTGGAAGCCGGATGAAAAGCTGTAGTAAAGCGAGATTTACCACCAAAATATTCAACAGTATCTTTAACCAGATGTGATGTAAATACTGAACCTCTATCTGAAATAACTTCTTTCCTCGGGAAGATCTTCAGGTTATAGGTACGGCTCCCTTATCTCTGAAGTCGTCAGTGCGCTCCAGCGTGGTCCGAGCTTGCTCGCCGGCGGATTTTATTTTACGTCTTCTGAAAAATACACCAAACCAATTAATATTTAATTTTTGAATTACCCGGCGCCTCCACCAACTTGTTGAGGCCCAGGTCTGTAATAATGGGGTGTTTACGAGTTTAATTTAAATACTTAATGCACAATAAGAACTCCTTATTCTAAACTCTTACAGTACCTACCAAAATTACACTAAGTCCTTACCAGAACCACCAGAACTAAATTTGCAGTAGGTAGGACTTACGTGCAATGTACTCTTTCTGCAATAGGCAAGTCCTACATATTATGTACTTAGTGTATTCAAATTCGAACTCCGTCCCACCCAATAAGTCCGTCACACCGTTTGGAATAATTATACTTATTGTGAAAAACATACACATTTACGTGCGAAAAATATTACCATAGGTAGGTAAGTACCTACTTTTGTTTTAAACAATCGAATACAAAGCGCTAAATAGGTACACGAGTGAGTCATACACTTATGAAACAATACATTTACGGCTGTATGACCTATACCTACATCATACAATCCAGGCTTTATTAAAGCAAATTGTGATGGTAATGAGTGGTTGCCGGTGGTCCATGAATGCGGGCCACGTTTGGTAATGAGATGAGCGTCGTGCGCAGATTTGACATCGGCTCATTACCATCCCGCGAACATCATTACCGAATCGTCATTCCCATTATGCACACGTTCTGAATGTTTATCGGGCGAATTAGGCGAAATTGTTTTGTTAAATTCTTATATAGGTACATGTCATAATGTTTAATGTTTATGGGTATTTAATTTACTTTTTATTGCGTTACGTGATTTGGGTACTGCTGCTGAGTCTGTTAAGTGATTTGAGTGGTTAACAAATCGCATTTTGGGTGGCCTGGTGAGTTTATTTGTAAGTTTTGTAAGAAAGTAAGCTGATTTATTTTATTACAAAACTTATAAACTGATTTATTTAATGATGAAGTGATCAGTGCTTGAAAACAATAGATTTTCGCTAGCAACAATTTCAACATGTTTGTAGATCCTTATATCTACTATTGAAATAAAGATTAGTTATCAGCCTGGGGCCGAAGTTAACGAAGCCGAAGAGAACTATAACAATTAATGTGTCAGAGTAGTCGTCCAATAGTTCTAAATGATATAAGGACTGGCAGATTTTGGAGCCAAAACTGTCAAAAATGTACCTACAATTCTGAAGTCATTGATTGACGATTTTACACAATAAAATAGCAGAATTGGGGCCCTGATATGGCTTTGTGATTAATAGTAAAAAAGCTAAATATGAATACTTTTATTTTTCTGTGATATATATTATGTAAGTATAATTAGAAGGCTAACCCAAAAAAAAGGGAAAACTTTCATATCGACAAGAAAACTGCAAAGTTCTTGAAGGTGTATAGTCTAACCTTGACGGTTTGGAAATACAATTCGACCCGGAAGGTGGCGCTGCACTCCTAGAAATTAAAATTATCTATACTTATATACCTATACTTAATTGTATAAAGCTGAAGAGTTTGTTTGTTTGTTTGCTTGAACGCGCTAATCTCAGGAACCACTGGTCCGATTTGAAAAAATATTTAAGCGTTAGATAGCCCATTTATTGAGGAAGGCTATTATCATTACGCTATGCGGACGAAGTCGCGGGCAGAAGCTAGTGATAAAATATAATTGTAATATTACTTCGTTGTTTTCTTATCATACAGAAATATAATTAGAAAAATCTTCATAACACTTCAACGTAGTAATGGTAATATATATACTAAAGCAACATCGAAAAAGAAAAAGGTTTTACCCGAGCGATTACTTTACTATTCTAAAAGGAGACCCATTCATTGACACTGTCTTTCACGCCCGCAGGCAGACGCAAACAGATCGATATTTTTCACAGCACGGCTGCGGAATGCGCGGCGGTCTGGCGGCCATTCATCCAATTCCCACAAGTGCAGCTAAAAGTCGCAGCTTCATTACAATTCGGGGCACATTGCATGCAAACACTGAGGAACGTGCGATTTTTTTCACCAACACTGTTCGTGTCTGTCGCGCGCGGTAGGGCTTCCATGTTTAATGACGGACAATCTTAGAAATGAAATTTTTTAAGTAACCTGACTTTTTCAACCAACTTTTTTAACTAACCATTAATGTATTGCGTCCATATGGACGCAATGCATTAATTGTTAGTTTTTTTACTGTGCTAAGTGCTTTAGGCAGGAACGCACTACTTTGCTATATTTGACTTTTCAAGAGCTCTAGCATTTTGATTTTCCTAGCTTTTGCCTGATGAATATTTATAGACTACAAAATCTTTTGCCTTTTCATCTTTAACTTTTTTAATGATTAGGTAAGTAAGTACTATTTAAACATTATTTTCAAACAAGGTTAAGGTAGTAGTAATCTATAAACATCTTGCTTGGTTTGAATGAGAACTATAGCTTCTTACGGAGTTATAGCTCCTCTACCAAGCTGCACGTTCGTGCTCTTTAAACCTAGCACGTCGACTCTGACACTTGGTAAGAGTACATCTGGTTTTATCGATTGGCAAGTGTGCTTTTATCGATATCTATCCAATTAATCGATATCTCGCAGATCAAATTACATTGACAATAAACGTGCACAGTTACTTCTATGGCGCCAGTTCTGTCTGTACGCATTATGTATAACTTTATAAATAAACATTGGATTTATTGGTATAAAGGAGCAAAAAAGATGTTTGGAAGAAATATTGCAGAAATTTTGCGATAGTAAATGGGGCATTAGAATGCGAATAATATTTACAAATGGCTGTGCTGCTGCGTTCATAAAAAAATAGGAGACTTTTTTAAGCGTACTAGCAATGTGGGTTGCTTATTAGGCACTAGTATTAGGCACTACTCCTTCTTCTTCCTGCCCATGTCCCAATCTAATTGGGGTCGGCGCAGCATGTTCTTTTCTTCCATTCATCCCTGTCAGCCGTCATCTGACAACTCACTCCCTTTATTAGGTACTACTATTCTTGTTAATCTCGTGCTAAGCTAAAATGGTTGAGGGGATTGATGGATTCACGTCGGTAGTGCAATGGGTGGGTTTCGAATTGGCAACCACATCATCGCAAGTCCAATGCCCTAGCCATTAGGCTGCCACCGTTTTCTAATATTTCTCTCGCAACGATGAATATTTTTTACAATGAACAAATATCATTAAATTACTGATTGAATAATATCTGAAAAGTAATGAGGAAATTAACCCTACGTCACAAAACTCGCGTTGAATGCCAAACAATTGTACATTGGGAGTAAAATAGGACTTGTCCGTTGAAATGGCGAAAAGGTGGTTGCATTAAGTGCATGCAAAAAACTGCACGTCGCTGTCCGTTGTGATAAACGCGGTGACATGGAGAAGCAGTCACGAGCTGCATTGTGATTATACCGCATTTTTGATTTATAAGGGGAAAAGGTGTTAATGTACTGCATATATTGCACTTTCACATTCTTTTTTTAAGGCACCCTTTTATTAAGTTGTCGAACTTGAAATAACTTAACATGAAATGATATCACGCCTGGTTTCCTCGAAGGGTATGGCAAAGCTATCGTACTGTAAGGAGGGCGCTATGTGCGTCCTTTTAAAAAAAACTGCTGAAAACTAATTGAAATTATGAGATAACAACATACTTACCTATTGATCGGACAACGGATGGTAGTTGACTGACTATAAAAACATGGAAATTAGTTTTATATAAATAACATTGCTTGAAATTAGTTTTATATAAATTAAACTGCCTCATTAGCCAAGTGGTCCTGAGCGCGACTGCTACGCTAGAGGTCCTGAAGAGGGTTTGAACCCAGGACCTCTAGCGTAGCAGTCGCGCTCAGGAAAAACACAATAACACTTTGCTCGACCTGAGAATTGATTCTCAGGTCGAGCAGTGTTATTGTGTTTTTCTATGAAATTCCCAGTAGCAGCTCCGAGTTTGGAATTTGTGCCCGGTTAATGGCAATAGGCTCGCCCCCTGTTTCATGTGTGTACATTAGTACGCCTCTGCCTAACCCTTCGGTGAATACAGGCGTGATGGTATGTTATGTTATAAATTACATTTTGCATACCTTTGCCATACATACTTTACCATAAATACAGTCTACAAAAAAAATGTTATCATAAAATCCTTGCACCACCTTGTATTTTTATACTAGATATTAATTTCAAAACGAAAACGAAAATCTAAAAAAATTTAGTTAGGTATTTGACTTAACATACCTAGTAGGCTATTTTAGTTGCGCTCAAGTCGTAACTAAGCATCAATTTAACCAACGACATTCAACCATCAACCGTCAAAGAAAACATTATGACACTAGTCATATAAATCAACTAAGCAATGTCCTGTAAATGAGCAGCGCCACCTGTCGCCAGCGTCGTGAGTTACCGATGTAACGTCTATGTCGAGGCTATAAGTCATGTAGCAGCCCACTGTGACGCGAGCATGACTCCACAAGCTCTTACATCGTTAGAGAAAGATGTGCAACACCTGCTTATTAAGATGTCAATGTCGTGAATTCTTGAACATGACATACGCCCGTATTCCTTGGAGGGTTCAGCAGAGGTGAACTCACGGTACAGTTCGTCGGTATGTATAGGTCCCATGTAATAGTGAAGACAGGACAGGTTGTTAGACCTGGCCATTCACACGAAATATCGATCACAAATTACGGGTAGGTACGTCGAAGGGAGAATGGAAAGCATGGGGCTTTTTAGAAGCGACGGTAGCCTAATGGCTTGGGCATTGGACTTGCGATCATGTGTTTGCCGTTTTGAAACCCAATTATTATAATAACAAGAGTGCAATAGGTGCACTACCGATGTGAACCCACTCGTAACACAAGCATTTAGCTTAGCACGAGAGGTTCACAGCAATACTAGTAATGTGCGACCCACATTGCTCGAATGCTGCTTGGATTCGAACTCGAGACCTTTAACTAGGCAGCCCCAATGGCAATGTAGAATCACTGCTCCTACCCTGTAATACCTTATAAGGAAATAACAAGAGTCATCCTCCAAGTCTTTTCCCGACCCCAACATAGATACGTGTCGGCTTCCCGTTAAACAAGATGCAGCTGAATATCAGCATTTTATACGAAGCGACTGCCATCAGACCTCCGCAACACAATTTCTGAGCAATACCGATATTCGGAGGATAGACTGGCTGTCAGGCTTTTTGGGCTTCTGACTACCACAAACAATTGTCAAAAAGGTTCTTATGACAACCGGGACCAACTTTACGTGCCCTCCGTAGCACGGAGTCTCGGTGTATTAAGAATAGTCACCCATCTACACACTAACCGAGCGCAGCTTAACCTTGAAGATCAGTTGATCAGCTTAGTTATTACTTAGCTACGAGCTTCCCTGAAATAAAATAACATGTTTATTAGGAACGATAAAATCTAAACTCAGCCAGTCAGCATAAAACTTGGGAGTAAATTAACCATTTTACTTAATCTCACGCTTTGATGTGGCGCGTGCGTCGCGTCTCAGCCGTTATCCTATGATAAATTTACTCAAAGTACATACCATTACGCCTGTATTCACCGAAGGGTTAGGCAGAGGCGTAATAATGGACTCCTACCGTTTGACGGTATGTTTTGATTCGTCGGTTTCCTTATTGCCAACGGGCACGAATCCAACAAAGAAGAATATTTTTTTGTATTTTATTGCTTACACGTTATTTAGGTATACGTAGGTGTCCATGGATGAGCGACGATGATTATTTACCAAGAAGTTCCTCTCCTCGTTTACCGACGTCTTAATTCTAAAAATAACGATTCCGCGAATCGGAAAATAACTTCTAAATAACTTCCAAAGTCCCTCTGATAAAATCATGTTCATATTAATCAATAATTGGGTGACACGCTAAAACGAAACCCATGTTGTACATGAAGTAATTATCGCGCAAGATTGCACATTAGGCAATTGGCGCAAACTAAATGCGCCAGCGCACCGCAGATATTCCACTGGATTGTCACTTTACAATTATGTCAAAAAGGTCAACTCTACATAGTTCTTGGTAAATAATACACTACCTCTTTTTTCTAGTGTGGTAGTCTGAATAGATCATTGATAATTCAAAATAATAAACTTAAACTTATGTTGCCTCATTAGCTTAACGGTCCTGAGCGCGACAGCTCAGTAGAGGTCCTGGCTTCGATTCCCAGGTCAAGCAGTGTTATGAGTTTTTCTATGAAATTCTCAGTAGCAGCTGGGCGTTTGGGCTGGTTAATGGCAATAGGCTCGCTCCCTATTACATGCCCGCGAACTGTGGGTGTACTTTATTACGCGTCTGCCTAACCCTTCGGGGAATACAGGAGTGATGGTATATTATGTTATGTTAGGTAAAATTAAAAAAAAACGAATTATAATGAACTATACTTTGTATATTCAAGCAAGCGCGGATGCTGAGCATTAGCAGTATTTTTGAGTTTTATGAAATTGTAATTAAAGTTATTTTTATTTATTTATTCATTTTACACTAATTTCATAAGAGCGAACTACAATAGCAATCTGGAAGGAGAAAAAATAATAGTAAATCATAATATAATTACATTTCAAAAAAAGAATTTGAATGTAAATTAAAAAAAAATAACCATGAAAATAATAATTTTCCCGCAGAATTCCATGGCAATGTTGTAACATATCCATTTTAGCCCCCAATAATTGAGAAATAGGTTTCTCTGTAGTGACAATATCAAGACATCGACACCTCATATTTAATAACATTATCATAAGCGCCGACGCAGGAATGTCGTAGTCTCGCAGATATAAAATAATATCTTCTTCAAGTACAACTACAAGTATCTACTTACAAGTATTTTTGGAAATTATCCCATCTTATCATATCATCTCTCCTGATTCTCCTATAAATAAATTATTTATTTGTAGTTAATAGCACATACCTGAAAAACACAAATTACAGAACATTATTTGTACAAACAATTAACACATAAAAATGAACAACTGACTCCTGAACTAAGTAAAACATACTTGTATCTCAGGAGCCAAGGTTCCTCGTATAATATTTATATGACAACTTGTACTGTGTGAAGTACTTAAGTACTTAAGAACTGAGTTGAAGTACTTAGAAAAATTAAGCTATTTATTTTAAATTTTTTTCAAAAAAAAAAAGCTTACTAGCAATGTGGGTTGCACATTACTAGTATTCTTGTTAACCCCTCGTGCGAAGCTAAATGCTCGTGTTACGAGTGGGTTCACGTCGGTAGTGCAATGGGTGGGTTTCGAACTGGCAACCACATGATCGCAAGTCCGACGCCCTAGCCATTAGGCTACCGCCGCTATGATTGACTATCCTAATAAACGTGAAAAATTGTCAGAATGTATGGATGTTTGTTACTCTTTCACGCCAGACCGGCTGAACGAATATGGATAAAATTTGGCATAGACATAGATTATAGTCTGGAATAACACATAGAATATTTTTTTAGCTAGGTCGGACTCAATTCTGATACCCACACAGACAAAGTCGCGCGCTAGTAGTTTATATTTTACCGTTTTGAACTTATAACAATGCGGTAGAATTAGATCTAATTTCTGTCTGGAAAAACTGTCACAAATCCGGGTTGGGCTCACGATAATGATGTTTAATCTGATATCAATCTGACACCCAAATTGTAATTAGCGAAGCTCAGTAACGATTTTCGAATTAAAATCTGGAAAACATGAAAAACGTGGCAATGTTTTAGTAGCTAAGTTTGCGTTCTGATTAGAATTTTAGAATTTATACAAAATTAGCCTCCGCCCGCGGCTTCGCTCACTTAAAGCTCAAAAACCAACAATGATGAACTCTTCTTGGTATGGTTGTCTATACATTAGAGAGGTCAAGCTGTATCTCAGGTTCCGTTTAATTATTTGAGATAAAAAGTAAGTATACCAGTTTTTAAGTTGGAGCACTTACTTTCTAACAGTGATAACAAAATTAAAATCAACAAACAGGCAACCTGTAACAAACAGACAAGATGTTTATATACCCTAACCCACTAGTTTTTTTTTTAAATATCTTCAATGTACAGACACAGCTTTTTTACAATTTTATAATAGTACAGAAGAAGAAATAGCTTTGACGTATTATAGTAGGTACGTTAGATTACTTCACGACAGCGTAAAACAAGAGCAGCATACATTCAATGTTTTTTTTCGCGAATTCCTTTTGTTTGAATGTGTTGGAAGGTTTATTGCATACATATAAAATTTTTAGGGATCCGTTCCGTACGGAACTCAAAAGGAGGAAACGGAACCCTTATTGGATAAATATGTATTCTGTCTGTCACGGCTCTTTTTCTCAGGAACGCGTGGAGGTATTCATAGGAAATACTCAGGTCTACTATCCCTAGGAGTTGTGAATGTGTATTAGTAAATTTTTTAATCCCTCAACTCAGTGCATTTTTGTAAATTTCTATTTTTTTAGTCTGTTGTACCTATGTAGTAGATCTGTGAGATTGCATCAGCACACCTCTGCTTGACCCATAAGAAAAACAGGAGTGATGATATGATAAAATGGGATAATTTTCAATGACATACTTATATCTACTTATTCTTATACTTGTACTTTTACTTGTAATTGTACTTGTACTTATAATATTATTTATTTCTATATTTGACTGACACTGAAAACTGACAGGTTCTAAGTCACAGGTTTCCCTTAGTTTAGGAGGCTGGGTTTCAACTATCTAAGCTACCTTTAATATTTAACTCATAACCTAATCAATAAGTACTTTGTAAAAGGTTATTTGCGTCAATAAAGTATTTATTTATTTTCCCTTACAGAGAAATCAATTCACTAACCCTGCGGGCACGTATTGGTATGTTGATTGTCATACTGGTTTGTTCGATATGGTACTGAATGGCGGAAATTCTGAACTTATTCATTTGAAACTAACTATCGTTCGTGAGCTGTCAATTTTCGTGGAACCTAGTATCGTGAGTTGCGTAAAGGGTAAAAAGTTTCGTGACTTAAAATCAAAACGTTGCATTAGATTCCTTAGAGTTCATGATACGTGGATTAGTTAGGTTTAGATACTAAACTCAAGAAAGGTATTAAATGTAGCAATGAATGTTGGAAACACTCACACTACGTGAGTGTTTAAAATCATATCGAGGATCAATTATTTATCAGGCACAACACGATTACTGCCTCATTAGCCTTGTGATCTTGAGCGCGACTGCTATGCTAGAGGTCTTGGGTTCAATTTCCAGGTTGAGCAAAGTTTGGTACGAACTTCTCAGTAGCAGCTCGGAATAATTGGAGATTTAAGCCCGGAATAGGCCCTATTAATTGGAACCTAAACATATCGGCAAATTGTGGGTGTACATTTATACGCCTCTGTTTATGCCTCTGTCTAACCCGGGGAACCCATTGATCAAAATGCAATGGGGGACTCAATCGTAGATCAAAAAACAAGAGCTAATAAAAATAGCATTGAAATGATAACAACGAAAAGGAAAAAAAACCCTTCCGGGAATACAGGCGTGTAGGGCATAATAAGGAATATAATTGCCATCTTAACTTGTTCAAATTTAAATTAAAGTGCTTCCTCTGTGCTTAAGACTCATTGTACTGTCGAACAAAAAATAAAGCCAATATACCTAATTACGGCAGAAATCCTGCTTTTCCCATCAATATTGTATACTAAGTTTGATATAAGTAGGTATATACAATTAACCTCTTTTGTAAGGCGGTATTTTTCAATACATTGGGACATTCAACAGCAATGTCACTGACCACACACAACTAACAACAATATAATGCGATTGTGGTCACGTCGCTGCGTCTAGACGCCGTACCTCAGTTGTGGTTGTAAAAATGTCCCGTCTGACACCACCTGACTATCACAGGGTTAAGTTTTAATATTCAATCGGTTTAAAAATAGGTTACTTACTTATTAATGTTGAACACATTAAAAGTAAAATGTGCTCTGTGTTGTTTTTTTTTATTCTGGTCAGGGAATTTAATCATTATTCCTAGGATTTCGACGTTTGTCGATGTTTGACGACCTCTGTGGTTTAGCGGTTCGAGTACCGAACTGCTGACCATGAGGTCGTGGGTTCGATTCCCACAGGACACAAAAATTTATGTGATGAATAAAGTGTTTGTGTTCGTCTGGGTGTTTCTTATGTATTATAAGTATGTATTTACAAAAAAAAAGTATATAAGTATTATATCCATTGTCTAGTACCCATAGTACAAGCTTTCCTTAGTTTGGGACTAGATGGTGCTGTGTAAAAATGTCCCAGAATATTTATTTATTTATTTATTTATGTATCTGGCGGCAACAGTTCAAGATTAGTAAAATTTAAATAAAATAAAGTATTAAATACTGAGATCTTTAAGACCAGATTTTCACTGTTAGATGTAAGCAGATATGTATACACTTGGCAAATTTCAAAAGCGATTTTCTCTTAATGTATTAATTGAAATTTTATGATGTTATGAACATAGTATTTTCGAACCAATGCCTTAATGATATTGTTATTATCTCAAAGTTTGCAATCGTCATTTCATAAAAAAAACGCTTTAGAATTTTAGTAAGTGTATACATATTGATGCTTGTGACTGTACCTACTATATAGTCTCTACATACAGTTCCAAAATAACTGTATTTGAACTTTTGAAGCTGCCTGCAAGTAAGTAAGGTAGCGCAGTGAAAACTATAAGATTCCACAGCCTCACAGAAAACCAGCGTGAAACAACGCTTACGTTGTGTTTCGCCGAGTGAGGGAGGATACCGGAGACCCAAACCCTTTAAAAAGGCCGGCAATGCACCTGTGACTCCTCTGGTGTTGCGGGTGTCTATGGGCGGCGGTTATCACTTACCATCAGGCGATCCATCTGCTCGTTTGCCCCCCATAAAAAAAAAATCAAATTAAATTTTTGAAGATTATGCGTTTTTTTTCAAGCTAGCGGCCACCATCTTAACTTGATTTATCTTCAAAATAATAAATATCACTCATTCGCTTAGCGCGTGCGTAGTTAGGAATTATCACACCGATGCTTTTATTCCTATCGAACGATTTAAAATTATCTTTTTATATAAATTACAAAATAAATATCACTATAATATTTATGACTTCATTACTTAAAGTCGTGACTCCTAGAATCGATTGCCTGTCACCATGATATTTATCAGTTAGAAGTCGTTGGACCTCAATTTTGTCAAGGCACATTCATTTATCTATAAATTAAAAGTGCAATTGATCGTAGCATCCAGGTTTATAAATGCTATTTATTAGTGTAAGTTTATTTGCGCTTGTTACTTCTTCTCGTGCAGATAAACTTCTTTCGAATATTGTCTTTTTATCGGTACGTCAATTCCGATGTAGTCTTCTTGCTTAAGGGACCGGCTTAATACCAAAATAAATCGAAATCCAAACATTATATTATCAAATTTTGTTTATTATTCAGATCGAAATACCGTTAATCTAGGTTCCTACTGTACCATTTCATGTATTACTACTTCACTGGAAATAAATGACCGGAAAATCGTTCCAAACTTGGTAAAGTTATCAAGAATTGCTTTCGGTTACGTTTATTTCGATGAAATGGTAGAGCAGAAACCTAAATTAACGGCATCGGGATCCATATAATAATACACTTTGATTAAATTGTGTTAGAATTACGATTGCATTGAAAATTCGGTCTGTCGCCGGATTCTTAATACTTTTACTGGTCTTGATATTTTTATTATGTTGGTTTGTCTGCCTCTTTGTGCTATAAAAGGCCTTAGGTGACCTATTATATTAAGCACTTTTAAAATGTTGCCTTCTCTTTAAATTCGTTTCCCTTTTTTCGTTGTATATTTTAGTTTTTATGAAGAAACATTTTTTCTGCTACGTAGGTATGTACCTGCTAAGCTAGGAAAGTTAGGGACAGAAAGCTAGTTGTACAGAAATCCTTAAGAACTTAGTTTTTAAGTACCCATCTCGTTTGCAGTTCCGCTTCCTTCTAACCTTCGTTATTACTCCAATTACCAGGCGAGCATAATGCACTAGGAAGCTCACAATATGCGTTTAGTGATTTAAGTGTGACCGCTTATACCGTGCGTGCGTACTTTCTAAGTTCATAATGACCTAATACGATGTTCTGTTACCCTGGTACTCGGCAACAATGCTTAATGTAATGAGGTAGGAATACAAGATGTTGATTGAAAGGTGTAATGTAGCTAGGAAACCCGTATTTATGTTTATTCACGGGCTGTAAACCTGCATGATTGGGTAATTTTCTCAACTAGGCCAGGATGATGGACTGCATGAAGCTTAGCCCCCTTTCATTCTAGGAGGAAAATAACCCTGAGACATCGATTTGTAAAGATGAAAGAATCTTGTTTACGTTTGCTACTATTAATAAGACCACGTAAAGTAAAATAATATTCAGATAATGCTTTTGAAACGTCTATTAAATAATTATGGCCTTTCGTTGAATCTCTTGAAAATTCTCTTCATGTAAGAATTTTATAGATACTTTCCACTGGATACTTTATAACTGCCTTGTTATTAAAACTCAGATGATGTTTTGTTCTTCTTAAAATAGTCGCCCTGTTCCCATGACATCAGCCTGTAACATCACACGAACTGTTTTCAAAATATATTTTTTACGGCGTGTTTTTAAACGTCATTGTTAAGCTTCCATTGTAGTTACGATGTTATTCAAGGGAGTGGGATTGTGATCATCCGTATTTGTTTTCAGCGTGTTGTTCCTATTGATTAGGCTATCGCACTCTCATTATCTTCATATTAACCAATGGACCTCTATTGCCGAACAACGTACTCCCCCATAGATTTCTACTAGAATAGATTACACCTGCATCTAACGTTTATCAACAACATTTTATTTTTACAAATGTATGTAATGAATATAAGTGTTTGTGTTCGTCTGGGTGTATTGTAAGTATGTATTTACAAAAAAAAGTATATAAATATTATATCCATTGTCCCCATAGAAGTAGTACCCATAGTACAAGCTCTGCTTAGTTTGGGACTAGATGGTGCTGTGTAAAAATGACCCCAGAATATTTACCACATCGCTTACATCGCTATCCTACGCTGCATTCTATTATAAGCATTTATAAAACATAAATTTTTGGCATTTTCGATGTTAGCGCTTTTTATTAGCACGAAAAATATCAGAAAAGGATGGTGTTATTTAATATGTAGAGTGGCATCTTTCTCCTGCAATCACAATAAAAGTAAACTCCAGGTAACCTAATGTGGCAGAATAAAAATAAAAAGTATCGACGTAAAAGTATAGGTATGATATTCAATTAATTTTTCCAGAAATAATACCTACAGTCTGTTGACAGCGTAAACTGAATTAACTTAATGCCTATTTATATATCTGCTTTAAATAGAGGCCCTGAACACTTCACCTTACTTGTTCCAATTAGGGACTGTCACTTCGCAAGAAAATCACCACTAAACAGCCAAACTAATCACCATTCGTATAGTATCCTACGTATTCGTCATTTTGTACCGCGCGCGGTCGGCCGGCGCATAATTTACGATTGTTTACGCCGCATTAAATGCATCGAGGCTACTTACCTAGTCCGGCCCTGTAGTTATTAGGTTACTACTAACTTAAATGTTAGCTTATTTATTGATAGTTTAAAGTCCCGTTAGATTCTATATTGTAATAACGGAGTCGTTGTAATTACAGAAGGTTTGCGTTAAAGATTTGTTTAATTTGGCATTCGATTAATCAAAGTGAGACCAACGATTTAAAAATAAAAAAAATGACCCATAGAGCCAAAGCAATTATGTATCTAGTTTAATTTTCTAAACTGAATCATTATGAGATACCTCTGGTCTGTTTGTATGTTTGTGTGTTTTACGCCTTAATTTTCGTATTAAGGTAGATTGGATCATGAAGGAGGTCGGACATAATATTGTCTCGGTCGGTTCTGACTATTCTTTTATCTGTGGTTCTGACTAACATTTGTCTCAAAATCTCCTATTTCAAGAGCAGCAAGAGTTTCATATAGATTAAGATGTATTTTAATACCTCTTGTTTATAGAGCAAAATATTGTTTAAATATAAAAAGAATGATCCTATGATAACATTATTTATTGACCTTTCATTCTTATTTTTTTCAAGGACTTCTATACTAAAGAAATATAATACGATTCCACCTAATAACAGACCTCCGGAACTCAAGAGTTTCTATAAAACGTCAGTGTCAAACAATTTACGATATTCTACGTCGTATATTTTCCACATAATTTGATACCAATAATTTTATGGCCCCTTATCCTGATAGTCGATATAACTGACCTATTCCACACTTTCTCTATATCAATGCAGTTATAATCTACAGCAAGTCACTTGAGAGATGCCGCTGCACAATTTATTATGGGAAACATTAGAAAATTCGAAAACTGACCGTTTGAAGAGATATAAGTTGGAATGACATTGATACCATCGATTAGTGAAATTGGAGTAGGGGTCAAGACTTCGATAGAGACTTTTGGAGTTATAATGATCACTTTATTTTGTGTCGTCAAAAGTATCTAGTTTTGAATCGAGTTATACAGCCTATAACTCTTTTTTTGAGTTTTGGAGAATCATCCTGGATGGTCTGCCCCTACTACTACAACTAATTGAAAGCTTATGAAATAGACAAATATGCCTTGTCTATGATAGAGAAATAAAAAGAACTTTGATTGTGACGCAGTCATTGTGTTGCATGATTTAATTAAAATGTATGAGTAAAATTACACGAATCTTATTAAAACTAAGTACATACATACATACATACGTGAGTGACGTGTTGGCGTCTGTCATGGTAGAACCCGTGTCTGCTTCTCGTACAATTTAAAAATAAAACAAAGCTTAATAGTTTGTGAATAGTATTCAAAAATTATCACAGTGATTAATTACAGTGGTGTTGGTGTAGTGAACAGTAAAAGTGATGTCTATAAGCCTTAAAACATAGCGCAAAAATTGGATACATTGACTTTATTTTAACTAATTACCCACATAGTTGAAACATAATAGTTGTCTCATCAATTTAATTTTTAATTTGCCACCATCTGCCACCATCCGATTAAAACTAAGTATTTACATAAAATTATATGTGTTAAAAAGTTTATAATTTACAGTAAATACAACACTGTCCGGGTCGAATAAACGTTTTGAGAATATTAAAAAATGTTTTAATAACCCATTAATCGGTATAGACCGAGTCGAGTTACATTCGATTCGATGAGTTATAATCGAAACGAATATGGAATGCATAAAATTCGAATGAGCCGTTGTATCGAATGGTAGTGATATTATTGTAAATCGATACTTTGATAATTATTCGTATAGAAACTGGACGATAGATATTATTATTATGGGTACTGTTTGATGGTTTTTTTTGACACCCATCTATATCTATCTATCATCTATTTATTAATGAAGTCTTACTTCGTCCCATACTTAGTTCGTTTAATTTTATCGTTCTTTCAACATATAACTGCCTTATTAGTCTAGTGGTACTGAGCGCGACTGCTACGCTAGAGTTCCTGGGTTCGACTCCCAGGTCGAGCAAAATGTAATTTGGATTTTCTATGAAATTCTCAGTAGCAGCTCGGAGTTTGAGATTTGTGCCCGGTTAATGGTAATCAGCTCACCCCCTATTACATGGGACCTAAACATACCGGCGAATGTGTAGGTGTATATTAGTACGCCTCTGCCTAACCGATCGGGGAATGCAGGTATGATGGTATGTTATGTTATGTATGTTTTCTCCAAAATGTTTTATAAGGATTATCGAAAAATTATAAAAAAAACTTGATCCCGATTTTATTTGATTTATTATTTTGCCTTGTGTTTACTATCTCCCAAATCCAAACAAAACTATCTACTTATATACTTCTGGAAATACACCTATCGCAAAAATAAATATTAATAGCAAAATAACTGTATTTATTTTGGTACACAATACGCCGAAAATTGAATAATGCAATTTAAATACGACAAATGAACACGAAAGGTGAACATTTTCTTAGTAATTTTTGCATATAAATCTTTTGTCGGCAAGCAAAGCAACCTTTTCTATTCAGTTAACAAAGACCTTATGTAAATGTAATAGAGTTGAAAGTTGATAGTATTGTGTGTGTACTAAGTTTGTAGGTTATAATCGCGTGTCTCGCCATGCGTCTGCGCCTCCGGGTGACAAGTGACTTTTGACTTCTTTTGTTTTAATCTGTGGTGAAAATTGTAAGCGGGAAGCGAGGGTTTGTGAAATTGAGATAAATGGCAACTAAGGAAGGTTTATGGTCAGTATCGTACAATTGTTTCACCATCATTATTCCTCAATGGTTCGGAACATGGAGGTATTATGACGTTGAAACAATAGAGTACCTAGTCATTCTTAAATTTGGAATTGGGGTTATGTCCATTGCAAAAGTCAGTTGCTATATTCATGAAACTATGATTTAAGTGGCTTCAGATTATTGGAATTTGGCTATAAGAATCACAGATAATAGAATACGTTCAGCAAATAATATTCTATGATCTGTGGTTCAGCTAAGGTATGTGCCCTTGTAATGGTAATAGACTCGCATAGTTATTACATGAGAATTAAAACGAACCAGGAAACTAGGATATAGTATAGGCAGAGGCATTCTAATGTACCTAAAACCACAGTCCGGTATGTTAAGGTCGTACGTAATATGGGGTGAGCCCATTAAGCAATGGGCTTACCCATGAAAACTGAACTCGGCTCAACTGAAAATTTCATAGAAAAACCAAAAAAGAAAGAATCTTCGCGGAAGACTATGTTTAGTTAAAGGCATTATGTACGAGCATAAAATATATAGGTATAAATCCATGTATTACTCTTCCGGATTTGACGGAATAAATAAATTATCCTCAAAATCTACCATAATATAAACATCTAACACTAGCTTCTGCCCGCAGCTTCGCTCACCTAAAGCTGTATGAGGATTAGACATGTATTACAAAAATAATTTAATCAAATACCAACAGTGATGATCTCTTCTTTGTATGGCTATCTATACATCAGAAAGGTCAAGCTGTATCTCAGCATCCGTTTAAATAATTGAGTTAAGAAGTTCACCAGTTTTTATGTTGGAGCATATACTTTCTAACAGTGACAACAAAATTTAAATCTATTCTGTGGGTTTTATTATTATTTTCAATGTACAGACACAGCTTTGTTATGATTTTATAATAGTAGAGATGTGTATTTGGGGCCCTAGGCCAATCTTACTAGTTGTCAATGGAAAACTGTGACCTGCCACTTAGCCTGTGGTATTCTAGGCTAAGTTGTCATTGGAGGCTTGATTGATGACGTCAACCTGCCATGTCTTGTACCGTATGATCTTCGACCTCTCCATACCTATCTAATATCTTAGTATATGAAGAACAATGTATTCCTGTGGTTTTCAATTTACCTATGCAATAACATTTTATGTTTTACGAGTAAAAATGCCACCCTGATCTGGCACTAGGGTAACATACATATACATATCTACCATCACGCCTGTATTTCCCGAAGAGATAGGCAGAGGAGTACTGATGTAGGTACACACACAGTTCGCCGGTTTATGATCTGTCATAGGGTGCGAGCCTTTTCCTAATACCGACCTGCTACTGAACCCAATAAGACCGCTCCACCTGGGAATGGAACCCAGGACATAAAGTGTAGGTATTAGTGGCACTTAGAATCACTACACTAATGAAACAGTTTTATAAATAGTTGGGTAAGTAATATTTATACAATCTTGACAATAGCTAAGTACTTAAATATCACGCTTTAGAAGAAAATACTTTCGATTCCAAGAATTAATTTTGCAAATGACATTACATACATTTCCCCAATGGAGATTAAACTCTGTTATTCGGAGATTAATATCAAAATCGATTGAAGAAAGTTGTCAGTTTTGGATACCATAATGCGCTGGTGACTGTACATAGTTTATGGGTATTTTAAGTCCCATGTTATGACTCCCACGTTATTTAATTTTATTATCAAGTAGTAAAGGTATTTTCCATTTCCAAGGATTACCTGATGGTAAGCGATTGGTTGAGCTACACGATGCCTGATGTATGCGTACCGTCAGTTAAGACAAGTCAACTCAAAGCTGCTATGGCTCTTTCTTCAAAAGGCCTGTCCAGATATTGCCCTACATCGTAACACTCACATAATATCTAATAATACTATTATTAACTTTTTGTGAATTTTTGCATTTTTCGTGCTAATTTTATTAAGTTAATTCGTGAAGGAAAAATTCATAGCGTCTGGCGTACCTAGCCAGGAGACGCAGGTTCGAATCCTGCCTGCGAGTCGAATTTTTCCTTCACGAAATAACTTAATACTATTATTGTCTGGACCTTAAAAGAGACCATGATTCTCTGAGTTTGTTTCGACGTTTCTTCTCAGAGGTCGTCAGTTAGGAAATGCCGGCGCCATCTAGATTTAAAAAAAATGTAAAACATTGACTTGTAAAAGTGTCTTTAATAGATCTATTTACAGAAATAAATATCATTTATCATTACCGCCGCCCATGGACACAACACCAGAGGAGTGACAAGTGCGTCGCCCGCAAGGTTTTAGGGCTCCGGTATCTTCACTCACTCGGTGAAACATAACATAAGTGTTGTCTCACGCAGATTTACTGTGAGGCCGTGGCCTCTTTTTTAACACAACAATTTTCATAATCAAATTTGACTATATTTCACATAACCAAGCCATACTGTAAAATAGGCTTAATTATTTTATATTATAAAAAACAACACAAAATCAATAACTCTCATAAAATATCACTCGAATTCAATCCAGTATTATAAACGTTAATTTAGCGGAACTTATAATATAAAACATCCTCATTACCTTATAAATTTGCCTAGCTCATTAGGACAAGTGCCACTAAATAGGAAGATACAGTATGCCCATTGCTAAAGGCTCAATAACTTTTGGCTTGTGTTTAAACGCCTGCACCTAAATAGATGCAGGCGATTTATTGGTAGTAAAAATACTTTCAATAAATTCGAAATACCTGCTAGAATGGATGAATGGTCACCAAATTGTGTTTCATGAAGTATTGTATGAATTACGCTATTTTTTATTCTATGCCATATAAATATAAACATAACATACCATCACGCCTGTATTCCCCGAAGGGTTAGGCAGAGGCGTACTAATGTACACCCACATTTCGCCGGTATGTTTAGGTCCCATGTAATAGGGGGCGAGCCTATTGCCATTAACCGGGCACAAATTCCTAACTCCGAGCTGCTACTGGGAATTTCATAGAAAAACCCAATAACACTTTGCTCGACCTGGGAATCGAACCCAGGACCTCTAGCTTAGCAGTCGCGCTCAGGACCACTTGGCTAATGAGGCAGTTTACAGTTACAGACAGTTTAGTAAATATATAAACGCCATTAAAGTTATGAGTACGAAGCCGAAAACTGACATAAAGATTTTCCGTACTTAAAAAAAAGACAAGGAAACATTACAGTAGCTAATTTAATTACTTCTTATTATAGTAAAAGTATCTACTAGCAACCTGTGGGTTTATGTTATTAGATTACCTTTGCATAATCCCTAAGTGGCAGGCATGATAGTGTGGTTATAGGACGTAATACTTCCCCAGATGAGCTATTCATTAGGTGTTCTATCACCGTACATTTTGCAACGAATATTATTTACAAGAGCGTTTTCTCGTGCGCTGTTATGACTGGGTTTTCTGAAATTACTTGTCAAGTAGCATTACTCAGGTAATTATTGGTGGTTCTTATAGCGTGAGATACACCGTGAAGTCGCCATTGCTACATTTCATTATGGAATGCAGCTGTTTAGATGCGCGTGCGACTTACGATCGTCGGGCCTGAGGAAAGTAATGTGTTGAAAACGTAATTATTAGAAGGTATATAGATAAACTAGCTTCTGCCCGCGACGTCGTCCGCGTAGCGTGATGATAGATAGCCTATAGCCTTCCTCAATAAATGGGCTATCTAACACTGAAAGAATTTTTCAAATCGGACCAGTAGTTCCTGAGATTAGCGCGTTCAAGCAAACAAACAAACAAACTCTTCAGCTTTATATATTAGTAATAGATAATAGATTTATAAAATTATATTTTATGTAATGCTAAAATACCTACTATTTTTATTTTGATAAATAATAATGCCCCAAACCTGTATCGTGAATGTGTTTACAAAAATTCTCACATACACAACTCCCAGACCCAGAACAACTAGTGTTAAACCCTCGGATCCATGAGGGTTTGCTGGGGGAGAGCTAGGGTGCTTGAGTATTCAAAAACACACACAATGCTATATAACTTTTTATTCACTCCGTACATGTGTGTATTGTTAATGTATATGTGACTTGATTACATATCTGATCTATCTATTTATCTATCTATATATCTTTTTATCTCTATACAAAAAATATTTCACGGTGACTACTACTAACGTCGGAGAATCTTAACACCGCGATCTAGAATTGGAGCAAAAATGCACAACGCCATCTAGTGGCGGCAAATAAACAACTAGCGGCGTTAGTTTACATTGATTGCGAGAGATGGCTATACATTCCGCCCACCAAGGACATTTTGTGAAACATTATGTCCTTTACATATTATAGATAAGTAGTGTTACATAAAAGATATTTATGCCTAAAGGTTACAAATTACAATGAATGATACGGCTCACAGCCTTAAACGAAAGCTTAAACTTAAACAAACTTAACATACTAACAAACAGATTTTATGTAACAGGCAAGACACATAGTTTTGAAGTTGGCCTTTTAAATGTAGACCCATTACTACGAAGTGTGACTACTCGCGTAAGGTTGTCTAATCCCGGATGCTTTTCAATCACTCTACCAAGTAGCCACCGACACGGAGGGAGGTTATCCTCCTTAATTAAAACTATGTCGCCCACGTTTGGTTCAGGAGTCTGTTTCGACCATTTATATCGATGAAGCAGTGTGGTCAAATAATCACTGGACAAAATTGTTGCGTCATTCTTTGGACTAGATGCCACCTCTTGAGACTGGATATATTTGCCTCTTCAAAATTATTATCAGGCGCATTTACAACTGGTTCGCCTATAAGAAAATGTCCTGGGGTTAATGCATCTACGGTGTTTGAATCAGTTAACCTACACAAGGGACGCGAATTTAAGCATGCCTCTACTTGACTTAACAAAGTGGACATCTCCTCATAGGTCAAAGTAGAGGTTCCTATTACCCTACGCAAATGTTTTTTACATGCCTTAACCCCGGCCTCCCATAATCCGCCAAAGTTTGGAGCATGTGGTGGAATATAATGCCACGTCGTACCCTCAGTAGCTAAACACGCAGCGATTTCCTTAGCTATGCTCGACTGCTCAGACCTAAATAGTGCGTCCAGTTCTTTAGACGCACCCTGAAAATTTGTCCCGTTATCGCTCCAAATATTCTGGCAGTGGCCACGTCTTGCCACAAACCTTTTAAAGGCGGCAAGAAATCCCTGGGTTGTCAGGTCGCTTACAACCTCAATGTGGATCGCTTTAGTCGCCATGCACACGAACAAGCATATATACCCCTTGTATGCATGATGACCCCTACCCTTTGATGACCTTAAATTAATAGGTCCCGCATAATCCACCCCGCTATTTCGAAACGGCCGGCTTGGTGTAACCCGTGCAGGTGGTAATTGACCCATTAGTTGCGGGGTTGTTGTAGCTGCGTAACGCAAACAAGTAACGCATTTTCGTACGTGCGCAGCAACCAATCGCTTAGCCCCTAAAATATAATATTTTGTGCTCAAGTAGTTGAGCATAAGTTGAGGACCTCCATGAAGACTCCTTTGATGTGCATCGGCTATTAGAAGATTGGTGAAATGAGTGTTATTTGGAATCAAGATTGGATGTTTACGATTTATGTCAAGATCAGAACGCTCAAGTCTACCGCCCACCCTGAGGATCCCAACGGAATCAAGGTAAGTATTTAAAGATTTTAGAACCTTTCTTTTTGGATGTCCGGATTGCAGATCAGATATTACATCCTGGAAGTTTTTACCTTGACATATGCTAATACATGTATCTAACGCTAATCTCATTTCTTCTGCTGTTATATAATAATGTTTCTTTCTTTCAGATTTCGGCTTTTTCAACTCTAAAGGACGTCTAAGATATGCTACTATTCTAACTAATTGAGTAAGTGATGAATATTTATCCCAAATAAAATTATCCTCTTCCGATACTACATGAACCTGTATCTCTTCTACGTTAGTAGAGACTATTTTACGCTTACCAAATGAAATAATTGTCTCTTTAAGGAATTCCGGACCTTCTAGCCACAACTTGAAATTTAACAATTCTGACGCATAAAGACCACGTGAGGCGCAATCAGCTGGATTGTTTTTCGACTGAACATGATTCCATTGTTGTGGTTCACTGATGCACAAAATTTTTGACACGCGGTTGGCGACGAATGTCTTCCACTTATTGGGATGGCTATTCAACCATGCCAACACGATTTCTGAATCAGTCCAGTAATATAAGTTTGATTTACTTATTCCCATCACTTCTGAAATTTCAGATAATAGCCTTGCTAACAGGACTGCCCCGCACAACTCTAATCGAGGAATTGAAACCGTTTTGATAGGAGCAACATTCGTTTTTGCTGTGACCAAAGTGACGTGAATCCGACCATCAGCGTCGACTACCCGTGCATACACCACTGCAGCATATGCAGATTTTGACGCATCGCAAAATCCATGCAAGTCAACCTGCTTGTCACCTTGTTTCATATTCAACCATCGAGGTATTGAGAATGTTGTTAAATATTGTAACTCCTGCCGGTAAGTAAACCATTCATTTTTTATTTCCTGAGGTATTTCCTCGTCTCATCCTATGCCAGAAAGCCATAATTTTTGTATTTTCGCCTTTACGATCACGGGAGCGACCCATCCCAAAGGGTCGAATAATCTTGCTATATCTGATAATACTTTTCTTTTTGTTACAGGTTCCTGCAGCGGAGATAGTTGAACAGAGTACTGGAAGGTGTCGCAGCTTCGGTTCCAGGTAAGTCCAAGTGTTTTTAGTATTTCATCCTGTTTTATGTTGATACCCCTATCCTCACTGTCCTGTCCCCTTTCACCAATTAATTGCTCCAGTAGCTCATTGCTATTAGTTGACCACTTTTGTAAATAGAATCCCGCTTTCGCTAACAGCTCGTTCATTTCCCGGTAGATTTGCATGCCCTCTTCTATCGTGTCACACCCTGTCATGAGATCATCCATGTAATAATCATTAAGTACTCTTGCAGCTGCTAGTGGATAATTCTTCCCTTCATCGTGAGCTACTTGCTGCATCGCTCGAACTGCTAGGAAAGGTGCAGCTGACATGCCAAACGTAACTGTGAGTAATTTGAAGTCCTGAATTGCAGAACCTTTGCTGTCCCTCCACACGATGCGTTGAAACTGTGTGTGCTCGTCGGCTACGCGGACCATCCGGTACATTTTGATAATGTCCGAAACCAGGCAGATGCGGTGAGTTCTCCAACGGATAAGTAAATGTCGCAAATCAGGTTGCAACCCCGGACCAATCATTAGGTCATCGTTGAGAGATGTCCCATTATTTCCCTTGCAGGACGCATCAAAGACAACACGTACTTTTGTTGTGTCCTTGTCGTTTCGCACAACCGCATGATGAGGTAAGTAGACGGCATGTTTGTTTTCCCTTTCTGCTTCTGATATTGGCTTCATGTGACCTAGCTGTAAGTACTCATGAATGACTTCTGCATATTTGTTTTTAAATTTAGGGTTTTTATACAGTTTGGCTTCTAATGCATAAAATCGCCTGATAGCTATGTTCCTTGAATCCCCATATTTACAGCTTGGATCTTCGCTTCGAAAGGGTAAGTTTACCACATAGCAACCTTTCTCATCTCTCACAGTTGTAGCTTTAAATATCTCTTCACATTTGGATTCTTCTTCGGTAAGTATACGTTTTTTTTTTGATTTGGTTCTTTTTCTAACTCCCAGATTTTTTTCAGGATTTCGTCATCATCAACCCGGGCGTGCATCACGGCAATATTGGAAGTACCCTGAGCAGCAGATGCGACGGTACCAGACAAAATCCATCCCAATGAAGTACACTGAGCGACAGTGCTACCACCAGGAGCTTTCTTCACCCCGTTTTGTAAGACGCGACTGTAAATTTCCGCTCCTAACAACATATCCACCTTATCCGGTTTGTGGTATCTAGGATCCGCTAACTGTATATCGTTGACTTGTGCCCAATCTAAGTACGCTGTTTCCCTAACAGGTAATAACGATGTAATCGACTTAAGAACGTATGCTTTCACTACAAGTTCAACAGATGGATCGATCCTAGATTGAATTCGAACCTCCACAAACGAATTTAATGATAATTTACTATCAACATCTATACCTGTGATTAGACCCTTAGCAGGTTTTTTCTGTAACCCCAAACTTTGAACGATGTTTTCCGTTACAAAGGACGCCTGAGAGCCTTGGTCGAACAAGGCTCTGATCGTAAATATACCCCCGTTTTCCGATACAGCTCTCACTAGAGCCGTGGCTAATAAAACTTGGTTATTAGCTGAACCCTTCGAAAAACACGCAACGACCTCTGTTTGATCCTCTACTAGATTAACCGCATGTGTTTGCTCTTTCGTCTGCGGAACCCTATCGCTAGACGAACCCGAATTTCCCTTCTCTCCCACAGACTCCTGTTCACTGCTAGGATGTAACAAAGAGTGGTGTCTACGCTTGCAAACTCTACAAGACGCTGTGCATCGGCACACCCTGGCAGAGTGATTATACCCCAAACAATTAAAGCACAAATTGTTTTCTTGCACTAACCTACGGCGAGTATCCACATCCCCGTTCAAGAATTGTGTACAGCTACCTATCTTATGGTCGCCATTACATAACTGACATCTTAGCATAGTTGTAGTATGAAATGACTTCGCCTTTATTACGTTTACACTTTGATTTCTACTTTGTTTCTAAGAATTCAAAAGCTCTGTACCTGCTTGTTAAAAACGTTTTAAATTGCTCAAAGGTAGGTAATTTATCCGAATCTGTATTATTTGTCACTTTTAGTTCCCATTCCTTCCTACTTTCGGCATCTAGTTTTAAGGTAAGTATGTGAATAATTAAAATATCCCATGAATTTACGTCTATGTCTAAATTAATAAGTGCATTTAAGCAATCTGAAGTTGTATCTATTAATTCCTTTAATGCGAAAGCTGACTCATTTACAATGTTCTTTTGGTTCAGTAACCTTCTCAAAATGCAATGTGAAAGATATTTTTTGTTGTTATACCTAGTTTCTAATTGAGCCCAGCATCTATCATAATTAGCTTCTGAAATGGGAATGTGACGCAGCAACTGCTCGGCTTCGCCAGCTAAATAGCCTTTCAAATAATGAAGTTTTTGTACTTTATCTATAGTAGTATTATTATGAATTGCAGATACAAACAAATCTCGAAAGGTCGGCCATTCGGTGTATTTACCCGAAAATGTAGGTATAGTTATTCTAGGCAGTTTAATAGATATGTTTTTATTACTATCCGAAACAGTATTTGATTGTTTACCCGAAACTGAGGAAACATCACTATCTTTAAAGTTATTCAAATCACTTTTTAATTCACATTTAAATTCTAAGTATAAATCCTCTGTATTATAATAAACTTCCTTGATAGTATATTGTGAAGACATCAATTCCTTAGGTTCAAAATCCTTAACTATTTGTGTGTGCGTTAAACTAAATTGCGCCCATAATTCTTCTATATTCTGTAATCTAGTTTCTAAATACTGTTTGGTAATCCTATCCTTTGGCGACTTTTTAAAATTAGTTTTTGCTCGTGACAATCGAGCGTTAATGTCATCCTGAACCTGAACAAACGATTGTAAAGACATCTTTACTTAAATTAAAACAAATGACCACTAAATGAAATAAATGAATTTTAACCGACAATTCGCACAAACTATTAATTTTTATCTGTTTCTAAATTTAAAATTTTACAAGTCAATGTAAACAAACAATGCTTCTAAAAATATTAAGTCTAAAATATTTCTAAAATTTTACAAGTCCTAAAAAGTTCCGAAAATTTTACAAGTTAATGTAAACAACAAAATTTTTCTAAGTGTTTGAGACATAGAATTCTAACCGAAATCGGGCATAGGTTCCCCGTATGAACACAATTTGGCTTAAATCTAACTAAGTCTAAACATGCACACATGAAATATTCTAAGTCCAAAACTACTACAGAAAAGTTACAAGTTAAATTGTTCTAGGCAATAAAGTTCAATCTTGAATAAATTTTCCACTGATGAATTATTTTTACTAAGTTAAATTTGCTTTGAATTTAAGAATCACTTTTGCTTGGCAGATAAAATCACAAAGTACTTACGATTTTTTGGCACTATCACTCACTTCCCGTTTGTTACGACCTTATTCGTCTGCAGCTTGCTTGCTGTCGACAGCTGATGTGTGCTGCGTGCTCCTTCCTCCGTACTTCCCGCAACTCGATCTGGTACTGCTATCTCGCTCGCTTACCATCCAAGACCGCCTGGCAGGAACTATGGGGTTGATGTTTCTCCGTCCACGTAGGAGAAAACACCTGATTTGCTTGCACTAGCACTGCACTTATATCACTTCACATCACAATCCGGCTCGAAGGACCATGTTAAACCCTCGGATCCATGAGGGTTTGCTGGGGGAGAGCTAGGGTGCTTGAGTATTCAAAAACACACACAATGCTATGTATCTTTTTATCTCTATACAAAAAATATTTCACGGTGACTACTACTAACGTCGGAGAATCTTAACACCGCGATCTAGAATTGGAGCAAAAATGCACAACGCCATCTAGTGGCGGCAAATAAACAACTAGCGGCGTTAGTTTACATTGATTGCGAGAGATGGCTATACAACTAGATACCTGTAGATCATACAAAATATTTGCTCCGTGTGGGGATCGAAGTCACAACACGTGTCGAAGCTGATCTCTCAGCCACTATCGAAGAAGGCTATATATCATCACGCTAAGACCAAGTAACTATTCCACGCGGACGAAGTCGCGGGCTGAAGCTAGTTTTATTATATATTATTATACGGTACCAAAAAGGCATAAGCGCCTCATTAGTCTAGTGGTTTTAAACGCTAACTGCTTCGATTCGCTTCGATTCGATTCCTTATTTGAGTAGTGTTATAGGGTGTTTTTATGAAACTCTCAGTACCAGCTTGGAGTACCCGATTAATAGCAATAGGTGTGTTCCTATTACATGAAACCTAAAAACACCTCTACCTAACCCATCAGTGTATAAAAGCGTGATAACATGTTATGTTAAAAAGGTATGAGTTGAGGGAAATCACTTCACTAATCTCATTTAAAGTAAAATGACATATTCGTGACAATACTTATGATGAGATTAAGTGTTGCCGCACACGAGCCACTCGCGACAGCCACAAACGCCGCCACGAGAAGCTAGAAGAGCAGCGACGATTGTAGCGTGTGGCGGCCACCAGCGTCAACCGAGTGCGGCGAGTCCATATAAACTGTATGAAAACTACAGGAAATACGCCGGTAGCGGCGTTTTGTGGTTGTGGCCGGTGGCCCGTGTGCGGGAGCCCTAAATGCCTTTTAAGACGTCGTGTGACATGTCTGTGACATTACCTTTGTTTTAACATCAAAATGGGCTGCATAACAATGTATATTTTTTTATTTGTGCCTAATTTTTGTGTGCATGTTTTTGTAAATACCACAAAGGTTTAATAGCGTCATTCTTATTTTAACTAGCATTAGCTGGGTTAATTGAGTTGAATTGCTTTTTCATAATCCCATAAGAAACTTCCTTAAAAACGTACTTTTTATTCATTTTTTTTTATTGTTTGCTTACGGCTATAGTATCACTGCGACCGAAAATGGTCTATTGTGTTCGCCACTCTTTGAGTTAGAGTTCACCGCTGAATCCTGCAGCTACTATGAACTGCAGGATTTTTCTAGGGGTGAGCTCTTTTATTTCATCCGGGCTTAAGGTATGTTTCCCTAGATGAGCGCTACGCTTGTGCATTAGCGATCCACATTCCCCAAGAAGAAGTACTATCCATACTATCACATCCTGTATTCCTCGAAGGGTTCGGCAGAGGTATACTAATGTATATCGATATTTTGTCGATATGTTTAGGTCCCTTACAAACAATACGACACGAGCATATTGCCATTAACTGAAAAAAAAACTCCGAACTGCTACTGAGAATAGAGCACATTGCTGGACCTGGTAATTGAGCCTAGGACCTCTAGCGTTGCAGTCACGTATAGGATCAGTAGAATATTGAGTACCTACCTAACAAACGAAAAATCTTAATTATTTTGGCTTCTACTGTTCTTCTAGAAATATGTCCTATTTACACGCATCGGGCAGTTACAATTTTATATGCATAAATATTTGCTCAGAGCGGGAATCGAATCCTCCATCCTTACCGCAGAACTAATCGATGAACCACAAATTACGCAAACGACGCTTGCCATCCACTAGTCTCATTAGGCAGTTGATATAAAATCTGGAAATTAGACTAAAGCAATGGACCTACTTTCGCGGACTCTTACAAACAACACATAAGCCAAATAGTACATTGCAAATAAGGTGTTATCTGTCACCTGTAATAAAAATACGCTTAAAATAAATGTTACTACTCTTGGTTACGACCACTCGTTTGGTAACTCGTTTACTTCATTTGCCTATCTCAATTTAAGAGATGGTAATCACCTGATTGGCTCGGTGTTTAATACCTATTCGCTCCCAGATCATGTCGGTTTACTTATAAAGCTAACTACATCAAAGAACCTGGGTCAATATTTGAAAAATATAAGAACGTCATTAACTTTATTTCACAGTTATAAATGCAGATATTTAAAACTACAATATTATGATAATGAAAACTTTTTTTTTATTATTATTATGGCGCCACACTTTTTGTGTATTTGCCAGTGTCAAGTATTAGAGTAATCAAGTAATATTTCCCATCGTGGGATTGTAATATGGCACCACACTTTTGGTGTTCGCCAGTGTCAAGTATAAGTTGTTGAGTTGCCCCAATAAAACGGTAGAAACTTTATTGAGGCTTCGATGGAGTTTAGGAGTGAACCCAAAAAGTCACGTTTTTCAATTTTATATCATTTGCCTACACTCTCACACGTTCACGAACACTTAATGGTTAATTATCCACCATAATTACACATTAAACTTCGGAGGAATTCAAGTTTTGAAAAATAATATAAAATCGACAATGCGCATTTTTCATTTTCCCGCCTAAAAAAAAACTCTAATGAAAACTTATACTACACTACTGCCGTCCAGCAAACAGACAATAATTATAAAAACATTTTTTTGAAATTAGTCTATGCAGAGATGAGAAGAATGATTTGTTAAATAATGTTCGAATATTCACCAACCTACTTAGTATCTTTGATAATGAAACATGTAAAACAGGCAACAAAAGTAAAGGTTTTAATAAGCAATCCAAATTTGGCACACCTCTTGGGTTCTTAAAAAAAATATTCAAACTTTCAAACGGATTATCCCGTCAAAAAAGTGACATGCGAGCATCCGAATTAAACTGGTCGAACGCGGTGGTCGAAGAAAAAAAAAGCAAGAATATCAAAGAAAACCGCAGATCAAGGCGTCAATCTTGCAAATTTTCAGTAAAAAAAGAAAATTAAAAAAAATACCGAGGTGGGTTATTATTGCTGTCTCGTGTCCGTATTGGTAGCTCAGTGTGAGATCCGAACGCACCGTGCGCGCGCGCTCCCGTGATCGCGCCATTTCCCATTTACCACCACCGGCACCGTGGCGTGACACGAATCCCCTAAAAAAAAACAATTGAACTTTAGGTGATTTTAAATATCGATTATCGATTTTCAAATCGTCATTTCAGTGTGTGTGTGAGACTGACAGTGTTGTGTTGTGTTCTTTTTTTGAAATGCTAATGTGATTAGTTTTACTTTTTTTGTTAATTAAGTATTTTTATCTGTGCCTATAACTAAATGGTTTTGCTGATTAACGACGCGAGAATGCGCGATAGTTTTGGTAAGTATTGAATTTTATCCATAGATACCAATTGCTCTACATTTTTATCTGTACATTTTTAATTGTGTGAATCACAAAAGTGTGATTATAGTTCGCAGGCGACATAATCTATGAATAGAACGCATCTATTCGGTTGATATGTACATTCGATCGGCTGAAATAAAAAAGTTCGTGATGTAGGTACCTATTTAGTCGGTATGCCAACGGCTATAAGTTTAACATTCATCTATTTTAGAAAGTTTGATTGGGAATGCCTACCGGACAAAATCATGGTCTTTAATAAACAAGAAATTTATGTAAATTAGCTTAATTTGGTCCGACTTCGATTTATTAGCAGCCAGGGCTAAGGATAGTTCGATTTTCGAATAAAACCTTCAATTCCTATTCATACTTCCATTAATCTAATGAGAAAGGAGGTTACTTATTTCTCATACTATCCTGGTTTTACCACTACATATCAATGTCAAAAAGCAATACTTATAATTACTTTTTACCCGACTACCCACATAATATGATAGTTGGGAATTGGTAATGAATGTTGAATATTTGAATTTGGAACTAGGTATCCGTTGCTGCGTACATAATCACTTGGAAAAATGGGTAAGAAAATCATTTTGAAGAATGCATATCTAAGACGACTTTATAGAGTTTGCAGTATAGTACCTATAGCCAGAACCTTTGAGAACACTGAGAAAAGCAAAATAATCTGAGAGGGACACTTAAGGCTATCTCTAGGCCTCTGGGGATCATTTTTGCACGAATCCAAACGGTTGGCAATGTATTGATGATTCCTTCAGTGTAGCAGATGTTCATGAGCAGTGGTGAGCACTTACCAAGAAAACGCTTGCTAGAAAGCTAGCTAGAAATTGCTAGCCGTAAAAAATATTCCTATGACGAATTGGCAAAATGGAGGTTCAGAGTAAAATACATAAGTATTTATTGCGTCAATCAAATATTCGGAAAGTAAGGCTAAAATATAATAATACTCTTGCGTTTGATGCTAATTAGTTTTTACATTGAATAAGGGTCTCTCTACACTTATCGATACGGAATCGGCATGAGTCTGTGTCAATAATACGCTTCTTAGCAAGCGTTCCAGCCGAGCCGAAACAATAAGTACGCATACGTACAAGTGCGTACGCCTGTATTAAGCCATTTTCAATAAACGTGATTCAGACCATAAGCGTTATTTCCACCCGTATGTTATCAACCTTTGTGAGCTCTCCAAACAGCTTGATTCGTACCGGTTTCCTTATTAACAGTCACTAATTACTGTCCACTCATTGCCAAATAGCGAGTCAAGACAAACATATTTGCCTCGCATCCTTCTTACCAAAATTGAACCCTCGCCACTGCTGTCAACTTGAAGCTTTTCCAACCATCTTTATCCTATTCGCGTCGATAAGTGTAGGGAGACCTTAACCTTTACTAGGACGTTCGCCCTTCTCATCAGATCATGCTCTAATGCTTATTGTATTGTTTTTTTTTCAAAGAAAATTCACCACCATGCTAAGCCAAGACTCAAATCTGCGACTTCTGAATCGATACGCTAAAAGCTTTGAAGACTGTCAACTAGAGAGTGATAGCGAATTATTTTTACTCTAACATCTAAACTTATAATTATTTCTAAAATGTTTCAACGGCAAAACCACTCTTAATTACTGAAAACTGTCTTAGCCTCTAACGCCACTTTGATGTTTTAAAATAGTGATATATATGTATGTAGAGAGAAATAGCTATGTAAGTTTACTTATTATATTAGACATAAACCTTTTCCGGGCTCATTCATTCCTAGATCAGCCTAGAAATAAGCGGTAATGAATGTTTATGTAATTTTGTTTAAATAAATATTATTACGTAAATTGCATTTAGATTTAAAGTAGCCACTACAGTATGCAAAATTCATTTGTACAGTGTACACGGCAAATAAAAACTTTCTTTGAATACAATTAGGGCCAAACAAACTGTGCTCAATATATTTGTTTAGAGATACACTTGTGGCCAGTGATTGTACCACCAATTAATTATGACAGATATTGATTGGTTGCTACAGAACGCCCATTGAGTTTACGTGATAAAATTATTGTAAATTTTATTTTATCGCATATAGAACATAAATTTCTATCACGCCTGTATTTTCCGAAGGCTTATACAAATGTGTACAAATGTACACCCACAGTTATTTTCTCTAGATTATTTGTAGATTTTATTTTATTCATGGAAATTTAGCTACGTCATTTAATTTCTTTATTTTTGAGAAGAACACCCAGTATCCATAAAATGTTAGACAAATGTAATAATACATCTTATTCGCTGATTATTTTATTACTTGGGAGATTTAATTTGGCTTTAGTTTCACTAGTCGACGTGTTGGTAAGTGACTGCTTAGACTCGCTTGATGGATAATTATATTTTCACTCAATGTTGAAGACATTGACACTGCAAATATTTGACTAGCGTATTTTCTTTGGTATGATAACACTTTGACTTTGATAACTCTTTTAGTTTATTTTAATAATAGAATCACTAGAACATTTTGCGTAGAGATTACAAGTACTGCCAAGAAAATGGGTCAACTTTTATTTGCCGAATGAAATATTTAATTAAGCTGTTCAAACAAACAAAATGTGCGAATATTTTGTTCGCCAGTGTACAAGGTTCATCTTATCTGGTACTAGATAGTAGAGGCAAACGTTTGCTTTAGTGAAATGTGCAAACAATTAATTTTGCATTCTGTCCTTTCTCTAGGCTTTATTAAGTGCCTTTAAGCATGATTTTGATGTACTAAGAGTTTTGTTGGCGTAGCGTTGCTTTTGAAGTTGTGCCGTTTACGAGCCAACATAGGTAATGTAGGTACAGAAAACTAGAAATAGTAACTTTTATTAAAAACATGTTATGAGACATAGTTGTTAAGGTCTGGTCGAGATCTCGGGCTCGGTCTCAGACAATTTGCTCTCGGTATCGGTCTCGACCGCGATTTTTTTTTTTCGGTGTACACGGTTTACACTCGTTGAGCTCCCTTAATTACGGTTGAGCTACACGATGACTGATGCATGCTTGCTGTCAGTTAGGACTGGTCTACTCAAAGCTGCTATGGTTCTTTCCAAAGGCTATTTCAGACATTGCCCTGCATTGTCCCACTCACATTATTTGCATTATTTTATGTCTGAACTTTAAAAGAGACCATGATTCTCTGAGTTTGTTTCGGTGTTTCTTCTCAGAGGTCGTCAGTTAGGAAATGCCGAAGCCATCTAGCTATAAAAAAAAAGCATTGACTTGTAAAAGTGTCTCTAATGATCTACTTACAGAAATAAATATCATTTCATTTCATAAATATCGTTTCATTGCATTTCACAACAATCGTGAATTTATTAAGTAAATGTTTTCTTTCATGAATATTTAATTATTCTTATTTTATTTGATTGGGTTACCTATATCTGGAAACGAATCTAATCTAGAAACTTTACAAGGAACAAAAAGCCTATGTCTTTTCTCTCCCGCAGTCGGCTAAAATCAATATACCGTGACAAGAACTGTATCCCACAAAAGTTCTCATAGTGTAGTTATTAAAATTATAATCAGGCTATAAACGCATTCCCCGCGAGTAGAAACGGGTTTACGCAAATAAAGTTCAAGTTAACTTGAAGCGTTTTAATTACTTACCGGTCGACAGTTTCAAAACTATGTATTTGTGGGAATTATGCAATTCTCAATGCTCTTTCTAATTTGTAGCGAGTAATAAAATAGATGATTTGATTATCTTATTTTTAATTGCTATCCGACTTGTCATGGCGTCCTGCCGGTTTACGATCTCTGCTGTGTAAAATAGACAAACTTTGATAGTTATACATTTGTAATCCTTAGATATTATTAAGCGCATTAAGTCGAAAATCGATCAACTGCCGACGTATTTTCTGACAGATTCCGAATGATTTTTGATGCAATGTATCGCTAGGCAATTAAAGTTGCCACAGTAAATATGCATGAAAATGACGCTAATTCTACACGTAGTAAGCACATGTCATACAACGTATAATTCAATAAGCGCTTACGCTTATTGAATTATACGTTGTATGACATTTACTGTGGCAACTTTAATTGCCTAGCGATACATTGCATCAAAAATCATAGAAAATCATTCGGAATCTGTCAGAAAATACGTCGGCAGTTGATCGATTTTCGACTTAATGCGCTTAATAATATCTAAGGATTACAAATGTATAACTATCAAAGTTTGTCTATTTTACACGGCAGAGATCGTAAACCGGCAGGACGCCATGACAAGTCGGATAGCAATTAAAAATAAGATAATCAAATCATCTATTTTATTACTTGTTTTTATTATTTATTAATGTTCTAATTGACATGTTTGAGGTCTTAACCTCAAACATGTCAATTAGAACATTAACATAACATACCATCACGCCTGTATTCCCCGTAGGGTTAGGCAGAGGCGTACTAATGTACACCCACAGTTCGCCGGTATGTTTTAGGTCCCATGTATTGGGCGAGCCTATTTCCATTAACCGGGCACAAATTCCTAACTCCGAGCTGCTACTGGGAATTTCATAGAAAAACCCAATAACACTTTGCTCGACCTGGGAATCGAACCCAGGACCTCTAGCGTAGCAGTGGCGCTCAGGACCACTTGGCTAATGAGGCAGTTAGAATATACAGTCATTATTTTTATAACCAAACCCTAAAGTCTTTTTGAGACACGTAAGCATATTTTTTTCAAGAAATTAATTATACCAGCTAAACGCAAAACTCGTGGCTACACTACAATCATACCCAAAACGTCTATGATATCGGTGCGCACGCACACAATTACAATAAATGTGCAAATAGGTTTCAGTTTTCTATAACTCAAGCCACTATTGACATCGGGTTCTCAAATAATGTGAATCCTCGTTTAATATTGTCGACTTTGGTCAAACTTGGACATCCTCCAACGTTCACACAGTCATCTTGTTAGCGCAATATTGTACCAATGAAGATTGTAACTTTTTAATTTTCTCCATAGGATCAACCTTTTGGAACCGTGCAACTAGAATCATAACCAACGTTTCATAAACGCTTGCAAAAGCTTATTTGAAATAAAAAACATTTGATTTGATTTGATTAATGGATCAGGGGGCCATAGTTTCAGGCAATGTAAATATATTTACGGGAAAAATTAACAAATATTAAAAACCACTATAATCGATTCAGAAGTCGATTCTGAACCTACTCTGAAAAAAATAATTAAAATAATATTCATCTTCGTACCATTGCGCTTATATTCCCCGAAGGGGTTAAGCACATGTATACGTACCTACTGCTTTACACATAAGTATAATAGGGGGCGAGCCTACCTATTGCCATTAACCGGGCACAAATTCAGACTCCGAGCTACTGAACATTTCATAGAAAACACTAATAACTTACTAACATTAGTTACTGCTTATTAGCATAATATTTGGCAAAGCAATGGTACCATCACAGACGAACTCTAGCAGCGGAATCCTTCCTTTAAATGCTTGATAACATTCTTAAATGCAAGTTTATTAGTCGCCACCCGTAACGGTGTAACATTAATGAAATAGCTTCGCGGCATATTTACGATGCATCGCGGCACATAGCGCGCTCCACATATCTGCGGCACATCAAAGCTCAGGGGACATATGGAATACTAAATAACACAAAATGATCCGTACCATTGTTTCCTGTTATTGTTTTTACGTAGCTTTGTTGTAGTGTTTTTCACGTGGGAGAGCCATGCTTCGGCACGAATGGGCCGACTTGACCGGAGTGATACCACGGCCTCACAGAAAACCGGCGTGAAGCAACGCTTGTGTTGTGTTTCGCCGAGTGAATGAGGTTACCGGAGGCCCAAACCCTTAAAAGGTGGGCAACGCACTGTGACTCCTCTGGTGTTGCAGGTGTCCACGGGCGGCGGTTATCGCTTACCATCAGGTGATCCGTCTGCTCGTTTGCTCCCCTATCCCATAAAAAAAAAGAAGTGGAGCTTTGATTACTTATTTGTAGAAGTATCCACTCTATGTTAGGGTCGGCTTCCTGTCTACAGTTGAAATATTGTTATTTTATATCAAGCGCCTGCCTACAGCAGTGATAGCTTAGTGTTATGACCAGTGGACTGTCAAGTCAAAGGCACCTCTGACTTTTCGAAGTCATGTGCGTATTAATAGTTAATTATCACGTGCTTAAATGGTGAAAACATTTCAAAAAGTGAGTTTTAGCATTTTTTAGCTAATGGACATAGTATGTGAATCCAGAGCAATAGCAAGTTACATATTCTGACCACATGAGACAACATTTATTAAATACTTAATAGTTTTTATTCCATACAAAAACTATTTTCTCATCGCCTCGTAGACATCTAAATACAACATATTGAAGATATTTGTAAGTCTCGCTTCACATAAGGAAGCTGTTTAGTGCTTAAAAAATTGCTCTTAATCCTCAGGGATTACCCCGTGGGGTCCGATTACCATACGTTTTATTCTAATTTGAATCTAAACGCTCTAGTTATTAAGCTGGAATTGCTTTAAAGATATTAGGATAATAATTTTATTAGGCCAATGACATTTTTGAATTGTTTCATACTTGTGAAAGTAATTTGAATAAATTATCTTTTTATTTGTCTATTATGATTATTTTCTCACAGTTTTTGGAATGGGATTACAGTTTGTTACTAAATGGGTAGGGCTTAAGTAATGAGTTGACTAATGAGTTACTAAAAGGTGATGATATAACTGAATTTTCTCACCATCATAATAAAATAATAATCATTTACTTGTGTTGTGAGTTTTTGAATTGACTAATTTTGTGTTTATAATTATTCAATTGTTGGACACATGGAGGCCTTTGTCCAATTGTTTTGGGTAATATCAGCCCAATCCTAATCGTTTATTTGCTTAATTAAAAGTAATAATAATCTATATACTACTAATATATAAAGCTGAAGAGTTTGTTTGTTTGTTTGCTTGAACGCGCTAATCACAGGAACTACTGGTCCGATTTGAAAAATTATTTCAGTGTTAGATAGCCCATTTATTGAGGAAGGCTATAGGCTATATATCGTCACACTACGCGGACGAAGTCGCGGGCAGAAGCTAGTAAATAATATAAATAAAAGTAAAAATGAGGATATCCTCTTTTTAGATACCATCTGGAGAATACACGAGGAGCTTTATTAAACGTATAAACAAAAGAAAAGTTGAGAGATCTAAAAAGCATTATTTTCGCCAAGTATTGCGAAAGTCAAATGACATTTGAACTGAGAGAAATCAGTCGATCGTAAATATTCACTATGGGTACTACTGACCCAACATTAAGTTGTTTACTACCGTCTGTCTGTCTGTACTATTAGTGAAACTTCTAGGTGTCACCGGCTTGACATCTTGTCTTTGACCTATGACTGCGTTCTCTCATAATGTTTTTACAGTCATGAAAATGTGGCTGTGAACCAAAAATCTTTATAAGGAAGGAGGTACATATAATATATTTACTACCGTTTTTTTTTTACATAATATAACATCTTCCCCGATAGATATAATCGGAGTTTCTTTAAGTCAAGAGTGAATCCATTTCTTTTAGGCAAGCCCTTTTCTTTTAGGAAGACCCCAGTGTCGCCTAACATCAGGCGAACTGGCTGTCAACCATCCACACTCATCCTCACTCACTCTGCAAAACACGCTTGTTTCCCGCCGGTTTTCTGTGAGGCCGTGGCATCACTCCGGTCGAGCCAGCCCATTCGTGGCTCTCCCACGGTCTGAGTAAATTATTTATATATTTAATAACCAACTTATATTAACAGTGTACACTAAACATACAAGTTATAGGTTAGATATTATTACATCGAAATTATAATTTAATGAGATAGATATTATAATATAATATAACAAGATCAATAATATAACATTGTGCTCATATATAGATTAACATTTGAATATCGAAAAGCATTGAGTGGATACAAACAGAACTCTTAAAAATAACAAACTACGTAAATAATAATTAGTGCAATCAAGGAATAATAGTACTGGGAGTGGCAATAGACTTAGAGCGTCGGTAGCCTAATGGCTAGGGCGTCGGACTTGCGATCATGTGGTTGCCGGTTCGAACCCCACCCATTGCACTACCGACGTGAACCCACTCGTAACACAAGCAATCTAGCTTAGCACGAGGGGTTAACAAGAATACTAGTAATGTGCGACCCGCATTGCTAGTAAGCTTTTTTTTAAAAAAAAAAATAGACTCGAGGTAAAGGTTCGCAGTCTTAAGTAATGTAATGTATGTTTAGTTTTCCGGTATGTTAGGTTACATGTAAATACTACAAAACTCCGAGCTAAGAATTTCAAAATTTGGCCTAAACACCAGTGTCAACTTGATGGTTAAATAAACAAATAATAAATATTCCGGGACATTTTTACACAGCACCATCTAGTCCCAAACTAAGCAGAGCTTGTACTATGGGTACTAGACAATAGATATACTTAATACTTGTATACTTTTTTTTTGTGAATACATACTTATAATACATAAGGAACACCCAGATGAACACAAACAGTTATATTCATCACATAATTTTTTGTGTCCTGTGGGAATCGAACCCACAACTCATGGTCTGCAGTCCAGTACTCGAACCACTAAACCACAGAGGTCGTCAATTGTAACCTTTTCGTATTGGGCTTAAGCAGTGACGTAAAGGATAGCTATGCCACACTTACGCTAAGCTCGGACGACGACAATAGTACGTTATTTTAATTAACTTGCACAACACAACCAGTTAGATGGGATACGCCGCTATTTTTACATTAAACAAAATGACTGCTTCTAAATGGATTGTTGAGGAGAAAGCCGATTCATTTCTATTTCTATCCTTTCCACATATGGCTGAAGAAGTGATGACTACACTTCTTCAGCTTGGATGGGTAGCTTATTTCGTAAGATTTAAATATTACTGGCAATAGACGGGACATTACGAAAAATTACGTAATCGCAATTGGAAACAAACTACTCTATTGATCTGTCTCTATAAATCTCAGAATGGCGAAGACGGTAAATAAATCAAAGAAAAAGAGATATTTGAAAATGTTCATACTTACCTACCTCAGATTTCTTTTAAAACGTTGACCCATATTATTATTATTTTCTCCCGTATCGTGGCTGCTTTTACATAACAAACCGTGTCCCACTGCTGGGAACGGGTCTCCTCTCAGAAGGAGTGGGATTAGGCTATAGTCCACCACGTTTGCCTAATGCGGTTTTGCAGACTTCACACGCCGTCGAGAAAATCTCTCAGGCATGCAGGTTTCTTCACAATGTTTTTCCTTCACTGTTGTCAGCAAGTGTCAGAGGAGCGTGCTTTGGGTTGGAACTCGAGACCTACGACATGGTAGTTCAGTGGTCATACCCCAAGGCTATCACTGCTTGTGATCGTGGATGCTTTTACAAATATAAATTATTACATACAAAAACACCCAGACCCGGAACCCATATGTCATACAAATATTTGTTCCGTCATTCCGTGTGGTTGTAGGGAAGTGAGTAATTAAGGATGAGTACTTATCTATATCTACTTATATCTACACCACACGGGGAACGAACCGCCAACATGTAACTTAGAAGCTGATCGCTCAGTCGCTACGCCAATCATGCCGTCGGAATTATATCCTCGAAAAGTATGTCCTGACTATAAAATTTCTTTGGTCGTAACCGTGAATCACTCGTGAAATCTTTTTAGGAAATTTTTTAGGTTTTTTTTTTGAGAAAAATATTCGATCTCAGCCAGGACTTGACCCTGCGTATTTCCGATTTAATACACCGGTAGTTTAGTAGGCTAAAGCATTCATTGTAATTAACTGGAAAGACATAGGTTCGGATTAGATTTAGATAATTTTTTTCTTTTGCAATATCTTTAAAATTAGTATTGTGTAAATACCTAATACAATGAAACAATAATTACTAAGTTATGATGTTAGTATCTAGACTAGCTTTTTAGGTCATGTGCATGCAACATTAATTTAATTAGATCTTTAATTACTGACATGGGTAATATTAATGGCTGTGTTAGTGCCCATTGCTCGGGAATCGAAGCGGAGAAACTAATACTATAAAATATGAGAGTCCTTAACACGTGGTAACTAATGAACTGGTCACATAAATTACTTCTGTAACGCATCTATGAAGATTATAGGTTACAGCGAGAACTGTATATACATACTAGCTTCCGCCCGCAACTTCGTCCCCGTGGAATAGTTGCTTAGTCTTAGCGTGATGATATATAGCCTATAGCCTGCCCCGATAAATGGGCTATCTAACACTGAAAGATTTTTTTTAATCGGACCAGTAGTCCCTAAGATTAGCGCGTTCAAGTAAACAAACAAACAAACTCTTCAGCTTTATATATTAGTAATATAGATATAGAGTATAGATTCAAGCTTAGTATTACCACCTAACTTATAGTATACGCAAAACCCGAGTCTAGTATTTTTATGTAAAGAATCTATTGTACAAAACTTCAAAACTGTATCACGATATATCACAAAGTTATGAGCTTGTTTTGTTATCTGGTTTTTCGTACAAAAACATGCTCACCACGTGTATTACCCCCGCCCCGCTGAGCAGCCGCGCCTAGTGCCGCTATGACCTGCCATGACTTACGACGTGTCGTTCGCGTATAATAGCGGAAAGATTCTTAGGGCCACTTGCACCAACTTCTGAAATATGTTTAAATTGAATTTAAACACAAAGTAACAATATAAAATTGTGTTTAAATACAATTTAAACACAAAATGACAATAGAAAATTGTGTTTAAATACAATTTAAACACAAAATGACAATAGAAAATTGTGTTTAAATACAATTTAAACACAAAATAACAATAGAAAATTGTGTTTAAAAACAATTTAAACACATTACAAAGTTGGTGCAAAGTACAAGTGGTTCTTAGCGGTGTCCCACTTGTACCTAATATTTTTGGGTCCTAATATTATTATAACATGGTGTAAAAAAATTTGGAATCGATTCAGATATCTACTTATTCTGAAAAAACCGTATTCAGGTTTCGCATATACTAAAAAGTACTAAAAACACACCATCACGCCTGTAATTCCCCGAAGGGTTAGGCAGAGGTGTACTAATGTACACCCACAGTTCACCGGTATGTTTAGGTCCCTTGTAATAGGGGGTGAGATTCCTAACTCCGAGCTGCTACTGGGAATTTCATAGAAAAACCCAATAACACTTTGCTCGACCTGGGAATCGAATCCAGGACCGCTAGCGTAGCAGTCGTTCTCAGGACCATTCGGCTAATGATGCAGTTAAGTATTTAAAAACTGTATTTACTAAAAATAATATTGTATAAAATATAGCACAGCAATACAACATTATACGGCACGATTGGCGTAATAGCTGATCGATGGACTTCTACGTGCTGTGAGACAAATATTTGTATGGTCTATAGATAGTTATTCCGGGTCCGCACGATACAGGAGAACATACTAGTAAGGCAACGTTTCACATAAAAAGAAAAATAAAGAACATAAACCATCACGCCTGTATTCGCCGAAGGGTTAGGCAGACGTGTAGGTACCGAAGTACAACAAAATTTTGACGGTGTATTTAGGGCCGTATCCAGGCATAAATATGAACTTTAGCTTGTACTTACCTACCTTCTGAATTTCATAGAAAAACCCATTTTCCTCAATCTGGAAATTTAACCTAGGCCCTGAAGCGTAACAGTCACGCTTACGAATACTAGACAAATAAGGCTGTTATTTTAGAAAATTACTTTCTTCTCGAAATACGGAATTAGGTACTACTGCCTAAACCGAATTCAGCGAGCTTGCGTAAACTTTCTATTTACTTAATTGACATAAACTTGTAGGAGACTGTAAACTTCCTAATCAATGTCTATTTATTAACAAAACTATCTACTAAGCTTCACAATGCAGTTGTTAGAAACTGCTTGTTTGACGTAATAATTTGTAAATCACGCTCGTAATAGGCTGTAAAGTGCGCACGAGTGTTATTGAACTTGTCCAGTGCCAAACAAAGCGCAGCCAGTGGGTCGCTCGAGTGTTTAGCACTAAACTAAACGTTTCTACTTTCTATTGGACCATATTAGTGGTGATGCACACGGTTCTAAGTATTTATTTAATGTCAACTATTATTCTTATTGTTTGCTTGCTGCTATATTATCACTGCGACCGAAATCAGTCTATTGTGATCGCCAATTGTTGAGTTAGAGTTCACTGCTGAATCCTGCAGCTACTATGAACTGTAGGATTTTTTTAGGAGTGAGCTCTTTTATTTCACCCGGGCTTAAGGTTTCCCTAGATGACCGCTTAGATAAACTATAATCTTCTATCCGTCTATTTAACCAGTACTTGGTTTTTGTTTTTTTTTAAAGTGATACTATTATGGTCATTGAACTGGCTCATGCCAAGTAGTAAGGTCATAAATGGGTTGATGACCAAACAGATGCTGGTACATGAGCTTTATTTTACTGGATGCATGGCTAATCTATCCAAAAGATGGCTTTTGCCGTGCAGGGGGACCACGACGGCTGTCAATAATATTTTTCATTTGTCCGTATTATGTTGAAATCAAAGATAACAGATGTAAATACATAGGATATACATCTGAATTTATTAGATAATCTGAGCTTGAAGTAGATATAATCTAGTACTTTGCAAAAAATCTCACTGAATAACATTAGGGATTGCGAAGAAAAACTTATATTAATTAAACTAATTAGGTATTTTTTCTTGCTTGCAAATTCAAGAAATTTACAGAAATGTACGTTGATTTATAGTTGACAGTAAAAAATACAGATTCAGCCAACTTTATGGTACTCGTAAGTAAAAGTTGTTGACTTTCCTGCAAAGGTTTGTAAATTGTATAAATCTAATTAATCAATTCGTAGACACTAACCGTCTACCTGTCCACTTATTCACAATTATTCACTTCAATACCATTAAAATAGTGAACACGCGAAGCTTAGAAATTGTGAGTCAGACGTTTTATAGGAAATAAAATGTTCTTGAAGTGTCAAATCTGACTAATTATGTTTTAAGTGTTCCGTTTATGGTCTCACTCATTGTTTAGTTCCGAGATATTGTTTGGAAGTCTTGAATTTAGAAATGTTTAATGTTAGCTCTAAACATTGAAAAACCTACTTATCTAATTCCACAAATAAGTAATTCTATTTTATATCTTAATTACCAATCATTGTTCCACACTAGAATGATTGCCTCATAAATGAGTGCTTTTATAATCACAAATTTCTCACAAAAACGTATTTATTGCACTAAAAAAAAAAAATGTGTTGCACTCGAAAACTGATCCTGCAGCCTTTAATTTTCTTTTTATTTAGTATCTTCTTTTTACCGCTTTTCTTACCGCCGCCCACGGACATTAGCGACATTGTAGCTGTTACTAATGCGTTGACGACTTTTTAAGTGTATGTAGGTATACTTTTTTATAAGGTTCATACTGGTTTATAATGGTTCTGGACTGTGGTGGTGAACCATCGAGGTGGTGACGATAGAACTTAGTTTTATGACGTATGGGCCAATGGTGAAATTCAACGGCTGATATTTGCCCGAAAAAGTCCTCAGAGGATACCCCATAATAAATTCGATCATATTATTTATTTCTTAAATATCCACTATGTACAGACATCGGTCGGATACAATTTTATTATATCTGTATTAGTACCTATGGTTTGTATTATAAGAATGTTTCGCACATAAATATTGTGATCAACTGCCAGGCACGATCCTCCTATCACAATGATAGACAACTTGGTACAAGGAAAAATGCACTTACTTAATTATTCAAGCAAACGTCTTGACACCACTAGATACCATCGAGAAGGTATCATTTGGCGTCGATAAAATAAACAATAATGGTATGTGAGATTGACGCATTTTTAACAAGGCAGGCTCATGCAATATTCATGGGTCGACTCCCAGAGGATGTATGTAATCACGAAAGGTACTCCATAACTGGCATAATTTATATAGGGTTGAACGTAGAGCGCTAATTTTTCAATGCAATTTTGCGAGAAAATATTTTATCTCTACTATTATAAAATTGTAAAAAAGCTGTGTCTGTACATTGAAGATATTTAAAAAAAACACTTGCGTTATGGTAAGTATATAAACGTCTCCGAAACAGAAAATGTGATTTTTAAAATTCTTGTCTGTTTGTCTGTTTGTTGCGGGTTGGAGCAAAAACTACTGAATAGATTTTAATTTTATTATCATTTTTAGAAAGTATATGCTCCAACTTAAAAACTGGTGAACTTCTTATCTCAATTAATTCAATGAATCCTGAGATACAGCTTGACCTCCCTGATGTATAGAGGCCCATACAAAAAAGAGGTAATTAATGTTGGTTTGCATTATTACTCCCGATATAGCTTCACGTGAGCGAAGCCGCGGGCAGAAGCTATTTATTGCTTATATATTTATGAAGCTTCATTTGTAAAGTAAGTAGTTCTAAGTGCGCCTGCGACGCTAGGGGTTAAATTCCCAGGTTAAGCAAAGTGTATTGTTTTTTTCATATTTCAATTTTCCACACTATTGATTTTTGCGATAGGTTTTTATCTTTACGAGAAATATAGAAACTGAGGTGTTTTAATGACTTTAAGAGTCTTAAATAGAAACCAGTGCTCTCTAAAAGCTTTCGATCGCAGACTATATTTACTTACCTTTGACTATGAAATAAAACCTTTATTTAGGTTTTCTTATTTATTTCTATCTTGTTTAGTTAATTTCAACTTTATATTAAATTATCTTAATTCAAATTCAGATTCGTATCGAATGTATCATAACAGTTTATAAATCGAACCAGTTAATTCTAAGTCGCAATTGAAAAATGTTGAATATCTGTTATTATTCATATTTACAGCAATTTATTCTAATTTTACAACAATTTGTATAAGTTCCGCGCCTTGGGGCGTTTTCCTACTCAAACATTCAATAATTTTAAACTTGATTAATACGCAAACTATGAATATGAACAACGCTGATTCATTTTTGAATTCAAATTTCGAATTAAATATTTTGTTGTTTTTTTTTTGTAATATTATTTTTTGTGCAATTGCCACTAATAGTATGCATCTAATACGTGGATATTATCTTTATCTATATACTAGCTTTCGCCCGCGGCTTCGCTCGCCTGAAGCTATATTGAGATAAAAAATGGAACCCAAAAAAATATTTAACCAAAAATCAGCAGTGATGAGCTCTTCTTTGTATGGGTCTCTATACATCAGAGAGGTCAAGCTGTATCTCAGGATCCGTTCAATTAATTGGGATAAGAAGTTCACCCATATACTTTCTAACAGTGATAACAAAATTAAAATCTATTCAATAGTTTTTGCTCCAACCCGTAACAAACAGACAAGACAAAAATCTCATTTTTGGGTTCGGTGACGTTTATATACTGTAACCCACTTTTTTTTTTGAATATCTTCAATGTACAGACACAGCTTTTTACAATTTTATAATAGTAGAGAAAAGAAAAGAAAAGAGAAAAGAAAATAAATAGAAAATTACCAATTGTTTGGCTAAGCGTTAAGCTCGAGAATGGCTCGAAGATTGCAAGGAAAAAATTTTTTGGCAGAAATGAAGCCTGTCGGGGCTGTCGGTCTGTCTTTCAGTATACCTATTATAAAATAACTGGGAAGACAGCCAGCACCTAGTATAAAATAGGCTTTCAGACGATCATCTGAGCATAAATATAAACTTTCAGCTGCTTCTGACAATACTATATAAAAATTCAATAACACTTTTTACGGCCTGAGAATTGAACCCAAAACCATCACGTCATCCCATTACGACCACAAGTCTAATGAGATAGTTTAATATTCCTTTCTTAATACTAGTATTGCGCCATTGACCCGCCCGATCGATTAGATCGTCCTGACTTATGTACCAATATTGATTAATACCAAATACTACCAATATACCCATTACATTAATCCAGTTCACTTAATAGCAGTTCGACCTCAATTATAGCCAGCACATAATTTACACGTACCTTTGATTTGTAAAATTATTCGCTTATTGGAAAGCTTGATTATATTGCTTTACATATTTACACTGAATACCTACATAATTATGGATGTATTATGTTGGCCAGTACTAGGCTCTCCCACAACATGTCTTCGCAGTATTCTCGAATTCTTTGGTCACATATCATAACGTCTGTCTTCGCCGAAGGGTTAGACTGTGAGTGTACTAATGTACGCCAGTCTCATTTAACAAATCGTAAACTACTACTGGGAATTTCATAGAAAAACAACATCCGTTTTGCAGTGAGAGAGCAATGTTTCGGCACAAATGGGCCGGCTCGGCCGGAGTGATACCACGGAATCACAAAAAATCAGCGTGAAACAACACTTACGGTATTTTTCGCCAAGTGAGTGAGGATACCGTTGCCCAAACTCTTTTGAAAGGCCGGCAATGCACTTGCGACTCCTCTGGTGCTGCGGGTGTTCATGGGGGGGGTTATCAATTATCGATTTACATCAGTCGACCCGTCTGCTGGTTTGCACCCTAAGCCATATTTATTTTATTTTATTAAATATTCCAGTATTAGCTGAACTCTGATTGTTTACTTAGACCACAGATTAATGAGACATTTAAGAATATCTAAATATTAATCAGTATTTGAGTGAGTGTACGAGTATGTATGTATGTATTTTAGTATTTATTATGATCATATAAGCGGCTTTATTGTTCAAGTTAAGCTTACATCGTTCCTGTTATAGTCTTGGATACTAAAAGATTGTCTTAAGGTGCGTGCTGCGTGTAGAATATACGTACGACTGCACATCAAGCTTAACATATCCAGTATAAACTGAACTCTCATTGTACTTGAAGCATAAAAAACGCGAGGTCCGTTAATACTGGAAATGTTTAGTTTATGTACTTTGTTTGTTTGTTAATCTCACAACTCTAAACATTATGTTATTTGTGTCTTGACAAATTTAAGATTTTTTTATAGAATAATATTTGAGGAATAATTGGGATAAGAAAGATTATAAAGTTTATTGAAGGAAAAGTACGACAGCCGGCAGTTCGACAATGAGCAATTAAGCCTCCGCGAGTCCCACACAGGAGGTCGAAATTTGCCTTCACGTTCTAAATTTACGTCTTCAAGGTGACGTGAATTTTTCCTTAAAAGATAGAAAGATTATTTTCTTATGTTTTTATGAGTAACCAAATTAAGTATGTTTGAACGTTTTAGTTTTAAAAAAATCCCTGTCATGGCTGTCAATGATTAAGACTGGAAGTATTCCCCTTAATAAATGTCATTAACACAACTGAGGTGAGGTGCTTGATTTTAACGAGTCGGTGTCGTCAGTTTTCACCTGAGATCTCAGAACCTGGTCCGAGTTATGTTGTGGTTTCATTAAACTTATTGGTTATACTATTCTCGTTCATATTTCCGCCTGTTTCACTGATTCGTATTAAGCAAAATGTTTCTGTATCTTTTTAAACATCATTATTCGATCAATTTATACGTATATCATTTAGCTGAAATATCAGTAGAATTACATTTTGAATGTTGTGGTATTTTTATTCCAGAGACAAATTGGTATATTTTATGTCTATACAGAACACCAAATAGCAACTTCGAATTATTTATGGACAAACTTGAACTATTATTATATAAGCTAACTATTCGTTCAAGAAGCATGGGTAAAAAAATTTTTATTTTAGGTGATTTTAACATAGACACTCTTTCCGTGAGTACAAAAAGCAAAAATTTCATTAACACTTTGGAAAAATATAATTTAAAATTAAAAATAGATAAACCCACAAGGATAACTTTACATTCTGCTACTTGTATTGACAACATAATTACAAACCATAAAAAAAGTAAAACAGACATTTTGGATTTAGGATTATCAGATCACACCGGACAAATTGTTAAGATACCCTGTAGTTTAAGTTTTAAAGAAGAATTCTGGTTCACAAACAAAAGAAATATTAAAAGAAATAAAGAAATATTTCTAAAATATATATCCCAAATTACTTTTAGAGAAGTGTACCAGGAAACTGATGCATGTTCAGCTTACAATAAATTTATGGAATTATTTTCTTTAATTTTTAACCTATGTTTTCCTATTAATAAAATTAAAATAACCCATAAAAGAAGGAAAACATGGAAAAGTAAAGGCATAGTTACTTCAAGTAAAAATAAAAGGTTTTTGTACTTACAAACAAAAAAAATAGATTGCCCAACAAATAATATTAAATACAACAAATATTGTAGTATTATGAAAAGAGTTATAAAGGAATCTAAGAAAAATTCAAATATAAAATATATAAATAACAGTGACAATACAACAAAAGCTACATGGTCATTAATAAAACATGAGACTCAGCCTACAAACGTAATAAAACCCACAATTGAATATTTAATTCATAATAAAAAAACAATAAATTCGCCCATTGATATAGTAAATTCTTTTAACAACTTTTATATTACACAAAATTACAGTACTTCGATACATCAACAAAACATAATTAAAAATAAAAATCCTAATTCAATCTTTCTTTTTCCCACCGATAAATGTGAAATAATAAATATTGCAAAAAATCTAAAAAATAAGATGAGTTGTGGAATTGATAATATACCTGTAAATATTGTAAAAGAAAGTATTACCTATACTGCAGATGCTTTAGTTCATATTATTAACCTTATGTTGGAAACTGGTATATTTCCACAAAATTTAAAAACAGCCATTATTAAACCATTATTTAAAAAAGGAACTAGACATGATATTAATAATTACAGACCCATTGCGCTATTGCCGAGCTTTTCCAAAATATTCGAGAAAATTATTCATACTAGATTAACTAAATTTCTAGATACTTATAACATTCTACACACTAGTCAATTTGGATTCCAGAAAAAGAAAACTACATCATTAGCAATATTTAAACTTTTTAAAGACATTTGGGAAAATATGAACAAAAAAAAGAGATGTACAGCGCTGTTTCTTGATATGTCAAAAGCTTTTGACTGTGTTAAATTTGATATACTTTTGAATCAATTAGAAAATATTGGTATCAGAGGTACAGGCCAGAAACTATTAAAATCTTATCTCGATAACAGGATGCAAGCCACAGTCATTGACACTTATGACAAATCGATTAAAACAATTGTTTCAGTTCAATCAAGTTTCGAAAAAGTATTATTAGGTGTTCCACAAGGAAGCATCCTAGGCCCATTATTATTTTTAATTTATGTAAATGACCTTCCTAACATAACCAGTCATCCATGTGTTATGTATGCTGATGATGCTACCATTTTTATATGCAAGGATGATTTAAATGACTCCGAATATAGAACCGAAATAAATAACACATTAACAAACATAACTAATTTTCTAAAATCAATAAATCTAAAAGTAAACCTCATAAAAACAAAGTTAATTCAATTCAGAAATTATAAAAATAAACCATCACAACTAAATATATATCAATCAAACACAAAAATCGAAGAGGTAGATCAAATTAATTTTCTTGGTGTCACAATAGATCAACACTTAAATTGGAAAGGCCACATAGAAAAAATTAATAAAAAAATTTCAAGTTATTGTTATGTTTTATCTATTTTAGTTGAAACAACTTCATTACACATTGCGAAATCTGCATATTTTGGTTACGTGTACCCCCTTCTAACTTACGGTGTCATATATTGGGGCAATTCCTGCGAGGTTCAGTCCACATTCGTACTTCAAAAGAAATGCCTACGCGTTATCTACAACATGCAAAACACTGAATCGTTGAGATCCATCTTTTGTGAAAAGGGTTTCCTCACTCTAACTGGTATATATATTTTAGAGCTGTGTTTATTTGTCAAGCATAATATTCACTCCTTTAGTCCTAAGTGCATATCTAAACCCAATGTACGTAATAAATACAAATATGATTTAAACTTGCCAAATATACATAATATGATTTATTATAAAAGTACATATATCACAGCCATACGAGTATATAACCACTTACCTGTAGATTTAAAAAAACTAAATGGTAAATTATTCAAGGGAGTTTTAAAAAAGTGGTTAATCAAAAATGTTTTTTATAATATGCATGAATATTTTGCCAAAAAATAATAATTGTTATTTATTGTTTTCAAGACTGTTTATAAGAATGTTAGCACAGACACCTATGTTTATTAGATTTTAATATTTTATATTGCTACACCCGACTGGGTAGACTGTTGAAACCTACCAAAAATTGTTAAACACCATATGTACACAGTTTTAAGCAATAAATATCTTTGACTTTGACTTTGACTTTATCATAACTGTATAAATTTTTTTTCGGCACGTTCTTTGTCGCAGGCTCAGATCAATCTGCTCACAGGTAAATCTTTTTAATCCAATACGGAAAAGGAAGGGTAATGAGTTTTACAATGTATGTGACCATTTGTGCATGTTAGATCTCAGCTCAAAAACAACGGATTTTGACAAAAATGAAGTGTCAATCTTTTTAACACGATAATTAAAAACCCACCATGGAGACGATTACTAGTCGAAATTATGGGTCTCTGACCTCAGCCAATGTACAATACATACATACCATCACACCTGTATCCCCCGAAGGGTTCGGCAGAGGCGTAGGTACTAATGTACAACCACAGTTCGTGTTTAGGTCCCATGTAATAGGGGGCGAGCCTATTGCCATTAACCGGTCACAAATTCCAAAACTCCGAGCTGCTACTGAAAAATTTCTTAGAAAACCTAATAACACTGCTCAACCTGGGAATCGAACCCAGGACCTCTAGCGTAGCGGTCGCACTTGAGACCACTAGACTAACGAGGCAGTTAACAATGTTCTATTAGCAGAAATAAACATAATTATCAAGACTAAAACTTATTTATCCTTAGAAATACTAGAGGCAGGAAATGCCCAGATATGTAATTGCAAAGATTCGGCATTTGTACATAGCTAATCTGCTTTACCGACATGCATATATAGGTAGTAATTCTATATCTTAGTTGCGACACAGATAAAACACAGGTTAGTAGATATGCTGCCTTCACGCTTAATTTAAAGCAAGGTTTAGATTTATTTCTAGTACTGTCCAACAGAATTTGCGTAAGCAGGGCTAGAGATTCGATTTTTGTATTTCTTGATTTAAATTATTTTATTTGAAAATGGGTCCAAATGTAGGTAGGCACTAATATATATTTTTTGAGTTTATGTATCATCACTAAACTGAAGTTTAGGGTACTATAATGTAGTTTCTTTATTTTTTTGTTAATCTAAAGAAACTGCCTCAATAGCCAAGTGGTCCTGACCGCGACTGCTACGCTAGAGGTCCTGGGCTCGATTCCCAGGTCGAGCAAAGTGTTATTGGGTTTTTCTATGAAATTCCCAGTAGCAGCTCGGAGTTAGGAATTTGTGCCCGGTTAATGGCAATAGGCTCGCCCCCTATTACATGGGACCTAAACATACCGGCGAACTGTGGGTGTACATTAGTACGCCTCTGCCTAATCCTTCGGGGAATACAGGCGTGATGGTATGTTATGTTATGTTATGCTAAAGAAAACGTATAGCTTATGTGCAGTTAAGTAGACTAACGGCCGGTCCAAATAACAAATCAAGCAGTGGGTCTGCTTACTTGAGATAAGATTTTGACATAAAAATCATACAAGTAATGTCAAAATCCTACCTCTAGTAAGCAAACCTATCGACCGATTGGCTATTGGGTACGGCCGTAAGTACCCAGAATTCATAGATAGATAGAAGTAGACTTTAAACTCCATGGTCTGATTTCTTTTATTCTGAAAGGAGGTGCGAGTTCTGTCATCAGAGTTTAATAATTTCTATACGATTATAAACTTTATTCCCAGGTGGTTACCGGCCTTAATAGCCACAAAGATACAAGTATCGTGTGGTTTAGAAGGAAACCATTTTCCTCCAGTTATGTTCACAAGCTGAGATAATAACAGATCAAGATAATTTTATAGTCGCGTTTTAATTAAATTGTACCTATAACTAGTTATGATATTTTAATTGACTGTATTTTAGTTTCCGTTGCTCGGTTTGTATGGAAGTAATGGGTGAAACTAGGTAGTTAAGAATCAATGCTTATTGAAGTACGACCACTATTTTGTAAAAAGGGGCTGATAGATTGAATCAAGGCGTGCCCGTCTTTGATTAGGAAAAATAAAGATTATTATCTTTATACATACATCGATACATACCATTCACGCCTTTATTTCCCCAGTCTAGGCAGAGGTGTACTAACGTACACCTACAGTTCGCCGGTTTGTTTAGGTTCCATGTAATAAGGGGCGAGCTTGTTGCCATCAGCTGGGCACAAATTACAAAATTACCAATAACCAAACTCCGAGCCTACTGAAAATTACTAAAATAGAAAACTCAATAACACTTTTCTCAACTTGGGAATCGAACCCAGGACTTCTAGCGTTGCAATCGCGCTCAGGACTACTAGGCGGACTAATGAGGATCTTTATACTGTAATAATAATTAATTATTAAAATTCTAGTTCCTTAAAATAAAAACATACTAATTAAATAAATTCTAAAGGGCCTCAATAGTTTTACCCTGTATGTATCATGTGGTTGCCGGTTCGAGACCCACCCATTGCACTACCAACATGAACCCAGTCATAACACAAAAGTAATGTGCGACACACATTGCTAGTAAGCTTTTAAAAAATGTATAGGAAGCAAATCATCACCTCTGCATAACCCTTTGGGGAATGCAGTCGTGATGGTATGTTTATGTAGTCGAATAAATAACTACCCGTTAGGTGATGTAGGAATTTCCTTCCTACATTATTATAATTAAGAGCAATGATATTTATTGGTAAATAAATCTTTGTAAATTACACATTGGAACTGATAGGTACACGTGCCGTTGATATAATACCTACATTTCCCCTATTTCCGGATTTAAGCGCCATCTTTATTACTGTTTATTTGAAAATGGAAGAGCTAAGGCAGTTCCCGCTTGCGGTAAAATAAACTAATTCAGTATGAGGCCGTCTGTTTTATTAAACTGAAAAACAGCTTTTAAGTTAGTAAATAGTACACCGTAAGGCATTTCGGTAGGAATGGGTTTCCTCTGGTTGATTCCCAATATCGAGAGAATTTCCTAATCTAGTAGGAAGTTTCGTAAAATACCACCTACAGTCTATCCCAGTTAACTTGTCTTTTTTAGTAAACAAATATGGCGTCCTAATAACCAGAGACAGTTGATAGTGGTTAGATAGTGTTGGGAAATCATGAATGAATGACTGAACTAAATACTCTTAGCCAAGACTGAATGATTCTTCCCTTGACGAGTAGGTACTGAATTGATCTTTTAATTTTAAATATGAAGTGAATGTGTGGATATTAATAAATAAAACGACAAGCAGCGAAATGTTAATTTATTACTCGTATTCCTCTAAAATACACGAGTCAGAATCTGATGGCTCTGAAGAGTCATCAGATTCTGAGACATGTAATATGAACCTCTGGGTCAGTGCATCTGTTGCAGTATCTATTATGTCATCGAGCTGCAACATGTTATCATCTTCCTTGATTACATGATTTATGCAATTGGTCCATGACACCGTGCCTATTTTTGTTAAGCCTTCTTTAATCAATTCCTTGACTTGAGCCATTTTAAAAGATTTATTATTTTTGCCAACATGGCCTTTTAATTGTGCCTGTATTAATTCTATGGGATTTAATTCGCAATGATAAGGCGGAAGGCGTAATACAATAACATTTTTACTGGCTGCCATTTCATTTGAACTTGAAATTACAGTTCAGTTGTTCATTCACATAAATCAAAATCATTCATTATTTTGTCACATTCCTAAAATTGGTATAAAGTCTAGAGTTTTGAAATGTCAAATTGTCATGATTATTTTATTCTGTGAAAATGAAATTACATAAAATTTCGTTTTCATTAAAAATAATAGGCTTTTATAGTGATTTCGAAGCAGTTTTTGGTGTAATTTAGAGTGTATGTGTATAGTGTAAGTGTTAATAAAATCGTTTCCTACATCAAGTGCGTGATTAAAGAAAAACTTGTGATTTTCGCATCGGACAGGGCTTGTTTACCAAAAAAGATAAGTCCAAAAAAACGGACTGTATGTGGTTACAATCATATAATGGTAATGGTGTCCAAAATTTCATGCTGTGCATTATTTAAGCTGTGCGCTGTCTGTCAGTCTATTTCTAGGTAGAAAATATACAAATTAAAATATTTACACGATGATAAATTAATATTTAGAATCTGTAGAATTCTACATTTGTTCAAAACATAAATTATGATCCTAAGATTTCATGTTTTAAGTTTTCAATAAAAAAGACAATTTATTTTATGAATATATATTTTTTTTAATGACTTTTTGACTATAAAGCGGAATACCTATATGCTGAACGTCATAGATTTTGTGGGTTCGATCCCCACACGGAGCAAATATTTGTATGATCTAACAGGTAGTTGTTCCGGGTCTGGGTGTTTGTGTATGTGAGAATTTGTGTTTGTAAACAAACGCACCCACGATACAGGAGAAAATGCCAGTGTGTGGCAAAATGTTTAAAAAAAAATACGATTTGGCGCAGGTGAAGTCGGGCCTGTCAGCTTTCATAAGAGAATGATGTCTACAAAAGATTCAAAGATTCAATTTTGAATGAAATATTGGAATGTTGTCATCAAGTCCGTTTATCAACTCACTCAACACACTCAACTTATTTACCCTATAGGCCGAACAAAGAGTCTTGACACTTGTATAGAACATGTTCACATCAAGTACGTAGTCTCGCAACACTGCTAAATCCACACGACATGCCTTCCAATTTTAATTTATTCACAAATCAATGATTCATCGAGTGTTTACATTACGAAACTGGACCTACATAGGTTTCCTATTTTCGCAACACCCAGTGGACATTGTATAAGTGACTTTATCCGAATACGCCCGACTACTGTGGACGGGCTGCGTTTGCGCAAAATATTGTATACAAAATTAAATTTGCAGTTCGAAATTTGATTTGTATTTTATATCACGCCTTACTCCTTTGAAATAATGTTGTGATATGAATGAATTTTGAATTTAGAATATGTTGAAATTATGTGAACGTTTATTAAGACAGGGTTGGTAGTTGTTGGAATATATGCATTGTTTTCGAAGATATAGAGTTTATTTTAAGTTTGCTGATATGTTTAGACGATTCTTACATAGCTGAAAGACCGTGTCGCGTATGTATGACAATATTATTTATGAAGGAACATTAAAATAATTGATGACGATTTCAGAACAAGTTATGAGTTTAGTTGCCACTGGATGATATACAAAACGGTAGCTTCTTAAAGATCGGTAGTTTGATTTATTATTAAGTGCTATTTTATGGAATTGCTCAATTTATTGACCATGCCGGTGATGAATCGTTAAATTAATTCGTTTTATGAGTTTCACGGGTTGCACATTATTGTGGGATTGAATGTTATTATAAATTGGATAGACTTCATTTAATAGTCACAGAGATTTAACATTCTAGGTACCTATACTTAAATATATTTATTTTTCTTTTTATTTCGAAACGTTCGTCTTTGCCAAGTCCCGTATTAGTGTTTACTATTATATATTTATATTAGTTACATTATGTAGATATTTTATACAAATTAACCAACTCAATAGTCTATGGTCATGGTGTTGTTGGGTTTTTCTATGAAATTTTTAGTAGCAGCTCGGACTTTCAGTGCTGTGCCCGGTTAATGGCAATAGACTCGCCCCCTATTACATGGGATCTAAACATACCGGCGAACTGTGGGTCTACATTTGTACATCTCTGCCTAACCCTTCGGGGAATACAGGCGTGATATTATGTTATGTTTACACAAAACTCTTGGAAAAGTCAATTTATGTTCAGCCTAGAAGGTTTAAGTAAACTTTATATTTTTTATTGAAATATTTTTTGAAGGCTTCATGACACTTGATTTGTATGCGCATTAACTTTTTCATTATACTTTTACTATTGCTGCTTAACAAGGTAAGCTTTTTTGAGTTCTAATTCTCCTCTTACTAAAATTTACTATTTACCTCTAAAATAAATGTATAATAATTATTTTTCAATAATGTCTGGGTGACAGCCCTTGCTAAAGTATTTAAACGCGTCGTCGGCCATTATCGCGGCATAATTGCGGGTGGCTGCGGGGACGCGGTGCTCTCAGTGAGAGCGATTCGCGATTAATTTGATGTCACGCCACGTGTTGTGAATACTTGCAAGTTTGATCCCCACATGAAGCAAATATTTGTACGATAGATAGTTGTTCCGGGTCCGTGCGTTTATGTTTCAGAAAATTTGTGTTGAATGTGTGAAAAACCTCTAGGATTTTCTCTTGTACCGTAGGTGCTACGGTAGGTGCAGAAGAAAATCCTAGATTAGGGCAATGCTTTCTAAAAAAAATAACAGAAAATACCATATCTATATATATAAAAGAAAGTCGTGTTAGTTACTTCATTTATAACTCAAGAACGGCTGAACCGATTTGGCTGAAAATTGGTGGAGAGGTAGCTTAGAACCAGGAGACGGACATAGGATACTTTTTATCCCGTTCCCGATACTTTTTATTCCAAGGGGGCGAAGCCGCGGGCAGAAGCTAGTTTAATATAAAATACTACCAATGGTATACCACCAAATAACCTATGTTGTAGCCGTCCGATCACGAAGACGTTGTTGCAAAAACATACGTATGACACAAAGACGAAGAAGATTTTAATTGCCAGGCTTAGCTAAAGTATTGGTTTTGGTACTGTAATTAATATAAGACTTTTGGCAGATCTGTAGAAACAGATTTTCTGATATTATGGTTCTCTGTATATCTTTACTGTCTGCTCTCACTGCAACCACACCCAATCAAGCTAATAATTATATGGCAAGCGGATTGCACCGAATTGGAGGGCGCGGAACCGACAGTTTGTTTTCGCTTAGTTAGCGTACTTATAAAGCTTGCTCGTTTAAACAAAAAATATACATACAGCCGGTTTTATACGAGGTAATTTTTTACACTATATTTAGGTATCATATTGATTATGAGGTGTTGGGATGACGGCAGTTTAGATAGGCGTTTAAGTGTTGTCTGTGGAGACTAGTTTTGGTCTGTAGTGTGTAGGCAGTATTGATAATCTTGTTGTGTATTCTTCGCATAAGAGAGAATTTACATAGATTCTATCAAACTATGATGAAATAGGTATATTAAAACTTCGAATGCGGCAAATATTCAAACCCTGTATCCTGCGATTCAGTGTACCGGACGTTTTAGCTTATTTATTTTATGTAGTCTCGGCTCATGATTTCGTTTTTTATGTCCACGTTGTCTTAAGAGTCCTGAGGACTGAATTTCCAATACAAACGTTATACCAAAATAAATCGTAATTCAAACACAATTTAATCAAAATGTGTTATTAGTCGGATTATCGGAATCCGAATCTACTATCACAATAGTTACTAAGAAAGTTATTTTTGCAAGTTAATGAACAGTCATTTATGAAGACATCTTGCATCATAATCATAAAAGATCTAGTTTTTCTGTAAAACCGCTAGAAGTAACTCTACATTAAATATGTTATCTGTAATAGGAATCGAAAGTACTCATAGATAATATAAATCTAACTTATCTTTTTAACGTTTCCAGTATTAAAATAAACATTTCAAATACACCGATCAAGTACCATTAGCTCGTTGAGTTTAGCATAAATGAAATGGCTGGCACCACGGATTGTAAAATAAACTTTTAATATTACTACTGCACAACGACAAACCCAAGCCGACAACACTTCATTCGCAAAAGCAAGTTTAAAACATAATCCGAACTAGCAGTCGATTAAAACCAAAACATTGAGACAATCAACGTAAGCGCAATGTCAAACTACGGAAACTGACCAATTAATGTTGATCCCCAAATCCAACTCTAATACCCCCCACTTTATTATTCTCACGATAAATCAGAGAAGTGAGGGAGATCTCATGAATCTGGTTCTATTTTCAAGCGCTAAAGAGCTGGCACCGATCCAAATGAACTCAAGAAACGGGAGATTTATAAAAAATCCAAACAATATATTATTTTGCAAGTATCAAGATCACTTCGGCCGACTCAATTAATTTTATTGTGCTCCGAGACGATTTCTAGGAAATAGTGTTGTACCTAATAATAAAAATAGAGACATCGGACGGCGAATTTTCCATCGTGTTTCGAAATAAGATTATTTAATTTTTCTGCCTTTTATTAGGTATTAGCCGAGTTGTTTACAACAATAGGTTCTAATAATGCCTCTCAAGGAATTTATTCCGGAGTGCATTGCTAGTTATACTAACAATACCATCACGCCTGTATTCCCCGAAGGGTTAGGCAGAGGTGTACCAATGTACACCCACAGTTCGCCGGTATGTTTAGATCCCATGTAATAGGGGGCGAGCTTGTAATAATAAAGATATTCAGCCGCATGATGCTATTCATGAACCTGATGCTATCCATTTTGGTTGGGCTGGTGGACCTGGAGACCCTGTGGTCAGCTCCCTAGCATAGTTGGGCTAGCTAGGGTGATTTTGATAAAGGAGGGTTTTCCTGTATCCTCCCAATTTGTCTCATTAGCATTCAACGTCCCGGTGATTTTTTTATCGGTTACTAGCGAATGGAATTAAATTGCAGTAAAAAGTAATAGTAATAATTATTGTTGACAGTATGAGGTTCTTTTTAGAGTGGTACTTCCCTATTAAAAAACTGGAGAGGTTTGAATTAAGCTTATATTTTTTATGCGACTTACTTTTTGACAATCCAATGTGAAAATAATTTCCTTATTAGTCTAGTAGTTCTAATCGAGAGAGCTACGCAAGAAGTCCTGGGGTTTGATTGCCAGATCGAGCAGTGCCATTTGGTTTTTCTATGAAATTAGCAGCAGCAGCTCTGAGTTGTGATTTGTGCCCGGTTAATGGCAACTGGCTGACCCTTATTACATTGGACATATCGGCTAACTGTGGGTGTATATCTACAGTCCAAAAAATATAAAAATATTGACCAATTACATCACAGTATTTGATCTACTTCTTCGTTATCTATAGTAATAATAAAGCTGAAGAGTTTGTTTGTTTCTTTGCTTGAACGCGCTAATCTCAGGAACTACTGGTCTGATTTGAAAAATTCTTTCAGAAACATAGGGAAATAATAAAATTTAATACAACGCGATAAAATCCGTAAAAAATAGGTTTATTTCAATATTTCAAAATTCTTTCAGTGTTAGATAGCCTATTTATTGAGGAAGGCTATAGGCTATATATCATCACGCTACGCGGACGAAGTCGCGGGCAGAAGCTAGTGATTTAAAAAAAATGGTTAATTAAAAACAAATAATTAAAAAAATGTGTCCCACGGCGGTAGGTTGGTACAATAAGTTTCGCCATTTCACAAATTTATTCAGTCTCGATCAAGATACAAGAGGAATTCATGTCGTTATTATAAAATTAAGACTGAACCATAAACAAGGAACGATTTCAAAGAATTGTCAGCATACGGAGATCTGCGATAAGAACTCGGTATGTGGCCTTCTAGTGTTAATATTATACATACTATCACGCTAGTATTCCCGATGGGTTAGGCAATAGTGTACAATCGTACTACCTAGGGCCGATTTTAGGTCCTATGTATCTTATTTTCATCAATTCATCTCACCTGTATTCCACAGTTCTACGGCGAAACTATTGCCAATAAAGATACTTTATTTATACTAATACTAGCTTCTGCCCGCGGCTTCGCCCCGTGGAATTCGGTCTGTCATCACATCCCACAGGAACGGGATAAAAAGTATCTTATGTCCATCTCCTGGTTCTAAGCTACCTCTCCACCAATTTTCAGCGAAATCGGTTCAGCCGTTCTTAAGTTATAAATAATGTAACTAACACGACTTTCTTTTATATATATAGATTATTAAGAGGAAATATTTGTATGTATGTAACGAATACCTAAGATCAAAAACTACAGGGTTAATTTAAAAAATTCTTTAACCATTTGAATGCTACATTATTTCAGATTAACATAGGCAATAGAATTTTTTTAAAAGTTTAGGGATTTCTCCACCCGTGCGAAGCCGAGGCGGACCGCTATTTCTCAATAAAAACAATTACTTATATAATAATTTTAAATTTTCCACCAATGTTCCCTACGTCACTTATGGCTTTATTATCTTGATATCGGAATCATCTTCAAGCTATACCAATAGGTAAGTACAAGTGTGTCTGATACTCGAATCTAACTGCCTTTATTTTACGCACTTACTGAATGGCTTGAACCTTATTAAAATGAAGCCATTTGGATGTAGATACAGCCAGTTTGTAAGGCAAAGTATCAAAATTCATATAGTGTAACGATATAAATCTTGGAAAATTCATCTTGATACTTTCCGATAACATCGTGGCGAGCCCTCAGAAAATTTAGTACTGATTTTATTGCTAGCGTTGTGTTAATGTATGCTTTTAATAGTATAAAGATGTGTTTTGATATGAATAGTGGGTCAAAGTTTACTGTTATTCTGACAAGTAAAGGCTTACTATCAGATAAAAAGTGGTTTTAAATCTTATTTATGTTATATGTAAAAATATACGTCAATCGACTGTACTATTCTTATTGACTGGCCTCATTAGCCAAGTGGTCCTGAGCGCGACTGCTATGCTAGAGGTCCTGGGTTCGATTCCCAGGTCGAGCAAAGTGTTATTGGGTTTTTCTATGGAATTCCCAGTAGCAGCTCGGAGTTAGGAATTTGTGCCCGGTTAACGGCAATAGGCTCGCCCCCATTACATGGGACCTAAACATACCAGCGAACTGAGGGTGTACAATGGGTTATAGCTGTTACCTGACCCACCCTAAAAACGGACGAATTTGAACCCTCTGCCTGTTACATTACAAGAGTTATTCAATTTGTATGAGTTTATCAGACTAGCGCTACTCGATGAACGAATACAATAATAATACAGATACGCAAAACGTTTGCGTTAGGATATTTATAACTACTTGTTATTCAATTTAGATTTTTATGCTGTAAGACTAAAGGTTTATCTTCGATAATATAATTAGTGTCATTGCTACTAATAGCTTATTTTAATTAATACACACAAGTAGATCTGGTCTTGTGGTTCGTGTGTAAGACTGAGACGAGCAAGATGCGAGTTCAAATCCTGCATGGCGTATATTATTTTGTTTTCAATTTAGAATTTATTCAAGAAGTATTTCTTACATTATTGTAAAGAACTATAGACGGACACATTCTCCAAATATAAAGTTTCTAACTTGGTTATATTTTCACTTAACTTGTAATAAGTGGGTAGATGAAAGACAAATACGCGTTCATTATAAAACTGGTATTCAAATGTTACTAAGTTTTAGGGTAGGAAAATAAAAATAAACCGTGACAACAAAGCTAAAGCCAGTCTACGCACAATTGCAGTGACTACGCGCGAACACTTTTTACCTTGCCTTACTAAATTGTGAAAAACAACGTATTTTTCCAATTTTTTTATTTATGTTTTGTAGTAGTTTTATTATCATGTCATTGTCTGTGATTATTTAAAATACAAAATAAACTATTTACACGATGAGAATGTTGGCATCAGAAAAATTGCTAGCAGACTTATATAGCAGTAAGTGTATTTTTATAATTTTAAATTTAATTATTATACCTAGCTATTGCTTTAATCAAACCTATTTTTATATGCCTTCTTTGTTTCAGAGAAATACCGTCAGATTGTGGTTGAGACGTTTTGAAGAAACGGGAAATGGCCGATTTAATAGTCACTAATATTTGGAAATATTACGTGACAACACGGATATTTTCTTCATGAAAGATAATTGCGCCATACACCGAGCTGCTGTGGTGCAAAATTGGCTGGCCAGTCAAGAAGGTGTCAAGACAATAAATTGGCCATCTAAAAGCCCTGCCTGACCTAAACCCAATAGAAAATTTGTGGGGTCAAATGATTTTAAATTGGGATTCATTAGAAGTCAGGACAAAAGAAAATTTGGCGCAACTTGTGACTTCAACATGGGAACTGATGAGAGGAAGTAATGCTTGCTGAAACATGATGTGCGGCATGCGAAGCCCCTTGCAACAAATTATAGAAAGAGATGGTGCTCCACTGGAGTTAACAATACTTATGTGTCAGTGTGTCAAATCAATTGTTGTTATCACAATTACTAAGGAAGTGTTTCTTACAGTAATTAAGCATGTCCTTTTGCGATCATAACTATTATTATATAAATATTTAAAAACAAAGTCAAAGTATAGTGCTATTGTCACATAAGTTTTAAAGTAGGTATAATAGTTTATGTGGTGATGTTATTGTTATAAAAATAGAAATATTATTTATATTTCTAAACATTTAACATGTTGATTCACTACATTGACTACTGTTTAAAGTAGGTATGTATTAGATTAATTACCTACTTTAAAAATAAAAATGGGTATTTTATAGGCAACTTTAAAACAAAGAAAATATTTAGTAAGTAACAACTTTAACCAAAAAAATCAAGCTTCCATAAGTATTAAAACTTCTTTTTACGTTTTTGCTTTTTAATATAAGTATATATATAATTATATAACTATGACAAGTAATTGTGTATTCTATATTTAATAAAATCGTTATCATAATAATTAATGTTTTTCATTTCTGTTGTTATTTTTATTTAAATAGTATTTAAATATCATATAAAAACATTTGGAATTCAAAAAACAATATATGTATTTGAATATTGTAAACATAAAAAGCTAAAAGAAGCGCAGGGCTAGTTTTGAACTCATAACCATGCTAACATAGATACACTGTTGCAACCACCAGACCAAATCACCTTAACAAGTATTATTGAAATTAACAACTCCTCAATCATGTGACAAAACTATATTCAAAGATTACCTACCCTAACGTTACGTGTTAAAGATCAAATTGGCACAACTGTAGTTTATAATATTTGCCTATCTTGAACAAGTCGCTTTAAAACAACGACCTAGGTCGTTGTTTTAAAGATCAAAATTGCTTAGTAGGTAGTCTGTATTATTATTTTATTTGTCATCGAGTAGCGCTAGTCTGATTACCTCATACAAATTGAATAACCCGGAATATCACAAGCAGAGGGTTCAAATTCGTAAATTTTTAAGGTGGGTCAGGTAACAGCTATAACCCATTGTACATTAGTACGCCTCTGCTTAACCCTTCGGGGAATACAGGGGACCGAGTCTGTTATTTCAGTTGTATCAAAATTATCGTTCAATGGCACTAAATGACATAAGAACTAACAGATTTCGTAGACAAAACTGTTAAAAATCAAAAATTCTGAAGCCATTGAGTGACAATTTTGGCACGACAAATTAGCACACTTGGGGCCCAGGCGTGATGGTATGTTTTTTTTATGTTGACTGGAGTTTTATCTCAAATCTCTTATTGAATAAGCCTGTAGGTTAGGTACCGTGCCTCACCATACCACCATACTTCTGGCCTTTTCCTAAATACGTTGGGGTCAGCTCCTAATCTACCTAGGAACCTAGGTACTCGCCTGTACTATAGTAAAAATCTCTGCAAGATTTTACACCCTGGTCCTGCTAAAGTGGCTCCATGTATTTACGTTTCTCTTCAACTGACTGAAAAAAAAATAAGATTTATTGATTTCTGAAGCTTACGCGAATATCAGACATATTGAAATAATGGGCAGACTCCCAGAGAGTCTGCCCGTGACCATGGACGCTGTAAAGGGTCCGAAACGTCGGGATTTGTATTGTATTTGATACTAATATAACGCGATATAATCCGTAAAGTTGTTTTATTTCAAAATAAGATTTTCTATTCATCCTATAAGAATCCAGTTCTTAACTTAAGGATTCTTGGATCACAGACGTTATAGAGTTCGCATTGAGGAGGATTGGAGGCCCAAACCCTTTTATAAGGCGGGCAACGCACTTGTGACTCCTCTGGTGTTGCGGGTGTCCATGGGCGGCGGTTATCGCTTACCATCAGGTGATCCGTCTACGAGTTTAATCCCCTATCCCATAAAAAAAGAACTGTATCTGTAATTTGAAACTTGACAGGATATTAATTTACCAAGTGTTGAAATGTTATACGTTGAATGATTGCGAATATTATAGCTTTATAAACATTAATTTACGTTAACAACATTGGTAGACATAAAAAAATCTGACGCGCGCTACAAAGAAAATGGATGCAGTCTGAATTGAATACACTACATTGAGTATTATGAAGGCTGACAGCCCCAACAGCCCCCTAAACTCGGGTATTGTGACGTTATGAAATACGATTATGAACGAAATGTAAGCCTCATTCGATTGTTTCAAAATCGTTAGTTTCCGCGACTGTGTTGCCGACCATACAATGCGATTGTTGATCGTACTGTTGCATTTCTTTATTAGCAACAGAATCGATTCCTGTTAGACCGTAAGTCATGTTTTGTCGTGCGCACCGTACAGTACGGTTGACAAGTCAATAATTTTGTCTTGTTTTGCAAACCATTTACCGGTAATTGGGTGAAAGAATGTAATACAGTCGGTGATCTATAAATAATTTTAGTAATTGAACTGGAAGCGGGGTAAATTGGTCACTGCATTTATGGAGTGATTACAGGGGCGTGTAATTGAGACTAATCAAGCTTGAACGACATGATTTTAGGTCTGATTGTGAACTTAATAAAGCTATTGAGCATACATTTTGTTTGTAACCTATTTACAACCTATCTGTATTCTGCGATTTTACCTGTGCTGCTATTCCTTCATGTTCCAATCATGCGGTTTTAATTCCCACATTCCTATCTTCAGCGTTTCATTGACCACCTGAGGGTACCGCCCAGTTTTGAAGCTTCTAGTAATTTTAGGTCAATATTAGTTATGCTTGTTACATAACATACCAACTGTACACAATTCATATTTTAAAATAAAGCCCCTTCCATTTTGTCTGTCTGTCAAAGCGAGTTGTGGTTCTTACTCCACAACTTACGCGTGGAGCAATATCTTCTGTCTACATTTAGTTTTTGTTCCCGGTTAATGGCAATAGGCTCTTCTCGTATTATGGGCCAGACATCGTATTAGGGAACTGTGTTTGTACGCCTCTACCTAACCTTTCAGAGATTACAGACGTGATGGTATTTTATGTTAGTATTAATTTATAACTCAACGTCTTCCAGAAGTTTTAGTTTATTCTGCAAAAGTTACGCAAGCGTCTTGAAAATGTATAGTTTCCGCGTTATTCAGACAAATAAACAGACGAAATTTGTTAGTTTAGTCCTTAAATATTATTCGTTTTGAATAAATATTATCGACACAACGTCCTATTTCCTTTGGGGAAAGTTTAGCTTTCATTTCTTCGTAAATATTACCCAATTTCTTAAATACTAGCAAGTGGCTTTAACTCCTTTACAAAGTTTAACAATCGACATACTTGAAGTCAGCATGGAATTACTAGCTGATCTATGCCAGGTAGGTCCGAAGGAGGAATATTTTGCTTATTAAGTGTCAAAAATATTAAGGCATTTTGTTATACAATTAGTTACGTGAATGAATCAAGTTAAAAAGCTGCAGTGGCCCTGGTTGCGTACAATTTCCGTTAGGTACAAAAATAAAAAAACAAAAAATTGTTTACAGTTGCTACTCTTCCATATTTTGTCTTATAATGTAAGAAAAAAAATATGCCTTTGAATAATCTATATATATAAAAGAAAGTCGTGTTAGTTACACTATTTATAACTGAAGAACGGCTGAACCGACTTGGCTGAAAATTGGTGGAGAGGTAGCGTAGAGTAGAGGATTTTTGAAAGAAAAAGGACATCCTAGCTAACAATGCCTCTTGATATTCTTTTTTCAAAAACTTCAATCATAATCTCATGTGTCAAAAGGTCACTCACCCCTTACGAACCAGTAGTAATCAACTCGTTTTCTATCACCAGCACGTTATCTCACAAATCTGATAGACGCATTTATTTCTATAATATTGTACAGGGAGGCACTTTCACCAAACACTAATTACGGAGATAAAGATTCAAATAATAAAGTGTTAAATTTATTAGATGTTTTTTTATGCGTTGGTAATAAAATCGACTATTACGCATAGTTTATTTTATTCATATATCTAGTTTGAAGATTTTGAGGATTTTATTATTTAGTAAATAAGTATTAACCTTGATGGCTCACTTAATATTATAAAACGAGCTTCTGCCCCCGACTTCGTCTTCATTGACTACACAATTAGGTCTAACCTGGATAAAAAGCACCCTATATTCTAGTCCAGGTTATAAACTATCTGTCGGTCAAATTTCATTCTAATCCGTTCAGTAGTTTTCGCATGATTGTGTAATAAATATCTAAACCCACAAACTTTCACATTTATAACTCTGTGCTAGATAAGTGAAAAATGTCTAGTTCTACATAATTTGTATTTAATAAGTTATTGTTATTAAAATTCCAAAAAAACTAATACTACTAATATAATAAAAAACTAATGATCAATTTCGGTATAGGGATAGATTATACCTACACGAAGGACCACACGTTACTTAGAAACCCAAAAAGATATTTGATATACGAGTAAAAATTTGTACCTACAACATCTATTTATATATAAATTCATTTGCAAATCAGCCGCTTCGTTAAACTAGAACTTAGTACTTCTTAATAAGTAATTAGTAGTACTCTTAAGACTGACAAGTGACAGGTTACCTCAACCAGAAATTATAATTTTTATCTAAGCGTTAATGGGTCCTTACTTGGCACTCAGTTATCAGAAGTTTATGTACCTAAGTATTATAATAATCACCACACATAATCTGGGTGCATGTTCAATAAACAGATAGTCTCAGCGAGTGTCTTGATACCGGCGCGGGCGCAGCGACGCGACCGAAACTGGTATGAAATAATTGATCCATTAACATATTCAGTGCATAGATTAGGTTGAAGATGTGACTGACCTTTGTCAATTATTCGATGGCTCGATTGCCACAGAGGTCTCGTAATCCGAACATAATATACAATCAAGTAATATACAATAATATACAAGCGGCGGTAGCCTAATGGCTAGGGCGTCGGACTTGCGATCATGTGGTTGCCGGTTCGAACCCCAACCATTGCACTACCGATGTGAACCCACTCGTAACATAAGCATTTAGCTTAGTACGAGGGGTTAACAAGAATACTAGTAATGTGTGACCCACATTGCTAGTAAGCTTTTTTTAAAAAAAAAAAAAAAAAATTCCCAAAAGACAGGCAAAACCCACAGTAGTTACAATGAATGCTTAAATGCCTTGTAATAGGGGCGAGCCTATTGCTATAAACCGACAAATTCCGAGCTGCTACAGACAATTTTACTGAAAAACCCAATAACACTTAGCTGGACTTGAGGATCGATCCAAGGACTTCTAGCGAACGGTACCTACTTACGATTACTAGACTTATAATGCAGTTCGGTTTCGATTGAGGACAGACAGAGTGTTTGTACAGTCAACAACACAGCATGTTATCCAAAAGTGTCAAATTTCTTCAATCGATTTTCAATTTAATCTCCAAACAACATACCATCACGCCTGTATTTCCCGAAGGGTTAGGCAGAGGCGTACTAATGTACACCCACAGTTCGCCGGTATGTTTAGGTCCCATGTAATAGGGGGCGAGCCTATTGCCATTAACCGGGCACAAATTCCTAACTCCGAGCTGCTACTGGGAATTTCATAGAAAAACCCAATAACACTTTGCTCGACCTGGGAATCGAACCCAGGACCTCTAGCATAGCAGTTGCGCTCGGGACCACTTGGCTAATGAGGTAGTTCTCTCTCCAAATTATAGAGTTTATTATGCATTGGGGGAATTTGACAGTTTTTACTGTACATGTAAACTTTTTACAGAATTACATCCTAGCATAGAGCAACGTGTTTAAAAAAAATTAAAATTCTGTACTTGAATTTCCAATACAAACGTAATACCAAAATTAATCGTAATTCAAACACAATTTATACAAAGTGTGTTATTATTCGGATTCCGATACCGTTAATCTAGGTTCCTGCTCTACAATTTCGTGCAAAATACTTCACTGGAAGTAAATGTAAGTGAATTCAATTCTTGATAACTTTACCAACTGCCACATTAGCCAAGTGGTCCTGAGCGCGACTGCAACGCTAGAGGTCCTGGGTTCGATTCCCAGGTCGAGCAAAGTGTTGTTGGGTTTTCTATGAAATTCCCAGTAGCAGCTCGGAGTTAGGAATTTGTGCCCGGTTAATGGCAATAGGCTCGCCCCCTATTACATGGGACCTAAAACATACCGGCGAACTGTGGGTGTACATTAGTACACCTCTGCCTAACCCTTCGGGGAATACAGCCGTGATGGTATGTATGTATAACTTTACCAAGTTTGGAACAATTTCTGGTTGTATATTTCCAGTGAAGTAGCAGTAGCAGTAGAAGAAATGATACGGTAGGTACTTAGATTAACGGTACCTTAATCCGAATTATACAATTTCATAAAATATTGTTCGGATTACGATTTATTTGGGTATTACGGTTTTGTGGGCAATTCAAACTTCGCCGTACCCTAAACCACAATTTACAAATAACATACCATCATCACGCCTGTATTCCCCGAAGGGTTAGGCAGAGGCGTACTAATGTATACCCACAGTTCGCCGGTATGCTTAGGTCCTTTGTAATACGGGGTGACTGGGCGAGCCTATTGCCATTAACCGGGCACAAATTCCTAACTCCGAGCTGCCACTGGGAATTTCATAGAAAAACCCAACAACACTTTGCTCGACCTGGGAATCGAACCCAGGACCTCTAGCGTAGCAGTCTTCCTCAGGACCACTTGGCTAATGAGGCAGTTTACAAAAGTTTTCATTCGTAAGTAAATTGCATAATTCAGCATCTTCACAAAAGTTACTAACTTAATCTATGTCCACATGGATAAGGCCTCTTACATGTGATGCATATATTTAATTACTCGTTAACATTAATACTAATATATCGCACCTTTAGAACAAAAGTGGCATAATACAAAATTCTTGTTTTTTGGCAATCTCATAAAATATACATACCATACTATGAGAACATATTATTATGTATGGTATATGTTCTCATAAAATATAAGAATCAGATTTTTTATCACAAAGTAGTATTTGGATTATAATATCAGTTTAAATAGGTTATGCTGTATTTTTTTTTTATTGCAGTTCAAGGATTGTTTTAAAGTATACAAAAGATTATTTTTCAATATATTCATTTATAGCATTAAATATTTATGTGTGAAATAAAATGTATCACTTAAGTTTCGAAACAAGACAATATCATTATGGGTTGTCCTAACCTAAAAGTGGCAGCTTTTTATAGAATAATTGAAAGAATATATTCCAAGCTTTTCTATTGAATAAAGTCATTTTGTAAAAATTTTGTATTATGCCACTTTTGTTTTAAAGGTGCGATATGAGGTGATGCCAAGGAACTAGTGCCATTATTCACTTACATTCTAAACAGGTACTTGAATGCCGATACGATCGGTAATTAAAACATTGACAAATATTTATTGATTATTGTAATGAGATTTATATTATAATAAGAATTGTGAGGGGCTCGTGGCTATGTAATAACTAAGCTGATCAAGTGATCTGCAAGGTTAAGCTGCGCTTGCTGCGGTAAGTCTGTGGATGGGTGACCATTCTTAACACACCGAGACCCCTCCGTGTCTCGGAGAGCACGTAAAGCCGTCGGTCCCGGTTGTCATACGAACATCTGTGACAATTGTTAGTGGTAGTCAGAAGCCCAAAAAAGTCTGACAACCAGTCTATCCTCCGAATATCGGTATTGCCCAGAAATTGGGTTGTGGAGGTCTGATGGCAGTCGCCCGTCTTGTTGTGGCAAAACATACAGATACCTACTAAATTCATTCATAAACAAAATTCATTTGTTTTCACCTATATTGCAAATCAAAAGATTTGATTTGAAAGCCCGGAGGATAATTATGATAAGAGTATTGTGCAGACTACAGGGTGATTAGTAAAAATTTAAAGTTTAAGATTGAATAAATCCATTTTAGTATATAATACATTCTTTGGGATGCGAGTGAAACTGCGAAAGTGAAAAGTATAATATATTTCTCAATACTCGAGTGGTCATAAGCGTAGCTGAGCGTGAGGTCTTGGGTACGATTCCCAGGTCGAGCAAAGTGTTGGATTTAAAACCTTAATAGCAGCTCAGTCTCAATTTTTACCCGGTTAATCACAATAGGCGAGCCCCCTATTTCATGGGACCTTAATATATCGAACTAAGGGTTAGCATTAGTACACCTCTGCCTATCCCTTTGAAAAATACATGCGTGATGATATGTTAGACAGCTTTAAAAAATAATTAATAACGTCGTGTCATTCTTTAGTTGCATTTGAGACCCTCTGTCACCACTACGAGAATGCTATGAATAAAAAATCTTTGATTACAAATAACTCTTTGCTCCGTGGGTATCTGACCAACGACCCCGAAGATATATATCCATGTAAAAGCACAGATTAAATACTAATAGTATGTATTCGCTGTTACTGTATTTTAAAAAGTTATAATTTACTAGGTATGGGCCACGCGTTGACAGTGTCAGTCGCTTATTTTTTTAAATGTATTTTGAATAGCGAACTAGGGTGACCCTTCCATAAATTTGACACCAAAGTGACCAGGGAACGTGTGTAAAATTAACCAACCTATTACGTTTCTTCATCACATCGGATTTACGCGTTAAAAGTCGTCATCTTCGAGTATTTATTGGTGCTACTGACACATAAATTAGTGGGCCATCAAATAATAATCCATATTAACGAGCGTAGCCATGTTTAACTGGTTGGCTGACGTCGGAGCCGGCCAATCAGGTATTGTGGAGGAGATGGTACTCACGCCATTCATTTGCAAGATATCCATTCATTGGCTGCTATTATGGAGGATGACGGCTGATGTTGCTGTGACATTCGTTTTAAGTAATCCTCACGTAGGTGAAGGCGAATATAATCTATATAATATTATAATAAAAGCGACACGATCATTTACAGACGACAAATCCCAGAAACTTTAGTCTACAGACTGAAAAGTCTGCTGGTAGGTTCCCAATAGGGATCAGAAATCCGCTAAGATTTATATAAAACTTAGAGATCGACGGGATTGGATATCGACTTGGTTGGTCACGGGGTGAAAGTAGGTATTGTAGTACGTCAAGAAGTAAATATATAATAATATATAGTACGTAGTATTTTTCATCTAGAGCTATGGATGTAAAAATCTGGAATTATCCAGAATCGATAAATGCGAAATCATCATTCTCATCAACCTACTTTTAGGTCCTAGAAGCATGACATTGGATTATAGTGTGGCATTCTTTGTATTCTAATATCTGCTTGCCGAAGTTAAGGTTACTTTTCCGTTCCTGTTTTGGATCTTGGGAATGAAGTCTTTGTACCATAGGCAATATTACATATGACAAGAAGGTGCCGAGAGCGATACAAAATCGATATAACAGTAAATTGATGGTCTCTCCTCCTAAATTGAGTCTTACAAAACAGTAATAAACTCCTGACATGTAATGTTTTTCTTCGATATCTATGTTTAAAACGTAACTTATTGAGTTATTAACACATTGCTCAGTTATTAGTGTCTTATCGCGATCGAGCGGAGAAAGTAAGAATTATGGCGTATTTCTCTGGAAGCTTATTGGTTCTTGTCACGGAAGATGCCGAAGATGACGATGCATTGCGTTGCCAGCGTATTTAAAGCATTGTTGAAGGATCCAGAGCACTAAAATGGGTCCATATTATTTATATTAGTAAAATGAAGTTAATTTCATAGTATCATAGAATCATAACTATTTGGATGATTAAGTATATGTATATTATGTATGTGTATTTGCTATTATGAAATTTGTATATTATTTAGTTTCTCTAGTGTACGCCAGACTACCTATTTTTCGCCTTTCCTTTCTCTCGAGTCCATCCAAAGGTTGTCTGTAAGAGATCGCTTTTAGCGATAAGACCACCCATTGTACCATATTCTATGATTGATAACTTATACTTGACATTAGTTTTTGGTGTACAGTAAGGATATTCTATTCTATTCTATCGCCTGCATTTCTCAGAGGGTTTAAGTTTATACGTATAGGTCTCAGTGGTAAAATCGATTCAGGATTATTATTGTACATAACACTTTCAACAACTGCTGCAGTATCCGTAACAATCATAATATCAATATCCGACAGATCGATTGTTGAATCGATTCATCGATACTGTTTATTAAAACATCGCATTCGGAAGAATAATCGGTAACAATGGTGTTTACAGTCTCGTGATTAGTGCGCTATTTAGAATTTCTTTCAACTGTATCTACATTGCGATTGGTGGCGTTAGTTTTTACCCTTTATTTTTCTGCGCTCATTATGTTACTGCATAGTTTGCATTACCTTGAACCTTACCGTTAGTAGCTGACTTACCTTACTCTGACATTTCATGTGTCAATCATATTTTTGTGACGAAACTCACATGTCTGAGAGACTTTCTCGGTTGCATGTGGTGTGGTAGCGTGATGAGCCTTTTTTTGGGCGTGTGGAAATTCTCATGGACTTCCACTGTCTGGGGAAGGTGATGGGGCGTGTTGGACGTGTCGGTGACCTACCGACTAAAACCACATGGGTGTTTCGCCTCACCACTTTTTGCTGAGGTTACTGGAGCGAGGTCTCATTCCTCCACGGAGCGTGATGAGCCTAACCCAACTCATTCTCAGAAGAGCAGTAAGATAACAAATGGTTTAATTTATATCAACTTTTGAACTTTGTCGTCTATATTTATTTTGACCTCTGAAACTAATGAAGGATTACCTACGTTTTAATGGTAAATTGTATTTGCACAATTATGAAAATAGATCTTTTAAATCACTTTAAAGTCAATGCGTTCGGATATTTACTAGATTTCGAGGGCATTTCTTACCTGACGATCACTGATACACTTAAAGATAATGAGATAATTTAAAGTAGGTATTAACATTTTGGTATAAACATAAATATGAGTCTTACAATATAGGGCAGCATTTACATGCTGCCCTATAGCATTTATATTGAGAATGTGTGAAAAGGCAATCCTTATAATATAACTTTAGTACGTATTTAATAAAAAACTCCTAGTTTATTCTTAGTATTATTGGATTTATATGATTGTGTAGGTGACACAAATTAAGGTTTTCGATACAGACGAAGTAAACCTTTCTTTAAACTTTGAAGGTCGACTCCATTCAAGTCAATAATACAATATGCTTTGCATAACAAATAATATAAAAAAGGTTTCTACCGTAACAGAATCATGTTTTGGAAACTCATTGAGAGATTATAAAATTGAAATTTGGAATGGACAATAAAGTAAAATATGCGATCAATACAGGATTACAATCGGTGTATGGGTTAATAATGAAGCGTAAATGATTCAGTTGGGAATACAATTGCTACAAAAGGACACAAAGCTAATGGAAGCGATGTGTAATCCGTGAAATATGCTTCGCATTTGTGGGCGAGAGTTCACAATAACATTGTCAAGGTATTCAATATGTTACGAATGGTAATAATTTTACATTATATAAATGGTAAATAAATGAAAACATTTTGGTAAACTATATTATGTAGTGTTTTATTTTTGATAAGGTGTGTCACTTTTGTGCACGATTGTATTTTAGATTTTCGTACGAAAATATGTGAATGAGGTCCAACAGAACACGTTGCTTAATAGAGGGTCTAATAGGCACTCAAGTATAGACAAAATCCAAGTTTGAAGGTCCAAACGGTACAAAGAGGTCCTAAGGGTAATCTTTGTAGACGAGGTCCAAACTAGGAGGTCCTACGGGTACGTCACCAACTTAATACTATAATAAGCGTGATTCAAAGAATCATTTATAATCTAAATAATTATAAGACCGGATACAGTAGAATTCTCTCAATTGATCATTACTTTTGCCCTTTTATTAGTCCTTCTATAAATTATTTGCTTCATTATAATACCTAAAGAGTGACTGAAATGCTACTCAAGTCAAGCAAAGCTTATCATTTATACCGAAGAAAACAACCAATTTTCTCACAAATAAAAAAAACTAGTAATTATGATGTTTTATCTGTCTAACTGTCTCTGCTTTGTAGAATTGGTAAGCAAGTGTATAGGAAGTTATTGTTGTATTATTGCGCTTACTTGAGTAGTTGCTCTCACAAAGTGCAGTTAAAAAACCTTTTGCTTAAATACTCCTACCGGTGAGGTAACACGAGTCAGTGTTTTTGCCCTTTGCATTTTTCATTAGACCACTCATTGGAGAATTTTGCATCTCTTTCCGTAACCATATTGAAGAGAGGGACAGCAAATTTTCCCTGCTCTCCGACGTGTTCGGCGTATAAAATTTAAAAGAGTGAAGTAAAAGCAAATTGGCAAAACTTTTTTCCAATTTGTGAGAATTTCACTGAAGTGTTTTATAACCTAGCAGTCATTGTTTCGAATTTAATAATGAATTTGCTATTGTTTTAAGCGAACCGACCGCAGTCAAACGGAAATTTATTTCAGTTGCATACAATAAAAATAATACTTCATTGTTAGTTGCATACCGATGACTTACCATGAAGAAAAATACTGTGAACTCCTGGACTTGATATAAAATCTCCAACACAATGAGCTGTTGGAATTAGGCGAATATTTTATCTTAAGGCAATTCTTTTGAGCTTTTATATTTTAGGAATGCAAATAATACATACTTACATTCCCATGATGATGAAGGCAGAAGAAACGAAATGTTTTGTGAGCATGACATACATTATTAGTTTATGTAGCATTTAAAAACTTATTTTTACCGAGGGAGAGCCATGCTTCGGCACAAATCTCTGGTGTACATGGACGGCAGTATCGGCGATCCGTTTGGGGGGCAAAGGAGCAGATTGATCACCTATAAAAAAAATACTAGGCTGCCAGTTGACTGCCCAAAGAACGATGGACAACCATTTTTAAATCGACATAGAGTTTCTTCCTAATCACCCATTTTGTACCGTAAACTAATGAGAATGTTAGTTCAAAAATTAATGTGAGATGATGTATTTATCTTACGGCGGAACAATTATAGGGTGATTTATTTATTAGTAAATTCAATGTTCGTACTATAGATGTAAAAAAACATCAATACTGGTATTATTTATTACATTGTAACGGTATAAGGCATTGAAGTGAATTTTATAGCTGCTAAACAATTTGGTTGGTTTACTTATTTTATAGCTCGTCCTGAATGAACCAAAATGGTCTATTGTCTAAACTTCTACAATATTATAAACATTTAATGTAATATTCAGAATGTGTTCAAGATTTCATGAATTTTCATATAATTTAATTCTCAAAGTCTACTAGTATGAGAAATCACCTTTACTTTTATAAATTGAATAGATTCCTTACCTATAAAATTGTGAACAAAACTATTTTATAACCACAAAATAGATTAGGCTTTCAAAATTCTTAAGAAGTAACTTATCTTTTCACAACTGATTAGTTTCAGTTACAAATTAATTGACAAATATATGTGCAAGAATATTAAATGAGAGAGAAATTAATGATCATAACTGATGCCAAGAATATTGTGTCATAATTATGATGAATTGATATGCATTGCAATGAAAGCTTCTTGCACAAAACAAATTAGTGTTGCTAATATTTGATGTCGGAACATCAAAACACTTGAAACAAGATTAAATTAATATTTAATTAATAAGAAGAACAACGTTTGCTCCACCGATAAGAACTGAGCTCTTAAATGAAAGAAGCAGAATTAAAGGCTGTAATTGGGGGAGTGTTGGCGCCAACAATTATGTATGGTAGTGCAAGTTGGGTATGGCAGAAGAATCATGAAAGTAGTATAAATGCTGTAGAGATGAGAGCGTTGAGAAGTATGTGTAGGGTAACCTTGAGAGATAAAGTGAGAAACAGTGTGATAAGGGAGCGGTTTGGTGTGAAAGAAGATGTACCTAGTAACAAAAATTGAGAAAGGTATGTTAAGGTGGTTTAGGCATGTAGAGAGGATGGGTGGACGAAGATTGACGAAGCGAGTATGGTTGGAAGAGTTGGAGGGGGTCGACCTCGACGAACGTACTACAACCAAATTGCGGCCATTCTTAAAGAAAGTTTAGGTTAAGAGCACCCTAAACCGACAACTATGCATGAGGACGTTATAAACGTAGATGGAACGAAAGTGGTGTGCCAGGATCGCAGCAAGTTGAAATAGTCTCGGCCTACCCCAATGAGAGATTGGCGTAAAAATATGTATGTACAATAAAAGGAACAAACATCTGTTGTCATGAGATTTAGTTTACTTTTCTTAGAACAACATAAAGGGAAATGCCCACCGGCCATAGAGACTTCGGCCCTGGGTGCACACATATAAAAGCATATGGCAATGATTATATACAATTTAATGAATGAAATGGTAAAGGATTTGGTTTAGAAAAGAGTCCGGATTTTTAAGATATAAAATGTTTATTATTTAAAAAATACAGTTTTTTAACAATCATCTTACTGTAATATATACATACAATATTAAGTCTTAATAAAATCTGTTATGTATTTTATGATCTTATACATAATTTGTATCATATACAATCAGTACATCATCCAGAAATTGAGCAGGAGGGAAAATATTAGTCTGATTCTGTGCCCAACCCAGTTAATATTAAGTCTCAGGATGTTAAAACAGGAAATTCTCTAACATTTTCAGTGTCTACATTTATATTTTTAGTCTGCCCTAGATCTATTTAGATTGCATTCCCTAACATACTGAGACAAATCATTATTTGTTTCTATATTTTGATGAACAATTTCTAGTATTTGAGCCACATCATCCCTGTCTCTTATTTTTGTGTGGAATTTATTAATTAGTGTAGCAGCCAAGTGAAGTCTATCATCAATTGTGTAGAATCCCTGTTAAATATTGTGAATGTTAATGGTTCCCGTTCTGCAGTCCAATGTCATGCTTCTCTATCAGTCCTTACCCAGTAATTATGGCACACATAATGGTAGCTGAAACAATAATAAAAACAAAAATGTAGACCTATAAATCAAAATAAAATAAAAAAGGTGTTTGCAAATGTGAAAACCTAAAATTACTTTTTGGGTTGATATGCAAACAGAGTGAAAATAAGTTTCAATAACACCACCAGCACACAACACTGCACCACACTTACATAAATCAAAAACTGTTGAACACTAACCTCACATGGTGTAATCTGATGGGCAATCATATTCCTTATGAGTTCCTCACATGGAGAATTAGTCCTGAGTGTGTCTGATCTTATTCTCAAAAGTGACTTGCCACAGCTGATGCACACATGTCCATGACCAACAATCGGTGTATTTTGATGTTCACGAGTTGAATGTCGTATTTGATTCCAGGCTGCAGTCTAATACAAGTGGCACACTTCACTGTCACTCGAAACATGTACCTAATAAAGAAGCAATAATAATTAGTTATTGATATTTGTAAAGTAAACTCAGAAAAAACTTTTCACAGAGGAAGACATGACAGGGATGATAACATGGATCAATTATTTACCTGCTGTTGTCGAACCCATCGTTGTAGATTATGAACTTCTGCAATTTCCAACAAATGTCTTCGTATTCTCGTTACATTTAACACAATGGACACAGCGTAAATATCTTGAATCAGTTACCGAGGGCGGGAAGAACTCTGGCCGGTGTGAAAGCTGGGGGCATCATTATCAGTGGATATCGAGTCCCAAGTTCGAGCAGTAGTTATCGTGAGAACGCAGGAACAGGATCCATGATTTGGTATAAGAAGAATTGTTGGAGTCCATTAAAAAGTTTATTCGTTGGTGAAATAACAAATCCACAAGAAAACAAATAAAATAATACAAAATGCAAACGAAGTTGACTTGTGATTATTTACTTTCTGTTGTCAGATTCGATATTTCGATGTTGCCACTTAAGAGACATAAGAATCAATAAATCGATTTCGATTTTTGATCGAATTTTGTATTATTGAACTAATCTTTTTAATTGAATTATCTCATACATTATTATTTTCTTTCTTTTAGTTTTTTAATTATATTTTTAATGTTCATTAAAATACTATTTAAAAACTAAAAGAACGTTAGACATTTAAATTGTGTAGTAGCGATTATTCGAATTTATGGTAAATCAAACAGCGATTCGCTTGTTTATTATTGGCATTTTAATAATTACATGCGTAATAACTGCCTCATTAGCCTAGTGGTCTTCAATGCGACTGCTACGCTACAGGTCCTGGGTTCATTTCTTAGGTCGAGCAGTGTTGATAGGTTTTTTTATGAAATTCCTAGTAGGTAGCAGCAGGCCATTAACCTGGAATAAAAAGTGTGGGCCTCTACCTTACCCTCCGGGGAATACAGGTGTGATGGTATGATATGTTATGTTATTAGTTATTTAAATGTAAAACGAAGACGAATTCGACCAGGCAGGTAGAGCTCGCGGACTCGCTTTAATAAAAAATCGATTAAAAATAGAATCGATTTTATTTTGTCCGAAATTAATAATTGGCAACATTTTTTTTATCCACAAACCAACGTACGTATTTACTAATTTCATTTTATCTTTTCGGCTCTTTTATTTTTGTAAAAAATGTTCCTACCTTTTTTAGATAATTGAATACCGCGATAAATAATCATAAAACAATATATATTTTTTTAACAAAAGCAAACTGTTGGGCCTTTCAGGGCCAAAAATGGGCATTTCCCTTTTTCAGTCAAATAAAAAATGGTAGAAATGGTAAAAAGATAATCCTCTTTTTCGTTGTAATTTTTTGTATTTGAATTTTTATACAATTTGTTATTGGTAATTTCTTCATCAAGCTTGTTGATGTACGTGGCTGTTTGCCTTATAATTGATAGGAAGGTACTCATATCTAACATTGGGTCGTAAATTGTCTAGACTGAATTAGGCATAATGTTGCCTATATTTTCTCGAAGTGAAAACTGTTGTCTAAGTCCTACTAATATTATAAATGCGAACGTTTGTAAGGATAGATGGATGGATGTTTGTTACTCTTTCACGCTAGAATAGCTAAACTAAAATGTATGGCTTTGGATTAAATTTGGCACAGATACAGATTATAGTATCTACATAGGACGGACCCAATTCGGAAGTTCACGCAGACAAAGTAGCTGGCAGAAGCTAGTAACACCGTTTACACCGTTTTATCATAAGAACCGTTTCATACTTCATCACCCAAAGCCATCCGGTATCATATTTCTGTATTATTTCTCTTAAACCAACATAAACCACAATTATTGTCATGAATGAGGTTAGAAGTCAATAATCCAACTAAGTGTAGTATAAATTATGGTATACCATCTAAACGTGTGTAACTCTTTGGTAAACCTCTTAACGTGTGATTACTGATTTGTGTTTGATCATCACGCAATGGTTGGTGGTCAATTAATTTATTGTTTTATAATACATTTCTTTTATCTGTTATTCCTATGTCTGCTAGGTGTTTTATTGACAATATTTTTGTTGTTAATGTAGTTAATTAAGCAATTTTAGTATCTTAGATAGTTCTTCTAATAGAAATCACAATTTTGATGACACATGTGCTGTCGTATCTATGTGCCTAATAGCTATATTTTCTGAACAGTTATTTGTTATTTCTCTGTTAGTATGAAAAGCTAGCCTCACTCTCCGCCTAGGACCATAAATAAAACCTAAATAGAGTTAAATAAATTTATTCAGTAAAGCCATTATTTGTGCTTTTGAAATAATTGAATCTTAATGTATGTATGCGTGTTACAAACAATCTAATTCTTATGCTCTTTAGCGAATACTGTTAGCATTTTACGTCACACTTACAAAGATAGAAGCTGTCCTATTCTTAGTTGTGGACCACACGGAAAACTTTAGTGTTCCATAAAATACAGCCGCTAAGTTTAGAACTAGTTCGAGCCTAGACCACGAAACAACAATAATTGTGACCTAGATCGACCGTGAAATCGGTTAGGTGGTGGTGGCTCGCTAGTCTGTTATTGTTTTAGGAACTTGTTGTAACATAATAATATGTTGATATTTTAATATCTAAGGATCTAAGACACAGAAGTAGACGAAAAGATTCCTTGACTTGAGATTTGTGTGTGTGGATCCAATATGTTATAATTTAATACCTACATATTGTATGCGATGATAGCGATAAACTGACTACATAATCAACATTTTTGGTATATGTTATGTTCATTTTTTCATACACACGTCGTCAATTGCAAGTAAGTACCTACTACACATATTGAAATTCTTCAACACCAAGAAAATTATTATTGCATTTTAGCTTGACGAGAATAAATTATTTGATTCATTTAATATCCCTCCTCCTTCTTATATTTTCGTTTGCTCTTCTCTGCGTTTGCTGTCGATTCGATAAGAAGAAGAATTCCATTATTGTCTTATTAACTAGTCTCGTTTTCACACGTGATTTTCTATGACAGGGAAAAGAAGACAAAGCATATTATTAAGGGGGTGAATATTTATCTGTTATGCCATTATCAGTCTCAAAATAAAGTGATATGTCTGTAGATCATTTGAGAATATTCCGTGTTCTTGCTAAAAAAAATATAACAGTGTGGGGAATCCCGTACCAATATTGTCCGCAGATGCACTTAGAAACACGTCTGTAAGTTGGTAGCGTTGGAAGACTCCGAATGTTTGGCGACAGTTTACGAGCTCATTACAGCGTCTGAGAGCCGTCGCTACGTTCTCTCGCTATATCACATGATATGCTATGTATACAGTATCCACATGAAAGAAATACTGAAAAACTTTGAATTACTAATATTATTTTTCTCTACACTGGTGTTGGTTATTATGAGGCATTCAAAAACAAGAAAATGCTAATGCAAAAAAATGCTGCTAAATTTACTGGCTCCTACAAAATTTAAAGATTTCTTTGAAGATATTAAAACTTTTTAGTATGAAATACATATCGAGCAGTTTCCATTCATTTTCTTTATAGTTCCGTAAAATAAAGAAGCTTGTAGGACACACGGCAATACTTTATGTCGACAATGACTTTGATAAATTAGAAGATGAGACATGTTTATAAATAGAAGAGAATTTTGACCTTATTGAGAGATTAATCAGTCTCCAATTAAAAGGACAGCGTGGAAACCAACACGTCCTTTATTCTTTAAGCCCAATTAAATAGGCGTGAAAGGATTAATAGGGTTCAAGATGTACAATATGTGTTAGATAATATTCTTTTATTTCTACCTCGAGTTTATTATTTACGTGTCGTTAAGAAAAAGCTGGTTCATGACAAAATCAAAATAATGTCATCAGTTATTCTGTCAATGTATTTGCAGTGTCTGACATACAAAACTCGTTCGAATTTCGATTCTAAGAAATCCAACATAAAGTGCATAATTAATGGTCCTAAAAGAACGCTAAATTGAAATCAGAAATAATAAATTTTTCACCAAATTATATTTTGAATTCTTTTACTTTCACCGCCTCTGCAGTCTACAGTTTTTTGTAAAGAACGTCTGGAGGACTTTCCAATGATAAATTAGGCATTTTATAATTTTTATACGGATCATCAATTATATGTTTGTCTCACAAAAATATAAAATTATCTGGTGAAATCCAGTGATGTCTTACACATGAGACAGTTGTAAAAGATTTTTCACGTGAAATAAAATAATGATGCATTTGTTGTTCTATTTCACGTTTCAGCTACAAATCGTACAATATATGTCAGACTAGTGCGATAGAAATGATTTAATAATATCGCTACATCAAGTCACGACACATTCACACGATAGAAAGTTGATAAGATAGTAATATCATATCATCCTTATTTAAATGCGCTACTCTAGGCTAGCTTAGCACTTAGTTCCAGCGCGAGTTTCTTAGAAAAACCGCCACCATAAGGATGAGATCCGAAACGTATATCTATTTCGTTATCATATTCAACATATTAGTTGGCAGTCTGGCAAACTTCCTCATTATTTGTGGCTTCTTTATTGAAATAAAGATGTTTTCGTTTAAAAATCTACTTTAATCCACGATGTCAAACAACTAAAGTCTCAAGGTACAAAAATACCTCGTCGCCACCGGCGCCGTGTTATTTTTCGCATACGATACGATTTGGCAGATACTGACAGCGATACGTTACTTTTCCGTTCACCTTTGTCTGGTTGCATGATGCAAGTTTATAAAAAAATGTCGCGAGGTATTTTCTGCGGCACCAATCACGCTATCTCCGAATGACGCTTCGGATGTAGTAGACAAAACAAATAAAACGGCCAATTTATTTAATATATGGAGCGGGTGTAAATAACGTGGCATGTTTAATCTTTTTAAATCCTGGAATTAGATTGTAAAAACACGAGAAAAAATGTTGTAAATTATTATTGAAGATTTAATGTTTTTTAGAATGAGACCAAGAGCGATTCCTTGCGGAACACCATGAAAATCTGATACAATACTTTGCGTTTGTGAAGAATGAATAAGTTATATTTTACATATCTATCAGAAATATTATCTCTATCTTAAAAGCTTGAAGTTATAAAAATATATCTGTGATCAAAACATTATAAATTTTATTAAAATCACATTTTACTTTGTCAGAGGCTCTTTACAGGTCCATAAGTGAACTATCGTTGCCATTATCAAACTTTACTAGCTAATAACCGCTATTATCATAATTTTATTAGTCATTTATAATAAAAACTTGCTGTTGTATTCGGTTGTATACGAATAAAAGTTATTTTAGAAGCCAGACGACGGCGCTTACGAAAATAATAAACATGAATAAATCGTCGTCCACAACGAGAGTAAGTGCCGTCTTTACCGCCTAATTGAAATAAACTGCTCGAGAAAAATGCCTTTGACCGACATAAGTAATACAGAACGTTTTCGCTTTATTATATGAAATGATATATATTCCAGATTCAAAAGAACCGAGGAGCGTTTTGACGTATTGTTGGCGTAATTAGGAGTTATGGCGTTGAAGCCTTTTACCCACTGGAACGTGGCAAAAAATAAACTTATGCCTTGCAATAAATCATATAATTCCATTTTCAAAATATGAAGGTATGAGTATCACGCAATTGGATTTTACGTTACAGTTCGGTCGCAGGTTGGATTTTTTTGTAGACAACACCTTCATATGAAAGCGGTGCTTAAGCAGCAGCAATAAAGTAAGTTTATTTATGACAAAAACTTAAAGCATCTTTAAACGTCTTAAAGTCGACTTTTTGTGATTTAATGTGTGAATTAAAAGATATACAGGTTATGCCCCAAGTGGCTTCTAGAAAAGCTATCGTGTCTTATGGGAAAACATTAATAGATCAGTCTGTTTTTTCTACGTAAGGTACACGTGTTACTGTTGTCTTTTACGATCATTCCAATTTACGAGAATAATTCATGACTATGAGATCGTAAACACTGCGATAGGATTTACGAACTACAGATATGTATTTTCCATTCGTGGAAACTGTATTGTACAGCCAGATATAAGAAGAATGAACACATTTAACAAGGTGATGTAGCCCACAGTGCAGCTGCGCTACTTCAGAGTGAGTAAATGGCGTGAAATTAATTGATTAACTTTTCTCTCAGTCTGGACTATCGAAATCCATGACAAAATACTGTTGTGGGCCATCTCAACAGTACACTTTTTAGGTTTCATTACTCAAGTCCTCCGAGCCTTTTGCCCAACAGGGTTGGGGTTGGCTTCCAATCTGCGACTGAATACCAGTATTTTACACGAAACGAATGCCATCAGACCTCCGCAACCCGTTTCTGGGCAATATCGATATTCGGCAGATAGACTGGTTGTTTAAATGTAGCTTGGGTTGGCCGTCCGATTACAATTGTCACAGATGTTCGTATGATAACCGGGACCGATGGCTTTACGTGCTCTCCGAGGCGTGAAAGGTTCAATTACTCAAGTATAATCCCTCAAATAAATTTCGGTTATCTATCATTCTACAAATTATTGCCAATTTATATTCCACGAAAATGAAATGTTAATTTGCGGTTACACCACTAGTGCAGTGCAAATTACCAATTAACCTTTGTCGTGGTAATAAATATTTAATAGACGGATTTTATTCATTAATTCTTGTAGGTACGGAGATATCATTTAATGGCGCAGGAATAGGATATAGTATTCATTTTGTATTTTGTTGCGTGCATACATCACAGTTACTGCCTCGTTAGTCCAGTGGTTTCAAGCGTGACTTCTACACTAGACATCCTGGATTCGATTCCCAGGTTGAGCAAAGTATTATTGGGTTTGTATGAAATTCTCAGCAGCAGCTCGGCGTTTAGAATTGTGCCTGGATTACGATTTTGTTCATTATATCCATTTATCGCTAGTGATATTGGAATGTCTTTGTCTTGCACCTAACGTTGCAAGTTCAATAAATTATCGCAACCATTGACTACATACATCATTTAACAAGTACATTTCATGTTTTTACTCTCAACATTTCACTTAGCAAGTGAAAGTAAAACGATTGTATTTGAATAATTTATGATAGCTTAGCTTTTCAAATATGAATTCAATATGAAAGACCATGTTATAGAATATTATAAATACTGATAACCAGAAAAGGAAACTAGATCATTTAGAGCTAAATGTCTGCTTAACTGTGCTTTCTGTCTGGTCCTACCTTTTACTCATGTTTTATACAGAAGGCAAGAATTATTCAGATATTTCTAGTAATAAAATTTAAACAAAAATATAATTCAGATCCATTTTTAGGAACAGGAATTTAATACTTAGTATGTTACTTAATCGGTAACAAGTTCATAAAAACGATATAATATCAATGTCGCAACTGGCAATAATCAAAAAAGAATCAAATTGTTTTGGATCAATTGACATCACATTATCGTTTTTTTTTTCTAAAATGTTTGATGTAGCGGGTGAGCGATTGATGTGACGAGTGGTGAGTAAAATCCCAATACGTAATAAATATTTGTATATTCTACAGTTCGTTTTTATAGGCAGATGTATGAAAATTTATCTTAAACACATAGGTACATTTACATGAAATTGTGTGTATATAAATGCATTCATGACACAAGACAAAATTTTCGAATGGGGTTGATAGAATAAAATAATAGGGAGCTTAACGAATAGTTACATCATAACGGTATCATTATTATTTATTTTCATTAATTGAACTACGAATCGAATTGAATCTTAGCAAGTGGCCGTCTGTAGCTTCTGCCTACCCACAGGGGCACACAGGAGCACATAGGGGCACACAGGGGCACACAGGGACACATATACATACACTCACACCACAGGGAGAAAGGTGTGAGTGTATGTATGTATGTCTATATAATTGAACTACGAGCTCTTGTTAAGGATTTATCCAAGGCAACTGTCCAATTTGTTTTTCCAACACTATGCGGTGAAGTATTTGAAAAGACCTGGCATTAAACATGGATAAATTACGTGAAAGGGAGGAAACTTGTATGCTACCCACTGTATAATCTATACTAATATATAAAGCTGAAGAGTTTGTTTGTTTGTTTGTTTGTTTGCTTGAACGCGCTAATCTCAGGAACTAGTGGTCCGATTTGAAAAAATCTTTCGGCATTAGATAGCCCATTTATTTAGGAAGGCTATAGGCTATATATCATCACGCTACGCGGACGAAGTCGCGGGCAGAAGCTAGTATAATGATAAGCTGAGAATATTGAGTGGTTCAACCTGGACATCAAACTTTTACAGAATCAGTAAACACACTTACTGTGACCAGATCACTGATGCAGTCTTTATGTTCCACTAGGTATACATATAAATAACCTGTCGTATCGTGTAGTCCACGCGAACACCCACAATATTGTAGTAAAACAGATTACGTAACAATTTGCATAGTGTACTCACTCGCAAGTCGTACCAATGAAGAACACTTGTCTGCCTCCGCGAGTACTTTTGAAACCAGAAACCAGTACATAACATAACATACCATCACGCCTGTATTCCCCGAAGGGTTAGGCAGAGGCGTACTAATGTACACCCACAGTTCGCCGGTATGTTTAGGTCTCATGTAATAGGGGGCGAGCCTATTGCCATTAACCGGGCACAAATTCCTAACTCCGAGCAGCTACTGGGAATTTCATAGAAAAACCCAATAACACTTTGCTCGACCTGGGAATCGAACCCAGGACCTCTATTGTAGCAGTCGCGGTCAGGACCACTTGGCTATTGAGGCAGTCTGTCAGAGCCGGAAACCAGTACATTCCGCACTTTATAGGCTCTAAATTATGATTTGTCTCTAAAATATGAGTTTGGTCTCACGGCCTCTTTATGATATCATTTTCAAACGGAACTGCCATAATTATTAAGGTTTGCATGTATAATCTGAAAGTAATTCGCAGGCTTCGATTAAAATACCGTCACCTATCGATACTATTATTCATTATACCTTCATCGTTTATATATCCATACCCAAAGGGTAAAATGGGTACAATTACTAAGAATCCGCTGTCTGTCTGTCTGTCACCAGGCTGTATCTCATGAACCGTGATAGTTAGACAGTTGAAATTTTCACAGATGATGTATTTCTATTCCCACTATAACAAGAAATACTAAACAATCGGCCTAGTGCGAGTCGGACTGGATAATGGTACGGAACACTTCATGCGCAAGGACTCGCACTTGGCCGGATTTAATTAATTGTTCTGAAAGAGAACCAAATATGTTTTACTATTTATTGTAAACTAGCTTCTGCCCGCGACTTCGTGCGCGTAGCATGATGATGTATAGCCTATAGCCTTCCTCAATAAATGGGCTATCTAACACTGAAAGAATTTTTCAAATCGGACCAGTAGTTCCTGAGATTAGCGCGTTCAAGCAAACAAACAAACAAACTCTTCAGCTTTATATATTAAGTATAGATGTACAACTTTATGATAAGTGTGTCGGAGTTTCTTTGATTATAGTTAAAAGTGTGAATATTCTACCCACAGTTTATTTTCTTGGATATTTATTTGTGTTTTTGATCGCAGCACTCATAAGTGTACCATTCTAAACTAAGGTAATTAAGTTGTACACTGCAAATAAGACATTATTTTGCAACCTCAATGTAATGTCCCGTACCTATATATTGGATACGGAAATCTTCTATCAAAATCGACTGCTCTCACTTATAGGAGACTTCATATGCGGTCGAGAAAATATTAAGTTTAAATAGGTATTTTTAATCATTTATCTGTCAAACAAACAAAATATATGCAATGGTATCGTAAGTCAGCTATCTAATCCTTTACTATTTGTCATAATACCCACAACGTATCTCTTAGAATTAGCATCCATCATCAAGCTAATTGCACTGAATGCCATTAACGAGATTCTTGTTTAATGCTTGATTACAACATCCAAACGATAATTGTAAGCTGGTATTACTGATTAATTTTGTCAATGCAATGCAGCTGAAGTATAAGATTCACGTGGTTATTGACAAACTAAGTCGTGTTTTGTTTGTAACTTTTTGACGGTCTCTGTTGTTTAGTGGTTCGAGTACCGGACTGCTGGCCATGAGGTCGTGGGTTCGATTCCCACAGGACACAAATATTTATGTGATGAATATAAGTGTTTGTGTTCGTCTGGGTGTGTCTTATGTATTATAAGAATGTATTTAAAAAAAAAACGTATATAAGTATTATATCCATTGTCTAGTACCCATAGTACAAGCTCTGCTTAGTTTGGGACTAGATGGTGCTGTGTAAAATGTCGCAGAATATTTATTATTATTATTTAACTTTGATGCCGCGGTAATGATTATATTAATACGTGAAGAAAAATTTTTGTACCCCTTTTTAAGCATTAAAGCATCAAAGTGGAGCGTTACGGAGGAGAAGTATATATTTTTTTATAATAATTGTTAAAAATGCATTAAATTAATAAAAAAATATTCCAATCTCAGCTCACAATATTATGAAGATCATGTGTCAGGGCTGTAGCTCTAGAAGGATGTAATTTTCATTATACATAATATGTATAATATACATTATACAATCTGCTATATTTATTCTGATATTTTGACAAGGCTTCTCTTGACGTAGAGGTTAAGCAAAACCTTCTGATTATATCAGCTAAATCCAGGAGTTCCTACCACTTCTCTCATCAAACCCTTACTTATCCAGTTTAAAGGTTATTTTTTATTGGTATTCATTAGAATTCTAATTTAATGATAAATGATATTTTTTTTCTGTAAATAGATCTTAAAAAGACACTTTTACAAGTTGTTTTACATAATTGTTTTTACTAGATGGCGCCGTCATTTCCTATCTGACGAGCTCTGAGAAGAAACGCCGACACAAACTCAGAGAATCATGAGACTCATAATACCTGTAGAAATAACATATGTACATAGTATAGAAGTATCAATAGTGCAGGATTTATTCACCGTTATGAACTACTAGCTTCTGCCCGCGACTTCGTCCGCGTAGCGTGATGATATATAGTCTTCCTCGATAAATGGGCTATCTAACAATGAAAGAATTTTTCAAATCGGACCAGTAGTTCCTGAGATTAGCGCGTTCAAGCAAACAAACAAACAAACAAACTCTTCAGCTTTATATATTAGTATAGATAAATATTATGGCTGCCTCAAAGTTCTTGCAAATAACTTGATGCATAAAGGAAATCCTACTACACGCAACAAATTAACATTCATAGCTTGTTCACTATTAACATTATTGCAAAATTATCGTACAACTGTAAAATTTGCATAAGTCAGCCAAATCAGATCTGTTTGCGGATTGTGCGCACCGTCACTTGGCGCATAATTTGATAATTGAATGGCTTCGTGAATGTCAAACGATGTGATCAACACATTTGGTTTGTCGAGTCTTAGGTTTGCATAATGAGAATCACATCCTTCAAGAGCAAGTTTTAGTTAAGGATTACTAATTGGTGGTTAGATCATTGCCTTCAATTCTGTAAATTACATGAGGATCGAGACGCCAGGGAACGATGGTATTTTAGGTACTTCAAAGGATTAGTAGCAATCATAACATAACATACCATCACGCCTGTATTTCCCAAAATGCGTACTAATTTACATACAGAGTTCGCAGGTATGTTTAGGTCCCATGTGGTCTCACATGAGCCTACTCTCATTAACCGGATACAAATTCCAAACTCCGAGCTGCTACTGAGAATTTCATAGAAAAACCCAATAACACTTTGGTCAACCTGGGAATCGAACCCAGGACCCCTAGCGTAGCAGTCGCGCTCAGGATCACTAGGCTAATGAGGCAATTATCTCAATGCTGTAAATCACATGAGGATCGAAGACGGCCAGGGAACGATTGTGTTTCTGTAATATTATTAATTTTAATTGACATGAGCCCAATATATTTATAACTGAACTGTACTGCCATGTGTAATTTGGTAGATATTAAATTTATTGATTCTGCATGCTAGTTCATAATATTTGCACACCAAAATGGTGAAATGTGTAGAACTTAAATTATATTTAACAGCTGTACATGTACCACACTTCATGCAAATAAATGATTTGATTTGATTTGATCTGAGCTACAGTAATTTAGGTAGTTCACGGGGCTAGAGGTAATCACAATAGGATAAATACGTTTATAGTAATACTTCAGCCGCAAAACAATTATCTTTACAGTCCAAACTAGCTCATTTTTATTCGTCTTCATGTCTTTGATGTTCCCAAAATTTTAGCACATTTCGCCTCTACCAAAATGGAGGTATTGGAATCCAAAGAGCAGGAACAGCTAAGAATGAATACTGACAATAACAAATTGCTGATGTTTTGTCAATAGAACAACTACTAATATTGTAGCTAATTCTTCCCATTTCAGCTCAAGTCAGTAGAAACAATAGCTAATATAGTATTATAAAGCTTTATTAACAAAGCATTAATTCTAAATATCAATGTCCAATAAATCATATTTGTTGATAACGAAACATTAAAGGCTGTCAATGTTTGGTTTCGTGGGCACAGACTGAACCAAACATGCTCGAATCCGTGTGGTGACATTGTTCCGACGGTAATTGGTAGCAGTACCTTTTGTTATATTTATGAGGTCCATAATTGGTAAACTATTGCCAATACTTCTGATTTCGTAGGCTGGAATATTTGAAAGCAAGCTAGAGAATTTATTAATAAGTGCCAATTTAAATTGCATTTCCTAAAACGATATTGATATGTAATCACCTTTCAGTTTAAATATCAAGAGGTAAACATAAATGGTTGATGGTTGACCGACCGACCAACACCTGGATGGTTGGTGCACTTTAGGGCAGGCTAACGTTCAGCAGTGGACGACAATAGGCTGCTATGATGATGATGATGTACACATAAATGTGGTAGATCCATGGTTCTTAGATTATGAAAGAAGAGAGAAGCTAGAAAAGCTGAAGTGATTTAGTAATAAGTGATACAGATAAGGAGAAAGTTGAGCTGAGAATTGCTATTAGTCGGAAAGTAACTGATGAAATAAAATACCATAACGGAAAGGATTTTTAATAATAAATATTGTGTTGATGAACATTTTCCCACTCTGAGAAATATTTAACCTATTAAGCACACTGCGTAGGTAATATAAAACATTCCCATACATCATAACAATGGCCAATAACGTTTATATTGCTACAAATCGCTAAAGCTCAATCCAAATTTCCTGTACAATATAATTTATTCGTTTTAAATCCTACCAGCTTTGCACCCGACCCGGAAACTTCCGGAAATAAATGGCTATTACAGAAAACGTAAACATTCACATACAAATCAATGAAAGTAAATGTGAACTATAAAGTAAAATAGCCTCTTTACGACCATAATGGTAAATTTTTGTAGTAAAAATAACAAAATCGGGATCGACGAGAACTTAATGACGTACTATTAAGGAAATGTATTGATAAAAAAATATTCATTTGCGTTCACTGCCTCAATGAATGATTATGTGAATCTTGTTTTTTATGCATTTTCCATGCTCAAATATATGTGTGTGATGGTCATATAAGTGTCGTATAGTCGTAAGGGATAGTGTGTGGTTAGTTATTTAAATTAAATTAATATATTTTTTGTAATGTTGATTCATTTGAGAAAGGAAACAACATGGTTTTATGAACAATGTGCAAAATGATTACTGAACAAATTACGAGTGATGGAGTATTGTCACTCACAAGATGCTTCAGGAAAAACAAAATATACCGAAAGGTACTATAAACTGATAAACACTCTTTAATGTAAATATTTTTGTTTATAATGTATTATTTCTTTTTAATTATACGTAAATATACAAATACAAACACTTACTAGGTTTTAGAGAAACCTATAACACATTATCTTCAATACAAATAATATAATTTAATTTGTAATCTGATTTAATAACCGTAGCGTCTTCAAAAAATTCGTGGCCCAAACATAAATAAAATTTAAATATGTCAATAATACAGCTTCTGTTATACACTCACATAAAAATATGAATGATATTTAAAGAATTGGGTTAAAGGTTAATAACAGTTTTTTTTAAAAGCTTATTAGCAACGCTGGTCGCACATTACTAGTATTCTTGTTAACCCCTCGTGCTAAGCTAGATTGCTTGTGTTACCAGTGGGTTCACGTCGGTAGTGCAATGGCTGGGGTTCGAACCGGCAACCACATGATCGCAAGTCCGACGCCCTAGCGATTAGGCTACCGCCGCTTAACGCTCTGCTCTCCGCTTAACGTTCTGTGGACATTACCCAAAAAAAAAAACATAAGAACCAAAAGATTTCACGCCAGTACAGACACGTGTAATAGTAGTACTAACCGAATTAGGTAAATGAATAAATACGGGAACCGTAACACGAACTCGCTGACGTCCAGTGAAAGTCTACCTTTTTTACACAAAGATTAAAATATTCAGACACGTCATTTCATCATTACATCTGTCCGCCTCATTAGTATTGGTAGCTAGTACCAAAATGATAAACATTTCAATACATAACCCGTTTTCATTAAATTATAAAATTATCACGTAAAATCTAATGGGGCCCTCAGCAATTGTCAAGCATTTTGACAGTTTTGAACGACCTTTGACGTGCTTGAAAAACAAACTACGTGCGGTAAAGTTTCATGAAATTTTATTTTAAAAATATTTTTATTTAAAAACAGAAACTTTCCAAGTTCCTCCTGGATATATCTATTTTCCTGATTAGTACAATAGTTAGCGTTATGGTTGAGTTCTAGGGTATCTGATTCATTCTTGCAGTCCAAGGGAATATGCTCAACTCAAAGCTTTAATATTATAATTTACTAGCTTCTGCCCGCGACTGCGTCCGCGTAGCGAGATGATATATAGCCTATAGCCTTCCTCAATAAATGAGCTATCTAATACTGAGAGAATTTTTCAAATCGGACCAGTAGTTCCTGAGATTAGCGCGTTCAAGCAAACAAACAAACAAACTTCAGCTTTATATATTAGTGTAGAGTATAGATTTGGTGACGCAAACTTTGGTTTGCTTTGCATGAATAGGTTATTACGTTATGGTTTACAGATCACACTTAAGCAATATAAACAGCTTTCTAAGCTGACTGTCAATTGCGGATTATAACAAGCAAATCATAACTTATCTCCTTGCAAAAGAAATGATCATTTACGAGTCGTAAATCTGAAGGATTACTCAGAGAGACTTATTATGTTACAAATTAGCCGGTGTCCTTTTAATTTCTAAAAAATAAAGGGTAAGGAGAATTCCGAGCTACGAGTCTGAACTGCTATCGAGTTTTATAGAAAATTATTTTTTATCTCGACCTGCAATCAAACCTAGAGTCTCATACTCAACAATAGTGACTAAGGCACTAAGGGAAAAATGACGAATTACATACCTACTACAACACGATATACTTCAGCAAACTTTTCTTTGGCAAACTCCCTCTTTGACAAACACTCTTCTTTGACAAATTAACTTTTTGACAAATTACCTTTTTTGGCAAACTCACTATGCTTATTTCCTCACAGACACCTTCCCGGATTAGGCATTAACCCCCAAACTTGCTACAGCATCTCTTCCCCCGAATCAATCTTTCCTCAAATACCGCGCAGGCGCATTGCATCCATATTTCAATCAGAGCGATCTACCGACATGTATTTACAAGACGTTTTAAAGCCAGCTCTATTTTGGTCATGTTCAAATCGTGCGCTTATTTGGGTTGTTTGTTTTTATATTGAGAAACAGTGATCTATACTATTTATGTACTCGTGGTTTAATTTTGGTGTTATCAGATCCTTCAGATCTTCAGATCCAGACTCCTTGATTAAGTTTTGTTACTTTTGTATGAATGAATGTATGGGTAATATGGTTCTTGACGCGCGAAATTCACGCTATATTGAAATGTTATACCTAGCACTGTTTTTGACACTAGGGTGTTCTGCTAGATAGTGTGTGTAAACACCCAGATCCAGAACAAAATGCCATCTGGTTTCGTGTATGAATCCAAACGGTTGCTGGAGCCGATTGCCTCATGCTAATATTTATATTGATACTTGCCAATATTTATATCGATATTTGCTGCTGTGCACAGTTTTACGCGTATGTTAAAGGATTGGGACAAGAGCACCATCTACCGAGTCTAAATGTAGCTAAAAACCATCTAAGTGATCCATGACTGTCTATGACGGAGAAGAATTGCAAATATGCGCACACTGGATTTTTGTATATAAAGATGGATATTTTTAGAAAGAAAGAAGAAAGAAAATAAATTTATTAGCATAGACAAGACGCACACACCATTGTGTATTTAAACAAGGAAGTAAACTAGGTAGGTACATAATTTGCGAAAGTATGCGTCACATCCACGCAAAACGGCCAATCGCTCAGCTTTTTGTTATGACTCGTGCAGGGAGCAGAATCATAACGCTGGTTTTCAGCGACAGCCGGTGTCGACGTCTTTTACATAAAATTGCATCATTTTTGTATAGTCTACCTGGTCTCATGTGGGACGCATATTGTTATTACTGTTGTGGTCATAGCCTTATAAGTTTGCTAACAGTTACAAACAATTTATTTAAACTTAGATTTGATTTATGTGATTTACCTGCGCGGAAATCAATTTATCTGTAATACGAAGCGGTTAAGTTATCGTTAGATTAGATAGGATTCTTTGCTTTACGATTTGTTGTAAGTTGACGCAATGGTTGTAAATATTTTATGTCTGCGCCGTCAGACGTTCACACTTGAGTTCAGCTCTCGGGTAAAACAGAAGTGCAATAGCATTCTAAAACAGCAACCGTGCCTAATAGTAACGGTGGTTCACGTTCCGATGACTGGCAACACCTCTAAGTTTTCAATTTCATTTCAGATCAGGAACTTTTCATCCAAACCACTTTTTTTTATCCTTGCTTGCAATGTTGGTCGCAGATTACTAGTATTCTTACCGATTTCTTACACTTGCGTGAATATTAGATATTGAAATTGAAATACTTTTTACGGATTTTATCGCGTTATATTCTTTACAGTATCCATGGTCAAGTGTCGGGATTTAAATAATATCAACAAACGCGTTAAAATCAGTAAAAAGTTGTTTCATATCAACTCGTATTCTTGTTAACGCCTCGTGCTAAGCTAAATGCTGGTGTTACGAGTGAGTTCACGTCGGTAGTGCAATAGGTGGGTTTTGAACCGGCAACCACATGATCGCAAGTCCGACGCCCTAGCAATTAGGCTACCACCACTTTTGACACTACTGACACTATAGCCTTCTAATTTATAAGCCAACTTCACATAATGTAGGTACTTATTTGATGTGAAATGAATCTGAAGGCCTAACGGCACATTCGTAATGTTATTAAATGTTACTGAAATCTACCAATCCAAACTAAATATAATATATACACATATAAATTAATCCCTTATATATTAGAAAAGAACAATGGCGAGTATTTGCCAGATAAAAACCTGTTGAGGTGGTCGAAAAAAAGTGTTCACAATGCTAGCTTAGCTTTATAGTCCGAGAGCAGTGTGTTTTTTTAGGCAATAGGATTCTGATAGTGGCGTGATTCTTATGCAATTTCTATAAGTTCAAAAAAGTAAGTCGCGAACGATTTTGATATGAAATAGACGTATTTTTATAAAAATTACGTAGTAAACGTAGCACCTCATTTGCTATCCCGGTAGTAATTAACGGCAGATTATTCCAAACTCCGAGCCGCTACCGAGAATTTCATAGGAAAGCCAGTAAAATGCTCGACATCTAGGCAATTATATTCTACGTCATTAAAAATATTGATTGGTTATTCAAAGATTTATTGACTATGTTTACTAGTAAACGACAAATATTGGCATGTTTACTGCTTTTAGCTCATAAAATAACCAATGACATCATAATTAACTCTTATGTACTTTCAGACGTACGAGAAACTGTATCATAATTATGGCGAAGCTCTGAATAATCGTCTTTGTTCCTAGATTTTATGGCTACTTCTTTCTATTAGTATCAATTTCTTTTTTGTCCACAGAGGCCATTCTGAACGTAGTGAGTAATACGTATAGAATTCTACAGGCTCATTAATATGTTATTCTGTTGCACTGTGCAGCGATACCCTGGCGCCAAAGTCTGCTCTTCCAGTGTGAAAAAAATTGACATTAAATTACCACAGAATTGTTGATTTTGGACAGTTTTGCCTAGAAAATCTATCAGTGCTCATTGAACGAACATTTTGATACAATACAAAAACAGACTTGGGCTCCTGGCCTTTTGTATGAATGACCATTTCTTGTCCAGCCTATAAAAAATGTTGATCCTCTATAAATACTCATCAATACTCATACTCATCACGCCTGTATTCCCCAAAGAATTAGGTAGGCAGACGACTAATGTATATGCGTAATTCTCCGGTATGTTTAGGTCCCATGTGATACGATTGCCACAAGTTTAAACTACGAGATGCTACTGGGAAGCTCATAGACAAACCCAAAAACATTTTTCTCGAGCTAAGAATCTAACCGAGGACCTAATGAGGTAGTTCCTCTATATAATTCCCATAATTTTATCAGCGACCTGTTGCTTAATATCTTGATCAAAACAATGTCCAAGCATTCTACATATTGCGCACACGTAATATTTATTCAATAACACGTGTTAGTTATTATAATCGCATCCGGCACTGCCTGTCAATGATTTATTGATTTCCTAATCTGTTTATGTTTTGAATTTGTATTGCAACAAGGAAACTTATTACCGTGGTAAATTTGTGTGTGACGTAAGAGGAAAGATGCCGAGAGATAAGGAACCTATTACTCTTTCAACAAACTGTCAATCAATCTGACGTGGGAGAGCCATGCTTCGGCACGAATGGGCCGGCTCGACCGGAGTGATACCACGGCCTCACAGAAAACCGGCGTGAAACAACTTGCGTTGTGTTTCGCCGAGTGAATGAGGTTACCGGAGGCCCAAACCCTTTTAAAAGGCGGGCAACGCACTTGTGACTCCTCTGGTGTTGCGGGTGTCCATGGGCGGCGGTTATCGCTTACCATCAGGTGATCCGTCTGCTCGTTTGCTCTATCCCATAAAAAAAACAAACATCAAATTGCTGCTATGATAGCTGGTGATCCTTTTCAGCGTTCCAAGTTTAAAATCAGATAATTTAGGTAGGTACGACTCAAAGACGTTTGATCCTGAAGCGATCTTCATTTATAAATGTCAAATGATTATTCCAAGGACAACAGATTAAAGAGCGAATATTGGATAAATTTTCACACGGAAATGTTGATGCTGTTTTGATTTAATATCTCCCTTTTTAAATTGACATGATATGACACTTTGATAGAGCTTTTTTGTTCATGTATCGGTAGGAATATTGGTAATATTATGTCATTTTTCCAGGGGGGGCTAAAAAGCACACAACAATTTCACTGGAATTAATTCATACTTGGAACTCGTAGTTTTTTTATGGGATAGGGGGGCAGACGAACAGATGGTTCGCCTCATGGTAAGCGATTACCACCGCCCATGGACACCTGCAAATACAAGAGGCTTCAAAGGTACGCTGCCGCCTTTTAAAAGGGTTTGGGCCTCCGGTATCCTTATTCACTCGGCGAAACACAACTTAAGCGTTGTTTCACGCCAGTTTTCTGTAAGGTTGTGGTATCTTTAATATTTTTTACGAAGTTTGAGTAAAGGATTGTTAAAAATTGAACCCACGACCTCCAAAGTCTGTACTTCTAACACTGAGCTACTTAGCTTGACTTGGCTCGTACAGTAATGATAGGAATAATTTATAACATCCATTGCTATAAGATTTATAATGACCGTTCGACCACCAACAAACAAATAAACATTATTTACGTATGTCGCTCTTAGATTTATTGCTTCGTTCATATTTTAAGAATCAATTTGTACAATAATAGACTTGAGTTGCTGAATGGGTGTTATGTATTTAGAGAAGTGGATATAATTAATACCTATCATACCTCATTTGTACCTATCATAAATAAATCAATCAGCTGGCTTGTTTAACTCATCATCCTATCAGCCAAAATATGTCCACTGTTGGTCTTCAAGGTCTTCCCTAAAGTCTTCCAAAAGGACTGGAATCTGGAACCGGAAATTAACATACTAGATTCTATCGTTTCATCGTCCATTTCACTCTGGGTTGTAGAAAATCCTTTGTGGATGTTCTAGTGATGACTAGTCCCACGTGCGAATGTGCTCGACGTTTTCAAGTTCGATTCGAACAAATTCGAACGTGAAGACCAGTAAAGCGTTTTAATGTTCAGCATAGAAAAAATGAGGGTAGCTATGTTAGAGGGAACTTACTTGTCGACGTCTTTGTGTGAAAAACTACCTTCAGGTTTTTTGTAAATATAATTTTAATTCTCTCTGAAGTCTGGACTGCTATGAGGATTCAAAGTCGACTCAATTTCTAAGCACACCATCACGCCTGTATTCCCCGCAGGATTATGCAGAGTTATACTAAATGAACACCCACAGATCACTGATATGTTGAGGGACAATTTAATAGGGGACGAGCCTATTACCATTAACTGGACACAACTGCAAACTCCGAGCTGCTACTGAGAACTTCATAGACAAACCCAAAAACACTTTGCTCAACCAGGGAATCAAACCCAGAACCTAGCATAGCAGTCGCGTTTGGTACCACTAGACTTATGGGGCACTCCATTTCTATTTAAATTAAAATTGTTTATAAGAGACAAGAATCTAAAGTACCTTAAAGTTGACTTATACTTTACTTCCTGCCGATGCAATCATAGTTCTCACCCTACAGCTTAACGCAGACGTTTTTACTGCCGGTAATCTCAAATTAAGTAATTTTAACATCGACAAAATTAATAAAACTAATTTTATTGATACAAATAAAAATAAATTTGGCTTTAAAACCAACATGCTTGACCTAAATCTTGTAAGTGGAGATTACAGAAATGCAAATGTGGAATATTAAGATCTTGAAGTGCAAGTTTAAACATAAAATATTTTACGAATTTCGTAATAGATTCTAAGTCATTGACATTGATCCTATTACTGTAACAAATCATGGTTTCATGAATTTGAGGTTTATTAAAACTATTATATAAATTAGGGACTGTCATACATAAATTCTATACTTTAGATTCTAATGTGGTATAAGAAAATGAAGTTGACTGATTTTTATGCAGTATTAAGATTTTATTTAACTGATAGAACTATAATTGGTTTTCGTTTATATAAATCTGTTACATGGTTGTAAGTATTTTGTTAATAGCTGTTGGATATTAATGATTAAAAAAAATCTAACAGGTGGCCCTAATAATATGCAGTAATTTATATATATAACTCTCTTATAGAAGACAGTTTCACTTGGATGTATTCATATTCATATTTTTATTTGCAATCCATAATATAATACAGGTGTTAAGTGTAATAGTAAGAAACAATTACGGACCCTGTCGGGCACAGCAACATTAATAACTAAGTAGGAGAGAGGAGGAGCTCTTTAATTCTTATTTCCTTAAGTTTTCATTTATTAATCTATAGTAATTAGTGTATATAAATGTAAAATATTAAAAATATCTATTATATTATTACTTTCCCTTATCTTTCTAATAATATTTATTATATTATTTTACTTTAAGTATATTTATTTATTCACTAGATTTTTTTGTGTTGTAAGTAGTAAGTAATATGTAATGTCTTTAATTCATCTGCCATCAATTTTAAAACGAACTGAGTCTATCTGTTATATATCATCTACATGTATATGTCCATAGTCTACACTTCTACTGACCCCTCAAACCTATGTGTATTTCCATCGTCCCCAGTATCTTGTTCCACCTCTTTGTTTGGACTTCTCAGTTCTGTTCGCCCCTTAATGGTTTGACTGAAAGACGTGTTTACTAACAAATAAGAGTCGCTGGCAGATCGAGACATATTGTCTTGACTTACAAGTATTGCTTTTATAGTGCCTGCAATGAAATGGAAATTCATAAATTGGAGTGTAACGCCAATATTTGATTCATAGATATCTAAATAGCCGGTAACATGCAATGCAAAGGTCTTCTTCTCTGTTGAGACGAGAGGCATTTGCATGGCATGTTACCAGCTATTTAGATATCTATGAATCAGATACTGGTTACAGACGTTGGTCTGTTGCCGCCATTGTCCAATTCATCATACTTACTAATTCATAGAATGGCATTTAAATAAATCTTAGTAGAAGCGTTTGCATTTGTGGTCGGTGATTGGCAATAAGGTCCAATCTATGGGACCTAAATATACCGGAAAACAGTAGATATACAGCAGTATAACTCTTACCTAACCCATTGGGGAATACAGGCCTGATGCAACAAAATTTATCTATCAGTATAAATAAGGTAACTAGGTATTTTTTTTATTACAGTCTTATTTTCTTTACCAGTAATATTAGTAATTACCCATATAAAAATGCATGCAATACTTTATTGACACAAAATAATATAATAATACAGTTTGGATTTCCTGACTCCTACGCTAATAATGCAATGTGTTATTGGGGTTTTCTATGAAATTCCCAGTAGCAGCTCGGAGTTTGGAATTTGTGCCCGGTTAATGGCAATAGACTCGCCCCCTATTACATGGGACCTAAACATACGGGCGAACTGTGGGCGCACATAATGTACGCCTCTGCCTAACCCTTCGGGGAATACAGGCACGATGGTATGTTATGTTATTATGCATCGTATTAGTAATCAAATATTCTGTTTAGGTATATCAAAATTAAAATAAATAATCAAACCGTCGTAAAATAAATGAATAAAAATAACAAAAACGAAAAGAAAATTACAAATCTATGCATTACTGCTACTCGCTTTACATAATCTAATATTTTAGATGCCTTGTAAACTAATCTGAATAGAGCATCTGTTTCAAACACCGCAGCCATGCGATCTCATCGTTTGCCCCTTAAGCGCTACTTAAAGAACTCACTAACTAATCGATCTTCACTCTCCATTACTCCTGTTCCGTAAATATTATGAAACACTTCTATTGCCACCTCAGCCCTTACTTCTTAAACTTCATTATTAACCTTTATTTCAACAATATAAGGTCTATTATCGTTAGCATTGTCAATAAAGCCAGTGTTATGAAATTTATCAGTGAATATTGACTGTGTTAAATCTCTTAATGAAATGGGACTCACATCAGTCATGACTTTATGCTTCGATATTTGCTCTAGTGATACTGTTTTGTTTGTGTTGTCAATATGGGACTCGACTTACATAATGGCTTTCTAAATTTCTATCGTATAAAAATTAGCACTTGCATTGAATCCATTGTTTGGGAATATCGGGTGGTCGTAACAGTAAACGTTGGGATCCGATACACAAGAAAGTTAAAGTTCTCAATGCAGCTTTGAAATTTTAGGAATTGACTGAAAATTGACTGAGGATTGTTGAGTCTCAGAATCTGTTAATTAATGTAGGTACATTAAATGCAAATAAAATTGATTTGATTTGATTCGAGATTATACCTATTTAAAAAGTTTCTAGCTGCATTATTGCCTTACTAAAAGTGTAGCATTTACTTACTAATCAAATTTTATTGTTATTCCAAAATTTCATTTTTTTTAATCTCTTTATCTGTTATAGCTTCTGCCCGCGACTCCGACCGCGTAGCGTGATGATATATAGCCTAAATAAATGCCTTCCTCAATAAATGTGCTATCGAACACTGAAAGAATTTTTCAAATCGGACCAGTAGTTCCTGAGATTAGTGCGTTCAAGCAAACAAACAAACACTCTTCAGCTTTATATATTAGTATAGATTGGACAAAACTGCTATTAAAATACTGCAAGCCCAAGGAAATCGCGTACAGATGATACTCAAATACTCTTCGATTCAAATAATCCATAAATAGCTATAAACTGCAATAAAAGGAGGAACAAGTATCAAATTCCTCACACACGGCCGTTATATCCCCTTTTACGAGTTTCGTACAAGATTCCAAATCCCCTACCCCGGGGAACGTACAGCGATGACTGAACTTTACAACGATTTGAATGATTCCTTTTGATCCCCTTATAACACGCTTATAATAAAGTACTCGCAAGATTTACGTGTTTTGATATCATAAATTACTTTTAAAAAATCTAACTTGCTACTAGATACTTCGTGGAAGTGTATTAATAGTGTTAATAAAGTTACTTTTTTGTTGATGGAGATAATAAATTTGTTTTATGAGTTTTTTTTGTCTTTAAATATTTTTATGCTTTTTTTTATAATGTAGACGTGCCTGAGGTGGTTTTAGATTAATGAGACTCTTTATATTATACGTTATTATAAAGACACATGAACGTAATTTTAATCAATCTTTCCGCAAGTTTTGAGTAGCTCCCTTGCAACAAATTATTGATGTAAATCAAATGAAAAGCATTCCTAGACTTGTTGAGATCGAAATATAATGTAAGTATCATCCTAAATCAAAGCCAAAGTAACGACTAAACTATTGTAGTTTTATGTTATTATTTCAAGCACTAAGTGCGCCCACCACCCACAGTTACAGGCATCTAAATCTAAACGCAAAACGAGAATAAGCTACAACGCACTTAGATCTATTTTGAATGAATCATTCACAGCTTCGCGTCTTATTATTGTACTGTTTACTGTTTTCAGAAGATTATACCTCAATGCCTATTAGAAAACTGATTGGAGTAGTAAACCACGTTATGGGCTGCGTGAAATATTATTATAACGATGTTAGCATTGAGATACTATGTAATGCAGGACTAATAATTCTGTTAGTGCGGCCGATGACTCTGAAATAACCTCTTACGAGGTTTTAAAATCTTATAATAGCACGGATAAATTTTACTTATGATAAAATTATATACCTACCTGTGTACCACAGCAATTGTATTTCTTGATTGTTACTAACAATGACAACACTGGTGCTAAAAAACATCACTGACAAGTATATACGTCACAGAAACATAAAATTCCTAGAAAGAACTATAAATTAATCTGTTTTTGGTTCTAAAATACGATATATTCAATTGACGTGTTTATTCAATTGACTTACTTAATTAAGAACTTTACGGGATAAAGTTTACGATTAGTTAATCGTAAACTTTAACCCGTAAAAACTTTGCGGTGCTAGCTCCACAAGTCAGAGAGTAAAAATTGCCTTCGCAATCTTGTCTCTAACAAAGTAATAATTCCATGAGCAGTAGATGAATATGTTGTTTTAACAATTGTGGTGTGGATGAGGGTTAAGATTAAGACAGTTTTATGGGAAACTGTAGGTAGAAGTTTACGTGAATTCGTGCTATCATGCCTGTAGTATCCAAAGGGAGCTCACAGAGTCACAGTTTACCGGTATGTTTAGATTCCATGTAATAGGAGGCGAAACTATTGCCATTAACCGGGCACAAATCCAAACTCCGAGCTGCTTCTAAGAAATTCATAAAAAAGTCTAACAATTGTGCTCGACAAAGGAATCGAACCCAGGGCTTTTAGCGTAGCACTCGCACTTAGGCGACCCCACATACTTATGTAGTTGTATAAAGTTTAAGCGGCGGTAGCCTAATGGCTAGGCCGTCGGACTTACGATCATGTGGTTGCTGGTTCGAAACCCATCCATTGCACTACCCCCATGAACCCTCTCGTAACACAAGCATTTAGCTTAACACGAGTGGTTAACAAGAATACTAGTAACGTGTGACCCACATCGGTTTTAAAAAAAAATGTTAGGGCGATGATTTTGAAAGGGGCCCATTTTGATCCAAGACCACAAGTTCATTGAATAAAGTGATTGCATAAAAACGCGGTAGTACCTAATAAAGATATTCTATTTCATAAAGCGGGTGTCGGTTGCCGTCTAGACATAACAACGGCTACTGAGAATTTTACTATCAAACTTGTGTTGCTTAGGCTTCAGAGTATCAGCTTTAGGGAGACCCCCGTGTTAGCAAAATGTTTCTATATCTAGGCAGCGATTGTGCAAGTAAAGCAGTGAACTGACGAATGCGTAGTAACTAGTTTTTTATATTCTTGATAGGCTTACGCTTGACCGCCAGTTCGCCTGATGATAAGCGACACTGCGATCTACAATGGAGCGCACTTGCCTAGAAGAAACCGATTTTAGGACACCCAGATTATATTTATCTATGGGGAAGACCCACTCGGGAAGCGCATTCCATATTTCAGCGGTACGCATGATAATTCTAATCTATATTATTGTTATAAAGAGAAAATATTTGTGTTTTTATTTGTAATGATTAAACTAAAAAACTACAAGAGCGATTTAAAAAAACTTTCACTTATATTTTTACTTATATTTCGTATCTGTAAGTGTATATTATCCGTATACTAGATAAATACGTCTACGAGTCTACGTCGTCTACGATGAAAAAATGGCAGATTTACAGTAACCATGTCTATGGTTACTGTGAATCTGCCATTTTTTCATCCATAAACTTTAGCAATTTGATACACACATCACATTATTTTTTTTAATACTGCAACAAACTATTTTTACTATCAATTCCCACGTACAATTCGTAATATCACCTATAAATAATGACTTCAGTAATCCCAATAATAAATTGATCTTCGGAAGTCGTAAAGTGTTGTATGAACACACCTTTATTTGACACGCCGTTGACAGGTTGTCTAAAACCAACCTGTATTTACACCTGTCAAAATATTTGAAATAGAATTCCAGTCTTACAGTCCAAGAGATACGAGTTATCATATTCAACGAAGATCTTTGTCAACGGCAAAATCTAATTTGGTACGTAAATATCAAGAAGAGATAATCTGGGTATATCAATAATAAACTAGAATTATAAAGACACTCATTTGAAGTAGGGCGTAGTATTAGCATGCTGGAGACAAAATCCTATTAAAGGGATTTGTAAAATATTGCGACAACGAGAAGAACGGCAGATTAAACTCGAAAGAAAAAAAATGCAATACTGCAGGGAACTAACTCCCTCTCAGATACATAGTCTATCATGCATATCCACGCTTCTATTGGCTGCTTAAATAGTGACAAATAAATCATTATTAAGAAAAGAAATTATGACAATATTAACAAAAATAAAATATTTCCATGTAAAATTAAGGAATATAGAAACCTTAACAAATATTCAGCTTATTCTCCTGCTAATGATGTAAAAGCTTGTCAATCTTTGGAGTTCATGGTCGTTAAGCTATAAGTTATGTCTCATCTTGTCACTAAGAGCTCTTGCTATAAATCAACCGATGGAGCCTTCATAGCTTTAGCTCGTGCATTTGCTTGAATCACGTATGATGAAGTGGATATGTTATTTGCCATATTGTGTGCCTATTATGGTATTATGATTAAGAGATAACGCTGACTGACGACTATTGACTAAGTAGTGGCTGCTTGCTTGCTGATGCTTTAAGATCGGCTACGCATGAACTTCCGTATAATCCTCTCTCATATATTCCTCCATCCAAAATTTCAAATATCTGTTGAACTAAATCCATCAAATTCATCGCACGCGTTTACTTAGTCTGAAAAACCTACAAAGGTTTCACTTTACAATTTATCGAATTAGGAATCAATGTTGCAGTTCTAAAGTATCTAAGACGTGCATCGATACCAATAAGGAATCGATTCAAATCGATTGATCAGCTGTCAATACACGTACAAAAACAATTTGCAAAACTGAGTTCAATTCGCGCCATCCCGTTGTAAAGCACACGAGACGGAATGACGAATTGTAAAAGGAAAGGCATGGTTTAAATCGTCGTTTAATGTGCAATTTGTATGACTGGTCGCTTTGAAATGAGCCAACACTTTGCTCAGACCCAACGACGGAGTCAACTCGCGTAAACTCCAGCTAACTTATCTTTGCTACTACATAACAGAGGTTCTGACAGAATTGAATTTTATGTTTATGGCAGTAAGATATACATTTCATTTATCTAGGAGAAACAGCGATAAAATTATGTTGGAAATTTCACAAAGTTGGCGCCACTAGCTTTGCGAGGCGTTGCATGCAACGTATGCTCATAGCCGCTTAAACGGTTATAATCGAATTATGTTTATGATAAGCTATGACACGAAATGATATGCGGATGTTGTTCAATACTAATTCTTATTAACCACTTCTGATGTACGCGCAATAAAAGATGACGTGCAGGCGTCTTAATGGGTTAAGGATCGTAGATGAAATTGTAGTGGTACATTATCGCTGACGAATTGGAAATATCTCTATTTATTTTTATCGAGAGCTAAGTAATTAATGAATCGATCTTCAAGGATAAACTCTGCTTTTGCCGGTCCAGTCTAGATAAATTGAGTCTTCTTAGCACATCGAGAATCCTCTGGGACGGTCCCAGTGGACATACGAACTTGACAATTATTATTAGAAGCTCCAAGAGCTAGACAGCTAATTGATCCTGACGATATCGGTAATGAAGTCGCACAGGTTTGATTTTATATATGGTTAGACTAGAAGCTGATCCAAACATAGTTAGGAAATGCCTAGGATGATGACGATACTTCCTATTTCCATGGAAGAAGAAAAAATAGAAATAGAAGTAGTTACAAAACCTTGGATTATTTAGAAAATCTTGTCTTGAGAATTTTAATAAAAAAACAATGTTTTATCCTAGATCTTGAACTTATTCATTAATAAGACATTCCATTAGAAGGGAATCTAAGGAGTTAACAGCAATCTAGTTTATCTAAACAATTAAATATAATTGCTTCATCTAAAACTAATGCGATAGTTGTGTTGTTGAGCGGATTCCTAGCTTTATTGACGTTGCCGATACATTCCTGGACCTCGTTAATTTGAGAGTAATTTATTTTATTATTTAGAGGTACTAGGACAACCTATAGACAATCCCCAAATTGATGTCCGATTATTTTCTTAATATTTTCAAAATATTATCTATCAACGCTCAGAAATGTTGTCAGCAATCTGCCAGAAATTCTGTTTTTTGTTACATAAACGCATAAAACAGAATTTAAGCTTACCACAGAACCTGTAAGCCATTGATTTCTTTTATCAGTTATTTCATTTGAATATTTTATATACTTCGGTTGTCTATGTCTTCTATCTTTTCTCAATAATCTTTAAATAAATACCTATTAATTAGAGGGATTAGCCTACAGTGTATCAAGCTGGGTTACTTCACGTGCCATCGTGAAATTTCCAAGCAGTTTTCATGGTTTAAGTGGCAATTTTAATTTCGTTAGTCAGAGGTTCCCACTTTATCTTTATTTGTAGTCTCCTAATTTCTCACATTAACAAACAAAACACATAGCAATACGGTATTTAGATCATCTGCAAACTGAGCTATTGAGTGGAGCGTGCCGACTTGCGGTGGTCCAATATTGACACGGCAATCGAAGACCCAGTCGCATACATATTGCGATAATACTGCGTCCGTCTAGCCGCCGCGACGCTTTATTTGTCTGTATGCACGTGTGTAGAATGCCTTATTTTTATAGAATTTATTTGATTGTTGCTTTTTGTTGTTTATTGGTCGTAAAAGTCGATTGTTCTTCTTTTGTAATATTGGCCGCAAATGACATAAATATGGAAAATTTGCTTTTTACATCCGGAGCAAAGATGCGATTGGCAGTTAATGTCAAGTCAAGTGCCATGCAAAACAAAGAAAGCAAATAAGGTCTACTACACAATTTAACGTTGAAACTTTCCATGGTAATGAAACAGTGAACTTACGATTGATAAATCTGGCTCAAAAGAAGGCTTAAAATGACCAAAGGATAATTTTGATGTATGTGGTAAAACAATTCGGAACAAGTTTTGACTTATCAAAAGTATCTATTTGAATGGTCTAATTTAAGTAAAACATTTTGTCTTTGGTTTTCGACTTTGATCCATCAAACAAAGCTTCGTCGATTTTCGTAGTAAGTCCTGACATTTTAAGGAAATCATCTCTATTACTCATGTTCTTAAGTAGCTCACTGCCTGTGAGTACCTCAATTTGAGAAGCGACCCTAGAAAAGACATTTGCCATTTGTAAGATGTAGATCATTATAATAATATTTAAAAAAGTCATCCTAAAATATAATTATTCAATAATCAATATGTTTCCTGCGATAACAAAGCTAGAGTATAACATACCAATTACTATTAGATTTGATAGTTTTGACGTTTGTGATAATACATTCTACAGTTTAAAATGTTGATATCGCATCAATTTTTTTTATTAATATTAATTAAAATGATTAATAATATTTTTTTGTTTCAGATTAAATCAAAGCTGAAATGAAGGAAAGGATAGGTATGTAAGTATTAACTGTTAAATACAAGATCAAAAACACAGAAAAAAAACATGAAAATGACTTATAAAATTACGCCTGTTATATTTTTTCATCTGGTGCGAGATCACTATAAACGAACTTTGGCTTTAATTCATAATGTAGTTTTTTATAACTTCATCCATCTTTTAGAAATCTCTTATTTTACATAAAATATATTTATCTGTAGTTTTAAAATCTCAAAATTTACATAAAACGATTGCCGCTGAACCTATAACCTTTGGGGAAACTGCTTTCCTGTTATGATTTCAACATTGTGAAGGTGCGTTTGCTAATGAATAGAAAATAGTCTTACGGAATATTTAGTTTATCTTAAACTGAACATTTGTCTTTTTTATTGTCAGCATTAGATTGATGTATTAGTTTTAACCTTTGTTTGGCCTTTGTTTCCAAATGTATGACATTCATCAAAGTCACTTTTACTAGGGCAAGAGCGTGCCCTTACAACAATTTATTGTTAACATAGATGCTTTGGATGTTTTCATTTAAATCTAGTTGATGTAGCGTAGCATCGGAATTTGAGACATATTTGAATATTTCTTTCGATCAAAATAATGGAGTTAAATACTTATGTAGAAATACAGCAGTGAAAAGGTTGTTTTTGTTAGGGTCACACCATATATTTTAGTGCATAGCATTAGATACCTCCAAAAATTTTTTTGTAACTCAAATATCCTTGGGATTTTATTTGATGTTGCCGTAACATTACAATGCTTCTATGGCATTGGTAACGCGGCGGTAGCCTAATGGCTAGGGCGTCGGACTTTCAATCATGAGGTTATCGGTTCAAAACCCACCCATTGCACTACCGACGTGAACCCACTCGTAACACAAGCGTTTTTGCTTAGCACGAGGGGTTAACAATAATACTAATAATGTGCGACCCACATTGCTAGTAATCTTTATTAGAAAAAATAACTATTAAAATAAGTGGAGTTCTAAAATTAAGAACGAAGATTTACATCACAGATTTTTCACATTGAACTTATTCATTTTTACATGTGCCAGACAAATTAACAATGACATTTGTGATTGCGACTGATGACTGTGACAGCATTGATATCTTATTTATTTCGGTTAATCACCGGCGCGGGCGTCCTCCTGCACACTCTGACAAACGTTAGCTTTTGATCATGGGTGATATAAATGACAGATACTAATAGTTGAGGTATTCTTTTAAAAACCAATTCTTGAATAAGAACGGAGAAGGGCAATCATTTTCATATATTGGTTCCGTAGATATATCCGTAATATAAAAATAAATAAATAAATAAATAAATAAATATTCTGGGACATTTTTACACAGCACCATCTAGTCCCAAACTAAGCAGAGCTTGTACTATGGGTACTAGACAATGGATAATGTAATACTTATATACTTTTGTAAATACATACATATAATACATAATAAACACCCAGACGAACACAAACACTTATATTCATCACATAATTTTTTGTGTTCTGTGGGAATCGAACCCACGACCTCATGGTCAGCAGTCCGGTACTCGAACCACTAAACCACAGAGGTCGTCTATATTTCGTGGATAACATTAATTTTCACATTTACCTTATTCTTTGTAGTTGTACGTTTCCCTAATAAATAATACCAAAAAAAGTAATGATTGTTGAAACTATCACAGACAATATTAAAATAATTATTGATTTTACGAATTTCTCTTATCAAAACATCCTCTAAAGTCAGTCAGGAAAGTATTATAGGGATAGGATAATGAGGCCTACTTTATCTAGAAATAAACACATTATTGAGATCAGATAATAAGGTCATAGCTACGCTGAAGCTGTATTGTGCAAACTATGAAAAAAAAAAACATTCTATATTCGATTGCTATATTTCAAGTTATATTCAAATATAGTATGTTAAATAACAGATTTAGGAATATGGGATTAGACATGCTTCTGTCATGACCAACTTTGAGTTTTCAAATTCCTTTATGAGATCTCTAAAAATTATGAAATGCTATTTATTTGCGGTTTCGTTTATAGTTGACAAGCTCATAAAATTTTATAGTCTGAACTGTGTATCTACTAGTGCTATAATAAATATTGTGAGAGAAATAGTTCCCGCGAATGCTTGGAATTTTAGGAAGGAATCTTCATTTCGCGACATCATCAGCCTTCTGATAAGTGTCTGGCTTTGGAGATAAAGCTCAAATAACCAATGGTCATTTTCCTGAATAAAGGATATAGGTAAATTTATAATACTTTTTACATTTAGCATGGAAATTTTACTACCGACAAAAAACTGTACATCGCTTTTTGTGGGAAATGCTACGTCATTATATTCGCGGAGACCTTGATAGGCTGGGTGTACAATTTTATTTTATATTCTTGATCGCTAATTTCGTCTTTTTTTTTTACTAATAATGGGTTTGCTCTTGACGTCAATCTTGCCGAAGCAATGATGAAGCCAACAGTGGAGCGAGCGTACCCAGAAGATGCCTATGCACTCTACATTTGAATACATTCGTGTTATATGCACTCGGAAATACAGACGCAGGGAGGGAGTTCCACTGCCCAGCTGTGCGCATTGTGAAGGAATTTTTAAAGCACTGTGTGTGAATACGCGGAACATCAACCAGGTAGGGATGATAACCTGCCGTGCGTCTGGAGCTCCTCGTCTGATTTTGAGCGATCCTACGATGATGCGTTTGCCAAGAAGATTGCCGATTCTCTCGTGATTTAAAGACGACACCAAGATTATATCTATCGGGGAAGACCCACTTAGAAAGCGCATTCCACATTTCAGCAGTAGTTATGTATGATAAAAGTTTATGTTTATTATTTGCTATACATTTGACGTGGGAGAGCCATGCTTCGGCACGAATGGAGTGATACCACGGCCTCACAGAAAACCAGCGTGAAACAACGCTTGCGTTGTGTTTCGCCGAGTGAATGAGGTTACCGGAGGCCCAAACCCTTTTAAAAGGCGGGCAACGCACTTGTGACTCCTCTGGTTTTGCGGGTGTCCATGGGCGGCGGTTTTCGCTTATCAGGTGATCCGTCTGCTCGATTGCTCACCTATCCTATAAATAAAAAATGAAACTTATTTGGTTAGAAATCCAATAATAGTTTTTTTGGAGATGAATTATTATCTTGGCTACCATATGTTGACTTTACGAAATGAATAAACTCCAGAAAATATACAGGGCTTTCACACTCATTAATTTTCTAAACAATTTATTCCTAAATAATGTGATCGCTCTACCAATCCACTCGAAAGTATTTTCGACACAATCTCCTATATTAACCACATTTGAATAAAGTGCTCTGAGGAACATTTTTGGGAAATTTCAATGTAGATTGACAATTTAAAATGTCACTGCTCTATACCTTAGAAAATAAGGTCGAAGATTGACCAGCAGAAAATTTGAATCTGTGTCAGAGGATCGTTAAGATGTCTTTTGTCTCTGTCTAATTTGGTTTGATGGTCGTTGATAGACGTTGATAACTTCATAATGACTTTATTTTTGGTTTGTAAGCTTCTGTTAGTGTTAAGGATGGCAACATTAAGATTCCCTTCTATTTCCGCTTAACTGAGCATTCAAAGAGTTGTAAAAGATAAGTGCCTTCTAATAGTTTCCATTTTGTCGAAGAAATACTTAAAAATATATGAACACTGAATATGTATGCGTTTATTTATTTAGTAGCTAAACGTAAATGTACCAAGTAAATCCTTATGGTTAGTTAAATCATTTAATAAAATATCTTTAAAATAAATAATTAAATCGTTTATTTTTAGCCCAATATGCTCTTATACATTTTCATTTACGTGTATATTTTCCACATTATCACACAGTCCACTGATCTTTCTTTATTCACTATTTTTATCTAAAAATAACAGCTTTCATTTACTTTAAAATAAGAATATGTAAAAGTCATGATATCAACTATTCTAAGCCAGACCAGTAAGTTAATAAGTGTATTGTGTAGGAAAATGCCGTCGCGTGGATCCTGTTCGGTAAATTTGAATATTTAATAATGATTATCTGTTAGTCCGTTCATTCATAATGGGCGCACTTGGCGCCGTGTGACGTAATGAGTGGGGTGCCACTGACGGAGATTTTAATGAACACTATTTTATGGGGCGTTTACATGTAACCTATTTTACGATTGTGAATTAGCATGACTAGTTGACGCATAGTTCTAAGAATCAGCTGAAAGTTATAAGGATGATAGAAGATTTTAATTATATGTTTTGCTGCCGGTTAGAATGTCATCACAGACCTAGTTTCTGAAAGGGTATTTAAGTCGCAAATCTGTTTAATTACCAATAAATATACTATGGTTGGTATAAGATATGATTTCGTTAGTGTTAGTAATAATTATTTTTACTATGACTAAATATTGTTCTGTTTCTCAAATAAAACCATTTCTCAATTTCTTTTTAAAGTACTGTGTTAAAAAGAAATGTCATACGACAGCACTTTCAGTATTTGACTTTAAATCTGCTATCAATGAGACTGAACCTCAAATGATGAAAAATAATTAAAACGCTAATGAATCCACAGGACTGGTTCTAATCTGATTTGAGATAACATCGGGTCATCTCAATGATAAGCTTTTTAAACTTATGTAATACTATTAATAATACTAGAGTTTCACTTGACATTATTTTGATTATCACTTGCTATTTTAATTTACAGAATAGAATATAATATTTGAAAGTATCTACATTGTTTTACACGATAATAAAATTTTACGGTGTCATTATAATGTAAATTTCTTGTATGAATATTTTTTTTATTGATAAAGCAGGTCTTCTGTATATTGGATGTTCTCTTTTCATTTATAAAAAGTTTGTTATAAAAAGTTTATTCATCATCCATAGCCTGGCTTCTTCTTCACTACTGACTATACAGACCTATCTCAGTTCGTGTCATCCGTTATGATCTTTTGTATTCGAAACTATTTTATGTAGATACATGACTTTATTGAAAATGCGTTCGTTGCGAAGTATGTGTGGTGTAACTCGGAATGATAGATAGAGAAATAGTGTGATAAGACAACGTTGCGGACTGAAAGATGATGTAGTGACACGTAATGAAAGGAATATGCTGAGATGGTTTGGACATGTTGAGATAATGAATGAAAGACGATTAACGAAAGGAATTTATAAGGCGCATATCAGCGGCAACGTCAGAAGAGGTCGACCTAGAAGGACCTACACCGATCTTATTGGCGAAGTCCTTCAAAAAGGTCAGGTGCGTAGTACTCGCAACCGGTGCGTATGTATGAGAAGATGTATGAATGTCGCAGAAGCAAAAGAGGCATGCAAGAATCGTAGCAAGTGGCAGTCTATAGTTTCTGCCTACCCCTGTGGGAGAAGGGCGAGAGTGTATGTATGTATGTATGACTTTTATTCTTCAAACCAGGTCGCAACATAATGCCGAAATAGTCTCAACTTTATTCTCCTTTTATTATATCTAAAAATTTTCAATGCCATTGATATCGCAAATCTTAATAGATATTGTGGTCTATCCTAGTAGGAGATTGATCTGTTCATCAACCTATTACATTGAAAGTATTACAAGCAACAGAATTCTAATAAGATAATACAATTCAATGTAATTTATTAACCATAATATATTAACGCTTTCGTAGTGTTTTATAGTCAAATTATGTTACACTATACCGTTCCATTACTACTCACCATAACTCCATTCTTATATTTATTGGCATTTCGTAGTAACGTCTCAATGGTATTCAAATTGTATACATATGTAAAATAAGTTATATCTTAATTTGCTTTCAATTGATTATTCTTGAATTACCTATAAATTCAGTTGCCCATATTGTTTCGTAAGAATTTGGTAATACAATTTATTTTGTACACTAGTGCTTCTTCCTTGAAATGAATTTCGAATAGTTCATGTTGTGTTATAAGATGATCTATTGCTTAGTAGATCATCTTATAACACAACATGAACTATTCTATTATTATGTAGGTTGATATCGAAAATGACAGTTGCGCGGGTACATTTACATTACACGATCATTTACATTATAGACATTATTGTGAAGGTGCTTTTTATACACGTGTGATAAAATGGTTGAAAAATATAATAATGCATTCACACTAGGATCTCCTATGCTGCCAGTCCAACAATTCCTCCTTAATCTTTACCCCACCCTCTCAAAAATATTTTTTACTGGGTCGGCATTTCGTGAGGATACCCCTGGTGTTGCAAGCAACCATAGGCTGCGGTAACTGCTTACCATCAGGCGGGCCGTATGCTAGTTTGCTACCTTAGTTGTATAAAAAAATGTATGTAAGTCGATTTCACCACGTCCGCGCCGGGTACACGGATAATGTCACTAAATGTTCTTTCTGTCAGACCTGCGCCTAACGCTACTCCAGTACAGCGTAACAAATGATGCTTAATAACATCATCATCCACAGCCCTCAGTATCCCACTGCTAGTCTTCGACCTTGCACAACTCGCATCCGCCACATCGGACCCGCGATTTTTGCAATATCGTCGACCCATCTCGTTACATGACGACCTACGCTTCGCTTGCCTCGTCTTAGTTACCGCTCATTTAATGCCTTACTTCACCTGTTACCATCAAACCTGGCCATGTCCCCTGCCCAATTGAGTTCGATGATACGATTCCCCATATCTCAAACATTATCATCTCTTATTGGATTGATTTAGCTAACAGCTCCCAGTGTTTCTATTACAACACCAATTTAGATTTTATATTTAACTGTTTTATTGGTTACATAGTGCGGAAAAATATAACATCGTCAGCGGAAGAGTTAAACATCCAATGGCCATAACACCACAGGGGTCACTATAAAATGGTTCACCTAGAGATAATATTATCATTGGAATAACTGTTAACTTCCCACGGAATTGCTAATCAGAATTAGTGCGTGACGATAAAGTTAATTTTTGGGAAAAAATAAAGTGTCATATTTATTTGAGAATAGTGCTTATGTATTAAGTAGTTTATTTTATTGATATGTTCCATGAATGAAATGAGGAGAAAGAATTATCAATAAAGAAATTTTCTTCACCGTTAGTAACCAAAATTGATTTAATAATAACAAAACAGTAGTCCTAGCACGAACAACTATCGAATTCATATCGTAAACGAATGAGTTTTTTTCTGCTACAAATCTCATACATATTTTCACATCTGTCTCCCATTGGGGTAGGCAGAGATTACTCTTGCTACGATCCTGGCACACCACTTGCGCTTCATCTACGTTCATTAACCTCCTTCTCATACAAATTATTCTCGATTTGGATATGAATACGTTTTCGAAAGAGTTCGTGCTTGGGCTACTGGTAATTTTGTGATTTATTCCTTTTGTCCCAAATTAAATGTAAGTTTCATTGTTACAGATTTAAATTGTGATTTGACAATTATTTTTTACTAGCTTCTGCCTGCGACTTCGTCCGCGTAGCGTGATGATATAGCCTATAGCCTTCCTCAATAAATGGGCTATCCAACACTGAAAGAATTTTTCAAATCGGACCAATAGTTCCTGAGATTAGGGCGTTCAAGCAAACAAACGAACTCTTCACCTTTATATATTAGTATAGATTAATTTACCAACTATAGATGACAATTATTACGTTTTTTTAATCGGATTTTTTTTAGTATGTACACCACTAAAACAATTACGTGTTTCCAGCAAAATCTTTAAATGCAAAACATTAAACAATGTTCATTGCGCAGGCGCGGCGGATACACAAGATAGTATAAGTAATGAACTTGTTTATATTTATTGCATCGTTAATAACGAACTTGATGAATTTAATTAGATGCTAAATGTTACCACTGGTTACATAAATATTGTAAGGTTTGAGCTAAATGAGTAATAAAATTGTCTAGCACACCTTATTGCGATGTTCCTAACTTATGTATGTTCTCTTACTGAATGCAAGAAACGTCATAATATTAGCCCGTTAATGTCCACTACTGAATAAGCCTTTGTATTTATTACTGAAACAGATTTATCTTAGATTTTTACCGAGTTGAGCAATTACCTTTTCTGACCACCCAGTGTATCCAGTACACTAATAAAGGCAATAAATAAAAATATAAACATATTTGACGATGAAGTCCAAAAGAACATAATAATACATCACCATACGTCAAGATTAAACCCTAAATATAATCAAACACTTAAAGCAAGGACTGAAATGGAGGTCCATCCAGAGCATAAACAAAAGTAATAAAACAATGCTGATCGATAGCCCGGACGTGCAGAGATGTATTTACCTTCGCAAAACGAACAAAGCCTAAACAAGACCGCAGTTAAAAGTTTAACAAACACCGATCTTGGTAGTTACATGGTCATAAATTTGCGAGAATAATCAATACCGATTGAGATATCAGAAATTTTGGCAATTTCCCCTCGAGCAATCAAAAGAATATATTCTTTAATTCTTTTAAGATTGAATTCATTATCGTTTGGACTTACTTATTCAACTTCGTCATTTCTGGGTCCTTTATCATTCAATGGCATTTTAATCTTAGAAGCTTTGACGTCAGAATTGCATTCTGCTGCCTTGTGTTAGGGTTCATTTTCGAAGTTCGTATTTCCAGTCTAATTTTCTTTCGTTGCATACGTGAGGCGGTCTCACACGTCGTGGTTGCAAAGGATTTCGGTAATCATAAATTGCTGAGCAGTAATAGTCAGTTTGTGAGTAGCCTAAGGGGTTGAAGTGAATGAACCTTGGAAGAGATCCCAAAACAATTTGTTCTGAAACCTTTTAAAATTCAACATTCGCTTTCTTTTGAAGTTGAATGGCGAGTTATTATCGACGATCATACTTTACTCCAATTTGTTCTGAATTTTGAAGTTAAAATTTAAGGAAGTTCTAGTGAAGATGGTTGTGAAGTTATGAGGACGATGCTGTAATTGCAAGCAATTATTTTAACTGTTATGAAATGAATTATATTTTGAATAAGCTCGGGAATTCAACGAGGAAATTATTATTACGAAAAATTTAACGGAAATTTTAAGTTATGAGTTTTGGAATGTAAAGAATGAATTCTTGGAAATTAAGGATCTGACCTTGTAACACTTAAATCTAATCCAATTATTTTAATTAGTTTATGATATAATTATTCAAAATTACTTTTGACAGAAGAGATAATATTTATTGTTTATAGTTTTAATCATAATAAATTGTCTTTATTTAACGCAATGAGAGTATGTAATTATATCCTTCAGCTGTCAGTTAGGATTATTGAGAAGCGTTATTACCAATGTAAAGCACATCAACAAAACCATTAAATGTCCGAGAACGTGAACCGTATCAACTGACCTCTTTAGACTTAATTACAAAACTAATACGCTATTAAAAATGTATGTAATTAATCTCTACTATTATAAAATTGTTAAAAAGCTGTGTCTGTACATTGAAGATATTTAAAAGAACCAAGTGGGTTAGGGTTTATAAACGTCCCCGAACCCAAAAATTTGACTTAAAAATTCTTGTCTGTTTGTCTGTTTGTTTCGGGTTGGCGCAAAAACTACTGAATAGATTTTAATTTTGTTATCACTGTTAGAAAGTGTGTGCTCAAAATTAAAAACTGGTATAGGTACTTCTTATCTCAAATAATTAAACGCAACCTGAGATACAGCTCGACCTCTCTAATGTACAGAGACCCATACAAAGAAGAGGTCATCACTGTTGGTTTTTGAGCTTCAAGTGAGCGAAGCCGCGGGCATAGGCTAGTTATATTATACATGTCGGTTCATTGACATTTTATATCAAAGATCTAATTGGTACGAACGCATGGCTCCACCGAATTTATCTATGTCATAAAATTATCGTAAAACTCGATACAACTAGAAACACGCGTTTTGACTGTGATAAAAACCTTGTTAAGCTAATTTTTGTTGCCAACTTTGCGTGTGTTTAAACACCTATGAACTAGCTTATATCTTGATTTGATTGATAGGTTGATCGATTCAATCGTCTTTTCCTTTCCTTTTATTACCTAACTAGCTGTTACACGCGACTTCGTCCGCGTGGTATTAAAAAAAGTAGCCTAAGATACTCCTTGTTACATCAGCCATCTGCCAGTGAAAGTCTGAAAGTCAGAGGTGCGTGCCTTGGATTTGATCTCGAGACCTTTGACTTGGCAGTCCAATGGTCACATCACTAGGCTATCACGGCTATGCTGCGCCGCTATCAGGGGGCGGTTCATTGTCATAAACCGGGCACAAACTCCAAACTCCGAGCTGCTACTGAGAATTTCATAGAAAAACTCAATAACACTTTGTTCGATCTGGGAATCCAACCCAGGCTCTAGCGTAGCAGTCGCGCTCAGGACCGCTAGGCTAATGAGACCGTTATTTTTTTAAATATCTTAATTTGTTCTATGAAATACGGTAGGAAGTCGTAACGATAATAAAAACCTCATATTTCATTCGAGAATTCTAACACGTTTTTGTGTGTGAATATATTTATAATAATACTAGCTTCTGCCAGCGACTTTGTCCTAGTGGAATAGTTACTTGTCTCTTCTCCTAGCGTGGTGATATATAGCCTATAGCCTTCCTCAATAAATGGGCTATCTAACACTGAAAGATTTTTTCAAATCGGCCCAGTAGTTCCTGAGATTAGCGCGTTCAAGCAAACAAACTAACTCTTTAGCTTTATATATTAGTATAGATTATTTATACAAAAATATTCAAAAGAACCAAATTGATGATAATGTCGCAGATTTTTGCAAAAAATATGTCAGATCAAGATTGTAGATTTCTATCTTGCTGTAATTAACAAAGTTTTGCTCCGAAATGTTATTTTAAAAGGTGATTAGTATATTAATTTACACGAAGACATATAAAAACAATAGTTTATTACCTACTCCAAGTTCAAAACTTTTAGATTTGAATTTTTTTTTATTAACCTTCATACTATAGCATCTATAATATATGTAGGGGTTCGTGGCTAAGTACTCTAGTAGTAACTGATACTCGTTGCGGTCAGTGTGTGGATGGGTGACCATTTCTTAACATATCGAGACCCATCCAACCTAATCAAGCCCAATTTTATAACATAACATACCATCACGCCTGTATTCCCAGAAGGGTTAGGCAGAGGTGTACTAAGGTACACCCACAGTTCGCCGGTATGTTTAGGTCCCATGTAATAGGGGGCGACCCTATTTTATGGTCTCTGTTAATGATGGATGTAGGTTCTGGGATTAAAAAAAGACACGAAATAGACACTGAAGAAAGAGATAGAAAACATATTAATTGAGAACAATTCTAAACCTAAATATTTATTTTGTTGGCAACAATAAGCAAACAGTTTGCAGGAAGGAGGCTCTAGATCAAGAAGTATGCATTACACGGGATTAAAGTATTAAGTCCATGGTTTATCGTACGACTCGGTTAAACTGGATAAGTCAGGTTATCATTTTAGAACGTGTTGATGAAGATTTAGATTTGCTGATGTTTTATTTGAGTATTACATCAAACACGTTGTTTGCACGTGATCTGGATATCTTCACTATCAATGTCACTACATAGTATAAAACAAAGTCGCTTTCCGATTTCTATCTGTCCCTATGTATGCTTAGATCTTTAACACTACGCAACGGATTTTGATTCAGTGTTTTTTAATAGATAGAGTGATTCAAGAGGAAGGTTTTAAGCTATTTAACATAACCCTACGACTTTTAGGAACGGGGCAGCGTGGGTGAAATGGCGGGCGGATCACTAGTTACGGATAATTTTCTTCTTTAGTTGTGCCCTCGAATAGACCAGCTCCAATTATTTCTACCTTCTGTGTTTCTCTGTATGTTAGAGGCAAAATAGTCCTCTACCCAAAAATCAATTCCTGGCTACGGCCTTGGTAATGGTATGAAAATAAATTGCTTATGCTATTTTACACTCCACTTTCCATCAAGCAAAATAAGATTAATAAATTACATTCACGTTCTTACGTTTGTTACTCAGTAGCTTGTAAGGAACAATCATTATGTTTAAGAACTTGTCACTAATAAAAGAAAGCCTCAGGTTCAAATTAATCTTTTGTAATACAAAGAAATACGATGCCAATTTTTATCTCGGCATTCACTCAATTGTGAGATTATCCTCAATTATGAGCACAGAAGTTCTCTATTCTACTCGATTGTAAAATTTTTGTCTGTCATAATTTGAATTTGTCATTATACTAGTTGCGATGTAATTGTAATTGACGTACCTACCTATCATAGAAATAGCTAAAAAAATAATTAGTAAAATTGAATTGAGACTGAATTGCTACTTTGCTCAACATGGGTCCAAAACGCCTATAAGCTGTGCTTGCGACCACTTAACTAAGGCAGTCTGAATAATTACGATAACAAAATCAAATAAAATGCAAAATATTTAAATTAAAAGAATGTTATGACCTACACACCATAGACAATCCGAAAATACCGCAAACGTTTGCAGTCAACACGACACAGAAGTCAAAACTAAAAGATAACAATAAAATATGTGATTTATAGTTATGTGTCATGTCTTGTGTCAGTCACCTCGTCGGATTGTCGTAAAAATCTTTATTTTTGTCTTATGCTATTGTATCCACGAGATAATCAGAGATAAGGCGATCAGTTACAAATGTGATAGTTATTGGCATCCTTGGCAGGCCAAGCATCAGTAGAATATAAATTTGTGTCCCTACATTGATTTGGAAGAATCCCTAATCCCATATTAATAATATAAACGTGAAAATTTGTGAGGGTGTATGGAAGCTTGTTAGTCTTTTACGCCAGAACGGCTAAACGGATCTGGATAAAATATGGCATAGAGATTATATGGAATCTGTCTGGAATAATACAGAGGGTGTCTCATAAGTAATGTCGCTTTTCATATCTAAAAATTTCTACGCCTCAATTTAGACATGTCGTAACTTGTTAAGACTAATCTCTAGTTCTATGAAGAGTACAGTTGTTTTACTTTATTTTAATCATTCTGTCTGTGTTTATTGACGGCGCAGTGCGTTTTGATAAAAAATTGTATGGAGTGCGATAAATATGAAATTCGTGTGTTGTTAAGACATTATTGGAAACAAAAGTTTAAAGCAACCGCGGCAGCAAGGAAAATATGTGAAATTGAAGGGGAAGACACAGTCAATGAGCGAACGGCACAGCGTTGGTTTAATCGTTTTAGTAGTGGAGATTTGACGCTTGAAGACCATTCGCGCTCCGGTCGTCCACCTGTGTGGAATATTGAGGCTACAAAGGAAGCAGTAGAAAACCAACCTAGTACTAGCACTCGCCGATTATCGGACTCCCTTGGACCTTCTAAAGACACCATTCATCGCCACCTAAAATCGTTAGGTAAGATCTATAAAAGTTGTCGAATAGTGCCACACGAATTAACCGAGATTCAAGCGAAACGTCGAATAGAGTTGTGTAAACAGCTCCTTTCCCTGCCAAAAGATGATCGTTTTATTAAACGCATTGTTACTTGCGATGAAAAATGGATATATTTAAACAACCCGAGCATGGAAAATCAGTGGTTAAGCAAAGGAAAATTACCAGAACCCGTCGCAAAGAGAGGACGATTCGAGCCGAAAGTCTTGTTGTGTGTCTGGTGGAATTATGAAGGTTTAGTGTATTTCGAAATCATTCCAGATGCTCGAACCATCAATGCGGAGATATATAGTGGACAGCTAACACAAATGTATGAGGCTTTATCGCAGAAATACCCAGGTTTAGTTAACCAAAAACGGGTGCTCTTACAACAAGACAATGCTAAACCACATACTGCGAAAGTTGCGCGGGATAAGATCGAAGAACTTGGTATTGAACTCCTACCACATCCAGCATTTAGTCCGGACCTTGCACCGTCAGATTACTATTTATTCCGATCCATGGCGAAATTTCTTCGTGGAAAAAATATGAATCAAAAGAAGATGTGGAAAATGCAGTGCGTCAATTTTTTGCATCTAAGCCCAAAGAATGGTTTTTCCAAGGTCTCAAAGAGCTTGCTGAACGTTGGGTGAAAACCATAGAATATGATGGGCTATACTTTGAATATTAAGGCTTTCTTTTTGTGTGATTACTTAATAAACAAAGTGAACATTGAAAACCGACATTATTTATGAGACACCCTCTGTACATAGACTTTTTATCCACTTTTTAGACGTGGGAGAGCCATGCTTCGGCACGAATGGGCCGGCTCGACCAGAGTGATACCACGGCCTGACAGAAAACCGGCGTGAAACAACGCTTGCGTTGTGTTTCGCCCAGTGAGTGAGGTTACCGGAGGCCCAAACCCTTTTAAAGGCGGGCAACGCACTCGTGACTCCTCTCAGGTGTTAAGGGTGTCCATGGGCGGCGGTTATCGCTTACCATCAGGTGATCCGTCTGCTAGTTTGCCCCCCCCCCCCATATCCCATAAAAAAATACATAGGCAATCCGATATACTTTTGCTTGTTTTTTTTTCAAAGAACTATCGTTAGTGAGATTATGATACCTTAAAACATAGCCGCTAAAATCTAGATCCAACATAACATAACATCACACTTGTATTGTCCGAAGGGTTACGCAGAAACATACTAATGTACACCCACAGTTCTCCGGTTCTCCGGTGACCTGTTCCTAACACCAATAGTTGAGTAACAAGACTATGGTGCTTCCGCAAAATAGGCGCAGAACACATGATTCGAAATACTTAAGTGAAAGTTCAGTTCAATTTCCCGTGTCTGACTTTTATGACGTCATAAAATGATATATAGGCTTTCAGTTTTAATAATAGATATGTGAAACGAACCGCTATTTAACTTGCGAACGTGTGAATGTTTAGATGAAAGTAGGTATGGACATGCGCAGAAAGAGTAACTAGAATTTCTGACAGCTGTACTAATAGCATCTACTTACCTACGTTTCACCATCTAGCATTTTCGTAAATCAGTCTCTTACTGAACAAAGGCCACAACAAAGTTCAAAAACTTATTCCTAGCCAATAAAATCTCCAAGTTGGTGCTGAGATTTTCTTCCGTTACTCAATCACAGAATAACAGGTATAAATACTTAGCACACAGATAGTTTATGACGAGAGACGAGATCATACGGATCACCTGATGGTAAGCGATAAGCGTCACCCATTGACACCCGCAACACCAGAGGAGTCACAAGTGCGTTGCCCGCCTTTTAAGATAGTTTGGGCCTCCGGTATCCTCACTCAATCGGCGAAACACAACGCAAGCGTTGTTTCACGCTGGTTTTCTGTGAGGCCGTGGTATCACTCCGGTCGAGCCGGCCCATTCGTGCCGAAGCATGGCTCTACCACGTTTACGTATACGTTATTGTGTTGAAATCATCATTCAATGACGATCAGTTTTGTCTCAAAATCTGTCAGTTCTTAGGTCGTAGAATGGTCATTACCATTCTAATACAACTGAAATAGCTGAATTTGACCCCTGGACTAAAAATAGGATACTTTTTATCAAGGTCCTGGTAGACGAAGTCGCGGGTAGAAGCTAGTATTTCTATAAAAATCTGATTCGCACACAAAGTCACATACACGTGCACCCCGTTAAACTTTTACGATTGTAAATGATTTACACATTGAGAGCTCTTCCCTCAGATCATCCGGTTTTTGATAGATAGTGTTCCATAAAAGGTGGTGTTAAAACCATTTTATGGGATTTGGTGACATTTATTGTGAGAAAAAGCCAGATCACACCACGACTTGCTTTACGATATTTTGATAGGCAAATTCTTGGTATGATTGAAAATTTAAGTTTTACTTTGTTCTATTTTTTTTTTAATTTAAATAATCCTCCCAATAAGATTCTCTCATGTATCGTGTATATATTTTTTTTAACTAATGTAAGTATTTGCTGTTGTGTTTGTTGACTGGAGATACTTATATACCTACTGATCTTATTGTATCTTCAGAGTTTGAAATCTGGTGTAAAGATGGGAAAATAATTCTACTAGTCTTAAATCGAGATTGCGAGAGAATTCTCCCAGATTGAAATCAGGAGTATAGTTTTACCATTTTCATCAAGTAAAACAGCGATGTGACGCAGGCTTTGTACACGGTGGTAATAATATTCAATAGCTTGTCGCTATCCAACCTTTTGTCCAATAATTTATCAAAAGTAGGTAGGTAGATCATACATTTACATACCAAATATCCGTCTGACCTAGCCGAGCGCGTTTACGACACGGATTATACAAGACAGTGACCACAATTTGTAAGATTTGTCAAATAAAGACATAAAGGCAATAAATATTTATTGATAACTAAGTAATTTGTTGTCCAATCGGCGTCGGTCGTACGATTTTAAACGAAATTTCATTGGTCGAAGACTCGTAAAATGGAGCTTCACGAAATAAATGACTCCGATGACATTTTTGTCTATGGAACCTCTTCATTTTTTTTATACAGGCTGCCGATAAGCTTTATTGTAGAAATGATCGTGAAATAAGGAAATAATACATTTTAGACTTCGCAACAGACGAAAGGATGTCAAAGAGACATTATTATAATATTTAATTTAGTGATTTGTGTGTAAATTCGTTATTAATGTTTTAGTTTGCCAAATTTAAAAAAGATTTGATAAGGAAATGAAGATAGATGTTGCCTATAAAGACGACCCTGTTGTACCTACCATAAACCTAACCCACTTGTTTTTTTTTAATATTTTCAATGTACAAACATAGCTTTTTTACAATTTTATAATAGTAGAGAAGAAGATAAGTAGTTACTCGAACTATTTCTGTATGCTAATTTCAGGCATACAAAAATACAATACTTGTTTCGCAGTCTCTTAGACTTCTTTTCTTTCTTCTATGTCTATATCCTTGTATTATTCTCTATCTTACTAGGATGCTACGAAGTCATACTGCCAATGGCCTATCCATTGTTTTGATCTTAATGTTTAGTGTGCAGTACTTACTTCGCATGTGGGATTATACTGTTCGGTTTTGTGTTCTGATATTTTACACTGATTTTACTGAATTATGTAACGGTTTCCTAGATATGACGTATTGTTTATCTGTAACTTCTCAGATTTTATCCAATTTGAGGTCAACGCATTCCTTGTACCAGCTTTATCATAACAATATAATAAAATTGTAAATAGGCTGTAGTTTATGCGTAGGAGATATTTAATATACATTAATATGGAAGTATTATAGAATAATAAAAGCCAAAATAATATTTTTTTTTGTTTGTTTCTATGTTTTTACGCGCATGATGCAAAAATCGTTACATGAAATCGGATGTGATTTGTAGCAAACAGTAGGCTAACTTTTTGTTTACACTGTCACCATCTTATCCATTGTTTGACACATTATAATATTAATCTACAAACAACACGCCTATATAATTTTCAAGGCTGTAACATTTATGTTTTCTGATTAATTTTTGGTTGGTGTTTGAGTGAGTGCTATTTCAATATAAATTCACTTTACGTTTTACCAAAGTTCTATTACATATTGACGTAGAACAAGACTGATGGAGATTAAGTCGTTACTACAAACCAATAAAATCCAATAAGAAAAAAATCTTTTGAATCTGTTGAACCAAAATTATTATCTACGTATTTGAGTAGCTATGTACTGTTACTTGTTAGTGTCAATGCATAGAACCTAAATATTGATACAAAATACTCTAATGCTGAACTAACCGAACATAATTCGCGGACCATTAACGATAATGCTGAAAGGAAAATTTCCCATCAAATTTATGATCAAGTACATCATGAGTCACTCGGAACCAGTCTAGTCAGAGATAAAGGGAATGTCCTGTTCCTTATGGCGACTGTAAAAGTTATGGGAGGCATTTTGAGTGTCCCTGCATCTGACATAACTTTACACCACTGACAGCTTTAGGCAATGTCGCCTTTGCATGAATAAGGATTGGGAATATATAATATTATATGGACGATCTGATGTTTGTGTTATTCATTTTATGGCTTCTATCGGGTTTCGCAATAATCATGCTGCGTCAAGAAATAGGCACAATTTTCTAACAGCGGGTGGCTTTTTCAAGAATAGTTGCTATGGCTAATAACAAGAAATTGTGTTCTATTTGCAATGATTTTTTTATTTTTCCCCGTTAACATTGACAGCTATCGTAATGGTCATTCAGAGCCCTGTTATCATCTGAAAGCACTGGTTAAGTCTAATATGATAAAAATAAAATAAAAAATAAAATGTTTTTTATTGAATCTGACACATTGCATTTAACATAAAATTGAGACAGCCCTATTAAGTAATATAAATACTTGTGTTAGGACTGGCTCGCTTCTTCCCTTAATTATCAGACAATGTTGTTATAGAATTACATTTAAAGAAAAGAAAAGACTACTACTAATATACATTTGAAGAATTAATTAGATTCTCTCTCTATATATGATGATGACATATCTAGAGAAATGCTAGATGGATCGCTGATAGCTGTCTTACAACAGACGGCTTAGACAAGTAACATTAACGCTAATCAAATAGAATATAATTGTAAATTTAAATGTAAATCACAACATTCGACAAATCGAGCGTGTACAAGTGTCATCTCTATACATTTTTTTTCTATTCGAACTTCTGATTGCAATTTGTCTACAGGGGCGGATCTGGATGCGATCCGTAAAATAAAGATATGACTCGTAAGTAGAAGCTGTACATAATAATGCCGATGACAGAGAGTAGGATTTATAATTTGATTACTTACTTTGAAGTTATGAAGTTGTCTGTATTGTGTAATTATGACACATAGAGGTACAAAAGATGTAATATTATGCAATAATTTAGTGTGAATAACGTATTTCTATACCTTTTTATATTATGGTATTCAACGCGTGGATAACATTAAGCGATGTGTTTTGTTACAAAAACTTAAAAGTTTCTATCAGTTTTGGTAGTGGAAAATATTAATATTTGAAGGGTCCGGCGGAGCTTGAATGGTTCACAAAAACTTGATACCAAAATAAATCGTAATCCAAACAATATTGTATCAAAATGTATCATTATTCCGACTTTGGTACCGTTAATCTTTGTTCCTACTGTACCATTTCATCTATTACTAAAATAGTTCCTAGTGAAGTATTTTGTGCGAAATGGTACAGCAGGAACCAAGATTAACGGTATCGTGATCCAAATAATAACAATTTGAATAAATTATGTTTACATAATTGACCCATTATATGTCCCACTGCTGGGCACGGGTCTCCTCTCACAATGAGAGGGATTAGGCTATAGTCCACCACGCTAGCCTAATGCGGGTTGCCAGACTTCACACGCCGTCGAGAAAAACTCTCGGGCATGCAGGTTTCCTCACGATGTTTTCCTTCACCGTTTAAGCGCGTGATAATTAACTATTAATACGCACATAACTTCGAAAAGTCAGAGGTGCGTGCCTTGGATTTGAACTCGAGACCTTTGACTTGGCAGTCCAATGGTCATATCACTAGGCTATCACGGCTTCGTCAAATTATGTTTGAATTACGATATATTTTCCATTACGTTTGTATTGGAAATTCGGTCCACCCGGCTCTTATGAGTTCTGTAGAATTAACCACTGACGGATGAGCATAAAAGAAAATTAATGTAACCTTGCACAACTGTTTCATATTTATTCCGATATTATCTGCATTTATGGAGACGACTTGCCACATAAAACAGACGTTATTCGTATTAAATCAATTATAAAAACACGTAAATATCCTCTTTTGCAATAAAATTTAGATATGGATAGCGATCTAACAATAAACATGACTGAAATGCAAAACCCGAACAATTTACTATTATATCCCGAGGCGGTACGATGTTATCATGCATAACGAACTTAAATCTTGCTTTAACAACTTAATAATTATCACTGTAAGCCTGTAGACCACACACAGGCTTTAACAGATGTCCTCCCTCGCATTTTGATATATTGGTTTGTTATAATAAAGAACCGGTCCTACTGCAAGTTTAAGTTCAATTTAAGTAATGAAACTATTGAACCATTTTATTTGATGCAGTTATTTTCCTATTATAATCGTTTATTTTATAGTATTTTTACGTTTTATTTACTATACTGGAAGGTAAATTTTAAGGAAAACGAGGAAGGGGTAGACCTAGATGAAGTTTTGTGGAACAAGCGAAGGAAAGGGTTGCGATCGAGTCGTATCAAGAGGTAAAATGGAAAGCAGAAGATAGAGAACAGTGGCGTTTGCTCCACCAAGAAGAGATGAGCTCTTAAATTCAAGAAGTTTATTACTATGTAAAAACAAGTTTCCTGCTTCTGAAATGGAAAGCAGAAGATAGAGAACAGTGGCGTTTGCTCCACCGAGAACTCTTGATTAATTATCATAATTATGATTTTGATAGCTAGTTTGATTTTTAGGGAACATAAGACATTTGTAGTTTGCGTTGTCAGAGGTTTCTTATTAAAAATCTTGTAATCATTTTAATAAATATTATGTTAGCTTATGAATCTTCGATATAAATTCAAAGCGTAGAATAAAATTAAATTAATGTCACATAATTATAAGCATAACATATATTGAAATATGTAACAATCAATAATCCCTACACTATAGAAGCGCTGCCTCTGCGAATGTTGTGTCGTAAATCAGGTGGAATATAAGGAGCACGCGTGGGCCCAGACAGTTCCTTGCGGCACTCCAAACCAGTAGCGGTACTCCTTTATAGGGATACCAATCCTGAATGCTTATTAAAAGCCATCTCAAAGCGAGGGTTGTAATTATTAACGGTACAATATTGATATGATGTAAAATTAAGCTTTCTTTTTTGGAGGATATCTTTATGAAGTGGGATAATTTGATGGGTGATGCTATAAGTAGGCTGAGATAAATTGAATATATTTTGTCATCATCATAAATCTATAATATAAAAATGAATCACCAAATGTGTTCCTAAGCGCAAATGTCGAGAGCAGCTGAACCGATTTCGCTAATTCTTTTTATAATATTCCTTGAAGTACGAGGTTGGTTCTTATGGAGAGAACATTATTAAAAAATTCTGAAAAAGTCTATAAACAACACTTTTCTATATTCCCATACAAAAGATTCGTAATAATACTTAAAAGTCAATTTAAACTTTAATACCATACCATAAAGTTTAAGTGTTAGTGGAGGGAAGGCAAAAAAATTTAGTGACATTAATTTCAGAATCGACTGTTAGGCGGTACGAAGTTCGCCGGGTCAGCTAGTTATTAATAAACGAAAGTTATATGAGAAATGTGTTGTGTAAAAGGTTTTATTGTATTATTCTGTTAAGATTCAAACGAAGTCTACAAAGTAAAATCATGTTTGAATTAAAAGTAATAATTAAATACGTAACGGCGGAAGTAAGTAAGCCAAAAATCGCTTGCAGTACACAGGTGGTAGTGCAAATGTGAATCGGAACTATTCCAGTGGCTAGTGGTCCTGAGCGCAACTGTTACGCTAGAGGTCCTGGATTAGATTCCGAGGTCGAGCAAAGTATTATTGTTTTTTTTTTGTGAAATTCTCAGTAACAGCTCGGAGTTTGGGATTTGTGCCCGTTTGATAGCAATAGGCTCATCCCCTATTAAATGGGACCTAAACATACTGGTGAACTGTGGGTATACATTGGTACGCCCATAGTTCACTGGTACCGGATAGTATGTTTATGTTACACGTATATAAAGAAGGAAAGAAAAAGGGTTTATTGACACAGTCAAGGACACGGCATAGAATAACATAGGGAGAAAAAAACTATGTACGGTTATGTAACATCGATTACTTGACTCGGCATACAATTAGTTCAATTGCTTCTCTACACCCTAAAATAAGCCGTAGGATAAATTTTATAAACATCACTCCTTTTTATAGAAACTTAAAAAGTCATGGACATGCCATTGATTCCTTAAAAGGATATAAAAAATTTATAGCCAAAGGACAACTGTAAAAAACATCAAATTTAACAACAGTAAAGCTACAAATTAAATAACTGAAACGTTAGGCCATAAAAATACAAATGTAGACAATAGACTAGATGTATATTTAGGAGCTGTTAGTGTGATACAAGTGACTATTAAGTGGTTTACGATTCTACATAACGTTTAGTGGACGGTACGGGCGCGTGGGACGCAGTTTATTATCACCACGTTGAAGCCAAATGATTTATGCTGTCACTATTTTTGAATACATCTCTTTAAATTTACGAGCGTGTTCAAATAGTGCTTACGTTTCAGTGGCTTTATATGTGTTTTTGATTTGTTCAAGCGGTTAATTTGATGTTCAACACATATTTGTAGGAGCTACTTTAATTTTAATGATTGTTTAAATAGCTAAATACATAATAAGAAAAGCTGGCATTCTTGATGACGTAATTATATACCATAATACCAATACCAATATTCTTCGAAAGTTTAGACAAAGGAGGATTGATGTTAGACCCATTATTTACCAAAATGATTTTAGGTACCAACTTACCAAGCTTTAATGGGGGAAGTTAGAAACAGTTCAAATAATTTCAGATGTGATTCATTGTTATGCAATATTGTATGCCTTTGACTGTCTGATCTAACATTACTTAAACCGATAATATACTAATAAAGAAAATCTTATGTCTTATTTCCGGGTCCAAATCCAAACTCTGTGCTGTTACTCAGAATTTCATAGCAAAACCCAATAAGACTGCTTGACCTGGTAATATTACCTAAAACTCAACAGCCGTGCTTGTAATATCTACACCGTTTGAATCAGTTCAAGTTCAAATGTTTTTATTTCAAATAAGCTTTTACAATCGTTAAGAAACTCCATGGACACTCTTTTAAAATAAATTATGTTACAATCTTCACTGATACAATATTGCGATAACAAGATGTGTGGACGTTGAAGGACGTCCAAGTTGGACCGAAGTTGACAATAGTTATTGACATTATTAAATAAACAAATAATTTACAATTATGAGCAACTTGCACTAATTGATACGAACTATGAATCAAACTTGCCACCCAGAGCTCTGAAAGCGGATACATTGCCGCTATGCCATTTGAACTGTCAGCAAATTGCAACGGCTAATTGATTTTATGTATTTTAAATGAAGCCGGCGACGCTTTGGGACTTATCCTAAGTAGACCATAGGCTATTATCATTAATTTGAGTGAACATTACAATTGCAAACTTGATGGTGAAATTGTTGGAAAGCTGAATTGTGCGCCCACTCGAAATATCACAATGAGACTATTTACATAATAAGATGTTAGATTGAATGGAAGTGATATAAGTAATTTATCATCTTTCGCGTATTTGTAGCATCATCGAGAGGCAGATGTTCTTCGTGGATAGGTTTAGACCACATATTATATTGGGGGTCAAGCCTAGTGCTATTATCTTGGCACAAATTGTAGCTGCTACTGAGAATTTTAAAACCGGCCAAGTGCGAGTCGGACTCGCGCACGAAGTGTTTCCTGACTCGAACTTGACCGGTTTTTTAGTATTTGTTGTTATAGTGGAAACAGAAATACTTACATCATATGTGAAAATTTCAACTGTCTAGCTAGCGCGCTTCTTGAGATACAGCCTGCTGACAGACAAACGGACGTCAGACAGCGAAGTCTTAGTAATAGGGTCCGGAACCGTAAAATTCGATCTGGGAATGAAACTCAAGATCTCACGGTCAGCAGCCCTGTTTATGAACACTATACAAATGAGGAACGTTATATTTATTGTAGTTATATTAAAACTATTAAAATACAGTTTGTTATGAAATTCTCTTCCTTTCCTACAATCCAAGATTCATGTTAATTTATTAACGCGTCATACGCATCATAATTTAAAGCGTTTGGTTGGAAGCTGTCCAATAGGGAACGGTTCAATTTCGATGCGACAGTATTTTAGAAGGCTTAAACAGTTGGGCGATTGACGATTGTTATATCCAATGATTTTAAAGTGTTAATGGAAATTCTTGTTGGTTATTCTCTGCAGGATAAGATTTTATCCATACGAGCACCTAAATTTATTAACGTTTAGTTAATAATCGTGTGTAAAAAAATATTTTATAAAAAAAGTTTGTAACATCGTATAAATCTCAATTTTTGGGGGCTGTCTATAATGTAAAAATGATGTTCAAAAAGTACTACCTAGTAGTCGATATTGAATAAATGATTTTGACTTTGACTTGTCATTATCCGGGCACCAATCCCAACCTCCGAGCTGCTACTTCGAATTTCATAGAAAAACTCAATAACACTTTTTCTCGACCCGGATATCGAACCCAGGACCTCTAGCGTAGCAGTCGCAATTTGAAATATTATAAAAAGATTCTAATAGGATAGGTTAGGTTAGATTTTTCAACATTACACTTCTGAAGTGCTACGGTGAAGTGTACTTAATGAGACAATGGACTAGGTAGGTGTGTAGGTATTGATGTTCACGGGTATATTTTTACATAACATACCATCACGCCTGTATTCCCCAAAGGGTTAGGCAGAGGCGTACTAATGTACACCCACAGTTCACCGGCATGTTTAGGTCCCATGTAATAGGGGGCGAGCCTATTGCCATTAACCGGGCACAAATTCCTAACTCCGAGCTGCTACTGGGAATTTCATAGAAAAACCCAATAACACTTTGCTCGACCTGGGAATCGAACCCAGGACCTCTAGCATAGCAGTCGCGCTCGGGACCACTTGGCTAATGAGGTATATTTTTAGGTCCCCTAAAATACTCGTACGAGCAAGCCCGTTGCTATAAATAAACCACAAATAAATCGAAACTCTGAGCTGCCGAGACTTTCACATTAACATCAAATAAACTAGTTTATTAACTAAACCTAGTAACTTAACCTAGAAATCGAATCCAGGAACGTTTAATCTCAGCAGAAGTCTAGAGCAAGCACATAGAATTTCGTCCATTGTCTACTTTTATAACTTGTCAATAATGATTTGATTACAAAATACAGTGTAGTAACAATAATAATTATTGCAATATCTAAGAATCACGAAAACTAGACATTGTCTATCTGTATTTAGTACCTTTCCAACCTGATGTTTCCACTTACCTAGTTCTTATATAACTGTGTTATCTACAATACTATTGAAACAAAGAATTCTTAACATACTTTCAGTTTGAGCTGTAAATATTTTATCATTGATTGTTATAAAAAAGCACGATTAGTACCGCTTTTGACTTTAACGTCTTCATAATCAACCAATACCCCATGATTGATTAACTTAATTACATCGTTATTCGCTTCATTAAACCTTTGTATGGACTCTTTTATTACATTTGGTTTATTGATACTCCCACATGACAAAGTTGAATCTTTCAATCAGTTTCTTTGATTAGGATTTTATTTATGAATTGATAGAATCCTATTTCGGAACAGATTGTGGGCTTATTAGCAAATAAAATAGCTTATTCATGCAACTGTTGTATTTTATTAGGTGACTAGACTTTAATAGCCACATTAGCAAATGTAGAATCTAAATTAATTTTATTGCCATCCGTTGAGAATGTAACAATTATTTCAGTATAATTAGGTACTGAAGCGATGATGGGATTTTATTCATGCTAATGTCAATCTACAGTGCATGCTACGTAAGTACTTAAAATTTTTGACATTTTGATGATACCATCTCTAGATTTTTTATCCTTATAGGAGATCCCTCTAGTGATTACAGGAGGAACTAAAATTACCAAACAAAAACTTGGAAGGATAGCGTTTATCCTTAAATAACTTTCTGGTTAGGCTAAAATAAGACATCAAAGTGTTGAACAAATTAAAAATATTGAGTCACTTGTAGTAAATAATGACTCAATATTGTAAGGAACATCAACCAACCCATGAGAAACAAGCGACAGTAGACTCCCATAACGGTCCCACACATGCAGATCGGAAGTGCAAACGAAATGTAGTCAATGTTAATATATCATGAAGTAGTTACACCCAGCCGCTGTAGACGGTGTGTAGGACAATAGGAACTTCATCTTTTTGTGTCTAGTTTATTTCTGGACGATCCAACGAGCCGTGTGCGGTACGGCCGATTTAAGCAATTTGTTTCACGTGGCGACATTTTATAATGCACGATATTTATTCTAGTCGGTAATGTCATGCATTTTGGAGAATTATATTACGAGTTACAGACTCTAGATCTCGAGTATAAATTAATTGGAATTCTATAGAAGGTTCCAATTAGTCACTTGATGGAATCTGATTCGTTATTTTATTTATAATTTAATGAATTGGAGTTTTTATATATTAAACAAACAGGTATCTAAGAAGACGAATATGTTATACGTTTTCTCTAAATTAGACTCATTTGTATTGAGTAATTTATGACTAATTAATAAGTTACTACTTCTTCCGGTGAGATATAAAGGTAAATTTCATTGAATTTAAATTCTAAGTTTGTTAAATTACATCAATCATTATTTTCACAATCTGGGGGCACGGCAGTGCCCCCGCCAAGTCGAGCGCAAAACAAACACTGCCGTACCATCCTTTACTGGAACCATTTCGCCGCATTTTCAGGCCCCTATTTGAGAACCTCTGGATAAGACCAGAACGCAGAAATTTTTTGTCATCCAATAAGCTATAATCACATACTTAAAACCCAAAATTTCAAACGAAGTTAAGCGACACTCACTCACTCATGATCATCAAAATAGAACTAGTACTTCTCATAAACTCAGAGAGCTAAAATTTGGTATAGAGTTAGGGTTTAATGGCCACATAAAGGGAAAACTATTAAAACTAGGATAATCGAAGATCTGGAGTACCTGGTGACCCTGATTAGAAAACACAAGAGCCCAACCAAACTATTAGAGATATCGCTAATAAAATAAATCAATAAGCCCACGTTTCTAAAAAAAGGAGTGAAATCCCATCAAAAACATTCTGTAAAAAATTAGCCAAGTCTCGATGGAGCTGCTTGTTTATCTCTAAAAAATAATGAAATCTAGACAAAGAAGTGCCAAGTCTAAGGTTCCTTACTACGATTTCTTTATTATTTATAGTTAATGTTGTATGACCTGGCCGTTGACTTGTACCTACTAACATATAAAGAATGTTCAAATTACATTCTCAACGAACATTCATACTACGTAATCCTCTGTGTAAAAATGTGTTGAACATTCACCTTTATATTTGAATTTACAACAAGGGTACAAGTCAACGGCCAAGTCACACAACATTAACTATAAATAATAAAGAAATCGCAGTAAGGAACCTTAGACTTGGCACGACTTTGTCTAGATTTCATTACTTTTTAGAGATAAAACAGCAGCTCCATCGAGACTTGGCTAGTTTTTTACAGAATGTTTTTGATGGGATAGTATTTATTATTAGATATCTGACTTGACTTATTCTGTCACACAAATCTCATTCATGCATTAGTCGTATCGTGTCCGTGTCGTAGACACCAAACACCCTCATGTTATCCTCTTTGATACATTCACTCGTATCTTTTGTTTTCGCATTTTCTTGTTTTGTTATGTTATGTAATGTTCTGTAATTGTGTGTATTTCGTATATACGCAAGCAAATTTGTACTCTATCGACGTTTTATTTGTATTGATTAGTGTATATTTTTGCTTGTTTTTCGGATTGTGCGTTGATCTAGATTCTTTAATTAATTACATTTAATCTCCTTTGATGCTGATGACAATAGAACAAATTGCTTTCTATTGGATGTCTGAATGTTTTACGAAGTGTAAAGAAGGAATTATTAAAGAGTATGTCATTAAATGTTGTGTATCTAACGAAAACGAACGCCTTGGTGTAAGTGGGCTAATAAATTATAAGTTGTTTGTCGTAACTGCCTCATTAACCTAGTGGTCCTGATCGCGACTGCTACGCTTGAGGTCCTGGGTTCGCGATTCCCAGGTCAAGCAGTGTTATTGGGTTTTTCTATGAAATTCCCAGTAACAGCTAGGATTTTGGAATTTTTGCCCGGTGAATGGCAATAGGCTCGCCCCCTATTACATGGGACCTAAACATACCGGCGAACTGTGGGTGTAAGTACATTAGTACGCCTCTGCCTAACCCTTCGGGGAAAACCAGGCGTGATGGTATGATGGTGTGTTGTCGTAAACCATTCTATGCTGAAATATCATTAAAACCATGAATTTTTTCTTATACCTCATTGTGTAATTGTTTTAATGCGTATCTACTTATTTGCTTCTATATCATTCCTCAAATATATAATTTTATCCTACAATATTAAGTAATTATAGTAAGTATAGCCAGATACCGACCAAAAATACCTAGACAGAAATTGTAAATCAAAATACACCTCTTGGAATTAGACCTTCCTAGATCTTAAAACAACAGCGACACAACGATTTGTCTTGATTAGGAGAATCGATTCGCGATCGCTCATAACTTCAGCGGAAATATGATCAAGTGTTAACAAATCAAAACGATTCGAATGATAGATATAAATCGATATTATTTATCTCGATTACCGAGTTCGCAGAACTTTGGCTCGAGTTTCGATGTGCTGATGGTTAAGTGAAATGTTATGACGTTTAGATGGAGTGGTTGCTACCGGGATATTACTTAAGTGGTTTGCTGTCTGATACCTGAGATAAATGAAATATCAAAATTAGTATCCTGAGACTATGATTTGTAACAGAAGATTAAATATACATTAACTGCCTGATTGGTCTATCGATTTAAGTGCTGATACTAAGTGTGAGGTCCTGAGTTCGATTCCCAGGTATAACAAAGTAGGTAATATTGGGGTTTCTTTGAAATTTGCAGTTGCAGCTTGGAGTTTTTATTATGGTTTTCATTTTGTAACACAGATAATAATGAAACCTTAACAAATGTAACCTAATTTATATTTTGAAAAGCTTCAATTTCTTTTAATTCTATTTCTAGTACTAATCTAGCTTTGAATATTGTAGCAAAAAAATCGTTCTAACATACCATCACGCATGCATTCCCCGAAGGGTTAGGCAGAGGCGTACTAATGTACACCCACAGTTCGCCGGTATGTTTAGGTCCCATGTAATAGGGGGCGAGCCTATTGCCATTAACCGGGCACAAATTCCTAACTCCGAGCCGCTACTGGGAATTTCATAGAAAAACCTTTATTTATTTATTTCATTAACAATTTACATTGTGTTTGAATTATAGTACATATAATATTACAACTAAAATAAAATAATAAACACTAATAAACCCAATAACACTTTGCTTGCCCTGGGAATCGAACCCAGGACCTCTAGCGTAGCAGTCGCGCTCAGGACCACTTGGCTAATGAGGCAGTTGTAATTTCAAAATCAGATTTAAAAATCGTTGTAATTTGTTAAAAACCAACATATTGTGTTAAAAAACCAGTTAAGATACCTACATATTCAAATTTCACAGCACTGATATCTAATGATTTAAAAAAGTCGTAAAGCATATACCCAAGAAATCTTGCGGTTGTAATAAAATTATGTAATACATGAGATCAAAGTTCCGTTCAGAGATAAAATGTGGCATTCCGATTGAATAAACAGACATGATGTGAAAATTTGGCTCTTATTCTCCAAACGATCCTTAGCAATATTTCGAAATCTCTCCATTTTGAAATCGTATTTAGAGTCTGAAGATTCATGAATTACAACTGTCAACGCTAAGATACTTTTAGAGCACCTATGCTGTGCATGTCCTATGTTGTCTAAAAATATTTGTATTGTTTGCATTATTTTATGTCTGGACTTTTAAAGAGACCATGATTCTCTGAGTTTGTTTCGGTGTTTCTTCTCAGAGGTCGTCAGTTAGGAAATGCCGAAGCCATCTAGCTATAAAAAAAAACAAAACATTGACTTGTAAAAGTGTCTCTAATGATCTATTTACAGAAATAAATATTATTTAATATCATTTCATTTCAATATACCTTCACGGCTGTATCCTTGCAGGTTTGGCAAAGGTATACTAATTTATACATTTCGCCTATATGTTTTGGGTCCCATATTAAAGGAAGCTCGAAACAGAAATGGAGCCATAGGCTCGGTCCTAATCAGGGAGAAATCCAAACTCTAAGATGCCATTTAGAATTTTATAGAAATCCCAATATTGGTTTGTTCGATCTGGAAATCAATCCTGGGTCTTCAGTCAGCTTTACTCCAGCTACACCGGTGGTATCACTAGCGCGTTGTTATGATGTTACCTTAGATTTCAAGTCTCAAAAGCCCAATAATTTCTCTGGCTATATTATTCCTCAAACTAGAATACAATAATATGACTTAGCGGTAGAATATTTAGCAATGATGAACGCAGCAGATAGTTGTATTACCGAGAATTTTAAGCTTTTAATAAAATACTTTTATAATCAACAGAGCCAGACAAGATGGAATCAATACAATATTAAAAATCAGTACAATTGATTCCTTGAATTATATATATAGAAAATATGAATTGAATTACACATGCAAGTACTTGTAATACTTGAGCTCCAGCCAACGATTCTAATCACTATCATTAATGAGCTAATGTATTCTATTAAATTAATGGTACCATCATTCTTATGAGTTTTAACATTTCCAGACAGTAAGGACAGACTTCTAATTTTGGAATCAGAAGTCAGCCGGTAGACCGTTTTAAATAAACACCTAATAATAAAATGAGTTGTTTGGAAGAAACTGAAGGATTTAAGAGTAGGAACTTTTTTTATGGAGTACGGGGCAAACAAGCAGATGTATCACCTGATGGTAAGCAATTACTACCGCCCATCACCCACAACACAAGACAGCTCCGAGGCGTCTCCGAGGCGGATGACTAGTATCTATACTAATATATAAAGCTGAAGAGTTTGTTTGTTTGTTAGTTTACTTGAACGCGCTAATCTCAGGAACTACTGGCCCGATTTGAAAAATTCTATCAGTGTTAGATAGCCCATTTATTGAGGAAGGCTATATCATCACGCTACGCGGACGAAGTCGCGGGCAGAAGCTATAATAGATATTACCAATATGCTGTGATATACCACGAATATCTCTGGAATGTCCAGAAATGGCATAAACTTACAATTTACGTTACCTACTGCTCTCCTAATAAAGGTGAAAATTCTTAATAAGTTCACAAGTAAAAACTGTGGCATCACTGGAAGAAGGCAACATTCTGGAATTGACAAGGACAAGGCTGATAATGATGATAATAAACAATCCATAACAAAACTACCAATATCTAGTCTATATTAATAATATTAAATGAAAATAGCAGAATCAAATAATCTAGGAATCTGTATCATGGTAGGTACAGTTATCCTGATTAAAATCCTAACAAATATCGATAACGGAACTTAACAGGTAGTTTGAGAATGTCATAAATATCCTGAACTAGGTAACTACAGATTTACATTATATACCGTGCCGACAGTGGTTAGGAGTTAAAGACATGACTGACCTCATATCAAATTGTGACCTTAAGAATGCAAATCCCTAATGATACACACGGTCTTCACGCATGGTAAACAATTGAAAATCAGGTAGTTTCCTTAAATGTTTCTGAATTCGTTTAGGATAATATTTACCGTGAAGTACATAGTAATAACATAAAAGATAATGATAATAGTTACAATTTAACTGAATAATTGTTGAAGAATATTTAGTACTGGAAATTATTAGTTTTATAATCATTTTTGTGTTCTGGTTTTAGCTCTATCTTTACTTAATTGGTAGTAACTTAGTTTACTTAGTTGGATACCCACCATTATGATTCTCTTTTTTAAGTCTGCATTGTACCTCTATTGAGCAAAGGCTTTCCCCCCCTATTTTTCTATTTATCTCTATGTTACGCTACTTCTTTTCAGTTCCCTAGATTTTTTTCTAAGTAGTCCCGCCATCTCCTTTGTCGTCTGCCACGTCTTCGAGCTTCAGTTCAACGATAAAACTGTTCGTTCCAAAGTATAACCAAACAAGCTGGCCAAACTTTGAGCTTCTGCACCAACAAACCGTAATGGGCAACCATTTATCTCAGCATTAGGACCACTCGATAAAGCCACTTAGCTAATTTAAGAGCTTTCACACCTAAGGTTACCTAACCCATAGTTAAGCCGCTTATCATGGCTGCTCATAATAACTATCACAATAAACACTGTCAAAGTTTTGATTTATTTTGGTCCGCAATCGATTCTCAACTCATTATGCGTCTGATCTGGTTGAGTATTGGCGCCCGGCAGGTTTTCAACGATAATTGTGGTATGAAGATCAGACCTCGATACGGCGTGGTGCATATTGTTGATATTTGCTTATCTTATTAAGGTGTCGGCTAAGAATAGAATAGCATCGTGTCTTTCTGTAGGTGTCGATTAAGGGTCTATTTGAAAGTTGTACATTGAATGTCTATTCCAAATATCTTGTATTATCTAGTTGACTGATATGATTTTTTTATTTTATCAACATGGATATTGACTACACCTAGACACAACACTGGGCGTCAAATATTGCTGCTGTCATAAAAAAAAAACAAATAAAAAATAACGACAATTCGCGTATACACTTGCTCAAGAATGCAACTCAGATTTAGACCCAAATACAAAATCACCTGATTAAAGCCAGCTTAGTTTCAAATAGTACTTGGTATAATTTTCTAAGCACACCTTAATGCAATATCTTATCGAGCCTCCAAATACTCATGTCAAAGTCCAAAGCCCAGCTAAACCGCCCAGTTGTCGTTATCAAGATGTGTATATTGTGCCATAACAGGCCACAGCCGATAATAGTTAATTGTAGCACTAAGTTCTCACTACGCACAAGGCTATCGGCCGCCTCTCGATAACCATACCACTTGGGTAATAATTAAGTGATTTTACTTTTGGTTTCGACAGTTCTTGTTTTAATTAATGCTTTGTCTGTCTTTTGGGGTTGCAGAAGCTTTGCAATTATTTTATTAAGTTTGTCTTTGCAACTAAAATATTTTTGCCTACTTTGGTTTTAATTTTAATTTAACCATATTTATATTTATGACTACGGTATTTTTTATTTGTTGTGGTTTAATTTTTAGTTTCATCTATATTTAATTATTGTTATTTTATACTTCCTCATTCATGCGACTATGAATCTACCATATTTTGGTTTCTTACTTAGGTTCAATTAATAAAAGTGGTTCCTATAGTGAAACATTATTTTTCAAAACCATTAATTATTATTCGATAATATTTCTATACTTACTAATGTTGCTGATATCTATAGGCTAAGATTTCAATTTCTCATTAGATGGCTCTTCTGATTTCTTGTCATCATAATACCTACAATTGAATAAAAAGTCTACATAGGTGAGATGATTCTTCTTCTCCCATACTCCTGCCAATTTTACAGCTATAATAATGTATTTATTTTCATCCAAATCCGCGCAACTAAGTCTTCGAGAGCAGGTTATAGAAACATGAACATCAAAATTTTACTGTCATACGAATTACCTTTGGGAGCAGTCCAAGTTTCCCAAATCCCTATAAAGGTCGGCAAAACAAAATTATCTCCAATAAATAGAGCGGCTTATCCTACTTTATGTGAGATCTTCATAGCACGTTTTAATAGGACTAGTATTAGTCCTCGGTTTTGCTTATTCTTTGTTACATTGAATTTTATACTTGCTACATAAACCAGATATGCCGCATCTCTATTACATTTTACTGATCCTCAGTTGCAAAATTATTTCTTTCTTCAGAGCGATTTACTTACTTTTGCGAGTATTATAGATAGCTGTAAATAAATTTTATGAGCAAATGACAGACTTCATTCCTTCAGTATTTTGTAGGTATGTAACATAAGTAATACTATGCAAACACAAGTAAATCACATTTAATAGTTTTTTTAGAACAGATCGACATAAGAGTATATTTTTTATTAAATAATTATTAATAAAGAGTGTATAATCCTAGCAGTGTTGGCTCCCATCCACGTTATATGAACCACAGTGGCGCCGAAGATTCCTCTTGAAAGGAAGAATCCATTCAATAAAATGCAATGTGTACGTGCATAGACTTTATGTTTCAATCTTTATGAGATAAAATAACGGGAATCTGCAAGTCTATGTACAAATTCAAAATGCAGAATTTTCGTACAGTTAATTAAAATGTTAGTAATAGAACTGTTTAATTGGATAATGCAATAATTACTCTTCACGATACATATTGTGAAAGAGCTCAAAATTACATGAGCGATTTTAGGCTTCTGAATAAGAAAAGACATGAAGTAATTGGCATAAGAGCAGGAGAGTAATAATTTAATAAAAATAAAAATAACCAATGGTATCTACATAAACTGTCATGATGTGAAAGCTGTAGTACAATTTACAAAATATTTGTTATATATCAATGTTATGACGCAATTCTTTATAGAGCAGTGCGAAAAAATATTTGAAGCATAAAATGTGGATGATCGTGCATTTAGCAAGGCCTTTATTTATCAATTTAAATAGCAATTAGAAACTCTGCAGTTCCTTATGAAAAATATTAATATTATTTTTAACATAGTTCGTTAACCTTGCTCCAAATAGTCCACAATAGCGTGCATTGACATTCAAAAAGTGAGAGCAATATTTTTTTGTAATGGGTATAATTTGTATCATTAGCAGTCGGTCGTTGCAAATTATAACATATTAAGATCTGGCCGCACGCGATCCACCGACGAGCTGTAACGCGAATCATGTGGGGTGGGGTGCAGCATCAGTGGTAGCGATTAATGGTAAATCTACATCTATAGAATTTTTATAAATATTAAAGATTCCTCTGACATTTCAAATCCAAATCTCATCTGAAGATTCGTGCTCTGAATTTTCTAAGATTTCCCCAGTTTCTCTGAACATAATAATTATCCTATATTTATTACTTATTACTTAATAATATTTAATAACTTATTTCTATCCAGTTTTACAGTTACAAATACATTAAAAATAGTAGCCATGAGTGTTGGGAAGAGGGTCCATGTTATCGGTGGTCAGGGCTCCAAGGAAAGAAACCTAACAATATGCACCGTCTCCAGTCCAGGAGTAAGGCTTCCTGCATCAGGCCATGAGCATCCGCAGTTGTGAGCTCTTGTCTAATAGACCATTGGCGTCACAACTATCGGAACAATGATTGCCGATAATTACCTTTTCTCTGTCATTATTTTCATCGTTAATATCAAACTGTAATAATTTCTTAAGATCTTATACATAACCCTAAAAATATTTTCCTTTGATAATGCTCACCATTCATAGATCTCACTAACTCGACAGATGATATTTACATATTACATATTCATCAGCAGCTCTATCAAATGATTTGCGTTTTTTATTAGAACACAAATAGCCTGATATGATGATTGATTTATTTTCGGATTATCGCCGTCACTGCGACCACGCGTACAAATCGGACGAGCTGTGGAGTGATTGACATAATAGTTGTTTGGACTCAGGTGTCGTGTCGTTGTTTGTTGCTATTTCGTGTTATTCGCAACATGTAACACCCTTCGCGAATGTTCCGACATTTGCTTGAGGTAGTTTCATACGTAAATATATATGATGCCCGCGACTTCGTCCGCGTAGTGTGATGATATATAGCCTATATATCATCACATCGCCTTCTTCAATAAATTGGCTATCTAACACTGAAACAATTTTTCAAATCGGACCAGTAGTTCCTGAGATTAGCGCGTTCAAGCAAACAAAGAAACTCTTCAGCTTTATATAGTAGTATAGATATAATATATATAGATTTTCACTTCTATATACTAATATATAAAGCTGAAGAGTTTGTTTGTTTGTTTGTTTGTTTACTTGAACGCGCTAATCTCAGGAACTACTGGTCCGATTTGAAAAATTCTTTCAGTGTTAGATAGCCCATTTATTGAGGAAGGCTATAGGCTATATATCATCACGCTACGCGGACGAAGTCGCGGGCAGAAGCTTGTTAATTAATAAGGGAACTTGCTCTAGCATGAATGTTTGAAATAATATAGATATATGCCAAAGTTAAGAATGCAAATGTTTAAAACTAAAAATAAGATAATTAAAACTTAGGCTACATCCACTGCCTTAAAATACAATTTGAAACTAATAGTGTTAAGAGACATGAGAAGAATTATTTGTTAGAAAACGTTTGCTTATTCAACCTCTAAGATAATAATAGTTATATAGCTGAAGGAATAATCTGAAAAGAAACTGGTATCACAAAAATAAAAAAAAATGCATTCACTAACCTGGACGACCTAACACTAACCAGGCTGTTAAAAGATGAGTGAATGGGGTGAAACATATAAAAAAATATCTATCCAGCCTCACTGTTCTCAATAATATTAGAGAAGTCAACTTCTAGTAAATCAATCTCATTTCAGTACGTAACTATTCATGTTTAATAAAAAAATACTTCATACATTGAGACTAGATCCGAATTATATGTAAAGTGCCAGTGTGGTCCTTAGTGCGACTGCTACGCTAGAGGTCCTGGGTTCGATTCCCGAGTCGAGCAAAGTGTTATTGGATTTTTCTGTGAAATTCCCAGTAGCAGCTCGGAGTTAGGAATTTGTGCCCGGTTAATGGCAATAGGCTCGCCTCCTATTACATGGGAGCTAAACATACCGGCGAACTGTAGGTGTACATTAGTACACCTCTGCCTAACCCTTCGGGGAATACAGGCGTGATGTTACGTATGTATGTATATAAAATATCTATTTATAGAAATAAATATCATGTCATTTACTGAAGCTTAGTAGTAGTACATTTTCAGTAATCTGCCAAAACAATACCAACAATTACCATAATAGAAACAAACAAAGCTAATTAATTTATACTCCGCGATCGATCTAATATCACGATAGGAGTCAGGTTCGGTGTATTGGTCTTAGCGTTAGATCAAGGGCGCTAGCTAGGCTTTGTCAGCTATGGCATTTGTTGATAGCAAATATTTACGTTTCTGTGGTCTAAGAGCTGAATTAATAACTGGTTTAATTAGGTGTTATAAGTTAGGAGTCGAAAACTAACGAGGCAAGGTTGATGCAGTTTTTTTATGGGATAGAGGGACAATCGTGCAGACGGATCATCTGATGGTATAAGCAATTACCGCCGCCCATGGTCACCTGCAACATTAAAAGAGTCACAAGTGCGTTGCCAGCCTTTTAAAAGGGTTTGTGCCTCCAGTAGCCTCACTCACTCGGCGAAACACAACGTAAGCTTTGTTTCACAACGGTGTTCGGTGAGGCCGTGGTATCACTCCAGTTGAGCCGGTCCATTCGAGCCGAAGCATGGCTCATCCACGATAAAAAAATATGGAAATAGGACTTTTTAATGGATTATTGGATTATATTTATAAATCCGGAATGAATTTAATAGAGCCGAATAAATAAAAGATATAGGTACCTCTGTATGTAAATTAGAGACTTAGGGCCACTTGCACCAACTTCTTAAATGTGTTTATATTGTATTTAAACACAAAATTTCTATGAAAAGTCGTGTTTAAATACAATTTAAATATAATTTTGAAGTTGGTGCAAGTGGGCCTTAGTAAGGAAAGTATTTAATTATACTTTTTGGTGTGGTCGATATGTTTAGGTCCTATGTAATTAGGGGCGAGCCTAATGCCTGAACACAAATCCAAACCACAAACTGCTATTTGAGAAGTTCCGATAGAAAAAGAAATGTCTTTTTCTATCGGAACTTCAGAAAAAGAAATGTCTTTTTCTATCGGAACTTCTCAAATAGCAGTTTGTGGTTTGGTGATACCAATGGATATCACCTTATGTAGGTATGCCAAGACATTTTAAACCGGCTAGACTCCTTGGCGCTGCGTAAAGATGCGGCCTCGCATCTTATATCGCCTATATTATGGGGAGTACTCCAAGGAATTGTTCGGATTGATCACTGCAGCCTCTTTTCGCCATCGTTCTACGCGAGAACAGTTCCATCCCCATCATCTAGATGGCTGGCAGTCCACAACTTTGCGTTTCTCTAGAAACTTTCTGCCTCGCACAACAAAACTGTGGAATAAACTGTCGCCTGCAGTATTTCCGGGCCAATCCGACCTTCACACTTTCAAGAAAAGAGCGTACTCCCTTTTAAAAGTCTGGTAACGCACTTGTAACTCCTCTGGTGGTGCGGGTGTGGCGGTGTCCCTGGGCGGCGGTAAGCGCTTACCATCAGGCGATCCATCTGCTCGTTTGCCCGCTATCCCATAAAAAAAGGGCGATCACAAGGCAGGTTGATATGATGATTTTTTTATTCTACATTTTTTTAACGCTTTATATTATAATTTTACATTTTCTTTTACGCTTAGCGTATGCCATAAACCTAATAATTATATTAATTCGAACAATTATAAATGGGCCAAAATTTCGAACATACCTTTTGCGTTAGCAATGTTTGGTTGGGATAAAGTTCTATGAAACATACCTACGTCAATTCTTTTAAAATTTAAGGCTGTTATTAAAATTATTTCTATCAAAATCATATCGAACACATTCCATCAAGAAATGATGCAGATATGATGTTAGATTTCAGAACTCTACAAATAAATCGATATCATCAATTCTTCTGACTTTTTCATTAATTAGTATTCGAAAATTAATGCCATAATTACATATAAGTTTTATCCATATACGGCAAAATAATTATCCAAGAAAATATCGTAAATTATTCAGATAATTAAAGTGATTACTAATATCTAAGACGTGTTGCGTATGAGTGTTATGACCGGAATTATCCTATAAATTAGTTTTAAGCCCAGTAATTGCCACTTTTACAATCTATTTGAAACATGTTCGTGTGTTAATGTCCTTTAATTTCAATAGAGCTGTTTTATAACACGCTAAAATTATATTAGAGTTCGTGCACGCGATATTTTTTCAATCATAGGTATCTATATTTAGTATTTAAGTAGCTTGGTCTAATTCATTGAGTAGTAGTTCCTAAGTGCGACTGCCAGGCTAAATTTTAGCCCTCGAATGCCCCGACGTAATTCTATAACAGATTCTATTCATATAATGGTAATAATCGCAACATTAAATATACATACAGTACCTATTCACAATATACAATCATGCCATCACGCCTGTATTGCCCGAAGGGTTAGGCTGAGGCGTACTAATGTACACCCACAGTTCGCCGGTATGTTTAGGTCCCATGTAATAGGGGGTAAGCCTATCGCCATTAACCGGGCACAAATTCCTAACTCCGAGCTGCTACTGGGAATTTCATAGAAAAACCCAATAACACTTTGCTCGACCTGGGAATCGAACCCAGGACCTCTAGCGTAGCAGTCGCCCGCCGGACCACTTGGCTAATGAGGCAGTTTATGACTATTCACAACTGACATTGAAATTACATTACATAAATTACAAATACACACAAAACATGGCTCAATTTTTTTAAAATTTGTGCCTTGTTTCGATTACTACTGTCATGAATCTAGAATGTATTGTAGACCGACAAGCGCAAAAACAATTGAAACTTGGTAGCCCAGCGAACGCCTTCACCTTAACTATAATGCCCACGTCACTACCACCAAACAAATGCATTCACATCACTATTCAACCATGCAGCGGTCACGTTCAAATAATTCTATTTTTACGGGTATTTCGGGCCCCCAAACCTTTTGATATCGCTCACGGGTTGGAATGGCGGCTCTTTGATCTTGCACGGTGGCCGGGCATAAATCGTAAGTGACAAATTACTGATCAGTAAACGAATACAACCCGATCTTTCTTTGTTTCGTAAACGATAAAAATTAATGTTTTATTAGTTATGTTGATTTAATTTTGTAATTAGAGATTTTTTGTGTGGTATTAATAAATGAAAGTTATTACTGGTTTTATACAGGATGACTCTGAAACCATACGACACATCGAAATAGGAGGTTCAGTAATCGTTACTTATTTATGTACCATCATTTCTTTATTCCCCGAAGGGTTAGGCAGAGGCGTACTAATGTACACCTACAGTTCGCCGGTATATTTAGGTCATTAGGTTAATGGCTTATTGACATTAAACTGGGCACAAATTCCAAACTTCAAGATGCAACTGGGAATTTCATAGAAAAACCCAATAAAACCTTGCTTGACCTGGGAATCGAACCCAGTACTTCTATAGTAGTAGTCGCGCTCAGGACCGCTAGGCTAATGAGGCAGTCACTTATTTAGTTTAAATTTATTATTTATATATTTCAATAATCCAAGTTATTAATACTAGGTCTAGAGTTTTTGTTAATACTAGGTCCAGTCTTTTTTTTATGGGATAGGGGAGCAAACGAGCAGACGGATCACCTGATGATAAGCGATAACCGCCGCCCATGGACACCCGAAACACCAGAGGAGCCACAAGGGCGATGCACGCCTTTTAAAAGGGTTTGGGCCTCGTCCAATCAATCCATTACGCAGAGACTTACTATGTGAAGTATGGGAAAGCTTTGTACTTACAATCACACGACTTTTTTTTCTATTCACGAGAAAAGTAGCAGGAGAGTCACAAGTTGTTACCCAACTATTTTGAAAATACTAAAAAAGTATAATTATTTTCCTTTCATGTGCTCCAGATAGCCTTAATTACATTATGTAGGGTGAATTCAGATATATACACATATAAGTATTTTATATGTAGTACCTACTTACATATAACCTGAGGATTGAACTCAGAATCTTAACCTTAGTAGCTACAATTGCGTAAAATAATGAGGCTGTTTAAATTTTGAATTTGATTAACTTTTTATAGATAAAAACATAGAGAAACATGATAATTCTAGTTGTCAGAATCATCAACTCGTGGTAACCCATCCACAGACAAACCCTGGCAGGGGTCACTCTAGATGTATTCTAAAATTATTCGCGCCTAACACCAAGCCAAGTTCATGGTTAAAAACAGAACTGCAGAGTAAACACGCTCGACAAATATTATCGGTGTAGCAAGTAAAACAAAATAGTGTTTGTATTTAGTTTATAGTTGTAGCTGTATCCGCATTAAGCCGGTGGGTGGCGCCACCAGTGGCAGCGCACGCGCATGCCTCAGACGTGCTCAACGTTTTGTGCGATAAAAATAATAATTTATTAACACTTGTGAGTTTTAACAATACTGTTGCACATTTTGTGCAAGGATCATTAGGGACGATAAGCAAACATTTTCACATGCTTAGATACCAACAAGTTGTTACACAAAACCCAATTAAATAAATATAATTTAAATGGTTCAAAAAGTTACTTATAATTATTATAAATGTGAAACTGTTTAATTGTTTGTTATATTTTCACGCCAAAACCATTCAACCTATTTGATGAATTTAGTAAAGAGATAGATTGGACCTTGGAGAAGGACAGGCTACAATTTGTCTCAAAAATTCTTTGGGGTGCGAGTCAATAATTACTTTTAAATAGTTATAAAAACAGTAAAATATGCTGAGATATAATTTTTTTGTGGAACCTCGACTGCGAAACCACCGATGAAAATGCTTATACCTACTTAATTTTCTATTATGTTTGTAAATAATTGATGGTAGAGTTAATACATACATAATAATCAAAATGTTAACATCTAAACCTAAACTAATTATAATTTCTACAACAAACAATAAGTCACTGACCTCATAGAATGCCAACATTATGAAAACAATATTAATTGTTTAAAACAATTTACTGGAACGTTATTTTAATTATAATCCGTGTAAATATTTAACGTTAAACCAATAACAATTATAATGTAAATAACTTGTTTCTATGCAATAACTATAAACATAATAAAACATTAGGTTTACATATTTACAGTTAAATAATTTTCCCAAGTCTATTGAACTGCCTCATTAGCCAAGTGGTCCTGAGCGCGACTGCTACGCTAGAGTTCCTGGGTTCGATTCCCAAGTTGAGCAGTGTTATTGGGTTTTTCTATGAAATTCCCAGTAGCAGCTCGGAGTTAGGAATTTGTGCCCGGTTAATGGCAATAGGCTCGCCCCCTATTACATGGGACCTTAACATACCGGCGAACTGTGGGTGTACATTATTATTCCTTTTTTGTTTTTTCATTAGTCATTCCTTTCTATAATCGTCTTTCATTCATTCTCTCAACATGTCCAAACCATCTCAGCATATTCCTTTCAATTCGTGTCACTACATCATCTTTTAGTCCGCAACGTTGTCTTATCACACTATTCCTCAATCTATCATTCCGAGTTACACCACACATACTTCGCAAGGAACGCATTTCCACCGCATTTATTCTACTTTCATGCCTCTTCTGCCACACCCAACATTCACTTCCATACATAAGTGTAGGTACCAGCACACCATTGTGGATAGCCAACCGTGCCTTTTTAGACACTGACTGATTAGCCACAACCGCATGCATAGCACCATTCACTTTATTTCCCGCATTCACTCTCCTTTCCACATCTGCATCAATCTTTCCATCCCTGGTAAACACACTTCCCAAATAAACAAACTCATTCACCTGCTCCACCCTCTTACCCTCTATCTTTACATCACACATACATACATCTTTCTCTCTCTCAAAAACCAACACTTTCGTTTTACTGGCATTTATTTTCATACCCTTCAGCTTATATGCTTCATTCATTAAAGTCACCATGTCTTGCAACTCTTCCGCTGACGATGCAAGCAGAACCTGATCATCAGCATATAGAAGGCATTTGACAGGTAACTCACCCATTCTTAACCCACAATCACTCTCTTTTAAGTCTGCCAAACAACTGTCCATATATGTACAGCCACGGTGACGCGACACAGCCCTGTCTGACACCTCTGGAGATGCCAAACCAGCCTGAATACGCCCCATTTAGCCTAACACAGGCACTTAGAATTTAAGTTTATATATTTATAAAGATCTTGTCTTTATAAATATTATCAACTTAAATTCTAGCGAATATTTAGTGGGATTAGCGCTGCCCGCAGATCGCAATAATATTGTATTTAGATTTTTAATATAACTGTATGTATTATCGAAGCGGCGCGCGGTAGTAACCAAATGGCTAGGGAGTCGGACTTGCGTTCATGTGGTTGCCGATTCGAAACCCACCTAATGCTAGAGCATTAGGTGACGAGTTACGAGAACGTTACTTTTAGTTAGTTACGAGTAAGTTCACCGATACCGACGTGAACTTACTCGTAACTAACTAAAAGTAACGTACTAACGCACAGTAAGACAAGAAATTTAGCTTAGCACGAGGAGTTAACAAGAATACTAGTAATGTGCAATCTACACTGTAAGTAAGCTTTTTTTTTATGGGATAGGGGAGCAAACGAGCAGACGGATCACCTGATGGTAAGCGATAACCACCGCCCATGGACACCCGCAACAACAGAGGAGTCACAAGTGCGTTGCCCGCCTTTTAAAAGGGTTTGGGCCTCCGGTAACCTCATTCACTCGGCGAAACACACCGCAAGCGTTGTTTCACGCCGGTTTACTGTGAGGCCGTGGTATCACTCCGGTCGAGCCGGCCCATTCATACAAAAGCATGGCTCTCCCACGTGAAATAAAATTTAAAAAAAATTAGGTATTTATTTTTAACTAGCGACCCACCCGCGGTTTCACCCGCGCTGCCCCGTCCCTAAGAGTAGTAGCGTGATGTTAAATAGCTTAAAACCTTCCTCTTGAATCAATCTATCTATTAAAAAAAACCGCATCAAAATCCGTTGCGTAGTTTTAAAGATCTAAGCATACATAGGGAGTTAGGGACAGACAGCGGGAAGCGACTTTGTTTTATAATATGTAGTGATTCTAATGATAGATGGATGAAGTTTCTAATGAGTCTGGGTGATCATGCTGATCATATTACTATAGGTACAGTGAAATTAAAAAATAAAGAAACAGACGGGTAATTCTGCGTAGTACGCACTGTAGCACATCGTTCTTGTCTCCATAACTTAACATAATCAACCCATTATACTGTCCCACTGCTGGGCACAGGTCTCCTCTCACAATGAGAGGGATTAGGCTATAGTCCACCACGCTAGCCTAACGCAGATTGGCAGACAACATTCTTGTAAAGCAGGTCCATGTTGAAGTTCGACGGCCAATACAATAACTCTTCAACATAATAATTATCGATATCATTTCCCGATCTCGATATTGTTTCTCGAATTGAAACCAGTATCGGAGAATTCGCACTTTACATTCCTTATGCAGACACCTAGTTATCATTTCGCACCTCGAAATCGGTAGCTAAGTAGTGGTTAAATGCGCTTGATAACTGTCTTAAACTTTGTCCATGATATCGGAACTAGTTACTGCAATCGTAGTTAGGTTAGTCAAAGATGATGATAATTATATTGTGGGGGAAATCTGTGAACCACACGATTCACATTCGCCGAATCCATATTAACATTTTAAATTACTAGCTGTTACCCGCGAATTGTTCCGTGTAGTATTAAAAAATAAAAAAGTAACCTAATTTACTCCTTGTTACATCAGCTATCTGCCTGTGAAAGTCCCGTCAAAATCGGTCCAGCCAATTCAGAGATTACCCGGAACAAACAGACAGATAAAAATTGGAAAAAATGATTTTTTGGTATATGTACCGTGTATATATCCAAATGCACTTAGTTAATAGTGGTTATATTAATATTACAAACAGACACTCCAATTTTATTTATTTGTATAGAATAGATATTTATAGATGCGAAAATATCTATATGTTTGTATATATTTCACTACAAAGCTTTTTTTTTTATTAAAAAAGCTTACTAGCATTGTGGGTCACACATTACTAGTATTCTTGTTAACCCCTCGTGCTAAGCTAAATGCTTGTGTAACGAGTGGATTCACGTCGGTAGTGCAATGAGTGGGGTTCGAACCGGCAACCACATGATCGCAAGTCCGACGCCCTAGCCAAATGAAATGGTTGAAATGGTTTCAATAAAATTTAGCAAGGAGATAGATTCATTCTGAGGAAGGACATAGGGGACATACGCATAGGATATAATGTACTTTGTCTCAAAAAACTGGCAATTGTGTATGAAACAAAGTATGTATGAACGTGGGTGAAGTAAAAGATTATGAAACTTTCAATTCGCTATCTATAGACTGTATTTTATACCTACCCCTATCCTATTAGATTATATATTCAAAAGAAACACATGCACAACCTGATCTAGCTTTTTATACATATATCAGTGTTTATACATTATTACAATTAGGTACTTACATACAATTATATTTGTTACAGTTGGCGCAAAATAACTTGAACCAAAATGGTGGATGCGCAGTAGTCGTTTTTTAGTACATTTTACAAGCAAATGCACTGCGCAAACTTTCCCCCTCTCAGTTAGTCTTGGGTCAAGTTATTTTGCGCGAACTATACTGTGCATTTTTTTCTAATAATAAAATACAAGTGCTGACATCTCTGCGCGTGTGTGACAGACAGACAGACGTGCGTAGGCGCCGCACGTCGCGCGTTGTGACTGAACGTTCACCTTACTGGGCAGATCTATTTGTTTTACAAAAATACTAAATTCCAGCCATATAATATGTCAATCAATCCTCGACTGTTCACGAGCTAAAAGTAAAATATTAATAATATAACATACCATCACGCCTGTATTCAGTGAAAGTTTCGGCAGAGGTTTATTCATGGACTGCGATATTTTTACATAACATACATAACATACCATCACGCCTGTATTCCCCGAAGGGTTAGGCAGAGGCGTAATAATGTACACCCACAGTTCGCCGGTATGTTTAGGTCCCATGTAATAGGGGGCGAGCCTATTGCCATTAACCGGACACAAATTCCAAACTCCGAGCTGTTACTGGGAATTTCATAGAAAAACCCAATAACACTTTGCTCGACCTGGGAATCGAACCCAGGACCTCAAGCGTAGCAGTCGCGCTCAGGACCACTAGGCTAATGAGGCAGACGCGATATTTTTAGGTTCTATGAAATAGGATTATATAATTCAACTGGCTTCTTTCCGCGACTTCGCCCGCGTGGAATAGTCACTTGGTCTTAGCAGGATGATATATAGCCTATAGCCTTCCTCAATAAATGGGCTATCTAACACTGAAAGCTTTTTTCAAATCGGACGAGTAGTTCCTGAGATTAGCGCGTTCAAGCAAACAAACAAACAAACTCTTCATCTTTATATATTAAGTAGGTATAGATAGAGTATAGATTATAAAACTGCCTCAGTAGCCAAGTGGTCCTGAGCGCGACTGCTACGCTAGAGGTACTGGGTTCGATTCCCAGGACGAGCAAAGAGTTATTGGGTTGTTCTATGCAATTCTCAGCAGCAGCCCGGAGTTTGGAATTTGTGCCCGGTTAATGGCAATAGGCTCGCCTCCTATTACATAGGAGGGCCTATGATGGCTTATACCTAGTAGAGGTTCTTTGAAAAGGAGTAAGTGCTTACATACCTTATTTCAATCATGTAAGTCTATAAGAAATGACAGCATTATAAAAACAATTCAAGACTCCATTTAATCGTTCATTTTGTTTATCTTATTCATAAAATAGTACCACGTTCATTCACAATTTTATTACAAAAACCTCGTATATATATAAAAAATAAACAAGTTTTTTTGTTAACAATTTAATATTCAACTCACGCGTCACTTTGCAAAACAAAACGCGAGCAGTAACTCTTTCAAACAATAAAAAATGTTTCAAGGAGTTTTACGATTTCCATAAATTAAAATAAAAGAAAGTCAATTGAAAAAACACAAAATAATGTGAAAAAGTTACTTTGAACATTTTGTGGTGCATATTCACATCCGATCACAAAAACAAATTCTCACTTACCCGAACACATTTATGCAGAACAAATCATACAAAAAAACTACTGTTCAAACAAGATGGCGCAGTAGCCTATTAAATAAATAAATATTCTGGGACATTTTTACGCAGCACCATCTAGCCCCAAACTAAGCAGAGCTTGTACTATGGGTACTAGACAATGGATTTAATACTTATATACTTTTTTTTGTAAATACATACTTATAATACCTATATAAGAAACACCCAGATGAACACAAACACTTATATTCATCACATAAATATTTGAGTCCTGTGGGAATCAAACCCACGACCTCATGGTCAGCAGTCCGGTACTCGAACCACTAAACCACAAAGGTCGTCAAATCGTATTATCTTATCTTATCTTGTGTAGGGCCGAGGCTAAGGCCTTAGTGCACTTCGACCCAATGGGATCTTTTGTGCTTCCCCTAGACACCTAATCCTCATCCCCTCCCCGTTCTTCAAACAGCTCTTCCATGAGCTTTATAATTAGGTCTGAGGGTATGAGTCTGTAGTCCTCTCGTCTTGAATAACCCTGACCCAAGAGGCACATTCGCTTTCTAGCCATTGCGTCGCATGTACACAGAAGGTGTTCCATGCTCTCAATTTCCCTTTTGCAGGCCCTGCAGGCTGATCGTCAGACCCATCTTTTGAAGGAGACTAGATGTCTGAGTAGAAACAGTACTTGCACTATAGTCACAGCAATGGGACACGTGACATTAGCCACTACCATACCAAGACAGAGAGTTGACCTTCAAAGGGCAAGACCTTGTCTCCCATTTAATTTGAAGGACTACTCCAAAACTGCACTCGAATTATACTAACCATAATCGTCTTGCTCTCCTGAGCTCAAGGTCTAAATATATAGAAGTACTAAACTCATAAAGACCTAAACAGTTTACTGAACTTCACAGTTGCATGCTCTAAAACTATGCCACCCTTATTACCATACGCATAAAGAGGCAAGTTCTAAATCAAATCGAGGTCAGAACAAGTTACGAGCAAAAGTTGAACTATAACATAAATCAGAAGCACACACATGTACCTTACTACTTGCTCAGGAATATCGCCCATTCAGTTCTGATAACCTGGTACGTAATATTGGTTTTCTTGACTTGTCGATTTGTTATCGTTAGCATAACCATAACCATTTAGCTACCTTACGACTGGAGAATTAATAACCTATCCAATGATTATTTTCTCGAGAATTTTCCATGGAAATAACGTCAAATTTTAGATCTTCAAAGGTTTTTCTCAAATAGGCATAATCAACCGGAATCGGAAAGTAAAATAAAGCGGGTAAGATCCGATACCAGTTCTTTAGTTAACGACGATTGAGATGAGACGGATTGAGACATACCATACCTTGTTTCAACCTAACAAAAATCTCCCCGAATCTAACGCGATTTCAGTACGACTTGACGATCGCTCACATTTCAACCACAATAGTTACAGTGCATGCGTGCGCGCAATAAATATTCATGTTGTGAGTAGCGGCGACTAAGCTCTGTCATAAAACCCGTGACAAATTCATCGGGTGGATATCAAAACTGTACCGGGTTTGTTACAAATTAGAGACGAAAGGCTTTAAATGTATAATTACGTATATTTTTTTTTTGTTTTAGTCGTGGTAAAAAGAAAAGAGATTTGTAAAAAGAGGTTGATAACATTGAAGGGGATAATTTATGTTCTCGTAAGCGTTTCTAATATACCTAGATATTCTCTTTTTTACGAGAGTTGCGACTAGCACCATCTCTGAATAAGGAGCCAGCCTATTGTCATGAATCAGCACATATCCGAACTTTGAGCTGCTACTGAGAATTTCATAAAAAATCTCAACACACTTTGCTCGTTGCACTTAGGAACACTACGAATAGACTATTTAGGCGGTCTATTGCCTGATGATATTTTTTACTCACAGAAGCATACAAATCTAATTGTCAAGAATAGTTTATAATATTTTTTTTATGTTTTATTTATTACCTCATTAGCCCAGTGGTCCTGAGCGCGACAGCTACGCTTGAGGTCCTGGGTTCGATTCCCAGGACGAACAAAGTGTTATTGGGTTTTTCTATGAAATTCCCAGTAACAGCTCGAAGTTTGGAATTTGAGCCCGGTTAATGGCAATAGGCTCGCCCCCTATAACATGGGACCTAAACATACCGGCGAACTGTGGGTGTACATTAGTACGCCTCTACCTAACCCTTCGGGGAAAACAGCCGTGATGGTATGTTATACTTTATTAATTAAGTACACCAACAGCAAATACATACAAGAAACTTAAGATCAATAATACATAATTATATCAATTACCTTCACATAAATATTATGTTATAATTGACAGTGATAGTACGACATGGAAGAATATATTATTATCTCCGCTTTCTCGCAACACTTACACCACAAACAAAACCACGACCGTTACTGTTAAAATACATGCAACTGGGCCTATATGCCACTTCATATAGATTCGCTAGAGAAAACCTGGAGTTCCACGTTCTAGAGCCATGACTAAGTAGCATGTAGCAACCTGTTCACATATCGGAACACTGTTATGTAATACAGAAGGTAGCTGTTCCAATAGCGCTGTAACAGTCATCTAAACTTAGAATGAATAGGCTTGCTTGTGTGCGTAAGTTGGGTGGTGGAACCATACTGTATATTTTTTTTATGGGATAGAGGAGCAAACGAGCAGACGGACACATGGACACCCGCTACACCAGAGGAGTAACAATTGCGTTGCACGCCTTTTACAAGGGTTTGGGCGGTAACCTCATTCACTCGGTGAAACACAACGCAAGCGTTGCTTCACGCCGGTTTTCTGTGAGGCCGTGGTATCACTCCAGTCGAGCCGGCCCATTCGTGCCGAAGCATGGCTCTCCCACGTGAAAAATGTATCTTTAAAAAAAGGTTACTAGCAATGTGTGTCGCACATTACTAGTATTCTTTTTAACCCCTCGTGCTAAGCTAAATACTTGCGTTACGAGTAGGTTCATGTCGTTGGTAGTGCAATGGGTGGGTTTCGAGCCGGCAACCACATGATCGCATGTCCTACGCCCTAGGCTACCGTCGTTGATAGTGAAAGAATTTTACGTTGATAGTGAATTATTTTGTGTGATTGATACATACACTCACGCCCTTCTCCCACAGGGGTAGGCAGTAACTATAGACTGCCACTTGCTACGATTCTTGCATGCCTCTTTTGCTTCTGATAACTTAATGATATTTAATATAATGTTTATATTCACGTATAATTATATCAAATCATTACCTTATTAGGTACTAATTGATCATAGGACATTGAACTTGAATCCTAATTGTAAAATTAAAAGGATTAAACCCTTCGTGGATTGAACAAATGGCGGAAAAAAGTAGCTTTTAATTAAATTTATATAGATCCATGTAATTAGTGATGTATGTAATTAGTCATTAGGTGTCTGACTTCTAACCTTCATTGGAACTTAATAATAAAATATTTGCCATAAAAATCAAAACAGAATAGATATTTTGAAAAGCATTGTTGTCGCAGGACATCAAATAGTGGATATTTAAAAAGCCTTGGATATTTTTGCTAAACTTACGTATAACAACTGTGCATGTGTTACTTTAGATTTTCAGTATAGGGTGAAATTAAAATATTTAAACTATTTTATCTACATTTGAACATAACATACCATCATGCCTGTAATTCCCCGAAGGGTTAGGCAGAGGTGTACTAATGTACACCCACATTTCGCCGGTATGTTTAGGTCCCATGTAATAGGGGGCCATTAACCGGGCACAAATTCCTAACTCCGAGCTGCTACTGGGAATTTCATAGAAAAACCCAATAACACTGCTCGACCTGGGAATCGAACCCAGGACCTCTAGCGTAGCAGTTGAGCTCAGGACCACTTGGCTAATGAGGCAGTTGCTCAGATCTACATTTGAATGATTAATTAATTAAGTAGAATTTGGTGCATAACATGTAATCAATACAAAAATATTTCTTTAAAAATACTTATATTCCATTGAATTGAAAAGCACAAAATATAAAGACCTAAGTTATTTCATTAACATTCGCAAGATAATTTCTATGATTTAGATAGTCTTCCTCTCTTTCTTTCTTTCTGTGTTAAACATTTCACGTTTACAACTTTGTATAAATGAAGTTAAAAAGTCACACAGTCATAATATTTTATAACTTATTCCTAAATTCCTATAAGCCCGCAGCCCTACAAACCTTCATACAAGTGAGCGTCTTGAATGCGGTACTTACACAATAATAATAACCCGTAAACACACTTAAAATACTTTGAAATGATCTACAACAAATTATTATCTTACCACAACATCCAAATTCCAACTCTACCATCCAAAAAAATAAGCTCAAAATTGCACGACGCTAAGCTTTCACTTGAGATAACAATGATAGCAATTAGGTGCCTTTGCGCAGGTACTCGGGCTTAAGCACTGATTGTTTAGCGACACCACCGTTTTCGCATTACACACCAGTGCATAATATTTGAGCGCGCATTTGAATATCTAAAAATAAATGGATTATTCATTTAAAGTTTACTGAGCACACGTGTAAATAAATGTAAAGTTTACTGTGAGCGAGGCAACAATAAAGGTTAACACTTTTTAACGTGCGTGGTAATTTATTTGGCCTATATTTTAAATGCTTTATGCTATCTATACTCTTCATGACTACAACATTTATTCAGATATAGTATGTTAATAAATTGCACTTTAACTTTATTCTTAATTTTATTAAATCTAAAAAAAATATGTTTTTACATGAAAGAAGTCAACCCACAAATTATAGATTCATTCCAATAAAGAAATGCCTAAAATGGATTTTACTTTTTCAATCTCTTAGCACAATATCATTTTTTTTTTTCGTTTGGACTTCTTAGTAATACGCGCATCAAGTTACTGCTGATGATGTTTAAATGAGCGAATCCGATGCATAAATAGTGTCTGCACTCAAAACTATGATAGATACGCCTTCGGATCTGCGATAAAACATTCCAATCGATTAAAATCTCACCTCAACATCGATAACAATACATCAGCGTCGATAACAAACGCAGCTTCATCAGTCAAATGCAAAAATCTTTTCAGCGAGCTTTGCCAAGTTCAAGCGCAATAGGCGTGCGCGGGCGCACCGATACGCCAGTATCCGACGCACGCGCAACCCGCAAACACGCACCCATCTACGATCGATACATATCGATTCAACTACATCGATTTATGTGTCAAATAATAAACATTTTTTTGTGATGTCATGTGAAGATTGACTTGTGTTCCGGAAAATATTCAAATTTTGAATTGTTTTTTTTTTATTTGGTGCCAGTGAAAAGTGTTAAGTGAAAATTTTTGTTTATGTGTGTTAAGTGTCGGCTGACGTCATTAATACTGGCAGGTGAGTGGGTAATTGTGAAAAGTTGTGGGAAATTATTTACGACACACAAATGTATGTACGTACAAATGCATTTACAATAATATTATGTTTCTGCATAGGTAACTCTTTCATAAATAAAGAAAACAGTTTTAAGTATAAATCACTTGCTAACTCTAATTTATTCAAATCCATGGTATTTTTATATAATAGAAACACGAAAACAATGTTCATGTTCATAAAAAAAATAATTAAACCACTTCTTAACACATAATTACAGATCCATATTATTTCCTATTTCCTATGTTTATATTGACAAACAAAACGTATGTTTGCGATAGGTAGATACGAAGTATAACCTCGCCCCAATTTTCGATAAAATGATCCAATAGTTACTTAAAATATTCCAAATACGAATCACATAAGCTAGTCATATTTATACACAAGATTAAACGCTCATAGTGTTATGTACAAGAAAATACATGTAATTTACTCGACATTGCTCGTAAATTATAAATATAATATAATGGCCTAGTTTATCGCATAACATATCGCCGGTAGGTTTTGTAAGTACTTTAGTAACTTAAACTTTACGTATTCGCAGTTATTCATAGATTATAGCGAATCAAGTATGGAATTTAGTTTAGTTATTTAATTTTAACGATATCGACAGGCATAGCAGCAACAGTATCTAGCTAATAGCTAGTTTTTTTTTTATGGGATAGGGGGCAAACGAGCAATCGGATCACCGCCGTAAGCGATAACCGCCGCCCATGGACACCCGCAACACCAGAGGAGTCGCAAGTGCGTTGCCCGCCTTTAAAAGGGTTTGGGCCTCCGGTAACCTCAACTCACTCGGCGAAACACAACGAAAGTGTTGTTTCACGCCGGTTTTTTGTGAGGCCGTGGTATCACTCCGGTCGAGCCGGCCCATTCGTGCCGAAGCATGGCTCTCCCACGTAAAATACTAGATAAAAGAAAAAAGCTTAAAAAAACCTGGATATAATTCTCAGGTCCAAAGTGTTATTGGGTTATCTATAAAATTCTCATTCACAGCTTGGTGCCCGATTAAATGGCAATAGGCTCGCCCCCTATTGCATGGTACCTAAATATATCGGAAATAACATATAGTATACACCTCTCCGTACCCCTTCAGAGAATACAAGCGGCAGGTTATGTTAAATGGAGCCAAAAATTACAATTTATTAACCTGGCAGATATATTGTTTGTGAAAACATTTTTATTCGAGACTAGCTTCTGCCCGCGACGTCGTCCGCGTAGCGTGATGATATATAGCCTATAGCCTATAGCCTTCCTCAATAAATGGGCTATCTAACACTGAAAGAATTTTTCAAATCGGACCTGTAGTTCCTGAGATTAGCGCGTTCAAGCAAACAAACAAACAAACAAACAAACACACTCTTCAGCTTTATGTATTAGTATAGATATAGATTATAGATTAGTATTAGTATAGGTTATTCGATCGATTAAGAATTGCAACTGACGTTCAAAGACCTTATAACACTGCTCGAGGAGATCGAAGTCAGAATCTCTAGCTTAAGACTAATAGACTAATGTGATAGTTTTTAACCATTCATAAATCAGACCTATCTGAATACAACCCACATTTTAACTATTCATACGACTTCTAAGTCGGACCACCTCGGCCCAAGACTGAATGGCAATGCCACTATTGTAATTGAACTATCAATCTTTTGCACGGTAGTCCTAAACTGAAATAAAGACAAGCTGGATAAATAGCACTAGGCTCGCCTTCCACATTGGAACAGCATTTAAAATAATTTATTCAAATAGATTTGAAGCGGCCGTAGTATAATGCTTGCGGTGATGTGGTTGCGAGTTCGAAACCCATCCATTGTACTACCGATGTGAACCCACCCACTCGTAACACAAGCATTTAGCTTAGCAGATGGGTTAACAAGAATACTAGTAATGTGCGACCCACATTGCTAGCAAGCTCTTTGAAATATGTTGACGGTCTCTGTGGTTTAGTGGTTCGATTATCAAATCGGACCAGTACATAGTTCCTGAGATTAGCGCGTTCAAGAAAACAATCAAACTCTTCAGCTTTATATATTAGTATAGTTTACATAGATACTATCTAGCTTTCTAAGGTATCTCTATTTCCTTCTTTCCCTTGTCCTATATAAGTATATAGGGCCTGATGATACCCGGCAAACTGTGAGGGCCTGCTTTGATTATTTAAAACTCATAGAATCAAGTCAATCAGTTTTTTTTATAAACTTCTACGCCACGGGTTGTAGGTTCGAGCCCCGCACGTAATATATATTTATATGACCTACAGATATTTGTTTTGAGTTTGGAAGTTTGTGTCTGTAAAAGTACCCAAAATACAGTGCAGTGCCCTAGTGCAGAGCAACGTTTTTAATTAAAAGAATTAATTTGGTGATATAAATTAAATATTCTAAAAAAAACTGACTAAGGAAGGAGACTTCTTTCCTTAATCGATTTTAACAAGGAAGTGTATCCTATCAAATAGAAGAAGTAACATCGAAATCGGTTTCCAATCGGCGAAGATATCACGTAACATACCCACAAAGAAACATATACGGTAGTAATTATTCGAATTGAGAACCTTCTTCTTTTTCGAAAACGGTTAAAATAATAAGCAATAATAAATACATCATTAACATGAATACTGGTATTAACTCGCGAACAAAATTCTGTATCCTGCTTGATTTATCAGATCAACAATAAAACAGGCTAGAACTTTAAGTTCCTGATTATTAAGCCGGTACATATTCAGTGGCACCCTCAAATAGACCGGAGGAGATAGTTTCAAGAGCAAAATAACTATAAATCAAGTTGTGTGCGCAAGCGCAGCCGCCCAGCGCTGAAATGTTGATGACTTCGTACTGGGGGCACTTCGGGTGTGGTCTAAGTGAAAAACTTTAGGAGTAGTAACCATAGAATTTTCTATAACCCAAAAAACCTGTATTATTTTATGTTTCTCATTCCAATCAACATGTTTTTCAATATACAAGGTGATTATAAAAATAATGACAAAATGTGGATGTACTTAGACTTAAAAATATATTCTATGCTAAATTCTTAAACACCTAATTGCCAAGGCCTCATTAGCATTGTGGTTCCGAGCGCGACTGCTACGCTAGAAGTCCTGGGTTCAATTCCCAGATCGAGCAAGTTTTGTAAGTACTCTGGTGTTGCGGATGTTCATGGATGTCCGGCGGTAAACACTTACGCATTCATCCATCCATCTGCTCGTTTGGGCCCCTATCCCATAAAAACTACTATTGGCACATAAACTGTCTGTAAAATCCATGTAAATCCCACGTGTACCTTCAGATCTTAATATTTTTAATAATGTCTATGCTCTTTTTTTATATTGCGATGTTAGTTCCAAACAATTTTAATATAATTGGAGTCATTTGTTAAGTGTAATGCTGAAAGTATTTCGTAAGTAAAAAAATAAAGCAAATTATAAGCTAAAAGTGTCCCTTTCTATTTTATTGTCTTCTTCTCTTGTTTAAGAATTAAACACTTAGACAATGTACCATCACGCCTGCATTTCTCGAAGGGTTAGGCAGAGCCGTTCTTATGTACACCCATGTAATAAGGGGTGAGCCTATTGCCATTTACTGGGCACGAATTCCAAACTCCGAGAAGCTGCGGAGAATTTCATAGAAAAAACCAATAACATTTTGTTCGACCTGGGAACCAAACCCAGGAAATCTAGTATAGCAGTAGCGCTCAAGACCATTCGGCTAATGAGGCAGTTAATCAACGTTTTCAATATTAATAGTAAAAATGATCTATAAAAAAATACAAATTATTAATAAATTATAAGCGAAAGCGATTTTAAATTCAGGTACTCTAGTGTCAAATCGCTTAAGCTTATATCTTAAGGCAGATCTTACTAAACCAACTTGACGTAACGACAAAGTTATGTGCACTTTGACAAATCATAAGCAATTACTGTTAACACTAGTAAGCTTTGACTTACTATTGACGTATTTATGGATTAAGTGTCAAAATTCAATATAACAATGCATTAATATTTCTGTGATTTTTTTGTTTTTGACAATAGAAATATTTCAAACTCATATAATTTTATTTTTAATACGCCAGAATAAGTGTTATTTCTGAATTCTATAACAAAAAGCTATATAATAAACTAGCTTCTGCCCGCGGCTTCGCCCCCGTGGAATAAAAAGTATCGGGAACGGGATAAAAAGTATATATATGTCCGTCTCCTGGTTTTAAGCTACCTCTCCACCAATTTTCAGCGAAATCGGTTCAGCCGTTCTTGGGTTATAAATGGTGTAACTAACACGACTTTAAATGATAAATGATGATAAATGATATTTATTTCTGTAAATAGATCTTTTAAAGACACTTTTACAAGTCAATGTTTTAAAATTTTTTTTAAATCTAGATGGCGCCGGCATTTCCTAACTGACGACCTCTGAGAAGAAACGCCGAAACAAACTCAGAGAATCATGGTCTCTTTTAAAGTCCAGACAGTAATAGTATTATTAGATATTATGTGAGTGTTACGATGTAGGGCAATATCTGGACAGGCCTTTTAAAGAAAGAGCCATAGCAGCTTTGAGTTGACCTGTCTTAACTGACGGCACGCATACATTAGGCATCGTGTAGCTCAACCATTATTTAGGGAGCTCAACGACCTGTCGCACGACAATACCAGATCAGCAAGACATTTGCGTAGGTAATGTAAAATACTTAAAACTGTCAGAAAACGTAAATATAGATTTCAAATTAGCCTACACAGTACTCACATTTACATAAATAACAAATTCAGGAATTTAAATTAAAACAAATAATATATGAATAAAATTGAAAGTCGAATGTCAGATACATATAAATAATGTCAACGGAGTAATAATAAATGACAAGCAAAATAGTATAATAAACGCGACCAAAATAATATCACATACAATATACAACATGGACAACGAGAAAAAATACACACTTTCTTTTATATATATAGATAGATTTCTAAATGATATCTGATAGAATTTTGTTCATAAAATGAAGTGTTGTTCATAAAAAGAAGTCGAGATTTTTTATTTTAAGATATGCTGCGAACATCGACCATTGGGCTGGTTGCGATGGCTGCGAATTATCGTTAGAAAGGTAATCTAATTTAGAATGATCTACGCTTAGTAAGTTTCAGAATGTAAGAGTATGTTTCTAAGAAAACAACGATAAACAAAATGAAGAAATACCGAATTTATACAACATCGTTTGGAAATCGAATTTGCGCTAGAATGTCCTGTACCCAAATCAATGTAAGTCTTAAATTCCGAACGACTAAGACAGGGTGAATGCTTACGAAGTTGCGACTCGCGGCCAATTCCCCTGGTTTGCATAACTGTTGTCCAAAGTAGGGTTGCCATCCTTAAGACTGTAGCCTGTATTAATTTCGGAGGTTCAAGCTCTGAACCAGAGACAATAAGTAACAGCTTTATTTAAATTAGATATTTCATGGTGGTTGCAACCTGGTCGTGGTGCATGTCACTGATCCCATGACCGTGGCTGCAGGGCAAGATAAGGCAAGTACGGTTTTTAGTCGGTACGAGTCCGACATACCCCGCCGCACCCCAAGCGGTGGACGATCCATGAGGATTTTCCGTAGTTAAAAAAAATGGTGGTTGCAACCTCCAACCTCTTCCCCCCTGCCTACGACTATGGCCATTCGTATGTATCATAGTTTTGAATCTAGGCGAGGTTCTTATTCGATATACAAATTAAATACGATTATCGGATACTGAAATCGAAATATGAAAACTTACGTTTTTCTAAAATCAGTTAGGTCGAAATCTAATTATACAGGAACGTTGACTGTACGCGCCAGTTTCATGATTAAGAATTAACTTGCAATGAAAAGCTTCATTTCTATTGAGCATATTCACCGATCGTCACTGTCGTTCAGCTCGGTACGCTGTTGAATTTTGTATTGTAGAATCATCCTAAAAGCTTGAGATAAGATTATGACATTGTGACAATCTAGACAGCCCTAGGAAGTTATTTCGTGTAGTCATATCTGGATAATAACTATCACTTTGTTTGCGCTATCTATTCTCAAAATTGATAAATTTTGACAGATGAATGGGTTGATAACTTGCATTTCGGCAGTTTTTTGTTAAAATCGGTGAATATATAAGCAATTTACTTTTTGTGATATTTTGCATTTTTTATGCTAATTTTTATAAAGTTATTTAGTGAAAGAAAAATTCGACTCGCAGGCACATAGAACTAACCGTAAGGTAAGTCATGTCGGTTGAGAGGCAAAGTAACTTGCCTTTCAATAGATGTTACTGACGTCACCTTTAAGACGTAAGTTGAGAATGTGAAGGCAAATTTCGACATGGCAGGTGGGACTCGCGGTGGCTTAGTGGTCATAGCGTCTGGCGTACCTAGCCAGAAGACGCAGGTTCGAATCCTGCCTGCGAGTCGATTTTTTCTTTCACTAAATAACTATATAAGCAATTTACTAATAGAAGTGGTTTAGTAAACCAGTGAACTTCTAAAATCAAGTTTACGTAACTGCTTCATTGACACGGGGGTTTAAAATCTGACAAGACCTACTACAATTATGTGACTTTACTTACTGTTGTCCTAATTTATTTGTGGTCGGCGCACAATCATCACAGGTAACACAATCCATCCATCTTTTTTGGTCTCCCTCTACCCCTGTGTACCTATACATTCATATTCACTTTTAGCGACAAGTGTTTCATCCCTCCTCATCACATGCCCATAGCAAGACAAACGATTCCCTTTCAACTTTTCTATCACTTTTGCGTTTGCCGCCACTTTCAGACTTCTTCTAATAAAACATACCTACATACCATCACGTTTGTATTTCTCAAAAGGTTAGGCAGGGGCGTATTAATGTACACCCACATTTCATTGGTATATTTAGGTCCCATGTAATAGGAAGCGACCCTATTGCCATTAACCGGGTACAAAATCCAAACTCTAAGCTGCTACTGGGAATTTCATATAAAAACGCAATAACACTTTGCTCTTCCTGGGAATCGAACCTCTGGCATATCAGTCAGCACCACTAAGCTAAATGAGGCAGTTCCTCTAATATACTCATTTCTTATCACTTACTTTTAGTGACTTTACGTCACCTTTTTTAATTCACTCATATTCATATTATTACTAATTGGGATTTTCCCAAACAATTCAATAACACAAATTAATTTATTATAAACTTTTAAACCTATCATTTCATACTATCGTAACTTCACGATACTTATCACACACTTCCTAAACATTAAACGTTAATTTAATCAAACAAAATATACATTTAAAAAGCATTCTTATCCAATTTCATTGAATTAAGTTTATTTTAAATACATTACAATTCACCACTTGATGTCATAGGAAATCAATAGTTTTAAAATTAAGTAAAAGGTGGTGTTTCACACTAAGAACCACTCGATATTATGATAATTTTAATAATAACGGAAGAACAGTCAATTAGTTTTACGGTTCAACAGCCGATGTCACAATGTAAGCTGTTGATTAAGATTGACTTCTGATGGAGCTTTACTAGCTATGGCTCCGAGGTTTGTCCACAAAAACAATTGGGAGACGATTCTTCACTCATAATACATACAGACATATTGTACATATATTGTACTGTGATAAACTGAACTTATCTTAAGAACCTATGCGTTAAGTATTCCACCTCATGGCATCACAGTCTTCTACTAACGTGCCAAAAAGACTGGTAGTATTGCCAGGTTGAATGGTGATCGAAATTTACTAGACCTTAGGACAGCTTTCTGGTGCACATGCTACTATTTTATGACGATTAAAAATCTTAAAAATGGTAACAGAAAGTAGTTGAACAGGGTGCCGAGTCTACTATTCAGTTGTGTCAGAATTGTGATTCAGTGACTTCATAATGGTTGATTTTTGACAGTTTTCTCTACGAAATCTGTCGTTTCTTATGTCATTTAGTGCCATTGGACGGTCATTCTGAGTCAATTGAAATAGCAGACTAGGGCCCCAGGGCCCCAAGTCTGCTAATTTGTCGTGTCAAAATCGTCACTCAATGGCTTCAGAATTGTTGATTTTTGACAGTTTTGTCTACGAAATCTGTCAGTTCTTAAGTCATTTAATGCCATTGAACGATCATTTTGATACAACTGAAATAGCATACTTGGGCCCCTGGTCTTATGCCATCCAGGTGGTGTTGGTGTTATAGCTTAAGTAAGCTATAACACCAACACCACCTGGATGGCATATGCTCCCATCTGCCACAAGAGATGAAATCATCTATACCTATATCTACCTGATCTTATTCTATCTCCTGATCTTATTCTACCTGATCTTCTGTGAAGAATGTTATGTGAGCTGTAACACCATGTGGTGTAAATATAGGTACAGATGATTTCATCTCTTGTGGCAAATGGGAGCAGGAGGCATAGGTTTATTTAAAGTCTTTCAACATGAAACAAGATAAGTAAGGTAAAACTTCCTACTAAGTCATCCACTGCAGCTCTAATATATCTCTTAACATCAACAATCTCTTGCTGGGTAACTTTCGACTAATAAACGACTCCTATTAGGTCACGTGAAGTTGTCAACCCCTTATTAAGCCCAATAGATATTCTTCCAAGTGACAGACAGACAGAAACACTTTCTACATCATTGTATGGAGCCCGCGTATCCAATGGAATTCCACTTAGATTGACCGGATGCATTTTATGCTTACAACGGGAACTATGGGTTTTTGACGACTGGAATCGAATAGAATGTATGCACAATAAAATTTATAGCCATTTGGCTATCTAAATCTTGTATAATTAGCAGCTTTTTAATTATTGACACTTCAGTTTATAATTTTTGTTTAGTTTTATTTATCAATGGATAAAATGAGATGCCTAGTCAACGGAATGTGGAGTGTGTTAAATCGTTCCTACTTAAACTTTATCTGACTAATATTACTAGATGGTTCATAGACACCGCAGATTATCATAAAATATGTTTTTTATAAAGAATTGAATTTTTAAGCTGTTTTACATTCAGTTAACCCCTTTTTCCGACAGCAGATCAATTAATTTCTCATTTTCAATTTAATCGATAAGCATGAAACCTCTTAGGCTGATTTTTAAGTTTTTACTTGTAAATTGTATGTAAACTACGTAAAAAGGTTTCCAATCTAACATAATAACTCTAGAGTTAACGGTTCTTTAAGTATGTAATATCTAATTGGGAACATCTTGATTCTTAATTATATCAAGCTACTTTATTTTATAAATTATTTTATTTGAAACTTACACGCAACACTTAATAATAATTTCTCAATTTCAAAATGTTTTTATCGTTCGGAAATTAAAGATACAGAAACTGCTTCTACTAATGATGCACATAAATTTGGGATACTTGAACATAATAAAAATCATTTCATACATATTCCATATGGACTGATCCAAAATAAAAAAATACCAACGACTAAATAAGAAGAAAATATTGAGCTGGCATTATAACGTCAATATCTGCACATCGCAAGAATATTCATCAGCTGTATTAGCTCTCAATATTAAAATTATGGAAATAGTTACAAATGAACTGCCTCATTAGCCAAGTGGTCCTGAGCGTGACTGCTACGCTAGTGGACCTGGGTTCGATTCCCAGGTCGAGCAAAGTGTTATTGGGTTTTTCTATGAAATTCCCAGTAGCAGCGCGGAGTTAGGAATTTGTGCCCGGTTAATGGCAATAGGCTCGCCACCTATTACATGGGACCTAAAAACATACTGCCGAACTATGTGTGTTCATTAGTACGCCTCTGCCTAACCCTTTGGGGAATACAGTCATGATGGTATGTTTATGTTGGTATGTAGTTACAAATGATACCGAATCCAACAATACAGATAACAAAATAAATATAAAGCTAAATCATAATTAATAAAATCCTACTGATTTCAGACACTTACGCGAATATTAGACATTAAAATACTTTTGACGGATTTTATCGCATTGTATTGATATTAACGTTTCGAATCCTTTACAGCATCCATGGTCATGGGCAGACTGAGGTTTACTAACAGCACTTTGTTATTAGCGATCCAATTCACGCAGAATGAGCTCCCCGTGTCTTTGTACAAAATCCTTACAAATTCAACAGACAATTTTACATTCCTATGAAATAGTGAAACAACATCTTCCATATTTACTTACTGCAGACTATTTAAGGCACGCGCCTGCGCCTAAGTTATGTGACATCGTGTAATATTTTCATTGTAAGAGCTTTTAAATCAACCAGTGGAAGGACAGGGCTGACACCAAGAATTGTAGGATTCGGAGCGAAATAATTGTAAATTATTTTGGTTGATCAAATATATGTTGTGTGAATTACAGTACTGAACAGTTTCTTTCTCCTATCTCATATTATATTACTTTAAATGCTGCATTTTTTTTTTAATCTTGTACATTAGCCAATAGTCATGTTTTTTATCTATCAATTATAATGTGTCGCAGTAACAATTAATATATTTTGTTTGGTATCTGTAAGCTGTTTTAATTTGTTTCTATGTCCATTGTTATCGCACTACTGGATAATTACCTCTTCCTGGTCTTTTCCGATGTTCTTTGCTTACCAGTTCTCACGGTTAACGTCCATGTCATCATCATCATGTTTTCATAGAAATATAACTTTCAATATAGAGGGGAGAATTACGATATTATAATTTCATTTCTTCTTTAACTAGGAGAACAAATTTAACAGTAAGCACTAAGTGTATTGGAATGTTATTTCCTGAATGATTAAGATAAATTACATGCTACATGATGTCATAGTCACACATTGCATTTCTGATATCACTTAGAGCTACATTTAACAGCCACGTGCAAGATTTGAAAATCACTGCAATCAAGTTTATAAATAGTATTTAACTGAATAGCATCGCGTCGGTTATAATAATAACAGTAACCCTTTATTTGACTCTCATAACTTTGCTAAAGTACTAGTTGTTGAAACAATTATGTTATTCATTAAACCTTTTATGAGAATTGACAATGGTCTTGATGATGTAATTATTTTATACATAGTTTGTATCACTGCAGAGTATTTTATCTTTACTTTCTATGTAACAGTTAACAACAACATCTATATTATATTTTTGGTTTCTCAAATACTTTAAGCAGCTCTAACGTCCATAATGAGGTAAATTAAAAGAAAATATCATTAACATTGAAGTAAAACTACTTTTTACGGGTTTTACTGTGTTGCATTGATATTATTTAATTCCCGATCGAATCCTGTTTCGGATCCTTTACAGCTTCCATGATCACGTTCAACCCATGGCCGTGGATGCTATAATGTCTAATATTCACGTAAGTGTCACAATTTAACTGTATATTTACCATACTGGTATTTTTATAAACAAAAAGCAAACCGTATTGAGAGCATTGATTCATTAGAGTTAGTGTTAATAGATCAAAGCGTAAATTTAGAATGCGTAGACGAAAATGGACTATAAATATTAAGATCACAATTGAATTTGGAATGAAAAACCTATGTTGATGTTGACACACAAAATCGTATTCAAAACTTATTTTTTCAAGTTTTATCCAATTTACTGGAAATTCAATACCTATCGCGTGAAATTAAATAATTTATCATAAATATTAATTATTCCTAAAAGCTCATCAACCCTACGATATTTAGCGCATTTCTCATGGACTAACTTACTGTTATGAGTTCCTAAACAACTTGCATATTTTATAACAATTGACCATTACTGTTCATAGGAGACGTTTCATTTCAGTTGTAAAACGGAGTATCATTGAAACTTATAGGATTACTCACTCTATTTTCTTTAATGCCTTTATCATCCATAACACTTATAATAAACATATTTTACTGCCTCTTCATAGTGGCATTAACAGTAAGATTGTCATTACTATTCATGATTATGAAAATCGGGTCACTCCACAAGTGAGCGTTACTGTAGGTACAGTCGCGAAACTTGGCGGTCGACCATTTTTCTAACAAAATCCTTTGAACAACTCTTGATACGTCAGCCACACCCACATTTCATTTCCGCCAATTAGGATAGTATAAAATGCGAAAACTCATCATACGATTTAATAGAAATTCAAAGTATCAAGTAACGCGCATAAAGCTCAAGGGGGTATCGGCAGGGTGAGGGGAAGGGGTGATAACGCACAGCACGCCCGCGCGCTCAGTGCAAGCAATTTTAGCCTTAACACACTGACAATCTTGGCGGTATTGTCGATAGTACGTATAAAGCACATTTTTTTAAATTGTTATTAACCCTATTTCCCTTGACGAATCAAGATCTATCGATCACTTTTAACTTTAAATATTTGTGCTTAACTAGATTTCTCCTCTGCCTCATCCCCATTTGCAAGCCAAACAAACTTATTTTATGCTAGAATAGAATTCGCGACTAATAGTTCAAATTTACAACGTTCTTCATTCATAACTTCCATATCTAAATGCTTTGACCATTACCAGTCAATTTTCAAATAGTAGGTTACTATTAATTTAATTGTAGGGTCAGACTTAATCCTTACTTCCTTCCACTTTTGGCATTCATAAAGTTTACGATTGAATTAATCAGCTATTTAACCAGCAAGTACATATTTAAGACCCAATATAATTTTATGTTATGACACTTCTAAACAACGCTTGACCTAAATATGGTAGTGGTTACCTCGATATTAGATTTACGAAACGTCATAAACACTTAATCTGTACAATTATCGCACGGATATAATGATATTTCACTTAATATATTATGTAATAAATTTAAATGTCGATAAGATTTAACTTACAAAAATTACTTCGAATCAGGTTAAGCATAAGGAAGATCCAGTCATTAATAACCTTGATGGAGTCAGAAACCTTCTGGCTTAAAATTTACACGTGCAACTGTTACTGCAAATAAACAGTAAATCCCTCACCAGTGAGCTGCCATAAAAACCCTTACCTTCAACCTCTGGCCGGAACAATAAATAACTTTTTTATTTTCACTTCATTCCATAATTGTTTACTTAGTACCAGACCGGGCGTGCCACAGGGCGCGTGTGAGGTCCCTTCTTATATTTGCACGCCACAGTTCTTTGTATCCATCGACCGAATTAGAACTACTTTTTTCATCTCCTGTATCGGTATGAATGGTTAACAATGTGTTGTAAAAAGCGTTTTTATTCATTGGAATCAAAGCCTGCTTGTTACTGCTTGCGATATGAGAAAAGAAAGTAAAAGTAACTAACAATAGTTGTGCGACCAGGCTTCAAGCTTCGCTTTATTAAATTTTAATATGAACTAGTGATACGTTTGCCCGCCTTTTTCATGGCACAATTAATTTTAACATTAATATTCTATAGATATTCTATTTCACGAAGGCCGTTAAATGATTGAAATTTGAACTTTATTTCAATTACATAAAGGTCATCATACAGGACTTCGTGAGATAGAATGACTACCATAAATCGTTCAAAACTACAAAATGTTTTTACAAATAGTGTCCGTTTATGATGACATCAATTTTGGAATATCAGTTGTTAGAGTCTGAATTATTCAATGACAATGGTAGCTTGAAATATAAAGCTTGAATGACCCAGTTTAAGACTATCAAAAAGAGGAAAAAAAATATATAATTATCTTCAGGGAGGCTAGTGGCTAAACAATAACTAAGTTGATCAAATGATCTGTAAGGTTGAGCTGCGCTTGCCGCGGTCATTGTTTGGATCAGTGACCATTCTTAACACATTGAGACAATTCCGTGCCTCGGAGAGCACGTAAAGCCGTTGGTTCGATTTATCATACGAGTACGAACATCGATGACAATTGTTAGTGGTAGTCAGGAGCCCAAAAAGTCTGATAATCAGTCTATCCTCCGAATAATGGTATTGCACAGAAATTGGGCCACGGAGGTTTGATAGCAGTCACTTCGTGATCTTCAGCCCCATCTGGGTAGACTGGAAGCCGATCCTAACGTAGTTGGGAAAAGGCTCGGAAGAAGAAGACTTACCATAAACGTTAATGACGTTAGGAGTTTCGAGAATGTAAATATGCAGCCCAAACAAATCATAACATTTCTTTATCCACATAAAGTGACAGAGAAACAAATGAGTGTTACCATAACAGTACTAATCGATACGACTCGTGAGGTCCAATCGATTGGCTTTATAAATCAAATAACAAAACCAACCAATCGGATTTATAAATCGAATAAATTTTCAATTAGCCGCCGGCTTCGGTTAATAGGTTACCATTTATGTGGATTAATATCTCGTGACACGGCGGCGATGAGTTACGAAATCATCTTAAAGTTTCATTAACTAAGTACGCTAAAACAGAAGTTTGCTTTTTATATTATTGTAAATTAAGTTGAATTAGCAGAAAAAAGTTAGCATGTCACATCATACTTTATTGAGATGAAAATGACAAACACCGTAAATGTTAAACTGTCACAGAGGTCTAGTAATGCGTTTTGGCATAAATCCCTTAGGTTTTTAAGCGAACCTAAGTACTTAGTATGATTAGCTTAGGAAATACCAGTGGTCTTTTTTTCTTTAGCGTCTGTACCTATACCACTACGCCAGTGTACTATGAGTTGGTCGCAATTCAAATACTTTACGTTCCCATTGTTACTCCCATGGCGCACACGATTCTAAGAAAGCGACACGTAAGCACTCTAACATTCGGGTTTTCTCAGAAAGGTGAGGTTTTTAATACCGCCATTTCGTTCCAACATCGGCAGAATTTAATTTGAATGAGCATTGCTGCAGTTTGTGTGCGAAACCAGAATTTCAAAGACGTAACTCTTCGATAGAGTATTTACTTTATTAATATTGAAATGCTTCATTGTTTTAGTTATCATAAGCAAGTCGCCTTTGGTTCTACTGCTAGGTCAAGCAAAATGTTATTAGATTTTTCTATGAAATCTCAGTAGCGGCTCGGGGTTTATGCTCGGTTTATTGCAATACCCTCGCCAAGTACCTATTACATATATTATCTGTGACGCTCGCCCTCTATTACAATGGGCCTTAAAATATACCTGCGAACTGGTTTTCGTATTTGACTCGATTAGCTACACTTCATATGGGATTACAATGCGGTCAATTAGGGGGTCATATATTTCATCCTTTTTCTTCTAACAACACAATACAATCTCTGCTATACTTTTAAAAAAATATCTATATTGGAAACGAAAGTTAATCACCTCAACACGTAATTCAAAATACCCTTCATTGCTTTCTTCTAATATTAATGTTGTCTAATGATCTCATACTAAAAGCTCGACAAGGAATCACAAGATACTCTTATCAAATAGAGATATCGGAAAGAGAAATTCAAATTACCCATGCATCAATATGGTAATCGTAATCCTCACATATCAGCCCTCATTACCCACGTTGTCAGAGCTAGAAAGTAAACCAACACTCCTTTAAACAGTACGCTTAAAAGGAACCGACATTTAACCTCATTTATATTGAAAACCCTTGCCACGTTGCCTAATTTGTCCACAGGTTTCTATTCTAAAGTGGCGTAATTAACTTTATCTATATGAATATTGTTTAGACCAACATGCTTTACATTTGTTTTGTCACTTTGTGCTCTGAATTTGTCACTATAAATTTCTGTTTCAAATTGTCCGTTTTATCAATTGAAATTGGTAAATGGTTCTCAACGAGACTATAATTTTCTCTTACTTATAGTCTAATCCCTGTCATTCTGTGAAGAGACCCGTCCCGGCAGTGGGGTAATGTAAAGGGTTGATTATATTATGTAATATTCTCTTAGACTTTGACTGCCTCATTAGTCTAGTCTAAAGGTCCTGCGATCGCTTCCCCGGGTAGAGCAGTGTTATTAGATTTTTCAATAAAATTCTCAGTACCAGTCGGAGTTTGGTATTTGTGCCCGCTTGCTAATAGACTCGCCCCCTATTATATGGGACCTAAGCATACCGGTGATCTCTACTTAACCCTTCAATGAATACAGGCGTGAAGGTGTGCTAAGTTCTAAGAAATTATTTAGTAGTGAGGATCAGACTACTTATACAAAACATAAACCATTAATGCAAGGAGCTTAAAGCTTAAAGCAAGCGTGCTACATCTTATTTTCTTTTTATTCATTTTCTACGGCGCCATTACACGCTGTACTTAAAAAACGCAACTCAATTGAAACAACGGCTTCCTGGTGAATACGTAACGACTAGCCAAATAAATAATCTCTTTCAAAATAGCAGGCGCCACTAAATAAAGAGAAAAAAAAAGTTCTCGAACACTGTCCTTTAGTGTCACCCTTCTAAGTGATCCTTGAAAGCGTGAATGATCTTGTAAATGAAAAAAAAATCTTGCCAATCGCTCGAGACTTCGACAAACGGTTCGAACAATGCATGACAGAAACATGACACCCGAAGAGATGGAACACGTGACACTGTTACGATGGGTTTTTGTTCCAACGACCGTGTTCGAAGAAATAAGTGAGGGTTTTTCTGCGATTGTCTGTTGTTCCTGTTAATTTGTATACAAAGAGTTTGACACTATAGTTAATACCTTACGTGTTTATTTTGTACATATTCTTCCGTAAAAAAAACTGCCTCATTAGTCTAGTGGTCCTGAGTGCGACTGTTAAGCGAGAGGTCCTGGGTTTTATTCCCAGGTCGAGCAAAGTTTTATTGGGGTTTTCTATGATATTCCCAGTAGCAGCTCGGAGTTCGGAATTTGTGCCAGGCAGCTTAGGCTCGCCCTCTATTACATGGGGCCTAAACATACCGGCGAATTGTGGGTTTACATTATTACGCCTCTGCCTAACCTATACTCCCCGGCTGTATTCCCCGAAGGGAAATACAGCCACACAGATTGTTATGTATGTTATACTCTTTCGAATATTACCTATTAAGATCCGGGTTCTAAAGATATTTATAGACCTTTCAAATCCCAAATTTAGAATTCTTATCTGGGCACACGTGGTGTTCGCTTATCAGCCACGTAGGTGTCAATTGTTTCCAAAATCCATTTCGTTTTAATCACAGCTGTTTCAAGTTATTAAGTAGTCTATTCATAGCCGTGTCCATATTTATCATTCAATACCTTTGTCATAATTTATCATTTGAAAGCGTTTAGGTAGATTAGGTTATTACTCATAGTGAAGTTAGTTGAGTTGTTTAAATTGAAAATATTTTAACCGATAAAAAATAAAAATCTAACTAACAAATACCTTTCAGATAAAGCCGTATGTTTTTATCACTAATAAGAAAAATAATGACTGAATCATACATTTCCAGTGAACCAATTTAAAATTAATACAGTTTCTAATTGTTGATTTTCCTTATTTTATCTCAACTAAAGTGTTTTTCTGTACTTCATACAAAGGATCACAATATTTGCCACTTGAGGCTTCACAGTCTTCACGCCCTCAATCTGTCATATTCACATTAACTTCTTCAGACGTTGCCAGCAAGAAGACATTCCATTTAACATCAAAGGCATATAGTTGACAATTCCTTAACATCCATCTCGGTGTTGCGAGTAAAAATTAAATGGTGTCTTATCTTTTGTTGACAGCAATTGAGTGATCGCTTTGTGTTAAAAAGTGAGTTGTATCAAAAGAAGACCGCGTTGCGTGTATTTTAAATGACTCCGTTTAAAATGTAATTATTTTTAGTCTGTGTCAACGTTTTGAAGTAACGAACGTTGGTCTTGCAACTGAAGCATTGTTTTTGTTGGTCATTTTACTCGTTTGAGCAATAATTTTAATTAAAATGATTGAATAAACGATTATATGTAGGAATTTCTATGTACTATAACTCTGTTTAAAAGATAGATTTAATATGCTCTAAAGCTGAATGCACCTGTAACTGCGGCTAGATAATAAAACTACTCAAGAATTCAATTAAGTAATAATTCAACTTAAAATTACAATTTACACCATAACATAGATCACATAATGAAATAGGAGATTCCTGGTTTCACATAATTCTTCGATTGTAACGAGTAACGAGTTCAATAACTGATTTTCCATACATAAGTTACGAAGCAAGATTACCAGTTTCCAAGCAATTAACTGGATGCAACAACATAACTATGAAATTGAAAGTTTTTCTTACAGATTTGCATAAATGTGATCTTGTCTGTAAACTTGAAACATTCGATAATAACCGTTAACGTGTTGGAATAAGAGATTATGTTATTTAAGTAACCTGTATAATATATAATTGTAAAAATTCTCAAGGTTTGCCCATTGGCGCCTCCAAGAGTCCTTGAGTTGGTAGCAACTCGACAGCCCTTGAATGGGTCAAGAAATATGTGAGAGGTGGAAGCACCAACTAAAAATGACGTGGAATTCTGTGCTATTAATTACTTCTGGTATGTATTGGAAGTTTATCATTATAAAATCCGATTTACTTTAAATATAGATAGCAAATTATCATCTTTATTGGAAATCAGTTGATTTTAATTGGTTAATTATTTATTTAGTTTGTTAATTTGATTTGGAGATTATGTTCTAAGAATTAGTGAAACAGTATTCAAAATATTTGGCTGAACTTTGAATTATGTGTCTTTACTTTGCTTTGTTTTATATTTCGAAATGAGTTTCGTAGGAAATCTTGATATTTAATGTGCAATTATCTTAACTGCTATCACGCGGGACTGAATGTGTGGTTCTGATATTTATTCCCTTGTACATATCACTAGTCGGCATCGGAAATAAATTGTTAAAAGTTCAAGAACAAAATGCTACTTTGTTTGACATTCCTAGTGTTGTTTATGTATGTTACATGCTCGTGCATACATGCATGTTGGCCTTATTTCATGAAAGATTTAGTATTTTGCTTAGATTTTTTCTTATATACATACTTATTTGGGGTGGTCACAACATCGAATTATCTAGTAAGGATATTGTTGGGAATAAAGAAATAAATAAATATGGGGACCTACATTCTAAATATCATTTAGTCAAGCGTAGCAATACTTCATTATTGCCTGCAGTAAGGCAGGCTGCATTTAGTTACTTATAATAAAAGAAAGATTTTATTTAGATGGCGTTACCACTACTTTAATAAAACTTGTGATGTTTTTTTTTCTCTTTTTATCATTCCACATCTGTTACGTAATACAACTATCTTCCTCGAGAAGTGTATTGATTTCTTTATCACTCGACCCGATAAATTCCATAAATGGAACTAAATTATAAACTAGTATAACAAGATCTGCATCGTTTACTCTTTTGAGCTTTATCTCGTTGAAATTAAAACTTACATTTAAAACTCGATGGGTCGGAACAAGATGGTAGCCCTGAGATCGCCAGAAGAATTTGCGTGGGTGTTCATAGCTTGTTTTCTTTGACTTTTCGCCTCATTAAGTGTTTGTATACACGCATTAGATACACCGTCGTATACATGATAAATGCTTGCCCAATATAACTAACTCTAATACATCTCTGTTATGGGAAACGTTATTGTTCAATTCACACATTTTTTAGTAAGTAAATGGTTGTTTAATTCCCGTTCCCAATAACTAATCCATCAATAGATTTACTTACTAGAAGTAGAATTTTGACATTTCTTGTATGGTCTTGTACGTCAAAATCCTATCTTTAATAAGCAAATCCACTATTTATTATTGGAACTGCAAAATTGAATTGTTTAGTATTGATTTATTGGTGTTTGTTTCATCTAGATGATTTTATCAGGTTTTGGAAATAAATAGAATGCTACTAAATTATATGTACATAGAATTGGAGTACACTAAGACATCAACACCCACTTTACAGATATATTGACCAAAGGTAGACGCAATAAAAAAAAACAGATACTCAATTACCCATCTCTCATTCACTGACGAAGAAACTTAAGCCATTATCTATGCAAAGGTTGGGTTGTTGCCCTGACAAGTTTGTGTGTTACAATACTACGTGGGAGAGCCATGCTCCACCACGAATGGGCCGGCTCCACCAGATTGATACCACGGCCTCATATAAATCTAGCGTGAAACAACGCTTACGTTGTGTTTCGAATGAGGATACCAGCAGCCCAAACCTTTTTAAAAGGCCGGCAACATAATTGCGACTATTCTGGTGTTGCGGGTGTCCATGAGCAGCGGTAATCGCTTATCGTCAGGTCTGTTCGTTTGCCATCTATCCCATAAAAAAACTTACACTCTATCAACTCAAACTACCCTTTTGAGAGACACTGGCGTGATGGTAGGTATATCAGTAACTCTTAACTCGAGTTCTGCTACATAGGTAGCTGCAGTTAGATCAGCTTCTGACTAATTCAATTAACATAAAACACGTCACATAAATTCAAATCCTCTTTTATCGACTTCTTCGCTTCGTATAGCTGGTACTTTAATTTCAACATCGTCATATTTAAGTCGAAATCGGTCCGGGTTCCCATATCACATCACATATATTTACATTTTACAAGTTAACCACCCGTTATCATACCGTTTTTATCATTAACCTTTTACTATACACAACTTTTAACTAATTCGTAACTCTAAACCGGCAATAGCTTCCTTCAAAGATAGTGCGGTGACATTTCACAACACTATTATCCAGATTACATTATCGATATCGTTTAAGTATCGATATTTCGTAACATTTTCTGTTATCGGGCAATCGATAACCTTTATTCAAGCTTCCGCGGTGACAACTACAAGAGGCGGGGAAAGTAAGATATTGTGAGGTAAGCTTCTGTAGAAATTATAAATGTATTTAGCCTTCGTGCTGATAATGTACCAACTAGTTTTTTACTGGAAGACACTTTAAGAAAGTAAATTTTCATGGTTTTTATAGCCTAAAATAGTTGTCCTTATGATTCAATTTACAATGATTCCTTAAATTTTCCCCTATAGGTATTACAAGTCAAGAATTTGCAGAGGTTAAATGTCTGCTGCCCCTGTGGCGAAAACTCATGAATGTTTTTATGTACTACTGTTTTTGTGTTTTTATGTGTATATATTTATGTACATAAATATATACACTCATGCCTTTCTCCCCCGGCAGAAATATAGACCGCCACTTGCTACGATTCTTGTAGATATACTTCTTTTGCTTCTGCCACATTCATACATCTTCTACGCGCCGGTTGGGAGTACTGTGCATCTGACCTTTTTAAAGGACCTCGTCAATAATATCGGCCAATGTCCTTCTAGGGCTAGCTCTTCTGATGCTGCCGTTGATATTCGCCTTATACATTTATTTCGTTAATCTTCTTTCAACATGTCCAAACCATCCATACCATCCTTATGTACTTATTCCGATATAATAAAAGTTAATTATTCCATCTCCTTCATTTACATTCTTGATTATATTACGAAACAGGCTTTATAATTGCCAATATTAATCACACCAGTATCTATCTTGAGACGTACTGAATAATACCATCACGACTGCAGTTTTATGATACAGAATGCCTAGGCACGTTGTAAAATGAAGTAACATTGTAAAACGGTAAATACAAACGGCTACATTCAAGCTATACATTATACGTATAATAAGCTGAATTCACATCGTAGTAATATTTATATTTGAGATGGAAGAACTTTGGTGCTAAGTTCGTCTAGGTTCATACCATCGCAATGCCAAATATTCTGCCGCTATCCAATAATGTGCTAATACAGCGGCTCCCAAAGTTAGCTGGAAACCGAGCCATATCCCAAAAACAATCAACCAAAAATAAAAGATTTTTCAGAGCATATAAAATATTCGCTGGCGACTCGTGGGTCGCGACTCACAGTTTGGAAAATGCTGAGCTAGAGTAATGTAGCCAGAGACGGTTTGGACATGTGGAGAGAATGAATGAAATATGAATAACGAAAGAAAAGTATACAGCGAATGTCGACGGCAGCGTCGGAAGAGACTTATAAGGACATAAGCCGATCTTATTGGCGTGGTCCTTCAAAAAGTTCCGGTGTGCAGTACTCGCAACCGAGCGTATGTATGAGAATATGTATGAATGTGGCAGAAGCATTAGAAGTATGCACGAATCGTAGCAAGTTGCGGTCTATAGTTTCTGCCTACTGTCGGAAGAAGGTGTGTGTATGTATGTATGTATGTATGTATGTATGTATGTATGTATGTATGTATGTATGTATGTATGTAATTTAGCCAGTTTAACTACTGGACGAATGAGAATATAAAAATTTGTCAAGATTGTTGCTATCGTCTATAGGCTGTGGTTGCCGATTTTCATCAGGTGGTCTGCATGCTTTTTTATAAGTTTTAAAACAATTTTTTTTTTATTATTTGTATGCACTTCCATGCTTAGATTTAACAGCTAATTTTGCAAAAGAAAACGTCACCTTTAAGACGTGAATTCAGAATGTGTATAGTACAGTAGCCTATTAATAAAGAAAAACAAAGATTCTAGTTAAAAGTGGTTCTAAGTTTTTAATTTTTTTATGGGATACTCCCCGTAAACGAGCAGACGGATCACCTGATGGTAAGCGATAACCACCGCCCATGGACACCCGCAACACCAGAGGAGTCACAAGTGCGTTGCTCGCCTTTTAATAGGGTTTGGGCCTCCGGTAACCTCCCTCGCTCGGCGTAACACAACGCAAGCATTATTTCACGCCGGTTTTCAGTGAGGCCGTGGTATCACTCCGGTCGAGCCGGCCCATTCGTGCCGAAGCATGGCTCTCCCACGTTCAAAATTTTAAAGTTTATAACATAAGCTCTCCCTTTGCTCATGCAGCATATTCTTTGATTGTCTTTTGTCTACGCCAGCCAATTTAACAAAATCCTTCCCTACCTAATACGTATTTGATTGCTGTGTTCCGGTTCAAAATAGGTAAATCCCCGTCTATGAATAACGGAACGCAACCGACAGTTTCTGAGAACGTTTTCGCCACATCTCATGTTCTGGACTTAATTATAAACGTTGAAATTTGTCGGTAATCAGGTGACAAAGTATTATTTGAATAATACAGCTTGTTTTAAGAAGTTAGGTGCTTACTTGATAACATAAATCATAATGACATCCTTGCAGATGGATTTAAATAACAACTGCAAAATACTTGCATTGCTTGTAAGAAATTGCTTGCCGTAATTCTAAAAAAGCTCCTTACAAATTATCACGTTTTGTGAACTCAAAGAATAGTCATCTTTATCTTGTGTATATATTTTTAAATATAGGTAGGTACACATATGATAAACTGCTAATAAATAAACTAATTACAAGTAAATAATATGAGAGAAATTTACAATACGATACAGGAGACAATCCTACTATGGTTACTACGTTTTTTAAAAAACTAAAAAAATCTATAAATGATTTTGTTCTTTTGAATAATAAAATAAAAAATAATAAACCGATACCCATAAAATTGTGAAACGTTTTACCAATAGAATAAACAACAGCCTGTATACAACCACCAAACTACCTTTTGACACACTTTAACCCAAAGAAATGCACAATATAGTACACAATAGTGTATGGGGCCTTCCAGGAAATTTCCGGGGCGGTCCTATTAGCGAATGGGCGATAAGTAACATTTTGTTCTTTATTGAGACTCTCACATGTGTGTGTGAAAGTACAAACAGAGCTGACGTCATACTCTTTAAGCCAGCCTGTGGCAGGATCGTGGCAATCGTTACCAGCCAGTCCCAATAAGAAATCCGTCGATAGATTTGCTTACTAGAGGTAGCATTTTGACATGACTTGTATGGACTATGTCAAAATCCTATCTCTGGTAAGCAAATATATCGATGGTCAAATATTAAGGTTTCATTTGAACATAGGTACAGAACCCTAAAAAATAGTAAACGTAACGTTTTCATTAAAAAAATACTACCTGTATATCTCTATATGAGGAAGAGGAAGAATCTATAATAAATATTTAATATCCGTACTTAGCTAATAATGTCTTCAATATTCTCCATTCTCCTTTTCAGCATCAATATCCAGTAGTAAAGACGAGGCAAATACAGGATTTCCCACGCTAATGTTCTTACAATGTGTATATTGACACTGACACTTAGTGTCTCGGAGTGTCACGACACCTTTGTCACTCCGTCACGTACATCTCACGCCTGACTTACGTAGGTATTTGTGAAAACAAAAGTTGCAGAAATTGCTTATGTGAAGTAATTGTTTTGTTTGAATGTGTTCCTAGCAATCAGGCTTTTATTGTGTCGGCACGAGACAGTAACAGTCCTTTTTTAACACATATAACATATCATCACGCCTCTATTCCCCGAAGGGTTAGCCATGGTTGGTTATCGGTTTTTTAGCGGATACATTTCGAAGAGTATGCAGCAGATCTCCACGTTCTTATAACCCCTTGCCTTGCCCACAAAAAAAACGACATCGATTCTGGGTGGACATTCCAAAAACCTGAACGAAACGCTTAAAGTCTACGTTTATCATGCCTACCGCTGAAATGGTGTGCACTTCCCGAGTGGGTCTTCCTCGATAGATATAGGTTATTTGGGTGTCTTTAAATCACATTCCGTCCGTCAATTAGGACTGGTCTACTCAAAGCTGCTATGGTTCTTTCCTCAAAAGGCCATTTCAGACATTGTCCCACTCACATTATTTTATGTCTGGACTTTAAAAGAGACCATGATTCTCTGAGTTTGTTTCGGTGTTTCTTTTCAGAGGTCGTCAGTTAGGAAATGCCGAAGCCATCTAGCTATAAAAAAAACAAACCATAGACTCGTAAAAGTGTCTCTAAAGATCTACTTACAGAAATAAATATCATTTCATTTCACAAACAATAAGTGAATTGGTTTCTTGTAGGGAAGCGCGAAAATTCTTCGTAGAGACCTTCGTAGATCGCAGTGTCGCTTAACAACAAGCAAACTGGCGGCGGCGGTAAAAAAAAAATAGTTTTCATCCTTAGACTATTTAGTTTTAATCATACCTAGTGCGTTGGAGCGACTGCTTTATATGTCCTCTGTTCAATTCCCAGGCCAAGCAGTGCTATTGTGATTTTTCCATGGAATACTCAGTAGTAGCTCGGAGGTTTAGATCAGTACATTACCCATTTAATGGCAGTAGGTTCGCATCACAAGCGGTGTAAACATCTTTATTAGTAGCGCTATGATCCGCTCCGGACGATACTTCTTTCGAACCCTTTAGATAATATTGGCATGATGTTATAATAATAGAATATGTACTATATACATTTCAACGCTAAAATATGTATACCTAAACCAAAAACTAGTTCCTACACGTGCAATATCAAAAATAAATGCTATTACCTCGTATGTGTACAAACAACGTAAATCATAGACAAGAATAGGTCACCATTGTATACACGCAAGGAACTTATGAGTTATGAATATGGTTTTCCACTGTCACTTGCCGACTGGCCTATGATTCGAGTTTATGAGTGAGTTATAGTAATGAAGGACGCTTGATTATCATGAGTATAATATTTGTTATAACATATTATATTTAGGTACTTGACGTATCTACCTATAAATGGAATTTGAGAGGACCACGTTATTTGAAAGAAAACAACACTAAAGCCACTTTTTTTTTTTTTGTGCGTTTGGAAATCCTCATGGACATCCGCCACCCGGGGAAGGCGGCGGGGTGTGTCGGACTCCACCCAAAGTGGGTGACCTACCGACTAAAACCACACGGGTGTTTCGCCTCACCACTTTTTGCTGGGGTTACGGGAGCGAGGTTTCATTCCTCCGCGACCCCAGCAGTGGCAGACCGCCATTGCGGTCTCCGGCTCTGTTGAGGGGGACTGTTTAGATCCCCCATCTGCCAATCCACTTGAACACTAAAGCCACTTGCACCAACTTCAAAATTAAATTTAAATTGTATTTAAACACGATTTTTCATAGAAAATTTGTGTTTAAATACAATTTAAACACATTGAAGAAGTTGGTGCAAGTGGCCCAAGACATCACCAAAAAGATTTTTTTACGATTGTAAACATTTATTATTTTTGGCGGCTTTTCTTCATGGAACCCACTATTTGGAACCGTGCAGCAAGTTTTTGCCATTTTATCATTATATAATGCTCTAATTTAAATTGGACATTGACTTTGTTTTAATAATATTTAAAAAAATAAAATTCATTTGAATTTTAAAAACCAGGGTTTTCAGCACGAAAATAAAATTCCATGCAGTTAGCTAAAATTTAAATAATAAAATTATGAAAAGAAGAATGAATCATAGTGCGGCGTCCTGCCCATTCCCACGGTATAATACCTCAATACTGTTTGCACTGCACCTGACTACTGCAAACCCAAGGTTCTTCACCCCACTCCTTATGTAATGTTAATACGTTCCCGGCAACATCTGTCTGTCCGTATGTCACATTGTTCCCTAACAGATTTGCATATAAATAGCTCGGAGTGGGAGTTTGCACGCTTAACAAATAGCCTGGATTTGTTTTTCTTTGACTGTATATCTGCATGTCTTAAGTTTGAAACCACTGATGGTGTTTTCATGGCGGCGCAACACAGGTGAATACAAAAGGCTTGAATCGTACGAAGAGCAAAGTGAAAGAGAGGTACACGTGACACACGTCAAGCTATACAGATGCTAATAACAATGACTGCTATTGCGACGGAATACGGACGTTTCAAAACCTGATTACTTGATGAATCGTGTTGTAAACTAGTATTTTTTCACAGACATTTTGTCACGAAATATTATTTAGCGTCAACTCGCTATACATTAAATATAGTTTAACAATTTTAAAATATCATTTTTTTTCTAGTTCACATTTATGAAAAAAGTTTTGTATGGAAAATAGACATAGCTCACAACTTGTAAATTTCGAACAAGCTCTCTTAAGATACATGTTACCCTAGCTTGGTACTTGGTTTAAAAATTTTAGTAATTATTGAATAAATAAATGTAATAAGTTATCCTACTAATATTATAAACGTAAAAGTTTGTGTGGATGTATGGATATGTGTTACTCTCTTTAACGCTAAGACCCAGTTTCACCAATTTCTATTTAACAAGGCATTAACTAATCAGCATTTAAAATTAACAAAGCTGTTAAAATAAGATATGTCCCACCACGAAAATGTAACAGTGCGTTACTAAATCAAGCATTTATTGAATGATACACAAAGCATTCACTCACATTCTAATACGACCAAAACAGTAAGTCATAGCAACGTATATCAATTATACTGATATGTCAAATATTGTAACTAGTCGTATAATAATGTTATACGGCCGAATTTATTACATCGTTCTTTTTCTCTAATTCAAAAGCAACCGAGGTATTTATAATTTTGATAGATAAAACGTCAACAATAAATTGTCAATAATCATTTTTGTGTTCTGTTGTGCGGATTTTTTTCATATTTTTAAATTATAATCTCTGTGAAAAGTACCTTCACCCTTAGCCCTCGCCATGAGAAATATCTAAAAAACATTCACGCTGAATTTTTCTACGAACGAGAACTAAATTTTTGTATGTCTACAAAGATGTTATGAAGAATAAAATATGATGCAACTGCAAATAAAAACGAAGATTGGAGCAAACCACAATCACTTCTTCGAGCTTTTTCAATGCCATGGTACTCAGTGTCATGGAACAATTCAATATGTGGGGATAATATACAATATAATATTCTCAACAGGTAGGAACTAATTTTGAGTTATCTATATGAACTAAATGTTTATTACTATTTTATTTCAGTGTTTATTACTGAGGTAAAATGTTATTGCACCTTTTTCAGATCAGATTTCAAACTTCGATAAATGACGAATTGGTGCAGAGCAAACTGAATTACTTATTGATGACAAATCATGAAAAACATGGTGAGACTGAGGCAGCGATGACACAGTAGCTAAAAGAAAAATCGAAATAACAGAAAATGAAGAATGAAATATCTACTCCAAATTAATTCGAAATAAAGTCGAAAATGGCTGATAATAACATAAGCAGTTTTATTTATTTTATATATAATAACTAGCTTCTGCCCGCGACTTCGTCCGCGTAGCGTGATGATATATAGCCTATAGCCTTCGTCAATAAATGGGCTATCTAACACTGAAATAATTTTTCAAATTGGACCATTAGTTCCTGAGATTAGCGCGTTCAAGCAAACAAACAAACTCTTCAGCTTTATATATTAGTATAGATTATATCTTTACCAAACTATAAAAATAATAAGTATCCTACACACCAATAGGCCTTCGCAAAAAACTTCCTGTTTAGCCTAAGTGTTGAGCTCAGTTAGTAGGTCCTAAGCACGATCGCTATGCTACAGGCTATGACTTCGATTCCCAGGTCAAATAAAATGTTGGCTTATTGGTTTTTTCTATGAAATTCTCAGAAGCAGCTCAGAATTAGGATTTGTGCCCGGTTAATGGCAATAAGCTAGTTCTCTATTCATCCAAGTTTTCTAAAACTATCCAAAATAAAATGATTCGCCTTAATCAGACCTTCATGAAAGAGTCTCCTTTGTTCTTTTAAAACGATTTTGACAGTACACAAGTCATAGTAACAGTGTGTTAAAAATTTAACAGACCCGCAGAGCAGTGATTAGATTTAACAGCTGATTAAGCAATTTAACAAGCCATTAGCATGTGGTGGGACACTCACAAACCTTAACAGTGTGTTAAAATATTAACAGGCTGTTAAATTAACAAACATAGTATGGTGAAACTGGGTCTAAAGGTACCTACTGGAAGGATTTAATAATAAACTTTACAATAATATACATAGCTTATACATCACAATAACACATAGGCTGTAATTTAAATATCTACCCGGACGAAGTCGGGAGCGAAAGCTAGTATTTATATAAATAGTTGGACTGTTTAATTTCTTTAGCACGGAATGCATTGTACCTACATATAACATATATCGACAAGATATTATAATATTGAATTCAGGCCTGGTAACCGACGTTTCCCCGAAGGCTTTCCGAACGCAAATGAACCAACTTTAAATGGGCAGTGCGTGACTTAGTTCACATGTTGAAACCAATGGTACTTCTGTTGTTTCTGCCAGTTGTTGGAAAAAGATATTGTTGTCAATTGTTTGTTGTATCGCGGAAGTAAACGTCAATTGATGGATGGGTTGTCATGCGTCTCGGCAATAGACGCGTTAATGATCTGAAGCACTGTGCGTTCATGACAATACATGGTAGCAGAATCGTGTGCGCATATTTGTATCACAAAAACTTTTGTGTTTTGTGTTATAAATCCTACTCTATTTATTTAAGCGTATGTACATAACATACCATCACGCCTGTATTCCCCGAAGGGTTAGGCAGAGGCGTACTAATGTACACCCACGGTTCGCCGGTATGTTTAGGTCCCATGTAATAGGGGGCGAGCCTATTGCCATTAACCGGGCACAAATTCTTAACTCCGAGCTGCTACTGGGAATTTCATCGAAAACCCCAAAAACACTTTGCTCGACCTGGGAATCGAACCCAGGTCCTCTAGCGTAGCAGTCGCGCTCAGGACCACTTAGCTAATGAGGCAGTTTGTAACGCGTATGTAATTGTGGTTATATGGGGACGCCTTTGGCCAGCAAGGCAGGAAGGTGGCCTAAGCTTTGGACAGTAATGGCTAACGAAAAAAAAGTATCATAATACTATCTTTAGGTAGTGTTTATTTAGAACCTTTTATGTCTATGTCATTCTAATTAGGTTCACACGCCTGTTTATTTCACTAAGAAGCGCTAAACGAAAGAAAATGTATATGTATCGATTCAATTAATAGATTAATTTAGCCAAACGTAAGCTAAATATATTCATAAATTGTGCATTTACTGAACTTTTGTCTGTTCAATGGATGTCTATACCTAAGCTATTGCTCTTAGTTACCAGTCCACTAATTGTGTTGTTGGAGTGTTTCTGGGGTTTATCACTATACCTTAATTAATTTAACAAGCACAGTAAAGAATAATGTATCGATTCACCCATCTATGTTGCGGGTGTCCATGGGCGGCGGTATCGCTTACCATCAGGTGATTCGTCTCCTCGTTTGCCTCCCTACCCCATAAAAAAAGTTTCTGTCGACGACTTGAGAAAGATCTTACAGCACAATGTATTTTTTATGAATCCAACATCACACCATCTGGTTCCAATGTTTGGTTCGTTAGATCCTCTGAAAGTTGGGACAATGAGTATTAAATATTATTGTATTGCACTAAGATCCACGTGTTAGGTGCAAGACACGAGGATCATCTTCGGAATGGCTTTCAGCTGGTGGAAACTGGAAAACTTAACCGCGTAGTCGCCCAACCACAGGGATTGTTTAATACCGATTGAAATTACTATTAAATGTTATTCCTAAAGTCGTAAATGAAGTGACAATATGGGTTAAAATTGGGAATTGAAAACCAGTCCACTGCGGATTGGAACTGTATTCTTTTGTTTTTGTTTTGTATATTTCTAATTGGCCCAAGTCTGAAAATGCTATAAAATGACATCTTTATTTAAAAGTAAAAGCCTGATGTTTAGATAAACCGATAGAGTTTAAATTTCGGAGATATTGCGGTAAGCAAATTGAAACCCTGCGAAATATTATCATCAGAACTCGAAGCTTTCTAATAAAACACTATTCCATGCGAAAATTTAATAAAAAACAATATCACATATTATGGTGATAGTATAGACGATAAGATGATAATAATTATGTCACACTTAATTAAACTTTGGACTAACAAAACATGCATCATGCAGAATGACATGGCAAAAACAGACTAGCAACACTAACATAAATTACGCGCACGGATCACCTCTCAGTAGGATAAGGATTAGGCTATAGTCCACCACGCTGACCTAGTAAGAATTGCCAGATTGCATAAGCCGCGCCGACAAGAAAATCTCTCAGGCATGCAGGCTTCCTCACGAATTTTTCACTCGTTCCTTCACCAATTAAACGCGAGACAATTAACTATTAATACACACGACTTCGAGAAGAAGAGGCGCTTGGCCTTGTTAAATTAAAACAGAACTATTTTTTTTATGGGATAGGGGAGTAAACGAGCGGACGGAACACCTGATAGTCAGCGATAACCGCCGCCGATGGACACCCGCAACACCAGAGGAGTCACAAGTGCATTGCCCGCCTTTTAAAAGTGTTTGGGCCTCCGGTATCCTCACTCAATCGGCGAAACACAATTCAATCGTTGTTTCACGCCGGTTTTCTGTGAGGCCGTGGTATCACTCCGGTGGAGAAGGCCCATTCGTGCCGAAGCATAGCTTTCGCACGTGATAGCTGCATTAAGAGCCTGGATTGTACCTATAAGTAGGTGACAGTCAAAAGAAGGACAGATTTGCATGCAAAATATTTTTTTCTGTTCTACTTCCTCGTAAATTCTCGGTTCTACTTCTAAATACCAACAGCCTCACAAGAACTTTATCTTTAAGATGTTGGTAGGTATTGCTAAGAATTTGGATTACAGAAAGTTATACATTAGAACAATCTAAAGTCAAACAAAGAATATTGAGTTAAATATTATGCATTGCGGTTTAAGAATGTGACGAACTACTGATTTATCAGACTACCTAATGGGTACGAGAACAAAAGTCAAATGTCTTGTATAATATTTTTTCCTTGTATTTAAACCAGTACCTACGTAGGTTAGTAAGGAATGCTACGCATGATAAAATAAATGTTAAAAAATAACTATCTTTTTGTGATATTTTTGCATTTTTCATGCTAAGATTTTACTCCTTCACTAAAATAATGTTAAAAAATAACTATCTTTTTGTGATATTTTTGCATTTTTCATGCTAAGATTTTACTCCTTCACTAAAATAATGTTAAAAAATAATTTTCTGCGCTTAGATTTTTGAATATTATACACGGGTTGTGATCTCAGATTATACATATTGTATAATTCCGTCTCTCAAGATACAGGTTTACACCTAGTTTGAGAGCTAGCACACACGGATACCTATTGTGATGTTTCCATAGATTTGTTTAAATTGTTAATACGCTCGGGGATGCGGGACGGTTCTCTGATGGAAGGCTGTGGAAAGCAGGAAGAGATGCGCACCGTGATCCCGTAAACCCTCGGCCGCAGTGTCGCCCATACAACACCGCGATCCGACTCAGTCGTGGTACCCTAACTTCCAATGGTTACTCCAATGAAAGCTTCTTGGGCCAAACCCCTAGGAACAGCCCCTCCCTGGTTTGCTACTTAGATTTGCCATGGGCCACGATTCACGATTACTAAGACCCCCGCCGCGACAAGGGGCATTAGCACTACTTAGGATTTAATTCCAGTTTCTCTAGCATAGCATTCGGACCTAATCTAATCAGGCAGAAATAAATATCATAGCATCTGAATTCCTTAGTCTGTTATACCTAATACGTAGGTAATTACAAATACCATCATACCATCACGCCTGTATTCCCCGAAGGGTTAGGCAGAGGCGTACTAATGTATACCCACAGTTCGCCGGTATGTTTAGGTGCCATGTAATAGGGGTTAATGGCAATAGGCTCGCTATTGCCATTAACCGGGCACAAATTCCTAACTCCGAGCTGCTACGGGGAATTTCATAGAAAAACCGAATAACACTTTGCTCGACCTGGGAATCGAACCCCGGACCTCTAGCGTAGCAGTCGCGGTCAGGACCACTTGGCTATTGAGGCAGTTGTAACAAATAATTGATGTGTAATAGTTTTATGAACATTCTTTTTAGTAAACGTCACCTGATAATAGGAATTACTAATTGTTAAGCGTAAAAAACATTACAACATTGTTATGAAATACCTAGTGAGTGAAATGTTTCTTTGGTGACCACATCACAATGCTACAGAGATAATTACAGGACATTGCGGAGGCCAAAGTACGAGTATCATTTCACCGACACGATTTTGGCGTTATCTGAGATCTACTGATCTTCACCCATCAGAGAGCCGAATACAGTCTATGCGTAAAATCGAATTAGTAGTAGTAGTAGTAGTACTAGCGTACTAAGATTATTCTTGACAGATTCGACAGATAACTGATTTTAACATTCTAAATCATCCGGTGGATGGAAGACTATAATAACCTTTGTCATTGAAATAGTGCAGTCACCTACCAGTGAGTTTTATAGATTATAACAAATACCTACCATGAAGTCTATTTTTATCTGCCTGTGGTACAGACAGGCTTACAGAATTACCGTGGGAGAGCCATGCTTCGGCACGAATGGGCCGGCTCGACCGGAGTGATACCACGGGCTCACAGAAAACCGTCGTGTAACAACAGTTACGTCGTGTTTCGCCGAGTGAGTGAGGATACCGGAGGCCCAAACCCTTTTAAAAGGCGGGCAACGCACTTGCGACTCCCCTGGTGTTGGCCATCAGGCGATCCGTCTGCTCGTTTGCCCCCCTATCACATAAATAAAAAAGAATTGATCATCATCATCATCATCTATCTGCCCTTGTCATCATAAATATTGGGACAAGGACAGATTCGATACAGTATGAAAAGATAAATCATTTATCTTTTCTTTGAAATTACTTTTTTTAATTTGCGTTGTTGTATTCTGCTAGTCCCATGCCACGGCCATGCTACATTTTTTTACAATGTTTTTTGTTTACTGAGTTTAGGCTTTTTAAGTTAGAAGCGTGGACTATAGCCTAATCCCTCTTATTGTGCGAGGAGACCCGTGCCCAGCAGTGGGACATATACTGGGTTGATTATTTAAGTTAGAAGCGTGACTTTAAATGAGGGGAAGCGTTGCAAGATTTGTCATTTTTGTTACGATGGGATATTATAATCAAAACGGATGCTGAAACCCAATACAACCAAATGAAAATTACAAATAATTACAGATAGTTCAACTGCAGTCGTCGTCCACTGCCGCGTCACTGCCACACGAATGAAAGTTGTATATTTACAAGCCCACGCACACATAGGGCCGCGCGCACAACTGAGTTGAACTATCTGTACGGCTGTATGCGACCACGGCTATAGGTAGTTATGATAAGTGTAAGTACCAGAATAACCCTTCAGGTAACTTTTTCAAACGCAAGGCCTCCCTCAGTCACCTTTAAAAATCTCAATATAAACATACATACATACCATCACGCCTGTATTTCCCGAAGGGTTAGGCAGAGTCGTACTAATGTACACCCACAGTTCGTCAATATGTTTAGGTCCCATGTAATAGGGGGCGAGCCTATTGCCATTTACCGGGCACAAATTCCAAACTCCGAGCTGCTACTGGGAATTTCATAGGAAAACCCAATAACACTGCTCGATCTGGGAATCGAACCCAAGACCTCTAGCGTAGCAATCGCACTCAGGACCACTAGGCTAATGAGGCAGTTTCAAAATCTCAATATCTTGCATTGAAACATATACTAGCGCTTACTTTTTAGTCGCCTTAGCCTCAGTGCCTGCTATAATTTGCAGCAACATTTGAACAAGTTGTCTGTCAGTTTAACTGGACGTTCAAGCCGGGTTGTTATTCAAAAAAACAGTTAAATAAATTACTCCATGCTGTTTTGTTTAGTTCGGGAGTATAGAGGTAATGTATGAGTGCTATTCTAGGGCATTATGTAAAGTAAATGGAAGTACTTATATTGGATTGTGACGCAATTGTAAATGCAGATTTCGTTAAAGCTTAAAACAGTCTGATTTAGCGGTTAAAGTGGCCGCCAGTACCGTTGCGTTGAGTGTCGTAAGTTCGATTCCCACCCGAGACAAATATTTGTGTGTTCTATGGGGTATTCGTTTTGATTTTGAGTGTAATGTCCGGTCATGAGCAGAGTTAGCCTAGTAATATGACCATGGTAATGCACCTCTGACTTTTTCATGTGCGTATTAATAGTTAATTATCACGCGCTTAAACGATGAAGGAAAACATCGTGAGGAATCCTGCATGCTTGAGAGATTTTCTTGACTCTTTCTAGGCCAGATGGCCTAGAAGGACTATAGGCTATTGTCTCTCTCTCTGTCACTCTGATAGGAGACCCGTGCCCAGAAGTGGGACAGAATAATGGGTTGATTACAAACCCAACTCCAAGCTGCTACTGAGAACATCCGTTCCGTCAGCTCGACCTTAGAATCAAACTCAAAACTTATAGCGTAGCCGTTGTGCTTAGGTCTCTAGACTTATTGAGAAGATATTTATTTTGCAAAGCTTTCCACAAATTTCTATATTCCATTGTCATCTACAAACAATTGTTAGTAGATAGATAACATTACATACCATCACGCCTGTATTCCCCGAAGGGTTAGTCAGAGGCGTACTAATGTAACACCCACAGTTCGCCGGTATGTTTAGGTCCCATGTAATAGGGGGCGAGCCTATTGCCATTAAGCGGGCACAAATCCCTAACTCCGAGCAGCTACTGGGAATTTCATAAAAAAACCCAATAACACTTTGCTCGACCTTGGAATCGAACCCAGGACCTCTAGCGTAGCAGTCGCGCTCAGGACCACTTGGCTAATGAGGCCAATAGATAACATTACACTGCAGCAGATATATATGCCTTGTATTTTTAAGTTAGTAATGGACAGTAACCAATTAATGAGCCTCAAGCATAGTGGCTGAGCAATTGGCTTATATGCCACGAAGCAATAAATATTATAATTATATAAATATTACATGTAGTTGTTTCGTGTCTAGATCGTGAAAAATTGTATTTGTAATTGCAGAAAAGTCTAGTGCGGGGAAAACCCGGGAATTTAGAACATAACACAAGCACCTACACGTCGGCATTCCCCGAAGGGTTAGGCAGAAGCGTACTAATATACACTTTCAATGTTTAAATGCAAGAAATTTAGATTTTTTTAAGTTACTGACGGAGGCTTTGCGTTTGAAAACGTAACTTTAAGAGTAATTCTGGTTCTACACGTACCATTACTACTGTATTCCCCGAAGGGTTAGGCAGCGTACTAATAAACACCCACAGTTCACCGATATGTTTAGGCATGTCATAGGATAGGGAGCGAGCCTATTGCCATTAACCGAGCATGAATCCTAAATACATAAAATCAATAAAAAAATTCTGACGGTCTTGAGTATTCATATGGCCTCCGCAAATGTCCTGCTGATCTGGTAATGCCGTGCAGCGGGTCGTTGAGCTCCCTAGATAATGGTTGAGCTACACGAGGACTGGTGTATGCGTGCCGTCAGTTAGGACAGGTCAACTCAAGGCTGGCATGGGTCTTTCTTCATAAGGCCTGTTCAGATTATGCCCTACATCGTAACACACATATCTTATAATACTACTACTACTGTCTGGACTTTAAGAGACCACGATTCTCTGAGTTTGTTTCGGCGTTTCTTCTCAAAGGTCGTCAGATAGGAAATGCCGGCGCCAACTAGTAAAAAAAAATGTAAAACGACTTGTAAAAGTGTCTTTAGAAGATAAATATCATTTATCAAATTCCGCTCTGCTACTGAGAATTTAGAAGAAAAAGGAATAAAAATGTCACTGAAGAAGATTCACATATTTATAATGAGATTGACTATTTACCTGATAAACATCTATTTCATTCACTCCCACTAATTTTATTATATCATGCCATGAATTGCGAATCCTTTAACCTCCAACCACTTACTCAATCATCTGAAGATACTATCGCTTTACGTAATCAAGAAATAACGACAGATTGCCGTCATTTGATTTGATTAAATTCAACAAAACCTTCATTAAAATAATCTCAAGTTAGATCTAGGTATCAGTAACATTATGTCCGTTTATTTGCTCATTCGCCTTTGCACTGTGGTTGGGCCGTAAATTTTATAGATATGATCAGAAACTAGGATTAATGTATGTTCAGAATTATTTTGTTTCTAAATTATTATGGTAAGTTGTAGTACTTACTGGTTTTGGTTCGTGACTCTGTCTTCTTGCGTCTTTTGTTTGTAAATATACGGACTGCCCATTTTGCTGTCATGGCGCATCCTTGCCTTAGCAAGGTCTATAGAAGTTAGTAAGTTATGGAAATTAGGATGCGTAGTTTCTTGCCGGCTCTCCTCCATAAAACTCACTATTTAGAACCGTGCAACTAGTTTTTGTAATAATGGTCTAATTGAAATATAACTTTTGATTCAGTATGATTCATTAGTTCTTTTTTCATCATAGCTTCAACTATTAATATCTAGAAGTTGATTATTATTAATAACGTTTATTCTTTATCCTATTTGTACTAGTTCTGTTGCGTTTCGACGCATCTGAATCCAAAATTAAAATGTTTTCATGAAATTAGACCATCCTCCCCAACAATTAATTGTTCGGAACAGAATGGTTCCAAAGATCAAGTTTTATACGAAAGAACTTCTCGGCTAATAACTGAGATAATTTATTATAGAATACCTTTTAACTTTTTACATAACGTGTCAAGCTTGCAGCAGTACCCTTCGGCTCTGAACTGTCCATAAAATAATTTAATTATGACATTAAACAGTTTAGTATTCGTAATTGAGATATTAACACACCAGAAGTGTTACTATAGAGTATCATTAGTCTAATTTAAATAAAAAGATGAGTGGACTAACGGTATCGATAATACAGTAGAATGAAGTGAGATGCAAGCGTACTTACCTACCTATATCGATATAATTATTAGAGCCTTTACCTCTTAATACCATATTAATAAGCGGAAATGTAACTACAAAAACCTACTAACCCGTAGGGTTCGGGCCCAGAAGCTGGCTCCTTCTTCTTTCTTTATTCTTCGTAATGGTTCTTAAAGTCAAGAAAAGACCATTAAAATTATTAGCTATGTTAAAGCTTAAAATAATTATAATAATGATTACGATTTTTTAAGTTTCGTTATCGGCATATTCTTATATTATATGATATTGTAGTATTTATCTACGTATGTTAGATTATTTTATATAGGTATTTTGTATGTAGTTTGTTTATTATCGTTTTTATATTGTTTTAAGTAGCTTTTATGGTAGAAAACTCAATTTTGAGATAAGCTCGCCTTTGTGCATTGTGTTTTATAATTATTACTAGCGACCCACCCGCGGTTTCACCCGCGCTGCGGTTGCACCCCGTCCCTAAGAGTTGTAGCGTGATGTTAAATAGCTTAAAACCTTCCTCTTGAATCAATCTATCTATTAAAAAAAACCGCATCAAAATCTGTTGCGTAGTTTTAAAGATCTAAGCATACATAGGGACAGACAACGGGAAGCGACTTTGTTTTATAATATGTAGTGATATTAATATTTCTGTGTACAATAAAGAATAATTAAAAATAGACATTCTTTACTCGTTTATACGAAAATATGAAACAGTTTGAATATTGAAACTTTTCTATCCCAGTCAAGAATCAAATGACACACATCACTAAATTTCTCCAACCGCTATCAAAACATAATTAAATCCTTAAAAGGATAATTAAGCAATAAAGGAACCTATTTGTAACGATCGATTTACGATCCTAAATCGTCCGAGGATCGAATCGAATGCGATCGATTGTTTTATCGATTCCCATAATTACGGCGCTTATGGTCATCATGGTTTATGGTATATTAACGGGTTTCTCATGTTCTACCGGCGTGTAGAGTTAAATATTGGTAATAATTTAAAGGATCTTCCGCTAAGTCGTAAAAAGATAATAGTATATTATATTTAAAACAACGTTATTCTTGTTTATACTAATTAGATACTTAACTAGTTGTATACCGCGGTAGTACCTACTGTTTACTTTATTTCCCCAGTTTATGAGATGTTTTCTTCTAATGATTTAATTTCTGAGATTTCATGATTATTCAGTGAATTCTATTTTACTTTATATCTATAGTAATAGTTTACAAGTATATTTTACTAGCTTCTGCCCGCGACTTCGTCCGCGTAGCGTCATGATATATAGCCTATAGCCTTCCTCAATAAATGGACTATCTAACACTGAAAGATTTTTTCAAATCGGACCAGTTGTTCCTGAGATTAGCGCGTTCAAGCAAACAAACAAACAAACTCTTCAGCTTTATATATTAAAAGTATAGATTATCGTTGCTAAGAAAAAAGACTTTTAACTTATCCTTTTATGGACTGAAGTAATGTTTGGATCTCAACTCTTGAAACGAGATTTATCCAACAATAGGACTGTAGAAAATTTCGTGATGACACTATCTAAATATCTTGATGCAAGAAATTAGACTCATGTTGGTACCTTATACCCAATCAATGGCTCCATTATAGTGCATTAGGACATAATACATCAATGACCTAGTACGTGAACAGGGAGAGAGACTCTCCCAGTAAAAAGAGTTTATGGGAATATTCTACACGTTTGAAAAATAAAAACTATACACCTAGTATAATTTTTAATAAGAATTTTGTTGATATCAATTTTATCTGTATTAAAATCACTTATGATTCTTACATCCTGGTTACTCTCTTTGACACACAGTGCGTGAAGGCGATAATTAAAACACCATTGCCTATAAAATACCAAGTACTAATAAAATATTTTTCATTCATCCCAAGTGTCAGGGCCGCTTATTCGTTTACCAAATGTATAGCACCCTAATAACATTTTTCACACGAACCCCTTGGAACTATGAGAACTTGAGTAATTATAGCTCAACGGTCAAGTGTGAAACGCGATAATAAGGGAAGCGACCATTTTTATTAGTCTACACAATATTTAATTTGATTATGACCAAGTCGATACAAGGCATTATTTGGGTGAATGAGTGAGGTATATTCGGTGTCCTTTTTTAACTTGATATATGGAATTCGCTTACATTTAAAGTATCTAAATTTCGTGTTCATTGTCCCTCACAATTTTGCAATATTTTTATGTTATAGACTTAGGCTACATTGCGAGAATAACATAGATTAATAGATTTTGGCGAAAGAAGTACTCAGCATTACCTACTTCAAAGATAATGGCAGCTTCGGACACAGTAATGGAAAAGCCTAGGAAGTTAAATCATCCCACCATCAGGTAAAAGCTGTAATGTTTTTCACTAAAGCTTTTACCAACTGATACCCGTGTTTTAAAAACAATAAACGACGGTTTGTCTATCTTATCAATGTATTCCTATGCTACTTGTGGCATAAGCTTCATTCTTTATAAACCAAGTTCCATTACTAGTGTTAGCTATTAGGTCGGTATTTGCTGTAAGGACAAGTAATACGCAAACCGTTCCACTTATAGTAGAATCCCTTCAGAACAGTCTTGAGAAATTAGTCAACTTTAAAGTAAACAGAATCACATTGCACCACCAGGTATTCATCCAACGACAATGTGTTAAGTCTCAAATCATCGACTGTTGCATCTGAGAGTGGTTCTTGAGTACCCTAAGCATTGTTTTCGCTTCCCACGTCTTTCGGAAGCATTATTGTAAATATTATGACTTCTATTACGTTACATACGATTCCAGTGTTTAAAATTGTGGACTTTATTTCCTTCGTCCGAAAACTGTTTAGAAACAAGAGTAACTTTTTGAGTTACGTTATTGATAAACAAATGGTTTCGGTAAATAGCTGTAATAAAAATATTTTTACTATTGTCTAGAAATATGAGAACACACGAGAAATAAAATTTTAGAAATCTTTAAAATCAGAATCGTTAATCTTGCGTTTAAAAGCAATCGGATCATCCATTGTACCAATGGATGTTATAGTCAAATAAGAGTATCAAATAATGCCTAAAGGTCAAGCAGCTATATCAAGCGCTTACATAAATCTACACTCCGGACTAGGCAGAAATTAGACAGTATATCGGTCCACATGGGTCAGGGCATAAACCCTGGTCCATGTGTTTTATAAGAATAAGAATTTGGATAAATAGAGCTAAAACTTGATTTGGCGAGAGATACTACAAACTTTTATTCTCCGAAAATGCCTTAGTTAATCAACGCAGCCGATGAATAATAAAATAATGTAATACCTTCGTTTATATTTTGCTTTTTAAATGATCTGTTAGTTCAATATAGACGCAATTTTCATAGCCATAAAATTTATCAACAGCGAATCTATAAACTGAACCTAACTCATTTCCAACTTCGTTATAATATTAGTTAAATTTCAAATATGGGATGACAAGTCATTAAAACACTTTGTCACTCCCATCACTTGCAGACTAACATGGAACGAAACGGAACTAATTTACCACATAATTGCAAAAGCTAACCAGAACACCTCATGATTAATTCTGCCTATTTAAATTGCGGTGTTTGCGTAAGATGGCGCCTGCAAGTGTTCTCCTATTAGTTCAATAAATTAATGCTATGATTGGCAACGATTCATTATTTTCTATAAACTTTACATAATTGTTAAGAGCAGATGTCAGTTTGTTAGTATTTAATTTAATTACTTTTCATTTCAGTCTTTTACACATACTTAGGTTTCTCTTACAAGTTTTGTATAAATAATAAAATTTATTGAAAAAAATGTACAAAATACGCTGAAGCATAAAATCATAGTATGTAATTCGTTACGGGTAACATTCGGAATGGCGACTTACCTCGGCACTACTTCCACATCTATCTATTTGCCGTACTTACTCGTCAACTTTGTTTCAATTGTTCGATTTTAGATGACATCTTATGAATCTGTCAAAATAATTTTATAAAATCCAAATGTGATTAAGTTGTTTAGTCTCAATCTCATGGAGTTGGACGCTTCAAGAGATAAGAAGAAAACCACTCACCAACTGGAATTATCATGTCGTAAATATTAAACATCGACTTATTATTTTCAAATAAGCAAACCCTGGTCAAGCCTAGTATAAATTCTTGGTGCTGTCAAAGCTGATATGTCGCTCGGAGCTAACGAAGTTTTTGTGCGTGCCTATTAGTATGAGCGTGAAGAATTCTAATCCAATGAACCAATGCATAGACAGGCTGTCAACACAACGCCCTACATTGCGACTAGTAACAAGAATATCTCACTTAAGTGGCGCCTAGTCTTTGACTGAAATAGGTCACTTCAGATCTTCCCGTGGGAGACAAATTTAGGATTTAGGTTGTTGAAAACCAGGATCTACTTTTGAATTTGGTGACTGGTTGAGTATTATTTTACGTCTCATTTGAATATCTACCAGAACTAATGAAAACTGAGTACCTACCTAGGTTATTTATCAGCAGATATATTTTTCTACGCCCTTCCACAACACGTGGGAAACATAAGGTTTTAAATTAGTTCTGTGTGTTACAATTAAAACAAGTTCGGTGTTTATTTTTTGTTCTTCGATTTCAGACTCTAAGGGCCAATTTCATAATTGTGTTTTTTTTTAAAACGCTTACTAGTAATGTGGGTCACACATTACTAGTATTCTTGTTAACCCCTCGTTCTAAGCTAAATGCTTGTGTTACGAGTGGGTTCACGTCGGTAGTGCAATGGGTAGGTTTCGAACCGGCAACCACATGATCGCAAGTCCGACGCCCTAGCCATTAGGCTACCGCCGCTTCTAAATTGTATTTAAACACGATATTTCGTAGAAATTTTGTGTTTAAATGCAATTTAAACATATTTAAGAAGTTGGTGCAAGCGGCGCTAAATCTCCAAAGACTTAGAGGCTTCCCCCAGTGGTTTCTTTTTCCAATTGACAGATTTCAGGTAGTATTGTAACAAAAAGAACATATTCCAATCTACATGTCTACAATTCTTAGCAACCACTAAACAAGTCTCCTGTGCACTCACCAGCCCTTTACTTTAGTCCTTCACATTCACACGAATAAACATATTAATCCTAACGATTCGCTTTTCAATCACACTCATTATTCGATACATAGTTCGATAGCGTTCGGAATTTAGAAGCTAATTGATTAAATTTATATCAAACCTCTAATTAATAGCAGATTTATATGCTCACTCATTTAAATTTCCAAGACACTATGGAAATATATGTGTTGTTTGGAAGACAGCGGGGATTCTGTAGAGGTGCCATTTGATGTCACATTTACCCATGCGGTCCAAAGGGCAAGCTACGTAGCAAGCTAACCGCAAATTTTATGTGCAGTTTCTATTTATGTATTTATGTTTTTTTAGCCTATTGCCCGAAATTGAGATCAATGAATCAAGTGATCAATCTGAGTGTGGTTTTCAACGCAACGGTGGAGTACGATAGGCTGGCCGATTTATGGAAATTGGGATGTTTTTTATTAGCATACATAAACCGCTCACATTTCCTACAAGCCGATATCCATTAATTCAATAGAATTTTAGAACCCATTTGCAATGTGAACAATCCACTCGTAATCTTAAAAGTGCGGGGTATATATTTTTATTAAAACACGATTGCTAATTAGTGCTAAATTATTATAACTACCAACCTTATAACCTCATGATATAAAAAAGCTTTTAATAAAAGATCAAATTCAATTGCCATAAACTGAACCATTTAATTTATAAACCAGAACAATAAAAAGAAACTGGAAAAAAACGCTTGAAACCCATAAGCCACCCATGACGAATCCCAAGCTCTAAGTCATAAAAGTTGACCCACAACAATGCATTATTTACCATTATATATCGGCAGGGCGACACACAGACTAATCACAAATATAAACATCACGCTAACGTAGGTGTAAAAGCGGATAGCAGCAACAACTTTGTTTGGACACAACACTAAAGCTACCAAAAACTTGACAATGAAATTGTATGGGCCAATATTGACCCTTGCGGTACGCCTGCGTTCCCACGATGTCCTGACGAAATTTCTCATGAAATAAACTTCTTTAATGTTGAATGTAACACTAGAGGGCGCCTGCTCTCCAATATGAAGGGTAAACAAATTGCAGAGCAAATATTGAATCTGATTATTCGGGTACTCGGCTGGATATGGGTTACAAAGGCGGCTTTTAGGTCACAAAAGACGTGGTAATTGAATTGGATTTTTGTGTAATCGCTGACCACTTTTGATCCTTGTTTAACATCTTTACTGGCCCGAGTTTCGTGTTGTGCGGTGGAGTAGTTTTTTGGTAATAAATTAAGTTCTAGTTTGATGTAGTCATAGACTAGCTAAGGCATTTTTTTTGGAATGTGCAGTAGCTTCGTGAAGCACTTTAATATTATGATCATATAATTGAACTCCTTTGTATTAAATTACGTACCTATAATAAGTTATTCTAAACCAACAAAGACTATAAAATTTTGACTTTCTTATATCTTCTAATTTATCTTTTACCAACACTAGCCTAGTTTTCGTAGCAGCAGGGTGTCTGACGCTGTGAAAGCCGTGTACCAGAAACGAGCACGATTTACTGCCAACTGATTAATTTAAATGAACACCAAAACCATGGAAATTATTAGTGAACCGGAAGACTATCATTTGGTGTATTATTTGCAGTTTAATAGTTCTTAATGTATTTCAAATAATAAATAAATCAGTATTTGAAGTATTTTTGGAAATATTTTCCCATTTATAATTAGTGTTAGTCCGTCTTCGGGAAACAGAATTGTCTAAAAAAATTCCTACAGAAAAAAAAAATTTTAATTTCATGTAACAATAAAATAAACATTTTGATTAAGTATTACGATAATTGTACATTTAAAAGCTAATGCGTATTACATGTCTAAACAAACTCCCCATCTAGAGAACTAATGTATATTTGTCTAAGATTAAATCCATCGTTTTGTAGTTACTTTATCCTTATGATTTATGAATACCATGCACTTGACGTTTGCATTTAAGTATAATTATCACAAATCATAATGTTTGAATTGCATTTACTGTACAAGTTTGTATGGCTCAGGAGTGATATTTTGTTAAATGGACTTCAATAGACCTATATACACACTGAATCTCTTTAAACGATTTTGAATCGAATGACGTTTCCAAAAGATCCAAGTTCTAATGCCAATGTTATTATACGTAATGAAAATGTACTCGAAATTTTAGGATACAATGTGCTTTATGAGACTAGTGCTAAAGTTCAAATTGCTATGTAAACGACACTAAAGGTGGTACAGTATGGCAAGAGTTCCCGCTGCGTTGTTTGTTACAGTTGTCAGTGAAGTAATTTAAATTTATCAGGTATGGTTACGCGAAGGTTCCCATTTTGATTCCGACAAATTCGCCAGATGGGTTTTCATGGTGGTACGGATATCGCACGGCATGCAATTGACCCCTGATATAGTATGAAAAGTAACCCGGGTTATAAAGATAAGCATCGCTAAGATACATGTAGGTACCGACTATTACCTTGAATGGATGTAAATGATACAGGATGTAATGTTTTTAAATATCCAAATAACACAATAATATTTATTTTGATGGACTAACACTAATCATACTAGCCCAGCCTGCCAGCCTGCGTACGTTCGTAAATCAAATATGCAGGAACTCCTGAATAGGCAATCATTTTCCCCACATACAATGATGGACCTTTAACCTCAATAGACGGTCAATAGTAGAATAAACTTAGAAAAAAAGGGGGCAATTATGATGAAATATTAATAAGTATTTTAGAAGCTAACAAACTGATCTATTCGTAGCCAAGAATATACGACACAGTTTCACATAATAATAACTTGTTCAAATTCTTCAAACAACCACTTGTATTGCGGAAATATAATCTAACGGAGCATCATTTACAAAACTTGGCAACTAATTTGTAAACTCACTTATGAAGTGTCAAAATTCAATTTCAATTTCTACGTAACGTTGGAAAGTACGTAATAATATGAGAAAATATTTAACATTGAACAGCACTGATGAGGCTTAAATCTTCCATACTTATAAGATTTTCCGAGAATGACAGACGTTCTTAGTATAACACATCATTACTTTTACCAAATAGGTTCTATTTTCTACATTCAATTAGTTGTAGAATTACCTATCCTTTACGTTAAGTGACATTTAGATATGTATCCTTTTCATTCGCACCAATAAATCTATCAATTCTTAAATAACTATCAAGTCTGTCTTCCTGAATTATTGTTATGATTATTTTCGCCTCCTAAAAAACTAAGCATGTCGCTGTGTACGTCAACTAAGCATGTCGCTATGTACGTCACTAATTGAACCTATAGTACATAATTATTATAAAACCAATTTATAACTATACTACACGCTATCCACAAGGTTTTACATCACTAACTACGGAATACCCCCATTCAATGTTTCGTAATACACGTATTATTACGGGTTTATACATGTTAACAGGTGGGCCATTTGGCGTCCTTAACCAAGGAAGCTAGTTAGGTGTCAAACGATTATATCTGGACTCGAGTCACGATTTCAGATTATCATAAAGAGAATATCCATATAAGGAGCTGTAACTAGTGTTGATTTCGCTTTTAGCTATATAAGACGAATATATGGCTATTTCTCTAACAGAAAATGAAAGATTTAATGGTTTCATCCAAAATTATGATTTTGTTGATAGCTGTATTAAGGAATTGAGTTAAATCTTAATGTGTTCAACTCATCATTACATTGACAACAAAATCCATTTATTGTGTATCGCTACAAAAATCTTCTTCAAAATTTTAGGATCTAATTGTAGCTCTACTATATATTGTCATAACATATGTCATTTGTAGAATTAAATTTACGTATTATAAATTAAAAGAAAACTATAATAACCTTGGACGTGAACACGATATAATTAATCATTACTTCATCTGTATATTCATCATTGCACTCAGCAACCAATTAATAACGAAAAAATTAATTGCAAAATGATTCAGTGACGTCTGCATCGTTTACGTCCTATTGAGATCTATTGCTACTAATTACAATATTTCTCCTTGTTTCAGATACATCACAAACGCTTGACCTCTTAAGAAGAACAAAATTACAAAGGTACCTATCATTAACTACTTGTTGCTATCATCAATACCAATCATTGTTTTGACATTGAATGCAAAAAATAGAAAAATTGCTAATGTCAAATCGATCAACATAAATCTCTATAAAATAACGATAAAAAGTAATGATAATGATCGAAAGAATTGCGTTTATGAATCTATTGATGTCTTGTCCATTGTTGCATCAATTTAGAGATACGAGTATATCGTAAATGCTAAAAACTAAACCATGTTTAGTAAAGAGCACTAAGTGTATGTATGTAAACGCTATATTAATACGCTTTACAATGCTAATGCTATTATTAACGTTTTTGAAAATCCCGTGGATTATTTCAATTCAACAATCCTTTCAAATTTCAGAGACGTAACATTTCAAATTTTTAGGCTATAGTTTTTGATGTTTTGTGATTAATCAATGAGTGAGTGTAATTTTGGTTTTATATTGTTTTATATACAAAAAAGGAAGAAAGATTTAGTAATAGTGTTAACGATCTTGGTGTGGAATGATGTAAAAGTAACCCAGGTGATTTTGTTACTAATATCTTTTGATTACTTTTTTATAGATTTTAATTGAAAGTTATTTCTAATCACAAATCCCAAAACATATCACGTAAAGCTGAAGCTCAAATTGATCAAAGTCAATTACTACTTCGGAATTCCTGACATCCATTACAATAATAACAGTGCCGTGACTAAACCAGTTAACAGCCGATGACAAACGACGTGACAAACGTCCCTGTTAATTTGTCTCTGCTTCTTTTTTCTTTATTTCTGGCACTTTCATTGGAACAGACAGCCGCTTTCTACACATCTCAATTTAGGTTTTTTAACAGCTTTACGCATTGTGGCAATTTACTTTGAAGCTTTTAAGTGATCATTACGAGTATCTCTTGATAGATTTTTGGCCTTTGTCGTTATTGTTCTTTTGGTACTTTATTTTGGGATATCTTTGGAAGAGTACTTAGGTTTAAAAGGAAAGTGCTGTAGTAAGTGACGGCTTGATTTGTTTTGAGGATTATAATTTGATTTATTAAATTCTCTAAATCCTCTCCACGGACACTCGTCCGTAAATAAGTAGTGGGTTTTTAATTACGAATTACATGAATCAATGTATTTTGTAGCTTTATACTCAAGAACAATGTCATGGTCAACATTCTTTTTTTAAAATAATACTGTATATTGACCTCCTCTAACAAAGTTGATATCTACTATAAAATCGATGTAGCTATAGAGACCCATGGTGATTAATTCATAACCTGATCAAACAGATAACCTGCACCATATATGGGGCTGAATCAACTGAATGTCAGTACAAATTGCGACCGCCATACTGCCATGTAAAGCATAGTGATGAATTGTTAATTGTTCTAATGGTCAATGTATGACATGATTATTGCCGCTCAGATAAAATCTGTGATTGACTGATAGAGTTGCTCTTACCGGGTTTACCAAAAGGATAAAGAATTTTATAAATATTAAGTTGAAATTGCGAGCACATGCGAACAGAAAAGCCAGCCTCATAATCTTTTTTAATCGTATGAATAAAATTGCTGAATAAAACTATTGATTAATTAATTATTAATGACCAAAAGAAATCTCACTTTTTACTCTAAGGTACTCTCATGACAGAAAGGCCAATCTTTTTGTTATAGCTATAAAAGTAAATAGTTTAGGAACTACAGTTTAAAATGATTATTTAATTTCTACCAATACCAAAAAACAAACGAAAACATCAGAAATACGGACAGAAATACTACGGTAAAAAGTAAAGTCGTGCATAAACTAACGAGTACACCGATAGTTCCTTTATGTAAATTGAACCCCGGCAGGCAACCGGGAAGACGACGATAAGATATATGGGAACTACGCAAAGATATAGATTTAGGTGTACTTTCTGATTCATGCAGCAAATTTAAAGCAAAGCAATATCTTACTGCTTGTAAAATATCTGTGAGCATGAAAGCACATTAGGAATTCAATGAAGGTGACGCGGATTCAGATAAGAAAACTTTCAAATACGCACTTTGTCTTGTTCTTTTTTAAGTGTTGGAAACTCTTACACCAGCACAACAGAACACCAACAGCTCGCATATATCATTGCACAGGGGATAAAGGGAGAGTGCCCATGTTGCGAGTGTCCATGTTGATCCTTACAGTTGAATTTTATTTTCATATCTAGAAATTATTATCCAATTTACTAAGCTAAATACATTGCTAAGATCTGAAATTGTGATAAACCAGTATGTTTATAATGATCTTAAAAATGGTCTTAATTTACAAATATTATGCCTGCTCTTTAAATCATCTTTTCGGAACTTATACAGGGGCACAGGGGCACATAGAGGGCACAGGTTTACCTCACATGAATCCAGAGCCTATACTTTATTATTTTATTATGCGACACTGTTACCAGATAATTTATAGATGCTTTGAACTTCGTTGTACCATTGTCAAGTCCATTTCTCCACTTCACAGGTCAAGTTTAACCAACTATTTTGATTGGTGCAAATTGGCGCCAATGTTTCTTCTTCTATTTACAAAAGATTGCCAATGATAAGTAATATAAGGCTACAATTTAAACTTTGAGTTCACGGGATAAGGTTGAGTTTAATATTATTTTATTTTTCTAGAGCTAATGTTAAATTTGTATTTCATTATTGTATCTGATTACCGCTTTGTACCATAGATCTGTCATTAGAATGTTTGAAATAATGCTTCGTAATATGATATTTATAGACATTTGGTCGGTAACGAATTTACGTTGCGATAATATAATTATATTCAGTAAATACTGCTTTAACTGACAGATTTAAGACTTCATAGAAGTACCCGCAAATAGTCTCTTGTAAATATTTTATCGAACATATTTTTTGTAGAATATATTTACTGACAGTGTGATTTATAAAATCGATGGGAATCATACATTTATGGAGTTTTTATATTTCGATCATACACAATAAAACAATATATGATTTATTCAATAAATGATATACATATTGTGTTATAGATGATTTATTAGTATATGGTGCTGATGGTTCAATAACCATCATTAGATAATTTAAAAGTTATTGCAGAAGCAACAGTTGAAAACTCTGCAAATGTTTTGTCAATTTTACTATTAAGATCATAGTTCGATTCCTATTATCGGTGTAGTGGGGAATATTCAGCAACATTATCAGCTCCAACACAAAAATACAGGAGGATATTACCAGAAAAATAACGATCCCGTAAGTAAAATGATAATTGAAAAATGATTTTTCTAAATTCACAAGTATTTGCATCTGGTAGAAATCGAAATCCAAAACACTCAACGAAACATTGGAAGCCGCGCTAAAAGTCAAATCAAAATTCATATTGTCATTATTAAAGAAAATAACAGACCATAGTGATGTGATCTCTTTCGCAAAATAAACGAATTACAGTAAGCAAACTTTTGACGAGGTAATAAACCTCCAAATTATCAACCTAATGAAAAAGATATCAAACATCTAACAAGCACAGAAGCGGCATACCACTAGTTCAATAAAGTCGTGATAATTAAATGTTTCGCTAAGTTAATAGAATAACAGGCACTTGTGCGCAATTAACTATGATTGATAGCTGGACAGTTCACAAACTCGGCAATTTTGCCGCTCAGCCGTGTCATAGCGCCGTCATATGATTCATAGACTTGACTTTCAATTTAATTTATTGAGCCTTAGCTTCAGGCTTTGGGTGAAGGATTTGATTGGGTTCTTTCCTAACTGCAATGTGGTGAGTGGATATTTATTCAGTAAATTTAGCTTTATTAATTTGTTGTACAAACATTATTAGTTCGAGAGACTATAGCGAGGGCTTTTTTTAATTTGTTGTAGTTGTTTTTCGAGTACCTATGTATTTGTATTTTGTAATAGAAATAACTACGCTGATCAATCGATCTGAAGGGTTAAGTTTTTCTTAATGCTATCAGTTTTGGTGAGTGACCTTTTTTAGCACAACGATACCCCTTCAAGCCTTGGATTTAGCTTTTTTTTTATTCTTGTTCGGCTTACGCTTGCTAGCCAGTTCGCCTGATGTTAAACGACACTGCGACCTAAGATGCATAAAATAATCATTAGTGATTTTCCCAAATCCGAATAGCCAAAAACAGTATTCTATATCCACTAGATTTTGCCACCGCTCACCTGAAGAATAAGATTAAAATGCATCCCAAAATAATTTAATCTAAAACCAACAGTGATGATCTCTTCTTTGTATGGGTCTTAACTCTTACTTGGAACCCACTTGATCTTTTAAAATATCTCCAATGTAAAGACACAGCTTTTGTACGATTTTATAATAGTAGAGAAGATATGATTTAAACTAATCATCTATAGACCTTCCAATATCGGTATTGCTCAGAAATTGGGTACCGGAGATGTGATAACAGTCGCTACGTAGAAAATCACGATATTCAGATCCTAACATAATTAATATAAGCTAGGACTATGATGATTCTTTCATCAATGTTTTTAAGATTCTCCAAATAAATTTATTCAGTTTTGTCTCGTTAAAAAAGATTTAGTGCCAATAGATTTTCACGCGATTATGACGTAAATCTCAAGATTGCTGCGATGAAAAGCTACATGCCATAAATAATTGAAGTTACGTTCAGATATAGATATTATAATTTTCGATACAGATTCATCATTTCGTTATTTATATAGGGACCTTAAAAATTCGACCCACCACAGACATCATAATTCAAATTTTGTTATTCACACCTATTTAAAATCAGAAAAGCTTTCCAATGCTAATGTCCTTCAGTATAGACCTACCGCAGTTGTAATGCATGATAATCATAATTTTATCACTGACCTACATCTCGGGCACATTTTGCATAAGAAAGCTTCTTAGCATTATCACTTATACGTGCGATTTGGGCGTTACATTTATTGGCGATAAATCACGGTTGGGACGCACAGCGAGAAAATTGTCTGCGGTTTTTAACTGAGTGAAATGTGTGAATAGCTCACAGCGACTTGTCGACTATGTTCTTTATTTAAAAATTGGAATAGTATGTACCACTATTACACCTGGTGATAATGTGTTCAACAACTATGTATTCAAAGCTCAAAACGAAGATATTATACAGATTCTACTTTAACAAACAGCAAACAGCTGCTTCATAGCGTAGCAGTCATGACTACTACGCTAGATGTTCTGGGTTCTATTTGATTTTTATATAAAATTCACAATAGCAGCTTGGAGTTGGGATATGTGCTCAGTTGATGGCAATAGGCTCGCTCCCTATTCCATGGGACCTAAACATACCAGCAAAATGTGGAAGTACATTAGTACACGCCTCTGCCTAACCATTCGGGAAATGTGTGATAAAAATAGAAAGAAGATTTAAAATAATATCCTTAAGGCCTGCTATTAAATGAAGGGTTTGACAGAGGTGAACTAGTGTGCACTTATTTAAGTACATTGGTAGGCCGTAAAACAATGTATAGTAATTAGTATTACAAGCTGAGCTCCGAGCTGCTACTGAAAACTTCATAGACAAATTGAATTAATTTTATGCTTTGAATCTAGACTGTGAAATTATAAATGTCATCAGTAACGAATTCAATAATGGAAGACTTCTTTGTAAAGAGTTTCCAGCATTTTATTCTGAACAAAATTCTTGCTTGTGATTGTGGTGACGTCTGTATCGTTTCGTATTTTGGTTGGTAGTATCGCGCCCGGTGGTCTTCGAGTTCGGTCGTCAATAAATTCGAGCATGTCATGTTTCGCACCCACATTTTTATTCATCACCTCGCAACTTTTATTTCTCTGTTGAAGTCTCCCGCGGATTCTTTGTAATTTATTGTATCGATGAGCTTCTTGGTTGTAAATTTTCTTTCAAGATTCTTTATTGTTATTGAGTTTATATTACGTCTGTAAGCTCTTCATTGGATCTTGTGAATCTATTACCTACCTGTTATTTTTAGACCGCTATGAACTTGGTCTGACTGGCTTATTGGTCTTATGGCTGCCAAGTGTGAAGATATTACTTTAATTCCCAGTTTCCCACTCAATGAGTAACTACTGAGTGTTTCTATAAAATTCTCAGTGGCAATACGAAGTTTGGAATTGTGCCTGGTTAATGGCAATAAACAACCTCATTTATTTAGTGGTTCCAATAGCGTCTGCAACACTGGAGGTCTTGAGTTCAATTCCCAACTAAATAATGCTAAAAAACTCAAAAAATCTTACTATGAAATTGCACGGAGTTTTGATTTGTGCCCAGTTAATTGCGACCTGACCTGAAACATGCTATCATGAACTTTTCAGTACAACCGCCTAACCGCATCTGCCTAACCTTTCGGGAAATACAGACGTGTTAATATGTCATTCTTATTTACATGGCACTTGTCATCTAACTTTGAGTCTGTCTGAGACGTTATACAATTACATACATACATACACTCATGCTTTTCTCCCAGAGGGGTAGACGGAAACTATAGACCGCCACTAGCTACGATTATTGCACACTTCTTTTGCAAGGTTGCAAGCACTGCGCACCTGACCTTTTTGAAAGACTTCGCCAATAAGATCGGCGTACATCCTTCTAGGACGACCTCTTCTGACGATGCCACTGATATTCGCCTTATAAATTACTTAACGGGCTTCTATTTTCAAATAGAAAACAATTAAATCCCAACCATAACTTTTCCGCAAACAGTTCACTAAACCGCACTACTTCCTACTTATGCAGTCCTGGTCGTAATCACGTGCAAACGGCCAAACAATCAACACTTGGTGTGTCTAAACTAGGAAAGCAGAGGTTTAGACACAACAAGAGCAAAACTGATCCTATTAATAAACTGCGCTTACGTCGTACGAGTCAAAACATTGTTTAATTTTAAACGCGCGATTAGCATATGATTGCGTGGGCGCTGTGTTGATTTGCCTATTGCGAGACGCTTTTGAGACGCTTGTCTCAAAAACTGTTTCTTTGAGTTGCTAATACTTCTGAAAATACGGACAGAGAAGCCTGGATAATCATTTTTAGTTTGTGAGAATGGGATAGCGCTATTTAATTTGTAGAGCGGCCCTCTCTTTCACTCGGAAAATCATGGCAACAATGACGGAAACCAGTACCCAGTTTCGTTACAAAAGTTTTACTCGTACCACAGATAAATGCGATATTATTATTATTCCGTACAAAGGCTAAATGCTTCTGCGGCACGACACGCCTCGAATTTCTCACTTTTTACTTCCCGCCAAAACTTTTATTGACAAGAGTCATCTGTCAAATTAAGGAGGTAAAGAATCCATATTCTCAGTAACGATTTCGATTTCACGAAAATAGTGATGTGCTGTAGTGTCAAAAATATGTTATGACTGCCAGCCAGTATATGAATGAATCGATTCTCGAATCAACATGTGTAATACTTATAAACGGTGTCATTGTTAACTGACATACCTACAACACCACCTGTATATAGCAAATTATAATGTAGCAGCAAGGCAAGCGTATGCAATATATTTCCGTACAAGTCGTAAATTACCTTAGGGAAATGGTTACAACTACTGTGCTCGTAAACGCACTAACAACCTGTAACTATTTTAAACGCATAATTAAGTTGGTTATTGGTTCTTAGAGTGTAAGGTCATTATATTATTATTATGATTTTTATTAAGATGTCGATGGTAACATTTTTATTCTTGACAAACTTTAATGGTAAAGACAAAATCAGTAACGTGTTGGTTGTATTTTTTAATAACATAACATACCATCACGCCTGTATTACCCGAAGGGTTAGGCAGAGGCGTACTAATGTACACCCACAGTTCGCCGGTATGTTTAGGTCCCATGTAATAGGGGGCAAGCCTATTGCCATTAACCGGGCACAAATTCCTAACTCCGAGCTGCTACTGGGAATTTCATAGAAAAACCCAATTACACTTTGTTCGACCTGGGAATCGAACCCAGGACCTCTAGCGTAGCAGTCGCGGTCAGGACCACTTGGCTATTGAGGCAGTTTTAATACCACTAAAATAAAGGGGCAAACAAGCATACAGCCCGCCTGATGGAAACGGTTTCTGTAGCCTATGGACGCTTGCAACACCAGAGGTATCACTCGCGCATAAAAATATTTTTACACCCCCTTTGAGAGGGTGGGGTAAAGATTAAGGAGGACTAGTTGTGCTGGCAGCATAGGAGACCCCTCCATGCCTCGGAGAGCACGTAAAGCCTTAACATCTATAACAATTGTTAGTGGTAGTCAGTTGTTCAAAAAATCCTGACAACCAGTCTATCCTCCGAATATCGGTATTGCCCAGAAATTGGGTTGCAGAGATCTGATGGCAGTCGCTTCGTATAAAATGCTGATATTCAGTCGCATCTGGTTATACTGGAAGCAAACCCCAACATTGTTAGGAAAAAGGCTTGGAAGAGGGTAGTGATACTAGTGGTGTCACTGTATATATAATGGGATTGCCGCTTACCCTCAGGCTGCTTATTTATTACACATACATACATACCATCACGCCTGTATTCCACGAAGGGTTAGGCAGAGGCGTACTAATGTACACCCACACTGTTCGACGATATGTTTAGGTCCCATGTAACAGGGGGCGAGCCTATTGCCATTAACCGGGCACAAATTCCAAACTCCAAGTTGCTGCTGGGAATTTAAAACCAATAACACTTTGCTCTGGGACCTGCCTCTGCGGACCTCTAGGGTCCTGGGTTCGATTCCCAGGTCGTAGCAGTCACGCTTAGGACTACTAGGCTAATGAGACAGGCTTATTTATCATCTTATAACAAGCTTTTGCAAGCGAAGCCGCGGCTTCACTCACGTGATGCAATATTACGAGTAAAAATGGAAAAACCAACATTGATGATCTCTTCTTGTCAGAGAGGTCAAGATGTATCTCAGGGTCCGTTCAATTAATTGAGATAAAACCACCAGTTTTTAAGTTGAAGCACATACTTTCTAACAGTGGTAACAAAATTTAAATCTATTCATTGGTTTTTGCGCCAACTAACAAACAGACAAGAATTTTTTAAATCTCCTTTTTGGGTTTGGAGACGGTTATATACCCTGACCCACGTGTGTTTTTTTAAATATCTTCAATGTACAGACGCAGCTTTTTTACAATTTTATAATAGTAGAGAAAATAAAAAAAATCGATCTCGTGGTAATTCACATTACCCGCACTACAATATTGCATGGTATGCACATAAATCGTGTACGCCGGTTGTACACGGCATACAAGCGGGTCCACCTGTAGCCGCTCGTAATCCGCGCGATAGCGATCGGGGAGTGGCTCCTCGCTCCGTTCTAGATAACGTACAGGTCAGCGCAAAAGTTTTATTAAATTAAATACAAATTATTATTGTGTTTTAAACTTTTAACAATATTTTGTCATTTATTCCAACAATATGTGACGATGTTAATGGTACGGTACATAATTATAATAAGAATTGTACTGTGTTATGTTTTTATTTTTTCTTTCTTCTTAGATTCTATACTATATAGACTCCTTCTTACGATTTCTGTATTACGGTACTAAAGTACCTATAGGTACATCAAAATTGTTTACAAGATAACAACATAACCCAATGCTGGCCACTGGTGTCTTCTCAGATTGAGACAGATTAGCCTATAGTCCGTCACGCTAGCCTACTACATTGGCAGACAACACGCGGTCGAGAAAATGGCGATCTCAGGCATGTAGCTTTCCTCACGAAGTTTTCCTTCACCGTTCAAACGCGTTATAATTAACTAATAATACGCACATAACTTCGAAAAGTCAAAGGCACGTGCCTGGGATTTGAACTCAAGGCCTTTGACTTGGTAGTCCAATATCAGCTATAATTGCTCTAAACTATACAGGACAATAATGTATATTCGGGGTACTCAATAGGTCTGATATCGGCGAACCTCAGAGAAATATAATTCTCCACCCAATCAAAAATGTTTACTCCGTGTAACACTTGTGTTCATATCTGTACTGCATATAAGATCAAGATGTGAATCGGACTGTATTCGGCTCGATGTCTCAATTAAAGGTTTTTATTGGCCAATTTGCGATACAAAACGATGCAAGGAAAAAATGGCACTCGTTTATTATAGCATTTTTAAGGACTTAATACAATTCAAATTAATGTATACTCACTTTTTATAGCTTACAAAAAATTACGTATCTTTTAAATGATAATAACATGTGAGTGTAGAATTTATGACTATGTGACTATGAATTTGTGACTGCTGCTCTAATCTCATTTTTGTCGAAGGCCTTTCTGCACTATTAAAAATTTTCTCCTAAGAATTTCACAGTGGCCGATCTTAATTTTTCCTCATCTAATCTTACCTTGAAGAAAAACTGAGAGCATGGAACACCTGTGTTGTACATGCGATGTAATGGCTAGAAAGCAAATAGGTATGCCTTTTGGGACAGGGTTATCCAAGACCAGAAAACTACACACTCATACCCCCAGGCCTCATTATAAAGCCTAAGGAAGACCTGTTTGAAGAACTGGGGGAGTAAATTAATATAAAGAGGAATAAATTATCTAGGGAAGCACAAAAGATCCCATTGGGTCGAAGTGCACTGAGGCCTATAGGTACCTTACAAAGAACACGTTGCCAAAACTAATTATGTAATTAAATCATTTGAAACAGATTTATTTGAATTCCCTACTAGTATCAAAGGAGTATTTGAATACAAGGCTATACAAATACATGGTCAAGGTAATAATTCTTCTTTTGACTGCGGCCAGCTTGTGTAAATTAGATTCAACATGGTCTGGGGCCATATTTTAGACAATAACATTAAACTTGGCTAAATAAATTTGTATTTGTCTAAGTTAAATACCTATTTGTATGGTAATAGATGTGTTAGGTGCTAAATTAGCTGAAATTTGTATAAATTTGTTTGTAGTTTAGCATTCCTTGTTATTCGTTGAATATCAAGAGTAAAAGTCTCAGTGGCGGTAGCCTAATGGCTAGGGCGTCGGACTTCCGATCATGTGGTTGCCGGTTTCAAACCCACCCATTGCACTTACGACGTGAACTCACTCGTAACACAAGCATTTAGCTTAGCACAAGGGGTTAACAAGAATCATAATAATGCGGGACCCATATTGCAAGTAAGTTTAAAAATTGATGCTTCAAATTTCTCTCTCTGCAATCTCTTTGATGTTTTTACAATTCATTCAAGACGTGTTGCTTCTAATTAGAGTTATTGGAACATAACCTTCCTTGGCGGTATGGTTTCATAACATATTTGCTAGCTGTTGTCTAGATAAAATATTTTAATGTAATGAGATACTCTTTTTGAGAATTAGCAATACGTACAGAAATTGAGCAAGGGATTGCACAAATTACCGAAAGATGAAAATGTTTAAAAAACACTTCACATTTAGTCAAAGATATTGCCCTAAACTGAAAAATTCTACAGTAACCTATCTGATACACAACTGTCAAGATTTTAAGAGACAATGAATCGTAGTTTGTTTTACCGTTTCTACCCAGATATCTTCAGTTAGGAAATACGGGGGCAATTCTACTAGTATTTATGATCTAAATGACTGCATTCAGTGTATTTAAAAGATCTATTAACTGGAATACCTAAATACAAATTATCTTTCTTTAAAATTTGCTTTGGAAAATATTTTACAACTTAAGGAAATTTGTGCAGTCCCTTGGCTTAATTTCTGTACCCACTGCTAATTCTAAACAAAAAAAACCGAGCTTAAACCCATAAAAAGAGTATCTCATTACCCTACCGCCCATTTCCTGTCTCTCAGAACATGAACAGGGCCATAACTAACAGCCGTATGCCTCAATACGACCAGAGGTAACAAACAGGCATTATATTTTACAAGCCTGTAAACTTAGATAGACAATTTGACCTTATCATGGCCAGCCGACGTTTATTCCTAGTAAATATCTTGGTTTATGCTAGCCAACGCTATGTGCATCCCTCTTTCTCGTTTGCGTTATTATTTTTTTGATTTGCAAAGGAACTATTATTAATTATGGTACGAGTACGAGTGAAGGAAAAATACGACTTGCGGGCAGGATGTGAACCTGCGTCTTCTGGTTAGATACACCAGACGCTATGACCACTATGCCACCGCGATGTCGAAATTTGCCTTCATATTCTGAATTTAAGTCTTACAGCTGACGTCAGTGATGACGTGACTATTGAACAGCAAGTTGCTTTGCTTCTCAACAGACATGACTTACTTTGCAGTTAGTTCGATGTCGTACAATGCTACCTTATCTATAAACTATCTATTTGCATTTTTCATGCTATGTTTCTCCGAAGTTTAATGTGTAATTACGATGGATAATTAACCATTAAGTGTTCGTGAACGTGTGCAAGTGTAGAAAAATTGCATAAAATTGAAAATTATAACTATTTGTGTTCTCTCCTAAATTCCATTGATGCTTTAGTAAAGTCTCCACCATTTTACTGAACAACTGAGGTGTTCTATGTTACAAAAAAGCCTTGTCATAGACCTTTGGATCAAGTCATAAAATAAGGAAATGAAAGTAACTTATTAGAGTACATGGCGATCTTCGGAGTTGTATTCCTCAGTAGTAATACTCAAATCCGACATAGGTATAGATTTACTTAATAGAGTTCTGTATGTTAACCGCGTTGGGTGGTGTTAAACAGGTGTAATCAGCGCGGGATAATAACAAGCCGCAGCTAACAGGTTGTAAGACACGTGTTCATACTTTTTGCTTCATTTTGTTATTAGCTGTGTGCGGTAGGTGGGTTTGCAGTTGTAAGCATCACGTAAGCAAATGTAGGGTTATAATATTCCTATTCTTAGTTCTATTATTATCACAATGAAATAGTTTGGTCTTGATCGAAACAAGAACTCGTAGAAAACTTAATTAAATCGTCCGTTTTAATTAGTTAATTCGTGACGTAAAAGAAATAATAAGTGCATCTTGTTTTTACTGCCGCATTGTGTCGTCTTATGTTAAGCGAGTCCCTTTTAAAGGGGTTTAGGCCTCCGGTATCCGCACTCACTCGGCGAAACACAACGTTTCGAAAACATTCCCTAATATGCACCAATTCACCCTGTCCTCGGCTTGTCGCATCTAGCTTCAGCCAGCATCCTTTCGCAAATAATGACTCCATCTTTCCAATACAAATGTGTTTTATTCATCACAACAAAATATTTTACCTTCAGTCTCAAGGTTGAAGAATGTGACATTGGAACAGTTGATTATGTTGTCACTCTACATTTTTGAAAACATTATGCACGTCCGTAAAAACCTGCAAAAATTCAGTGACTTTCACAACATTAATACCAGGAATAAACACAAAATAGTGGTACCTAAATTTAGACTATCTAAAACACATAAATCATTTCTGGGAAATTGTGTACGTTTTTACAATAAACTACCAAAATCTGTCACCGATCTCACTGGTAAGAAATTTAAAAATTACGTCAAATCTGTCCTTGTTAAGAAAGCCTATTATAAAATCAAGGACTACGTTGATGATAAGAATGTGTGGTGTTTTAATACGAATGCACATGTGGCCTCCCTGGCAACCTGAGGTTATTCGTGAATACTTTTTTTACAAAAATTTCGTTGTGTCATCATTTAGTTATTTATTGTTGTCCCCAACTATTTATAAACAGGACTTGTAAATGTGTGTACATTGTAGCATGTCTAAGTGGACACCTAGTTTTATATACTTCGACGATGTGTGTGTTTTCCACATAGTTTATTTTTTATTTTTTTACATCGACCTCTTCCACTTAGACATAAGCCTTCAATGTTCACACAAACTGCTATCGCAATATTGTACCTGTGTGAAGATTGTAACTTTATTTATTTTAAAAGAGTGTCCATGGAGTTTCTTGCCGGATTCTTCTCCATAGGATCAACCTTTTGGAACCGTGCAACTAGAAGCATAACGTTTCATAAATGCTTGTAAAAGCTTATTTGAAATAAAAACATTTGAACTTGAACTTGAACTATGCTGAGCGCACTGGTGCACTAGAAGACATTGTTGCCTGGTTGCTTAGTGGGAACCCGATAGATCCGGAGTTGGGCAGTGCTATCGACCCACACCTACCAAGATGGATTATTGATGTAGAGTTGAGAATGGTTAGAAGTGTTCAGTACATCCATGAGACACATTTTTTTCCATGATCAGTCACCAGTTTGTCTTTTTTACTATTTCCTCATCTCTCGTAATACTTTTTTTTTTAACTTTGCCCTACACTAGCATTTTCTCCTATATGGTGGGTGCGTTTACAAACACAAATTCTCACATACACAAACACCCAGACCCGGAACAACTACCTGTAGATCATACAAATATTTGCTCCGTGTGGGGATCGAACCCACAACACGTGTCGCAGAAACCAATTGCTCAGCCGCTACGCCAAACGTGTCGTCGACTGTTGTGTTAACTGTGCTGTTATTTCAAAAATGCCAGCCATGCTTTGACACAAATGGGCCGGCTCGACCGGAGTGATAGCACGGCCTCACAGAAAACCGACGTGAAACAAGAATTAGGTACGTTGTGTTTCGCCGAGTGAGTGAGGATACTGGAGGCTCAAAGCGGAAGAGCTTCTGCCACATTCATACATCTTCTCATACATACGAGCCTCGCCATTACGATCGTCGTTATGTCCTTCTAGGACGACCCTTTCTGACGCTGTCGATTAATGAATTAACTTTTCCCTTTAAACCAGTATCAAGAAATTTATACGTAGTTGCATAGACATTGTATTCCAATACATAATATAATTTAGAACCAATTCCCAATTCTATTTCTTTTTTGAGTCTACAACGATCTCCACAACACGGAAGCGCCCAGTTTACGGCTCGATGAGTGGCGTGGCTCGTAACTGCTTGTGCGAAACTCTTAATGGGTCATGCGGCCTGACCCGAGTTGACCTTGACCGTGTTGATGTGCCAGGTCATTGCAGATTTGACAGGGTTACAGTGCATGGATTCGCGAAGTTGATTCTTATTATTAGTTTAATATGACATGTAATGGTGGTCAGCACTCATGAAGAGTTAAAAAATAAAGAATCAAATATTTAAAAAGTTGACAGTTAAATATTCGATCGATCTCGATGACTTACGGTAAATACTAACAAATTCGTCTAAACAATAAGAAGACAAAACAAGATGTCATAAATGGTTTATTTATCGATAAAATATGATATTGACGGTACAATGCTTACGTTTCTATGTACCATAATCGGTTTTCTTACTACCTATTTCTTTGCCTTTCTCTGTTTTTGAATCAATGAAATATTTCCTACAATTTGAATAAAGCAAAGACTTTTCATATACTATACACGAATAGTTTTCCCAACTGGGACTGTTTATAAGGGAATAATTATAATAAACATAGCATTATTATTCCAACGCAACGTTGATTTAATATCTCGTGGTTTCTATAATCCCTAATGAAGTTAGGTTTAATTTTATTCACACTAATTACTAAGGCCTTTCGATAGACTGTCATCATAAACATCACTGGCCTCTCGATTTTAAACGGCCTAAACAATTTCCAACTTTAAAATTATGGATGTAAAATTCAGAATGGAATGCAGTTGAGTAAGTGCTTCTTTGAATTTGCATCGTAGTGTCCACACTTTGTTAATATGACGATGTATCGATTATAAAATAAAGTGGTTAAGTATCGGCTATTTTCGGTAAAATATTGGAATCGTTGATTTATCCATATATTCAACGCTATTTTGCCAAGTTCATAAACAACCATCAGCACGGCTTTGTAAAGAAAAGATCCACAAGTACTAATCTGGTATCGTTTGTTGAAGCCTCATGCGAAGCCATGGATAAAGGTCTACAGGTTGACGCTGTTTATACGGATTTTAGCAAGGCGTTTGATAAGGTTTCACACGAACTCCTTATTAAAAAACTAGCTGCGTACGGTGTCACCGGTAATCTTCTGAAGTGGTTTGTTTCTTATCTAACTGGACGGGAGTTTTATGTGGTTGTCAATGGGTTTCAGTCAGACAAGTATGCAATTGCCTCAGGCGTCCCCCAAGGTTCTCATCTGGGCCCTGTATTATTCAACATATATATAAACGATGTGACATCATGCTTTCATAATACTAGCATATTTCTTTTTGCAGACGACTTAAAAATCTCAAAAGCCATTAGGTCTCAACAGGACGTAAATCTAATGCAGGAAGATATTGACCGGTTGTCTGTATGGTGCTTTCACAATAAAATCTCCTTGAATAGTTCGAAATGTAACCACATAAAATTCACCAGGAAAGTCAAAACAGTAAATTCGTCGTACCAAATCAATGGAGTAAATTTAAACGAGGTTGATGTAGTGCGGGATCTGGGAGTTATCTTGGACGCTAAACTCACATTTATACCGCATATTGAGGACATAATAAGTCGATCCCAGCGTATGCTCGGATTTGTCATTCGCAATGGGAGGGTATTTCAACGCCCACATACTAAATTAGTTATTTACAATAGCCTTATAACAAGCATCCTGGAGTACTGCAGTGTAGTATGGACACCTCACTACGCAACTCACTCGCTACGAATAGAAAGAGTCCAAAAAAGGTTTATCCGACACCTAGGGTACTCAAAGGGAAGGCAATTTAGGTATCTCTCCTACCTCGATAAACTAGGCTACTATAAAATGAGTACCCTGGAAGCCCGAAGGGATCTCTTGGATTTGAGATTTGCCTATAAACTGCTCAATAATAACATTGATTGTCCCCAATTATTAAATAAATTTAATTTCAGAGTTCCCCGCAGACCACCTCGCAAACCTATAACACCTCTAGTTCCACCTCTTCGCTATACAGTATTTGGTTTTAATTCACCTATACCCCGCATGTGCAAACTTATAAACGAATACAGCGACCTTGTTGACGTCCACTCGGATTCAATATCGGCATTTGCCAGACATGTCAAACGTAAGATATTATAATAAAAATAATAATTAATATTATTATTACTAGCCCGTACTGTCCTTCTGCTGGGCAAAGGCCTCTCTCTATTCCTTCTTATTTTTAATTTAATAATTTAATTAATCTTTAATATATTAATAATTAGAATTTAAGTCCTTTTAAATAAGTATTTAAAATTATAAAGAATATGTAGATGTTGATACAGAGTAAATTTTGCATGTGGTGTTTACCTGTAATTGGTTGTGCAGTTAGACATAAAACAAAAATATTTATAAGTACTTATCTATATTTATCTGTGACAACTGTTGGTGAACCTTATCTAAATAAATAAATAAATAAATATATTTTTTTCGATTTCATACGAAATACAAAATTTCAGGAAGTTTTTAATCTGAATCGTAAATGTTTAAAGAAAGAAATATTACCAGCTTTAAGCTGCGGTAGCCTAAGCTTGGCGTTGGACTTGCGATCATTTGGTTGCCGGTTCAAACCTACTCGTAACACAAGCATTTAGCTTAGCACGAGAGTTTAACAAGAATATTAGTAATGTGTGACCCACATTGCTATTATATTTTTTTAAAGAAAGACATTTTGTGTGTGCCTGTACTTGTCAAGTTTATAATAATGCTTCCGTTGCCGTGTACTGAATATGTATAAAACTGCAGCTTCTATAATGACTGGGTACAATTTTTAACGACCAGTCTCACCTACAAATCAGTCAGTAGATTTGCTTACTATAGATAGCATTTTGACATGCCTGCCTAAGGTCCAAGTCCATTTATTTATTTATTGTACTTTAATTAAAACGGCCGCTGGCCAATTACATTATTAAAGACATAGCATTCATACACTGCTCTCACAATACTCCAAGCATACTGAAAAAAATGTCTTCCATTCATCCGCAAACACATCACATTCAGGCTTGGCCTCCAGGAGAGCGTTAAGCGCAGACAGCGTGCGAGGAACAAGAGACTGTGCTCGTGTGACAGTTCGGCACGCGGGTATATACCAGTAAGGTAAAACTCCTATCTCTAGTAAGCAAATCTATCAACGGATCATATGATCTTACATAATAGTACAATTTCACTTGCAACCCAAAAAACTTTTGGAGATAAAATGTCAAATCTATATCTATAAATCTATACCAACATTCATGTAAATTTGTTCAGCTTTTAAGGCGAAACAGATAAACAGACTAACAACTATCGCATAGACAATAATATAAGCATTTTCGAAAAGTTATCAAGTTTTTTTTTTATGGGATCGGGGGGAAAACGATCAGACGGATCACCTGATGGTAAGCGATTGCCGCCGCCCATGGACACCCGCAATGCCAAAGGAGTCGCAAGTGCGTTACACTCCTTTTAAAAGGGTTTGGGCCTCCGGTAACCTCACTCACTCGGCGAAACACAACGTACGCTACTCTAATCTATAATAATGCAGTGTGTCTTTATAATTTACTCAATGGAATTAACAATGTATTCGCGACAAAGACTAGGAAACTAAACGGTTTAATTAAGTTTACGCTGACCTCGCCAATTAACCAACATAATAGTTTAACCAGATCCTGAAACATGACTTCAGGAACAATACCATTCCAAAACAACCCCTATTTTATGGCAGACAAGTCTCTTAGTTCTCTGCGTCATTCTAAATAGCCTTCTGTGTAGGTACAGTCTGTTGTTTTAAATACTCATAAGTAAGTTTTTTTAATAGGTATAAAGCGCGACTTCTCCGCTAGAGGTGTGGGCAATGCACAAGTGTCGCGATAAATTGAAAGTAGAGGTCTAAAAGCAATAGTAGATTTGTACATGCTAGGAACTACACCTGAGCAGAATAAGGTTATTGTTGATCGACATCATATTCAGTCAAAACGTGACATCTACAGTCGAAATAAGTGTGCGCCTCTGAAGTAAGTCGTTCCGAACAGTCGCGTTGGTCAAGTTATTACATGAAAATTTACCACGGCAAAACTACTTGCCGATAACTTCAGACGCGTACAGGTATTTCGACTTTATTGTACTATTTAACCGGTTGAGTACCTAGTGGTCCGTAGCGCGACTAGCTATGTTAGAGGTCCTAGGTTCGATTCTCAGGTCGAGCCAAGTGTTATTGGGTTTATCTATAAAATTTCCAGTTGCAGCTCGGAGTTTAGAATTTGTGCTCGGTTAATGGCAATAGGCTCGCCCCCTATTAACTGGAACCTAAACAAATCGGCGAATTGTGGTACGTTAGTATGCCTCTGCGTAACCCTTCGGGGAATACAGGCAAGATGGTAATCGGTCGAGTATTGCACAATGAGTAGACAACGAGCTTCGAGATAGAAGGTGATACAATATCTTGTGCAAGATTAGTAAATGAGCGACAAGCTTTATTCTCCATGAGTGATGCAGATAAAACAACAGACTGTATATACAAGCGAGTTCAATAATAAAAGGTTTCTGTTTGGTCGTAAAAATGGCGTATTAAGCGAAGATTATTATTTAAGAAACTAATAAACCACAGACGGGCATGGTGGTAGCAATTACAATTTTACACCGCCATTCTTCCGTTAGCAATAAAGAGGTTATTGCCGATTGCTTGCAAGCCTTCGTGCCAATTTTGTAATGTTTTAAAAATATGAAAAAGCTTTGGGATTTATTACATGTATATAGTGACACGGATTGTTGCATTATTTTATGTCTGGACTTTAAAAGAGACCATGATTCTCTGAGTTTGTTTCGGTGTTTCTTCTCAGAGGTTGTCAGTTAGGAAATGCCAAAGCCATCTAGCTTCATCTAGCTATAAAAAAAAGCAAACCACTTACAGAAATAAATATGATTTCATTATGTTGTATTATGTTGAGATGGATAGGATATTGAAAGAATGGATGAACGCCGACTGACGAAAGGGATTTATAAAGCGTAGTACAATTCGTGATCTACAATAATCACCACCAACCTCAAGCCCTTTACGTCGACTGAGGACTATTTTTTATTGCATCTCCATAAGCAATCAATTCCTTACTTACTTCTTTCTTTCCTTATCATCTATCGCACCATCAATTTCTTCTTTAGTCCCTTTTTCCTTATATTCCTCGTTTGATTAAGCAGAAGTAAACGATGTAATGCGCCAGAATCGGGAGAGGTCGGAGGTATCCAGCAAAAAGATCAAAAGTGTAAGAAGTTTGCAAGAATTGTAGCAAATGGTGCTTTCTAATTTCTACCTACCCCTTTGGGAGAAAGGCATGAATGTATCAATGATTAAGCAATAATCATCAATACTATTTCGTGTACAAATCCAGTTCACTATTCAGCCTTCGAAGGCGAACCGCAAAATCTGCCTATCGGGTTTTCCTTCGCTTTGATTAATAGAAACAAGAATGCTAATGTTTCGCGTATCTAGGAGCAAAATAGTTCGCTCTGTTTATATTACGATATGATAAATTACTTCTTTAGGAATGCAGCGGATTATCTGCTTGGTCAGGAGTAAATTGATGATAAAGATGACGCCATCTACCAAGCTGGTCCTTTTGCGCTTAAGTGTAGGCGAGAAGGAGTGGTAAACCTTTGTAGGTATGATAAAATGGATGATCACTGTCTATTTTTTATGAGATAGGGGGTCAAACGAGCAGGCGGATCACATGATGGTAAGCGTTTACCGCCGCCCATGGATATCTGCAACACCAGAGGAGTCGCAAGTGCGTTGCTGGCATTTATAAAGGGTTTGGGCTTCCAATATCCTCACTGACTCGGCGAAACACAACGTACCTACGTCACGCTAGTTTTCTGTGAGGCCGTGGTATCACTCCAGTCGAGACGGCCCATTCGTACCGCATCATGGCTCTCTCACGAATATTTTGTTTTACTTTATAAGTATAATATCAATTTAAAAGAGCTTCTACATAAAGGTAAATTTCCATTCCATGGGCTGTTTGTGTAGGTATCCAGTAAATCTAAGAAAATATGAAATTTACAAAATGTACCCAATGTAAAATGTTTGTGTAATTTTACAAAGTAAGGGGAATTTTCTTTATCTAGTAGGTCTGATTAAACTATTCCAAATACGAAAAGTTTTGTTCAAAGAATATTTATCTTTTTGTGATATTTTTACATTTTTCATGCTAAGAATATAAAGTTATTTTAGTGAAGGAAAAATTCGACTCGCAGGCAGGATTCGAACCTGCGTCTTCTGGTTTGATACACCACACGCTATGACCACTAATCCACCGCGAGTCCTACCTGCCATGTCGAAATTTGCCTTCACATTCTGAACTTACAATATTATTATAATATTTTCCACTTTTTGCATCCTGAGAAATCAAGTATAGACTTGTAAACTCCATGCAGGTACCAAATTTAACGAATTTTCAACGATCCCAAAAGTGACAGTAATTCATACCAAACATTAATTCTAAGATACATTTTCTAATCAGTACAAAATACCAAATTCAAATGTTTTTATTTCAAATAAGCTTTTACAAGCGTTTATAAAACGTTATGATTCTAGTTGCACGGTTCCAAAAGGTTGATCCTATGGAGAAGAATCGGGCAAGAAACTCCATGGACACTCTTTTAAAATAAATCGGCCGGTACCGGCTGTCACCACCCTTATCCTGATCACCAATCCATCAGATTTGCAACTCGGCTAATCCCGCAACCATCTCGATCGTGGGTGGACATTGGATAAAGCGATTATTATATTATAAATGTAAATGATCGATTAGCATGCGCCGGCGCCGCCCGGGCCGCGTCACTTGCACGCGGCGCCTGCGACGGCGTCAGCGAACCTATTAAAGGTATGCTTCAAGCCGTATGTGTGGTCTTGGATAAGAATAGACCACCCAATAATGTGAATTTCAAGAGTGTTGAGGATTTTAATTTCCTGAAACCTCTCCGTCGCAAAAATACATCCTTTACTAATGAACTTAGAGCTACTTCTTGATATTAAAACTATTTAAATCGTTTAGAATTGTATGTCGTGCTCTTGCAATAAGACGATGTTCTTACTAATAACAATGTCTTTTTTCTGTGAAAGGAGGCAAATGAGTAGAAGGATCGCCTGATGGTAAGCGATTTCCGTCGCCTATGGACACCAGCAAAACCAGAGGAGTCACAAGTGCTTTTGCGTTGCTGGCAGGTTTGGGCCTCCGGTATCCTCACTCACTGGGCGAAAGACAACGTAAGTGTTGTTTCACGCCGGTTTTCTGTGAGGCCGTGTTATCACTCTGGCCGGTTTTCTGTGATGCCACTCCGGTTACGCCGAGTATGGGTTTGGTTTTGTCTTGTTTATCCATTCATAGGAATATGTCATCAGTGGTAGTCAGAAATCCCAAAAGCTTAACAACTATAGGTATATGTACTTAAGAGTTACGGTATAGCTGCCTATTGCCCAGTTGGTCTGTTTAATTTTAATAAGTACAGAGGTCTGGGGCTGTATTACGACGTGTTATACTCATCATTGTTGTGGGTTGTGAGAATGGGACAGCGCAATTTAATCTGTAGAGCGGCATCTCGGAAAATGTTGGCAATAACACGTCATGATACGGCCTCTGATGATGCTGATGTTTATCCACGTATATCTTCACTCTTATTTTGAGCAGCGTTATTGAAAACTTTGATTACTTAAAAAAACCTTTCTGTCATGTTATAATGTGCAATTTACAAATATGCCTTTTGACTTCTTTGTTCACAGGCCTAAAGTTTCAAAGATTTTCGAAACATTGATTTCAGGTAGTGTCAGCACCACAAGGTATCTTTCAGCAATAAGTTGACCAAAAATTACCCTGTGATATTCAATAAGATGCTAAACAGAACACTAGACTGAATTAAACAGCTAATTATTATTTGGCATAAGAACCACTTAGCACTAAGTCTCTACGTGATTTGTATGTCATACATACAAAGTACCCTTAACAATGTCCATACGTAGTTATAGTCGCGTGAGTGTCCCCACATGCAAACATTCCTCATACGGACTAGTATGATTATCATCTTGCTTTGGTAACTTTTCGTAAAACCATAACCTACTTAATCTCTACTATTATAAAATCGTAAAAAAGCTGTGTCTGTACATTGAAGATATTTAAAAAAAAACAAATGGGTTAGGGTACCTATATAAAATTCTCCAAACCCAAAAATGAGATTTATGAAAATCTTGTCTATTTTATTTAACTTCTATTGCAGCTTGTCTACAGGCAGGGCTTAGACAATCATCAATTCCTACCCAAAATAATTGAGTAAACAAATACATTCAAGAATTATCTTTTCGCATGACTTTAGCATGTAAGTAATTGTAACCCAAGCCTTATATCTACATCGATACGATCGGTGTCGTGTCAATAGATTCCGTTTATCATTCAATCGATTGATTTCATTTATAATTTGTTTCAAATTGCGTTTCTGTTAGCGTACTATTAACTATAATTTGCATGCATATCGTTCATGCTAAACAAGTGAACACGTCACTAAAAATGTTCATACAAGTTCTGTTTTATTTATAAGAAAATAAATCAACGTCTATTAGCCTGGTTTTAAATTGGAAATTGGTTAAAACTTGTATTTAAGCGAAACTATGACATAATGAGCTTTGAATAAAGATGAGAATTACCATGTAATTGGCTACGACATATTTATCTTACGCCATATTTAGATCACCTAACTCCTATTTGATCCAATATTAGGTACCAATTCTTAATCATAAATCACATTATCTGTCTTTTGGGCAGAGTTTCTTGTCAAAATGAGTGACCTTTATATTAGTATCCTATGATAATTATCAAAACGTTCAAAGCCAAACTTTCATAAGTTAAATCTTTTCCCATTAAAAATACATGGAATAACACACATTTCCATATATTACATTATTTACCTTATTATATATGTACTAACAAACTAAAACATAATAAGGTAACAAATTACAAAAAAAATATAATAAAATCATTAGACCGATTATAATATGAACGGATATTACGGCAAATGAAATCATGGATAATTACCAATTTAAATACGAACACTAACACATGATAAAAAAAAACGATAGCACAGTTAATCAGTGTTATTTGTTATTGTTGTTATTTTTTTCATTTCACGCTACCAACCCTGAAGGATTCAAAACGATAAACCTTTAAATACATAAATGGATTTTCCATTCGATTGAATCTTCTACTGATATTTAAATTTGTATTAAATCTTTGTATTTACCATAATGTAATACAAACAGTCAAACACTATATCTGTTGTATTATAATGACTTGTTGTTATGTTATAGAATCACGTAATATTGAACTATTAACTAAGTTGTCACATTAATCATGTCGACTTAAGTTTTCATAGTTGTTTATCAAGTGACGAATTGGTTGTAAAGCTGTGTGCATACTGTAGAATTTTATGAAACTTATATTTCAGCGTATAATTCAGGCGAAGGATAGATCTAGAAGCTAAATCCGGATACATGATTCGTACAACATTCAACAACACAAGCATTTAGCTTAGCACGAGGGGTTAACAATAATACTAGTAATGTGCGGACCACATTGCTAATAAGCTTTTAAAAAAAAAATTATAATCTACACATTTACTTTGGCCTAACCACTCACCTTCTGAGAGGAGACCCGTCCTCGATTGATGACGAACCAAAAATTCAGTAAACGATATTAAGGGCAAGTTTTTTGATCTGTAATTAACTCAACCAATAGTGACTACACATAGTGACTATTGGTTAAATTTCAGGAAAATGCATTTTTTTATCAATTATTAGATTAATCAACGATCAAATATCTACTAGTTTCAAAAATTAATCACCCAATGTTACAGAGCTAACAATATGGTGGATAGTTAACCAACCAACAAACCAAGTTTGACTATTAACATAGACATTGAAAAACATAATAGCTCTTTAACCATTAGTTGATGAGATAACCATGGTTAATCTAACAATATACAGTTTGACTTCGGATGCAAAAACTGGGCCTTAGTCGCTAGCAGGCATGTCAATATTTCTGTATAATAAACCTAATAATTTAATGTGACGTGGCATACCACAATAGTTTTCCATACAAAATATTTGACAGACTGTTTCCCTCACTATACTCTTGAGGCCGTACGATGACGTTTTATAGCGATCGTCTTCCGTTTAAGAGAGAGGAATGCAGCTATACGCATTACCTAAATAGCGCCATACCTGTCTCACAACTTGCAGTAACACATCTTGATACGACCTCCGGTTACATGACACGTTTATTTCTATAAATAGATCTTTTATGGACACTTTTACAAGTCAATGTTTTTCATATAATTTTTTAACTAGATGACACCTAACTGACGACCTCTAAGAAGAAAAATGCCGAAACACTCGGAGAATCATGGTCTTTATTAAAGTCCAGACAGTACTTAAAGTAAATATATTTATGTGAGTTACAATGCAAGGCTGTTAAGCTATAGTCATTCTCCAAAAACGAGTGAGAGAAAAAATATGTAAGCGGTATATAACAAACGCCCTTACAATTCTCATATAAATTGTAAGCTTCAAAGCTCCATTCAAGTTGTTTATCGGCTACTGGTATTACTTAATCCGGTCCAGCGTTATCCTTCACACAATCATCCTGACACGCACCACGATAACCGAGTGAATAGATCGCTCGTTTAGAATTGATCGGCCTTGTTACACGTCGTGCTTGGAAAATGTGCAATGTGGCAGGATTTATGGCGTAAAGATGAGAGCTTTATAGTGAACGGTGTTCAGTCGGTAGAACGATAAAAAAATAAATTACGAAAACTTATTTAAATAGTAGCAAATGATTTGAAAATGCTACGCTTTCTTGAGTATTTAAGAAAGAGAATAGAAACGAAGGAATTTGGCAAATTAAGAATAAAACGTGACCTCTCACAAAGTCCACGACATTTTGAAAAGGTTTTTAATAACAATTTTATTGAGACTTGGGCCGACGTCACTGCTGATAATCATTTAGCTAAAATTTAATCATTTTCTCATTACAAAACTGCATCTCAATCAGATCCAAGATCCTATGCTTTAAATTGAACCAAAAACAGCTCGACAAAATCACCCAAACTACAAGCATTCCAGGCCAATTATTTCTCTTATGTTTCCGCTCGTGACACTGGCAGGCGCCAACAGATCGTTCATTAGAACATTTAGAACTGATCGACCGTCCTTGTGCACAGCGTCTTGTGCACAAATCTGTGCAACGTGGCCGGTGCAGGCTGTCACTGTCTTGTTAACTGCATTACTGATTTAATTAGTTTTAAATGATACAAGCTGATCTGGTTTCTTAAGGTGGTTGGATGTCTTGTGGATATTGGATTTGGAATTATGAGTATTGACTAAAACAGCGTTGAGTTTAGAATCTAAATACCATTCACAAGTTATAGCAAAAGGATTTGAAAGAATGTAAGGTTTCCAAAGGCAATGGTAGGCTGACTCCACTATCATTTGAGTCGCATAACCAGCAAGAGAAAAATATAGTGTTGAGTTTAAAATGCTCTCGGTGCATTTTGTCCAAACTCTAGTTCTAATTACTAGATACCTCTGACTTTGCGGAATTTTATAGCAAATACTACCTGCGACTTTGCGGAAGTTTATAGAAAATATTGCGAATCGGACCTTGTCTCCAGAATGTTCTGCTGTTATTTCACTATTTGTCTGAGAGGAGGCTTACACCGAGGAGTATTAGGATAGATAGTTATGCAAATCAAAGAAATATAAGTGACGACTTTTTATTTACGACGATACATCAAGCGATACAGTTGGCTTTTTGGAACGCCTCTATTCCGTTGCAACAGCGATAATATTTGTATGTTCTTCTTTATCGTGTTAAGTGAAGACATTTATGTATAAAAGATTTATACATAAACACCTCCACCCTGATTCACTTCCAACAACAACTTGATGTCTCTGAGTTAGTGTTGACCTCTCCTCTAGACAACAGTATCACAAAAAGGTGTTAACAAGAGGTTCCGTACACAGTGGTGCAAAACAGCTGAATACCGCGACATATCTCAGCGGGCGACAGATATATGAGGGCGGAACGGCCGCTGACAAGATAAGGGAGTGGCCCGACCACCGCTGTAACGTAATGCTGTTTGCACACAAGGTGAGAAAAACGCAGTGGTTTAAAAAACGTCGGGTGAGCTTGCTAGATCAGGTTATGATTGAACTCAGTGCCAACTCAGTGATTTCTTTTATCTATTATAAACTAGCTTTTGCCCGCGGCTTCGCCTCCGTGGAATTCGGTCTGTCATCACATCCCACGGAAACGGGATAAAAAGTATCCTATGTCCGTCTCCTGGTTCTAAGCTACCTCTCCACCAATTTTCAGCCAAATCGGTTCAGCCGTTCTTGAGTTATAAATGGAGTATCTAACACGACTTTCTTTTATATAAATAGATTATGTCAAAACTATAGTTATGGTCTCGTTGTTATTAGTCGAATAGTGTTTTTTTATTTAATATGTCAGTATAATCGGAATATTGCTGTGAGTGATGAAAATATTTTTGTTGAAAAAACACCAATGTTCGATGAGGTTGAGGTTTTTAATTCCTTGAACTCTCTTGTGTCCAGTCATCATATACGTATTATAATTATTATTGTAATTGGATATAATGTTTAGGTGAATACATTGTAAGAGAAAACTGGTCCCCATAGTTTAAGGCTTGATTTTGATGATGAAGAAAATCATAAAGGAATACATGAACTTACCTACTACATACTGAAATAGAATCTTTTAGAATATGTAATGTCTCATTCGTTTACATTTACAAGTAATATAATTATTTTTTCCATAAGAAAGTCTTCTTCTTCTTGTCCTTGTCGCAATTTATTTGTGGTCGGCGCAGCATGTCCTTTTCTTCCATTCATCCCTGTCAGCAGTCACCTCATCATTCACTCCCTTTCCCATCATATCGGCCTTAACACAATCCATCCATCTTTTCTTTGGCCTCCCTCTACCCCTCTGTCACTGCACATTCATAATCATCACTCTTTTAATCATAATATGTATTTTTTCCATAAGAAAGCACTGTGTATTCATTATATATTATGAATCAATTTTGTAACTAGTAACAGCTATATTTTTATGTTACAATCAGCGTTGGAAACAATTGACGGAAGCTGCTACATTAAACATCATTTGTATTATAAAATATTACTTACCTTACTGGCAATATTATTATAATGAAATGACTGTGACTGTCGACTGCTTGATTTATGATAAGATATTATTATTGAATGCGCTGGTGCTTGAAGTTCGTAAGAGACAAACTTCAATCTTTTTTATTGTTTTAAACCTTTAAGGACCGATGTCCTTTTTAGAAAGATTTCTAAAATATTTTTGCTTCTTCTTTTTGACGCTCAAGTTTTTTTTTTTTTCAAATATCAATTAAGGCCAAGTACTCAAACGCTACTAAATTTTAAGGTATCGCTAATTATCGTACTTTAAGTTTGACTTTAATTTTTATCTGTATTCATTGCATTCGCTTACATTTATTTCCAACGAAATATTTTAGATGAAATGGTAGAGCAGAAACCTAGATTAACTGTATCGGAATTCTAATCCGAAAAATAACACATATATTTGGTCCACCGATCTTATCCACGTAGAAATGTAACAAATATACAGTTAATTTGGCATTTATAATATTAGTAAGGATTTTCAACCGCACCGTTTCTATGCCCAGTGCTTGCAAGTCCGAACGCCCGAGTCACTTGTATTTGGTTAACGCACAAGCTATCTAGATGAACATAAACCAACAGCTTCGTTAGTTACGTCGCTTTGCAGCATTATCTACAAAAAATAATATGTTTTATTGTGTTCCTGGCGTGTTTACATAAATGTATGATTTATTTGTATTTGTAAGGGTTTTCTCTGTACGATAGTGATGTGGATAGGCGAAATGAAAGACGGTGAGATTTTCAATGTGAGAATGTTTATATACGGAATTTAGTTCTTAAAATCAACTGCATTATAAAGTTATTGAAAAAAAAAGATAATCATTTGCATTATTTGTTTATGTTCAACTTTTTTTTTTTCTAGCCCGGTTCGTCCCACTGCTGGGCAAAGGCCTTCCAAATATATATTTTTAAAATTATCCTTTCTAATATTATTAGGTCACATGTTTCTATTTGTAATTAGATAGATAGGTACTTAGAAAATTAACAGGTTTTTTTGGAAAATACTAATATTTAGCTGCAATCGGTCAGATTGGCAAATGACGGTGCTTCTGGCGCCAGTTTAATATAACACACGAGATATTGTATATAATTATACAAATAGCATACGACATAAAGACATACGGTAATCTGTAGCCAGTCCCTAATTGATGTACAGGGATCTCTCATTCGATTACCTCAGCGGTGAGTGGCAGGTTAGATAAAGATATTACTACCTCTGTAGACTTGATTGCGTAGATGTGTGTATTGGTACTTTGAGATACTGGATACGGTTTATAAATAAATACATACATAGACCGCCACTTGCTACGATTCTTGCATACTTACCTACTTCTTTTGCTTTTGCCTCATTCATACATCTTCTCATACATACGCGCCGGTTGGAGTAGCGCATCTGACATTTTTGAGCACCTCTTCAATAAGATCAGCGTATTTCTCTTCTTTGGCGACCTCTTCCAACGCTGCCGCTGACATTCACCTTATAAATTCCTTTCGTTAATAGTCTTTCATTTAATCTTTCAACATGTCTAAACCATTTAGCATACTCCTTTCAATGCTTTCATCTTTTCGTCTGACCAATTAGATAGCACACAAAGCTGCAAACCATATTTTATAAAATTAAAACTCCTAACTCTTCCATCGATATATATTCACGATATATGCACATTTGTATTTAAAAATATTGATGCCTTCACCAAAGTAGAAGATACCCATGATATTAACACACGCCATAAAAAAAGACTATACTTACCACCCTCTAGAACTAAGATGCTAAATGAAATTCCATACTACATGTCTGTAAAAATATTTAATAAATTACCAAAAAGTATCAAAACTGAAAAAAAATCTACATTATTTAATAAAATGTTAAAGCAATATTTAATTCAGAAATGTTTCTATTCAGTTACAGAGTATGTTTCTATTCAGTTACAGAGTACTTAAATACTTAAACCATTTGCCATACTTGCGCATGTACCCATTTGTTATTATTAATATAGAACATAAATATTTAAGTTTACTAATTAAGTCTGTTACTAACTTTAAAAAATTGATAGGTATTCTAATTCAGAAATAATAATTTATAATTCATAATATTATTTATACATAACATAATCTAATAAATAAATACACTTTGTTATTAGAGTTAATAATTTAAATAAATAGAAATATTAATTAATTCGTATAGCCCTCCATATTGCAATGCTTGCAAAAGGCCGCTAAGTTATAAGTTCACTAAAATGTAATGTACCTAACACCTTAATGTACACTTAGTAAGCAATAAATCTTTGAATCTTTGAATTATTGTAAAGTAATGAACAGATGATCTAGTAGACCTCCCTGGGAGTCGTTGCATGCCGGCAGCACGTAACTGGACCTTGTGAAAGTAGGTATTATGGGAAGATCTTTGTTCAGCAATTGACTGACTGAAATGATGATGATGGGAATGAATAGTTTGTCTAGATTAATAAATCTATTTTCGTTTGAAGTTCCAACGCAATACCGTCGTGCGACGGGTTGTTGAGCTCCCTAAATAATGGTTGAGCTACACGAGGACTGATGTATGGGTGCCGTCAGTTAGGACAGGTCAACTCAAAGCTACTATCGCTCTTTTTTCAAAAGGTCCAGATATTGCCCTAGATCTTAACACTCACATATTATATCATAATACCTACCTACTACTGTCTGTTCTTTAAAAGCGACCAAGATTCTCTGAGTCTGTTTCGACATTTCTACTTAGAGGTTGTTAATTAGGAAATGCCGGGCCCAAAAAAAAAGTAAAACATTGACTTGTAAATGTTTGTATTTTCATCCATTTCTAAAATAAAGTATTTCTAATAAAAACTGTTGGCTAGTGATAAAAAAACTCCGGTCATAAAAACATACGTAACAAGAATCCACAAATTAATCAGCAAGTCTATAAATTAAATTAATAGCAATATAAAAAACCTATAAAAATGTAATGCAAAGCTACTCAAAATCAAATACCTGACACCATTAATTTTATGTCCTGTACAAATAAAAATGCTGTAAAAACACTGTTCCCTCTTAACAGTGATTTACACGATTTGGGGTTCAACGGTAAATTATTGTTCCAAATGTTTATTGTATAAAGTTACTACTTTTAAAAATCTGTAAAACATTTCTTCAGGTATGGCAATCTGTGCAGAGCCTTTTTTTTAACAAGCTCCTCCACTTTGGAACACGTCCAGTGTTGCAATGGTACAATTAACGGATACAAGACAGGACGGATGGGATAGACTTAGAGACTAAGACTCAAATCATTTTAGGATCATATAAGTATCTCGGTATCGAATCCACTACACTCGGCACGATGCTGGTAGCGAGGTTGCCACCCTTAACCATATCTGTAGTCGAATCTGGATTGATTCGACTACAGATATGGTTAAGGGTGGCAACCTCGCCACCAGCATATCAATCGATCGATTGATATAATAAGTAAATATGTTGGAGTATAAATTGTACTATAGAATTTTACAAATGAAACAGTTTTAGAATTGCACAATTATTGAATCCTCCGAGCTTTTTCCTATGTTGAGGTTGGCATCCAATCTAACCAAATGCGGCTGAATATCAGTACTTTACACAAAGCGACTGGCATTAGGCCTCCGCAGCTCAATTTATGGGGAAATGCCGATATTTAAAGCATATATTGGTTGTCAGGCTTGTTTGGGTTTCTGATTACCAATACCAAGTGTCATAGATGTTCGTATGACAACCGCGCCCGACTGCTTTACGCGCTCTCCGAGGTACGGAGATATTTTTATATTTTTTCTCTATATTTTTTTACTGCTGACATTATCATAATCTCTATCGACTATAAATTAGGCCAAAAAGACAAGGTTATTAAAATTGCTAACCACATAATGTAAGTATTTAATGATGGGAAATTATACAGTAAAATTTTGTCGCTTGTTACATCTAAATATTGTAAACCAATAATTACGGAGCCACAGCAGTAAATGCCAGCTCGCGCCTAGCCATTACAGCTTAAAATAAATGTGTACAAGTTGTCACTAGTTTTATGACGGCGGCCATTAAATAATTCATTAGTAAAACGACCAATCATAAATCAGGAAAGTGAGACAGCACGCGTGCAGTGTTTTGTAACAGCCAATCACGCGGCGGTATTTCTTATATTGCAATTCGAATCTATTAATTAAAATAACTGATGCATGTGTCTAATTAAATGTTAAGGATCGGCGTCAGATAAGTAATTATGTAGAACTAATTAAATATAACTTTAGCCGTTATTTTTATTGAGCTATAAATTAATAATAGTGCTGTCATTAGTTAAAACGAAGGCTTTATGCCAAGGATATCCGCGTCAAGGAAATAAATATCCCACTCTCATGGATTTTATGACAGATTCACATAATATTGAAATAAAACTACGTTTTACGGACTTTTCGGGTTATATTCATATTGATTAATCCCTGACGTTTCGGATCCTTTACAGCATCCATGGTCACGGATAGACTGAGGTGTTGGACTAACTGTTAACTTACGTTTTCATTAATTAGCTCACCGTGTCCATTTGTCTTGTAATTGGGCTTGGATTTAGATTTAATAGATTCTATAATGGGGTGCCAAGTAGCTGGTAAGACCTAACCATGTTCTTTAGTCAAATTTGTTTGTTCTTTAATTTCAATAGCCTCACGAATCATCCTCAAGTAATCAATACGAAAAAGTCAAGCATCTATTACTTCATCTCCATCTAAAGTAACTTGCAAGAACAATCAAGGCGCATTACATAAAGATTATTACCAAAAAAAAGTACTTAGTAATTATTGGATTAATATAGGTACGTTTTTAACTTTTATAATAGTGTGCCTACACAAGCTCTTACTCAATAACGATTCTTGCAAATGATAATCCCGCAATCTGACACAACTCTTGGTTGATAACGATCTTGAAACAACTTCGCCTACCGTGTGAAACATGACCCTAAACATTGTAACTAATATAATTAATTAAGTCTTCTATTCACGCTTCAAGATATAATACGCGCGAAAATTTGCTAATATTAAAGATTAATTTGTCACTGTAACAGCGTACATCTTTAGCCTCGGCACTTGAGAGGGAAAAATATTGAACGATGCAACTTCACTTGGTTTATCATCATCGCCACTATCATCACCACCGTCATTATTACTATCTTAAACATCAACGACCTATTTACTACTTAATATGATATCTATATAAATAAAAATCAATTGCTGCTACGAGTATATGCAAGATCATCATTTGAGAACAGCATCATCATTTATTTTTTTAATCCATATCGGTGATGACAAAAAAAATGCAGACGAGACTGCGCACTGCTCCATAGAAATCTAATAAAATGTGGTTATATAGCTCGGATAACATCTTGAGCTAAAAAAGACAGAGATGGCTAGAACAATGATGTAACAAATTGCGTAATAAGCTACATTCTGCCGTCTCTTTCATTAATGGTTTTAAGTTATTTGCCGCTGACTATACAGTATTTAAGGTCCACAAGCATTCTTCATTAGTCTTATTGTTTGATTTATATTCGAAAACGAAATGCTGCGAAGATTTAGCAATACTATAAATTAATGACACGGATATACATAATATGGTAACACTAACATCATGTTATTCTTTTAATACACCAATAAACCTTATTTTAAAATCGAAATGTATGATTTATATGTGCATTATGATCATAAATCATATTTATTGTCATTTTTATATAAAATCTTCTATATATAAAGATCCATGACCGAAAACTTAAGTAGTATTGTGAACTGTGTTCGGTAACTAATCCAACCAGATCGAAATTGAACCTATCATCTGTATTAAATTATTCAGTCAGTTGAATTCTACACGTATCAATTGCTATATTATCTCCAAAACTCAATGAGTAAACTATGTAAGTAATATTATTAGTTAGAATTCCTAGGGCAATATTGAAGATAAATCAATTATTATTATATATATTATTATTATCAAGAATATATCTTGATATATTATGGGGCTTATAACCAGCCATTGTAATAATCTATGGAAGGCTTCTTTAGCAGAGGACGTCCTTTTGCTTCTATGTTTAATAGAGAAAATTCTGGAGCATCAACTCGCGTTATATCTTTATCAGTGCTATAAAGTGAACCAAGCAATATTCACTACTGTGTGTATAGAGCCTTATTTGAATGTTCCAACTTCATTCCTAAGTCAACATATTTTACATAAATGATGTCCAAAAGGGAAGGGATCCAAATGATTTATTATAAGTATTATTAATAATGTGCGCGCGATTTTACTAAAGATTTATACATATTGGCGTAATGGTATTCGGTGAAATATTAATACTTAATGAAATATTTGAATAATTTGGGCCAGACTTTAATTGAATTATCATTGCATTGATGAATGTGTAGGCAAATATTGAAAGTTCGGAGTAAGATGTATCGTTTGACAGGTTTAGTGGAAACCATAATTCGGTGTTAGCTTGCGAAAGGTCGTAAGTCAAAGCGATGAATTAACGGTGCTTGTAGAACTACAAGCTCTGTTAATGTAGGTGTTCCGCAGGGCTCTATTTAGGGCCCGTTTATTCTTGTAGCTCATAAACAATAGATGACCAATGTAGTGATGAAATTATAAGATTTTATGTATGGCGTTACTTTAAGCGGAATACACAGCTTGCATTAATTTCTACAGCATTCGCAATTAAAAAATAGGCAGCTCACAAGCATTGTTAAATTAGGACTAAGCTTTTCTGTGTACTATATTAGTATATTAAATATGAAATTTTTGTCTAATAGCCTAAAACTACTTGATAATTATATTTATTCATGGCCAGAGGTCAAAATACAATCGCCTGATAACCAAGGTCAAATGTGTTCAGTAAAACCAGGGGCCGAAGTCTACTATTTCAGTTGTATTACAGTGGTTAACCAGTTATTCTAAATGACCTAAGAACTGACAGATTTTGAAGGCAAAACTGTCTAAAATCAACAATTTTGAAGTCTTTAATTAGAATTGGGCCCCAGGCCTTTCGTTCGTCCATATGAAGAAGATTCGGTAAGTATATAACATCAAATTCGATCTTTCACAGACATCTATTTTAAATTGGTAGCCAGTAGTAAGCTATAATCATAGTAACACGGAAAAATCCATTCAGTTTTCGAACGTTCCCCTAACCGGTTAGGTGCTACTTATAATAAATTTCACTCTTGCTGAAACCAGTCCGGTCGACTCTTACGCAACTGCCACCTAACTCATGGTATCGACTACTTGGGGATTTTGTACTAATTAGCTTTAAAGGGTGTTTTGTATAATTGATCGTCCGGCGCACCTTGGGCAATCAGCTTCGCTTTCAATCTGCTGTCTAGTAAATCTTTCCACAGCGTGCGATTATTCACTGAAAGACATTTTAGAAGAAGAAAGTTATATCTCAACATAGTGTGTCAATTAGTGTTTAAAGGTTAACTACTGTCATGTAACATCAACAGTGTACCAACTTTTCTGCAAATAAATAATTTTAATTTAATTGTACTATCAATAATTTTGTAAAAAGTTCTTGAAGGTGTGTGAAGTCAACCAAGTGCCAACCCGACTAAGGAACTTTTCTGTATATCGGATTTTATGATAATGGGCTTTGTATTTGGAAATCTGTCAATACCATCACCACCCACACATAGGACAAAGTTTACTTACATTTCAATAATTACTATCATTTATAAGTAGCTTAAACAAATATCAATTGATTTCGATAGCTATTAATAAATTTCGTATTAATACGTGATAAATCAATACAGTAACGCTATTTGCTGATTTTTCTGGTTTCCGCAAACGACTGTGTCCGTGTTTTTCTTCTATTCGCGCTAATTTTAATCATATATTATATTTGTTATGATTAAGCTGTTTGGACAACTTTTAAAAGACAACTTTTAAAAGAATGATAACACTGTACGAAAATAACGATATATTTTTTTGTTTAATTTGGGGTTATTAATTAAGCCCATCTTGCTCATTTTTGTATACTATCTTCCGCGGCTCTCCTAAGTTCACTGTTCATTGCTAAGTAGGATTCTTTTCTAAAGTTTTCTTAGTCACCCTGTCTACCTCCTGCACTATGTTCTGAGGTAATTGTACTATTAATAAAGTTATCTAATTAAAGATTCTTAATAGTTCCAACAATAGGATGTCACAGTACTTGACCAGGATATAACAGTTCAACGCCATCAGCCAAATCCGTTTCTACTCAAACATTGTAACATTGCTGACTTATTACGTCACTTGGCTATATCAGTAAATTATACCCATCATTTGTTTTACATGCATCATCACTAATTAAACGATTTATTGGCCAATGGTGACGACACGTGGCTTTATTTACAGCTTTTGTGTATATGACAAGATGCCTTATTCTCTTTGAATTAAATACCTATCCCACGTTTTTTGCTCTATCATAAACTTAATTGTAATTACTTCTTGTGAGATCTCTAGTACCAACTGTAAGTGAATAATCATTGTTGGTCGCGTTGCTTTTATCGTAAGGTAGAGGTGACATTTTCTTTACTGTATTATCATCAATTTCCATACAATAGATGGTACTAATAAAGTTGCAGAAAGAGATACAGTAGTAAGACATTCTCTGAATGAAGTTTTGCATTGTATCTTCCTTCCTAATTCTACTATACATTCTATAGACGGCCCGTCTGATGGTAAACAGTTACCGTGTAGGCTATGGGTGTCTGCAACACCAGAGGTTTGCATCTGAATTTAAGCAGACAACAGATTTCTGAAGATCTATATCAGTGTTATTTGATGCGACTTCAGATTTTTTACAATCTCAATAAAGATATAATCAAATGTCTTCATCTGCCAAGAATGTATTGGTCACTAAATTACGAAATAATTTATTGACAAGTTTTAGAGAGTTGAAAACAACAAACGAATGAGTTTCACGTCAAATACAGTATGATTGTAGTGTTCTTCGCGTAGAGTTTATTGTCTGTGAAATATGTCACTGTTGTGCTAAACACTTTACAAAATAGGTTGTAAATTAATATGACACGTGTTGGATTCTAAATAACATGTAACCTCTTTTGATCGCAGAAAGAAGTAGTACACTGCCGTAAACAGAATATTTAACGACATTTGTCTGGTGACGTTTATTCTTGTTTAAGTGCCTACCTCGCGGAACTGCCATTGGTCTATGGCCCACCTGAAGTTAAACGGTAACCTTAATCTTTGACTACTGTAGTAACTTGTGGCGTACATAATATAATAGCCGTAAGTTCAAGTTAAGGTCCTTGGATCCTTCAAAAAGGTCAGATGACAAGTACGTACAACTTGTCATCTGACCTTTTTGAAGGATCTTACCAATAAGGTCCGTGTATATCTTTCTAGGGCGTCCTCTTCCGGCTCCACTGATATTCGCTTTATAAATCCCTTTCGTTAATTGCCTTCCTTCCATCCATTATTTTGACATGTAATGTCTTATTATTGTTTTCGAACTCTGTTTTAACCGTTGTTCATAATTGAAGTACAGCCCAGTATAAATCTTTACCCTTTTTTATAAGTTACTAGCCTCTGCCCGCGTTTTCGCTCACGTGAAGCTATATCAGGAGTAAAAATGGAAAACCAACATTGATGACCTCTTCTTTGTATGGGCCTCTACCTCTATACATCAGGGAGGTCAAGCTGTATCTCAGGATTCATTTAATTAATTGAGATAAGAAGTTCACCAGTTTTTAAGTTGGAGCATATACTTTCTAACAGTGACAATAAAATTAAAATATATTCAGTAGTTTTTGCTCCAACCCGTAACAAACAGACAAGAATTTTAAAAATCACATTTTTGGATTCGGAGACGTTTATATACCACGTGTTTTTTTTTAAATATCTTCAATGTACAGACACAGCTTTTTTACAATTGTATAGTAGTAGAGAAGTACTCAAGAATCTCTTACCGCCAGCTCGTCAGGTAGCATGTTTCTCGGACTCAACTAAAAGCAAGCAATTTGTTCCTCTTCCCCTGTAATCAGAGCCAATATATACTATATACAATGGACCCAAACACGCTAAGATCACGTGCCTGGCATATGCAAAGGTCTGCAGCTCGCCCTTGAGTCAGTCCAGCAACATTTCTTTTATATGCCACGATGGTAGTACATCCCTGGACGATAAACACTTTCATTGAGCTCTACTTTGCTTTACCGTTTTAATTGCCAGTAAAACCTGGCACCGTATTGTTTAGGATTTCCTTACAAAGAGAGGTCAGCTTTCGTTGGCAATATATAATAATATAAAGTTGCAATTTTAACCCCCCTGTATTGATTTTAGTTTAATAAATGCCACCAAGTATCCCGGTCGCACAGATACCGAGAACCAATTGTGCACTTTGTCTTAAATATTACCGACTTTTACCAGTTACATTGCAAGATGAACTTGATCTATCGTTCAATGTCGGGGGCGGCCTTAATCGGTATGTGATTGACCTAATGTTTTCAGGTTCTGTCAGGATTTTAGTACGTAGTGTCGGTTGGGGCTCTGGGCTAAGTAATAAATGCACAGATCAATCGAGATGTAAGGATAAACTGATAAACAACGCTTGCGGTAACCACAGCGAGCGCACTACATCTTTGGGGTCTCAAACACTAGTCAAGAATCTATTGACTGATCTGTGCTTGAGACCTCTTCGTGCTTCGGAAAGTACTTTAAGCCACTTGTGGTTGTCATACAAAACAGGTACAATCGTTAGTACCAGGCCAGGCAAGCAATAGTAGACTGCTTGTCGGGCCTATCAAGCCTTGTAAGGCCTGGAGATTATTAGGATAAAAATTTCCGGAGGTGGAGGTGATAATATGGTAGTTGCCTCGTGTACGCATACTGAATATTAAGGCGAATCTGAATAGAATAAAAGCCTACTCCGATATTTTAAGGCTGGATTTCCACCGTGGAAATATTTACAGCTTTTGTGATGATTTCAGTGGAGCTTTATAGAAACGAATAAAACTTTATTTTTTGTGTTATAAACACAATGTTAACCATTATGATTACAACACAAAAAAATGCATTTTTTTTTAAATAAAAAAAGCTTACTAGCAATGTGGGTCGCACATTACTAGTATTCTTGTTAACCCCTCGTGCTAAGCTAAATGCTTGTGTTACGAATGGGTTCACGTCGGTAGTGCAATGGGTGGGTTTCGAACCGGCAACCACATGATCGCAAGTCCGACGCACTAGCCATTAGGCTACCGCCGCTTTACATTACTTTCATGGCTTATTAATCTATATCTACCACCAAGTTCAAAGATGTAGGATATGAAGGGTTTATGCATTTTGTGAAAGAGAATATCGACCACGAGCAGGACTCGAAGCGTGCCCCTCCAGTTAGATGACCGAACGCTTTAGCCAGCTAAATTAATCTATACTTTAGACTGATATATAAAGCTGAAGAGTTTGTTCGTTTGCTTGAACGCGCTAATCTCAGGAACTACTGGTCCGATTTGAAAAATTCTTTCAGTGTTAGATAGCCCATTTATTGAGGAAGGCGACAGGTTATATATCATCACGGTATGACGAAGTAACTATTCCACGCGGACCAAGTCGCGGGCGGAAGCTAGTTATATTATATACTAGCTTCTGCCCGCGTAGCGTGATGATATATAGCCTATAGCCTTCCTCAATAAATGGGCTATCTAACACTGAAAGAATTTTTCAAATCCGACCAGTAGTTCCTGAGATTAGCGCGTTCAAGCAAACAAACAAACAAACTCTTCAGCTTTATATATTAGTAATATAGATTTATTTTTACATTTACAATTTTATTATCGAAGTTGCTTAGAATGTGGTAGATGCCAAACGAAAGCTATTATAAGATATTCCTTTTTAAAGATGACGTTAATTAAAATTCTAGTGAAAACTAAAAAAATGTGTTGATAGATATCAAATTATTCACAGTAATCACTATCAAATAATCTTTATCTCTGATTGATTCATTAACCAAATATTTTAACAATACTATGTATTTCGGCGCCATAGATAGATAATCGTAGAACTTCCTGTGACGTAGGTACGGAGAAGTGACGAGTGACATGACGTCACAAATATGATAATAGTGTGAATATAGAACTTGGATCATGTTAAAGTGACGAAATTGTACAAATATGATGATTGATTGATGATGCATGAATTTCTAGAGAAAAATGTTTTTTTTTTGTTCACAACGAGGATGTTTTTAGATACGTAATTATTGCACCTAAGCGTTGCTTATGTATTTTTATTGTGACAGGTATAACTTTTGTTATTGTGTGACCACCCTTATGGCGCAATCTGTCGTAAAGCAACTTGGTGTATGTTTCGACTTTTGCGAGTAAGAACCAGTTCCCCTCTGTTGCTGCGGCTCTGGCAGTCTGCAGGCAGTAGAGGCTCTCAAATGTCGGCAACGCATCAACAACTCCTCTGGTGTTGCAAGTGTCTATGGGCAATGATGATTACTTACCAGATGGCTTATCAGCTCTTTTGTAGACCAAATAATAAAAAAAAAAACAGAAAATCTTTCACGATCGTAGCAAAGGGAGGCAGTCAGTACTTGTCTGACATAAGCAGCTACTAACTAAACGGATCCATGAGGATTTACCGCGAAAATACCTATTCATAAAGTTTTAGTTAATTGCTTTAGTGTGTCCATATGGATTGAGCCATGTTTGATATTTTAACATGGATTTTATCTATTTTTTGTAGTCAATTTGTCAAATGTAGGCTGTGTCCTGGAATTTGTAGTAAGTCGTCAAACGTCACAGGACGTTATAGGTCCAAATCCAATTATCCATATAGGCAGAGGTTTGAACCCTCAGACGGTAAGCCAAGGGGTGGGAGCTTGTGTGTCACTAGCGGGATTTGCACATGCGCAATGTGTTTTTACGTAAATCGCCGCCATCTTTATTTTACTCTAATTTTAGCTCCGCCCAATTGCCTATGTAATCAGCGTCCTATCATAATAAAGATATCTGAGTTTAGGCGGGAAAATGAAAAGTGCACATTGTCGATTTTATATTATTTTTCAAAACTTGAATTTCTCCGAAGTTTAATGTGTAATTATGGTGGATAATTAACCATTAAGTGTTTGTGAACGTGTGAGAGTGTAGGCAAATGATATAAAATTGAGAATCGTGACTTTTTGGGTTCACTTCTAAACTCCATCGAAGCCTCAATAAAATTTCTACCGTTTTATTGGGGCAACTCAACAACTTATACTTGACACTGGCGAACACAAAAAGTGTGGTGCCATATTACAATCCCAGGCAATCCCATAATGTGAAATATTATTTGATTACTTTATTACTTGACACTGGCAATACACAAAAAGTTTGGTGCCATAATTAAAAAAAAAAAAGATCTGAGGGGATAATCGTGTAGCTACTTCAAAAAAAAATTGTATATAAGTAATTACAAACAAGTCTGTCTCATAAACATTGAATGGTACTGAACTCTATTTAACTAATATGTATATGATGACATGATGAAAAAGAGTGTCCATGGAGTTTCTTGCCGGATTATTCTCCATAGGATCGACCTTTTGGAACCGTGCAACTAGAATCACAACGTTTCATAAACGCTTGTAAAAGCTTATTTGAAATAAAAACATTTGAACTTGAACTTGAACCAATGAAAGAATTTAGATCTAATATAATTATTATCAAACGTTGACGTTTATGAAACTGAAAATGGGCCGAGATTATATTTTGACCATATGATCTTACTTTTTGCCGGACAATAATTTTAGAAGGATACTGAGATAATTTATTTATTTATTTAAAAACTATAATAACTAAAAACTAAAGTATATTATAAATAATGTATTTTAGTTTTAGTTATTATTAAGACACTAATTATATACTGTTACGGTACTGTACGGTTTTTCTATGAAATTCCCAGTAGCAGCTCGGAGTCAGGAATTTGTGCCCGGTTAATGGCAATAGGCTCGCCCCCTATTACATGGGACCTAAACATACCGGCGAACTGTGGGTGTACGCCTCTGCCTAACCCTTCGGGGAATACAGGCGTGATGGTATGTTATGTTATGTTATATACTGTTAAATTGTAAGTAATATTGAAGAAAAAAAGAAAAATTATTTTATAAATAAATAAATATTCTGGGACATTTTTACACAGCACCATCTAGTCCCAAATTAAGCAGAGCTTGTACTATGGGTACTAGACAATGGATATAATACGTATGTACTTTTTTTTTTGTAAATACATACTTATAATACATAAGAAACACCCAGACGAACATAAACACTTATATTCATCACATAATTTTTTGTGTCCTGTGGGAATCGAACCCACGACCTCATGGTCAGCAGTCCGGTACTCGAACCACTAAACCACAGAGGTCGTCAATTTTGTAAATTCAAAATACAAATCAAATTTTGTAAAAAGAATTCAAATAAAGATTTATTTTATTTATTTACTTTATTTTCAGGTGCGCGATGCCGTCGCGACGGTGGTAGAGGACCGGAGGGCGGCCGGATGCGGGCCGCGCGCGCCCGTCCGCCCGCCGCCTCCGTCACGTAGCGCCGGCCGCGCACTCGCCGCGCTGCGACTATGCGCATGGCAAGCGCCCTGCCCACTCTGCTCGCGGTCAGTATATTGCATGTTTTTGGGGTTCCGTAGCAAAACGGTAAAAACGGGACCCTATTACTAAGACTGCCTGTCCGTCCGTCTGTCTGTCACCAGGCTGTAATCTCAAGAACCACGATAGTTAGACATTTGAAATTTTCACAGATGTATTTCTGTTGCCGCTATAACAACAAATACTAAAAAACAGAATAAAATAAATATTTAAGGGGGCTCCCATACAACAAACGTGATTTTTGTGCAGTTTTTATGCACTCTCAAGTCTCACTTGGCCGGTTTTTTTTGTATTAATCAAAGTAATCTTTACAGCGCAACTGACTTGATGGCGAGGCACCGCTTACTATGTTGTTTTTTTAGGATTCTGTACCTCAAAAGGAAAAAACGGAACCCTTATAGGATCACTTAGTTTTCTGTCTAGGAAAAATTGCGAAAAGTATAAATTTTTAGTTACATCATATATAAAAACAATATTTGTATATAAGTGCGAAACCCTCGGTGCACGAGTCCGACTCGCACTTGGCCGGTTTTTTTATATCACTGAGGTGTCAAACAGGCTTACAGACCGCCTGACGGTAAGCAGTTACCGTAGTTATAAACGTCTGCAACCCCAGAGGTGTTGCTCGCGCGTTACCGACCCCGTAAAAACCTTTTCACTCTTCTCTTCTCTTCTCTTCTCGTCTTTCAGGAAAAACTCGGCAGGCTAATGAGGTACCTGCCGAGTTTTCTTGATGTAATGACATACAAGAAAACTACGCTTTAAACCTCCTTTGGTCCTAGCATAGTACCTATCTACTATTAGTTATGATGTTCTACGTGAGTATATTCTAAATACACACTGACCTCCATAATACTATCCTCTATAGATATAGCATACAGCAATATGGGATCAGTGTCAATACACCAGAAACGAATCCATCACCTATTTTAAATTTCGAATCGATAAGCTGGAACATCGACTAAATTGAATTAGTGTTGTATATCAATGTCAGTAAATTAGTATTTAATAGGTCAGGCCATCAGCCGTCATCGGTGTCGGATGTCTGGAGCCACCGGCGACTGTCTGGTGGGTGTTAATGTGTCATTGTGTTACATCGACTGTATTGGTGATAAATGGAAGAGATGCCTTGGATTACGTTAAAAAAAGAATATCTAATTAGTTCAATATTATTGACCTGTTCTAAATTCAAATTAATGTCAAATGATTTCTAATTGTCTAGCTATCAATTTTCCGTTCTGTTAGGTATGTAAGTTCCATTTTTAAACTGAAGTATTTTCAAATCCATTCTGAATTTAAACATGGTAAAAGCTACGCAAACATAATAATTACTTACTGCAACATAGTATTTGACAAATAGCGTAGGTAATAATCGGAAGGATGCTTATTTTTCCGAGCATCTCTTACACAAATGTTTTTCTCTGACACGCTTTAAATTTTATTGTAAAAGATACCAAACGTGATTCGATTAAAATTAGAGGAATGGTTATTTTATTTTATTTTTAAAAAGCGTTGCCCCACACTTGGATTTTCTCCTGTATCGTGGGTGCGTTTACAAACACAAATTCTCACATACACAAACGCCCAGACCCGGAACAACTACCTGTAGATCATACAAATATTTGCTCCGTATGGGGATCGAACCCACAACACGTGTCGCAGAAGCCGATTGCTCAGCCGCTACGCCAAACGTGTCGTCATCGTGTCGCCAAATGGTTGTCTTTAAACACACTAACAAAGTGGAATTGATAACTATTACTAAATATTTTACTTATTAAAACACATTATTTTTATGTCCGGCTTTACCTTGGCCTTGCCATTTTCATATACGCGGCTGAAATAATGTCGTCTGGCACAATAAACACGTGAGAATTTCACTAAATGTCGCAATTCTATTTAAGTAACCTTACCTACAAATATCACTTATCTCGAAAACTATTAAATATTGTTTATTAGTTCGTAGTCAAAATTATATTTATCACGAGACTCAATGATGAGCGAAAACTCGATGAAATTCCAATAAAGCGGTTCATTCTAATCGTACGCTACATTATGCGATAGAGGCGCTACCCGTGCAGTATGTAGCAGGTCGCGAGCAACACTAGTCGCTTATATAGCACACACGCACGGCGCGCGTTCGAAAATGGAATCGATACAAAATTAATATTATTTGAAAAACGCTGAACAGCCAATAAATTAGTGATGTGTTTAATCTATCCAAAAAAGTTACTAAGTGTGATAAAAGTTTTCAAATGAACGTAGTTACGACTTGTTTTATGTATGATTTATTCAATACATTGGACAAATTTATTTTTGCTCATGGCAATTAAAATGGTAAGTTTAAGTTTGAATTTATTTTTATAGCTACAAGCACTTCCATTTATATTCGTAGCGCGGCTTTAAATAGGCATCTTATCGCTGGATTAAGTACTTTTAAAATTAAATAATAATTACATTTGCGGTAATACGAGCATTTTCCTAAGAAGTAGGACAAACAGCTAATGATCTAAATTAAAAAACCATTGGGAATGTAAATACTGAGATTAATCAAGGTTTTTTTAGAAAAGATATAATTATTACAAAATACCCTATGGAGATTTAAAATTCATTAAAATATGTAACTTGTTACTCTCTTGTCTCATTGCAATAATAATAAATAAGTAAGTTGGTAGACAAATAAATAAAAAAGTAAGTAGATTATACGGTATACCCAGAAACATAAAAATATAATTAAAATATTTTTGAACAAGCATTCCTATATTAATTACTGGCCTACACTAAAAACGTTGAAATATAATTTTAAAATATAGGACCGAATTAATCAAAATTGCTCGTATAAAATTAAAAATATCGTTCGAAAATCAATAAATATTTTATGTGTGAACGTTTCAATCGTCTATAAAACGCATACGAAAATCTAGAGCTCAGTTAACACAAACATCAAACAATTTCCTACTTTCCCGTTGTAGGTGCATAATGCGGAAGTTTTGAAGCTAAAATAAACTTGTTTTAAAAAAAAACTGACTATTTTCATTTTTAATCGATATGTGTTACCGTAAAATTGTAAATACCGTAAGATTATAATCTATCTCGCGAGATTGTTAACTGTCTAAATATTGTGAACATACTGCTTACAATTTAACGCAATACTTCGGTTCTGGCATCGTGTGGTCACAGCCCTAACCTAACCAATACTTAATTTCGATGGATTCTACGAAAAAATAAAGTTGGAAATTATTACCAGTCTATTTTTAGTTTAAAATCTCGCTAGATAGATTATAATCTAACGGAATTCTCAATTTACGGTGGCATATATAAGTATAACTCGCTCATTATATATTAATAACCAAAAAGCCTACAAACTTGAAATTTGACATTTAAAGTGTTGAGACATCCGCTATAAAAAGAATTTGAAAAATAGAGATCATACTTTATGAAGTACCTGGCCATAAAGATTTGTCAATGAAAACAACATAGTTTTGCCACTTTGACTAATTATCACAGAATAAGTCAATTAGATAATATCTCTCCAAAACTATTAATTGCTCATAAATTATCTGATTTATCTCCCGTATTTTAAACCGACTTTAAAAGGAAGGAAGTTCTCAATTTGTCTATGTTTTATTGGCTATCTCAAATCTCCGTAATTTCTCAACCGTTTGAATATTTTTTTTATTTAAAATGGGATTGCGTCAAGCTAGTCCCATAAATTTCATCTACTTCTCTTGAAATTTTTATCAGCTTTAATAATAATATTGATTTAATGATTTGTCAGTTTACCTACCTACATATCGATAATTTTCCATTCTTACAAATTAAAATCGATGTTTGGTTTTCTAATTAAGTACCTCACAACATGAAAATAACTTTTTCAAACAATAAAACAAACATGTTACAAAATATTAAACGTTACAATGTTAGTTCGCGGCAAGAAAATTATCATGAAAAGCGCCATTTATTAGCAATAAATTCTATTTCACGCCTTAACTGTACCTATGAAGTTTACGCGTGCAAAAGGTCAATGTATCGGCTTTCATTGTTGTGGTCATGGAACAACGCGATAACTAAACGTTGTTCACGTTAAAACGATCATTATTCGACTAGTGAATCGAATTGGTGATGCCGGAACAGCACTAGATAGTTACATTTTTTAAAAGAAAAGGGAAATGAATTCGAACGATATTTAAATGTTCTTTTTTTATTTGGCTGTAATATTTATGTTTCGTTTCTGGTTTATCTTTTTTTTTATTTTTACCTAGCAATAAAAGTGGAAACTGAAATTTTATTTTGGACTATTTTATTTTACTAGGTAGTTAGTATTCTATGTGGTATTCTACAAAAGTTCGATAAATGATACAGTATTTTCGGCAGATTTACTTGTCAATTCTTTTGTCAAATCTGTCACAACTACGAATTCTTCCCTTTTCTGGCACTAACAGAATGAATGGTAATAATAATGACTTTTGCTACGAAAGAAAAAGTTATCTGATGTAATGATTGAAAAATGGGCAGTTGGTATTAAAAATAATATTACTTAATAACGATATGAGGCGACGATACCTATATTTTTGTGGTGCGGAATATCTTCATGCATCTTCTGTCGCATATCACTATCGACGGGGTGAACTTATATATGAACGGATGAAATTATGTAATTAACATAATTTTGTTGTCATAATTATTATCTCATCGCCAATAGTTTCGGCACGAGATGAGCAATTATAAAATTATTTCGAAAAGCGAAGACATTGAGGTATGTCGGACACTAACCAATTAAAAATTACACTTTACTTCCCATATCTTATAGCCATCATGGAGGAATGGTACACATCGCCGCTACACTGTCCGACCCACCCATTGTAACCATAGGTTATCTTACCGTTCTTTGGAAAAAAATCATAGCACACCGATCTTCGGGGATTAGATCGAATAAGGATTTCTTACCCATTAAACCCACCCCGATAGTTCCAATCAGCACACGGTCCTGGCATGCCTTGTTATGGCATATCCCTTGAGAATCTTTAAGCTACCTTCAGGAAAAGACGTTTATATTAGGGCTGATGGCCGCGACAACACGAATATAATTGTAATATACTAATACATATCTGTGTAGCAACTACTCAACAAATAAATTTAATAAAATTTGTATGAAATATTGAGGTCAGCCGGACGTAGAAAGAAATCCAATCGGGATTAAAGTTTTTGGATGAAATGTTCCCCATGGTACCGCCCCATAACACTAACAAATTTGTTTGCATAAAAGCTCATTATCTACCGCTATTTGTCTAGGGAGGGTGGTACTACAGGTACTTGGTAGTCATCACATAAGTCACTGTGATGCTCAAGTAGTTAATGTAGGATTCGCGCGCACTTTCGCGTGGTAGACTTTAGACATTAGGCTAATGATAAGATTTCGCCCTGGCGATATTACCAATAAAATTGCAAGGGCAAATCAAGTTTGTAACTTTTAAAATAAAACCCTACTGGATTATTTATGTAGCTACCTACGTCAGTTATTATCAATTATTTTACATACCGATATTAAAGTTATGTTAACAAAGTGGCGGGTGAACCAAACCAGAGGTGAAGCTCCAATTTTTCTTAATAAAATATCTACTTAATTTGCAAAACAGACTAATTTACAAAAAAATTTTAAAAATCCCTTACCAACACTATTCGATCGTTTTTTTAATTGAATTATAGAGCAGAGGTACATCACAAACCTTACTCACGCTATAGAGGTCAGACCGTATGAATGGCGGAATCTAGTGAAAACTAGTGCAAACTACCACTAATTGGAGCCACCGCTGGCTCTCACTCAAAGCCAATGCCAATGCCACAAACGAATCACATGTATTTCGACCGATAAGCCGATAGAATTCGAGTTTTTGGCATTATTGTTTATAAATAATTTTATGACAGTGGATCTAATTGTACTTTAATTTAAGGTCAAATCTCGTATAGAACATGAACTTGTAATAGACTTACTTTAATATGTAATCATACTATCTCGCCTGGGTAGGTACCGCTGCAAACTTACAGTTCACTTATATGCCCAGGGCCCATGAAATAGGGATAGGGTGCGAGCCTATTACTAATAACGGGGCACAAGTCCAAACTCCGTGCCGCTACGAGAGTTTTCTAGAGAAACACTGCTCGAACTGAGAATCGAACCCAAGACCTCAAGCATAGCATTCTCGCTTACGACCCCTGGACCATCGAGGCTGGAACATTAACAATTCTAGTTTTTAATTTTACAACGCCCATAGAGAATTATCTAGTATAGTATTTTATAATACATTGCAATCCTTACGTATTATTTGCTATTTACATCCTCACTACCTGTAAGCACCACCAACGCAACAACGCACTTTGTTGATACCGTCCGGAATTCCGCTTATCCTATTACGCGTGCCCACACTACAATAAAAGCTGGATATGTGGGCACACCTACTAAGGCCACGTTCACAGTAAGTGGCTCATTGCCTGCACGCTTAGCTGCAAAACAGCGGCTAGGTCGTGACGCGTCATGTGACCTACGGCATTGCCAAATATTCTGCCACTAAGCAATAACATGTTAACTTTTTTTTTATGGGATAGGGGAGCAAACAAGTAGACGGATCACCTGATGGTAAGCGATAACCGCTGCCCATGGACACCCGCAACACCAGAGGAGTCAAAATGGTTTGGGCCTCCGGTATCCTCACTCACTCGCACAACGTAAGCGTTATTTCACGCCGGTTTTCTGTGAGGCCGTGGCATCACTCCGGTCGAGCTGCCCCATTCGTGCCGAAGCATGGCTCTCCAACAGAGAAATAATCATGGCCTATTTTCCTCTTGTCACTGGTGCACTGTGGATGTACAAAAATACTACTACTTAACCCTTCAGAACTCCAGTCGTGTATGTACCTAAAGCTTTTGCGAAAGGATTGTGTCTGAAATGGAGAAAATGGTACATAGGTACAACCTCCTTGAAAATCCAACCCTATCGCAATAAGACGTAAGTATATTTTACTTGAACGTGACCTACTTACTGCTGTTATAAAGATTACGATCGAAATTCGAAATTCAAAATTCCCCTTCATAAAAAACGTCAGTATTTCTGGCCTTTTCCACAAATAAACGTGTCTACAATTATTTACAGCTAAATAAAGATACAACAATAATGACCGTCTGCCCGATAACATGTCAAATAATTTGTGAATTAAAATATTTGTGATATCGTCGTGTATCTCGAGTATATTGCCTTAATCTTTATGAGACACACCCACCATTAACATACGTCTAACCATAAAATAGATAACATTTTTTTTATGTTGCCATTTAGGAAGCTGAACAAGGTAAATTTCTGTCATGTTGGTGAAACAATCTTTAACCACTATCGCTGGATGAATAATTGATTCCATTGCTTTACAAGTCCCTTCTCTTAGAACAGAAAATGCAATATGTTGTCATTTTTTTAATGTTATCCATATATATGTATCTGGATTTTACACTAAAAAAGTATAATATACTAGCAGGCCCAGCAGACATTGTCCTGCACTGAAGATAAATAAAGATCTAGAACGCGGCTGCAGCGCCACCTACCGCATCCAATTGTATTCTCAAACCATCCAGGGACTCACTCAAATATACACACAAAATTTCATCCAAAATAGTTCCGTCATTTAGGAGAATTAGATGACAAACACACGTACAGAGAATTGTATAAATGTATATTATATAGATAATAATATACTTATTACAATAGACACCGTAACTCCTTCCAATGATGTCGGTCTTCCATGATAACATCTGTACGTTGAAAAAAAAAACATGCAAAATATATTTTCTCTATTTAAAAATAAAAAGAATTCATCAGTTTCAGTGGGTATAGCGACAGCGGCAGCTTACCATTAAACAACGCATTACTCTTTCATTCGTCACAGTTCAGTAATGTTTCCGTATTTGAAATAACTCCAATCTTTATTGTTTTTAGAGATAAGCCGCTTGTCTTTACTTGTCTGTACTTTAGCTGTACTGCATACTATTTGTATTGCGTTTTGTTGTTGACAAAATAATGCATCCAACAAGTAAGCTTAGAGTTTAGGCGGGAAAATGAAAAGTGCACATTGTCGATTTTATATTATTTTTCAAAACTTGAATTTCTCCGAAGTTTAGTGTGTAATTATGGTGGATAATTAACCATTAAGTGTTCGTGAACGTGTGAGAGTGTAGGCAAATGATATAAAATTGAAAATCGTGACTTTTTGGGTTCACACCTAAACTCCATCGAAGCCTCAATAAAGTTTCTACGGTTTTATTGGGGCAACTGAACATTATACTTGACACTGGCGAACACAAAAAGTGTGGTGCCTTAATACAATCCCATGATGGGAAATAATTATTACCTACCTACTTGATTATTCTAATACTTGACACTGGCAAATACACAAAAAGTGTGACGCCATAATAAAAAAAAAAAAAAAAGTAAGCTTAATCGAAGGCGAACTCGAAAAAAAAACTAATTTGAATTCCTTTACCTTTTGTGCAGTTTCAGTAAGAAAATATGTAGTGACGAAACCCATAATAAAGATTGAATTTTTTATTGCACAGAAAATAACAATAAATAAATTATATAATTTAATAAATTTCCTAGGAGAAATACTAGTAGTAGGTACCTACTTAGATAAAAATTTCCCCGTGATAAATGCAATTATGAAACATCTTCACTTGTATTTTTTCTCAAAAAAGTTTCTTTGCTATGTCATAGGAACGCAAATACCTATGATTTCGTCACAGTTACTTGAAGCGTGCGAGCTTGTCGCGGCAATAGACGTGCTAATTTATATAGTTGACAATCCTTTGGAATTGAAATTGATTTATGTGACATTACAATCTTGTCGGATTAAAGCGGGCAGCTTTGTATAGATTACGCAGCTGGTGTTAACTTGGCGGTTTTTATTTTTAGTGAATTCCTGGCCATTGAGTTACCGATAAACTATGATTAATGATTTTGAACAGAGAAATGTCAAGTTAAGCTAAAACAGTTTTATAATATGCGTTTGTAAGGCTGTATTAAGCTTGGCAATAAAAAGGTGACACATTTTGTTATAAACTTTGTAATATACATTGCTTGCGTAAAGTCTCCCATCGAAATGTTCAACTTTTCTGGTAGATTTTCGAAAAACATCGTTGATACAGCCAGTCAACGGACAATTCGGTCGATCAATCTCAAGTTATACCTAATCTTTCATAAGTGCTGAAATCTATTTTTTTATATAGGTAGATCTTTATAACATAACAAGTTAACAACGTTAGGCGTACTAAAGTACACCCATAGTTCCCCGGTATGGTTAGGTCCCATGTAATAAAGGGCAAGCCCATTGCCGTTAACCGGGCATATATCCCAAACCCCGAGCTGCTACTGAGAATTTCATAGAAAACTCAATAACAACCGTTTGTCTAATACTTTTCTTCCAGTCCATCCAAAGGTTGTCTGGAAGAGATCGCCTTGTGCGATAAGACCGCCCATTGTGCATTAACTATAGTTTTATGTTCCTTCTGTACCTATTTATGTAAACTTTGTGTTATTGGTGTGCAATAAAGTGTATATACTATACTATACTACTAACACATTGCTCCACCTGGGAATTGAACTCAGGACCTGTAGCGTAACAATACAAGCGTACCGTAGCTCTAGCGTACAGTAATACAGTAGGATATAATAGCACATATTTTTCATGACAAAATCCACTCTTTGTCGGCAGTATTCTCATGGATATATTCAAACAAAAGTTCTATAGATGATTATCTTTAATTACTCTACAGCAAACTGAGGTTAAATTATTGCAATAGCATGACACTAAACTGCACAATTAGTTCAAGAAACCCTACTGTTTGAAAAGCCCATTGTTTTTGTTTTTCGTAATAAACATTACAACTTCGGTTCAGTTGCCCCCGACAATTGAATTATAAAGTTAAATTCCTTAATGCAATCGAAGTTTAGTTTTATTTCGCTAATTAATGAGTATTACAGGGTAATGTTTGCTTGATCGTATGACTCATTCGTAATAGCGTTATATGTGATGTTTTTTGAATACGACTGACTTTTTTATGATACTTATATAATACTAGCTTCTGCCCGCGACTTCATCCGCGTAGCGTGATGATATGTAGCCTAAAGCCTTCCTCAATAAACGGGCTATCCAACACTGAAAGAATTATTCAAATCGGGGTATCAGTAGTTCCTGATATTAGCGCGTTCAAGCAAACAAACAAACAAACAAACTCTTTAGCTTTATATATTAGTTTAGACAGTGTTTAATGCTAATTCGTTTGTTAACCTTAAGTACCTTCTCAAAATTTCTTGGAGCGCAATAAAATATTTCAATATTTTAGTTCCACCTAAAATATTGAAATATTTTATTGCTAATAAATCTTGGAGCGCAGTGGAATCAATGTATGAATATTAAAATTATGAGAACAATGCTTTTTCGAGCGCAGTGGAGTAACCAAATTCTTACCACAATAAATACCTAAGTTATTAAAACACAATTAAAACAGTCAGCACGCATTAAAAATCAAAAATTCTATCAAAATTCAAATGTAACGTAGTACAGAAATTACAAGTATCCTAGACTTAACCGGCGCTTGTCTCAAAACATAGGAAATCACCCGCAATCCAATATAATTCTAATAGGCAGCGTTAAATCGCTAATAACATGAATTACATTAAAGTCTTTACCTGACATGTGGTTACTTGATAACTCTATTGGACGAAAACTGGAGCTTACTGCAACCGGTTTCATTTCCTTCTTGATCAAGTAAGACGTTTTATTATTAATATTAATTTTGGATTATTGGTTTTCATACTGATTTCTGAAGTTTACGCGAATATTAGACATGTACCAGACGGGCGGACTCGAGTCGTATCGGTATTATAAACGAGCCGCTGACGTCCTGCACACTATAGGTTCGAATAGTGTCGGTTAAAAAGCACGAAGGAACACCACTACTGAACTACAACAAAAACACACGACTACACTGTCACACTGTTCTTCGGGGTTCGGTTCTCACTTGAGGTGTGATTTCTTCGGTGACTGGATTACAACTGCGACTATCGAACTAACGGCGATACCTTTTATACCACACAACCATTCGAGAAAAATCTGGCCTATTACCGAACCCTTTGGAACCTATTTATTTCTATAAATCCTTACATAAGGTACATGTTATATACATCATTGGATGCGTCTTGAACTGTACTATAATATAACATATACATAACAAATGTAACACTGATAACAAAAAAGTTTCTAGAACATTAACTATAGCTTGAAACGTTCTATTCACGAATTCTTTTATATCTATTAGAGATAATGCTATATTCGGTTATTTACTATCTATTAATTACTATCTAAGCAAGATTCAACTAATTATACTAAATTATAACGCGAAACTTGCGAAATAGCATTTCTCATTTCCAGAACTTTCACGTAAATAAGATCGCGTCGAGGGAAAATTCTGGCAACTTGAACCCGATGTGTTACATACAATGTTATCTTACTAGATCTTTCTATCATGACTAAAATATATATATCCTAACATGATTATATACCAAACTTACATACTTTTCTAGATATTTACCTATTATCACCTTATCTATTAAATATCCAAACCTATTATATTACTATAACAAATAGCAAGGAGGTGATAAGTACATGTTAGGAAAATTCACTATAATATTCTAAACTTATCCTATGCCTAATTATTTCACTATAAATCCTAGATTTAATTATATTATCACGAATATTCTAGATTAGGTACATCTATTCGATAATAGATGGTGCTAGCATGCCATGTAAAATAAGTATATAATCGAACCATCTATACCTATATAATCTATATAACTAATCATTACTATCTTTAACTCTTCTATTTGACGATAGATGGCGCCTACGTAATTATGACGCTAGTAAGGTAAATAGGAGTATATTACTTATCTATTATTATATACTACTTATGTTGTATTCGTCCATTCAACAATAGATCGCTTTAGCACGCTAGGTAAAGTAATACATAATCGAGCCACCTACCTACATAATCTATATATAGGTAACCTAATATAGCTAATCATAATCTATATTTAACTATTCTATTCGACAATAGATGGCGCTTACATACTTATAAGCTAAAGTAACTAGGAATACCGATATTACATTACTATTATTTACTTATGATGTACTCCTAAATTCTACAATACACGGTGCCCATGTGCTGGCTAAGGTAAATACATAAACTATATAACTATTATTTACCTACGTATTATTTCTCTTTCCGACTGTAGGTGGCGCTAGCGTGCTACTGCCTACATAACTATTATTTGTATTTTCACTATTCGGCGGTTGGCGGCGCTAGTGTGTAACTTTGCTATCACTATCTGATAATTCTAGTAGGGTAAAACACCTAATTGTTGTCCCTTTGACGTAGAAATATAACATTATTTTTTACCACACTCACAGATCACACATTTTGATCTTCTGTCGCGAACAAGACATATTGAAATAAAACAACTTTACGGATTATATCGCGTTATATTAGTATAGTACCTACAATACAAATCCATTTATTCCATCCATTTATTTATTTCAATATTGGTTTTCATTTAGGGACTGGCTAAGGAATAAAAATGATGTACATGTTACAGTCAAAACCACTTTTGACTGCGAAAATCAGTCAAAAGTGTATTTAACTAAGGACGTTGGTCAAAAGTACTTTTAACTGCAAAAAACAGTCAACAGTGGTTTTGACTGGTTATGATTTTGTCTTTAACATACCTAAGGGCCATTTGCACCAACTTCTGAAATATGTTTCAATTGAATTTAAACACAAAATGTCAATAGAATATTGTGTTTAAATACAATTTAAACACATTTAGGAAGTTGGTGCAAGTGGCCCTAAACTGTCTACTAACCTCTAAACTACACTAACGAGGCACTTGTATAATAAATAAACGATTGATACTCAACTACATAAAGTTAGACTGAGAGGTTACCTAAACATAGTTTTAGAAAAATGCTAGGATATTGTCGATGGTTTTCCATGGTTACAAGTGTTTTGACCTACAGCTTCCACTTGCGTGTCATTTTATCGCTAAATACACGCAAGCATGAATATTGCTTACCAAAGTAATCATTAGTCTTGGAAGCTAAATATAATTTCCTTTTTCATTTACGGATTAAGCTTCATAGTCTCATTTTTAACGTGGGAGAGCTATGCTTCGGCACGAATGGGCCGGCTCGACCGGAGTGATACCACGGCCTCACAGAAAACCGGCGTGAAACAACGCTTGCGTTGTGTTTCGACTCAAATCATTTTAGGATCATATAAGTATCTCGGTATCGAATCCACTACACTCGGCACGATGCTGGTAGCGAGGTTGCCACCCTTAACCATATCTGTAGTCGAATCTGGATTGATTCGACTACAGATATGGTTAAGGGTGGCAACCTCGCCACCAGCATATCAATCGATCGATTGATATAATAAGTAAATAAGTTGGAGTATAAATTGTACTATAGAATTTTACAAATGAAACAGTTTTAGAATTGCACAATTATTGAATCCTCCGAGCTTTTTCCTATGTTGAGGTTGGCATTTTACGTGGGAGAGCCATGCTTCGGCACGAATGGGCCGGCTCGACCGGAGTGATACCATGGCCTCACAGAAAACCGGCGTGAAACAACGCTTGCGTTGTGTTTCGCCGAATGAGTGAGGTTACCGGAATCCCAAACCATTTTAAAAGGCGGGCAACGCACTTGTGACTCCTCTGGTGTTGCGGGTGTCCATGGCCGGCGGTTATCGCTTGCCATCAAGTGATTCTTCTACTCGTTTGCTCCCCTATCCCATAAAAATAAACTTATGTGAAATATTCAATAGTGTAAACCTTAAAAATGACCATAACATTCCAGATTAAAGAGTAAACAAAATTTCGTAAAACATACATACATACCATCACGACTGTATTCCCCGAAGGGTTAGGCAGAGGCGTACTCATGTACACCCACAGTTCGCCGGTATGTTTAGGTCCCATGTAATAGGTGGCGAGCCTATTGCCATTAACCGGGCACAAATTCCAAACTCCGAGCTGCTACTGAGAATTTCATAGAAATACCCAATAACACTTTGCTCGACCTGGGAATCGAACCCAGGACATCTAGACACCACGGCCTCACAGAAAACCGGCGTGAAACAACGCTTGCGTTGTGTTTCGCCAAGTGAGTGAGGTTACCGGAGGCCCAAACCATTTTAAAAGAAGGGCAACGCACTTGTGACTCCTCTGGTGTTGCGGGTGTCCATGGGCGGCGCTTATCGCTTGCCATCAGGTGATTCTTCTACTCGTTTGCTCCCCTATCCCATAAAAATAAACTTATATGTGAAATATTTCAATTCAATTCTTTATTGCGTTCCATAATGTACATATAAAATTAAACATGTATTCAATAGTGTAAACCTTAAAAATGGCCATAACATTCCAGACTAAAGAGTAAACAAAATTTCGTAAAACATACATACATACATACCATCACGCCTGTATTCCCCGAAGGGTTAGGCAGAGGCGTACTCATGTACACCCACAGTTCGCCGGTATGTTTAGGTCCCATGTAATAGGGGGCGAGCCTATTGCCATTAACCGGGCACAAATTCCTAATTCCGAGCTGCTACTGGGAATTTCATAGAAAAACCCAATAACACTTTGCTCGACCTGGGAATCGAACCCAGGACCTCTAGCGTAGCAGTCGCGGTCAGGACCACTTGGCTATTGAGGCAGTTTCGTAAAAGTTTCCGTTTATTTTCTATCAATACTAAAATTCTTATAAAACGCATCATGGACACTCATCTTCAAGAATCTTTTCAACAATATTGCCAGTCCCAAGCTTTATTTTCTTTTAACACAGTTTTTGTTTAATTTCCAAATCACCAGAAACAAGTGGGTCAAAAAAAGCAATTCTCGTTGGTGGCGGTTATCTCCAACATGAATGATCGTATTTACACAAACGTTTGACAAACATGCTCCAAATCAAAGGGTTCCGTGGTGACCAATATTTGTTGGAAAGTTTGTCCAAACTCGGTTGTATGTAGAACATATTGTTGGACACCTTCGCTCATTGGAGGCCCATTTCCTGTTTGTTTTCGATAAGGGACTGTGTAAATGTTGTGTTCTACATGTGGGGGCGTACCGTCTGTTTTGAAATTTTTACTTTCGTTTTATCATTACTTTTCTTGGACGCGGATAGTTCTTGGATAATAATTTTAGCCGGGTAACAATGCCCTCAATTCTCGTGATAAAACCTTTACTTTTAAGTCATGTGACAATTACAATTACCTACAAAGATATGGTTATCATTTTCACTTTCTTTTAAGATATTCTATCCCTGTTGACTTATTTCTTAAATTTGTTCAAGCTTATTTTATTTTTAGTAAGGTATGTTTATCTGATAGCTTTGATAACTTAATCGTATTTATATTAAATGCAGTAAAACTTTAAGTTCTTTAAAAGGGTACATTGTGGAAAAATTTAACCATGTGTGTAGTAACCTAAATAACTTCGCGGATTTAGCCAATAGTACATATTATTGGTTTCTAAAGAGTGTTTACGCTTTAGAAACTGTAAAGTTAACTGACTTCAATTTTTTTGAAATCCAAAATGGCGACAAACCATGTCACAATTTTGGACTTACGGCCTTGTAACTCTATACTTAACTTCAACTTAGTAAATTTTAATTACTAATTTCCCTTTTGACACTATTAGTCATGATGATGGTTTTTTTTATAGTAATTCTATTCTATGTTGAAGTAGCATCTTCGTTGAGGGTCCGTTCTTCATCTAGAGGATTACAAATTTTAATTTCATTAATAACATCATGATTCACAGTTCATTATTGAGATTGGTATATATTAAAAAAATATGCCGTATATAGGTACATTTATAAATTTAAACTACATAGGCTTAATTTTCTAATAGATTAGCCTAGTCAAAAGAGTAACTATCGCTAGAGTTCTAATTCCAAGTCGAGTAGTTATTGGTTGCCCAGTTAAATTATAATCATATGCCTTAAACATAGCGGCGATCTGTGGGTGTATATTCGTACACCTTCGGCTAACCCTTCGAGGAATACGGGTTGTGGTCATAATTATGTATTACTAGCTTCTGCTTGCGACTTCGTCCGCGTGGAATAGTTACTTGGTCTTAGCGTGATGATATAGGTATAGCCTATAGCCTTCCTCATTAAATGGGCTATCTAACACAGAAATATTTTTTCAAATCGGACCAGTAGTTCCTGAGATTAGCGCGTTCAAGCAAACAAACAAACAAACAAACTCTTCAGCTTTATATATTAGTATTATAGATTATAGATGTAAGTACAATGTCAATCCCACGCTGATTCTTAATCAATAAAACAATCTCCTTATTTCTGAAACAGATTTATTTTTACAAGCACTGGAACTGTCATACTTGATATGGGATTTCCCTTTATCTTTCTTCGTAAATAACAATTTACCGTTAAAAAGGATTAAATCAGGGAGCTGACTTAAGCCCTGACCATACTCGGGGCATATAGTTGATTGTTTGACATATAATTCTCCATGCCTTCCTTCTTAGCCGTTGGATTATTAACTTTGCGAATTTTTTTTTTTTATGCCAAGGAGTTTGGTTTTATTTGGGGTTCGATTATGATCGGCTTAAAATATGCAGAGATTTGGAGATATAATTTTTTAATCAGGTTGTCAAAGAAGTTTATATTTAGAACATTCTTGATTTGAGATTCGATTTTCGGTTTAATGAGATTTTTTTTTATTCAATCTGTGCGAATATAAATAGCCACTGTTTATGCACACATCTTTATACAGAATATAAAATTTAATGATAGGAACTTAGTGCACTGACGCCAATTACACAAATCATCTAATAATCGAGTTGCGTTTGAATACTATCGGCATCGATAAAGACGTATCGATACAATCGATTAAGCGTGGGCTGTCAGTGACATCGGCTTCATCACGATTGGTTTATTTATTGTCTGTTTATGTCGTGTTATTGCTTCGTTGGTCTGTGTTAGGGGTCTCCATTTAATGCTTTAATATAGATTTGTTTTCAAAAGGGATTGGTCGCAATATCTGTGTTATAGTTCTATCGCCATTCGAAATTATGATATTAAAACATCTAATTGGTTTATTGGTTACAGTACCTACTCGAATTTCTTAAGATCGTATAATAAGTATCAAGATTTTATAACAAATATTAAGATTGTTTTCGCTTGAAACTAGGTAATATTCTGTGATCTGTAACCTGTAACTACAATACAATACATTTATTTCCCAAAAAAAAAACTTTACAATATTTAAGAGTTTCCGATGGTCCCAAACTAAGCTACTCCTGTATCTTGGGTACCAAATAAGCTGACATTACGAATTAATTAATTAATTAAAGTATAACGTATAAACTCAAATTGGTAAATTCTAGGATCATAACTTATTTATCCTTAATAATATAATAAATGACTGTCTGTGGGTATGTGAGTGTGTGTGTGTGAGAGTACGACTGCGCACGTGCGTGTGTGTTTGTGTGCCTAGGTGCGTACATGATTGCTTGTTCATTTATTTGATTATTTTATTCTATTACATTATACTATGTTATAATGGCTTGATTATTTATGTAATTTATTATTATTAGCACCTTAGGCGCCATGTGTATCTTTTGAAGCTGAAGCTGAGGGTGTTAGGTATTCTTTATTAATTAGTTTAACTGCACTTATGACTTCTACGTTATTTTCTGTATTCATACTATCTTCGTACAACTCCAAACAGATTTTCTTCATTTCCATCAGTTTGCTCATTACGTATTCACTAATATTCATGTCATTGTATTGACACGTTCGTTGCTCAATAGGCTCACATACTCCAAGTTCTCGTCCTTCATCGCCGTCGCTTCTCACGTTCACAACTCAAAAGGATTATTTCCGAATCGGAATGTCTTTAATTCTAATGGAGTGCGAAGCGTGTGCGCAGATCCCGCCGTGTTATGTAGGGCTGCCAAGGAGTTTGGGCATAATTTTATATTCATCTACTTAATATTTTGATTGTGCTTCAGAAGATCGAACAGACCGTCTATAAAAAACACAATTTGTTATGATAGTCGATATTGGTAGTTTATCACCCAAAAGTGTAACAATCTCCCGGTATTACTTATCAATGTTTTTTATGGACAATGGACATGTATTTCAATTATAGAATGTGTTAAGAAAACCTGTTGGGCCCATGAAGTTATTTTTTATAATAATTTTCACTTTACAAGAAAAAAATACCCCTAAACAAGAGGGTAGGTACTGAAATAACAATACTTACAGCACATTTAAAAAAAATTGCTAGATTTTGGGGTAATTACGTCAAACTAATACACAATTCACCATCTTCGACGACTTAGTTATGTCAAAAATCTGCACTATAAAAGATGTAAATAAATAATTTTCTACGTGTATCAACCTTGCAGCGGCGCGCACTCGAGTTTAAAGATACGCTAAAAGCCGCTGCGGCGCGGCGTGCAATAGCAGGATAACGTTATATTAAATACACATTTATTCCCCCAGTGTCAAACCTATCAAGATTTATAACATTCCATTTTTGATTTTTTATTATTCAGCGCTAGATGTATGTGAGGTTTTGAAATCAGAATGTGGCGAACAATTAATGGCGTCGATGGAAATAGAATTGCATAATTTATTTAACAAGTGCTAATTTAAAAAGAATTGATGCAATCATTGTTACATTAAAATAAAATAAATAACATAATTAAGCAATTATAAGATCCAAAACAAGATCCTTTAAACTATAAAACCAATCATTTCATAACATATATATTGTCTTTATCGAATTGATCGCATGTTGACTACTCTATATACACAATAGCCCAAAAAATTGGTATCGAAAACCACGTCTGACGACGTCATCCAACACAATAACATCATCGATCTAAAGAAACAATCGATTGTCACCGATCGCGTCCGATACTCGTATGTATCGATTACGAACAATCGTTTCAAATTGTTTTATGAGCGGCAAATTAGTTAATCCTCAATTTATGTTATCTGTGGGCTGTCAATTTGACAGATGTAATTGAGAACACGCGTTTAACGTCAGTGTGCGGACTAGGTTAAAAGCAGTTGCCCTTTACGAGTTGTAAACGAAAATACGATGTAACAATTTAAGCATTTCGATTGTACTCCCACGTATAATTAAAATTATTCATAATTCATATTTTCATGCAGATTAAGTAATTTAAGATACATACACGTATCCTTCTTAGAGAGGTCAAACGTAATTTTCTTATAACACAGATAATTATTTATAGGAATATTAATTAACTAATATATTAAATTATTCGCTGGAAAAGATGAAGATGGGTGTGGTAGTAGTACCGGATTCATTTTAGGTTGTATTTGGTGAATGCGCTAATAGCTATCATTACCAAGCCAACCAAGTGTGATCAATATTTTCCAGCATATCGTTACAATTCTTAATAAGTACCTGGTTTTCAAAATAATTTTATAGATAATTAAGTACCTAGGCCTTAACAGCTACGAATAAATTAAGATGTTCAAGATCCTTTACAATATTATATTCTGTTAAATACATATTTGCATACTTCTACCCACTTGTAACTTTGAACCTTCAGCCACGCCTAGTCCTAAACTTCTGTATGCCCTTACGAATTCTACAATCGAATTTAAACCTAACCCCAATATACTTATAATATAAAATCGTATAGCAGAGATAATGGAATATTCACGAGTTGATAAGTTCCCGTGCCTGTGCTTCAAATCAAGGATTTGAGTCCATTAATAATTATGTTTGACAATGACGGTAAATTTACCTTACAGTAGCGAAAAGTTTGTAAGAGAGCTTTAAAGGCAGCAACTAATATAATAATCTATATAAATATTAATTACAAAACACAAAAACAAGACAAGGCAAAGGTTAGGTTAGGCAACAAACGGGGAATTCAGTGGATTTTTGGCGAAAACCAGTAACTTCATCAAGAAACCGTTAAATCAGAAAATAAATATATTAACATTAACGGTGGACTAAATTCGTGATGAAACTAGCACTTCTACAGATCACCAAAAATTTCTTAAAGGTCTTAAGATAGTAAAAGTTAAATCTGAGATATCGATCGGAGAAAAAGAAGTCTCACACTAGCCAGGCCCAAAATTGAGAATAAAACTTAACACAAATATTTCCGAACTCTACTAGCTTGATATTGCTACTGCCTGTTAAGAACTGTCAAATCAGATAAGTGAATCAGCGTTAAGAGACAGATTACAGTTTATTGTTATTGTAATAAGAGATCTCTCAGTGGGCGCCACCGTTGCTGTAATAGAAAATATAAATGATAGCTGAGTAATTGTTGCGTGTACGGTTGGTGGAAATCCTTGAGCTGAGATTTGAATTACTGGTAATTTAAACCTATGCTAAACCTTTCAAAGGGCTCCCATTGTAACAGTTAGTCCTTAAGTAATAACAATGAAAACCTAATTAAATTCTAATAACTGACGAATATCAGAGGTTCATTAACAATATTAGTTTAGATATCAACCAAAATTCTTTACCTACAAAGCTTACCTTTTTCGCACGTCGTGTGCATTGGTAGTTCTTTTTATTAGTAGTTTAGCTAACTCCAATTCTTTTTACGGTATACTCATTTTATGTAGGTATTGCTAAAATGTCATATATTAATGAGATAGATTTAAACATCTTTGGTTTCTCTCATCTTTGGTCTTTGGTTAAAGTACAGTTTCTGACTTTCACGAAGTGATTTCAAATATAAGAAGTTTGTCACAATTTACATTTCCCCTAAATGTCATTGAATGGCTTTAGGCTATAGCCCTAATCTTCGGTAATGCCTACATTTTATTCACGCTCATCTCCCATTTGACCAGGCATACACTATAAATTTCCACTTTCCATTTCTAGGGACGATATGGAAAATAAAGCAATGAATTAAAACAACACCTACAGTCAAACTTTAAAGACAAATAATGCACACTTTGTTCTCCATTAAAATTTATCTAATTCATTGTAAGATAAACAAATGACGTTTTTATTACCAAACATTGTACTTACATAAAAATTTAGGTACTAATACTTCTTACGGATCTGTCAAAGAGAATTGAACTCTATTCTATAAATCTTGAGAAATATGTGTTTATTTACTTAAGCATAATATTTTCTATTCATTGCATTGACTTTAATAGCGTGTTTATACACAAGCAATTCTAACCTTAAAGCTATAAGTTTAGCCACAATATACGCTTTATGTACCTTATTATAAGGACCCACTTTTTCCGGATTTAACACGTTGTCTCAATATGCTATATACTAAGATTTTAATCAACCAAGATAGAGGTTAAATATCAACTGTCATTGAATTTTTAAGTCAACTACAATAGTCAAACTAAAATACGTTATGGAAGCAATCGGAATTCACTTCTATTTATTCTTTTTTATACAAATACCAAAAGAATCGATTTCTTAATACAAAATTTATAACAGTAGAGTCCACAATACCAGATAATCTTTATAAATCTTTAGTTCTAATGAGCGATTAACATATTCACGACACACAAAAACATGGAATTCAAATAATTAACTTGATTTCTATAACCAATAAATTTAGCTTATCCCGCTTTCTGCTAATTACGAACTACCGTATTCATACCATTCGAAATGCCATTGTCGTTAAAATGTATGCTTTAATACTATAAAAACTGAGTCCTTTTTACTTCTTCCTCCGTTGCTTCACCTTTGACACATTTTGTACCCAATATTTTGTTGTGAATATCATTAACGATTTCCAAGAACCGCCATACGTCATTAAGGTTGATTCAATTTATTAAACTAACTTATTATAAGAGGTCTGTTAATTAATAATATTAAAACTCCCACGATATTTGACTTTTAATAAAAATCGCTCAACTGATTAAGATAGATTTATAAAACCTGATTTAAAAGCAAAGAAGACTGAGCTCTTACATAAGGACATATAAACACATTAGTTTGTCTTGTTGGTTTACATAATAATTTATTCTTCAATCTGTCAAGTACACAACTGATGACAACTTTTTTTAAGTTATTTTTTACTGAAGGAAAAATTCGACTTGCGTGCAGGATTCGAACCTGTGTCTTCTGGTTAGATACCCCAGACGCTATGACCTTTAAGCCACCGCAAAGCTAAGAGTATAAAGTTATTTATACTCTTAGCATGGAAAATGCGGAATAAAATATAAAAAGATGGTTTTTTTCCTAAAAAATACCCTGTGGCATTCCAAAGTTATAACGTATCGAAGGCATGAGTATGAACAATTGCTAAGATAATACATATTTTGGTTAAACTTAATTCGTTGCAAGAGTATGTTTATCAATTATTTACTATTAATTATGATGTATACCATAAAATGGTCTGCAAGATTCTTCTACCATATATTACATCCTTATGGACCTGTTTCACCACCTTCTGATAAGTTCCCGGTAAATTATCTGACACAAAGATTCATACAAATTCTGTTCCAATTTTTACTTTATCTGTTAGATAGTGCTTACCCATAGGTGGTGAAACAGGCCCTAAAACAAGTAAATACGATAAAATTCCGATAAAAATCTTAAAAATTATATGGTACCGCAAAAATAATCTTCTAACCGCTTATAAAGCTATCTCATTAATTAACATTTTAATTTACAGCCATTTTTGTTAATGAATGAATAATGTTTTTGATTGGCAATACTCTTTTATAGCCAAGGAAATAAAATTCGCGGTTGACCAATAAATTTGTTTACAGACCGAAATATTTTATTCATGAACGATTAAAATCGATTTCTTACATAATTTATCGATGTCGTTTAATTTGACCTGTTTTTTGTTCAAAAGACTAAGCTTATCTAATTAATATAAATTAAGTATTATACATAGCTTCGATTCCATTTATATGCAAAATTAAATGGTATGCCAATAGAAGAAAATTAAAGTCTTTAATTAAATTGTCGTAAATTTCGTTCAATACCTGTTCACACTAATTATGTTGTATTTCTCAGATCATCGCCTTAGTTATTTATTGCTTCTAATCTTCTTCTTCTTCTATTATATTTAAGCAGTAAAGTTCTTTGATCTTTGGTTTTCTAGTTGTATTGCAAAAAGAAGCAATGCTTCATATATAAATGTATGCTTCGGCACGAATGGGCCGGCTCGACCGGAGTGATAACACGGCCACACAGAAAACCGGCGTTAGCGAGTGAGCGAGGAAACCGGAGGGCCAAGCCCTTGAGACTCCTCTGGTGATGGGCGGCGAAAATCGCTTACCATCAGGTGATGAAAAATAATAATAATTTGGTCGTTTTCTCATCCCTTACACCTTGGACGACTCGTTTGGCGGCCGAGCGATCGATTGTGGGTCCAATCCCCACAGAGCAAATATTTGTATGACCTACAGGCAGTGGTCCGGTGCTGGGTGTTTGTGTAAATGAGAATTTTTGCTCGGAAAAGCAGGAGAAAACCTATGTGACAACGTATTTAAAAAAAAACTAATATTTGGGAATATAATCATCTAATCCCTAAATCATCGGAATTTCTATCCTGCCATTACATTTTAATGGTTTTAAGAACCAAAATAAGTAAAAAAAATTTAGTCCTATCAATGAGTCAGCAATAGATAATATATCAAGCATATTCCAGTTATAAAATAAAATTCAGGACAATAATTTAAAGACGTTTGCATCTATTGCTTTTTACAATAAAACTTAAGGTCAATATCCAATATTTTTGTCAATAACCAGCATCGGATATGTAAAATTTTAGTATGATATGTGTGTCTGGCGACAATCGTAAAAACACGTGTAAATTACCCAGTTAAATTTGTACACTGCTACTGTTTCGTAGGGCTGGCACGGCCATTTTTAGATTTAAATATAACATAACATACCATCACGCCTGTATTCCCCGAAGGGTTAGGCAGAGGCGTACTAATGTACACCCACAGTTCGCCGGTATGTTTAGGTCCCATGTAATAGGGGGCGAGCCTATTGCCATTAACCGGGCACAAATTCCTAACTCCAAGCTACTACTGGAAATTTCATAGAAAAACCCAATAACACTTTGCTCGACCTGGGAATCGAACGCAGGACCTCTAGCGTTGCAGTTCCGCTCAGGACCACTTGGCTAATGAGACAGTAGATTTACCTAAATATTTTTAAATCATATAATTTTTAACATCCGTTGTAAGTGATTTATCATGATATGATCAATGAGTCTTCGACACTTTTTACAGCTCATCCGTTTAACAAAGACTCAGCTTTTATAGAAGAGATTCTTGTAGTTGGTAGCCTTCGAAAATGTTCTATCTTTTCCATTGTTGTCAATCTTTCCTTGTACCGCTTAAAATTCATGCCACCTTCTTTTTTACAGTGTTGTTTTGTTTTAGTCTTGTGTATGGGTAGTTGGATGGCACGTGTCGTTTAAGTGTGACAGTAAAACTTTTTTTAATTATTTATTATAACAGCTATGTTAAAGATTTTATCACGAGCAATGCCTCCTGGTATCATATTTTATCATTTAAAGACATTATATTCACATTCACATCACATTTGCAGCTGAAATAATCAACTGGAATTATATTTAACAACCCTAACAGATCCGTAGCACTAAAATCGATTTTGTCCAAATGTAATTGTTAGAACACTAAAATGGGCATATAGGTTAAATATGCGCGTTTAAATCCAAAATGACGTAAATCTAATTGAACATGCGCTTATTTATGTAGAACTAATGCGTAACAAGACCTTTTGGCAATTGGATCGTGATGACCTTTGAGCAATAGTTGAGTTTATGGATGGTGGAATAATATTCATTCTGGGTACGATGGTATTTTTTTATGGGATAAGGGGGCAAACGAGCAGACGGATCACCTGGTGGTAAGCGATTACGGCCGCCCATGGACACCCGCAACGCCAGAGAAGTCGCAAGTTTGTAGCCCGCCTTTTAAAAGGGTTTGGGTCTCCGGTATCCTCACTCACTCGACGAAACACAACGTAAGTGTTGTTTCACGCTGGTTGCACTCCAACATGAAAACTCTAAGGGTGCCATTTTTGTCTAACATATCTACTAAATTTCTCTGTAAAACCCGTATTCGTGAAAAATAAATACCACAATATTTGCCTAAATGCTATAATATATTTTTATTTGCGTTAGGTATTCCTCTTAACGAGTGCAATCTGATCCAGCCTTCCCTTAAGTAGATATTGTATTATAGATTGTGTTATAGACATTCTATTTCACGAAGACCGTTAAATTATTGAAATTTGAACTTTATTTCAATTACATAATGGTCATCATACAGGACTTCGTGAGATAGAATGACTATACCAGTAATTCCCTGACGACGTTCAAAATAAAATTATAAACAGACTATATTCGTGATTATATCAAAGACACATCAACTATAACGAATTCTAATTAATTTGCATGTCACTATGAAGTTTATAAGACGGCGTCCCATTTACGCGCCGCATTTATAGATTTCGCGGTAATATTTCTTTAGATTGATAGATATGGGTCGATTTGATATTTACTTTATAATAATTAAACAAAAATACTATCAAATTGAACAGACTATCTTCTGGTTTGACCACATAAATAGGATTATATTTTGTTTTAAATTAATGAAACCGACATGCGACATACATTTCAATAATAAGAACGATTGACTTCTGTGGTGAATTTTGCGAATATATTTTTTATCAAACAATACTTTATAAAATAAACACTAAAAAAACATAACATACCATCACGCCAGTTTCCCCCATAGGGTTTATAGGCAGAGTTGTACTAATATACAGCCACAGTTCGCCAGTATGTTTAGGTACTATGTAAAAGGGGGCGAGCCTTTTGCCATTAACCGGGCACCAATCCAAACCCCGACCTGATACTGAGAATTTCATAGAAAAATTTAATAACATTGCTCGATCAGGGAAACGAACCCAGGACCTATGGTCTAACGAGGCGTTGTAAAATAAAGATGACTGAAATAATGCAATAGACAATTTTTTAATTTACCATTCAGCGTCAAATTGATCATAACCTAATACTGAAAATTTAGATTAAAAATATATAGAGAATAAAAAAAATCCTGTCCTATTTACACATTCAATTCAAATACTCAATAATATAACGCCAATTTCAATCGCAATACCTTCCTATTATACTTAAAATAAAAGAAAAACAACGTCAAATTGATCTTATTTCTAAACCAAAATACATAATAAATCCACAACTAAAATCAATTATTTTCAAAATGGAACTTAATTAAGAACGTTGTAAGGTTGGAAATGCTTTGATTTGTTGGACTAGAGGTGTGAAATAACATTGTTTTACACACAGGAACTGTTGTTTCATAATAATGATACAGTGAACTGAAATTCTGACAGCCGTTGTTAAATATGATGTCTACAAATGCTTGCTATGTGAATTATGTGGTCTTACGATGTCTGATGTAATTTTAACATATACTGTATATATCTATATATTTGTTTTACGCATGAACAAGAATACTTACGTAATTTAAGTCACCGAAATTTTAAAATAAGAATTTATTTATTTTTTTAAAAACACAACTCCTACTATGAAAATCAAAATATGAAGTTTCGGCCGACAGATCGTTTTTTTTTCGCGGGGCAATGGTAATCGATTACCGCCGCGGACACCCGCAACGCCAGAGGGGGTCACAGGTGCGTTGCCGGCCTTTGAAAAGGGTTTTGGGCTCCCGTATCCTCGCTAACTCAGCGAAACACAATACAAGCATTTTTCACTCCGGTTTTCTGTCACTCCAATCGTACGTTTTCGTACCGCGGAAAGTATTTGAGACCCGACTATTAATTTGATCGAAACCACCTTCTCTCGAGGCTACTTGAAAGTTTTATCACTTCGTTATTTGAAAATAATAACAAAGAATATTATTAATTGTTTCGTTTCGATCCATAGTTGGTCGGTTTTCTTAGTCAGCGCCATGTTTTTGTAAGAACAACAATTTATTTTATTTTCTGCCATGGTCCATCCATGGAGGTGAAGGTGTTTGTTTAGCAGTGGACTATGATAATGATGATGACAATATCGAGGCAAACCACAAAAATCTACAAATTAATGCTCTAATTGACATTATAATTATACACAGCTACAGTTATCAAAAATCACGGTCATAAATGTTTTATGAATGGGACAAGCGATAAAACGATTAAAATTAAGAATACAATTCAAACAAAGCCACGTCTATTTCCTAAAACAGCAATTTAATCCAAAACATCTAAGATATTAAGGAATTTAAATGGGTTATAATCTTATCTGATAACAAATAATTGAATTAAAATTCTTTCAAACAAACTAAATCTACGAACAAGTCTAATATCCGCTTGAAAATTCCTGAACGATGATTATGTGTCACGTATATATAATTAAACAATTTTGATTGTCTACTCAAAAAACTTCTTGATCGCTGATTTTTTTTACATCCCTAAGGTGGCAACCATCCGGCCGGCCTATGCCTGATGGTAAGCGGTTACTGTAGCCTATGGACGCTTGCAACACCAGGGGTATAACGCTTTGACTATCTATCCCTGGACAAGTGACGCGCTTAATTCTATGAATAAAAAAGTCTGTCACTTTTGGTGCGGGGGGAGGAAACACTACATAGACATTGCTGCACACATACTCAAAATCATTTTGTATCGCCACGAACTCACACATATTAAATTCTTCACCACTAACACAATTTACGCACACATAGAGGTCAAATACGTCAACATACAAGAATTGACGACAATACGAACGTATAATACAATAAAAATAATTAGGAAGCTACTATGTCGATATTTTATATCGATAGATTATTTTAGGAAGAATAGAGAAAAACGTAACAACATTACAAATTATTTTTAAATGTAATTATTTATTTGCAAAATTAAAATCATCCATACACACGTTTTTAATATCTTGCGTCATAATTATTTTCAATGCAATGCTCTCATTGCATGCTAATGAAATACAAAACAAAGGAACTGTTTAGGTATAGATAAATAGGTGTAACATACTATGTCATTGGAAAATAAACGCACGGGTGAGAGAAATCGCAAACTTTTCGAAATACATATTCTATAGCCTATGTTAATCTTGAATAATGTAGCATTCAAATGGTGAAAGAATTTTCGAAATCGGCCTAGTAGTTTTTGAGTTTATTTGTTACATAAATTGATACATACAAATCTTTCCTCTTTATAATATTAATATAGATAGAGCGGATATTGGGGACGTTATGTTACAAATACTTTGATACCAATTAGTTTGATTCTTTCATTTTGATTTTTTCTTTTCTTTGCCAGGCTGATATATTAGGAATAACACTAGACAGAGCATTTTGTTTCCCACGAGATATAAGTAGGAGTAAATACGATTTTGTTCATTATGTCGCGCGTTAATATGAACAGAAGCGCTACGCTAGAGGTCCTGGGTTCGATTCCCCGGTCGAGCAATGTGTTATTGGAGTTTTTCTATAAAATTAAGTGTTGATGCCCGATTAATGGCAATAGGCTCGCTCCCTAAGTACGCATCTGTCTAACCCTTCGGGGAATAAAGACGTGATGGTATGTCGTGTTCCGTACTCTCGTTATTTCTTTGAGCCGGATATCGAAAAAAGAAAATAATGTGTTTGAAGAAACACCCCGAGAGGCAGGGCATAGTGGAATTGAATAACTCACTTACAATTGGAGCTGCCCAACTGCGGAAACACCTACACTTTGCAGAAAATAGTAGCCTAATAACATAGCACTGTACTACTAGTATTCTATTATCTGTGACTGTACTATGTTGTTTTCCTTCCTTGCTGCAAGATCGCCAGAGCTCCGCGAGGAAGCGTTATGTTGGCAGTGGGGGTACCGGTGTTGTGGGTTGTCTACCGGGTGTGAAAAGATTTTTACAGGTTCGGCAACGGGCGAGTGATACCCCAGGTGTTGCAAGCGTTCATATAATAGGGTACATTAACACTATATATACACTTACCATCAGGCGGGACATGTGCTGGTTTTCCACCTAAGCGGTAAAAGAAACCCCAGACCTTCTAACCATACCGTATCTTAGAAATCATTTTCAATGATTTTTGAAATACGATTTAAATATGTTCATTTATAAATTCTATTGTCAACAAATTTATCCGCAACGGCTTAAGCTATTATTTATCAATCACACCTATATCATTTTAAATGAAGGTCTTTTGTAGATCTGAAAAAGTAACAAATAAAATATCTAATACTGGATATCAAAAATAATCAATAATCTTAGTTACGTCATTTCCAAAAATGTTATTTTATTAAAATATAGTGATATCATAAATTCATGATATTCATCTTTAGTGATCTTTAGCAATTATTATAATTTAGTCTTACATTGAACACGAAAATAATATCGATATCGATTCGAAATCGTAAACAAACACTATCACATCATTAATTAAAATGACAAAACAAAAGAGGGACATAGTCTCGCTACAGTTTTTAAAATTCGAGTTTTATGCATTATGTCATAATATATATAAGGCCTATAATTGCCAAAAAACGGTAATTCTGCATTAAGACCTATAATTGGAAATCAGAAATGGTGACATCCTATTGGATGATATATATTTGAAATCAAAAAATGACATTTTGATGGATATTTCAAATTTAAATCTTACGTGTATTAGCAGAAGGCTGATATTGTTAGTAAAAAAAATTTGCTAGTCTCGTGGGGAGTGCGGATAGTCTCGTGGGGAGTGCAGGTAGTCTCGTGGGGAGTGCATGCTTGAACTAAACGATTATTTTATACTCGATTATTGAATCGGTAACGTCCTCGATCTTTATTAATAAATTGTATTATGTGATTTAAATAGAAATAAATGAACTTTAATACTTACATACGGAAAATAACTCCATCTTTATCTAAATAAGATATTAGATATTTTTTTGCATACATTAACTGCACGTATATCGGTATTTACACGGAGCATTTATGATGACCTTACTGAGCGGAAACGATTCTGTTAATGAAAAATCGATTTCGGAAACAGTTTTGATAAACGCGTTAGATTTTTTAATCCACTACCTTGACAGAGGGGAAGGATCATGAGAGGCGGGTCCTTATAGATAGATAGTCAAAGGTATAACGCGAGCATTGCCGACCCTGTACAAATGTTTTCACATCCTTTTTGAAGAATCCCATGCTGTGGGGTCTTTTGGGAAAGCCTCGGCGGGAAGCTGAATTCTATTACAAAAATGATATGCCAGATAAAGTTATCCGGCGATGAAAAAATCGACCCCTCACATAAATGAAAAATGTATGTAGAGTATAATGCTGCGTTAGCCGTCTCATAAATAGTTGTCACGCTATGTTGCCTTCCCAATCACGCTGTGTTAGCCGTCCTATAAATTTTTGCTTTCCCAATCACGCTGCTTTAACAGTTTTATAAAATTGTTGTCTTCCCAATCACGCTGTGTTAGCCGTCTTATAAATTTTTGCATTCCCAATCACGCTGCTTTAGCAGTTTTATAAAATTGTTGCCTTCCCAATTGAGAACGGCCGTAAATAGCTTGTAGACGCTAAGAAAATGCGAATGTCCTACTAATATGTATGTACATAGCAGGGAATTCCTATCGAACCGTACCTACATTATGAGACTAGAGTGGTTCTAATTCCAGTAAAGTCGAACCCAACATTGTTGGGGAAGATGATGAAAGTCTGGCCTGTGTTAACACGTTTTGTTTTTTGGTACAGGTGCTGTGTGGTGCAGTGGCGGACGCGGGCGACGTGATAGCCAACGTGAGCCGCGTGCGCCGCGCGCCACAACCTCACTACTCGCACCGCCCGATGTAAGTTACCAGTTTCTTAATAAATCTCCATAATACGTGCACTTGTAAAAATGTTTAAATTGTATTTAAACACGAAATTTCTATGAAAAATTGTGTTTAAGTATGACTTAAACACATTAAAAAATTTGGTGCAAGTGGGCCTAAGGAAAGAGTTGAACATGGAAACCGATTTAAAACTAGATCTTCTTTTGTTTAAATTATATTCTTATAGCCAAATTCCAATAATCTGAAATCACTTAAATCATAGTTTCATGAATATAGCAACTGACTTTTGCAATGGACATAGCCCCAATTCCAAATTTAAGAATAAGAATGACTAGGTACTTTATTACTCCATAATAATAAAATAAATAGTATTCAACTTAGCTAGCTTCATTTAGACGTCATAATTAAAGTATTTATTATTATACCTTATAGGACGGACGAGGAGCTTGATATGACGGCGGCGTGGAAGCGCTCGCATTGGCGCGACATGCAGTCCATACTCCGACGAGAGGGCAACCAGAAAGAGGGCGTCCAGTGCTGCCCCTCAGTCCTCGAGATGGTCACCAAGAAGGGAGGCCGCACGCCTACCGGCCTCTACGTAGAACTCTACGAAGACGGAGAAAACCAGCAGAGGCTCTTCGAAGTCTCCTGCGCTCCTAACGTCGTCAACACACCATGCCGTTTCGTCGATGCGAGACTCTATAACGATTCGAAGTGTGTACAGAAATATTCGTATTCATACGCCCTCGTTCGCTACCTCCACTCGGCCGCGACGGAGACGCCCCAGCCGCGGACGGAAGGGCACTTCTCTGTGCCTGGTTCAGGTGGCTGGTCCATGGACTACGTTCGAGTGCGCGCTGGTTGTGAGTGCCAAATTAAATCAAAACCCGCCCGCAGAAGACACAAGCAGAGGAAGAGAAATAGGAGAGTGATCGAAGACGACGAGACCTGATTTCGGGCTCAGTGCTAGTGAAATCGTGACTTTGAACAAATTCGGGATCGTCCCATAGTATTACGTTTACAAAGATGCCTCTCCTGGTGTTTTTTCTCTTAAGTTCGGAACTGTTTTGTGTTTAAAACAGCAGCAAAGCTATTTTTGTTTGTGTTCGGATGCTGTGGATGGTTTTTCGTTACCTATTTCAAGTGTACACTTGATTGGTGTAATTGTCGGTCGATGTATCAATGTATTTATTATATTTTTCGTCTATAATACGCTTCTTGTTATAGTCCGTTAGTTAGTCTCGATCTTATGAAATTAAAGTGCCTTTTAGTGCCTTAGATATAAATAGTTCACTATAAACTGGGAATTGTTGAAATTTTAATTCCAATCTGTATGCAATAAGTATTAAAATGTACAGGCAATGTCATACGAATGATATTAGTTATGCTAATCGTTAAAATTAAGTAATTATTGGTGCATAAACAAATAGATATTAGTAATACTTTGTCAGGTTCGTCGAGCTAACAAAGTTAGGATGAGACGTAACTTTGCCGCGGATTTCGACAGTTCGCCATAACAGAGAAAAGTTGAGTAAATATCATAATTACGTCCACAGGAAAATATAATTCTTTGAATATCAGATAAATAAACTAACATAATGTATAATAATATACTATATCACCAAATAGAACTCATGGGTACGGAATTTGCCAATCACGATCATTTAACGGAGTGCCTTTAAAATATTGATTCGTATGACATTAGCTTATAAAATACATTGTAATGTAATAGTTACCGGTTGATCGAGGTGCATAGTTGTAATACGACTACACTGCGCTATCGCCACACTTTCAGTTAATTATTTTAAGATATATATCAACGACTTCTATGTACCGTGTACTAGAGACAACGTTGTGAGCCATAATAGCTTGAGAAGCCACTCTATTACCTCCTAGGTATGCCGTAGTATGTTACATATAGTACATATTATGTTGCCATATAAACTAATTTCTAGATACACTATCCAAAAATATCACTAGAGACAATGTCATATGTACACACTATAAAAATATTATGTACCGTATACTAAACCACACCCAAAGGCTCAAGCCGTTTTAAAAGGCGGGCAACGCACTTTTGACTCCTCTGGTGTTGCGGGTGTCCATGGGCGGCGGTTATTGCTTACAATCAGGTGAACCGTCTGCTCGATTGCTCCCCTATGCCATACAAAAATACTAGATGCGAAGGTACCTACTACTACGTCGTAAGGAATCAATTATGTGTGCTATGTTCTAGTCTTCTGGAGACACTGTCTTAATACGACATACTAGAGATATTGTCATATGCATTGTTGTCTTATTCTATGTAGGTACGACATTCTAGAGAAGCATAGGTCCTATATACTTTCACCGTGTGAAAATTTCGTGTTCTCTAACGAAAGATTAAGAAGTATACAAGTTCAAATTAAATTTTCTAACTACCTACTAATTGATTTCCAACCAAATATTTCTAAAAATATTTTTTAAATTATCTATCTTTTATAGGACATTTAGGGCCACTTGCACCAACTTTTTCAATTTATGCTTTTGTAATTTTGTGTTTAAATACAATTTATACATATCTAAGGCCACTTGCACCAACTATCTGCATACATATAAGAAAACTGGTACTAACTTCTCAGGTCTGATTTTTTGGTTAGTAATGATGTAAAAACGTTTTGAAGATTGCATCGTGTTCAGCGACTTTTGGCGCTGACTGTACATAGTTGTCGTTGATAGTAACAGTAAAGAGCAGTCTGTGATCACTTCGTACACGTTCAATAGGTCATAGTGGGGTCACAAATCGTCGGTGAAACAACCGTTTTGTATAATTTAGGCATAAAAAACGGTCAAAATTAAGGTTAAAACCTTCTCAGATTTTCGCACAGTAAAAAATAAGAACCTAGCATCATAAATAGTACCAATCCATAATTATTATTGTCTATGATTGTTTCATTCGAGAATAACCGCCAGTTAAAGTCGTTCCACTGATTATAATGCTCTCTTCCCTCTTAAAATTAAGAATATTTATTCAAAGTTAACAATTTATAATTTTTGTTATTATTTTTAACAGTACTTACTTCTTAGTTATAAGTGCGTCGAGTCAAAGATCTGTATTATTTTCTATTTTGTAATACTTTTATTGTATTTAAAAATGTAATTATTTTAAGGATTAATTTCAGTTTATTTATACTGTTTAATACGAGGTATTTCGATTACAGTATGAATGTTAGATTGTACGTAGAAATCGCTTCCATAAAATATAATTGATGTATATAAATAACGCAATAGTATTGTGGACTGAGATTATTTTGTGCATTTAGATGTGTAATAACAGAATGAGAAAATATTTTTATATTTAAGACAACGCTATCATTGACAATAAAACTTATTACCTGTAGCGCCATCTGTTATCGAGTAGCCATAAACACATTATTTGTTACGCAAGGGCTAGATGTCGCTACATCCACCTATCCTGTCTAGCATTACGTAGAACAGTGCCATGTTTGATTATTTTTTACAAAATAAACCAATTTAAATAATTATTAGTCCGCTAATCATTTAAAAAGTGTCATGCATTAAGTAATAATTCACATTGACTTGTACAAATAACTTGAATTCACATGTACTTACCATTGAGAATACCATCACCTTCACTAGATTAGAATGTTCAAAATAATTACCCAAGTGCAATGTGTCATAGTGGAAAATAGGGAGGTACCTACTTACCTGAAAAGTAACGCTACAAATTGTTTATAACAATGTTCCATCATCATCATCATCACAACTGCAGCTAGGTATACGTTATTTTATTGTTGACATCAAAAACAAAACTTTAAATAAAATAAAAACCTGAAATAGCAAAGTATGTCTTTTATTGTCACCTTTATTTCTAAGGATTTACTTAATAATAATTAATAAGTACCTACTTAAATATAGGTAGTATCAAAAATATAAAATCACATTAAGTAGGTAGGTAGGTATATCGCTTAAGGTACATAAAGTGCCTATGGTACACTAGCGTGTATCTTGTCCTGCTGCGTGACCTCAAGTTGCCCTCGCCAAAGTTAAAGAATCAGGCGGCATCGTGATCTTTAAACAAAAATATCAGCAATCTTAATTAAACCCAAGAAATAACAAGAAGCAGATACAGTAGAAAACCAATTGTTCGTCTCGCAAGAAATCTATTTTATAGGTAGGTAAGTATTTGACAATCAATGAGAGGATTGAGAGGTGTCATATGGTATGCAAGGAACCGCGCCATCTATTGTTGAATAGTGAGAGGTTACACAATCGTCCAATAATTTTCGTGTAACTATTTATTATTATTGGTAGAATGGTAGGTAATTATAATGACAAGACCCTGCCTAAAAACCTGCGAATAAACATAACAGGTAGGTTGATAGTTGAATATAACAAACATACGTGCGGAAATAGTAGGTAGGTACTCGAAAATCACTACAAAATTTTCATAAGTTATAGAAATTCACCTCAAAGTTATTATTCCAAATTTTATATAAAAGTGGACTCACCCAAATATTTTGAAGTCAAGTACATTAGTACAAATCCGAGGCCAACGGCAACGAACTGCAATAATCCAGCGTTCCTTTTGCGTTCATGCCAACGCGCCCTCTCGCGGGGAAGCACTTCACTCACTGTCACGTAGAGGAGCGTGCCGGCTGCGAGGCCCTATAATTATGACAGTTAACTGGTCATAGATGGCGCTAGTCATATCAACACCAAGAAAGCTTGATTCAGTTTTTCTTGCATGATATCAACAAAGTTATTAAGTACCTATTTCATTGAACAATATATACTAGATTTTACAAAAAACAATACCTGCATTATCGGTACAGCGATAGACTCTTTCATCGCGTCAACGGTTTCCAATCCCGCGCCGATCCCGATCCCCATTACGGATCCCAAACTGAACAGGCCGACACAGATGATGTGTGCGCACACGCGGGTCGAGAAGTTCTCGCAGAGTTCGGCGCCCAGGCAGAAGCCAACCACGAACTTGTGGGAACTTACTGCTGCCAGCAGAAGTAGCACCTGGAACGTGTACGTTTCACGTTATTGTATTGTGTAGGTACATAGAGGATTATCATTGCCTTATCGGGCAAAAAACGTCCACTTTTGTATAAAGGCCTTTTTGATAAACTCCCACTTGGACCGGTTATGTACCCAGAGCCGGATCTACTATATGGCTTTTTGGGCTTCAGCCCAGGGCCATCTACCAATATATCTTGTCTACCCAATCGGATATAGCAATAAAAAAAACTAAAACAAAATATACTGACTACGTATGCTATATGAACTTCCTTAAATGTAAAACTTGCCGTGTAGCCGTTATCAAAGATGGGAGAGGAAAAAAAGGCTACGTTAATCGGCAATCTAAAATCCTAAAACCTGACTGACTGGTAGGTAGGTAGCCGGTCTTCATAAGATTTTAAACCCTGTTTTCCTTAATTATATTTAAAATAAGGTAGGTAGACTTTTCCTCGTGCAGGCACACACAACAATAAATGCGATTTGTAATTCCACTGTAGCGAGGGACATCCCTGAGGCTATAGGTAAGTTATAGCCTCGGGGATATCCCTTACTATGTCCTCTCTGTCTCAGTTATAGCCTTTAAGTCTATAACTGAGACTAATTGGCTATTAGTAATAGGGCTTCGGCAATTGGTATAAACAATAGACCGATTTCCACCAATAGCTGGCTTTAAAATACATATCAAAGAGTGCTCCATATAAATATAACGATATGAAGTATTTTACCTAGAGACCACGACTGTGCCTTTTTTCACGTCACAGGTAGGTTAGTAAAGTGCAAGTTTAACCTTGCAGTTTACCGTTAGTTTTAGCAATGGCGTTAATAGGTATCTCAGTTGATATTACAATTAAAAAGTTCACGCAACCCCGCGCCCGTGGGTGCAGACATTTATATAATATTAGCGGGACTACTAGGCACTACTACCTACTACTACTATAGACGGGACGCCACGAACAAAATCGTAATCTATTAGGTAGGTAGGTACTTTTCACAAATGGAAATTAATTGTTTTGACGAAGTCGCTCTGTCTCTGCCATACTTATGCCGACAGAGAGGAACCATATCAGTGTTATATACCCAAGTATGATAATGTCCCCAATGTCCAGTGAATCTATAGTAAATCCCCTGTTAAAATCTCTTTGAATGGGGGTGATATTCACCTAATATTTATTCAATGTATGAAATAAACATCTTATATCATCGTAGACACTATGTAAACAAAATTTCTAGATTTCCATTACAAAATACACTTTATTATTTATTTATTTACGGCATGCACTTCAAGGGCTTATTCATTTTTATAAACATTGAGTTTGATTGTAGTACCTACATTGAATTCGTCGCTTCGTTAAGTACGGTACTTACAGATCTAGGTACCTACTTAGCAAGAATAAATAAAAGTTTTAAAAATCGAAGTTAGTTTGATTTTCAGTTATATTCTTGTGAACAATGCCAGGATGCAATGAATCTGAAAATAGGTTGATTAGTTTTCCGACTCTGTCTTGGCTGCTCATAACACGTAGGTAAGTGAATTTTAATAATAAATACCTAGACATACCATCACGCCTGTATTCTCTAAAGGGTGAGACAGAGCCGTACCAATATACACCCACAGTTCGCCAGTATGTTTAGATCCCATGTAATAAAGGGGCCTTTAACCGGCCACAACTCTCAAACTCCGAGCTGCGACTGAGAATTTCCTAGAAAAACCCAATAACACCGCTCGACCTGGGAATCGAAACCGGGACCTCTAGCGTAGCAGTAAGCTAATACGGCAGTTATAAACGAATCATACTGAACTAATTTATAATTCATTAATAAAAATAAAATAATAAAACAGCCTTTTATTTCTTGCTTTTTAGTTGTTACATTACATGATTTTGATTAAGTAGTTGAACATTTTAATTTTACTACAACTAAATATAAAACACTAATTTATTGATATTAAATGATTGTAAAATGTATGTGCACCATTTTCAGACACAATCGATGTATTTTTATTGAAATAAATAAATGAAAATGAAATAAATGAATGAATGATAAATAATCCTAGCATTAAAGAAATTGTAATAAATAATTTAATTCATCAATTAAATAATACATTTAAATTATTTTTTTAAAGTATATTTCGAATTCGATTTTCTATTCATTCGATTATGTTGTTAATGTTATTTATTTATGAATTATAAATATTATTTATTACGTGCAATAAAATATTCCAGACACACAACATTGGTGCGAAATTGACATTAACATTATTATCTTTTACAAATATCTTAATCTAGGCATCCTAACCTTGGTCAATATGTCGATCGGTACCACTTAGCTCCACCCAATTAGCACTGAATATAATCGGCGTTACGGAACGAAATACTGATAAAAACTTGCGACATATGGAAATAATCTCGTCACAAAAAATGCTAAAAATATGAATGAGGATGTGATTTATTTATGTTAGCGAATATTTCATTGACTGAATTCAATAATGACACAACTCGAAATATTATGACTAGGAAATTGGTTCTAATGAAACACGAAATTTAGAATTAGATTATCAAGTCTTTAAAATAAGTATTTAGAAACTGCCTGATCCTGAGATCCTAGGTTCGATTCCCAGGTAAAGCAGTGTTATTGGGTTTTTCTATGAAACTTACGATGCCATTACACTACATCTTTGTAAACATAATGTACGTCCGCAGAAACCTGCAGAAGTTCAGTATCAGTAGTGACTTTCACAACCTTAATACTAGGAATAAACATAAAACAGTGGTATGTACCTAAATTTAGACTAAAAATCAAATAAATCATTTCTAGGAAATTGTGTAGGTAGGTACGTTTCTACAATAAACATCCAAAATATGTCTGTGTAGATTCTACATATTAACATTATTAAAATATAATTTCTTGAGGAGAATTCGTCAATAAATCCGGTCAAACTACTCAGGTCATAAAAATTCGTACCTATTCAAATCGGAATTTAACCAACAACTGCCATCTACATAATTATATTTTTTTAAGTTGACAATCTGGATTACATTGTATATCAATTCAAGTTAAAAAAAGAATCCTTGAAACAAGAAATCTATATTACATTAATTTATATTTTTATCGAATAATTAGGCAATGTAGGTACTTCTGTATAATATACAGACATATTATGTCATTCTTCGAGATATGGACAGAAGGAAAATCACACGTATTTAGTGGTGTGTTCAATGTATATTTAATTACTCAATTACACTGATAAAATCATACTCTACAATATAAATTAATTTATTATATGTATAGAAAATTATCCGGACGTTCTGAAAAAGCACAAGTATGTGGATAATAAATACCATGGTAGGTATACTATAAAACAGAAGCGGCGGTAGCCTAATGGCTAGGGCGTCGGACTTGCGATCATGTGATTGCCGGTTCGGACCCCACCCATTGCACTACCGACGTGAACCCACTCGTAACACAAGCAATCTAGCTTAGCACGAGGAGTTAACAAGAATACTAGTAATGTGCGACCCGCATTGCGAGTAAGCTTTCTTTAAAAAAAATGAAAAAAAGAAAGAAGAAAGAAAAGAAAAGAAATGTCGTCTACACCAGCTATTCTGTTCCAACGATTCCCCACGATTACGTCACACATGTCACTATCAGTGTTGCCGCATCTTCAATAGGTACAATTTAGATTTATAGTTATTAAATATAAAATACATTGCTTACTAATCCAAAATTGTTTAGCTCGTATTCTTAATTTTTTAAAGGATAGGGGGACCAAACGAGCAGACGGATCACCTGATGGTGAGCTATTACTGCCGCCCATGGACACTCGCAACACCAGCAGAGTCGCAAGTGTGTTGCCCGTGTACTAATTATTTTCTTCTTCAAGGTCCAATATTTCTCGTTTAAAGCGTGAAGACGTAGATAACAAATGCTCCGATGGACAGAGTAACGATTTTAGTATTGATTTGGACTTGTTTCATTCTTACTAATCACTACATATTATAAAACAAAGTCGCTTCCCGCTGTCTGTCCCTATGTATGCTTGGATCTTTAAAACTACGCAACGGATTTTGATGCGGTTTTTTTTAATAGATAGATTGATTCAAGAGGAAGGTTTTAAGTTATTTAACATCACGCTACGACTCTTAGGGACGGGGCAGCGCGGGTGAAACCGCGGGCCGGTCGCTAGTAATATTATAAAAATGAAAGTTTATGTGGATTTATGAATGTTTGTTACTCTTTCACGCCAGAACGGCTGAATAACGGATCTGGATAAAATTTGGCACAGAGATAGTTTTTTTTTTTATGATTTGATAATCTGATTCTGAAGTCAATGTCAAAGTCAAAGTTCTTTATTGCTTCATGTGTACATAATTAGGTCTTACAGTTTATGCACATTCAACATGAAACCCCGTTGGGGCACAGCATCGAAGAGGTGGTAAAATTAAATAAAATTATATTAAGTTCTACACATACATATGTATTACATATCCGAATCAAATTATACTCGTACATACATACAATACACTCACGCCCTTCTCCCACAGGGGTAGGCAGCAACTATAGACTGCCACTTGCTACGATTCTTGCATGCCTCTTTTGCTTCTGCGACATTCATTCATCTTCTCATACATACGCGCCGGTTGCGAGTACTACGCACCTGACCTTTTTGAAGGACTTCGACAATAAGATCGGTGTAGGTCCTTCTAGGACGACCTCTTCTGACGGTGCCGCTGATATTCGCCTTATAAATTCCTTTCATTAATCGTCTTTCATTCATTCTCTCAGCATGTCCAAACCATCACAGCATATTCCTTTCAATACGTGTCACTACATCATCTGTCAGTCCGCAACGTTGTCTTATCACACTATTCCTCAATCTATCATTCCGAGTTATTCACACATACTTCGCAAGGAACGCATTTCCACCGCAAATCAAATTATATACTTAGTTGTTGTTAAATTAAATTAGTGAGAATTAAATAAAATTATATTGAAATTATACATTCTGTGGGTTTGCTATTTGAATATTATTCAAATGACCAAATTTTGAACTCTAAATTTATAATTTCATGTAGACGAAATCGCTGGCAAAAGCCCGTAGTTAATTCAATAAGCAAACCCACAGTCCGAACCTACTCATACTTAAACGTAAATAATAATAATAAGTGATTATTGGATATAATTATCTCAATATTTCTCGGATTATCACCGCCTCCTTATCGTAACGGAGTGTAACGAAGCCGTTACGAATGCACGGTGCTTATCACAAGAGGATCATAGTATCACAATAAGTAGGTCAGTAGATAAGTGGTAATGGGAAGGAAATTTACTAGACATAGGTAAATAGTAAAGAGAAATGTGATATTAGTCATAGGTCTAATCTAGTCTAATATTTTCAAATATGAGTGCGGCTGACTGAATTTCCAATTCAAACATAACATAACATACCATCACGCCTGTATTCCCCTAAGGGTTAGGCAGAGATGTACTAAGGTACACCCACAGTTCGCCGGTATGTTTAGGTCCCATGTAATAGGGGGCGAGCCTATTGCCATTAACCGGACACATATTCCAAACTCCGAGCTGCTACTGAGAATTTCATAGAAAAACCCAATAACACTTTGCTCGACCTGGGAATCGAACCCAAGACCGCTAGCGTAGCGGTTGCACTTGAAACCACTAGACTAACGAGGCAGTTCAAACAATTCAAACCAAAATAAATTCTAATTCAAACACAATTTACTTTGGTCAAAGCATTGCTATCCAACGTGGCAATGCACCCAGCCTTCTGGGTACTTTACCGGCTGATAGCAATGGGGAGGAGTTCTTTGACGCCCTTTTTTTTTTTTAAAAAAAAAGCTTACTGGCAATGTGGGTCGCACATTAGGTAATAGTATTCTTGTTAACCCCATGGTGCATTCTCTTAGAACATAATTGCTGGAACTGTTTTCGTCTCGCGCCATCTAGTGCTGATAGTTGAAGCATTTCAGTAAAATCCTCGACAGTGTTGCTGTTCTTGAAGAATATATTTTTTGATTTTATTATAACATCATTTTAAAATAAAATATAATCACAGAAGCATACAATTACATTATTTTGCTAATAAAACGTCAGTAAAAGTAATTAATTTGGCTTATAATAGCAAGTTACTAAAATTTATTTAATGACGGCAACTTTCATGAACACATTTATAAAAAAAATAAAAAATGACAATAAAAGATGTCTGCCGTTTTGATGCGCACAGGCATTTTTTGCATTCATCTAACTTTTTGCGTTACTGAGTATTATTTTATACTTGTAATTGCTTTGATAGTTGTTTCATCGCTATTGGTGTTGAGTTGAAGTATCCTCCGCTGTAGCTGTGCTCTTGTGATTGACGTCGAGTTCTATCTATCGTAACCCAATATATATATACGTACCTATCTATAATTATATCTAGCTATTCAGAATTTCAACTATGTGCACCAGGTGGTGCCACTTTCTTAGGCATAATTTTTTCATTTGACATACCCATCTATACCCAAATATACATATTAATCTATGGTTAACCCCTCGTGCTAAGCTAAAATGCTTGTGTTACGAGTGGGTTCACGTTGGTAGTGCAATGGGTGGGTATCGAACCGGCAACCACATGATCGCAAGTCCAACGCCCTAGCCATTAGGCTACCGACGCTTCATTAGTTTTATTCTTCTAGTTTTGATTTAGTTAGTTTATTGTTTTATTTAGATACTAGCTTTTGCCCGCGACTTCGTCCGCGTAGCGTAATGATAGGTACAATTATAGCCTATAGCCTTCCTCAATAAACGGGCTATCTAACACTGATAGAATTTTTCAAATCGGAACAGTAGTTCCTGAGATTATCAAAGAAACAAACTAACAAACTCTTCAGCTTTATATAATAGTAAATATAGATTTTCAATTATTTATCTTCATGTTTTCGATACAGTCATTCAAAGGACAAAATAAGGGTAAGCTCTGGTTTATTTTGTGCAGTTTTTTTGTCCGAAACCTGCCAGTGTAACCAGTTTCTGTACATGAGGGAGATTTTCGATTCGTGTTTTGTGTAGGATATTCAACCCATTTGAGGTTGAACCAGTCATCTTGAATCGAAAAGGAAAACCGCCGAAGTCCCCGAACTGTTCAATTAATATTCTTTATGAATACTTGCTTGATGAGAGATATTGGTGCTAATTCTGTTGTTCAACTGACCAAACTAAACCAAACAAAATTTTTACCAATTTTGGTTTAGTTTAGTCTAAAACGTATTCTGTTGTTACGGCGAACTAAATTTAAAAGCCCGACCAAAATCGAATTTGACACGACTTATTTTAGTTGACTTTTTTTTATTAATTTATTTAACGGCCCTGGATACATGTCCTTAAAGCCTTATTTTACTTGACTATGATATGATGTTGCCAGTAAAAACTTAATTTGGTGTTGCCAGTCTTAAGTATTATAATTTACTTTTATGGGGCTTCGGCACGATAAGACGGTCCTATCTAAGAACTTGATATGAAAGATCGTAATGAACGAATGACAATTTTAAATGAAAAAATTTAATGAAAATATTTTTTGTGAAAATATAGCATAAAGTGTGGTGCCATAATATGATCCCACGATGGGAACTAGTATTATTTGATAACTCCAAATACTTAAGACCGATTGTTTACCTGAGCCCGCCAAATTCAAATTACAATTGGTTTTTCGCAATTTGTAGATCTGAGCTGATTATCTATACAATTTCACAACTGAGTTGTGAATATTGTATAGCTATAGGAACAATGACTACAGCTATCAATCTAGAATCTAAAAATTGCGAAAAACCAATTGTAAATTGAATTTGGCGGGCTCAGGTAAACGATCAGCCTTAACCTTGGCAAATACAAAAGCAGTGTGGCGCCATATTAAAAAAAAACAGAATAGGTACCTACATAATAATTTACTTGATTGATAATAATTAAAATTATTATCAATAAAGTAAAATATTATCAACTCCGTTTTTTATGTATAAAAATGGCGATTGCAAACAGTGCTACGAAAAGAGCCAGAGACGTCTAACAGAAAACTTCACTACCTGGGAATCGAAGCCAGAGCCTCATACACTACAGTCGCGCTTCGGACGCTAGACTAAAGAAACAGCAAAGGGCAAAGGCTAGTTAAAAATAAGGCAATTCATTATTATTATTTTTTTATTTAACATAACAGAACATACCAGGTTTAGGCAGAGGTGTACTAATGTGCACCCACAGTTCGCCGGTATGTTTAGGACCCATGTAATAGGGGGCGAGCCTATGCCATTAACCGGGCACAAATTCCAAAATCCGAGCTGTTACTGGGAATTTCATAGAAAAACCCAGTAATACGTTGCTCGACCTGGGAATCGAACCCAGGACTCCTATCTTGGCAGTCGCGCTCAGGACCACTAGGCTAATGAGGCAGTTTTTTTTATGGGATAGGGGGGCAAACGAGCAGACGTAATGGTAATGACCTGATGGTAAGCGATAACCGCCGCCCATGGACACCCGCAACACCAGAGCAGTCGCAAATGCGTCGCCCTCCAAGGGTTTGGGCCTCCGGTAACCTCACTCACTCGGCGAAACAAAACGCAAGCGTTGTTTTACGTCGGTTTTCTGTGAGGTCGCGGTATCACTCCGGTCGCGCCGGCCGACGTGCCGAAGCATGGCTCTCCCACGTAAAAGATATGGATTTATTTATTTAGCGTTAAATTATACATATTTTACCAACTATTTTAACAGGCTAAATTAGGTCAGATAAAGTGGTGTAGTCATCTGTAGCTGAACTAGCCAGAGCCTGTATATTTAATTAAGGAATGGTATCGGAGAATTAACTCTAACTTTGCATGTCAAACCCGAGCTTGAATCACAAGACTATGAGCTCCTTTTTGCTGCTAGTTGTCAGTAAATGATGTTGTGTTACATCACTATTGCATAAGGTCTCCATTGAAATTCCTAACGTGACATCGTGAAATGCATCTCACGGTTGAAAATGCGAAAGTTTGATTTTGTTACTTAATGGAGAACTGCGAACCGGTTTCAAAAAGGTTACAATATAAGCGTATTTCGGGTTTGTTTTTGCGCAAAATACTCGGGTCCTTTCTCCAAAACACCGGTTGTTTTTTTTATCTGACTGCGCCCGAAGCAGTGTTAGTTTTTCGGGTGTAAGTACATTTCCTTGTTTATAAGAAGTACCTATGAATAAAATAAACTTACATTTGCCTTTCTATGCAAATATTCATCAAAGCACATATTTACGTTTAGGTATATTTATCTAAACATATCATCACGCCTGTTTTCCCCGAAGGTTAGACAGAGGCGTGCTAATGTACACCCACAGTTCGCCGGTATGTTTATCTATATAATGTTAATAATGTTGCCTAAATCATTCTAAGTTCCAACAGTGGGAAGCGGTCACATTTGTCCCTGAAATTAACGGCGGTCTACCTTTCTCTCATGATCGAAGTCTTGGAGGTTATTGCTATTTACGGAGTTCCGGTAAGCCCCGATGAACTTTACAAATACAGTCCACCATCCAACACAATGATTTGAAAGGTCAAAGTTCGAAATAACAACTAAAGGACAGTCTTCGCAGCCTGTTCGTGTTTTAATCTAAACATTGTCAATAACGTTTGCATTCGCCCTTGAGCAAGAGTAGGGTGTGGTTTAAATGATAAACCACATACTCAGAACTTAGACATGTAAGTAATATTTTATTGGGTGTGGCCGTAGTCTGTTAATTCAGGGAATCTTTACAGCGTAACCAGACTTCGTGGCGGGGCACCGAATGCCTTCAACCAGGAGCAACTCATAAACCAAGCAACAGCAGCTATGGGATACTCCTAGCGGGACTCGGACTTAAATTTATGTCGTTGCTGGTGGGACAGATAGGGACGGCTGGATCTGGGTTAAATTATTTAGGGACGAATTTAAAGCTACTGCGGGCCGGATTGATCAAAGGTCGGGGAGGGGGGACATTAATTAATAAATAATTGAAGTCTGTTGAAAATGTTAGAGCGTTTTAAAGACTGCTTTCTATGCAGGGACTTTCTGTACCTTAACTTTACTTAACTGTACCTTATAAGCTTATATCTAGAAATGCTAATGAATTGAATCTGTGCCCGGATGGTAATAAGTGCGCCCCCTATTTCGTGGGACTGCTGCCTTAGCTTTCGCGGATACACCATTGTTGGATACCTATGTTGTCACATAACATAAAGCTACAAATAATGCCATGGTCACATCACTATCCCTTGGAGGCGATGAGCTTCTTAGATTGCGATAGATAGGACCACCAAGCCTGAGTGCGGGTTGCGGGTTGGTAGACTTCACGCGTTTCCCTTTGATGCGTAGGTTGTATAACGTTTAATTCGAAAATGAGACATGCCCTAGATTCACTCTTGGATAACTGCCAGCAAGCACGCGGTAAGCCAGCAAACTAACCAAAGTTGAACATGTTTTGTGTATAAAATTTAAAAAATGCTGACTGGTAAGTCTAGTGGTTGTTAACACGAATGCTACGCTGGAGATACTGGGTTCAATTTCCAGGCCGAGAAATTATTTATTGGATTATTCGATAAAATTCCCAGGGAGATCAAAAGATTATGCAATGAGAAACACGACTAAGAAGAAGAAGGGTTTTGATATGTTCCCGGTTAATGGCAATAGGCACAACGACTATTACATAGGACCTAAACATATTGGTGAACTATGAGTGTATACAAGTACACCTCTGCCTATCCCTCTAGGAAGTACAGGGGCCCTAGTCTGCTATTTCAATGGACTCAGAATGACCGTCCAATGGCACTAAATGACATAAGAAATGACAGATTTCGTAGAGAAAACTGTCAAAAATCAACCATTATGAAGTCACTGAATCACAATTCTGACACAACTGAATAGTAGACTCGGCACCCAGGCATGATGTTATATAAAAAAAACACTAGGTACTTACTTGTGTTGCATTCTCTTGGAGCCCGATAGCCAGTCCTTCCAACACGCTGTGCACAAACAACGCAGACAGCAGTCCAACCACACTAGAAGAACTTCTATTGCATGGCTCTGTATGGCTCACGTGACAGAGTTCCGAAGCATCTCTCTCTCTCATCTCCCCGTCGTGTTCCCGGGGAAGCAACCGTGTCTGCTCACCCACATGAGAGTGCCTCTCATGCCTCTCATTGCCATAAAACAGATGCGATAGTTCATCCACTAAATAAACAATAAAAAATCCAACGCACAACGTCAATTCTGAATATCCTGGCAGATGCTCTCTTGTTTCTGGCAACATGTGCACTAAGGAGGTGGATAATAGGACGCCCCCTCCGAAGCAAAGGAGGCAAGAGAGGAGGAGGGGGTGCTTCTGTCTGGCTCCTTCTGAGAAGCAAGCTGGGAGCATCCCCATGAAGAAGGCGCCAAGGCCTAATGTCAGCATTGATATTGCCCTTGCTGTTGTGATGTCCATCTTGACTATGTAAGAGTATTCAGGAACAAAAACTGTACCCAATTTCTTGTTTATTTTCTTTTACATCCAATCCTTTGTTTTTTTCTTTTGTGACGTCCAAATATCCGTTAATATGTCCTGGTTTCCTTATTCTATATCCACAAAAGTTTAGTAATATCTTGTATAAACATTCACTAAATCACACACAAAGTCGTCTTGACATTATTAAAATTCTTTACGTTTATATTGGTTCACACTAAACGAGCACATGCATCGCGTTGTCCCTAAAATCCTTATCGGATGTGATATTTACATATGTATATCAATAAAAACAGACTGTCCGTCTCATATCAGTGAACACGGCCACACATTGCGAGCACCCAGCACAAATGACTCGCTCGTGCGCAGAATTACCCGCAAAACTTCAATAATACCACGTTAAATCATTCTGGTAGCCTTATTACAAAGACATTATAGTTCAATTTCGAAAGATATAGCGAAATGTGATGTTGTAAATGTCATTAGTCATAATGTAAAAATGGACCAATTATGTTTGAGCTTGCCCACTTCTCAGTCTTAATAGTTTTATTGGCGAGGATAAAGGTAATCAGAAGCATGTGGGAGGTCAATAAATAATGGCGAGGAACAAAGAATGACGCCGTAATAATTACTGGATAAATTATATTATGTAGTTTTTTTACTATTCCAATAATATACATAATATTATATGCAACAAGAATTCGTATGTATTTTTTGTAATATAGCACTATCGATAGCTATCGGAAAAAAATCACTGTTTTAAAAAATGAAAGTTCGCAATGCATTTGTTATTAAACAATTTCTCCTTCTTTCTCAATACGTTAGAGCTTTACTCATTGTTTATTAATTGTTCTATGTTCAACGATGCACCATAAAACTTGTGGAAATCATAGTTATTAAACTAAAAACAGTAGGTACTCAAAGAGAACAAAACAAGACATAGAAACAATATTCAGAACCGGTTTACCTAATAGATACTAAGTAGCTTAGTCAGCTAGATATGCTAGGCGAACGTATCAAGATGTTTTTTTTATATTATAGTTATAGATACTTACCGCCGAGGAAGGCACCGCACAGTTGTCACCCAGTATAATGGTCGGGGTCATGGATTTGTCCTATTATCCTCTTGTACCTCATAAGGAGCTCACGTTGTCTGGAACATAGAACATAAAATTATTACAGGTTAAAACCAACGCGGCGAAGGCGTCGAGGCCGGCGTCGTCATAATGGTGGGATGATTTGGATGCGTCCCGCGAAGTTGGTTCGAAGGGTCGCAGGAAAAGAGTACTTGGAAGGACTTGACAGACTTTGTAAAAACACCCACAATACGAGAGGACCATAGTGTGGTGCAACGTTTTAAAAATACATTATTTATTATAATTCAAATCAGATTGTTGATTGCGAGTAATGATGTTTAGCATCACGCCTGTTTCCGCTAATAGTAAGGCCAAGATGTATCGATGTAGAATACGATGTTAGCCGATCGTCATTAACCGAGAACAAACCCACTAAGAATTTTATAGAAAAAATCATTTTGGGAATCGAACACGTCACCCGCAGCAAACGCACTTTGATCCGCTAGTGAAGAATTCAAAAATATTAAGTAGTTTGGAAGAAAGGTTGTAGACTTCTATCATGGTACTCTTTCGCTCTTCAAAATCATAAAAAATAAGTAAACGTCAAAGAATAATTGTGACGTTACTAATGTGGTTTATTTTAAAGAGAAAATAATGAACGAATTACTTCAGAAACATGGATGTTCCAATGTGTTCACAGTTCCTGATGGACTTAAAGAGCTTATGTCTGATATAACACGTGAGGTAAGACATAACAACTTTATTACAATACTATTTAGTTATATTTTTATTCGTCGCCTAAAAATACCCTGCCATGCCGTGCCGCCAATAGGCACCAGGCCTAATTTAGCTGTAGCCTTTATTTAAAAATCCATTATCTCTCTTATAGGTTCTACGCTGGCAGCCTCCTAAGATGCTGGACTTCATAGCAAACTACCTGTCAGCGTTATTGATAACCCGTGAGCATGGTATCATGGCAGTCAAGATACTCGACGACCTGTGCGATTGCAAGCCCTCAGTGTCGGAACATCTACTACAAATTGGCTTGGAGGGACCAGAGGTTGATGCACTGGCCAATATAATTAAAAGCGAAATTGAAGGACATGAACCTGTTGAAGGCAAAGGTATGATATCTTGTTTTTCTGTAGTGTTCGATATAATCAAAAGATATCTTACCTGCAGGCACTTTACATCCAAACGTAGGAATAGGAAACCCGACTTGAACCCAATTTTAACCATGTGTGACAGTGTGTTTAACCCAGTGTGACCTAAGAGTCGTAACCTATATGCGTTTAGATAACAGATTAATGTAAGTTCCTGATATTACAGAAAAAGTCAAAGAAACTGCGATACTGAAGAAGGTGTTAAATGTGATTCCTTTGGATGAGGAAATGTCTGCTAAAGTGTGTCAGGTAGCAAGGAACGCGTACAGAGACTACTGGTACCGGAAGGCCAAACTCAAAAAGGTACTTCAATTAATATTGAACACAAACAGAAACTAGAAAGGGATTTCTTTGTGTTGGGATGGGTACGCGATTAAGAGAGATGAGAAGCATGTGGCTAAAAGAGACTGATCACCCTCATTGGTCTCGCACACTTCGGAGAGTATGGATTCCCGATCCTGAGGATTCACAGTTAAGGGAAAATGTTTACTAGTAGCCCGACGTTTGTGCCTGGCAAACAGCAATAGGCTCGTGTTGCATAGCATCAACATAATCAAACTGTGTACATCGGTAGACTATAGATAATATAGAAAAACTAACTAGGTACCTAAAAGCATATAGTGTTTAAATTTTTAAGTGATTAAAATTGGAAACGAGTCATTGTCATCTAAATCACATTTACTGCAATAGTCGTTATTGCCAAAGCACATTCCCTAATAGCTTCATATTACGGCATTAAAAACCAGATAACAATAGCTATATATAAAATTGATAGTCAATCTATTTGTAAAATTGATAGTCAATAGTCCTTAGTTTATTGCAGCAATACTTTGCGTCACTTCATTAGGTCGCACTTGATGTACGTAAATGCTATTGTTTTCGCTGTATAGAATGATTAGGTATTTATATATGGCGCTAAGTTCACAAATGTATGTCCTTGGCCCTCTAAGTCCAGGCCCGATTAAATATTTTATGCATTGAATCATAGTAATTTATGTGAAATTTTAAATTGCTATAAAATATGTTTTACTTTTAAATGTTTTCAATTATTAAAATAAGAACAGATAGAGACGAATAAAAATAGTGGTATTGATAACACAGGGCCTGAAAATGGAGCCAGAAGAAGCGTGGGAGAAAGCTGCACAGCACACGCTGGAAATTTATAAGAAGACTAAGCCATCTATCAGCGAGCTTCATCGAGCTACTCAGAAAATTCAGGTAAATATTTGTTCGTAAAGTAAAAATTCGCAGTCTCTTAGACACACTTTCATTAGGCATACTACCATGTGTTAATCCGTGTGATCATTTTACGTTGTAAGACAGAGATGCCTGATCTATGGCAAAAATAGCGTCATCGCTCTCTCACAACCTGAAAATGATCGGCAAACATGCTTGATTTTTTCCTATTACTTATCTAGGCGGCGTATAGAGGGTACCACGTGCGCAGAAATGTGTTGCGTCACCTGATGCCAGAACAAAAGAAGAAGAAGCCTGGACGTAAGGTTGAGATGCCTGGTCCACCATTAGACGTCGCTAGCTCGAGAGAAATCGACTTGGGACCGGTCGTTGTAAGTACTGACCATTGTTGACCAAATAAATGAGTGAATATATTTTAAAACCTATGTAAAATGAGAGAGCATTTATTAATTTTAGCTTCTTCATGCTATAAATTGGAACTAGTAAAACTGTGCCTTCTGCTTAATTACCAAATAATATCCAATCAATGATGCATATCTGCCTTCTATTCTAAAAATTAGCTCTGTTGCTGCAGCTCTTTTTTCTTTCTGGATATCTTTACTAAAAATCTATCCAACGGCCATCTACAGCCATTATAAAAGACTTCTTTGAAACTATAATTGACACTTAAATATGCTAGGAAGTATCAGAGTCACGTGAGATAGTATATACTAGATGTAATGTCCACTCTGGTTGTTTCTTCATAAATGTTTTAAGATAAGGAAGCTACTCCATATGAAAACTTAACGACTGACGAAATATTATTTCAGAATATAAGAATCAAAGTAGATGATGTCGGTGGAATGTTCGATAAGGAGGCAGGGGAGAAACTAGGCCTCAAATACGACCCAATGAAGACCATAACTCATAAAGAAGACGATGACTTCCTCATGGAAAAATCGGAAAATAAACCTAAAATCAAGATAGGAGGTTTTGTTGAACCATCAAAAGGACCCAAATTCCACATGTTGGATGTAGCATTAAAAGGCACTCCGATTCCGCCTGAAGGTTTGTATTCGAGCAGAGCAAGCAGAGCTACCAGGATGCAATTAACCACTGGTTTTGGGATAACAGTGTCCAAGGGAGCGCGGCGTTAGGCTCCAGCGAGAGGATCCGCCTGATTATACGATTATTATATTATCGTTACACTAATGAACATTAAATTCCTTGTCATTAAAATGTTGTGCACTTTTCAGTTGTAGCTTTGGATACAGAATCGGAAAAGTTAAAAAGCTATGGTATCTCTACCCCCGTAGATTATTCAAATTACGCACCAAGAATATCGTTTGCGGTGGTAAGATCCTACTTTTTTGTATTATAAATGTGAAGGCTTGTATGTTTGGACGTTTGTTGCTCAATCACGTCAAGAACTGAACGGTTTTGGATGAAATTTTCCCCACAAATATAACGTTGATTAACACATGGGATACTTTTTATCCAAGTTGGACTCAACTCTAAACTTCATGCGGAAGAAGTCGTGGGCAGAAGTCTATTAATCTATACTAATATATAAAGCTGAAGAGTTTGTTTGCTTGAACGCGCTAATCTCAGGAACTACTGGTCCGATTTGAAAAAATCTTTCAGTGTTAGATAGCCCATTTACCCTATTTATTTATTATTATTTAACCTATATACCATCACGCTACGCGGACGAAGTCGCGGGCAGAAGCTAGTGTTTAATATAACCGACATTTATCGACAATAAACGTCACAGATTTATATCGATGGTTATCATGCGAGTACTATAACTATTTTGCAGGAACCACCAGAAGTAATAAGGGAACTAATACCTGAGGATTCTCAAGAAATACCAGAAATGCCAGATATTGATTCGGAGGATATAGAGCCAATGGTGATGCCACCTACAGAATTTGAAATACCTGAAGAGTTGCCAGGTAAGATTTTGTACCCCGATCTAAAAATTGCTGTGTTCCAATTTTTTAAGCAGGCCCTTCTTTATGGATTTTAAACGTTACTAAGTGAGTGCTGATTATGACAATTTAGTAGGTCTAAGAACATCCATCTACATTGCTAAAGGGGGCAAAAATAGATGGATTATTTTGTTAGGGAATATATGATTGAAAATGACGTGAAACACGACTATGGCGAATAGGGAAATAGAAGAAAAGGATACGCAGCATTGACTCTAAATAAATTGGGATCAATGTTTAACGATGAGACTCTTATCATTTCCAATGCCTTATTTTGCTATTAAAGCTAATTTAAAATAGATCATCCCAGCTTTCCATAGAATCTACAATTTCAATGAAAATTATTTCATGTTTAATGGCAAATTATACCTATACTAGTAATCCTCCATAAATATTGCGATCGTGAGAAAATAAGATAGAAGACGCAAATCTTACGTGATAAGATGTGTAACTTACATGATAGCTAGGCTCAATAAATGTATACTCTATATATTATCTATACTTCTATATATACTAATATATAAAGCTGAAGAGTTTGTTTGTTTGTTTGCTTGAACGCGCTAATCTCAGAAACTACTGGTCCGATTTGAAAAAATCTTTCAGTGTTAGATAGCCCATTTATTGAGGAAGGCTATAGGCTATATATCATCACGCTACGCGGACGAAGTCGCGGGCAGAAGCCAGTACTAATATATAAAGCTGAAGAGTTTGTTTGTTTTTTTGTTTGCTTGAACGCGCCAATCTCAGGAATTAAAAAATATTTGTATAGATAAAGAAGTATAGATAGATGTCATCAGTAACAGGAATGGTAATACCTTAGAACATGGTCTAAGGGTAAGACTTGACTCACGCGTTGGCAGTTAAGCTCGACTGTCAAGTCTCATTTGCCCAGTCACTTTTCGGTGCCTCCCTGAATTAAGATACTACAACGCTACCTGCACTTTTTTGTGATGTTCATTACGTTTAAAATATGAATTGATTAAGTTTCGTTTAACATCAGGCGAAATGGCAGTCAAATGTAAGCCTATTAAGAATAAAAACATATGATTTGTTACAGCCGATGATTACAGCACGCAAGTTTCATCAGAACCACAATCAGCTCATACTACTGACATTGAAGATGCTGGCATAGAAGAGGATGTAAACGTCGAAGGGCTTTGAACTTTATTTTTAATATCTTAAAATTTGATTTTGCTTGCAAATTTTTGGTGGCAATGCGGTGAGATTGTTGATTTATTTTTGCGAGAATAAGGTAACTTATTTTGTAAAAAAAAATATTTTCTGTTTATATTACCTTTGCCTACTGGAATTAAATTGATTTTGTGTGTCAAATTTCGACTTACATAATAAATTGATTAAAATGAACAGAACGACGGATTTATTTCTAATACCACCGCAAATTCAGGACAGCTGCAAGCTAGCGCTGCCTGAAGGTCTCAAAGATCTTATGAGTGATATTACCAGGGAGGTAAGTCTTATTGGTGTAATAAAAATAATCCAGTCTCAGAATCCATGTCTATATTAACATAACATACCATCACGCCTGTATTCGCCGAAGAAGGGTGTATGTGCAGGCACGCCTCTTCCTAACCCTTCGGGGAAAACGGTGATAGAATGGTATTTAACCTTATTTGGTGGTACCTACTGGGAGCTGACTTTGACCGGCTAGGAGGATGATCTGTGGCGGTACTGGAAATAGCCTATTGCCTGAAGCTATACAATGCAATATACATGTTTGACGTGATATGTGGGTTTTCCACATAGTTGATTATTATTATTTTATAATGTCATTAAATATCGACTTCTTCAGACTTTAAGCTTCAATGTTCACATAGCTGTTATTGCAATATTGTAATGGAGTTTCTTTGCCGGATTCTTCTCTATGGGATTTTTTTTCTTCTCCTTTTGGAACCGTGCAACTAGAATCATAAGGCTTCATAAACGCTTGTAAAGGCTTATCTATACTAATATATAAAGCTGAAGAGTTTGTTTGTTTGTTTGCTTGAACGCGCCAATCTCAGGAACTACTGGTCCGATTTGAAAAATTCTTTCAGTGTTAGATAGCATATTTATTGAGGAAGGTTAGAGGCTATATATCATCACGCTACGCAGACGAAATCGCGGGCAGAAGCTAGTTTGAAATAAAAACATTTGAACTTGAACATAATTAGATGAAAATGTTATAAAGATTTTTTTTCCAGGTCTTAAGATATCAGCCAAGAGACCTGTACAGATTTATAGCAGATTACTTATCAGCTCTGTTGATAACGCGCGACAACCTATCCATTGCTGGCTACTTATACAAAGACATTTGCCAGTGCGGCTGTGAACCAGAATTGCAACGCGAATTGAGAGACATAGGGTTACCCGAATCGGAAATAAATATTGCTAGAGATATTATTTCGGATTATTTTGAAAAAGGCCCAGGTATGATTTGATTTAAGATATTATTAAAGTAATTTTATACTTACCGCTTACCTGAAGCTGTAGGTCTGATCTCTTTTTTGTATGGGTCTCTATACATCAGAGAGGTCAAGCTGTATCTCAGGATCCGATTAATTATTTGAGATAAGAAATTCACCAGTTTTTATGTTGGAGCATATGCTTTCTAACAGTGACAACAAAATTAAAATCTATTCAGTAGTTTTTGCTCCAACCCGTAACAAACATAGCTTTTTTACAATTTTATAATAGTAGGGAAGAAGAGAAAAGAAGAGAAGAGAAGTAATGCATTCAATATTTTTTAAACAATGATCTTTCTTTAATAAATTAGACCTACTTAAATTATACCTACTAATAAGTTTTTGGACTGCCTCATTACCTTAGTGGTCATGAGCGTGACTGCTACGCTAGAGGTCCTGGGTTCGATTCCCAGGCCGATCAGTGTTTGAGTTTTTCTATAAAATTCTCAGTAGCAGCTCGAAGTTTGGGATTAGTGCCCGGTTAATGGCAATAGGCTCGCCCCCCTATTACATGGGACCTAAACATACCGACCAACTGTGGGTGTGCATTATTACGCCTCTGCCTAATCCTTCGGGGAATACAGGCGTGATAGTATTGGTATATATGTATACAGTGTACTATTAAGTTTCAAGACAAATATGTTGATCATAAATGAATGTGACGAAGAAGGTTTCATACCTACATAATTGTTTAACACCGGCTCCACATGTTGGACACAATGAGCCGACCAACGTTGGCGCTTAGCGAATTGAACCCATCAAAATACGTCAGCAAGCTACATAGGTGTTGGCACCAACGCTATTTACTGGTCCACACGTTGGCCGAACAGTGTTGGTGCTGCCATTGCGGCTAACGTGTGGAGCTGGCCTAATACGATTTAAAGTTGTTGCCCCATACAAGTATTTTCTCCTGTACTGTGGGCGTGTTTAAACACAAATTTTCACGTGCAACAAAAATCAGTTCCCAACGCCCTCGTAGATCGTCTGCCGATTGGGAAGGCGGCAAGGTATGTTGAACTTGTACCCACGAAAAACAACACTTGCTTTCCTTTACCCTTTAGTTACGACCATGGGATGGATAGTCAGGTATAGACTGTGGTCCAGCATTCGCTACACCTCCTCAAAGGGCGAGGCCTCACCTCGCATCCTACTTGGGAGCGCACGTGGATCGAAAACGCGCGCCACCAACTGGAGCTATTGTCTGTAGCCTAAACAAAGTAAACGTACTTATGGAGTTTTTTTCTGCTACAAATCTCATACATATTTTCATGCCTGTCTCCCATTGGGATAGGCAGAGACTACACTTGCTACGATCCTGGCACACCACTTTCGCTTTATCTACGTTCATTAACCTCCTTCTCATACAAATTGTTCTCGATTTCGATACGAATAAGTTTGCGTAAGTGCTTGGGCTACTGATCGGGCAACGGACTCCCCAAGCCATCCGAAGGCCACAAATCCAGAACGTCTAACTGTACATTATGTTTCGTGTCCGGGGATCAAATCGCAACATTAGGCGCAAAAGCCGAGCGCTCATCCATTGCAATTAACATTCTACCTTTCAACTTCGATGTCAAGCGTACCTAATTGTCGCATATTAATTGAATCACAATTCTGGAAGATAGATCTCATTCTTACCGGTGACGAACAGGAACTCCGCCCCAAAAGATCCAACCACTTATTTTTCGAAGAATTGTTACCTACCCACTTAGGTATTCTTTTATCTGTGCCACTTAGTAAAATTCTAACATTGAGATCGACTCACAGAAAGCAACAAGTGGATCTAAACGGATGTAATATTGCGCAGGAGTTACTTTCCTTAGAGCAAGTAGGTGAGCACAGAGGTGGGATTTTCCTTTCCGCAAATCCCACAGAATTCTGGATAAATGGGACCATTGAGCGTCACAACGCGTAGGTTACAGATTACAGGTACCTTATAAAAATATCAGCTCTTGGAAATTCAACGCAACTACACCAAACTCAACATGTAACTCGCATTAAAATGAAAGGCGTTTTAACTTACCTCCCTTTACCGCATCACAGTCCAAGAGAACAATCTCATGCTGAGTCTGATGAAAGAGACCAGCATCGATGAAAGCATGATACCCACCGTGCAGAATGCTATCCAGACTGCGTTCCTACGTCATCAAGCGCACAATACAACTGTATACGAGGTAAACACTGACCTACTTGTCAAATTCTATGGAATTTTGACTGTAATAACTACGAACTTTCGTCACGTATTAATAGTTCTATGATAACAACAAAATCTTGTAACTCGTGAAATGCAAAGGAATAATAGTTTTGTTTTAATTTACCATTAATAGTAGCTAGGCAAAGGACATAAACTCATACAGCCGACTTAAAAAAAGTTTTTTACACGTAACCAGTTAAAATTCAGTAATAGAGAATATTCAAAAGAATTCTGAATGATTTATAATTTTATTAATATGAACCGTGTTTGGAATACTTACAAATAATCACAATCTTGCAAATAATAAATACCCAACTTCTAATAATTACAAGTCAAGTTCTAGATTTTGTAACACTAGATGGCGTTTAATAATGTAGGGCATTATGTCTAGACTTTAAAAAAAGAAACCATGATTCTCGTGAGTAAAAACTCACGAGAATCATGGTTTCTTTTTTTAAAGTCTTTTTTTTTCCAAATGTTTAATCTACATCTAGGGTACCCATCTATACTAATCTATATTATCTAAGTACCTATACATCTATACTCTATACTTCTATACTAATATATAAAGCTGAAGAGTTTGTTTGTTTGTTTGATTGTTTGTTTGTTTGTTTGTTTGCTTGAACGCGCTAATCTCAGGAACTACTGGTTCGATTTGAAAAATTCTTTCAGTGTTAGATAGCTCATTTATCGAGGAAGGCTATAGGCTATATATCATCACGCTAAGACCAATAGGAGCGGAGCATCAATGAAGAATGTTTCAAAATCGGGATTTTTCCTTTTGAGAGCTTCCGATGCATGCGCTGCGTAAACGGTTAAAGTTTCGCAAAAATCATATATGAAAGAATTGTTCCGCTTTAAACGTTCTAAAAAAAAGTCCGCGACAGCATATGTCTATCTTTTAAGGTTGGCTCAATAAAACCGTTTTTATGCTAACTTTGTTCTAAAATTAGTTTTTTTTTCCTTTTGAGAGCTTCCGATGCGTGCGCTGCGTAAACGGTTAAAGTTTCGCAAAAATCATATATAACAGAATTGTTCCTCTTTAAAAGTTTAAAGAAAAAGTCTGTGACAGCATATGTCTATCTTTTAAGGTTGGCTCACTATAACCTTTTTTATGCTAACTTTGTTCTAAAATTCCAAATGCATTATTTGCGTAGGTGTTTTTATAAACATGATATTAATCCTTATCCAAATAAATACGTTATTCATCAACCTTTAGAGCGTTTGTTTTGTATCCGTGTGGACCGAGCTTGGGTCCGCTCGGACCCAACAAACGCTCTAAAGGACATATCCTCATTTAGCGTTCTTTTATTATTCATGTTCCCGTGACATATTTTACTAAAGTTCCGCTCGGATACTCAATACTCAATTATCAACTAACAATATTGGCTATATCTTGAAGTGAGCTTCAATCAAAACATACTACAAGCCGCTGAACGGGATCATCATCTTCTTACCACCTGCCAAGTTTGCTTGAACTTGAACGCGATAATCTCAGGAACTATTGGTCCGATTAGAAAAAATCTTTCGGTGTTAGATAGTCCATTTATTGAGGAAGGCTATAGGCTATCATCCTGCTAAGACTAAGTAACTATTCCACGCGGACGAAGTCGCGGGCGGAAGCTATAATCTATACTAATATATAAAGCTGAAGAGTTTGTTTGTTTGTTTGTTTGATTGTTTGTTTGTTTGTTTGTTTGTTTGCTTGAACGCGCTAATCTCAGGAACTACTGGTTCGATTTGAAAAATTCTTTCAGTGTTATATAGCTCATTTATCGAGGAAGGCTATAGGCTATATATCATCACGCTAAGACCAATAGGAGCGGAGCATCAATGAAGAATGTTTCAAAATCGGGATTTTTCCTTTTGAGAGCTTCCGATGCATGCGCTGCGTAAACGGTTAAAGTTTCGCAAAAATCATATATTAAAGAATTGTTCCGCTTTAAAAGTTCTAAAAAAAAGTCCGCGACAGCATATGTCTATCTTTTAAGGTTGGCTCACTATAACCGTTTTTATGCTAACTTTGTTCTAAAATTCGTTTTTTTTTCCTTTTGAGAGCTTCCGATGCGTGCGCTGCGTAAACGGTTAAAGTTTCGCAAAAATCATATATGACAGAATTGTTCCTCTTTAAAAGTTCAAAAAAAAGTCCGCGACAGCATATGTCTCTCTTTTAAGGTTGGCTCACTATAACCTTTTTTATGCTAACTTTGTTCTAAAATTCCAAATGCATTATTTGCGTAGGTGTTTTTATAAACATGATATTAATCCTTATCCAAATAAATACGTTATTCATCAGCCTTTAGAGCGTTTGTTTTGTATCCGTGTGGACCGAGCTTGGGTCCGCTCGGACCCAACAAACGCTCTAAAGGACATATCCTCATTTAGCGTTCTTTTATTATTCATGTTCCCTTGACATATTTTACTAAAGTTCCGCTCGGATACTCAATACTCAATTATCAACTAACAATATTGGCTATATCTTGAAGTGAGCTTCAATCAAAACATACTACAAGCCGCTGAACGGGATCATCATCTTACCACCTGCCAAGTTTGTTTGTTTGCTTGAACGCGCTAATCTCAGAATCTACTGGTCCGATTTGAAAGATTCTTTCAGTGTTAGATAGCCCATTTATTGAGGAAGGCTATAGGCTATATATCATCACGCTACGCGGACGAAGTCGCGGGCAGAAGCTAGTAATATATAAAGCTGAAGAGTATTTTTGTGTTTGTTTGTTTGCTTGAACGCGCTAATCTCGGGAACTACTGGTCCGATTTGAAAAATTCTTTCAGTGTTAGATAGCCCATTTATTGAGGAAGGCTATAGGCTATATATCATCACGCTACGCGGACGAAGTCGCAGGTAGAAGCTAGTAATATATAAAGCTGAAGAGTTTGTTTGCTTGAACGCGCTAATCTCAGGAACTACTGGACTGATTTGAAAAATTCTTTCAGTATTAGATAGCCCATATATTGAGAAAGGCTATAGGCTATATATCATCACGCTAAGACTAAGTAACTATTCGACGCGGCCTAAGTCGCGGGCGGAAGCTAATATCTATATCTATACTAATATATAAAGCTGAAGAGTTTGTTTGTTTGTTTGCTTGAACGCGCTAATCTCAGGAACTACTGGTCCGATTTGAAAAATTATTTGATAGCCCATTTATTGAGGAAGGCTATAGGTTATATATCATCACGCTACGCGGACATGTCGGGGGCAGAAGCTAGTATCATATAATACAATGGAATTTAATTGCAGTCGTCATCGGACAGCGACCAGGACGAGATGATGTGCGCAGCAAAACACACGCTAGACCTGTACAGGAAGACGGCTCCAACTGAAGAGACATACGAAATTATGGCTGAAAAAATACAGGTATGAAAAAATATGAAGGATTGGTTTATAGATACAATACTCTACAAAATAACTGCGCGCGTTGCAAGTGTTTTGCAGTATAGATATTCTATTTCACGAAGGCCGTTAAATTATTGAAATTTGAACTTTATTTCAATTATATGAACTGCCTCATTAGCTAAGTGGTCCTGAGTGCGACTGCTACGCTAGAGGTCCTGGGTTCGATTCCCAGGTCGAGCAAAGTGTTATTGGGTTTTTCTATTAAATTCCCAGTAGCAGCTCGGAGTTAGGAATTTGTGCCCGGTTAAACATATCGGCGAACTGTGGTGTACATTAGTACGCCTCTGCCTAACCCTTCGGGGAATATAGGCGTGATGGTATGTTATGTTAATGTGTTTTCAATTATATAAAGGTCATACAGGACTTCGATATACAAAGATTAGGTAGACTAGATTATTTACATTATAGATATGACTATAATGTAAATAATAAAGTAATCCGATATTTTTGCATAAGAACAATGATTTGCGCGACTTTTCGCAAAGGCTAACTTCAGACGCGTACTGTTATTTTGAGCATACTGTAGGTACTTCTAGTTTATTCATATAGAAAAGCATCAACTGGGCAGTATTGATGCTTTTCCATCCATTTATAACTGTTTCTTTCGACAGAAATCATATCGCGCATACGGAGTGAGGCGAGAATGCGAACCAAAAGATTATAGTCCGAAGCCGAATCAGACGAAATCTGGTGGAAAGTCCGTCACACTAAACGATCTTAAGTCTTGTGTTCAGAGAACTAGCTCATATGACATAGTGTTCCCGAAGACAACTTACTCCGAAGAAGTAATGTCAGAGGCATCATGGCCTGAGGTACTTGTGGACATTTAGAAATAGTAGCACCAACTATATTTTAAAGATCGACCAACTTAAATAGATGATGATCTATACTAATATATAAAGCTGAAGAGTTTGTTTGTTTGTTTACTTGAACGCGCTAATCTCAGGAACTACTTGTCCGATTTGAAAAATTCTTTCGGTGTTAGATAGCCCATTTATTAAGGAAGGCTATAGGCTATATATCATCACGCTACGCGGACGACGTCGCGGGCAGAAGCTAGTTAATTTATAAAACTAACTAAATATATATTTAGAATTTTTGTTTGACTACAAATTACAATATCTACATATTTCTCTGTTTAACAGGATAATGAAATAGCAATTTCATCAAGCATGAACACAAAAAGTAAGTTCTGAATAATAGAAGCAAGTGATATTAGAATTACCTAAGATTTTAATGTTAAGGAAATGTGGTTCTAGGTGTTAATGAATAATTCCCGTCCTACAGGAATCACAACAATATCTTCAACTTCTCTAGCGGGTTCATATCTAACTCTGCCATCTTATAAACCGTATTCTGCGCACGATTGTGATGCACTATCAAATTTAGAAGAGTTCCCAGAAAGAGAACATGCTTACATAGATTATACTGATGAAAATCCACACATTTCCATGGTAACAAAGGATAAACTATTTTATAAACGAGGTAAGAAAATCAGTTTTAATGATAATGAAGCAATGATGGGCCTTGAAGTTGATAACGATTCAGTATCGAGAGATGAATCAGATGTTAGTACGTTTTACCATGGTGAAGTAATGAAGATTGAGTATAACGATGATCCAAATGGAGAGATAGATCGAAATGATGATCATGTTGATGGATTACGCGATGTTCTAGAGTCTGAAGCCATGGAACATATGCATCATGAATGACTAGGTACTTACCAAAGTAAAAACGATTAGATGAAGTTAGTCCTCTTTCGCAAACAGTTTCCAGAGCTTATTTAAGACAATTTTTTTTTTGTAAGTTTTGAATCAGGTGTTCTCCTTTCATTTTACTATCTTTTTATTAATAGCACATTTTACTTGAAGGATTTATGTTCAACTTTTTTATTATAAAGCTATGCTTCGAACACACTAATAAAATTGTAATTTTATTTTATTATTTATGGATGTTTGATAATAACTAGGTATTTTCAAAGAAACCAATTATTTTTATAAATTTATTTATTTATAATACAGACCTTATTATTATCAATTGTAGGACGTATACAAATATGTAATATATATTTTTTGGTCAATAATATAGTTTATATTATTATTAGATATGTATAATATATAACCTAAATAAAATCTAAATCTTATAGTCTAATAACGTGTGGGATAAAACAGTGCACTTTAACTAATTATGTAAATGCTTTGACTTTTATTCAACAAAATAAAAATATCTTTAGCCCCCGTTTCAATAAAAATGCTAAAAAATAAATGAAATTTTTCACACATCTGTATCAATTCCTGTGCACCATCAAAAAAATGATTTAATATCTGATTTATTTTATTAGCAAGCCAAATATTTTTATAGCGTTTTAAGCGCATCTTTAGCATTTCAAACAAATCTTAGAAATTGCCTCTTCATTGTACCAATATTTATTTTTATTGGAATAATATCGTACATGTTTTGTGTGTCACATAATAGATAATGTAGTGACTGGAGGCTGCACTGAACAGATAACATACTTTAAATTATACAAATAAACAACATTTTTCAACAATAAATAAATATGAGATTTAAAACAAATAAAAGTAGGTACACATAAATAAAATATTAACCGCTGATCAATTACGTCATTAACTATTTAAAAGTAGCACAGAGTATTATAATTAATAATTGCTAGTAGAAAATAGCTTTACACAACAAAAAATAACTTGCAACACTTATCGCTAAAAGCTTTTCGCGAAGGTAAATAGAAAGGAGTTTTGTCGTGCAAAGTTACATTATTTTGCTTTTAACTAAAATATAGATTTAGCTAAATTATAAATATTTCTAATTGTCTAGTTACGGTTATATTAGCTTTAGTGTTAAACTAAGGGTTTAGTAGAAATCACAGCAAAACTCAACAAACGATGCTTATATACGTATATTTTTAATAATTGTGATTTGAAATTATGCTTACAACATTTCCTAGGAAAACCGAAACATCTCGATAGACTAGTGGAATGATTCCCTAAAAATAAATAAAAATATATTGTTCGAACAAAAACTTAAACCTAAAATTAAATTTTATGTACAAGTTTCGTTATAATTATGCGAAGTTGTCATAGTGGCGACATAAATCTATGTTTTCTTATTTAGATTAAAAATAATGAATTTATATAAAAAAAACATTATATTTTTTTGAGTTGAGCGATCAATTTTTTAGAGATCTCGTAACTTATACTTTGGTATTCCAAATAGTTTTTTTTAACTAAAGCTGGCTATACACTAATTACAATAAGACATGTACGCCAGCATTGTCATGGGTACAAAATAAGGGTCTTACATGGTAAGGGTGTTCTTATATGGTGTCCACGCCACCTCCAAGCATTTTATTTCCGTATTCACTAAGCACCTGAAATCAATTCATAAAAAAGTTAATTCTCCATTTAAGTTTGTATCTTTACCAAAAAATAATGTCATTTTAAGTATCAAATTTATAGTTTTTATAAGTAAATAAGAATGTATATTTTTATTTGATACCTACTGAAGACGAATAAATTTTTACGTTATTATGGATGTGAGAAGAGTCATTTTCTATTATTTAAGTTAGACCTTTAGTATTGCAACTGAGAAAATCGCATTTAATTATGCAAAATGTATAAGATAGGTTAATGTTTTGGTTTCTATTGCACTAGACCCCTCATTTATTATTTATAATTTTATTACATCAATTTGATAATAAATGCGGCAAAATTCCACAGTACCTAATAAAATATCAATGGTTGAAGTAAGATTTTTTGTATTAATAAACGTGATTGTAAAACACATAAACTTTTTTTATTTAAAATCTAACCTGTATAATGCAAATTAATGATGACTGTTCTTGCCGAAAAGTTCTCTAGAATTAATGTATGTATATAATGTATAGTATACATTACGCCACTGGGTATACATTCTGCCTTATGGCATGCAATTTTTTTAATGAACTTACGAATATATTAAGAATTACAAACCTTATAGACGAAGATATAGTGATGTCTGTTGGAGAGCGAGTGGGGGCGCTGCGCGCGCAGCTGGCGCACGACGCGCGGCACGTCGGCGGCGGCGGGCAGCGCGCGCGCGCACACGTCCAGCGCGATCAGCGCCGCCGAGCGGCCCGCGCCCGACGCGCACGTCACCACGCACGGCCGGATACCTGCCCCCACACACCACACCTCATGTTACTTTTTTGAAGTGAAAACTTCTTTAGCGGGGTTGTGCACTTTTTGGTATGGGTAAAAAATGTTAAACTTGCGTCAGGACACGTGACCTTATCGAAAATTCGTAAAACGGTTGTACTTTTATTATTTTACTAGCGGCCCGCCCCGGCTTCGCACGAGTGGAGAATCCCTAACTTTACTTTCCCCGTCGAGTCTCCCGTGAACCCTATATGTTAGGGGAGGACAACATTTATCACAAAAAAAAAACATAATGGCCGATTCTCAGATCTACTGAATAAGCATATAAAATTTCATAAAAATCGGTCAAGCCATTTCGGAGGAGTATGGTAAGAATTTTATATAGTATAAGATTTTACTTTTATTTTAATGTAATATGTCATGTTTGCGCAATAAATGAATATTGTAATTTACCACATAAATAGTAGTAATTTGATACTGATAATTAAAGCAATTCGTGCGAAATTATTCCTTAATCATTCCAAAATATTAAAAATGCACAACGTTAATGTTCATGTTTTCACTACTGCATTCCCGGAGTACTACCCGTTATTTTTTTATGTAATCCGTGTTTTCAATCACCTGATGTTAAGCAATTACCGCCACCAATATACACCAGCAACACCAGAGGCGTCTCAAGTACGTTGCCCACTTTTTAGAAGGGTTTGTCTCAATCTCGTCTCAATAAACTTAACGATGATAGGTAATGCTATCCGTCAATGCGAGGACGATAGTGACATGAATAGCTTACCAGATATATAATTATGGTGTTGCAGTTTGTATGAAAATGATAATTCAGGCGTCTCAATGTTATTAGAAAGGAAGTTACTTGCCTACAAGGGTCATAGTGATGAAAACGAAATAGAAAGTCCTTACCATCAACTTCGGAGGCTGCCTTCATCCTCCCAAGGGTACCATTAGTTGGTACACCACGCCTCAGCTGTTCTTCGGCCCGGGCTGGAGAGTACACGTTGACACCGTTTCCTGAGCCACCCTCGTCACTCCGAAGCTTCGACAGATTGTTGAACGAGGAACGATTCTGATCTCCGTAGATCACCTCCACACCTGAAAAATCAATGTGGCTGTAGTGATCGTAAGCTTTTTTTGGGATAGATAGTTGAAGGCTCGGACAATCGTTGGGCTGCATACCGTATGAAACAAATTTATATTGAACTAGCTTTTGCCCACGGCCTTGCTCACGTGAAGCTATCAGGATTAGAAATGGATCGCAAAAATAACAATAACCAACAGTGATGACCTCTTCTTTGTATGGGTCTGTATACATCAGAGAGGTCAAGATGTATCTCAGGATCCGTTTAATTAATTAATTAAGATAAGGTATTCACCAGTTTTTAAGTTGGAGCATATACATTCTAATGGTGTCATCAAAATTAAAACCTATAAGTCGTTTTTGTGCCAACCCGTAAAAAACAAACAAGTATTTTAAAAATCACATTTTTGGGTTCGGAGACGATTATATACCAGAACCCAATCAATTATCCTAACCCTCATAAAGTATAAAATATCTCAGAAAATATACAAAACATGTCCTAACCCACCTTCTTCATCAAACTCTTTGGCAGTCTGCGAAATTTTCATATAGCTTCTCATTTCGCATAAGAAGTCTATAACGGAATCATAGTCATCGGGGACTCCCTTCGCAGGCCAGAAGTACCAGAGGTGAGTGATCTCCCTCCAAGTCCTGGTCCCAAGATTGATGAGCTGGACACTGGATACAGCGTACTTGTCACGCTGTTCACGTTTCTTCAGAATGATCTTGAAGTCCCCGAAAATGCGCTTGTTGTCTGAGATCTCTGATGGTGGGAGGTATTCATAGCATTTTTCCTGGAAATAAAAGGTGTCATGTGAGATAGATAAGGCAAGGTATATTCTGTTACTAAGGCGATTATACTCGTAACAGGATACCGACTTTATCTGTTAGGATGATGTCTGTTAGATGTAGGACTGTAGCCACACAATTTGCTATCTGTGTGCTTTGTACATAGTCAGTCTGTGTGCGAATCGACGTAACGAGACAAAAACTCAAAAGCAGTAAAAAAAACAAAAGTTGTTCCGTTCCCACGTGGGTTACATTGGATATATAGTCTAAGGGATAACCTCTCCAATTTCAATCAATTTTACGACCATTATCTTACTCAGCGTACCCATAGATGGCGATATTTTCAGCATTTACTTACCACTCCATTCTCCATGTACTCTGTGAGCATGACGACGAGCCTGGAATTTTGTTCCCATATCATCCGCCAGAAGTCCACCACGGTATTGGGCAGCGGCGCTTGACTGGCGATGTAGTAGTTACGGATGTTACCTGGACCCTGAGGATGAAAGGGGTTTTACTAAAATTACTTACATGGATGGATTATTTTAAGGTTGATATGTAAGAAAATTGAGTGAATGGAAATGGAATTATGATGATAGATCATGATTACCATAACATACCATCACGCCTGTTTTTCCCCGAAGGGTTAGGCAGATGCGTACCAATGTACACCCATAGTTCGCCGGTATGTTTAGGTCCCATGGGGACGAGCCTATTGCCATTAACCGGGTACAAATTCCAAACTCCGAGCTGTTACTTTGGGAATTTCATAGAAAAACCTGATAACACTTTGGTCGACCTGGGAATCGAACCCAGGACCTCAAGCGTAGCATTCGCGCTCAGGACCACTAGGCTAATGAGGCATTAGATCATGATTAATTTGAGAGTATTACTGGCTGTACCTGAACTAGACGTGGTTAAGTATTGTCTAAATGGGGGGAATTAGTCAATATTTTCTTTCTACGTTCCGGGAGGAGACCCGTGCCGAGAAGAGGGACAGTAATTGGATTTATTACGATTATAGTGATATAATCTCACCGTAACAAAATTAGCGTTTATATACTCCGTGGTTGGATCATTCCCGAGCCTCATCAGCGGAACCCTGGTCTCCGGCAGTGGCAGCACATTGGAGTAGCGGTTCTTGTCCTCGCAGCCGGGAGGCACCTCTTCAGGCCTCACGGTCACGGAGGGGATCTCCGAGAACTCTGCCGTCATGGACTCTACGTCCATAGCGAAGTTCGCGAGAGCTGCATACTGCATAGGATGGGAAGTGACCTGGAAGCAAAGACATTATACACTACGAGCCATAGACACATGTGTCAAATCGTAATCTATTTCTTTTATTGGAAATAAGTCGCTTTGTCTAGTATCCCGTACCAGGGTAACAGTGGAGCTAAGTAGTATCTATTTACATAAAGCTTTCCACGTGGTCTTTTTCGAAAACCATAGATATTTCTGACACAACAAGTAGCCTATATCCTTGTCCAGGGTCCATTCTATTTCTGGGCAAAATTCGTCAAAATTGATTCAGCGGTTTAGTCGTAAAAAGGTAACAGACAGACAGGGTTTCTTTCGCATTTATAAGGTATAGATTAACCATTGTTCTGTCAACTCAACGGAAGATCTTTTCAATTCTATTTTTAAGTAACCTATTCAACTTTTTCATTACATACCTCGTCATCATAGGCAGGGTTCCCGTAGCTCCTCTTGCTGGCTCTGAGGCGGTGGTTGCCCTTCCTGTGGCCCACGCTGACGCTGTCCAGGCTGTAGGCATCCAAGGAGACGGGAGTGCATCGCTGCGCGTAGATACCACGCCGACCACGGCGACGAACCACCAACTGAAATGAAGATGGGTAACGTCAGCAATTAAGTTTGCTATCCGAGAAATCTTTTGGATAAATCTATACTTCTATACTAATATATAAAGCTGAAGAGTTTGTTTGTTTGAACGCGCAAATCTCAGAAACTACTGGTCCGATTTGAAAAATTCTTTAGCGGAATCGGGTCTCCTCTCAGGTTGAGAGGGATAAGGCTATAGTCCACCTTTCTAGCCTAATGCGTATTGGAGGATTTCACACGCCGTCGAGAAAATCTAAGGCATGCAGGTTTCTTCACGATGTTTTTCTTTACCATATAAGCGCGTAATAATACATAACTTCGAATAGTCCCAGGTGCGTGCCTTTGATTTGAACTCTAGACCTTTGGCTTGGCAGTCCAGTGGTCATATCACTAGGCTATCTCTGCTAGGCAGAGGCAAACACTAATGTAGGTACCTATACCCAGAGTTCGTCTGTATGTTTAGGTCACATGTAATAGGTGGCGAGCCTATTGCCATTAACCAGGCACAAATTCCAAACTCCGAGCGGCTACTGAGAATTTCATAGAAAAACCCAATAACACTTTGCTCGACCTGGGAATCGAACCCAGGACCTCTAGCATAGCAGTCGTACTTGGGACCACTAGACTAACGAGGCAGTTAAGGTAGAAGTACGTATTTCCGGCAGCGTCCCAGTACCCGGTAACTAGATAGTTTTTTTTGTTTTCCACCTTTCTACCAAGCACAAATTAAAGTTTGTAAATTGTAACACATTCTTGATAATATTTTGTACAATAATAATTGCAACACTGATCAAAAAGTTTTATGGTGTCAAAACTGTGTAACCATAAAAGTGTGCTCTCCAAAAATATTAAGAAAATTGGAGGTTCGGTCTCTAAACTGCGAGATCACCCCGTCGTACTATTCAGCTTGGCATGCTGCTACGGATGACCATACGGTAAGGGTGTTAATTTATTGAAATATTTGAGTGAACTATCTAACGATATAAACTATAAATTATGGTGAATCTAATTGAGAAGTATTTATTTTTGCATGTCACATTTATTGGTACGCACTAATCCCTAGTTGACCCAGTAACCGGCATATATTTTCCATTTTCTACCGGATATTGGTGCAAGCTTCATACCGGTAATATCCATTGTACCGATACCCGTTATTGTATCCTTATTGCCTTGCAATAGGTCTCTTTTTCCTTTGAAACTGTGGTATAAAGATCTGCCGCGTACTAGGACGTATATTAACAGTTGCACCTAAATCCGTAATGATTCTTATTGCCTTAAGTAAGAGCTTATTTTCCTTTGACTTCAATTGAAATGACTGTGTACGTTCTTTTAAAACCACATGGATTGGATTCCTTTTTTCTTTTTTCTGTATTATTTCTAAATGATTACGCCTATAACTATACCCCTTAAACCACGCACCTTTCATACAAGATAGTACTCAAAACAGACATTTTAAAATGCCTTATTGTAATAAAAACTCAGCTGAAGGTAGTTTTGGGTATACAACACATCATGTGCTCAAACATTGAGTCGTTGACTGGTATCAGTTTTTAATCAGCAAGAGCTGACCAGTGGGTCAGCTCTTACTTGCTGTGGCTATGGGTCTCTATACATTAGAGAGGTAGGTGAAATACCGTAGGTATCTCAGGTTCCGTTTAATTATTTGAGATAAGAACATATTATGGCCTGACACAACTGGTCACCACGCCCACGCGAATCCCAGATGTGGAGAGCCAGAAGCCTTCAATGCTGGATCTTCTGCTGACTTCTCATCCGGACGGCTATCATGTATCCGTAGGCGCCCCGCTTGGTTCGTCGGATCATTGCCTTGTCCCATGTGTCCATTGTCCCATTGTCTCATGTGCTCGTCGCGATCGCGAGTTGTACGTAGCCGCCGTGTGTGGCACTACAAGTCAGCAGAATGGGATGGGATGCGGTCCTTCTTTACGTCCTACCCTTGGAGACAGGTTTGCTTCTCGCCGAATGATCCCAACGCCGCTGCTGATTTTGTTGCTGATGTGGTGCTGCAGGGTATGGAACTTTTCATTCCATCCTCTGTAGTTCCCATTAGTGGCAAATTTCGACCTTGGTTCGGTTCGTCTTCCAAAAAGGCCTCTCGTCGGAAGCAGGAAGCCTATCTAGCCTGGGCTGATGCGGTGGCGGCACGGGATGTAAATACCAGCGCATTAAAAAAGAAGTATAACTTTGCCTCTTCCTTGCCAGGTCCTTCAAAAGAGACATTGCAAGGGCGAAGTCGGTGCAAATCGGTAGAATTGGTGAAAGGCTTGAGCGCCTGCCTTCTTCTCTCGATCTTCTGGGCAAACTCTTTGCGTCCAACTCAACTTTGGATGACGGGGGAGAAGAGCCGCCTACCATACCGCGGTTCGTTGGCTGTATGCCGGATATCCAGTTCCACCAACGCGCAGTGCGTTTAGCACTTGTATCGCTCGATATCTAAGTCAAGTGGGCCTGATGGAATCCCTCCTATTGTGTTAAAGATGTGCGCTCCAGAGTTGGCACCAGCTTTAACACGTCTTTTTCGGCTCTCTTACTCTTCTGGCTTTGTCCCAACATCATGGAAGACAGCATTGGTTCACCCGATCCCTAAAAAAGGCGACCGCTCAAATCCATCCAACTACAGACCGATAGCGGTTACCCCCCTTTTCTCGAAGATAATGTAGTCCATTATCAACTGCCAGCTCCTTCGGTACTTAGAGGATCACCAGATGCTTGGTGACCAGCAGTACGGCTTTCGCAAGGGTAGGTCGGCTGGTGATCTTCTGGTATACCTGACACACCATTGGGCACAGGCGATCGAGACTAAGGGGAAGCCTATTAATATAATTTTATCACAATGATCTCATTGTATATCTCCAAATGTTTGTTGCAAAGATGTTTGTTAATTTTGTGTCATTTTAACAAATTATTCAAGATGTATTTACAAAAACTACCAGATTTGTATTCTCATTCTAAGATTGTTAAGTTTTTAATGTTGGTGCAATTTTTTTTCGCAGGTAAACCTATTGAAATTGAGGCTTTAATGTTATTCAAGCATAAATTCAGAGTTTATCCATTAGTTAATTCATACCTTATTTTACCTATGTAGGTTATATACCTACCTGGTTCCAATTTTCTAATTATCCCCGATAAAGACTGATTTTATTAAAAACTTTTATATTTTATAAAATATATATTTTCTTTGGATACTTATTATAATGTGAACTTTAATATCAAGCAATAGAGTTCATATTTGCAGTAAAAAATACCGGATTCTGGGACAATATAACGATTACTAGTACAAATCTAACGGATACTGGTACAAATGACCCTTTTTAATGATTTTGTTGTATTATTGTATATTAACGTTTATATTAATTTTGAAAATAGTAATCATAAAAAACAAGAATAAATTTACTATCTTTAAATGTAAAAATAATTATTGTAAGTCTTCTAGTTTTAGCATAGCAGACCTGCAAAGTCGGCGAAGTTCAAAACTTAACGGTTACTGGGCCGTTTACCTTACAACATATTTTCATACACATAGAACGCATCTTTATATGGACATAGACAAACTTATTCGTTTTCTTAGTTAATATTTGAATCTAGTAGCATAACAGTCTTAACGAACTAGCATACATACATTGAACACAAGAACCTTTAACAGCCATCTCCTTTCTGTACACCAAAGGGAAATAATTATCTTTTCTATCGTACCAGCGCCTTTTATTAATATTCTACAACATCCAAGAATAAACAAAAGTTACTGCAATTTAAGTAATTTTAATGAAGATAGTAGTTATAGATCGATGTGTTATTATTGTGGATGTAATATATTTTTTATGGGATACTTTGTTTATTTTAATGATTGTTATAATTTTCAATGTTGTTGTAATTGTAAAATAAAAGCTGTGAAAAGATTTATACATGGTCGGCAACGCTCGAGTGATAGCCCTGGTATACCTGACAAGCGTCCATAGGCACGTGCGTGTGAACGGTGGGACCACTCTGGATTTCGAAAAATAAAAATAATATGTAGCAGGATTTAGTGGTAGACTTACAACATAACATAACATACCATCACGCCTGTATTCCCCGAAGGGTTAGGTAGAGGCATACGAACGCACACCCACTGTTCGCTGGTATGTTAAAATCTCATGTCATAGGGGGCAAGCCTATTGCCATTAATCAGGCACAAATTCCAAACTCCGAGCTGCTACTGGGAATTTCATAGAAAAACACAATAACACTGCTCAACCTGGGAATCGAACCCAGGACTATAATAATTATATAGTTAGTATTTTTAGATTATCTATCATATAATATCTTATGTATGATTTGGTATGTATTTATGAGATGCACCGTCAACCCCATTCCAGTTCAATTTCTGCTAAGTCCATCCTATGGTTGCCTGGAAGAGATCGCTGGTCGCGATAAGGCCGCCCATTGTATGTTTTATATCCTGTCCGTGTATATGTTTGGTGTACAATAAAGAGTATATAAATAAATCCTACTATGTATTTTTATTTTTCGAATACCTAAATGGTCCCTCAGTTCACACACACATCCTTAGCTACATAACCGCTTACCATCAGGCGGGCCGCGGGGCCGTATGCTTGTTTTGCACCTTAGTGATATCAAAAAACCCCGAATACCTACCTACCTTCGTTTCCTACATAAACATTGTAAATGTAGATACTTTAAACAATTTGTTATCAGCAGGACGTCGTTTCAAAGCTCAGCTCTCTAAAATATCGTGTCATCACATCGGACACAACGCTTATTCATTCATTCTTAGCCGTTAAGATAAAAATTATATTATTTTATACTTGGGTAATATATCCGTTGGTTGTTTGGTTGTATGTTCTAGACATAACAAAACCGTTACGTTTGGAATTTATATGATTAGACTATATCAGACTTTTGGAATCATGTGCGTATCTATCGTATAAGCAGCGGTAGCCTAATGGCTAGGGCGTCGAACTTGCGATCATGTGGTTGCCGGTTCGAACCCCACCCATTGCACTAACGACGTGAACCCACTCGTAATACAAGCAATCTAGCTTAGCACGAGGGGTTAACAAGAATACTAGTAATGTGAGACCCACATTGCCAGTAACCTTTTTAAAAAAAAAATCTATACTTCTATACTAATATAAAAGCTGAAGAGTTTGTTTGTTTGCTTGAACGCGCTAATCTCAGGAACTACTGGTCCGATTTGAAACATTCTTTCAGTGTTAGATAGCCCATTTATTGAGGAAAGCTATAGGCTATATAATATCATCACGCTAAGACCAAGTAACTATTCCACGCAGACAAAGTCGCGGGCAGAAGCTAGTAATAAATATTTTCTTACGGATATATTTTAGATTAAATATTTTTAAATCCTGACATTTCGGTAAAATATAATGTAAAAAGTAGTTTTAATATACCATTCGCGTAAGTGTCAGTAACCATTAATAACTTATTTAAGAATTAACAAAAATGCTTTTTTCTCTTAAAACTAAGTAAGTGCTAATCTAAAAAACTACGTTAAGTATTCGTATTCCTAACAAACAAGCCAGCTAAAGGGCACAAAATCAAAAGTGCCAACAATTCCTGATAACGTGTTCTTAGAATTATTGAGAATTGCCACTCGACGCAAAAGGTACGTGAAGTGTGAGAACGTGGACCTCAAGAGCCTGCCTGCTCCAGTCCACTTGAGACCTTAATTTATGAGGTGCCCTAGCTGCGTGCGTGTCCATTGACACCCGTGCCGTATGGTAAAATTTATATAAATGTATTTGGATACACGTATTATCGTCATTCTTTTAGAAAAAAAACGCTGCGCGACACTAGGATCTCACAAACACAAACGCCCAGACCCGGAACAACTTCATGTAGGTCATATAAATATTTTCTCCGTGCGTGGATCAAATCCCTATAAGTACTCAAGTTTTTGAGCCAGCTTACGGCAGCTGATACATATACATAGATATATTTGTGTTCATTTACTTACGATATTTCTCCGGGAAAACAGAGAAGTGTATTTATATAATTATTTATTTAAATAACTAACATCAACAGTTCGATTATTGGTAAAATTATTTTTTAAATGTCACATTTTTCATTATTTTACGATGGCTTGTATGGTGTATTCTCCTAATTAAGTTCACGACAACAACAGTGAAAACGAAAAAATATTGCACCAAAATAAAGAATACAATTAATCTGATAACAAGTACTTAACTATTAATTAACTTTTTAGCTTTAAGTATTTGGCAGAAAATAAAATACCTACTATTTTTTGCAGATAAGCCACCATCTTAATTAAGTCCATCTAAAACAACAACTACTAGAGCTGCAGCAACAGAACTTGCTCTCACGCGCAAAAGTCTAAACACGCACCAAAGTGCTTTACGACAAACTGACATGAAAGGCGCCAGCCAGTCAAACCACAAGAGGTCACCACTGAGAGCAAGTCAGATATAAATTTTCCCCATCTTACGAGATAAATAGCAGTGCACAATTGTATTCTAACCAGCCTCCATAAAAGAAACATTTTTCTAAAATGCCACAACGATATTTCTAAGGTAAACTTAAATCTGTATCGCATTTGTAGTGTAGTGGAGCCGCGCACATTTGGTCCGTCATCAGGCTGGCTTTGTTTATAATTTGCATTGTAAAAACATCCTCCACTGCGCGATACTGGCGACACCTACAGCTTACTACGGACATAGGTTAAATTTAGTACGGTTGGAAGAAAGTATTGACTAATATAACATTAGTCCTTGAACGAATAATTAGGCAGACCTTACTGTATAAACGTCTGCAGTTTGTTAGGTAAACAGTGTGTCCCATATTATTATGGTTGGCGAGCCTATTGCCATCAACTGGGCTCAAATTCAAACTACGAGCCGCGAGAATTTCCTAATCGTAAAACCTAATAACACTGCTCGATCGGTAATCGAACCTTGTGAGGATATGAGCTTTAAAAACAGTTACTGGCAAATTTAAACCGAAAAATATATTTTAATTATTAATTTTTTTACTTTGCCCCGCACTATGAATTTCTTTCTCTTCTTTCTGTATCTTAAGTGCATTTGCAAACACAAATTCTCACATACACAAACACCCAGACCCTCAACAACTACCTGCTGATCATACAAATATTATTTTGTTCTGTGCGGAGATCGCACCCACAACACGAAACATAGAAGCCGATCGATCTGCGGATACGTTGATTTGTATTTCTGCGATAATTACGTGGATGGGTTCCGTTCTTAATTCAATGAGAACCCTCAATACTTCGAAGATACCAATTCGAATAAGCCGTCAGCATCAATTTCTGTTGCAGCCTAGATGTCATTCATTCTATAAAAGTCTTAATGGGTATTAAGATGCCTGAAACACTTGATGCCTGATACTTGAAAAGTCTGCTTGCAATCTCAAGTAATACAGAAAGAAAGAAGGAAGGTACAATTCCTTTATTAGCGTAGGTATGTATGTGTAAGATGCGAGTCAATGGCACCAACGTTCGTGACACCTTTTTTTGTTTTTTGAAGACAATATTACTTTTTTAAAAGTGATTTCAAGTAGGCTTTACAATTTTCGAATTAGATAAGTAAGTACCTACAAAAAAAATGGTATTATTACATCATTATCTATATTGACGAATTCAGAGTGAATGAGTGAGTGAATGTAGTGAGTGAGTGTACTTAGTGGTAATGCCCATGAATCAGCCGTACTTTCGCAGAGCCGTGCATGGTGTAGCTTGCAATATCCCGGTCCTATAAGGTGCCGGGAGCCCTGCGCGCGACTCACATGCCACAGTGACGTATCACCCGCCGGCCGGCGTGTGCGCAACCGATCTCGTTTATGTTACAACTCTTTCCTTTTGTAATTTGAAAATTGAATGAAGTTTCTGAATTTTTATTTGTTGATTTTTTAGTTTTATGTTCATAAACGATGTCGGTTGGTAATGAGTCGTTATACTTATTAGTGTTTTGTACATCATATTTTCATTAGAAGATTTCGAGAATTAGGTGAGCAAGTTTTTACTTTTTATTTTCTCATTCAACACAATCACTGTTTTTTTATAATACACCGTGTTGTAAATAGAAATTTAACCGGGGTCAAGTTCATTTATTACTTGTCACTTAGGTCAATAGTGTTTTAAGAATATTTCGAAATAATTTCAAGTTTGTTTTTTGAAATTTTAAATAAATTAATATAGATATCTATTTATTCCAACTAAGTTATTTGTTAATGTGCATTAAGTTTAGATTCGATTCACATGTATTAGGTAACTGGGTTCATAAAAATATTACATAAAAACGTACGCCTACTCTCTACTCTAAGAGAGTAGGAGATCTCTTATAAAGTGCGTGTATCTTGGACGGATTTGTAGATTACTCTTAAAACTCAATTTATTTAAAAATCGTATCATTACTTACATTTTATTTTATTAGATGTTACATTTACGCATGCTAAATGTTCAGTCTCCGGCAGGGCTCGAACCTGCGTCACTCCGGTTAAGTACACGGGACGCTTTAGCCAACAAGCTATCGAGACCAGTCTGCCTGTGACGTCGAATTTCATTAGACTTCTGCCACAGTATAATTATGGAATTCTAAGTATGTAAGTAGGTATACCCCGAATGGTTATGAAGAGGTTTAGGAACTGAATCGAAGAACTTTTATCGGTCGTATTATTTTTATTTTTTAAGCCTTTTAAACAGAGGTCAGAGGATTTTCCTAGTTTATAAACGGAAACACAAATTAATTCCAACCTAACACAAGAGTAGATATCAAGTTGTTTTTAGCTATGCTTGGTAATTTAAAAAAAACTTGATTCTATTTTCTATTGAGCTTAGGTATGACTTGTACGAAACTTTTAACTGTTTGTTGTAGCTATAACAAATTTTCTATTGTTCCTTAAAGGTAACTCTCAGACTGCACATATATTTTTTTATCTATCCGTTATACTACTATGTTCAATAAAAATATTAGCTATAATACCTAGGTAGACTTTTATTTTTAATGACATATTTTATTTGAATCTCCTTCAAATTATCATCAGAATATGCATTATATTGTGGGTCAACAACTGTCTAAATTTTGTAGTAACACTTTTTCCGATCTGATAATCAATTTCAGTACTTATAGTGTCACTACCACACGTCGTGTGGTACCACTGACTTATTGATAAAATTAAAAAGTAAATAAAAAAAATACGTTGAAGAATGCATGAAGGCTGGTCCCCCATCTCCCCCTAAAATTTTAGTCTCAAATCGAAGATAATATTCTCATAGTATCTACTAGGGTCCCATAACTACAGAAGCGTTCTCCAAACTTGTGACCGACATTTCCAACGGCCGACCAAGTATGCCAATTCTCGTTACAAACGATAACCATATCTCGGTGTCGGGTGACCACATTAGACCGTCTCTTGTTGCAAACCAAGGAATTTTTATCGCCAGACTCGACGGTACCAACTTCCGATGAGATATTAGGATTATCTACAGGCATTTGAGCGTTGTGTGGTATATTTTATTTTAGAAAGCTCTTGAATTGTTCTGTTTACCTGGTACGTCAGTAAAAAAATTAAGGACTGAATTTTCAATAGTACAAGATAATTTTTATCACATAAAATAAATAAATATGCATTGAGTGAGAACTTTTACATGAAAATTCTGGTACATTGTAAAAACAAATCGTCTGAATTAAATATTGTTTTCTGAGGATTGAAAACTTTGGCCCTGTGTATATTTTAAAGGATATTTTTTTAATTGGATTAAAGCTAGAAGTAACTATAATAAAATAAACAAATCACAAAATATCATGGTTAGAAATTCATTTTTCCAATTTTCAGAGCTTAAGAAATCAAACAAACAATTTTCGATACTAACAAAGTGAGTTAAATTCAACCCGGTTTTTTAACGTATAGGTACAACCGTTAATTTGGTAAATAATGTGAGTCACCAGTGAAAATTGCTACGGAATTGACCGGCACGAGTTCTATAATTTCATTTAGAAGAATTCTAAATTCAAAAACCTTGGGATTTAGAATTTCTTTTTTCAAGCTCTTATTAACTTGTTTTGTTTGTTTGTATGTTTGTTGATTTAGATCGAAGCTTGCAAGCTGAATTAAACCCACTTCCAGTTTGAGTAATCTCGCGACAAGCTTTAATTTCATTTAAATTGTATAAAATGAATTAAATGGAAGTGTTTTGATACAAAGTATATTTTCTTCTTTTTAGCATTTCAATAAAAGCTTGTTCTTTTAAATGTTTTTTTTTTTACTTTTTTTTCCTTAACAATTTTGTGTTAGATAGGAATTATATTTTCATTCCACATCAAATTTGAGCCACACTTGGCTATTTATGGACAATATGGGCATTATGTCAAAATCCTCAGACTGATTTGTTTTTTTTTTGTTTTTTAAATGACGCCACACATTTTTGTGTACTTGCCGGTACAGTATATGGAGCAGTCAAGTAATAATAGTTCCCATCATAGGATTATATTAGGTAAGGTACCACACTTTTTATGTTCGCCAGTGTCAAGAACTCAGTTGTTCAGTTGCCCCATTAAAATGCTGGAAACTTGATTGTAACTTCTATGGAGCTTAGGAGTGAACCCAAAAGGTCACGATTTATATAATTTGTCTACACTCGCACACGTTCACGAACTTTTAACACTCCCATGGCCACACTAATTTAAACATAAAATGACAATAGAAAAATGTGTTTAAATACAATTTAAACACATTTAAGAAGTTGGTGCAAGTGGCCCTTAATGATTAATCCACCATTTTTGTTTTGGAAAATATTTTAGAATCACGTGCACTTTTCATTTTCCCGCCTAAACTCGAAAAAAAATAGACTATAGACATAGTCTGTTTTTTTTTATCTCTGAACACTCAACTGATTTTTATTAAGACCGGCCATAAGTGATGTAGATATGACTATATTAATATTTCTGTTGGTGTGTTTCAGAGCATCCTGTTCGTTACACGCGGAGCGAATGTTAGACGTAATCTCAAGGTAATTAATAATTGTATATCCCCGTTTTAATTAATAGTACCTCATAGGATATTTTTTTTTACTTTAAAGTCTGCTATAATCGGAATGCTGTCAAGGAGCGATAACCTAATGGTAACGGCGCCGACCTCGGTAGTCGGAGTTCAGATCCAGGAAAACTTAAATTTGCAGATTAAAAATAACCTAACATAGCATCACGCCTGTATCCCCTGAAGGGTTAAGCAGAGCTCCTGATGTAGGTACATACTCAGTTAGCCGGTATTTTAGGTCCCATGTAAATAGTAATAGGCGAACTGGGAACGAATTCATTTTTTTTAAATGCCTAATATTACTGTTCATCCTGGAAATCGAACCCGGGTCCTTTAGCATAGTAGTCGCCATACGACCACTAAACTAATGATGTAATTAAATATGAAAAATAACATCATAATTAACATTGATATCAGTCCGTAAGATTATATTTATTAAATCTTCATTTACTTACTGCCTCAATGGTTTAGTGATCACAAGCGCGTTCGATTCTCGTGTCGAGCAAATTATTATTGGGCTTTTCTACGACATTCTTAGTAAGAGTTCAGGGCTTTGGATTTGTCCCCGATTAATGGGAATAGTCTCGCCTGTTTTATGGGACCTCGTCTGTTTTATGGGACCTTAAATTAAAACACACTTGCGTACATTATTAGTAATTGGTATACCTTTCATATCATTTTCAGATGCGGACCAGCATTTCGAAGAAGTAAATCTACAACGTTCTCCAAAGTAGTGAACGTAATTTATCGTGAGGTTGATCAATAGATATTATGCTCATTACTTTGGATATGTTGTATGAATATTCACCGATAGAAGACCCTACAGTGAAATGGAGAAGGCGAAGAAGAACCACAATTGGCATTTTCAATATCACGCCTGGTAGAACACTACTCCATCGTTTTAAAAAAGGAATCGATTGTGTTTGCTTTTCAATGTTATGTGCCTGGAATATTACATTTAAACCTTTTATTTTAAACTCGGACGCAATAAAATGGGGTGTTATAAGTTTAACGTGTGTATCTGTGTGTCTGTCTGTTGCATCGTAGCTCCCAAACGAATGGGCTGATTTTGAATCCGATTTTTTTTATTGTTAATTTGTTTCACGCTATTTTGTTCCAATGCATAGCAAAAATCTCTGCAACGAACACTTTTATTTTATTCTATTTCTTAACATTGAAATAAGTTGTTTTATTTCAATGTCTAATATTCGCGTTAGCTTCAGAAATAACTATTCCATATTTCGATACTCTATATTTATTTATTTTTACCAAATAACCTGTTCTCAATGTTTTCTAATAATAATATTCGCGCATAACTTTAATGTACTTATGTTCGTTCATTACTTTTTCATTATAAACTGATATTGTTGCGTTTTCGTTTGACAGTAGATACATTCATTGATAGTCCCATCTACCTTAAGCTCTTTTTGCAGAAGTTAATTTGGTTTGTTTTATTTTAAAATATTGGTAGGGTTGGTCTGACAATCGATTTTGAAGATACATCGAACTGCATTATTTCAAAAGTTAGGATAATCAATGTAAATATTACACTTACCAACAATCCAATAAGCAGTACCAGGGCAATAACACCAATAGTGCTGACAGCTATCGCGACCGCCGCTCCCGACCCTGTATCTTCTTCATCACCAAAGACTCTCGAAGATGCTTTAGTTGTAACATCACCCGCATAACTCGTTAGATCTTCCAATCCATTCACAGATTTAGTAACGTAATCCAATTCTGTGGTCGTTTCAACCACTGTTGTATCGTGAATTTTTGCGCTTCGCTGTGTTGTAGATTCTTCTTGTTCTGTTGTTGTAGGTACATCAGTGATTTTCTCTTCCATTTTCATTGTTGTTGTTTTAGCTATGATTGTAGGTCTTGAAGTCTCCGCTACAGTAGTCGGTGCCTCCGTAGTGGTAGGTTTAACAGTTTCTTGGGTAATAACTTCGTTACTTCCACTATTCTCTTCAGTACAATCTGTATCTTGTAATTCACTTGGTGAGGTTTCTGTAGTTTCAGGGACTGATGTAGTGGGAGAAGTAATTCTCTGTTCTTTTTCTGTATTTATTTCTGTTACAACTTCAACTACAATAGTTGTTGTATCTTCGGTCTCAGTAGGTATTGACGTGGTTGATGGGACTTGGGTAGTGGTCGCTTGAGTAATGTCTACCATTGGAGTTTCGGTTTCAAGTTCGGTTGTCACTTCAACTGTGGTTTGTTGCGTAGAAATCTCTTCAGTCGCAGGTTCAGTAAGCAGTTCTGTTGTGCTTGGAACTTCAGTCGGAGTTACAGTAGTTTCACTAAAACTTTCCGTTGTATCAACGACTAAGTTTGTAGTATTTTCAAGAACTTGAGAAGAAACCTCTATAGGAGACGTCGTTTTAGTAATTACAGTGGTAGAATCTTCTATTGCTTCTGTTGTTAGATACTTAGGTCGATATGTTGTTATAGGGCTATCTTTTATAGTTGTTATTCTCGTTCTAGTTGGGAACACTGGATGCCACATACTAGGCGTAGTACTCTCAATTAGAGGTGCCTCTGTTTCCACCTCCTCAGTCGGCACATAAGAGAACCTTATAGTAGTAATTTCATAATCAGTAGTTGTGTTAGGTTTCTCTTCAGTTACAGTCTGATTGAGTTCAGAACTAGCAACAGATTCATCTTGTGGTGTTGTAATATCTGCTGGCAGTTTCGTAATTGATTCAAAACCAGTTGACTTTGTCGTGTCAACTGATGGAATTGTGTCTATATCTGTATCAGTAAGTTTTTCCGTAGATTCGTCTACTTCTACTGTTATAGGTACCCAAGATGGTTCTGTTTGGTTTTCAGCAACAAATAACTTCTCAGTGGTAACAGGTTCTGCACTGTTCTGAACGGATATATTGCTCTCTGCTGGTAGTCTCAGGTCAGACTTAGTCTCAGTAATTGCTTCAGCCTGTATCTCGGAGCTTGGTGAAGTTGGAGGAGCATACATTGGTAGCCATGGTAACTTGTTCTGAACAACTTCTGTTATTTTAGTAGGAATAATGTCGTTGCTAATTGGGTTTACCGTTGTTGAAGTTGTGGTTGCAGTGGTTGCTTCCTTCTTGTCTGTAACGTTCAAAATAATAAAAGCGATTATAAATAAATACTTTAATATATCACATTGAATAAATATGAGAAGGATAATTATATATAAAGGCTAAAAACAATTTAATAGTTTGATTATTTGGGGTAGGTACATTTATTTAAGCTTTTTGTGAATTTAATTGTTTCAGGGAGGTATTAATCAGGATGACGCCCTAATTTTAAAAATTAATAATAATAGTTATGCCATTATCTTTTTGTGATTTTTTTGCATTTTTCATGCTAAGATTATAAAGTTATTTTAGTGAAGGAAAAATTCGACTCGCAGGCAGGATTCGAACCTGCGTCTTCTGGTTTGATACACCAGACGCTATGACCACTAAGCCACCGCGAGTCCTGCCTGCCATGTTATGCCATTGATTATCTACCTCTAAGTAAAAATACTTACCTAAAACTTCCCCGACTTTTTGCAATTCATTTTCATCGACGTTCTTTTGCGTCGACGTGGTTCTATTCACCACTGCACCGGGCGATGGAGGCGGACTGCGAAGGCTGACCAACGCCCACGCCGTAGATGTTGGAGGTATCTGCCATTCACTCTCTGTCTCCACCTCCGCCGACGTAGCAGTTGAAGTCGCAAATCTTGTAGATCCTCGCTTCCACAAACTCGGAACAGTATTGTCAGATATTGCTTGAGAATGGACCACCTTTTTCGTTCCGCTTATATCGCTTTGCAAAACCGGATCGATGTCTGAAGAAACTGTTGTCAACATTGTTCGGCTTGGCTGTCGCGGTTTAGGTGTTGTCTTTTCCTTTATACTGAAATGTTCGGAGTATATCGTCGTAGGATTCGTGGGTCGATGATATACCCTAGTAATATTTCGCCGAGGTACCATCCAAATAGGCCTATTTTTTGGTGTTGTATGATAGAATTTACGAGTGTGAAGTTTTGGGCTTAAACTAGATGAAACTATATGCTCAGGTTTCAATGTGACACTGTTTGGAGAGCCTTTGTTGCTGTTGAGATTGAGACGCTTGGAGTAATTCCTGCTTCGGTTAAAGTTACTAGAAAATTTCTTTGTCACTCTTTCCGTCGAAGATACAGAATTCTGTGTGGATACTGGGATGGAATTGATAATATCGATATCAGGAAGCACACTTGACAATGGCAAGTAGCTTGTAGGCGTTATAGATATGCTCTCAGGACTTGGATCTGGTAGTGTTGGTCTCGTTGCCACTGCAACTGGTTGCTGTGCAGCTTTAAGTGACGCCAATTCCTCCTCTGCTGACGTACTTGGTGTAGGTGAAGGCAAGGAATCGTTGTCGCAATCATCATCATGAGTGATTGCATAGGTTTCAGTAGATAGAACAGACATTTCATAGTATATACTTGTACCTTGTACATCAGATAACTCTTTATTAGCACTACTAGCACCATCGTTGTCTAAAAGTCGAATTTCTTTGGTATTTTTAATGAATACTGTTGACTTGTTTGTTGGAGTATTGTTACCCATCCTCTCCAGACCTATATTTTCCTGTATTATTTTCTGAACGTTAGTCACATTAGCAGGAGTTTCTTTAGCCTTAATAGTATCTAATTTCTTAATAATACTTGTAGAGATCTTTTGGAATTTCTGGTCGAAGTAATCATTTTTCGGCGTTGTTAGATCGCTGTCGAAGTCAAAGAAACTTTCAGATTTAAAAATATCGTGGGTAGTATCTTTGTAACCATATGAAGCTTCACGAGGGAAGAAACTAGAAAATCCACCGTAAGATGGACTGCTGTACTCATTTTTTACATTGTTATCAGAGCTGTCGTTATCCGAATCATGGGTAAAGTCATCTCCGTAATTAAAACTAGGTATGGTAAAGAAATTAGTATCAAATTTGCTAGAAGTAAATTTCTCAAACGGCTCCTTATCTTCTTCATCTTCCTCGTCGTCGTAAGCCTCTTCGCTTTGTTCTTCTTTTTTAATGGGCACTGGAGTAGTACTACTGGCTAAGGCTGGCAATTTAGTTTTTTTATAATTCCTCATACTGTCAACTATTTCAGCAGGCTTTTTTACTTCTGCTGTAGGGGTAACTATTACTACTTTCGGTGTTTCTGAGGACTTGACCCTTCTTAGGTGACTTTCTGTGCTTGTTTTGAGTTGTGAATGGTATCTAACCCTTCCTCTATCTTTGTATTTAGCGTTCTTCTCTGTGTGTTCTTCAGAGGTTGAGTCTTTAGGGTTTAGTTCGTTGAGAGACACGTCTGGAGTCTTGGGTCGGTTTCTCGCGGGCCATGTGCCGTTGACGCGGCCGTACCGTGGCACCCTCTCATCTTTGACAGTAGTAGATGTCGTGTCCGGTATAGCGTTACCGCTAACTGTTGTGCTGCTCAACAGTAGTAAATTTACTACTAATGCTGCACCTGAAATCATATTAGAATATGTTAATCAGCCTGCTTTAAAGAATCGATATATTTTTTTATTTATATTACATAAACATAAACACAGCAACACCCACAGTTCGCCGGTATGTTTTAGGTCCCATGTAATAGGGGGCGAGCCCATTGCCATTAACCGGGCACAAATTCCTAACTCCGAGCTGCTACTAGGAATTTCATAGAAAAACCCAATAACACTGCTCGACCTGGGAATCGAACCCAGGACCTCCAGCGTAGCAGTCGCGCTCAGGACCACATCATTGATAGTGTAAGTAGTGAAGTACAAGTAATCTTGTTGTCATTAATAATTTAATACACTTTTCAGCAAAGATATTAAATTATTATATTGTTTAGCATGCATTGATGCAAAATTTTATAAAAATAACACTTGTCAGCAAGCATTATTATTATCATATTGTACTTTACATTATTAGTTTATATTCTATTTTCAGTGATTGTACAAAGGACTTATCAGTTCTGTTAGATATTGAAATAAATACATGTATCAGATTCTTTTTGTTTTTCTAATTTAAATCGTAGCTCACCTAAACATATTCTCACGGGAGACTCCATGTTCATAACATGTTGTCGACTGGAATACTGTGTTCAACTCTGCTTCATCTCCATCCTGTCATTGATCGCCCTGTAATTAAAAAAAAGGAGACCTGTTAATTAACTGCCTCAATAGCCAACCCACACGTTCGACCCACATTGCTAGTAAGCTTTTAAAAAAAAAATAGATAGGTACTCCATGCGATAGTTTTTTCATCAGAAACTTAGATAAAAGTAAATTCTCTCACGTTATAGTGTGAAATGAAGTATAACGATGAGATAGTAAATTGCACATCACAATCGCGATAGTTAAGAATGGTGGCCATGGGAAAACGATTATATAACACCATAGATCATGGTGTAACATACTGATGTCACGTATCGATGACACACATGTCTAGTCATGGAAAACATAACATACCATCACGCCTGTATTCCCCGAAGGGTTAGGCAGAGGCGTACTAATGTACACCCACAGTTCGCCGGTACGTTTAGGTCCCATGTAATAGGGGGCGAGCCTATTGCCATTAACCGGGCACAAATTCCTAACTCCGAGCTGCTACTAGGAATTTCATATAAAAACCCAATAACACTGCTCGACCTGGGAATCGAACCCAGGACGTCTAGCGTAGCAGTCGCGATCAGGACCACTTGGCTATTGAGGCAGTCATGGAAAATTGTGTTGATTTATGAATTGCGTGGTGTTTACACTTTCACTAGTAACAGTCTACTGGACTACTCAAAGCCGCTATGGATCTTTCTTCAATAGGCCATCTCAGACGTCCTGCATTGTATCACTCACATATTTTCATACTATTATGTTTCGTCTAAAGAGACCATAATTCTCCGAGTTTGATTCGGTGTTTCTTCTCAGAGGTTGTCAGCTAGGAAACGCCGAAACCACCTAGAACTTAAGGGTCCGTACAAACGTAATCTATAATTATACTTAATACTAGCTTCTGCCCGCGACTTCGTCCGCATAGCGTGACGATATATAGCCTATAGCCTTCCTCAATAAATGGGCTATATAACACTGAAAGAATTTTTCAAATCGGACTAGTAGTTCCTGAGATTAGCGCGTTCAAGCAAACGAACGCGCTAATCTCAGGAACTATTAGTCCGATTTGAAAAATTCTTTCAGTGTTAGATAGCCCATTTATTGAGGAAGGTAAAGGCTATATATATATCATCACGCTAAGACCAAGTAACTATTCCACGCGGACGAAGTCGCGGGCAAAAGCTGTAGCAAAATAAACCGTAATTCAAAAATTTTGTTATTACTGAATTCTGAAATATTCGCGTAAATTATAAGTTTACGGATTCTATCGCGTTATATTAGTACAATACAAATCCCGACGTTTCGGACCCTTTATAAGTTTATAGCGTCCGTGGTCACGGGTAACGCGAATCCATGAAGTTGTTTTATATCAATATTTTTTTTTTTTTTTTTAAGAAAGCTTACTAGCAATGTGGGTCACACATTACTAGTATTCTTGTTAACCCCTCGTGCTAAGCTAAATGCTTGTGTTACGAGTGGGTTCACGTCGGTAGTGCAATGGGTGGGGTTCGAACCGGCTACCACATGATCGCAAGTCCGACGCCCTAGTCATTAGGCTAATTATTTGGAATATATTCGCACCTTTTTAGGGTGTAGATAATTCTGGTTAGGCGGCAGGATTCGTGGCATTCGTCACAGTCATCTAGCTGTGATTCAGCAGTCGCTATCCCTTTAAGAATCTGTTACTCCCTTTTTATTTAATAAACTCTAGGCTAAGATATGGTAATTAATTTACCTAAGTGTTATTTATGTCTAGAGCTAAGAACTCATTTAGATTAATGCTTTGAATAAGAGCCTTACAGTCCTTTCCTTACGCTGGTTCTATGGTTGTAATCATGATCAAAATAATGGCAGCAAAATTACCGCCACTAGCGCAAATTTTAGTCGAGTTCAGTGGTTAATCGTCACAAGTTGGGGTCCTAATTTTGTTTGCTTCCTTCATTGTTGATGGTCAAACCGATACGACGTCTGTTTGCGTGATTTCGACGACCTCTGTGGTTTAGTGGTTCGAGTACCGGACTGCGGACCAGTATTTTTTTTAAGGACATTTTTACACATCACACACAGTCGTGGGTTCGATTCCCACAGTCGTGGGAATCGAACCCACAAAACAAAAAAAACATTGTTAATAGGTGTGGTAGCATCGTACGACATAGAACTAATCGTAAGTTATGTCATGTCGGTTAACTCTCATTTACCCAGTAATTTCACTACATTACCCTTAAAACTGGTACACAATAATGTTAGTACATTATTTCTTCATCATACCATCGTCCCTGTATTCCCCGATAGGTTAGGTAAAGGCGTACTACCTACACCTAAACTCCGAGCTGTTACTGAGAATTTCATAAAAAATAACACTTTATTCGACTTGGGAATCGAACCTCTAGCTATCAGTCTCACTTAAGACCAATAATGAGCTATGAGGCAATTTCATTTTATGGACATACCTAGATAAAGAATAATACTCAAATATAATTATAATACCTATTATTGTAATGTAAGAGCAGACAGAAATCAACCAGACGCGCTTTCGTTAACACCAAATTAAACGTGAAATTTCGCGTTTAACTAAAAGCGGTAATTTTTTCTTACTTTAAAGTGTCTGCCTAATTAGATCAGGTGAACAAAGGTCAGACATTGATTAGCCATAACATTTAGTCACAAATTCGATGTCCACATAGAAACAAACGCATAAAATATTTATGGGAAATGTGGGACTTTACAGTGGGAGTTGGGAGAGCCATGCTTCGGCACGAATGGGCCTGCTCGACCGAAGTGATACCACGGCCTCACAGAAAACCAGCGTGTAACAACACTTACGTTGTGTTTTGTCGAGTGACTGAGGATACCGGAGGCCCAAACCCTTTTAAAAGGTGCAGGCATAGCTATGTACTTAGTAGTTTATTATTTACTAATATATTTTTTTCTCTTGTCTAATAAATACACAATAGGCTACTACCCTTAGCCCCTTTTTCCATCATCTTTCCTGTCCATCCAAAGGTTGTCGGTTAGATATCGCTAGTAGTTATAAGACCGCCATTGTCTGAGAGGGGGAGGGCAGGAGTCCATAGCACAGGGTATCCTAGTTTGGGTTCCTGACTCCCACAAATATATTGTACCTCCATATATATTATAGTCTATATTTTAAGTTTTACTGTTTAAGTTTATAAATGTAAGTTACTTTTGTACTTTTTTTTGTGGGAGGAAAATAAACGCTATTATTATTATTGTTGTTACCCTTAATTTAACATAGTAACATAAATATTTTAACGCCTGACTTTCATTGGGGTAGGCAGAGACTTATAGATTTCCACGTTCCAGTTTTATAAGGTCTTTTATTTTGTTTCTTTTACAGTTTACAATAAAGACTATTCCATTCAGTCCACAGAATATAGCAATATTGCTTTTCTGCTGTCAATATAAAATGCAAATGAAACGAAAAAAAAATATTTAAGTACCGCGCAAGACGCAAGACTTGATTTCTCGTGCGAGAGCTGTCTCACAAGAACAGCGCTTCCCTCGCTAGCCATTGCTGCAGTGAAGCTAAAATGTATTAAGTAATTAACTACATTTATCATTAAAACATTCTTAGGCACAAATTACTTGTTTTAAAGAAGCAATGAAATGCAATTTGAAAAGGAAACCGCATACCGTTGGGCGATTCGGTCTAGATTAGCGTCGTCCTACATTTAAACTGTTCTAGGCTGCACTTACAGTAATGTACTTTCAAATGATTATCTCGTAGGACTAAAATAAGGTTAAACATAATGGCGACTGCCTCATTAGTCTTGTGGTCCTGAGTGTGACTGCTACGCTCGAGGTCTTAGGTTCGATTCCCAGGTCGAGCAAAGTTGTTATTGGGTTTTTCTATGAAATTCCCAGTAGCAGCTCGGAGTTTGGAATTTGTGCCCGGTTAATGGCAATAGGCTCGCCCGCTATTACATGAGACCTAAACATACCGGCGAACTGTGGGTGTACATTAGTACGCCTCTGCCTAACCCTTCGGGGAATACAGGCGTGATGGTATGAAATGATGAAATAATGGCGACTGTGTATACCTACTTGTAATATTTAACGAAGAGTAAGAAACACTAAATTAGTTGGAGAGCTTTCTTACTATATTTACTACTAGCAGCGCGCCCCGGCTTCGCAAGTGTGGACATTTTTTTAACATTTAGTTATTATGACGTACCTTTCATAGTTAGACATATGGTATCGCAGACTTTTTTGTACATATTGATGTCTTCTATAAAACTGTAGTACATTACTTTGCGCTATTGTCAATAGTTTCAGCAGTGTACGCGGTATAAGTATTTTTTTGGTACCTTTTTCACACCTTGAGTTACATTACCGAAGTTTTCATACGGATCCCTAAGTTTTTTTAAATATTCTATAGCCTATGTTAATCTGGAATAATGTAGCATTCAAATGATGACAGAATTTTTTAAATCGTCCAAGCTGTTTTTGAATTATAATTATATTTATATATTATATTATTAGTAAAGAGGTATAGATAAGGATATTTATAACATACCATCACGTCTTTGTTCCCCAAAAGGTTAGGCAGAGATGTACCAAAAGTCCCATGTAAAAGGAACAAGTCTAACTTTGCAAAATTTCATAGAAAATCCACGCGATATCGCGCGTACCACTTGCGTTTAGAACTATAAGATTACTGAGCCAGTCAAAAAAACAAGGTCTTTTAATACAAGAAGGAATTTCAATAGGTACTATCAATTAATAAAGAACTACTAAACACGGGCAGAACCATAACCGGCCAGTTATATCACAAACTGACAAACACACATTGTCATTACATTTCGACATGCTTGCTTGCCTAACCCAGGAATCGTAACCGGATCCTTAAGTAAACTTGGTGTTTCATCATAGAGTAATTATTATCATAGACATACATACATACAGAAGGGTTAGGCAGAGGCTTACAAATGTACACCCACAGTTAGCCGGTACGTTTAGATCCCATATAACAGGGGGCGAGCCTATTGTCATTAACCGGGCACACATTCCAAACTTCGAGCTGCTACTGCTACCCAATAACACTTTGCTCGACCTGGGAATCGAACCCAGGACCTCTAACGTAGCAGTCACACTCAGGACCACTAAGTAGGCTTGTTGAAAACTATAATATAGGTAACTTACCGAGCGCCTAACATTAATTAGCGCCTAACTTAACACTATATGTCAATTTTCAAAATATTTTTTTTTTTTAACTTTTGATTAAATCGAGCTTATTAGGAAAAAAAAAAGCTGTAAGTAAGAGATTCAATTCAGTCGTGTTGGTTAAGTGGTAGGTAAAACACGACGGTCACCCGGTCGTGACAGAATGCGCCTGAGCACCGATTGATGGTTTTGTAGAGGTGGGACAGCGTCGAAAGAAAAGTTATCGATATATCATGTAGAATAATACTTATATAGTTACATAAATAACTTCATAAAAAATACTTAAATAAAAAGATTACTGTTTTCTGACACTTACGCGAATATTAGACGATGAAATGACACTATAATATAAACGCGATAAAATCCACAAAAAGTAGTTTCATTACAAAGTTAAAAAAAATTCAAACTTTTATCACTTTCAGTGCAGGTATTTTTTTACGGGATAGGGGGGTAAACGAGCTGGACACCCGCAACACCAGACGAGACACAAATGTGACGACTTTTAAAAGGGTTTTGGCCTCCGGTATCGTCACTCACTCGGCGAAACACAACATAAGTTCTGTTTAACGCCGGTTTTCTGTGAGGCCGTGGTATCTCCGGTCGAGCCGGCCCTTTCGTGCCAAAGCATGGCTCTCGCACGATGAGTTGATATAACGTTCTTAAGTGGCAGTGGACGGGGCACATATTTCGAAGAACTGACGGCTACGGGGGCAGAAAGGTTCTTGAGTGGAGACCACGCACTGGAAAGTGCAGTATGGGTGTGGGTCGGTTTTCAACGAAATGGACGGACGACCTGGTAAAGGTCGCTGGGAATTGTTGGATGCAGGCGGCATATAACCGGTTTTTGTGGAAGTCTTTGGGGAGGCCTTCGTTCAGCAGTGAACTTCTATGGCTGGCTGATATGATGATGATGGAATCCTAATGTACCTTTTAATTCGTCAACGTCAAGGTAATAGCTAATCTATACTAATATATAAAGCTGAAGAGTTTGTTGTTTGCTTGAACGCGCTAATCTCAGGAACCACTGGTCCGATTTGAAAAATTCTTTCAGTGTTAGATAGCCCATTTATTGAGGAAGGCTATAGGCTATATATCATCACGCTACGCGGACGAAGTCGCGGGCAGAAGCTAGTTTATTATATACTACTAGTTTATTATGAAATCGGGTTCTCAAATAACGTGAATCTTCGTTTAATATAGTCGACCTCGGTCAAACTTGGACATCCTTCAACGTCCTCACATCTTTTTATCGCAATATTGTAACAGTGAAGTTTGTAATTTATTTATTTTAAAAGAGTGTCCATGGAGTTTCTTGCCGGATTCTTCTCCATAGGATCGACCTTTTGGAACCGTGCAACTAGAATCATAACGTTTCAAAAACGCTTGTAAAAGCTTATTTGGAATAAAAACATTTGAACTTTGAACTTGAACTAGCTTCTGCCCGCGACTTCGTCCGCGAATTTTTCAAATCGGACTAGTAGTTCCTGAGATTAGCGCGTTCAAGCTAACAAACAAACAAACTCTTCAGCTTTATATATTAGTATAGATATAACTTATACATATATAACTTCAACAAGTTTCAATATTCTAAAAGCATACTAAACTTGCGTTTAACATTACTATTAAAAACAAATAAAATGTTAATTTTATTTAAAACCAGAACAATTTATTCCTCGTTATAATTAAATACGTGATGCGTCCCATCCCTATTGAATGAAATTACATCGACATAAAGCAAGCGAGTCGAGCCGCGACTCGAATGTTAACCAGAAGTACAGCACTGGGTACTGTCGAGGAAAAAACCTTCCCAGAATTGATTTTATATGCATGTAGATTATTTTGTTATAGATGAGTGTACTGACATTCATTGGAAGGGCAGATAACATTGAACTGATATTAAAATAAATAAATAAGCTTCATCGTAATACTTTTTTCTTGTTTCACTCCTTTAAGTGGCCACAAAATAAATTAACTCGTAAATTCAATGTATACTATGTGTTATACCTACAGGATAATTTTCGTTGGCTTAAAACTAATCTATGTTAGTTTTGTTAAAAGAAAAATTAAATAAGTTAATAACACTTGTCTTTTCGACAGTACTATGAACATTATTAAATCTACGTGCAGCTTACGTGATGGTAGTCCATGCCCTTATTCGAAGAGTTGTACGCACGTACAACAAACTGATGCAATGTTCCCTCAAGGACTTAGAAATCTTCAAATAAGCCGTTTGGCTGATGACAAATAGCCGACAGTTATAAGAGTATTTTCGCCATTACACTTTTGTATTGTAGAAATTAAACAACAGCGTTTCTGTGTGAGTAGATATGAAAATACTTGTTTTTTTGTACATCGTTAGCTACCAGCCTCACGTGTAAGATCTGTACCAAACTGTTGTAGCCTTAACTTCAATTGCATATCCTATCGTAGACCCGTAGTGTTTGCTTTCCATCAAGCAAACATAATCAAATTAACAATAAAAAAAACAACAGGCAAAAACATCTCCAACCTATAAACTTTTTTATCTTATTTTTTTATTTATTAACTGCCTCGTTAGTCTAGTGGTTTCAAGTGCGACCGCTATGCTAGAGGTCTTGGGTTCGATTCCCAGGTTGAGCAAAGTGTTATTGGGTTTTCTATAAAATTCTCAGTAGCAGCTCGGAGTTTGGAATTTGTGCCCGGTTAATGGCAATAGGCTCGCCCCCTATTACATGGGACCTAAACATACCGGCGAACTGTGGGTGCACCTTAGTACACCTCTGCCTAACCCTTCGGGGAATACAGGCGTGATGGTATGTAATGGTATGTTTTTTATTTATTCTACGTGTCACCGTGACCCATTTTCCGAGGATTGTCACAGTATTCAAGATGAGTAGAGCATCATAATTTTACAGTCATGCACACGTAACTTAACTGTGAACACTGCAGTAAATTACCCATAAAAAACCACTGGAGACTGTCGTGACATCTTGTTATGTCCGTGTCTAATTGGGATAAAATCTTCTTGGTAACACTACTCTGCTATGATGGTTTTTATAACAATAGTTTCTTGTCTGATGGTTATTATCAGTATAAAATGGACACGAGCTTCCCCTCCAGAACTGCCTATGACACCACTATAACCTGAAGGGTTGCCAGACTTATTTAACTCTCAAAAAGGCCAAAGTCGACAAAAAATACGTGTCCCTTTCGCCTGTGGGCCGTCTTTATCTATGTCTATTACATTGTTTGTAAAGGGTATTTTTTAAAGAGTGTAAATTAAAAACCTCCACGGAACTCTCATGTCGAATTGCTTGTTCTTCCCCATAGGATCAGCTTTTGGAAATTTGCATACTTAATTAGTATCTATAACTAGCTTCTGCCCGCGACTTCGCCCGCGTAGCGTGATGATATATAGCCTATAGCCTTCCTCAATAAATGGGCTATCTAACACTGAAAGAATTTTTCAAATCGGACCAGTAGTTCCTGAGATTAGCGCGTTCAAGTAAACAAACAAACAAACAAACTCTTCACCTTTATATATTAGTATAGATTTTACTGCATACGTAAGTACCTACAAAAACAAAATCACATATGAATGCTGGCAAAAGCATATCTGAAAAATTAAGGAACATGTTTTCATTACGATGTTTTCCCTAAGAAAGAACAAAATGAAGAAGCTTCTTTTTTAACATGTTTTTATTACGTTAGACTAACTTCGATATTGTAACCCATATCTTTAAATATAAAATGAATCCCTATTTCCCTTGGTCATGAACGGCTGGACCAATTTAGTTAATGCTTTTTTTTTGTTATGTTTGTTATTGTGTGTATTGTAAATCTTATGACAAGAAACCTAAGAAAGATGCGAGGAAAATAGCTTTTGATAGCATGAAGTCTGTCAGCTAGTCATTTGTATAATTAAATCGATACGATTTTACAAAGGTTGCAATTGCAATATTCTATCCTTGAATTATAAAGTAAGTAACGCTAAAAACAAATTGACAAAACCATTTTTGTCATTGTTCTATTCAGCAAAAAAATATGAAATAGCGCAATCTGCTAGTTGGGACATCCGGCCTATTCGGCCACAATACCACGCCTAACGGAATTGCGTGGACCTTACAGATCATTAAAAATATCTAGCCCCCGCTGCTAAGTGTCGCTGATTACAATTATCATTACAAAGACCTGATCAAACTAGTGTTTTTCTGCTCTTCAGTGCAATAAAAGCTTTAAAATCTTATATTTCAACGGCTCTGCTAATTTGCTTCAGCAATTATGCATAGCCTGAGAAATTTCAAAACTAAAAGAAATGTGTTCTAACAAAAACTTGTCTCGATTTCTGTGTTTTCGAAATTCGACGCTATAATTGTCGAGCAATAATATTTTTTAGTCTTAATGATCCGAAAGAAAAAAGATATCCGAAAAAATCTGTTTGTGTTTTTTTTCGTGATCGTACTTTCCGCAATATAGGAATTTAGTATAAAAAATTGTGAAATAAAATATACAAGTAAATTTATAAATTAATGAAAGATGTTAATGCTTATTTTAACATATAATTTTGCTGAGCCGTTTGGGGTGGAAACGCGCGGGCCGTGGGGTCCAAGTGCGCGCCATCTCTTCAAGAAATTTCTAAGAGGCTTGTCGACTCTGATCAGAGGGCTGGTTTATTCTTTGGTCAAAGGATAAGGATTGCCATTCAACGTGGCAATGCAGCCAGTCTTCTGGGTACATTACCCGATGACAGTGATGTGGAGGAGTACTTTGACGCCTAGGCGTGTCTTCTTTGTCTTGTTTCTTCTTTGTCTTTTTAGGTTATATTTTTATAGATCTTAATTATAGTTGAAAGTACCTTGTTAAACTGTTAAGTTAATTTGAATAATTTATATATAATTCGAGATGAAATTTGGTTACTTAATTGTAAAATAATATTTTCATACCAAATTTGTACAGTTTGCTACACAACTTTTAATTTTACTTATGCTAAGAGAGCTTTCAGTTACTTTCCAAATTAACACGTATATCCACGTCATAAAGTATAGAAATGAACAACAAATTTTGGCAATTAGTGAGCCCAAGAAGTGCCTACTTGCAGAGACGCCTTTTCGCTCTGGTAACTATGAAATATACTATCATTTTCACTTTTACTCAAACACCGAAACCATATACAAATTAAGCGAAAGTAAATTCTTCACATTCGTTGTTCATTAGGATGTATTATGCGTAAATTGTAATTAGTTATACAAATTAATATTTTAAGGTCTATGTCGAAAATAGTAAAAGTTTTTTTAACATAAACGAGAAGTTGAAACGCTTAATAATACTTTTTTACAATAAAATGTATAGATTTGTCGATAACTAAGTATAAAGCCGTATAGAATATAATTAAAATTCTTTATATTTATAACGTTTTTAAAAGAGCATTCAAATTTGGAATTGGAATGTGCTTTTTCTAAACGCTTTTGTCGTTTGTTTCATTTTCGCGCGTTATTTGTTGCGAAAACCCACTCTTCTGGCAAGAAGTACATTATGGTAACTTGGGTCCTACTATAAAAACCAAATCTAAATGGTGCATCAGAATAGGAATGCATCATAATAAGACTTTCAATGACAGTACGCAACTTAGCGTTATATACAGATTTCCGAAAGCATAGGTGTACTTTTGTACACCCACAGATTACTGGTATTAATGTAAAAATCCATATACAGGTATTACATTACTAAGAATTTCATAGGAAATAGAATACAATAAAAAAAATCGACTTGGGAATCAAAACCAAGACCATACACTCACCAGTTGCGTTTGGGGCCGTTGAGACAAATTGCCTCATTCTTCGAGTAACTTCTGGATATTAAAGATGTTTAAGCATTTCGAACACTACCGTCATCGACTGTACCTACTGTATTTACTTCAATATAGTTAGTTTAATTAACTTCAGTATCAAACATTAACTTTATCGGTCTGTAACAGACGGTAACTCGAGAACAATACGCCCACCGCGTTAATGTCAACATTGTCACTAGAGTTTGCCCCCTTATCTACATTCTGATGCACTGGGTATACTCCCATTGGTATAATTCTAGAAATCATTATAATTTGTAACAAAGCATCGTACCATTGTCCATAGTCTGCTAGTTCTACGTGCGACGGCCACGCTTGAAGTTCTGGGTTTTGATTCCTACATCGAGCAAGTTGTTATTGGGTCTCTCTATGAAATTTTCTGTACCATGGAATTTAAAAGACTCGCCCGACATCGGTATCTAAACATACCGATGAACTGTGAGTGTACCTCTGCCTATCCCTTCCGGGAATATACATAGACGTGATGGTATTTTTACTCAAAGATGTTGCGATCAGTCATACAGCTAGCCAGCACTGTTTTCAACAGAACCTGACCACACTCTTATAGCGAACGCACATGCCTGGTCAGATCCCTCGGCCGACATCAAGCAACTGGACAGGGCACACTGAATTTCAACCGGTCATGAAGCAGAAACAGTCTGTCCAGGTCGATCGAAGTCCCAGCCATCAGGTGGAGCAGCCACCTCGACTCACTGAGGACTCCCGGCTCACTAGAAAACCCACTCCATTAACACTGGCGAAGCTCTTCAGACACTCTGACCGCTAACCAATCAATAGATTTACATATAATTAGAAAAAAATACTGCCGCTTCAATAAAACTATTTAACTATATTTTTGTGTTTTTTTTTTGCATTTTTCATGCTAAGATTATAAAGTTATTTTAGTGAAGGAAGAATTCGACTCGCAGGCAGGATTCGAACCTGCGTCTTCTGGTTTGATACACCGTTTGATTCACTAAAATAAAACTATTTAATTAAACAAGGTCTCTGATAACGTCAGAGGGTCATGAGACGGGGCAGGAGGGGGTTTTAGCCGGTAGGAGTACGGCACTGTTCAGGTTGGCTAATGCCAGCCTGTTCGTCCATGAGGATTCCCTACTCCTGCCCACAAAAAAAAACAATCAATAGAACCATCGACTTCAAACCTCGAGGGAGAGCTCACATAGTCACAACCCGAATACAACACCAAACCAATTCGAAGGAGAGAAAGTGAATCATAAAGTACTATTAGCGTTTGCGGCTACCCTCAATATAAACGAATCTATTGTAGTTGAGCAAGAGCGAGACCTTTAAGATACCGAGTAATATCGATACTAATACCAAGTAATGTAACACTAGGGCTGCCAACTCCACTTTTTGTGTATGTCATGGGCCGATTGAGATCTGCCAGGGAACATCGCGATACACCAGCTAGTTTTGGTTAGAACTGTAAACGTTCGTACAATCTAGATAGATTGTAAATCACTAAACCAAAGCACTTACTTACTTCTTTCCTTTAATATAGATTTTTGGATAATATTTGTTTTTAATTTTATTTTGAAAAATACTTTAATCGGCCGAAATAATAGTGGCAACCCTATGGAGCACGAAGTAGATTTACTGGAGTATTGCTTGTGCAATAGTGTTGTGCCAATATTGTGAGAAGATTGAAATTCATTGGTATAGTTTAGAACATTTGACATAATGGTAGTGGTCTAAATCATAATTATCAAGAGATATAATCGACTAATCGAGTCATAAGTTCTTTTGGGTGTGCATCGATGGCTAACATCATCATTTTAAGCGTGAAGGTTGGTGATATCAAGTATTTCAGTAATCAGTCAGTCAAGTTACAGCATAGAGAGATTTAGCACAATTGGAGCTGCCTGACTACGGAAGTACCTCCACCTTGCAGAAAATCGTAGCCAAATAACATAGCTCAGTGCCATTTTACCAGAGCTCCACTAGGAAGCGTTGTGTTGGCAGTGGGTGGATCGGTGATGCTTATCTACATCAAGCTATAGTCTCCTATGCTACCAGCCCAACTATTCCTCCCTAATCTAAATAAAGATATATTTCAGTAAGCTTAAATATTTAATTTATGTAGCTGTAGTTCGTAGCATCTGAGATATTTGGACGCATAACTTGTCCAAAATAAGTAAGTGTAAAATTAAAGCTCTATTTAAAATTTTTGTTTACTCATAAACGACCAGCCAACCATAGCGCAATGTTAACTCGTTGCGCTATCTCTACAGAACCTACTCTTATAAATAAATTAAAGGTATCTTGAGCGTAAAACTATCTCTTAATTTTAATAACACGCATAACGAATAGAAATCACAAAAAACTGTACTGAAATTTAAAGTAACAGCGAAAGTATCTCGCGCCATACATAACATTATAACCGTCACTAATCTCACTAATTTTAATATTTACAATAGAAAAATGTATTGGGCCCATAGAGACGAAGGGAAAGTATAGACGAGAGTGAACCATCTTGCCGGAACGGCTCACAAAACTAATAAGGAAATGACGATTTCCTAATAGAGTACCTACGAACCTAGCGCAGAGAACGAAATAGAATGAATGATTGAATTGAAGACTGAAGAAAAAACTATCTAGTTCTTTAGGATTTAGAAAAATTGATGAATTGATAGACAAAGACATTATTTCATGGTATAAAAAATGAATTGGTGAATGAGTACTGGAGTAACAATGAATAAGTAAATAAACAATTAATAAAAGTAAAAACAATAAATGATCAGCCAAACATGATTTTAATATCATCTTCTTCTCTTCTCTACTATTATAAAATTGTAAAAAAATCTGTGTCTGTGCATTGAATATATTAAAAAAAAACAAGTGGGTTAGTGTATATAAACGTCGCTGAACCAAATAATGTGATTTTTAAAATTCTTGTCTGTTTGTTACAGGTTGGCGCAAAAACTACCGAATAGATTTTTATTTTATTATCACTGTTAGAAAGTGTATGCTCCAACTTAAAGACTGGTGAACTTCTTATCTCAATTACATAAACAGATAATGAGATACAGCTTAACCTCTCTGATGTATAGAGACCCATACAAAGAAGAGATCATCACTGTTGGTTTTTGATTCAATTATTTTTGGGATCAATTTCATACCATCACGCCTGTATTCCCCTAAGGGTTAGGCAGAGGTGTACTAAGGTACACCCACAGTTCGCCGGTATGTTTAGGTCCCATGTAATAGGGGGCGAGCCTATTGCCATTAACCGGGCACATATTCCAAACTCCGAGCTGCTACTGAGAATTTCATAGAAAAACCCAATAACACTTTGCTCGACCTGGGAATCGAACCCAAGACCTCTAGCGTAGCGGTCGCACTTGAAACCACTAGACTAACGAGGCAGTTTCTAATAAGGGATATAAGGGATCAATTTCTAACCCCAACATAGCTTCAGGTGAGCGAAGCATAAGCTAGTAAACAATAAAATTGTACAAGCTAAAGGTACGAGTTACCTACTCACAATGAATGCCGAAGGGCCGCGTCTGGTTACGTAACAACAATTGGTAATCGTAACGTATCAAATGCAATTGAAGGGTCAACTGGATTCAACCGATATTCTACGCTGCGTTTGAAAAGCATTCGAAATTCTATGTTACACAAATATTTCTGGATAAATACTTAAGTATTTATTGTTGTATTAAAATTTTATTTGAGTTGATAGGAATAGTAATATTTGTTGAAACATATTGCTTGTTCGCTCTTATTGAACTAGTTTCATGTTCGTAAATGAACTTGTAATTGGGTATTACAAGTGCATTTACGAACACAATTTAAGCCTGGTAGCAGTAGGCTGCATCTACCAGGCGTAATCCAATCTCCGGAGTACCATTGAAAAGTTCCTAATAACAAAATTCAAGAACACTTGACCTGGGAATTGAAAACAAAAAATTGAGATATCTCAATATTTCTCAGCCTTCTGAAAATATTCAGAACTTATAGGTGTTTTTGTCGTTGATGTAGTCATGATTGGATACATAGCTGAGAAAAAAAGCGGCGGTAGCCTAATGGCTAGGGCGTCGGACTTCCGATCATGTGGTTGCCGGTTCGAAACCGACCCATTGCACTACCGACGTGAAACAACTCTTAACACAAGCATCTAGCTTAACACGAGGGGTTAACATAACAAGAATACAAGTTATGTGCGACCAATTTGCCAGTACCTCTTCATACCATCACGCCTTATTCCTCGAACGGTTAGGTAGAGGTGCACTAAGGTACACCAACAGTTCGCCGTAATGTTTAGGTCCCATGTAATAGGGGGTGAGCCTATTGCCATTAACCAGGCACAAATTCCATACTCCGGGCTGCTACTGGGAATTTCATAGAAAAACCCAATAACACTTTGATCGAACTGGGAATCGAACCCAGGACCTCTAGCGTAGCCGTCGCACGTAGGACCACTAGACTAAGGCGGCAGTCACCAGTACATACTCATTGAAAAAAATGAACTACTTTTTATAAACATTGATTTCCTAATCTTATATCACAATTTTATTAACAACTAACGTTTTGAAATTACATAAGTTCCATTTTATATAACATTGTACACTACATTTTGTTTAATTACCTGAAGTCATAATATCTGCATTAATAAAAGATTAACACAAACAACTATTACATTATTAATGTACAAAAGCTATTAAAATATAATAAATATTGTTCGTTCATCTTAAGTTATTAGATAAGTGATTAAAATAGCTTCTAACGGTGGCAAACTTATAAAATCAAAGCAGATATTTCACGTGGGAGAGCCATGCTTCGGCACGAATGGGCCGGCTCGACCAGAGTGATACCACGGCCTCACAGAAAACCGGCGTGAAACAACGCTTGCGTTGTGTTTCGCCGAGTGAATGAGGTTACCGGTGGTCCAAACCCTTTTAAAAGGCGGGCGACGCACTTGTGACTCCTCTGGTGTTGCGGGTGTCCATCTGCGGCGGTTATCGCTTACCATCAGGTGACCCGTCTGCTCGTTTGCTGTAAGTAGTATTAGTACTGATTATATAAAGTATTATGATGGACTATGGCCATGAGTAAGAGAGATAAGTAAACGTGCGTTATGGAATTACAAACAGTACTATTCCATTGAAAAGCAAGTCAATCAACAAATTATTATACAGATATGAGCGGCACAGTGTCGGTCTTAGAGCTAAATGATAATGTTCAACCTACGCTAACATAAGAACCACTAAGCCATCTTCACTACATATTATAAAACAAAGTCGCTTCCCGCTGTCTGTCCCTATGTATGCTTAGATCTTTAAAACTACGCAACGGATTTTGATGCGGTTTTTTTTAATAGATAGATTGATTAGTACTGATTATATAAAGTATTATGATGGACTATGGCCATGAGTAAGAGAGATAAGTAAACGTGCGTTATGGAATTACAAACAGTACTATTCCATTGAAAAGCAAGTCAATCAACAAATTATTATACAGATATGAGCGGCACAGTGTCGGTCTTAGAGCTAAATGATAATGTTCAACCTACGCTAACATAAGAACCACTAAGCCATCTTCACTACATATTATAAAACAAAGTCGCTTCCCGCTGTCTGTCCCTATGTATGCTTAGATCTTTAAAACTACGCAACGGATTTTGATGCGGTTTTTTTTAATAGATAGATTGATTCAAGAGGAAGGTTTTAAGCTATTTAACATCACGCTACGACTCTTAGGGACGGGGCAGCACGGGTGAAACCGCGGGCGGGTCGCTAGTTCTATATAAAAAATGCTCGTTCTTCAAAAAATCTTCTACAAATCTTGCAAAATACTGCGAATAAGCCATGTGGCGAATACGCAATAGAGATTATTTATTTAATAAAAGAAGACAATTAACATTATAATTATTTACAATTAACAATTTAAAAAATGAAAATACAGTTTTCGCAACAGCTATTTCTTTAAATTTTGTGTCAGATTTGGAGGCTGTCGGGTCAGCTAAATCAAGTATTAATGATCACATAAGATAATGTATGTGTAAAAAAAATAATTATCATCTCATTCCAAAATGTTCAGAATCGAAACAAGAATCTGCATCATGCGAGACATAAATGCACGGCAGTGATATTAACAACTGATATTAATTATTAAAGTAATAAATTGCTTGCCGCGGTCAGTCTACAGTTGATGGATGACCATTCTAACCGCATCAATCCATGCTGGTCTGAAAAGATCTTGTGCTATGACAATCTTGTAGCAAGTCAGTAACAGCTCAAAACCCTGACAACTAGATATCGTTAGGTTGCGGTGATCTCAGAAGTAATCTGTCATTTAATTTCTACGCAATACCACAGGTTAAAAAAAACAAAGGTTCAGTATAGTAATCTTGTCTGAGCATCTCACACGGTGCCACAAATCAAAGGAATTTCTTAATTGATGTAGCTTCAAACTATAAATATGTAAATGAGCTCCGAAGAATTCTTCAGGAAGTGTTAATTGTTAATTTATGTTCAATACTAATGCAATTAAAATCTTAAGCAACCTAGAAATACATATTCATCATAATTTCAATCGATTAAATGTATCTTTAATCGGTGAATAACGGTGATAGCCTAGTATTATGACCATTGAACTGCCAAGTCAAAGTTCTCGCGTTTGAATTCAAAGCAGACACCTCTAACTTTCCAGAATTCATATATCCCTCTTTAACTGTGAAGGAAAACATTGTAAGGAGACTTTCATGACTAAGAGATTTTCTCGAGGCCAAATGAACTCCGCCAACCCGTATTAGGCTGGTGTTGAGGAATATAGGAAATTCCTCTCTCTCTCTAAGAAGAGGCGCATACCTTTTCCCAACTAGAGACTCGTAGCTAAGTAATAACTAAGCTGATCCACTGATCTGCAAATTAAGCTGCGCTCGCCGCGGTCAGTGCGTGGATGGTCGACCATTTTTAACATATCGAGACCCTCCGTGCCCCAGAGAGCATGTGGAGCCGTCGGTCTCGGTTGTCATACGAACATCTTTAAAATTGGTAGTGGCAATCAAAAACTCAAAAAAAAATCTGACAACCAGTCTATCCTCCCAATGTCGGTATTGCCCAGAAATAGGGTTGCGGAGGTCTGATGGCAGTCGCTTCGTGTAAAACGCTGACATTCGGCCGCATCTGAGCAGGCTGGAATCCGACCGAAAAGGTCATCATCCTCATCCTCAGAGCTTTTTCCCAATTAAGTATGTTGGTTTTGGCTTATGAATATCAGTAGTTTACACGAAACGACTGCCATCAGATCTCTGCAACCAATTTCTAAGCAACACTATTAGAACGATAGACTAGTTTTCAGGCTTTTCGGAATTTTGTTTACTACTAACAATAGTCACTAGTGTTCGTAACAGAACTGGGTCCCAATTCCGGGTTTCAACAAACAATTGTCGCAGTCAAACACTTCCTTAATGTACCGTTACTACTGTTTACATCTCAAACATTCGGAATTACTTTAATCGTGTTTAAACAGCCAAAGATTGCGACCACAATTTGAAACAATTCTAATCGCCATTTCGTCACATGTCGAAACGAAACGAAATATGTCGCATGCATAGTGCACAGTTGCCAAATATCAAGATATTATACCTGCGCGATGTCGCGATGACAAACAAATACCCTACTTTTGTGTAGGGTAATGAGGTATTACAAAAGCTCTTAAAGTTTGTTTTACGTAACTTATTTTTGAGAGTTTTTAGTTTATTGCTATAAAAATAACATAACATACCATCACGCCTGTATTCCCCGAAGGATTAGGCAGAGCCGTACTAATGTACATCCACAGTTTGCCGGTATGTTTAGGTCCCATGTAATAGGGGGCGAGCTTATTGCTCTTTACCGGGCACAAATTCCTAACTCCGAGCTGCTACTGGGAATTTCATAGAAAAACCCAATAACACTTGCTCGACCTGGGAATCTAACCCAGGACCTCTAGCGTAGCAGTTGCGCTCAGGACCACTTGGCTAATAAGGCAGTATTGCTATAAAGGTATGTCATATCAAAATTTTATACCAACCAAATTTAATCTCTAAAAGCTTATGGCGCAGGCCTGTCGTCTGTGATGTACTTACCAGGTCCAAATTTGGGGCAGGCAAACCAGGAGTGTACCGTAGTGGTAAAGGGTCAATTTTGATTACAGAGAAATTCTATTTGGTCTTCTAGAAAACCTATTGGAATTTGTAGATTTTTACAATAGGTATTTCTTCTCGACGTGTTTAAAGTAAGTTTTGTTTTCTTCACCGTATCCTCATAAGAGCTTTTAGACTATTCTCCATGTCCTGGTGAATCTGCTACAATGAACGAAATACCACTCACTAATCAATCACTAAAATCTCAAAAACTACAAAGACTTACAAATCCGAAATTTGGCATTAATTTTCTATATCGTGAAAATTCCTACGAACTTGGCAAAAACTAGTACAACGCGGGCAACACCGCAGGACACCACTAGCAAAGTATACTGATGAAACCAATCGAAAACAACGTATAAAATAATGATACCATTGACGTGTAGCAAATGAAAAGCAAACAATGCCAGACGCCATTGAAACATAACATGAACTTTTAAATTACACATTCATTGTCATTCACAGACTTTGAACTACGGCTGCATAACAAAGAGGATACCGCTTTAGCAGGCACGTTTGTGTCAATACAAATATTAATAAAAAGTTTACCTAAGACCCGCTCGTAACAACTCGGGTGTTTTGAAATGACGCTCTAGGCTCTAGCTCTATTCGATAAAATATCGCGCGATCGATATGGGGCTAAGAATCTTTTACACTGTGAGCCATATGTGTAGTCCTAGTCTTGATTTCAGTCAAGTAAGTCAGATAGTCAGTAATTCAAAAAGAATTTAATCATATTTTGGGTTTTTTTCGGATTTGGATACCACTAATCTACATTGACCCTTAATAGAGGCGTCGATGGTTTAATATCTATTACTAATATATAAAGCTGAAGAGTTTGTTTGTTTGTTTGCTTGAACGCGCTAATCTCAGGAACTACTGGTCCGATTTGAAAAATTCTTTCAGTGTTAGATAGCCCATTTATTGAGGAAGGCTATAGGCTATCTATCATAACGCTACGCTGATGAAATCGCTGGCAGAAGCTAGTTACAGATATTACTTTTGTAATACTCGACACGCTTGTGACATTCAACCGTGCGTGCGTGTACATAAACATTAACAGAAGGAATAAAATGCAATAAATCACATATCGAGCGCGACAACCCTGTCGTGTGCTGAGCGGAGCGTGGGTCTCGGTCCAGCGCGCAGCTTTACGCTTTCTCCAGCCAGTCCATTCCTCGGCATCACGACATGTGCGAGCATACGAAATCACGCGCAAGAGAGACGGTGGAGTTACATTGTTGCACCGAAGAGGGATACACAAAGGGATCCTAGAGCCTTTGTATTTAGGATAACATTAAATTTACAATTACATTCTTCTTCACAATTAAATTCTTCTTCATAATACTTGAAATTTGACTTTGATTTTGAAATGGGTTGCCATTTCAAAGTCAAAGTCAAATTTCAAGTCAAATGAATATACAGGTAGTTTTGAAATTATCAAAACTAGGTGCCCAGTTCCAAATAGTGGATCTTATGCAGAAGAACCGGCAAGAAAATAATGTATTCCTATAATTGATTATTATATTGTATTGCATCCAGTAAGCTCTCAGAGTGAGAGGGATTAGGCTATAGTCCACCAAGCTAGCCTAATGTGGGGTGGTATCGTTGCATTGCCAAAAACATTCTATCTACGATACACAAAAAGTTGAACACGGCTGTGATAAGAATAAATGTATTCAACCCCCATTCCATTCCCATTAAAAAATGGTTTTGAAAAATAGCGGTTAATTTATGTAAAAAAAAAAATACCTTTCTTCTTATCTATTCCACGCACATTCTGAAACAAAAAATAAAGAATTTAAGTTTTATTCTTAGATATTTCACTGCTGAAAAGATAACTGTTTAACACATTACTCTATTGAAATCATTAGCCTTTGATGTAGGTACATTAAACTAGCTTTATGAAAAATGGTCCGAACACAAAAATGAAAAAATATCACACGTCTGAACCCGACAATTATTACCTCTACCTTATTCGATGATCGCGTGTGCGAACAAATTCAACAATCGGGACATCTACCCTATTATAACCAGTATAAACTGACCTATATTGCGTCAATTACTACTAGTAATCATAGGTCATATTAAATTGGAACTCACACTACGCCTCTAATGGGATTTTAAGCATTATGACCTATCATATAAGGCACATATTACTACGTAATGTGTATTTTATAGGCTTTGACAGACAAAGGGGTTGACCATCAAAGGTGATCGACCGATTTTTACACGATCGCCGCGGGTCAACGGCATTGAATTATGGGCAATTAATAAACATATTTTTTTTATTGCCAGATTCCAGGCGGATATTGATCATAAACCTTTTTAGATAAAATGTAGAGATTGTGGGTTTCACATGCGATTATTTCCACATGTGATGACGGACGTGTATGTGTTGTAAGTTCCAACTATCCAAAATGCATGTATGTAAAAGCCATGTTAGGTATAGGTGTACACTTTGCAATAAATAGGCACTTTGAGTTTGGATTTGGATGTATCCAAAGGATAAATCAGTTTGTCAGAGCAAAATTAGATGATAATTCAACCCTTCACGCGTCCTCTTTAAGTTTACTCAGCTACTAAGGAGACAAAAGCCGGGATTTTTATTACAATAAATACCGATAAAATTGAAAAACATGCTAAAAATAAAAAAAGTTCAAATTAATAAGGTTGTAGTGCAATAGATAGGATTCAAACTCTCGACCGTTATAAACTCAACTTTTCAGATATTTTAGTTATTAATGCCGTTTTAATTATTAGTGACAACTGTTTTTCTAATTCATAACTAACTTTTATTTAAAAATATTCCCTTTCCGTATACATCAGCCAGATATTTCAAATCAAAGTACCAGGCCTGCAGAGACGGCAAGATGTTGCACAACCGACCAAACAGGCTAGTTAGGCAACCCCAGCTGTAATTAGGAGCAAAGCACTACCGATCTTTACTAAGCTCCCAGTAATGTGCAAGTATATTGATACCTACATAAAATGATCGTACCATTATTATAAGCGAAAACATACAATATTCATTCCTTTTGAATGAATATTCTATTTTCGCTAACATTACTTGTCAGAAAATAACGTATTAAAGGGCTTAGGTTAAGCAAGGGTTAAGGTTTTGGTACAAAGATGTGATAATTATGTAGTCTTTTCAAAATATTTGTCTAAAATTTGGGCTAAACAAGCGCTTCAGCGATAAAGCCATGTTTCCAGGAAGGCTTTGAGCAGGAATGCAAATAGATACCTAATTGGATGGTTTTAACTCATCAAGCTCTTGCAATTTCTTTGTAATGTTACCTAAGTTCGTCCAGTACATTAACTTATGCTTTACCAGGAAAGCAGGCTCAAAGAGGAGATCCCTGTTCAAAATCTCTTCCTTCCTTCTTACCGAATCAATAAAAGAACCCAATTTCAATCGATCGAGTCGCTTATAAAATTACTGTGAGATTATTTTTAACTATAATAATGTTATTGCGTCAAATGATATACCAGGACAACAGATCCAACAGGAGTTCTAAATACAAAACCTTCTGTGGCTGCGTACCATTTCCAAATTACTAAAGTGCCATTCATCTGGTACATCCTCGAGTTTCCGCGGCCCGGTTGCAAAACTTACAAATGGCGTCTTCGTGCGCAATCGGCTCTCAGCTTCACGTTCACTGACGCTCAGCTTGCTCAACTGATCTCAGATACCAATAACTATTACTATGTTTATTCTCATTTAGTTCCCATTGTTTACTTGGCTATGTATTTCTCACGTTGTTTTGATTATAGTACAACTTCTGTTATCAATATTAACTTTATTTACGTAAATATTGAGATGAAAAAATGCACTGCTATTTTAGCCTAAGTACTCATTATTATCATCTTCCTGCTAAGGTCCCAAGGTCATCGCAGTTTATCTTCTTCCATAAATATCTATATTAGCCGACTATGAATGCAAATATTTCAGTTAACTATAGGTTAAGTTTATTCAGACAGTTTGTTGCCTTTATGCTAGGCTCAATTTAAAATACTAATAAGGATTATTATTAAATAAAGGATTTCTTAATAATTCCAAGACTTATTCCACCTATCCGTTTATAAAACAATTGTCTCTTAGAAATGTGTTTTAGTTCTCTAGGGGGGAAAAGATTGAGATTGTAAAATGTACTAGCACTGCAGAAGAGAACGGAAGCTTGCTCCGTAGACCCGGAATCACGGAAGGTCACCGACTTCGTGCCGTGCTTCGACACACCACTGCCGGCGCACACCATTGCATCTGATTATATTTTTAGGAAGTTAAGATCGCCGATGAATAACAAACCTTTTAAAAAGAAACCGTACCTACCTATTTAAATCGGTCAAACCGTTTTTTATGAGATAGGGGAGCAAACGAGTAGACGCATCACTTGATTGTAAGCGATTACAGCCGCCCATGAAGACCCGCAACACCAGAGGAGTGTCAAGTGCGTTGTCCGCCTTTTAAAAAGGTTTGGGCCTCTGGTACCCTCACTCACTTGGCGAAACATAACGTAAGCGTTTTTTCAAACGGTTTTCTGTGAGTCCGCAAGAGAAATTACTTATGTGCGAACAAAAACAAACCACCTTTTACCTTAAACGCATACACCTTTTCCGCTCATGTAGGTATACCAGGAAAACATTTGTAACAGTCTTGGGGCAGGTCAAGATCGACGTCATGAGTCGGTGTTGCTTTTAAAGCATTTTATTTTCAAATATGGGTTTATACCAAAAGTCTAAGAGATGTAGGTACCTATAATTGATGTTTTTATGATCCGTAAGCGCGACTGCTACAATAGACGTCCTGGGTTCAATTTCCAGGTTAAGCAAAGTGTTATTGGGTTTTTTTAATGAAATTATCAGAAGCATCTTGGCGTTTGAATGTGCCCGGTGAAATGTCAATAGGCTCACACCCTATTACATGGGATATAAAAATTTTAAACATACCAGCGCAATGTGAGTCTGCATTTGTTCATCTTTGCCTAACCTCTGGGGAAAAAACAGGCGTGATGGATGGTATGTTAAGTTACGTTAAAATTATTGATTAAAAAATAGCATACATTATAATAATTGACTAAGTGACTAGTTTTGTTGGACACCATAGTAGGTACTTTATATTTATGACCTTGTACCTTATTATCTACTAATAAATAAATAAATAATTAAGTCAAATTCAAAGGTTTTATTTTTACTCTATTATTTTCTGTGATTTCGATTAGACCAATATTACAGGTACTTTTGAATTTATACTTAGTCAAAACTAAGTGCTCTAAGTAAGTAAGTCAAAAGTAAGACTCACTATTTGGAACCGTTCCAAATAGTGAGTCTTACGGAGAAGCACCGGAAAAGAACTCAATAGATACTCCTTTAAATAAAAATTATAACATTGATATTTGTACAATTAAATAAAAATAAAAATAATGAAAGCATATAGGTAAGTATTGTTTACAGGCCAACACGATAAACAATTGCGGTGATCGTCCAAATTGTACAATCATAAAATTTAATACTTAATAGACTTTTATCAAAACTCGTAAAAGTTATAGTTTTGTGATATCATAATTTAACGATAGTATATTTAAATAGATATCGTTATGACAATTTTTATTTAATGTGATTGCCTTATCAAACAACTTTAATCCTATTATCAATAGTTCAATATGTAAAACGGATAGACAATTTATTATCAGACATGTTATGTATGCTATGTACCTATAATCTTTTCCGGGATTACCTACCTTATGAGTTGTTAGGAAACCTAGCTCGCCGGATTTGAAGCCTGTGTCTCTTATTACAAAAAACTAATTTAGCCCAAGCTAAGCCAAGACGAAATATCCTACTAATCCTACTAATATTATAAATGCGAAAGTGTGAGGATGGATGGATGGATTGATGTTTGTTACTCTTTCACGCCAGAACGGCTAAACGGATCTGGATAAAATTTGGCACATAGATAGATTATAGTCTGGAATAACACGTGGGCTACTTTTTATCTGAAGTCCACGCAGACAAAGTCGCGGGTAGAAGCTAGTATAAAATATAACATACTATCACGACTGTATTCCTCGAAAGGATAGACAGAGGTGTACTAATATACGCCCATAGTTCGCCGACGGCATATAATTATGTGGTTTAAGTTCTATGTAATGAGGGGCGAGCCTTGTAAATTCAAACTCCGAGCTGCTACTGAGAATTTCATTGAAAAACCCAATTTAACACTTTGGAATCGAACCTAGGACTTATCCATGACTAATAAGGCAGTAAGGCAGTTAGGGGCTTAGGGCTAATAAGGCAGTTAATCTCTTATCCATGACTCTTTATTCTTCAAAATCTTTGATGTGAAGTCTGCCAAGCCACACTAAACGTGTCTTTAAGCCGTTGATTTTATATACTTGAGAGTGGTATTCTGAAAAACTAGAACACTATTCCAATTTATTCAAAGTAAATTACAGCTATAAATAACTGAGATAATATTAAATCAAAACAATAGTACATTCGAGATAGCTTAGTACTTATAATAAAGTCAGTAAGTAGGTCAAGTTTGACAGTAACGATTTTAAATAAAGATCACTCACTCCATAATAAGACATTACATAGCCGTATAATGTATGCCAAGAACTTATTATATTATACAGGTATTTTCTTTTTTGCTACGTTTCCAAATTTTTTAACCAATTTGAATGGCTTTTTTATTAACCGACTTAAACAAAAAAGGAGGACGTTCTAAGTTTATCTGTGTGTATTTTTTTGAATTTATATATCTGGGGGCACGGCAGTGCCCCCGCCAAGTCGAGCGCTTGATTTTACACATCAATTTCACTGGGTACATTGTTTTCCAAGCCGGAATTGAGCGCCGGAATATTTCGCAAAGCGGTGTGTTACCATTTCAAACGAATTTTAGCACACAGGTTAGACTGTGTCTAACCTGTCTTGACTATCATGTGAACTGTATGTATAATTAAAATAATAAAATCTGCTGGTCTTTTTCGAGGATCATTCATGCTGTCATTCGTGTGCACAAGAGAAGTGCATAGACACTGAATCCGATGGCAGTATTAAAATGTGACAAACGTGTGAAGGAGCTAGGTGTGTGGCCCCTCCAACCAAGGGAGGATCCTCAGACCAGGCGGGTGGGTTGCCTGGCGGGTCAAGGCCCCACGGTTGATGTCGGGCAGTTGTCTAAATCCCAGTTGCGTTGCAAACTTTACTTGCGCGATTCAGGATTTGTCCGTCGTTTTTCTTGTATGTAGCGTGGTAGATGTCGCTACAGGCGTTTAAAGAAACATAAGGATTTGACTGAAAGCCTAAATACAAAAAACAAACCGCTTTGTAGGCACTAAGTCAGCGGTGTTCATAAGTACAGTAAAGAGTTTCACGGTTAACCGACTTGACCGCTAATCTGAGTCATTATTAAAGTTAGCACTTTTTTGGTTTTATTTAAAAAAATATTAACTTAAACGTGCTTTACTAACTACTGTACTAAGATTATCTTTTTAAAGTCTTATAAATTACTAGCGAGCCCTGCTTCGCAGTAGTATGTACCTACATAAATTTATAAGCTATAACATTCCTAGATAATCATTCTTTCTATTGATGAAAAGTTTAAAACCATATGAAAATCCGATCAGTAGTTTCTGAAATTAGGCCGAACAAAAAACCTCGGCGCGGTAATGATTAATTAATTTATATAGTGATGGTGGCTTCGATGTCTTTGCATGTCCTATAAATGTAATATTTTTTTTGTGTCATCCAAAGACTTCTCTCTTATCTCCCTCCCCTGCTTTCTTCTACTTTTACTCCCTCCCGCTTTCTTTAGATACAATTTTTTTTTAAATAACACTTATTAAGTTTTTAATAAAATAGAGCTTCCGTGCTTCATACTTTTTGAAATTTTAAAGAATATAATCCTGTGGTAAACACACACCAAAAAAGTATGCGATCACTTTGAAAAATCGAAATCCTTTTTGTTATTTTTTCATAAAAAATAAGTTTTATTTTTTAATTTCAAACAAGGTATTTCTATTTAAAGAAAACACACAACAAAGATTTTTTCTTGATAAAGTTCAATTTAAAAAATTATATCAGCATAGCTAGTGATCGCAAAGTTTGCGATTACTAGCTTACTAAGTGTGTACAGTACAATACAATATCGTCAAAAGAATCATCCATAGAATAATGGTAAAAGAGTCGAACCAAAGATGGCAATCAATGGAAGGTTGCCGACAATCAAAAATCTTCCTAAAGTCATATGACGAAAGGAAATCCCAAAAATTACTGAGGATGAGCAGAGAAAACATAAAGATAGCAGTAGGGATCGCAACGGGACACTGTGGACTTAACAGACACCTGGCGATCATGAAAATAAAGGATGACCCTATATGCCCAGCATGCGGGGAAGCAGAAGTAAGCTTCCATCTAATAGCAAAATGCACAATGTATGCGCTACTTAGATGGGAAATACTAGGAACCGATGAGATAAATGAAGAACAGCTAGCAGAACTCTCCATCGGACAACTGCTGGACTTCTGCAAGGCTACGGGAAGATTTGCGACGCCGAGCGCCAGTAACCCATGACGGGATCCACCAAAATGGGGAACTGGGCGAAATAATCCCAACATGCGGACTGATCGCCCGCCTGGTGCCTGCCGGCGTCCCCGAAATATAAATAGAATAGAAGTGTGTACAGGCTGACATCTAATGTAAGAGACTCCTAGTACTACTATTTACATTGTAGTCTATTTAATATTCAGAAGCATATTATATGGTTACCAAGCGTATCGACTTGATAACAAGCATTAAACATAAGGCGTGTGCACATACATTTCCTTGTAAGAACTTAACCTTGAAATTTTTTCTACCACATCGCTTAGAATGTTATATAAAACTTATCAGCTGACTTGACATTTGTATATAAATATAAAACTGTTCTGACGTATGTTATGACGTCAAATAATGTGTAGTTTATGAGTATAAACGTTCCTTCTTGTTAGTTACTAGTCGTAGCTTGTGGTTTCACTCGCGTCTCTGAAAGCCTTTTAGATTTGCTTCTCATGTTATTGGGGGGTGGGGGGGATACACAATGATATTTCCCTTGTGGTATCGAGTTACAATACTGTTCCTCACTGCTTTTCAAATAAGCATCTTGTAAGAGGCGAGTAAATATTTGACTTGCTCAGTGGTAGGACCCCTTGCGGTATCTCACTGGCTAGCGACCAGCCTCACGTCGGAATCTGTCATAAAGCACCTTGGTGTGTTTCGACTCTTGCGCGTAAGAGCCAGTACCAGTCCCGGGTTTTATTCTCATGTCGAGCAGTGTTATTGAGTTTTCTCTAATATTTTTTGTAGCAGCCCGCAGTTTGGATTTAACTCAGTAGCTGGATAATGTTAATAGGCTCGCTTCCTATTACATAGGACCTATAAAGCATATCGGTGCACTATGGGTGGACACCTCTGCCTAACCCTACGGTGAATGATAGCATAATGATATATGACAACATATTCTCTTCATAACTGCCTCATTAGCCAAGTGGTGCTGTGCGCGACTGCTACGCTAGAGGTCCTGGGTTCGATTCCCAGGTCGAGCAAAGTGTTATTGGGTTTTTCTATGAAATTCCCAGTAGCAGCTCGGAGTTAGGAATTTGTGCCCGGTTAATGGCAATAGGCTCGCCCCCTATTACATGGGACCTAAACATACCGGTGAACTGTGGGTGTTCATTAGTACGCCTCTGCCTAACCCTTCAGGGAATACAGGCGCGATGGTATGTTAAAAGTTAAGAATAGTTCTTGTAGAGAAACGTAGAGAAAGAAACTTTTAACCTCACGTAAATATAACACAATATTTCGATCTTTATACAGCCAAGTGACATTTTACTTTACCTTGTGGAAGCCACAAAATTAATAGATAACCTATTGCTTAACTTTTATAGCTTGTATAAAAGTTAAGCAATAGGTTATCTATTAATTAGACACAGGTTAGATAGGATATATGAAATATATATATAGAACTACATATTCACTTTTATAATTAACATGTCTCTAACTTCGGACTCAACACTGACCTTCGCACACAGATAAAAGATGCATGTTTTTAGATATAAATATCTTACAAACAAAAGAAAATCATTTTCAAGTAACGTTTTCCTTGTTTGATCTACATTTTTATGGACCGTCTGCCACCTGAGGAGGCGACAGGGTATTATCGGACTTGTAAAGGCTAAAAAAGGAAGACGACGCTGCTATGGAGAGACTTGTTGTCCAGGATAGGGTGAACGGCTCAAGATCCAGACGCTCCCCTTTGCGGTGGACTGACCAAGTCAAAGCTCTCACCCCTAAATCAGTGCGCTCGGAATGCCTCGGTTAGAGAAAGAGAGATGGTGGGAGATTATATAGAAGGCCGTGCAGTGACCCCTATGACCTCGACTACTCTGCCAAGAGTATACTGAAGAGAAGAGAAGAAGAAAGGCTGAAAACTGCACAGGTCAAGTGCGATTTCAGCCATTACGAATCTGATATTATATATTTCCCATCCGATACTTATACATACCTATATCACAGGGGCTCGTGGTAACAACTAAGCTGATCAACTGATCTGCAAGGTTAAGCTGCGCTTGCCGCGGTCAGTGTATGGATGGGTGGCCATTCTTAACACATCGAGATATATATTGTATATCAATAAAAAAATAGTTTAGACTTATTACGTTTTGTGAGAAAGAATACTTTCTTCTTTCTCACTGAGCATACATAGTCTAAACTTTAGACCAGCCGCACCACGTTTATATGAAAAACCTTTCACATTAATTAATTCTTTGTACAAAATAATAAAATGGTTACAAAGCTATAATAGGGTATTTTACACCATGTAAGAAAAAATATAAAAATGCATGTTTATGATAGATTTTTAAAAAAGTAAACGAGAAACGTTAGTATTTAATTATACAAATGCAATGTAAATTTTATAATTCAATTTCAAAAATTAAATTAAAAATTAAAAAAAACCCCCGACACAACAATAAACCTGAATGACGAGCGGGGACCGCTCTCTAATTATGTGAATCCTTTCCTTTCCTTTTGCTTCCCGAACGTGAATCGCGCGCATTCAGAACTGATGTGGATGGCGCGTACATCGCCGCGACGCGCGGGAGGGCGTAAAGTGGGTGGAGCGTAACATATTCAAGTTTGGCGACCCGAGCGGTCAGACACGCGAGAGCTAGAGAGCGGTCCCCCGACGCGACAAAATTTAATCAAAAAACTTCATACGTACTTACGAAGGGTTATAATTTCAAGATTATTTTTTTCTTTTTATAGGGATTCAGGTTTATTTTTGTGTCGGGGGTTTTTTTAATTTTTTAATTTAATTTGTTATTTCACTCTTTTTGTAGGGACTCCTTAGTTATTTTGTTTAATTTCTTTTATTTTCTTGCGTTTTAAGATCCAGGTAATTTAGTGTTTAATTAGGTATTTTCTTCGTTTAGTTATTCAACTTTTGTACAATTATTTCATAGCTATTAGATATCTTATATCATAGTGTATAGTATTCTACTAGTCAAGCCCTTTCATTTGATACCTTTATTGAGGGAGTAGTGAAAAAAATTAATAAATTCACCATTTCGTGGAGGCGGCCATCTTGGGTTTGAAATTTTTCATAGTGTATAGTATTCTACTAGTCAGGCCCTTTCATTTAATACCAATATTGTGGGAGTTGTGAAAAAATATGTAAACCGCCATCTTGTGGCGGCGGCCATCTTGGACCGATTTTCATCAAACATAGCTAAGAACACTCCCGACTTATTCACCTTTCAAACAAAAAAACAAAATCAAAATCGGTTCATCCATTCGGGAGCTACGATGCCACAGACAGACACACACACAGACACGTCAAACTTATAACACCCCGTCGTTTTTGCGTCGGGGTTTAAAAATAGTCTTTTTTAATCTGTTTTAAAACGCCATCCGCCATATTGGATTCCGACGTGATGTCACTCCGATAGTAACTTGACGTTACTTGGTCTTTTGCAGTTGTATTGTTTACTAACGAAGTGACGTCACGACCCGAAGTAGCATGGCGGCTAGCGTTTCCGCGCGAAAATTCAAAATCATAAATTAAAAATAGCTTTTAAGGCATTTTTCGGTTTTATAAAACTGAAACAAAATTTCTACTGGTTCATTACGATCTAAGGATTAATTTAAAACAGTTTTCAAAAAAAGGTGTAATACCCTATTGGGAACATTTTTTGACACTTCGACGGAGCGGTTTTTTCAAGAAACAAAGGAATGTTCACAGAACATCTGTAATCTTTGATGGCCGTAACATCATCGATGGAATAACGATTGGATCATAAAAATTCCATACCTTACGTGGAAACAATTATAATTAGCCTTTCTATTGTACTTTTACGGTGTAAATGATGAACAAATTTTACTTAAAATTTTCATTTTGATAGCATTATTTTTAGTATATTAATGCGAAATTCAGAATAAGTAACTACTGAATCGATTCCAATAATTTTTGCACCATGTCATATTTATGCCTCATTAGCTTAGTGGTTCTAAGTGCGACTGCTACGCTAGAGGTTCTGGGTTCGATTCCCAGGTCGGGCAGTGTTATTGGGTTTTTCTATGAAATTCCCACTAGCAGCTCGGAGTTAGGAATTTGTGCCCTGGGTGTACATTAGTACGCCTCTGCCTAAACCTTCGGGGAATAGAGGCGTGATGGTATGTCATATTTTGTCCCAAAAATATGTTAAAGAGTTACAAGTGGGACACTGAGCGACTTATAGGAGTAGGTGATAAGACGTGGTGAGCATGTCTTTGTACAGACAACCAGGTAATTATAACTTTGTGATTTTTCGTGATATTGTTTTGAAATCTCTTCTCTTCTTCTCTATATCTTCTCTTCTCTACTATTATAAAATTGTAAAAAGCTGTGTTTGTTACAGGTTGGCACAAAAACTACTGAATAGATTTAAATTTTGTTATCACTGTTAGAAAGTATATAGGTACTCCAACTTAGAAACTACTTATCTCAATTAATTGAACGGGTCCTGAGATACCTACAGCTTGACCTTTCTGATGTATACAGACCCATACAAAGAAGAGATCAACAATGTTGGTTTATATTTTTAATCCTAATATAGCTTCATGTGAGCAAAGCCGCGGGCAAAAGCTAGTTTTGTACCTACATAAATTATTTACATAAAAATACTATCCACCTGTCTCTGATTTCGCATAATATACTAAAACTAATATTGTATAAAAGAAAAAAAACAAACATAGCTATATCTTCAAATAACATTTAAAAAATTAAACAATGATTTCTACACACACAACTTGGCGTGAAATAACAATCAAGTAAGTGTTATCAATTATTCAATAAGACACTTATTACAACAACAAAAATGAACTGAATTGGTTACTCAATTCGGGCTGCGCGCGCGCAGTTTTCATGGAAGAAAACGCACGCGCTTCGTAGCGTGCAGCTAGAGAAATCATCTGAGTTATGCATATTTATAGTCTATGGCTTTCTCCCTCCCTGTATTTGATTTGCTCACAGTAATAATGTAATATCACAGTTTTACTGTTGATAAGACTATTCAAATTTCTTTTTTCAGACAGATCGCCTGATGGTAAGCGATACCGACGCCCATGGACACCCGCAATACTAGAATAGTCGCAAGTGCGTTGCCCGCCTTTTAAAAGAGTTTGAGCCTCTGGTATCCTCACTCACTCGGCGAGACACAACGTAAGCGTTGTTTCACGCCGGTTTTCTTTTCTTTAACTGAGGAAGAAAATTCTCCACTAAATTCCATACATGCATCTAGATCACGTCTCTATATCTACTCGCCAAAAGGTTAGGCAGAAGCTTTTTATTCGTTCGTTATTTACGAATCAAGAATTCTCGATTTTTTTATTTAATCATAAATTCGGAGGTGTTCTTCTTTTGTTGTTAATTTGGAAACAATTGTTGCGGGTTCATTTTCAACTCAGACTCAAGACTTGTCTTGAGAGATATATGTTAAATGTTGGACCTTAGAGTACTAAAGTCCAATGTATATCTGTTCCAAAGTTCATCAAAATTGGTTCAGCGGTTTATGCGTGAAAATGTTACACACAAAGACAAGTTACTTTCGCATGTATAATAAGTAGTTTGGATAAGAAACATTGAAAATAGTATCTATTAAATTACTAGTCCCTCAGTCGGGATATTTCTTTCCTTATTCAAAAGGCAATGAATTAAAAAACGTCAAAGTGCTTTGAGGAAACTCTTAAGTACATATGACCTAGAAATTATATACAAGATAGAATATTATACAAGAGGTCGTTACTGTAATTTTGAATAGCTCTTCACGGTGAACAACCTATGACTACATTAAAGCACTTATTATATTATGACGACATCCTGTTTCCTCTTAGATCAATTCCAGTAACAATTTATTTTCATTCAAAGAAACCATCATGATGTTGCATTCGATGCAGTGAAAGATAAATTTACTTAAATTTATCGATATTGAGTTATTTGAAATTGACAGCGAACCGACAATCGACATACAAAACAACGGCATAAATGATAGATGCATCAAAAAAATAAGTGGGAAGTGAAAATACCTTGTTATTTGATATCCAACTATGTTCATTAAAATATTTGCGTGACTCCTGTGTTCGATTTCCAGATCGTTCAAGTGATATTGAGTTTTTCTATGAAATTCTCACCACCACCGTTTATCACCAATTCGGAGTTTGAAGTTGCGCCTAATAACTGCAATAAACTAACCCCCTATTCGTGAGACCTATAAAATACAAGCAGAGTGTGGGGCGTATTCATCATTCAAGCGAAACCTGGGCCACAGCTTGTCATGGTCGTGACTATACCTAGGTCAAACACAGGCAGGCAACTTCGGTCCGCCTTCTCTCCAGGCGGCAGACAATCCATGAGGGTTCTCCACACCACAAAAAAGGTAAATCAACAGTACACTTCTGTCTACCCAAGGTCTAACCCCGAAATGATAGTACGTATATAAAAAAAACCAGTATTTTTTTTTGCATTTTTACTTTTGTGTACCAGGCGAGCAGAAGACAGAGAGGATAGGTAGATAACCTTTCTCACTGTCAAAGCGTCGAGACAATATTTGTATCGGAGTTATGATTAACGGTGTACAACGCAACGTAACCTTGGACGCCGCTCTCCGCAAACTGACCGTGAAATTGAAAACGTTGCTAAAACTATGTTCTGTTTGCCATTGTAAGGTGGGACACCTCTATCAAATTGTATACGGGTTTTTATTATTAGAGAGTTTTAGGATTTACGCAATATTGACACTGGATGTTGTGATGTAAAGAGGCGAATGACGAACTTGCTCTCCTATCTTACTGTACAATTTTTTGTTCCAGTCGGAAGGGCATAATATATCTCGCAATGCAAGTTATTTTAATAATAACAAATTAAATTAAAAATTTAAAAAAACCCCCGACACAAAAATAAACCTGAATCCCTATAAAAAGAAAAAAATAAACTTGAAATTATAACCCTTCGTAAGTACGTATGAAGTTTTTTGATTAAATTTTGTCGCGTCGGGGAACCGCTCTCTAATTATGTGAATCCTTTCCTTTCCTTTAGCTTCCCGAACGTGAATCGCGCGAAATCAGAATTGATGTGGATGGCGCGTACATCGTTTTATTTTGGCGCGTACAGGTTTATTTTTGTGTCGGGGGTTTTTTAAATTTTTAATTTAATTTGTTATTTCACACTTTTTGTAGGGACTCCTTAGTTATTTTGTTTAATTTATTTTATTTTCTTGCGTTTTAAGATCCAGGTAATTTAGTGTTTAATTAGGTATTTTCTTCGTTTAGTTATTCAACTTTTGTACAATTATTTCATAGCTATTAGATATCTTATATCATAGTGTATAGTATTCTACTTATCAAGCCCTTTCATTTGATACCTTTATTGAGGGAGTAGTGAAAAAACATAATAAATTCACCATTTCGTGGAGGCGGCCATCTTGGATTTGTAATTTTTCATAGTGTATAGTATTCTACTAGTCAGGCCCTTTCATTTGATACCAATATTGTGGGGGTTGTGAAAAAATATGTAAACCGCCATCTTGTGGCGGCGGCCATCTTGGACCGATTTTCATCAAACATAGCTAAGAACACTCCCCACTTATTCACCTTTCAAACAAAAAAAACAAAATCAAAATCGGTTCATCCATTCGGGAGCTACGATGCCACAGACAGACACACACACACACACACACACACACACACAGACAGACACGTCAAACTTATAACACCCCGTCGTTTTTGCGTCGGGGGTTAAAAAGCAACATCATTTTGAACTGTACAACGCTTTGGTTCATTTTGTGCGTGTGTAAACTAAACTATAAATGATCAAGCTATATTTTTCAAAAACACGTCACACATTTTCCCGAGAAATACCAGGGTCACATAAACTGCAACAGCATTTTTGGATGAAGTATTCTGTTCACGCTCAGGTTCCTTGGCTTTGGGTCTGTGATCAGTGAAGCAACGTCGTCATTGCATAGGTGATTACTGTTGAGTAACAAGCAATAAATTGAACGTCTTATTACGTGTAGCCTTTGAACACTATTATATTTTGGACAGCGTATATTTGGCTACAAAGAAACTGACAAGCAGTTTTGTTGAAATATTGCAAAATATGCTGCGAACAAAGTAAGTGGAATGCTATTCTTACAACTATAACTTATGGATGGACGACAGTGAAGGAAAACATCGTGAGTAAACTTGCATGCCTGAGAGATTTTCATAATAGCACGTAAAGTTTGGCAATCTGCACTAGGGCCGCGTGCTGGGTTGTCCTTCTTATACTCATTGAATGTCAGTCTCAAATGGGCACGAATCCAAATTTCAAGCTGATATAGAAAATTTCATAGAATAACAATAACCCACTGCTGCTCGACTTAGGGATCAAACACTGGAACCCACACTCTAGCTAGCGTATGTCGTGCTTACGAGGCTTACTACCAGGATCGCATAAAACTTAACAGCTGTATTCATGTGCTGTACTGATACTAACAGCGAACTCCGCGTTTTGAGATTTCTTTATTCAATGTATATATAACATTACCACACCAACTTACAGCATTCGATTAGAAAAGATGGACAGTGATCACCGTAATCTATATAACGAGCTTTCCCAATAATGTCGTCGGATAATAATGCCTTAGTGAAAACATCATTAGGCTTACGCTGTCTTTTCACTTTCAATATAGCTACGCACTTCTTTGAAATTATCTTAGAAATATTGTACACATATTATAGTACAGTACGTTACAGTACTTCAAAATTGAGATATCTTGGTTTCATTTCACATCTATCATCATCTTTGTCAGTCGGCTTCCAGGATTAAAGAAGCGATTGCAATCAGCAGACCCCCGTAACCTAATTTTGGATAATGACAGCTCACGTAGCTGGTCTGGTGTGGATTGATAGTTTTTTTTTAAATAACTTATTAGAAATGTGGGTGGGTTACTAGTATTTTTGTGTAACGGGTGGGTTCACTTCGGTAGAGCAACGGGTAGGTTTCGAACCGGCAACCACATGATCGCAAGTCCGACGCTCTAGCTATTAGGCTACCGCCGCTTCTATACTTCTCATAATACCCTCAAGAAGTTTCTTGAATGTGCCATTGTGCAAGTTGCTTCTTGATATGTCTCCTCATCTTTAGCAACATAACATATCACACGCCTGTATTCCCCGAAGGGTTAGGCAGAGGCGTACTAATGTACACCCACAGTTCGCCGGTATGTTTAGGTCCCATGTAATAGGGGGCGAGCCTATTGCCATTAACCGGGCACAAATTCCTAACTCCGAGCTGCTACTGGGAATTTCATAGGAAAACCCAATAACACTTTGCTCGACCTGGGAATCGAACCCAGGACCTATAGCGTACCTAGCAGTCGCGCTCAGGACCACTTAGCTAATGAGGCAGCAGTCATCTTTAGCAATATCACAGATAATAGAATACTAGGCAATATTAAATATCAATTTCTAATAAATAATTTGAATGTATTTAATTTATTTATGAACTTACCTACTGATTTCTGACACTTACGCGAATATTAGAAATTGAAATGAAACTACTTTATACGGATTCTATCCCTTTGTATTCATGCTGTAAGGGATCCGAAACGTCGGGAATAAAATAATATGAATACAACGCGATAGAATCCGTATAAAGTACTTACCTAATTTCATTTCAATTATTTATGAACCCTTTTCTTTGCCATCCAAAAAGGTTTTGCAAAACTTAAACATTTAAAGTAACATACATAGTATCACGCCTGTATTCCCCGGAGTATTAAGTGTAATAGGGGGCGAGCCTACTTATTGCCCTTATCCGGGCACAAATCCCAAACTCCCAGCTGCTATTGAGAATTTCATAAAAAACCCAATAACATATCGCTCGACCTGGGAATCCAACCCAGGACCACTAGCGTATTAGTCGCTCTTAGAGCTACTAGACTAATGAGGTAGTAAGTCCTCCGAATTTTGATCTCCCATATCATAAAAGATCTCAAAAAGCCAACGAGTAATGACTAGCCGAGGCGACCGTGACTACAACATGGTACAATACTGAATGAGTTTGACACAAAGGTCAAGCGGCGACGAGCGCGCGCTGCGTGTGCGCATAAAACCCCACTGTATTTATAGAACGGTGACAGACGGACCAATGGTAAATGTAGGTACTGTAAATGGGTGATTGCCTTGTAACTGGCGAGAAAACGATCTTTAATATTTAAGCGGCGGTAGCCTAAAGGCTATGGCAGACTTGCGATCATATGGTTGCCGGTTCGAACCCCACCCATTGCACTACCGAAGTGAACCCAATCGTAACACAAGCATTTAGCTTAGCACAAGGGGTTAACAAGAACAATAGTACTTATACTAAGTAATCTTTAAAAAAAGCGACTAAGTGCTTTTTGTGAAACGTTGGCTGTAGTTATATGAAAGAGATAGAGCTATGTGGGAGGTATATCGCCGTCTCTCTCACACAACCTAACTATAACAATGGCCGAGGATATGAAGTGACTGCAAACTTACTATATTTTACTTTTGGTAAAATGGAATTGATGATGAATGATTTAGCCTAGTGGTTCTAAGCACGACTGCTACGCTAGGGTTCTAGGTTCGATTCCCAGGTCGAGCAAAGACTTTTCGATGAAATTCCCAGTAGCAGCTTGGAGTTTGAAATTTGTGCCCGATTAATGGCAATACGCCCAATTACATGGGACCATACCGGAAAACTGTGGGTGTACACTAGTATCATCTGCCTAACCCTTCGGGAAATACAGGCGTGATGGTATGTATGGTAAGATGAAAAGAATAATAAAATAAATAGTTTTTCATCTCTTGACCGTTACTACTACTAAATATTACCATTAATATCCAAATCATTTAGATATCTCATCCGTTGCGGATTTCATGAAACAAGTATTAGATATAGTTACTACTTAATTATCTTTTCTTGCTAAAACAATCGTTTAAGATCAATCGTGTAAAAAATATTTGAACATTTGAATCAGAACTTTATTTATTGAGTTATAAAGACCAGGATACTTTGCACAAGATGTGGCTGATGGAATATTCTGTATTCATAGCAGCTAAGCAAAAAATGTAGTTCCCAGTGCTATTGTGTAAACTGTATCAAGGCGTTTAGTGGACCAATTACAGACAAGAATAGCATTCACCAATGACAAATTTAGCAATACGTAATAGAGTCTTTTGTATGTATTTAAATGGAGTGACCGACGCTTGCAACCGAGATTGAAATACCTAAGTAGTTACTTCCATTGAATTTGAATCGAGCAAAGCAGAGATACACTGTTTATAGCGTGGTCTGGCGAATAGGTCAATGATGGCTACATTTTTAAACGCAAACTGCCACATTAGCCATTGGTCTTAAGCGCTGACTGCTATGTTAGAGGTCCTGGGTTCGATTCTCAGGTTGAGCAAAGTATTATTGGGTTTTTCTTGAAATTTTTAAAAGCCGCTCAGGTTTTGGTCACGCGTATCACATGGGGTAAACATACCAGCGAAATATGGGAGTTCAACTGTACACCTCTACGTCAAAAAATAATTTAGTAGGTACAGACTTTTTAAGATGGTTAAAAGCTTCTAAGATTTTTTAATTAATCAATTACAGCGCAAAGCAAAATTTCTCGTAATTCTTCAGACAAAATAATTTTATTTCACGAATTAATATAATTAGATGCAACGGTTCGTTGAAATCAAATTAGTCGAAATCTCGTTAACTTAAAATAGGTAAATTAGTAATACTATTATTTGACTACCGCACTGGTAGCAAAAAACAGATTGACGATTTTGATACATTTAAACTTTACTCAAACTTACAATAAAAATTGTTTTTAAATACAATTGAAACAATGTTTAATGATGCAAATGGCCCTCAATGCAGCATGGGTTCAAATAGCACAAGATCGTACTAGATCGTGATAGATGCGAGACATGAGGGCGAGGCGTTTGCCCAGCAGTGGGATACAGCATAATCATCACTGGTCTCAAGCGCTGCTAGCCGTGACGTCCTAGGTTTTATTCCCAGGTGGAGTAGTTTCATTAAGAAATTCAATAATTTCGACGACCTCTGTGGTTTAGTGGTTCGAGTACCGGACTGCTGACCATGAGGTCGTGGGTTCGATTCCCACAGAACACAAATATTTATGTGATGAATATAAGTGTTTGTGTTCGTCTGGGTGTTTCTTATGTATTATATGTATGTATTTACAAAAAAAAAGTATATAAGTATTATATCCATTGTCTAGTACCTACCCATAGTACAAGCTCTGCTTAGCTTGGGACTGTGTAAAATGTCCCAGAATATTTAAAAAATGGGAAAACCCATTGGGAATCCTTAAATTGGTCTCGGGTTCGATTCCCAGGTCGAACAAAGTGTTATTGGGTTTTTCTATGAAATTCCCAGATCCCAGTAGTAGCTCGGAGTTTGGAATCTGTGCCCGGTTAATGGCAATAGGCTCGCCCCCAATTATATGGGACCTAAAAAACAATACCGGCGAACTGTGGGCGTACATGAGTACGCCTCTGCCTAACTCTTCGGGGAATACAGGCGTGATGGTATGTTATGTTATGTTATGAATAAGTGTCAGACTTCGATTTTACGATACTTAATTATGTAGTTTACTAAAAAAATATAGTCTATAAAAAACTTATCAAGCCACACGACTCGAGTAAGTAAATATCGAACACTTCACAACTCCATCTTGACATTGAAACATTACAAACTTCACGTAGGTGTGGAGTACTGCTCCAACCGGTTCGATTCCCGGCCGGTGACCTACTGAACCCGAAACACAGACACGTGACTCGAGTACGAGGATGTACCAACAATTACTCTTAACTGTTTCTCTATAGACAACCGTTGTTGTTCGAAGATTAGTCAGTTTTGGAAGAATTGAATAACATCAATGTTATGTAGAATTTTCTCGTGACAACTTTTGCATGCTGACCGAGTTTCTACTGAAAATAACATGGTGAAAGCGACGCTTTGGTACATACCATATTACTATTTTTTAACCTTCTTTCGGGAGCCCAGGCATGTTTATATAAACGCACCATCACGCTCTAATTCTCCGAAGGGTTAGGCAGAGGTGTACTACAGAATACAGTTCGCCTTTTTGTTTAACTTTCATGCGATGAGGCGCAAGCATAAATAGCAATACGCTTTTTAATTTATTTCTCTCTTTAATTTATTAGATCTGCTACTGAGAATTTCGTTAGAACCCCAATAACACTGCTTGATCTGGGAATCGAACTCAATAACTCTAGCGTAGCAGCCTAGCCGCCCTTAGAATCACAAGGATAATGTCAAGGATGCTGCCTCATTAGCCTAGTGGCCGTGAGCGCGACTGCTACGCTAGAGGTCCTGGCTTCGATTCCCAGGTCGAGCAGTGTTATTGGGTTTTTCTATGAAATTCCCAGTAGCAGCTCGGAGTTTGGAATTTGTGCCCGGTTAATGGCAATAGGCTCGCCCCCTATTACATGGGACCTAAGCATACCGACGAACTGTGGGTGTACATTGGTACGCCTCTGCCTAACCCTTCGGGGAATACAGGCGTGATGGTATGTTATGTTATGTCAAGGATAAAGTTTATCTATCAAGGATCAACGCAGGCGTGAACTTTGACATAATCCCCAATGTTACTAACGTTTCGTTACGCGCAAATGACTGAAAATCATTCAGTGGTTTCACGTAACCTATGATACTAAGATGGATGCCGCAAAAAAGGACCTTACCAACAATTACAACACCTTCACGGAGTACTGAGCTGAAGTACCAACTGATTTCGTACAAGGAGAGAACGCTTCAACACCTCCAAAAAAAAACATTTTCATCATCAATTGTTACGATCAATTGGAGGCTTCGATTCACGCGAATGAATCGGCATTGTGTGTTTCTTGCTTTTTTTTTTCTTTTTTTTTTTGTGGAGTTTTTTTGTGCATGTTCTACGAATTAATCGTGATCAAGTGTTAATTGTTGATACACCGGAGCGAGGAGTTATGTTTACTTTTTTAAAGTGTTTGTCTCGCTTGTAATTTATAATTGATGCAGATCTTTTTTGTGTAATCGGTCTAGTGAGATCCTAGGTCAATCTTATTGAGTTTTTCTATGCAATTCTCAATAACAGCTCAATATTTCGATTTGAGCACTGATGAATTCGTTCAAGCACATATTCTTGAAGTCGCTGCATCTGTACTTTCCTTTTTTTATGGGTTAGGGGGCAAATTAGCAGGCCTATCAGGTGATCGGCCTGCTCGCTTGCAACCTTTGCCATAAGGGTATGGTAAGAAGAGAAAGAAGAAGAGAGGCCAGAAGAGTTGCAAGTGAGTTGTCTGCCTTTGAAAAGGTTTTGGGCCTCCGGTATCGTTACTCACTCAGCGAAACAACATAAATAAATCATGGCAAAAGTCTCGCCTCAAATTGCATTGGCCCTAAAAATGTATTGGCAAATTGTAGTGTACGTAATGGTATATTATGTTATGTCAAGCGGAAATTTCCGGGTTCTCTGTTTTTTTTAAACATAGCCCTACACTAGGTTTTCTCCTGTAACGTGGGTACATTTAGAAGAAACACAAATGCTCACATACACAAACACCCAGACCCGGAACAATTATGTACCCGTAGGTCATACAAATATTTGATCCGTGTGGGGATTGAACCAACAACACGATTCGCAGAAGCCGATTGCTCAGCTCAGCAGCCAAACATGTTTGTTTATTTGAGTAGATTAAGGAGATAGTTGCACGGTGCGGACATTTTTTAAATTAATAATTAAAGAAAATTATCTAAGCGAATTTTCTCATGATAAATGCAACATTGCCCTTCAAACTTCAAACCGTTTCATCAAAATAACCTCTAGGAGCAATGAGCCATAGACAATAACTGGACAATAACGTTCTTTTATTTTTATAAATAATGCTCGCTCCATTGATCCATAGCGTAGTCAAGTGGTAGTTATTGTCACTGATTAATTGAATGTTGCCACACTAAGGTATATTTAAAGTATTGCGAGAATGTATTGTTTTACACAACTTTGTAATTTATAGACAACTAGCTTCTGCCCGCGGCTTCGCCCCCGTGGAATAAAAAGTATCGGGAACGGGATAAAAAGTATCCTATGTCCGTTTCCTGGTTCTAAGCTACCTCTCCACCAATTTTCAGCCAAATCGGTTCAGCCGTTCTTGAGTTATAAATGGAGTAACTAACACGACTTTCTTTTATATAAATAGACTAGCTGACCTGAGAGACGTTGTCCTCTCCAAGTTTCAACTAACCACCTCGAAAAATTTGATTTTCCATATTTGTAATACACTTAGCGCCATGGACCTCTGAATACCGTATTTCTGACCTATAAATTACTTAATTTCAAAACTGTTTCGGCGTCAGTAAATTAAGATTAACGCACGTTGCATTTTTTTATTATTATTATACATACATATGTGGTATATTATTAGGGTATATTATTTAATTATTTGAATAAATGGAAACTCTTTAGTTACTTTCTCAAATAAAGTGTGCGCACTGTATCTACACTATGGAGGTTTCAAATTATAAAATAAGTTGCTATATGGCTGGATGCTTTAAAGAAGAAAACAATAATTGTCATAATTGTTAACTCAAAATGACACCTGTTATCGAATCAAAACTCATTGAGGTAATAACGATGTCGTGTTAGTCCGCTAGAAAATAAGTTGTCATTCTTTATTTACTTCTATAACCTAATCAAATATTTAGTTTTTACACCGGTTTGTGCTCGCTGGATAAATCTTATGTATGCCCCGTGATTCCCTGTGTAAGTAGAGTTAGAATAACTACTAATAATCAATTCCTGGTCACAATAATGGTTTCTGACTGATCTGCTTTATTTTCTTGTTTTATCTTATTTAGTCCCTATAAGTGTATTTTTTAATTTTATTTCTTAATTCTGTTATAATGTTTGACCCGTGCTAGTCTAGTACCGAAATACTTAAAAAGGAAATTTGCTTCAACGGTTATTGTTCAAATTCTAAGTTTTCAATCGTTAAAATGTTAATAACTTTTGTTAGAGTGAACCGATTTTAATGAAATATAACCTAAATGTTAATCCAAGAAACAGGCTATAAATTACTGTCCACTTCCTCCAAATCTCTTCGGTAGTTTTCATTTGATACGCGGTCAAACATACAGACAAACCGACAGACAAACAGACAGACAAAAGTTCCAAAAATAATAGAAATGGATTGTGTTACCGATTCTGAGTCCCCCAAATCAGTTTTTTTGTAAATATAAGCAATGTACAGACACGGCTCATTTACATTCTTATTATATGTAAGATATGTAAAATCATTAGGTATATGATACTGCAATACCGCGTAACTAACACTTGGCAGTAAGATTCATTTTTAATGTCACCACCACCACAGGCTATGAGGTTAAATTTTCAATGTTATTTCATTTGAAAATGAACCTTACAGCCAAGTGTTAGTTACGCGGTATTGCACTATCCCCGACGAATATATCATCGTAGCTGCCCGGCCCGGCTTCGCCCGTTTTCCCGTAGCAATGAAGCATTTTCCCGCGGTAAAAAGCAAAAGTTCATCAGGGATAATGTTGGCTTATAATGGTGAAATAATTTTTCCAGTCGGTCCAGTAGTTTCGGAGCCTATTCAAATCTTTCCTCTTTATAATATTAGTGTAGATGTAGATGGAGATAATCATCAAACCACTATATTGACAGGGATTTCAAATCACAATGAGAGAAATACTGCCTCATTAGCCAAGTGGTCCTGAGCGCGACTGCTACGCTAGAGGTCCTGGGTTCGATTCCCAGGTCGAGCAAAGTGTTATTGGGTTTTTCTATGAAATTCCTAGTAGCAGCTCGGAGTTAGGAATTTGTGCCCGGTTAATGGCAATAGGCTCGCCCCCTATTACATGGGACCTAAACATACCGGCGAACTGTGGGTGTACATTAGTACGCCTCTGCCTAACCCCAAAACAGGCGTGATGGTATGTTATGTTATGAGAGAAATAATGGTACCTATACACCACCTACCTAATGCGGGTTGGCAGACTTCACACGTCTCCCAATGTTTTCCTTCGCCGTTTTAGCTCGTGAACTTTTACTGACACGACTTCGATAAGTGAGAAGTACATGCCTTGGATACGAACCGAGACCTTTGACATGGCCAAAAGGCATATCACAAGACAATCACCGCACTATAATATGTACACAGTACAATAATATGTATACATGTTCTACAATGTTTACAGTTCAGGTAGTCGGTGCGGTCATTTGGTCGGATCTGGAGGCAGGGCAGTGCCCCCGCCAAGTTAAGCATCTTTTGTTTTGACCACTGACTTCCGAAACTGTTTTGCACATTACATTATTTTTATTATAATTTTAAAGACGGTTTTACTTTTTGTTAAAATGGTCCCACAATGATAATATTAAGGGCAATTGCACCAACTTCTTAAATATGTTTAACATACCATCACGCCTGTATTCCCCGAAGGGTTAGGCAGAGGCGTACTAATGTACACCCACAGTTCGCCGGTATGTTTAGGTCCCATGTAATAGGGGGCGAGCCTATTGCCATTTACCGGGCACAAATTCCTAACTCCAACCTGCTGCTGAACGAATTTCATAGAAAAACCCAATAACACTTTGCTCGACCTGGGAATCGAACCCAGGACCTCTAGCGTAGCAGTCGCCCTCAGTGCCACTTGGCTAATGAGGCAGTTGTAAGATGTTTTAATTGTATATAAACACAATTTCTCATTGAATTTTTGTGTTTAAGTACAATTTAAACATATCTAAAGTTGGTGCAAGTAGCCCTAAGGTCCACTTGCACCAAATTCTTATATATGTTTAAATTTCATTTAAACACAATTTTTCATACAAATTTTGTGTTTAAATATAGTTTAAACACATTAAGGAAGTTGGTGCAAGTGGCCCTTAGTGTTTTTATATTTTATTTATGTATTAAGTGTATTTATACTTTATTTATGTATTAAGTTAGTCAGACTCCAAGACGTCACCACCAAGCAAGTCCGTTTTTTTTTTAGTTTTTTTTTAAAAAGTCAGTTATTTTCGCGAAACGAAATCCTCTTACGAATTGCCTACTTACCTGAAAGGCAGTAAGGAACCGTATTGTAACCCATCCCCGCACGGGGAATACTTGAAACAATACTCGGTTTTTCTCTTCACTACGTTAGCACAAGGTAACTTTTGCTTTGTACATACGATCTGTTAGACAGTTGTATGTGTGTAGGTAATTAAATCAATTCTGTTTCAACCAACTAGATACTGTTGAACATTTTCAAGGACGTAATTTAAACACAAAGATCCATTGTATTCATCTCATGTCAGTTTGCTTTGTAAAAAAAATATACAACATAGCATTACGCCTGCATTCCCCGAAGGGTTAGGCAAAGGTGTTCTAAGAAAGGGGTTTTCTCCGTGGAAGAGCCATGCTTCGGCCCGCATGGGGCGGGTCGACCGAATCGTCGAATGATACCACCGCGGTCTCACTAAAAAACAACATGTATGTTGTGTTTTGCCGAGTGAGTGAGGATACCGGAAGCCCAAACCCTTTTAAAAGGTGGACAACGCACTTGCGACTCCTCTGGTGTTACGGGTGTCCATGGGCGGCGGTTATCGCTTACCATCAGGTGATCCGTATGCCCGTTTGCCACTTTCATTTGGTATGTAATAGATGTGGAATTTAGATTTGAGAACACTTACATAAACTTAAACATCACCAACAAGAGACGCAATTTTTTGTCAATTATTTCCTTAATATAATCTAGATTTTTCAATACTAGTATTGCTAATAATTTGAATGAACGATTTAGTACAATAAGATTAGCACACAATATTATAAAATGTAGACCAGTCTTCTTCATGTTTTGTCTGGCATTAGCAACTGGTTATGTAATAAAAGATATCCAATCTGAGGCTATCGATATGATCATTAATATTTTATTTTCTTCTGTAAAAAAATCAATAGTCACGTGTACATTATATGTAAAACTAGCTTCTGTCCGCGACTTCGTCTGCGTGGACTTCAGATAAAAAGTAGCCCATGTGTTATTCCAGACTATAATCTATCTCTGTGTCAAATTTTATCCAGATCCGTTCAGCCGTTCTGGCGTGAAAGAGTAACAAACATCCATCCATCCATCCTCACAAACTTTCGCATTTATAATATTAGTAGGAAGTAGGATAGTAGGATCATTTGAGAACGGCTCTATCGATTTGGTTAATTTTTTAGGGTTCCCAAAGGGTAAAACGGAAACCGATGGTACGGAACCCCTCGTGTGGGAGTCCAAATTTGGCCGGTTTTTATTGTTAAGTTGTGTTCGTAATACAATAAAACGGCAACGTTTGTATGACAGTATTGTCAGTTAATTTTTTAAAGCTTATTTTATCGAACTTCAAATAAAAACCTTGAGATTCTTCGGTCTTCTTCGCGACCTTAAACTGTAATAAAGTCCACACTTGAATGTAATTACAGTGGGTCGTACGAGTGTGTAATGTAATTGATTACGGGCGTATGGCACGGGCCGGCACGGTCTGCGCGGGCGCAGGCGTCTGTGCGATAGCGACTGTTGACGCAGGTCAGGGATTGGATTGTGTTACTGTTGTGTAAATTTCTCTGAAAGGATGAGCTGGAATTTTGAGTAAATTTATTTTTTTGATGTTAAAACTCTGCTGTTCGCCTGAGAGGTTGATAATACTTTTCCGATTTGAAGGGTAATATAGCCAGTGCTCTCGTCTGAGTGAGAATGGTTTGTTCCTTGAACTGGGCATATTTAAAATTTATCGTGGGAGAGCCATGCTTTGGCACGAATGGGCCAGCTCGACCGGAGTGGTACCACGGCTCTACAGAAAACCGGCGTGAAACAACCCCTACGTTGTGTTCGCCGAGTGAATCAGGATACCGGAGGCCCAAACCCTTTCAAAAGGCGGGCAACGCACTAGTGACACCTCTGGTGTTGCGGGTATCCATGGGCGGTGTTAGTCGCTTACCATTAGGCGATCCATCTGCTCCTTTGCACCCCTATGTCATCTGAAAAATACTGTCTTATTGATTACCTACTAGCCTGACAAAATCTGTACTGCTTTTGTAAAAACATAATTCGAAATCACCTCTAAAATACAAGACACAACTAAACGCTAAGATCTGAAGTTTAAATACTTGACTGCGATAAGCAAACGTAAACAGTACGATTCAAATGAGTGGCAAAAATCAGTTCTATCAAACAGGTGTTCAGCTGTAGTTAAAGTACCTAATTGTTATATTTTCAGCTGTTGTTAACGTTTTTTTAACAAAAACTAAGTACCTACTTATTTATTGAATTTAACTGTCTGATTAGTCTAGTAGTCTTAAGCGCGACTGCTACGCTAGAGGTCCTTGGTACGATTCTTAGGTCAAGCAACTGGTTTTGGGTATTATCTATGAAATTCCCAGTATATCCAAAAATGTGATTTTTAAAATTCTTGTCTATTTGTTACGGGTTGGAGCAAAAACTACCTACTGAATAGATTTTAATTTTGTTATCACTGTTATAAAAAGTATATGCTCCAAAATAAAAAAGTTTTTTTTAATTAAAAAAAAAATTCTTATCTCTGTTAATTAATCGGGTCCTGAGATACAGCTTGACCTCTCTGATGTATAGAGAGAAGAAGATATAAAGAAGATACAAAGAAGAGATCATCACTGCTCGTTTTTGAGCTTCAAGTGAGCGAAGCCGCCGGGCAGAAGCTAGCATATTAATAAACCTACAAGACCTGAGACGATTTACTAGTAATAGGTTTGCTCGTGATATACCTGCTAATGTACCCGTAGTTATCTGTAATTTTGGAATACACCTACTATAGCTTCAGGTGAGCGAAGCCGCGGGCAAAAGTTAGTGATAAAAGATTAGTGTAAAGCACCAATAACTTTCACTATCAAAATATATATCCGGGGCTTCGCTGCTTACCGTCGCATACGCATAGGACCTACTATTACAATAAACTAATTGTGTCACAACTAACCAACATGGCGATCACTTACGACAGGTGTGTACAATGCATTCATTATTGAATCACAACACGTGGCATCAATTAAACAACTGCGTCTTGTTATTGTTCCGTCGCATCGTAGTTTGGATAATTCATTCAATATGAGTTATTATCATCATGCTAAGCAGGCCCGTATTTCCCCTTAGGCCCACAAGGCCCTTGCCTAGGGGCCCAGCCAGCCTAGGGGCCCCAGTTCCAGTGGCGGAACCTGCGTACAAGCTCAAAGGCCTAGGGGCCCAGCCAGCCTGGGGGCCCCAGTTCCAGTGGCGGAACCTGCGTACAAGCTCAAAGGCCTAGGGGCCCAGCCAGCCTAGGGGCCCTAGTTCCAGTGGCGGAACCTGCGTACAAGCTCAAAAGCCTCAGCTCAAAACTTTATTTAAAAAAAATATTGAAAGGATATTACGCATTCGAGCTATTTAAAAGTTAGTGATCTTATTGTGGACACACTGCCAGGACTCGTCTCCCAATTTATCAAATAAATAGACGTCACCTAAGAAAGAGTTGAGTTACGGTCGTTTATCTTACTCGCACGCGCGTGCACTTTAACATATCTTTACAATGCACATATTCAGAAAGTACTCATTTACTAGGCTATACACAGCTACAGAAAGTGTCTCTTAAAACCTTTGACTATCTTAGATCAAAGCTTAAAATTGAAAGTACCTAACTTTTTAATATGGTATACCTGACATATCGTTGGTCTTAGGCGATCGAAAATTAGGGGGAAGCCTTGGCGTTCAGTTTGGACTTAGCGAAGGCCTTTGATCGGGTATGGCACAAAACGCTTCTTTCGACGCTTTCTTCCTATGGGCTTCCCGAGAAACTATGCGAATAAGTCACCAGCTTTCTTGCAGACAGAAGCATGAAGGTCGTAGTCGACGGTGAATGCTCGGATTCCACACTTATAAATGCTGGTGTCCCTCAAGACTGTGTGCTATCGCCTACTTTGTTCCTCCTCTATATCGTCGACTGCCAAGATATATCAAACCGACGAATTAAGAACCTCCTCTTTTTTGAAGCCGGATGAAAATGGAATGATTTCGAGATGGGGGAGGGGCCCCCAAATGTCAAGTGCCTAGGGGCCCTGGCCCGCTAAATACGGGCCTGATGCTAAGACAAGGATTTTTACCTATATTCTCTTCTTCTTCTCTTCTAAATAAAGCTGAAGAGTTTGTTTGTTTGTTTGCTTGAACGCGCTAATCTCAGGAACTACTGGTCCGATTTGAAAAATTATTTCATTGTTAGATAGCCCATTTATTGAGGAAGGCTATAGGCTATATATCATCACGCTGCGCGGTCGAAGTCGCGGGCAGAAGCTATATTAAATAAAATAATGCTCCGGATAAATTTACTAATAAAACACGAAAAAGTATCTCGGACATCGGACATCACATTAACACCCATTAATGTGCATCGTTAGCAATGTGTGTTTCCGTGTCAGAATCCCACAAATATCTACAAACGGAAGTCCACGCGCCATGCGAATCGATACCGAATCTCGGCCGACTCGAATTAATTCGATACCGAACTTTCTTGCGCAACACTAGTTACTCAATCGATGATCAGTCAATTTTAAATATCTTCGAATCATTTTCATGAATAATTAAATGCTGATTTGTTAAAAGTAGGGCGAAACTTGACCCGCCTGTTTTGAATGAAATAGATTAGACAGACATTTGAAGTTAATTATTTAACATACATCACACCTATATTCCAAGGAAGGTTAGGCAGAGGTATTATGATGTACTACACCCACAGTTGGCCCATATATTTAAGTCCCATGTAACAAGGATCAACAATACACACCCATAACCAACACATCACCTATCGAGTTTTATTTTATTTTAAATTAATTATTAAACCTTGTATTAAATTACACGGAATGTGTACAAATCACAATAAACCTTCGGGGAGGTTTATCCCTTAGAGGAAAATTAAAAAAACAAGGAGTCTCTTGCCATTAGTAGATAATATTACAATTTGTGCGTTTAGTCTCTGCCTACCCCAAAGAGAGATAGGCTAATCTATAAAGATGTCAAATCTGAGTGCAAGTATAGACTATCTACAGTTTAAACTTCATAAAGAGACGGACATACTGGGCCCTCATTCCAATATTCTTTACGCCACTTTAATTTCCGTTTTTGAGAGAGACTGCTATGCTACAGGTCCTGGGTTCGATTCCCCGGTCTTCTATAAAATTATATGGAGTTTTTCTATGAAATTCTTAGTAACACCTCGGATTTGAGAATTGTGACCGGTTAATGGCAATAAGCTCACCCCCTATTACATGGGACCTATAGATAGTCAAAGGACCTAAACATACCGGCGTACTGTGGGTGTACCAATAATAAGTACATCTCTGCGTAACCCTTCGAGGAATACAGACGCGATGGTATGTATGAGATATTAAAAAGTTTAGCAGTATCTTTAAAATGTCAAAGTGAAGATTTATTTCGATGTACCAAAAACAACAAACACGCTACCCGTAATCAATTCGCCGAAGTCAAACAATTATAAAACGCGAAAATACAAAACATAAAACAGGTTTGACAGAAATAAGAATCCAATTAAAAATTCATATAAGATTCCCTGTCAGAGTACAGCTAAGATTATAACTCTAACCCACACGCTGCTAGGAAGAAACGCAGGTTGTAAAAGTCCACAAAACCCAGTAACTTCGGAGCTTTGGCAGTAGGATTGGAAGCTGTGATTCCGGCTAAAACTGGACATGTGGCAACCCTACCCGCTGGAGCAGGCAATGGCCCCATTGCCTGATCGGGCGACTAGGACTCCAGGTTAGGCGCCCGGACATAGCTCATAGAGGCTGGAGTTCTATCTGCACCATCGGGTAGTGTTGCCAATTGTGTCCCAAATTATTGTATAATTATTATACAAATTATTGTTTAAGATGCCGAAAGAAAGCGCTTGAGCGACTCACGCGGACATACATGTTTTTTTTTCTCTTTTAAACACTTATGTCAGGGTTTCAGGTCAAATAGCGCCGCATACAGGGAAAAGTATCTCGGTAACCCTCGTACTCTCCGAGAGATCGCCAGCAAAATTACCCGCTTGATGGCGTTTCTTGAGGAGTTGGTATTTAGCGTGCGGGTGGCAAATCTTCCCACCCGCACGCTAAATACCGCCGGAAAATAGCCCGCTATATACATATAGCATATCATGCCATAGATACATACGAACGCTAGATACATTGCAAAAACTAGAGAAATTTGGAACGGAGTATAGAAACAGCTGGTGATCTATTTTTTAGCAGTTTACACAGATGCATTTGTCGTACCAACTTCAGACATTTCTTGTGTTTTCTTTGAATGACTATTTTGTCTTTCTTGTTTTTGAGTAACATAGAAAACACAAACACTTTGTGGATTTTATCGCATCCTATTTAGGTACTTTCGGACACTTTTAATTAAAATTTAACTTTTAATTTAAATACAAATTTTGCAGAAGATTATGTAGGTACCTTGTGTAGACCGTAGGCGTTCCCTGGAGATTTTTTTCAATTCTGGAGAATTCACTGGTCTAAGTACAGCAGTGAATGAATACGGGCTAATGATAATGATGCATTGTAGGATATCTAGGCACAAACTAAACTCTATCTAATCTATGTTTTATTAACTAGACACCTTCCTAAAGTATTAAATGAAGACATAATTTTGCACATGAGAAATGTAGTTTATATTAACAGAGATAGAGACGTATAAAAAGTTTGTAAACGCCATACTATCACGCCTATATTCCCCAAAGGGTTAGGCAGAGGTGTACTGTACATCCATGCCATTATATTTAGGTCCACTGTAATAGGACACTTGAGTATTGCCATTACTCAGACTCAAAGCCAAACAATAAGCTAGGTACTACTGAGAATTTTATTTAAAAAAATACTCCTTAACCTGGACATTGAACCCAAGGCCACTAAATACAGTCGCGCAGAACCTATGTATAAGGCACTTATTATGTAGATGCTTAAAGCAACAGCAGTCATTCGTGTATAAAAAGAAAACCTAGTTACCTATAGATTGCTAAAGTGAGCAATAATTACAAACGATCTGCAGCCAACCTAATACCAATCCAAAAAAAGATAATAGACATGAAGAAATGCCGACATCTTCTCGACTAGTTGTTAGTAAACTGTATGACGTAAGCCGTAAGAACTAGCCAACCTTACTAACACGGTCAACAGATGTAATGTAACCTAACTGCTGCAACACTATCGTAGTAGAATATCAATTGTGACTCACTTTACTATAACATTTTTTTTTATTTATAGGATAGGGGAGCAAACGAGATGACGGATCACCTGATGGTAAGCGATAACCGCCGCCCATGGACACCCGCAACACCAGGGAAGTCACGAGCGCATTGCCGGCCTTTTAAAAGGGTTTTGGCCTCCGGTATCCTCACTCACTCGGCGAAACACAACGCAAGCGTTGCTTCACGCCAGTTTTTTGTGAGGTCGTGGTATCACTCCGGTCGAGCATGGCTCTCCCACGTCATAAAATTGCATTAGATAAAAAAATTGTGCCTAAAAATCCATTGAAATAAATCTTCGTTTTACGGATTTTATCGCGTTGTATTGATATTATTTAATTCCCGACGTTTCGGATTCTTTGCAGCATCCATGGTCACGGGTAAACTGAGGTGTTAGACGTTAATGTTAAAATTACTAACAGCTGGCGTACATTTTTGTTTATTATTAACGATCGAATAAATAGATAAAATGATAAAATGCGTAAAAGTTTTATTTCAGTGTCTAATATTCGCGTACCAAGTGTCAGATATCAGTACCTATGTAAAAGATCTACTTAGAACAGCTTTTTATTTACCCGACTGCACAGGCCTCAGTCGCATGTGATATCTGGCAAAGAGCACTACGAGAAGATGGTAGATTACAGCCTAACCTCACTCGTTTTGAAATGCCCTGACATTTTGGGGTAGGATTGTAAATGGGTTGATGCTGATGTTCAAAGAATTCGTTTTTTTATCAGTCTATGTCAACAATCAAACAACCGAGCCATTTGTTGATGCCCATGGACACCTGCAACCCCAAAGGAGTTGCTGATGAGTTACCAAGCTTTAAGAGCCTGTGGACTGCAGCTGCGGCTGTCAGAGCCACAGCAACCTAGAGAGAACTGGCTCTCATCCGCAAAAGTCGAAACACACACCAAAGTGCTTTAAAACAGACTCCGACGTGAGGGTGGTCGCCAGCCAGTCAGACCCTAAGAGGTCGTACCACCTAGCAAGTCAGATATTTTCTCGGCTCTTACGAGATGCCTAGTATTCTAAACTCTAACCCGTCCCCACACTGGTTAGATTAGAATACACTAGAGTTAGACATAAATGTTTTCCACTGTTAAATACGGACAAATTAAATCTTCTTTGCTTATCAAGTGACGGTAAAGAATTGAAGGTTCAAATTACACACAATTCATAAAATTTTAAGATTTCTTTTGAGATCAACCTAGGTACTTATAACAATGAAATATACGATTTTTTGCATTACGCGGGAACATCTTATTTGTATATAGGTACCATTTTTCAGTTTATCTATTATATCATACAAAGCTCACAATAGCTCTGTGTAGCCAGGCGTCCACAACAAATGGTAACGTATGATTTATTGAGTTTTCTATTACGTTACATTAGAGCCGCATGTTAATAATTATTTAACAACACGAATATGAGATAACAACTCCATTCCAGTTTTTGTTACTGTTGTAATTGTTTTGGAAAGTTACAAAAACAAGTTTGATATGAGAAAACTTTTGAAGGGCAGCGCGTTTATAAGTATCTTGTGTCTTATCTAGTTGCAGAATTCTATAAATAAATCTTATATTATATTTTGTTATGTCTAGTATAATACATCAAATCATAATGGGGGTCCAGTTCTAGAACTCCAAAAAGAAAAAGTGTGTTTCATGATTTAAGTGGATGCAATCAAATATCTGGAATTTGCACAAGTTCAAGTTCAAATGTTTTTATTTCAAATAAGCTTTTACAAGCATTTATGAAACGTTATGCTTCTAGTTGCACGGTTCCAAAAGGTTGATCCTATGGAGAAGAATCCGGCAAGAAACTCCATAGACACTCTTTTAAAAATAAAGTTACAATCTTCACGCAGGTACAATATTGCGATAGCAGCTTGTGTGAACATTGAAGGTTTATGTCTAAGTGGAAGAGGTCGATGTAAAAATAAAAAATAAACTATGTGGAAAACACACACATCGTCAAAGTATATAAAACTAGGTGTCCACTTAGACATGCTACAATTTACTCACATTTACAAGTCCTGTTTATAAAGTTGGGGACAACAATACAATACAAAAAGTTATATCTATTTTACTATTTTATAATAATTATTTTATTTACTTACATTCTAAATATTTAGATGCCAACATACCTACATTAAGAAAATGTCCTGAACACCATTATTACTAACTTGCTTTTATTTATTTGAAGAAATAGTCCAGTCTTAAGCACTAAGGAAGTCATAAATACCGAGTTCTCGACCTGTTACACATTTAAACACATATTTATTATTGATAAGCTTGGATCCAAAACCTGTTTTACTTCTCGTTTATCTTGTTCGTTCGTTATCTATGGATATTCAGTGAACGAGGCTTTGGTATTTAGAAAATACACACTATTTGTAACTGTTAATTAATTTACTGCCTCGTTAGTCTAGTGGTTTCAAGTGCGACCGCTACGCTAGAGGTCTTGGGTTCGATTCCCAGGTCGAGCAAAGTGTTATTGGGTTTTTCTATGAAATTCTCAGTAGCAGCTCGGAGTTTGGAATATGTGCCCGGTTAATGGCAATAGGCTCGCCCCCTATTACATGGGACCTAAACATACCGGCGAACTGTGGGTGTACCTTAGTACACCTCTGCCTAACCCTTAGAGGAATACAGGCGTGATGGTATGTTATGTTATCGCGTTGTATTGAAATTGCCGACGTTTCGGATCCTTTAGTCTACCCGTGACCATGGATGCTGTATATCCGAGACGTCGGGAATTAAATAATATTACTACAACGCGATAAAATCCGTAAAAAGGGGTTTAATTTCAGTGTCTAATATTCGCGTAAGTGTCAGAAATCAGTACCTATATTAAGTATTTTACGTTGTGTTCAGTGAAAACCGACACACGTCGGGTGCGTTCGATTTAACGTTCGTCTACAAAACGTGTTTGGAATCTTGTTACAACAATATGAACAGCCAGTTCTCCTATTAAAATAGTTGTGCTGCTTTATGATTCAGTTTATGAGTAATTTCGTTAAACACCATAAATTCCTGTGCATTCATGAAGTTTATAGTTACTTCGGTCCCTTTCAGATTTTATTATACCGAGGTAAATACTAGTACTACCTCCACTGTACAGCTGTACTTCATCCGAGAGATGTAGGTATAGGACAGAAGTTAGATTTGAACAAAAGCTTTTCAAGTACATAAATCTAATATTTGAAAATGCGTCCTTTTGATTGGGGTAAGATATTTCTTTATTCCTCATTAAGATTACAATCGCTTACATGAGAAACAATTTAAACACTTAACTAAAATAATATTAGCTAGCGTACATAGTTTACAAAAGCAGGCACACAAAAATATATTATTTATAGATTAAATTTTAAAATGACAGTTGTTTTTATTTTCAAACCATCTCTATGGTCGAAGTTCATCCAAGTTCAAAAGTAGTCGTGAAAAAATAACAGTCAATCAAATAAACTTACTTTCGTTTAAATCATGTGTATTTAGGTACCATATTATTACATCTAGGCTTCAATAAATTTTTCAAAGTGAAAAAAATCTTATGGCTTCGCATTGGTTTAAGTTCAAACTCGCCCTGTGATTGGAGAAGGTAATAGCCCCAAGGCTTACCTGTGTCTTTTTAAAATCATTTAATCTCAATATTCCTTTGACATCGTTGTCATAAAAATGTAAGATACAAGTCGAGATATCCTAATGATTACTAAAAAAAAGACAAGGTTTTGTTAATGTCATAGGTTTTTATCCTCTTTTTCCTTGTATTTGCTGGCATAACAAGAGATGCAATCGCTAAAAAAATAATAGCTTAAAAAACCAACAGTTACTTAATATAATGACCGTTCATGATAATAAAATGTCACAAGTATTGCATTGCATATAACTACCGGTAGTACACGCAATAGATTGATTGAATGACATTTTAATTTATAATTTAGTCTTCAGACTGCGGAGCTTAAAATATCTGCATCAAACTTGATGTAGGACATCATATTCTTTAGCTGATATAGTCTTAGTAGATGAGTGTAGATATAGTGGGAGAGCCAAGAGGTGTTTCTTCGGCACGAATGGGCCAGCTCGACCGGCGCGATACCACGGCCTCACAGAAAACCGACGTGAAACAACGCTTGCGTTGTGTCTCGCCGAGTGAGTGAGGATACCGGAGGCCCAAGCCCTTTTATAGGGCGGGCAAGGCATTTGTGACTCCTCTGGTGTTGCGGGTGTCCATGGGCGGTTATCGGTTACCATCAGATGATCCGTCTGCTCGTTTGCCCCCTATCCCATAAAAAAAGATCATCATTATTATCGTCATCATCATCATCATCGGCTTCTCTTTTGGTTAGAAGAACCAGATACGGCTGAATATCAGTAATTTCCACGAAGTGACAGACAGACCGGAGGTCAGACCTTGGTAACGCAATTTCTGAACAAGGATAGATTCAAAGGATAAACTGGTTCAAATTAGATATTTATTCCACAATCACGGCAAGGCTGTTTGCTGCACATCGGCGAACCTCATTCTCAAACACTGTAGGTAAGTGGTATGTCCAAGAATTGACTGATGAAAAGAAACGAGAAAATGCTGATATTATTATTATTCTACCTAGGACTATACAGGAACCAAACTTTGGTTAGATAAATATCATCTTTTTACAAGACAATAATATCAGTTTACAAAATGTTCCGCGTCCCTGACTCACAAAGGCACAAGTAACATCGCACGCGCAACTCTCGTACCTATTGCTTAGAGCAGTTTTTTTTCTATTTATTGTTCATCAGCTGTTAACGAAACATTATTTTCTTAAAAATGTATGTAACACATGCGTTTGCTCACAGATAATTATAGTACCTAACGCAATGGTTTGGTTTTAATTGGCACATTGCATATTTTAGGGCATGATTGTTAGAGGATTTCGAGTTACACATACGAGTACATAGATAGACTGTTACGATAATATAATGGAGTTTCTTGCCAGTTGTTCGCCATGGAGCCCACTTTTTGGAACCGTGTAGCTAGTTTTGAACTCCTAGGGAATTCATGGCAGACATGATGACAGGGTATATTAATAAATCTACAAACCTGAGACGATTCAGTAGTAATGGGTTTGCTAGTGATATACCTGCAAATGTACCCGTAGTTATCTGTACTGTGACAGAAATCCAAACTCACAAGCTGGTACTGAGAATTTCATAGAAAAACCCAATAAAAAATTGCGGGTTCGAATCCCAGATCGCATGAGCCCCAGATAAGCATGAGGCCTTCCTCATGCTTAGCAGCCGCCCTTTAGAACATTAGACCTATGTGTCAGTCTCCGAGTCTCCCTAAATCATATTCCAAAAGCTATCTTTGGTGTGCAGGTAACTGATGAAATTATGAAATGTGCACGCCGAAGATTACTTTTAACCAAGGAAGGATTAGGTACCTTTATCATTAAAATAACATATAAGTAATAACGGTTGTTTTCTTTGAGAAACTCATACAGATTATATAATGCTACGTGAATCGTCTGAATAAATTTAAAGGAAACTGTTATGTAGTACTTAGATTCACGTGGCCGATATACCTAATAACTATGTTGATTGTACATAATTATATAATAGCAGCCTCGCTAATTGTGTTCGACTATCCAATATATCCCTCCATATATATTCTATAAAAATATATTCAACATCATCTCAAACTCTCCAACTGAGTCTCCTCTCAAACTGAGGGAGATTAGGCTATCCACCTCAGTGGACTAATGCCGCTTGGCAGGCGACCAGGTAAAGGACGATGGGAGTCGTTGGCAGGCGGCATATATCGAAACCGGAGAGGGCTAAGTTAAGCAGTGGATCTCTTCACAAGTACAAAATGAAGAAAAACTCTCCTCAAAGATTTCCGCACAGAATTAGAGAACTACGGATATATACTTGTTCACATAAAAAAATGGTGAAGTCAGTCATGAAAATCATAGACAAAATGTTTACTAAAACAATAAAACCATAAATCGTAACAGAATAATACAAGATGCGATTGATGGACGCGTGCATTTAATTGGACATAACGGAATCGAACTCTGGAACAGTGAGCGCGAGGCGGAACAACATCGAATGCCAAACACCGTGATACACTTCTGTGCGAGCATGAATCAGGCTTGCTAGGTACATCCGCGCCTAGCAATAAGGCGGGAATAAACATTTTAATATTAAGTACATAAACATGACATAACGAAGGGTTAGGCAGTTATAGTCTAACTGAAGTAAAATTAAACAGCCACGCCGCCAATACAAACCCACCGTACAGGGCGCACGACCCGGACAAATAATGTGCTATTCCAACCACCGTAAACCGGCCATAGGTCTTTTTCTTATGGAATAGGGGAGCAAACGAGCAGACGGATCACCTGATGGTAAGCGATAACCGCCGCCCATGGACACCCGCAACACCAGAGGAGTCACAAGTGCGTTGCCCGCCTTTTAAATGGTTTTAAAAGGCGGGCGGTTTTGGGAAGTCCGTCCGCCCATCAACACCCACGACGAAACGAAACATGAACGAAGCACGCGTTTATACACTACGCCGGCACTACACTACTCGCGAAGTTAAGCGAAGACGATAGATGTAGGCACTTCGGTTCGCTCCGTGCAATCTCGCCTCGCCCTGGACAATTGGAAATTAAAACATTTATTTACTGAACGAATTTTCATGCGGTCGCAAATAGACAGAGTGATTCATGAGGAAGGTGTAAAACATCACGCTATGACCCTTAGGAACGGGGCAACGCGGGGAAAACCGCGGGCGAAGAGCTAGTATTGGCTATAGTAGGAAGCAAGTGCAAGATCAGCATTCATTCCCTCAACGCCTCTGCCCCACTTCTCGAATACCGCTGTAAGTGATAAATACCTGCCGATAATTAATTTCAAAGAAAGTTATTGGTATTGCTATTCCAGTGTAAATAGCGTTAATGATTCTGAAGGCTAATTAGAAGTGTATAGTGCGTTGTTTTGTTGATAATTAAAAGAAGTCATTTTAACCAAGTTAATTGTAATATATGATGATGGATAGCAAGATCAGTAGTAGAGATTGTACCAATTTGCTTAATTTCACTTATTCGATAATTAAAATAGACTTTATGCACAGGTATTATGATGTATTTTATTTATAGAACCAATCTAATTGGTATCTATCTAACAACAATTATGTGCGAATATTTATTAATGTAAGTAAAAAAAACTAAAATAATTAAATGAGCGTCCATCATTATTTTTTTAATTGTTAAAGTTTCTGTTATAAGCTTGTATCGGCACATCCATATTAATTCAAATTTGTGAAATTCTGTAAATTTCACAAATTTAATGAATTAACAGAGAAGTTTGGCCAACACAAAAAAGCAAGTCTGCAACTGTCAGTGTTAACCTCATTAGTTTGTTTAATTCATTTAATTTCTTGTAACGTTGATTATTTTGCTCATCAGATTTCTGAAAAATAAATGCATGACAACAAAACGTGACATATGTGCAATTTTAGTCTATTAAATAAAAAATGCCAAGTGCGAGGCGTGATTATTGAAAAAAAAATTTCAACATTTTGCATGCCTAAGTAAATTTAATTAAACACTAGTTATACAGGTAGCTTTTATCGGTACATAATTTAAAGGATCTCGTAACTTCTGGAATTAACAGACGTAATTTTATTATTTTATTATATTTGTTCTGTTCTCTTACTTATTCGAGTCTATCGCAAGTTTTTGTTAGTCAACAGAACCAGTTCTCTCAATATTGATAAGCTGTCCCGGTGATAAGAATCTTCCCGATAATCTCTCCTCTAGCAATAACCTACTTATGTAGACTGAAAATTATCTTAAAAATTCAAATCAAATAAAAAAAATTGAATTGAATTTTTACGATAATTTATGTAGGTAGGTATGTATACTAAGGGCCTCTTGCACCAACTTCTTAAATGTGTTTAAATTGTATTTAAACACGAAATTTCTATGAAAAATGTTTAAATACAATTTAAACATATTTAAGAAGTTGGTGCAAGCGGCCCTAAGTCTTTAATTTTAAAAGTCATCAGCAAATTTTTATTAACTGTTAAAGTAATTATAAATACGGTTTTAATATTCCACAATACAACTTGTGTAAATAAGGTCCATACAACACAACGCAAACGTTTACAACTTTAAACTTTCAAGGTAAGGAACACAATCCTTTCTAGTTCTATGTTCTAAATTTAAAATCCGAATTAAGAACCTGCCTCCAAACCAGTCGTGAGCACTACTCACGAATTATCAAAGAAAATTAATTCAATTCATTCGATAAAAACAACAAAGCAATATCATGTTAGGTACGTGCTTAAAAAATAAATTAAAAACATTATCACGTGTTTACCTCGGCTGACTGTCCCTTAGATCCGGAATGTGGCACCACAATCAAAAGAAAAAATGAACTCAACACGAACACACAACACTCAGTTTACTAACACTAAAAAAAGTTTGTTTATCACACTTTTTCGAAAACAGGGCGTGGAACGGCGTGTTATTTCGTAAGTCCGTTGGCGGGAAAACGCGTGCGTTGAGAAGCGCGCGCGCGAACCGACTGGCTCGACCACCGGCCAACGTTGAACAAGACCACAAGACGCACCGAGATAATCGTTGCATTCTGCCATCGGTATTAGAAAACGAATAAATCACATAGATACGGTGTATTTGCTAATGCAGCATAGTCCGACTGAATGCGCTTGGCAAATGCAATATGGGGTCGACCTGAAAGCAGCGCGCTAAGAAACAATTTACGGTGTTTTTTAATTAAACTGAAACACGATTTTCGTGTTAATTGTAGCTATTCCGACCCTGTTGTTCCGCTTCTGAATCCGACGTGTGGCAGCGATCAGTAGGTTAAAATACACAAATTGTATCTTGCCTGCATTGCAATCTCGGCAGCGAACTTGGCCCTGAACGAACGTGATCATTCCATTCCTGATGTGAAAAATACTTGTTTGTCTCATTACTGCATACATGCAGTGAACTTGAAACATAAATAGGTACCTATATTAAAATTAAAAATCTTAATGAAGTCTGTGAGCCGTGCTTAAAGTAACTGTTATTGACCCGAAGAAGGCCTTTGACAGCCACGTTCAGTATGTAAATAAAATGTGTAGGTATCTGGGGCAAAGTAATACGTTAATGTTCCCAGTTCGAAAACAGTCTATTGAGAATTGTGATTACTACTAGAAATGATAAAAGAGTAGGTGTCCCCCAAGGTTCGTATTTGGGTCCAGTGTTGAATTTTTGATGGATACAAAACTCGATACTGCAGTTTGAATCGTTTAGTGGAGTATTACAGGCCTTATCTGGGTCAGCATTTATCCTAGAAGATATTGCTCTTTCGAGTGGCACGTCAACACATTTAATGCAAATATAAATAAAAAAATATATTTATTTGCATTGCAAAGTGACTACGATAACTTTCGGTTTTTATTGATTTTTGGAAGGACGGGGTAAAGAAACAAAATGTCGTTATCAACTCATTTAATCACAATTCATTTGGTTTTACACTATTTGTACAATAAAAGGTTAAAAATAAAATAAATTATAGGGTTAGGTCAAAATGTGCAAAAACAGAAGTGACTTCCTGTTGGAGTGAATAAGACCCGAAAAGTAAATAATCAGTGGTAAGAGTACCAAAATATATAGAAAATCAATATATATTTACTCTTACCACGTGTTTCAATAGAGCAATCTAAAGCTAGCGACCCCAGTCGCTAGCTTTAGATTGCTCTATTGCATGTTTCATTACATTCAAATGTTGCCACCCAGTGTCCCAACACTGGGTGGCAACATTTGAATGTAATGAAACATGTTACAAAGCGAACATTCTTTTAGTATTCGACCGAGACACTCACCGAATGATTGATAGCCTAGTGATATGACCATTAGACTACCAACTCAGAGTTTGAATCCAAAGCACGCAGCTCTGACTTTTCGAACTTATGTGCGTATTAATAGTTAATTTATCGCACTTAGACGGTGAAAGAAAACATCGTGAGGAAGCCGGAATCCCTTAGATTTTCTCGCGTGTGAAGTCTACTTTAGCGTTTGGATAAATACGAGGGATTAGGCTATTAAGTATTCAGATTAATGGTAGCATTTCAGATTCGATTTTGAGCATCGCATTTCATTACTGCCTCTCTGACTTGTCGAGCATTCGCTTGTAATGTAACGTTAGAGAGTCGAGCATTACATCAGTGACGTAGGAGAACTGAGCATTACAGTGCGAGTGCACAACCTGTAATGTTACAGATTCGTACGCAACTTGAAGAATGTAAAGGTGGGTACTGACCGATGTTATGGCGCGTAATGTAACGTGTTACAAAGTGAGCATTCATGCACCCGGAAACCAGTACGAACACAAAAAGAACGACTAAGTACACAAATGCACGAATGCTCACTTTGTAACGCTACACCGGTCAGTACCCACCTTAATGCTCTACATCGAACTGAAATGTTACATTACAGGCGAATGTTCGACAAGGCAGTAATGCAATGCTCAAAGTCTAATCTTCAATGTTCCCATTAACGAATGAATCGGAGTTAATCTGAAAGCTCCCGGTGGGTGAAGCACCTTAATAATTTAACCTTAATAAACCTTCGTATTCTGAGAGGAAACGCGTGCACAGTGGCTAGCAGTGAGCCAATATAATGGGTTGATGATAAAGACTCCAGTTGCAATATTGCAGCGTAACACACCCGTTGCGAATGTTACGTCACAATAAAATGGTCAAGTCAGTCACCTGTTCTTATTTTTATGGGATAGGGGGACAAACGAGCAGACGGATCGCCTGATGGTAAGCGATTACCGCCGCCCATGGTCACCCGCAACACCAGGGAAGTCACGAGCGCATTGCCGGCCTTTTAAAAGGGTTTTGGCCTCCGGTATCCTCACTCACTCGGCGAAACACAACGTAAGTGTTGTTTTACGCCGGTTTTCTGTGAGGTCGTGGTATTACTCCGGTCGAGCCGTCCCATTCGTGGCGAAGCGTGGCTCTCCCACAGGAAAATGTTCAGGAAAATCGTGACATGTTCAAGCCAACAGAATATCACTACACTAAATAACTACACTACCTAAAACATAGTCAGGTTCTACGAATCTGTTAGGAAATTAATAACATTTACAATAATTAAAACTAGATATAAATAATTTAGTCACACGATAAATTATAATAATTCTAAAAAAACACTGATTTTGGTTTCCACAAAACAAACGCACACTGGTAACTCTGATAATAATTGTAAAATATCTTACACGATAGAAATTATAATCGAAACAAAACAAAAACAGCTTATTGGCGTAGATTGAAACCAACATCATTATCAGATGAAGCGTTTATGCGATATCTTAAGAAAAAAAAACCTTGTCCGACCCGTGAAGGTATTATTTTCGAGATCTATTTTAATTTAATTTAATTAAAAAATAACGTGGAAACCTAATTTACAATACTTACGGGGGCAGCGATATTTTCTTACTCAGTAGGTAATTGTACTGGAAATTAGGGGTCATTTAGGCACGACAATCTTGATTTTATTAAATTCATTAATAATTATGTTGATTTCCTAATGTTTTACCCTTTCGGATCGGACAGGATGTTTTTAACTAGAATCAAGTATTAAATTACCTAGTTGCATCTTCAAAATTTCCTTATAGATCACCAAAATGTAGTTTCCAATTTACGCCAACAATTTTCTTAAAAATGTTTAGGTACCATAATTTCGGAATAAAATTGTCGTTACACATGTAATGTTCGACAGTAAATATTTTTCTAATTGGGATATACCAGTCCCAGTATAAGGCATAATATATTAAATTTCCTAAAATTTACTACATAAAAAATTCGTAAACAGACTCAAAATTAAATAGTACAATGTATATATATAGTACAAATGTATGCAAAATTGTACAATATTATCAAAATATTTGTAAAAAAATTACAAATGTAAATTCTGCCGATATTTTATTTAATAAGGCAACATTTTTATTTTTAGGACTTATTTCAACTACACTGACATTATAATTGTAAAATTTTAGTACCATGTCGGGGATTATCCGTCGAGATTACTATGAGGCACAATAGTACCTAAAATACTTGGCCGAGTGGGGGTAGGTCACGCACTGCTGACGCATTAATAAATAAATTAATAAACAAATATCGTTTAGCTGAGCCCGCCAAATTCAAATTGCTATTGGTTTTTCGCAATTTGTACATCTATAACACATTCTAGATCCATAGCTCTAGTAATTGCGCCATTAGCTATACAATATTAACAACTGATCATTAAAAACTTTGCTTAATAAACGTTACAGAAGCTAAATGTAGGGTCAATCGTAAATTTTGGGCAATATTTTATATGTACAAATTGCGAAAACCCAATTGTAATTTGAATTTGGCGGGCTCAGCTAAACGAGCAGCCTTAATATACAAAAAGTAAAATACAAAAACACATCATAAATTATATTTGTACTGTCGTTAAAATATTATTGTGTCAGCCTCAATGGAGTTTCAAAACAATTACGAAATACCATGTTTTGTAAGAATTTGTATCTATTATAATACGTCGCCTAAAAATTCCATGTCTAGCCAATCGTATGAGTGAGCGGGAGAGAAGAATTAAAAAAAATCTTCGCTCCTAACATTGATCCCGGAGAAATTGCTGTGTCCTTTTTAGCTGTTCAGGTTCAGTAGTAACAACATTTAAAAAGGTTTTGGTCGCCTAAAAATTCCTTGTCAAGCCAATCGTATGAGTCAGCGGGAGTGAAGAATTAAACAAAAACCTTTGCTCCCAACATTGATCCCGGAGAAATTGCTGTGTCCTTTTTAGCTGTTCAGGTTCAGTAGTAACAACATTTAAAAAAAACATTAGGCTAATGAATACCTAAATACCGAATAAATATTGCTGCAGTACAATTCCAAGAGTTTTAAACGTTTTGAAAAACCGCTGAGGCGTAAACACGACACATTGGAATGATTTAGCATTAAAATTATGATCAAAACACACTGGTACATAATAATAAATATACACTCAATTTTAAAAATAAGAAAGTATTTTACGTCTACATTTAAATTGTTTTTTTCTGTACTGGTAAATGTCACATGTACTAGGATATCAGATCGCGAAAGATCTCTCATAATTTTATGAGTATTATAGTTCAAGAAGGTGCAAAAGTAATAGTTTGACTTTTTAAGGCGATAATGATTTGTGCATCATAGGATGCTAATGATGATATATTTTTTAATTCTTTTAAAGGTAAGTATATTTTGTATTTCTCTTGAATGTTCTTTTTCAGGGTCATGGTCAGCTCAGACTACAAAATCCCCAAGGAAAAAGTCTAAAGCTGTCAAATCAGGTCTTAAAATTCGCCAATAAATCTCATTGAAAATTCCTCATTCTTGTTGAGCATAGCGCTCAAGTTACGTTTGCTTAACAAATGTTCCACTAACGAAACGAGTGTTAAAATTATTATACCGGTATTTTACACATTATTTAATTTTGATAAACGTTTGGTGGTTTGCGTGTCATGACTGAATGTACTTACTTCCAATATCTGCTGTAGGGTCGACAAAAAGTGTCACAATGGCTAGTTTTATCATACAATAAGTATTAAAAACTTTTTTATAAGAAGTTGTTTTGACCAGGGTGCCGAGTCTATGTACTATTTAGTTGTGTCAAAATCGTGATTCAGTGACTTCAAAATTGTTGATTTTTGACAGTTTTGTCTACGAAATCTGTCATTTCTTATGTCATTTAGTGCCATTGGACGGTCTGAGTCAATTGAAATAGCAGAATTGGGCCCCAGCAGTGTTGAACATTTGGTATACTTAGCAGGTCTAAAGATGAGATACTCCTGTTCGCTAAGAGTAGAAGGTGAGCACGGCGGCGTGGTTCCCGCGCACGAGCAGCGTGCGGTCGGCGGCGGTGGCGAGCGCGCTGAGCCACGCCAGGTACAGCGGCGCCGGCACCACCCCGCGCCGCCGCGGCAGCGGCAGCGTCACGCACACCAGGCGCGCGCCCCGCGACTGGCTGGCGATCAGCTCGCGCAGCCGCAGGTGCCGGTGTGTGCGGTCCTGCGCCGCCAGCAGGTCCGCCGAGGTGATGCCCGCTAACAAATACATTTGATCATTGACACTGCTCGAGAACCTTTCTGCCCCAACGCCTGCCGGGTTCTGGGGCAGAAAGGTTCTCGAGTGGAGACCGCGCACCGGAAAACGCAGTGTGGGACGACCTCCAACGAGATGGACCGACGACCTGGTGAAGATCACTGGGAGTCGTTGGATGCAGGCGAAATACAACCGGTCCTTGTGAAAGTCTTTAGGAGAGGCCTTTGTTCAGCAGTGGACTTCTTATGGCTGAGATGATGATGATAATTGACACTGCCTTATTTTATAACTTCTGCCCGAGACTTCGTCCGCGTACCGTGATGATATACAGACTATAGCTTTCCTCAATAAATGGGCTATATAACATTGAAAGAGTTTTTCAAATCGGACCAGTAGTTCATGAGATTAGCGCGTTCAAACAAACAAACTCTGCAGCTTTATACATAAGTACTAGCTTCTGCCCGCGGCTTCGCCCCCGTGGAATAAAAAGTATTGGGAACGGGATAAAAAGTATCCTATGTCCGTTTTCTGCTTCTAAGCTACCTCTCCACGAATTTTCAGCCAAATCGGTTCAGCCGTTCTTGAGTTATAAATGGAGTAACTAACACGACTTTCTTTTATATATAAGATTAGTATAAATTATTTAAGTTTTCAAGGTCATCACGAATCGTCTCGAGCACAGGTTTGATGACTTTCACCCTCCCGAACAAGCCGGTTTCCGAAAAGGTTTCAGTACCATAGACCACATCCATACGCTGCGGCAGGTTATACAGAAGACCGAGGAGTATAATCTGCCACTATGCTTAGCGTTTGTGGACTATGAGAAAGCCTTCGATTCGATTGAGACTTGGGCGGTGCTACAATCACTGCAGCGGTGCCGCATTGACTACCGATATATCGATGTTTTGAAGTGCTTATATAAAAACGCCACCATGTCGGTCCGAGTACAGGAACAGTGCACGGAGGCGATTCCCTTGCAGAGAGGTGTTAGACAGGGGGATGTTATCTCCCCAAAACTGTTTACCTCTGCAATGGAAGATGCCTTCAAGCTTCTGAAGTGGAAAGGATTCGGCATTAACATCAATGGCGAATATATCACTCACCTTCGATTTGCCGACGATGTCGTGGTCATGGCGGGATCGCTGCAGGAGCTCAGCATAATGCTCAATGACCTCGACAGAGTTTCCCAACAGGTGGGTCTTAAAATGAACATGGGCAAGACAAAAGTCATGTCAAACGCCCATGTCGTGCCCATCCCAATATCCGTTGGGAACTCTGTTCTCGAAGCTGTTGACGAATATGTCTACCTAGGACAAACCGTCCAGTTAGGTAGGTCCAACTTCGAGAAAGAGGTCACTCGTCGAATCCGACTCGGCTGGGCAGCGTTCGGGAAACTTCGAAACGTCTTTTCGTCAACAATACCACAGTGCCTTAAGACAAAAGTCTTTAACCAGTGTGTGTTACCAGTGACGACTTATGGCACAGAGACGTGGTCGCTCACTATGGGTCTGATAAGAAAGCTCAAGGTCACTCAGCGAGCTATGGAGCGAGCTATGCTCGGCATTTCTTTACGCGATCGAATCAGAAATGAGGAGATCCGTAGAAGAACTAAAGTTGCCGACATAGCTCAAAGGATTAGCAGGCTTAAGTGGCAGTGGGCGGGGCACATAGCTCGTAGAACTGACGGCCGCTGGGGCAGAAAGGTTCTCGAGTTGAGACTGCGCCACAGGAAAACGCAGTGTGGGACGACCTCCAACGAGATGGACGGACGACCTGGTGAAGGTCACTGAGAGTCGTTGGATGCAGACGACATACAACCGGTCCTTGTGGAAGTCTTTAGGGGAGGCCTTTGTTCAGCAGTGGACTTCTTTTGGCTGAGATGATGATGATGATTGACACTGCCTTTATTTATTTATAGCTTCTGCTCGCGACTTCGTCCGCGTAGCGTAATGATATACAGACTATAGCTTTTCTCAATAAATGGGCTATATAACACTGAAAGATTTTTTCAAATCGGACCAGTAGTTCCTGAGATTAGCGCGTTCAAACAAACAAACTCTGCAGCTTTATACATAAGTACCAGCTTCTGCCCGCGGCTCCGCCCCCGTGGAATTCGGTCTGTCATCAGGGCCCACGCGAAAGGGATAAAAGGTATCCTATGTCCGTCTCCTGGTTCTAAGCTACCTCTCCACCAATTTTCAGCCAAATCGGTTCAGCCGTTCTTGAGTTATAAATGGTGTAACTAACACGACTTTCTTTTATATATATAAGATTAGTATAAATTATTTAATTTAATTCTAATAGAGTCTCGGCGGTAAGAAACTATTAGAACGACGTAGATGGATCACAGATATTCTAGATGTCGTAAAAGCATGTAGAAAATTCGAAAGAAAGTTATAATAAAAATAGTTCAAGGCCGGGTCCAAAGGTCAATAAATAACACAAATAATAATTTATTGACGCAAATAACCTTTTACAGAGTACTTATTGACAAGGTTATGAGTTAAATAATTAAGGTAGCTTAAATAGTTCAAAGCCCCTAAACAATAGACGATCAAGTACCTACTCGCATTTTGTAGACTTATCGCGATTGTTCGATTCTAGAATCTTCGTGGCTCATATAAATATGGGTCGTGAGGGTTGGCTGGGCAGTTTAGTTTTGGACACGGTGAAGTGAATTTCAAATTGAAGTCAAATGATAATGTAGTAACTTTCACTGTGATTTCTGTTGGTTATCAAGATAATTAGTGTTGTTTTTTCGGAAAAAAATGTGTTAATTAATTTATACAGAGCCCCAAAACTATTGAAGCTGAGCTGATAACCTGTGTCACAGAAGTCAGTGTCTTCTTCCATTATTGTTGCATTTACTTTTATGCAGATACAAATAAATAATGAATTAACGATCAGCATAACGCGCACGAGTGTGTCATTAAGTGTTCGATTATATAAAAATACATTACTCCTCAATTAATATGCATAAAATGATACCTACTGGAACAAATTCAGAAAACTAAAAAATACAGGAGACGCTTCATGAGCACCAAGGACAGTAGGAAGTATTTCTTTATGTTGTATATAATAATGTAGATACTACCTTTTTGAAGTAATATCGTAGGCAATGGAACGCAACAATAATAATATCATAAACAAACTTCTAAAGTTAAACTGTATTTTTTTTAATATAATGACCGCGACATCAAATGCAGTCTGCGTTGTTAAAATGCCAAACAAATATTAATTACCCGACAGACTTCATTCTGTCAAAAGTTATTTTCCTCACAATTGTTATGTCTGTTTTCTTCATATAACGTGGTAGAGCCATGCTTCGGCACGAATGGGCCAGCTCGACCGGAGTGATACCACGGCCTCACAGAAAACCGGCGTGAAATAACGCTTGCGTTGTGTTTCGCCGAGTGAGTTGAGGTTACCGGAGGCCCAAACCCTTTTAAAGGCGGGCAACGCACTTGAGACTCCTCTGGTGTTGCGGGTGTCCATGGGCAGCGGTTATCGCTTACCATCAGGTGATCCGTTTGCTCGTTTGCCCCCCTATACCATAAAAACAAAAAATATATATAAATTTCCTTAAAAATTAGCCAAATTAGTGGAGCGCTTAGCAACACGTTTGGCGATTCATTTTTATTTACTCAATAACTATTATTTATTATATTTTACTACTAGCTTCTGCACGCGACGTCGTCCGCGTAGCGTGATGATATATAGCCTATAGCCTTCCTCAATAAATGGGCTATCTAACACTGAAAGAATTTTTCTAATCGGACCAGTAGTTCCTGAGATTAGCGCGTTCAAGCAAACAAACAAACAAACAAACTCTTCAGCTTTATATATTAAGTATATAGATTAACACACCAAAATGATACCAACTGCCGTAAAATTCACTTACTGACCATAATCTTTTAATGTAATATGGACCAAAAAGTCTGAAATAAATGTTTTCAATTTGAATATGTTTCGTCCTAGAAGGACGTACACCGATCTTATTGGCGAAGTCCTTCAAAAAGGTCAGGTGTGTAGTACGCGCAACCGGCGCGTATGTATGAATGACGCAGAAGTAAAAGAAGTATGCAAGAATCGTAGCAAGTGGCAGTCTATATTTTTTGCCTACGCCTGTGGGAGAAAGGCATGAGTGTATGTATGTAATATGTTTCTTTGGAAATCGAAAAGATTTGCTATACAATTCTAATACTTACAAGTATCATCGTCAGCACACATGAAGGGCGCCACGAGTTTGTCGAAGTACGCGAGCGTGGAGTCCTTGGGCCGCCGCGTGATGTCCGCTATCATCTTCAGAGCCGAGTAATCTATTCGGAACTTTGATAGTAGAGACGCCATGCTGCGGAGCAAATATATCATTAATTTTTCCCCACCCACTTCCCACAACGTGTCAAAGCGATCATTTTTAAATTGTAAGAAAGGGATGAAGCTATTGAATTAGTAAAGCGACATCCCAGTCCCAAAACGATCGCAATAACACGTTATTGCCCGGCCTCTGTATTCCAGTGTGTGAAAAGAAAGAAAGAAAAGAAAAGAAAAATAATTTATTTGCGTAGAATACAGGTGGTACCAGATATAAAATTGGTGGTTTTGGAACAATACCATATTCTGCCTACATAAAGCATGCAAATTAATTTAACATTTATATTCATTATAATTATTGAGTTAATTATTATTAATATGTATTATTATTATTTATAAAACACTAGACACAATAAAATATTGAACCACATTTATACAAATCAGAGACAGATGCTTTTACATTAGATTTTTAGTGACAAACATGCTGTAAAAACTCTTGTACAGTATAGAAACATTTATCTATCAACCATTTACGTAAATCTTTTTTAAAATATTTTAATGGGAGTTCCCTTAAGGACTTTGGCAATTTATTAAACAGTGATATACACATGTGATAGACATTTGACTTATTTAACGTTGTCCTACAAAATGGAATTTCTATTTTTGACGGATCTCTCGGTCTGTACTTTGTGTAACTGTCACCTTTGAAATTAAAAAAATCACTATGCTTTCTTACAAATATAGATACTTCAGAGATATATATGCAGGCTAAAGTCATCAAATTAAGTTTTTTAAACAGAGGCCTACAAGAATCAAGTGGATCGATCCCACAAACAGCTCTAATACACTTCTTCTGGAGAATGAAAGCCTTCCCTATATCTGTAGAGTTTCCCCATATTATTAATCCGTACCTTAGAACAGACTCAATGTAACCTCTATATGCTATACATGCTGTTTTTCCGTCTGACACAATACGGAGTTTTCTTAGAGCATAGGCAAATCGACTAAGTTTACTGCAGACATCGTCTATGTGTTGCTTCCAGTTACAAAATCTGTCCAATGTCATACCTAAAAATGTTATAGTTTCTGTTCTTTCGATATTATTATTTTTAATTTTTATGTTTATATTATAATTATTATTTTTGTTTTTACCTTTGTATGTACTAAATTGTATGAATTTAGTTTTAGATATATTAACATTAAGATTATTTGATTGTAACCCTGTTAATACTGACTGTACTGCATCATTTATTTGACTCTCATACGATGTGCTTTTATCTTCATAAGGCACTATGATAGATATATCATCGGCGAAAAGAATACTTTGACAATTTACGGCATCAGGTAAATCATTGATATACAGCAAGAATAATAAAGGGCCTAAAACGCTCCCTTGTGGAACGCCATACTTATTTACTCTAAAAGTAGATCGGAGCACAGTTAATTCACGTTCGTTATTTAATCTGGTAATTTCAACACATTGGTGACGATTTGTTAGAAAGCTTTTGATCCAGGCTAATGCCACGCCTCTAATGCCATAGTTTTCACACTTATTAAGCAAAATCTCGTGATCAACAAAATCAAAAGCTTTACTCATATCGAAAAATGTCGCTACAACTGGATTCTTTTTATCGATGTGTTCTGTTATATTTTTTATTAAAGTGAATGCTGCTAGTGATGTTGATTTATTATGTTGGAAACCGTTTTGTTCCTTTTTTATTATATTATATTTATTTAAATAATCGATTAATCTTTTATAAAATATCTTTTCGAAAATCTTGGAAAACACAGGCACAAGAGTAATAGGGAATTGGCAACAAAAATAACCAACTAAGTATTTAGGGAAAGCTGCCGGGAGAAATTAGGAAGTGGTTTCACATATCCGTCACCACTAGGTATTCAATAACTTTACGTACAGCATTAATAAATAAATATTTTTTATATTAACTTAACTATTACCTATATCCACAAAAATATCGTTAGGAAATAGTGGGAGAGCCATGCTTCGGCATAAATGGGCCGGCTCGACCGGAGTGGTACCACGGTCTCACAGATAACCGGCGTGAAACAACGCTTACGTTGTGTTTCGCCGAGTGAGTGAGGATACCGGAGACCCAAACCCTTTTGTAACGCAACCGCAACGCTCTTGCGACTCTGGTATTGCAGGTGGCTGCGCGGCGGTATCGCTTACTATAAGACGTTACTATCTGTCCGCTCGTTTGATCCCCATATGGCATAAATAAAACCCTGTGTTCTTTTTGGCATAGTGTGTGAAGTCTGACATCTCGCAGGCCAGCGGTCTTTTCAATGGTGGTAGTAGTAGTAATAATAGCAAATTTGTGTGAAGGTTTCTCCATCTGAAAGCCGCAATGGCTCTTTAGCCATAGCGGCTGTTAATTATTATTATTTATTTATCCATTTAGACAACTGGGGTCCATCTTGTGAGTAACAATGACTTAGCCTATGTTAGTACTTAATAACTAAGCCCGCGAGCTGTCTGCGCGGGCAGCTATCGCATGTAGGATGGTGTTGGGACACGCCACAAAGCATCAAAACCGTCAGTGCGTGCGTCGGCAAACATTGCTGAGGCGCTGCAAAAGCGCGGCAGTCGCAGCAAAACCCTAAATGCGCTACTGTACTGGATACGCAGAGCATTGTAAGCTCTTTGGGTATGACTGAACCACAGGGCCCCCGAGTACAGTGATGTACAATAAGCTTTAAACAGGGCTACTTTAACTGCAGCTGTTCATCGGCATAATACACCAGTCCCGGCTGATAGGACCCGAAAGTCAAATAAAGGCTCAAACCTCTTTTAGCATCAGTATATCTACAATATTACAAAGATATGTCTAGTATGAAGTAAACACTTACTTTCTCTCTTCGATTTCTAGTTCTGTGTTCTTGTTAGCCAGCGTGAATACTCGTAGTGGACACGATGACCATGCGCGACGAGTCGATAATATGTACGGCAGAAGTAGCGTTAAGCCTACAACAACGTTTGGAAGTAAATAATATATCTTATCTTATCGTGTATAGGGCCGAGGCAGCAAGGCCTCAGTGCACTTCGACCCAATGGGATCTTTTGTGCTTCCCCTAGATAACTTATTTCTCATCCCCTCCCAGTTCTACAAACAGCTCTTCCATGAGCTTTATAATGAGGTCTGGGGGAATGAGTCTGTAGTCCTCTGGTCTTGGATAACCCTGACCCAAGAGGCACATTCGCTTTCTAGCCTTTGCATCGCATGTACACAGAAGGTGTTCCATGCTCTCAAATTCCCTATTACAGGCCCTGCAGGCTGATGTCTCCGCTAGACTAAATAATATAACTATTTGTGTTTTTTTTGCATTTTTCATGCTAAGATATAGTTATTTTAGTGAAGGAAAAATTCGACTCGCAGGCAGAATTCTAACCTGCGTATTCCGGTTACATCAGACGCTATGACCTCTAAGCCACCGCGAGTCCCACCTACCTGACGTCACCTCTAAGACGTAATTTCAGAATGTGAAAGCAAATTTCGACATGGCATGACATGGGACTCGCGGTGGCTTCTAGCGCGTATGTATGAGAAGATGTATGAATGTGGCAGAAGCAAAAGAAGTATGCAAGAATCGTAGCAAGTGGCGGTCTATAGTTTCTGCTTTCCCCTGTGAGAGAATGCCTGAGTGTATGTATTGGGAGATTAGTGGTCCTGATTACCTCCGTCATCATAGAGCCACCATACGTCGACGGTGCCGGCCTGCCGCTTGGTGAACTGCTCCACGGACGTGAACGAGGACGTGCGCCTCGCTGTCGACGCGCCCAGAGCGCGGCGCACTACGTTACCTATACCTTTACTGTTGGGACAAACGATATACATTTATGATATAAGTAGGTATATTACAAAATGCGAAAGTATCTCTGTGTCTGTCTTTCACACCTACCTAAACCAATTTTGATGAATTTTGGTACGCAGATTTATATATTTTTATTGATTATAGTCCTCGTTAGTCTAGTGGTTTCAAGTGCGACCGCTAGATGTCCTGGGTTCGATTCCCAGGTCGAGCAAAGTGTTATTGGGTTTTTCTATGAAATTCTCAGTAGCAGCTCGGAGTTTGGAATTTGTGCCTGGTTAATGGTAATAGGCTCGCCCCCTATTACATGGGACCTAAACATACCGGCGAACTGTGGGTGTACCTTAGTACACCTCTGCCTAACCCTTCGGGGAATACAGGCGTGATGGCATGTTATGTAAGAAGTACTTATACCAGTTCTTAAGTTGGAGCACACACTTTCTAACAGTGAAAACAAAATTAAAATCTATTCAGTAGTTTTAGCGCCAACAGGTGACAAACAGACAAGAATTTTAAAAATTACAATTTTGGATTCGGAGACGTTTAAATACCCTAACCCACTTGTTTTTTTTTTAATATCTTCAATGTGCATACACAGCTTTTTTACAATTTTATAATAGTAGAGAAGAAGAAGAAGTATATTACAAATGCGAAAGTATCTCTGTCTCTGTTTTTCACACCTAAACCAATTTTAATGAATTTTGGTACGCAGATTAGAAGAAGGACATATAAGCTACCTTTTATCGAAAAAAGTCCTTGGAATCGGAGTGACACCACGAGCAAGTGCTCGCTAGTATTTTAAAACTACTTGGACGATTACAAAAATTCTTTATAGAGCGAGGCTATAGAGAATATGTATTATGAAAAAAGTTAGCGATTTCTCCACCCGTGCGAAGCCGGGGCGGGCCGCTAGTATTTTATAAATATAACATACCATCACGCCTGTATTCCCCGAACGGTTAGAAAAAGGTCGTTGGTATATTTTTTAACAAATCTCTACACTGATTTCCAATTTCAATTATGTTTTAGAAGAAAAACACGGTACCTCTCACTGTTGTCAGTTTTGTGCGACTGGTCCTTGTTGAGCGCGGCGGGGTCGGCGGACACGGCGCGCCGCAGCTGCGGGGATGCCGTGCCCATCGATACGTCTGACATACTGCTGCCTATACACAATCATAATATCACAACACAACACTTGGAGCATCCACATACAGTCACGAGCAAAAATATGTACTTATACACTTACTAAAATTCTTAAGTGTTTTTTTCCTTGAAGTTACGATTGTAAACTTTGAGATAATACCTATGGCTCTTTCTTCAAAAGGCCTGTCCAGATATTGCCCTACATCGTAACACTCACATAATATCTAATAATACTATTACTGTCTGGACTTTAAAAGAGACCATGATTCTCTGAGTTTGTTTCGGCGTTTCTTTTCAGAGGTCGTCAGTTAGGAAATGCCGGCGCCATCTAGATTTAAAAAAAATGTAAATCATTGACTTGTAAAAGTGTTTTTAAAAGATCTATTTACAGAAATAAATATCATTTATCATTTACCAATATAATTAAAGTATTGGTTCGAAAATACTATGTTCATAAAACCATAACACTTTAATTAATAGTTTAAGAGAAAATCGCTTTTGAATTTTGCCAAGTGTATATATATCTGTGCTCGTGACTGTACAACAGTTCTTTGAAGGATTCGAACCATAGGTAAAAAAATATCAAACATACACTACAGACTGTAGGTAGACTAATTCCCAAATATACCAAAATATAGTTTTCTAGGTATTGCCCGCGGCTCATGAAGTTATATTAGGAGTTAAAATGGAAAAAGCAAAATTGATGATTCAAGTTCAAGTTCAAGTTCAAATGTTTTTATTTCAAATAAGCTTTTACAAGCGTTTTTGAAACGTTATGATTCTAGTTGCACGGTTCCAAAAGGTCGATCCTATGGAGAAGAATCCGGCAAGAAACTCCATGGACACTCTTTTAAAATAAATAAATTACAAACTTCACTGTTACAATATTGCGATAAAAAGATGTGAGGACGTTGAAGGATGTCCAAGTTTGACCGAGGTCGACTATATTAAACGAAGATTCACGTTATTTGAGAACCCGATGTCATTTCTAGATAATAAATAAACTATGTGGTAAAAACGCACACCATCAAGCGACAAATGAAACTAGGTGTCTACTTAGACAGGCTACAACGTACACACATAATACAGTTTCTGTTGTGGTAAACAATACTAAACATATGAAGACATCTCGATATGTAAATAATATAGAATCTGTCAAAGCTATGTCCATCTACTTACAAGGTTCCTACTATAGCTACTAGTAACTGACCAACATGAAAATTAATAAGCTTAAATTAGTCTCTAATAATCAACAGTTTCATTTTGCCAGGGAGGCCACAAGTACATCCGTACTTAACGACCACACATTCTTATCGTCAACGTAGTCCTTGGTTTTATAATAGGCTTTCTTAAGAAGAACAGATTTGACGTGCATTTTAAATTTCTTGCCAGTGAGATCGGTAACACATTTTGGGAGTTTATTGTAGAAACGCACACAATTTCCTAGAAATGATTTATTTGTTTTAGTTAGTCTAAATTTAGGTACCACTATTTTATGTTTATTCCTAGTATTAAGGTTGTGAAAGTCACTATTGACACTGAACTTCTGCAGGTTTTTGCGCACATACATTATGTGATCTCTTCTTTGTACATCTGAGAAGTCAAGCTGTATCTCAGGATCCGTTTAACTAATTGAGATAAGAAGTTCACCAGTTTTTAAGTTGGAGCATATACTTTCTAACAGTGATAACAAAATTAAAATGTATTCTGTATTTTTGGCGCCAACCCGTAACAAACAGACAACAGTCAATAATTATAAAAATCACATTTTATACAGGACACGTTTATATGTATAGGTACCCTAACCCACTTGTTTTTTTTAATATCTTCAATGTATACATTGAATACACTCAATACACTTGAATACACCTTATTTACAATTTTAAAATAGTACAGATAATCAGTTTATGTACTTAAACAAATACTCAACAATAAAAAAAATTGTGTCATTTGTAATTTTGTGACAACATGAATTTAATCACAACAGTTAGTATGAAGCAACACTTTGAAATACATAAAAAATGTGAACAAATTAATAACAGAAACAGTCCCAAATATTAAAAAGAAATGTATGACAACTCACCTCGTGAATGCGTGTTGAGACTCTCAGTGGACTTAGATTCCTTATTATCTCCCATAGAACCTAAACAAAAGCCGATGTGATGTCGGATGATACACATAAATATAGTTATTTACTAAGAAATTATGTAAATCACCAAACATATGAATAAATGTCGATGAAGAATCGATTAGTTAGTCAAAATCTTTCCCCAACACCATATAAAATTAATTTAAAATGCTAGCAGATAATTTCGTTATCACAAATAAAAATGTATTAATGATTTATGATCATTTCGCTTTGACCTATGTATAATTACTTCGATATGGTGTCCAACTAGGCCTATGACAAAATTGTAAGATCGATAAGTCACAGTTATGTGGAAACGAGACGAGGCGTGAACTTGTGTATTTCTCAATCAGTCTGGTCTGGTTTGAAAAGATTTTTCTTATAAATCTGTATAGATTTAATAAAGTCCGCTGTTTTTTTTAATACTAACAAGGCTAATACCATCTTGGGAGAGCCATGCTTCGGCACGAATGGGGCGGCTCGACCGGAGGATACCGGAGGCCCAAACCCTTTTATAAGGTGGGCATCGCACTTGCGACTCGTCTGGTGTTGCGGGTGTCCATGGGCGGCGGTAATCGCTTACCATCAGGTGATCCGTCTGCTCGTTTGCCCCCCTATCTTATAAAAAAAGGCAATAAGTGCTATACAAAAAAATAAAGGTTATTGTCCTAACGTGAAACATTGAGGAAAAAATGAAATGTAAATGAATATAAACATCATTCAAATTCGAATGTATTTACATTTTTATTTTAGCCACCATTATAGTGTGGGTCATTATAATAAACAGAAAACATTGCACATTAATCCACAGCACATTATTTTTTATTTAGAAAATAAACATGAATAGAATAAAAATCAGAATTTTGATATTTGAATACAAAAGGTTAAAATACAAGGATTATAGAAGGAAATATAAGGATAAAATTCTACACATATAATCATGAATGAACGTGATGTGTCTGTAATACACCGACAACCCTACCATATATTTGGCACGTATGGGTGAAGCAATGAGATATCGAACAAAATACCATAGCATTCTATGAAAACGAACAAAGGTGATTGAATCTGACTGTGAATCAGATTAAACCTCTTTAGTTTTATTTTAGTTAGTTATCAACGTGATAGTATAATACAAATAAGTTGTAGTACAACGTGATAGTAGGTATATTAAAAAATTTCAGCGATTGAATATCTCTATTCTAGGAGTACTTACGTGAGAAAGCAGATAAGTCTTTTAAGTTGACGTCAGCGAGGTATGCCTGCAGATCATCGTCGAGCGTGTCAGCAGTGTACTGCCCGCCCTCCACGTGCAGTAGCGCGATAGCCATGTGCACGTCCAGCGCTTTGCTATTACAATCACATTTGACTTTATCAATTTCGCAGTAAAAAATAAACTTAGGATGTGTTTTTTTTTTCACGACTGAAGTAAGACGATAGAATTGAGTAGCGTAAAACCAAATGTACTCCTATTCAAACCTATTTTTTTGTTCATACTAAAAAGTAATATACAGTCTAAATAACTTATTAAGTAGGATCAGCATTAAATCTTTAAATTTCGCAATCAAGATGATAACATATTTACTTCAGCTTAAAAAACAGAACATTTAATTTAAAAAACACCCCAATATCAAATTCACTCCCTATTTGTCGAGTATTACGAATCCTACATAACACCATAGGGTTGTCATATCCAATCAACGACAGACATCAAAATTTTGACACAATCATATTAAAAAAAACCTTACTTACTGCATGACCTCAACATAGTCGATGATATCATTTCTGTCGCTTGTCTGCCAGTTTTCCTTGAAGCCCATCAGCAGAATGTTTGGCTTAAGCTTACCGATACCACTTGCCTGAAAAAAAAACCTCTGATGTTATTTTCATCCAAAAGGTTCTGAATTCACAGGATTGGAAATCTTGGAAATGTTAATTTGATTTATTGTCAATTGCTCCAAGTGTCCTAGTGTTTAAGCATAATTATTAGATTTTAATGTAAAAAACATTCAAGCATCCCAAGGAATATCGATAACTGCCACCAACCGAGTCCAACTATAGCTAAGAACTACTCAAACAGTTGATCCCTTTATTACACAAAAGAACAAAATCGATCAAACCGTTCGACAACAGAGGACCTTCATATAAACTAATTAAAATTGTCATGTAAACTACAAGAGAGTAGGCTTGCTAATATTATAAATACTGGTTTCTGACACTTACGCGAATATTAGACATTGAAATAAAACTATTTTTTACGGATTTTATCGCGTTGTATTAAATTTTATTTAATTCCCGACGTTTCGGATCCTTTACAGCATCCATGGTCACGGGTAGACTGAGGTGGTGGACGTCTTAATGTTAAAATTACTAACAGCTACCTTACATTTTTGTTAATTATTAGTGATCCGATTCACGCAGAACGAGCTCACCGTATCTTTTGGTCTTGCAGTTTTGGGCTTGGATTATTAAATCTAAATCCTGAATTAAATAAAATTTAATACAACGCGATAATATCCGTAAAAAATAGTTTTATTTCAATTATAAATACTGCTTGAAAATTAATAATAATAACATGTGCACCAGCTGGCAGTAGCAATGAAAAAAATATTAAGTAACATAACATAACATACCATCACGCCTGTATTCCCCGAAGGGTTAGGCAGAGGCGTACTAATGTACACCCACAGTTTGCCGGTATGTTTAGGTCCCATGTAATAGGGGGCGAGCCTATTGCCATTAACCGGGCACAAATTCCTAACTCCGAGCTGCTACTGGGAATTTCATAGAAAAACCCAATAACACTTTGCTCGACCTGGGAATCGAACCCAGGACCTCTAGCGTAGCAGTCGCGCTCAGGACCACTTGGCTAATGAGGCATTATTAAGTAAGTAAGTAATTATTAAGTATTGATTTGGAAACACTTCAAACATCCTTTCTTTGTTTACCCCTACAATCAATTGCACTCAAAATTTTCGGTTTAGGCTGCGCGTTAGCTGTCAGTCAGTGAGTATATGAGTTAGGACTTCGATTCTTATAAAATAGAAGATGAAAATGGATCATTTAGATACCTATGGTAGAATTTTCTCTGCTATACATAAAGATTGGCATAGTCTATGGCCTCTATTAGCTTGTAGCTTACCTGTATGAGTGCGCTGGCGCCGTCCTTGAACCCCACATCATCCACAATGGAGTAGAACGCCTTAATCTTCCGTCTGCTGAACCATTGATACGCGCGGCTGGCCAGCGCCTCACGCCCGCGGTGACTTACTTGACCCTACAGAATAAGGTATATAAAAATACTTAGCTCTACCTTACCCTTCGGGGATAACACAAATGAAAAGGCCTTAAGAGTCTGGCGGACCTAATTTCCAATACAAACTTATAATACCACACTAAATCGTAATTAAAACAGAATTTAAGGAAGTGTATTCTTATTCGGATTATATATTGCCACTAGAAATTGTTAAAAAACCAAGTCTCGCAACTCAGTTTTTCTATCGTAAAAAGTGAATTTATTCAGTCCCTACATAAGGGTTATTCTGTCTTAAGTTATTACATAATTAATTAACCTAACAATATCTTATAGTGACCATATCAATATTAAAAGTCTTATATGTTTTAAATAAATAGATTGACTTGACCATGCGGCAATTATGCATTTTACATTTACATAGATTTTAATTAGCTAACTCTCCAAAGCATATCCTAGCGTCATTATGGATTAATTCTCACTGTATATTTCTCTCTGAGCAAATATGGCAAATATGAATTAAATAAAAACAGCAATCATATCCACCTGCATGATATGTCCGCATAGCATAAGCGAGTGTCCTTTAGTGAGCAGGTACGAAAAGTCTGTGAGGATGGGCCTCTCTCCAGGGAAACCAGTCAGCACTAGGATCTGAGGCCTGCACACACATAATAAATCATCACCATCGTCCTCATCATTACATAACATAACTGGGCACGGGTCTCCTCTCACAATGAGAGGGATTAGGCTATAGTCAACTACGCAAGCCTAACGCGGGTTGGCAGACTTCACACGCCGTCGAGAAAATCTCTCAGACGTGCAGGTTTCCTCACGATGTTTTCCTTCACCGTTTTTAAGAGCGTGATAATTAACTATTTAATACGCACATAACTTCGAAAAGTCAGAGATGCGTGCCTTGGATTTGACTCGAGACCTTTGACTTGGCAGTCCAATGGTCACTAGTCTATCACGGTCACGGTCACCTCGTCATTGTCAGGACACAATCATTGCTATAATCGCCATCATAGGTTTTTTGTTTTTTTTTTCATAAAAAGCTTACTAGCTATGTGGGTCACACATTATTAGCGTGCTAAGCTAAATGCTTGTGTTACGAGTGGGTTCACGTCGGTAGTGCAATGGGTGGGTTTCGAACCGGCAACCACATGATCGAAAGTCCGACGCCCTAGCCATTAGGCTACCGCCGCTTATATATAGTTAGAATAATCGTATTAATTTTACCGCTATCACTTACTGCAATTATTATCAGATATTAATAACATTATCATCATACTGCCTCATTAGCCTAGTGGACCTGAGCGCGACTGCTACGCTAGAGTTGGTTTGGTTTCAATCCCAGATCGAGCAGTGTTATTGGGTTTTTATATGAAATTTTCAATAGCAGCTCAGAGCTTGGACTTGACCCCGGTGCAGTACAATGCTCCCAGTTACAGGGGATCTCTATTACATACCAGGCGAACGATGGGTGTACATTACAGCACACCTCTGTGTAAGCCTTCGGGGAATACAAGCGTGATGGTACGTTATGTTATCATCAACATAATCATTATTATCGTCAGAATCATAAACAGTATCGTTGGGAGATACCTAGGCAGATAGACGGACCATCCTCTGCATACAGCAGCAATACAATTCTATAGATCCCGGCAAACATCTTCAGCAAAGAAGTATGAGATGGGTAGAACTATGATGTATCAAAGTCCGATGGAGAAGATTAGTTGGACGGAAATGAAAACAAATGAGGAAGTTTTAGTAAGAACCATAGAGAATACGAGAGGAAAAATGTTTGGCCACTTGATACGACACGACGACTTCTTCAGAACTATACTAGAAGGTAAAATTGAAGGAAAACGAGGAAGGGGAAGACCTAGACGAAGTTTTGTGGAACAAGTGAAGGAAAGGGTGACGATCGAGACGTATCAAGAGGTAAAACGGAAAGCAGAAGATAGAGAACAGTGACGTTTACTCCACCGACAAGAGCTGAGCTCTTAAATGAAAGAAGAAAGTGCGTACCATAATCCTTCATTGTTCCAGTTATTTGCTGCTTACTATACTGACCTGTAATTCTTAACATGTTCAGTGACTGCATTGAGATGATAGACACCAGTTAAGGCCGTCTTGTACGTCTGCGCTTGCGTCGTAGAGCCCCAGTTCACATCTGCCAACGAAATCACGTAATTTTTTTTTTTTTATGGGATAGGGGGGCAAACGAGCAAACGGATCACCTGATGGTAAGTGATAACCGCCGCCCATGGACACCCGCAACACCAGAGGAGTCGCAAGTGCGCTGCCCGCCTTTAAAAGGGTTTGGGCCTCCGGCAACCTCAACTCACTCGGCGAAACACAACGCAAGCGTTGTTTCACGCCGGTTTTCTGTGAGGCCGTGGTATCACTCCGGTCGAGCCGGCCCATTCGTGCCGAAGCATGGCTCTCCCACGTGAAAAACTATTGTTTTATAAATTGTATTATAAATTACTTTGAATATCACCATATCCAAAACTTTTTGTACACTTAGATCCCAAAAAAAGCTTTGTAATTTTTCTCGTTTTCTATTGCTCTGGATTCAATCTATATCCTTGCCAAATTTTATCGAAGTCTGTTCAAAAACTTAAATACTGAGCCAAATGAGCTTCTGCTAAGGTCCGACCAAGATCTCAATTTCGGTCTGTCAGGACTTAATTTCTGGACGACTCTCAGCCAATGCCGTGCATCACAAATTCCACAATAGTTAAATTTATGAATACTTCACCTCAACAATAACTGCCTCATTAGCCAAGTGGTTCTGAGCGCGACTGCTAGGCTAGCGGTCCTGGGTTCGATTCCCAAGTCGAGCAGTGTTATTGGGTTTTTCTATGAAATTCCCAGTAGCAACTCGGAGTTAGGAATTTGTGCCCGGTTAATAGCAATAGGCTCGCCCCCTATTACATGGGACTTAAAACATACCTTCGAACTGTGGCTGTACATTAGTACACGCCCCTGCCTAACCTGGGCCTTTCGCACAAGTTAGTGTCAATCATATTTTATTCAATCAATTCTCAATCAATTGCATTTTATCTTTTAAAGACAATTATCGCAATCAATATAAGTTTTACAATATGAAACCTGTTATGATTTGTACGACTATATAGCAGAGATATTTATCTTACCTGGTTTCCTATAGGAGACGAGCAGGTAGAGTGTCAGTAGGAAGGCGAATGTGACCAGCGCCGTGCTCCACGAGATCACGAACATGATGGCCACGCACATTATCGACCCCACCAGTGACAGCCACATATTGTAGAACTACACACAATAAGTAACCACTGTAGCTCTCTGAAGTTGTAAGGAGATTGCCGGCCGGGATTGAGATGAACGGCCTCGCAAATAAAATCACTTAATTATGTATTTGTGGCCAAAATATCGAAATTAATAAGGACAATGAAACTCGAATGCGAAACATTTATGATCTCAATTATCTTTAAGCCATATTTTATATTGAAATTAAGACTTCATAACCACTTGCGGATAACTTCACACGCGTACGAAGTCCTGTATGATGACCCTTATGTAATAGAAATAAAGTTCAAATTTCAATAATTTAACGGCCTTCGTGAAATAGAATATCTATACAGTTATTTCGACTGCACTGAAGTTTTCGATGAAAATTGTGAGGTGCATTAGTGGTCAGGGAGCTTTTGAACCGATGGAACTCACCCTAAACGTAGGCCTCCAGCCGACCGGTTTGGCCAAACTGGCATGGAACGTAGAAAAATTGATCAGCGCGTACGCAGCCAAAAAGAAGTTGGAGATCAACGGCGCAATCTGATTCAGTCCACCTGTGATCAATATCGTCATTGGCAAAATTAATCTATTATTGTTTAAAAGTAAGAAATAAAACTACTACTAACAACCACATTACATTTTTGTTAATTATTAGCGATTATAATGGTCATTGACCTATGATTACGAATCATGGTGCATTTTGATGCTTAGACCGTAAAAAGTAGTATTATTTTAATGTCTTATATACACGTCAACTGTCTGTCAAGCGATTGGGTATATAAATAAAATCCTTAGTAGCAGCAAAATCCAATTCGCCCTCTATTATACGAGACCTAAACATACCGACGATCTGTGGGTGTATATTGTATGTCTCAGCCTAACCCTTCGAGGACTTCAAGCATGATGATATGTTTTCGTGTAAATGTTAGAAAACCAGTATAGGAGTAGGCTCCTTTTTTTATAATATGAAATTATATTCATGTCTGTAAGTAGATCTTTAGAGACACTTACAAGTCAATGGTTAAGTTTTTTTTATATAGCTTCGGCATTTTCTTACTGATATGTTTCTGTCTGCACTGCCTATGAAGGCAAAGCTTACCCATGAGTATGAAGGCTACGGCGATGACGAAGGTGAGCACATAGCCTCGCACGGGCTCGTTGTTGGGCCCGTAGCCCTTCGCGAAGAACTCCAGGTACGGGTACAACTTGTCCTGACACAGCGCCTGGAACATACGTACATAATGAAGAACGAGGGTAGATGGGTATTTTAATATTTGTTAGCAGATTTTGTGCTTCAAACAGGATAAAAAATAATGATGAGAAAATTATATTTATTTATTATTATTTATTATATACTTTATTGTACACCAAAATGACAGTAAGGACAGGAAAAGAAAAACAAAAAAACATACAATGGGTGGCCTTATCGCTAGCTGCAATTTCTTCCAGGCAACCTTGGGATGGAAATGTCAGAACTGTACTTGAAAATGGGGTTGATCACGGTGTACCTACTTATTTACACAGATACATAAAACATAATAAAACAAGAGTAATTATCTGTTTATTAAATATAAAGTTAGTTGAATATTTACATACATACCTACAAAAAAAAAAAAACAAAATAGTTATATATATAATTATCTAAATTATATATTTATACATACATATAGAAATAAATAAGTATATATAGTATATAATATAAACTATAATAAAGTAAATAATAATGTATAATAAATAATAAGCAACAAATTTGTATGAAAATGACGACAGAAAGTTTCAACGTGACAGAGATAAGTAATGCTCCTTCACGAGCTTTTTAAAGACAGGGAGTGATTGAGCACGCCTAATAGATACTGGCAATGCATTCCATAAACGAGCAGCCTGAACTGTGAATGATTTGTCAAAAAATGTTGTGGAATGCATTGGCATCTTTAGTTTCAAGTTATCCGATGACCTAAGAAATAGCGTGTGAGTATCGCCTAGGAACTCGAAACGGCTTTTTAAGTAGAAAGGTGTAGAAGGAAGGAAAAGCACATAATATAGCAGTGAAAGAATATGAGTATTCCGGCGAAGGCGGATTGGCAACCACTTGAGCTTGGTACGAAATTCAGAAATATGGTCATATTTATAACACTATCAATAATAAAAAATGCTATATTTCTTTAAATAAGTATCTTTATTGTTCCGCGAAGACGCAAGACACACTCGTGTGCACATAACGACATCTATTTGTCTATCCACAAAAAATACGCCTCAAAATTGCGGTAGTGACATATGAAAAACATATTATGTATAACTTCCTCACGGTTATAAGCGCTACTGCTACGTTTGAGATCCTGGATGAGATCACTGCGTTTTCGGTTGGAATTTGGATATCTCCCCCGGTTAGTGACAATAGCCTTGCCCTATTACATGTGACTTACAACTCTAAACCTTTGTGTACAGGCGTGATGGTATGTTATGCTTCTATCTTTTTCTTAAGATACCATCACGCCTGGATTCCCCGAAGGGTTAGGCAGAGGCGTACTAATGTACACCACAGTTCGCCGGTATGTTTAGGTGCCATGTAATAGGGGGCGAGCCTATTGCCATTAACCGGGCACAAATTCAAAACTCCGAGCTGCTACTGGGAATTTCATAGAAAAACCCAATAACACTTTGCTCGACCTGGGAATCGAACCCAGGACCTCAAGCGTAGCAGTCGCACTCAGGACCACTAGGCTAATGAGGCAGTTCTTTCTTTTTCTTTCTTCTAATATCTATACTAACATTATAAAGCTGAAGAGTTCGTTTGTTTGCTTGAACGCGCTAAGCTCAGGAACTATTGGTCCGATTTGAAAAATTCTTTCAGTGTTAGATAGCCCATTTATTGAGGAAGGCTATTGGCTATATATCATCACGCTAAGACCAAGTATCTATTCCACGCAGTCTAAGTCAAGTGGGGATAAGCTAGTTATACAATATGTGTACTTTGTGCAGTTGTGTAATTATACCTGAAACACTTTAGGAGCGGAGACTAGCGAGGCGAGCGCGGACGACAGCGTGGCCGCGAAGCAACCGCCGTAGATTAACGGACCGAATCCCGACACTAGGCGAATCACCTACGAAAGAAAAAAATAATAATAATAATTGATCCAAACAATGATTGATATTCTATCCATCCTTATGCCTATTGGCTCCCGTTAAGCCGGATTTCGTCATAATGTTTTAGTTTACCGTTCAGTCATACTCTTTTTAAAAAAAATAACTAAAACTAACTCTAGCATTTAGTATTCGTGATCATGTCACTAGAACATCACTGATGGAAGTAGAAAGCCCAATTAGGATATGAAAAAAAAAGATGTTTTAATGAATTTTTAAACTTTATTATTATTAGTATTGATATTTAATGCGAAAATCTTATAAAATATTTTTTTTATGAATTATAAGCAATTAAAAATTTATGAAAACATTTTTTTTAAGAATTAAAATCACGTGACTAACAACGTAATGTTATACAACTGTACTTGCTTACTTTTCACTCAATGTATGAAAACTAACATTGTGACGTCACATGCGCTCGGCGCGCTGTGGCACCGAGCGCATGTGACGTCGCGCCGACCGCCTTCGGTTCTGGATTCAAAAAATATTTTGTTTATTTTTATAACTTTTGTTTTATTGCGAAAGTAATAAAAGTAGTTTTGCTATGGAACTTATATAGATATGATCTTTCCATTAATCACAAAAAAAAATCAATTCAAAACCCTAAAGCCTTTGTCAAACATAACTGCGAACCGAACCGAACCGAAAACATGAAGAATGCAAATCGAAGCGGAGACGTCAAACTAAGCGCAGCGAACCGAACTCGATAAGAATGCGAACCGAAGTGGAGAACGTTCTGGGCACAGAGCACGGTTAAAATGTGGAGCGAAACGGATTCTGAAGACGATAATGACACATTCTACAATTTTTTCTGTATACATCATGGCCACGTGTCGTAATAGTTTTATATTTTTGTAAATAAACACAACCGTCGCGCGTCACGCATTCGCTGTATGTTTGACAAAGAGTGCAGAATACATACATCATTGCTATTCTGCAGTCCGTAGGCGCAGGTGCGGTTGTGTGCGCACGCGCTCATGGTCCAGGCGGCCGCGGAGCTGACGTCACCCGACGCGTCCCGCAGCACCGTCCAGCCCGCTATAACGGCTATCAGCAGGTACGACAGAGTCGTCAGCAGTATCGCCAATAGAGTACCTTTTGGGATCGATTTTTGAGGATCCTGGAACATATTCAAAGTAATTTTGACATTACACTGACAGGATAAAGTTAAAATTGCTGTAAAGATGTTTTGACAAAATCTTGCTGATTAAATTTAAGTTGAAATGAAAGTGACAGTATAACCAATACTAAGGCCCACTTGCACCAACTTTTTAAATATGTTCAAATTACATTTAAACACAATTTTTCATAGTAAATTTGCTAAGTATAATATTATTTATAGACTATCTTTTTGTGTTTTTATTTTTGCATTTTTCAAGCTTAGATTATAATAGTTATCTTAGTGAAGAAAAATATCAGTTATTAAGTGGCTTAGTAGTCATAGCATCTGGTGTATCAAATCAGAAGACGCATGTTCGAATCCTGCCTGCGAGTCGAATTTTTCCTCGATTATAATAACTTTATAATATTATAGAGTTAATACGATTTGAAATAATGTCTTTTACATTCATCAGCTCGCTATAGAATAATTAGGTACTACATTATAGGACACATGATAGCTACCTATGCCTAGATCCTCTAAGGCCTTGATTGAGAAATACTAATTTATAAATATATATCAAATGAATCCCTAATCCCTTGGTCACGGCATCACGCGTCAACGGCTGGACCAATTTCGCTAATTATTTTATTGTTGTGTTTGTTATTGTAAGGAAAGGTTCTTTTAAAAACAAAAGCTTCGAGGAACATTTGTTTTTTTTATTCCGAATTCAATATTCATAGTTAGGAGAGGACAACGTCTGTCTAGTCAACTAGTTTATTATAATATTATTTTTTTGTGCACCTTCAAATCTCCAGAAATATTAGCACCAGCCAGTATCCCGGTGGCAGCGGGGAAGAATATCGAGAACACTGAGAAGAAGTTGTGTTCAACGCCCTCAAACAATCTGTAGTCCGCATGCATGTTGCTCTGAAGCACCGTCCCTGTTACAAAGATGTACACGTCAGCATTTTTTTATGGTTTCATAGAATTTTCTACAAAAAAATGTGAAACGTCGTGGGAGAGCCATGCTACCGTCGAAGAGCCATGCTACCGTCGGAGAGCCATGCTACCGTCGAAGAGCCATGCTACCGTCGGAGAGCCATGCTACCGTCGGAGAGCCATGCTACCGTCGGAGAGCCATGCTACCGTCGGAGAGCCATGCTACCGTCGGAGAGCCATGCTACCGTCGGAGAGCCATGCTACCGTCGGAGAGCCATGCTACCGTCGGAGAGCCATGCTACCGTCGGAGAGCCATGCTACCGTCGGAGAGCCATGCACGAATGGGCCGGCTCAGGCCTCACAGAAAACCGGCGTGAAACAACGCTTACGTTGTACAATTTTTGTCTGTCTTTCTGTTTGTTCCGGCTAATCTCTGTAATGGCTGGTCGATTTTGACGGGATTTTCACTGGCACATAGCTGATGTAACAAGGAGTAACTTAGGCAATTTTTTTTTTAAATGCCACTAGCACGAAGTGGCGCGTAACAGCTATTATTAATTTTATTTAATAACACTTTAATAGAAAAGAACAGTAACTGCCTCATTAGTCAAGGTCGACTGCTATGCTAGAGGTCCTGGGTTCGATTCCCAGGTCGAGCCAAGTGTTATTGGGTTTTTCTATGAAATTCCCAATAGCAGCTCAGAGTTAGGAATTTGTGCCCAGTTAATGGCAAAAGGCTCGCCCCCTACTACATGGGACCTAAACATACCGGCGAACTGTGGGTGTACATTAGTACACCTCTGCCTAACCCTTCGGGGAATTACAGGCGTGATGGTATGTGGTATGTTAACATAACAGTTATTTTTAATAAATCAAACAACAGTCTACTACTCTATTACGCTTTTACACTATTGTTGCACCTAACATAAGTGGAACATACATACATAACGTCACGCCTCTTTCCCGTAGGGGTGGGTAGAGACAACAGACTTCCACTTGCTACGATTCTGACATACCTCTTTAGCTTCATCCACACTCATCAATCTTTTCCTACATGAATGTCGGTTTAGTGTACTCTTGACTGAGCCATTTTTCAGAACGTCCTCAATCTGATTTCGGAACGTTCGCCTAGACCTTCCCCTTCCTACATTCCATAAGTGGAACTTACAATTATACCCGACGAATCCCTGTGCGATCTCCAGCTCACTCTTGGGCCCCAGTGCGGAGCCGATGCAGAAGTCAGCGATAGCAGCCAGCAGTATCACCAGCAGGACTATCTGCGCCTTCGCCTCCCACTCCATGCCCACTATCACGATTCCCGTCAGCAGGACTATCGTTATGCAGCCGTATATCGCTTGGTCCTGCGGAGTGAAGATACATCTCTACTATTATAAAATTGTAAATAATCTGTGTCTGTACATTGAAGATATTTAAAAAAACATGTGGTTTAGGGTATACAAACGCCCCGCAATACAGCGCTTGTTTTTAAAAAGAAAATAAATTAAGCATTTATACACTTGCCATCTCAAAATTTGCAGATATTGTAAAGGCATGTTTTACCACAAAGTATTCTAACCAACCGTCTTTTACTTTGTTACACCACACGCTTTTAGCCAAAGAAGCTACCGAGGTCTGTCCCTTTTTTTTGGTGCGTGTGGAAAATCCTCATGGATTTGCGCCGCCCGGGGAGGCGGCGGGGCGTGTCGGACTCCACCCAAAGTGGGTGACATACCGACTAAAAACCACACGGTGTTCCTTCCTGCACGTGTGTGCTACGGAAAACAGAAAATTCGTCCGCGGCTCCCCGACTGGTGCCGGCCCACCGCAGCGGACCCCATCCACAGATTGTTTAGGGGGGAGTGAGGCGTTGTACTCCCCCCCATCGCTTTAGAGGGGCGCGCGTGGAACAATACGCGCCACCGCCTCGGGTCCTATAAGGGGGGTGTGGCGGACGTGCCCGCGTCTGCCACCCCCGGACCCATTTATGGAGGCTGAAAGATTCGGCCCTCCTCCGACGCCCGGCGCGCCGGCTGCGGATCGGGTTAGTGCTGACACTCTCCCTCTCCCGTTCCGCAGCTTCCTTCTGCGAGATGACTGTTTCGCAGAAGGCGATCACTGCATCCCAAGACGCCGCGCTGCCGACCATGGATCGAACAACGGCCGGCAGCGACAGGTCGTCTCCCACCTTAGCGACGGGCACGGCGCGGCTCCTCCCAAGCGTCACACTCCACCAGCGTGTGCAGCGCCGTGTCCTCCCGACAATGGACGCAGTGATGGCACCGGGCGTCCGGCTCCCTCCCTATGCGACACAGGTACTTCCCGATGCAGCCGTGCCCCGAGAGCACCTGCGTCACCCGAAAACCGAGGTCTGTCCCTACGGTAAGAACTTCAAGGTGACGTCTACAACCTAAATCCGCAATTTCTAAATCTGTCTGAGGTTAATTTTTTCTTTCAACTTACAACTTTCAAAAAGTAAGGTCTGAAATAGGTCATAGATCTCAGCCTCAAAATTTAGACAACAAAATGTAATATTTTCTTAATCAAAAGTCTGTTTAGGTAGTGCCATACCCATCCCTTGTCGACCATATAAGCTGACTCCGGTATGAGCGTGATGAGCGACTCGCCGAAGCCGACCACGTACATGGCGCACGCCACAGCGTTCGCCATCGAGAATATCAACCCGATGGAGCCGCCGAACTCAGGGCCCAGCGACCGCGATATCATGTAGTATGTACCACCTGGAATTATAAAAAAAAAACTCTTTATTGCAGACACATATTTTTTTTAAAAAAAGCTGATTAGCAATGTGGATCGCCCATTACTAGTATTCTTGTGCTAAGCTAAATGCTTGTGTTACAAATGGGCTATCTAATACTGAAAGAATTTTTCAAATCGGAACAGTGGTTCCTGAGATTAGCGCGTTCAAGCAAACAAACAAACTCTTCAGCTTTATATCTATATATATAAAAGAAAGTCGTGTTAGTTACACCATTTATAACTCAAGAACGGCTGAACCGATTTGGCTGAAAATTGGTGGAGAGGTAGCTTAGAACCAGGAGACGGACATAGGATACTTTTTATCCCGTTTCCGTGGGCCGTGATGACAGACCGAATTCTGCGGGGTCGAAGCCGCGGGCAGAAGCTAGTATTAGTATAGATTGAATAATCCTCCGAGCCTTTTACCAACTATGTTGGGGTGGGCTTCCGCTCTAACCAGATGCGGCTGAATATCAGCATTTTACACGAAGGGACTGCCATAAGATCTCCGCAACCCAATATCTGGGCAATACCGATATTCGTAGGATAGACACCAGTCTATCCTACGAATATCGTTATTGTCCAGAAGGCTCAAATAAGCCTGACTACCAAGTCAGGCTTATTTGAGCTTCTGATTACCACTAAAAATTGACAAAGATGTTTTTATCTCTTAGACCGCTTTACGTGCTCTCCGAGGAACGGAGGTGTCTCGATGTGTTAAGAATGTTCACCCATCAACACACTGACCGCGACGAGCGCAGCTTAATCTTGCAGATCAATTGATCAGCTTCGTTAGAATAATTGTAATAAAATATTATCAATATAACGCGATTAAATCCTTTATAAGCAGGGTTATTTCAACATACCATAAGCTGTTTCGTGTTTTTTTTTGTTTATTGTTAGCAATATTAGTCTGTAACTGTACATACAAGGGTTTTAGGGGAAAACATTGGAAAATAGATATTTATGTATTTTGAATTTGCTTTATTGTATGGGAGTTTTAAATGATTTATTGAAATGTACAGGCAGACCCAGCCAATCAAAACAAATGTCCGCCTACCTTACCATTCCATTGTAGTCTTACCATTCCATTGTAGTCTTACCATTCCATATTTTTTTAAATAACATCAATAAGCTCGGTTTTAATTAAAGATCTGAAAAAAATATATGCAAACATAACCTCGTTCCAGGAAGAACCGATACAACAAAAAATTACATCTTTATTTATCCTTTTTTTGTATTTTCAAATTTGTATTCTATTCTATGATGTGTAATTGTTTTGTAAACAAAGACGCAATTATAGATATTATGTGTTGTCGCATTTATTATAAATCTCAATGAGTGATTATTACTGTGATTGGCCATTATAAAATAAGCGCTATACCTATAGTTACTAATGATCTCTTGAATGTACTATGTTTTTATTATAATGTACCTACATCTTCTTCTAACAATACAATAAAATTCTAACAGTGATTTTTCTAAATTAAGGCCGTAGGCTGTAGATTCAAGGATTCTTTACAGCGTAACCGGACTTATGGCTAGGCACCTAATGCGTCCAGCCAGTAGCAACTTAATTATAAACTAAGCAATAACAGCTAAGGGCGTCCCTTATCGGGACTCGGGCCTCGCCTCAGGGCGTTGCTGGGGGGACAGCTAGCGACAGCAGGATCAGAGTAAAATTACCTATTTAGGGACGAATTTAAAGCAAGTGGCTCAGCGTGGGCCGGCTCCAGAAAGAGTCGGGAGGGGTTCCCTACTGTTAGAGGGTCTTCGCGGCGGAACGGTAGATCGGACGGGCATATAACACACAGTATCATTTTATACATCATGGGAAAAGAGATATACAAAGAAAGAGAGGGACTCGCTTGAAACTTTCAACTGAACAAAAATGCTTTCTATTACTTACTTATTAAGATTATTTTTCAAAAAGCTATTTGATAGCCTAGCAGTGATAGCCTAGTGATATGACCATTCGACTGCCAAGTCAAAGGTCTCGAGTTCAAATTCAAGGCACGCATCTCTGACTTTTCGAAGTTATGTGCGTATTAATAGTTAATTATCACGCGCTTAAACGGTGAAGGAAAACATCGTGAGGAAACCTGCACGTCTGAGAGACGGCGTGTGAAGCCAACCCGCATTAGGCTAGCGTGGTGGACTATGGCGAAATCCCTCTCATTGTGAGAGGAGACCCGTGCCCAGCAGTGGGACATATAATGGTTTAATTATGTTATGTATGTATTTGATGGATGAGTGTTGTTACCTCCTTTGATGACGCCGTTGGTGCTGATGGCGGACATGGAGAGAGCCGTGATGGTGGTGACCACCGACGTTGTCAGGATCAGAAGCATTGACTGCGCTGCCGGAAAATAACGCTTTTATTGTTCACATTTTACGTGGGAGAGCCATGCTTCGGCACGAATGAGCCGGCTCGACCGGAGTGATACCACGGCCTCACAGAAAACCGGCGTGGAACAACGCTTACGTTGCGTTTCGCTGAGTGAGTGAGGATACCGGAGGCCCAAACCCTTTTAAAAGGCCGTCAACGCACTTGTGACGCCTCTGGTGTCGCGGGTGTCGATGGGCGGCGGTTATCGCTTACCATCAGGTGATTTATCTGCTCGTTTGCTCCCCTATCCCATAAAAAAAAGCTACAGTAGCCTGTATGGTGTCGATTGTCGGTGGAAGTCGATTAAAACTTAAAACACAATGGTACTAACCCACGCCCGCTTGCCCCACCACCCAGGAGAGTCGCAGGAACAACATGACGCCCCATATGTTGAGAAGACATCGCATCAGCACGCCCTTGATCCAGCCAAACTTGATGTTGGTGGAGGCCACCGTCGGCGTCTCCAGGTCTTTCTCCAATGCTTGGGGCTGGTAAAGTAAAAAATAGATGATAAAGAAATTACGAAAAGTATCATGCATACCGCCGAAATGTGGAATAAGCTTCCCGAGTGGGTCTTCCCCGATAGATTTAATCTAGGTGTCTTTAAATCACGAGTGAATCGGTTTCTTCTAGGCAAGAGCGCTACACCTTAGGTCGCAGTGTCGCTTAACGTCAGGCGAACTGGCGATCAATAGTGTAAGCCTATCAAGAAAATACAATGCATTCGGACTAATTAGGGAGATAAATGGAAGTACACAAATATACATAATAGAGCTCCTAAATAGGTACCAACACGTCATTCCATTGCATCAATCAGTAATTACAATTTACTACTCGTGTGCACATTCATTCATACTGCACTTGTAGTTAGGGTTGCCAAATCTCTACTATTATTAATCTATACATAAATAAATAAATATTCTGGGACATTTTTACACAGCACCATCTAGTCCCAAACTAAGCAGAGCTTGTACTATAGGTACTAGACAATGGATAATGTAATACTTATATACTTTTTTTTGTAAATACATACTTATAATACATTAGAAACACCCAGACGAACACAAACACTTCACATACATTTTTGTGTCCTGTGGGAATCGAACCTTACTATGCTATTGCGAAAAAAATACAAAATGGTATTTAAAAGGTAACATGGCACCGTTCGACATTGAACTAACTGCAAAGTAAGTCATGTCGGTTGAGAGGCAAAGTACTTTGCTTTTCAATAGATGTTACTGGCGTCACCTTTAAGACGTAAATTGAATGTGAAGGCAAATAAAGAACTTGAAACTCGAAATATCGACATGGTAGGTGGGACTCGCGGTGGCTTAGAGGTCATAGCGTCTGGTGTAGGTAACTAACCAGAAGACGCAGTTTCGATTCCTGCCCGCAAGTCGAAATTTTCCTTCACTGAAATAACTATATTTTTGTATTGCCTTTTTCTGATCACCCAATAATATGGAAATTTTCTATGTTCATCTTGAAATGTTTGGGCAACCCTATCTGTAGAGGTCAATAGGTCGTTACGTTACGGTGCAGTACTAAATTAACTACACACCTACGAGCCTACGGGTCGTAATCCCTTGAACCTTGGGTTAATACTGTTAGTAACAGTTACGCAAGGTCCCACAATTGACAGACAAGTAGAGTACTTGCCCCAAGGAGTCTTTAGTATCTTTAATTAAAAAGGGCATGTTGGGCAACTCGTGTATTTGATTTTTCGATATTTATTGATTTATTCGATATAAGATGTATTCATAACCCGACCCTATAGCCAATAGTCAAAGTCAAAAAGACCTTTACAAAAAGGTACTTTTGAAAGGTCAAAACTAGTTGCATGGTTCCAAAAAGTGGGTCTTATGGGTCTTATGGTCTGGGGAGAACAGCCGACAAGAAACTCCATAGATACTCTTTTTTTTTTAAATAATCACAATTGCATTACTTTGTTTTAAAAAGTTGCTGAGAATAGGGTATTTTACACAATGTAAGAAAAAATATAAAAATGCATGTTTAGGATAGATTTTAAAAAAAGTAAACGAGAAACGTTAGTATTTATTTATAAAAATGCAATGTAAATTAAATAATTCAATTTCAAAAATAGTCTTTTTTAATCTGTTTTAAAACGCCATCCGCCATATTGGATTCCGACGTGATGTCACTCCGATAGTAACTTGACGTTACTTGGTCTTTTGCAGTTGTATTGTTTACTAACGAAGTGACGTCACGACCCGAAGTAGCATGGCGGTTAGCGTTTCCGCGCGAAAATTCAAAATCATATATTAAAAATAGTTTTTAAGGCATTTTTCGGTTTTATAAAACTGAAATAAAAATTCTACTGGTTCATTACGATCTAAGGATTAATTTAAAACAGTTTTCAAAAAAAGATGTAATACCCTATTATGCAGTTTGATAATTATGTAGGTTTATCATTACATTAAAAAAAAGAGATTGCACACAGCAGGTAAGAGCTGACCAGCCCCGACAGACAGCACCCGTTCACGAACATGACGTGTGTATCAGCGTGGTTCGACTCCATATTCGAACCATATTGTAGGGAATAAAACGACCCAACACACAACGCCACGAAATTTAAGTGAGCATGACAAACATTGAAGAATTAAATCAATTTAATATTTTTCTGAGAAGCTAGTGCTTACCTACACAGGCAATATCTAATTATATTAATATATCCAATCGCCATTACCAGTGCGACATGTTTACAAAGAGGTCCCGCGTGCGTCTTACAACGTGACCAATTAACCGATGGACGCAATTACTGCAATTAGCAACCTGGACAGTTCATTATATGGGTTAAGTACATTGAGATATCTTTCTGGAAAGTGGTAGAAGGCATTCATTCTATGCTAGGCCAAGGTATGAGATCCAGATACTCTGAAAAAAAATTACTTCCTTAAATTACTTCCTTAAATTGTTCCTTAAAAAATTACTTCCTAAGCGCGATTGCTACGTGAGAGGTCCAGAGATGTATGAAATTCTCAGTAGCAGATCGGAGATGTGATTTGTGCCCGGTTAATGGCAACAAGGCTCGCACCCCATTACAGAGAGACAACCCAACTATACCGGCGCAATGTGGGTGTCAGATAGGAACTTCACAAGATAACACTGGGTCGAAAGATACTTCTTTATTATGAAGTGATAAATGATCAATTGATTTGAGTATGTCAAATCCATTGATCATTTATCACTGATTACTATAATTTATGACTCATTTACATGTTAAATTTATAAGATTCCTTTACAATTACTTCTGCTTGTAACTGCAATGGTGTCAAGTTTACGCGGCTACGCGCCATAACCGCAATCGTGAACGATTATATGAACAAACTATACTTATCAGTTACTATAAATATACGGATTTCCTGTTAATCAAATATTTTCATTAGATTTGATTCTATTATATACCAGAAGCTAGTTAAATTTATACTAAGATTCTGAATGCGCAAGTATAGACGACAGCTAGCGCTTTTTAGTGCGAAAATCGCTTGTACTCACCTTTCGATTTTGGGGTGAAAAAGCACCTCAAAGATTTGGTTATCAAGTTGGTAGTGGCCCACTTACTAGACACTATAAGCTCGGTAGACAGGGCAAAATAAGTTAGGGAAAATATGTCTATGCGATATTACAAATATATATATTTCTCAAGCAATGTACTCCGAAAGCATATAAGCAAGGCAAAATTTCAACTATCTATAATATGGCTTTATAAAATAACTCTAAAATGGAGGTTAGAACGGTGTACTAGTTAGAAACCCGTTACACCACAATCCTTAAACGATTCCACGCACACCTACAACTCCGTTAAATAGGAGCTTATAAGATACACCAGTTTTAAAGTACCCTTACCTTCCTAGACAGTGAAGCATTGTGAAGCTCATCCAGAGTTGGTCGTGGCGCCGCGTGGAGGGACAACACGTTTCTATAGTTATCCAGCCTTGGCAGAGCTTCGCGAGTGAAATGCCTGTGGAAACACAAAAATACATAAATCAGTTTTGTAATCACAGAAAAACCACTATTCGTTTGCTCCAACTAGCTAATAGTAAATTCTAACGACTTTTGCGTAATAAATATTAAAATTATATGATTTGTTTTTTTTTTCGCCGGATGCGTGTGGATTATTTCTTCGACGTCGTAAATCTTTGACGTCATAGTACTGGGAAACACCGTCCCCAAGCTCCCATTTACCATCACATCAGTCCTGTGTGTTTAGGAAGCCCTGAGGCAGTATCATGACGTGTTATTGCGATAATTTTCAAAGTGAAAGAGAAGGATGGCGCTCTACAAACTAAATAGCGCTATCCCATTCTCACAACATAAAAATGATCGCGATATGAACCCCTGAACTAGATTAACGCAAAACTTTGATGAATGGCATGAAATGGAGTAGGTTTATATCCGGCTGTAGGTCGATAAAAAATAATTATTATAGGGAATTATGATAATGATGATCACATCATTATTAGTATTACACGATTCATGATTCAGAACACCGACTGACTGATCACTTACTCTTTCGATTATTCCTGACAAAATGCGTCAGTCATAAACTCCGTTTACCTGAAACTCTTGCCATATTTGGTGTCAGTAGCCGTGAGGGGGTCATCGCTGTCCATTCCGTCGGAGTCTTCCGTATGCTCGTGGTCATCCACCTGCTCATGTTCCATCTGCGAACATAGACAATATAATTTCAATAGATATCCTCATGGCTTATCAGATATTAACCACTGTTGTTTTAGTTTTTATCTTATCTAGCTTTCGTTTGTAAAGTTTGCTATTATCGCTGTGATTTTATTATACACCATAAACATTTGGAGGGTACTTAGGTCAACTGCAGGAGGCATTATTTATTATTATACCGCGGTGTCACCGATAACTTCCCTACCCCTCTACAAGTAATACCGCGCAAGGCAATGCGCGAATTATAGAAATTGTACTTATCACACTAGTGTTTTGTGTCTACCATCATCATAATACATAATTTACTGTCCTACTGATGGATACGGGTCCCCTCTTAGAATGACAAGGGTTAGACTATTAGACCACAACGCTGCGTTCTGGTTAAATGCGAATTAACAGACTTCAAACTCTGTCGAGAATATCTTTGAGGGATGAAGATTTCCTCGCGATGTTTTCCTTCACCGTTTAAGTGAATTGCAATTATACACATGATTTCAAGCCTTGAAATTGAACTCATGACTTGGTAGACCAATGGTCATAGCACAGAGAGTCACACACATAGAGTTATAGACTATCACTGCTTTTTGTGCATCCATTAATATTCCCAAAATAACGCAGTAAACCACATCGTAAACATGAAAGCTCGTTCAAAACCAATAATAAAACGTATCGATAGATTTACAACTCTGAAGATGCACTTGCAGCTGTAAGCGAGTGCAGTATTCTAAAAGAATAAGGTATAGTTTGCTATGAAGAATCGTGTTCCAATTGTGGCGAAGACTGTTCTTACAGTAGCCAACGATTGATCTGCGGATTACTCGAGAAAATGTTAAAGTTATTGTGGGCTACGCATTAGTGACGTCAGAGTTCTGATCTAAATATTTATGGGTATCTGGCAGTGCCGACAATGTTGGAAGGGCATGGGCTATTGGAATACCGACGCAAGCGCCAATGGGCGATGACGTACAAAGGTCAGAGGCCTGAAATAGGGCAGATGGGGTAGTCGTCGAATTATGAGACAGATTGTGCGTAGATTTCTTATGATGTGAATATACGCCTCGATTCTCCACAAGGTTAGACAGAGTCGTACAAAACACTCAACACTGTATATATTAATTTTGACCTAAAGCCATAAAAGTGTCTGTTAGTAAACCCAATATGCGATGCAATGGCTGGAAAGCGAATGTTCCTCTTGGGGCAGGGTTATCCAAGCAAGAAAAGTTATTTGAAGACCTAGGAGAGGACGAGGATTCGGTATTTCGGCAATTCGGGTCGAAAACCCGATTGTGCTTCCCCTAGAGATTAGGTCGAAGTGCACTGAGGGCTTGCTGCCTGCTAGTATGCAATAAATCTTTTGGCATTGACGTTGCCTCGGCACACAAGATAAAACCCATTATTTACTTATCCAAATTTATGTAATATCTTTACCAAAAGTGGGAAGCGTCTCTGTCCAAGTATTGAGCTATAAGGTGAAGGCTGTGTGGTCTTAGAGTAATATGTGACATGTGTTTATTTAGTGCATATAGTTATATCGACTAGTGTTGTGGCTAGAAAAATCTTACATATAATATGAATGTAAGTGAGCCGTGTCTGTACATTGCTTATATTTACAAAAAAACTAATTTGGGGGACTCAGAATCGGTAACACAATCCATTTCTAATATTTTTGGAACTTTTGTCTGTCTGTTTGTCTGTCGGTTTGTCTGTATGTTTGACCGCGCATCAAATGATAACTACTGAAGAGATTTGGAGGAAGTGGGCAGGAATTCATAGCCTGTTTCTTGGATTAACATTTAGGCTATTTTAAATTCAAATCGGTTCTCTCTATCAAAAGTTATTTACATTTTAATTATTGAAAACGTTGACTTTTAAAAATAACCATTGAAGTCAATTTCTTTTTCAAGTATTTCTGTACTAGACTAGCACGGATCAAAAATTATAACAGTATCAAGTAATAAAATTAAAAAATACACTTATACGGGCTAAATAAGATAAAACAAGAAAATAAAGCAGATCAGTCAGAAAGAAAGAAAGAAAGAAAAATTATTTATTCAGCACAATTTTACCTTAAATACTATCTATAATTACCTAAACTCTAATATAAATTGCGCTGAAACGGCGCTGGTTCAGCATAAGCCAGACGGAGTGCCTGGCGCTGGTTTTCAACCAGACCTAACCGACGGACGGATGGTAAACCAGTTTACAAAAAATAAAAATTAAATATATGTGATATTACATAACAAAAAATACCATAGGTAGGAGAAAACATTATTGTGACCAGGAATTGATTATTAGTACAGTTATTCTAACTCTACTTATACAGGGAATCACGGGGCATACATAGGATTTATCCAGCGAGCGCAAGCCGGTGTAAAAACTAAATATTTGAGTAGGTTATAGAAGTAAACAAAGAATGACAACTTATTTTCTAGCGGACTAACACGACATCGTTATTACCTCAATGAAATTTGATTCGATAACAGGTGTCATTTTGAGTTGACAATTTTGACAATTATTGTTTTCTTCTTTAAAGCATCCAGCCATATAGTAACTTATTTTATAATTTGAAACCTCCCTAGTGTAGATACAGTGCGCACACTTTATTTGAGAAAGTAACTAAAGAGTTTCCATTTATTCAAATAATATACCCTAAGAATACAAACCCTTTGACTATCTATCCCTGGACAAGTGACGCGCTTAATTCTATGAACAAAAAAGTCTGTCACTTTTGGTGCGGGGGGAGGAAACACTACATAGACATTGCTGCACACATACTCAAAATCATTTTGTATCGCCACGAACTCACACATATTAAATTCTTCACCACTAACAAAATTTACGCACACATAGAGGTCAAATACGTCAACATACAAGAATTGACGACAATACGAACGTATAATACAATAAAAATAATTAGGAAGCTACTATGTCGATATTTTATATCGATAGATTATTTTAGGAAGAATGGAGAAAAACGTAACAACATTACAAATTATTTTTGTAAGTAATTATTTATTTGCAAAATTAAAATCATCCATACACACCTTTTTAATATCTTGCGTCATAATTATTTTCAATGCAATGCTCTCATTGCATGCTAATGAAATACAAAACAAAGGAACTGTTTAGGTATAGATAAATAGGTGTAACATACTATGTAATTGGAAAATAAACGCACGGGTGAGAGAAATCGCAAACTTTTCGAAATACATATTCTATAGCCTGTTTATGTTAATCTTGAATAATGTAGCATTCAAATGGTAACAGAATTTTCGAAATCGGCCTAGTAGTTTTTGAGTTTATTTGTTACATACATTGATACATACAAATCTTTCCTCTTTATAATATTAGTATAGATAGAGCGGATATTGGGGACGTTATGTTACAAATACTTTGATACCAATTAGTTTGATTCTTTCATTTTGATTTTTTCTTTTCTTTGCCAGGCTGATATATTAGGAATAACACTAGACAGAGCATTTTGTTTCCCACGAGATATAAGCAGGAGTAAATACGATTTTGTTCATTATGTCGCGCGTTAATATGAACAGAAGCGCTGCGCTAGAGGTCCTGGGTTCGATTCCCCGGTCGAGCAATGTGTTATTGGAGTTTTTCTATAAAATCAAGGGTTGATGCCCGATTAATGGCAATAGGCTCGCCCCCTAAGTACGCATCTGTCTAACCCTTCGGGGAATAAAGACGTGATGGTATGTCGTGTTCCGTACTCTCGTTATTTCTTTGAGCTGGATATCGAAAAAAGAAAATAATGTGTTTGAAGAAACACCCCGAGAGGCAGGGCATAGTGGAATTGAATAACTCACTTACAATTGGAGCTGCCCAACTGGGGAAACACCTACACTTTGCAGAAAATAGTAGCCAAATAACATAGCACTGTACTACTAGTATTCTATTATCTGTGACTGTACTATGTTGTGTTCCTAATGGCGAGCAAGATCGCCAGAGCTCCGCGAGGAAGCGTTATGTTGCCAGTGGGGGTACCGGTGTTGTGGGTTATCTACCGGGTGTGAAAAGATTTTTACAGGTTCGGCAACGGGCGAGTGATACCCCAGGTGTTGCAAGCGTTCATATAATAGGGTACATTAACACTATATATACACTTACCATCAGGCGGGACATGTGCTGGTTTTCCACCTAAGCGGTAAAAGAAACCCCAGACCTTCTAACCATACCGTATCTTAGAAATAATTTTCAATGATTTTTGAAATACGATTTAAATATGTTAATTTATAAATTCTTTTGTCAACAAATTTATCCGCAACGGCTTAAGCTATTATTTATCAATCACACCTATATCATTTTAAATGAAGGTCTTTTGTAGATCTGAAAAAGTAACAAATAAAAAATCTAATACTGGATATCAAAAATAATCAATAATCTTAGTTACGTCATTTCCAAAAATGTTATTTTATTAAAATATAGTGATATCATAAATTCATGATATTCATCTTTAGTGATCTTTAGCAATTATTATAATTTGGTCTTACATTGAACACGAAAATAATATCGATATCGATTCGAAATCGTAAACAAACACTATCACATCATTAATTAAAATGACAAAACAAAAGAGGGACATAGTCTCGCTACACTTTTTAAAATTCGAGTTTTATGCATTATGTCCTAATATATATAAGGCCTATAATTGCCAAAAAACGGTAATTCTGCATTAAGACCTATAATTGGAAATCAGAAATGGTGACATCCTATTGGATGATATATAATTGCAATCAAAAAATGACATTTTGATGGATATTTCAAATTTAAATCTTACGTGTATTTGCAGAAGGCTGATATTGTTAGTAAAAAAAATTTGCTAGTCTCGTGGGGAGTGCGGATAGTCTCGTGGGGAGTGCGGGTAGTCTCGTGGGGAGTGCATGCTTGAACTAAACGATTATTTTATACTCGATTATTGAATCGGTTACGTCCTCGATCTTTATTAATAAATTGTATTATGTGATTTAAATAGAAATAAATGAACTTTAATACTTACATACGGAAAATAAATCCATCTTTATCTAAATAAGATATTAGATATTTTTTTGCATACATTAACTGCACGTATATCGGTATTTACACGGAGCATTTATGATGACCTTACTGAGCGGAAACGATTCTGTTAATGAAAAATCGATTTCGGAAACAGTTTTGATAAACGCGTTAGATTTTTTAATCCACTACCTTGACAGAGGGGAATGATCATGAGAGGCGGGTCCTTATAGATAGATAGTCAAAGTACAAACCACATATGTATGTATAATAATAATAAAAAATGCAACGTGCGTTAATCTTAATTTACTGACGCCGAAACAGTTTTGAAATTAAGTAATTTATAGGTCAGAAATACGGTATTCAGAGGTCCATGGCGCTAAGTATATTACAAATATGGAAAATTCAATTTTTCGAGGTGGTTACTTGAAACTTGGAGAGGACAACGTCTCTCAGGTCAGCTAGTTTATAAATAAATAATAACTATTTGACATTATTCATTGTTCTATCTAATCTATCTTTAAATTCCCAGGTCCAGCAAAATATTATAAGGATCTTCTTTATGAGCGGCTTGGTTACAATAAGCTTACCCTTATTACGCGAGACCAAAGAAATATAAACTCGATTCTTATTTTTTCCGGATACAGTTATTGTGACTAGATAGGTACCTAAGTATTCACCAAGTAACATCTTATGTATAGTCAAGACCGTTAATAATTTTACCATTGAATACCATTTATTTACAATTAACTGAAGGACAAATGACACCTTTATCACGATCCCATACATTACATCGTTTTAAAACTCATAAAACGCTAAAATATAAGTCACGCACGAACGAATTTGTGTCAATGATTTTACATCGGTTTTTCAAATCACGTATTTCATTTGCATTGGAAATGCGACTTAATTCTTTGATATGTATTTACAGAATGTTTCTGTAATCAAATTTAATCCCGATTCTTCTTCATCCTCGGAACACAATTAAAATTCTACTAAAAAAATTATTCATTATTTACATTCAAATTCATTAAAATCGGTCCCAATGTTTCATGGTGAACCTTCAACTTTAGACTAGCACGGATAACACGGTCGAAATAAGCCCGTACCGGGGCACTACGTTGATCTCTCTTTGTTTGTTCTATGCTCAACAATAAAGCTTACCTATCTAAGCCTTAATGGTCAAAAGTCAAAAACACGAACGCGTTTAGAGAAAATCTCGAAAAGACAGAGAATTTTTTTAACGCTCATAATTGAATTTAACTACTACTACAAACATTTGTAATATTCGGTGTTATTCCCAGACGTACTGTGTAACAATAAACTATTTCATGAGGCCGAATTTCAGCCTTTACCTAAGTTATTAGATAAAAGGTTGCGAAGGTCACTCACTATGTTCAATAAAGATAATCTTTTGATTGTTTTAGGTGAGAATTAGGTAAGGTTGGACAGGCTAGAATAATTGTTATTATAAGGCCCACTTGCACCAACTTTTCAAATGTGTTTTAATCGTATTGAAACACGAAATTTCTATGAAAATTTGTGTTTAAATACAATTTAAATATATTTAAGAAGTTGGTGCAAGTGGCCCTAAGTCAAGTAAAGGTAACCATATTTAAGATTAGATAAGAAAACTTAGCTAGTTGTGCCGATTCTATAGTTTGCCAACTTAATTAATTGAGTATCACTATGTAGCTTTCTCACTAATAGAAAAAAGGACGGAAGAAATTTTGAATTAATTGAGTATCACTATGTAGCTTTCTGATAGAATAAAATAACTAAAAAACCGACTGCATAAAAACACTTTAAAAAATCGATCATGAAAACATTTAAATGGTGTAGTTTTTCAATATTACTTTACATAGGTCTGGACTACTAGACTTGTTTTTGTCTTTTTAGTTTTTTTAAAGTGTTTTTATGCAGTCGGGTTTTTTAGTTATTTTAATTACGTAACTTGTTTCCGGATTTTTAGTGCAAAACTACGAAAAATTATTTATATGAAAAAGTAGATGATTTCCTACAAGTCCCTTAACAATAAAGTAATGTAATGCTTTCGCTAATTGCTACCGAAAATTTGAGAATACATGATACGGAATGCTCAAAACATATTTTTCAGCCCACGCATTAAAGCGCATAAAATCCGCCATTTTGTTTTTTTTTTAATTTCATGTACCCAGTGACACTCGTGCCATCAAGACAAATCTAATGAGGTATCATTGATCTAAATCGGTTGCACCGTTGAATAGTTACGAGCGGACATAGGAACGGACATACATACATACATACATACATACATACATACATACATACACGTCAAACACATAACCCTCCTCCTTCGGCAGTCGGGTAAAAAAGACAAGAAATGATATCTTGTCATATATGTAATGCCATTGTCGACGATCATGCCAGACTGAGGAGACATGAAAAAACGTGTGTTAAAAAGTAATAAAAGTTGCGAGAGAAAGACCTGACTTGTATCATCATCACCAATTAGGTACATCCTTTCTTGTAGATTCATGAGGTCCGGCTGGTATCAATCTTAGTATAGTTAACAGGGGCTTTGTAGGTTAAAAAAATGCACTTCCAAACGCCCATGAATCCCGCTTCTAACTGAAAAGAACTGGTCACACTAAATCGCCAGTTAGACGATCCTTGTCGGATCTAAATTGATGCCTGCTTGCTTCTAATCGAACATCCTTTATATAAGGAATCAAGCCTAAACTCATATAGCAATACAGAAAAACGTTTCTGGAAAACAAAGAATCAATGCGAAAGGCTAACGATACGAAGTTCTTAAAATTATACTTTCATCATCATCATCATCATCATCAGCCTATATTCGTCCACTGCTGGACGTAGGCCTCTCCTAGTGAACGCCATTATACTTTAGTAACTTTTAATTATTTCAAATTTACGCGAACAGGAACATTGCTGAAGAAAAAAGTGTGGTTGAATTTCCTTACTGTGTTTGTCTTTACTCTTTAGCAGTCACTTTGATGGCCCTCAATAGCAATTTCAGGCCGACCCTTGTGGGGCCATAAATCGCGAGGTTTTCTCTTGTTACTTGGGTAGAAATAATAGCAGTGAGGTGAAAATCGGAATCCAACACGTCGCATTGTCTTTCTCCTAATATATGTCAAAGCACAAGCTCTCTCAGGATAAAAAAATCAAGATATGAAATAGCTAAGTACCAAAATATAAAAACATTCGTGTACGTCACGGTCCGACAATCTATTGACTAACAATAACTCATTAAATGTAAAATTGTTTCACGGACCACACGCGGGCCCTTCGTGGCATTTCTAACGGTACTTAAAACGCCAATGGTTGACGTTATAAATATCAATCAACTTTAATACTAGTAAGAGAAACTGCATGAACTCATTGTAAATGCGTTATAGCTTTCTCCGATTTATAATTATGCATTGACTTGTAAAGTTTAGTAAGTTTTTAGTCTGGAAAGTTTTTACTGCGCTTGCAGACGGACTTGGACCCTTGCCCTTGCATAAATCATCCTAAGTATTACACGAAAAATAAAACAAGGATAATCACACAGTAACCTGTGCCAACCATTTTTAAATTGAGATTCAAGGGAGAATTAATTCATAAAAATTATTTTGGAAAATCTTTATCCTTTTGAGCGAATGTACGAAAATAGAGATGTTTCTTCAATCTTTGACTCTGATTAACTAAGGAGTTAAATAATGCTTTTACAGTGCTTGCCTTCTAGAAAAATTAAGGTATGTAGTAGTTTGTAACAAAAAAGGGGGGATCGTTTCCTTTCGTTGCCTATTAATCCTTTTTCTTGTGTTGTAACTGCCATCGCAGTGGCCTAGATAAACGAATCCCATTTAGTTGAGCTAATTTTCGAGATTTTTTTTCCGTCGATCCTACATCATTACATATATACCTACATACATACCCATGGCATTCATTTTTTATTATGTAAGTATCGATAAGAATTAATTGCAGACTAATATTAACCACAGAACGTTTACATTGGCGCCATTTAAAAGACATCTATCATTTTCTGTTTTCATATCAAACAGCAGTAAAACTGAAAGTAACGACAAATATACGGCTTTTTGTGGCCACAACCAGTGCTAGGTCTTGAAGTAGCTTGCTGCCTACAAAATGAACTTTTGTTTGTAGGAATTAAGACATAAACTTGTTTGTTAAATTGACCCTATCTAAAATTAGCCTCCGCCTCCGACATCATGCATAAAGTGAATGGTTCTGCAGCTATTTTCGTCCTTCTTACAGAGAGGATGTGTCTTCTATATGAATCAGTGTGCTGAACTCATTGAAACAAGATGATGAATGTTTATAAGGTAATGCGATGAACTCCAAGTCACTCAATGTTAACGGAACCACGCGTGGAATTCTCAACGTCATGAAGCTCAGGAAATATGGAACGCTTGTCCATCTTTCAACACACGTGTAAAATTATCGGTTCCATGTGAGTCTAAAATAAACTAAGAAAGTAAATGTTTTAACTGAATAATGCAAATTATGCCTGAAAAACAAGCGATCCAAGCAAATATACCAGTAGTTCCCAAAGAGGTCCAGGTGGACCCCCAGGGGTCCACAGGAGACTCGACGGGGGTCTACGTAAATTTCCATAATTAATTTTCACATTTTTTGTCGAGTTTTTGGGAATATGGTAGAAATGTAGCTGCAGGTGATCCACCGGAACCAGCATAATTTTGAAAAAGGTCTGAGAAAACCTCTGAGATATACAATGTAACGTCACTGAATAGATGCGCCGTTTCGATTCTACTGCTTAAAATTATCCAGTAATTCAATAATCCTAACCTTGTTGTACGTCTTATCAAATTAAAAGGTATGCTAATTATGCTATGCTATCCTCCTGTCTTGGAATTTGTGGTGCTCAATCGTCCCTTACATACACATTGTTGGTGAAGAAAGCCTTTTATTGGAATTAATTGGTGTCATCCGTCCACCTTCACCTAGAATAAACTCTGGATCGCCTAATATAAGCCTAATCTTACAGTTGTAAACTCTGGATTTTGTTTGAAACCAACGTTTTTCGGACGTTAGGACGACTACTTATATATTTAATTTTTTCAATCCATATAATTATAATTTATTCCTGATCTTGAGAACACGTTTACAAGTATTTTTTTAACAAAAGAGATAGGGCTAGCGTACTATTAAAACAACTCGGTATTTTTTTAATCTGTCCTACACATCATATTTTAATGACTTTTTGTTCGGAGAGTTTCCTTTCGGCCTTCGGAATGAAGTAGGTGTATACGGGCACGTGAGCAATAAAATAGCAATAAAGACATTTTTGCCTACACCGATTTTAGAGTTCCAGCATACAATGTCAGGACCAGTTAAAATATCGCCAGTCTCATAGACCAACATTGTTTTCTCAATGTTTATTAGCTCATAGTTCATTTTAGTACAGAGCTATTTTCTAATCTACATCAGCAGCTTGTCGCAGAAAATTCGACGTACTACTTTCTGTTACTTTTCAAGTTTCATTGCAAAAGTTCCTTGCATAGCACAAATTAACAAACACCGAGACCCGCAACAACTGCCTCTACCTGTAGATTATACAAATATTTGTTCCGTATGAGGATCGAACCCACAACACGTAGAGTAGAAGCCGATCGCTCCGCCGCCGCTACGCCAAACGCCCGGTGCCGTGAACCGGAATATACTAAGCGCTTTTTTTTATTACCAAGACGAGGCAGCAGTTGACTTCGGCATCCTTTCGCGGAATATGCGTCCAGTATACTAGAATATTCTATGTGGCAAGATGTCACGTGCTATGGGAGCTCAATACTACAACCTGAATCATCGTGATATTTCCGCATCCATAAGAGCAATCTTCAAGCTAATGTCCAGTCTTACCGGGGCCCGTAAGACACGGGCGCGGTCGAGGCTATAGGAAGCTTGCCGCCGCCCGTGCACTTATCCAATTTGCCGCTATTATGATTTATTGGTAGGTACAAGTAGGCGCCTATGACCTAGACCGACTGCTTCGAGATCGGGCATGTCAGCGGGGTTCAATAAGACATTACATTAGTAAGATATAAAAGGCGACTAATGATATTGTTGATACTGCCTGGTTAGGTACCTATCTTAATCCCGAATTTTAATATTCCGAATATCATAATCCCGAAAACGTTTGGACATTCTTTCATAAGCCCGTTTTTTAAAATTCCGAAGTTTTGTTTGCCATATAATCGCATTTCATTGCCCATTTATTCATTTGTACGACGTTTTAGAATACAGACGAATGAGTTCCAGACACACGAAATCTAAATGCACAAAATCCAGATGACCGTAAGTAATCCATATGCACGACAGCCAGATTTTTAAAACACAAATTTTTGAAATACAGTTAATTGATATCCTGGAAGAATTACAAGGTACTTAACCTTAACCTATCTGTAATGGGCAAGTAAATCAATAGCAAGTCGGTTCTGGCAAGGTGGTCGCAGTTCTAACCTAACCTAACCTACTGAGTTCCAAATAAAAAGATTATGAAAATTTGGTAATAGTTTATTTGAAAAATGGTTAGATGGGCAACAAAAAAAAATCTTCTGAAAATTTGGTATTAACTATATCTGGATTATGAGAATATAGGAAACAAAAAAATACTTTTTGGAAATTTGGTTTTAGTGCACCTGGAAATTGATTCATCTGGGAAATTTAAAAAGGAATTTTAAAAAGTTGTCATTCATTACATCTGTCTTTGAAAAGTTCTACCAACCGTTTTCGGGGTTTTAAGATTCGGGTAACAGAAATTCGAGATTTCAATAGGTTACCATACTGCCTACCTACCTGTTGAGAATTTTAATCAATTTGTGTCAGTCTATACAAGAGGATCAGTAATATTTGAAGCTACATATCTCTATCGATAATATGGGAAATGCTATTCTGCAGTTTTATTCTGCTACTAGGTTTTTCAACGTGGTGATTATTCATAAAGTAGCACATGAAGAGAGAAACCCAGCTAAGAGCCCAGTTTGGCTTGTGGAAATGAGAAGCAAGCACCCGGTACAATACAACTCCTATTGCATTGTGTCCATTGCCTTTGTTGCGACATCCGATCTTTACGGAGGCTTGATTTTAATTCGGTGCTCGGTATTTATTGCATTACTTCCGAATGCCTTATCATTAGTTATCATACATTTTGCCAAAGCGGTACAGACACGACTTGCATACAACAAGCTTGCACGCAACAGTGCTTTTTAAAACAGTCAAAACACCATAGAACTTTATGTAAAATGTTTATGACCAGCCAAAACACTTAAGAATTTGTGAATGAGCGTTTTAGAGTCAGGAACTATCTTCATGCATAAATAGAAAATTATATTTGAAAAACCTTCGTAATAGTCCGAATAAGGTTTCTAGCGAAAGAAAAATTGGAAAAGTTACTGGGAAAATTGTAAAGTTTGGGAAGTGATTTTATGTATGAAATTTTTATATTTATTTTTTTATTAGAATTTGGTTAAGAGAACGTCCAGATTCGAATAAAAATTTGTTCAGAGTTGGAATCGTCGCAGTTTCCTTGCCAATGGAAAAGTGACTAGGTATGTAAGACTGCTCAGTAGATCGTCAATATCCGCTCCCCTCTACTGTTGATCTTTAATAAACACTCCACTTGCCCACTTTAAGCCCAACCAGCCAGAACTGGATTTCTATCGATTTTAAGCTTAATGTAGAATTATAGTGCTAACACTATTATTTCACATCAAAGCATCATATAATATCCAAGGAGATAATATTTATTTATGTTTAACATCACGCAACTAAAGATGTTGTTGAAACACTACGAAAACAAGCTTAGGTAGGTACCTACGTATTAAATTTTTCGGACATGCAATGAGGCTTAGCTGTTCTATTTTCTGGTTTCCTTAATTAAAACGATTTTATTGGTTGTTTGAGTGTGGACCGGATTTCCAATCCAAACGTAATACCAAAATAAATCGTAATTCAAACACAATTTATTCAAAGTGTGTTATTATTCGGATTCCAATTCCTGCTCTACCATTTCGTCCAAAATACTTCACTGGAAATAATGGTAAGCGAACGCAATTCTTGAAAACATTAAAATGTTTGGAATTATTTTCCGGTCGTTTATTTCCAGTGAAGTGCTAGTAATATACGAAATGGTACGGTAGGAACCTAAATTAATGGTATTTCAATACGAATAATAACACAATAATGATAAATTATTGTTTTGATTACGATTTTTTTTGTTTTTTTTTAAACCACTATACAGGACAAAATATTTGTGTGGGGCAACGCAACATGCGTTTAGAGAATCACAAATCCCATATACACAAACACCCAGACCCGGATAAACTACCTGTAGATCATACAAATATTTGTTCCGTGTGGGGCTCGAACACGTGGCGCAGAAGCTGATCTCTCTGCCGCTACGCCAAACGTGTCGTCGATTTATTTTGCTATTACTACTATTATTCTATTATCTGTGGTATTACGTATTTGTGCGCAATTCAAGCTTCGCCGGTCCCTTTAAAGTAGCGTCAGCTTTTCATTAATTTAACCAGTCTTTGTTAATTGGTTCGATAATTTCCGCAGATAATTGTATTATGTGAATTCAAACAATTGTACAAACACCATGAATTATATTTGAATAACACAGATGCAGATTTTATCATTTGTCTGTTTTCAAATAATGAGTGGCCCCATTATCTGTAGTAGCTATATCAGTTTTATCTTGTTATAATGGGTCATTCATTGTTTATTTACTGATTTCGAAAAAAGCAGATTCTGTGTTTGGTTCATTAGTAGATATTTACGATTTTCTAAATAACTAGGTATATGAACTAACAAATTGAATTATTATTTTTTACTTTTTTTATTATTTACGTAAATAATAATACTTTGAAGATTGTTATCATTGAATAAAATTGATAATAGTAACCCATTTTAGTCAAGGAAAACTTGACTGTGGTCAGGATTCGAACCTGCATCTTCTGGTACAATATAATAGACACTATGGCCAACTAAGAAATTTAGTAGACGCAGGTTCGAATCCTGCCTGCAATGAAATTTTTCCTCCACTAAAATTTAACTTAATAATCTTAACATGGATAATGCAAAAAAAATCTAAAAGATATTTTGATAATAATTCATTATAAATGCAATTGTCAAATATAATAAACAACAAATACCTAATTGTCATCTATAAATTATGAGTGTGGATAATAATGTTTGTGAATTCAATGTGCAAATAACAAGTGGTCAATAATTTTCCATGTGCAACTATACATACAGATACCTTGTTTACTTCTTCTTCCTCAGCATTCACACCCTTTACCATCATAATAGAAGCGGCGGTAGCCTAATGGCTAGGGCGTCGGACTTGCGATCATGTGGTTGCCGGTTCGAACCCCACCCATTGCACTACCGACGTGAACCCACTCGTAACACAAGCATTTAGCTTAGCACGAGGGGTTAACAAGAATACTAGTAATTTGTGACCCAAATTGCTAGTAAGCTTTTTAAAAAAAAAAAAAAAAAAAAAAACCGCCTTAACACAATTCATTCATCTTTTCTTTGGTCTCCCTCTACCCCTCTGTCCCCACACATTCTTATTCATCCTCTTTTAGTCACATGCGTTTTAGTCACATGATACCTTGTTATTATACACTATAAATTCATAACATAGCTTATCTTTATTTTTTATAGAAATAATTTAATAAGCTATGGAATGTTGTTATACTTATCTAAGTAAGTATTAAAATCAGTATCAAGGTTGACTATACATATTATTGCATATAAATGGTTTTTTGGTTTGGTTTGGAAGGAGACAGGGGAGGCCTTTGCCCAGCAGTGGGATAAAATTGACTATATACAAGAAATATTTCCTTAGGCCCTAAGTTTAAAATAAAAAAATATATAGAGAATATTTCAAGTTCTTTAAATACTTTTAAATTATTATGGGCTATCCCTTAAAAGCTACTTGACAGTCTTTTTGGCTTCTATGATTATGCAGCAAAAGTGATCTATTGCTGTGTTACTAACTAGGAGCCTAACAAGTAACACAATTATATAGGAGTATATTAAAACATTGGTAATTGATGAATGGTGGGTGTTTTAGGGAACTGTCTTTCATTGTTAGTATTTAGAAAGAACTTACAGATTAAACCCAGATAATAAATAAATAACTTGCAATAATATGATAACAAATTGTATTTTTATCACACAGCACTCAATTGTGGTTCCCCTAGCAAGATGAATGATGAAGTGATTATTTTGATGTAAACAAAATTACATGTCGGTAGTGTCCGACCGAAGCTTCGGCTTCGGCTTCGGCTTCGGCCACCTTCGGCCAAAAAAGCACCTTCGGCCAAATCTTCGGCTTCGGCCAAAAATTTGCCGAAGGTTTGGCCGAAGCCGAAGGTTTGCTAGTTGTCACAATTTGAAATTTACTGAACGATGCTAGAGCGAGACGGAGAGTGTGCAGAGCAGCAGAGTTTCGCCGCGCCGCCGCACCGGACCAAACGAATCGCAGTTAGTAAACTAAACGAGTCAAAACAAGTTTGAGAGCGCGTCTTAAAATTCTAATAAGTGTTTTGTTTTTAAATATTTCATATTTGTTATTACAAATTATTTTATTTATTACTGTGAGTAGTACCTGTGGTGATACGTTCATTATTGTGAGGCACTCTAAGAACCAGAAAACCGTCAGTATTGTCTGGTTTAAAATATTTTATGTTATCTAACGTTAGGTAGGAAACTAAATGGAAACAATGTTGGTATGTTTTTTTATGCAAATCTCTAAAGCTCTCACAATATGTATCTAGTATATTCTGAGATCAAAGTAACTATCGTATTTCTCAAGGTCAATGACACCTTCGGCTTCGGCTTCGGCTTCGGCCGAAGGTTTTGGTGAATACCGATTAATCGGCTTCGGCTTCGGCTTCGGCCAGAATGGCACCTTCGGTCGAACACTACATGTCGGTAGAGACCTTACCTAAGTACCATGTATCTAAACATCAAGAATAAAAGCATCTCACCTGAAATCTGGTAGCAGATGGCTGATCTTTGAACCTGGACGGCTTCTCCACATCGCGGAAGCTGCTCTTGGTGACGGGCGACCGCGATTGCACAGTCACCGTTCCGTTCGACACGGCATCCGCCAATAACCGATCTCTTTCCCCAGGATCCTTCGTCTTAAAATGTAATCCCGACTCCACGTCGTCACTCCTCGTCGGGATGTCTGTCGGGTATTGTATGTTCCCATTCGTCGCTGCCATAGACTTAGCCGAGCTTATCTTCCTAAACCTTCCGATAATTACATCTTCTTCATCATTTACTAGCACGCTTAACTTCTCTGCCGCTGCACTGGTGTTAGCTTCAGGCTTCACAGGGCTCATCTCTATATCCTTTTGTGGCGTACCCATCTTCTCAGTCAGACGCAAACAGAGTATTATCTATTGAATTAGTACATTTTAACAAAAATAAAGTTACAGAAATAACAAAATAAAGTTACTTCATCAATAACAGTAAGGAATTTTGAAATTCAAGGTTAAAAAACGCTGATTATAATTTTAAAACTCATTCTAAATAAGAAAACAATAAATAAATATAGTTTTCTGTCAGAATTTATGATTTTACTACAAGCACATGCTCAAAGTTTTGCAGCTATTAAAAACAATCACCCACTTCGCCATTTATTTGACAACTGACTACTGAATGAATTGAAAAACTGATTTAAATTTTCATTCAACTGAGTTGAACTGAGTGAGACTGTTGAAGATTGATTGAAGACGCTCGCGAGACTGACAGCGGCCCGGCCACAGCAATAGGGTATTTTACACCACGTAAGAAAAAATATAAAAATGCATGTTAATGATAGATTTTTTAAAAAGTAAACGAGAAACGTTAGTATTTATTTATAAAAATGCAATGTAAATTTTATAATTCAATTTCAAAAATAGTCTTTTTTAATCTGTTTTAAAACGCCATTCGCACTATTGGATTCCGACGTGATGTCACTCCGATAGTAACTTGAGTTACTTGGTCTTTTGCAGTTGTATTGTTTACTAACGAAGTGACTTCACGACCCGAAGTAGCATGGTGGCTAGCGTTTCCGCGCGAAAATTCAAAATCATAAATTAAAAATAGTTTTTAAAGCATTTTTCGGTTTTATAAAACTGAAATAAAAATTCTACTGGTTCATTACGATCTAAGGATTAATTTAAAACAGTTTTCAAAAAAAGGTGTAATACCCTATTCAGCTGTGAATTCAGCAATTGACAATCACAGACTAATAGGAGATACTAGTATTAGACAATTGACAATTTGACACAGTGACCACGAGGTGACCACAGAGTACATTGGGGAATAGAGATCTGACTCCACTGTATTTTCAAGTAACGGCATGCGGTCGCCACCTTAGCTAGTCACCCTGCCGGTCGCCAACTTAGATAGTCACCCTGCCGAGCTGTATGTATGTCCAGTAAATTTTTTTGAGAGTTGACGGTCTGATACTAGTATCTCTTACTTCTCTTAGTAGTCTGTGGTGGTATCATTATGTATGTCTCTTCGAAATGTCAAGTTACTGTTAAAAAGTCGAATTATAATAAAGTTCGCGCAAAGTAACTTAACCCAAAACTAACGGAGAGGTGGAAAGTTTGCGCAGTGCATTTGCGTGCAAAATGTACTAAAAATCGACTACATCCACCATTTTGGTTCAAGTTATTGTGCCAACTGTACCTAGGTACTATTATTTAACTTGACATAGGTACCTACTAGTAGTACTAGTATCATAATTACTCTGTGATTTTGAATTCTCGTGTTCACTCTTCCTTCAGTCTCACCCGCCACCCGGTGACGTGACGTAATCGAAGGCATTGAATTCTGTCTGGCCTGGCGTCTGGCTGGCGCCGTCGTCACCCGGCGGTTGGAAAATATTGGCTATTGCTGTAATATTTTGTGCGAAAATATTTATAAGAAGGCCTAGCTTATCTAAATATAAGATGGGTTTCGACAAAGGACAGATAATCTTGGACAGTGATAATGGTGCATATTATACTGGGCACACTGTTTTTGGTCGACTTGTTTTCGATCAGGATAAATCAAAAACTATTCATGGTAAGTTTTGAATATTCACAAAAATATACTGTCAGAAAGAGGCTTGGCCTCTAGATATCTTTTTTGCATTGGTTTCCGTTTCGAGTGTAGTGGACTGGGGAGTGTACAATGTATGTAAATATAAAAATGTAAATTTTATACGGCAGAAGCAAATTTGTTCTTTGCCCTGTAACCAGTTTATAGATTTAAAACCAACCATAGGAAAAAAATTAGGTAGGTATGCAATGGAATACCTAAATTGTAAGATTTAAAAATGTAAACAAATTTGTGTAAAAAGCTTGCATCTCTACAACAACATATTCAAGCCATTATACTGCCCCACTGCTGGGCGTGGGTCTCATCGCAGAATGCGCAGAGGGTTTTTATCTAAGCTTCATAAAAAAAGTTCAATAAAAAATAATTACAACCACTGGTTGCTTCAATATATTTGAATCCACAGATGGCATATTTTTTATCTTTGAAGTAAACTTAAACTTACCCTTTAAATATTAAGTATTAAAACGATATAATTAATAGCTTGACTTTAAGCTTATTACAATACCTTTTAATAAAATTAAATCAATGCAATGAACCATTGTAATTGAATAGCATAGCTTTAGCTAAATTAATTTGTTTGTATATCGGTCATAACAGGCTGTATTCTATCAAAATAAATGCAACCATAGCAATAATGTTCTAATTGAGATCACCACAATAAAATTCACAGTAGGTACTATAGATAGTGAATTTGATAATGGCCGTTATATAGTACATGTTGGTTTGTTGTTCAGTTTTATTAGCTGTTTGACCTTCACAAGATTAATGAATGCTATGTGGAATTAGAAGCTGCTTTTGTATGTGTCTTTCTCATTCTGTAAACCATACACAATATTAATTCAATAGATTCTCATAGAGGGTTGTGATGTGCTTAGTAAATATATTATCTATTTACAATTTTGTTTGAATAAATTTTTGATAATAGTTAAGTTAGGGTTGCAATATTTGTTCCTTAACTTCTCAATTATTTAGTGGGTTATTACACTAAAACGTTGGAGAACTTGGGGATTACCAGGATCCAAATAACTATATAAGAATATTATGTTTTATTATTATGTATGTATCACCTAAGTATATGTATAAATAAATTAAATTTTTGAAGAAAAAAGAAGCAATTATTATTATTCAAATGTACTTTGTATATTGCAGAAAAGATAATGATCTATTGATTGGTTTTATCATTTTAAAATGTTTTCTTATATGTCATCATCATTAGGATACCAATTAAGCTTAGACTATAAGTATGTATAGTATGTAGTGTAGGTTCTCTATTTTTCTTTGCTTATAGCTTCAGACAACCACAATTATTTTCACCATACAGTAAGTTAACATTTAAAACATTTAAGTACCTAAGTATATATATGAATGTGGAAGAACCAAAATAATTATGAAAGAATCATAGCAAGTGGCAGTCTGTAATTTCTGACTACCCCTTTAAAGGCATTAGTGTCAGTTGCAGACTAACGGTAGGGCAGAAGGGGCAGTACACCCCAAGCCCCCGATTTTGCGGGGCCTCTAAATCCTGAGAAGCAAAAATCCTTTGGGATCAAATTCCTAGCAGACCTTAGTACTAAAAGATGTTTGTTATACTACATGTCAGTACAAACTGCCCTAAAAAAGTGTATTTGATTAATTTACACCATCTATAGGATCTAGCAAAGCATATAATGACTAATTTAAGCGGTGCATAAACTCAGTAAGCAGTATATGAATAAAATGTTATGGGAGAAACTCAGAAATCGAAAAAAAATATGTCTGTTCGTAATATCATATTCATAGAGACCCCACACGTAAAGTACGCGATATGACTTGGGGCCCCCATTTCGTGATTCCGCCTCGGGCCATCGAGGGGCTTGGTCAGCCACTGATTAGTGTGTGTATGTGTTAAAATTCTTAACATATTGTAATTGTCTATTTTAGTACAATTAACTTTCAGGAATTTGTGTGGACTTCAAAGGGTTTTGTAAAGTCCACTGGACCTCACAGCGCACACGCCGGGTCAATGACCGCACAGAAACCTACACAGTAAACCATGATTCGCATGAAGAATATTTTAGAAAGAAAACCTATGTTTATGGTGCTGCTAGTGGTAAGTGATAGAAATGAAAAGAAATAGCCTTTATTACTACCTTATTAATTTTTTTTACAATGCCTACTACCTGAAGTTCAAGTTAAAATGTTTTATTTAAAATAAGTTGCGGCCGTTCTTAAAAAAGGACAGGTTAAGAGCACCCTAAACCGACGTTCATGCATGAGGAGGTTAATGAACACAGATGAAGCGAAAGTAGTATGCCAGGATCGTAGCAAGTGGAAATCTATAGTCTCTGCCTACCCCAATGGGAGATAGGCGTGAAAATATGTATGTATGTATGATCATTTAAGAAATGTTATGATTCTGGTTGCCCGGTTCCAAAAACTTCACTTAAGGAATCGCGAGGGCTCATATCGTGAATGGCGTGAATGGGTATTTTCTTTAAGATAAGTAAGGAGGCAAACGGATCACCTGATATTAACCGATTACCGCCGCCCATGGACACCCGCAACACCAGAGGAGTTGCAAGTGCGTTGCCCAATGCCCACCTTTTTAAAAGGGGCTTTTTAATTTGGGCCTCCAGTATCCTCACTCACTCGGCGAAACACAACGTGTTGTTTCACGCAGGTTTTCTGTGAGGCCTCCCACGGTAAACGTTACAGTTTACTCTATACAGATGGCATGATTAAAAATTTCGATGATTAAGATTTTTTTACTAAGCTTAAACAAATCCTTATATTATATACTTTATTTAGGTGACCACCATCTACAGCCAGGCCACCACGAATTCCGATTCGATTTTCCCATCCCCGAGAACTGCCCGTCTTCGTTCGAGGGGTCGCATGGCCACGTCAGATACCGCATCAAGATCACCATGCTCACCACCGGCCTCTTCTCGTCGAACAAGGAGAAGATGGTCCCAGTCAGAGTCTTCGCACCTTTGGACTTGAATCACAACCCTTATTGTAAGGTATAAGAGTCCAAAACTAATTTTTGCTTGTGTGTAAATTAGTGTCATTTAAAATACGTAGAGTAGTTCACCAATTATTTTTATGGCCTCATAAAAAAGTTGACCATGCTATGGTATGGTATAGCGGGCTATTTTCCGCAATTCCACGACAAAGCGCGTATTTTGCGTGCGGGTGGGAAGAATTATCTACTCGAGCCACCCTAACTCCTCAAGAAAGGCCAGCAAGCGGTTCATGTTGCTGACAATCTCTCGGAGAGTACTTGGTTTACCGAGGTACTTTGCCCTGTATGCGGCGACCCCTGGACAATGTAGGAGCAAAGTTGACCATAAATACACCCGAATAAGAAAAAGTTAATTAAAATATGTTCAGCAATTATTTTTAAAAGATTAAATTAATTTTCGATTACATTCATTGTAGAACTTTTTTTTTTGCCAACATCTTATCCAATTTTTTTATTATGATACAGGAGCCGATAGAATATGAACTAATAAGCTCTTACTGCTGTTGGTGCGTCAGTGCGGGCTCCTCAGAAGTGCAGGTCAAGCTGCCGATGGGAGGTTACTGCCCCGGACAGGTGATACCCATGGAAGTCTCCTGCAAGAACCCTAGCAGCGTCGAGATAGATGAAATTAAGTTTGCTATTAAGAAGGTAATAATTCAGTGTAATAATCATAATTCATTCAAGTTACCCAAACAGAAAAAAAACCTCGCCAAGAAAATTGAAGGAATTTGTGAAAAAGTATGGTTTGCTCCATTTTGACAATATACAACAAATTTTTTTTACGAAATATTTTTTCACAAAATAATTCATCCATCACTCATATAAAATACCATCACGTCTGTTTTGCACAAAGAGTTAACAATATTAAAAAAATAAGGGTTGGTAATTAATTGTTTTACTTTACTTTACTTTATTCAGTTTCTATGTGAGAATATTCTATGCTAGCTATGTCACAACTATTTTTTTTCTCTCTTTTTATTGGAGTGCACCAAGGCCAAGTGTATAGGATGTATAATATGAGTTAAATCATGAAGGACAGTTCTGAAGTCTCCTCCTTTTCCTATAGAATGAAAGAACGATAACATTGATAAAAAGATAACTTTATCACTGTAATTTTCTTAATACGTTTGTATGTTGTCCAGAACGTAGTATTCACGGCCACATCTGAGAGCGGTACCCGCTTAGACCATGACACGGTGGCAGAGATTAAGAAAGGCCCCATACCGGCAGGTACCACGCGCAACTGGACCGTCGAGATGGAGGTCCCGGCGATGGACATATACAACCTCAACGCGTGCCGGTTTATCGATATTAATTATTATTTTAAGGTAAGTTCATAATATTTTTTATGGGATACAAGCGGGTGGCAAACGAGCAGACGGATCGCCTCATGGTAAGTTACCGCCACCCATGAATACCCGCAACACCAGAGGAGTAACAAGTACGGCAAGCAGCCTTTTAAAAGGGTTTGGGCCTGCGGCATCATCACTCACTCGGCGAAACACAACGTAAGCGTTGTTGTCACGGTCATTATACTTATATGATACTGTTAAAACTTTAATTTCTTCAGTGTTAATATAATGGCTACAATTTGGTTTTGATCGTTGTGTTATCAGAGTTCTAACCTAATCGATATTTATAATTCTTTCATTCCACAACCAAAGTTAAAACTAGTTTTGATCGGACATGAATTTAACTTTAACATGTATTACTTATCTAAATAACCCTTACATGATGGTAATAGACTAAAGTAGGACATTTCTGGAATTCACAGGTATCTTCGGAAGTCGGAGGTTGTCACGATGGTACTGACGAATCCCGGGTTATCGTGTTTGGCAATGTTCCCCTAGTTGGTTTTCAAGATGACGTACAAAACCCCCTGCATGACCAAATGCCCAAAATTACGCAGGTTCAAAACGTTCAGGGAGCCAATTGTTACCCTCCCCCTCCGATTATTAATCAGCCTCTCCCGAGCTCGCCTTACCCTAATGGCAACGGGCCTTACCCCAATGCTGGTAACCCAGGATACCCAGCTCCTATTGCTATGCCGAATCCGCCTTATCCTGGAATCCAACCTTTCCCCAACGTGAGCCCATTCCCACCGAACCCTTACCCAGGTTCAAGTCCTCCTTACTCTGCGAATTCACCTTTCTCTCCAGGTAACGTTCCTTACCCTGCAGGAAATCCGCCTTACCCTGCAGGAAGTCCGCCTTACCCTGCTGGAAACACGCCTTACCCTACTAATACTCCCTACTCTACAGATAATTCCCCTCATGTTGGCAACCCTGGTCCCATTCCACCTTATCCGGGGGCTGGGCAGAGTCCAATGCCTCCGACTTCGGGCGTGGTGGGGACTACTCCACTCAAGACCGGCACGTTTGGTTTCATGGTACCGGACAGTGGAGATCCTGCGAGTGTACCATTGTTGCCTCCCGGAGCCAATGTACCCTATGTAAGTATACTCTTAGGACGGTTATGGACTCAAGGTTGGGCAGTATTTGAATAAAGTGGAGAGGTAGCTTAGAACCAGGAGACGGACATAGGATACTTTTATCCCGTTTTTATCCCGTTCCCGTGGGATGTGATGAAAGACCGAATTCCACGGTGGCGAAGCCGCGGGCAGAAGCTAGTTTCAAATAATTGAGTCTTCAAAATACATTTAACCTTCATTTAGCGATGGTGAGTGCATTTGTATTTCGTATTTTAATTACTTGCGATACAGTATTTTTTAATTTGTATTTCAATTATAGCAAAGCATGTATTTTGTCCGGCCCTGTATGCACTGCGTTCGATCAGAATTTGAGATAATAATTGTTCTTGAACTTGACCCACTGTATAATCTCTTATTTTAATGTATATGAGATTGCTCTAAACCGTCTTCCTGAAATTGTGGCTAGCGCAATATACAACCTGCAACAGAAGCCTGAATAAGCGAAAGACCGAAATTGGTTTATTCGGAATCGATTACAATAGTTTTAATGTGTTAATTTTTCCCGAAAAGATAATTACAATGCCGGAAACTATGGCCCCCTGATCCATCAGTGGCTCGATTTATGGAACTGAAACCTATTCGCACATATTATTGTTATTGTGTGCGTGTGCGCACCGATATTGTAGTCGTTTTGTTTAGGATTGTAGTGTAGCCTCGAGTTTTGTGATCAGCTGATTTTCTTGAAAAAAAATATGCTTACGTGTAATTTTGAGGTCTAGCCCGTATTCAGTTACACTTTGTAAACCTATAATTTTTCAAATCCAGATCTTAAAAAAAAACTGTTCAAAAGGTATTCTAGATATTCATCTTTGTGTCCTATAAGGGCTACTGCTTGAAAATAAGTCTGGGGTTCATAGTCCAGGTCTAGCAAAGTGTTACCTTCTGGGGTTTTCCATGAAATTCTCAGTAGCAGCTCGGAGTTTGGATTTGTGTCCGGTTATTGGCGATAGACTTCGCCCCCTATAACATGGGACTTATATATACCGGCGAACTGTGGGTGTACATTAGTATCTCTGCCTAACCCTTTGGGGAATACAGGCGTGGTGGTATGTATGTGAAATAGTTAAGCTGTTTGATTCAAAGGTGAGCGATGTAATTAGACTTGTAATATATTTCAGCCAACCAGTCCGCCAACCAATCCGTATGCGACAGCGTCCGCTCCGGAGCCCTCGACGCCTGACTCTGATCAGAGTAAGCATTACTGTTTTTTTACAAGCTTTTATTTAGTTTCACCTGTCCCGTTGTCTGTAGTGGAATCTTGCAAGTAAAATTTGACCTCATTTCCGGTTTCCGATTGAGCTGAAATTTTGCACGAATATGTAAATTGCGTGACAATGCAATATTATCATGACGTGGAGCTGATCTGATGATGGCGCTGGAAGGTGGCCATAGGAACTCTGTAATAAAACCACATAATTTAACCTACACTACAAAACTCCTACGAAAACTACATGATGCTCCCGAACTAAACTATTAATAGTCGTAAGCGCAACTGCTGAGCAAGAATTCTTAGGTTCGATTCCCTGGTCGTGCAAATCATTACTCGCAATCCCACATTACATGGTACCTAATCATATCCGTGGTTTCTAACTCTTTGGGGAATAGAGGCATGACTTACCTACGTCTTCTTTATTACAGAGAAAGTACTCGACGGTACTCCTGAAGCTACTTCAAACTCACCATACAATCCAGATTTTAAAGCATAAATACAGGAAACGATAACAAAGTAAACGCTGCCTCATTACAGCATAACATGTTAGCCAGAACTGAAATTTCTTCAATCGATTTTCAATTTAATCTCCAATTAATAGAGTTTTTTATCCATTGGGGAAATTTTAAAGTTTTGTTGACTGTACTTCTTATTCATGTAGTAAGGATTGGAGCGACAACATGAGGTGAGCACCATGATGTGATTTCGTTCAAATGCCATTTAGTATTCAAAGGGTAACTAAAACTGTTTATGTATGAACTATACCTACCTACTTATAGTTTAATTCTTAGGGGGTTACTGCGATTGTTTTTATCGTAAGATTTTATGACGTCATCAAAATATTTACCGTAAACCGCTGATCAACAAAAACAAAATTGATTTTAATACAGGAAGATAAGGATTTTAATATAATGAACTATACAAATTTTATATTTCCAACCAAAAACTAAACGCTTATAATGTCTTAGCAATTTATTAGCTGATTATTTTTTTTTGTTTTCAAAATACGAATTAGGACCGTTATTTTGAAAAAATCTTACAGCAGGCAACTACCCTACTTTTCCTAGTGTGTTATTACTTAATGCTTCGTGATCTTAACGAATTTTTACAAATACCACCTTACTATACCTAACTATACTATAATATACAAGCATAAAAAATAAAATAAGATAATAATAGAAATATTTACTCCATCACAAAGTACAAGCATTTTTGGCGGTATCGCTATATTGTTATGATAGATCTCCAATGAGGGTAGGCGGCGATCGTTACCTTTTTTTGTATTAAGGAATATTAATATGAATGATAGATACCCCCGTTGTTGCAACAAATACAAGTATGTAGTAATGTATGTATGTCAGCAAATAATGTTCACTAAATAAATTATTCTTATTCTTAATGTAGTGTAATATTATGTCGGAAACGGACCGTAGGGAACAATATCTTTTTGGCAGCTACTTAGGTATTTAATTATTTGGAAAATGAAGTTTTTATCATAAAAATACTGTAGTATACGAGTTATTATGTGTTTCCATTAAATAGGTACATAAAAATACCATTCGAATTGAAAACCTCCTCCTTTTTGAAGTCGGTTAAAAAGGAGCGACTATCAAATATGTACGCGAACTAGTCGTGGAAAAATATAGATTGCGTAAATTGTGTACTTTTTATGAAGCCTTCTCATAATATCCCTTACAATATTATGTGATATTTATTATTCTGCAAACATACTTCCGTGCTGGGCGCGTTGAGCAGCGTATTGAACATAGAGCCCCGTATTACCCCGTCTGTTTAGAGTATAACTCCCGGAATAACTAAGCGCTTCCGATATTGTGCACAAGTGGCTGCGCAGTAGTTCTATATATAATCTTTACCGATTGTCGAGTTATATTGCCTAACATTGGTAAATCTCGACATTTCGGAGGCTTTGTTGTGCGCTGTGTTGTGTTTGTTGGTATCCGACGCTACCTACACTATATTATATTTACGCGACTAACCGTGCCTAACTTCAGACGTATTTTAACATCGGGTACAATTTTACAATCTCATAGTTTTAAGAATAGTACTACCTACTACGTAGGTACCTACATAAAAATGAATTCTTATTGGATTATATTTTTAGAATTTTTACTCTGTTGATTATACAAAGTTTTGAAATGTTAGAAAGTGGAGACTAAAATCGCCATTTTGATGAATCTTTTATAATTTTATACCTTCTGTAGGGACACTGCTGACGCATTCGATTTGCATACAGGCGCATTACTGTGGTAGCGCGGCGCAGCAGTCGTCTCCCCACACTCAGGCAGTTAGGTCGTACATAGATAAGTATAATATTATGTAATTGTGACTGGTACCAGTAAAAGTATATATATAGAATGTGACGACCTTCATTAACAACCCCTCAACATTGACATACCCCACATTGGTGACCCCGACGTGATACACGCAACTTTCGGCGATGATACCGGACATCGGAGCACGAGCACTCGGACTACGAGGCGTCGAAACACGTGCGCATGGACAGCGTGGCAAGAACGCGCATGGGCAACGTGGCGATAGAGGACGCTCAATGAGGTAACCGGAGCACGCAAGATGGGAGTCGACTCGCTCTTTTCGCACGGGGGCCAAAAGAGCTGAAGACCTAACTGCTGCATCAAACATCTAAGGTGAACAGGCACGGGTACAGTGATCATCATAGTCTCAGAAGGACGCTCTATAGGATTTGGCACACGTCGAGGAGAAGTGTACGCGGTTATGCGCGGCATATTCCCACGGTGGTGGAGGACACGGGACACGGCGGCAACACTCTATGGCACAGTGTGCGCGTCGTATGCAACGCATCACGCTTGGGGGCGTCGATGGAACTCCGCTCCAAGTGGTGGATGGCGCAACCTGTCCTAGTTCCACGTGCACGACCAAGGGAGAGCATATCTAAAGATGATGGTGGATACTACTTATTTGTTTCTTCGTACGAGCAGCTCATCAAATTAGCGTCATACGGAGAACACTCGAAGTACATAGTGAATTGTGATAGTAAATGGTGATTTTTGTTTTCATACGTATCGGTCTAAAAATAGAACAGTACCTTGTTTGCCAGTTAAATATTGTAACTACTTAGTCTACGTAGCAACCCACTGTACATTGATTTTTTGTTAGGCTTGCATTATGAGAACCGAGCTATAATGTAACATGATAACTTGTTTTGTTCATGAGTAACTTTGTTGTAGAGTCAGATATTTTGTCGACCAGTAATATTTTGTTGATTATTTTATTGTTATTTACACGTTATTATTTTCAAATTGTTAAAAAAATGTAACATTTTTTTTGTTAAAGGGGGGAATATTGTAGGGACACTGCTGACGCATTCGATTTGCATACAGGCGCATTACTGTGGTAGCGCGGCGCAGCAGTCGTCTCCCCACACTCAGGCAGTTAGGTCGTACATAGATAAGTATAATATTATGTAATTGTGACTGGTACCAGTAAAAGTATATATATAGAATGTGACGACCTTCATTAACAACCCCTCAACATTGACATACCCCACATTGGTGACCCCGACGTGATACACGCAACTTTCGGCGATGATACCGGACATCGGAGCACGAGCACTCGGACTACGAGGCGTCGAAACACGTGCGCATGGACAGCGTGGCAAGAACGCGCATGGGCAACGTGGCGATAGAGGACGCTCAATGAGGTAACCGGAGCACGCAAGATGGGAGTCGACTCGCTCTTTTCGCACGGGGGCCAAAAGAGCTGAAGACCTAACTGCTGCATCAAACATCTAAGGTGAACAGGCACGGGTACAGTGATCATCATAGTCTCAGAAGGACGCTCTATAGGATTTGGCACACGTCGAGGAGAAGTGTACGCGGTTATGCGCGGCATATTCCCACGGTGGTGGAGGACACGGGACACGGCGGCAACACTCTATGGCACAGTGTGCGCGTCGTATGCAACGCATCACGCTTGGGGGCGTCGATGGAACTCCGCTCCAAGTGGTGGATGGCGCAACCTGTCCTAGTTCCACGTGCACGACCAAGGGAGAGCATATCTAAAGATGATGGTGGATACTACTTATTTGTTTCTTCGTACGAGCAGCTCATCAAATTAGCGTCATACGGAGAACACTCGAAGTACATAGTGAATTGTGATAGTAAATGGTGATTTTTGTTTTCATACGTATCGGTCTAAAAATAGAACAGTACCTTGTTTGCCAGTTAAATATTGTAACTACTTAGTCTACGTAGCAACCCACTGTACATTGATTTTTTGTTAGGCTTGCATTATGAGAACCGAGCTATAATGTAACATGATAACTTGTTTTGTTCATGAGTAACTTTGTTGTAGAGTCAGATATTTTGTCGACCAGTAATATTTTGTTGATTATTTTATTGTTATTTACACGTTATTATTTTCAAATTGTTAAAAAAATGTAACATTTTTTTTGTTAAAGGGGGGAATATTGTAGGGACACTGCTGACGCATTCGATTTGCATACAGGCGCATTACTGTGGTAGCGCGGCGCAGCAGTCGTCTCCCCACACTCAGGCAGTTAGGTCGTACATAGATAAGTATAATATTATGTAATTGTGACTGGTACCAGTAAAAGTATATATATAGAATGTGACGACCTTCATTAACAACCCCTCAACATTGACATACCCCACACTTCATTTCTACGTCGAGATTTGATGAAAAATAATGTAATTTAAGTCTAATTATATCGTGACAGCATTTATATGTGCCTTCGCATAGTTAGATAAGACGTAATAATTATAAGATCCAATCACTGTAAGGATTAATAACGTCAGTATATTTGAAATGTTTTTGAAATACTGACATAGGTATAAAATGAGGTGCTATTTTTTGTTTGTTTGTTTATATACAATTATTTATATTGTATCAGTCAATAATTTACAATTTTATATGACGTTTTTTTAAATATTTATATTCGCAGTTTGTTGATTGAATTTCTATTGCATATTTGTATTATAATGATTGTATTGTACTCCCTAGTCAATAGTAGAACTGTCAGATTTATTATTGTTAAACTTCGTAATTTACATATTTGTGTCCTTGATGCAATTACAATTACTAATATAAGTATGTCATTGTTTATATTGCTTATTTTGAGATAATTGCTTATCATTTCTAAACGCACAATATAAATAAGAGGACTATGATTTGGAATAATCTTTTGTATTTTCTATATTTTTTACGTAGTCCGCTAGGCTTATGAGTCACAATTCCGGTTCAACTTAAGCATAATGAAATTATTTAACCTTGTCTACTCTGACGCTAAGACGCTTTTTATACAAGTATTCCTAAATAGTAGTTTTTAATATTGAATACAATTATTGAACTTTGAATGTGCCTTACGATTTTAAATAAAGTCACTATAATATGTTTATGTACTTGCATTTTTATTTGTATCTGAAATGCTGCAATGGCTTCTAGCCCAGTCACACAATGACAATATTTTTTACCGGCATTACTAACATATTGACATCACCATGATTTGTCATTGCTCCCATAGCAACGATAAAAACCCCGCAAACTCTGTTTTATAACCCTACTTACAAAATTATCGTAAAATTTAAATGAGCAATGTCAACGTCTATAAATAGAGAGGCGCGGGCGGGTGCTACACTATCTAAGATCTAGGCTACGAGCTGGCTAATAAATTTACATACTGATGCAAAGAGAACAATAAAATGTTAGTAACGCGTGCTAAAATAAAACCACGAGGTCCGACGATAACAATTCGTTTATTAAAAAAATATAAACATTTAAAAAAAGCTATGGTACAAATATTCTATGAATATAAGACAAAAATAGCACATTGTAAAATTCTTATTCTAGGTACAAAAATTGTAGTAAGTAGGTACATATGTTTTCTTTTATTATATAAATTGTTACATTCTATCTGAATAGCGTCAAGTTATCCTTAAAAATCTAAAGTTTACAAACCAGTCTGTGACTAAAATGTTTTCCAAATATTTTATGTTTAGGCGTTAATTAAGACTTACAGCCAACCTTCTCGCCCACAACTTTCTCCATATATAAACAAAAAAAAAATCTTCAATATTTTGATTATAAAAAATATTTTTCTTTACTCTTAACAAGTAAGTACCATAACGAATTAAATGCAATAAAGGCAGCTAAGTAACACCTAATATTCTGGGTACTTTTCTTATTTAAATGTTATGAAATTCTTCCTCACTTTACAATTATATTAAAAGAATCAAATATTAACATACAACAAGTTAAGTGGGCTTATGAATTTTAATGACTTGACATAAATTAGTGTGTCTGTGTGATGTATTTGCAAATGAATAGAAGGCGCTCTTGTCAGTATGTCTAGTTTTATGTGTCCTACACACATAAAACTACTTACCTTGGTTGCTTTTTAATTTTTTATAGTTTTATCGAGTCTTAATTTTTGTGTCATTTACAGCCACACTCACGGACATCAAAGAATCATTAGGTAACAATGGTTAGGATTGTCTTCAGCGTATACGACGACACAAGCTATACAGATTGCGCTTTGGACCGACCTTATTCCATTGCAATAGCAGTGATTTTTGTTTTGTGAGAGTATGAATGTCATGTCTATAAGTAATGTGATTGGCGTAAGGCCGACTATAGTATAATTATTACAAAGCTGAAGTATTTTTTTTTGTTGAGCGCGCTAATCTCAGAAACTATTGGTTCGAATTGAAAAAATATTTTTGTGTTCGATAGTCCATTTATCGAGGAAAGTCATAGACTATATACACACGCTACAACAAATAGGAGTGGAGCGGCAATAACGGGAATAAGATCCTTTTGGGAGACAGATGAGAGATGAGAGCAAGGTGTAATATAAAGTAAAAAAAAATAAAGCACTAACTTGACCTGAATCCAAGTTGGGTGGGGTTGAATCAACCAGACATTTAATGCATACAACTTAATTATATTGTTGAAGGCTTACATGTAATACTAAATATGGCACTAAAGGCACTTGTTTGTACTTATAAAGTGATGTCACACATAAAATTGATAAGTTTGTTCATAAGTACAATCCTCGAACGATAGTATTAGAATGTTTATATAAAGGGTAAGTGTAAAAATATAATAACAATTCTCCTACTTTTGTATTAAGTTGCTTTACATAGGAAAAGAATGTGTACAATATTATCTATATGATTGTATGTACTTTTTTTTAAAACGTTATACAAAATATCGTTTAAATTTTATTCAAATACTTTTTAAACTTATAATAATAAAAAGATGCCGCAATTACTACAGCTAGGAATCTAGAATGTGTTACAGACCTACAAATTGCGAAAAACCAATTGAAATTTGAATTTGGCGGGCTCAGGTGAACGATCCGCCCTTCGAAGAAGAGTTCCCCTCGCCGCGTTAATAGCAGTGGAATTAGCAACGGTTGTCACGTTAAAAAAGGTCTCTCTACTACAACACCAACTCTTTCACCACTTTTTGTCTCCTAGGCATAATTTCAGCAATATGTCTATAAATTATAATAGAACGTATTTATTAAGAAATTTATAATTACTGAAACACTGCCCTATCTGTCATTTTGACAGACAGGGCAGCCAACATAAAGGATAAGGGAACTCTTTCGTGAAACGCACTAAGTATTCTAGCTCACTATGTCATAGACATAATGTTCAAATTTCAACGAGTACCTATATATGAGATTGCTGCCATGGCTTATTATTTTTTTTAAACTAAATAAAAATAATGCTAAATTTTTACAACGAAAAAGCTGCCGTAACATGTCTCACATGTTCATCAAACCAATAACAACAAAATAAACGTCTCGTTAGAAAATTCAAAACTTATCAATTAGTAATAATAATCAATCGGAGTTTATATTGTCTGCTTACCAGGGGATAAGAAGGGGTATTATTCAGTAGGGGGCGGAGCAGATGGTGCAAAACTACCCTGCGTATATGGCGGTAGACCACTATTACCGTGAGGCATGTTGCCGGTGGGATATGGCGGCTGGCCAATGTTACTCGGATATATTACATCTGTAGGCATCCCTTCTAATTTGAAGCCGATCTGGTACGGCGGTGCTGGCTTCTGTTCGATTGCCACGGGAGCTTGGAATTTATTTGCAGTTATATAAGGCAGGTTTCCACTTGGATACTGAGGTGGATTCTGACACGGAGCAGTTTGAGCGTTATTGTATTGGACTCTTTGGAGACTTGTGTTTGAGCCAGTGAAGCCTACGGCGGCAGGCGGTACCGTCAAAGCTGCGGGATCGGGCTCCGGTATGGGCCCTGTGGGCAGGCTGTCTGCTAACGGGTGCACATACTCGCCATCAGTAATTTCTCGCAGAGGGACCAATCCTAAACATATTTCTGCCTCATCTTGAAATTCATCATTGCAACCTGACAATTTTATCGTTACCTGAAAAAGAAAACTGATTTTAGCATTCTCTTCCAGCTCAGGAAGCTCAGCAGTACTGCAGCCATAAAGAATTTTCACACAATTTTTCAATTTCATCATGTTGAAATATTTCTTGATAAACTGATAGTCGTCAGATAGTCAGAATTCCGAAATCTTGGTGATTGTATGTGATAAAAAAAAGTTTTAACAGAAAAGCGACTTTGTTATGTGACTATTGAGTTGAAACTTGATAAAAATTTAAGTGAAAATAAACCAAGTTAATTAATAACTGTTACATTCTGTGAGTGTGCATAAAATAATTATGTCAATTTGGAAGCGTCTTATATGCCGCAACAGGCATTTTGGTTGAATGTAAAAATTACGTTCAAGAAGTACTTCGTATATCTTGAAGAAGTAATTAATTGATATTGACCAATGACATTATCTAGTTTAAAAAGACGATTTTGACTATAAAAGAGCGGCAGTAAATACTCACCCGAAAGAAGTACCCTACGTCAATAATGCCGCAGTTTTCGAGATATGGAGGTATTATTGCAGGGACTGCTACGTCACACGTGAACTCGCGCTTGCTGTGGGCCAGCACGGGGCTCCTCGTCGACTTCACCAGTACTTTCTCTGGCGGTATGTACTCGGAGGCCGGGTAGCTACTACGGTATAATTCTCTCTGTAATCAAATAGCCTATTTAGTTTTTGGCACTTACACCATACTTTTATGCTAGGGGGAATGAACTGGCTTGTCATACAGTATAAACTAGCTCCGGTAGCTTTGGAATTAATATAAATATAAAACGAAACTATGACAAAAAATATGATACAAGGTAATTTGGAAAGGAAAGTAAAAATAAACTCACTGTTCTGTTAGTTCACATGAGTGCAAATTATGAAATAAAAAGTATTTCATAGAGTTTTTACTTACAGATAAAATTTCAAACACCATTTTAGTTATCTCAATAGAGCTTTCATTTGTCACTTCCACAGCGACAGGAATTGCTTGCCCGGGACAATAGCCTGACACCGGCAGCCGTAGGCGAATCGAAACCGGGTCGAGAGCACAGAAACAGCCGCATCCATAAACCTCTTCAAACTCCAGGTCTATGGGTTCCTGTTAATAATGAATATTGCAATAAAAGAGCCTAAAAAATGCAAACAAAGCACAAAAAGATAACTATTATTTATGTTATTGCATTGGATTGATATTATGATGAATCACTGGATGCCTTTGCGACCACTGAACTGAGATTCCTGACTACTGCTACTCGATACCTAGAATCTATTGCCACACCTAGCATAATTTCATGAATAATCATTACATACCTTGTTTACCTAATTTTATATATCTATATTTCAGAATAATAAAAAAAAAGAAATAATTATAATAATAATTTATTGCGTTGGATCAGTATTATTATATTATGACCGATAACTTGTATGTGTGGTGTAAACTATTAGTATAAGTTGGTTAATAAATAAATAAATAAATGATTTAACTTCTAACATTCCAGATCCCTTACATTATATTTTTATGAATAAGGAGGTAAAACTATAGTTAGTAGGATACTTACCTTTATCTTAGGATTGCCCTTATTCAGATCAAATGGTGCAACAACTTGGAAGTTTTTGGTCATCTCTTCCTTGGGTATCAAAGGGTCTGCATAGATGAAATGTACTGTCATTGAGTATGACACTTCACCCTGTTCTCCTTTGAAGGAGGATGGGGCTGTGAATGGTATTTGGTACTTAAAAGGAAAAGCCTGGCTACCTGCAGCGAGGTGGGAAGTATCTGAAAAGGAAAGAAAATATTGTAATGTATTATATTACCGTAAGAGCACACGATGCGTTGCGGCGCCGCACCGCAAAGATTTCACCGTATCAGCGGGCACACGAGCGGTGCGGCGCGGCAACATTGTTTTGTCGCAGCGGCGCCGTAGCAGCGTTGGTAACAATGGATCGTAAAACAACTGAGCGGTGCCGCAACGCATTCACACCTACCCGCCTCGTCTCGGTGGTTGCAAGTCCGGTGCGGCGCCGGAACGCATCGTGTGCACGCCACAGATATTTCTATGTAAGACGACGCAGCGACACCGCTCCGGCACCGCACCGCCGCCGCAACGCATCGTGTGCCCCTGCTGTTACTAGCGACCCGCCTGCGGTTTCACCCGCGCCGCCCCGTTCCTAAGACTCGTAGGGTTATGTTAAATAGCTTAAGACCTTCCTCTTGAATCACACTATCTAATAAAAAAAACGCATCAAATTCTGTTGCTTAGTTTTAACAATCTAAGCATACTATTGCAATTGCTAAACTGATTAAATTGTTACAAATTTAATTAATTTGTGATTTAGATGATGATCACAATAATATTTTAAACTGGATACCTTAACCTACCCCAATTTCACAATGGTATAACTTATCTCCCTAGATAATACCTCTATGGATACAGTAGTTTATGAGACTGGCCTGAAGAAACAAACTTTGCATGCACAATAATGACATGGACTTTGATTTAAATTTGTAGATTTTTTTATGCCCAAAGAATAAAAGAAGAGATAACAATTTAGTTGTAGTAGAGTAGAGAGCCCTTTCTCCAGATCAGAAGAACCACTCTTTCCTAAGTATATCATACCTCCTGTACCTCCTGCCAACTGCTGAGTATAGTTAAAATATTCTTCACGTCCTGCATACTTCACCAATTTATGTTTTTGCACACCATTAACTGTCTGTATTTCACTTTCAGTCCACAAAACATTTGCTTCTCCCAGGAAATGAATGTAGAGAACTGAAAACAGCAGGTTACTTTAAAAATTGTGAAAGGAATCTATATCTTGGAAATATACTATATCTTGAATATAAAACTGGGTACCTACATAACATACCATCACACCTATATTGAAGAGCTTGTTAGCTGTATTGATGTGTGCCAAGTGCCAATTGAAGTTGCGAGTAAGTATGACTGTATCTGGTTGACTTAATAAGAGGCACAAATCCAAAGTGAGGAATTACTATTCCTACTACTACTGAGAATGTCATAGAAAATTTCAACAACACTGCTCAGCCTGAGAGTCAAACCCAGGACTCTTTCTGAATCAAGAGGCGGAATTTTACTCAGAAAAGGAAGTTGTCTAATAGCTAGGTAGGTAGGTACATACCAGAAAACTTGATTGGTCGATCCAGGTCGAAAACCACAGTGCCAGATATAACCTGGCCAGAATAATAAACTCCAACAGGATTCGTATCCAACCTTATCACACCGTTTGCAAAAGCACGATCCATTATCACTTGTAAATAGAAAAATGAAATAACACAAACAGTTTATTGCTTGACACTTGCTTGTAAACTTTGCAAAAATGCAAACTTTCGTAAACAATTGTTTACAATAAACTAATCCTTACTATAAAATACCTACAAATTACAGTGACTGATATTCAAACGCTCCAAGTGCACCATGATTTTGTGAATGGAGATAGATGGAGATTGGACTTGGAGGGAGATGGAGAATGATAAAACCTCGGAGAAAGTCCGAAAAACCATCAGAAAAAACCTGAAAAAAGCTGAGGGAAGAAAATGTTTGACATTGACAATGTTAATGTAATGTCAAACATGTGTTTGACATTACATTAACATGTAACTTGTCACTACGAATTGACAGCAAATATTTTGAAGTGACATTGACATTACATCTACTTTCTTTTTCCTGATGGTTGTTTTCGACGTTTTCGTTCATGTGTTGTTGAACAATTTACGATTACATTGAGAAAATAATAATAGAGAAACTGGATATAAAAACAATATATTAAGATGGGCAAGCTAGACGTCGCAATGTTACGTTATTTATCTGGTGAAGACTTTCGAGTTTTGACCGCCGTAAGTTATTCTAAAATAAACATACTGATATAACCTTAAAATGAAGTTTATTTCTAATAAATTCATCTGGGTTCTTTCTTTCTTCTATTCTTCTTAGGTGGAAATGGGTATGAAGAATCATGAATTGGTACCTGGTTCTCTCGTGGCATCTATAGCGAACCTACGTCACGGCGGTGTCCATAAGTTGATGAAAGAACTGTGTAAACATAGATTGTTAACGTATGAGCGTGGAAAACATTGTAAGTCCTGCTTTTACCTCTCTTTACCTTAGGCTTTGGAAACGTACCTATATAAATAATTATTAGATATGCTTTTTATGGAATACCCTGAAGAAATTAACTATGGGGAGTTAAATCGAAGAGAAGTTCTTGTTAAATTATAGGATGCTATTATAAACATACAAATTCTGTTCCAATTAATAATAGATTTATTAATTTTAGAATTATCTGGTATCTCATTGGTTACAATTGGGAGTTTAATTCATTTTATTTTTAATTTAGATGATGGGTATCGTCTCACCAATGCTGGATATGACTATTTGGCACTTAAGGCCCTCACCAATAGAAAAGTGATTGCTTCATTTGGTAACCAAATAGGAGTGGGCAAAGAGTCTAACATTTATACTGTAGCTGATGAAGATCGCAATCCATGGTGCCTTAAGCTGCACAGGTAATTAAATTATTACATATTATAGTTAATACTAGCTTCTGCCCGCGACTTCGTCTGGGTAGCGTTATGATATATAGCCTATAGCCTTCCTCAGTAAATGGGCTATCTAACACAGAAAGAATTTTTTAAATCGGGCCAGTAGTTCCTGAGATTAGCGCATTCAAGCAAACAAACAAACAAACTCTTCAGCTTTTTAAATTATTATAGATAATAATAATGAAGTATAATATAGTAGTACTTTCAAAATGTAATTTTAAATAATTTAACTTAAAAAAATACAGTGTATTTAGTTTACACCCAAAACATATTTATATATGATATACCAGACTTTTTTTGAGAATATAATTATATTCCAAAGAAAATTTGCTTCTATAGTACCTACACTTTTTGGACAAACTTTTTTATGACCCATTCCAATTCAAAGCTTTTATTACAATTCAGGCTGCCCAATTATCCCCTTATTAAATTTATCTACAAGTCATCATCAATCTTATTAATATTCCGATTATGTTTAGCTGTAAATGTAAAAAACAATTATTAATACCAACTTTACCATTAATTACCTACTATCTTACTACTATCTATGACTATTATCTTACTCAGAGTATAGCCAGAAATAGTTGGGAGTTAATTTTGACTATAAATATATTTTTAGAAGATCAAAGGTAAATAAGACATTTCAGCAATTATTGGTTGTCATAAAATTATAATTATCAAATAGCCTTTGCAGTTGTTTTGGTGTTTCCAAATCCTCTGTCAAACTACAGGATGCTATTTTACAATGTTATATTTGATGACAGATTGGGCCGCACCTGTTTCCGCAATATAAAGGATAAGCGCGACTACCACGCGCACCGCAACCGCGCCTCCTGGCTGTACCTCTCCCGTATATCTGCCACCAAGGAGTTTGCTTACATGAAGGCGCTCTACGACAGAGACTTCCCTGTCCCCAAGCCAATTGACTTTAACAGACATTGTGTTGTGATGCAGTTGGTGAGCGGGGGGCCATTGTAAGTGTTTTTCATATTAATTGATTATACAATCTCCAAATTCCTGCCCAACCATATGCTGTATGATAAACCTTTTTTAAATGACAATTAAGCTAAGGATTAAGTTTTCAGTTATTAATTTTTTATACATTGTACTAAGAAAGAAAAAGCAACATAGATATGCTTTTCAAATAAGTTTCGATTATATTAAGTACCTACATCATATTTTAATTATTGATTAATAATTTTATGAATTTAAACCATGCCACATATTAAAAAGAAATATTATAGTTGTGGTCCCTAACCTTTTTTATAATGTCGACCACTTGCATATTTTTCGGGTTTGGGTAGACCTCCTTGTAGGTCGTCGTCGATCCCTGGGGGTCAATATATATACCACTTTGGGTAGCAGGATATAGTGTAATCACTATAGAGATATGCAAACTGTACTCAAATATACACTTTAGTAACTCTTTCCTAAACATTTAAGATCAACTATACCTGTATACTCTCCATCAGGGACAACCATGGTACATTTAAGTACCATAAAAAATGCTTTTCGAGAATTGTCGTGACCTAGAAGTAATATCTAGGTAATATCACAAACACTTTGTTACCCTACAGAACCCACGTATCCTCAGTGGCGGACCCGGAGGGTTTGTACGACGAGCTAATGAACTTAATCGTGCGCCTGGGCAACTGCGGCGTCATCCACGGCGACTTCAACGAGTTCAACATCATGATCGACGAGGACAACCACCCCATCATTATCGACTTCCCGCAAATGGTCTCCACCTCGCATCCTAATGCTGAACTGTGAGTAACATAACATTGGCACAAATTCCTAACTCCGAGCTGCTACTGGGAATTTCATAGAAAAATCCAATAACACTGCTCGACCTGGGAATCGAACCTAGGACCTCTAGCGTAGCAGTCGAGCTCAAGACCACTTGGCTAATGAGGCAATTAACTCTGAGCTGCTACTGGGAATTTCATAGAAAAACCCAATATCAACACTGCTCAACCTGGGAATCGAACCTAGGACCTCTAGCGTAGCAGTCGCGCTCAGGACCACTTGGCTAATGAAGCAGTTAATAGTAGTACACAGTAGGCAGAACTGTGAGTAAGTGCAATTAATAGAAATAAGCGGGCAGGGGAATTAGAAATGCCGGGATTGCGGCGATTGTGATCTGTACCCATGGCATTCATGTTACCTACCGATCAGAGGCCAAAGTCTGTCATACCCAGCCGCATCACCCGGTAGAGGAAATTGTGTCTTCTGAGAGCTATAATTTTATTGTAAAATGTCATCCACACACACACACACACACACACACACACATACACACACACACAGACAGACTTACGATAAAACTAGAATTAGACTATTAATTATTAATTTACACCTTTGTTTTGTAACTTATTACACTCGTATGATATAAAAGAGCGGCGTCTCCTGGTACAGGCATCTATATGCTTAAAAGAGGACGCCACCAACTGTATAACATTGTATAACGTGTAATAACGAAATAAACATTTTTTGATTTAAAAAAAAAAAAATCCTTTCGTAGGTACTTCGACCGCGACGTCCGTTGTGTGCGCGAGTTCTTCAAGAGACGCTTCGGGTACGAGAGCGACTTGTACCCGAAGTTCAGTGACCTGGAGAGAGACGACGAGCTCGACACGGAGATCGCTTGCTCCGGGTACAAACGCACTAAGGATGTCGACAATGAACTGCTTGAGGTAACTTGTAAGCCCCAAAACTAACTTGGGCGCCACAAAATAATTTTATCATCGCTTAACATACCATCACGCCTGTATTCCCCGAAGGGTTAGGCAGAGGTGTACCCCCAATATATACCCATAGTTCGCCGGTATGTTTAGATCCCATGTAATAGGGGGCGAGCCTATTGCCATTAACCACAAATTGCAAACTCTGAGCTGCTACTGAGTATTTCATAGAAAAACCCAATAACACTGCTCGACCTGGGAATCGAACCTAAGACCTCTAGCGTAGCGGTCGCACTTGAAACCACTAGACTAACGAGGCATCGCTAAGTGTGCCGAAATAATCTACGGAGATAATAAATGATGAAAAAATTGTCTTGTACCGAGACAAGAGACAATAAAATATATCTGGCTGTAAATAGATCTTTAAAGCTACTATAATAGTCTGTGGTCTTTATAACTGGATCACTAAAATTGTGACTAATTGTTTTTCCACAGGAAATGGGTATTGGCCTTCAAGTTAGCGATGATGAAGTGGAATCCGAAGAGGATGAAAACCAAGAAGCAGAAAATAAGAACAAGATTACAGAGCAAGACTTAGACGAACTTAGAAGAGAGGTAACACAATAGCTTATTCTATATTTGAACCTATGTTACATTTTTAATTATACTTGTACACTAATTGACCTATCCGCTTTTTTAATTGCAGACACGATAGAAAATTATATTTTGTGATTTAGTGAATTAATTTTTGTTGTTGGTAGGTTGATGCCTCGATACAGAACGATGAACGCACAGTCCCTAACATCACAGCAAAAACCGTAAATCTAACGATAAATGATAAAGAGTCGGAAAAAGAAGAACATAAAGAAGATGAAGAAGAAATACCAACACTTGTGAATCCTTCAGAAGAAGGTGATGAGCTAGACAAAAACTCACAGAAGTACAGACTTGCGATGATTGAAAAAGCGCTGTCCGATGTCAGATCGATGAGAACTTACACATCTGCGAGCACTATAGCTCCAGAGGTGGTGAAGCAGCAAGTGAAGAAGAATCTAGAAGAAAGGCAGAAGAAGATGGAACGAAAGAAGGCGATCGTAAAGGGAGAAGCTAGTGCTGTCACCAGGCAGAGGAGAGATAACAGAGAAACTATTAGAGAGAGCCATGGATTGTGGGGATGGGATGAATAAATACACACATTATTAATTAATTTCGTTTTTCATTTGTTACGATCAGGGGCGGAGTTGGAGTGTGTTTTAGAGAAGCCATGGAGTAATACTACTTAGGAGCGTGACTAATTAATCAATCTAATTGCCTTTTTGTCAAAATACTATTTTCGATAAACCCTGGGGTTCTGCGGCGGGGGAGGGGAGGGGCGCTAAGTAACCGTGGATTGAAGGCCTAAGGTGAAACTAAGTAGAACCCAGGGAGGGCTCCTACGGGCCTGGCCCAGGAAGCACGCATTAGAGCGGCCACTATTTGAGGTGTCGTGTGGGCGGCACCGCAACTGAGTGGGCCACGGTGTTGTATGGGCGATACTAATATAATATATACTTTATTGTCAGACATTACAGTCCATAGGTTGTTAGCGATACCGAGGCTGAAGGTTTACGGGGCCGCGGCCGTAGCGGGAGAAGGGACCCAGTATCATAGCGCGCCACGTCTGCCTTCCGTGGCCTCTTTAAATTATTATCATTTTCAGTATATTATAATTAACTTTGTGATTATAAAGGTAAGGACATACTGAGCCCACGTATATAACGGAATATGGCATCTAGACTCTTGAATTTGTATGGAAGCAGTTGAATCAGAAACATACTTATCATACGCAGCGTGTCACACGCGTCCCACGCAACGGATCGGTCGTGGGAAGGTGGAGGGCATAGCATACGCCATCCTACGCGTAAGACTGCGTTTGAATGACTTATGAAATGTATCTAAATGCGCTGCGTAGGTACCCGGGCCCGGCCCTGGGTTGCGTAAGTGTGCACACCAACTCTCCCAATTTGATAGTGGGCTCAGTTTGTCTTTACCTTAAAGCTAGCCTGGCAGACTGAATGTTTTGCACAGGCACACAGCGTAAATATTCTGGCTCGTCATAAAAACGATTCTGCCAATGCCAACCGCAAAAATGTGTGATTTATAATGTGGTGTTGGTGTAGGAATAATTATTATAAAATTTCCATTTTCATACAATTGCAACACAAATAATAATTGTCAGTGTCACTGTCATGGATGTGATGCATGTCATTCTCATCTGCGATTTCTGTTCAGGGCTGCTGTCATAACAAATCGGAAGATAAATATATTCTCGTTTATTATTTTAGATTTATCTGTAGTATCGGTGCTTTTTCAATTTCAGTGAACGTATAGAGAAAGTGTATAAAACAAGAAATCTACCACAATGTCTATGGAAGATAGTAAAATCGACCTAATAAAGGTAAGATTTTATCTTGTAACCATTTTTCTTAGGTCAACCTCTATAGCATCTCTCTGAACGGGAAAACTACTCAGCACACACAAGCAACTCACTTCATTTAACTACCTGACCAATATTATGTACTGAAAGCTCTTCACTTTAAACTTTCAGAAAAGGAAAGAAGCTACATTCATAGCCAGCGGCTTAGATAACACAGCCCCAGTAGATAAAATAATTGAATATCTGGAAGAAAATCAGAAGAAAAAGAACAAAATTTATACATTGTATAGTCAAACTGTGAGACAACGACGTACGACGGTGGGGAAGTTCCTTGAAAACAAACACTTTCTTCTTGTTGGACATCCACTGAACATGTTCAGTGAAGAGTGGGATGGAGGCCTTAATTCTGGCTACTTTGAAACATTTACACACAAGAGTATGCTACCTAAAATGATATCCACCATCAGAAATTTGGAAAAAAAAGACCCAGTTACAGAGTACATGAAGAAAAAAATGGCTTGGCAGGATACTTTGACTGATTATAAAAGAATTATGAGTAAGTGTTGCCAACTGTTTTAATTTTACAATTAAGTTATGTAGACAATCTTAATTATTATAGGTTAAATTTATATTAATATTGTTTTTGTCTATGTCCTGAACTACTGATCTGCTTAATTTGGTGTACAATAAAGTGTTTATTATTTTATTGTCACAGGTCTAATGAATAGGAAGCGCAAATGTGAATGGATCACTGATGAAGTTCTACACTGTCCAAAGCAATTAGTTGAAATTGCCGCACACTATGAACAGAACCCAGACCCATACTTTGAGAGTAGCTACAACTGGTACTATGCAGGGCATGGGAACATAATGATGATATATATCAATGGATTGGAGTACTTGGTGCACAGTGAATTAAATGTTATGTGTAAGTACTTATATGGAATAGATTTAGGCTGGGACTTGTGGGCTTGAAGTGACACAATCATCTTAAATTGAACAAGACATGTTTTCTACTTTCCTCCTTATTCATTATAATAGACTATCACTCCTTACTCTAATCATGTTCATGTGCCCTGCACTGCACCTTATGTAAATCAGCCTCCGACATAATAGTCAATGGTGTGATTGATGTCCTTAGACATCCCACAAGTGTATGGTGGCCAAGCCATCATCATTTTCCCAGCCTTTCACTGCACCATCTCCATTAATTATTGTAAAAGAAATTACTAAACATGTTTTGTTTTATTTCAGATATTTCCCACTTTTCAAACTACAATTTGGTATTAGAGAATGACAATGTGGCAAAATATGATTGTGGAGAAGACATTCTTGAAACAATATCATCCCAAAACATAATAGCATTGAGGACTAGAAACAAGATATTTATTTTGAAAATTAAATCCAGTGACAATTCAATAAGATTAGAGAAAATAAAAGAAATGGAATCAACATTACCATTTACTGGAATATCTTTTGACGAATACCACAAGAACATTTTGTATGTTACTACCTTGGACTATAACATGACCATTGTCAATATAGACAGGATGACTGGACGAAGTAGACAATTACGAGGGAACATGAAAACTTTGACTGACAACTGGAGCACAGTGCTTGGCTCAGAAAGAGGTTTCTACACACACATTTCTAAAAGTTCCATTACACTCTATGATAAAAGAACCAATTCAGCTTTCCAAAGGTGGAAAGATCTTAGGAAGATAACTGATGATATGTCATGCAATGACATCAGTGTAGCAAGCCATGCCACTGACAAAAACTTGCTGTATTTTGGAACAGATCATCATATTTTCCTGATGGACTTACGTTATAATAAGAAAGAGAAGAACAAGTTAAAAGTTGTTCAGAGATGGACTCATGGTATGCAGTGTCTCCCAACGTACATGAGAGTGTGTAAGTTTGAGTACAATAAAGAACTAATTTGTTTGAGTAGTCAGTGGTGTGAGGATCTATGTGTTATCAGTAATCATGCTGATAGACTAACCAGACACACAGATATCAGCAGTGTCACCCTCCCATATCGCCCACCAAGCATATTACAAGTTTTACATGAAGCTAGAGAGAAGATGCTCTGCTGTGATCTGAGTAATCCTGTCGAAAACAGATTATGTACTGCAATTACTGGGTTATCAGTGTTAGAACAAGATGATAAGTATCACTTACTCCTGTTGAACTCTCTTGGTGATGTTTCATGCCACACACTTTGTCCACAACATATGACTGCCTTTTTCGAAGATACTAGCACAGAACTGTTAAGTGAATGGAGTAAATCTTATAAGAGAGAACCAAAAGACTTAGAAGTGTCATGTATTAAAGATATAAGAAATGTTTGGAAACAGTTAAAGCGGATACCAGACGACTTTAAATTAGGTGAAAATAAATTCCTAAGGAAAGATAGCAAATTTAGTGAAAAGGAAATTTATGAAGCCTTTGAAAATGAAGACCTGGAAACTGGGCTCTTAGATGTGTGGATCAAAAACCAAGAAGAAGAAACTAAAAATGAATCATCTTTCAATTTATTTTTCTCCAATGATGATGATGATGAAATAAAACAATAATTTTATTTATAAACAACTATATTTCCTACCTATATTGACTGTCTTTACAAACAACCTTGCATACATCAAATCAACATACAAACATATACACAATAAAATTAATTCATTAACAGAGCGCACATAATTTTAAACTTTCGCAACTGCTGAGTAAGTACATTTAGTAAAAAGTTTAAAACTATGTCCGCATAGAAACATGTTGGGAACTATCAACCGTTCATACTAACAATTTTGTGTAACTTCAAGCGAAGTTTAATTACAATGCATATAAATGCAGTTGTTAAAGCTTAGCTTTTAAATAGATAGCATCAGTAGTCGGTATCCCGTAGAGGTATTCATTCAGTCTTCGGAACACCGTGGAAAACTGTCAAAATACAAAAAATGTTTGATGTCTCCCAAGACAAAGCAAAATATGTAACAAGGTGCCGCCATAAAGCTTTTATGGCGGCACCTTTCGGATGAACATACAGTGGATGCTAACGCCTCGTGAAGGTCCTGAGCCAGTTCCTGGTGAGCGGCTGGTCTGGCCCCTTGTTCTCGCGCTCCTTCTCCTCTAGCTGTTCCATGAGCTTGCGCTGGTTCTCACGGAAGGCGGCGATGGGGTCGTCGAACTGGCTGTAGTAAGTCAAAACCTCGCGCACGTCGATCACGTCCGACATGGCTATCGCTGTGGGCACAAATGTTATAGTTGAGCACTGCCCGCTACCCGTAATTACTTATAACATTTGTCTCAGTCATGCATGGTGCAAAATTTCTAGTTTAAACCTTGTTGTGTGACGGATTGAATTTACGGGGCTAATGACTAATAAGTAGCCTTAGCCGTCCGTCGCCATTTTATCATTTTTTTTGAGGCTTTCGTGCACTCCTGGTGACTATGCCAGGTATACTATGGACATGGGGTCTCATCCCGAACAAATGAAACATAGTTCAAATGAATTGTTAATAGATGGCATTGCATGTATCGATTCCCAAACCTCGTGTGTTTGGCTTCGAAATTCTTACGAGGAAAGACCTTAAAAAAATATATACTTACTTAAATCAAATGTTTATACATAGGACAATATAATTTAAGTCTAATTTCTTCAATTATATGATATTCAATTAAATCCTCGTGATTCTCGCTTTCTTTGGTAAATAGATGGCGCTGTTTGCAGTTTTCGCTCATTTTACAAAAAGAAAAGATGGCGCTGTTCGCAGTTTCTGAGTCTATAATTATTTCTCTTTTTTTTTTAATAAAGTATTATTATAAGAATATTATATTTCAGACGAAGTTTTTCTAATGATGTATCATCTTTTTGTACCATCGGGGGCGAAGCACTAATACATACGATAGTCTACTATGATGACAACACGAACATACCTAGGTAGGTAGTACCTAGAAAGCGACTTACACCTAAAAGTTAGGGTTACCTTCGTGTAGGTGCCTTGTACCGATTATACTTACATAATAAAAAAGGTAGGCTAGTAGATACCTACATAGTTCAAGTAGGTATATACTAGGTATAGATATATATATATATATATATCACAAAATAGGTAAATATCAGTATTCTATCATCCATAAATGCATCATGCAGACGGTCGGAATGGAACGGAACGCGAGTCGTAGGTATCATACCATCGCGTCTCGCTCGAGTTCGGTAGATATACACTCGGTAGTCCGACAGCTGCGAATGCGCCGTAGTAGGTACCTACCTACCTACGTAACGAACGAACGGTGTCGTGATGGTTTTGTGTTTAGAGGCCGTAAGCATACCTATACTTATATACCATAGTACCTATATACCTACCAGAGAACGAAGAATATTAAGTAGGTACCTACCTTAGGTACTACTACCTACGTACGTTTAAGTATTTGTTTTTTTTAATAGATCGGTATTTCGCTTCTTCTACCGAACAAAATACCTATCTACCTAGATAGTGAATAGGGTAAAAAAGTGAGACACGTAGTAGGTACTTACTAGTTTTACTTACCTACCTACTTATGTACTACTTGCGAAGTACTTACCTATCATATTGAAATAATTACTTAGGATAGGTACTTAGATATTTAAAATGGTAGGTAGAGGTACCTAGGTACATATCTAATAAGATTTACGTTATCATTTACTTTTTGAGTAGGTACCTAAGCTTTTGTAGTGAATAGTAAGAGGTTTTCATTGCTGTAGGTAGCTCACACGCTATGCAAGTAGGTAGGTAGATGAAATTGGCAACCCTAGCCACAGCCCGCCTCGCCTCGCAGCGTAAGGCGCGGCCCGGCGCGCGTCGCGGCGTCCCGGCAGCGCGGGTTGAAAATACTCGTAGTTCAAAGTTTTTTTTTTGCCAATACGATTATGCACGTTGGGTGTATCGCAATATGGATGTCTGTGATGAACTGATGACTGTGATGTACTTAGGTGTAAATAGCGAGGCGAACGAGTTACACAGTATAAGCTCTAATCTTAGTGACTTTAAGTATAAATTCCCTTAAAATTATTTGTAGCAGGTCACAAAATTATTTTTTGCTTTCGTTATTTTAAAATTAATCTTTAAAACAAGCCTGTTTTGGTATAAATTCTCTTGCATTTAGTAGTAGGACGGAAAATCATGTTTGTTTTCGTAATATGTATTAAAATTAATTTTTAAAGCAACTAGGTAAGTAGGTACCTAGTTTTTAGTAAGTAATCTCTTCCAAATATTATATTTTATTTTTTGCGGGAAGATCTCGTTGCCTTGCCACTTGAGTTGCGTTGCGAGTGCGACATGTAGGTAGTAGGCATTTGTAAGTACATAGGTAGGTAGGTAGGTACCTAGGTATATTTATACAATAACTTTATTATCATTTTGCGATAAAGATATATAAGAACTAGCTTCCGCCCGCGGCTTTGCTCGCGTGGATTTCGGTTTGTCACTCGGTCTTTATCACGGACACTTGTCAGTTGTCACCTCCCAGTCCAAAATAATCAATTAAGTAAGTATCTACTTAAACTATTTTTTTGTAATATTTTGCATTTTTTTTTCTATGCTATATAGGAAACTTTGAAGGGCGGAATTGAACCTGCGTAGAGTCTTCTGGCTAAATAGGTAGGTAGGTTCCTACACTGATGTCGGTTGACAAGCAAAGTAGGCAGCTTGCTTTTCAATAGTTAAACTCGCGGTGGCTCAGTGGTCGTCTGGTGTACTTATCTAACCAGAAGACGCAGGCTCGATTTTCACGCAGTCGATTTTTTCCATCACTAAACTACCTACTTACTTAGAAAGTATTCTAGTAAACCGCGACAAAGTCTCGTTTTAAACGGCCGGCCAGCGCTAGGTACCGACCTACCTACTTGATCATTATTTTGTCGTGGAGTTATTTTAAAACTATGATAATTATCTCCGATAATGATGTCAATGGCAATTCTGTTCAAAATTAAATAGGTACCTACTTGTGATGAATAACGTATTTAAGTAGGTACCTAATTGGTTATGGATTAATAATATTAATCCATAACACAACAAAAGTGTAGGTATATACTACACTTTTGTTGTGTTAAACACCTTCGCAAATAATGCATTATTTTAGAACAAATTTGATTAGGTACCTACCTACAACAAAAAAGGTTATAGGTAGTGAGTCAACCTTAACAGATAGATAGGTAGGTACCTACCTAGGTATATTATGCAGCCATTGACTTCGTTTACGCAGCGCACGCAATGGAAGCCCTCAAAAGAAATAACTTTTACCCGTTTTTGCTACATTTTTCATTGATGCTCCGCTCCTATAAGTCATAGCGTGATATTTTATAGCCTATAACCTTCCTCGATAAATGCACTATCTAACACAAAAGATACCTACTTATTTTAAATTCGAACCAGTAGGTAGTTCCTGAGATTTCCGCGGTCAACCAAACAAACAAACTTTTTAGCTTTATAATATTAAATAAAAAATAATAATTAGATGTTCACAATCTTGGATTTTAAACATTTTGTTTTTTTCCCAATCAGAAACTATGAAATTGACACCCGCGTCATGTTATATTTAAAAAAATAATGTCCGCCATTAAAAATATATTATGTCATTTATGAAATCAGTAGGTATCCTGAGAAACCTTGAAAATGACACCTACATTTTTACATGAATTTACGTTAAATAATAACGAAAATAAACTACGCGTAAGAAGATAGGTAAGTAGTTTTATAAAATTAAATGTATGTATTACATAAGTACCTACGCGCTACCGAGAAGGAGGTAGGTACCTGTTCGGGGTGAGCGACCGTAATAACAACAAGTAGCAACTTTAGGTACCTACCTACATCCCGGCGCACCAGCGCCATCTATTGGTTAAATATATAGTAAACACTTGATATACAACCCGAGGCGATAGATGTCGCATGCAACGCGCATGCAACGCGCATGGAACGCGCGTGGTACGTGCGACATCTATCGCCTACAAAAGAAAAACAATTCTGCCCGAAGAATCTCGCCCGATAGGAAGGTCCCATTTCTTTGTATGGGATGAGGCATCTGTACTAGTATTCTTTTATCTGTGCTATGGATATTACTAGGTCCACATATTACTAGTAAGATAACTTATAAGAGGGCCTTACTTTGTAGCAGGTTAGCGAGATCCAGAAGCGCGGTGTCGTCATCCGCTCCTTTCCATTTCTTGAGGATGAGAGAGTTCTGCGGATGGAACTTTGTTGCTGCCTTGTTCCAGTCAATCACTATTACCTGTGCAGGATAACATAGCTGTCCGCTTATTTTTTTCTATTATATTGTTTCTTTTTTATGACGCAAAATTTTGTTTGATATTTATGACATTGAAGGTTTGCCTAGTTTCTACATCCGTACGTAAAAGGGGACCCTTATAGGTTTTCAAAATTATCCTACAACGTTAGCGTTATTTTATATAGAATTTTTGTAAAAAAAAAACTAACTGACAATAATTGAATAACATAATTGTTATTGCAAAATGAACAATTTATATTATGTTAGTGCTATTGCAAAATTAATTTAAATAGCTGTATCAAATAACAACAAATAAAGAACTTAATCACTTTTCATACCTTAGAAAGATCACGGTTAAGTCCCTCGAGATTCTTGACGTGCACGCCGTCAATGAAGTGTGTGGAGTCTCTAAACAATCTGTATGTGATGTACTTATTCTCAGGGTCTAATTTATCCAGCACAGGCCATATCATGAAGGCGTTCTCCGAAGTGAAGATCACCACCTCATAGTTGGAGCTGGCCACTGTTTGCAGAAATTGGTCCACACCGGGTCGCTTCTTGAACCTGTGTAAAACTAGATTTTTATAACTCGGAAAATAATATATTTCAGCTCCATTGAATTTCGTACTAAAGCGGTTTTCGTTTAATAATGAGTAAAATACTTAAATAACATTTATTTCTGTCATTAGATTTTTGGAGATACTTACTTAAAAGTCAATACTAAGATCTGTGATAGATTATATTGTATTTTAAGACTGTGTGGTTGTGACTTTCTAGGATACAGATGTACAGCTTAAATTCAAATAATTCACGCGCACTCTCTTTTTTTTTACACCCAGATTATATATTTTTCTTATGTAATAATGCCAGTAACCCATGACGGGATCCACCAAAATGGGGAACTGGGCAAAATAATCCCGATATGAGGACTGATCGCCCGCCTGGTGCCTGCCGGCGTCCCCAAAAGATAAATAGAATATGTAATAATACGTCAATTTATTATTATTGCTATTACATAATACGTTTAAAAACATTGTTCAACTGAAATAAAAAAAACCGGCCAAACCAAGGGTTCTAACATAACATAAACATAACATACCATCACGCCTGTATTGCCCGAAGGGTTAGGCAGAGGCGTACTAATGTACACCCACAGTTCGCCGGTATGTTTAGGTCCCATGTAATAGGGGGCGAGCCTATTGCCATTAACCGGGCACAAATTCCTAACTCCGAGCTGCTACTGGGAATTTCATAGAAAAACCCAATAACACTTTGCTCGACCTGGGCATCGAACCCAGGATCTCTAGCGTAACAGTCGCGCTTAGGACCACTTGGCTAATGAGGCTAGTGAGCAGACCAAGGGTTCTGTACATAAAAATATTTTTATTATATGATATAACTAAAAAAATATGCTTTTCGCAATTTTTCCTATATCTGTGCTATAAGACGTTGCCTCGTACGGGAAGTACCCTGTAGGTTTTGATTCACTTGGGTCTTGACAGACAGACAAAGTGACCCTATAAGGGTTCCGTTTTTTTCTTTTGAGGTACGGAACTCTAAAAAACTGAATAAAGACGCTTTATCAGTATCGGCCTGAACTAAAGCATTATAGTGACTATGTGTGTCCACTATACCTCCAGCCAGTCTGATAGGACCAGTCAGGGTGCACCAGCACGTCGGTGAACTCCAGCACCAGCGTGTACGTGGGCTGGTACGGCGGCGGCAGCGGGTCAGGCAGCAGCTTCTCTCGGGACGGCTCCTTTATCATCTGCACGCCAAGAATATTATAAATAAGTTTCCAGCACAACATGTAGATAACAATGTACATAATATTGTTATAGAACTGTTTGTTTTCGATTTACGATGATAAGGATTTTGGCACGGCACTTTTGCTGCAAAGGGATTAAGAAAAATCTATGCTCATTAATCTTCCTAATTTTCTAAGAAAGAAGAACTATGGTGATAATACTAATATATTTTTTATGGGTAAGCGATTACGGCCGCCCATGGACACCCGCAACGCCAGAGGAGCCGTAAGTGCTTTGCCAGTCTTATAAAAGAATTTGGGCCTACAGTATCCTCATTCACTCAGTCACGCCGGTTTGTCTGTGAGGCTGTGGTATCACTGCAAGCACAAGCATGGCTCTCACAAGATAATATATGCTTTACCTTTTCATAGAAAGTTAGTTCCTTCCATGTACGCCGCAGATACTGCAAGACAATGGGCATGTGTGAGAATTCATCTTCAATGAGTTGTCCGTCGTCGCCGCGTCGCGGTGTACCCATCTCGACCACCAGACAGCCCCCCATCACAGTTAGGGCTCCGCCAAACACTGCAAAACTGTGGCCAGACACAATTTAATACCTTCTATAAATATATACTTTCACATCATTCTATAAATATATACTTATTCGTCACAAATATGTTGTCCGAACTAGGCAGAAGGCTGATTGAAAAATTAATTACACACGGAAGAACATTGGAAACTACCCTTGCACAGAACATTGCAAACCATGGTACCCTCAGTTTATTTATTTCTAGATAAATGGTGTTCATTATTATGGTGTGCATATAGCAGTCATAGCCTAGTGGTATGACCATTAGACTGCCAAGTTTCAGTTTTGAGTACAAATCCATGGCATGCACCTCTGAATTTTTGAAATTGTGTGCATATTAATAATTATCACTAGACTATAGCCTAATCCTTCTCCTTCTGAGAGAGACCCATAGCCAGTAGTGGGACAATATATGGGCTGATGGGGATTATTATGGTGTACAAAAAAGATTATTCTATTATATTCTAGAACCTACTGCACTGGCTGATATTTAGCTTCCAAGCAGGTTTGAAAGTTTTAGATACATAACATGCTATCACCACCCAGAGCAATGGTAAAAATATACCCCATTTTCATTCGTCTCCAACTCTTCTCATTTTCCTCTGATTTCTCTTTATTTTCCTTCTCAAAGCGCTCTTGCTCCTTTTTGATGGCCTGTGCATCTTCAGTGGTGAGAGGACTCTGTGGGAAGAATCTTCCCAAAATATCTGACTTCTCTGGATCCTTTTTGCTTCTGTCTGAAGGTTAAGAATAATTTTATATTGATTAGGACCAGCAGTATTATAGAGGTGGTTCATTGTAGATGGACATTCCTGTAAGTTAGCTTTGTTTAAAATACAAAATTAGACACTATTTAACTGTCAAGCAATAATTAGACACAAGTATTCCTTGTGAGGAGGTCTCAGACTGAATATAACTTGAATTATACTTTGCTAGTGCATTTATTAAGCCAGAGTCAAGAGCATGGAATAAATTATGTGTTGGTTATAGAGTTACCATGTGTCACATCTTTTTTTATTGTTGGTTTAGGTTATATAAAAAGGTCCCTTCAGGCTCTACAAGATACAGAAGCACAAGTTTCAAAGATATTGATTGATGTCATATTTTTTCAGACTACCAGATAGTGATGAAATTAATTAAACTTTCATTAAACTACTGCTCTACAAGCATATTTGAATAAATTAATAATTAATGTCTTCCATTATCCTTCTGATTGCCCGGTAAATTAGTGAAAATAGAATACTAACCTATATTTTCAGTGGCGAACAATCTGGGTGAGTTTGCAGTAAGAAACCATATATTCTGCCTTGAAAATTTTTTTGAATGCAGATTTGCAATGTTACAACATGCAGTTTTTGTTAGAAAATGTATTTTTCTTAGAGACATTATTTCATTTGAAAAAACACATTCACAACAAATGAAGAAACGTCATTTATTTGACTGTCAGTTGGACAGTGTCAGATTTGTAGTCATCTTATTACAATAGTGATGTCCATTAGATACGCTACTTGCAGTCTGGTTTTTAAAAATCGTAATATTTTATCTGTATTGCAATCAAGGCTATTCCGTTTCCATAATCGTCATCTACGATTCTCTTCTATGTTATAAGTTAAATAGCGGATGGTCGATGGTAGTAGCTGAAACGGTCGTCGTTGCAACTGGTTGGAGTACTGCTGAAAGAACGAAACGGAATCGTATCGCCGTGACTTCGTAGTGAAATAGTTGCGGTAATATTAACGATAAAGAAATGTACTAACTTTTTGTGATTTTTTGCATTTTTTATGCTAATTTTTATAAAGTTATTAAGTGAAGGAAAAATTTGACTCGCAGGCAGGATTCGAACCTGCGTCTTCTGGTTAGGTACGCCAGACGCTATGACCACTAAGCCACCGCAAGTCCCACCTGCCATGTTGAAATTTGCCTTCACATTCTGAACTTACGTCTTAAAGGTGACGTCAGTAACATCTATTGAAAGGCAAGTTACTTTGCCTCTCAACCGACATGACTTACCTTACGGTTAGTTCTATGTCGTACGATGCTACCATACCTAATAACTAACTTTTTGTGATTTTTTGCATTTTTATGCTAATTTTTATAAAGTTATTTAGTGAAGGAAAAATTCGACTCGCAGGCAGGATTCGAACTTGCATCTTCTGGCTAGGTACGCCAGACGCTATGACCACTAAGCCACCGCGATAAAGAAATGTAATCAAAATCTACCATACCTACACTGAATTGAAACAAATAACCCGTGCTCAATGCTCAATTACGATTGACTAAAAGAAAGAAATGTAAACAATCATGCAACTACACTAGAATTCCACGAAACTTACCTATTATTCCAATTCTTTATTAGTGCAAGACTACTTTGCACTTTATGTTAAGATCCTTAGGGTTGAATTACTTTGTTTTCCTAGTAATAGATTTTCAACCGTATTTCGTTGCTAAAGACTTCAATTTAATTATGTAATTCTTAAGGACTGTTTTGCGAACGTAGGTACAGAAAAAATTGTCGCGACCAATGTGCCAACGGATGCTATGGTGCTGCTGAGCCCAACGGTAAAAGCGCTTAGATGTCTGTTGTCAACCTGTGAGCACTACGTGCAGACGCATGGGTGGATATACAACGTTAAGAAAAGTGAGCTTTTGGTTTTTAAAGCTGTTAGTGGTAGATGTCCGGTTTTTTTTATGGGATAGGAGAGCAAACGAGCAGACGGATCACCTGATGGTAAGCCGCCGCCCATGGACACCCGCAACACCAGAGGAGTCACAAGTGCGGTGCCCGCCTTTTAAAAGGGTTTGGGCCTCCGGTAACCTCACTCACACGGCGAAACATAACGCAAGCGTTGTCGGTTTTCTGTGAGCCCGTGGTATCACTCCAGTAGAGCCTCGAGGCTCTCCCACGTGAAAAAAAATATATATATGAAATGGATATATGCCATATGGATATGGAATATATGCCACCGGTCATTTAAAAGCCGGCCCATTCGAGCCAAAGCATGGCTCTCCCACGTGAAAAAAAACATATATATGAAATGGATATAAATATGCCATATGGATATGGATATGGAATATATGCCACCGGTCATTTTAAATAAATGGCATTGAGTTAAGACGAGTATACCAATAATACCTCGGGCACTACGTCACCGATAGCCTGGACGACCAAGTTGATATAGAGCGGGAACGCAGGGCGCTGGCAGTCCGCTGCAATATGCTGGTGCGCAGGTTTGCGCACAAGTAAAAGTAAAAATAACGCTATTTAAGACCTATTGGCAAGTTTTCTACACGTGTGGGCCCTGTGGGCCCGGTATACGCAGAGGGCCGCCTTGCGGGTCCAAAACAATAATGGCTTCAGGATGCTGATGGGGTTGCCTCGTTTCAGCAGCGCATCAGGTATGTTCGCGGAAGCATATACGGACGATTTTTATGCTATCGTCCGCAAGAAAACTGCCTCGTTGCTCTGCAGATTACGGGCTAGCCCCAACTCCATCATAAGGGTGATAGCAGGAAGGTACGACTCGCACATTATTAATCACTGTGTTCGTACGTGCATTACAAGCACTAAGCTAGTCGCCCAATAAAATGTTACTTTTACTTTTAATTTAATAATTTACTAACATAGCTTTTAAGTACTTATTTTATATTATTGTTTTCACTCAAAAAATATGGATACCTTTGTCTGTCCGAAATAAAGAGCATTTTATTATTTATTTAATGTGACGGTTGAATCACTTCGGTTTCGAATGTATTTTCTTTGTAGTTACTTTACTACAAAGAAAATACATACTTACTACAAAGAAATCGAATTAAATTCGAAGACTGGTTTCCGTAACGAAGACTGCTTTGACCGCAGGACACAAAACGGTATTTGTAAACGGTTTGTCGTCGCAACGCTCACCACTAGTCCACTAATGCTAGTTAGTATAGTATACTAGTATCTCATAATAGTCTGTGATGCGAGTATTTTTGTTTTGACAAGTAAACATGGATTGAGTGATTGAGTGAGATGAAGATGAGATCACAGAACATATACCTACCTATATCCTGATGAGATTCAGTAATAAAAATTAGACTGCATTGGATTCACGAAAAGTACGGAAACAAACTAAACTGAGAATTATTTTACAATGTATGAAATAAATAGGTTTTTAATAAATAATTGAACAATGTCACTCAGCGAGCAATCGTCATTGATGAATTTTATAAAAAAATCCAGTGGAAGGTCAAGTTCAAACAATACAAGGTAGAAACACTTTTAATCTTTTCAAAATTGCTTTCATGAAAAAATACCATGCAAAATCTGTGTTCACTTAAAAAACACTGTAAAATTTAAAATTTATATTATTTAGTACCCATACTTTCATAAAACAATTTGGTGGGTAGTGCTTGATTGCTAGTCCTAGGGATTCCCTTTATAAGCCTAGATAATCCGTGTAGTAAGTAGTAGAAAGCTTGTAACCTTTTTATTTGACATGTGCAGTGAGACTAGCTGCCTTATTCAATAAAATATCCAACTGCTCTCCTACTGAAAATTTCAACTAAAGAAGGCAGCTCATCCTGGGAACCGAACCTAGGACCTCTAGTGTAGCAGTCGCACTTAGGACCACTAAACTAATGATGCAGCTACTTTTCTGTTCTTATAATATACAATAATTTATATTTATTTTATATTATATTATTCTCTATGCACTCTTTAACCATCTGGCTGCAATGACTCAATACTCAATTTGTTTATTCCACTCCACAATTTTAAAAGTTGTTAAAATAAATATAATATATCAATTGTGGATCCTGTCAGGCACTTCAATGTAGGAGAGAGGAAGAAGGCTTATATTTTGTCTGGTATAATATATAGTTTCTATAATATTTATTAATTTATTAAATAGTTTTAAGTCTTTCCTAAGAAGATAACATATTAAGGGAAACAGAATTTATTTATTATCTGGATTATATTTTAAAAACTTACTAATTACTTATTTACTAACTTCTGCAAGCACACCAACACAAAAAACTGATTTTGGATTGTGTCTGTAATTTCTTACTTGTAGGTTTGATATGTTGACTCCTGGTTTATAAAAATAATATTTATATGAATAGGTATATTGTAAACAGATAAGAGTTTCAGTATAGAATAAAGTAGTTACTGTGGATAACAATACAATGATGGGGTTGGTACAGACTGTATTTAAATGTAATATTTTTGAGTTGAATATGTAAATAAATTAATTCAATATTTATTTGACGACCTCTGTGGTTTAGTGGTTCGAGTACCGGACTGCTGACCATGAGGTAGTGGGTTCGATTCCCACAGAACACAAAAAATTATGTGATGAATATAAGTGTTTGTGTTCGTCTGGGTGTTGCTTATGTATTATAAGTATGTATTTACAAAAAAAAAGTATATAAGTATTATATCCATTGTCTAGTACCCATAGTACAAGCTCTGCTTAGTTTGGGACTAGATGGTGCTGTGTAAAATGTTCTAGAATATTTATTATATTTCTTTCTTTACATCGTAAAAATGAGAATAAGAATTTTATCCAATTTATTATTTTACAGTGAAAGCAAGAATGAGCAGGGCTCAGAGAAGAAATCAAAATTTGTGTTTAAATCAAAGTCCACTAACTCTGGAAACTGTAAGTGTCAAAATGTATTTTATTTTTATTAATAGAATCTTTAATTTGTCAGGGTAATAATTACCACACACATAGGACCAAGCAGTCTTATTTTTTTATTAGATAATTATAATTCACACCTAATATTTATTCATTTTTATTTTTGATAAATAGTTTCAGAAACAGACAACAGATTGAGTGTTACATAGAATATCTTGACTACCTACAATCTGTAAAGTCAAAGTAAAAGTCCAATTATGACTGTACGCAGCATTAAAAAGTTTATTACTTCTATAAGAATTTTAATTGTCTCAAAATATCTGTATACATGGAGATTTTTAATTCAATGTATGTTCACCTATCACGGGTTGAAAATACTGATTATTAACAGCATTAACAATGAGATCAGCCCTGAAATATATATTAAAAAAAACAATATGAAACAGGCAAAAGCTTTTCCACATTTCCAGGTTGGTCTCATGCTGGGTTGTTTATAATCATGATTATTTTCATCCTCTGATAAGTGAAAAACTTTTATAATATTATTTCAGGGACACCTCCATTCAAGAAGCCCACAGATAGTAAGCCTCAGAATGACACTGTAAGTATGTTTTCTTTATCCCTGGAGTTATTACTGATTTTATTTTATTTTTGTTACATAATATAATATATTGTATATTTTTTTTACATACATACATACATACCATCACGCCCGTATTCCCCGAAGGGTTAGGCAGAGGCGTACTAATGTACACCCACAGTTCGCCGGTATGTTTAGGTCCCAAGTAATAGGGGGCGAGCCTATTGCCATTAACCGGGCACAATTTCCTAACTCCGAGCTGCTACTGGGAATTTCAATAGAAAAACCCAATAACACTGCTCGACCTGGGAATCGAACCCAGGACCTCTAGCGTAGCAGTCGCGCTCAGGACTACTTGGCTAATGAGGCAGTTTTTTTTTATTTATTGTTATATATATAATAATATTTTTTATGGATAATGAAATATGTCAGTAGTTCTAGTAGGAAGTAGGAATAGTTATTGTGTGTATTCTGTTAGCTCCCTTAATTTATTTGATTAGGGCTAGATTTTAGTCTGTCTTTTTAAACATTGCCTAACATACTGCCGAACTGTGGCTGTACATTACTATGCCTCTGCCTATCCCTCCAGGGAATACATGGGTGATAGTATGTATTGACAATGTTTATTTTCATAAGAAAGATATGGATATCACCTTATATGCCATTATAACAAATATAATTATTATTTACAGAATTACAAAACTTCAAATGGCTATCAAGAATCACCAGTGCTGGCGAGTCAGAGAGCAGTGTGCAATGGAACTAGGGTGATTCACCATGATAGGACATATGAGGACAATCAAAGTAACGACATGTTTGCTATGGATGTGGTGAGTCACTTAATGATCACATAATGTATTATTTATAAATATGTGCCCAAAAGGCACAGATGGAGCTGTAATAATGAATTAACACAGTGATTAAGCACTGGATTAGGTTATAGTAAATGTCTTGGTAGTTTACCAATTTTCGACTCTATACTCTTAAAAATAAGGGAGAATTAAGATTTAAGTGTACATACAGAAGTTATAGATAGGTGCACAGTGTGTTATTTGTATGACGGGTTTATTCATTGTCTTTAGACATTGTTTTAAACCATGAGAGCTAAATGATATATCATTTTATTTTTTGAAATCATGAAAATGACACTGTTACAAGTCTATATTTTAGATTTTTAGCACTAGATGGCGCCGACGTTTCCTAATCTGCTTTTGAGAATAAACACAGATAAACATAGAAAATCATAGCTAGCTGGGAATATTTATTTTTATTTAAATGCATAAATTTTTTGTGTGTTACAGAATATAATATACATAATACGTTTTACAAATTAATGATTTTAGGATGACATTCAAGATCTACCAGTAGCATTTAATAAGAAATCCATAACCCCTACTCCAGAGAAATCAAATAATTCAATAATTAGGATAAGTGCAACCCCAACCCCACCGAAGAATAAATCTGAATCGCGAAAAACTGTAAATAAAATTTTAAAAACACCTGAAAAAAATAGTCCTAGTCAGGATAAGGATCCGCTGAAGAATATTAAATTAGATCAGTCACTGTCTGGGTTCTTGTCAAATATAGCCAAACATCCTGCTTTGACAAATATTAAGGTAAAAACACAATAGTATATGCATTTAATTTATTTTAATTTTATTTTCTTATTTATAAAAAGTTAATACGAAAAATAAGTATTCTATGTTCGGGTGACTTCATTTAGACGCGCTTTCTGTGACGTCAGCGTCCCCGACACTATTAAAATTTGATAACTTGTACACGTGCCACAATGGCGTGTAAAAATGTCACAAACTGTTTTAATCTTACTTCAATCTATTTGTCGTGTCATATAACAAATGTGAAGGCAGCGGTGATGTGATCATTTGACTTCTGAGTCGTTGATCTTGAGTTTGATTCTAAGGCATGCACCGTTGACTTCTCATGTATGTATAAACAATTAATTAATCACTTGCAAAACTGGTGAAGGAAAACATCGTGGGGAAACCTGCATGCCTGAGAGATTTTCAAGGTCAGTATGGTTGCCTAATAGCCTAATCCCTCATTCTGAATGGAGTCCGGTACCAGGTAGTAGACAATAAATGAGTTGATGATGATATTAAATTATCAACAAACTATTTCTCTTTAGGATACTATGGAACCTGAGTGCAGAGAGCAGTGTAAAGAACTTTATATAGATCTATTAGAAAAAATATTCGATGCCTTTGACAAAATACCTAATTGTATAAAAGAAAAATTTCCTGGATATGACAGAAGAATATATGCTAAAGTAAAACAGTTAAAATATAAACTAAAGAAAGTGTTATCTAAAACTGATAGTTTAAGTGCACAAGTATCAGAATGCGTTATTGACAATAGACTGAGTAATGGTGACAATAATAGGCATAGTAATAGTCAAAGTCCCTCCGTGCTTAGCAGGTATGATGACGATATAGACGATTTTGGCCTTCAATCTAGTGGAATACATAAAAAAGTCGTAGGAAATAATTTAAATGGGACTAGTATCCCCTTAGCTGCAACTTCAACACCTGATTTGGTAGTACATAACAAAGGACCAACGAAGACAATATATTCAGATGTTTTAGCAAAAAAATCTCTATCGTTTGACGCATTTTCACCGCTCAACAATTCATCTAAACTAGAAACAAGTTGTCAATCTGAAAACGAAAATAGTATATCTGAAAATGTTAAAGGGAAGGGAAAATTTGTCTTCAAGAAGCCCTCAAGACTCACTGCAGAGGAAATCAAATTGACGCCTAATAAAGACATACCGTCATCTACCGTAGATAGGATAAGAAGCGCTTCGGAGAAGCTAAAGCCTTTAGTACCGACAGAAGCACCGAAGCACACACCAGTAGCCAATAGTTCTGTAGAATTTCAACCACCACAGTTTAGTAAAAGTTGTCTGTTGAACAATTATAGACCTAGTACAGATTCTCTTAACGAAGAAGACAACGAACTCATAGATGATTATCAAGTACCTATTGACATGGATGATGACACAGATATAATGCCGGAGATATCTAAGTCTAATGTCATAAACATCAGTGATTCTGTCGCTAGCACAAGTAACGTGGATTTAGTGAACAGTTCACAGTTACCGGTAGATGAAGACGGGTGGCCGGAGTACAGGCCGGAGGATTTCGAAGATAATATCGGAGACGTTAGCCAAGAACCAGAGGTCGTCAATCTTATGGAGAATTCGGTTGTGAAGGAGAAGACAACGAAGTACGAAGGGATGGGTGATTTCCATGCCGGTATTCAGAATGATGGAATCACTGGTAAGTTTTGCCTACTGTCTTATTTATTTTAGAAACCTCAAAGCCAAATCTAAACTTAGGCTCATATAATATGGGTGTGTTCAATTTCACATGTACAAACACCCAGCCAGCCAGCAACAACTACCTGCGAATACCAATAGGGTAGTAGGGTAGTAGGGTTAGTATTTATTTATAAAAATGCAATGTAAATTTTATAATTCAATTTCAAAAATAGTCTTTTTTAGTCTGTTTTAAAACGCCACCCGCCATATTGGATTCCAACGTGATGTCACTCCGATAGTTACTTGGTCTTTTGCAGTTGTATTGTTTACTAACGAAGTGACGTCACGACCCGAAGTAGCATGGCGGCAAGCGTTTCCGCGCGAAAATTCAAAATCATAAATTAAAAATAGTTTTTAAGGCATTTTTCGGTTTTATAAAACTGAAATAAAAATTCTACTGGTTCATTACGATCTAAGGATTGATTTAAAACAGTTTTCAAAAAAGGTGTAATACCCTATTGTGAATGAGATTAATTGTGAACTGGACCTCCTTGGAATGGGAGGGGCTCGTGGCTAAGTAATGTTTAAGCTGATCAACTGATTTGCAAGGTTATGCTGCGCTCGCAGCGGTCAGAGTATGGTTGGGTGACCATTCATAATACATCTAGACCCCACCGTGCCTTGGAGAGCACGTATAGACGTCGGTCCCAGTTGTCATACAAACATCTATGATAATTGCTAGTGGTGTCAGGAGCCCAAAAAAGGCCTGATAACCAGTCTATCCTCCGAATATCGGTATTGCCCAAAAATTGGGTTGCGGAGTTCTGATGGCAGTTGCTTCGTGTAAAATAGGTTCTGATATTCAGCCGTATCTGGGTAGACTGGAAGCCGACTCCAACATAGTTGAGAAAAGGCTCGGAAGAAGAAGACCTTGGAATCGATTTTTTATGGGATAGGGAGCAAACGAGCAGATGGATCACCTGATGGTAAGCGATAACCGCCGCCCATCGACACCCGCAACACCAGAGGAGTCACGAGTGCGTTGCCCGCCTTTTAAAAGGGTTTGGGCCTCCGGTAACCTCACTCACTCGGCGAAACACAACGCAAGCGTTGTTTCATGCCAGTTTTCTGTGAGGCCGTGGTATCACTCCGGTCGAGCCGGCCTATTCGTGCCGAAGCATGGCTCTCCCACGTTAAAAATTGCATGCTTCATGGTATTGCTTGCATTTGACAATTTGTGAATGAGACAGAATGCTTCGATTCTTTTAAATGTAATTAGACACGAGCTTAATAAGCTTTTGTTGCAGGTGAGTTCGACGGCATGGACTACCCTCACTCGGCGCTGATGATGGAGGTCTTCAGCGAGAAGTTCGGTCTCAAGTCGTTCCGGCCCAACCAGCTGCAGGTCATCAATGCTACGCTTCTTGGGATGGACTGCTTCGTACTTATGCCTACCGGTGGCGGTAAGTAACCTAAATTAGTATAGCCATAGACAGGGGGGACAGAACCAGAACTCAACCCCCTCCAAATTAATTCCTGGCTACCGCTATGTATTTGATTATTATAAAATCACTCAAAAATCATTAATGTGGCCCTTACTCATAAGTGTTTTTCTGACATGTAGGTATATCTACTATTGTTACTTATCTTTTTGTATTTTTTTTAGCAATTTCCGAGCTAAGAAAATTATTATGTATACTATTGGTTTCTCATAGTTTTATGTTAGATATTGACAAGTTAACAAAAATGTAAGATAAAGACACCCAATACCTCAGTCTACCCGTGAAGTACTATGAATGCTGCAAAGGATCCAAAACATCGGGAATTTAGAATATGAATAAAGGCAAAATCAGTTTAAAAGGAGTTTTACATCAAATTTATGGACATTTTAGAACGAGATTAATGATTTGTTGACAGGTAAATCGCTGTGTTACCAGCTGCCAGCGATATTGATGCCCGGGGTTACCGTGGTCATATCTCCGCTCAAGTCACTTATACTGGACCAAGTGAACAAGCTACTGTCACTTGATGTAAGTCTATTTTAATATTTTCGGTGGTTTTGTGGCCGTCTCATAATAGGCGGTGGTGGTCTCATAATCAGGCGATGAATCAAACATCTACCGCGAGGGCACTCAGCCCACCAGTGGGTAATGAAAAAAAAAACTATTTAACAATTTTTTCCCACCGCTGGACGAAGAAGATCTTCTTCGAAGTACTCTTTTCTTGCGTCGCTTCCAAGGTATCTCCTCCTCGGATCGAGAATAAGACTGGCCGAGAAAGAAATGGTGGGGAGCCATTTCTTTCTCGGCCGGTCTTTACAGGCCTTCCATCTTCAGGCACCCAGTAGTAGTAGTACTTCGGTAGTTTTGACGTGGAAGAGCCATGCTTCGGTACGAATGGGCCGGCTCGAACGGTGTGATGCCACGGCCTCACAGGGCGTGAAACAACGCTTACGTTGTGTTTCGCCGAGTGAGTGAGGTTACCGGAGGCCCAAACCCTTTTAAAAGGCGGACAACGCACTTGCGACTCCTCTGGTGTTGCGGGTGTCCATGAGCGGCGGTTATCGCTTACCATCAGGTGATCCGTCTGCTTGTTTACTCCCCTATCCAATAAAAAAGTAGGATTCCGCTGCTGGAGTTCATCTGCGGTGGTACCACAGCATTGCCAATAATATCCCCAGCTGCTAATCAATAATGTGCTTATATTATTGTGGTTCGGTTTGAAGGGTAATGCAATCAGTGAAATTTATGGGAATATGACACTTAACATTTATTTATTATTTATTATATACTTTATTGTACACCAAAATAATAGTAAGGACAGGAAAAGAAAAACAAAAAAACATACAATGGGTGGCCTTATCGCTAGCTGCAATTTCTTCCAGGCAACCTTGGGATGGAAATGTCAGAACTGAACTTGCAAATGGGGTTGATCACGGTGTACCTATTTATGTACCTAACATTTACGGTTTCAAGATGACAACGTGCTGATGATACTGCTGGTGTCGTTGGCTGAATGCTGTGGTTGCCGCTAACCATAAGGCGACTTGTTTGTCATTATATTGCAATACAAATATATACAGACAAAAAATGATACACGAATCAAGCTGAATGCGTTTTCTCCGTTAGATTCCCGCGGCTCACATGTCAGGTGACGTGTCTTTAGCGACGTGCGACGAGATCTACCACAAGCTGTCGATGCGGGAGCCGCTGATCAAGCTGTTGTACGTCACGCCGGAGAAGATCAGCAACTCGCCCAAGTTTCAGTCCATGCTCAGCTCGCTGTACTCGCGCGGGAAACTCGCCAGGTAATGTGTAACGAACACTTTTATCGAAAGAATCCAAATTAAGGTGCTGCCTTACCGTGAGCATTTGCCTGTAATGTAACATTTCAGTTCGATTTTGACCATAACATTCATCAAGTTGTGCATTATAATGCTCGGTTCAAAGTCAAATCATTTATCCAATATAGACCACTACGTAGTACTGTTTGAACGTCATTTCTACATTATAGACAGCCCCCAAAACGCCCGCCCTTCACCGCCTCCTAGTTTTCTTCTTCTAGGGTTCTCTACCCTCACCAATGTAATGCTCAAATTTGTAAATACCAGTATAGGTGATACTGATCGGTGTTACGGCCCGTAATATAACATGTTACAAAGCGAGCAAAGAAAAAAGGTGTGATGTTTCCTTAGGTTTGTGATCGACGAGGCGCACTGCGTGTCTCAGTGGGGCCACGACTTCCGGCCGGACTACAAGCGGCTGTCGATCCTGCGCAGCCTGTTCCCGGACGCCGGCATCATCGCGCTGACGGCCACGGCCACGCCGCGCGTGCGCATGGACATCCTGCACCAGCTGCAGGTCAAGCAGTGCAAGTGGTTCCTCAGCAGCTTCAACCGACCCAACCTCGTCTACAGGATATTGGAGAAGAAACCCAAATCTGTGAACCAGGACATCGCCAATATTATCAAGGAAAAGTTTTTCAGGTCAGTGAGTTTTTTATATGTAAGTATCTCAGTTTTAGACAGTTTTTAATTAGTCTAACTAATCTAGCTATGCTATAGACCCTGGGTACGATTCCCAGGGTTATTATGTGGAATTCATATCAATGTAATCAAGAATTTCATTTGCAATTGATTCCTGTCGTATAATTTATTTAAGCGGCGGTAGCCTAATGGCTAGGGCGTCGGACTTGCGATCATGTCGTTGCCGGTTCGAACCCCACCCATTGCACTACCGACGTGAACCCACTCGTAACACAAGCATTTAGCTTAGCACGAGGGGTTAACAAGAATACTAGTAATGTGTGACCCACATTGCTAGTAAGCTTTTTAAAAAAATGAAAAAAAAAACTTATTTTAATTAAGGCGATATGTGTTTTCTTTTTTGTTATGTTATGTTGTATGTTATAAATTATTAGTATAAATTATATTTATTTTTGTAAATAGATATTATAAAGACACTTTTACAAGTCGTTTTACATTTTTTTACTAGATGACATTATTATAACACTATACGTGATACGGATTTGTGACTATGGTTTTCTTCTTTTTGTTTACTTATATTAGCTGTAAGTCCTCCACTTACTAAATAAATAAATAGGCTCGCCCACTATTACAAGGTACCAAAACATAATGGCGTACTGTGTCAGTGAAAAATGCCTAACCCTTCATGGAACATAGGCGTAAAGGTATGTCCCTATTATTTTAAGAGTACGGTGGACCGGTGATACCAATATAAATGGTGGTTCAAACACAATTTAATCAAAGTGTATTGTTATTCGGATTCCGATACCGTTCATCTAGGTTCCTACTCTACCATTTCTTTCAAAATACTTCTCTGGAAATAAATGTAAGCGAATGAAATTCTTGATGACTTTAACAAGTTTGAAACGATTTTCCGTTCGTTTATTTCCAGTGAAGTAGTATCTAGTAGACGAAATGCTAACACAATTTGATAATATATTGTTTGGATTACGATTTATGTTGGGTAATACGTTTTTGTGGGCAATTCAAGCTTGTGGACCCTTAAGACGATTTGACTATGTCCTATAGAGCTTCGGGTATAGTGTACTGCCTGTCGCGCAAGGAGTGTGAGAGCGTCTCGTCGGATCTGCGCCGTGCGGGCATCCAGGCGGCGCCCTACCACGCGGGGCTCAGCGACAAGAAGCGCGAGGAGGTGCAGGCCGCCTGGCTCGCCGACAAGTACAACGTGGTCAGTACGGGTTATTCCACTGCGCTCCGAAACCCATTGTTCGGATAGTTTTCATATTCATACATTGATTCCACTGCGCTCCAATAATTTTTTGCAATATATTTTTCCAATATGTAGGTAAGGTTAGCAAAGAAGTTAGCATTAAATTTTAAATTGTATATAATAAATATGTTTATTGAGTCGTAATCAAAACCCATCTAAATTAAAAAAAAAATCGTGTTATTAGGATTTCCTCCAAATTCTCACTCAATAGTAGGTTGGAGTTTGGACTTGTACACTTACATGGGACCTAAACATATCGGCGACCTGACCTAAAAAAAACTCAAATGTCACAATATTCACTAAAACCTCAACATTATTGGATAGTATACATAAATAGATATTTTCACGCCTGACTTACATTCGGGTAGGCAGATTACTACAGATCTGAAAAAACTGGTGTCTAAAATCTGTCATCATGCCTATTATAATGATTGTACAGTCACGAGCATCAATATGTATACACTTACTAAAATTCGAAAGCGTTTTTTTATCAAATGACGATTGCAAACTTTGAGATAATAACAATATCATTAAAGCATTGGTTCGAAAATACTATGTTCATAACATCATAAAATTTCAATTAATACATTAAGAGAAAATCGCGTTTGAAATTTGCCAAGTGTATAGATATCTGTTCTCGTGACTGTACATAGATATGCGCGACGATAGCGTTCGGCATGGGCGTGGACAAGGCGGACGTGCGCTACGTGATCCACCACAGCATGCCCAAGTCCGTGGAGGGCTACTACCAGGAGGCGGGCCGCGCCGGCCGCGACGGGGAGCTCGCCAGCTGCCTGCTCTACTACTCCTACTCCGACGTCGTGAGGTACCGCCGCCTGCTCGATAGTAAGTCACATTGCAATTTTGCTTTGTAAATTATCTCTTCTCTATCTCTACTATTATAAAATTGTAAAAAAACTGTGTCTGTACATTGAAGATATTAAAAAAAAACGAGGGTTAGGGTATATAAACGTATCCAAACCCAAACATGTTGTTTTTTTTTGTTTTGTCTGTTTGTTACGGGTGGGCGCAAAAACTACTGAATAGATTTTAATTTTGTTGTCACTGTTAGAAAGTGTGTGCTCTAACTTAAAAACTGGTATACTTCTTATGTCGAATAATTAAACGGAACCTGAGATACAGCTTGACCTCTCTAATGTATAGAGACCCATACAAAGAAGAGACCATCACTGTTGGTTTTTGAGCTTCAAGTGAGTGAAGCCGTAGTAAATATTGTGGGACTTTGAGTTGTCTTTGATTAAAACTTCAAGTTTCAATACAAATGTAAATTACGTTAAAAGGAATACAATTTGGTATATTGTGTGCCAATTTAATAAAAAGTTGCCATCATAAATAAATTATTCTGATTTTTTATTAGTTTTATTTGGACATCCGTGTTGCAACCAGGCCCCCGAAGATTTAAATTATGTAGATTGACCCTCACCAGGAATTAAACCTCGCTCTCGTAACCTCACCAAAAAGTGGTATTTGTAAACAACAAATTTGTAACACGTATTGTAAAAATTGGCTAGGCACTGTAAAAATACTAATGGCAATAGGCTTGTCACTCACCTATTACATGGGTACCCTTACTGCACTAAACTTCTGCTTAACAAACCATCACTTTGAGGAACATGCCTGGACTTAGAGGTCCAGGGCTCCTAGGCTCTTAGCATTTGGGGCCTCTTCAGCCAGGCTTTTGAGCTCGTTTGAAGGTCCTTCTACTGGGACTGGGGCTCTTGTAGGCCTAGGTGGAGATCGGGCATTGCTGAGGAATACGCCTGTATTCCTCAGGGTGATGGTTTGTCTATAAACTTTCCATCCAATAATATAAAAACTGTATTATGTTTAGTGGAGCGCAATACGACGGCGGAAGCGAAACGAGTTCACATAGAGAATTTGCTGCGTATGGTAGAGGTGTGTGAGAGCGTGACGGAGTGCCGGCGCGCGCAGGTGCTGGCCTACCTGGGCGAGCGCTTCCGTCGGGAGCTGTGCGCGCGGGACAAGCGCACCGCCTGCGACAACTGCCTCCACGCGCACGACTACAAGGTCACAGCACTCATATATGTATACACTAACATACAACCAACATAACATCTGTGAGAGCGTGACGGAGTGCTGGCCTACCTGGGCGAGCGCTTCCGTCGGGAGCTGTGCGCGCGGGACAAGCGCACCGCCTGCGACAACTGCCTCCACGCGCACGACTACAAGGTCACAGCACTCATATATGTATACACTAACATACAACCAACATAACATCTGTGAGAGCGTGACGGAGTGCTGGCCTACCTGGGCGAGCGCTTCCGTCGGGAGCTGTGCGCGCGGGACAAGCGCACCGCCTGCGACAACTGCCTCCACGCGCACGACTACAAGGTCACAGCACTCATATATGTATACACTAACATACAACCAACATAACATCTGTGAGAGCGTGACGGAGTGCTGGCCTACCTGGGCGAGCGCTTCCGTCGGGAGCTGTGCGCGCGGGACAAGCGCACCGCCTGCGACAACTGCCTCCACGCGCACGACTACAAGGTCACAGCACTCATATATGTATACACTAACATACAACCAACATAACATCTGTGAGAGCGTGACGGAGTGCTGGCCTACCTGGGCGAGCGCTTCCGTCGGGAGCTGTGCGCGCGGGACAAGCGCACCGCCTGCGACAACTGCCTCCACGCGCACGACTACAAGGTCACAGCACTCATATATGTATACACTAACATACAACCAACATAACATCTGTGAGAGCGTGACGGAGTGCTGGCCTACCTGGGCGAGCGCTTCCGTCGGGAGCTGTGCGCGCGGGACAAGCGCACCGCCTGCGACAACTGCCTCCACGCGCACGACTACAAGGTCACAGCACTCATATATGTATACACTAACATACAACCAACATAACATCTGTGAGAGCGTGACGGAGTGCTGGCCTACCTGGGCGAGCGCTTCCGTCGGGAGCTGTGCGCGCGGGACAAGCGCACCGCCTGCGACAACTGCCTCCACGCGCACGACTACAAGGTCACAGCACTCATATATGTATACACTAACATACAACCAACATAACATCTGTGAGAGCGTGACGGAGTGCTGGCCTACCTGGGCGAGCGCTTCCGTCGGGAGCTGTGCGCGCGGGACAAGCGCACCGCCTGCGACAACTGCCTCCACGCGCACGACTACAAGGTCACAGCACTCATATATGTATACACTAACATACAACCAACATAACATCTGTGAGAGCGTGACGGAGTGCTGGCCTACCTGGGCGAGCGCTTCCGTCGGGAGCTGTGCGCGCGGGACAAGCGCACCGCCTGCGACAACTGCCTCCACGCGCACGACTACAAGGTCACAGCACTCATATATGTATACACTAACATACAACCAACATAACATCTGTGAGAGCGTGACGGAGTGCTGGCCTACCTGGGCGAGCGCTTCCGTCGGGAGCTGTGCGCGCGGGACAAGCGCACCGCCTGCGACAACTGCCTCCACGCGCACGACTACAAGGTCACAGCACTCATATATGTATACACTAACATACAACCAACATAACATCTGTGAGAGCGTGACGGAGTGCTGGCCTACCTGGGCGAGCGCTTCCGTCGGGAGCTGTGCGCGCGGGACAAGCGCACCGCCTGCGACAACTGCCTCCACGCGCACGACTACAAGGTCACAGCACTCATATATGTATACACTAACATACAACCAACATAACATCTGTGAGAGCGTGACGGAGTGCTGGCCTACCTGGGCGAGCGCTTCCGTCGGGAGCTGTGCGCGCGGGACAAGCGCACCGCCTGCGACAACTGCCTCCACGCGCACGACTACAAGGTCACAGCACTCATATATGTATACACTAACATACAACCAACATAACATCTGTGAGAGCGTGACGGAGTGCTGGCCTACCTGGGCGAGCGCTTCCGTCGGGAGCTGTGCGCGCGGGACAAGCGCACCGCCTGCGACAACTGCCTCCACGCGCACGACTACAAGGTCACAGCACTCATATATGTATACACTAACATACAACCAACATAACATCTGTGAGAGCGTGACGGAGTGCTGGCCTACCTGGGCGAGCGCTTCCGTCGGGAGCTGTGCGCGCGGGACAAGCGCACCGCCTGCGACAACTGCCTCCACGCGCACGACTACAAGGTCACAGCACTCATATATGTATACACTAACATACAACCAACATAACATCTGTGAGAGCGTGACGGAGTGCTGGCCTACCTGGGCGAGCGCTTCCGTCGGGAGCTGTGCGCGCGGGACAAGCGCACCGCCTGCGACAACTGCCTCCACGCGCACGACTACAAGGTCACAGCACTCATATATGTATACACTAACATACAACCAACATAACATCTGTGAGAGCGTGACGGAGTGCTGGCCTACCTGGGCGAGCGCTTCCGTCGGGAGCTGTGCGCGCGGGACAAGCGCACCGCCTGCGACAACTGCCTCCACGCGCACGACTACAAGGTCACAGCACTCATATATGTATACACTAACATACAACCAACATAACATCTACTGATGTACGTACACCCATTGGTCTGGCGGAAACATCAGCTTGCAGGGCTTGCAAAAGGGAAATTGAGAGCATGGAACACCTTCTGTGTACATGCTATGCAATGCCTAAAAAGCGAATGTGCCTCTTGGGGCAGCGTTATCCAAAACCAAAGGACTACATAATTATATCCCCAGGTCTCATTATAAAGTTCATGGAAGAGCTGTTTGATGAATTGGGAGAGGATGCAGATTAGATTTCTAGGGGAAGCACAAGATTCCATTGGGTCGAAGTGCACTGAGGCCTTGCTGCCGCGGCCCCACATAAGATAAGACATGGTGTATTTTTTTTATGGGATAGGGGGGGCAATCGAGCAGTCACATCAACTGATGGTAAGCGATAACAGCCGCCCATAGACACCCGCAACACCAGAGAAGTCATGAGTTCGTTGCCCGCCTTTAAAAAAAGGTTTGGGCCTCCGGTGATCTCACTTACTCGACGAAACACAACGCAAGCGTCGTTCCACGCCGGTTTTCTGTGAGGCTGTGGTATCACTCCGGTCGAGCCGGATTTCGTTTCGAATTTGTGTTCGTTCGTGCCGAAGCATGGCTCTCGCAGGTGAAGAATGTCTTGTCTTGTGTATGTCTTATGTAGGGCTGCTGTTTTATTATCCCCGCCCCACTGTGCGCCCGTGCTTAGGGCCGCTATGACCTGCCGTTACTTGAATTGTGCGCGTATGATTGCATAATGATACCCTTCATCTACGTTCATTAACTTCTTATTCATATCAAATTATTCTCGATTCGATGACGGCAGGGCCGGATCTACCATATGGCTTTTTGGGTTTCAGCCCAGGGCCCAATATGCATCATCATCATCATCATCATCAGCCTATAACAGTCCACTGCTGGACGTAGGCCTCCCCCAAATTTGAGTAATTGTGTGCCCCTAAGTAGTATCAGCCTAGGGCCCCGGTCCGGCCCTGTATGGGGCCGGGATGTATTTGGAACGTTGAATGTGTCGGTCAGCCGGTGGACGTGACGGAGGAGTGCAAGCTGGTGGCGCGCTGCATCCGCTCGGTGGGCGCGCGCTGCAGCTTCACGCTGCTGCACGTGGCCGACGCGCTGCGCGGCTCCAAGCAGCAGCGCCTGCTAGCACTGCATAATGATCCCATACATGGACGGTGAGTTACCATCACTATATTCAACGGCTAGATTGGGCCATTACTCTAATATATTAGGATTAACGGATTATAATCGAATATATTCGCATCGAGTTTCATTCCGGATATTTCCCCATAAAATTAACTTTTTAGAACCGTGAAATAACTCATTTTTTATATATTTTTTAGAAGCTGATTTGAAGTAAAACGTATACTTGAACTTGATATTTCTCTATTTCTAGAAGCATTCACTATAATAATATAGTTTCTGATAGGTGCTTTTTTACACATAACTAGTAATAATAATATTTATTTTTTCTTTAAAATTTGTCTGTCTTTATAAAATTAGAAATCCTATCACCACCCTTTGTCCAAAAGATAATTTTAAATATTATTTATCTGGTCTATTGCTTTTCGATTTAATCTTTCAATTATAATATGTAAAATAATTGAATTGTTGAAAGCTGTTCGGTTTATTCACAAACGCAAATCCTATCCGAAGTGGACTTGATCAAGAACGAACGCAATTTCGACTGATTTCAACCCGAGGAGGGAATTATCATATTGTTTTAAATGGTTCGTGGTGATGTTATGTAATGTTGCGATATGCAGTTGCAAGTCGTGGCACCGCGGGGACCCGATGCGGCTGCTGCGGCAGCTGGTGGTGCGCGGCTTGCTGGCCGAGCGGCTCGTCGTCAACAACGACATCGCCAGCGCCTACGTCGTGCTCGGACCCAACGTCGACAAGTACGCTCACTATTATTACTATATTAACTCCCGACGCAAAAAGAGAGAGGTGTCTGTCTGTGGTATCGTAGCTCCCAAACGGATGAACCGATAATTTTATCCCGAGTGTTCTTCAGTTTCATAAAACATGGGTTTCATGAAATTCTGTTCAGCAGTTAGAAGATTATCAGCTCTTTTCTAGTTGATGAGGCGATCTAATTAGTAAAGTAGGTACTGAATTTATTTTATGATGTGACACCTTTATGGTGTAAATACAGTGCGTACAGTTTATTTTAGAAACTAAATAATTTCTAAAAAATCTCTTAAAAACATGGAAAACTAAAAAAATCTCTTAAAAAAAATTATAAATTTAATGTTGATCCTCAGAAATATAACTCAATGAGTTGAGTTTTCAAAGGAGTTTTCTAAAAAGTTTAAAATAAAACTCAAAAAGTCTAAAATTTTTGGTTCCAAAACGACTATAAAGTCTCGGTGTATATCCAAGTTGCGTTGCAAACTTTACATGCGCGATTCAGGATTTGTCCGTCGTTGATTTGTACAACGACGGACTACAGCCTTATACTTTTACAGCCTTATATTTTTTAGCCTTATATTTTTTTTTAAAAAAAAGCTTACTAGCAGTTTGGGTCACACATTACTAGTATTCTTGTTAACCCCTCGTGTTACGAGTGGGTTCACGTCGGTAGTGCAATAGGTGGGGTTCGAACCGGCAACCACATGATCGCAAGTCCGACGCCCTAGCCGGCTACCGCCGTTTCAAATATGTGTGTTGGCAGGCTGATGCGTGGTGGGCTGCGCATCGTGTTCCCCATGAAGGTGGCGCAGAAGGTGACGGCGCCGGCGCCCACTACCCCATCGGCCGCGCCCGACACGCCCGTGGCCGCACTGTTGCGTCGGCTCCAGGAGCGCTGCTATGCCGACCTCGTCGAGGCCTGCCGGTAACATCGTCTACACATTTATACCTCACTAGCTGTTCCCCGCAGGTTTTTTTATGGGATAGGGGGGCAAACGAGCAGACGGAACACCTGATGGTAAGCGATAACAGCCGCCCATGGACACCCGCAACACCAAAGAAGTCGCAAATACATTGCCCGCCTTTTAAAAGGGTTTGGGCCTCCGGTAACCTCATTCACTCGGCGAAACACAACGCAAGCGTTGTTTCACGCCGGTTTTCTGTGAGGCCGTGGTATCACTCAGGTCGAGCCGGCCCATTCGTGCCGAAGCATGGCTCTCCCACGTTTAAGTTCAGGTTCACTAATGATCTACAGTGACGTTATGTTTTTCTATAAAGCCTATGTGGCTCTTGGGATAGGGTTATTAAAGACCAGAGGACTACAGACTCATTTGTCAGGGTCGTGGTGAAAGTCACGGATCCCATGACCATGGCTATAGAGCAAGAGAAGGCAAGTACGGTTTTTAGTATGTACGAGTTCGACATACCCCGCCGCGGACGATCCATGAGGATTTTCCGTACTAGAAAAATAAAACGACTACAAACTCATACGCCCGGGTTCCATTATACAGCTTATGTAAGAGCTGTTTCAAGAACTGGGAGAGGATCAGGATTGGGTATCTAGGGGAAGCACAAAAGATCCCATTGGGTCGAAGTGCTCTGAGGCTGCCTCGGCCCCACACAAGATAAGATAAGCCTTTTATTCAGTGATAATGTAGCTTTCTATTAGTGAAAGAATTTTCAAAATCGGTTAAGAAGTTTTAAAATTAATTCATTGCAAACGAAAACACAAATATTTTCTTTTTTGACAGTCTCATTCTAGAGGAAGGTTATAAGTTCACAAGTTATTTTAATAGCAAGTGCTATCACGAATGTATGCAATTGGAATACTCAAAAATGTATGTTATGTATGTCAGAGCGGTCTCCCGCATTGTTTATGTGAAATCTATACCTTGATGTGTAACTGTGTGTATCATAAAGGTATCTATGTGTGTAGAAGTTAAATATAAACCAAGTCACTGCTTACTACTTTTATTTTCTCTAACTATAATAATAATACAACTTTTTTTTTTTCATAAATCTTTTTATTTTTACTGATTTCTGAAGTTAACGCCAATATTAGACATATTGAAATAAAACATCGATAAAGGGTCCGAAACGTTGGGATTTGTATTGTACTAATATAACGCGATATAATTCGTAAAGTTGTTTTATTTCAATATTATTTTATTTTTACTTTTTTTAACTGCCTCGTTAGCTAAGTGGTCCTAAGCGCGACTGCTACGCTAGAGGTCCTGGGTTCGATTCCCAGGTCGAGCAAAGTGTTATTGGGTTTTTCTATGAAATTCCCAGTAGCAGCTAAACATACCGGCGAAATGTGGGTGTACATTAGTGCGCCTCTGCCTAACCCTTCGGGGAATACAGGCTAACAATATTTCTTTATAATAAACGTTTATTGGTGCACCTAAATATTTTTTGTATAATGAATTCAGTGACTACAACGTTCATGAATACATACTTCCAACTTTTATTCTAATGCAAGTATTGATGGTACTCTATAGTAAACGTTGTGCGGTGTTTATTTTATAGATTGAAGGTTAGTTACCTGTTAGTTAGAGTTATGTAGACGGTGACTGATATAGGTAGAAAAATTAAATAACGAAGTAAATTTTATCATCATTTATTACTTATTAAAAAAAGTACCTAGCGAAATTGCAAACGTGGTACATACCGTCGTACCGATATCTAAACACTAGGTTTTAAAAATTTGATGAATTTGGGGGTTAACGACCGACGACGATTGTTGTCACATGAAAAATGATTTCTTTTTTTATCGTGTTTAAATATCGATATCCCTCAAGTCTGTGATAAAAGTAGTAAAATAAAACTACGAAGTCAATTTTATTATTAGGTAACTAGCTGACCTGACAGACGTTGTCCTCTCCAAGTTTCAACTAACTACCTTGAAAAATCTCATAGAAAAAAGGATTCTGGTTTTCCATATTTTTAGTACACTTAGCGCCATTGACTTAATTTACATTACATAGTTTAAAAAAAAAGTTCACATGGTATTGTCTTCCGCATAGTGGTGGGATTACGGGAATCGCTCTCGCATGCTCCGCGATCCCATAAATTTCCATTAGGTGTTGCTGTGCATCGGACTGGTTATCTTTTGATCTGAAAAGATTATTTATTTTATAATTAATCAAATCTTAAATATTTACAAACAAAAATCAATATTAACAATTACTGAAACACGTAGATAACTGAAACAATGTGAATGTGTCTGTAGTTTCATAAATCTGTGGCACACGCATGATAAACGAACATTTGTGGGAAGATACAATTTTTTTTGTAAGTTTAAATAAAAATGTTTTGTATACAATATAGGTATAAAATGTATGATAAAGATGAGATGTTATGACTTCACTAATTACTCACATCTTAGACCAGCAATCATAATTATAGTAATTATAGTAGAAAGGTAGGTAGGGTACATACGTGCTATCAACGTAATTTTGTTGAGAACCTTTACATGTTGTTGGTGTTTCATCTTGACTATTACGGCTTGTTCTTTTAGCCCAGCTACAAAATAAATAATTGACAAATAAATTGCATTGCTTATAATTTTAAGAAATAATAATTAAATGATTTTTTAATTAAATTTATTTTTTAATGTAATATTTTTTAATTAATAAATAATTAATTAAATTACTACATACTTAATTAATTAATTATAATTACTGACAATGAAATTAGTTAAATTAGTTTTACCTATGTACTATAATTATAAATAATAATAAATAGGTAAATTATTTAACTGTCATTTATATTGCCCTCGTTGGCACATGCGCTATTTCCCCGCGGCTATTTTATTTGGCGCAATGGATTTTCAACGCAATCCTTATCGCGGAGAGTCGAGATTCCAACAGTGTGTTCATTCCACGCGCTCGAATGCATCTATTGGATTATGTACGCTCGGCTCAAGACCGAGCGTTGAAAATACATTGCGCGATAAAATCCTGCCGTGATATTTTTACGTTCGTGCGAAATTTGGCTTAGAAAATAAATAAGTAGGTACGACGAGACTGCTTACCGAGCTTCGTTCATCATCATCACTTTTGCACGACCTTGTCGCACAACTTTCTTGTACTTAGGCATTTTAAGAAAGAAAAGAAGAAAGAAAAATGTTTATTTAAATGTTTATTTTCACCGTTTACAAAACAATAGCGTCTCTTCGCAAACTCAATAGTTCTATTATATACACACAAAGCGTCCTTTCGCAGTAATAAAACCATAAATAACTAATACAAAAACTATAAGTTACTTACCAAAAGAAACGTCAATAACAAAAACACTCAATAAACTAATAGTATTTTTAGGTAGGTACTCTACTAATAATGTGACTGATGTATGAGCCGACGCGGTCCGGTGACAAACGACACGTGTTTCACCCTCGGGACCTTGCGGCACACTGAATCTCAAGCCCCAGCGCAAGAGATATAGTAGCAAATTTAGAATAAAATCTTTAAAAAATCACAGATTGCTCTTTAAAAAAATATTTCTACGGTAATGTTCATTATTAAATTGCCTATCCTATAGTGTAAGTAGCAAATCAAAATATTGGCTACTTTGTGAGAAGATGCATTTAATAAATAATTATTTTTCATTTCTGTGGTTTCGTTGCGAGGTGTTAAATTAAACATTATACTAAGTAAACAAAAAATTAAATCTACCACGTTGGAGTCAAGATTATGGAGAATTTTAATATATTTTTTGTTAGTTGATATTTCTTTTGGATAAAGAGTAGATAGCTCCAGAAAACTGCACAAAAAATGACTAGCGTTACGTTTTGCACGGGGACGCGCCTTATGATCATTCCTCTTTCTTATATTCTTCTTTTGTCCCTTTCACACATATACTTCTGTTTTACTCAGCCTGTTCGGATACATTCATTCATCTCATGCTCACTTTCACAACGTTCGGGTACACACTCAATCCGATATGTTAAAGTAAACGTGGTTTGGTTGTTCAGCGAGATGGGTGAAGCTCGCGGGGCGTCGCTGGCGGCCGTGCTGCCGCAGGCGGCGCTGAAGGCCATGGCGGCGCGCATGCCCGAGCAGGCGGCCGACATGCTGGCGCTGCCGTACGTCACGCGCGCCAACTACGACAAGTACGGCGCCAATCTGCTGCAAATCACCAGCGCATACGCTATTGAGAAGATGGGTCAGTCGCTTATACACTACACACTACACACATACACCAATATATATATATATATATATTTTTTATGGTATAGGGGGGCAAACGAGCAAACGGATCACCTGATGGTAAGTGATAACCACCGCCCATGGACACCCGCAATACCAGAGGATTCGCAAGTGCGCTGCCCGCCTTTAAAAGGGTTTGGGCCTCCGGTAACCTCAACTCACTCGGCGAAACACAACGCAAGCGTTGTTTCACGCCGGTTTTCTGTGAGGCCGTGGTATCACTCCGGTCGAGCCGGCCCATTCGTGCCGAAGCATGGCTCTCCCACGTAAAAAATATATCAGTCATACGTGTGAGAATGTTATTGTAAAATTCACACACGAAGCTCAAACTTATACACATTGATACTGACACATATTCCATCACATACACACACGCCTACACTTACGTACACATTTTCTACACTTCCCTTTCGCAATTACAGTGTACACATAAGTACACTTTCTCTCTCTCTCTCACTCAGACACACACACATGCGCGTACGCACGCAAACACACACACGCGCATATGTGTAGAAATGTAAACTTTATCGAGATAATAAACACACGCATACACACCACAAGACAACACATTCGAGCACAAGAGAGTACAAACTCTTTATCTCACATACTCTTACATACTCTTACATATTGACGCATTACCACTAATAATGGTGATAATATTCTCAGGTCTCCTAATGCAGTACCAGGATGAGCTTGAAGAGGAGCAGCCGAAGCAAGAGGAGAAGCAGGCGGACGCGGGCTCGGACTCGGACACGGACTGGAGCCGCCTCGGACAGCAGGCGGACGCGTCCGGCGCCGCGCCGCGCAGGGGCCGGACATACCGAGGCGGCGTGCGCAAGAGGTAATATCTCTTTTTACCCGACTGTGCCACAAGGAGGGTTATGTTTTTCGAGAATATGTATGTATGTATGGCACGCTCTGCAAACTTTTGCAAAACGTCGAATGTTTAACAGAAATTCGACATCACAGGCAGTGGTCTCGGGACTTAACAGAAGAGACGCAAGTTCGAATCCTGCCTGAGACCGAATCTTTCGCTAAAATTTATAATATCTAATGTAATTTTGTTTATAGATTCAAACGTAAGCCTGCGTCCGCGGCCAAGAAGAAAGCTGCGCGCGGAGCGTTTGCAGCGCGAGGGCGCGGAAATTCACGTGGCGCATCTACCTCAAACGGTTAGTTACCGGTTACAGTTACTAACAGTTTTAACCTAATATCATTTACTTACACTTTACATTTACTCGCCGCAAAAAATAATGAAAACTTTCAGTATAATAATTATGAAAAAATATTTGATAACTTTGAAGAAAAGGTGGGAGGTTTACTATTTTGTTTTATGAATGCGAAAAAATTGGTTCCATGAAATGTGATAAGTTTTAAAATATAACAAACTTAAACCAAATTGAATCAATAAGTAATAGTACTTAACAGCATCTAACAGAAGTAACCTCATTAGTCTAGCGGTCCTTAGTGCGACTGCTACGCTTAGGGCCTTGGGCTCGATTTCCAGGCCGAACAGTTTCTATAAAATTCTCATTCCGATTTCATGCTGATTTAGATATCTACTGCCTCACTGCCTCATTAGCCAAGTGGACCTGAGCGCGACTGCTACGCTAGAGGTCCTGGGTTCGATTCCCAGGTCGAGCAGTGTTATTGGGTTTTTCTATGAAATTCCCAGTAGCAGCTCGGAGTTAGGAATTTGTGCCCGGTTAATGGCCATAGGCTCGCCCCCTATTACATGGGACCTCAACATACCTGCGAACTGTGGGTGTATATTAGTATGCCTCTGCCTAACCCTTCGGGGAATACAGGCGTGATGGTATGTTATGTATGTTAGATATCTACAAGGCGTTGTAACGTATGTGATGGTTCCAGCTGGCGGGTCGCGGCTGGGCAGCATGCCGGTGCCGCGGGGCTCTTCCGCCCTCGTCAGCACCAGGCCGGGCGTGTTCAACCCCTCGCGACTCAACCTCTTATGAACACCATCTAATTGATGCCGTGACAAGTCGTATCTATTATTGCTTCCAGATAAAATAGCATCACTTTTATTAAGCCAACATAGAATTAAAACATATCATTTTCGTGACTCAAGAGGACTTAATTCAATGGCTCAAAAATACCTCCTATCGTGGCTCTAGATTGCCCATACTCGTGGTTCAAGAGCACTTACTTTTATATTAAAGAATTTGTTTTTTCATAGCTCAAGAGGAACTACTTTTATGGCTTAAAAATACCTACATTCGTGGCTGATTCCCTCGACTCGTGTCTCAAGAGGCTCTACTTTTACAAAAAATACCTCCTTTCGTGGCTCTAGATACCCTCTACGCGTGGCTCGAAAGGCTCTACAAAAAAATACCTCCTCTCGTGGCTCTAGGTCACCTCCACTCGTGATTCCTGCGAGAGCACCTATCATGGCTAAAGGACTACTTTCATGGCTCTTGAGTACTTCTTTTCGTGGATCAAGACCAATATTCATGACTTAAAAGTATTTTTGCGACTAAAGAGCAAATTCGTTATCGTGTCTCAAAAGCACAGCCTTTCTTGACTCAAAAATCTCTTTTCTTGACTCACTTTTCGTAGCTCTAGAAGATCACGATTTCTTCTTGTGGCTCAAGACCACTTGATTTCGTGGCTGAAATGGGGGTACAGTGTTGCACTTATACACCGATACAATATGAACAAATGTACAAGAAAGATTGCACTATATTGACTCCCCTTAAAAGGGGATACTCAAATTTTATAATTTAAGTTTTGCGCAAACCTGGACTTACCCAGCCATTGGCCTTCAAGTTATACTTTTTTGCTGAAATCGTAATCGGTCGCTACCTACCTAAAAAGTTCACCGCTAAACCCTGCGGCTATTATTAACTGCAGGATTTGCTTAGAGATGAGTTCTGGGCCCAAATATGTTTTCCTAGAAAACTTCTCACAAGTCACGTCTGCAAGGCTAGGGTATATGTACACTCGTAATAATGTGCGCGCCTGAATCTGCCATTAGTTTTTGCAAAAGTGATTTTACTGCGCGGCTGTTCGCATGGCTAACTGGCTAATCTGGCTGACTTCAGATGCATATCTGAGGTAGAAAGATCAATCTCCCTGGGTACCCCACGCCCAAGAGTGTAAAACTGTGTTTTATTAATTTAGTTTCAAACATGAAGAGAATGCATTATAAATTAATTTCAATTTTAAATTTAAATTGTCTATTGTGCCTGTTAACTATTAAATTTTGTTATTTGATACTGTAAATAAAAGTTGGTATTTTTTAATATTTTGTTTTTTTTTGTGGCGTATGATGTAATAAAAAACAACGGGTTGCATTCCGCGAGTGCCAGCAGAAGTGAAACGTAGTGCATTTTTGATATTTTGGAATGGTTAGGGAATAATTTTGCACGAATTGCTGTAATTATCAGTATAAAAGGTTTGGCGCCGTTGAACTTTGTGACCTTGAACTACTAGACCCTTTTGAACTATTCGAACTGATGTGTGTTCACACTGTTCACTCAGCTGTACACTGACCCATGCTGCTCTCTTGTTCTTTTGATCATTCGGAAATGAAATGAATACATTATATATTTTTCTGATATTTTACTCTGTCAACAAACCATAGCAACGCATTACTGGGTGAATGCACAAAAATACACAAAAAGTGCACAGCCCCACTTAAGAAGTTTTCACTTCAAAATCCTATAACATCGCGAGGGGCGGAGTTGGATTTTAAGTCTGTTCCTGTGCTATTAATGTCATTAGGCTCTCCCCTCGCCCCAAAATTTTGGTGTATATGTATGTAAGAAGGACACGTCTGCGTAAGCCTTTATCCTTGAAGGTACAGTATTTTATAGAATTCTGTGGTATAATACTATGATTTTTATCCTAACACTAGCTTCTGCCCGCAACTTCGTTCGCGTAGCGTGATGATATATAGCCTATAGCCTTCCTCAATAAATGGGCTATCTAACACTGAAATATTTTTTCAAATCGGACCAGTGGTTCCTGAGATTAGCGCGTTCAAGTAAACAAACAAACAAACCTTCAGCTTTATATATTATCCTAACATATTCAATTTTTTGGAATTGTAAAATTGAGTCGCTGAACTAATAATGAACACCCATTCGTATTGTAATCGCAGCAAACTATTGATAGAATAGATATCTAATCACGAGTGAATCGGTTTCTTCTAGGCAAGCGCGCTCCACTGGCGATCAAGGGATTTTTTTTATGGGATAGGGGGGCAAACGAGCAAACGGATCACCTGATGGTAAGCGATAACAGCCGCCCATGGACACCCGCAACACCAGAGGAGTCGCGTTGCGTTGCCCGCCTTAAAAGGGTTTGGGCCTCCGGTAACCTCAACTCACTCGGCGAAACACAACGCAAGCGTTGTTTCACGCCGGTTTACTGTGGGTAAGCCTATCACGAATAAAAAATACGACAACTTAACCTTGCAGCTTAGATATAACTTATCCAGGAGCCTGACATGATATGGTAAATAAAAGTCAATGAATTCTGTACGTGTATAATGATCTTCATAGCGTCGCCAGTCTTGGCCAGTTCTAGCGCTTCTTTGGTCTTGCGCAGCGGGAAGTGGTGCGTGATGAACTTCTTGAGCGCGATCGCGCCGCTCGCCACCGCCGCGATAGCTGGCGGATATCTGAAGAACATATTATAGTTTATGGCACACTAAAAAAGAAACTAACGAAACGATCACTCGCACCCCATCTCCTTTTTGAGACAAACGGTAGCCTATATCCTCCTCCACGATGTAATCTAGCTCTATATAAAAATTCATCAAAATTAGTTTAGTGGTTTAGGCTTTAAAAATTGCGTTATGTACTTTCAAATTTATAATATTAGTATGGAATTATGGATGGACAAGAGCGCCATACTTATCGACAGTGAGCTTTTTTTTAGTAAATCGAGCACGAATTAATTAAAATTCAGAGTTTTTCTGGTTGGTCCAATTGTTTATAGTGGCTTTAGAACCAGTACCTACCATAAAATTATTGGTATTGTTTTGCTATTGACAGAGGAATACCGCAATCATTTCTATAACAATCCTATTATCCTACTAATATTATTAATGTGAAAGATGTTTGTTACTCTTTCACGCCAGAAATGCTGAATGGATCTGGATAAAATTTGGCATAACACTTAGGCTATTTTTTATTCAGGTTGGACTCAATTTTAAGTCCACGCATACTAAGTTGCTGGCAGAAGCTATTATAAGAATAATCGCGTTAACACGTGGTACGGTTTCAGAAGTTCAGTGGACGAACTCAAGACTTTCCACCAGAACAGCTCCGAAACTAGGCTCATTCATTACTCATACCTGTTAAAAAAATACCGCTGTCATTTGGTAGGTATATTCTCCGAAATTAATCAGTAATATTTAATTTTCTCTTCCCTCCATGTAAACTAAGCAGAACTTCACCAGCTACCCAAAGTCAGAGGCCGTATGTTTTGATTTTTTTGTTTTTCACAGGAAAATCAAGTTTTGGAAAATAATAATAATCTACGAACGATAGCGTGCACTTTGCATTTTCCCGCCTAAACTCTCGTTTTGACATTTCAATCTTACCGATAACTAATACTAGTGTTTGCGAAGTGTAACTTACGTGTTAACAATTCTGTAGGAGCCGCGCACGTCCACCTCGCGCAGCAGCGCCTGCGTCAGCGGCACCTCCACTTTGTTCTCCCCTATGCCCACTACTAACACCACACCTGCTGTCTTCGTCACCTGAAATATTTACCAACATATTTTTGTATTTATATGCATTCACGTGGGAGAGCCATGCTTCGGCATGAATGGGCCGGCTCGACCGGAGTAATACCACGCATCACAGGAAACCGGTGTGAAACAACACTTGCGTTGTATTTCGCCGAGTGAGTGAGGTCACCGGAGGCCCAAACCCTTTTAAGAGGCGGGCAATGCACTTGCGACTCCTCTGGTGTTCGGGTGTCCATGGGCGGCGGTTATCGCTTACCATCAGGTGATCCGTCTGCTCGTTTGCCCCCCTATCCCATAAAAAAAACATGCGTTTATAAAGTTAGCTTAGTGAAGGAAACAAGTCAAAGTCGAAGTCAAATGTTTTATTTCAATTAGACCAGTAGTACAGGTACCTACTTTTGAATTGTCAAAAACTAGATGCGTCGAGGTACCTATAACTTTTAAATACTCTCAACTAGCGATCCGCCCGGGGTTTCATCCACGCTGGCCCGTTCCTAAGAGTCGTAAGGTTATGTTAAACAGCTTAAAAGCTTCCTATTTAATCACTCGTATCTAATAAAAAAAACCGCATCAAAATCTGATGCGTAGTTTTAAAGATCTGAGCATACATAACATACATACATACATAAAGTCACGCCTCTTTCCCGTAGGGGTAGGCAGAGACTACAGACTTCCACTTGCTACGATTCTTACATACCTCTTTAGCTTCATCCACACTCATCAATCTTTTCATACATGAACGTCGGTTTAGGGTACATCTTGACCGAGCCATTTTTCAGAACGTCCTCAATCTGATTTCTGAACGTTCGCCTAGGCCTTCCTATAGTGATATGTAAAATGATGTTAGTACCATCATGGCGATCCTCTGGGCGGAGGAATACCCGCAGGCGTCGATGCTGATGTCAGGCTGGCTGCCGAGCTGTGCCACGATGCCGTCCGCCACGTCCTGGTCGCTGTAGTCCCGCTTCACCAGCAGCGTGTAGTCCGCGCCCAGCTCGCGGGCCGTGTCCAGCCGCGACTGGACCACGTCTGTAAAAAGTAGCAATTAGGACTTATAATAATTGCTGCATTTATATTCTAGTAGGCCTTAGAGCGACTGCTACGCTAGAGGTCCTGGGTGTTATAGTAGCAATGCAGCTCGCGCATGGATTTGTGTCTTGTCAATAGAAATAGATTCCGCAATTATTGTATGGGACCTAAATATATCGTCAAACTGTGGGTTTACATAAGTACACCTCTGCCTAACCCTTCCGGGAATACAGGCGTATGGTATGTTAGTAGATGAATTGAGAAACTAAACAGAAAAACTGGCGAAGTTAACAACCCACTTTATATTGGAGTTTTCTTCGTCTCTCCAGTTTATAATGATTGGCTTTTTTGCATATATCATTTTCCTGTGCTGATACCTACTACTACTTCTCCATAGGCGATAAACTAATAAAAAATCCACTATTTAGTGAGAAGTGAGTCTGTCGCGCAAAATAGTTTTAACATGAAATTATTTAACCCTATATTTTGCACAACACAACAATAGTTTCCCATCATCGTTTAAAGCAAGTAAAGTCAACGGTGCGTACCTTAGATTTGAACCGAAGACCTGTATGATTTAGTAATTTAATGGTCATAAGTAATGGAACAGTATCTACCCTACTAACTGTAATTATAGACGCAAGTATTTACCAGTGATTAGTATTTTGCTAGCGCCCATAGCGCGGGCGGTCATGGCGCACAGTATGCCGATGGGCCCGGCGCCCAGGATGACCAGGGTCTGACCCAGACGCACGCCGGCGCGGTTGCACGCGTGCATGGCTATCGCAAGCGGCTGCACGGCCGCGCCTTCCTCCATGCTCAGGTTGTTTGGCATCCTTATAAACAAAAAGTAACTTATTAGTATATAAGAGCAAGATGCTTGTCTTAAGACATATATTCACTATGTTCGCGAACCTCTTGCGCTCCGCGCTCCTGCAATTGCTCCACATCGTGGATGCGTTCGCGCTCCTGTAGCGTGCAACGGTGCGCGCTCCGCACTCAACGTGTTTGTTATGGAGATGCGTATACCGTCACCATCAGAGCGGTTGCAGATGCGCGGAGCACAGTTAGTTCGCGGATATAGTGGTTACTCGGCTTTATGGAGATGCATGTACCGTCTTCATCAGAGCGGTTGCAGAATTAAATGAATGAGTTTGTATAGTCATAAGGTAAATTAGCGTGCATAGTGGATATTGGATGTCTGAATGCCTCCGTTATGTTTCATTATGCGATCATAAAAGGTTTTCGACCACTTAATATCGTGGATCGCGCCCATTGTATATATATATTGTATATATACATTGTATATTGACATTGACAGGTGCAGGTAATTAAGAACATTAATGCGGCTGGACGCTGAGGGAATTGTGGTTAAGTAATAACTACACTACACTACACTGATCAACCCATCTATCAGTAAAGTTAAGCAGCATAGCGCAGCCATTCTTAACCTATTTTAAACCCTCCATAAAGCAGGTCCCTACCTAAAGCTATCGGTTCCGGCTGTCTTACAACCGTTTACATAGGATACAGAAGCCCAAACAGCTTGACCACCAGTCTATCCTTTCAATTGCGATATGGCTAAGAATTGGGTTGCCGAGGTTTGATGGCAATCTGCTTCGTGTAAAATAAAGTACTGTTTTTCAGTCGCATCTGGTTAGATTGGAAGTTGAGCCAAACATACATACTTCATATTCATTTGTTGTTATTTAATTTCTATTCTTAGTTAGTTTAGGTTACGATGGAACTGGCGTAAAATTTTATTAAAAGTTCCTAAATAAATGAAGAGAAAGAGAACATACTTGGGAAAAGGCTATGGAACCAAAAAAACAAAAAGGACTAACTTATGACAGAAGTCAGCGACGTGTTTGTAGTAGCGGGTGAGGTTGCCGTGCGAGCCCATGGAGGAGCAGTAGCGCGGCCGCACGCACAGGTTGTAGCGGCCCACCTTGCAGTAGTCGCATGCGCGGCACGGCTGCGTCGGCTCGATCGACACGCGGTCTCCCACCGACAACGACTGCACTTTTGCACCGATCTGATAATATTACACAAAGAAGATCCTATTATGATGTTTTATTTGTAGCTATAATATCTCTGTAACCATATTCGGCCTATTATGATGCTGACTTATTGAGTTAAAGCTCTCCGGACTGCAGGCCTCTAAACTGCAGGATTTTCTTAGGGGTGCACTCTTTTATTTCAGTTAATTGTAAGTACATGAAATTTTAATACTGCTGCCGAGTTCACCTGAACACCACTGAATTAGCAAACATTCGCGAACAGTGTGTCTAGCATTATTGTTTCGTGTCGAGTAATATAGCCTAGGAATGTAGCAAGCACTGGCGTGACTTTCTGAACTAAAGTTTCTCTTGACGTGAAGACCTTGGCTGCTTCATTAAATTTTCAGAGGTTTTGACTAAGCCACCTTGTCCAGCTGTTGTCTTAGAAATCTTGGTTGCCCAGTTGTCTGAACTGGGCAACAAAGATTTCTAAGAGTCGGGACTTTTTTGGAGGAAATGTCCCGACTGGAAAAGTCGAGACTCGCAGATCATACAAATATTTGTTCCGAGCCGATTCGGCCCGTTACTCGCAGTGCAGCTGCTCAAGTGGTAGTGTCACAAATGACTTACCTTCACTACGACCCCTGCACCCTCGTGGCCGATGACCAGAGGGTCCGTGAGGATATCCAAGCCGCAGGCACCGGTGGTGTACAACTTCACATCCGACCCACAAATACCCACGCACTCCATCTTTACTAAAACCTCTGAAATTTTTAAGAAGAAGTAATTTACTTTTCAGTTAGAACTTACCCAAGAAGTTATTTAGTGTTTATATAATTTATGTGACTGCTATTTGCAGGTGAGATTGATACTACTCTACTGAAACTAATGCCATCTCTCGGCCACCATTTAATATAGTATTTAGTAATTATAGTAATAGTAACGTACCATCATCGTTGATTTCTGGTATCGGCCGCTTTTCCTGAAACAACGATATCGACGTAACTACACGGTGATCTTAAAGTTCATTCGAATTGAGATCGTAAACAAATTAGTTACCAAATAAGTGATAACATACATAATACACGTGCGCTACTGTGGGGATTTATAAATTACACACACATTATAGGTATCATCACGCCAGTATTCCCCAAAAGGTTGACAGAAGTTTAAGGTCCTTGTGGTGGATTGTACTTACACCTATAATTTGCCTGTTAGTAATTTTTTGCACAAATTATACTAAGCAATAGGTAAATAAAAATAAACTTTCAGCAGTGTACGGTAATAGGCTAATAGAATAAATAAAATTCTATGCATCAACATAATTATTATATAGGTATGCAACTGCAGACAAATACAATTCACGGAAAAATCAAGGAAATTTATGCAGACGAAAACAGATTTCTATAGTCCGAATAAATAAATTTTTATTTTCTAATTTATTAAGCTGCACACGGGTCGCTATAGTACCTATTTAAACATAAAACAATAAACAAACTCACAATTCTGACATCGTAAGGCCCATGAAGTACCGCTGCGTAGTTTTCAGCCATTTCGGTCGGTTTGTAGAGGAACAGTGGCAAGATTACACTAAGTTTAAACAATAATTATGTAACCATTATTATTTTTATTCACATTCCTGTTTCATATCTCTCGTAACGTAAACATGGAAAAAGATAAATTAGTAAACGAGATTATATCATATGAAAATTGTACTCGTTGTACAGCTGCCGAATAATTGGATGTGGTTTGAAACTTATGCGGCAATGGCATGGCTGGTGGTGGGTTTGGTGATTGCAACCCCCGAAATATTTCCAGTCCCTGGTCTCTTCCAGTTCTGGGTTGCATTGAATCAGAAGGGAAGATAGGGCATAATTATGTAGTTTTTAGCCGCTTCAGATGTTGCTTTCCTACAAAAGATGGGTCTGGCGGAGACATCAGCCTGCAGGGCCTGTAAAAGGCAAATTGAGAGCATGGAACACCTTCTGTGTACATGCGATGCAAAGGCTAGAAAGCGAATGTGCCTCTTGGGTCAGGGTTATCCAAGACCAGAGGACTACAGACTCATTCCCCCAGGCCTCATTATAAAGCTCATGGAAGAGCTGTTTGTAGAACTGGGAGGGGGGGATGAGGAATAAGTTATCTAGGGGAAGCACAAAAGATCCCATTGGGTCGAAGTGCACTAAGGCCTTGCTGCTTCGGCCCTACACAAGATAAGATAAGCCGCTTCGGATTCAATTATCCTAAGAAACTGGGAGGACTTTTCGACCTCAAAACAATGTCGTGTAGGTACCTATTCTCGATTAACTTGTCACGAAATTTGTAAGTACAAAGTTCTAAGTAGATTAAATTTTATTATACTTCATTATTCTTCCACGTTCAGTTTGATCTGTAGGTCCTATCGTTATCATTCATGACCCTAGATGATTTTGTTGTTAATTTATCAGCGGTTTATCATAGCTCGTTAATGTAGGTCCACTGTTTATGTCTTGTATTAGAGAACTTTCAATTAGACTTCCAACTTCGATGGCTTTTAAAACAATGATTTGTCAATACAAACAATTAACACATTCAGCACTCTTGGACCCTATGGGGCACGACTATCGGTAAGATATAGCTATTAGGTCAACAAGAGTCCGGCTAGTAAGTAAGTATCTTCTATTATAATGTTCAATTCGCCGGCTGAAAATATATCTATAAGAATTGTTAATAAATTAAAATGGTAAATAGAACATCGCAACTGTTATTCTGTAATGAATTTTATCGCATTGAGATAAAGTTTAGTTGTGTTAGAAGTTTGTATGAACTGACTGACCAACCAGTCGGCATCATAGTTGTCTTATCTCATTTTTTACATAATTATGAACAATAATCAAACAACGGCTTTCAGAAAACAAATATTTATTTCAATATAAAAATATTTCATTTCATCCCGTTTTGTACTTGTTCTTCTAGATAGGTACTTTTGTTTTGATTTACTTTTGAAGTACCTTAATTAATGTATGTTATACTGATAAATAGATTCATCTGATATTTTCTTTACAACAGTCATACTCGTATTTTATTAACAATCTTTTTAACTTACCCTAAACAACAAATAATGTACGTAGTACTAATAAATTAATATTTCTCAAAATTTATTATTGTCTCAAGAAGTATTAATTAATTAAAATCCCCAATTAATAAAAAATTAAGCAATATTATAAAAATATCTTATGGAAAAAAACAACAGAGTAATCGCGTCATCACTAAATTCTGGCTCCACCATATTTTTTTAAAAGTACAAATCATTCGGAACGTGTTGCCGTCCATTTTCGTGACGTGAAATATATTTAAGAACTTTTTAATTAAACAATAGTGTTACAACTACCCGCGCCCTCCAACAATACTATATATAATAATAATTAATATTTTATTTTATTATCATGCATTGTGATATTATAATTAATTTATTCATAATTAATGATTATTAAGCCATTAATCAATAACCAGGAATTATTTTGATTATTTAACTGACTTTGCCAATGTCGTGACGTCACTTGATTATATAGATACTAATTGTATAAAAATGGCGGTTACCCGCAAATCAGGTTCACTCTCTCGTTGTCTGTTGAGCAGCAATAAACGTTTAATTTGAAGTTACCTCATTATTTCATTTGACGTGGATATCCTGCTAATTTGCTAACGCCCCGTCGTTTCAATAGTGTCTTAACTTTATTTTTCTTATCGTCGCTTTTACAGTATTTATATAAGAGCAACCATTGACTCTATGTAACCATCCTAAGGTCAAATTCCATTATTCGAGGATAATGCGGAAGATGTTTTAGTAGCTGAATTTGTTGATCCAACTAAGGAATATGAAACTAAGGAGAAGAATAAAAGCCAAACTGTAATTCTTAATTATATTCAGTTTTAATAAATAATTATTATTTCGAAATTATAGTTTTATTTGCCCTTTACCGTTCGTTGGTATACAATTTATATTAATATGATATAAATAAATTAATGTATGTATGATATCTATATTATCATTATATTACCTACCCATAAAAATAAATACATAAAACTCCGCGAGTGCTACATTCAATAAATTAATTGTGTAATTAAGAAGTGTGATAATATATGTAGTCTATAGAGGCTTAATGTTTGTTTTTTAGTAACATTTTGGACAATTTCGTAACGACTTTTCGTTATTGCGTTACATTTACATACAATTATTTTGAGATATACCAACTCAAATATACATCTAATAATTCGGTTATTCTATATTTTTTTGTATAATAACATAAAGTTGGAATAGTGGCTGGCTTGCCATCCCTGTACTAAGTGAACGCAATACACACAGAGTAGCAAACAACAGTGCTCTGCTAGCCTTTCTTATTTCGGTCAAAAGGAAATCTCATATATTTTTGTCCTCTTCATATCGACATTTCATGATTATTTTCTACTCTGTGCCCGTTGGCGCTCAATTTTCTTTACGCAATGTCCACCTATGCTCATTCTCTTTGTGACTTAGAGGGCGCCACCAATCAGTGGTGTATGTGGCTAATGGCCTCTTGGACCAACTTGTGTTTAAATACTATTTAAACACAAAATAACAATAAACAATTGTGTTTAAATACAATTTAAACATATTTATAAAGTTAGAATAAATAGCTGGTAACCGAGGCCTTAATTGTAAGTTTCATTTCATGGACTAGATTTTAAGCATCGACTGCGTTCTGCGTGCTGATTGGCATGATCCAAGACCTTCACGGTCAATGGACAAATTGGAGATGGTGAAAATAAACTTATCCTAGGTCCTCTGAACGACTGAGCATAATGTGGATAAGCGCAAAGTGTATATTTCTAGAACTTCTTGGGGTTGTTGGTGTCTCTGGGCTGCACGTGGATCATGACCTTGATGCCGGCGCCCTGGCGCGCCACCTCGTAGGCCTGCACCGTCTCCTCCAGGCTGAAGTGGTGCGTCACCAGCGGCTTTACGTTGATTTTGCCGCTCGCCACCATTGATAGCGCAATTGGGTACCTGTGAGATTCGTACACCAATTAGAGAAATTATGTGGAGAAATAAATAAACCTTTAATTGATAAAAAATGGTACGTAATCAATGCCATCCCCGAAGTTACTGATGCCAAGCCTCTACGGACAGCAGACTGCCAGAGCCGCAGCAACTGAGGGGGAACTGGCTCTCACGGGAAATAGTACAGCTAGTTAGATTGCAAAAAGGTCCTGGGAAAGTCAGATATTTTGAGGATATTTTAGGATAGATATTTTTAGGAACTGTATTCTATCCCCTGCTCCCATAGGTGACATAAGACGTTACTTTTTTTCGGGTGCTCAGTTTTACAAGATTATAAAACGAAGAGTCGGGTTTGAGAGTAGGATTGCGGGGTCCCGGGCAGGTTACAGACTATGTCTTTAGAGACGGCAAGTGTTTTTAGTCATGACGAGTCCCAAAATACCACAAACCCTGCCTCCTCAATCTATAATAATATATAAAGCTGAATAGTTTGTTTGTTCGCTAATCTCAGGAACTACTGGTTCCTGAGATAGCCTGTTTATTGAGGAAGTCTATAGGCTATATCATCACGCTAAGACCAAGTAACTATTCCACGTGGACGAAGTCGCTGGCAGAAGCTAGTTGACAGATATTTTCTGAAGATTCACCAAAAAAAGCACAGTTATACATACTCGTTGACGTATCGGAAGATGCCGCGGATATCGACCTCCCTGGCGAGCGCGCCCGCGAGAGGCACGGTCTGCTCGGGCGCGCCCATACCCACCAGCACCGCCACGCCACCGGACTTCGTCGCCTGACACACAAACATAACATACCATCACGCCTGTATTCCACGAAGGGTTAGGCAGAGGCGTACTAATGTACACCCACAGTTCGCCGGTATGTTTAGGTCCCCATGTAATAGGGGGCGAGCCTATTGCCATTAACCGGGCACAAATTCATAACTCCGAGCTGCTACTGGAAATTTCATGGAAAAACCCAATAACACTTTGCTCGACCTGGGACTCGAACCCAAGACCTCTAGCGTAGCAGTCGCGCTCAGGACCACTTGGCTAATGAGGCAGCACAAGCAATGTCATCATTTATGACGTACCTCTATTATAGTTATCCTCACTCTGGGATTTTTACCAAGATAATTCTCACTTTAACCTCATTTTTAATGGGATAAACGAGCAGATGTACCTAACACTAGGTGGTAAGCGATTACCACCGTTCATGGACACCCGCAACACCAGAGGAGTCTCAAGTGCGTTGTCCGCCTTTTAAAATGGTTTAGGCCTCCGGTAACCTTACTCACTCGGCGAAACACATCGTAAGTGTTGCTTCACGTCAGTTTTGTGTGAGGCCTCACTCCAGTCAAGCTGGCCCACTCGTGCAGAAGCATGGCTTTGCCACAGTAAAGCTTAGTAGAAGTGTGTATGAAAACGCCAATCTCATCTTGTTTATTATGAAAGAAAGTATCAATAGGAGACTTGAATAATTGATTGCGACATTCGCTAATTCACACTCTGAGTAAGTTCCAGATCCAGGTAGGCATTTGAAGACCTAGAGACAAAGTAGGTGTTATTTGTTCTTACAAATGGGCAGCTATTTATTAAGTAGCGCCCGAGTGAGCTGCTATCAAAAGTTTTAACAGATAATTTCCTCGTGATTCATCAGAGCAATAGGAGTAAATAATCTATATCTATACAAAAATGAATCCCTATTTCTCTTAGTCACGGCATCACGTATAAACGGCTGGAGCAATGTCGCAAACTTTTTTTCTTGTGTTTGTTGTTCAAAGAAGGTTCTTAAGAAAGAAAAAACTAAGAAAGTTGCGCGGAACATTCGAAAACTCAAGAAAATGTTTTCGGTTTTGTTTATTGATTATACAACGTCTGTCGGGTCAGCTGGTATGTAATAAATCCACAGATTAGTCAAATAATGTTCAGAGATAACGCTGAGAATAGAAACAGGCAATGAGGCAGCTTCTTTCCTCTATCACGCTTTGCAACTCACCAGTAGCGACATTCTGACGGTAGCCTGCGCTCCACTGGCATCAAAAGACTTGTCGGGTGCTCCTTCGAGCAGTTCGTGGATCTTCTTTAGCACCTCTTCCTCCTTGGACTCTCGAGTAACGAGGAGTGTGAAGTCAGCTCCTAACTTCTTTGCGAAATCTAGCCGTGACTGAAGAACATCTGCAAAGATTGAAGAGTTAAATAAAGTTACGTGCAGGGAAGAGATACATCTAAAGTTAGTTTGGTAGAGCTACCCGATGGTAGATTTGTATATACTTAAGGTGACTTCTCCTTCTCTGATCTTTCTTATAAAAATTTTTAGACCCTGTATTTCTTTATGAAATCTAGTCGTAGTCATAAAGGGACTTGAAATGATGGAATTTGCACATGGTGCAACTGACCTGTGATGAGCACCTTGCTGGCGCCCATGGCCTTGGCGGTGAGCAGCGTGAGCAGGCCGATGGGCCCGGCGCCCAGCACCAGCACCACGTCCCCGCCCGTGAGGCCGGCGCGCCGGCACGCGTGGATGCCCACCGACAGCGGCTCCAGCAGCGCGCCCTCCTCCATCGACACGTGGTCTGGTAGTCTGCCGGACAGACAAGAGATAATAGAGATCTCAGTCTACTCCTAGGGTAGTTTGTGATTGTAGAAGTTAAAGGTGATCTTTACAACCAAACCGAGGGTCCTCCTTCGTGAGTTAGGCCCGATGCATATAATATGCAACTTGCACAAAAAATATAAGTGTGATGCCGACCTCGCTTCGTGATTGGTCAGTTGTCAATTGTTAGATGATTTACTTAGATTCGAGATAGATGTCGCTCTACGTTATTGTGTGATGTACTCAGAATTAGAATAGACAGACAGTACTCAGAATTACATTAGAATAGATGTCGCTGCAGTGCCTGTAGACGTGGCAATCTAATGCCGGCACTACACTACTCGCGAAGCTGATCGAAGTTAAGCAAAGCCAATAGTGTAGAAGGGCACTTCGGTTCGCTTCGAGCAATCTCGCCTCGCTCTGGGCGACTTCCGATCCTTGTCGGTTTTTGCGCCCGAGTCAAAGGACTCGGAGGCTCCTGACGAAGTTGCACGTCGGAGGGTATTGTCACGTTACTTCGAACTTCGGTAAATTTTCACCATTACTTCGTCAATGCAACTTCGCGAGTAGTGTAGTGGACGCATAAAGTTAAAATAGAAACAAAATGTATGGAGATGACGTTTGTGCGCGCTCGATGTGTCGAAAGCTTATGTTATTTGCATACATTGAGAATTCTATTCTATCTATTCTATTCGATCAGCGTTCATGCCACGTGTCTGCAGGCACAGGGTACTTAGTGGGTGAGCTATGTTCGCACTTGTAGCAGAAGTCAGCAGCGTGTTTGTAGTATCTGGCGAGGTTGCCGTGCACGGGCGGCGTGGCGCAGAACATCATGTCGGGGCACAGGTGGTAGCGGCCCGTCTTGCAGAAATCGCAGTAGCGGCACGGCACGCCCGGCTCGATCGCCACGCGGTCGCCCACCTTCAGATTCTTTACTTTAGCACCAATCTGGAGAATAATTTAAATAATTTTAAAATAGTAGGTAAACAGTCGATAAAAGAGTTATGTATAGAGACAGCCAACGACATAATGTGTTACATAAAACAGAAAATGTGAAAAAAAATTAAAAAAATACAATTGACAAAAGAGTTATGTATAAAGACACCTAACGACATCTATACTATCTATACTAATATATAAAGCTGAATTCTTTCAGTGTTAGATAGCCCATTTATTGAGGAAGGCTAAAGGCTATATATCATCACGCTACGCGGACGAAGTCGCGGGCAGAAGCTATTCTGTGATATAACAGAGAATGTGAAGGCAGGGCCGTTAGCTGCCTAAGTATGTATCGGACCCTTTAGTAGTTAAGTTAATAACGGAATCTAATATCAGGATGCAAATTAAGTTCACTGCCTGTGCCTTGCACCGGGTGCGACTGAAAATCAGCGCCACGCTGTTCAAGCGAGGCATTTATGCTGAGTCGTAGCCTTTTCACTGCTGCATCAATTTTTTATTTTATTTTTTTTATAGTAGAGGGAGGCAAGCGAGCAAGCGGGTCACCTGATGGTAAGCGATCACCGCCGCCCATTGACACCCACAACACCAAATGGGTCGTAAGTGCGTTGCCGACCTTTGAGAAATGAATAGGCTAGCTTCTTGAAGGTTGGTTGAAATAAATTTTAAACTAAGTATATTATGTATCGTTACAATGATGTAGTAGTGAATTAATGTTTCTTTCTGCTTTTCTTTTCTTTCTGTTTAGTGTATACCTAACTCTTTTTTCGACTGTACATATATAAGATGAATCTTTTGCCGAAGTTGAATTGATGTAGCCAGAAAGCTTTGTAGATCGAAAATGTCAGTTCAGTCCAATATAAGACCTTATTAGAAAAGCTTATAGGCATGCCACGAGGAAATTATAACGTCGCACGTAGCTATCTCTTGTTTAGATAATACTAGCTTCTGCCCGCGGCTCCGCCCCCGTGGAATTCGGTCTGTCATCACGGCCCACGGGAACGGGAAGCTTCTGCCCGCGGCTCTGCCCCCGTGGAATTCGGTCTGTTATCACGGCCCACGGGAACGGGATAAAAAGTATCCTATGTCCGTCTCCTGGTTCTAAGCTACCTCTGCACCAATTTTCAGCCAAATCGGTTCAGCCGTTCTCAAGTTATAAATAGTGTAACTAACACGACTTTCTTTTATATATATAGATGTTCGGCACGAGACAAAATTATTTCGTGAGGCATCATAAAGTAAGTTCTATGGATCTATAATTTAGCTACCTATTTAAAACTAGAAACCCGTCTAAGATAAATCATATACTTATGTGGGAAGCAAATAATAATAGTATTCTCTACAAGACGTAAATCCGTATCAAAATTATAATATGTAGGTAAATAAATAATAACAATAAACATACAAATAACGTATGTAAGTATTAATTTAACTACATGTTTCCCTCGGTTTTACTAGCGACGTAAAGTAACAATTTAGCTTATGTTACTCTGTGATACTTTAACATTCTATTAGTGAAAGAATTTTTATAATTCGGTCAATAGTTTTTGAGTTTATTCGATACAAATGTATTCTCTTTATCATAGTAGTATAGTAGAATACTATTAGTTCGGTAGCTCAACTAGTTTAGGGCTAGCCTCTCTAAATATATTTGTAACGGAAATTTTGGGAAGGAGAATTTTCGAAACTTTCTATTCCTCCTCTAGTAAACATTTGCGAGTGACTCACTCATAGAATAGAACTATTGACATCCTGCAAGCTAATAGTACTTACCAAGTAACGACCTTGGTTTATTGAGCCTGATTATTATGAACTGTTCTACTCATTTATTCTTGACACTCAATTTAATTTCACAATTGTGCCTCACAAGGTTGTCATCAGTCGAGGCACTCGCAAAACTGATCATTCAACGAATGAAAAGTAGTAATTATAATGTCAACCAGCTTCTGCCTGCGGCTTCGCTCGCTTGAAACTCAAAAAACCAACAGTGATGATCTCTTCTTTGTCTCTCTTCTCAGCTCTTTTACAATTTTATAATAGTAGAGATTTATTTTCAGGAATACTGATTAAAATATCTCACATAGGTACACGTGAAGGGACCTAAACCTACCGGAGACCTGTACATTAAGTACCTACGCCTCTGCCTAACCCTTCGGGGAATACAGGCGTGATAGTATGTAGTTTATGTTGTATGTTATAATGTTAATAATAACGTTTCTTTGTTTGTCTAAGTGTTGTGTGCACACACCCGCGAAGGTTTCTGACTACCAAAAAATATATTAAAAAAGTAAGTCATTATTGAGATGATTGAGTAAACCATACCGGGTACATCAGGTCTTGAAAGGTGATGGATAGTAGTTTGTTTAAAAAATAACCAGTTCAGCTTATTTCATTATACTTAAGTCTGCAAAAAAAGGAGGTCATTGCAGTTCGATACTTACTTACATACTTAATTAGTAAGTTTATATAATTCAATTTTGATGACATTGTTTTTATATAAAGTATAATTATATTTTATTGAATTAGCTCGAGGGTAGAAAACGAGGGCATGAAACTATAAGGACATAGGTACGTGTATTTCACGTTCACACTCTCTTCATTGTTATAGTGTATCAAACTGGACATATTTTTAAGAAGTTGGTCAAATCAGGCAACCCTAAATCAATGGCCACACGAGATGATTGGATTGAGTCGCTCCACTGAACCGATCCGTTTTTACAGATTTACTTAGCAAACTACTAAATAGAATAAGCGAATTAATGACCAATGCACCTATTACGATATACTTAGGCAGGAGTTAAGATTTGTTTAAAAAAATAAATAAGTACAGTTTAACCACCTAATTAGTTTACATCAACACATGGATAACTGCCGTTGTTATTGTGTGCGTAAACTAATAAGACGATGTAAATCAGTACGCATACTAACGTCCAAGGGAGCGAGTTCTACTACACACACACCTACATCAATACTTAGGCATGGCTAACACGCTATAATAGTCCTTATTACTAATTGGCGTGGTTGAATGCATTGCACTATTTCAAACAATTTTACTAGAGCAGCTTTAGCACCGTTGCTAATGTCTTTGACTGGTAAAAGGAATGCCGTATGATCAAACCACACTTGTGAATTATATTCTTTTTATAATATTATTTAAATCTTTTACAAGTTACTATTAATCCAGTTCATAAGACAATCGAAGTTTTGCAACGTTTGAGATATGCCATCGAAACTACTTAAGCATTTTATTTTGTGTCCTTAGTAGACAAAGCTACCCACAATTTTTCAATTATTTTATTTTATAAGAATTGAACGTCGTCATTTGTCCAGTCTATTTGCATTAACTATTACGACCTTCGATTAAGCATAGATTACTTCTTACAACTCCTGTAATAATTTGTGTGCGGTGTTATCCTATTTTTTATTGCTTAATCATGCAACATTTAACGATGTTTAAGAAGGCCGAAATTGTTGTATTACACGAGCAAAACATTTCTATCAGTGAAATAGCGAGGCGATTAATGATATCGGTGAGTAACATTTATGGACATTTTCATTATGAACCTATGCTCTTCTTGTCTGTAAACGTTAAATTATACTATATTATATAGTAAGTATATTAAATATTTTATTCTTTCCTAAATGAATTAATTATTATTTGTTTTAATATACTATATTAATTAATAATAGAATTAACTAATTATATAAATAATATAATATATATATATATATATATATATAATACATAATATAATTAATTATTTTATTAATTAATATAGTAAGTATATTAAAACACATAATAATTAATTCATTTAGGAAAGTGTCATATAAGTAATACTGACTTAACACAATATATAAATAAATTAAATTTATGGCATAGGATTTGAGCCAAGATTCAATTACTTATTCGAATTAAGCAAGTAACTAATATTAATTATGTTTACTAATGATGATACAAATAATAGGTATATCATTGGAATCAATGTTTTTAGTATTATATTTATATTTTTTTTTTTAAAAGCTTACTAGTAATGTTTATTTACACATATCAGCATTTATATACTTATACTGGTTTCTGAGCATTTCTTTTTTATTACAGAGAAGAACCGTGCAGTTATGGGTTCGACGATTTGCAGATTCCGGTGACGTAGACCATCGCCGACGTGGGCCAAAACCATCGGCAATTTTTTCAAATGACACCGGGACATCATATCTAGGCACAGAGCGGACCCATTCCTCCCCACCCGAATAACCGCAACGGCTCATAATGTGTGCTTACAAACCGTGCGAAACCACTTGCGTGCAGCTGGTTTACGATGCAGCAAACCAGCACAGAAGATTTGACAACCAAGAAAACATGACTATTATTGACTGGCCTGCTAAAAGTCCAGATTTAAACCCCATAGAAAACCTATGGGGTCACATGGTGCTAAACTGGGACTCATCGAATACAAGATCAAAATCGAATTTAGATGACCTAGTTACGTCCACTTGGGAGTCGCTACGGGGTAGCAATATATACGCTAGTATGGTAGCCAGCATGCCTAGAAGGTTACAAGAGGTAATTGATAACGATGGTTTGCCGACACATTAATAATTGCCATGACGTGTTATATTTTTCACACTATATTTTAAAAGTGATCACACTGTTTTAAACGACGTGTGTATAATAAATAATGAAAGTCTTTAGTTAATATGTAGCCATTTTGTAATGTGAGTGATGTTATTGTTCCTGAGGTTAGAAATTGCCATAATTTCTTCTTCTAACATGTTTATTCACTTCACATTTTATTTTACTATGATTAAATTCATATACCTATACTCAATACTTTGACAAAATATATTACGTCCATCCTTATCCAACAAAAATAACTTTGTCTTATTATGATGTGAAAAGTTAACTTGTAAATTTTTATTTACTTACTTGACGTCTTTATTTTTGATTAAATTGATCACCTCTAACAAAATATTACGCTCATACTTACCCATCAAACAAAACTTTGTATTCATAACTGATAAAATAGTAACCGTTTCATAGAAACGATTAACTGTAAGTTGATTTTTCAACCATTATTGTAGTGGAGTTATCCTGTAACGATACGAGTAGTGTGTGTAATAATAAATAAATAAATAATAACTGCCTCGAGGCTCGATAAAATTGTTTTTTTATTGTGTATATTAATCGATCCGTTATTTAGTTAATTAAATGTTTTAATATACCATTTTTGTTGTTTTATTTCAATAACAAACAAATCAATACAACACAAATAAAAACAAGTCAATAAAACCAAAAGAGTTTACACAATTTACTTTTTTAAAATATAAAAAGTATGACATAATGACAAAAATAATTTCCTCTACCGTGAACTCACGACACGCCGCTTGTGCTTCGATTCCAGTCACCTCACCGTAACGCTACGGAAGCTATTATTCTGACGGCTAAAATACTGCATCATATTCCTTTTATGTATGAGATTAATTTCTGGTTTGGTTATAGTTGTGTGCAAGTCGTTTTATCAATCCTCGCTTGAGCGTGTGCATAATGCGCACTGTACGTAGATACGCACACATTGAATTAGACAACACCGGTTGCCTGTAGCATCCGCTAGGGTCGCTAGTAGTATGTAAACCAAATAATTTTGTTTTGTGTACTATGTGTTTGATATGTCATTGTGAGTGGGGCTTTTATTTGCAAAATATTAATGTCAAATCTGTATTTCAATATAGATATGATTACTGTCTTGACCAACAAGCTATCTATAGGTAGGTAAGTATATAATGTATGTAGGTACCTACTTTAAAGTTTAAACTGACCATTATGAACCTCGCTGTCTCAGTGTTTACGCGCATGGAATATTTAAATCTGATGGTAGATCGTTCTGATGTTTACATGTTATTACTTATTTCCTTATCTCCATACATTTATCTACAGTCATTTATGTTTTGTTATCACATAATAACATTAAGTACACTTATCATTATCACTGTAAGGCGCGGAAAGACAAATAAACAACTTCGAAAATGTACTGCAATCAACTGTGGCATGTTGATTTACATAATAGCAAAGCCAACCGTGAAACATAGTTAAAACATACTTAATCAACGTTGCCAACACTTTGAATAAATAAAATGAAATAAAATGGGTTTTTCTAAGGGATAGGGGGGCCAAAGAGGAGACGGATCACCTGATGGTAAGCGATTACCGCCGCCCATGGACACCCGCAACACCAGAGGAGTGGCCATTGCGTTGCCCGCCTTGCCTCCGGTATCCTCACTCACTTGGCGAAACACAACGTATGTGTTCTTTCACGGCATTTTCTGAGAGGCCGTGGTATCACTCGGACCGTCGAGCGGGATCAATCTTGCCGAAGCATGGCTCTCCCACGGTTTGCCAATACTAAGAGTTTTTTAAACTTATTTTTAAATTAGACCTGGTTGGTCTAATTTAAAAATAAGTTTAAAAAACTTACATTAGACAAATATTTTGGTGTTCCCAGAAAAAAAAACACTTTTTTCACAGAAAACGCAAGTCAAGTATGATAGGCACTTTTTTACTTATGAAATCACATGAGTCATCATCACTACATATCTACTTCCTATCAGCAGATTAGATTTGTCCACATTTGCGCCACTTCTTCGTCCCCCATTCCTAAACATTCCTGTTTTGTCCCACTTTAAAGTACGAACCAAAATATGGTTAGCAAAAAAAAATGTGTTATAATATTAATATGACAAGCCTGTTGGTACAGTGACTAGTTACCCTTACAGCTAGGCTAAAGTCTGTGGGTTCAATTTCCAAACAAATATTTATATAGGTACGTTCGATTATTCGTTGTTTTTGGGTGCAATTTGTCTATAATAAGCAGGAATTTCGAAATAAATGTAAATGTAAAAGTATCTTTATCAATTGTCTAATTACCACTACTCTACCAAGTTTGTGATCAGACAGCCGTCTGTGAGTGTTGTCCTCAATTACTTTACTATTCACGATATTTAGAATTAGATACTTAATGTTCAATAAGTTGAACATCAAGTAATTACGTTTATTAATTACCACTTACCGTATAAAACTTCGTTAAAATACCGTTTTGCATTTGCATGTATACCTACACGATACATCAAAACCACATTTAAAAAAAACATGTCTGTGTCTGTTTTTCCGGATAATCTCTGAAATGGCTGGACCAATTTTGACGGAACTTTCACTGGCAGATAGCTGATGTAACAAGGAGTAACTTAGGCTTTTTAATATTTTATTTGTTTTTTAAAATAGGTACGCGGACGAAGTCATGGGTAACAGCTAGTGTTACATAATAATCTCGTAGCCAACAAGGCGCATGTATGTTAAATGGCAGATCATTTTATCGTATGACGTTTTGTTTGTACAATGCGACCATTTAAACATACGGATTGAAAACACGTTCAAAACCGCAAAAAAATTAAAAGAAGTATTGAAGAGAAATAAATACTTATTAAATAGATAGTAATAGCAGTAAGTAACTTAGTAACAAATTATAACTTTATTTTATTATAAGTAATACTTAAAAAGGCTTGTAATCTAGGTCTATTTATGCACTAAGTAGGTACCAAATATGTCAATTGTATGTGTTTTCTTACACGATCACGTCATCAATTGGTTCGTGTGGACAAGATGACAAGATGAAAGAAGAATATCTCATCATTGGCAGGTAGATTTTTGTTTACCTAAGATCGCATTTATAAAAACCGAAATAAACTGGTGCGCACACGCCCGCAAGTTGGAGCCATTATTTTTGGCAAGACAGTGACATTTACGGAGTTCACGGTCATTACCGTGAACGACAAAATGGCATAAATAGCCGCTGCCAGAAACATATTGTGTTTGTGGGTGTGTCTGTGGAACTACGTAGTAACTTATCCGTAACACCTTCGACAAGTTATCAAGTATTTATATACAGATATGAGGTTTTAAATACCGAAGAACCGGATCTTTGTAGCGAGTGGACGACCTTGCTAAATAAGTAAATATATTAGAGGCAAATGTATAGATAGTTATGTGACATATGCTAATAAATAAAAAAAAAATAGCAACAATTTGGCGAAAGTCTTTCCATAAATCATCGGGCTATAAAACAATCCTCAGCAAGGCCTCTTGAAGGCCATGTTTATTGACCCCATAACAATTTTCTTCGGTGTATTGCAGCTAGTGTTACCATGTCGAAAAAATCTCCGACATTGTAATAACATTTTTGGGTAGATAGGTTCTAACTGCCGCTTATCTCTGTCAGGTCAACGGCATATTGCTATTTTACAGCGTTGTCACTACGTAGGTCAATGATCGCCCTTCTGTTTATTGTTTATAGGTAAACGATGGCTTCCACCAGAGCCTACTATAGTTATGATTATGAAGATAAGAATGAGAAATAGGATGTCTTCAAGTTAATTATTAATTAGGTATCAAAATATAATAATCGCCGAACATTGAGGCCGAACGTTTGCGATAATTGATTTTGATAATTGGTAAAAATCCGTGGGGCTAAAACGGCCATTTGAGAAATACTTCTACAAATAGTACAAATATTTTAAAACCCATGGCTAATGCGAAGCAATTTTTTAATGTGAATCATTTTATGATTTATGCACGAAGGTTTATGTGGCCGTTTTAGCCCTACTGGCTCTTAATAAGAATTTTTCCAGACACATTTCTTATTTATCCTTTATAGCATTCCAGTAGCACTCGCTAGGTCGAGGGGCCTACATCCAACGTTGATGAAAACTATTTTCTTACCTTGGCGACGACTCCTGAAGCTTCGTGTCCCATGATCATAGGTTCTTTGAGTACGAAGTTACCACAGCTACCGGTCTGCCAGTAGTGCACGTCCGATCCGCAGATCCCCACGCAGTCCATGCGCAGAAGCACCTCTGGCAAAAATAAACAGAATTATATTACTTTTAACTATACTGACCTAAGTCTTTCTATAATTTCTAAAGACACGACACATTCATGTACTCTAAACGTGCGAACCTATAAAGATTACGATTTGAAGAGAGAGAAAGAAGATTTAGATTACCCTAACAATTTTAAATTGAAAAATGAAGTTCAGTGCACGACCTCTTGACGTAATTACCGTTTAGGTAGCAGTTGCCGTCAAATAGTGTGAGGATAAAGTTTGTTATATAACAAGGTCAATGGCAGATAAGGTCGATAAAAGTTTGGTAATAATGTATAAATTACTACCAAACTTTATATATTTATAAATTATTTCATAAAACGGCTTTCAGTAGGAAGTGCGAAAAGGTGGTTTCCACAATAGAAGATACATAAGGTATTTATCAAGATCAATATTGATCTACAAATGGTTCAGATTGCCAACGCATTCAATATAAAAGAAGGTGTGTGTTCAATGCAGCGAGGTCGAGAAAACTCATGACATAGTTATGGAGGGACCGAGGGAGGTCTGGTAATCGATTGACCTTGGATTGACCTAAGGTAATCCATGATCTTTCAGGTAAATGAAAAAACCTAGGATATTATCTCACTTACCATCTTCGTTTATAACTGGTATCGGCGTTTGTACCTGTAAATAAATAATAATAAAAAATATATCACTCAATGAATAGATACATCAAAATTAATGTTTGTATGTTTGTCCATTTGCTTTCGTTAATCATTCATTAGATAGCTATGAAACTTGACGGGTTGTTGTCTGCGGGCCTAGGAAGGATTATAAGAGAATTACAAAACGAAAAACAGAGATTTACTGCATTCCGGGAACTATGAACTATGAACTGTAGTTTAAATTACTTAAACTACAGTTCATATACTGTAACAGTGGATCATCCATGTATGGGTTCCATGTATTCCATTCTATGGGTTGTAGATCTGCGGGGATAAACAGGCCAGGTACGATGGAAACATGATTCTGCTTCTATTTCTAAATATGAATTGAGAGAAATTGCTGAATGGTCATTTTAGCCAACAATTCATATTTGTAATTTTATAGGCCACAAGAAAGTTATATTATCTTATGTGTAACTCTCTTAGGGGCCATAATAGTGTAGTTGGCTGGTGTTTGATTTATAATAACAGATTTGGTGAAAATTATAATTTAAATCGACTCGAAATATAGGCGTTATAAGTTTTTGGTGGGTATGCTCTGTCCCCTTTCCGCAAAACGAGTGTTAATAGTATTCAAGAATGTTTGAAGCACAGAACATTTGACGTCGCACAGCGCTCTCTCTGTTTAGCATAAAAGTAAAATAATAACTTCCATTTTATTTATTATATTTTTGTTCATGTTGAAAGATTCTATTTAAAGACAATTTTGTCGTGAGGCAAAAAAAACAGTCAACTAGCCTATTCTTTTCTATGATAAATCATATTGTTACATCAAAAGTGGCCTTATTAGCCATTTACCTTACCGGAAATAGTTACCAATACCTTCACGGGGCCAAAATAATAATGTTTTCAAAAAAAGCCGTCTTCTCTTTAATCTTCAAATTATAATAATTATATAGTCCCTAGCTACGGCTTATCTTTACTTTTGTAGTAGTTATATACCGATAAGTCAGCTATGTACATTTTAAATAAATATACCACTTAGCTCTTATCAACTTAATAATTAAAATACAGCTGGGTCAATTACGTCACTGTATATGTATACCTACCCACAGTGTGGTTAATTTGACAACAGCACAAAAGGCGCAGTGATAAAGCGACGAGCTTCCATGCTATAAGTCGCGAGTTCGAATCGACTAACATCTCTATCTTAGTTATTTGTTGTTCTACCTTTCGTGTCTGGGAGTGTGTATAAGAGGAAAAATATAATATGTGGCCTTGGTAACTCAGTGGCTTAGGAATTAGGTGTACTTATTATCCGGAGATATTAACATAATTATGCTAAATACTGCCTAAAATTGAATTTCCGATTCACTTAAATTTATATCTAAAAAATTTGAGTTTGACGAGCTATCCGAGCGAGATCTATAAGTACTTAGTTCTGATGCAAGAAGCACTACATACTATTTTACTCAATTGATATTATACAGTATACTTAATACTGCTAGTATAATATATTGATACCTGTAGATATCAGGAAAATCAACTCGAGTCATATCTACCTACCTGATGCAATAATCTGCGTATTAATATGACTTTATTATCTCCTTAGCAGACGTATCGGTTGCCAACTAAATGAGTAACTGGACAAATAATATAAAAAACATTTAGTTACACACAACGCGTACTATTCGTATTTGCGAGCGACGAATCAAGTTATTTAAATATTCAATCGATTGAGATTTAAAATTCGAATACCACTCGCTGTCAATGTATTTTTTTAATTCTATTGTAATTATGACTAAGAATATAGAATAATATTTTTTTCTGGACTTACCAGTTGCAAATCCTTGGTTTTATTAAGAAGTGCGGTTAAATTATCTGTGGCCATATTGGACGTGCGGTTTGCTCGGCTGTCACTGAATTACTGAAGTACGTTAGTACGGTCTACAGAGCTGCTACTCTATATGTAGATATAATGTACGCGAAAGGACTGATTAGTGAACGAAGTTGAATGGGGCAACGCGCCAATATACACGTGGGAGAACGGAGGTGTGTCTGTCTGTGCGTAAATAGTAAATCTTATAGTACATGATTAAGGCCGTATAAACCAATCGACCTTGAATGATTTTGATGATACTGGAGTAAGTTTTTATTCTTTATATAAGTATTTGGTTTAATGAGTCATTTATTTACTAAAGGTCACGTTTATACGTATACTGGCCAATTATAATTGGTAGTTATATTATTATAAATGTTTGATCCTCTTGTGTGTATTTCATGTTTGGATTTAAATTAACTAGGTACAATATTAGTAAGTATTTATTTATTTTACCGGTAGGCAGGTACTAGGTAAAATAAAAATGGATAGGTAGATATATCCATTTAAACTCGTGCTCATCTGTAAGAGGCTACTATAGTAGTATGATTAGAGATGTATTCAGTATAAACAAGATAAACAACACATACATACTTTATTATTATTAAAAGTATACTTATGTAGTTGTTGATGAACCTTTGCATTAAAATAAAAGTAAATATACTAATACATAATTATAAAGGTTGCATTGGCAGTTTGGCGAAAAAAAATAATAATAATTGTATTTGGTTTATGTATATGTTTTATTAGAATAAAAAATATAATTATTTAAGAATTATTTAGCTGTGGTCTCTCTTAATCATCTTTTGTAATAAGTGTTATATAATAATCAAGAGTCAAGCCAGCTCACCCTGCACTATGGGCTTTCCAGGCAATCATACACAACGAGGAGATAATATATTATCTCCTCGTTGTGTATGATTGCCTGGTAGATAGATCATACGATAATCCTCTCATTATAATGACATTAAAAATAAATAAGTACCTACACTAAGGAGGCATATACTTACATCAAAATAGTTCGTAATGATGAAGCTAAATTATGTAAAATTTTTAAGTGATTGCACACACAAAATTTAATCGTAGATTGTCTCGTCAATAAATAAAATAGTATCTAACTACCTATATAGGTACCTATGTAGTTAAATCAAGATACTTTTTTTAATTTATTAAGTCGGCAAACAAGCTGACGAACCACCCGGTAAGTAGTCATCGTCGCCCATATAGACACCTGCAACACCAGAGTTGGTGATGCTTTGCTGACAGTTAAGAATCCCTACGGAGTGAGTGCATACTGCTAGAGCCGCAGCTTCCCCACGGGGAACTTGCCGAATTGGGCAGATACCAACCAACGTAAAAGGGCGGACTTGGGGAAGTCCATCATCTGCTCATAACAATTCTTATAGGTATGTATGTATAAGGAAACGAAATGAGATTTAAGAAAACAGGATTTGGATTCCTATGAGATGAACACATAGTGAACACCGCGGGATACAAAAAGTTTTCCAAATCTATACTAATATATAAAGCTGAACAGTTAGTTTGTTTGTTTACTTGAACGCGCTAATCTCAGGAACTACTGGTCCGATTTGAAAAATTCTTTCAGTGTTAGATAGGCCATTTATTGAGGAAGGCTATAGGCTGTATATCAACACGCTACGCGGACGAAGTCGCGGGCAGAAGCTAGTATTTATATAAAACAAAGTACCAGTCACTCACGGACCAATAAATTTTAAGGTAAGCCTTGCCTTTTCCATACAATTTAGATACATAATTATCGGATAAAAAAACTACATAAAATCTGACAATGTAGAAACACTCTTATCTACTAACGAGGCGTTTATACCTACATGTTCTTTATAAATACATTTCATGCTATGTGACCTGCAAAAAGCAATGCCGATTTATCAAATAATCATCTGTCTGATCTGCATCTCCCTAGTGATGTGTTCATTGGCGCCAACACGCTTGCTGTTGACCCGTGCTGGTCCGTGCTTTGACACCGAGAGAACAGTGATTAGCATGTCTGAGCTAAGCTTGTTCTCACACACGTACGAATCTCTGCTCAGCGGTGAGCTCAACATATCTGAGGATATAGACGACGGCTGGACAATGAAGGTATTATAATTATTCATGAAATTCCTACACCTACCAGTGGTAATGGATTCTACATATTTATGTAATGAAAGAATGGAGTACGAAGTAAGATTACCTATATTATTTTAATGTAAACATTAAAGTAATTACAGACTAAATCTTTATGACAAGTTGCATAATTAATTTTATTATCTCAAGTGTGTTTTTGTCAAGCCTCTTATCTTTGTCCAGTTTGGATTGCATGATAACTTATGTAGGTATTTCCATTCTGTCTAGATGCCTACTTGTATTGGTATGCCTTCTATAGCTGTTAAAAGTTGTTATAACTCTAAGCTGTCTGGTCTATAATGAATGTACTATTTTATGACGTGGGGGAGGAGGCACAAATATAAAAGTCGTATTCATGGATAATATAATCGTAGTCTATGCAAATGGGTATTTTTTTTTTCCTTCTGTTATACCAAGTAATAATATAAAACCCTGATTACTTCACAAATCTTATAGATTATATATTATATAGGTATATTAGAGAGATAAATTATCACTACTGTTAAGTTTAACGTATACAAAGTTACTAAATTTTACAAAGTGCAGTGCAGTAAAATGTCTGGTATCTAGGATTCTAGGCACGATGTCTCGAATCACGACACTAGTGAAGTATTTTAATGACACAGACTAATCGTGTAGGTGCTAAGGATGTATGATAAAGTTGTTTTTGGCTGCGGGCGTGTTGTTAAAATAACGTAAAACAATAACTCATAAACTTTGCTATCTTATCACATTTTAAAGACTTCTGATGAGTGGACTGGTATTTTGGGTATTGCGACCAGCTTTTGAACATCCCAAGTCTTTTTACTAGACCATTGTACCATCCTATGATTCATAGCATTTATTTGACATTCGTCTTTGGTGTGCAATATTCTAGAATATTCTATCTATCTAATACTTAAGTAGTCCCAGATCTTGATGGGCGTTAACCCTGATCCTTCTACAAAAGTGTTTCACTACATATTTAGAAAATGCAAGTGTGCTGCTAACTCACCATACGGTGCCATGATGTCTTTTCTTCTCTCACCAGGGGACCATGTTGAAATGCGTCGACATCCGCAATTTAGATTCATGCGACCACTTCCGGTCCTTCTCCCTCGTGAAGAACGGCTGTAGCGACGATGATGAGGATGAACAAGAGCTGTACGAAATGCTTTTCCACTACGCCAACCCAAAGTGAGAGTCATGATCTTTTTGTTCATTCAGATTATTTTCATTAGCGTATAAAGCAAGCTAGCAGCTTCGCCTAGACTTCGTGTAGACGCAGCACCAAGAACCGAGTCCAATTATGTATCTGAAACCTACTCAAACACACAAAAATTCATTTAAGTCAGTCCAGCTGTTTAGGAGTTCAGTGACATACACACGTACTTTAGAAGAGTTAAACATATATAGACAAATATAGTAGAATAAATAAAAATAAAACTTGTTCAAAGTATTGAAGTAAAACTTACGTAGGTACGTACGTAGTACTTTTTTACGGATTTTATCGCGTTATATTATTACATGAATCCCATATTCGTTTTATATATTTAATATCCCATCCAATGGACAATTTCTACTAAGTGTTAGAAATCGGGGGGCTAATATGGCCAATTTTAGTGAATCATAATATGATTCACGGACAATTGGCTGCATATCGTAACTATAGCATATCACTATGTTACAGCTATAACTGACCCTCGAAAAGTCTAAACTAACAATGATAGGTCAGCTCATAGCGGGAGTACACACGATGAGCTGAAATTATTTTGAAATTGAAATCATTCACAACAAATGGCCGTTTTATCCCCCAGTATGTTGGATCAACATAATTATTTTTATAATCTTGATACTTGAACTTGTAAAACCATTTGTTTTCGAGACCCAATGTTATCAGCGTTTTAAAATATTATAGGTAGCCACTTTTTTATCTATTAATAATGATAATAAAATTTCATTGAATTAAGCACTTACTTACACATAAAAAAAAGCAGTCAAATAAATAGCATGAAGCGGCGGTAGCCTAATGGCTAGGACGACAGACTTGCGATCATGTGGTTGCCGCTTCGGAACCCACCAATTACACTGCCGACGTGAACCCTCTCGTAACACAAGCATTAAGCTTAGCACGAGGGGTTAACAAGAATACTAGTAATGTACGACACAAATTGCTAGTAAGCTTTTAAAGAAATAAAAATAAAAAATGGCCTGAACAAATTTTTACGAACCTGTAAGTTAATCTTGCGCTATCCTGGGTTCTTGCATATAAATCTTACTGTGACAATGACCAACAATTAGGCCACCTCTTCTCGCATGCACCTTTTTTATAAGGGAACTAGCTTCTGCCCGCGACTTCGTCCGCGTAGCGTGATGATATATAGCCTATAGCCTTCCTCAATAAATGGGCTATCTAACACTGAAAGAATTTTTCAAATCGGACCAGTAGTTTCTGAGATTAGCGCGTTCAAGTAAACAAACAAATGAAGATCATCATCTATATATCATTACGCTACGCGGACGAAGTCGCGGGCAGAAGCTAGTATTAGTATATAGATATGGCCTACGGGATATAAATTTTATTGGTCATAGCAACTGTGAGTTTTTTGTATGCAACTAATGAGTTTCACTTTGTTAACAAGGTTTTTTTAATTATAGATTGGAATGTCCTATACGGGCGGGTCACTACAAGATAGTGAATTACCCCCTCTTCACCGAGGACAACTATTTGGCGGTGCACGAGTCTAAAATATCCACAAGTATTTTTGGCTACACCTTCAGGTTAGACGGATTCTCCGTGGGTCATCGAAAGGTAAATTTATTGTCTCTGATAGCATTGACGATGATTTCCTATTGCTTGATGGTGATAATGACTATGATGATGATGACATTGATGTGGATGTTGATGATGATGATGATCATGACTACGACTGCCAGAACCGAATGTAACCATTGTGCATACTTTAAAATACCGCTGAACGTTAATGCGCTGTAATGAAGAAAGCAAAACGTTCATGCAATTCCCCCCGCGTTGCAGGTCAACCAACTATGCAAAACTTTTGAAAGTTGTTCAGCTTTTGTAAAACAACGAATTATACAATTTAACTGCGACATATAGATAGATAGATTGACCCCGCTATCGATTGACCTATGCTTAACTTTTTCAACATATTATCATCTCACACAATTTTTTTAGGTATTCTGTGTAGAAGCGCAATTGCAGCTCATTTACATGAGGCAGCACGATTGGCGAGAGAGTGCGGCCAATCAAGCGACTACCGTAGATCCTACTATCAGTGCCAAAGACGAAAGTGATCAAGATAAAATACCTGAGGAACAGGAAGAAATTCAATAAACTTCAATGGAATGCGTACCAGCAAACATTGAATATCAACCTGGAATTATGAAATATCAATTTTTACGCCGTCCGAGTTGGTTTTTTTTTAATTACCTCCGAGTAAATTGACGCGAATTTGCCAGTTGGTGGAATTATCCAATTAAACAGAGATAATAGTGTTCCAAAAATAAATTGTTGGTACTATTTGATTTTTTTACTGTTTGTCAGTCAAAAGCAAAGCTTTGTCAAATTGTGTCCACGCAAAAGGTACTTAATTATAAAATTGATACACATAATGTAATATTTTTAAAACTTATATTTTAAAATAAATAAACGATACCAAATCAATTTGAAAACAACTAATTTTACATTGCACATTCTGATTACGAAAAATAAATAATAAAGTATAGACTAGCATCAACGCAAACAATATTGAAATTCTAAAACTTTTTCTGCATACGGCCCGAATACATTGCGTGCGTTCAAACACGATACAACATTTCAGGGAACGACAAAGCAGCGAACACAGTGAACACCAAAATTGAATAAACCGTTACCAAGATATCTCTCTTCATCTTCATAATAGGATCAAAATCTGTTTTCAGACGATAAGTGCCTTTAGTTAGTTTTGTATTTTTTTCAATCCCTTCCTTTCTAAAGGATTTTTTCTTTTTACAGAAATTAATTTTATTCCCAGTCAAGTTTTCAACTACTTGGTTAGTAACTTCATAGAACGCAAGAGATTGGTTAGATTCTCTTGTGATTATTATCTGTGGAATATCTATATTTTTTTTGTGACTTAGAGACGAAGAGTTGGAGTATATTGAATGGTACTCCGCATATGAGAACATTGACTGTGTAGAAGGTTCGCTGAGCACTCCTATCAGTGAGTTCGTCATGTTCGTACTGTGGTTCATGCTAACCGGGATAATTTGTGAAGGAACATCTGTAAATCGATTGACATACTCCCTGTCTACTCCCACTTCTTTATCAGCGAAAACTGGCTTGGAGCACACTTCGTTGTTCAATGGAGCAGTGTCCAGTGAAACAGTGTTCAGTGGAACATTGTTCAGTGGAACAGTGTTCAGTGGATCAGTGTTCAGTGGATCAGTGTTCAGTGGATCAGTGTTCAGTGGATCAGTGTTCAGTGGAACATTGTTCAGTGGCACAGTGTTCATTGGAACAATGTTCAGTGAAACAGTGTCTAATGGAGCTGTGTTCAGTGGCACAGTGTTCAGTGGAACAGTATTCAATGGAACAGTGTTCAGTGGAACAGTGTTCAGCGAAACAGTGTTTAATGGAGCTGTGTTCAGAGAAACAGTGTTCAATGGAGCTGTGTTCAGTGAAACAGTGTTCAATGGAGCTGTGTTCAGTGAAACAGTGTTCAATTGTGTAGTGTTCAGTGGAATGGTGCTAAATGGAGTATTGCTAAGTGGAGTTATTTCTGTTGGAAAATTCATGTTACTACCATCAATATCAAACCCTTCATTATCAGATAAATAAAATGAGTAAATACTCTGGTTTGACTCCAACTGACGGAGTCTATCTAAAGATGTAAAAGAAATTACATCGCAAGGACTGATTTTCGTAGAACTCTCCAGTGTAGCTGCTTTACTCAGAATAGTTTCCAATTCCTTGTTTTGTTGGTTATCATTTTGGCTTTTCTCGCCGTTAGTCATTTGTGTTTGACATGTTGTGATCTTTTGTATTTCGTTTAAAAGTCCCGCTAGTATATCTAAAGACGTTGTGTATTCAATCCCATCAGGATTCTCTAGTGCAGAACTATTATTTTCTTTTTCAACTAAAACTTTGGTGCGTGTCCGTTCGACATTTATTGAATCCTGTTTATTCTCTGTTTTATTTTCGCTAAAATCTATAAAGGCATGCTTAGGTTCTACATTAACTGCATCAAACTGGTTTATTTCTTCCTTTTTATCTGGTTCCATAAGATGAGTACTACTTATTCCTATAGTTACTAATGTTGGGGCTGGAACGCCAACCTGAGCTGCATGCTCTAAACCAAGATGAGGCTGTCCGCATTTACAACACTGATTGACCTTTGTAGATTGATGAATACTTTTATCTAAAGGTTTTTCCTCCTCTGTACTTTTAGAAACTTCATCGAATAATTTTATAAGCGAGGTCGAACCATGTTGGATTGATTTATATTCCGGGAAAGCATATCCAACAGTTGAAATTTGCATAGGAAAGTTAACGAAGCCCCAATCTAAATGAGATTTAGATAATACAGGCAAAGCCTTCAGATCCGGAAAAGTGTCAGCTGTTGAATCTTTAAATTTTTGTGATATTGGAGTTTGAACAACTAGTGAGCCCGCATCCCCGGATTGTAACACCAACACTTGCTGCAACGATGGTTTCGGCGTCAACGTCAAATTTTTAATCCGCAACCGTTTCTGAAATGCGCCTACCGAGATATGGCTACATAAAGCATTTTCTAACTTTTCCAATTCCGTGGATGATTTAAAAGGTTGTATATCATACTGAGTTGCGTCCGTCACTCTAACATTAATTTGCGTCTGTTCATTTTCAGAGGCTTTCTCGATATTTTCGACTGACGTTAGTACATTATTGTCATCTAATACATCTACGGTGTAAATGGAGTCGGAAGACACATGTTCTGACCTGGACATGTTTTCTGCGAGAGAATAATCATCATTGGTTTCTTTGCTTATTTTAGAATTGCTTTCGTGACATTCAGCCAGAACTTCCAGGCCTTGTGAAGTAGTCTTTATCATGGAATTGATTATGTGATGAAGTCTGCTTCCTAGCTCGGTAGACTCTTCAGCTCGCGGAGACGATGACGATGACGCTATATTACAAAAAGGGTAATTGAATAGACATAGGTTGGAACAATATGAATATGTTGATAGGCTATGTACACACACCCAGTTCGATGTCGGTCGGCACCAGAGGGACTCGCGACTTCTGTGGATTCTGAGGCTCGTTGACGACTGTCGTAGACGTGGCACGTCCAAAATGATTTTTCACGTACGATTCCACTGCCACCATCTTTTTCTTTCTGCGTGAAATGAACACAATTGAAAATCGGAAGTAGCTTAGAAACATTTACTGAGATTTATGACTTACAATGTTTGGGGAGTTTCCGGCACGGTAATTTGTTTGCAGGACTGCCCCACCCCTTGATTCAGTCGATCTTTCACGTCGGGACTGCTGTGGTTAGAGCGACGAGTTCTGGTTGCTCGCTCTAAATAATAACAGTGACATACATTACGGAAAGATTTAATTTAACGGATTATTTACTACAACATCGAAACTGACGCGTTGACAGCTGACAAAGATTTATGGAAGCACACACACCAACCTATGCTGATGGGATATAGGAACGATTATAATAATTTACATTTCTTTTTGGTTTAGTTAGCTCGGATATTTGTATTTCGGAGTTTAGGTATATAATCCTATTACGTCATTTCAAGAAAACAAATAAAATTCACCTTTACACACCTAAGGGTGGCACAGGTGAAGGTGACAGTTTGACAGATACTGCAGACGCTGCCTCATTACCACTTCGCTTCACTTTACTCCTAGAACTTGCAGACCCTGAGTTTCGATCCGGCGCGGTCGGTGACGGAGCAGCTGCTAATCTTTGCAGCCTATCCGCCATTAAAGTTTTGCCATATTTAATTTGGTATTCCTCGCTGTGAGCCTGGACATACGTTCTCTTTGGCTGCGCAAGTGAATTCAATCTAGAATTTAATTTTGAAGGACCTCTTACTGCTTCGCCCCTGGCTTCTTTTACTTCATCTAACATGTCGTTAATTTTTTTCTTTGGAATTTTCTCAACATGTTTTTCTTCGACAGGACTTTGTTGGTAAGGAATTTTTGGTACATCCATTATAGTATATTGTCTATTTTTCTTTTCTTTTGGTGTTGTAACTCTAACGTATCTCTCGGTCTGAGCTTCATTGTGTTGATCGAGTCGTGAGCGACGTTTAAAAGAACTTTGACGTGACCCACTTTTACCATCGGAGGAAGAAATTTCTGCTCTCTTATGAGGTTTCTGTTCCGTAACAGGCTTTTGTTTAGTTTTTTGTACATTCTCAAATTCATGTAAAAGTTGCGATATTGCTTTCAAAGGATTATCTGGAATTTTAATAATGGGACTAACAATTGACCTCTTCTTTTTATTTTTTTCTGAGTCAGCTTTTTGAGCTTGTGATGCTTTTGAACTAATAATAACTTTAGGCACGACAGTTATTGGACTTCCAGGCATCTTATTGTTAATGTTGTTAGGTTTTAAAACTTCAGTGATATTTTTACCGAAGCTAAAAGAACTGGGATTGGAGGATGTTAAATGATGTTTCAGACTTGTTCCACTATCACTGCCTTGACACGTGGAACTCGCTGGACCGTGCGTATCGACTTTGTCCGTATTATTTGCAACGGTATTGTTTTTGGGTGACATATTTCGGGTATCTTGCGTTTTTCCCAAAGTTTTCATCAAAGTGTATATTTCATCAATACTCTTCCTGCACTCTACTGAGGTTGTGGTTCTCTTTTCATTAGGATCATTATTATTATGTATTTCTGCTACGTTTGGTGAATTTGATGGAGCTACGTTGAGTATACTTTTAGATGTGATCAAAGTTGTTGGAGTACTGTCATCGTTACTTTCTTTGACCCCGGATGCCCTCAACCTGTACATTAAAATACAATCAGTATGTATACTTATGAATCAGATAATTTTTATTTATACACAGTTCGCCGGTATGTTTTGGTCTCATGGTATAGGGGCGACCCTATAGCTATTAACCGGGCACAAATCCCAAATTCTGAGCCACTACGGAGTTTTTTTTAGAAAAACCCAATAATACTGCTCGACCTGGGAATCGAACCCAGGACCTCCAACCTAGCAGTAGCGCTCAGTACCACTAGGCTAATGAGGCTTTCGGAATAATATCTATAAAAATCATATTAAATTTATCACAGCTAACATACCAACACGCCTTTATTCTCCAGCGGATTAGGCAGAGTGAACCGCGTACCTACTAAAAATTCCAAAGCTTCTCGATGAGAATTTCACAGAAACTGTAATGACACTTTGTTCTATTACGCAATCCGACCCAGGACCCAAGCTTAGCAGCTGAACTTGTGACTACTAAGACAAACATTATAGATTCAAATTTAAATTGAACACTTACAATATTTTATTTTCACCCGTAATTTCATCATCACCAATATTCATTTCGGTTTCAGAAGGACCAATCAGCTGCGACAGCAAATTCAAATTATTACGAAAATCATTTGAAATAACTGAAGTAGACGTGGAACATAGATCTTTTCCATCGTTTTCATTGCGTTTCATATTCATGTACATCATTTCTGTTACGGCGTCGTCTAAGTAATAACTCCTGTTGATGTACTTCTTGCTATTCTTCTCCGGCGGCGACATCGCCACCTCATGCTCGCCGTCCAGACCGTCAAGAGCAATGTCTAGAACGTCTCGCTTGCCCTTGCGGTTTCTCCCTTTAGTCTGTTTACTGGGGTCATCGTTTGTAGTTTGACCATAGATAGAGTTATAGAAAGACTTGTTGGATATTGATAACTTGGTAACTGAGCTGGCAGACTGCGGCATTATAGCTCCCTTTCCATACTTATGTTTTGTAATCTTGCAATTCTCAGCCAGTGCCATTTTCTTCCTCTCTCGCCTCTCCCTTATTTCTAGTAACTTCCTTCTTTTCTTTTCTTCCATAATGTAGGACTGGTTCTCGTATGGTGATTTAATTCTGACTCGCGTCGGTGATCTCTTCTTTGCGGTTGTGGACTGTGACAGGTCTTCTCCGCTTTCTTCTGTTAGAGCTCCTTGCATGGTCAACTTTTGTATTGTCAGACGCAAATCATCAGGAAACACATCACACGATGCTTCTCTTTGTGCAGTCTTAATTTTCCTGTCTAAAATTTCTTTTAAAGGGTCACTAGAATCACTGGATTCCTGATAAATGGAATTTTTCAAAGATGCAGTATCATCGTTATCACTACCTGCGTAGTCAATAGGATCTAAAAAATGCTCCTCGGTATGGTCACTGCACTGGGAACGACAAGAAATTTCTTGCACTCCTTCGTCGTCATTTATCGGTTCCAGTTCTACAATTTTGATCTTCCTGTCAGGGGAGCTATCATTAGATTCATCTTTATATGGCAAAGACAAGGGTAGAGACATGTCTGGAATACTTGCTTCTGAAAAATTAAAAAGTCGATAACAATTCTAATTATGGTAACAATTTAACAAGATAATTTATAAAATATTACCGCATACAACAGGCGCAGTTTGTAAAATCATAATGGAGCTAATGTTACTCATAACTTGTCCTGTCTCAGAACGTTTTAATTGAAAAACAACATCAACTCGTGACTCCGGATTGTTTTCTTCGACTGGCTTCTTTTCTTTTTTACAACTAATAATTACATTATCAGCACAGCATTTACTTAAAAGTTTGTAGGACCCGCATATTAGTTTCGGTACCTCTACAACAATTCTTTTTTCGAGAATTTTAGATAAAGATCTGATATCCACCGCCGAGTGTACTATGTCATCCCAGGTCGATCGCTGTCCTCCAACCTTCCGCTCCACATGTAAAGGTATACTGGTAGATGTTGCGAGGACTTTGGTATTTATGCGGCGATCTTCTGCAGAGTTCTCAACTTCTCGCCACTTTTCTTTAGCTTTGTCGGTTAAATAATCACCGTTGCTTATACGTTTTAGTTGTTCTATTGTATGTTTCACGTACCTAATAACATTCTCCATGTAAAAGTTGTAGTTGTCTTCCAAACGTTTGCAACAAATGTAGTCGAGTAGCGAAGCTGGGAGCACTGTGCCTTCCATTTCGGTGGAATTGTTCATAAACTTTAGACCTCTAAGCTGTTCTTTGATATACGGATCTTTGAATAGAAAGTGTCTGTCATATTCCGTGGTGAGATCTGAGGATTGTATTTCAAGATCTCCAAATTTGTGGCACAGGGTGTTTTCTACAGAGGCTGGAGTGTTGAGGAGATCGATTCTTTCCTTGTTAACTAGGAATACATTGTGTAGGTCCTCGTTGCTGTAGATGTCGCTGATGTCCGACCCGTCAGACTCGGGATCGTCGTTGTATACGATGGTCTCCACGTGCTGGTTTGGTTTCTTGTTGTTCAGTTCGTTGGCATCTGACATAAGCTTCGTGCCCAAGTCTATATTCTTGTACAGAAGAACCAGATCTCTAGTAGTTAGCATATCAACATCTGTATAAAGATTGAAAAGATTAATGAGTATACTCATAATGTACACCAAGGCCACATGTTATTCATTACACCAATTGCAGCGTAAGGAACCAATGAGTCTTAATATCTTAGTAACTTTCATTGAAATTTTGGATTATTTACTATACTACGTACATTCCTACATTAAAAGTAGCTGCGCTACTTTCTATTAAATGTTAGTGCACTTACCACTCGTGTCGAAATTAGAATTTTTTGCCATAAGTTCGAAGAGCTCGTTGGCGGTCTGATAATCATGCGAGTCGCTCTCCTCTTGCTGGGTTTCGAAGCCCTCGCCCTTACCCCCGTCATTGTCAGGTACTTTACTTATCAACATTCCTGATTTCACATAAATTTTGATACTAACACCTCGACTAACAAAATTAGGGACTGCTTCAAAATATACACGGTATACAATACAATAATGCCTACAAAAACACAACTGACAAAATCGTTTTTATTGTAAATTTTGATTAACATTTTCTATGTGCACGAATTGGAAAATAATTTGTGTCATTCATTTTGAATTTTGAATACTAACATCAATTTTTCGACAGCCAGTTGAGCTTGAACAGAATGACAGGACAGATATAATAAATCATACAAACTCTTTTTACCCGACTGCAAAGGACGGTAATGTGTATGTTAATCAATCAAATTGTCAATAAATCGTTAAAAATAGGAACGTTTCTAAAATAAAATGGCTTTTGTTTTAAATGAAATCCTTTGTTTGTTACGTTTTCAGCCTGAACCAATTTTATGAATTATATAGATAGGATTTTATAGCTTACGTAGTCTTTCTTCTTATTTATGTTCCTCGCATCGAATCTCCTGGCAGCATTTCGCATACAACCGACGTTGTTCTAAAGCAAACATATAAGTATCACGAGCAAAATCGTAATCTACTACTTGTTTCCCATGGGTGACAAACCGCTTTCTGCAAGTAGGTAGATATAGCGCGAAAAAGCGACATCGATTCATGGTGGACATTGTAAGACCCCGAACGAAACGCTTTAAGTCCTTTTTTATCATGCATACTGCTGAAATGTGGAATGCGCTTCCCGAGTGGGTCTTCCCCGATAGATATAATCTGGGTGTCTTTAAATCACGAGTAAATCGGTTTCTTCTTGGCGAGCCCGCTTCATCATAGATCGCAGTATCGCTTCACATCAGGTGAACTAGCAGACAAGCGTAAAAAAAATATTATCATTATGTCAGCCACACAAAACGGTACGTTTGTCCACGTAAATCAAATAAACAGGATACGATTTTTTTCTAATAAAACTAGCGTGTTGTGTTTAATAACGTTTATTTAAATATAACAATATTAATAAAATTAAGTACATTATGCGTAATAAAATACTGCATTAATATCGGAATGTTAACATAATTAACGATTACATATCATTGGTTTATGCATTACATCAGTCTTAATAAATAAATAGCCCGTATATAAAATCTGCATATACATTTTTCTAGATATTTGAGAGGCCTAACCAGAACATAGATAGAATAACAATAACCTGTTCACAAAAATAGAGCTCAAAGTCTGGTCATTTCTTACTTATATTACTACAGGTCTTAGAGATTTAAAAAGGCGTATACTTTAATTATACTTAATTAGAAAACTTACGCCCTTATTCATAAAAATATAAAACATCTTATAAACTTGTCTTCTTTTCTGACACATACGCGAATATTAGACATTGAAATTAAACTACTTTTTACGGATTTTACCGCGTTGTATTGATATTATTTAATTCCCGGAGATTCGGATCTTTTACAACATCTATGGTCACTAGTAGACTGAGGTGTTGGACGTCTTAATGTTAAAATTACTAAACGCTACCTCACATTTTTGTTAATTGTTAGCGAAAGTGGGTAATTAAATAATACTAATATAACGCGCTGAAATCCGTAAAAAATAGTTTCATTTCAATATACCTAATGTTTTGTCCTATTTTCCCTGTCACACAATATCACGTTTCAAATCAAGACAAAACATATCTTCAAGAAGTTAATAAGACATTTTATATCTTTATGAATAAGTAAGTTACTTTATATTCCAGGTATAAAATACTCGAATAAAGCCACGCACTGCAAAAACTTTTATACGTTAAAGCGAGTACTTATGAATTTTACTTTTCGAGTAGGCATTCAACAAAAAAAAATCTATTTCCAAAAGTGAGTTCTATCATAATAATATTTTTATAAACAGATTTTTGAAAACTGACAGTCCCTTTCTAACTCATCTCAATCGCGACGCGTCAAACGAAAATAAATAATGCTTAAATAACGAAGCTTCATACAGATACATCATGCGTTTTAATTCATAAAAAACTATCTCAGTAGTATTTTATTATGTATGTTATAGCTGAAGAGATCATCTAATTTAATCATGTGTTATCAGATAAAATCTGGAAGAATCAGATGTATACAGAACAGGGGTGTTACGAATATTCGCATCCGCATCCGCAAATGCGGAATATTCGCATTAATACAGACATCTGCATCCGCATTCACATCCGCATCAATCAATGCGGAGTTTTTACGGATGCAGATTCACATCAACAAGTAACAACATGTAAAGAAAGCGGGCGGTAAAGGATGACGGAAAGGTGGTATGTAAAGAAATTAGTTATTTATCATAACAAAAAAATACTGGATTTTGATGAAAATCCACTTAATTGGTGGAAAGTTAACCGTTTTGAATTTAAAATCTCCAAATTAGCATGCAGATATTTATCACCTCTACCAGCCAGTGTTCCCAGCGAACAGCTATTTAGTGGAGCTGGGTTAATATATAATCCATTAAGAAACACGTTGGAAGCTGAGAAGGCTGCAATATCGCTATTTATTAAATATAATTCACCAATTTTTAAGTTAAATTATTAAACTAAGATTTTTTATTATGAAACTCGAAGCTTAAAAATCTGTTGTGTCATAAGTAAAACTAAAAACTTGTGTGATTTTGTTCTAGAAATATGATTAAATAAATAAAAAGTTAATTTTAAATTGATTTTCAGTTATTTATGCACTTAAAATTTAAATAATTGTTTTTTTTAATCCCAAAGTCCGCATACGCATCCGAATCAAATCCGCATCCACGGATTTGAACTTCTGATAATCCACATCCGCATCTGCATCCGCGGATGTCTACATTTTTACATCCGTCACAACCCTGATACCGCGATGTTGTACACATACATTATTTGAAAATATCATTTTGTGCCATCAACTCTAAAAGATCTCAGCATGCCCAAACGCTTGCCGCATTTATGTTCTGTTAATTCTGATTGTTGATGTTATTATGGACAAGACGTCTTACGGTGTTCTAAAGAGTGATTCTAGCAGTTCCGGTTCAGTCAAGTCCTTCTTGTACTGCTGTGCTATCTCCTGGATGAGGTGGCGACGGCGCACGTGCGGCGGCTGATACCTAAAATATTACAAATATTGATAAGTTAAGGTTTAGTTTTAATTGCATGGAAGTAAATGAATCTTGATAGAACAAGATTTAAAGTTCAGATTTTATATAGCTACTTACGATGGAAATCAAAATATAAGACGCTACAATATTGTCGGTTGTAATAATGTTAAAATATTACTGGTGTTTGTAAGCGGAGAGTTTATTCGGCAGCCTGTGTTGTAACTTTACTACAATAAAGAAGGTCGTGTAAAGGTGCGGTTAGAAAGTGCGTATAGGCGTGAGCCGAGCGAAGCTCAGCGCGAGGCGCGCCGCACCACGCGCCTTCATACTCCGGGGCTCGGAACAGATCGGCGCGACTCGGCTAAGTTCGGCAGCAGGGCCCCGGGCGCCGTGACAGTGTAGGTCAGTACGTACAGGTCGGTGTTGAGGCGCGTGCGGCGCGCGGCGTCGAGCGCGGCGCGGCGCAGGCAGTCGGGCAGCAGGCGCGGCGCCAGCAGGGCCCCGGGCGCCGTGACAGTGTAGGTCAGTACGTACAGGTCGGTGTTGAGGCGCGTGCGGCGCGCGGCGTCGAGCGCGGCGCGGCGCAGGCAGTCGGGCAGCAGGCGCGGCGCCAGCAGGGCCCCGGGCGCCGTGACAGTGTAGGTCAGTACGTACAGGTCGGTGTTGAGGCGCGTGCGGCGCGCGGCGTCGAGCGCGGCGCGGCGCAGGCAGTCGGGCAGCAGGCGCGGCGCCAGCAGGGCCCCGGGCGCCGTGACAGTGTAGGTCAGTACGTACAGGTCGGTGTTGAGGCGCGTGCGGCGCGCGGCGTCGAGCGCGGCGCGGCGCAGGCAGTCGGGCAGCAGGCGCGGCGCCAGCAGGGCCCCGGGCGCCAGCACGCCGCCGGCGGGCGCGCACTGCACGCGCACCAGCCCGCAGCGCCGCGCCGACACGCACAGCGTCGCCACCTCGTGCCGCCGCCACGGCAGCCCCGTCTCGCAATACGTCAGCAGATCGTCTGTACCACAACATCATGTTATTAATATGCTCACAGATACACGCCGTGTATCTACGACCTCACGTCGATACACAAGAGCGGCGAGAAGATATCGACACGCATAGAGATCGTTTAGGCGGATAACACGACTTATACGGAGAGTTTCACTCAAGCGGAGAGATCGACTCATAAGAAGATATCAAAACATGCGGCGAGATTAACACATACGAAGAAATAAACATATGTGGAGAGATAAACACATGTAGAGAGATCAAGACATGTAGAGAGATCAACACATATAGAGAGATCGGCATATGTAGAGCGATCAACACATGTAGAGAGAACAACACATAAAGAGATCAACACATGTAGAGAGATCAACACATGTAGAGAGATCAACACATATAGAGATATCAACACATGTAGAGAGATCAACACATGTAGAGAGATCAACACATATACAGAGATCAGCATATGTAGAGCGATCAACACATGTAGAGGATCAACACATATAGAGAGATCGGCATATGTAGAGCGATCAACACATGTAGAGAGATCAACACATATAGAGAGATCGGCATATGTAGAGCAATCAACACATGTAGAGAGATCAACACATATAGAGAGATCGGCCATATGTAGAGCGATCAACACATGTAGAGAGATCAACACATGTAGAGAGATCGGCACATACGGAGAGATCGGCACATACGGACGTCAATACGCAATAACGCACACGTGCTAAAGTCAGTAAGTACACAAGAACAATACGTTGACCAATTACATCACATATTAAGCATAATGCTAACACTTACAACTTTTGCTTTCGGTATTATAGTATGGTTGTATATGTCCTACTACTTACTGTAATACGGAAAACAATAAACAATTACTCTATTCTATTCTATATTTGCAAACTATTATAAAATTGTAAAAAAGTTGTGCCTGTACATTGAAGATATTAAAAAAACAAGTGGGTTAGGGTATATAAACGTCTCCAAACCCAATATTTAATTTTAAAAATTGTTGCCTGTTTGTTAATTTTGTTATCAGTGTCCGAAAGTATATACTCCAACTTAAAAACCGGTGAACTTCATATCTCAATTAATTAAACCGATCATGAAATACAGCTTGACCACTGATGTAGGGCGCCATAAAAAGAAGAGATCACTATTGGTTTATGATTAAATTATTTTTGGGATCCATTTCTAATCCTAATATAGCTTCAGGTGAGACAACCCGCAGGCAAAATATAGTTTGCAAAGTGTAGTGTCAAAAGCTTTTAGCGAATTGATAAAATTAGGACATCTTCCCACCATAAAATATTCCTTAATTATACATACTTATTAAAACCGCATTTTTAATACTTAGGCCATTTTTTTGTTACAGACTAAACTAAACTAACTTCTTGTACCACAATACTGCTTCTACCTTCCTGGAAAAGATAACGATTTGCACACTTACATACAGCCTTGATTCTATACATATGTAAACTTACCTATAGGTAAATTCAAGTGATCCTCGAAGTCTTCGAGCCATATGATAAGAATCTTCGTAGTGAAGTCCCTATTACGCCGGCCACTGCCTGTAAATAATAAATATTTTGCACTTGTTTTTCGTTGAGTACAATTTATGACTTTGGTTTTAGTAAAGAATTTGTAGATTGTATTCTTGGATATGATTTTAACGGGACTTTCAATAAAATAGCAATAAATGTAATTTATTCCAAAACCTTGCTTAAAATTTGCTTAAAAGTTTCAATGCTAGATAGCTGTTGTTTTAAGGAGCAACTAGTTATAATACTACTACGCAAGGGAAATCGTGGCCAATAGTTTCAAATAAATATGCATCGTGCTGATTCGTGCTATAAAGTAAGTGTGATAAATCTATAAATCTATCATAAGACCTGTCGTGTTGTATGGATCAGAGTGCCGTTAAGAAGATGAAAAAATACCGTATGCAGCGGAGATAAGAATTTTAAAGTGAAAGTGTGGAGTGGCTATAATGGACAAAATAAGGAAGTATTAGAGGAAGTCTGAAAGTGGCGCCGGTGACAGCAAAAGTTGAAATGGTATTTTATTTTATTTTATTTCAAAGGAACAACAAACAGCTACATTATACATTTTAGCAGTGGTTTTACAATGGTGATTTAAATAATAATGCAGCCCACAACGCTGTTCACAAATTAACTTAAAGTTTAGTTACTTTAATAGTGCGCCAAACTTTGCATGGACTTCCTCTCATACTCGTGGTATTAGAGGAAGTCCGAAAGTGGCGCCAGTGACAGCAAAAGTTGAAAGGGAATCGATTGTCTTGGTATGGGCATCAGACTAAAAGAGTGGTGAGGACAGATGGATTGTGTTAAGTCCGATATCATGGGAAAGGGATTGAATGGTGAGGTGACAGCTGATAGGGATGAATGGAAGAAAAGGACATGCAGCGCTGACCACAAATAAATTGGGATAAGGGCAGGAAGAAGCTATAAAGTAAGCCAGTAATGTGTGATTACAGACAGCCCCCTGTGCTGAGCTTGCCTGAGGGGCGACGAGACAGCGGCCCACGTGCTCCTACTTTGTCTTAAGAGTCGCCGCATACAGGGCAAAGTACCTCGGTAAGCTGAGTACTCTCCGAGAGATAGCCAGCAACATAAACCTCGGGTGGCTGAGTACTTTCCCACCCGCACGCAAAATACGCTCTTTGTTACGAGTTGCCTCATTAGCCTAGTGGTCCTGAGCGCGACTGTTACGCTAGAGGTCCTGGGTTCGATTCCCAGGTCGAGCAGTGTTATTGGGTTTTTCTATGAAATTCCCAGTAGCAGCTCGGAGTTAGGAATTTGTGTCCTGTTAATGGCAATAGGCTCGCCCCCTATTACATGGGACCTAAACACACCAGCGAACTGTGGGTGTACAGTCACGAGCATCAATATGTATACACTTACTAAATTTCGAAAGCTATTTTTTATGAAATGCCGATTGCAAACTTTGAGATAATAACAATATCATTAAGGCATTGGTTCGAAAATACTATGTTCATAACATCATAAAATTTCAATTAATACATTAAGAGAAAATCGCTTTTGAAATTTGCCAAGTGTATACATATCTGTGCTCGTGACTGTACATTAGTACGCCTGTGCCTAACCCTTCGGGGAATACAGGCGTGATGGTATGTTTGTAGGAAAATAGGCCGCTATACCAAGCCAGTAATGTTACCAGTGAGCTGAGCGGCGGGCTGCTTGTCGAGGTCGAGCGACAGCGCGCGCAGCTTGTCGGCCAGCTTGCCGCGCTCGGCGCCGCGCTCCGACTCGCTCACGCTGCGCTCGTACGCGCCCGCGCCGCCCGCGCCGCCCGCCCCACCCGCACTGCCCGCGCTCGACACGTCCCAGCACGAGCCCGCGCCCTTCTCTGAACTACTGTGCCAAATCGTACTCTGAGAGATTGATACTGGTATAATTTTTTACACGTGGGAGAGCCATGCTCCATCACGAATGGGCCGGCTCGACCGGAGTGATACCACGGCCTCACAGAAAACCAACGCAATACGCTTGCGTTATATTTCGCCGAGTGAGGTTACCGGAGGCCCAAATCCTTTTAAAAGGCGGGCAACGCACTTTTGATTCCTCTGGTGTCTATGGGCGGCGGTAATCGCTTACCATTAGGTGATCCGTCTGCTAGTTTACTCCCCTATCCCATAAAAAATAAGCTAGCATTTCCCTTTTTTTCTATATGTTGATATATCACTAGTATTTTAATATTACTCTTCTGTGGAATGAAAAATTCACCACCGAAAACTTAGTCTTCTTGAAAAACTGGGGGTTTTAGTATCGTCTATGATAAAAATTCAAATACATAAACCGGTTAATGGCATTGGCCCACCCCACTACACTGCACAGCTTATCTTACAGCCTCGAAAATAGATTAAAACAAACATTATTTTTAACTTATACCCTTTGATGGAGGGTGGAGGAGGGAGGCTTTTACCTTATAGTGAGACAACAACAGATAAACCTTAAAGGTAATATTTATACAGGTCAAATTTACCGGAACTTACCTATTAGAGAAACCAGAACCATCAACATCCGACTTCATGCTATCGCTCTGCCTCTCCTCGCTGTCAGAGTTCTCGCGACCGGACGGAACTACGAACGCTATCTCATTTGTGGAATCAGACCAGTAGAGTACCTGACAGAGAAATTTCATTCAAATAAAAAAAAATATCCACTATTCAATATTTTTGTACTTTTTTTATATAAACATTCTCAATACCATTATTTTTATGAAAATTATCGATTGCGGGCAGGATTTGAACGGCGGGCAGAATTTGTCTTCTGGCTCAATACTCCAGACGTTATGACCAACTAAGCCACGGCGAGTCACACCCGCCAGTTCGAAATTTGCCTTCTCATTCTGAATTTACTTTTTAAAGGTGACATACTTTAAAATCTTAGAATGGAAAATATTAAAAAAATACAAAAATATTCCCAATACTTCCATACCGCAGAAGTATGTAAAATCTCTTAAAAAATCTCTTTTAATATATTTTTTGTTTGTTTTCTCTTGTAAATGTGCCTTGACTGTATCAAATAAACTTTCTTTCTTTCTTACTCTTTTGATGTCTTTGGCCTAAGATTGGTTAGAACGGGTCGCAAAACTAAATGGATATGTCGCAGGTATAATTGTATAATTCGCTATTTTGCATAAATGCTACCTGCTTTACAAACCAGGTCTGTTATGTAAAACAGCTGAATGACGTTCGGCAGTTTTGCATAATATTGGTGACCTTCAATACGCGGAATATATATAGTATGAATGGCGTCCCTGAATCGTAGTAGATAGTTCTAGAACTTCTAATTTGTTCTACTATTGTCGTATTCGTCCGCGGCCCCCGACTGGTGATGACTCGCCGCAGCGGGCCCCGTCCCCAGATTGTGTAGGGGGTGAGTGAGGCGTTGGACTCCCCCCTACTGCCTTTGAGGGGCGCGCGTGGAACACTGCGCGTCAGCGCCTAGGGTCCTATAAGGGGGGCGTGGCTGTAAGAGGGCATTATCGACGGGCTCTCTAGGGCCCTCCTCCGACGTCTCCCAGTGCGCCGGCTGCTTCTACTATCGTCTAACGCAAGAGCGGGGCCGTGTACTAACTACTAACTTGTTCTCTGGCGTCGTACATGGCGGGTGCTGGCTCTCTGCGCGTTTGTGGCGGCTGTTCTATGCGCGCGTCGTAGCTGGTGTCCACGTGGCCTGCCCAGCCGGGGTGACCACGCACCAACACCGGAGTACCTAACCTAGTAAATAACATTAAAAAAAATGTGGTTATACAAGAATAGACTGATATTCGTTGATAAGCGCATCATTTGGGAATGGCTCGACCATTTGGGTATTGTTTAAATGTAACCATCCATTCAGAAACCGTTCGTGATCACGTCCAAGAAAGAAAGAAATAATTTTATTGACACAGTTTAGGCACAAATCAGTACATAGGTGGGTTCCTTAAAAAAACAAACACAGGTTAGGTTAAGTTAACGAGGCTATTAGTGAAAAAAATATTGCCTGGAATTGTGGGATTTTTGTATGATTTATTGTAAAACTTTGGATAGGGAAACGTAGCTAGTAAATATATGTACCCTCTGAGCATGCGCACGAAGGCGGGCGGCACTGTGGAGAGCGAGCGCGCGTTGGCCACGATGTCACTAGCGGCGAGCTGTCCGGCGCGCGCGCAGAACACGTGCACAGTGACGGCGCCGCGCGCGCCGCACGCGTCCAGGCGCCGCAGCGCCGCCGGGAACCCCGCGCGCGACGCGTCCAGCGCCACCAGCCGCGGCAGCGCTCCCTCATACACACACACGTACACACAACTATAGGTACATACAATACGATACAGAACACGTGCACCGTGACGCACGCGTCCAGGCGCCGCAGCGCCGCCGGGAACCCCGCGCGCGACGCGTCCAGCGCCACCAGCCGCGGCAGCGCTCCCTCATACACACACACGTACACACAACTATAGGTACATACAATACGATACAGAACACGTGCACCGTGACGCACGCGTCCAGGCGCCGCAGCGCCGCCGGGAACCCCGCGCGCGACGCGTCCAGCGCCACCAGCCGCGGCAGCGCTCCCTCATACACACACACGTACACACAACTATAGGTACATACAATACGATACAGAACACGTGCACCGTGACGCACGCGTCCAGGCGCCGCAGCGCCGCCGGGAACCCCGCGCGCGACGCGTCCAGCGCCACCAGCCGCGGCAGCGCTCCCTCATACATACACATACACACAACTATAGGTACATACAATACGATACAGAACACGTGCACCGTGACGCACGCGTCCAGGCGCCGCAGCGCCGCCGGGAACCCCGCGCGCGACGCGTCCAGCGCCACCAGCCGCGGCAGCGCTCCCTCATACATACACATACACACAACTATAGGTACATACAATACGATACAGAACACGTGCACCGTGACGCACGCGTCCAGGCGCCGCAGCGCCGCCGGGAACCCCGCGCGCGACGCGTCCAGCGCCACCAGCCGCGGCAGCGCTCCCTCATACATACACATACACACAACTATAGGTACATACAATACGATACAGAACACGTGCACCGTGACGCACGCGTCCAGGCGCCGCAGCGCCGCCGGGAACCCCGCGCGCGACGCGTCCAGCGCCACCAGCCGCGGCAGCGCTCCCTCATACATACACATACACACAACTATAGGTACATACAATACGATACAGAACACGTGCACCGTGACGCACGCGTCCAGGCGCCGCAGCGCCGCCGGGAACCCCGCGCGCGACGCGTCCAGCGCCACCAGCCGCGGCAGCGCTCCCTCATACATACACATACACACAACTATAGGTACATACAATACGATACAGAACACGTGCACCGTGACGCACGCGTCCAGGCGCCGCAGCGCCGCCGGGAACCCCGCGCGCGACGCGTCCAGCGCCACCAGCCGCGGCAGCGCTCCCTCATACACACACACGTACACACAACTATAGGTACATACAATACGATACAGAACACGTGCACCGTGACGCACGCGTCCAGGCGCCGCAGCGCCGCCGGGAACCCCGCGCGCGACGCGTCCAGCGCCACCAGCCGCGGCAGCGCTCCCTCATACATACACATACACACAACTATAGGTACATACAATACGATACAGAACACGTGCACCGTGACGCACGCGTCCAGGCGCCGCAGCGCCGCCGGGAACCCCGCGCGCGACGCGTCCAGCGCCACCAGCCGCGGCAGCGCTCCCTCATACATACACATACACACAACTATAGGTACATACAATACGATACAGAACACGTGCACCGTGACGCACGCGTCCAGGCGCCGCAGCGCCGCCTACTACCAGACTTTCACCCTATCATTGTCAATACAATGCTATTGAATTAATATGAGCTCAAGTAAAAGGACACGCCGCTCGAAATAACACAAAACCCCCATTCACGGCAAACAAAATGCTTGATTTATTAAAAAAATGCATTTGTGGAAGTAACTGCGGAAAACTGGCAAAATGTAATACAAAAAACATAAGAAACTATAATGGAAGATTGGGATAAACAAGTGGCGATAGATAATATAAATCAACAATTAATTATAAATGTCGGCGATAGCTCGAGTGACAGCGACGATGAATCTGATTTTGATAATAAATAAATAAAAATAAAAGTCATAATAATTGTTTCATATCATTTCATACCAATCTGTATTTATACTACATTAGAATGCTACATTCTTCCTAGTCGGGCACTCTTGACAGAGTGGTCGTGGCTGTCGATGGACATTGCTGTGTTTCATCGCTGGCTTTCGAGGCCACTGCACTTCGCGCGATGTCCCTCCACTTCTGGCGTCTTTGAGCACATTGTACTGCAGTGGATTGCGTGGATTTGGTGATGACGTCAATCCAGCGAGTTGGGGATCGACCACGAGGTCTTCTGCCTTCTATGCGGCCTTGTACTACAAGTCGCTCTATCGAGTCTTCGTTTCTTGAGATATGCCCAAAGAACTTCATTATTCGTAGCTGAACAGTCGACGAAAGTCTTTCTTTTATGTGGAGCTCTTTGAGGATAGAGTTATTGGTGCGGAACGCTGTCCAGGGTAGTTTGAGCTACATTATACCCGTGTAAAAATAGTTAACAAACAATATCGATATCCCAATCATAACATCACTATGTTGATGGCCATAGAATGTAAATTTTAAAAACGTTTGTTATTTTATGTAATTTTAAAAAAACTACTGCACTTACTCAATTGTTCAAAGATGATTATTATATGAGATCATGGAGCAAACTTAGGCAGTTGTCATATTTTTATAACCCCGCATTTAAAAGTGAACTTTTGCGTAACATGACGCAGTTACGTCCTATTGGTGCTGTCACAAAAAAAAAACGGTTGAATCTATTAAAAACTATACGCACATACACTTTTATTACGACATCAATATTCTTATTAACATTCTGTGTGAAATGTGAAAAGTTCCGATGGATGTTTGTTACTCAATCACATCAGAACGGCTGAACAGATTTGGAAGAAACGCAGCTTTAGATTATAGTGGAACTGGAATAGCACATAACACACAATTCTGAAGTACACGCAGACGAAGTCGTGGACAACAGCTAGTTCATTAGAATAATACATTTTCTATGCAATATACCAATAAGTAAAACTTTTAACGCCAAATTGTTAGAGTAGAAATAGGTAATTTTCCGAGTATTTGAAGTAAACATATTTTATTTAATTCTTCCACATGCCAACTATTACAATAAACTAGATGTAAGAAAAAAATAGAAAACAATAATAAAACAATGCGGAATATGAAATAAATGCTAAACAGAAAATACGACACAAAAAAATAAATGTAAATATGTACCTTCTTATCGCCGCCAATGTTCAAATATCCGAAATGTGACAAGAACAATCTTGCAGTCTGGAATTCCGTCACTGGCTCTGGAGGAATATACTCTTCGGGTACCTGCGAGTAATGAAGGCATTTAAAAAGTATGACATACCATCGCACCGCACTTGTATGTTTTGCACAGTTTCTATAGTCTGGAGGCTTTGGGAATTTCATACGATCTACACGAATGTCCTGCTGATCTGGTATTGTAGTGCAACGGGTCGTTGAGCTCCCCTAGATCATAATCTAGGGGAGCTCTGTAGCTCTGTAGCTCAACCATAGTTGAGCTACACGATGACTGATGCATGCTTGCCGTCAGTTAGGACTGTTCTACTCAAAGCTTAGCAGCTTTGAGTGCTTTGAAAGAACAATAGCTTGTTCTTTCCTTAAAAGGCCATATCAGACATTGCCCTGCATTGTCCCACTCACATTATTTGCATTATTTTATGTCTGGATGGATGGATGGATTTAAAAGAGACCATGATTTTCTGAGTTTATTTCGGTGTTTCTTCTCAGAGGTCGTCAGTTAGGAAATGCTGAAGCCATCTAGCTATAAAAATCCAAACCATTGACTTGTAAAAGTATCTCTAAAGATCTACTTACAGAAATAAATATCATATCATTTCCTTTCAGTATGGTTAAGTAGACCGTAATAAGACTGAGTAAAGTACACCTACAATTCACTAACGACTCTATTACTCTTTGATTGCATAAGTCCATTATAATTAAAAGAGGAAAGAACGCTGTTTCTTTCTTCTTTTCATGTACTGTCACGTGCATAAATATGTATACACTTACTAAAACTGCAAATTGAAGGGGCGGTAACCTAATGGCTAGGGCGTCGGACTTACGATCATTGTGGATCATGTGCCGGTTCGAAACCCACCCATTGCACTACCGACGTGAACCCACTCGTAACATAAGCCATTAGCTTAGCATGAGGGGTAAACAAGAATACTAGTAATGTGCGACCCACATTGCTAGTAAGCTATTTAAGCAATGTTCATAACACCATAAAATTTCAATTAATACTTTAAGAGCAAATCGTATTTTAATTTTCGCAAGTGTGCCACATATCTGTGCTCGTTACTGTACATGTACATAAATAACATAACATACCATCACGCCTGTATTCCCTGAAGGGTTAGGCAGAGGTGTACTAATGTACACCAACAGTTCGCCGGTATGTTTAGGTCACATGTAATAGGGGGCGAGTCTATTGTCATTAACCGGGCACAAATTCCGAACTCCGAACTACTACTGGGAATTTCATAGAAAAACCCAGTAGCACTGCTCGACCTAGGAATATACGTCAATCTAGTCTAATCGCAAATAAAATATGTAAAAAAGGAAATATAGTTTTTATTATCCTTCAGAAGGAAATACCAATTGTTTATTCCTGAAAGGTAATGGTATGGAAAACTCACGACGTTGTCCTCGCTTTCCTTGACGCGTTTCTCGATGGCCGCCTGTTGCTCCAACAGTTTGAACAGTGTCGGCGCATCCGGGTCATTCAGTTGGCGCAGCACCGCATCCAAACTCGGAAATGCCGAGTCTCTGGTAGAATAAAAAGTCATAGGTTTCATAAATTTAAAATCTTATTTCATCTGACGTAAACAAGGCAGTAACTTTATGATTTTTCGTAATACAGTTTTGAAATTATTTTTATGTCAAGAGGAGTATTTTTATGTAAAGAATCCTATGTACATAACATAGGATTCTTTACATTAAAATTCTAGACCACGTGTCTAGAATTTTTTAATTTTTCACATCTCTAGTTTCGAAAATACTAAAACTATGGGTATTTAAATGACGACACGCCTGGCGTAGCGGCTGAGTGATCGACTTCTGCGGCATGTGTGGGTCAGATTCCCACTTAGAGCAAATATTTGTATTATATAAAATAATTTTCAGGTCCCTAGTTGTTGCTGTTCTGAGCTTCCTGTGTGTGAGAATTTGTCTCTGTAGAAAACAGAAGAAAATCCTAGAAGTTTAAAAAAAGTTATATTTGTCACTGAACTCGTTATTTAAAATAGATCAAATAGCAAATAGCAGCTAACTACCCTATATTTTTGTGCACAGAGTATATCGCGCATGTCCACGGCCGCTATGTAGCAGTATGTGCAAGTGTAAGTGGTGTACGTACGTAGCGCAGGGCGGCGCGGGCGGCAGCGGGCGGCAGGCGGGCGGCGCGGCGGCGCGCGCCTCGCGCATGTCCACGGGCCGCGCGCTGGCCCCGCCCGCCCCGCGCGCCCCCGAGCGCGCCTGCCCACGTGCGCTCAGCGACCACGCGTACCGCCCCCACCCGCACCGGATTATCACTGCGCACAACACAATACACATCAGGCCACACGTTGGCCCCAATAGCAGCACCAACGCTATTCGACCAGTAAATAGCGTTAGAGCCAACACCCATGTAGCTTTCTGACGAATTCTGATTGGTTCAAATAGCTTAGCGCCTACGTTGGTCGGCTCGTGGTGTCCAACAGAGCCGGAGCCGGTGGAGCCCTCTTAGGCCAGCACTACACTTGGTGGAAACTCCGTCGCGTAAGACCCGCGACGATCGATAAATTACAAATAGCGGCCACACTACGCGGAAGATCGGTCGTTCCGTCGCGGACCGCCCGCTCTGAGCGTCTGCTCCGTCCTCCACAGACCGATCTTCCGTCGGCAGAAGATCGGCAACGCCGCATTCCATGTATTTGTATGCGACGCGCAACATTCGGCGGATAACTCGCCACTTTTTAACACCGTATAAGCGTTGGCAGTCGACTGATAATCCGCCACTGAATTTGCAGTGTTGCTGCAACGTATGGTAACGGATTGGCTGCCGCGGAAGATCGACGACGGAATTTCCGTCAAGTGTGGCGAAGGCCTTATAGTAATCCTACAAATATTATAGATGCTAAAGTTTGGGAGAATGAGTGGACGGTTGTTTGTTACTTTTTCTCGCTAGAAAGGCCGAACGGATTTGTATAAAATTTGACACATTTTAACATCGAAGCACTATGAATGATCTTATTTAATTGCCAGGAGAGTAATCGAACCTAAGCTGTAGTTTCAGCAGTGACACTTGCACCCACGAAAGCTCTCATCGAAATTTTCCACCACCCCTTATTTTAAATAAGTTATACAGGAGGCTAGCTACGTATATCGATATATATTTCTTTCGTTATAGTATCTCATCGTCATTGAATCATTATCTCCGCCCTAACTATACATCGACAAAATAACTTCATAGCACGCATGTCAGCCATGCATGTCATCATAACTAACCTATAAGCGTAGGCTGCGGCTCCTGGCTATTGCTGAGTGGCTCTTCTAGCAGTGACAGAAGAATGTTACCATCTGCTACAAAGTGACGAAGACGTCCGTGACCTAGGGCGGCCAGCCAGCGCTCGTCTAAGCGACACCATGACGATCCATTTCCGGCATTGCCAATTTGCTGCGAATGCAAACAATACTTACATACTTTGAACAACTCAAAAATCATCGTGATAAAAAGAAAGACTTACTTGTTCTAGAATTAGCATAAGAAGAGATTCGGCAGCGTCACGGACTCTCATAGATACTGGCTTTAATTCCTTTTCATCCTTCATTTTTGGGGGCTCACCCGGTTTTCCTGTTACAAAAAAAAACTGACGTGACATGGCTATAAATGTTTTCCTAATTCGAGACCAGGAATTACATATTATGGTAGCCTGGTATAGGAGTGACGATAAATTAGGACCAAGTAATTATAACAAACATGGAAGGTTATCTTTGGTAAGGTAAGGTTAACTGGGCCGTTAAGAAGATGGATGAATAAAGACTGCATGCAGCGGAGATGAGAATGTTAAGGTGGATGTGTGGAGTGACTAGAATGGACAAAATAAGAAACGAGAATATTAGAGGAAGTCTGAAAATGGCGCCAGTGACAGAAAAGCTGGAAGAGAATCGTTTGTCTTGGTATGGGCATGTGATGAGGACGGATGAAACGCATGTGACTAAAAGAGTGATGAATATGAATGTGCAGTGACAGAGGGGTAGAGGGAGACCAAAGAAAAGATGGATCGATTGTGTTTAGGCCGATATGATGGGAAAGGGAGTGAGTGGTGAGATGACGGCTGACAAGGATGAATGGAAGAAAATGACATGCTGCGCCGACTCCAAATAGATTGGGACATGGGTAGGAAGAAGATGGAAGGTTATCTATGACCTTGAATAATACTAACGGCCCTATTATGTAGCGTTACTAGGCTGCCTTTTTATACCAATTTAGAAGCTTTCTTCAGTCACACACAAGACAAAGTCAGCTTCATCGTAACCAAGACGAGGTGCTAGATAGATTGCTGGCTTGTAAAATAATAAAATATTTATTTAATTCTCCTATACAATTGTATGCAGTTTAGCAGTTTACAATTCAATAGATAGAAGGGAGACAGGAGCTCATACTAAGTTAAAAACTTGTGTCATGAGTCTCCTGGTCTCCTTCACCCGGACATATTATTATAGCCTTTAACAGTTAAGTGATTCGTATCTGGGAGTGAGCTAGATGAGTGGTTTGTGTATTGTGGGTGTGTGTGGATGTGTACGGATGTGGATGAGTGAGTGACAGTGGGTTATTACTACGTGGGTTCTTACTACTACGATGATTGAGTACTAGGCTAAGAGATAGGAGTGGCATGGTATTGGACCTTGGCTCTTGCTGCCGGAGATGCCGAGCTCGACGACCTCGAGCAGCGTGGCGGTGCAGTCGGTGTCGGCCAGCAGCGCGGGGCACAGCCAGGCGGCCAGGCACGCGTAGGCTATCATAAGAGATAGGAGTGGTATGGTATTGGACCTTGGCTCTTGCTGCCGGAGATGCCGAGCTCGACGACCTCTAGCAGCGTGGCGGTGCAGTCGGTGTCGGCCAGCAGCGCGGGGCACAGCCAGGCGGCCAGGCACGCGTAGGCTATCATAAGAGATAGGAGTGGTATGGTATTGGACCTTGGCTCTTGCTGCCGGAGATGCCGAGCTCGACGACCTCGAGCAGCGTGGCGGTGCAGTCGGTGTCAGCCAGCAGCGCGGGGCACAGCCAGGCGGCCAGGCACGCGTAGGCTATCATAAGAGATAGGAGTGGTATGGTATTGGACCTTGGCTCTTGCTGCCGGAGATGCCGAGCTCGACGACCTCGAGCAGCGTGGCGGTGCAGTCGGTGTCGGCCAGCAGCGCGGGGCACAGCCAGGCGGCCAGGCACGCGTAGGCTATCATAAGAGATAGGAGTGGTATGGTATTGGACCTTGGCTCTTGCTGCCGGAGATGCCGAGCTCGACGACCTCGAGCAGCGTGGCGGTGCAGTCGGTGTCGGCCAGCAGCGCGGGGCACAGCCAGGCGGCCAGGCACGCGTAGGCTATCATAAGAGATAGGAGTGGTATGGTATTGGACCTTGGCTCTTGCTGCCGGAGATGCCGAGCTCGACGACCTCGAGCAGCGTGGCGGTGCAGTCGGTGTCGGCCAGCAGCGCGGGGCACAGCCAGGCGGCCAGGCACGCGTAGGCTATCATAAGAGATAGGAGTGGTATGGTATTGGACCTTGGCTCTTGCTGCCGGAGATGCCGAGCTCGACGACCTCGAGCAGCGTGGCGGTGCAGTCGGTGTCGGCCAGCAGCGCGGGGCACAGCCAGGCGGCCAGGCACGCGTAGGCCGCCACCACGCACGAGTGCAGGTCGCGCGAGTGCGCCTGCGGCGGCCGGCTGCACTGCACCGTGATGTAGTCGCAGATCCACCGCACGGCGCGCTTGCGCTCTATCGCCTCTGATATACGGAAACCAAAACTCATCTATCGCCTGGTACAGTCGCAAAATAACTTGAACCAAAATGGCGGATGCGCAGTAGTCGGTTTTTAGTACATTTTGCACGCAAATGCACTGCGCAAACTTTCCCCCTTTCCGTTAGTCTTGGGTCAAGTTCTTTTGCGCGAACTATATAATTAAAACCTTTGTAGCGACATCTACCGCGCTACATACGGCACTACGACGGAAAAATCCTGAATCGCGCAAGAGAAATTTGCAATGTAACTTGCACTTAGACAACCACCCGACATAAACCGTTGGGAACCAGATCCAGCCGTCTCTAGCTGTCCGCGCCCTCCCAGCAACACCCTAAGCGGAGGTCCGAGTCCCGTTAGGGGACGCCCTGTTGTTGCTTAGTTTATAAATTGCTCCATGCTGGAGGCATTCATTGTCTAGCCAGCAAGCTCGGGAAAGTTGTAAAGATTCCCTGAACCAATAGCGTATGTCCATCTCCAAAACAAAAACAACCATAGCGCCGTGGCCCGCCAGTTTGGTCGGTCGACCCGTTTGGTCGGTGGAGCGATACACCTCGCCCTCCACATCTTCAAACCATCTTACCTTTATAACTTACCTTTTCTATGAGACTCTTATTGTAACGATAAACAAAATTGCGATAAATCGAATTTTAACTTGTTTATTTTGGGACTTACCAATTACAAATTCTAGAGAGCATGCAAAATAGAATACATAGATATAAACGGCGTGTATTACACAAAATGGTTTATATTGCTTATTTTGGGGTTCTCACTGAAAAACTAATCGAGTCTCAATTCGATTACCTAATATTGGTCGGAAGTTTGGGCAAATTAACAATACTATTATAAAATCACAGCTGACGTAGAGAGGTCGTCTGAACTAGATAATAAATGAACTACACGATACGATACTTGCTGTCAGCAGAGATGGTAAACTCAAACCTGCTGTGATGGCTCATTTTTCATAATACTATTGTAAACATTAATAATACATTTATAATTTGTGTTGCTGGTCAGAAATGGACAAGAAATTATATAATATTAATACCATTATATGTAGAGTCGTCAAGGAATTCTTAATAAGTATGGCTTTATAGCAAATCTTACCTGGTTTCGAAGAGTGCAGCTTGGCAAGTCCAGACAGCAGTTCTAGGGCTGCCAGGGAGACTTGTAGATCGCCTTTCCACGTAGATATCAAGCGGTGGCACACCAGGTATGTTGCGCGCACCACCAAAGCCGCACCTAATGCAACTCGCACGTGATAACATTTGCCAATATCTAGCAATGATATTATTTTTCTTTAATGATATCAAAGTTGTAGAGTTCTACCACCGTAAAAATTGAATCATAACCATTTTATATGGAATGAAAAGAATTAATTGGTATCATGACTGCGTCATGGCGTCCGCTTACTGCGGCAGATAGTACAAGTACGAGTTTGCAGGAAATAATTAAATACAATAAACTGCTACTGCTGTTAATCTTGATCTGTGAATCCATTTGTTGCATAGTCCATCGATATGATGCAGAAGATAAACACACACTTCAGATATACTGAATAAGTTCTCAAGAAGATACATATTAAAAACAAAAACAAATTCAACTCGAATAGAGAACACAGAAAACAAATACATTACTACTAAAATAATTCGAGATTTGGTACACTTAAAGATTTATGATCTAAAAATGAAATGTAATATGAAATCACGACAAATAAAATGGCAAGCAAAACATTAAGACATCAAAAAGCAATTTTACACACTGTCAACTTTTTACGACTTAAAGAAACTTTTTACCTTTCCATTTGAATAGTAGCAAGTAAAATTCTACCTTATAGATTTACCATCATGATTTATGATCATGATCAGACTTCGAGTCAATTTAAAAGCTTACAGTGTGTTTTCGAAGAGGGCAATATATTGATATCAATATTGTTAAAATAAAAGGTTTCTTGATTGCTGTACCACAACCTGTTATTTCGATTGAGAGCGAGGGATAGTGTTCTACAGAACAGTACGTAGCATAAGCACGAACAACTATCGAATTCGTATCGTAAAGAAATTAGTTTTTTTCTGCTACAAATCTCATACATACGAACATATTTTCACATCTGTCTCCCATTGGGGTAGGCAGAGACTACACTTGCTACGATCCTGGCACACCACTTTCGCTTCATCTACGTTCATTAATCTCCTTCTCGTATAAATTATTCTCCATTTCGATACAAATGCGTTTTCGAAAGTGTACGTGCTTGGGCTACAGCCCCTGTAGACAAGTGGTAATCTAAAGTTCGAATAGACAAACGAATAGAAACAAAATTTTGAAAAAAGATGACATATGTGCGCGCTCGATTTGTCGAAAACTTATGTCATTTGCATACATTGAGATTCTATTCTATTCGATTACCATTCATGCCACTTGTTCAGGTTCAGATACCATTATCTCGCGTTAGTTTTAGTGCGGAGTGGATAGTTTTTTACACGTCGAGCCTGAAAAATCTACGTCAATGTACTGCCCTCGGTATGCAAATCAAACGTGTATGTAATTACCGAAAACAGGCGAGGATGGGTCTAGCTCCCTAACGTCTGCGGCGAAGTCGTCGAGCGAGTGCCCCTCCGCGCTCCCCGACGCGCTGCCGCTCTCCGACCGCGCTACAACACCCGCCCAGCCCCAGCTCTTTACATGTAGTTTTTACTCTTGTTTGCTCGAACATTTGGCCTGGGGCCCAAGTCTGCTATTTCGAATGTATTAGAATGACCGTTCAATGACATAACAACTGACAAATTTCGTAGACAAAACTGTCAAAAATCAACAATTCTGAAAGCATTGACGATTTTGACATAATAAAATAGTAGACTTGGGGCCCTGATCGTGTGTACTAGACTAGTGTTATCTTGATGATGACTTTATTTCTCTTAGAAAATCATACGTTAAACACGTGATTTACTCATATATTTTGTTTGGCTCCCTAGATTAGGGTCGAGCTACACAATGACTGCTGCATGCGTGCCGTCACATTGCCTTGCATTGTAACTCACATAAATATATTTGCTACTAAGTACTGTCTGGACTTCTGAGTCAGGAAATGCCGAATCTATCCATTAAAAAAAAATTATAAAAAACATTGACCTGTAAAACTGTCCTTAAAAGATCTATTTCATCATTTATTTAAGAGGTTTTCCGCTACCATATTAATTATCATATACCAGTAACGAATCACAACGATGGAATTTCACACGATTCGAAAGTTCATAATTATGACTCCTGATCTTTTGAGCGATATTCTAAATTTAAGTAAAGTATTATAAGGCACTGTGTTTAAGTGATGTAAGATTGTAAGTAGTTTATTACCTTATTTTCTAAAACACTTAGAAAAGTTTATGTTCTTTACGATTATCGAATTTATACTGGCAATAATATACAACTGTTTTATGCAGAGATGTAATTTTCAAGTAAGCTGAATACTGATTCACAAATGTAGGCTTGCAAAATAAATGTAGCGTGTATGTGTGTGTGTGTGTGTGCTTTACGGTGATTATTACTCACATGTTTGTGATATCTTTGGTTTAGCACTTGACGTCACGAAGCAACAAGACTGGTGATAATTACATGGTGAGGCGCGATTTATAAATGATTATTCAACAATACTAACAAGATAATTATTGGCTGTTACTTGTAACTATAAAAAATAACAACATACGTTAAATAAGCTTTAAAAAAATTTCAACTACATAACTACATTTAATGGATTTTATCGCGTAATTATAACTACATTTTATAGAATTTATCGCGTAATTATAACTACATTTTATGTATTCTATCGCGTAATTATAACTACATTTTATAGATTTTATCGCGTGATTATAACTACATTTTATGGATTTTATTGGGTAATTATACGGGTAACAAAAAAAAGTACATAAAGATTTCGAAATAACACATGTTGTTAATTTTTATAGTAGTTCAGCCTAAGTTTTATAGTAGTAGCAGTAGTTCCTGTTATTTGTTTTTTAACTTGTATAAATTTTAAATAAATAAATAAATATTCTTCGACATTTTTACACAGCACCATCTAGTCCCAAACTAAGCAACTGACCTTTATAGTCGGTGCTATGCGACATAGTGGAGCCGGGCGGCGCAGCGTGCGCGTGCGCGTGCGCGTTGTGCCGCACGCACAGGTACAGCGCGCTCAGCAGCGGCACGGCCAGCGCGTCCGACGTCTCCACTTGCACGGCCGACACGCATATCAGGGATATCTTGCCGCGAGTGTAGTCGCCTAGAGTCATGCCTGCACTGAAAGGGAGGATGGTGGACCATATTCATTACACAAGAAGGCTTGTTTTTGTTCGGCAATTCCTGGGACATATCATCACCCTCCGAGCCTTTTCCCAACTACGCTGGTGTCGGCTTCTGGTCTAACCAGATGCCGTTGAATAGCAGCATTTTCAACAAAGCGACTGCCATCAGACCTCCGTAACCCAATTTCTTGGCTATACAGATATTCGGAGGATAGACTGGTTGGGCTAGGCCTGAGTTTCTGACTACCACTAACAATTATCAAAGATGTTCGTATGACAACCGGGACCGACTGCCTTACGTGATTTCCGAGGCACGGAGTTGTCTCGATGTATTAATAATGATCACCCATCCACACACTGACCGCGGCGAGCGCAGCTTAACCTTACAGATCAGTTGATCAGGTTAGGTATTTATACTTAGCCACGAACCCCTTAAATTCTTGTGACATAATGACGAAATATATTTTCTCGCGTCTTCTCCGCGTTGTAGCACGTTTAGATTAAAATAATGATTAGTTATTTTACAAAATCTATACCTACCTACGTAAATTCTCATTTCTGAGGATAAAAATATTAATCTGTTTGTCAAGTCATTATATGGGTCAGTCATTGAACATATTTTTTTCTGCTATGTTAACGAAGATGATAACATAATACGTACTACTCATTACAACCGGGGAACTCGGGTACAGGCAATCCTCTATAATGATAGGGGAACGCGACGAGCGACAGTAGAGCGCTGATGGCCGCCTTGCGAAGCTCCCTCTTGTCTATATTGCCGCACTCCAGCTTGGGCTCCCGCTCTGACAGGATCTGGTCCAAGGCCGTTATGAAGTCCGGCACCAGGACTAACACGCCATCCAGGTCTAATCTAGAAACGAATATGAGATGTGACCTTTTAAATCTTAAACAGTCTAGTGAAAATACGATCCTATCAAGGTTTGCTTCAATTTCGCCGCTGACCGCATTTCGGTGAAATTGACTCTTAATTATTACATAACATAATCAATCGCGTCTATAACTACATTCAATGGATTTTATCGCGTAATTATAATTACATTATAATTAACAATTACGCAGGTCTGCTGGGAGAGATTTCTTTAGAAATAAGCAGCACCTTTGTACTCATTAGTCCTTAGTTTTTTTAAGTTTCATTGTTATGTTGTGTGCATAAATAAATAAGTACATTTAATGTATTTTTATCGCGTAATTATAACTACATTTTATGGATTTTTATCGCGTAATTATAACTACATGTTATGGATTTTTATCGCGTAATTATAACTACACCTTATGGATTTTATCGAGTAATTATAACTAAATTTTATAGATTTTAATCACGTGTTATAACTACATTTTATGTATTTATAATTATTACATAACATAATCAACCCATTACATTGTCCTACTGCTGGGCACTGGTCTCCTCCTGGCGCAGTGCGGCCAGCGCGCGCGCCAGGTACGGCGCCAGCACCTCCTCGCGGCACTGCTCGAGCATGGCAGGCTGTACCTGAACATGTCGGGCGCGTTGAGCACGACGGCGGCGGCGGTGGCGGGGTCCTGCAGGCCGCGGCGCAGTGCGGCCAGCGCGCGCGCCAGGTACGGCGCCAGCACCTCCTCGCGGCACTGCTCGAGCATGGCAGGCTGTACCTGAACATGTCGGGCGCGTTGAGCACGACGGCGGCGGCGGTGGCGGGGTCCTGCAGGCCGCGGCGCAGTGCGGCCAGCGCGCGCGCCAGGTACGGCGCCAGCACCTCCTCGCGGCACTGCTCGAGCATGGCAGGCTGTACCTGAACATGTCGGGCGCGTTGAGCACGACGGCGGCGGCGGTGGCGGGGTCCTGCAGGCCGCGGCGCAGTGCGGCCAGCGCGCGCGCCAGGTACGGCGCCAGCACCTCCTCGCGGCACTGCTCGAGCATGGCAGGCTGTACCTGAACATGTCGGGCGCGTTGAGCACGACGGCGGCGGCGGTGGCGGGGTCCTGCAGGCCGCGGCGCAGTGCGGCCAGCGCGCGCGCCAGGTACGGCGCCAGCACCTCCTCGCGGCACTGCTCGAGCATGGCAGGCTGTACCTGAACATGTCGGGCGCGTTGAGCACGACGGCGGCGGCGGTGGCGGGGTCCTGCAGGCCGCGGCGCAGTGCGGCCAGCGCGCGCGCCAGGTACGGCGCCAGCACCTCCTCGCGGCACTGCTCGAGCATGGCAGGCTGTACCTGAACATGTCGGGCGCGTTGAGCACGACGGCGGCGGCGGTGGCGGGGTCCTGCAGGCCGCGGCGCAGTGCGGCCAGCGCGCGCGCCAGGTACGGCGCCAGCACCTCCTCGCGGCACTGCTCGAGCATGGCAGGCTGTACCTGAACATGTCGGGCGCGTTGAGCACGACGGCGGCGGCGGTGGCGGGGTCCTGCAGGCCGCGGCGCAGTGCGGCCAGCGCGCGCGCCAGGTACGGCGCCAGCACCTCCTCGCGGCACTGCTCGAGCATGGCAGGCTGTACCTGAACATGTCGGGCGCGTTGAGCACGACGGCGGCGGCGGTGGCGGGGTCCTGCAGGCCGCGGCGCAGTGCGGCCAGCGCGCGCGCCAGGTACGGCGCCAGCACCTCCTCGCGGCACTGCTCGAGCATGGCAGGCTGTACCTGAACATGTCGGGCGCGTTGAGCACGACGGCGGCGGCGGTGGCGGGGTCCTGCAGGCCGCGGCGCAGTGCGGCCAGCGCGCGCGCCAGGTACGGCGCCAGCACCTCCTCGCGGCACTGCTTCGAGCACACCACGCGGCACAGCGTGCCCAGCGCCTCCGCACGACCTGAACAACACATACACTTGCTAACCATAATATGTAAACAACACAGTCTACACAGTACACAAAGACCTTCCTAACGTCCGTTTAAGTCAAATCGGTTGTACAGTCAGCGCCGAAAGTCGCTGAACACGATTAACGAAAAGTTAGTACCAGTTTTCTTATATGCAGAAAACTGGTACTAACTTCTCAGGTCAGAATTTTTTGGTTAGTAATGATGTAAAAACGTTTTGAAGATTGCATCGTGTTCAGCAACTTTTGGCGCTGACTGTACATAGCAAACATTAAAAATTAAAGAATTTTTCAAGTAGTATACAAGTTGTCCCAGAAATCAATGTCAAACCAGAAACGGGCAATAGGGCAAGTCGTCACAGTTATTAGAAAAATATGAAAATCGGTTATGTACAGTCAGCTGCAATGAAATGTATACAAAAACAAGATTTCAAATTCATATCAACACACTACATTCCAAAAGAAACTATACAAGCTGTGCTTCAAAATGATATAACCATCATATTGTGTCAGAATTAAGTACACGGTTTTATCAATGAATTGTAAACTAATCTCAATCAAATACATATAAGTGTACACGTTTCATGTCATAATTTATAAAAAAATATTTCTGTAAATAAGTTTGTATACATTTCATTGCAGCTGACTGTACTTTTCAAATTATGAGGATTCAAAGATAAACGTTAAAAACTAACACCCTGTGATGACCTTTCAAGTCCTGTGACTACAAATATTAACCTTTCGTCGGGTTTTTTCCTTTCATGTAACCATGAATAACCCTTCTGTAAATTAGTGAAAACATAACTGCCTCAGTTTTTAAAAAAAATATAGATTTTTGTCCAACATTTTCACTAATTCAAAATATTACATCAGCCAACTTTAACCAACTACTGGAAAAAAATTTACTACACTATTTTGGCACGTAACTTTTAAATATGGCGCGTTTAGTCTGGATTCCAAAATGGAATGACACTTAACTAAAGTACTTATAAAGCCTACTTAAAACACACCTTGAATGGCATAGACCAAGATATTATAGTATCAATTTACCTGGCTGATAGCTGAGCATATTCAGTTTATACGTCGCGTCTGACAGTGATGGAGGCGGTGGCGTGCCTTCTGTACGTTCTGAAACCATGACCACTATAAATATTGGCCTTCATCTAATTGAGAGATGAAGTTATAGCTAGCTGTAACAAGATCTCTTATTGATGAACTTCTTTTCAGGATAACTCAATCAACCGTAATAATATTATAAATGCAAGTTTGTGAGGATGGATACATGGATAGATGGATGGATGTTTATTACTCTTTCACGCCGACGGCTGAACGGATCTGGATAAAATTTAGCTTATAGTCTCAAATAACTACGTTTTATATAGGTTGGACCCAATTCTGAATACCACGCAAACGTAGTCGCGGGCTTAAGTTAGTTATTTACTTAAGGACGACGACACACTGTGCGTCAAGATCTTATATTACTGCAAAACAGCAGATATTTTGATAAATCGTCCCTAATCCTTAAAAAGTTAAGAAATGTTACGGTTTACGGTTTAAGACATTTATTTCTCAAAACAGAATACAATAATTCACTTACATTGAGAAACACTAGATTATTAAAGATTAAGTGATCGGTGCGCAGCGAGAACATACGACCAGATCATAATTTATATATTGTATTGTTAGTAATTATTTTAGTTAGACTATATTAGTACCTAATACATTCGTAATCTTGAGTAGGTGGGTAAATACTTAATTTTTTCTTACTTGTAATGTAGGTAGTCTAAGAATAGAATAAAGGTGTGTGCGTTGCGGCCAGTAACAAAAGGGGGTCTGCATCACGTATCGCAATGCAGTTCCTATAACAGTTTTATATGATAGCAATTGATGGCAATTATAAACTATTTTTAGTGATGTAGAATTTTAATTTTTTTTTAAATAGAAGAAGTGATTGGATATCTTTGATATCTTTTGGTAAACTGTTATAAATTTTTGCGCCCTCATATCTGATATTCTTGGTTCCGTGATTGGTTCGTGGTTTGAGTAAACAGATATTATTAGCATTTCTCATTAATCGGGTTTGGGTTTGCGCTTTTTTAATGAAAATAATTTGGGAACGTTTATTTTTTGTTAATATTTTTCTAATCAATAGACACGTATGGAATTTGTACTTTTGGTTTAGTGTCATTAATTTAGTTTTATGGTAGACTGTGGTTGTTGGTGTCAAGTAGTTTAGATGGAAAAGTAGTTTTATAATTTTATTTTGGGTCGTTTGTAATTGCATCAAATTGCTTTTAGCGGCGGAGCCCCACACCTCAATTAAATAAGTAAGGTGAGATTTAATAAGGGAGTTATATATTATATATCTTACCGATTTAGGAAAACAACGCACTGTTACCATAAGTATACACTGTTAGAACAGTAGGTCCTAACAGAACATTTGGTGTAAGAAAAAGACGGAAGTATGTTTGTACTTACGCTGAATGTTGTAAGTGGGTGTAGTTCCTATGAGGGCCGCTTCGAACAACCACTCCCCAAACAAATGAAGGATGGAGTTCACTTTTGGCCGCAGAGGAGTCAGCGGAGGCTTTTCAGACTCGCCCACTGTACAATAATAGGTAAATCATGGGTAAATTATATTTATTTCTGAAAGTCTATCTTTTACAGAAAAAATTACACGATTTCAATTCCAATTGACGACCTCCAAAATGAAATGCTTAAACAAAATCAAAGATACACTATCTCCTTTCTCCCACAGGGATAGGCAGAGCTTATAATACTTCTTTTCCCTCTACCACATTCATTAATACGCGCTGGTTGCAAGTAGGTACTACCCACCTGACCATTTTGAAGGACCTCGCCAATTAAGGCTGATCGTTCACCTGAGCGCGCCAAATTCGAATTTCAATTGGTTTTTAGCAATTTGTAAATCTATAACACATTCTAGATTCATAGTACTTGTAATTGCGACAATATCCACAACTGAGAACTAAAACGTTTGCTTAAAAATCCTTATCAAGCCAAAAACTTGCCTAAAACTGTACCAACGGCCGAAATTGACGATTTACTTTGCTTTTAGCTACAATAACGATTTTTAAGGAAAGGTTTCAATTCTCAGCTGTGGATAGTGTATAGTTACCTAATGTCACAATTACTACTGCCATGAACAAGCTGGTAATACAACCTACCGCTGCTTGAAAAATTTTATGCTTAAGCGCCTTCAGGCCGAGTTCACATTTATTGTGAATGGGATCAAAATCATATTCCCTACATAATCATTGAAGTTTCTGCTTGCGCGCACAATATAACTGTTCTGCCTATAGATCGAAGATGTATCAGGTACACATATGGGTGAGTTAAAACAAACTACTTGGTACAAACATTTTACCGGTATGTTTTATAGACGTTTACCTTGCGACGAGATGGAGTTGGGCGGGGTGGTGGGCGCGACGCTTGGTGGCCGGCTGCTCGTCAGACCGATGAGGGATGTGCGTGGAGTACCTGTGATGTTCACGGATGTAGAAATACCATACGAAATATAGAGCTGTATGGTCTAAAATGATTACATACTGGCTTTCTCCGGGAATTTCTTTTGTGTGAACACAAAAAATCATACCTATAACCTATGTCACTCGAGGAGAGCGTAACTTTTCATCTGAATTTTTTGAATCGGATCTGTAGTTCCAGAGATAGAACTTTACCTTTGAATAATATTATTGTAGTCTTCACTATTGTTTACTTTTTCACTTTGTAATTTAAAAGCAGTCACCACTGTAGACTGCAGGAACTATGTCGTTTATATTAAGATGAGGATTAAGGCAAACTGCGTTTCAAGGATCTTTTCTTACAATCGCAAACTATTTTATTTTGGTAATTTATTAGGCAGTCAATTTGTAGCATTTAGTAACTGTATTGCGTAGTTGCTAAGTAAATTGTAATAGAGTATATTTTTGATTATTTTTTTATTTAACAAGGTTATTTACCTTAATTTATATCAAACATCAAAATATTTTTTTTTATTGTTCTACAACTTTTTTATTGATCTGTTTTAGGTAAAAAACAAATGCTACTCTTTGTAGTTTTCTGTTGCATTTTCCATGCTAAGGTTATAAAGTAATTTTAGTGAAGGAAAAATTCACTTTAATAGCGGTCACTGACGTCACGAATTTAAGTCTTAAAAGACTTAAATTCAGAATGTAAATGCAATTTTCGATATAGCGGCTGTGATTCGCGGTGGCGTAGTATCTAACCAGAAGTCGCAGGTTCGAATCCCGCCCTCAGTAGTTTTTCCTTGACCAAAATAACAAATGCTAAAGACAAAAGAATGGATACTGCAAATCACAAAAGAAAAGAACGCATTTCAAAAAAAAAACTTATGTACACCGTAAGAAATGGAAGTTGTAAAGCGATAGATATCAAACCAAACAAAAAACTCACCACACACATTGAAAGTGCTAACTTTAAACAAGTGCTTAAAAATGGCATAACGTAGAATACCTAAATGAAAATAAGGCGATATCCTTGCGCAAGTTTAGGCATAAAGTGTGCTGGAAGTTTATGCAAAAATCTTCTCGCACACGATACTAAAGTTAGGTACGGTGTAAGTCAACACTTGCGGAAGTATATCATAACATGTGCAATGGCTTCACTACTTTAACCAACCAACACTAGTATGTATCTACTCTAAGGGCCACTTGCACCAACTTTTTAAATATGTTTAAATTGAATTTAAACACAATTTTTCATAGAAATTTCGTGTTTAAATACAATTTAAATACATTTAAAAGTTGGTGCAAGTGGGCCTAAAACTTCAATAGCTTAATATAAATAATAATATTTTACAAGTTTGTTCAAATTACTTTTCTACAACTATTATCTAGACTAGAAGTCTAGCTAGAGTATAGTTACAGTTTGAGACCATAAGTAAACCGATTAAACAGTTGTGTTTCAGAATGACTCATAAACAATCATACGCTAACAAAACTGTATAGTACACAATAATTATCAGTCTCCTTCCAGTCTCCGTTTTTAAATGGTATGAAATTGCTGGTAAACAGCGATAAATGATACTGTGCAGACACTTTTACTTACAAGCCACTGCAGTTTAAAATTGTTAATTGGCCCTATAGTGAAAATCGGTTTACTGATGGTGTCAGTTCGCTGTTATCACGTATATCTTACTTCGTTCGGGCAGCTTGTCGCGCGGCCTGGCGGCGGACACGCTGAAGGACTTGGCGAGGCGGCGGTGCGCGGGGGGCGTGAGCTCGGCCTCGTCGCCCGCCTCGCCCGCGCCCGCCCCCGCGCCCGGCCCCGCCCCCGCGCCCGCCCACCAGCGTTCCGGGCCCCGCCCTGAACCGCCCACCCACACACTACTATGTTACACTACACGATACACATGCCCACGTACTCCAAGCACACGCTTCATTCATAAACATCTCAACACTTTCATATGTATCTGACAGTGGTAACAATAATACTGTCTTTATGAACCCAAAAGTTAATTTTAGTTTTTAATTACTAATCTCCTTTTTATGGAACAAGTATAATCTAAGAGACAGTTAATGTGTAATATTTAGTGCTGTCTCAGTTTATTAGGATAAAAATTATAAAGACGGATATGTAAGATACGAAGAGTTTAATACAAATGTCTAGAGATGTATAGAATGAAACATATGCATATTGCATCTCTCAAAATTCCGGAAGTAAACAAATGGATTGCTCAAAGTCAAATGTTTTATTTCAATTAGAACATTGAATTGTACTTTAGAAAACTCAAAAAAGTTTTACTCCTTGATACGGTGATGCCAAATAAGATTATAATCATTCATTATGATTAAATAATTTGCATAATCACCACATTTGTTTACTACTGGGATAATCAGGCATATAAGTAGGTACAGTCACGGGCACAGGGATGTATACACTTATTTCTGACACTTAGGCGAATATTAGATATTGAAATAAAACTACTTACTTTTTACAGATTTTAACGTAAAAGGTAGTTCCATTTCAATGTATACACTTGGCAAAAGTCAAAAGCTTCATTGAAATTTAATGGTGTTATTAATACAACATATTCCAATGCTTTATATAATAATATTGGTAATGTCTCCAAGCTTTCAATGGTCATTTCACGAAAAAATGGCTTTTTAATATTAAGTACTTAAGTGTATACATATTTATGCTCGTGACTGTACCTAAAAGTGTATGATATAATAATTGTGTCCACTTTATTTATACAACAAATAAAACTGTGGTATACCAATATTACTTGATAATAACAACCCTACAGACAAAATTATCTCTTTAATCCGTAGTGGGATTACTCTGCAGTTTACTATAAAATTATTATTTGAGACCTTATTTATCAGTTGAAGAACTCTTTTGGTTGATATTATGAGTATTGATATATATATTCATTAAACAACCTGCAATAAAACTACAATAGATCAAATTTTTAATTCTGCATGAGCTCTAAATCTTTTTTATTCAGTCAAGAAATTGGTATGCCACCCGACATTTGAATGTCACAAAAAAATAACTTACAGAAATACCAATATATTAAAACAAATGCCTTAGTTATCGTAAAAAGAAATAGAGCATTTTTAGGCAGAGAACTATAATTTTATAGTAAGGAAAGTGAAGAAATTAAGACATAACCATATAAATAGAAAACTTAAATGAGTTTGTATGTTAGCATACTGTGTAAAAATAAAACAACACAAAAAAAAACTAAACCAAAAGTAAATGCATGTATTTTCATAGAAGATTGCTTTTAGATCCACAACCCTATGACTAGAAAGCCTCATTAGTACTTATTTAATTACTATCTAAATACGTGCCCACACCTGTCTTACAGGCAGCGCCGACTGGCCGACTTCCGGCGAAGCCACTGATTTTGATATCAATTAAAATTCAGCTTTAACTACCTTGAAACAAGGCTTCAATTGGAGTAGTGAAATAAAATCAAACTGGGCGTGGAACTATTTCACTATACACATTTTGTGCCGTATGTGCAAGTTTATAAAGTTGAATTTTATTGATATTGATTTGGTGGCTTCACTTTCAATCGACCAGTGTGGGCTGATTTCTACTGATTGTGCTATATTTATATCTCAAGATATAGTTTCTCTCAAAGCAATGGCTATTTAATATCGTGCCAATATTTTACATTACAATATCTACATTGCAACCGGACTGAAGTTGTATGCTATTGGAAATACCCTCCCTAAATTGTTATCGTGAATTTGGATAGAAAATTACCCATTTACTTTATGTACCACTATCTGTACCCAAATAATTATATACGCTGCTGGGTACAAGTAGTGTAAAAGTAGGTATGTATCTACTTATCCAGTATAACTGGCCTCTCAATCTATATGTAAATGTATCTGTTGAAGAAATATATTAGGATACCCAAAAAACACTATATTTCGTATGAATGGAATTTTATTGCAACGGCAAAACTAATAACAGAAAACCTCCTCATTTACTCCATAATATTACTATATTTTTTTAAGGTTAATCTGAAAATACTAGCCGTATGTAAGTACTTATCTACGGAACCAACACACCCACACCACTATAAAATATGGAGTACATACCGAGGAATGCGTCAACGTGCGCGGCTATGCCTTTCATGGCTTTATGGAAAATGGACGGGAGAGCTTGCAGGCACGGATGCTGGCTCGGGTCCCGACTACCCTCGTCTTGAGTGATCGAATACTGTGGAGGAAGCTTTATGAAAATATACTAACATAGCAGATGATCATGCTTGTACTTTCCGAGACGTTAAGCAGAGGTGTACTAGCGTACATTCACAGTTGATCGGTATGTTAAGGTCCCATGTGCCATTAACCAGACAAAAAGACGAATACCGAGTTGCTTTTGACTTTAAATTTTATAGAAATACCCAATAATACTTTGCTCGAACTGAGGATCATATCCAAGACCTCAAGCTCAACTTGTAACTTAACTCGTCAACCTACTAGACGATGTTAAGCCGCGAGAATCCTAAATCCCGCAAATCCAGCTTTAGCTCACAACTCCAGCTTTAGGTCACGAATGTTGCTTTAGCTCACAACTCCAGCTTTAGCTCACGAATGTTGCTTTAGCTCACAACTCCAGCTTTAGCTCACGAATGTTGCTTTAGCTCACAACTCCAGCTTTAGCTCACGAATGTTGCTTTAGCTCACAACTCCAGCTTTAGCTCACGAATGTTGCTTTAGCTCACAACTCCAGCTTTAGCTCACGAATGTTGCTTTAGCTCACAACTCCAGCTTTAGCTCACGAATGTTGCTTTAGCTCACAACTCCAGCTTTAGCTCACGAATGTTGCTTTAGCTCACAACTCCAGCTTTAGCTCACGAATGTTGCTTTAGCTCACAACTCCAGCTTTAGCTCACGAATCTTGCTTTAGCTCACAACTCCAGCTTTAGCTCACGAATGTTGCTTTAGCTCACAACTCCAGCTTTAGCTCACGAATGTTGCTTTAGCTCACGAATGTTGCTTTAGCTCACAACTCCAGCTTTAGCTCACGAATGTTGCTTTAGCTCACAACTCCAGCTTTAGCTCACGAATGTTGCTTTAGCTCACAATTCCAGCTTTAGCTCACGAATGTTGCTTTAGCTCACAATTCCAGCTTTAGCTCACGAATGTAGCTTTAGCCCACAACTTCAGCTTTAGCTCACGAATCTTGCTTTAGCTCACAACTTCACCTTGAGCTCACAATTCCAGCTTTAGCTCACAAATCTTGCTTTAGCTCACAACTCCAGCTTTAGCTCACGAATGTTGCTTTAGCTCACAATTCCAGCTTTAGCTCACGAATGTCGCTTTAGCCCACAACATTCTAGACGCACCTAAATTCTAGAGGCGCGAAATTAACTCCGATAACATAGTTTGGAGTGGCTTATAACCAGTGGGATAATAAGGTCTGTGGATGATGTTTACAGGATGACAATCGGATATGCATGGCTGTGTGCAAACCTGCAAGAAGTCAGGCGTCTGGCTGATGACATGAGGGCGGCACAAGTCCACAGGGTTACCGATGGTGTGCAGTATGCGGTACCAACTCTGCATCACCGCTTCCGCGCTCATATCGGCAGGTATTAGGTTGGCGTCCTCTTCACCTGTATCAAAAAATAATTTTGCAAGTATTTCCGAAAATTAAGTACAATATTTTGATCTGGAGTCTAATTAATAATTCTGCAGTTTATATACAACGTGAAATGTTAGTTGTCTTAGAGCCGAAAGGGCGTCGTTGTGAATCTTTATGAATATATTTTTCTATGGGACCTACCCTGAAATGTGAATAAAAAGTACGAAAAGATTGTATGGCCTTCCAAGCTCGCGTACATGGAGATACACACAAGGGGATGGCCTCTTCCAGACCAGGATGAACAAATACACAGAAGGCGGTTTCATATCGTTTAAGTATATTAAAAACTTATTAATAAGTTACTTTATGTGGTAAGACTCACTGATGGGCATGACGGGGAAGAGCGGCCCGTACATGTGCTTGAGCAGGCGCGCCGTGAGGCACAGCGAGGCGCGAGACCACTGCTCCACCAGCGGCGCCCGGTGGCGCCACCGCACGCACTGCTCGCGCAGCGTGCGCCACAGCGGCGGCGCCGGGAAGCACCTGCAGTGCACCGCCACATCATACACTACTACATACGAGACCACTGCTCCACAGCGGCGCCCGGTGGCGCCACCGCACGCACTGCTCGCGCAGCGTGCGCCACAGCGGCGGCGCCGGGAAGCACCTGCAGTGCACCGCCACATCATACACTACTACATACGAGACCACTGCTCCACAGCGGCGCCCGGTGGCGCCACCGCACGCACTGCTCGCGCAGCGTGCGCCACAGCGGCGGCGCCGGGAAGCACCTGCAGTGCACCGCCACATCATACACTACTACATACGAGACCACTGCTCCACAGCGGCGCCCGGTGGCGCCACCGCACGCACTGCTCGCGCAGCGTGCGCCACAGCGGCGGCGCCGGGAAGCACCTGCAGTGCACCGCCACATCATACACTACTACATACGAGACCACTGCTCCACAGCGGCGCCCGGTGGCGCCACCGCGCGCACTGCTCGCGCAGCGTGCGCCACAGCGGCGGCGCCGGGAAGCACCTGCAGTGCACCGCCACATCATACACTACTACATACGAGACCACTGCTCCACAGCGGCGCCCGGTGGCGCCACCGCACGCACTGCTCGCGCAGCGTGCGCCACAGCGGCGGCGCCGGGAAGCACCTGCAGTGCACCGCCACATCATACACTACTACATACGAGACCACTGCTCCACAGCGGCGCCCGGTGGCGCCACCGCACGCACTGCTCGCGCAGCGTGCGCCACAGCGGCGGCGCCGGGAAGCACCTGCAGTGCACCGCCACATCATACACTACTACATACGAGACCACTGCTCCACAGCGGCGCCCGGTGGCGCCACCGCACGCACTGCTCGCGCAGCGTGCGCCACAGCGGCGGCGCCGGGAAGCACCTGCAGTGCACCGCCACATCATACACTACTACATACGAGACCACTGCTCCACAGCGGCGCCCGGTGGCGCCACCGCACGCACTGCTCGCGCAGCGTGCGCCACAGCGGCGGCGCCGGGAAGCACCTGCAGTGCACCGCCACATCATACACTACTACATACGAGACCACTGCTCCACAGCGGCGCCCGGTGGCGCCACCGCACGCACTGCTCGCGCAGCGTGCGCCACAGCGGCGGCGCCGGGAAGCACCTGCAGTGCACCGCCACATCATACACTACTACATACGAGACCACTGCTCCACAGCGGCGCCCGGTGGCGCCACCGCACGCACTGCTCGCGCAGCGTGCGCCACAGCGGCGGCGCCGGGAAGCACCTGCAGTGCACCGCCACATCATACACTACTACATACGAGACCACTGCTCCACAGCGGCGCCCGGTGGCGCCACCGCACGCACTGCTCGCGCAGCGTGCGCCACAGCGGCGGCGCCGGGAAGCACCTGCAGTGCACCGCCACATCATACACTACTACATACGAGACCACTGCTCCACAGCGGCGCCCGGTGGCGCCACCGCACGCACTGCTCGCGCAGCGTGCGCCACAGCGGCGGCGCCGGGAAGCACCTGCAGTGCACCGCCACATCATACACTACTACATACGAGACCACTGCTCCACAGCGGCACCCGGTGGCGCCGAAATTGCATTTGTTCAAAGCCAAAATAATAAAACATTGTGATTCCGATACTACTTAACATGAAAGAGTAATAAGATACACTCATAATCGGTACTCTGTGGGGTCCTTTTGCGTCACAACATTCTCGAGCTCCATGAATATTATTCGAGTGTAGCTGATGATGATAGCTGTCAGATCGTACTCACCGGTGACACGCCAGTATCCACACCTCGAACAGTACGCACAGCACTCTCTCGCAGAGCTGCTCGGCGGCGGAGTGGTGCGGCGCGGGCGGCGACAGCAGCGCCGACGCGGCGGCCAGCAGCAGCAGCAGCAGCGAGCGCCACTCCTTAGGCCCCAGGGCTCCTCCGTCCGCCAGCGCGCGGGCCAGACGGAGTACCCGGTGACAAAGTACTGCCTGCTTGCTGATTAGATCTCCACCTATAATTTGTATATGGTTTATTTGTATATTGTTATATGGTAGTCAGTGGCGTAGCGTGTCTTGTCGGGGTATAAAAAAATTGCTTGGAGGCCCTTATATGGGGGTAAAGATTTTTCACAAAAGAAAAAAAATATTGTGAAAAGAAATATTTATTTATCATAACATAATTTAACCATTTTACAAATAAAAATCATATTTTAAATATTCACTCTCCTTGCCTTTTTTTCGGCAAACTGATTTATTATAGATTTTTTTCCTTACACACTTTGGGGGCCCCCCTGGCCCGGGGGCCCCGTATAATTGATACGGCAGATACGGCGGTAGCTACGGCCCTGATGGTAGTGCGTGCAGTGACGACACTACGGTCTTGCGAACTCTCTCCACTATCCCTATTTCGCAATATCTAGTTTTCCAAAAAGATTTAACAAAATATTTTCATTTTAATTAAATAGTTTTCTTAAATAGTTAAGAGACGAAATATTATTTGCAGAATTCACTTACCCAATTCCATTTGATATATGAATGTGAGAGCTTGTAAAATAAATAATAAGTTGTTTGTAAAACTAACAAATTTTGATGATAAAACTGTACCGCCTTATATGTATCCCCAAAACATTACGAATTTATGACCAACCAACAATGGGAGAGCCATGCTTCGGCACGAATGGGCCGGCTCGACCGGAATGATACCACGGCCTCACAGAAAACCAGCGTGAAACAACGCGTGCGTTGTGTTTCGGCGAGTGAGTGAGGTTACTGGAGGCCCAAACACTTTTAAAAGGCGGGCAACGCACTTGCGACTCCTCTGGTGTTGCGGGTGTCCATGGGCGGCGGTTATCGCTTACCATCAGGTGATCCGTCTACTCGTTTGCCTATTCCTTTTTATTAGCATGATGACAGAAGATTGATAGGTGTACTTACTCTCATTGGGCCTGGGTACGAACAAGTTCTGCAGATGGCGCAGTATCTTCCTGGCGTAGTAGTGCGGCGCGCGCGCCACGGGCGGCGGCAGCGCGGGCGGCGGCGGCATGGCGGGCGGCGGCGGCGCGGGCGCCAGCAGCGGCGCCAGCCACGCGCAGCACACGCGCACGCAGTCGCGCAGCGCCTCGTGCTCCTGCAGCGGCAGCGACAGCCCGAACCGGATCACCTCCAGCACCCACTCCACCTGCACACAAAACATTATTATTCATTTACTAGCGACCCGCCCCGCCGTCGCAATGCCATAGGCAGGGCCGTCTTTAACGTGTTGGAGTGGACGCCTTGGGCACGGGGATAAATGACAATGTTATGTCAGGGAATTATAAACAAAAACTAAAGGAGTGAAAAGTGGGGGGGCCCCTTAGATCGCGGGGCCCTGGAATGGAAAAGCGGGTCCTGGCCATAGGTACATATAAACTGTCCTCTTGAATCTCACACACTATCAATGAAAAAAAACGCATCAAACCCGTTGCGTATTTTTTAAGATCTAAGCATACATAGGGACATACAGACAGTGGGAAGAGACTTTGTTTTATACTATGTAGTGAATCATGACTCTTCTTACTTCTGCATTTTATATACATATAAACATCTCAGATTACCTAGAAAGTACTTTCTGGATTACGTATAAAACCTTAACAGGTGTTATTTTATGTTTAAATGTCATGTAGGTACAAAATATACTTTTTAAATAAGTTTAGGTACTAATTATCAAAGATAACATAGCAAAATACATCCATATGTTTGTCAAAAACTGCAAATTCATATGGACCAGTTCAACTACAAACCATGACATTTGGCAACATGACATTTGTAGTTATAATTGTGGATAGCTCTGTGTATGAAGAGATTCCCTACATACCTCAGCATCAGTAGTCAGAGGGCTGGGTTCATGTGAGGCTAGCTGTTTGACCACAGCTAGCACAACATCCCGACCACCGACCGCACCCAACACCCCCTGCCCTCCTCCCTCTAGTGGCAGCGAACTCCATTCTGAATACATGCCGCCACTATCTTTGCTCTGTTAATAAAAATTACATCTAAAGTTAATCAATCTGACATTCACTAGTACTTCCACTTCGTCTCTTACTTAAATATACAATACACTACATAAATATTTAACAATGTCAATATTTACAAATATCGAAACTAGTCTTGACTGTTGACAAAGTGATGTTTTTAATGAACACAAGTTGAATCATTGTTGCGCTATGGAGTTTACAAACTAAAATAATACTTTTCAGCTCACATGCTCACTTAGGCCTACTAAATCTTTTGCAAACAATAATTTCATCATCATTGCTATGTTGTTATCACATACCAGCATCATTGCTAACTCCATAATGTACTTATTAATGGCACAATGGAATAACACATCATTATCAGCCTTCCTCTGCGGAATATAGGCCTCCGCCAATATGCACCATTTAACACTGTCCTCATCTTAAAGCATCCAGCTTCCGCAAGCAACTTTTTGTTGCTCATTACTCCTGGAATTACATAGCTGCAATACTATAAGCAAAGCAATGTTTTAATATATAATTTAAGCAAAGGTTTTAATACCAAGTTGTGTATGACTATGTTGAAGATTTAATATAATTTATTTTAAAAGAGTGTCCATGGAGTTTCTTGCTGGATTCTTCTCCATAGCATCAACCTTTAGGAACCATGCAACTAGAATCATAACATTTCATAAACACTTGTAAAAGCTTATTTGAAATAAAAACATTTAAACTCGTTCTTGCATGAGAACAATAAAAAACTGGAGAGGAAAAATTGAAAGCAAGTGAAGTCCTTTGGACTTGAAGGAAAGGAAGGAAGTAGTAGACCAAGGTGAACTTTATATGTTAACAGTGGTAATCAATACATATCAAAGGGGCAAATAGATTGCAAAGTATAGAAAACAATGTTGGTCCACCAACAAAAGCTAAGCTCATAAATTACATAGAAAAGTAAAATCATTGAAATAATTTGTAAGTAGTAGACATTGAATGACTGCCTCATTAGTCTAGTGGTCCAATTAGCAACTGCTGTTGCGATGCTAGAGGTTCTGGGTTGGATTCGGTGGTCAAGCAAATGTGTTATTGGGTTGTTCTATAAAATTCTCAGCAGCAGCTCAGAGTTTGGAACTTATGCCTGGTTAATGGCTATAGGCAACCCCCCCTAATAGATACATCAGATACATGGGACCTAAACATACCGGTAAACTATAGGTGTACATTAATACGAGGTGCCATCCTTGTTGTCAGGCTTTGGTGCAGTGTATAGACTTTTGAGTTAGAAGCACAAATATCCAGGGCCCTAAGTGAAGGCGGTATCATAGAATTCTTTTTCCTGGTTCAATATTACTACGCCCTGATAATTAATATGCACAATAATCTAATTTTTACAGGTTTACCTGGTTGTTAACTCTGTTGAAGATGCTCACATTCATATATAACACTTAACGGTACCCTTTATAACGGGTCACTAACGGCCACCAAATAGAATTCACAAAGACTTAATCAATATTTTCAGTAAATTAAAAAATAATAATCATTAGATTTACTGGACAGACAACAAAACTAATCAGTATTTAATATAAACATTTCCCTGAGGCTGAAAATCAACTTTGACTTTACGAGTTTACGTTACTACGACTACGTAACGCTAACAGGCTAACTTTTGTCGTACGTGAAGCGAAAAGGCATATATAACTATTTGTCAGACTAAAAGAGATAGAGATAGGAATGGAAATAATTAGTATTGAATTGAATGAAGGAGGCGTTTTCAAAAAAACTTTTAGCTGTCAGAATTTCAGAAATGTCAGAGCAGAGCACAGACTAATAAGAGATACTACTATGAGTGGAGTACAAGAAAAATGAGTGATTCACAGAGCAGTACACAGTCAATCTCAATTAACAGGTCAGATATTATCTGTGTCTATCCAAATACGTATCGATCCAGGTTACGTTTTTTAATTAATTTATTTTTTTATACTTTGTGTACATAAATGTGTACAAAGGCGGTCTTAATGCCTTAGGCATTTTCTACCAGAGTTTAATCATTTATGTATCTGTCCGATAGCTGAACAAAGGCCTCCCCTCAGATTAAGTATAAATACTAGTATCCTATTATCTGTGGTATAAACTGAGGGCATCCCCAAGTCCTTCCAAGTCAATGTTGCCAGGGCCCCTGAGTCGAAAGATACGTTTCGTTTCCTGAATGGTAAAATTTTTGGTGCAAAAGTTACATTTTGGGATTTGTGACGTCGAATGACCTTTTTTTTTTTAGCTCCTGATTTTTTTCATTTGTTAAAAATGTGAGTTCAATTTGGATGCGTTCGTATACTGTGCAATAAAATAAACATCTAGTATTACTAATATCGTTGTTCTCAAAAGTTATGAAAAATGCCTTTTATATAAAAATTACTTACATGTTATGCGAGGGGGTCAGTTACGAAAAATATAAGAAATATAACCATCTGGCAACACTGTTCCAAGTACTCTTTTCCTGCGCCCCTTCGAACTAACATTACACACGTAAATACAAAGAGTATAATAATATAGCTGCGTAAATACCTTAGAGTAAGAATTGCTTGTCTTACTGTACTTCAATGGTAAAGATAGTCAAAGCCCAAATACTAAATACAGTACATAGCCATAGATCAATATACATAGCTGACTGCTGATATAGACGAGACAACGCCTTTTATATTACTCTTTGTGAGCTCTTTGATAACTCTTTGCTGGAAAGATTAATTATTAGCAAAATGAAAATTAATTATTATAAATAAAAAAAAACCGTTTCAAAAATGGAAAAATGAAGTCAAAGCGGTACAACTCATTACATATTGATTATTCGTTATAGACGATAACTAGCTTCTGCCCGCGACTTCGTCCGCGTAGCGTGATGATATATAGCCTATGGCCTTCCTCAATAAATGGGCTATTTAACACCGAAAGAATTTTTCAAATGGGACCAGTACCTAGTTCCTGAGATTAGCGCGTTCAAGCAAACAAACTTCAGCTTTATATTAGTACATAGGTATAGAAGTATAAGCATCCATTGAATTTGATTGGGCCATAATATTATCTACTATCCAGTATAGGTAGGTAGGTAGTAGGTATAGGCCAGTATTATCTACTACCTGTATCTGAGAAGACATTTTCTTCGTTCATCTTCCAATTCCAACATCCTTTTCTCTATTAGGTATGTACCTAATGAGTCACCAGACACTCAGTCAAGAAGGTATCACAATGTTTTTTCTAGTGGTGGAATAAAAAACTAATATTTTTATATGATTTAATTATCAAAGAGTATAAAAGGCATACAGTATAAAGAACTCAGTCATTTACATAGATAAGAATAAGTACTAAAGTAGTCATTTATTACAGTAGGTACTTAATAATTAGTGATTACCTACACCAAATTTTAGTTTTTAAAACTATAGAGCCCAGGTTGAAGGCAGCAGTCCACTTTAATTAGATTTTTAGTACCTACCCTTTACTACTATGGAAATTCAGAAATATTTGATTTACAATTCCATATTCCTTATTCAGAAGTGGACAGGGCAGCACACTATAGTAGATACCTAATTTAGATTTAGAAGAAAACAGTCACAAATTTACAATTTAGATAATTATTATCCTCACCAATTTAAAAGACTAGATAACAAACAAAACTAGTGACAGTTCAAAATTATTAATTTCAATACATAAAGCACCAGATTTTAAATAATCACAGATTAAGTTTTAGTACACTCAAAGTAGCTACCAAGCTAAGACACAAAAAAACTATACTTAAGTACGCTATCTTACATTTAAAAAGTTAGTTATAATTAATTAAGAATATTTTTTGTTTTTTTTTTAACTTAAATTATATTATTTTTTACTTATGACCATTGAGAGTTGAGATAGACCTTTGTTAGTTGTTATTGAATAGCAAAACTTTAGGAGGTATATAGTACCAATATCAATATGATGGAATAAAATCATCAAATCAATATTCCAGTTTAGTATTAGGTTATAGAAGCGTAGGAGGCCTTAGCCCTGCAGTGGGACTATAATGGCTGAAATAAGTATGTATTTTGTTCATTCATCTCCCTTTCCTATGTTTGCTGTAGTAGCTGATAGTTCTTCATATTTCAATTTCCATGATCTAGTTTCTTCTTCTAGCTCTTTGACTTTGCATTTCTCTTCTTTTAGCAGTTTCTCTGTCTCTTCTAATTGAGTTTTAAGCTCTTCATAATTATTTTGTTCAGTAGCTTGGAGTGTGTTAGCTAAGACGGTGGTCTTAGCGAGCTTTACTGTAGCTTCTGCTTCTTTTATTATTTTCTCAGCTTTTTTACTTAGCTCATCTTGGATTATAAGCATACTGACGAGTCTGCGGATAACAAAAGCCAAGAAAATGGCAAAGCCAGTTATATAAAAGTTTCTTTGTGCTCTAAACAGCTTCACATTGCCTTTCATTTCATGGGACAAATGGACATGGCCTGTTCCTTCAATACTATGTGAATATTTCCTCATTTCTCTTACAGCATCCAACAGAAACAGACTTAAAACACCTAACAACATATAGAAGTATATTGCAGCATGCTGTTGAAACATACCAAACAATCGTGAATGGAAGAATTGGTTCCATCTCCTGGGACTGAATATAGGTAGTATCATTATAATGACGACAGCTACCTCGAAGTAGAGGTATCCAGCAATAAATGTCCATTGAATAGACATACCTGAAGTTTGGCTAAATTCGGTTTACCGGCCGGTTTCTAGGCAAAAACTGAGGCAACAACACTTTCAAGTAGACAGCGGTGGTAGGTACGTCACAAAATGATTTTTTTACTCCACAAGTGCTGTTCTAGTAAAATCGATTAATTGTATTAAACCTTTATTTCTGGTTCAATGAGCCAAATAAAAAGTCAAAGAACTAAATTATTATGACTAATTTTACGTCTAAATTATAACTTTGACTGTTTGGTGTTTGACAGAAGTCAGAAATAAACACAGCTGATGTGCTTGTCGGAGCGAGCGAGACATGATTGCGGAATGCGGTTTTTTTTTTTAATTATGGCGCCACACTTTGTCTATTTGCCAGTGTCAAGTAATAAAGTAATCAAATAATATTTCCCACTATGGGATTGTAATATGGCACCACACTTTTTGTGTTCGCCAGTGTCAAGTATAAGTTGTTGAGTTGCCCCAATAAAACGGTAGAAATTTTATTGAGGCTTCGATGGAGTTTATGAGTGAACCCAAAAAGTCACGATTTTCAATTTTATATCATTTGCTTACACTCTCACACGTTCACAAACACTTAATGGTTAATTATCCACCATAATTACACATTAAACTTCGGAGAAATTCAAATTTTGAAAAATAATATAAAATCGACAATGTGCACTTTTCATTTTCCCGCCTAAACCATCAGATATATATTATGTGTTTACTTAAAAACACACAGCGTCGATATGAAGATGATTTTGTGACTCACCATAAATTCCTGCAATGTTGGTACTTACTGATTCTGCTTGTCACCAATAAGGCGCAATCTTCCTAGTGGTAAGGTTCCATGAGATTGGCAATACTGAAATCTGACATAGCGTTTTGTGAATTTTTCCTGCATAACGGACAAAAAGTTTTCTCCGGGAGAAATTACGGAAAAATTAAGTTATAAAGTAAATATTGTGAGTATTTCTGAGTGCTGGAAGGCACTTGGGTAGCAGTGCTTGGAAGCAAGTGTGTGAAGTGTAGTTTTTCATAGAGTTATGAGTGAGAGTGGTGAGCAAGAGGTGGAACCATGTTCTCGCGGAGAAAAGCGGGTACGCAACTCTTCAGAGTCCAGTGGACAAGCGGATTCGGAGTCCGAGGGGGAGTCTTCAAGACTCCCAAACAAGCGCTCGCGAAAAACCACGACTAACTACACCAGCGACCCACGTATAGACGCACTCATGGAACAAGTAGGTAAGATTTCAAATTACTTGCAATTTTGTGTTCCTTACAATATACAATCGCAATCTGTTACTAGTCAGGTCAGATCGCCTGATACAGCGGATGTACAGGAACAGATCGGCTCCACGGCGGAGTTTTTGGTCAATCCTAGTGCTGGGAAACTAGACTTAGGTGACCATCAGACTATAACAGATTCGACTAAAATGGTCAAAATGGCGCCGCCAGACCGCTTAGATACATTAATTAAATTACAACACTTTAATACAGATGAATGGAAAGAGGTTAAATATGCCAAGGTTTTACAGGCATTATTGGCCAAACCAGGTTTCACTGACTTAAAAGTTAATGACGAACTGTGCCACTTGAATAAGGGTAAAGATTATTTAATGAGCACAGAAAGGGTACTAGCAGGTCTTACAAATGGTCTCCTGGAACATAAGGAGATTGTCCGAACGGGCTTACAGGACATTGTTAATTGGGCCAATAATACACCAAGTGAACTGAATGCAGACAACCTGTTTAAAAAAATAATGAGTTTATTTGGCCCAGATTCTCAAAATTATAAAAAGACAGATCAAATATTACAAGTCATTTGTGGTAAGAGAGCTGAATGCATAGAAATTAGGAGGGATCGATTGATATCAGAAGTGCATAGTAAAAATTTGCAGGCAACCTTAAAGAGAGTTCCCCCAAGCACGGAACATCTTTTTGATCACAATACATTGTCATCTATAATACTATCATTGGGAGGGACTAATACTTGGCTGAATATGCCAAGTTACCTTAAAGAAAATAAACCAATTAAAAAGAGGTTGAATGAACATGAACCTGTACCGTCAACATCAAGGCAGTCCACTCAGGGCAGCCGTGCAGCCTCTCGACCAGTTAAAAATAAGTATTTCAGTAGAAATCATTCCAAAAAAGAGAACAAGGCTAATAATAATAGTAAGAGCAATTCCTTTCGTGCCAGAGAGAAGAAATGACAATCAAAGGGTATTCAAGGGGGGGTGTTTAAAAAGATTTATACCTGCATGGGAAGCACTCGGTGCGAATGGTTATATCAAAAAAATTATATCTGGGGCTCGGATTCCCTTAGTAGGCAAACCCCCTCTCATATATCCGAACAAAGGTGCAAGAGCAAGATACAGCACCAGAGTTACCCCGGAGATGACACAAATAATAAAAGAATTAAAAGCTCAAGGGGTTTTACAAAAACCAGAACAGGTAAGTCCGAGCTTCTTATCAAAAATGTTTTTAATACCAAAAACCAATGGCAAACTTCGTCCAGTGTTCGACCTGCGGGGGTTGAACAAGTATGTGCACAGCAAACATTTCCGTTTAATATCCCATGCCACGGTACCAGAATTCCTACAGGCCCGAGACTGGATGGTCAAAATAGATATCTCAAATGCATATTTTCACGTCCCCATAACACAGTCCCATCGTTGCTACCTGAGAATGTGTTATCAGGGGGAGATATTACAAATGTCATCCCTACCCTTTGGACTTGCATCGGCCCCAAGGACCTTTGCAGCCGTAACGAATTGGATCGCGGAGATCCTTCGTTCCAAAGGAAATCGTGTTCTAGTCTACCTAGACGATTTCCTCCTGGTCAATCAAGACCAGTCTCAGTTGATCTCTCAGACCGCGGAGGTTGTGAGTCTACTGGAATCCTTGGGATGGCAAATAAATTACCCGAAGTCTGTCCTCAAGCCAGTGCAACAGATAGAATATCTGGGAATAACTTGGAACACCAGGACAAACAGGATTTCTTTATCAACAAAGAAAATAAAGAAAATAAAGAACTCATTGTTACAAATGATAAGCAGAAAGAGATGCACTCTAAGACAAGTGGAGAAGTTACTGGGTCAATTAAATTTTGCCAGCTTCGTAGTGCCAAAGGGTCGACTGCATTGCAGGTACACTCAGATATTCCTGAGACATTTCAGAAAAAACTACACAGTGAACCGCAATCTCCCACCACAGGTGTTATCAGATCTCAGGTGGTGGAACCAGGCAGTCAAGACCATGGTTGTCCTACATCAGCAGCCATATACACACTTCCTAACAACCGACGCAGCGGATGTGGGTTGGGGAGCCCAACTAAACGAGACACTGATGTCAGGTACATGGACGGAAGAACAGCAGAGATGGCATTCGAATTGGAAAGAGCTGTTCGCAGTATATGTATCGATCCGGACACAACTACATTGTCTTCAGAACGCCCACATTCTAGTCCAGTCCGACAATCGGACACTAGTGGCATACATTCGGAACGAGGGGGGCACACACTCCCTGAGTTTATTAAATCTAACTTACAAGTTGTTGAGACTGACAGACAGGCACAACATCTCCCTGTCAGCCCATTACCTCCCGGGGAGGTACAACTGCACCGCGGATCGCCTCTCCAGGCACCAGCGGCTATCCGAATGGCATCTGTTGCCCACGGCAACAAACCGATTGTTCCATCGTTGGGGCACTCCAGACGTAGACCTATTCGCGTCTGCAGAAACATCCGTGGTCAACAAATACGTCTCGTTAGACTGCAAGGATCACTTAGCGATCTACTCAAACGCCTTCAGTCGAAGATGGACATGGCGCCTGGGGTGGATATTTCCTCCCCCCAATCTCATTCCTCGAGTGTTAGCACACCTAAACAGTGCCACAGGCCAGTACATTATAATAGCTCCCAACTGGGGGAAGACGTTTTGGCTAGCAGACTTACAAGCACGAGCCCTTGCACCACCAGTGTCAATCCCGAGACTCTCAGAGAGTCTAATAGACGTGACGACAGGTCTGCCCCCACCACAAGTAGACCAACTGGCCCTACAGGCCTGGTTAGTTGGAGGTGGGGAAAACAGACCAACAACTGGTCAATTGGCGAGAAACAGTTGTTGAATACCAGCTGGAGAAAGTCTACCATGGACACATACTATCCAGCAATCAAGAGGTGGTTCAAATGGTGTGATGAGAATGGAATAGACAGTCAAGAGCCACAATTGAAACAAATAGCGCGATTTCTCGCCTACTTACATCTTCAGGAGAAGCTCTCCTATAGCACTATTTTGGTGCATAAATCTGCTATATTTACATTTTGCAGTATCAAGCAGGGAAATGTTGAAGATCAATCACTATTGAAACAGATACTTAAGGCTATAGCGACTGCACAACCAGTCAGATCAAAACCACCAGTGTGGGATCCCCAAGTGGTGTTCGACTGGCTCGCAATTCCCAATACTAAGGAGACATTCTTTGAAGTGTCCCGAAGAACAGCAGCTATCCTTCTGTTAGCTTCTGGGAGGAGGGTACATGATCTGACCCTATTAAGAATGTCTAAATCCCACATATTTCTTTCAGATGAGAAAATAATCCTTTGGCCAGTGTTTGGTTCCAAGACTGACTCTGGAGGCCAGAGACAATCAGGATGGTTGTTATTAAGACACCAAGATGAAAAAGTTTGCCCAGTTAGATGGATCAAACAGTTGATTAACTTCTCACAGGTCCGAAGGAGCCAAGCGGAAGGGCTGGATCACTTATTCATCTCAATAATGGGAAAACCACGCCCGGCTTCACGTACCATGATTGGTGGCTGGGTAAAATCTGTTTTAAAAGATGCAGGGATTACGGCAACCCCAGGTTCCTTCAGATCAGCCGTAGCCTCAGCCAGCTGGATGGAGAACCATACACTTGATGAGATCCTAGCCAGAGGCAATTGGAAAAGTGAACAGACATTCAAGAAGTTCTATTGTAAAGAAATAGAACGTAACACTAAGGGGTCTCAATTACTCTTTAATAATTTTAAGCCAGAATAATAATTTTTAAATAATGTTATGATTACAATGAAAAGAAGGGTGGATTATTGTGTTGATTCTATATAATAACAAAGTAAAATTTTAATTATGTTATACTTGATGGAAATGTTATATTACAACAAGGAGATTATGAGACTGATTTAACAGTATTTAGATTATTGTAACGGTTGGAGGTTACTATGTTTTCTGTTATAATAAACATTTTATTCTTTCACATAGCGTTTTGTGTTTGTCACCAGCAGATACCAAACAGGTCTTCATATCGACGCTGTGTGTTTTTAAGTAAACACATAATATAATATTTTGAATAACAACAAAATTGTTATTATGTGTTGAAAGAAAAACACACAGCGTCGCAGAAAGGGGCTTCCTGGTGAATGAAGACACTATGTCAGATTTCAGTATTGCCAATCTCATGGAACCTTACCACTAGGAAGATTGCGCCTTATTGGTGACAAGCAGAATCAGTAAGTACCAACATTGCAGGAATTTATGGTGAGTCACAAAATCATCTTCATATCGACGCTGTGTGTTTTTCTTTCAACACATAATAACAATTTTGTTGTTATTCAAAATATTATATTATGTTCTGTGGATTAGATGCAAGTTAGATGCGGATTGTCTGTCGCCGCGTTGCGATGACGGCGCCACCCGGTGGTGCTAAATGGTATCAATTGCGACCGACGCCGGTTGGAAGCGGAACGACTGCATCGGTGAAGCCGAGCTGCAGCAGCGCACATTCCGTGCCTGACTCCACTCTCCAGTCGGGGACGCATTTCATCAGGAGTCCGGCTTGTGCGCGCGTCGTTATACTATCGCGAGTTCCTTTATAAATCTACCTGCATAGACGTTGCTAACGATATAGTTTGAGTCGCTTTAATCGTTATACTATCGCAAGTTCCTTTATGAATCTACCTACATAGTTGTTGCTAACGTTATAATAATCGTAACGAACCATTACCGTTGATTGGGAGTTTCTTGTGGCTTCTCCCAATGACGCTAGCGAAGCCACGAAGGGTGGGCGTTTTGGGGGTTGTCAGTATTCTAATACTGACGTACAAAGTACTGCTAAGAAGTCTGATTAAATGAAATACATAGGATACTTCTAAATGTGTGTTTTAATGTTTGAACCAGCATGACCCACAGGAGCCCACAAGCAATAGTCTAAGTACTACTTCTGATGGCGACTCGGGTATGATCCTAACCAGAGTCTTCTACATGCTTCTTTCTATATTTTTGCTATGATGAATGGTAGTGATTAGATTTAAAAACAAATATACCTCTATCTCAGTCTTTCACCGTATGAGTTATATAAACAAAAGAGATGATAGCATCATATTTTCACAATATTTCTAGAAAAGTACGTACTTCTGGAGACGATAGGTAATAAAATAATCGATTGGTCCACGCAATGACATTATAAAGTTCAAAAGAGGTACCTTTATCATTGGGTCACGTAATAATAAGCCTCAACTAGACTACAAAATCTTATCTTTAAATTTGTTCCTATTTTTTTATTTATCAAAATTCTCTATTATAACTTTCGTAAATGAATTCTAACCCTTCGGGAAATAGAGGCGTGATGGTGTGTTATATAATTTTTGGTTGAAAATCGCCTAAATTTATTGTCATTGATTAGTAACCTGACATCGCTACAGTTCTAGCGTTCTAGCAACGTAAAGACGAATAAAATGAAGACTTGGCTTAAAGGACTTTGTATCCAAGCCAAAACCAATAAAAAAAAAAAATAAAGCAACGTAAAAAAGAAAAAAAGCAAATGTCATGTCATAAGTCATTTGATCAATGTTAGGAAAATTGAGAGGAGAATTTTTAAATATTTGCTTAGAGATTACACAAAGTAATGGCTAGTATAGAACTGGATATATGGCGAGGAGAATGGGGACTCGCCTCGATTGATTTAGAATGTCTTAAAGTTTTAGTAAGTACTTTTCTTCCTAACCTAAATTAGTAAAAATTCTACCGGTATACTTTTCGGTATTCATTAATTATTGCATCATTCCAGACCTATATGAAATTTATCGGAGTGCCAGTAAGAGTTCGAGAAGCGAACAATCCATTTTTTACACCTAAAGGGAGGCTTCCTGTCATGAAGGATGGCCGCAAACTACTAACAAATTTTGAGGAAGTGGTTGAACATTTGAAATCTCTGGTACCGTTTTTATTTATTATTGTATTGTATTTTATTTATAAGACATTACACATACAGTTTTCCGTTTCTACAAAATCTCAATTAAATTGGAATATTATATATATCATAAACTAGCTTCTGCCCGCGGCTTCGCCCCCGTGGAATAAAAAGTATCGGGAACGGGATAAAAAGTATCCTATGTCCGTCTCCTGGTTCTAAGCTACCTCTCCACCAATTTTCAGCCAAATTGGTTCAGCCGTTCTTGAGTTATAAATGGAGTAACTAACACGACTTTCTTTTATTTATATAAGATATTATTCCTTATTTTTGTGAAATGTATCTTATTCACAGCATTACAGCACAGATGTACACCTAAACACAAAACAGGCAGCAGAGGCGAGTGCCTTCACACAATATTTACGAGATAAGCTGTACCCTGCATACCAGTATGCATGGTGGGTGGATGAGAAGAACTATTGTGATCTTACAAGACCAACATATGCTAAAGCTCTATGTATCCCCTTCAATTTCTATTACCCCTCAAGATATCAGAATGCAGCTAAGGAAATGATTGATGCATTGTATGGCGAACATACTGATTTAAGAGAAATTGAAAAAACTGTGAGTACTTAATTAATTTCTTCAATAAAATTTTATTGGTATTTTAAACTAATAGGTTTTAATAACACTGGATTCAAAGGGACATAGTGTTAATTTGGATTATTTTTATTTACTTATTAATAAAAAGAAATATCAAGATACAAAGTTTCCATACATCAACAGTTTTAGCTTTTTATTTTGTGTCCTACTAGATTTTAGGCAAAATGTGTTTTTTTTTGCATTCAAATTAGAAATATTTAAAATTAAGTGTCAATATCAAAGTCAAAATGTTTTATATCAATTAGACCCTTTAAATAGGTACTTTTTAAAAGTCAAAACTGTGCACAGTGCCAAAAAGTGGGTCTTATGGAGAAGAGCTGGGAAGAAACTCCATAGATACTCATTTAAAAATATATGTAATGGACAGTACAATGTCCTTGTGTATCTCAAAGTTTGATCCACTGTGTTTAATTTGCTGGCTATTTGTATAAGTTTATTTTTCTTTTTACATACTAAGCGCCACTTGCACCAACTTCTTAAATGTGTTTAAATTGCATTTAAACACAATATGTATATGAAAATTTGTGTTTAAATATGATTTAAACATATTTAAGAAGTTGGTGCAAGTGGCTCTTAATTATATCTATACTCTATACTAATATATATAGACTATTTGCATTGCGATTTCGATACCCGTGTAGATCAAATATTTATGTGGCCTATGTTTTATGTTTGTAAACATATCCCTGATACAGAAGGTGGGGCAACCATTCAGGATTAAAATGAGTCATTCTCAATAGTTAAACATTTATTTCAGTTATACAATGAAGCTGAGAAGTGCCTTAAAACACTATCGGATAGATTAGGCGAGAGTGAATACTTCTTCGGCAATCGACCTTCGTCATTCGACGCCACCGTGTTCGCGTACCTAGCGCCTCTGGTCAAGGCTCCATTCCCGAACGCCACGTTAGCTAGCCATGTCAAAGGCATTTCAAACCTCACCAGGTTTGTCGCCAGGATCAACCAGAAGAACTTCCGACATGTTACTGATGGTAAGTCATGTAATGTTTTTTCTTACATAAAAACTGTATTTAGTATTCAGCCTCACTGAAAATCAATTTCATATCATGATTAAATAATGCTGACCCTCTAGCTAGAGGTTCTTAAATTCTTAACTATTGCAATTTGATTGTGTCTGCTTATGTTCCTTGACAAAATAACATAATGGTTTGTTGTGTTGTTTACAATCATAAATCTCTCATCAAAATTTGGTCTACTTTGGATACAAACACCTCCTTAACTTTCACACAGTATAAGAGGACTAAACACTGCCAATACTTTCTGCATATAAAGTATCCTTGAGATTGATAAATCAAGTTAGTTGCCTATAAACGAGCTTCACACTAAGATATATTTCTTTCCAATTTTGAACCCTACATCATTACAGTGAAAGTCAAATTAGGGTCCTGATCATACCATACCATAATTGCAGAATACAACAGACTGAACGCCAAAAGGCAATCGACGGGCACTCAGTCAGACCGCGAGGCGGCCAACTTCCCCAACCAGACGCGCAACAAGATCCTCGCGGCGCTGTTCGCCGCCGTCGCCATGACGGGCTACGCAGTCGCCAACGGCATGTTCCAGGTAACATTGGAGTCAACTCCTGACATGGCCACGCCAGAGCGTGTGCCTTCTGAAGATAAATCATTTTATTGGGCATGATGCATTTTAAAGTATGATGTGGTTCAAGTAAATTGTTTTAAGACCAAAATTAACGATGTTAAAATGTTCTTAGAGGCAGTCGTATGCAGAAATTGTGTGTTGGTTTAATAGATACAAAACTTTATTTGAGCTTCGACCAATCAGATTTTTTATGAACTTGATGTCATAACATCATGCTTTAATTGTGAATGGCTTTTTTATATAAGCTTTGGCTTGGAATTTAAGCTTGGATAAATACTATGCATGTTGTATCTACAACTTCGTTTTTGTTACACCGAAAATGTAAACAATTTTTTATTTTTTGTAGCGTTCTATTTTTTTATATAACTTCATGGATTTTTGTTTTAATATTAGAACCACATGATGGTATGTTACTTTAAGCAGTGTTAAATAAATTATTTTCGGGTGGCTATATTGTTTACATTATTGGGAGAGGTTAAAATGGAGAGTAGTGTTTGCCTAAGTTGTATTCTTATTCATTCTCACAACATCTCATTTTGTTTTGTTTAGGACCTCAAAGATTACGAAAATTCGAGAGAATACAACGACATGTTTGAGAATGATGAAGACGACAACTGACGCTGACTGCGCCCTGTGGACGTGGCCCACGCTCGGCCAGCCGCCAACATTGTCTCCACACTGGTCACCGTTACGGCGATCCTGCATTGCGCCCCATCCTAATACGGGAACAAATCGGAGGGAATAAACATTAATACAGCGGCTCTTTGGATTTGGATCGGGCGCAGTACACTGAACTTACAATAACTATTATTCGTTTAAGAAACAAGTTGCCTATAATTATGTATGTGAGTAGTAAATCTGCGAGTTGTAGCGACATCGCAATATCACAGTGTTGGCGGTTATATAATGTTTATACATAATTATGTTCTGAATAGTCTAGTGTTGGTCTTGGCTTTTTAGTGACTTGTAGAGACTGTGTTACGTTCCTATTATTTTGACGAGTTGTCATATTTTGTATTGTTATAAATAATTGAACTGTTATCGAATGAAATGAGAAATATTTTATGCTTTATGCTGCTATGATGGCAACACCAATAATAGCTTCAAGTCACTAAACTCCATCGTAGTCTCCAAAATGTATAATAACATATCCTCTGCATTTAGTTTTGAGTTTTAGGATCTATTTTAAAATGTAATGTCTCGGTGTTTGGTTGCTTTCAACTGCTATTTTAGTTGTATCAAACATAGAGTTTTATATTTTATGATTAATTCCAGTTTGAAATAAGTTTGTGACTTTTTAGAATTGATGTAATAGATTTCTGTTTTAAATAATTAATACACAAGTATGATCATTAAACTAGTGCAAAATTATAAACAAATCTTAATCTAATTGACTCTGATCTCAGTCTATGCAACTTCACGAACTTCATATAAATCTTTCGCGAAGTTGTCTTTTCCAAATTGACGTCTGCGCGTGCGCAGGTAATTATGTCTCTAATATAATATAGATCTATAGTCCATTAAACTTTTTAACAGTACAAAATATTTCTCAAAATTATATTCAATAATATAAGTTCCTTTCGCTTGACGGGTTAAAATAATAATACTTGCGACCCGCGCGAAATATTCCAAACAATTCTAAGTCAAAAATTATTCTACGTACAATTTATAAGTTACGCTCTGCGCTAAATTAATTTAAATTAGTTGAGCTTTTTTTCTTAGGTTTACACATAAAGCTCAAAATATAAGTATTGTCTGAATCTAACATTGAATACAATGATTGTTATAATGCAACATTAGTTCCGACTACATTGGGTCACAAAGTTTGTCGTAATCGTAATGTACATAAGTATGTACATTACATGTGATGATATAATGTACATAAGTAAGTACGATCGGACGCATTACCTTACTAAAATTGAATATATAAGCTTTCAAGTTACCGATTAGCAGATAAAAACACAGTTTTGTCTAGCGGGTCGCGTACCGCTGAACCATATATTGCTTTCAAACCCTCAGATTACAAGACGAAGTGCCTAAAGACTATCTTTCATTGTAATACGGACTATTTTACATATTTCCTAAAGCAGTTGTTGGCATATCCAGATGTTCGAGACACACTGTCCACTAAGCTTGAGATATATTTTAGTAGTGAACAGGAGAGATTTTGGTTTGTGAATGAGAATTTATTTGTTGGTTGTTTAACTTATTCCGTAAAGCGTGAATAAAATGTGGTTCATTGATGTTGCATGTTTTATTTTTAGTTTGATTTTGTAATGCAAAGAAAATAAATGTTTGAAGATCAATGAATATCTCAGCCACATTGTATACAAGAAATTGAAATAAGTACCCTAATATCTATAACACATAGTCCAGTTTCAATTGAAACTGAAATGGTTTTAAAACCTTTTCAGTTCACTTGGATATTCTGAAAATAACTTCGTTTCGTTTATAGAGTTCAATTTTAACTTCAGAACAATGGTTTATGAGCCAATCGATGGCTCATCATGTGTGTTTAAACTTTTTTTTTTAGAATGGGTTTTTAGTTGTCCATCCTTGAGAACATAACAGGAAGTCTCCAACGAGTGATATATTATATGTAATATACTTATTATGTACCGTATATATAGTCTCTTAACGGCTCTTACTGGCGTTGTCTCAACTATGTCCAACGACAATGTTTATTTACTTACACACATTTTAGTCTTACAGGTAAGTTTCCTTGTACATAAATTATTGAAATTTGAACTTTATGTCAATGATAGAAAGGTCACAGTATACAGACAGAACTTCGTGAAATAAAATGGCTATACATAGCTCCCAGTTGGTAAGACAAAATGGTTATACATACCTAGTTTATTTCGTGTACTTCTCACATTCTGAGAAGAGATCCGAGCCTAGAAACGGGAGTAATTACATCTATGATGGAGTTAGTTTAGGTATATTAAGTAGACATATTGATTGATTAGCCCAGTCATAGATAATACACTATAGCCCAGTATTCCGCTAACGCCCATGGCATTTTCTATAGTGGCCATAAGGTCTTCCTATGTCCGTATTGTAACCCCCAAACGGGTAAATCGATGCGCATTTGCTATGAAAATTGATTCAATTGGAATGGTACACACTATGTTTGAGATCACATAGTTTATTCATACATATCATACCACGCCTGTTTTCTCCGAAGGCAGAGGTGTACAATGAACGTTCAGTTCCCCGGTATGTTTAGGGGCCATGTTATAGGGGCAAGCCTAAATCCAAACTCCGAGCTGTTACTGAGAATTTCATAGATAAAACCCAATAATTCTGCTCCTGGGAGAGCGTGATTCGCCACGAATGGGTCGGCTCGACCGGAGTGATACCACGGTTTCACAGAAAACCGACGTGCAACAACGCTTACCTTGTGTTTCGCTGATTGAGTGAGGATACCGGAGGCCCAAAATGTTAAAGGACGGCAATTAACGCACTTGCGACTCCTCTGGTGTTGCGTGGGTTCATTGGCGGGGGTAATAGCTTACCATCAGGCGACACGTCTGCTCGTTTGCCCCCGCCACGCGCCATAACAAACAAAAAAATCTTAGGAATCAAGCCATAGCGTAGCAGTCGTGCTTGATACCACAAGACTAATGAGGCGAGTTATTTTATAAATACAAGATCTATAAATTTACCTGTATTCCACAGCGCTGGGCCTCGTGGAGCTGGCAGAGAACGATGGTGCTCAACCGCTTCCGCATCGCTAAGAAACATTTCGACAGAATCACTAAATTGAAATCGGCAAAAGCAAGCGATGAGTCCAAGCCACCGTAATTCTTGTAAAACCTAACGTTTTCATGTTTAATAGTACAAATTTTTTGTGTGACCTTTGTGGTCTCGAATTAGTATGGAAATTTTAATGTTAAATAGTACAAATTATTTGTGTGACCTTGGGTGGTCTTGAAGTATGGAATTTTTTACCGAATATGGTGTTACCCTTATAATAGACAATTTTAAAGTAGTCATGGATTTAATTCCATTAATTCATTGATGATTTTATAGGTTAGTGAACTAGTTTTGGCTACGACTAGTTCTGGTGTAAGAAGGATCTTGAAACGTTCATTAGACTACCGGAGTCTAGCCTCTAAAAAAATGTGTTATTACTGTTTGAGGAGAACAGCTAAAGATCGAATCCTAGGACGAAGGCCTCTACCCAAGAAAGGACAAATGCTAACAAACACATTTCCATATTATAAATAGCGCAATTCCGTTCACTTTCGTTACTTTTATGGAAAAAACATATGATTTGAAAATTTTTAGTAGGTTTTAAAGATTTGTTTGATATTATATTGGAGTCAAATGGTTGTTCAATAGACTAATGATAATAGTTTTATAAAGATAACAAGCTAGCATTTATATTATTTTTAAATAAGCGGCGGTAGCCTAATGGCTAGGGCGTCGGACTTGCGATCATGTGGTTGCCGGTTCGAACCCCACCCATTGCACTACCGACGTGAACCCACTTGTAACACAAGCATTTAGCTTAGCACGAGGGGTTAACAAGAATACTAGTAATGTGTGACCCACATTGCTAGTAAGCTTTTTTTAAAAAAAAAAAAAAAAAAAAAAAAAAAAAAAAAAAAAAAAATTATGACGACATGGTTAGTGCTTAGTGTTTTTTGACTGATGTTTTGTTATGTGATATTTTAAAAAGACAGCAATAATTATAACCTTACATAAATGTACAAAATAAAACAAACGTGTCCTTTAACTCCTTTATTCCTCACATTTGAACATTTCCGTGTCACAGGTACACTTCACATAATTTGGTACGAATTATTTCAATATACGATTTGGACTGCACTGGTTTACATAACATCTACATTACATATTGATAATAGTTTTTGATACGGTGATCATGATATGGATGAGAAAATGAGATGGCACTACTTGTCGGCGACTAAACAGGGCTTATTAGGTAATTAAAAATTAACGTCCACTATGAATTTTGGAAGTAATTGTAGTCTCCGTTTCACGTTTACTATTTATTTGTATGGTTTTTGTATTTTCCATACTAAGATTATAAAGTAATTCTGCCCGCGACTTCGTCCGCGTAGCGTGATGATATATAGCCTATAGCCTTCCTCAATAAATGGGCTATCTAACACTGAAATAATTTTGAAATAGGACCAGTAGTTCCTGAGATTAGCGCGTTCAAGTAAACAAACTTCAGCTTTATATATTAGTACTAGCTTCCGCCCGCGACTTCGTCCGCGTGGAATAGTTACTTAGTCTTAGCGGGATGATAGCCTATAGCCTTCCTCAATAAATGGACTATCTAACACCGAAAGATTTTTTCTAATCGGACCAATAGTTCCTGAGATTATCGCGTTCAAGTTCAAGCAAACTTGGCAGGTGGTACTTGACAGGTGGTAAGAAGATGATCCCGTTCAGCGGCTTGTAGTATGTTTTGATTGAAGCTCACTTCAAGATATAGCCAATATTGTTAGTTGATAATTGAGTATTGAGTATCCGAGAGGAACTTTAGTAAAATATGTCACGGGAACATGAATAATAAAAGAACGCTAAATGAGGATATGTCCTTTAGAGCGTTTGTTGGGTCCGAGCGGACCCAAGCTCGGTCCACACGGATACAAAACAAACGCTCTAAAGGCTGATGAATAACGTATTTATTTGGATAAGGATTAATATCATGTTTATAAAAACACCTACGCAAATAATGCATTTGGAATTTTAGAACAAAGTTAGCATAAAAAAGGTTATAGTGAGCCAACCTTAAAAGATAGACATATGCTGTCGCGGACTTTTTTTTAAACTTTTAAAGAGGAACAATTCTGTCATATATGATTTTTGCGAAACTTTAACCGTTTACGCAGCGCACGCATCGGAAGCTCTCAAAAGGAAAAAAAAAACGAATTTTAGAACAAAGTTAGCATAAAAACGGTTATAGTGAGCCAACCTTAAAAGATAGACATATGCTGTCGCGGACTTTTTTTTAGAACTTTTAAAGCGGAACAATTCTTTCATATATGATTTTTGCGAAACTTTAACCGTTTACGCAGCGCATGCATCGGAAGCTCTCAAAAGGAAAAATCCCGATTTTGAAACATTCTTCATTGATGCTCCGCTCCTATTGGTCTTAGCGTGATGATATATAGCCTATAGCCTTCCTCGATAAATGAGCTATCTAACACTGAAAGAATTTTTCAAATCGAACCAGTAGTTCCTGAGATTAGCGCGTTCAAGCAAACAAACAAACAATCAAACAAACAAACAAACTCTTCAGCTTTATATATTAGTATAGATATAGATTTTAGTTAAGGAAAAAATCTACTTGCGGGCAGAATTAGAACCTGCGTCTTCTGGTTAGATGCACCAAGCGCTATGACCAAATTTACCTTCACATTCTGAATTTATGTCCTAAAGGTGACGGCAGTAGCGAGTGGGACTCACGGTGGCTTAGTAGTCATAGCGTTAGGTGTATCTAACCAGAAGACGCAATTTTTCCTTCACTAAAATAACTTTATAATCTTAGCATGGAAGATGCTTCAATAAAAAATCACATGTATAATACCCATCTCTCCTCAAATACTAAATGTTACGCTCGTACAATGTCGGTGAAACTAGACAGACATAAGTATACCTACATTCGTTTGTAATCAGTTAACAGTTCGTAGACTTAGAAATTACATAAATATTACAATTAAATATTCGCTTCTATACACGATAGAGTTAATTAAACTTACAATATTACAACAATACTGCCGTCCCAAATTGGTCAAGTTAGATTGAGTCGTGGTTCCCTCAAGCGAATAGTTTGCGATAGACCAATCATGTTTTAGCCTTCTATAATTTATATATTTATGAATAGTTTATGGATAGCGTTTCGTCTGAAGTATAATGTGAATACAAATTGTATACCGATACCTATAATTACTATTTTATGATTGTAAAAACTGTTAGATCGTCTACCTGCCTCCCCTAGTTACCAGGATACAAATATAGACTTTAGTAGGATTTAGTTTGGCGCCGAACGCACTTGCAAAAAGCATCGTGTGCCGAGGTCCTTACACGCCCTTAATATTTTAGGGAAAAATAAACTCTTGTACCTTCTGCTATATAAATAACTGAACAATAAATTCATCAAACTATTCCACGACTCAACTTTGTTAGTAATTATTGTAGGGGCATTTATAAAGTATACATTTTTAACATTAATAACGTTATTGTTAGTTCAACATAACAGCTGTAAGAAGGAATCGAATTTAAAATAATTTAACGGATTTTATCGTAGTAAGGTTTTTGTCTAGTTGTCAAAATGACTAAAAGCTACTTTATTTACTGATGATCTGATTTTTGCATAATTAATATTCTAATGACTGCAGCTGAGTTCTTCTCGGTGGATACCACCTCATAGTCAAATATTCAGCTGCCAAAATGAGTTGTATTTTTACATGTGTTCCGAATTAAGGGTAATGTAGCCAGTAAAATTATAAACTGACATCTCAAAGTTACACACGAGCAAAGCTCCGAATGTTTCTACGAAAGACTTAGGCCAGCACCACACTTAGCAGAAACTGCGTCGCGAAAGATCCGCGACGGAACGTCGATACATGTTATTGCATATAAATTACAAATAGCGGGCACACTACGCGGAAGATCGGTCGTTCCGTCATTTGTAATTTATATCCAATAACATGTATCGAGTTTCCGCCAAGTGTGGCGAAGGCCTTACAATAAGCCGTGCCATATGCATGTCTTCCACCTTAGAGCTTAAAAAGAGCCCTTATGACCGAGATAAACTCCGTCAAATTATTTTTATTTCTTATTTAAGTTTGTCAGAAATAATTATTTACGAACTGTAATATCATAATTACAATATAGACAAATAAATATTAAAATAATAACAAAGTACTTAAGTAAACGCTGAAGCTGCCATATTTACAACATAATCATTCAATTAACAAAAGATAAGATTTGGTTCGCCTGTCGTTTAAAAAATACTTTTTGTGCTAAGTCTTTTGGAGCCGCAATCAGTATTATTGGCATTAACTTTAAAAATCAAACAAACATTTGCCTAAAATGGTAATATTTGTATCCTGAATCTCAAAATGCCAAAGCTGTACTTACTTAATCGAAATCAAAATTTTTTTCATGTTTTTGAAATTAAATATGTTAGATGTGATTTTTTTAACCTCTGATCGTCATCGGCAAACATTGTAAGTTTAGTAAATGGTAACAAAATATTTATCATATTACGTAAATGATAAGCTGAGTTAGTAATTATGCGGAATTGAAAAATAATTAGCAGAAATTGGAATAATTTAGGAATGGCCTAAAGGTGCCGCACGAGTGCACCATAGGCAAGGTCATAATTTTGTATAATTTCAATGGTCACACCATAAAACGATCAAATAAAAAAATACAACTACCTTTTTAATGGAATATACATACATATTTCGATCAATTCCTCGTTATAGGGAACTTATAAAAATATTTTCTTTGTGAGAAAACGACTATATACACCTTAATTATTATGTACGTCTAAGTTGTAACGTGAATATATTAAAATCTAATTTACCTAATACTCATTAGATGATGGCTTCGTTATAAACTATGAGCCTTGTTCGTTTTATCAACTTGTTCTAGATAATATCAGTAAACCGTTTATTGTTCTTCTGTTTGAAATATGAGAGATAGATTGTCTAGATGTGTACACCGGCATAGTAATGGATCTCGACAGCATTTTATGAAAATGCCAATATGGTGCGAAGAAGTCGAACATAGAAAAGCCGGGACTAAGGGGAGACCTTTGCCTAGTGAACACAAAATAGACGTAAAAAATATTCTCGAATTATGTACTTGTCATGCAATATCATCGAGGCAATTCACAGTTGTTTATTTAATTTAGCATACGTGTAAGAATCGCGACAAATAATTATAGTTTAGTCTTAATTGACTAGGCATAACCGAATTTCAAGAGACATTTTAATATTATGAAGTCGAAATAGCAGAACAACAACAAACCATTCACTCTCGTAAATATGTACATACATGACGCAAGCGAACTATATCAAAAGTCAGCGGAAGCGACACTAAAACTAAGTTCAACAATCAACCTTACTTCACAAAGATAAGTGTTAGTAATCGCTTGCGACGACTTTCTACCTTAATCGGGCGCGTTGAGTAGAGACTGTGACTCAACGAGTTGACTAGCGTCTATGAGGCTGACTTGCATGGAGTCGAGGTTGCCGGTCACGATGTCGGAGCGGTTCAAGCTGAACGGGTAGAACCGGGACACCGGCGGCTGGCGCTGCGGCTCCGAGCACTCCTCGCCGTTGGAGTGCCGGCTTGATAGTATCGATAGTGACGTCAGCTTCTCGTTTAGTTGGTGGATCTGAAAGGATATAAAGAAATAGTTCATAATTTTTTTTTTGGAGAAAGTTTGAAATGATGATAAACGGGCATGGATCCTTTTAACATAAAAATACAATAAGTTCTATGTTAAGTACCAGGAGTTTATGGGTTAGTAGGAGAGTAATTTATGCCCATGCTTGATTTAGGGACACTTGCACTAACTTTTTAAATTGTATTTAAACACAAAATTTCTATGAAAAATTGTGTTTAAATACAATTTAAATACATTTAAGAAGTTGGTGCAAGTGCCCCTTAATATTCGCGGTAATAAATATTAACAGTAGCGACTTCTTGCTATCTTTTTCGCACAGTCTACCTTACATTATGTGGAAAAGAGACTAAAGACATTGAGATAGGCAGAGTTTGCTTCGTAATTAATTCTTAATTAGCACGAATTTCCGCCATACAATGGATACTGAAGTTCCACGTGAAGTACCAGGCGTTCATAAACTAACAGTGGTGTACTGACCTGCTTGAGGGTCGCGTAGTTGTGGACATGGTACTGTATGGTGCCGGACTGCGGGGAGTCAAGTGGCGCCAACCAGCGCTCGTAACACTGCGACCACAGTTCCATTCCCGCTACTGACGTGCACGGCTCCAGACGACTCAGTTCCGTGACCGACTTGTTCGGTAGCGATGATTGTGCTGTAAATGATATTGAATATATTAAAATAATTATGTACTGATTGATTGCGTGGTAATCGTGTCGTCGTCCGTGGCATCATTATTCTGGCCCTATCATAAAACCAGCGCTGTGACATCTGAGCATGTGCCGGAATGTCACAGCTTTATACTGAGATGGGGACCCTTTTTTAGCCTCGCGCAGGGTTGTGTTAATTTGTAGTGTATTATTTATGTATATACTGTTCTGTGCGAGACTTTAAATAAAATTTTTTCTTTCTTTCTTTCTTTTATAAAATTGTAAAAAAACTCTCTACATTGAAGATATAAAAAAAACAAGTGGGTTAGGGTATATAAACGTCTATGAACCCAAAAATGTGATTTTTAATGTTTCTTACTGTTTCTTACGGGTTAACGCAAAAACTATTGAATAGATTTTAATTTTATTATAACTGTTAAAAAGTAAGTATTAGCTCCAACTTAACTGGTGAACTTCCTATCTGAAATAATTGAAAGGATCCTGAGATACAGGTTGACCTCTCTGATGTATACAAAGAAGAGATCATCACTCGTCATCACAGTTAACTCATCACTTACTATCTTCCTTACTATAAATTGAAAAACGTTGACACTTACATAGCCTCTGTGACTGCGTGGAGTTGGGCTTGACGCCCATGTACAGCGGGTTGTAGAACAACGCCTTGTCCTGCTCCGAGAACTGCTCGCCCCAGTCCCACACCGGCCGCTGCACGAAGTTCTGAGCATGCCATCAATAGTTTAATGTACTGCGAATCTCTTTGAAAAGCGTCACCAAAGCATAACAATCGTATTATTGATACCTTATACAGAACAAAATCTTATTACTTATTAGAAATATTATTTTAAAATAACTGTTTTCAGACAGTTTGTGAAAAAAACTTACATAGAGGATGGGAATTGTAAAAAAAAACAGGAGTATTGTAAATAATTGATTAGTTTTAAATATGTAACTGCCTCATTAGCCAAGTGGTCCTGAGCGCGACTGCTAAGCTTGAGGTCCTGGGTTCGATTCCCAGGTCGAGCAGTGTTATTGGGTTTTTTTATGAAATTCCCAGCTCGGAGTTTGGAATTTATGCCCGGTTAATGGCAATAGGCTCGCCTCCTATTACATGGGACCTAAACATACCAGCGAACTGTGGGTGTACATTAGTACGCGTTTGCCTAACCCTTCGGGGAAAACAGGCTTGATGGTATGTTATACTTTTTTTTTGTAAATACATACTTAAAATACATAAGAAACACCCAGACGAACACAAAATATTCATCACATAAATATTTATGTCCTATGGGAATCGATCCCGCGACCTCGTATTCAGCAGTCCAGTACTCGAACCACTAAACCACAGAGATCGTCAATATGATGTTGATGAAGAGGTTATACCTTAGAGACAGCGAGCTCCCTGTCCCTCGCGCAGTTGAACAGGAATGTGTCGAATATGTGGTTGTGTGCGCAGTCCCACAGCGTGGTGAGGTAGGTCTCCGTGAACTGGAAGTGCGCCGGGAACTGCTGCAGCAGCTGCCACGCGCAGTCCAGGAACAGCAGCAGCAGCGGCGCCGCCTGCGCCTGCGCCGACGGGGCCTCCTTCGCCGACGTCTCTTTTGGGTTGCCCGGCCGGGGCAGGCCGAACCTGATCAATTATGTTATTCATTAACTTTTTATCCACTGTGAAATTAACATACGAACAGAGCCTGAAATTTGCTATTTTATTCTTTCAAAAAGGCCATTCAACGTGTTTAGACCATTTAGGCCATTAAATGTCCACTGATAATTTTAATACGAACACTTGGGCCCACTTGCACCAACTTCTTAAATATGTTTAAATTGTATTTAAACACGAAATTTCTATGAAAAATTGTGTTTAAATTCAATTTAAACATATTTAAAAAGTTGGTACAAGTGGGCCTTGGTCTAAAAACAATTGGGGACATAAATGTTATTGACTTAAATCATATTTTCGATATTTTTGCAGAATAATAAGTATCTAACTGATTTTACCTTCGCAACCATTCGGAATGGCTACCTTCAGACACACGCAGTCATTTTGTACGCGTACTGTACAGATATTCTATGTAATATTTAACCAAACAGTCCCTCCCGCAAGGTTCATGAATGTTAACCGAAACTAAATACTAGTAGTTCGTAAATACCAGGAGTTCATAAATACAAGGCATTTCTCACCTATCACAGAAGGGGTGTCCGAGCGCAATCCATTCTTTTTGGATTAGGGACTGGAAGCCTGATATCGTCCGGAAGTGGGGGTCGACTAGCAACTGTGTGAGGCATGACACCACCGAGCAATAGTCCACGCCGTCACCTAAAATTTAAAAGAAAACCTTCATTTAGTCAGACTTTTAACAAATTGATAGTGTTAAATGTGAAAAGCATGCATTTTCATAATTAATTTTACGTTTTTGACAACACGTATAGTGTAGCAGTTCATTTTGTGTGATCCACAGATTTTGTTTTATCATTTAATTGGATTTCCTTCCTTCTTTGTTATGACTGTCTTATAAAAAAAGACAAACTTCAGAAGTTTGTTAGTTAGAGAAATTCATTCACATCGGAAAGAAAACACAGTCGAATGAACAAATTTCTCCTCTTTTAGAGTCGATAAAAACTCTTTTTTATCGATATTTGACATGAAAGTACCTTCTTGTAAGACAACAGTGACGTTGTTGGATAGGTGTTGCGCGGCGTCGTCAGCGAAGGCGATGCAATTGGCCACGTACCGCAGCCACCGACTCGCGTCCAGGTACGAGTAGTACTGAGAGTCTTGCATCTATAACGTGAAAATACTTTTTATTTATATGGACATGAGAGGAATGAAAACGAGTTTTACGAATGAAATTTATAAGGAAAATGTCAGCGGCAGCGGCGAGAGTTCGCGCTAGAAGGACTCACATAGATTTTATTGGCAAGGTCCTTCAAAATGGTCAGGTGCGTAGTACCGTGGGAGACCCATGCTTCGGCACGAATGGGCCGGCTGGAGCGGAGTGTTACCTTCACAGATACCGGTATGAAACAACACTTACGTTGTGTTTCGCCGAGTGAGTGAGGGTACCAGAGGCCCAAACCCTTTTAAAAGGCGCGCAACGAACTTGGGACTCTTCTGGTGTTGCGGGTGTTCATGGGCGGCGGTAATCAATAATCATCAGGTGATCCGTTAACTCGTTTGCCCCCCTATCCCATAAAAAAACTCACAATTGGCCCGTATATATGAGAAGATGTATGAATGTGGAATAGGCAAAAGAAGTATGCAAGAATCGTAGCAAGTAGCAGTCTTTTCTTTGTGCCTACTCTTGTGGTAGATAAGCGTCAGTGTATGTTTGCGGCAATAGTATCACTGCGACCGCAGTCGGTCTATTGTTATCGTCACTCGCTTAGTTAGAGTTCACCGCTAAACCCTGTAGCTTCTATGAACTGCAGAATCCGAGATGCGGCTGCGCGGCTCGGTATCAAACACAAAACTTCTAGCTCAGCCGACACGCTTGCGACTGGTAGATTTGCGAGGCAGTAATAGAGCACTGAACAGACTAATAAGTGATAATGAAATTAAAAAAAAAACATAATAAATTTATTTTTTCTCCTAAAAATATGGTTATGTCCACTATAGAGACGATATCTATTTACATTTCATTATAACTTAAAAAAAAAACAACAGATAATACGGTATGGCCTTTGACTATCTATCTTTAAGGACCCGCCTCTCATGATCATTCCCCTCTGTCAAGGTAGTGGATTAAAAAATCTAACGCGTTTATCAAAACTGTTTCCGAAATCGATTTTTCATTAACAGAATCGTTTCCGCTCAGTAAGGTCATCATAAATGCTCCGTGTAAATACCGATATACGTGCAGTTAATGTATGCAAAAAAATATCTACTATCTTATTTAGATAAAGATGGAGTTATTTTCCGTATGTAAGTATTAAAGTTCATTTATTTCTATTTAAATCACATAATACAATTTAATATTAAAGATCGAGGACATTGCGGATTCAATAATCGAGTATAAAATAATCGTTTAGGTCAAGCATGCACTCCCCACGAGACTACCCGCACTCCCCACGAGACTATCCGCACTCCCCACGAGACTAGCAAATTTTTTTTACTAACAATATCAGCCTTCTGCTAATACACGTAAGATTTAAATTTGAAATATCCATCAAAATGTCATTTTTTGATTTCAATTATATATCATCCAATAGGATGTCACCATTTATGATTTCCAATTATAGGTCTTAATGCAGAATTACCGTTTTTTGGCAATTATAGGCCTTATATATATTATGACATAATGCATAAAACTCGAATTTTAAAAAGTGTAGCGAGACTATGTCCCTCTTTTGTTTTGTCATTTTAATTAATGATGTGATAGTGTTTATTTACGATTTCGAATCGATATCGATATTATTTTCGTGTTCAATGTAAGACCAAATTATAATAATTGCTAAAGATCACTAAAGATGAATATCATGAATTTATGATATAACTATATTTTAATAAAATAATATTTTTGGAAATGACGTAACTAAGATTATTGATTATTTTTGATATCCAGTATTAGATATTTTATTTGTTACTTTTTCAGATCTACAAAAGACCTTCATTTAAAATGATATAGGTTTGATTGATAAATAATAGCTTAAGCCGTTGCGGATAAATTTGTTGACAAAAGAATTTATAAATTAACATATTTAAATCGTATTTCAAAAATCATTGAAAATGATTTCTAAGATACGGTATGGTTAGAAGGTCTGGGGTTTCTTTTACCGCTTAGGTGGAAAACCAGCACATGTCCCGCCTGATGGTAAGTGTATATATAGTGTTAATGTACCCTATTATATGAACGCTTGCAACACCTGGGGTATCACTCGCCCGTTGCCGAACCTGTAAAAATCTTTTCACACCCGGTAGACAACCCACAACACCGGTCAATATCCGTCACACACAATATCCGCTCTATCTATACTAATATTATAAAGAGGAAAGATTTGTATGTATCAATATATGTAACAAATAAACTCAAAAACTACTAGGCCGATTTCGAAAATTCTTTCACCATTTTAATGCTACATTATTCAAGATTAACATAGGCTATAGAATATGTATTTCGAAAAGTTTGCGATTTCTCTCACCCGTGCGTTTATTTTCCAATTACATAACTAGTATGTTACACCTATTTATCTATACCTAAAAAGTTCCTTTGTTTTGTATTTCATTAGCATGCAATGAGAGCATTGCATTGAAAATAATTATGACGCAAGATATTAAAAAGGTGTGTATGGATGATTTTAATATTGCAAATAAATAATTACATATAAAAATAATTTGTAATGTTGTTACGTTTTTCTCCATTCTTCCTAAAATAATCTATCGATATAAAATATCGACATAGTAGCTTCCTAATTATTTTTATTGTATTATACGTTCGTATTGTCGTCAATTCTTGTATGTTGACGTATTTGACCTCTATGTGTGCGTAAATTGTGTTAGTGGTGAAGAATTTGATATGTGTGAGTTCGTGGCGATACAAAATGATTTTGAGTATGTGTGCAGCAATGTCTATGTAGTGTTTCCTCCCCCCGCACCAAAAGTGACAGACTTTTTTGTTCATAGAATTAAGCGCGTCACTTGTCCAGGGATAGATAGTCAAAGGGTATGGCACGCCATGTTTGTTACCCGACTGCCGAAGGAGGAGGGTTATGTGTTTGACGTGTATGTATGTATGTATGTATGTATGTCCGTTCCTATGTCCGCTCGTAACTATTCAACGGTGCAACCGATTTAGATAAATGATACCTCATTAGATTTGTCTTGATGGCACGAGTGTCACTGGGTACATGAAATTAAAAAAAAAAACAAAATGGCGGATTTTATGCGCTTTAATGCGTGGGCTGAAAATATGTTTTGAGCATTCCGTATCATGTATTCTCAAATTTTCGGTAGCAATTAGCGAAAGCATTACATTACTTTATTGTTAAGGGACTTGTAGGAAATCATCTACTTTTTCATATAAATAATTTTTCGTAGTTTTGCACTAAAAATCCGGAAACAAGTTACGTAATTAAAACGTAAAATAATACCACATACTTTGCGGTTTCCAAATCCATGTGTAAACATGGATTTGGAAACCGCAAAGTATGTGGTATTATTTGTAATTATATTGAAAATAGTGGTTTGACTAGTTCTTGGATATTCACGGCCTCTTCAGAAGTACCTACAGGCGATAAAATAGTGCTCGGCTACTACATTTAAGGCTACTTGCACCAACTTATTAAATATGTTTAAATTGTATTTAAACACAATTTTATATTGTATTTCACAATTTTATAATGTTGTGTTTATATACAATACTAGCTTCTGCCCGCGACTTCGTCCGCGTAGCGTGATGATATATAGCCTATAGCCTTCCTCAATAAATGGGCTATCTAACAGTGAAAGATTTTTTCAAATCGGACCAGTAGTTCCTGAGATTAGCGCGTTCAAGTAAACAAACAAACAAACTCTTCAGCTTTATATATTAGTATAGATATAGATTAACAAATTTAAGAACTTCTTTTCTGATTCTTTTTTTTCTATTTCAAACAGGTATTTCTATTATAAGAAAACACACAACAAATATTTTTTCTTGATAAAAGTTCCATTTAAAAAATTATATCAGCTTAAGCTAGTGATCGCAAACTTTTTTTGATGTGTGTAGAATAAGGGAGTGAGAAATACACTTCTGGACACATCTATTGGCCCACCTTGTATTTTCAGTTTCGTTTGGTCCTAGCTAAAATTTTATATTAGGTCGAGCAAAAAGTTTTTATGCAGTTTTGAACCTGGCACATTCACAATTTCATTCAAGTCTTTTTTTGAATTTCGAACACAGAATTTAAAGAAACAAAAGACAATTTGGAGCCTGTTTGTTGATATCAAATAATCGAATACTAAGAAAACTTGGTTTTATTGGTTTACTTGGATTTAATTCTTGAAAAAGTGATTGATATCTTTGGTTTTGCAACAAACATTACTTATTCTTAACATTAAGGTGAGGTTCTATCAATAATCTATGGATACTTCACCTGAAGTCGCCGCCCAAGCTGTGGCACTTATTCAGGCCGGACACAGCCAAAGAAACGTTAGTGCTCAACTTAATTTAAGTCGATCTGCGGTCCGAAATGTTTATCGGAGGTACCTAGAGACTGGCGGCTTTGTTCGTCGTCAAGGAAGGCCACGATCTCGGGTCACAACTGAAAGGCAGGATCGATTCATCGTGGCGACCAGCTTGAGAAATCGTCACCTTACCTCCATTGAGATACAAAACCAACTTCGCGACTTCCACGGAGTATCTGTGAGCGCTCGAACTGTTCGGAGAAGGTTAAAAGAACGCGATATGGTACCACACAAGCCAGCTAATGGGCCCAAACTAACGCGAGCCCACCGAACAGCGCGCCTTCATTTCGCACGCAGTCATTTAAATTGGACACAGCAAGATTGGAGCCGTGTACTCTTTTCTGATGAGTCTAAAATTGTGTTACATGGCAATGATGGAAGGAAGAAGGTCTACCGACGTAAGGGAGAGCGTTTCGCACAGTGCTGCTTTGAAGAGAGGGTTGCTTATGGCGGTGGCTCATGGACTGTCTGGGGCGGTATATCCGCGAGCGGCAAAACTCAACTTGAGGTTGTTACAGGACCACGGCTGCCAACACTAAATGCTGAAAGGTACATTCGTGAGTGCTTAGAACCTCACGTGATACCATACGCGGACTATGTGGGCCCAAATTTCCTTTTTATGCATGATAATGCAAGAGCCCATGCGGCCGGCATTGTCAGGGAATATCTTCGGGATGTGAACATCACAGTTATGGACTGGCCAGCCAGAAGCCCAGACATGAACCCCATTGAGCACATGTGGGACGAGCTAAAAAGACTTGTTAGGGCTCGTCAGCCAGTTGCCCAGACGATGCAGGAGTTGAAAACTGCCATAGAAGAGGAATGGGAGATGATCCCTCAAATTTTCATAGAGCGGTTGATAAACTCTATGCCAAATCGTATGAGAGCTGTGGTAGATGCCCATGGAGGCAACACGCGTTACTAAATTAAACCTTTATTTGATAAAACATGTTTTTTATTCAAAAATCAATTGCCTTTAACAAGGCGCATATCCGACTTGTTAGGCGTAGCTCCATGTCGTATGGTATTCTGAATTCAAATTTAAAACAATACGATCGAAAAAGATGGTAAAATGTATCAGGTTTAAAACTGCATCAACAGTTTTTGTTCAATCTAGCAATCATATTTCGGTAGGGGCCATCGAAACCTAAACTCTAAGGTGGGCCAATAGATGTGTCCAGAAGTGTATAAGAAAAACAATTGAGAGATAGGTTATTAATTCCGAAATAGGTTTACGTTTAAGAAAAAATCGATGTTAAGTTACGAGTCGAAACGTAGGTTCCGTTCAAACGCATAACATTCAATTCTGCTCACCCAAAACTGTCCCAGCGTGGTTGGAGTGCACAGGTCAACAAGTTTCTTGTAGGACGTCTGCAGGGTGCTTAGTGGAGGGAGAATGCCGGGTCCGCCCGCATTCGTGAACGTGTTGCCGCAGAGGTACAGCACGTGCGGCGGCGTCAGCTTCGGATGGGAACGACGCACCTGCCAATATCAACTCTATAATTAACGTAATAAGGCGTATTGCCTCTGCTCGCAGATCATCGTTTAATTAATGCATGCTGTCGACGGTGGCGTAGCTTCATAGACGCGCATTCGTTACTAAGCTTGGTGTACGCCTGCTCGCTGCTTACATGTACTGTCAAAACTAATGCCGGTTGGCAATTATCGACTTTACAATTTTAACCATAAGGTTGAAAACCGCCAAGAGTGTCGATTGTAAGTAGAAAGACACAATAGTATTTTATAGCTATAATAAATATAATCTATAGGTTCAATAACTTCTGTTGATTGCATTATTTTCCGCATGTGAAGTTAAATTTGTGTCGAAATTATGTTTTACGTATTGTCTAGGACGCGTACTGGTTGTTTGTAATTATAGTTGTCAACAATACATTCATCGTTTTATAGAAGATCGAAAAGCTAAGAAGTTAAATCTATATGAAAAGGACGTAAAAAATCCAATTATTGGAAAAATGCCTTTAAACAACATTACGTGTAGCTCATGTCACATACCTGCTCCAACAGCACGCTCTCCGCGGTGGCTGACTGCTCCGTGCTGAGCAGCTCTCCGCTCCGCAATAAAGCAGCACCTTCGGGCCTCCCCCAAACCCAAATAGGAACCCTCCCCGAGCGGAAATGTCGAGCCGACTCCATCAAGTTGTAATCCAACACAGAACTGGGAACTATCAACGTCTCCCCTGCAGTCAACATAAACGCATCTGATGTTCCATTTATGCAGGTTATCCTCCAATGGGGACATTCGCATCGTTCTAGCTCCCTCTTCCAGTCTCCAGGGCGCTGGAACATGTTCATGTCGGAGGGGAGGGTCGGGTAGTAAGGTTCTCTGTATTCGAACGCGAAGAGGAGGTCGTGTCTCTTTGGGAATGCGTGGTGCATGAGCGCGAGGGCGATTTTTCGGCCGTTGTCGATCGGTGAGTTTGCGAAGCTGAATGTTAGGACTTTCATATTCTGAAAAAAAAAATGCTATTGATATAATTTGATGATTTGAAAGATTTTCAGAAATGTATTGAGCCTAGGCTAGTACTATTTGCTCTGTTCAAAGTTCCAAATGGGGCGGAAATTCCATATAAATATGGCTCTTTCTTTAAAAGGCCTGTCCAGATATTGGCCTACATCGTAACACTCGCATAATATCTAATAATATTATTATTATAATACTATTCTGGACTTTAAAAGAGACCATGATTGTCTCAGTTTGTTTCGGTGTTTCTTCTCAGAGGTAGTCAGTTATTAAGTTAAACGCTGGCGGCTAAATAATCTAGTTAAATAAAAAAAAAATTAAAACATTGACTTGAAAAGATCTATTTACAGAAATAAGTACTTATAATTAATCATTTATCTAATTGAGAAATTTTCTTTTGTGTTTTTTTTTTCTGTAGATATGATCTGTATAAATAAAAAAATCTGTCGTTACAGTGAACTTGGCAAATCGGAGCTCTTATAACGTCGCTATGTGACCGACGCCTTAACATAAATTGTAATGTCAGTTTATATGATATTTTTAGTATAATTGCTACAATTTATTGCATTCGATAGACAATTACACTGCTTCGTGTAAATAAATCTAAAATTATACTTCACTGACTTCTAATTAAGTTGAAATCACAAACATCATGTCAGATAGTGTCAGGAGTGTATTTATCCTAGAATAAATAGCCATAAAAAACGCATTATGAATAAATAGCTCATAATATAAATTGACATATAAACAAACATTTTGACTATTCGGATTATCACTTACGACCTTTGATCTCGGAGGATGATGAAGCTAACTACACCGGTTTTGAGTTACACAATGACTGATGCATGCGTACTGTGAGTAGACTGCTCTACTTAAATCCGCTATGTCTCTTTCTTAATTTCAGACATTGCCCTACATTATACACTGACATAGTATTTGATACAAGTATGACTGATAGGCAGTGATACCCTTGGGGTATGAACACTGGACTGCCGTGTCGTAGGTCTCGAGTTCAAACCCAAGGCACGCACCTCGTTCGAAAATTTTGTAAATACTCCTTAGAAAATAAAAAAATAGCATGTATTTAACATAAACTTTAACAATGCGACTTATAGTATCTAATTCTATTTGCTCTGTACCGCTAACCATGTGTCATTGAGTCATGCGCTAATCTGATTAGATAAGTGACCCAAACAGATTGCTGAACGCATCTGAAGGAATGTACACAACGTGAACAACGGTTATATCTGTACCAATAAGTATGTAAATATAGGTAGTCTAAGTATTTTATTAATAAAACTGGTGAAACTTTTTTTGGAGGACTAATCATACTCTAGCTTTCAACGGTTTTTTATTTTTAAGCGGCGGTAGCCTAATTGCTAGGGCGTCAGACTAGCGATCATGTGGTTGGCGGTTTGAAACCCACCCATATATTGCACTACCGACGTGAACCCACTAGTAACACAAGCATTTAGCTTAGCACGTTAACAAGAATGTTGCTGTGCCCGACAGGGTCCACGATGATCACTAAACTGTATCTACAATCTACCTAATTATACATTGTAGAATGCATTAGATGGTTTGATTTGATTTGAAGACTACTAGTACTGTGTTGGTAAGCTTTAAAGAAAAATGTTAAGTTAACCACTGAGGTCTCAAGATGACAACGCGCTTATGATACTTCTGGTGTTGCTGGTGGCTATAGGCTACGGGTACCGTTCACCATCAGGCGTAGGCCGTCAGTGTGCTTCTTTATCATTTTATTACCAAAAACAAACGTACCTTGCATATAACCTGAAGGCCCTTGACCTTGCTGGGCATATCGCCGTACGGCATCAGGCGGCGCCGGCGCTGGGGCCCGCCGTCCGTCAGCCACACTGCGCCCACGGCAGTCAACGGCACGTCAAAAGCACCCAGCAAGTAGTTACGTTGGCAGCACTCCTGGGTAAATAAAACATACTTATACTAAAACTATCAAAAATATACATTTTAGAATACTCTACCGGGATTAAAATTATTGACACTCAATATTATAGAATTGCTAAGGAATGATTAAATATGACCTGATTTTGATAGGAAAGAATTCGCCGCCAGGCCAAATATAACAATTCCTCCAATTCAATTTATATTTGGAAACCAATTACATTAATAAATAATAAACTGCCTCATTAGCCAAGTGATGGTATGTTATGTTGTTATTACATTAATTCTACAGCAATTTTCTACTATACAGCCTTTTTAGTCGGCCAGATAAACAACATCTACATTGCCCAAAGAGAATAAAAACTTATTGTCTTTCGGTATATAACATAACATAACATACCATCACGCTTGTATTCCCCGAAGGGTTAGGCAGAGGCGTACTAATGTACACCCACAGTTCGCCGGTATGTTTAGGTCCTATGTAATAGGGGGCGAGCCTATTGCCATTAACCGGGCACAAATTCCTAACTCCGAGCTGCTACTGGGAATTTCATAGAAAAACCCAATAACACTTTGCTCGACCTGGGAATCGAACCCAGGACCTCTAGCGTAGCAGTCGCGCTCAGGACCACTTGGCTGATGAGGCAGTTTATTATTTATTAATGTAATGGGTTTCCAAATATAAATTGAATTGGAGGAATTTCTTTCGGTATATCAGAGAAGATATATTCGTTTCACTTATATTTTTCAGTCGAAGGGCTATTTGCTAAAGGCTATCGCAGGTACACGTGACACCTAGAATCAGATATTGCTAGAATATATGTTTTATAAGAAACGAGGAAGTAATTTTGTAAAAACTGGCAATTACGAACTGCGACGTTTATTTGCATATTTTGAATATCTTTAAACACAAAGAAAATACCCGATTTAATTAAGCACATTTGATGCCAACATAGTTTGGGTTAAACCTCAATAGAAAATTATAATGATATCATAACTAGGCTGATTAGCTAAAGACAATATGTCCAGGGAAACAATACTGACCTCCAACCATCCATATAGTTTGGTCCACCAAACAAGCCGATTTTTTAAGTGAGTTTATTGATAAAAGAGCTAACGGTTTTCATTCAGACAAGGAGTAAGGATTTTCTTGTACCAAGGTGTTGAAATTGCAAGTGGTATTTCTATTATTGATCATGAACGCGGGTGATGTCAGAAGCGTAAAGTTGCAAAGCAATTTACTCGTAATAGTACCCGAATATTAGCCACAGGTTGACGTTCAAGATTTGACTTGTGATTGATATCAATTTATTTAATAAACTGTTGCTATGCAGTCAGTTGTACAGCTTTAGGTGGTCCTTCTTTGCTGTTAATCTTTTTTGACCAGTTATGAATTCAGAACAAGCATTCATAATTCAAGCGTTCGTTGATTCAGCTATAGAATGGGATATCTTATGTGGTCCAATTTACATAGGTAAGTGTTGGTTATCCAAATGCCAGTATTAAGTAGGTACTCACATCATTAGTTGAGTTCTCCAAGGGCACGAAGGACAGTTTGTAGTTGGTGACGAAGAGCGAACCGAAACGTCCGCGGTCCCATTCGCTGAGCGGCGTCAGCAACACAACGCTGTGTGCCGCGCCTGTCACTAGCTCACCTGCACAAAACAAACTTAATTTGAATAAAACCTTTTTTATGAATTATGCAAACGCACAGAGTGAAGTTGTTGTTCTTGCCGAGCCATAAGAACCCCTACGGACTGCAGACTGCCGGACCTGCAGCAAGCGAGAGAGAGAGAGAAGGAATTGTCTCTCGAAATGCACTGGAGGGTTTTTCATGAAAGACGAGGGAGAGAGAGAGGGTTGTGGGCTTCATATAGAATTAAAATGAGTCCACTTCAAGTCGAGCCATTATAACATTAAGTTTTACCGTGCATATACGAAGCTTGGGTTGTCAAAGCGTCATCAGACCGAAAGTAATTGGGCAATCATAAACAACTATGAAGATGAAAGGTTCAATAAAAAGTTATTCAGTTAACTGTAGCGATAGTCGAAGGTCAAGGTGTTTTAATGTAGTATTGACTTGCATAACTGTTCAAAACACTGTGTTTATTTGAAGCTTTTGACTGCTCTTTTTTATGAAAAAAATATGCCTTTAATGTTAGGTGCTATGTGTTGCATGATGAACGCCAAAAATCGAGTATGCAGTAAGACATTGTTATTAATACCGTTACGTTTAACCCCAAAGCTGATGCGAGAAACGAGTCAAATTAGTCTATGGCTGCTAACGTGCAACTCAAAGATGGCCAATTCTGCTTCTATCTGCTTGCTAGAATCGAAGTTGCATTGCAACCACACCCCTCTAAAAGAGTGGTCAGGGCTTCCACAGGTTAAACATTTCCTTTGAAATATTGAAATTCCTTAGCTAAATGATGTATCGTTGACGTCAGTACACACTCGTCGGCTTTCTCGTATATGTGATCCAAACACCATTTACTACACGCCATTATGATGTAAATATCTATTGAAAGCGTGAGTCAAAGGGGATTTTTTCTAGCGATGAGAGATACATGTTACGGTGTCGGTGACGTAGGGTGGCGTCATCGGACAGTTGCTCGAGGTGACGCGAGAAACACGTAAAAGTTCACAATAATAATTGTACGTGGTTTTTTCCCAGATTAGTGTTTTGGTGAGAAAACTGGTTATTGAATTGACTGACATGTACCTAGCTTGGGCGTGGCAATCCCTACTAATATTATAAATGCGAAAGTAACTCACTCTGTCTGTTACGCTTTCCCGCTTAAACCTCTCAACCGATTTTGATGAAATTTGACACAGACAATCTTTAGACCCTGAGAAAGGACATAGGCTACCTTTTATTGCGATAATCACGCTATAGGCTATATATCATCACGCTACGCGGACGAAGTCGCGGGCAGAAGCTAGTGCTTGACGACAGGGTTAATACGGGAGGACCACATAAAATCGCTTGTAGGTACAGGATAATAATCGTTTTTTTTATGGGATAGGGGTCAAATAAGCAGACGGATCACCGGTAAGCGATAACCGCCGCCCATGGACACCCGCAACACTAGAGGAGTCACGAGTGCGTTGTCCGCCTTTTAAAAGGGTTTGGGCCTCCGATATTTATATTCATATTCATTTATTTGCTTTCCAAAATGTGTATAGTAGATTGCTAGGACTTAAGTGTTTTGTGCCCTGACCCTAAGAAACAATATAAAACAGATTTAGACCGAGCCTATTCTGAGAGTAATTCTCCGATCTTATACCCTTATATACATAGATATCTATCTATCTATCTATACAGCCGCTAACACCCACTGCTGAGTAAAGGCCTCTTATCACGCCACTGTTGCCGATGTTGTGCAAGTCGCACCCACAGATTCCCCACTGCCCTCACAATATCGTCCGACCATCGGGCGGGTGGTCTTCCCTGTAAACGTTTCACATCTCTTGGCCACCATTCGGTAACCGTTTTGGTCCACCTAAGATCGTCTCGTCTTGCCAAGTGCCCTGCCCATCTCCACTTAAGTCTCGCGATACGAATACCTACATCGTCGACCTTCGTTTGACGTCTAATCTCGATATTAGGTATAGATATGGTAATTTTTAATGTTTTGTCGTATATTTGCAGATTTTACATCAACAAATAAAGACCTTATCTACAAAAGCGGCAACGACCTACACTTACGCTAAATGAGTCATGCGTTAATTTATAAATGTGGTGTTACGTAAATCGCGCTCTGATTAACAATGTGAATATCTCTTATTAAATAGAGTACATTTACAACATATGTATTGTTTTTATATTGTATGGAAGTACTGCCGTATTGATCTAGTAGTCAGCTGTTAGTCCAGCTCGAAAAATAGCAGTTTTAAATTATGAAGAGAACCGTTAGTATAATTTGTTCGGATTTGGGCCCGGTGAATGAGAAAAAGCTGGCCCATTTCCTATCCTGAATCATTTACTGGCGAAATGTAAGCGTAACATTAGTATTGATATAAACCTCTTCTATAATTTGCATCTCAAGCCTGGTCCAGTGACCAAATCTACCATCAGGCATCAGGCAGGTTTACTTGTCCGATTACATTAGAGAGGGAAACTATGCACTTAATCAGCATAATTTAAAGACACCCATATTATTTCTATCGGGGAAGACCCATTCGGGAAGCGCATTCCACATTTGTGGTAAAAGCGTTACGTTCGGGTTTTCGGAATATCCGCCATAAATAGATTAAATAGATTAACAGTGCTATTCTTCTAGAATACAATTAAAAAATCGAGGTGCATCAAAAGAGCTCCAGAGCGACAATGATCTGACGAACCTTGAGCGCTCAACCCATGAACTTCAAGGTAAATAAAACCATTATTTTGTAGGTCAGCGAAAAGACGAAGAAGACAACAATTACTACATAATATTATCAATTCGTAGTATTCTTAGAAATAAACGGTACCTACAGATTTTCTATGATTGATATTTCTAGGAAAATGTTCCAGGCTGTGTATCTGGGAAGGTTTATCATCATCATAACCATTATCTGCCAATATGTTGTTTTATATGGCTTGAGTTAGGCCTCCCCTAATGTGAACCTAATTATGAACATTGTGGGAAGCCGGGACGAGTCCTTATTAAAGAATAAGTAAAAGTCTTCTCCATGTTACATAATACTAATATTATTGGTCAATGGACTGGAAACCTGAAAATTGTATTGAGTAATCTTATTTCAAAATATGGTAAGTAAAAGTTACTGGACCGAAGGAAACTAGTTATTCTGGGGATTGTTAAAATTGTGCTACCAACCTGTCTTCATAAAAGATCTTTACACATAACCCGTTATTATGTGTCATTGCACTTGTTATTGAAACCACTATGGTTTTGCTTAATCGAAGCGAAGATAATGTGACTCTCCAGTAGAATGTAGGTAATAGGGCGTCAAAGGATCACAAGAGATGCATTAAATACAGCACTGAAAGCGAAGTGTTCTTTCATAGAAACCCAACCTGGCGAAACGGTACATCTTAGCTGTCAAAACATAACAGGCACTAAGGTATCATAACAACTGAAGATCTTCGAGTATATGTTGCTGCAACACAGCGGAGTTTTCTTACACTACTTTGCCATCTGATACAATTGAAGTATCTAGCGGCCTTCGCACTCAGCGATCTGAACCATACTTTTTATCGCAAATTGTGGAAGGGAAATAAGAACGATTTGCGCAATACGCGGTGACCGTGAATGTTGTCTTTGACTCATGCAGTATCGTGCAACGGAAATATTTGCGGTATTGTGTTTTGGGGTATATCTATAGCTTTTGGTATTCAAGGAAAAAGTTGGATTCGTATGATGTATGATTTCCGTATATAGATATTAGCTGATGCGGATGATTTCGTTCCTGTGACATTTATACTCAGTCACCTGGAGCTCCAAGTTAGCAGATAGGAAAGTAAATTTATTTATACAATTATTTTCCTATTAAGACTACTTATATACTTACACTATTTACATAAATTACGTAAAATTAATATATATATAAACTAAAACTAAAAAAACTGCGGTGCGACTACGCGTCAAAGTATTCACCGGCATCACTGTCGTCTGGTAACGTGCCCAGAAGGCTGGCAGCATTGCCACGTTGAATGGCAATGCTTATACGCTCCCCTAGAAACAAACCAGCCCTCAGGTCACGCGAATTGTCGACTAGTCTCCTTGAAAGTTCTTTATAGAGGGGACGAGCACTCGGACCCCACGACCCGAGCGTTTCGAACCCAAACGGCTCAAAAATATATTTACCAGAAAGGTTACTATATTTGCGCCGCTTGAGAGTCTCTGCAGCAGCAGCAGCAGCGCCAGCGCAGCCAGCTGAGCTTGAAAGATGTGATGGCGCAAGGGTATCAACACAGGTTGCGTCCCATACCAAAGATAGGTAAGCAAGTATGTCGTGCCGAAAAAGTTATTGCACTTTTATATTAGATTAAAACAAAACTTTTGTTAGAAATTAAACGTTGTCCGTTGGCATTGGTACTGAATTATGCTAACGTATCAAACATATTAAATAATAGATTATGGACAACATTAATTTCGACCCAAATTTGATAATGGATTTATGATACCGGTTTTTTCTTCGGTTTTTACGACTTCCTCTGAAAGTTTTATGTGGTTGTTTGGCAATTTAAATGTTACGAGTATATGAGTAATGATATTATTGGAACATTTCAAGACTTATGAAAAAGGAACAAGCAGCATGACTAGACTACATAGTAAGTATCTATTATCATCAAGCTGCCGCCATCCAATTCAGAACACGAACTCTAGCAAGCCTTGCAAGAGAACCTAGTATTAAGCCCTGTAGGTACCACTGTCCTATGCTACCCACATCAGGTATGCCTGCCAGTCAATCTGTAACTAACGCCACGCTCTAGACAGCTAGATTAAGGAGCAGTTATTGACACTAATTTGCCACAAAATCGCAGACCTTTAAATGCGTCCTTAAATAGCATTGTTGTCAAATGGCATACAATGAAATTAAAATTACAACATCTAAATACAATAATAATTGGATGATAAATAAGTTAGATAAGCACAAGGTCACAGATAATGATTAAATTAACTACTAGGACAAAAGCACGGAAATTAAATAATCGTAATAAAATTGGTAATAGTAAACCTACCTTTCCTCAGAACACCCATTGCAAATCACAATACACCATCAACTGGTATAGGACGCCACTTCCTACCATTACCATAGCTCACTCAAGTTACCAGGCATTCATAAAAGGCGATACAGTTACGCGTACGCGACGCATACATAATGATTATTATTGTAATTTGCATCATGCATGACCCTACTTGAATGAAATAAAATGTTGGTGATAAATACAGGTTTTATTGTTTTACCCCTGAATAGACAGTACACGTCACTGACTTGTAAATATTATCGCCGGTGAATAAAATAAGTATTCACAACCATAATATTCAAAATAGGAAAAAAAATTAAAAGGTAAATTCTGTAGTTATATTTAGAACATACACCTGTATTCCTCAATTGTTAGGCAGAGGCGTACTATTGTACACCCACAGTTTATTAGAATGTTAATGTCCCATTTAAAATAATAGGTGGCTAGCCTATTGCCATTAATTAACAGGCAGAAATTCGTAAAAATATTTGGTTTGGTGCAGCAGCTGAGAGATCGGCTACTGCAACATGTGTTGTGGGTTCGATCCCCACATAATTTGTGTTTATAAACACACTCACGATTCAGGAGAAACTTCTCATGTAAGGCAACCTTTTGTTTTAAAAAAATAATTAGTATTGCTTATATTTTTGGTGACTGACTGACTGAGTGCTTACAAATGCTATGGAATTTGTAGTGCTAGATTCAATCCCCAGGTTTGAGGTTGAGCAGTGTTATTGGTGTTTTCTGATATAACATACATATATATTTTCACATTTCTCTCCCATTTCAGAAGGCAGAGATTATAGATTTCCACTTGCTGCAAACCTGGCATACCACTTTCGCTTCACTCCAATATAAAATATTCAGATATCAAATTTTGAAGAAGATATTGGTTTTGTGACAGGTTTATAACAAATAACTGGCCCCCTTTATTACATGAGACCTCAAAATGGTGTAATACATAGGACCTAAACAAATAATGAATCTCTAGGTCCCATGGCGAACAGGCAAAAGTTTACTGTGGATGGAAAAAACATTACATCATTATCAACATCATGATCCTACCCATTGCTGAGTATATGCCTCTCTGCTTATGCCACATTTTCCAGTCCTGTGCTGATGTTAACCACATAAAACTAATGAATTGTTGAATACCAATACATTCCCGTGTATATAAATCATATTAATACTTGCTAAAGCTTTACATTTGCATTATAAAATAGCTATATTTTAACCTGTAACCAAGCAGAAATCACTTGCAAAGATAATTTTATAAAGTTACCCATCATTTTGAAGAAATAAGGTATTAACAAAATAGAAAGATATCATAAATTTTAGCTAAAGTTTTGTGAATAAACTTACCATTTAACAGCTTAGGTTTCACTTCTTGCAGTGACCCATTTTTTTCACCTTTACTCTGAAACAACAAATGTTTTATAAACACATAAATCATATTTTTATCATTTTGTTTATGTCTCTTTACTGCAAGCTTATCTGAATTGAAGTGACATTCCATTTTAAAATAAATTGCAGCCACAGTAGATAAGTACTTATTATTGTGTTTTTAAAATACAACAGTGGACAGCTTTCTAACCTCTACCATAGAAAATAACAAAATAATATTACAGTATCTATTAGAAATATGTGTTTACATGTCATCATATTTTGAGGAACATCAAGGAAGTTGCTTACCAGAGGAGATACATTGATGTAACTCTTGAAGTTTTGGACCAACTTTTTCTCATTCATTGTAATCAAATAATACCAACACTCTGTTGACCCACTTTGATCTATTTCGGCTTTGTTTTTTACCCAACGTATAAATAGATTCTTAAATTAGGTTGAACGGAAGGTGATAATTGTTTAAGTTAACAGTTATCCACATGATTCTACTTATTTTAGATATTTTTGATAACAATCATTCGCACAAACACTGTACTATCTGGTACTACGAATTATTAAATTATTCAATACAGTGGTGTAAGTTAGGTAAAACGGGCAGCAGCTTTCGACTACACATATTTTAAACTAGAATAAACGCAAGACGAAGGTAAATTCATGCTGAATTATAGCAATATTCGTATAATTTAAAATATTTTGGCCCACAGCAACACGCAAACGAGCAACGAACGACAGATAAATGTCTGCGTTGCAAGAGTAAAATAATATAATGTATCTTTTATTTTATTTTATTCTCAGGCAATATTTTCTTAACATTCACAACCACTTCTGGGACAAAAACCAAATAAATAGTACTATTCTATAATCGTAAAAAGCTATGTCTGTACATTTAAGATATTTTAAAAAAGTGAGTTAGGGTATTTAAACGTCTCCGAATCCAAAAACATGAGCTTTAAAATATTTGTCTGTTTGTTACGGGAGCCAAAAACTACTAGATTGTAATTTCGTTATCACTTTTAGAAAGTTTAAGCTCAAACTTATAAAATTGGTGGACTTCTTATCTCAATGAATTGAACGAATCTTGAGATAGGTACAGCTTGACCTTTCTGGTGTATACAGATAGACCCGTAAGAGATCATCATTGTTGGTTTTTGATTAAATTAGTTTTGGGATCTATTTTGAATCCTAATATAGGCGCGGGCAAAAGCTAGTATACATATATTAAAATGCTTGGATGTGACATTGGGTAAAATAAACCATAAGATTCATCGTTCATCTAGCCACCAAATTAAAAAAATGGTTTACGTAAGTGAGTAGGTCTCTAACCAAGAAAGTTATCTTAGCTAACATTCTAGCACAGTAGTAACCACGCCATTAACTATACATTAGTCATTTTCATTTTTTTTCTTACACGAAATGTATCGATTTTCGATGTCATAGACAATATTATCAAATTCAATCTTGTTAACATCTGTATCCTTCCATCGTCTGTGCCTCTGACTTTTAGAGACAAAAAGCCTTACCATAGATTGTGCATGTCTTCTAAAAAAATGGCGATGTTAAATTTTTGTTGAGAATTTGAAAGCACAATCTTCAAGCACATATTTAAAACTTTAAATATTTGTTGGTGAAACTGTGAATATATATCCCGAAAATGGCTGACGCTTTAATAGAGCGGAGACCCACCGCTCGGTTTTTCTGCCACAGGTGTAACATTGAATTCGAAGGTGTTTTGCAGGTAAAAATCAATAGTTTTGGTTATAATTCCGTCTTTATGGGCCATACTTTAGCGTGGTACGTCTAAATATGATGTCTACATGAGCCCTGGGTGTGAGAAATTAATTTTATATTGTTGTACAAAGAAGTGCGAGATTTCCGTGGCTAATTTCCAATGAGGCGATTGGTGCAGCCGGTTGATTCACAATACTGCGTGACATTTCTTTGGAAAATTGTTCAGGGGTCAGGATTGACGGAAATTGACAATTTCATTCAGTTACATCATTGTGTAGCATTGTGGGAATTCAATATTGCGAATGCTGCCCAGTAGATATTTATATACTACTTAGTCCATCTGTATTGTGGTACAACCCATAAAAGTACCAGGAATAAACAAATCACATAAGAATACATAATAATATACATGATCAGCCATAAATACCATGCCTAGGAGATTATCCTTAAACCTTAAAATATTAATTGTGTATACTTTACTATGTATACATACAATTTGAGCAGTATTACTTGATGTTATAGGTAATACCCACTTATATTTTTATACTTCCCATTTCTTTATTTTATTTAAAGTTACTGATACCATCCCAAGCCAGTTTCATCACAATCTGGTAAATATCATTATGAAGCTTAATTGTTTACCTTATCTGGGTATATTCCAGGATTATTCATGCCCATATTGTGCCAGTGGTTTCATCGAACAGCTTGAGAATGAAACAGAGGGACTGGCACTATCAGGAGACGACTTCAGCGATGCAGACATGAGCAATATTGATGATATGAGCAATATCGATGACATGAGCAATCTGGATGACTCAGACGATATCCACAATTTATCACAAGTATGATATTTTTATATTCTCAAGTAAGATAACTTGCTATCCACAATAATGTCATGATAGATTACATTGCACTACTGGAACTAGTTATACATGCCTTTAATTGGTCATTTGCAAGTTATTTTTTAGTAGACATTAGTATTCTTAGTTATGGGTGAATGGCAGAATGGTGTGACTGACTTCCTTAGGGGGGTGTTGCACAAGTTTACAAATAAGTTAAAGTTAATACAAACATATTCACCCTTAAGTATTTAATTATATACACAATGCAAAATCTGTTGTCTTGTACACATGGGGTCCTTATTTTCTTTGCCGACTTAAGTTATTAAGATAAAGTTGCCCCATCAAGTTTGATCTTTTTGCAGAAATAAATTGTGTGATATTACAAGAACACAAATCTATACTAATATATAAAGCTGAAGAGTTTGTTTGTTTGTTTGCTTGAACGCGCTAATCTCAGGAACTACTGGTCCGATTTGAAAAATTCTTTCAGTGTTAGATAGCCTGTTTATTGAGGAAGGTTATAGGCTATATATCATCACGCTACGCGGACGAAGTCGCGGGCAGACGCTAGTGTAGAATATATCAGCTGTTTAGTGTTTTTTTATAGTCAAACAACAGCTCAACAAGTGTCTATGAAATTCTGTTCAAGCATATTTAATAATCTCTCTTCTCTTTGTATACTCAATCCTCCACATTTATGCATTCCATAATGTATTACAAAGAATAGATACAGATAGATAAATTTACATAGACATACATAAACATATTTTAAACTTTTACAATATGATGAAACATTTATGATATATGTAGGTACTCTAATAATATCCTTATTTGTGTTTTTTCTTGATGCTGTATTTCGCATCCAGAAGTTCTGTGTGTAGATTTTGACCTTGATTTACTATTTCTGTCTGAAATCATGAATTATAATATATTCTTGAGGTCAGGATGTAAAATATACAATTATTTAGGTTCCGTAAATGTAATGCCAAATAACTTTAAGGTGGACTTTGACAGTCTTCAGTCTTATTGTGGTTTTATTTTAATACTAATAATTAAGTTTGCATTGACTGTTATATTATTACCAAGCTAAAGTGGTGAGCCAGAATCATAGCAACTAGAAATCTATAGTCTCTGCCTATCCCAATAGGCCAGGTGTGAAATATATATACAAATAATAAAATTGGAGTGTCTGTTTGTCATAATAAAATAATTGCCTATTGCCTTTAACCTATTGCCATTATTGTGCCCAGTATACTTGTAATAGCTAAACTAGTTTTTTTTAAATCACTTAATTTTGTTGTAGGTCACTGAAACAATATCAATATTAATTTGCCACAAAACCATGTACCTAACTAACGGGTTATCATTAACAATGTGCCGTCTATTTTTGTACTTGTTAATAAGTATGTCAGGACTCCCCCGGGGTGCGGTTGTTCTAATTTGACGTCGGCGTCGGCGTCGATATCGCGGCAACCGCAAGAGTCGGCGTGACGCGACATTTTTCGCTATCACATGACGTGAGAATGCCGCGTCGTCTTGATAACAAGTGTTTAGAAGTGGCCACTGGTACAGACCTACACTACGACTTGACGAGCCCACGTGGTCACTGCGATGTTATTAATAGATTAGATCGATTACGCGCATTTGTTCCACGCTGATGTTCATCATTGGTATTGCCCTCTTGAAGTCACTGATAACAATGTTGATAAGATTTTCTCGATCATTCTCGAAGTTTGTTTCGCTTTTTATATCAAAGCAATGTTTATTTACAAAGTATGATAAACACCTCACTTAACATACATACTATCACGCCTGTATTCCCCGAAGGGTGAGGCAGAGACGTACTAATGTATACCCACAGTTCGCCGGTATGTTTAGGTCCCATGTAATAGGGGGCGAGCCTATTGCCATTAACCGGGCACAAATTCCTAACTCCGAGCAGCTGCTACTAGGAATTTCATAGAAAAACCCAATAACACCTTGCTCGACCTGGGAATCGAACCCAGGACCTCTAGCGTAGCAGTCCCACTCAGGACCACTTGGCTAATGAGGCAGGCAGTACACCTCACTTCTTTACCTATAATTATCTTTTAAATAATATATTAAGAAGCAATGATTATAACTAAGTACTCAGTACTTTCCACCTAGCATTGTTTTCGTTTAATGATTGTGATGTCACAGGATACACAATTATTTACACTGTGACATATTGCACAATAATTTCAACACGGAACTTCTTATAAATTATCTTTCTATGCTGATTACAAATTGAAAACGCACATGGCTATAAATGACGTCATATTTTTTCGACGTCTTGAAGGATTTTGTAAGTCACACATTTGTACACTATTTGTGTGTATTTGTTGTATCGGTACATGGAACCTCTGCCTAACCCTTCAGCGAATACAGGCGTGATGATATGTTTTATGTTATACTTGAACTTTGGTCTGTTGTTTTGGCTTTTCAATGCTAGTAACGGAAGCATTAATTAATAGAGACAGGTAGATATAGATTCTATATGAATAGTGCTTTTATAGATCAATTTAGTTTTTATTTATCGCGTTTGACAATCAACTCGATCGATCCGTGTGTAAATGTATTTTAATACCGCGGCACGAACGAACATTAGTTAACATCACGTATTCATGATCAACAATGTATTCATTCGATTGACATATTTTCGCCATTTTTTGTAATTACTACCCACTTTGTACTGCCTCACTACCCAAGTGGTCCTGAGCGCGACTGCTACGCTTGAGGTCCTGGTTTCGATTCCCAGGTCGAGCAAAGTGTTATTGGGTTTTTCTATGAAATTCCCAGTAACAGCTCGGAGTTTGGAATTCGTGTCCGGTTAATGGCAATAGGCTCGCCCCCTATTACATGGGACCTAAACAGACCGTCGAACTTTGGGTGTACAATAGTACGCCTCTCACATAATCAATCCATTATAATGTCCCACTGCTGGGTACGGGTCTCCTCTCAGAATGAGAGGGATTAGGCTATAGTCCACCAAGCTGACCCTAAAGCGGGTTGACAGACTTTACATGCCGACGAGAAAATCTCTCAGGCATGCAGGTTTCCTCACGATGTTTTCCTTCACCTTTGACATGGCAGTACAAATGTCATATCACTAGGCAATCACTGCATACAGCTTAAGTACTATTAATCATATAACCTAGTACCTACCTACTGAAAGTTTTGACGTCCGCCGGTAGGTTTTAACGTGGGAGAGCCATGCTTCGGCACGAATGGGCCGGCTCGACCGGAGTGATACCACTGCCTCACAGAAAACCAGCGTGAAACAACGCTTGCGTTGTGTTTCGCCGAGTGAGTGAGGTTACCGGAGGCCCAAACCCGTTTATAAGGCCGGCAACGCACTTGCGACTCCTCTAGTGTTGCGGGTGTCCATAGGCGGCAGTTATCGCTTACCATCAGGTGATCCGTGTGCTCGTTTGCCTCCCCTATACCATAAAAAAGGCACTTACTATAAAGTGTTTTTTTTTTTAAGAAAAGCTTACTAGCAATGTGGGTCACACATTACTAGTATTCTTGTTAACCCCTCGCGCTAAGCTAAATGCTTGTGTTACGAGTGGGTTCACGTCGGTAGTGCAATGGGTGGGGTTCGAACCGGCAACCACATGATCGCAAATCCAACGCCTTAGCCATTAGGCTACCGCCGCTTCTAGACAGTTAGACAGACCCCACAGACTCAGAAAGTTTACTTTCTGGGTCGAGTGATCAATACCCGACAGATATTTCAACATGTGCGCCCGAACTTAACCAAGGAATTATAATCCAAAACATAGAACCATTGTTGCACAACCTCCTTAGAATAAGTGCATCCGTTTGCAATGACAATACAATTTACATTGCTTGCTTTTATTCTCGTTAAACAGAACTTTAAAATTATAAAATGTTTCCATTCCAGGGCACCCCTCCAATGTTGAACGATCTAGCATTCCTAATGTCGGGCGGACGGGTACGGTAAGTTATGATGATAATTATCAAATTACATGCTAAAGCAAAGAAACGCCTGATTCTGACTTAAGTCAATGGGCCAAATGCCTCCAAAATGCAGAGCTTATAATCTTAACTTTTGTTAATCAAACACGTTAGATATTTGGAAATCCTAAGAAAACCTATCTATTTCATTTATTCATAAAAAAATACGTTGTGTCGAATATTGAATACAGTTTTGTATCTATAAAAAATACATGCCACTTAATTACTATGAGAGAGAGAGAGAGAGAGAGATAATAGTATAAATGATTCTGAATTTCGGATTAAGGAGCGAATTAAAGCAAATGTATGGAAATTACATTTATGAGCGCCAGACTTCTCGAAAGTTTCGAATAAAAATGATTCAAAGAGGATTTGTCTTTTCGAACGATAGATTCCAACTCCCAACTCGTTCTAGTCAAATGCGAAACAGGGATCGCGCAGCAGTTGGTCGGAAACGGACTGATGTATTTATTTTTGTTTGGCTAACAGAGGGGCAGGGCGGCGGGAGACGCTGATGGAGCAGCTGGTGTGGATGATCGGGGGCGCGCGGCCGGGCTCGGGCGCCGTCACGGCCGGAGCACCCTTCGTGCTGGTGGGCGCGCCCGGGGACTACGTGTTTGGCGGTGAAGGTTACAAACACTTTGTTCGCTTACATACCTTAGTTGCGCTTTTCCCAAATTAATCTTTTCTGTTTCCACCTTTAATAAGTTTATTTTGCTCATTCTTCTGTTCATTTGAAGTTTAATGAAATGGATAGGCTACATCAGGGGTGGCCAACTCGATTAGACCCAAGATCTCCTGTTTACTAACGAAACCCTGTGCGGTCTACCAATTATGTACATACCTACTTATTGAAATCTTAAATGAAACGGCATGCACCCTAGCACACTTAGTTCAGTACAAAATCATATAGTATTTTTTATTTTATTAAGAGAAAAAACATAAATGTGAAAATTATTCTTAGTAACTACTTATTTAACTATATATTAGTGTGAGCATTGCGTTGGTCTACGTATTCATATTTTTTGCCTTGCCACGATCGATTGGACTAACAGTCGCGATCGACCTGTTTGCCACTCCTGGGCTACATGATATGAAAAAGTTGGTCATAGATTGCCATCCAATAAAACGAATTAATAATGATTAAAAAAGAAGGATGTTAATATTATTTTATGCTAGACAGTGTACAAACAGATAACGTTAAATCTTGGGTTTTGTTTTGCGGAAAAGGGACAGAGCATCCCCTCTCCAATCACCACCAAATACTTGAAACTATTGCCGTCAACCGGACTGTAACATGTATTCTTATTTAAATTAATAAATTTAATTTTTTATTTAAATTTTATTTAAATTATTGAAAATAATGTACGAAGCGTAATAATCTTTTCCAAACTTATTTCAATTTGAATTAATGCTGAATTTGGTGTGCAATGCGAAATTTTGCATAAAATAGGGCTACTCTATCTATTTATACACGCCATATAAGACACATAGTTTTAAGCAAGATTTAAAGTTATGAAAACATTGATAAAAAAAATCATACAACAGTGCATTATATTTCTAGGTCTGGACGATGGATTTTTTCTAGGTCTGGATTTAATAAAAAAATCTTATAATAATATTAACCAAACATACATTTAAATTACTTTAGGATAATACCATACAGTACTACTTACTCAACTAGTCCTTAGTTTTTTGGTGTGCAATCAGAATTAATATTCCTTCTACATATCTAAAACACTTTTAAGCGAAATGTAAAAATATGATTTTAAAACAATACAGGATATATTTCTAGGTCTGGACGCAGTAGTAACACAGCTATTAGGCCAGTTAGAAAATGCTGGTCCACCGCCCTTACCTCGTGAACAGATAGCAGCCCTGCCGTCCGTCCTCGTCACAGACGAACAGGTCGCCGCCAACACATCGTGTTCAGTCTGCTGGGAGAACTTTCAGTCTGGTATGTAACACTTTGCGATTTATGGTAGCCTGGTAACACTGCCGGTAAAGTTCGATTCCCCTGTATCAGAGCATCTACGATTTTTATGCTTGGTGCTTTTTTTTATGCTTGGAAGCATATTTTGGCCACTAATTGTGGAAATGAAATTGTCATCCACAAAATAGAATAGGGTATTTTACACCATGTAAGAAAAAATATAAAAATGCATGTTTATGATAGATTTTTAAAAAAGTAAACGAGAAACGTTAGTATTTATTTATACAAATGCAATGTAAATTTTACAATTCAATTTCAAAAATAGTCTTTTTTAATCTGTTTTAAAACGCCATCCGCCATATTGGATTCCGACGTGATGTCACTCAGATAGTAACTTGACGTTACTTGGTCTTTTGCAGTTGTATTGTTTACTAATGAAGTGACGTCACGACCCGAAGGCTAGCGTTTCCGCGCGAAAATTCAAAATCATAAATTAAAAATAGTTATTAAGGTAGTTATTAATTTTAAACAGTTTAAAAAAAGGTGTTATAACACCTTTTTTTTATTGCGTCTTTTATATGCAGTTTGGTGAGTTACAACTCCCTATAATTCTGTTACCCTAGTACACAGCGCTGCCCATACTTCGCGGTATTCGTAGCTAAGTCTATGTGAAACAGAATCGTTGTAGACTCATTTTCCTAATTGTTATCTGCAGGTCTATAGACACCATGTGGAGTACAGAATATTACTCTTTTTCTTCGTGTCTTTTTTAATTAAATACTTTTCGTCCAAAACATAGTCACTTCTAAAGCGTTGCAGACAACTAACTGTGGCTATTTGGTATTTCAGGGGAGCCGGTGTCTCGGTTAGAGTGCGACCACATCTTCCACGCGAACTGCATCACTCCGTGGCTGCAGCTGCACGCCACGTGCCCCATCTGCCGGCGCTCGCTGCTGCCCGACGAGGCGGAGGCCGAGGCGCCGGCGCCCGCCGCCGCCGGCCCGGGCGCCGCGCCCGGAGCGCCCGCGCCCCCCGCGCCGCCCGCTCCCACCACAGACTCCTCCGTCAGCCAGTACCGTGAGTCTTTATGTAAGAATCAGCTTACCTCATCTTTAATACTTCCACTCCATGTTAAAAACATGTCCTACTTTTGGCAGCGCACTCATACGCATTGTTTTAACAACTATCAAAGTGTTCTGACACCCATTTTGCATGTCCCACTAACCACAGCTGCTGAAAGTATCACAGTCTTAATCTAAGCTAGGAGGACTTTCCGGAATAGTAATTAACCTTTTGAACGCCAATCACTTGTATACAAGTTCGAGATTTTCGTGCCCTCAGCGCCACTACTTGATTAGAAGTAATAATAGTATAAAATAAAATTACGACTTTTACAAGACCTTTTATTTTGTTTTTATGGAAAATGGCCCTGTATTAAGTCATATTTTTAACTTTTTCACACATAATAAGTTCTTGTTTGTTTTATATTCAATAAAAACAAAAACGCCAGAAAATATTTTTATGCCCCAACGCCAAGTACTTGATATAAAGTAAGCCAGTGATGGGACACGATGAAGACCTCGCTATATTTAATCTCGTCGAAACGATCATAAATACTATTATTGCAAGAAAATTACGCGAATAAATAATATTTTATAAATATTGTAAACTATAAACTACGTTTTATTCACCTTAATCCAGAATAAATAGGTTTTCTAATCATTGTCGATAGTGAAACACCGTTTGAAAAACCCATCCTTACAAAGTGGCTAGTTGTCAGTGCGCACAACGCCACGAACTTGTATAGAAGTAAATCTGTGACGTCATAAGCGGACGGGTTTCAAGGTCATAGTGACTTTGTTCATTTTAGTGTAGTGCAATGTTTACACCTTGCGTTGGCGCACGTGTTCTTACAAAAAAATGAGTGACGATGAATATGACGTTTTAGTATTTTGCGACACCTATACCTACCATTAAAAAAAATATCTGTAACATCTGCGTAAAACAGTCACTTACCCTCCATTTTAATTAAAAAAAAACACGTAGAGAACCACGTTTCTAGCTTCTATTGATTGTATTTGGTTCTATTTGTTGTAAACGAAATAAATTATGCATGAATCGGTTGAGGTTATGCACGTGTAACTCGACCACAGTGAATAGAAAAAAGAAAAATACCATAGACATCGACATCTAGACATCCTTATATTAGAAAGGATATTGACGTGCCTCGAGCGCCAACGACTTGATATGAAGTAGAAGGATTACATTTGGAGACAAATAGGGATGTGCCTTCTAGAACACACGTCTAATAAATTTACAATTCTTTTCTTTTATTATGGGAAATATATCCAGGTTTACATATTGTTTTTTTTATGAAATAAAACAAAATATGAAAATACGGTATCAGTTTTTATTTAGCTTCGTAAATTGGTGAATAAACATTAATTTCAACTTATAATATTATTTGTCGATAGGACATTTAATCCCATCCCTACGTTTTACTATAGATACGTTATACATTTGTAGCGTGGCGCTGGAGGACACATCGGGTATTATATAGATGGGCGTCGAAAAGGCTAAAGTGTATGTCTTGGTGTTGGTCATTATTTTTTAAAAGATTACGTGTATACCTTGCCTAATCTGGTGCGTGACGTAAGGTTGTCTTTTGCAGCGTCCCTGACGCAGCTGCTGGTGCGGCGCCTGCCGCGGCGCGTGGCGGGCGGGGCGGTGGGGGCGGGGGCGGGGGCGGGGGCCGCGGGGGCGGGCGGCGGCTGGGCGGCGCTGGGCGACTCGAGCAGCTCGTCGGGCAGCATGTCGTCGGCGTCGTCGGTGACGGCGGGCGGCGTGTGGGCGCCGCAGTCGCGCTCCAACACCAACTCGTCGGGCTCCAACTCGTCGTCGTCGCTCAACTCGTCGGAGCGGGAGCGCCACTACAACATGGACCTGGACTACGACTAGGCCGCGCCGAGCCCGCTGCGGCGCTCGATACAGACTCTCGCCTCGACGGTGGTCGTGTTGGTGAAGTGTTATGTTGTCATGTGTTTGTGATACGACATTGTTGGACAGTAAGTTGAATCGTTTATTTTTTTATTTATGTCAAATTGATAATATTTTTTCATGCGATGTCACATGAATACGACCATTGTACGAGATCTATGTGTATAAATATATAGTTGATACCATACTTAAAGTTCTTACTTTAGATAATAGTTCATCATATAAAGGATCAGTCGGAGTTGTGTGCCTTTAATTTTTATTGCAGTGTAGTGTAACATGTCCACACAAGATGACACAGTCGTAAGTTTGTCAAAATATGTCACATGCTATTTATTATAAAGCTCAATGTCCTAATAGAGATAATAGCATGGACATTGAAACTTAAATGTAACTCAGAGTAAATTATTTTACTACTGTGAAAATAATTAATGAAAGTTATTGTCTGCAAAATATTTATAACATAATGTTTCCCAACTTTGTACAAAATTTTCTGAGTGAATAACAATTTAATGTTTGTTATACGCAACTTTCTTATTGCATTGATTTTTTCTTTTGTAAATTTTGTAAATATGCATGTAAGTTTAAGAACTTTGCTATAAGCTGTAGTATATTTAATACTCAGATAAATAGCTGAATATATATTTCGCCAAATGAAGTGATTTTAAATTGGGTTTTATTGATATAAGGGGAACCTTTTACTACATTTCTATAATCATTAGTGATTGGACTAGCCTTGAGGGAAATAATCCATCTATGTTGACAATGCAAAAACTTCTGGATTGATTATTTTTGTATACATATAAGAACGAGTTCCAAATAATAATACTTATTAAGTTCTACTTTTGGAATGATTTTTTTGTGGGGTTGACCTTTTTACATGCGTCGCTTTTTGATTGATGAGTGAATGAGTTATACAGAATTTAGATGTAGTGTAAAACCTGTTGGTATGATTTGAAGTTAGGAAGTGAAGATGAGTATAAATATTACAGGTATGAGTTAGTGACGAGTTTACTTATAAACTCGTCACTAACTCATACCTGGCCTTAGCCTGTTAGTCCTTTTTCTAGGTAACCTACCCTCTAGGGAGCTTATTTCTACATCTATTATTTATTGAAGGGGTTTTGAGTGGATGACTACATTAAATAATTTTACTATTATTATATTTAAATTCCTTATACTGACTGAGTGCTGTATGTATATTTTTCTGTTTGTGCTTTGCTCAAGTTATAAATGATTCATGGAAAAATATCAACTTATCAACTTAATTTGCAACCAGCATGAAATAGTGTTATTATCCAAGTTTCTAATGGAAATATACTTGTATCACAGAAATGGGTATTTTAATGTGTATTGTTGTATGGGTATTTTTTAATACATGTTGGCAGGACATTTTAAGAGTTGGGATTAGCGATGATATTTGAGATTGTACAATGGTAACTAAGTAAACGCTCATAATGAATATTTATTTTTTAATAGCAATGCTAATAATCTAGTGAGACTAACGATTACGGTTTATTGAGTGTATTTGTGAATAGCAGGCCACGGGCTCGACGACTCGCGGCGGGGCAGAGCTCCACAGACCATGCTTTTATTAAGCATTACTTGACGCCCAATGAACAGTGCTTCAGTGTCCCACGACCCATGTTACAAGTAGCCGGGCAAGTAGGCAAAGAAGCAGGGTCAAGATGAGTAGTAGAAAAGTATACACAGAAAAGTAATATATCTTCAAATAACGGTACTTATACAGGTGTGATAATTAGTTACCAGTGCACATGTATACTTGTTCATTTTTTGTAAGAAAGATTTTTTGTATATTCCATAATCCAAATATACAAAAAAACTTACTGTATGTAAATCCACAAGTAAAATGTTCCCACGTACTTGACGTGAGTAATGCATTATGTTATTATACTAAAACTACTTCACAAGTCTCCACCAAGTTTGTATTTGTTTGGGGTGATCTCAAAAACCGTATAAATTATAATACAGTTTCCAGCTATAGAAAAATGGGTTCAGTAGGAAGGTTATATATAGGCTATACAGCATTAAAAACACATGGTAATCCATGTGTGATTCTAATGCGTACAATTTTATAAAAAAATTAAAGTATAAATGTCAGAATGCGTTGTTTATGTTACGTAAATTCAGTCTGTCGCTGCCTGAACATTAACGTTGATTTTTAATTCACTTAAAAACTGCAATTATTGAAAGCATGGGAATTACAAAATGTACAGTATAGGCGATGTTCTCCGAAGATGAAAATACTTTTCTGTTGATTGTTAGCTATTTAGTCAGGCACTGTTGCTGTTGAGGCCGTGGTCCCACGAGATGACGAATGTAAGTAAAACGACATGACACCAACATTTCTGATAATAGCTGGTTCCATGTTCCTATCAGACTTAGGTTACGTACTAGTGTTGATTAGGCGAATGTCTCACCAGAGCTTATTTCACAGTTACAACTTGGCCTTGAATGTTTCGATTGTTGTATTGCCGTTTTTGTATTGTTCTTGAAAATTTTCACTAAGAGGTGAGTCACAGAAGAGAAGAGCAAATTGACAATACGGTGTATAGCATACAGCATACTCATAGCGTTTTAAATTAGGCCAACCGTATTACGTTGCAGTAACGGTTACTTTTGTGTGTAACTGCTTCAAGTATTGTCGTTTTGCATAAATTTTACGGATTATAGTGTCTCGGTTTATGTATTTTTTGTGACTCGCCTTCATACCTAACACTTTTATCTTGTTTAGTCGATAAAATTGCGACCTAAAATGGTCTATTTTAAAGAATCACAGCATGATTCATGGCAAAGATATACCTAGTCCTCCTTTAACGACTCTGGCCCTCAACCTCGCACTACATTTCCCCTACTGTTGTGATTTCAGTAAATTATTATTACTGAAACCACAAAAGTTAATATTCAAAACAGACTAATACTATTATATATATACTACTATACTACTATTATATATATACTACTACTATATATTATATTATACGTTACTAATCTGTAACAGAGGTGAGATGTTTAGGACTTAGCTTTAATTCAAGAATAAATAAAATGTTACCGAGTGTATTGTTATTTAAAATTACTCATAATCACTTTAGACATTTTTATTATGATAATATGCTCTCGGTGATTCATGCGCCACAAAATATGCATTTCAAATTTTAGATCCGCGAGAGGATCTTAAGACTGATCTCTTAAGTGATAATACTTAAGGTAAATAAAATTTGAAATAGTATTTTTGTATAATCATCACTTATTCGTAGGTTAGGCCTATACATTCAGAGGGTTAGACGAAAGGTCTGAGTTATTCGGTTACTACACAATGTTAGACCGATCAAACATTATAAACATTTCGTTGGTATAGTAAAAAATATATAAGCACATAATTTATGAAGTATTTTCACCTGGTTCATATTTATTAGTGACACGATAAGATGGAACACCGGTTTGAAGTAAATTACGGTTAAAACAATTAATTTGATATGGAACTTTGTCGTCGTCTAGGTCGACTTCACTGGCAGGTGCGTTAAGTGAAAGCATATTAGGCTGCCGATCGGTTTTATCGATAAGAGCGTATCTTTTATGTATCGATTCTGGAAATAAATATTAAACGCGTGTTTTGTTGATTGAGTGGTGTAAAAAAATGGAAACTTTTAGAGGGGTATAGTAATTTAGAAGATAAATAATAAAAGTTATATTGTGTCAGCAATTTATTTCTTTCTTTCTAAAATGATGTTGCGTAGGTAAACTGAAATCTATTTATAGCTGATTTGGATTTAGTTTTTATTCAACATTACATAAAGCAACAAGACTACCCTGTCTTTTTGTGTTTTTATCGTTGCATTTGTCATGCTAAGATTATAAAGTTATTTTAGTGAAGGAAATCCTGCCTGCTCGTCATTCCTTCACATATAAATAAGACTATTCTGCTTATGAAGGCTCGACGTTGATTGGCTAAGCTTTTCTATGACTTCAAGCCAGCTCATAGATGATATATTAGTGTTAATGTTATAGAATGTGATATCCCATAGCAGGGCGAAGGCCATACATTACTTTTGCCCCCCCCCCCCTGTCTTTCCGCATTAGCAAAACGTTTTTAAATTAGCAGATATAATTTATTTCTCTTAATACCTAGCTAAATTAGCTACAAAGTTCTATATCAAATTGACATGTTACGTAATGTATAAAGACAGACTTGGGGTTTGTTAACTGTAAAATTATTAAGGAAATGTAAATGTTAATAACATTAAATTTTAATGTAAAGTTTGAAAATAAATGCAAATATATTGATGTCAGTGTTGTTATTTTAATGTTTTGCCATTGTATCTGCTTTGGGGATAAAATTTTGCTTTGCTTTTGGTGTAGGCTACAATTATGATGATTTTAAAGCTTGATAGTCGTTTTATTTACGCATTTAGCGTAGGTACCTATGTAGATGAAAACAGACTTATCCTACGTGTGCATGTGCAATATAGGTGCTTTTTAGGACAAGGCTTTTACACCACTATGATTGCTTTGCATACCTACATGTTTTTGTATGCATATGTTTTTTCTATGAAATTAAGTAAACATATCTTTATTCGATGCGAATATAGGATGAATCTGTCGTTATCTTTAAAATAAATAGTGTAGGTACCTATATTAATTGCTTCGCTCTTTGGTTTAACACAATCTAACCTGAAACAAATATTCAGGTGTCTATTTATAAACCTGCACCGGTAAAAGGGTGATTCTACTGATAATACTAACTTTCCAAATAAAACCATAACTCATTCGTAAATATCATGCCTAAATGAGGACTAGAACTACATTTCCCACATGTTCAGGTTCATGGTCTCCAAATGGAACCTTACCATGAGCCGTCCTGTGCAAATTAAAACTAGACTTACCTACTGCCCTACATAAATATATAACGTCTACAACTAAAATGGTACCTATCAGACCGGTTTTTAAATCAATTAGCGAGTAATTAAATATTTAAAATACCCACAAAAGTATATGTGACGATAGACCGTCCTTGTGGCATTCCGTGCCCTTGAGTAGTTTGTAACTTTGTAGTACCTATGAATACGAAACCATGATTACCAGCAATCATTGTTTGGAATAACAATACAGCAATTCCGGATGCTCTGTTGGAGTAAGCTTCTTTTCGAACATATCATACCTATTATTGTATCGTTTTGTCCAAAGTTTAAAAACGTTTGCTAGTATAATAATAGAGAATAGTTTGGGAAGTTACAAGGGCTTTAGTGATTATAATATATAACAAAATCGTTATCTCAAATTCAAGGGCTTCCCATTCAATATTTTATTATTTTCTCTTTTTTATTGGCTTCCCATTTATTATTTATAAGATAATTACAAAAACTCTTTAAAATACATTAATAATTGAATTTCTACTAACAATAAACTACATCAAGGTAAAACACTGTCTATACTTCTGAAACGAATAAAACATTAGTTAAAATAATTTATGCTTGCTTTATTAATTCTTATTTTGCGTTTGCTATTGCCTCGTAAATCAGTAGTTAGGTACTGCGCACTTTTGTATGTAAGGTAATGATTCTCATTTTATATCAGCATTAATTGGGTTATGTCCAAAACTTGAAATTAATGCGCATTACGTGTTGTGATGTAAGGGTGGAGCAGGTAACGCAGGTAGATTTAATAATTATGAGGTTTGAGGCGAGCAGATGCGCGGACACGTGCGGCGAGCGCGCTGGGTGCGCAGGCGCCGCGTAGACGGTCACTGGAACGGCGCGGCGGGGCTTGAATGATTAATTTGTAATAATTTGTATTGGCTATAAGTTCTATCATTGTCGCATAGATAGAATATGGTTGGTTAATAATAATTAGGGAGGTGGTATTTTATAATCAGTAGGTAGAGATATATTTTTTACTAAGTATTTAAATAAAAGAAATGATAAAATTAGTCCGGCCCATCTGATCACAGATTTTTAGAACAGAGTCAATCAAGAAGCATTAGCTTTTTTAATGGACAGCGCGTGCCATGTATCGTTAAACAGGTGCAATGATATCGCTTAAACAGTTTCACTAATCATCAATTTTAGTGCCTCATTAAGTGTAGTAAACAGGTGGTAACATTATTTTATAATTAACGGTATCTTACTAGGTAGGTATGTATTTTTAATGAGTATCAAAGATGAAGTAATTATGATAGAAATGCCTAATCAAGTTTTTTTTGAAGAAGTAGTTTTATTCAATTTCTTAAATTCGCGTAAATGAAAGAACAGAAACATATCCTAAAGCATTGAATTACAATAAAAATACAACAATTACAATTGTACGACTTGTAGATTGTAACATAATTTATTTTAAAAGAGTGTCCATGGAGTTTCTTCCCGGATTCTTCTCCATAGGATCAACCTTTTGGAACCTTGCAACTAGAATCATAAAGTTTCATAAACGCTTGTAAAAGCTTATTTGAAATAAAAATATTTGAACTTGAACTTGAATTAGGCGGAAATCTAGCACTGTATGGGAATACAGGAACCTCTAGCTTAGCATTCACGCAATCACGCTTAGGACCAACAAACTAACGAGCCCGTCTCAATTTTTAATATCGTGTAAAATATTGTGTCGCTAGTGCATTCTATAACTCAAATAAAAATAAGTCCTGCAGCTTGCGTCGGCGAGTAATGTTGTTGAACTTGGTGCCTATGCCTGCCATATATGTATTATACTGGCATTCTGTAGGTACTCTGAGGGTAGTGGTGCAATAATGCGATTTATTAGTGCAACAGTGCAGAGAAGCTATATAGGACTGCCCGTGCCGACCGTGCCGCCATATTTTCTTTCAAGAACAAGCATGTGTCGTGAACTCATGAATTGATAGCAGAACATAACATACCATCACGCCTGTATTCCCCGAAGGGTTAGGCAGACGCGTACTATTGTACACCCACAGTTCGCCAGTATGTTTAGGTCCCATGTAATAGGGGGCGAGCCTATTGCCATTAACCGGGCAAAAAATTCCCAACTCCAAGCTGCATCTGGGAATTTCATAGAAAAACCCAATAACACTTTGCTCGACCTGGGAATCAAACCCAGGTGGGCCGTTTGCTTGTTTGCTAACTCAGTGGTATAAACATAATTGAGTACGATTTCCTTGTGGCGTAGGAGGGTTATCTACATTTATTTAAAATAGTATTTAGTGTTCCTAATTTGTTTGTTTTTTTTAAATAACACTGATTTTGCAAAAAAAAAAACGAAACCAAAATCTGTAATGTTACAATCGTGGCCACTTTTGGTGAATCACAATATGAGCCACATGCCATACATGTCCACTATAAGCGCTCTAAGTGGAACACTACAAAAAGCCTCAACGTAGTTGCTTACACTGGTACCGTGTGGCCCGTTGTGGCGCCGTGCCTGTGAATCATATTATGATTTAACGAAAGTGGCCATTTTAACCTAACCCCAGGCGGTGGAATTGCATGGATCGTCGGTCCCCAGAGGAAGGTGTGGATTATGTCGGATCCATAGTCCAAGTAAAAGCCGCGGTTGCCTTCCCTTGTTCCATGGTTAATGTCGTGGCACAATGACAGGACAGTTACACCCTGCCGAAGTCACCGTTGAATTGGGTTGACGGTAACGTAAAAGACAACTGTTTAGCATGGTTCATTTAACTTTGATAAATAGTGTGCAATTATGTGTCGTTTCAATTGGGGGGAAACGATGAATGCTAGGCTTGTAATTCCAGAGTTATCACGGTGAAGTAAGTAAAGTTAGATTTTATAAAGTTATTTTTGTGAAGGAAAAATTCGAATTGCGACTCGGTTATATACAATACACCAGACGCTTTGACCAATAAGCGGTCGCTTATTGATGTGAAATTTACCTTCACATTTTGATTTTACGTCTACTTAATTTGCTTCTCAACCGACAAGACTTATATTGCAGTTATGTGGTGTAGAAACACCCTTACATATCTATCTATACTAATATATAAAGCTGAAGAGTGTTTGTTTGTTTGCTTGAACGCGCTAATCTCAGGAACTACTGGTTCGATTTGGAAAATTCTTTCAGTGTTAGATAGGAATTTATTGAGGAAGGCTATAGGCTATATATCATCACGCTACGCGGACGAAGTCGCGGGCAGAAGCTATTATCTTTATAAAACTCAATAGGTTCGAATACAATACAAGTAAACTGTTACAAGTACATACAATACAAGTCAGTTGATAATATAGTTGCACTTATTGTGTAGTGCTTCATAATCTAACTATCTTGTATCATCTAATGTAAAATAATTGTAAACGAAGATCAACATGGCAACAAGTTAACTTAATATCTGCGCATACACATATATTTTATCGCTCCTTAAATTAAATTTAAGCCCACGATCACACGCGAACGCGGCCGGCCGACACAAAACGATACAAAACTGATGCGGCGCGGCGAGGTAAACAAAACGAACGCGGGCGCAATGCAATTATTACAAAGGTGCGTGCGCGCAGCTGACACCGCACCTGCCGCCATCTTTAACATTTCTTTAAGTTTTTTTTCGCCATCGGAGTTATTGGCCTATTTTTTATGGCGCAAGCTGTCCCGGCAGCTGACGCCCGCATGTGTGGATATAAAAGGCTTTGTTGCCTTAGACAGGACAAGGATTCCTTGAGGCGGTATCTAGGATAATGACGAAGACGCCGCCAGCTGCTCAGATTGAAAGGTTCGAATCTTCACCAGCTGTGGGTGCTTCCACGTGGATATTTTAACTTGTTCTCCCCGTCATTGCTGTCTTATCGTTTTATTTGGGCTACGAAAAAAGTTCATTGTAAGTAGGTTTTTGTTGAATTAAGTTCCCGGACGGCCATGGGAATGGGGAATGGGAATATGTAATCGTAAGAAGATGACATCTATGTAAAGGTTCATGATATTTTAAAATGAGGAAGTAGCATATTTTAACTAATGACAATATTTTAAACTGGAATACTATCCCTTATAGTTATTGTCAGCAGTGGTAAGTAAATATCTGATTACCTATATTTAATTAACACTACTTTAAAAGTAGAGTGAGAGAGAGTACTTTGAGTAGTTCACGGAACGTTAGTTTTTTTATGCAGGAGTTTCATAGCGTAGTGAAGCGAACCAAGATCAAGAAGTTAATTGGCGGTGATTGTTACAAACAGTGCTGTTAGACCTAACTTTTAATAATATTTAATCAAATAAAAAAATTACGTTTAGCGGTATTGTAAAATACCTTGAAGTGAATTGTAAAGTTTAGTTCCTAAATTCGGCCCTCGTAGCGCTGTATATCATAACAACGATAAAAGGTCGTCAAAATAACCCTAATGTCTTCTATATAAGTACCTATGCAGAATGGCTACAATTCGGTTCTGGCAGTGGTTGCCGCACGAGAGGTAGTAGGCAAGAAACCTAACTTAACCAATATAAATATCATTCATCCCGAATTTGCCCAGTCGAAACTAAATTTGACTGCCAAAATATAACTAAATGTAGCCGCAGATAAGTCATTCTAAAAAACTAAAGTGGGTAGCGGTATTGGTAAACTTATTGCAATGACCATCTAGCTGGACGATGTATAGCTGTTTAACTTAGCAAAGCTGTTTTGTAAAACAGTTAGCGGTTATGTAAAATGCCGTATTATACCGTCTGACTTCGACGGAAAAGCTTGCCGAAAACTCCAACACAAAATAGCAAAAAAAGCGAATCCCAAATTCAGATAACGCGCCCTCTTTAACATAATAAAAACACATCACTAGCGTATTGCGGATGTATTTGTAATGTATTATTCCAGTTGCAGTGCTCCTCTGCCTTTCCCCACAGGGAATACAGGCGTAATGGTAAAACATTATTATATTCATCTCGACTCAGGGTCGTACATAGTGTGTATACATTTATATAGGATTATATTTGTTACTTCTACTTTGATGGTACCTCTGCTTTGATTGTCTCTGCATCATCCAAATATCCTTTATGTACATTTATGTACATAAAGAATAAATATATTATCATGACTAATATTTGAAATTCCTGCGACCAATGAATACTTTTTATAGTTCTGAGATGTGCACATGACGGTTCTAGAAGCAAGACGTTCGAATGTGAGTCAGTAAGGTCTACGACCTACTCGCAATAAGTCTGACAAGAGCATACGTGTTGGCCGGGTAGTCGAACCACATTATAACGTTGGTGTGGCACTCACTTTTGTTCGGCCACCTGCTGCACTCCGCTATAATTACCTAAAGAACCACACAATGGCAAGGGGAAAGGTTGTCGCGTGCTCTAATTATTGCCAACTTGTAGTAATTATTGATAAGAATAAATTAATGTACTCTGTAATACTTTTTAAAGACAAAGGCTTCGTTTTTTTTTGTTAAAACTTTTAATGACAAGGATAATACTAGCGTACCTACGCTTCAATAGTGGTGTGTAAATTTTTAACTTAGTTGATGTTACGGGATCCTAAACCTAAATGAGGCAGTTCATAAACTTCGTCTAGTAGTCTAGGAATTGCATATGCGGCTGCCGAGACGAGTTCTCGGGCTCGATTCGATTGAGGCCGGTCGAGTTTTATCTTTTGAGTTTTTCCATGAAATCCTCAGTAGTTGATCGGACTTTGCTTTTCTCTCTCTTGTTCCGAAACTCAAATAAACCGGTGATGGCTCAAATCAGTATCTATTTCTCTTGTTTAATCTTTCGGGGATTGGTATGCTAAGATTTAATGTGTATTTAAACATAATATTCAAACAATATGTAGGTAGTGTTGTTCCCGTAGATTTACCGTATCAGCAGCCACCCCCATAGATCGATGGTGCACACCGCTAGAGGAGCACCCTCGTCAGAACTAGGTCACGCTCCCCCATAGCACGCACCCTCGGTACCAGGGCACTAGACACATGTAGGAGATTGAGGTTACAATTTACCTACTGAAATAGATAAAGTTGTTTAATTACTCTTAGAATTGTATAATTATATTGAATTACATAAGTATGTGTGTACCCGTAACGTTTTGAGAGTAGCTTGTAGGCTGTAGCATAAGAGTATAATTATAATACACAACAAAATATTTATCAAAAAACCCTCATAAGTCTAATCGTAAGCGCTACTGCTACGCTAGAGGTTTTAGGTTCGATTCCCAGATCGAGCAAAGTGTTATTGGGGTTTTTTATAAAAAAAAGATAGATAAAGATTTCTAAAGATACTGGCGAACTGTCGGTGTACATGAGTACACCTCTGACTCAAATTCTCTGAATACAAGATTGATGGTATGTATATTTATTGTGACTCTAATGGCACATCAGCTTACTATAAGACCAGATTACTATAAGAATTTTTCGGCTCCATGTAGTAAGAGGTGTCCTGAGAAAACAAAATCTGAGCTGCTAATCATTGATCGACCTGCGAATCGAACCCAGGATGTCGCATGAAAACACACAAACACTGCAATTCCTATATTTGCTGCGCACATTTTTTCCCTTTTTATATGTTTATTGTTTACTCTATTTAGGTTAACGTCCCCGTTAATATGCGGCCCTTACATCCCTTTTATGAATTATTGTTAGGGACAATAATATTTTTGGTATTCGCCTTTTATCGGCCGATATCTTAATGGATATTTTACAGTTACGTTAATTGTATTTGATTTGTTAAAGGGGCTACCGTGAAATTCGGGACCTCCCTTTACTTTATGAAATTTACGGTATCTGAGAGAATATTGAGAGAAAGATAGTCTTGTATTTTCACTTTCAGTTTATAGAATGGAGATGACCCACTTACGGCATCATTCGAGCAGCTTAAAAAAATATGCAGTTGTTGAGCGACGGGTTTGTGTTTTGAAGCTGGGTTTGATTCTCAAGTGCCTCTTGATTTCTGAATCGTTTGTGTGAACGCGCTAATCTCTGGAACTTAGTCGTATTTAAAAATCCTTTCTGTCGCACGCAACTGCTGTGATAAGGGTCCTGGGTTCGATTCAGGTCAAGCAAAGTGTAATTTACCAAGGTTTACCTATGAAATCCTCAGTAGCTGCTCAGAGTTTGCATTTCGGCCCGGTTAATGGCAATATAAAGCATATTGCCATTAACCCCTATTAAAATATACCTGGGGCCCAAGTCTTCTATTTCTATTGTATCAGAATGGTAGTCCAATGATTCTAAATGACATAAGAACTGGTAGATTTTGAAGACAAAACTTTCAAAAATCAACAATGCTGAAGTCATCGACTGATTTTCACACAATAGAATAGCAGACTTCGGGCCCTAGCATACCGGGAATGGGTATGTTATGGTAATACGGTATTTAACATCACGCTATAACTCTTAGGAGCCGAGTAAAGAGAAAAACGATCATGCAGCCACTACGCCAAATATATCGTCTAATGAAAACCATTTGTTCATAAAACATCAAAATCATCAGATCCCTACATTTTATGATGGATATACATTTAGGTACCAGGAAGACAGGTGGTAGGCAGGTAGCAATATAGTGTTTAATTGTATTACTCTCGTTTCATGGTGCCCTGGTCGTCGGGTGGGGTCACGGAGGGTTGAATTGGGGTCGAGGGCTCCGGTCACACCCCTGCTTTCACCATGACGTTACCATGTACTAATATAATAATGACAAGTCTCCATGGCACTATTGGCAGGTTAAGGTGGGTTATTAGAATTTTGTGTTGGGGTTTCTCTAATAAGTAATAACATATAATAATATAATATTTAATTAATATTTAAAGAAAATTTAATTTTACTATAGAACTACTTTTTACAGAATATATAAAAAAATTCCAAAACCTATTACACTATATACTTACACTATTTACATAAAATTAATATATATATTATATAAACTAAAACTAAGACTGAGGCGCGGCTAAGCGTCAAAGTATTCATCGGCATCACTGTCGTCTGGTAACGTGCCCAGAAGGCTGGCAGCATTGCCACGTTGAATGGCAATGCTTATACGCTCCCCTAGAAACAAACCAGCCCTCTGGTCACGCGAATTGTCGACTAGTCTCCTTGAAAGTTCTTTATAAAGGAGACGAGCACTCGGACCCCACGACCCGAGCGTTTCGACCCCAAACGGCTCAAAAATATAGTTACCAGATAGGGTATCAACACAGGTTGCGTCCCATACCAAAGGCCTACCCATTTTCCAAGGCAAAAGGGACATACCATCTGGTCTCTTCCCATCGTCCCGTACCAAGCCATTAGGTTCTAAAACAACTGGTACGCCGGCGGTAGCAAGAGCACGACGAAGAATGTAGTTAATACTGGCATGCCGCGCTATGCGGCCTGCACTCCTGCAACACGATAGGCCATGATGTCCGAGGCTGTCGACAACCTCGCCACAGTGACAGCAATGCGGAGCAACACAGGGAGCGCCTAGACGTAGACAGGTAGCTAGCCGAAAAGTTGTGTCATCCAACATAGTCCCTGTATTGGATGATCGAAGTGCCCGAAGCCAGAGACCTGATTCCCATTCACCCACAGCCATCAGACGAGCACGCTCCGCAGTATTGACTGACGTATTAAGAAGTTCTTTCCGCGTCAAACTGCAAAGCGGCTCGTCCCAAAGCCTTTGAGAAGATGAGACCAGGGGTAAATCCGAACTGGGACAAGCCATTCTCCAAACGTTCATTGCATCAGCCAAAAACGGTACTTCAAAATCAGCTAGAGAAGGTCCTAAGATATCATATAATTATGTACCATCCCGTATTCTCCGAAAATTCAACGTAATGTTTGGGTCTAATATACTACTACATACTACCTGAAGTCGATTGGTTCGTAATTATATATAGTTACGTTAAAAATTCTTTCTTTATGTTGTCTCTGGCTACTACTACTTATAGTACTTATGTAATACTTATATGTGCACCATCATAATCAACCCTAGTTTATAGGATTAATTCTACAAATTTTAGCGAATACATAATTCTAAAAAAAGTTATCTCTGGCAGTGTTTGAACCTGCGTCCTCTCAGTACGCTTTAGCAGTCTTCATTGTTTAGCAGGCGTTTATCCTAAACACAACAACAGAAATAAAAAAAATAGCTGGTAGGTATTATTATTAAAAAATACAAAAGTACATAGAAGCACCTACTGCACCTTAAAAGTGCACAATATACCTTTCCAACTAGTACATAAAAAAATCAAATCAACAATCTTGATTTCGTCGTGAATGGCAAAGATCTGAATTAACTCAAACATAATTATAAAACAGGCCTAAATAACAGTAAATACAGTGTATTAATAGTGGCGAGAGGCCCAAACAAGGGTAATAATAGCTTTACAATTAACGGGCCGGGTTCACCGCCCCGGGCGATATCCTTGGCGGCGCGGGCGCACACGCTCTGCCCGGTGTCGATGCGCGTCCTCCAACTGCATTCGATACGAATATTTGCACAAATTGGCTTGCTACATTTGTATACCTTTATTTATGATTGTAAGAGAAATATGTACTAGGAATCCTCAATAGGACAGAGCTTGCGAAACAAATTGGTCGAATTGGAAACGAAATGTCTTAAAAAATATCGATCCCTGTCATCACCGAAGTTTGTAACACTCGTACACACGCCTAAATATCAAACCCTAAGTTTTCTATAGATATTAGCCAACTTTATAGTGGGGGAGCCATGCTTCGGAACGAGTGGGCCGGCTCGACCGGATTGACTGAAAACCGGCGTGAAACAACACTTACGTTGTGTTTCGCTGAGTGAATGAGGATACCGGAGGCCCGTTTAAAAGGCCGGCAACGCACTTGGGACTCTTCTGGTGTTGTTGCGGAGTGACCATGTATTGCTTACCATCAGAGTTCATTCAGGGAGGTAAATAATTACCAAAACCTGTAAATGGTTCTCCTCGCGCCCCGAGGACTTTTATAAGTCTTCGGGGCGCGAGAAAAATTTGTACTTAAAAGATACAATTTTTTTCTCCGTTGCACATTTTTTCTAACTTACTCACAAAAGAAAGATTCACTTCTGCGCGCGCGTAAGAGCCAGTTCCCTTGGTAGCTGCAACTCTAGCAATAGTCTGCAGTACGTTTGGGCTCTTTAGGGTTGCCAACGCAGCTCCTCTAGTATTGCAGGTGTCTATGGCCGACGATGTGACACCAGGTGGCTTGTCAGCTCGTTTCCCTACATAATCAATAAAAAAGGTAGTAAATGAACCAATTTAATGAACTTCATGTATGCAGTATTTGTCGCTAGCAGGACTTATAACAAGTCTCCTAATAATGCATTATTGCGGGCTTTAAGCCCTACATAATGACTGTAAGTAGCATTTCACCAGTACAAGTGTAGCCTCACATTTACAACTGGTATGTAGCCAGAGCAGACGCTACAACCTTTAAAAATAACTCAATAGTCAGTACTGTGTTATGCATTGTGTGATCGGGACCAAAATATATATATAGGTTTTTAAGGTGTGTACTTTAGAGACCGGTGCAAGAAAGTTGCATTATTATATATAGTTGGCCGGGAAATTGAAAATAGACAATTAGCTTGATTTGATATGATGTGGAAATGTCTAGTTTAGTCTTAGAGAGTCTTTATCAGACTCTGTCTGTATTATGATTTGCTCTATATAAGATTAAACTGAAAGTTGAACTATAAATATAATTTCAATCAAACGCCCCCATAATATTTAGGTATATACTATATACTGGCTTATTGGTACACAACGTGGGGCGCTTGCATGGTTTCATTCTAGCAAAGAGTGTCTGAATTTCATAATGTCAGACGTCAAAATATTTGGGGCTGTGCCTATTAATACGGCTTTAAATACCATTTTTTTTAACGGAATACAGTTGAACCAAGGATCTTTCTATAGTGCTCGGGACCACTAGATTAACAAGGCAGTAAATACTAGCGGTCCGCCCCGGCTTCGCACGGCTGGAGTTTTTTTTTTTCAAAATATTGTATAGCCTATGTTAATCTGGAATAATGTAGCATTCAAATGGTGCATGAATGTTTGTAATCGGCCCAGTAGTTATTATTGAGTTTATTCGTTACATACATATAAGATTATTTTGAAATAAAACTTATTGTGTTGCTTTATGTTAAAGAAACGACATTTAAAGTTTATTTCTTTTAGAACAAAAATAAAATATAAAATTATTATATTATGTGACAATGTCAACGTCAATCTTTCTTATAGTTCTCTAATACAACTTATTAAAACTCTATGTTTTCTTTAAATAAACTAAAACCTCTTTTCCTGACATATAAAATTAAAAATAAAGAATTATATTTTCTTTACATACATACAAATCTTTCCTCTTTATAATATTAGTAGATATTTCTTCGAATAAATCCCCCTTTAAAAATAACCACAACACAGATAACCTTATCACATACATCCTTACGAGCGAATAATTAAACAAATAGAAAAGTTTAAGACATAAAGTTCAATGGAGTTAATTGCACTGTATTAATATTCATGCTTTTAATTACTTACTGGTTGCATTCCTTGATCATAATTAACTACGCATTTTTATGGGATGGCAAACTAGCAGACGGGTCGCCTGATGGTAAGCGATTACCGCCGCCCCTGGACACTAACACTAGAGAAGTCGCAAGTGCGTTGCCGGCCTTTTAAAAGATTTTGGCCTCCGGTATCCTCACTCACTCGACCAAGTAAATTATTTTTAAATTGTTTTTTTTTGTGCACTAGATAAAGGATATACCTGTTACATCAAAATATGGCACGTACTAGGGGAGCAGACGTGGCAAGAGGTATCGTTGTTCACAAGGGAACGGCCGCGGCCGGGAGGCGCATCTGGCAAAGTTTACACAGCAAACGTTCACTTGTCGGCCCTTTGGAAACCGATAGATTGCAACTTGGCCGCCGTACCTACTCATAAGCTTGCACTCCTGTAAATGCTAGGTAGAAGTGAAAATAATACATAATCAAGAATTTATAGGGACTATCATGATTTATGTTATTATAAGCAACGGTAGAACTTCACTGCTGGAGTCTGGGGTACTTACCTTTGTTGCATTGCTAAATATTCTAACGCTAAGTAATAAGCTGGTGTGCAGCTGTGATCAGTCGCCTGATGATTATGATCAGGCGGCCCGTATGCTTGTTTTTATTACAATACTAGCCTCTGCCCGCGGCTTCACTCACGTGAAGCTATATAAGGAGTAAAAATGGAATAACCAATATTGATGATCTCTTCTTTGTATGGGGCTGTTTACATCAGAGAGGTCAAGCTGTATCTCAGGATCCGTTCAATTAATTGAGATAAAAATTTCATCAGTTTTTAAGTTGAAGCACATACTTTCTAAGAGTGACAACAAAATTTAAATTTATTCAGTAGTTTTTGCGCCAACCCGTAACAAACAGACAAACAGACAAGAATATTAAAAATCACATATTTGGGTTCGGAGACGTTTATATACCCTAACCCACTTGTTTTTTTTAAATATCTTCAATGTACAGACGCAGCTTTTTTACAATTTTATAATAGTAGAGAAAAGAAAAGAAAGATAAGATAATACGAGTAAATACTAGACTTAAAATCCCTATTATTTTGGCCTCTTATGATATAAGATGACTGATAATTTTACGTTTTCACTGTTAAAGCACCTTCATTTCCTGTTCTCAACGAGGGCTGGTGCTTTTGGTAAGAGTCAAGCTCACCTACGTCATCAACAGCCTTTAATTCGTCCGTCCTCGGACATAGGCCTCCTCCATCTCCTTCCACTTCTTTCTGTCCTGGACTACCATCATTCAGTTGACGCCCACACCACACCCATACAATACAAGAAGAATATAACCTACATGGTTCAAACTTATTTTCAAGGTTATTTTTTATTAGAAAAAACTGCAATATATATCTTATTATAGCCTATCTTTATGTGCGATGTGATCAGGTATCGGTGTGCAATACAAATATTGGCAGTGTCTGCCGCCTCGCGTCGCGCTCTGACTCACCGCTAAATAATAGGAAAACAGATCAGGAACACACTAATCGATGCACTTTTAATAATATTTGAACTGTGAACCTCGGTCATAATGACCATGGAGTAATAACAGCCATAGTAAGAATTAAAGTTATGATTGTAGGTACTTAGTGGAGGGGAAAATCGTGTTGATATACTGGCGGCGAGGTGGATTGATTAGACAGTCTTTTTTGATATGTCGGGCTCGTACCGATTAAACACCGATTTGCTCTCCCTTGCCCTGTAGTCAAGGCCATGGGATTTGAGACCAGGTTGAGGTCCAGCGTTCACTTCACCCCAGCTTGTTCCAAATCCAGAGACTCGTGTAGCAAAAGCAGAAATCTTGCATTGTTCTGTATTAATTAACCACGAGAAGTTCATTATTATTATTATAAGAACCAAAATTTCATTGACGGGACTGTGTGAGGCTGTATCTACAGATGAATTGAGCCAATCACCTTTTGCTAAATACAATTTCTTCAATACACAAACGATAAAGCTAACACCATCCCTTACAGTCAATACACTCAAAACAACGAAACACCTATAATATTCGTCCTATATGCCATATTTGTTCGCTCATTCCAGGTACCTACTAACTGTAGCTATACAGATCGTTAGCTAGATTTGTGGACAGACAGTCTGATCCATTTGCAGGATGGCGATGGCGGCAGACTAGTGAAACAGCAAATTAAATATTTAGTACTCGCAGTGAGGGAGTGTCGGGAAGCGCGTCTAGTCTTTTTTCGTCACATCGACTTTTTTGAACTGGCAATCCTAATGGTGAATTTGAAATGTCGATGCACTGATTTTTATTCTCTTTGGGCTATGTCATCCTAGTACTATTGTTATATATAATAATGATCGTAGGAGTTATTGTTTCTATTTGCTTTGTAGGTACATGAAAGGTACCGTCGCGCGTCGGATGAACTTATTCAACATTTTTATTTTAACACTTTCATAATGATTGTTTGATTTGTTCGACAATTCGAGTTTAAGTGTTCATTTTTTATTTAATAAATCGTTGTTTGGGAAAGGTATACATAATTATATGAACACGATTGGCTCGTATGTAAAAATATAGGCCAAATAAGAATTTACCTACATACATATAATATGTAGGTTATATATATATACGTTTTAATAATTATTCGTTAAAAAAGAGAGCTATCGTTTTTCCCGGCAAATTTTAATTATACACGGGTGGGATGATTTAAATATTGAGTGCCTTTTTTCATATCACTCATGTTTTACAGTAGGGAAAAATAGGTCGCTGTGGAGCTTATAATAGAGGATCAGCGCACAACCCGTCGCTTATTACGCACTCTTACAAACTTTAATCATGTACCAATCTTTTATAATTACTAGCCCTTATTTTACAAATTATTATGAAACCAAGGCTAAGTTTAATCTCGATTTAAAATCTTGATTTTCTTAGACCATTTTTGTACATGGATAACATTTGAACATTGATAAGACATTTATTATTCTTGACATAACATTGTATTGCATAACCTATTTATAAGTACTTAGTAAGCAGGTACTAGAACGATCTAGTTATGCTGACCACGCATGGTCGCAAGATGTACGAAATAAAAGAACCGTCTGCATGAATCGTAGAACATTCTGTAGTTTCTACCATTACCATGAGAAAAAGGGGAGAGTGTATGCCTTAAATATTTTCACTTAAAAAAGTCACAAGGCGCAAGTTTTTGGACGAGCTCGCAAATATTTCAAGTAAACAAAGCTACTTTGAACAACTCCTCTTACAACGTTCTACGCGCCTGGTAGCATTACCGTTACCTCTAATGCTAATCCAAAGTACTAGGAAACAAATAATGAATTCTGAGATTATATTGTCCGGGTCGTTTGACAAAGAGTTGACTAGGAGAGCAAAAAGTAAACATAACAAAAGTTTGAAATACGCAGTCAGGTGCGTTGCGGAATAATATTGCGAGGCGAGGGAGGTCTCCACTTTGTTGCAAATACAATCTACGTATTTTCTACCGAGTTCTGTGAGCTTGGTACTGTGTAGTGGTCATATATTGGAATTCTTTCAGGAATGACAGTCTAGAAGCTAGTTCGCAGAGTAGATATCGCCAATCAGCACGTTGATAAAGGTTAGAGTGCGCCGGCAATCATATAATATATATGTTCACTCTTGAAGGCTCCTTCGGAATGAATAACTATGCAGTGTTTGTGTATAACATCAAAATAAATGTAATTTAAGTGAAAACTGCTATTTACAGGATGTGTACAAATCACCATTTTTTGAATTTGGATTTAGATTAACTAGATGAACGCGGTTAACACTGCGGGGCACAGTTAGTTTGTAAATTAATAAAACCTTGTGAAAGCGAATTATGATGATCAGGAACAGTTTTTCCTGCTGCACTCTATGATTACTCATAATGAGTGGTGTGTTCAGTTTCTTACGAAATAGCAACACCATTTTTAAAAGAAATCATAGTATTTTTAAACAACAAGACAATCAAGTTCCTCTGGGATCAGAAATAAATATTGCGCAAAAAGATAGACCTACCGTTCTGTTTACTCAATAAAAGTTACTATAAGTAGTTCGCAGAGTAAACACACTGACGGAAAGTTAAATAAAATTGTGCGTAGTAAAAACAGGACCTACTTCCTTCATATTTTTCCTGTTTATATTGATCAATCAATGTAATATTAAGGTAAAATATTTGTAACCAAATGAGTTGGAAACGTCACAATAACACGCAAACCTTCAAACGAACGAACATAAATCAGGGCTGGGGCCGTTGTACCCTAGCAGGAAGCAGAGTCGATGCACCCCACGCACACAGACGCACCCCGCCGCCAATACGGTTAACTCAACGTAATTACAAATGTGTGTGTGACACGAATACACCAAAACGCGGAAGTACCACATTAACATATATTTTCCGCGCACACTAACAACCCTCTTACAGTGTCGCTACTTGTCTGACGCGCACATCAGCAGAATTTTCCTTTGATTTTATCAGTGTGTGTGTGCCGCCCTGTAGCTACAACGTCGGGGGTGTGGCATTCACAGAGACGCTTTGAAGAGAACTGGGCGATTGCGTCTGTGTGCAGCTGTGTGTAACTCGGTGTGCGTGACTGTGCTGAGTAATGTCGATACAGCATGTATTTATTTGGATAATAAATTATAACGTAGATTTCATCAAGTGTAACTTGTATTTTTGTCTCGAAAAATGTATATCTCTAATTTAAGCTTTTGTCGACGTTCGTCCAACATTATTGAAGGTATCTGTTGAAAAGTTGTTAGATTATTCAACAAAATTATTAAAGTAATTGTAAACCAACAATCTCTTTACAGTAAAGTTTAGATTATAATTTAGAGTATGCATTTACCACACTCGCGTTTGTATGTATCGTGGTAAAATATCTAAATATGCAGCAGAAATGCAGCACTGCACAGCGTGAAATACTACTGCGATTATGCAGCATCCTGTGTATATAGGGTGCGGCGGACACGTGTCTACCGCGGCTGGCTGTAGCAGTGTGCGGGGTCGCAGGGGTGGGGGCGCTCGGCGCGGGGCGCGGGGCAGGCAGTGCGGCGCTAGCCCGGCGCGCCCCCGTTCACGGCCAGGGGTCGGCGACCGCACCCCGGCTACGCCGTAACCCCGCTACGGAGCTACGGAGCTACGGCCCGTAGCTTCCTCTTTTGTTTTAATTCCGTCTATGTAATTTGATTGTTTTATATTTAGGTCACATAATTATTTTGGTATCGATAATGTTATTGTTTATTGTAATCGATAGCTTTGGTTTTCGGAATTGAAAATGTTTCTTTTGAAATGGCGGGAAGTATTTTAACTAAAGCCTTTCGACATCGCTTAAAAGAAACTTGTTTTAATCTATATCTATACCAATATATATACTAATATATAAAGCTGAAGAGTTTGTTTGTTTGTTTGCTTGCTAATCTCAGGAACTACTAGTAAAAAATCTTTCAGTGTTAGATAGCCCATTTATTGAGAAAGGCTATAGGCTATATCATCACGCTAAGACCAAGTAACTATTCCACGCGGACGAAATCACTTACAGAAGCTAGTTTCTTATATTTGATAAATCTGTTTAGATACATTAATATTCATACATTTAATTCCTGTTTTAACTCATTTAGGCACTTTAAACCCTTTGTTCAAACTAAACTATGCGGCGTTCCTAACCTAGGTTTAGCGTTTTAGATTAGGTACGGTACAGTATTTAGTGTAAAAATTATCATTGCCCTTTAAAATAAAATGTCCAATAGGTTAATTTCTAACAAACGTTTTTTCAACAGTGGTGCAGAAATAGAACGAATTTCTGTGAGCTTTTTCACCGTTTATGCGAGTTATAATCTCTGCTATTATAATCTTCTCTTCTTCTCTACTATTATAAAATTGTAAAAAAGCTGTGTCTGTACATGGAAGATATAAAAAAAAAACAAGTGGGTTGGGGTATATAAACGTCCCCGAACCCAAAAATGTGATCTATAAAATTCTTGTCCTTTTGTCTGTTCGTTACGGGTTTGCGCAAAAACTACTGCATCAATCAAATCACTGTTAGAAAGTATGTACTCCAACTCAAAAACTGGTATACTTCTTATGTCAAATTATTAAACGGAACCTGGGATACAGCTTAACCTCTCTAATGTACAGAGACCCGTAAAAAGAAGAGATCATCACTGTTCGTTTTTCAGCTTCAAGTGAGCGAAGTTGCGGGCAGAAGCTAGTTATTTATATAATACGCATATAATTATGAAGAGCCAGACGTGCGTACTTTAGATTCAAACTCGAGACCTATGACTTGGCAGTTCAATGGTCACATCGCTAGGTTATACTTGCTCTATGCTCTCGCGCAGTGCACCTTAGCTGCAGAAAATATGGCAGTTGGCAGTGAGGTGTTTAGTTTAGCAAAGTTGTAACATTAGTAAAATTGCACTTATTAACTACCTCAGTAGCTTAGTGCTCTTGAGTACGACTGCAACGTCAGTTCCTGGGTTCGATTCCCAGGTCAAGCGAAACGTTATTTTATGGTTCTTTTCTATGACATTCTCAGTATCTTCACGTGGGAGAGCCATGCTTCGGCACGAATGGGCCGGCTCGACCGGAGTGATACCACGGCCTCACAGAAAACCAGCGTGAAACAACGTTTGCGTTGTGTTTCGCCGAGTGAATGAGGTTACCGGAGGCCCGAACCCTTTTAAAAGGCGGTCAACGCACTTGCGACTCCTCTGGTGTTGCCGGTGTCCATGGGCGGCGGTTATCGCTTACCATCAGGTGATCCGTCTGCTCGTTTGCCCCCCTCCTATCCCATAAAACTAACAGCTAGGAGTAAGGAAATTTGTGTTCATATTACATAAGACCTTACCATACCGGTGATCGCTACATTAGTACGCCACAAGAGAAATTATTTTTTTAACTTTTCTATTTGGATTTTCTACTGGGCCCCAAGTCTGCTATTCAGTCGTGTCAAAATTGTAAATCAATGGCTTCAGAATTGTTGATTTTTGACGTTTTTGTCAACGAAATCTGTCAGTTTTAATGTCATTTAGTGCAATTGAACGACCATTCTGATACAACTGAAATAGCAGACTTGGGCCCCTGTATTGATGCTTATACAACTACAAATGATCACAGCCGCAAACCGCCCCGGAAGAACTACCTGAAGATCATAAAAAAATTGTTCACTGTGGGGATCGAACCCATAACCAACCGAAGCCGATCTCACAGCCTACGCGAAACGTGTTGTCAATATTGTTTGTTTACGATGTCGTATGATGCACTGAATGCGACGCAGATGTGCTGAACGATATTTATATGTTGCCATGTTTCTGGCGAAATAGATAACATAACATTTGCATACCATCACACCTGTATTCCCCGAAGGGTTAAGCAGAGACGTACTATTATACACCCACAGTCCTTCGGTATGTTTAGGTCTCATATGTAATAGGGGGAGAGGTGCACAAATTTCGAACTCAAAGCTGATGCTGATAACTTCATAGAAAAACACAATAATACTGCTCGAACCCCGGACCTCTAAGCTAGTTTTAATAAATAGATTAACATCATAAATTCCAAGGGCCCTTTTCCCTTGTAACTTATTCATTCTAGTACACTCGTATTTTTCATGCATTCACGTCCAAACTACCACCACAGATCCACAGATTAAATAATAGCTAACAACCCACAACACTGCCTTCCCCTTTAGAGGCGCGCCGTGATATATATGAGGATATTAATTAAGGCCAGTCCGCACCAAGTCGCGGCCAGTTTTAACCCCACGAATTTCTTTATGGTTAAGAAGAGGTTGTATATAGCTATCTGAACCTTTTTTTCTTTAGGGGATGTTGTATGTTGGCATTAAGATGCATATTGCTTTTTAAGAGTAGTTTCATTGATGAAGGTTATATATGTGTGGTCTGTGATGCATTTGTTTATAAACAGCAGACCCCAGCTATCAAGTTTCTAGTAACAAAAAATGTGATATAAAATCAAGAAATAATTTCTGCGGTTTCTTTGCGAATAGGTTATCTACAGACACAAGTCACTTTCGAAATAATAATATTAGTATGGATTTCTAATGAACTCGTAAATAAGAAAAGTCAAAAGTGGCTATCACTTCTTAAGGTTTATAAGTAAATCAAAGAATAAGGTCTCTATAAACAGTGGTGGAAGGTGCCAAGAGCATATAAATAGGAGATAAAAAATTATTATTCGTAATTTTTGTACGTCTATAAGATAAAAAAACTGAATTAAGTAGTAACACATAAAAACTCTTTCTCAGTGAAAGTTTTATTTCCGACCGGATCTCTCGCAAAGACACAACTCGCAAGATTAGCGGGAAAACCAGACGCAAGCAACTAAAGTGTCTCTTGCCTGCTTCCTTCCTGAAAATGTCGATAGATCGAACGATGTCCGCTCATACGTCTGCAAGAAAATAATATCTTTTATCTTTACTTATTTTAGAGTACAAGTTTAGTTAATAAATATACTTACTTCTGAAAATTTCAAATTCTGAAAAATTCTGAAAATTTCCCCTCTTTTCCCACGCTACTGAAAAAGTCATCATTATTCAGACCGCATCCTTATTTATGTGTGGACTGTATAATTACTGCAATCGGGATGCAGCAGAAAAATCAGGAAACGATCACGCAAGCCGCGTCACTGTTACATAAGCGCGGGAGGGGTGGTTACGCAAGCGGCGGGGGGCGGGGGCGGGGGTCGATCGATGCGCGGCCGTTCACCCGCCTGCAATGCGACTCGCCGCCGCACGCCGACAGCCTGCCTGCACACATCCGCCTCTATTTCATGCCGCCCTAGTACTTCTCGCTACCACCGGGTCGTTCACTTTGGGGAAAAATGGGGAAAATAACGTTTGATATACGGGTTTCAAGTTTCCTTTGTAATTTCGTTCTTTAATGAAAGTCTAAAATTGAATTCGATATTTTTAACGAATTATATTCTTGTGCCAAATCAGATACTGTATATTGATGTGAAGGCAATTTATATAGGAATTTTCGGGTCACGATTATCGTTACCAAAAATTACAAGGCGAAGAATAAAACTAAATAAATAAAACTGCTGCGTCATTAAAAACAGTACCATTAATCAGGCAGTTTAATTATTATTAAACGTTACTAAAGAATTTTCTGAGGCGAGGTGAAACAGCAACACACTGTATCGGACGTAGACATGCCTACGTGACAGCACGCTACGCGGGCCGCCGCCGTCGTAGCGGGGCTACGCGCGTGCTACGAGTACTTATAGAGTTAGAGTTGCAGTGGGATTGATTTTTCCGTATTCGGTATTCCCGTCGGGTTTAGACATATTTCGGATAATGGCATACTCCATAGGCCGAGAAAGTTTGTTAATGAAATTGAAAAATAGACCCTATTCACTTTATTCTTAAAAGGCGTGATTAGGAAAACAATGAAAACTTTTCTACCAGGTGGCGATAAAAATATAATCTTTATAGATTGTTTTTTCTCACAATAAAATCTTTTAAAATGTTTAGCTTGCTTGAAAAAATAACCAGGAAATTATTTTTACCGCGCTATAAACTATGATATGAATATGTTATTTTATAGTTGTTTTTATTATCATAGTCCCTATTATAGTCGTTTGACGAGCAAAGATATAGGCCACTTATAGCGGCAACCCTATGACGCCAGCAACACCAGTGGTAAATCGCCCTTTATCATCTTGAAACCGCAATTGTTAAGTCTCATTTGGCTAGTCATTTTACTGGGTACATTACAACCTTCAAATCGTCACACAATAATGTTAGCACATTATTACATAGAAGCTCTTGGTGGGTTACAACGGCATCAGAGTTCTACTACTTCAAAGGTTATATAGCTCATGTTGATTAGTCAATAGAGAGAAAGAAAGTCAGAGATTTACTCTTTCATTTTGGTGGGTAGTGATGTTCCGATAACGATATTATCATGACACAACCAATGAGAGACGTTACATTTATAAAGAGATATTTTTAGTTCATGGACGAAACTGCTCTTCGTTTTTTTTAGGAGTTAATGGATAAGTAACTGTTATCAAAAACAACTTACACCCAAAATTAATAATGTATCTCCAATCCCAGATTAAAATCAATCTCGGATTGCTGCATATCGTTCGATCGATCTCCTATCCGCTTGCCAATAACTGAAATTTTTTTTTGACAACGAATTGTCGTCAATCCTTTAATAGGAACAACATACACTAAGGGTACAACTATAGATATTATTATATATACTCTTTACACGAAGGTGTCGTTTTTATGTTTTTATATATAAGCAGTCCTACTAATAATAAAAACGTGAAAGTTTGTGGGGATGTATGGGTGTCTATGGATGTTTGTTACTCTTTCACGCCAGAACGGCTGAATGGATATGGATAAAATTTGGCACAGAGATAGACTATAGTCTGGAATAACATATAAGCTTTTTATCCAGGTCGGCTCTAGTTGTGGAAGTCAACGCAGACAAAGTAGCGGGCAGAAGCTATTCTAATATAAACCCTTTACGCTAATCAACATATTTTAGCGGTCGCAACGCCTACTGACTGGAGGGTCTTAGGTTAAATTCCCGTTAAATAAGGTCCCTGGTTAAAAATGTTTGAAGTCAGTATTATTTTCCTAAAAAGATTTTTTTATATCTCATTTCCAATTTTACGTGCAAGTTAAATTGAAAACGGGAATAAACAACTTTCTGTTGAACACTTTTCATCAATGTTCAATTTCCTTCACTTTTCAAAGTTATTAAAGCAGTGGAAAGTATTTTATAGGGTTCCTGAGGTAAGTCTGTCTTCAGACTCTACAGGAAGTGTTTCAGACTCCGTAGATTCTCTAAACACATACATCAGAATCGTGATATATGCTACTATATATAGCAATCAACGAGTAGCAAGTAGAGCAACTAGTTCTGATTTTTCAAAAGTATGGTCTAATTGAAATAAAACGTCATTGGAGGCAAATTTCGACACGGCGGGTGGGACTCGCGGTGGCTTAGAGGTCATATGGTGTATCTAACCAGAAGACGCAGGTTCGAATCTTTTTTTTTTGTGCGTGTGGAAATCCTCATGGACATCCGCCGCCCGGGGAAGCCGGCGGGGTGTGTCGGTCTCCACCCAGAATGGGTGACCTACCGACTAAAACCACACGGATGTTTTGCCTCACCACTTTTTGCTGGGGTTACGGGCGAGGTTTCATTCCTCCGCGACCGGAGGTTCGAATCCTGCCGAGTCGAATTTTACCTTCATTAAAATAACTGAAATGAAACATTTTGACGTTGACTTTATTTTTATCAAAAATCGCTAGATTATAAACGAAAAGTCGGGAGTTAAATAATATAAATATAACGCGATAAAATCCGTAAAAAATAGTTTTATTTCAGTTATAACTACATACATATGTACATTTATTTGATAGAGAAATTTGAATCAGGATTGAGGTTCGGATACGAAATATAGTCAAAATTGATATGGATTTTATATCAAAGGCAATTTCAAAATTAAAGTTTTTTATTTGTGATGCACAGGTAATACTTAGGTGTTATTATATTGTTTACATCAGTTCATTCTGTGATCAGCCACATCAGGCATACAAATGTCACGATGAAATTATAAAATAACAATGGCAGCCGCCCATACATTGTTTTAGTTGAGTTAAATAACATACGGTTCAAAAGAAACCAATTAGGTAAACTATCCGACAAAATGACATTGACACACAGACATGAAAAAAAAGGAAAGGATCTGAATCTAAAATATAAAGAGCTAAAAATTCATAATGAAGTTCTAAGGGCCACTTGCGACAACTTCTTAAATATGTTTAAATCGTATTTAAACACAAAATTACAATTAAAAATTGCGTTTAAATACAATTTAAACGTATTTAAGAAGTTGGTGCAAATGGGCCTTATTCTTTTACGAACCTAACGCAAACAAAACACATTAACCAACGACCGACAACCGACCACTACGGACAAACGCATCAGCGACATAAAACTGCATCGTGTACCTGACCTACCCCTACCGCCGGCGCAATGCGTCGCTACCGCTGTAGGTACCAAGTATAGTCGGCCAGACTTACACCAACGCTAAATTATACACCACTAGGTTTATTGTGGGGGCAGACAACACCTACACTCGCGACTTGGCCAATTATTCGGGGGTGATCGATGGCAGGTATCGATTTGTTGCTTTTGAGCTCCACGTGAACTTAATAGGCTGAGGATATCTTTCAACAAACTATAGGTAAATGAGCTCCCTAGATTATGGTCGAGCTACACAATGACTGATACATGCGTGCCGTCAGCTGGGACTGGTCTACTCAGAGCCGCTATGACTCTTTATTCAAAAGCCCATCTCAGACATTGCCCTGCATTGTTACACTCACAAATTGTCCACCAATGTGTCTGCACTTTAAAAGAGACGAGAAAGAGAATACAAAAAAGAGAAGAGAGTGATTGATTCTCTGAGTTTATTGTTTCCGTTAGTTAGAAATAGGTTAGAAAAATCAAAACAATGACTTGTAAGTGTCTCGATAAGATATATTTCCAGAAATAATAATGTCATTTATTAAAACAAATAGTAACGTAGTGCAGGGCGCCCTCGGGCAAGTTGGAGTGATGATTTGTGAATGCACTTTGGGGGAGGCATACGTCCAGTAGTGGACTGATATAGGATGATGATGATTCAAAATAAGACGGCTGCAGTAGTTACCTTTCATGTACGACGGACACACGGTTTTTTTAATTTTCTTTTTTATGAGATAGGGGGGCAAACGATCAGACGGATCACCTGATGGTAAGCGATAACCGAAGCATGAACCCCGCCATGAACACCCGCAACACCAGAGGAGTTGCAAGTGCGATTAAAAGGGTTTGGGCTTCCGGTAACCTCACTCACTCGGCGAAACACAACGCAAGCGTTGTTTCAAGTCGGTTTTCTGTAAAGCCGTGGTATCACTCCGATCGAGCCGGCCCATTCGTGCCAAAGCATGGCTCTCCCACGTAAAATTTTACAACATTCTTCTTCTTTAACAACATTCATATTCCCCGCATAAAAATTGAGTATTATTTATTTAAAAAACATTAGTAGCTACTTTTCCCTCCACGACATCGATGCCGGCTTCGTAGCTTGACCATGAAACAAAGCACTCGCCAACCTTGGACAAAAGTTCTCAAATCGGCAGTTACCGTGGTCGGACAGCAGACAGCCTCCAGTCTAGACGTGGGGTTCCAAGTGCATTTTTCTGTCTGGACCCCTCTTTTCAATGTATACCCTATCGCTTATGCGTGTGCCTTATTTAATTTTAAATACAAAAGTTTTGAGGGAAACGATTCGTATTAGCATAAGCTAAGAGTCCACAATTGTTTGAATTGATTTTATTGGAATGAGTTCTGTATATATAAGTGATTGCTTTTGATGTGTTTTGCATGTTTGTGCTTTCAATTTTTGAATAGGTAGTAATTATTTATGTGGTCTTCGCGTTGTATTATGTACATTTGTTTTGGTATATATAATGAACAGTGATAGCTCATTCTTATGTCAAACTCAAGGTCGAAGTCAAATTGTTTTATTTCAATGAAACCATAAAAAAGAGTACTTTTGAAAAGTCAAACTAGTTGCACGGTTTCCAAAAAGTGGATCCTATGAAGAAGAGCCGGCAAGAAACTCCATAGATACTCTTTTTTTTTAATATATCAAATTAGATTACAATATTAAGCTTCCAACTTTGTTTTAAATAGTTACTAAGAATTATGCAGTTTGATAAGCAAGATCCATTCATTACTTTTAGATTTATAAAAAAAGGGATTGCCACAGCAAGTAAGGGTTGATCAGCCCCGACAGACAGCACCCGTTCACGAGCATGACGTGTGTATGGTCTATGACTGCTGAGTCTCGAGTTCGAAATCAAGGTACGTACCCCTGGACTTTTTGATAACATGTGGTGGACTATAGATTAATCCGTCTGAGAGGATAACCGTGCCCAGCAGTGGAACAGTATAATGGGTTGATTGTTAGTTTTTGCTTGACCGCGAATCGAACCTAGAACATCATCACTTCTTAGAACTTCATCCTCTCACTCGGTTGACTGAGAGGATGAGGAATTTGACATTGACAGTTGGTTAACTGTCAATGTCAAATTAACCCCTCAGTTGCGCTTGACCAATGACTCAGTTATTAGTGATTGAGATACTCTGAAAAAGTACTAAAATATAAAATCTAAATAATCTGTATAATCAAAATCGATTTGTAGACGTAACTTTAATATCTTATATTTAATTAATTTTAAGAGGGCTATATTTCATTCCGTCTAAACACGTTTGTCTGTCTAAACTGAATCTCGGTTTAACAGACTAGGTATTTATAACCCCTTGGATGTCTACGTTCTGCCGCGGCCTGAACTTAGGCAAACAAAATACTTATAGACACACTTCATTCTATACATAAGTATACAAAGTAATATAACAAATACGTAAGTAACTCTAACATATGTAAACATGTTGTTATTTAAACATTAGACCTCTAACACCGCAGTCTACCCGTGACCATGTGGATGCATGGATGCTGTAAAGGTTCCGAAACGTCGGGAATTAATTAATATCAATACAACGCGATATAATCAGTAAAAAGTAGTTTCATTTCAATACCTAATTGACTTTCGCTTGTCTGTTAATTACTCTTTTCACACCAAAACCGCTAAACAGATTTTGATAAAACTTGTCAAGGTCTCAAAACTTAAAGGAGTGACAGTTTGGGTACCCATAATTTCTCAAATTAGAATAATGAAAATCCTCATGAAAATCATATTTAGGCTTTTTGTAAGAAATATAGAATTATTTCTTTTTATGATGCAATTGAAACCGCAGGAATCAGCTTGTTTTATTAATAATATTTAAAATATTTGTAAGTTTCTTACTCAATCACACAAAAAACGGCTAAAGAGATTTGGACACAATTTCAAACAAAAATTCTCACATACACAAAAGCCCAGACACGATACAACTATCTGACGGACGTTTGAACAACTATCTGACGGACGTTTGAACAACTATCTGACGGACGTTTGAACAACTATCTGACGGACGTTTGAACAACTATCTGACGGACGTTTGAATAACTATCTGACAGTATACAAATATTATAATGTGCAAATCTTACATTGTATTACAGGAGCCTTCACGTGTGACAATGTATGTACATATTTTTTTGTTTATTATTGTTATACTTATTTTTTTAATATTTTTGATTGTGTGATTATTTTAGTCATTAAATGTATTTATATTTCTCGCCTGAAACTCAGGATTACCAAGTTCAGACACATAATGTAAATAATATAGTACATTAAGATTTTACTAACTGCCTCATTAGCCAATTGGTCCTGAGCGCGACTGCTACGCTAGAGGTCCTGGGTTCGATTCCCAGGTCGAGCAAAGTGTTATTGGGTTTTTCTATGAAATTCCCAGTAGCAGCTCGGAGTTTGGAATTTGTGCCCGGTAAATGGCAATAGGCTCGCCCCCTATTACATGGGACCTAAACATACCGGCGAACTGTGGGTGTACATTAGTACGCCTCTGCCTAACCCTTCGGGGAATACAAGCGTGATGGTATGTTATGTTATTAAGATTTTATAATTAATTTAGTCATGTAGTACTTATTTGGTTTTGAGTAAATACTTTGATTGATTTAACAAAAAAAATCGTATGTTTTATTACTACCTACTTGTAACAAACAATAATACCTATTATTGCCTTATTACAAAACTTATAAACCGGTATCAGGTATTTGATCTCTGATCCGGATCTGGATCTGATGATCCTTGGTCATTTTGATGTCGATAAATTGTCTTTCTCTCGAAAAAATCTACTTTTTTGCTAATAAACGTTTTGACAATATGTTTTATTTTCACTCAGTCAAAACAACTTTATTCCCGAAAACCTCTGTGGGCGGGTATTAGGTACCTATGCAATACAGTATTATTATATTAAATATTCTTTTCTCCTACTGATCCTATAAAAAGATTAGTAAAATCTGTATATAAGAGTTATTTTAGGAAAAAAGTATATGATTGGCCTTTATAACAGCAATAGAAATCAAAATATTATCTTTAGATTTTTTCAGTATTGTAAAGTACATCACATAACTTACATGCAGTTGTTGTCTAACTTAAAATCTGGTGCATTTTTCTTGATATACATAGCCTTGAGTATAAGTAGAACCAATAAGTAAAAAAATAAGATTGGCTCAATAGCAATATCGTGAAAACTTAATGGACTTTATTTTATTAAACACATTGAAGTAGAAAACTATAATTCTCAAGAGAAACAAAATTTGTTGTTATTTGTTGTAATTGTTATTCTTGTTTTGTGTGGCGGCCTCTTGAGGGCGAAGGGGAAGAGCAAACATCCATTGCGTTTCAGAATTTCTATCAAATAATGAACACCGGGATAATTAAAAATGGAAGTACTTTGTTAAAGTTAAACAAGGAATCTTCAGTAGTAGTAGGTATCTTCTTCACTGTGATTTTGTAACGCTGTTGCCTATAATAATAACCTGTCAAACTAAAAGTTGTTTAAAAGAACTGCACCAGGCTGTCATGAGTCATGAAGAGCTTATATTTTCGGAGGTTTATAAATAATCTATATGATATTGTACCTAATAGGAGGTAGCTATGTTCGATGCGTACATAGATAGCTCGGAAGTGGCTGCAGGTCGTTGCACATCCCGGCCGACGTAACAGAGGTTTGGGGGTAGAAGCCTTACCCCCCCTGCCCGGGAAATTGCCCCTCGGTTCATTATCAAAGTTCACTAGTACGGTGCACACGTACACGTCGTTGTACCGACGAAGTCGCGTTGCATACACGCCTGCGTACTGTACCATATTAACAAGAGCTCGCTGTCTCTTGCTGCGAAAAGATTTAAAAGGGCTACCGGCAGATATTGCAGCTCAAGGTATAATGGCCTGCCGTGACGGGGTATCGAACCGTACCGACGTTTCACGGAAACCGTCGAACCCCGGGCGGGAGTTTTGACAGCTCGCCCGGAAAATCTGCAGCGAGGAAATGCGCTCACGAACTTAGTTATTGTTTAATTTTCTAGCTTTAAACTTAATGTCTATAGGAATAAAGGTCATAGTAAGATTGCAAACGATTGCTTCTGGAAATTTTCGAATTCTGTGGCAAAGTAAGTATCTAGACGACGAACACGACTGCAAAATAGGTATATAATAATAATTATTATAATTATATTGATTAGTATTGATTGATTTTTGTTAGATTTTGTGCTAAATTGTAAACAATTTCAATTTCACCGAATTTACTGATTCAAGGTGAAGTATTAGAGGCATTAGAGGGCAGGTAACGGGCGGCAAAGAGAAACTGTCTGGGGTACAAAAATAGTACATAACAATCGGGTTGCCATGACGACCGCCGGGCACGCAGACAGTCGCGCGCGCCTTATCAAAACTTTTTATACTACCAAGCGAACATAAGCCATATGTAGGTGGTTTGAATTTAACTCTATAGTAGGGGCTCGGTATAGAACCTCCTTGAGCTACGATTGCTTTGTACCAACTGAAAGTTTCGTGGCAGAGGAAAACGTAAAAAAAATTAGTAGGTAGGTATATTGTTTCGACCCTTATCGTAAATTATCCATGTAATGGGGACTCCTGGGCTGGTTGGTGGTGACTGAATCGAATTTATATGGTCTTAAACGGTGGCAAAGTGATTTTAATGACCCCTGGGGAGGGTGAAACGAATACTAATGTTTAAACTAACTTTAGTAGCGTCAGATTACTTAAAGGTATAATTTATGAACTGATTAATTAAGCTCAAGTAACTGCTATGTTTTTCTTGCTATGTACCTTTACAGATAAGTTTTTTTGATTAAGATTCCATTTATTTTCCAAACATATTTAAGAAGTTGGTGCAATTGGCCCTAATTCTGCCTATTTCAAAATGATACTGTTTTCTGTTGAGACATGCACGTAAGAGTCATTTAAGAAAATATTTTTATTGATATATTTTCTTCACTCTACCAAATAATTATAGTTTTGTATACCTGATCAACGCTAAATGAATATTATTATTATTTTGTTAGCCTTTCCGCATATTCCTGTTTTAATCTATGTGTCATCTAGGGAAAGGAGAAAGACAATAAAGACAAATTAATTAAACTTATTCTACGGGAGTCAATTTAAAAGAATATTTTATGTCTTACCAGGAGTACATAACTTGTAAAAAAGTTAGGCGTTAGCAAGCCTGTCTGGAGGCTATTAATTAATTACCACAATTGCGAGCGAGAATGTGATGCTGTTCGCAAACGAGGGGTGCTACCAGACGCCTATTATGACTATGTTTTGATATAATGTATGTGCGCGCCAATTTGTGCCGATGCGCCCCTTTAGACGGATGTCAGTCTGAAAGACAAAATTAAATTTTTTCAAGCCTTTTTTCTTTTTAAAAAAGCCTTTGATTTGACATTAAAAAAGCCTTGCGCATTTAATCGATACTTTTCGAGAACATTAGAAGGGTTATCTTTTATGACTGTAAAGTCTAAAGTGTATTCGTTATTTGTAACTATTACTGCAATGAAAAAAATATATTGAAAAGCCGGACAGAAATTGGGCCGCAGAGGTCTGATAGCAGACTTCTTGTAAAATACTAACACTAGCGTTTCCAACCATACTGATTAAAACAGTATTATACTTAATTACTATTCTATTAAAAAAGTTTATAAATAAGTACTGTTTCTTATCATTGCTAGATCTGGAGCCATAAAATCTGTCTAAAAAGTGATTTACTTTTTATTGCAAACTTTGATTCAGAATAAAAATGATAATTTTTTTCAATACTTAAAAATAGTAACATAGCATACCATAACACCTGTATTCACCGAAGGGTTAGGCAGAGGCGTACTAATGTACACCCACAGTTCGCCGGTATGTTTAGGTCCCATGTAATAGGGGGCGAGCCTATTGCCAGTAACCGGGCACAGATTCCAAACTCCGAGCTGCTACTGGGAATTTCATAGAAAAGCCCAATAACACTTTGCTCGACCTGGGAATCGAACCCAGGACCCCTAGCGTAGCAGTCGCACTCAGGACCACTAGGCTAATGAGGCAGTTATAGTTTAAAAATAGTACTGTTTATTTTTCTAAAATACTGTTGATTTTAGCTTTTTATTTCTTGTATAAAATTTGGCAACCTTGCACACCTTCATTAGACTGGATGCAATTATATTAAATTGAGAAATAGATATATCAGTTGTGCATATATAAGATAAATTAGGCTTCATAACGAAGCGGCGGCACCAGACAGTCTGATATGTAAGACATTATCTGATGGCAAGCGGTAACAGTAGCGTAAGGTCTAATAACCTTGTTAAGCTGCATTTTCCAGTAATTTCACTTGCTACACCTATTACCGTCCTTGTGAGTGTGGATGAATAATCTCTATATAATCCTTCGAGAAATAACTCCATGCGGTACGGTAGTTAGTAGACGATCTTTTTGTAGTTACCATTGCAGCTACACAGGGCTGCGGAGCCAGTGCATAAAGTAAATAGGTACCGTTGCAGGATACTATCTACAGTCTACAGTTCTACACAATCATAAACACAGCGGCGGCATCTATGCGCGGTGCGGTGACCATTATCCTCGATGACACAGGAACAGTTCCTGCTTTTTATGCTATCCTGGTTGTTCATCTCTTCTTATTATAAAAATCGTAAAAAAGCTGTGTCAGATACTACATTGAAGATATTTAATAAATAAGTGGGTTAGGGTATATAAACGTCACCGAAACCAAAAAATGATTTTTTAAATTCATATCTGATTTTCCGTTTATTGTTGGTAACAAACGGTAACACTAAAATAACTTTATATCTTATTTAAATCTTATCTTAAGCATGAAAAATGCAAAAAGTCATAAAAAGATAGTTAATAGGTAAGGTAGCATCGTATGTACGACATAGAACTAACCGTATGGTAAGTCATGTCGGTTGAGAGGCAAAGTTACTTGCTTTTCAATAGATGTTACTGACCAGTCACCTTTATGACGTAAGTTCAGAATGTGAAGGCAAATTGCGTAATGGCAGGTGGGACTCGCGGTGGCTTAGTGGTCATAGCGTCTGGTGAATTCTGCCTGCGCTGCGAGTCAAATTTTTCCTTTATAACAATAACATAAATTACATACATTGGTGATTAAGTACGCACAGTAAAAACTTAGTAAGTTTAAACTTCAATACATATAGAACCTCAGCACAAGCTCCAAAGAAGTTACGTCACATTTCTATTTCTAATTGGATAAAAATAAACCGTCCCATAAATATAAATACGTCTCTATTCATAACTCTATATTTGTAATTAATTCGTATTTTCCCATAGATCGTACATCAATCGTAGCCACCCCAATGCCCAGGGTTGCAAGCTGGCGGGCGCATCCGGCGGTCGCCATGACTACCGCCGCCCGCCGCCTGCCGTATCCTACATACCTATAACACCCTAGTACTTCGCTATGAGTATGAAATACCAGCCTTTGAAGGCTGCGGAGGGATTATATTATCATCACTTCTGTTCGTTGGTTTGTTGTAAAATCAATCAAGTAAAAAGCTTTATCCAACTTGTAGGTAAATCCTATCCTATCCTACTAATATTATAAATGCGAAAGTTTGTGAGGATGGATGGATGGATGGATGGATGTTTGTTACTCTTTCACGCCAGAATGGCTGAACGGATCTGGATAAAATTTGGCACAGCGATAGATTATAGTCTGGAATAACACATGGGCTACTTTGTATCTGAAGTCCACGCAGACGAAGTCGCGGGCAGAAGCTAGTGTTTAATAAAAGGCTTTATACAGAACAGAGTATTTTCACTCAGGGAAATCTCGAGGTTGTAGAGAAAACGTTCCTAATAATTAATTAAAAGAAGAAAGAATGTCAGAATAAGAATACATATCTTACATATAATAAGAATGTAAGTGAGCCGTGTCTGTACATTGCTTATATTTACAAAAAAACTAATTTGGGGGACTCAGAATCGGTAACACAATCCATTTCTATTATTTTTGGAACTTTTGTCTGTCTGTTTGTCTGTCGGTTTGTCTGTCTGTTTGTCTGTCGGTTTGTCTGTCGGTTTGTCTGTCGGTTTGTCTGTCGGTTTGTCTGTATGTTTGACCGCGCATCAAATGATAACTACTGAAAAGATTTGGAGGAAGTGGGCAGGAATTCATAGCCTGATTCTTGGATTAACATTTAGGCTATTTTTAATTCAAATCGGTTCTCTCCATCAAAAGTTATTAACATTTTAACCATTGAAAACGTTGAATTTTAAAAATAACCATTGTAGTCAATTTCTTTTTCAAGTATTTCTGTACTAGACTAGCATGCGTCAAAAATTATAACAGAATCAGTTATAAAATTAAAAAAATACACTTACAGGGACTAAATAAGATAAAACAAGAAAATAAAGCATATCAATCAGAAACCATTATTGTGACTAGGAATTGATTATTAGAACAGTTATTCTAACTCTACTTATACAGGGAATCAAGGGACATACATAGGATTTATCCAGCGAGCATAAGCCGGTGTAAAAACTAAATATTTGAGTAGGTTAAAGAAGTAAACCAAGAATGACAACTTATTTTCTAGCGAACTAACACGACATCGTTATTACCTCAATTAAATTTGATTCGATAACAGGTGTCATTTTGAGTTGACAATTTTGACAATAATTGTTTTCCTCTTTAAAGCATCCAGCCATATAGTAACTCATTTTATAATGTGAAACCTCCATAGTGTACAGTGCGCACACTTTATTTGAGAAACTAAAGAGTTTCCATCTAATCAAATAATTAAATAATTTACACAAAGAATATACCACGTATGTATGTATAAAAGTAACAAAAAATGCAACATGCGTTAATCTTTACTGATGCCAAAACAGTTATTTGAGATTTTTATCTATGTAGGTATGTCTGTTTATGTTTCCATGCTTCACGTCAATACCATGTGAACAAATTTTTTAAATTAAGTAATTTATAGGTCAGAAATAAGGTATTCAGAGGTCAATGGCGCTAAGTGTATGACAAATATGGAAAACCAGATTTTTTTTATGGTTAGTTGAAACTTGGAGAGGACAACGTCTGTCAGGTCAGCTAGTAATAATTAAAAATTAATTGTCCAGTTCTAATTTGTCCATCGAATCACGGCAAACCAGTTTAAGATATTTTGTTTTTACTATTTTCGGTTACTTGTTCAAATATTAATCAGACATCGAACCTATATTATACTTAATTCTGAGCTAAACTTGAATATGCGAGCTCAACTGATACGAGTGAAGCCGTGAGCTTGTTCTACGTAGATCGGATCGTCAATAGTTAACAAAAATGTAAGGTTAGTGATGCACGTTGTAAAAGTGTAAAGAATCCGAAAAAAAAAATCTTACAAATACCGTTTGTCTTGTTCACCTTGCTCAGTAAGTTATTTAAAAAAATAGTTTATAGGGTAACAATACTATTCCTCGCTATCCTTCAGATAACATACCATCACGCCTTTATTCCCCGAAGGGTTAGGCAGAGGCGTACAAATGTACACTCACAGTTCGCCGGTATGTTTTAGGTCCCATGTCATTTACCATTGCCATTAACCGGGCACAAATACCAAACTCCGAGCTGCTACTGGGAATTTCATAGAAAAACCCAATAACACTGCTCGACCTCTAGCGTAGCAGTCACGCTCAGGACCACTTGGCTAATGAGGCAGTTCCTTCAGATAGGCATCTCGTAATCTCGGAGGAAATATCTGACTTGCTCGGTGGCAGGACCTCGTGAGGTCTGACTTGCTGGCGACCACACGCTTACGTCGGAGTATGTGTAAAGCACCTTCGTGTGTGTTTCGTCTTTTGCGCGTAAGAACCAGTTCGCCCTAGGTTACTGCGACTCTGGCAGTCTGCGGTCCATATGAGCTCTTAAGGTTAAAGCTCTTAAGCTCTAAAGGTAAGTATTAAAACCAACATGCTCCTCTGGTGTTACAGGTGTTCATGGGCAACTACTTACCACCAGGTGGCTCGTCAACTCGTTTGCCGACTTAATCCATAAAAAAATGCGACTGCTACGCTTAAGGTCCTGGGTTCAATTCCCACGTCGAGCAGTGTTATTGGGTTTTTCTATGAAATTCCCAGTAGCAGCTCGGAGTTTGGAATTTGTGCCCGGTTAATTGCAATAGGCTCGCCCCCTATTACATGGGACCTAAACATACCGACGAACTGTGAGTGTACTAAGTACGCCTCTGTCTAACCCTTCGGGGAAAACAGGCGTGATGGTATGTTATGTTATTATTATTTGTAACATTTTTTCTATGTTATTTCGTGAAGGAAAAATTCGACTCGCAGGCAGGATTCGAACCTCAGGATTCGAACCTGCGTCTCCTGGCTAGGTACGCCAGACGCTATGACCTCTAAGCCACCGCGAGTCCCATCTGCCATGTCGAAATTTGCCTTCACATTCTGAACTTATGTCTTAAAGGTAACGTCACATTTAGCGTACCTAGCCAGGAGACGCAGGTTAGAATCCTGCCTGCGAGTCGAATTTTTCCTTCACGAAATAACTTTATAAAATTAGCATGAAAAATGCAAAAAAACTCACAAAAAGTTAATGTTTTCTATGTTTTCATAATGACATCAAATTTTTTGATGAAATACTTTTGCAATACTTTTTGTTGCAATATACCTAAATATTTCCCTTATGAAATAAGGGCCACTTCGTCATTCATACATTTATCTAAGTTACTAAGATGACTACAAGTACATGTAAATTAAATTTCTTCTGTCAAGTGCAATACAGTAAATATCAGACAAATTGAACATGAAATCCATGATGGTAGCGGAAAGCGCTCAATTCTCATCAATATTTAACAAGTTCAGGAAAATCAACACCTTTTATAAGCGAACTTTGGTACCTATATCCTTTGTTGGCACAATGCACTCGGTGCAGTGGTGGGGAAAGGGCAACGCGCTTTGCCTTGGGGTAGGTCTGGCATGGCACGCCAATATAAGGAGGCGTCGAGACAGCTGCCCCTACTAACGACAGTTCAATTACCTACAACACTTGTATGAAATTGCTAATTTGCAACGCATTGCTGCGACACTGGGAATAATGAAATATATTGCAGAGTACAACCAGCAATGGATAGTGGTGTACTGATTTTATCGAGTAAAAATATGCGTCGCAGTTTTTACGTTGTGAAGGGAGTGCAGCCAAATTATCGGACTTCCCGAAGAAAACAAACCCAGGAGGCTAGTTACTCACTCACTTACACTTGATATAGTTTGCATGCATTACAGGTGTGTGTATAACTTCTTGAATTTATTACATCCTGGTGTTTTATATTTACTAGTTATTCTGAATTGGTTCTTTCTATTGGAATTTTACTACTTTTACGGTTATTTCAAGAAATGAAATGAACAATTTTATAATTTTACTTAAGTTCCGGGAACAAATCCGAACTACGAGCTGCCTGTAAATTTTGAAGAGAAACCCAATGACACTACTTTTAAAATTCGTGCTTATTATACCTAACCACTAGAACATTGCCAGTTTAGTATAAAACTCCTTTTCGCAACAATACTCTTGAAACATGCATACAATTTCTGTTTGAATCAGTATTCGCTATGTGATGATAGTTCACGTGTTACACTTTCACCGTGTTATGTGATCCTAGTATATGTATGTTCATAATTATTATTTTCTTCATTTTTCTTTTAAATCGGAAAAACGATTCATGATTTTAATTGTTTACTACAAGTAGGTTTTTTATTCATTTTATAATACCAACTAGCTTTTGCCCGCGGCTTCGCTCGCCTGAAGCTATAGTAGGATTAGAAATTAATTCCAAAAAAAATATTTCAAAACCAACAGTGATGATCTCTTCTTTGTATGGACCTCTATACATCAGAGACGTCAAGCTGTATCTAGGGATCCGTTTAATTAATTGAGATAAGAAGTTCATCAGTTTTTAAGTTGGAGCATATACTTTCTAACAGTGATAACAAAATTAAAATCTATACAGTAGTTTTTGCTCCAACCCGTAACAAACAGACAAACAGATAAGAATTTTAAAAATCACATTTTTGCATTGGTAGCCGTTTATTACCCTATCCCACTTTTTTTTTTATATTGTCAATGTACAGACACAGTTTATTTTTACAATTTTATAATTTCGAGAGGTTGGATGTACCGCTTTCCAAAGTACCTTTGGTTGAAAGCCGAGCCAACACCAAGCTTTCTTGCAAGCTTCTTTTTCCTAAAAAGTTAATAGAAAAAAAAACTCGTTTAAATTTCTGATCCTCAAATTAATCGACTTTGCACTGCGCCTATAGACAAAGATTATAAATCTGCTACGAAATTGTCCGTAGCAACCACGTAGCAAACTTGATGTTACCAATTTGTGCATTGTGATGTTAGCAGTTTGCCCCCTTTTACTTATGATATTCACTGTATGCCTTTGACTATAGATAGTCAAAGCTGTATGCAAATCTTATTCTTTAATATTGCCTTTCTAGATAAATTAATCCTAGGAGCGCTTGCATAAAGCCACAGAAGCCTGACCCAGACAATGCCACACCACATTACGGAAAACTACAACCAAAAGTGATAAACCAATAACACATTTTATGAAGCAAAGTGCGGGCATTACACTGACTCCACTGAGTCAGAGTTGGCACAACGCTTCCACTATTACCGCAGCAGACCGAAACAGATCGAAACTGCACGCCAGACTGGCAGACATAGCTATAACCTGCGAGTATCAGTACCGTCGGTGACTTTTTAATAACCAACCCTCACCAGCCCACTAAGGGTTATGGGAGGACCGTGCATTGAAGGGTTTCAATAATTATTTTGGTTGAGCATTAAGCATATTGGAATATTACTGCGTAATTTGAATATCGCATAGATTATCTGGTTTCTCGTCGGATTAGTGATAAAAATTGTGCAATGAAATATTTTTTGTAAAATTAGAAGATTTGTTGATGAATTAAAAAAAAAAGCTTACTAGCAATGTGGGACGCACATTACTAGTATTCTTGTTAACCCCTCGTGCTAAGCTATATGCTTGTGTTACGAGTGGGTTCACGTCGGTAGTGTAATGGGTGGGTTTCGAACCGGCAACCACATGATCGCAAGACCGACGCGCTAGCCATTAGGCTACCGCCGCTTTATTTAATTAATTGATATTAATACTGTTCTAATATAATAAATGTGTTTATTTTTTATTTAAAAATTCCGTCACGATTGCTAGTAAATAACATATTATGTACTTATCATTACTTCTGCCTAAATGTTCATTTTGAATTTAAAGAGGCATGGCGGCAGTAGTATAATTGCTAGGGCGTCGGACTTGCGATCATGTGGTTGGCGGTTCGAAACCAAATGCACTACCGACGTGAACCCACTCGTACTTTATACAAGCATTTAGTTTATCACAAGGGATTAACTAACAAAACTAGTATGACAAGTATGTTATGTGCGATCCACATTGTTAATATTCTTAAAAAAAGTAAAAAAAATGCATTACCTCTACATAGAACACAGCAGATATTTTTTGCTCGCAATAATTAGCTACGCTAATGTAAAAATACGAGTATGGACTCATAATTTAAAAAATGAATGTGTCAAAGGCGATATAAAGGTGAGTGCGTTTTAATTTGCGGGCGATTGCGGCGTAATGAGAATTGTGTAACACAACGAACCCTTTTAATCTGAGGATTAACCTGACCCATCCATGACAGGAACGACGAGTGAGTGAGGAGCTGAGGATACCGGAGGCCCAAACCCTTTTAAAAGGCGGACAACTCACTTGCGGCTCCTCTGGTGTTAAATGTGTCGCTTACCATGAGGTGATCAGGTGATCCGTCAGCTCGTTTGCCCCCCTAGACCATAAAACGTTGTGACATCACAACTCAATGCGCTCTATGGTGAAATTCGTTATCGGGACCGATGGTGAAGAATAAAATAAAAATAATAAAAATGAATATAATATGCAGCTCATATTCGCCTACCCCGAAATAATTTCTTAGAAGAAGGTACCGAAAGTCTACTCGATAGACGATCTACCTACTTCTGTATCTTTGTTAAAAACTGAACACATACGCTAGGTGTTTATTTTATTTTTTTAATTTAGTATTGCCAACAGTTATGACGATGTCTTTAGTACGAGATGAAAGTTATTAAACATATATACCATCACGCCTGTATTCCCCGAAGGGTTAGGCAGAGGCGTACTTATGTACACTCACAGTTCGCCGGTATGTTTAGGTCCCATGTAATAGGGGGCGAGCCTATTGCCATTAACCGGGCACAAATTCTTAACTCCGAGCTGCTACTGAGAATTTCATAGAAAAACCCAATAACACTTTGCTCGACCTGGGAATCGAACCCAGGACCTCTAGCGTAGCAGTCGCGCTCAGGACCTCAGGCTAATGAGGCAGTTTAGTTATATTAGTTATTCTTATAAAAGCTAATATGTAGGCGATTTCTTATTTCATCGAAACGTATTAAGATACTTTCTGGAATAATGTTTTTTTTTTATTTCAAGTTCATCCTTCTAAAATATTTCAAATGGAAAAGCTATCAAAAGTGATAATTCGGCGGAGAAAACTTAAAAACCAATTACTGCGCTCCAGACAGTCACATTCAACCTGACATGTGGGAGTCTATTCCTTTATGATCTACCGAAAAGCCTCATAATACCAATACCCTGTACCGATTTAAGAGGTCACCTCGTCACAAATTTCGTAAAACGGCTACCACTTTGGAATATGTCGGACCGACCCGAATGCCGTCAGTTACTGATGAAAATATTTAAAGGTATGTTATTATAAATAACGTGAAATTGCCGAAAATATAGTAATCTTAAGAGCTGTTGCTCTAGGTCTGAACTTTATACGTACCTACCTATCTATTGTTATTTATAGTATGACCATAATTATCTACTAGTATCTAACAAAGCTAGAGGCATTCAAGGAGCGCGAAGTGGCATGTAACTAATTCAAATGCAGGCGGCAGGCGTTTTCACCGTTCTTTTGTGTCTGCCCGTCTGGCCTGCCTAATGGATACTGGATCCAGCCTCTTTTTGCCTCCCCGATCCTTTTGATTACTAATCCAGATAAAAATTATGCGATATTGTTTGCTTATTATTCGATAAATGATAATAATTTGGCTGTTAAGCTCTAGATTTTTTTACTGTTTATGTTGACGAGCCATCTGATGGAAAAGTCATCATCACTCGTGGTTATGTTGACGAGCCATCTGATGGAAAAGTCATCATCACTCGTGGTTATGGCAACACCAGTAAAGTTGCTGATGAGTTAACAGACTCTGCAGACTACCAGAGCCGCAGCAACTAAGAAGAGGAGCTGGCTTCTTCAAGCAAAATTCGTGATGCTCGCCAGCCAGTCAGACCTCAAGAGGTGATAACAAGGCAAGTTAGACGTTTTCTCGCCTCTTACGAGTAACCTATCTGCCGACATAAACAATAAGAAAATAGTGTCGTAAATAGTTAAGTAACCAGTCCTCATATGATGTGGGCAGATTTTTTTGTACTTTCTTTTCCAATTTGTGTTGTCGCCCTGACAACAAAACAAACTATGTACCTATTTATGGATGAGCCAATTAGCAGGGATTGGATATCCACGATTGAGGGCAACTGTATATACAAGATTTTTATGGCAAAATGATATAACTTAATGTTATTTTTTATCAAATCTCTTACTACGACGCGAGTGCTGCTAATTAGAAAAATAACAAATGTTATTTATAATATATTTTCTTAATTACATCGTAGTTTTTTCGGGTGTGTTTGTTTGTATGATATTATTTTGTGTTGTGTTGTGTTGTGAACTCACCCAAGAAGAGATACAGGAGAAATTCAATATTTTATTAAAAAACGTTTAAAAGATAATAAGAATCATTCTTCTACTCACTTCTAACTAGATAATTTTCCTCCACTAGATGTCAAGAGAGCAAAGCGCTTGAATTATGTCAAGTAGCGGATAGAAAATTAACCATCGCCCGCTGCGATGCCCGCTGTGAGCAACAAGAGTGGGGGCGAGCCCGCTCCAGATTTGTGAAGGGTTCCACTGCATTACAGGAATGTTAGTCAGAGAGATTATGTTGATAATAATCATCGTGGTTTCGTAGACCGCAAGTATTAGGAAAATTAGTGGTCAAATGTAGGCCCATAGTGAATTTAAAATGCTTACTTGAATCTGTGAGTTGCAAATCTGTTCAAAACTCATAAAATACCGTCAAGGCCGTATCCCTGGAAAAAGCAGACATGTGCTGTTGAATTTACACAATGTGTAACAATTTAGAGTTTGGTGCCCGATTAATTCAAATTGCAAATCGGGAATTTCGTAGAAAGAACAACCGATCTTGGGAATCGAGGCGAGATCTCACGCTCAGTAGCCGAGCTTGCGACAACTGTGCCAATGAGACGGTAAAAAAAGGGCACGGGTTTCCTCTCAGAATGAGAGGAGAATAGGAGGAGGAGGGAATAGGCTATAGTCCAGTCCAACGGTCAAAAGACTAGGCTATCACGGTTACTAATACTATAGTAAAAAGAGAAAATTTATATAAATAAGTCAAGGGCTTGCAAGTAAGCTAAAGCCTTTGTCATCGGGGGTGGCGACTGAAACACGTTGTGAGCAAGTGAGATTAAGTTTCATCAAGCAATGTAACTCAATAGTACTAGGACAACAGAAACCTGCAAGAGATTTTTTTATTTATGTGCTGTCATGAAATAAGACTGGTTTTGGATTGAAAGTGAAGATTGTATTTAATTTAAATGTAAAAAAAGGCAATTAAAATTATTTATTTGCCTTGTGTTTTGAGCGCTCGCAACATTGGTCCCAGTAAAATCAAGAAAATCGTTGACTTATTAAATTCACTTCCACACGTCGCCTAATACTGACTAACATACCTTCACACCTCTATTCCCGAAAGGTTTAGGTAGAGGTGTTTTATAATGTACGGCCACAGTTCACCGCTATGTTTATGTTCCAAGTAACAGTTGGCGAGCCTATTGCCTTTACCGGGCACAAATTCCAAACTCCGGGCAGCCACTGATAATTTCATAGAAAAACCTAAAAACACTTTTCTCGACCTGGGAATTGAACCCAGGACCTCTGGCGTAGCAGTCGCGCTTACGAACAAACACTACACTAATGTGGAAGATGTCAGATTAAATAGTTTATAATAGAATACCTATCCTTCAGTACACTAAAACCTTCCCCAATTCCACCTTTACAATTACGCGGGTACTCTCTCACCGTTAAAATAATCACATTAATTAGACCCAGCTCCCACAAGACGAATAGCCGTTTAAGGAGGTGCTATTCTGTGTTGGAATAACAGACCTGAAACAATTCATCACTAGACGGATAGGCGTATCTTACGTCACCTCGTTTATTGGAAATTCGAAATACTAACCGCCATCTGTGACTTTGCTTGTATAATTTACTAGCTTCTGCCCGCGACTTCGTCCGCGTAGCGTGATAACATATAGCCTTCCTCAATAAATGGGCTATCTAACACTGAAAGAATTTTTCAAATCGGTCCAGTATTTCCTGAGATTAGCGCGTTCAAGCAAACAAACAAACAAACTCTTCAGCTTTATATATTACTAGCTTCTGCCCGCGACTTCGCCCGCGTAGCATGATAATATATAGCCTATAGCCTTCCTCAATAAATGGGCTATCTAACACTGAAAGAATTTTTCAAATCGGACCAGTAGTTCCTGAGATTAGCGCGTTCAAGTAAACAAACAAACAAACAAACTCTTAAGCTTTATATATTAAGTATATATTTATATAACGTGTTAAAAAAAAACTTGTCCGGTCCGGGCCTATAGGTCTCCCAATCTTTTAAGGGTCTGGCGGACGCTGTTTTTGCCCATAAAAACGCAATAACAAAATAAATGATAATTCAAACACAATTAATTAAATTGTGTTATTATTCGTATTCGGATACCGTTACTTTACTGAAAGTAAACGATCTGAAAATCGGTTGAAAGTTCCTTAGTGATAAAAAATTACATTCACTTAAGTATAATTATTTCCCGTGAGGTATTTTGGAAGTAATGGTTGAATAGGAACCTAAATTGATGGTATCCGAATCCAAGTACTTAATACCAAAATTTTATTAAATTCTCTCTTTGAATTACGATTTATTTTGGAATTATGAATTCTGTCCGCCGAACTCTTAGATCACATTGATATTTTTATTCTTACTTTGTTTGGTGATATGCTTGGGTTACCTGTAGTAGCAATTACAAGGGGTAATTGGTACTATCCGATGGTTCGTAAAAAAATCTCACACACTCACTTTGCTTAACCTAGAACACCTCCTCCTCCTCAAAATCGAACACAGGACCACGGATTCAGTAGCTGCGCACGCGATCACTGGACAATAAGATCTCATCAATAACAAAAATGTGAAAATGGAGCCAAGTTCAATATTAAAAACAGGCGTGGTTGTCGACCTTGCCGGCAAAAGAATTGAATCTAAATGGGTGCAAGTTCTGTAGATAAACCTGCTCAAGAATTGACTTGGCTAGTTTTTACGAACAAACAAATTATTTAGAAGAGTAAAATAAGTTGTTAAGTATTGACTTTATAATATATAGAAATAGTAACTTCCGTATTACATTGAGAAAATGAGTTGCTTAACCAAATATTAGATAACTTGTATGTAAAAACTCGCAAAGGATAGACAGATCCCGTTGTGTGAAAACTCCTGTAGGATGCGAGTGAAACTGCGGGCAACATGTACTAAAAAATAAAGAAAAGAATGCTTTTTTTCTTCATCCATCCGACATTCACTTGGATAGAAGTTAGAGAAAAGTAACTATGTCAACCTGCTGTTTATATGTAGGTACTTTTATGCCCAACCCATGCCCCTTTGCGTTCAAATTCATGGTCTGAAAATCTTATACGTACGCAGTTTTGGTACCATGTCGCCTGAAACGTGGAACGTCTCCATTTGACGCGCCTCGTTTGTCGCAAGCGACAGTAGTGTCGCTCTGTCGGTTCCTCATCGCGAGGCGGAAAGCCTGACGCTTGACTTGATACAATACAATGTTAATAAATCACCTCTCATACATGTTGTCCTGGTACTTGTGGCGTTTATTTAAAATCTAAAATACAGTGGCATTCAGTGGCAGCGCCAGCAGAGCCCACCGAGCTTGGGAGATGATTATTATGAATTATAGAAGTAGATTTCATTAGATTATGTTTTAATATACGCCAGATTTCCATGAGGGAAAGGGTAAGGCAGAGGTGTACTAATATTATGTGTCCTTCATGTTATAGGGAGGCGAGCCTATTGCCACTAACCGTGCACAAATCCAAAGTACGAGATCCTACTGAGAGTTGCATAGAAACCCCAATAAAATTTTGCTCGAACTGGAAATCGAACCCTTTAGCATAGCACAGTTACGCTTGGGACCACCAGACTAACGAGGTTGTTTATTTATTTAACAATAATTAATTAAAATATAGATGAACATAGAACTAAGTCCTCAAAAGTGGGACTTTGGATTTCTATTTTTTACTGATATAAGTCCTACGGTAGACCTTACATTGCCAATAAAGAGAAAGTATTACCACACGCAAAAAGAAAATTTATGAAGACATTCTACTCTCTGTAACGTTTTTCAAATAGCCTCATAAAAAGTAGCGGGAAAAGGTGCCTTCAAGTAGAGCGCGCATTTACCGCCACGCATCGTGTTTTTGTTGAAAACTCTCATTACATAAGACAAATAAAAATCTAATAAAGCGGTGTAACAGGAAAGTTTCTAAATACATAGCGCAGGAGGGGTGCAGAGGTGGGCGGTCGTCATGACAACGGCCGGTTGCAGGAAACTGCACAATCGATGTTGCCAGACGTTTTGCTGCCGCCTGTGGATCAATGTGTCTCTAGTACTACGCCCGGCTCCCGGGACATCTACCTTGCTGCGCTGGTGTGAGTGCGCACTCTACCATCGTCGTCCCTTTCTAGCATCGACCACCATGCCAGGGTCTCTATGACGAGGTTACGGCATACCAAACCTTTATCGGAATCCTGGCGGGCGAGAGCTTGACTAAATCTGGTTGCTTAACATGTTTGCGTAGCTTTTACCCGGGCGATTCGTGTGTGTGGGTGAGTTGTGTCAGTGTTACGTAGGATCGCGTTCCATTTTCGAAATGTTCACGTCGGGAAACTTGTGAATCGGTTATCTGTGTGGAGTTGTTTGTTGTTGTGGGTGCGTTCAGCAGCGCCGCGCCGGGACCATTGTTTGTTTTGTTGTTATTATCGTACTGAAACTGTTCAGTTACTGCATACGAGGAAGGATTAAAAAATAATATTCGTCTAATGGAAACGGTTTACAAAAAAAAAACAGCTATAATCAGAAAATGTCATACAAAGGTACCTACCTAAACCTATTAAATACGTTTATGTTATACATATTATGTAGTAAGTATCGAAATCGAAACTACGTGACTATAAGCTTCTATTTAAGGGTTTCAGGATTTAGTAAACAGAGGGCGGGAAATTTCTTCAAAAAACTACATAGCCATATCAAAACAGACTTTATTCGTACAACGTAAGGTCGGATTTGTAAAGAAAAAGATAAGAAGGGGGATTGCTATTGACGATATCTGATGACTGGCTAAACGTTAAAATATTTAGATCAGACTTTAATAATTAATAATGTTGCCTTAACTAAAACGTAGGGGAAGATTTCCCGAGATTTTAAAGGAGCTTATTGAGTAGCTGATTTTAGTGGCATTGGTACATGGTATTCGGATTTTCTATTAAAATCTCAATAGCTTCTCGGAGAAACTACTGATTCCATGGGCCGGTGAACTTGTAGGGGTGGTTTGTACAGCTCTGCCATACCCTTCGGGTAACATAGTCCTTTTTGGCATGAATTACTATACCTTTACTAACTTTATTTTTAACTTCAGAGTTTGATGCTAAACCGATTCTTAATAACTGAAGCTGAGTGAGTATATTACCGATGTGATCACAGAAATAGGGAAGTATTACTTTCTCCGGAACTCTTTCAGCTCTCCCACTAATGGAGAAAGTCACCTTGCTTGCTAAAGTTTAGTGCTGTAGTCATAAAATGTACATTATATACGTATAGTGCATTCTGTTTAATATTGCAGTTAACCGAGAGTACGAGACACAAGTTCACTGCCAAACTACTAGGATTTCATAATCTGTGAAGAGACAGTATTTTTAATGGTGGAAGAAAGAAGACGATGAAAAGTAAAATAGGAACATTAATTAAAATATCCTTTATAGACTAGTATTTTTCATGTATTAAAGTAGGCCGCTATCACTGCGGATAATAAGCCGCAAATAATCTGTACCTATTTATTTATCTTACCTATAACAAAATAATGTATGCAGCCTTAGAACATAGTGTTTATGGATTTTCCCGGTTCACACTGTTGAAAGTTACGACGAGGAACTACCAGGGCATCATGAAAGTCGGGTAACCTAAGATTTCCATTGCTGAATATTTGTAGACTGTACAGCACCATACTTTCTGTGTCCAAGTCAAGAGGCGATTGGTGTAACTTTAGGGCACAATTAGGACTACCCTTTTTCACATCTCTAGGAAATAATTTTACCTTAATACATCTTCCATTATCTCGTCTAGCCTATATCCGGCCCAATCCCGCTTTAAGTACAGATTTGTGTACGTATTGAACTTAAACATAAATTGCCTTAAATTATTTAAATTGAAACGGTTAATGGCAACATTATATTGTTGTAATTTAATTGTAGGACTCCGATGACTGATATAATGACGTTCAGAAATGGCGGCAATAATATTATATTCCCCAAACGCGATCAGGATGCCAAATATTATGCGAATGAATAACGCCGATTGCCACAGTACGATACGATATATTCACAAACAAAATTAGTTCAATCATCAATCATCCCTTTATAATAACATGGTTATGTACTGATGCATACCATATTTGAATTTAATTGTTCTATTTATTGAATTTAATTGGATAACTTAATTTTCTTATTTTGGAACGACTCTTGTTTTTGACGTGACTGAACTGAGCCTAGTTTCTGTGCAATGTTTCTGCTAGTGGGTTTGATTTCCATGCGAAACAAAAAAGGAACACCCGAATCACCGGTCGTACAGAGCACATTATAGTCTGTTGTAGACATGGGTGTTTGTATTTATACATGTAAAACTCTGTAAGCTTAGGTATGTCCGACACAATTAAAACACCCAAGGGGTTGGGTTTTTCAATGAAATTCTCAGCAACAGTTTGGAGTTTGGGATTTGTGCCCGGTTAATGGCTATAGGCTCTTCACCTTTTACTTATGACCTAAACATATCGGCGAAATGAAGGTGTACATCAGTACGCCTCTGCCTAACCCCTTGGGGAATGCAAACGTGATGGTACGTATGTATCTCTTACATTCTCAGAAACGTAAAATAAGTGTCATTTTGAAATCTTATTCAAAAGTTCCTTTTTTAAATTAAGTTGTTATTGTCATTGATACAATAATGCTAGATGTGTCAAACTGGGTGAGTTAAAGTACATTGTTCAGCGTATATTGTATCTGTGGCTCAGTACAATCTTCCTGAATGGACACACAACTACAATAGATACTCAACACCTGTCGTATTGAATACGACGCCCTTGTATTGAATTATGTACACACGTGGACACGTCGCTTGTGAGTCATTCATAATAATTAATCTGATGTTATAAAGAATGAATAATATGCATAGTAATAAATACAATGTAATTAAGATTGCCTCATTAGACTACTGAGACGCTAGAGGTCCTGGGTTCGATTCCCAGTTCGATTAAAGTGTCATTGGATTTTGAAGAAAATTGTCTACTCTGTATTGATATAATCGATGATATCATAAAGTTGATATAATAGTTATAATTTATTATTGAACTGCCTAGACATTTGGTTACTAAATACATAAATTTTTTATTTTACCTTTTTTTTTTTCAATAAAGTTCTTATATTTATAATCTGTACAAAGTACTACCTATATACAGAATTACAAGTAGGTATGTTATACCATCCCTTAATATGAATCCCCTGAAAACTTCCAACAAATCTCGAGGATTTTCATTAAGTAAGATCCAAAATAAAAATTTCATGAAGCTCAGTTGGCTGAAGGGAGGTAGAGTACGTAGTAAATCCTAAGTTAACGGTACGCTGGTTAGTGTAACAATGAGGTTGTGGCTACTTAGCACCTAACGCGTGGGGTTAACACCTAGGGTTTGTACTAGATATAAAATTGGACTGGAAGCGGTAGTCACGAGAGAAGATTTTTCCTATTTTTTTTTCAGTGTGAAACGATGCCCAACTCTATTCTCTCCTGTGTCAAGGTCAAAGTTACGTTTAGTTGCTGACGTTGATACATTTTTGGGACAGATTGGTAACTCATACTCTCGTCGGTAGATTCATCATCATTATCAGCCTATATTAGTCCACTTCTGGACGTAGGCCTCCCTCAATATGCGCTATTTCGACCGGTGTTTTTTGTCGGTAGATTAATGGAACGCAACTGTACAATCAAGAGCAATGCATTGTCTACCATAATAACGCGAAAGTTGAAAATATGTAATATTTTTTAGACTAGATATTGTTGAATGTTTAAAAAATGTAGCAAATATGTAAATGGAATTGACTTAATTCCATCCTTATTTCTCATCCTCTTCCTTTGGTTTATTCTATTCTTATGATATGATATAACTTTCAAGAAGAAAACAAGTATAATATCAATTACTCTATGTCTCGGAGTAAATTTAATATTAATTTATTAAGGCTCCGGTGGACGCTGAATTGCCCATAAAACATAATACCAAAATAAATCTTAATTCAAACACAATTTAATAATTTTGTTTTATTATTTGGATTCGGATACCGTTAATCTAGGTTCCTACCCAACCATTTTATCTTCAACTACTTCACTGAAAACAAACGACCAGCGGAAAATCGGTTGAAACTTACAATTATTTCCCGCGAAGTATTTTGGACGAAATAGTTGAATAGGAACGTAATAACAATATTTGATTAAAATTTAAAAAAAAAATTACGTTTGTACGGTCAATTCGGTTCGCCGGACCCCTAAGTTTCAAATAGCACTACGCTTGTACCACTTCCATAACTTACTATGTGCGTGTGTTGTAGGGCGCGCCTCACTAGGTGCGACCATGCGTCATTTTACTGCGCCCACTGGCTCAATCCCCTGGTGGGGCCCAGTACATTCATGAAAGAATACTGTACAAAAACAGGGAAGAGATCTGAACATTCTACATACATGTATTCACGTCTCTCTCGGGAGAATGGTGTCCCCAATGGCTGGGGAAGACAGATACCTACTGCTTAGATTTTGGTATGTATGATTGTGGTACGTTTTATGCGAATTAACATTAACAGGTTCATTCATTGCGAAACACAATGCAAGCGTTGTTTCACGCCGGTTTTCTGTGAGGCCGTGGCTTCGTGCCGAAGCATGGCTCTCCCACGTTATAAAATGTGCATATGAAATAAACTTAACTTCTGGACAATTTATATGCTTAAAGACTAATAAACCAGACCTCTTTACCCTTGTGCTTGGAGAGGCCAAGAATCTAGAGGGCTGATCTGAAAACACAATCGAAACGAATCCCAAAGAACTTTTTGAGTCTATTTCCTTCTTTATGTTGCCACATTTTATCGAACTAAAGAAAGCGAGCGCGTTTCTCTTTGTAATATCAAGGTAATATTATAAAACTACCGGTTCAAAAATCACAAAACATTCACCCCGATTGTTCACGTTTATGTGTCATCGGGATTAACGCCTTATGATTCATTTTACGTCGCCTAGACGAACGTATAGACTCACCCCCTACCGACTGCTCCTAATGCCATTATTATAACGTTCAAATTACATTTTGCCAATGCTCCTAAAGATAAATGACCACTATGCGTTGGCGCCTATTTACAGTGACTTCGGCACTTTGGTCAAATTGTTTTTTATTTTATTATGCATGGAAAATTCCTAGATTTCTCAAACTTTCTAAGTAAGGTTTAAATTACTGATTTTATTGAAGGTTCGAATATGGGCGGATAGTATATTTATATCTGAGCGGAAATCTGTGCTGACCTGTCCGATCCGGTTTTTATTGTATTTAGAAAGTCTTTTGTGCAAACTGACTGACACCAATATTTAGGATCCCGCGGTTTCACTTGTGATTGATACTTTGAAAGTGACACTTTGAAAACTCAACTCATTAAGTTACTTAACTCTGACTTGCTTTTTCAAAAAGACTTAATTCTTTCTTGGCAGTTTAATATTTTTGAGTTTAAAATTGTAATATTTATGTTGCAAATGTGTGTTGCACCTATCCGCTCGCTGATGAATCACGAACCCTTTACATTAAGCGTCGCAATCGGTCAAATCGTTATGGAGAAAAGTGGTAACAGTCGTTTGAGGGCACAAACAAACACACACCCTCTCACCCTAAACGCATATACCTACTGACTCTGTTCCATCGTGGGTTAAATCAGTCGTCTGAAAGCCTTAGCTTCTGCTTAGTCCAAATCGGCTCGCACAAATGACTTTGAAAAAAGCCGCGTTGGTTCATGACTTCATACAAACTTCAGAATTATAACTCTGCCTTAAATTTTTGCCATAATCATACAGAAACTTGCCAAATATTAAGTTCTGCATTTCAAATGAACTTGCCAGACGAAACACAAGGAGTCCTCGGCGTGACCTTGCAAATACCATTACTCACAAATGCATTATGTTTCATCCCTCTCTAATAAATTCCCTTTATAGTGGAAGCAGGGGACACTTCAACCCCTACTAATCTATAGTCTAGTTCGTTAAAACGTTAGGAATGAATGCCTAAGGTTGGTGACCGCGGCGCGACGTAGGGACAAACAAACTTATTGTCGCGTGAATAGGGTTGTCATAAAACATAGTTTTTGAAGATAGAAGGAAGAAACTTTGGAATAAATTGCACTTTTGACAGCTTTAAATTAGCTTTTAGTAATACTTTAGACAAGAAAATAACAACGAAGAAAAAGTTTCATGTTCCGTTTCTACACTTTTGAAAACATAACATATCAGCACGCCTAAATTCCCCGAAGACAGGCAGAGATGTACCGTGTAATAATGTGCCCACCAACCCATAGTTTACCGGTATGTTTAGGTCTCATGTAATTAGGGGTGAGCTAAGGACCATTACTATTGCAAACTTCGAGCACTGAGAATTTTCTAGAAAATCCAAGTAATACTTTCCTCGACTTGGGAATCGAACCCAGGACCTCTGGTGTAGGACCTCTGGTGCAGGTAGTTGACCGTAGTCGCGCTACATCTATACATATAATAAAATCATAGGAAAGTCAAAACTGTACATTGAATATTTTTTTTAAAGAATACTTGGGGCGTGATCTACAATCGATATCGAAGCCAAAAATATAGTTTTTAGAATTTTTGTCTGTTTGTCTGTATATATGTCCGGGTTAAACTCAAAAAGTACTGCATGGATTTACTTCAAATTTTGCATGAATATTACTAACAGGTCGGGTCAACATATAGGCTATATATCATCACGCTAAGACTAAGTAACTATTCCACGCGGACGAAGTCGCGAGCGGCAGCTAGTGAGTATGTATTGCAGATGATACATGAGCATGCATAAAAAAAGGCTAATGAGGCTATAAAACTAAATTAATTAAAAATTTTAGTGTTTAACTTTGCAAGTGTGATTAAAACAGTGTAAGACGTTTTTACGACCTATCAGTGTTCCCCACGGAAAGTTAGCATCCCTAACAGTCAGTAGGGAGGCACTGGAAGCCCCTTCGTAGATATATCTGTACCTGTCTCGACGGATATAGGCAGATTTGTTTACAAATCTAACACTCGCAGAAAGTTACATATATTACGTAGGTATACACACACACACACACAAATCAAATCATTTATTTGACCAAAAAGAAACTAAAATGGCGTTATTTATGTATATTTATTTCTTCATAGTGGTGGGTCATTTAATAATTAGGATTTGTAGAGCTATCCACACTAGGCAAGCCTGTTTGTCATGGATACCGTAGACCATACTCAATGTCTACAACTGCTCGAAATCTTATGTTAACTAACTTCTCAAACACAGTAAAAAAATTACACTAATGAGAATTTTTTTTTAAATTAATTCTTAGCTAAGAACACTTTCATCAAGTCACCTTTCAAGTAAAAATCGATTAAAAATCGGTCCATTCGTTTGGGAGCTACGAAGCCAAAACAGACACACACGTTTAACTTATTCCCTCTTTTTGCGTCAGGGGTTGAAAACTTGATCCAGGATCCATTTTAGGTCTTGTTAGATCTAGTATGTATTTAAAGAACACGAGCAAAGTTCGTTTGATATAGTATATAATCAACTAATTTGAAGACTATGTAACCAACATTGTTAGCTTTTGACCTCGAAAAATTAACTTTTTAGAAGTTAACCGCAAGCAGGGAATTTAAATTCAAGGTCAAAGTACTAGGGTATTATAATTCTTAGGATAACGCTAAGTCTTTTATTACACAAGACATTGTAGGCGTGATTTAGCCGCGCGCCATATTTCGCCTGTTTTGTCAATAAAGAGGCACAGTACTTAAGGGCAATTGTTTGCGCGTGGTAACACTCGATTATTTTGTTTACTCAGTAAAAAGACACCAGAGTATAAGAAGGGTCATAAGTTGTTGATGATTTGTTTTGTTTTATATAAGTGGATCTACTTCTTTGTTTTTACTACCTTTAAGGCCTACATCGTCTACATTCTATGTTATCCTAGTATTGCTTATATAAGACCCAAGGCGTGCTGCTTAGAGGAGTGTGATTGTGAACATTGTCCATCCATAATTATTATCATCTTCAAATACTGTGTCCTGAGTATTTCCAAGGTCCTATCTCTATACCAAAATTGGTTCAGCGGTTACACACACACACACACACATTACTCAGTCACATAAACACGGGCTTCTTTTTGTCTTTTCTTACTCGATTTATTTGTTCCTTTATTTGTAATTTTTCTCTTAACGCTTATATCCTGGAACATTATAATATATTGCCTAACTGATTGTATGGGTTTGGGACTACTTAATGCCTTTAATACAAGTTTTTTACTAAACTTAGCAAGGGCGCTAGTTGCAACACACTTTAGTCTAAGTTATAAGTGATTGTACATTGTGTTTCTTCTTCTTTAATTTAAGAGCTCAGCTCTTGTCGGTGGAGCAAACGCCACTGTTCTCTATCTTCTGCTTGTGTTTATATAACTGTAAATCGTGTTTTTATGCAAATAAATCATTATTTATTAGTATTCGTGTTAACCCCTCGTGCTAAAGCTAAATGCTTGTGTTACGAGTGAGTTCACGTCGGTAGTGCAATGGGTGGGTTTCAAACCAGCATCCACATGATCGCAAGTCCGATGCCCTAGCCATTAGGCTACTGACGCTTCAGCTATGTACGTTCATTGGGTATGATTATGTTCTAAGAGGAGTAATCAAGTAGGTAAAATAAACGCCATTACTAGACTATCTCCATCCCTTTCTCTTGTTAATACAAATCTGAATGACAGAGTGGTAATACGTGAGTTTGCTTCCTAATATTATCAGAACAATTTCATTTTCATATTGAAGATTTACCATTAAGTTTGTTAGAAAGTTATTTTATCTGCCATTGAATTTAGACCCTTACGAGGTTATCTTAAGTTCGATTAAGTTAAAACATAAGGGTCCTTAGCACACGGGCGCTACTCCGATATAGACTGAAACTCTCCGAAAATCAGAACTTGAATAAATTATAATTTCAAAGACCAACATTTTGTAAATTCCTGTCGGCGGCGTAAAGATCTAACTGAACTTGTTTGAGTTGAATCTTAGGAAAAAAAAACAATAATTTGTTTTGTCGATATTATTATCTACAATTTAGTTCCTTCATCGTCTCATTAGTCTTTAGTCTAGTTTTCATAAGTTCAACTGCTGCCATAGAAGTCCTGGATTCGATTATCGAAAGTGTTAGTGTTCATAAATTCAGAGACAATCGTCTCCAAATTTATGAACAGTGAGATCTCGAGATTAATTTTTCCCCGGTATTTGGCAATAGGCTTACCCCTATTAATGGTACCTAAACATACTGGTTAACTGTGGGTGTACATTAGTACACTTCTACACTACACACTAGTACACTTCTACACTAGTACAAGGTAAGTCATTCGTGGTATATTGACGTGATTTTCTTATATAGTTAGCAATGCTTTGCAAGCATTTAGTTAGTTAGCAAACATTTCTGTCAACACACCAGGGGCCCAAGTCTGCTATTTCAATTGACTCAGAATGACCGTCCAATGGCACTAAATGACAGATTTCGGAGACAAAACTGTCAAAAATCATAAATTTTGAAGTCACTGAATCAAATCAAAACATAGACTCGGCACCCAGTCTGCTATATTAACAATTCACTGGAACTTATAACATAACTTTAATAAATATGCTATAAATTGTGTTCATCATATTTCTATAACAAGGCTCGACGACCAATGTAATTCTTATGACTAAGTGAATAGGGTTTGATTTACGCTGTTGATAATGAACAAGAAATTTAGTAGGTATTACGCAGAACGAAATAGTTGGAATAGTTATAAAAGGTGAAAGCACTTCCATCAAATAACATAATGTTATTTTAATATATTATGTACAGACTGCTCTAAAAGCAGTTATGTTAAGATATACGTATATCGTCCAATTTTTCCCTTTCCTATTTCCCCAACTATATTTAGGTACAGCAGTGATAGCATAGTGATATGACAATTGGACTGCTTAGTCAAAGGTCTCGAGTTCAAATCCAAGGCACGCACCTCTGACTTTTCGAAGTTACGTGCGTATAATTGACGACCTCTGTGGTTTAGTGGTTCGAGAACCGGTCTGCTGACCATGAGGTCGTGGGTTCGATTCCCACATAACACAAATATTTATGTGATGAATATAAGTGTTTGTATTCGTCTGGATGTTTCGTATGTATTTACAAAAAAAAGTATATAAGTATTATATCGATTGTCGAGTACCCATAGTGCAAGATCTGCTTAGTTCGGGACTAGATGGTGCTGAGTAAAAATATCACAGAATATTAATAGTTAATTATCACGCTCTTAAACGGTGAAGGAAACATCGTAAGGAAACCTGCACGTCTGAGAGATTTTGTCGACGATGTGTGAAGTCTGCCAACCCGCACTAGGCTAGCTTGGTGGACTATAGCCTTATCCCTCTCTTTGTGAGAGGAGAGCCGTGCCCAACAGTGGGACGTATACTGGGTTGATTATGTTATATTATTTCCACTTTCACAAGTCACATCTAGGTAGACACCCTACATCCTACATCCACGTCAACGCAAGGTTGTGGTATCACGGAATCTCGGCACGCGATTTGTAAATTACCCTCAACAGTGGGCGTTCCAATTCTCCTACAAGCTTCACCTACTTCTGACAGGGCATGCACCCTGAGCACGTGGTAGACACATCAAAACAGAGTAACTAAATTCAATTGAAACATTTTTTTAAGGATTTTATAGCGTTATATTGAAACTGCCTCTTTAGCCTAGTGGTCCTGAGTGCGACTGCTACGCTAGAAGCACGTGTTATTGGGTTTTTCTATGAAATTCCCAGTAGCAGCTCGGAGTTTGGGAATTGTGCACGGTTAATGGCAATAGGCTCGACCCCTATTACATGGGACCTAAACATACCGGCGAACTGTGGGTGTACATAAGTACGCCTCTGCCTAACCCTTCGGGGAATACAGGCGCTATCGTGGTATATTATGTTATGTTATATTTAAAATCCGTAAAAAGTAGTTCCATTTCAATGTCTAATATTCGCGGATGTGATAGAAATCAGAGTAACTAATTATTGACGTGTGTGATTCAGTTTCATGACATTGTGTATGCGCATTATTTAATTCAAACTAAATGACCATTGGACTTGCCAATAAATGCGTTCGGAAACGTCATCAAATAAAAAATAAGTGTTCTAATCTCCAATTGATTTTAATATTTTATTTTAAATACTACATAAGTTAATAATTGCTTTTATTCTTTTATGGTAAATGATTTCAAATGAAGATGATTGAACTTCTTTAGTTTCTGCTAGCCTAGTCTTTTAATCCATATTATTATGTATGGATGAATAAAGGAGAAGAAATCATTCAGCTGATTATAATTCCGCGCGAGTACGATTGATTAGGGCAGTGGATCATAACGAAGTTGTAGCGCTACGCTTCGGCTGACTGCATTTACTAACTTTGTTGCTGTAGTGTAGAATATAATGACGTCATAGAACTCATAGACATGCTGAACTTCCAATAAGAAAAACTATAAAAATCGTTGTTGTTGAAGATATTGTTGGAATACGGTTTAATTAAAGTTTTCACTGCCTCATTAGGCTAGTGGTTTTAAGCGCGACTTTTACGCTAGATATCCTGGGTTTTATTTCCAGGTCTAGCAGTGGTTTCTCAATGAAGTTCGTGTGACGTAATGTATGGATAGAATGCTCCAGAGCAAAAAAAAAATTTTTTTTCGCTCTGGAGATCAAGTTTAGGGTTTTTTTTCAATAAAACTGTAATAACAACTGTATCTTGTGAATGATATCACAAGTTCCCACACTACTACTTCAACATAAATAAAAAAAGGTTTTAATCTTAAACAATATCGATATTACATTATCGAACACTTTACCACAAAAAACGTTCGATTTACAAAAAAGCTCCATCCCATTGGGTCATGGGAACTGGAAGTGAGGCTGTGTGTAACGTGAGCGAGCGGAAGTGCGGCCGCCGCCGCGCGCCGGATGTAGCGCCGCAGCCTCCGCTCATAACAGATGACCATATGGAATATGGAGAACATACAGGTAAAAATATGACGCAAATAATACACTGGTATGGGTAGAAATCAAGATTTTTTATCGAACGAAAAAGGAAGAGGTTATTAGATCTAATCCTGTAGTTATTATGATTATTATGTAGGAACCGATTTTGAGGTTTTCCATAATAAGAGGGCAAACGAGCAGACGGATCACCTGACGGTAAGCGATTACCTCCGAAATTGAAGTAAAATTCTCAGTAGCAGCTCGGAGTCTGGATTTGTGCCCGGTTAATGGCAATAGGCTCGCCCCATATTTCATGGGACCTAAACTTACCGAAGTCCACTTTTGACTAACCCTTCGGGGAATACAGGCTTCATGGTATCTAGTATTTTATTATTACACAATATTTGTCAAAATACTGATTTTTGAGACTTATCTAGCTTCACCGTGCCCCACTTTGTTGAAAAGGTAAGGAACATTGAAAGCAGACGATCCAAACACTCAACGCCCACAGCGATTAAGACGATAAAAGATCATTTACTAGTAACGACGACGAGACGACTAGTCGGACGACGGAACAGTAAACTGTAGCCCGTGCAAGAACACTTTCGATAACGTATTCGTATCGAAATCGAGAATAATTTGTATGAGAAGGTGGTTAATGAACGTAGATGAAGCGGAAGTGCTGTGCCAGGATCGTAAAAAGTGTAATCTCTGCCTACACCAATGGGAGACGGATTTGAAAATAATGTATGTATGTATGAGATTTTTAGCCTAAAAAGACTCATTCGTTTACGATACGAATTGAATAGTTGTTCGTGCTTGGGCTGCCTGTATACTACACTGTATAATTATGTTTTAAGGGTTCGGCGACCGAACTGACCGTACAGACGTAATACCAAAATAAATCGTAATTCGAAGAGAATTTAATCAAATTTTCAAATTATCTAGGTTCCTATCCAACCATTTCTTGCAAAATACTTCACGGGAAATAATATAATAATATAGAATAATAATAATCTTCTCTACTATTATAAAACCTGTGTCTGTACAATTAACATATAAAAAAACACATGAGTTAGGGTACATAATTATTGTCAATTTGTTTCGTGTTGGCACAAAAATTACTTAGATTTAAAATCTATATTATGTTATCACTGTTATTAAAAACTATATGCTCCAACTTAAGAACTGGTGAACTTCTTATCTCAATTAATTGAAAGGATGCTAAGATACAGCTTCACCTCTCTCATGTATACAGAGACCATACAAAGACGAGATTTGTTGGTTTTATATTGAATTATTTTTACGGTCCATTTTTTATTCTAATAAGGCTTCACGTGAGCGAAGCCGCGGGTTAAATCTAGTTCAATATATCTTTTATGGCATACGGTGCAAACGAGCAGACTGATCGCCTGATGGTATGAGATACACCCATAGACACACGCAACACTAGAGGAGTGCAAGTGCGTTGTCCGGCCTTTTAAAAGAGTTTGGGCTTCCGGTATCTTTACTCACTCGGCGAAAGACATCATAAGCGTTGTTTCACGCCGGTTTTCTGTGAGCTCACAATCCGAGCCGCTGCAGAGAATTTCATACAAAAACCCAATGACACTTACTCGCCCAGGCAATCAAACTTGGAGGAGTAGCCTAATGAAGAAATTCTCCAAAAATATGTTGTCTCGATTTTATTCGATTCGATTAATATATTCGACTCGATTCCAACCAGCATAGTCGTGAGATGTAAACTGGCCATAGCGTCTACTGTGATCCGTTGCTAGGCAACCGCGAGCGCGACACGTGTACTCCAAGGCCACGACCTCCGACCGTTGCCACTGCGACATGTCATGCTGTCTGTCTGTTCGATATTATACAATGAACTACTAGATGACTAGTACTACTACAATACAGATTCAAGAGTGCAATTTGCAGAACCTCAGACGTCAGTCACCTCAAGTTAATAAGGGATCTTGCCGGCTCTCCTCCATAAGACCCACTTTTTGGAACCGAACTTTTCAAAAGTACCTTCTTTAATATCCTACTACTATACATTAGTACACTCACAGTTCGCCGGTATGTTTAGGTCCCATATAATAGAGGCGGCGAGCCTATTGCCATTAACCGGACACAAATTCCAAACTCCGAGCTGCTACTGGGAATTTCATAGAAAAACCCAATAACACTTTGCTCGACCTGGGAATCGAACCCAGGACCTCCAGCGTAGCAGTCGCGCTCAGGACCACTTGCCTAATGAGGCAGTTTAATAGTTTAATTGAAATAACATTTTGACTTTGACTTTGATCGTCCACTAATCTCGTGAGGTTCGGAAATAATTACGAAATCACAAGAGAAAGATATAAGATAGAAATAAATATTTTTAGACGAATATCAAAAAGATTCAATATGTCCAAACTTCACGCTAATACCGCTTAACGGAATTTTGAAATTTTACAAATACTCGTCATAGGGTATAAATTATCATGCTTACTACTTTTGAGGGATAAGCAAAATATGATTTAGTTCCTTATACTTAAGGGGAATACGTATTAGTCCTCTTGGGTCGCGAGTAAAACTGTGGGCAAAAGCTAGTCCAACAATAAAGTTCGTGATATAAATTACCCTCGTCGCATCTGTCTGTCTGGACGAGATAAACTCAAAAACTACCGAACAAATTTTCATTCAGTTTACAACAATAAACGGTGTGGACGGATTCATGAGGAAGGCTATTTAATACCTCTATTAAGCTACGACGCTTAAGAATGGAACTATGCGGGTGAAAACCTAAAGGATTTTGTTTATAACTTATCTTGATAAAGAATCACTTCCCAAACTGTCTGGTTAATTTGTAACAGATATTATAAGATGTGTTTGATAGATGATGACTTAAGCCTTTTCAATATTAATAACCTCGGTCTAAAAAACATGTACCTATTCAAATTTATACTGAGCTTATACCGATTGAAATTTCTAGTAAAGCCTTGGGCTTAATTATAATTCTGAGAATCAATAAATCGGCCTACACGCGTGTCTATAGGGCGTTCTATTAATTTAAGATTTTGCGGTATTTTTAATGGCGCGACTGCGGTCGCAGCTTACAATTAATGGCTAAATACGCAGGAAATATTATTCTTTCTGCTATACGGGCAATGGGCATATTCACTACTGGCGAGGCGTTATGGCTGTAGTTCCTACATTGGATAAAGCGGCGCGCGGCGCGGCGGTAGCCTAATGGCTAGAGCATCGGACTTGCGATCACGTGGTTGTCGGTTCGAAACCCATCCATCGCACTACCGTCGTGAAACCACTCGTAACACAAGCATTTAGCTTAGTAGTTTAGTCTTTTCAACCCCTCGTGGCTTGTACTAATACTAGTAATGTGCGCACACATTGCTAGTAAGTTTTTTTTAAATGACTACTTATGGAGTGTGACTTAGTTTTAAGTAACGAAAATCTCGTCATTGAGCTACCAATAATGTTTTGAGCTACATGATGACTGATGTATGCATGCTGACTAGTAAAAGTGTCTCTAAAAGATCTATTTACAGAAATAAATATTATTTATCACTTTGCAAAGACGTGGGTTTAGGAACTGTAGCCAAAGCAGCAGTTTAATGAGTGATAAAACACGTTGGTGTTGGTATTTTTTTAGTATGGAAATCTTTCGGTCAACTAAGGCCCACTTGCGCCACTTAATTACCTCGGGGTTAGTGGCTAATATGGGCTTAAATTACAATTATGTCTTGCACCACCAAGAGTTAGGGACTAACCTCAAGTTATTTTTTTAAAATTTTAACCCACCTTTTTTGGTGGGTTACGTCACTAACTCCAGATTAGTAATGTCAAAATTGTTTCGTTTGAGAGAGGCTATGTTGGGTTGCAGAAGTGAAAGCAGTGTCAGTCAGATTTTAAAATAGTTTTGTGTCCTAAACAATAATTATGAGTAATTTTTTATTGTCTGATGATGATGAAGAAATCGTCGAATACATTAGCTCGGACTTTACAAAACTCACACGTCCAAACAAAAGCGATTTGACATGACAATATTGAATGACTCGAAAATGACTGAATGGTTTCAAAAAAAAACAATCAAATTGAAATGTCTTTGAAAAAACAAATCACGTGTGACAGTCTTATATAAAGTGTTCGAGTGCAAAAGAGAGGTGTATAAATATTTCAGTCATAGTTCACTCATTCTTAGTTGGTTGGATTACATTACGGAGCAAAACCTCTTTGATGTTACCAGCGTAAAATAGAGAAACACCGAGTTAGCTAACTCGGTGTTTCTTTTCATTGGCGCAACAGGATGTTGAGATTAAATTTTAACTAATTAACCCGAAGTTACTAAACCCGAGTTATTTTATTTTAGCCTAACTTTTGGCGCAAGTGGGCCTAAGGAACTAAAATCATCATACAAATATTATCCAGAGATATATAGGCTCGCCGGACCTTAACATACCGGCGAACTGTGGGTGTACATTAATACACCTCTGCCTAACACTTCTCGGAATACAGGTATGATGGTATGTTATAATAAGCAATTAAATAAAAATTGAGGATTTTTACATCATTTCCTTTGCCACGCCAAATTAAGTATAACAGCCATACGTGTCTGCTGAGGGCTTTTAATGATCATATTATGAATATGTATGTATTCATTAACAGGTTTGGTTTAACTATGCTAATAATCCCACTACTTATTCCATTCTAACAACATTTTACATAGAAATAAATTGAACAATAGCTGTGTAAATTCAGTGTTAGCCTAAGGGTGCTTTTCGACCAGAGATGTGCTATGCAGCTATGCTGCGAAGATGTGAAATCTACGCTATGAAAATATGTGACCGTTTCCACCAAAACTGCGCTAGGTAGCTGTGCGAGGAAGATGCGCTACGAAGATGCGCCGCCGCAAAGTAGCTGTGCGAGAAAGATGCGCATCTCGAGCTATGCTATGTATTGATAGTAGGGAAACGGCGGGGGCGGCGCGGTGAGGGGAGAGGCTGTAGATACTATAGGTACTCTGCTCTGCACATAGCTACACCACTCGCGATGACCCATAGCAGGCATCTATAGCACGCATCCATAGCACGCATCCATAGCACGCATCCATAAGCACGCATCCATAGCACGCATCCTTCCATATAAAAAACATATCTTAGTTGAATCCGTTTACACAAATGCTAAGCTATGTGCACCAATGAATATGATTGGTGGATATCAAACGCATCCATAGCATCGTAGCATAGCACATCTCTGGTGGAAAAGCACCCTAAAACTGACCTGTGTGAATGAGTGGTTACCCTCTAACCCACTCAGTGCCGGATAATCCCCGGCGTTTAGCGCTGTAAGGGTTGTCAGTAATTGCCCAGGGTTTTAACTCGCCCTAACTATTAAATACTTAGTGTTATGATACATATCATCATGACACTATTATTTATTTATGAGCACTTTGTAGTGGCAGGGAATTTAATAGGTTATCGATTGCTTTCTATCGTCTTACAATTTATCTAATTTGAATATTTTACAGTGTTTTAAACAACTAAGTACCATAATATAAGCAAGTCTACCATAATATTATCGTTAAACTAGACTGGTAAGTCTTGACATTTTATTCACCGATATTTAAGTTATAGGTAAATTTCCCACCTGGGTAAATTATATCTTATTATATAATATGTATATTTTTCTAATCTTTATTGTTTGTTTGTTTTTGAAAATCTGATATATTATATAACGTAATAATTATATAATAATTAAATAATGTTGTTTATTGAATTCAAAAATGTTGACATTTACAAGCTTAATAAACTTGCACAAACAATTTTTAAGTGTTTAAGTTACATTCAGTTGTTATAAAAATAAAATTCAGTTCAGGGGTTTCATTCTGACGCCGCCGCCGTTCAAATAAAAAGTTCAAAAATAATGGTCGAGAAAGGTAACTGCCAGAGAACAAACAAATCGAGAACCTTTGAACCCAAACTTGAACTCAAGTTAGCTTTTGTTCAAATAAACTTTTGTAAAAGTTTATTATATAACACTTATGAAACATTCACAACATTTTTTATTTAGGAATTTATTCTTCTGGAATCAATGTCTCTCAGAGAGGAAAGTCGTGTCCAATAGTGGGAGTGGGATAGTACATGGGTTTAAATATAATTTTACTTGTAGTATCTCATCTAAAAAAAACCGTTAAGCTGACCCCACCAAGTTAAACCAACAAAATTTAGTAACTACAAATAAATTTTAATCCATTATTACTATTGAATAAACGCTGCATCTATTAACAGGATGTCCCCTGCAACTTGACACCTTGCTACTACCAACTTAACTTTGCCAGCGAAACAAACAACACACTGTATCTTTTAACCTTTATGTTTAAACAAATAAGGATGATTTTTGCTACGAAAACTTTTTTCGAAGTTGTGTGTAGCTGTTGTTTTGTTTAATAGCTACTTTATGAACACCGGTGCGTACGTAGGTTTGGTCCCGGTTCGGTTCTTGTGCACGATCACACGTTTTTGTCATATTTTGTGCAGGATGCGTTCTATTTTAAAGTGCGCAGGTGGCCAATCAGGGATGTTTGTTGTTGAACAAAGATGAACAATTGATTTTGAAAGTGATTGTCTAGTTTTAAGTTTGAGATTTAAGGGGAAGTTGTGACAAGGTCAAGTTACTTGCCTCGTGGTAAAGCGAGCAATGGTATTTATATTTGTCTATTCTTAGCGCGAGCAGTGATAGTCCAATGGACTACCAAGACACCCATGACTTCTCAAAGGGCTAAGGTTTGATGGTAGTCGCTTTGTATAAAATATTCTATTTAATATTCAGCCGCATCTAGGTTGCCTGGAAGCCGACCCCAATAGTCGGGAATAGGCTCAGAGGATGTTGATAACTTCTTTTTATATTTTATCGTTACACAAAATATCAATGTAGCAATACACACACACACAAAAGCACACTATGCATGCCATTACTCATTAATAACACACAACTTCCTTGATTGACTTCCGTGGAGCACAACGGCTCCAGATAAAAGCCAGGCTCAAGCAGATTGAGACCATATAGGGGGGCAAACGAGCAGACGGATCACCTGATGGTAAGCGATAACCGCCGCCCATGGACACACGCAACACCAGAGGAGTCGCAGGTGCGTTGCTCGCCTTTTAAAAGGGTTTGCGCTTCCGGTAACCTCACTCACTCGGCGAAACACAACACAAGCGTTATTTCAATTCGGTTTTCTGTGAGGCTGTGGTATCACTCCGGTCGAGCCTGTTGTTTCTCCCACACTAGCATTTTCTTCTGTATCGCGGATGATTTTACCAACACAAATTCACAAATACTCAAACGCCCAGATCCGGAACTACTTACTACCAATAACACCTGGCGCAGAAGTCGATCGCTCAGCCGCTAGCCAAACGTGTCATCTTTCTTTCTATATTGTTTAATATAGAATAAATGTTTTGGATCCTTTACAGTCACCATGGTTTTGGTGGTTATGGTTGTGTGGTTATGGTTAACGTGATAAGGATTTTTAAGCTTATATATTATATCTTTATAGTTAGGAATATTGTAGCTATAATTGGGAGTGAAGGATCAACCGTAATATTCAAGTTTGAAAATAGCACAGTGGCGAGAGCACTGTAATAGACCAGTGTTAGGCATTAAAAAAATAAAATTTCAATCAATTATGATTAAAAAGTACTCTCAATTTATATAATTGCAGTAAAGTTAATTTAATTACAATTAAATTAAATTTGATTAATGCCCAATGAATGCCCAACGCTGACGCTTGCCAGCTGATGGTATTTCCCACGAGTTCTGACACCTGGTCGTGTAGGTCATTGTACTGGACATTACCGCCATTCGTCACCGTCTGATTGATTTAGTATCCTTATTAAATATTGGTCATTAGGTAGCAAGGGGAAGGTAAACATTGGTGTAAAAGAGAGTATTCACAGAGGTACTAGACTATCTACCACTTATACAGTCAAAATTTTCAACTGAGAGGTTTATGCGTGAAAAGGTAACAGACAAACAGACAATTACTTTTGAATTTTAATTATTAGCGATCTAGTAGTAGTAGTAGATCTAGATGACAAGATCGCGAGGGAGACATTAATGTCTCCCTCGCGATCTTGTCTTCTGCTCTTTACTTTCCATTGCTATCGATACGATTAGAAGAAGAATATCATAATGGATTATAAGCAGAAATTGCTTTAGGGTTTTGCTACTAGATGGCGCCGATTGATTGTTTTTGCAAGGTGGAAAAAACTGCAGCCGTAGTCCAGTCCACTCTGTACTATTTTGACCGTACGTTGATGATACCTCGCACATGTACCAGTTTAACATGAAACGACTATTGTCAAGGCGGTCATTTAAGTACTAAAATCTATACTTATAATAAAATTGTAACGGGCCGATGTCTGTACATTAAAGATATTGAAGAAAAACTGATATGGGGGGGGGACGTTATTAGAGCAACAGAAGCAATTTTAGAATTTTTGTCAGTCTGTCTAAAATTAATGAAACTACAATTCTTTAACTTTTGCTAATATTATTCTTCAAAAATCATAGTTTTAAGCCCGCTTGTACCAACTTTTTAAATGTGTTTAAATCATATTATAACACGAAATTTCTATGAAAAATTGTGTTTAAATATGACTTAAACACTTTTAAGAATTTGGTGCGTGGGCCTTAATATTTTTTGTTTGAAAAATATTTCCCCAAGACCATAATCTGTTGGTACATTTCATATTGAAATCGTGTAGAGTGAGCAATAAGCACGAGCAGTATGTAACTACCGCTACGTGTTGCGTAGTTCGCACCGCTACGTGCTACGAATCTCGTAGCACATGTTCTTGGTTTGAAATTGACCGGTTATAGCAAGTACTGTCTCTTTGTATTTATGATAGCCTTGTAGATTTATATGCTAACATTTCATAGGTGATGGGGGTGGGTCAGTTACATTCAAGTCTTATATTCTTGGTAATTTAATTTAAAAAATAACTATTGGATTCGTCAACAAAAAGTTCACGTTAGACATTTAATCTATCTATCTATACTCTATACTAATATATAAAGCTGAAGAGTTTGTTTGTTTGTTTGTTTGAACGCGCTAATCTCAGGAACTACTGGTCCGATTTGAAAAATTCTTTCAGTATTAGATAGCCCATTTATTGAGGAAGGCTATAGGCTATCATCACGCTACGCGGACAAAGTCGCGGGCAGAAGCTAGTACTAAATATTTTTAAATTCAACTGAGTCTCCTTGAGATCACTCAATGCTTTCAATAAAGACGTCTTATGACGCCTTACAACTTATACTTTGAGATTGATGAGTACAATTTTCAATGGAGTGATTTCAATGGATCAAAAAGTATTGGTCTATATTTACTCATTTGAGAAACTTCATCGTATTCAAGTTTAATACTAAAAAGTGTAATGGATCATCTGAAACTGCTTCCAACCTGCTACTGCTTTCCAAACTGCTTGGTGTAGTTCTGCATTCAAATCCCATCAACTCAGACATTTTCTGTCACTAACAACTTGGACTTTAGATTTAAAGCCAAGATAATTGTCATCATTATGATTATGATTTGTTGCCAAAGTATACTTTTCAAAAAAAGTATTCATAGGTAGCCTTGTAAGTGTTACTACGGACTGCTAAGTCTTAGGAGACCAGTTCAAACACAAGACTTGTATATTTCAAATTATGTGTGAATTATCGGTATATAACGGTAAAGGATATCATTGTTGAAAAACTTGTATGGCTGATTTTCTCAGCAGTTATTTAGTTTCTCTAAATTCTGCGTGGCAAACCACGTGACAAATCCAATCAAGTTTGGATTTGGGCACAAATCCAAACTTGATAAAAAGCGAAATAGCAATAGGCTCACCCCCTATTACTGACAGGTCGGTGTACATTATTACGCCTCCGTCTTTATCTTCTGTGGTGGTGTGTAATGTTTCTTAGCATTTATTGAAGATATTTTCCTTAGCAATAATTAATCAATCATGTACAAATACTGCGATGACACGTGCAAAGATCTGTTAGGTACCTCGTTAGATTCATTTATAGATTTTTTTGTCTCGGTATTTTCCTAATCGTTTTTCCTGTTACAATATTTCATTTTATGACATTTTATCACTCAAAGCAGTGACAGTTTAGTTATATATAACTATTGGTAGTCGCGGGTTCTAATCAGTCTCAGACTTTTCAAAATAATTATGTTGTTATTTAATAATTATCACGCGCTTATACGGTGAAAGGGCAGTGATAGCCTGGTGATATGACCGTTGGACTGGCAAGTCAAAGGTCTGGAGTTCGAATCCAAGGCATGCATCCCTGGCTCTTCAAAATCATGTGTTAATCATAATGATCACTCGCTTAAATGGTCAAGGAAAACATCGTGAGGAAACCTGCACGCCTGAGATTTTCTCAAAGGTGTGAAGTCTGCAAAACCACAGTAGACTAGCGTGGTGGACTATAGCCTAACCCTTCTCACTCTGAGAGGAGACCCGTGCCCAGCAGTGGGACAGTATTATATGGGTTTCTAATGATACGGTTAAGGAAAACATCGTTAGGATATGTATTACAAGCTATCTCTGTGCCCAGTACAAGGACAGTAAACAGGGTCGATAACCTTACATTACTTATACATACAACATACCATCACGCCTGTATTCCCCGAAGGGTTAGGCAGAGGTGTACTAAGGTACATCCATAGTTCGCCGGTATGTTTTAGGTCCCCTGTAATAGGGGACGAGCCCATTGCCACTAACAGGGCACAAATTCCAAACTCCGAGCTGCTACTGAGAATTTCATACAAAAACCCATTAACACTTTGCTCGACCTGGGAATCGAACCCAGGACCTCTAGCGTAGCAGTCGCACTTGGGACCACTAGACTCACGAGGCAGTCACCTTACATTATAGAAAAAATCTAGCGTCTAACATGTTTCAATTATGATAGCAATGAGGTAAAGAGCAGAAAATAAATAAAACACTCTTTTTAAAATAGGAATTGAACCTACATTATGTTTAACTTTCTTTTTTCCGATTTTGTATTTATTTTGCATTTTCCAAGCTAAGATTATACCTGGCGACCAGGCAGGTGGGAATCGCGATGGCTTAGTGGTCATAGCGTCTGGTGTATTTAATCAGAACACGCAGGTCCGAATCCTGCTCGCAGTTGAATTTTTCCTTCACTAAAATAACTTTGTTCCGATTATTTTCAGGCATTTGAGACAGGTGTAGATACTTATCTCGCTGCGGACTTGCGGCGTGGTGATGTAGGCAGCTTGCTGAGCATCAAACTACACCGACTAATATCGAGTAAACTGTTACAAACCTGTATCTATGAATCTATTCACCTTCACAGTATAAGCTTATTTCGTCTTCAACATTTCAGCAGTATCATATTTTTTAAGAAATATTTTCTTTGCTATTTTCAGATATAAGGGTAAAATAAAAGATTCAAGTCGAAAGTTATAGTTTATATTAGATTTATAATAAGATATGTAGTCTACAAAAATTCACAAATTTTCACAACGTTATTTGAACCTAAAGCGTCTACCCATTTTATTATGAAAATAAAATTATCGAAATCACTGGATCTACGAACGGCGGGGGATCATTTTACGCAACCATTATTTTTTAAAATATAATCTAATAGGCTGATATTTTATTCTCGCGTATTTTTACATGAGTAAGTCAAAAACTAATAAAGGTAAAAAAATAAAAAAATATCAATTCATAAAATGAGCCCCCGGTGAACTGAACAACACAACGTCGCTCCATACATATACAATAATATTTTTTATTGTTATATTTAACTACAGTTATACAGAATAATGATTCCTATGAAATATAATTATGCATTCTTTAAATTTATTCAATAATATAATAATACTTAATAAGTATCAATAGGTAATGGTTAGTCAATGCCGTGCTACAGACTACTATAGTATATAATAATGAATGAGTCGTATTATTTGTTTATCATTTATTACTTTAAATTTATTATTCGATATCATAACCACTAAACGAACATACAGCAGCCTCGGCCCGCAGCGCGGGCGCACGTAATCACAAAAAAACATCGTCAACACATAAAATAATAATCAATAATAATAATCATACAGATAAAAATCATTCATAAAAACATTACAATAAAAATCTAAACATTAAAACACACTTAAAACAAACATTATATTAATATTATCATAATCATAGTGTGTACGTATGTATAATATCATTTAAGCGAATATTCGTATAGTCAAAAATATTGTGAGCATGGCGCGCGGGGGAGCAGGGCGGGGGCCAACCAACGTACACTAGCGACACCTACAGGTGCCGGGCGCGGGCAGTGCGCGCGCGCCGGCACGCCCGGCCGCAGCGGGCCGGGACACACAACCAACTCATTACCTAACAACACATTAGCTAGAGCGCCCTCGGGCTACCCACATACACTACATTACATTACACTAGACTCTGAACAGACAACAGCCGCGCATCCCGCTCCCCGCGCCGCCCGTCCCTCGCCTATTATATTATTATTATAATATCTTAATACTTTACGCTATTACGTTAGTTAAGCTTTATAAATTTTTCGATTTCTCATTACGCTATCAATAATAATTATACAACTTTTTTTAAATTTTATGTTTTTTTTCGAAATTTCTATCATAACGTACTTTCGACTCTCTCTGTGGCGAAGAGCGCGGCGTGCGCTCAACGACCTAATAAAAAACGTTCATAATAAGAAAATATATCGTGAACAACTCTGCCGACTTAAGATAGGTACGGCGCGGCGGACGGGCCGTGCCGGCGAGGCGCCGACTTTTGGCACCAGGATTTCGATTACGCGATTTTTTACTTCTTTTTAATATTTTTTATAACGATTCGAGTAAAAAAGATCCCTACTACGAGAACGTGCGACTCGTGGTTGCGGCAGCCGCGTTCGGCGGTGTGCCCGGCGCCTTACGAGATGATGCGGATAGCCTGGTGCGCCGGCGCCGAGCAAGCGGGGCACGGCGCGCCGCCCGCCGCCAGCCGCTGCGCGCACTCCAGGCAGAACAGGTTGTGTCCGCACGGCACCAGCGCCGCCGCCACGCCGCGGTCAGCGCACACGGCACAGGCACGCGCCGGCGACGCGGCGGGCGACGGCCGCGTGGGGCCCCACGCCCACACGCCCGGCGTGCCGCCACCTGGCGACTCGAACGACGGCGACTCGCCAAGTCCCTCGTCACGCTCCGTAGATGACCAGATGCCCAAGAGATCGCCGAGACGCGCCGATGAACCGCCTGATGAGCATGAACCAGCCGACGAGAACGCTGCCTCTTGTTCTGGTCGCAGCAAAGAAGCTAGTCCTGCGCGGTAAAGCTGCGCTAGCGGCTCGCTGTCAGTCTGCGCGGGCATGCCGGCGCCAGCTGCCCCCGCTGCACCTGTGCGCAGTGCGATGTGTGCTTCGATCTCCTTACGCGCCGCCTCTACGCTCTCGGGCAGACCCGTCACCTCAAATACGGGTTCGCGCTCACGCGACGGTGTCACGATGTACGTATGTGTAGTGTGCTGGATGCGCTTGATGGTGGCGCCCTTGGGGCCCACAACGAGGCCGACTACGCGGTAGGGCACGCGCACCTGCGCGGTGACGTGACCGGGCGCGCCGGCCGGTGGCGGCGGTGCGGCGCCACACTTGCGCGACGCGCGAATCTGAGAGAAGTGCTCGGCCGCCGAGAGGATCTCGCGCTTGGCGCGCGCGACGTCCTCCTTGCGGCCGGTGACCACGAACACCGGCTCCTCGCCGCGCACCGGAGTCTTGATGTATGTGTTGGTCTTTGCGCGGAGTGCTTTGATCTTGCAACCTGAAACAAAGGATAATAATGTTATAAAATGTTTGGAGCACCTAATTATTATGTAACAGTGAACAAGTAAACGGGCGCCCAAGTGAGGGCTGTGAAATTCAAGGTTATTTACATAAACGACATTCATAGCGGTCGTGGCATTGTACAGCACTGAAGGCCGTTTACACAATGTACTTGGATACGAGCAAGTAGCTACGGGTATGTTCTCCCGTCGATAGGGCCCTCGAGACGAGCCCCCCGTCCCTTAGTACCAGACGGATAGTTAACTGAATATGTAATTGTAATTCATCACTCCAATCGGCGTCACGCCGGCGCGCGGCGCGGACGTGTCGTGTTCGCTTTAACCACAAATTACATAATAGACTGTGGAGGACTGATGATTGATGTACGAGTTGCTAACACAAACAATACTTAAATAAGTAAGCTCGTTAGATACATTTCTAACACCTATCATATAATTTGACTTGCTCAATAATTGTAGGTACAAAATAAGGAAAGCTGCACGTGTTACGAATTAGGAATGTTTTCGTCCCGCATTAACAAATGTTGTAGGCAGCGTGCCGTCCCTCTCGCACGTCTTACCCCAATGCGGCAAAAACATAGTAACGTCAGGCGCAGCATCCACGGCTTGGGTAGGACATGACCAGACTACTTGAAACAAACCTCATTGAATGCTGAAGCGAGACACACGTTCATTTCGGAAATTCGATTTATTCATTATCGATCACATGACTTACAGCTATATATCTACATACATATGTATTATATGTATGTATTTACAAAAAAAAAAGTATATACGTATTATATCCATTGTCTAGTATGTACAAGTCCAACGCTCAAAAATTTTATAAACCAGTTATATTGATACTCGATATATTGATTACTCGTAAGTAAAGTTGTAAAATTGTAATCATAAAAATTGACCATACCCATCCAAATAGTAGGTAGACTAACAAATTCATTTAACATAATGGTTGGCTTGAAATTCAGCTCGCGTGAAAAGCAGGTATAATCCCCGGCGGTAACAAATGGGAAAGGCCTATATGTAATGGAGGGTAGTTTTATGAATCACAGGTTGTCGACCTGGGCGGTAGACGCGTGGATTGCCGTCAAACCAATCTGAACCTTAAGGCCTACAATATAAAGTTAATTGGTTTATTTATAAATTCGAATAACGTGATATATTTTGAGCTTTATTTGGAAGTGTATAAGGTTGTGAATGAGTGTTCTTGTTTGGCGTATTTGTAGAAATATCTGTGATGTTGAAGAGGATCGCTTTTCGATTATGATTCAGATTAGTCCGTTTGTGTTCCGAAGCGATCGGCGGCGCGTCATTAATTTGCCGACAATTATCTTTACTCTTAATTTATTACCATAATTGATTTGACACGTTGTTTTTATAACATTAATTTTGCACTCCGAAACTTAATTGGCGATCAATTAACTTCTATTTTATGTATTTTAACAATTACAATAAAATAAACGTTGTGGTTTATTAGTATTTTTAATCCACAGATGGCTAACCATAGTGTATTTTATAGGCGAAGTTTACGTGGGAGAGCCATGCTTCGGCACGAATGGGCCGGCTCGACCGGAGTAATACCACGGCCTCACAGAAAACCGGCGTGAAACATCGCTTCCGTTGTGTTTCGCCGAGTGAGTGAGGTTACCGGAGGACCAAACCCTTTCAAAAGGCGGGCAACGCACTCGTGACTCCTCTGGTGTTGTGGGTGTCCATGGGCGGCGGTTATCGCTTACCATCAGGTGATCCGTTTGATCGTTTGCCCCCCTATCCCATAAAAAAAAACAAGCACTTTTTAGTTAAGTTAACGTCCGTAGGGTTACGTAGGCGTAGCGCTACGAATTTCGTAGCAGGCTAGGCTGATGAATAATCTAGAATGGACATAGTACCTATACCTAACTACCTGCTGCATGCACGAAATGCTTTATTTATCTCTCTGCAGTGTGTTTTATTGTTGCGTACTTTGTAACACCTATCATACTTACATTTTATGACTTGATAGGATTGCTGTGGGTTTGATTCCCGTAAATAAAAATACTTTTATTACACATCCCCAATCTATACTTATAAAAAATTAACATGACAGTACATAAACCGATCTAGAGGTGTATTCAGTGTATTCAGACGGGATTTTAACAAATTCCGAGGAAAAGCGCGGAATGGGATAAGTTTATATGTTTAACTTTAAATTAAAAGTGTAACTACTGCGACATGACATTAAACTCATGAACATAACATACTATCACGCTGATATTCCCCGAAGGATTATGCAGAAGTGTACACCCACAGTTCGCCTATTGCCACTTGAAAAAAGAAATACACAAATAGTCTCCTTTAGAAACGTCTCTTAGCTTTTTAAATACAATTTAGGAGTAGTTACGAAGTGTCTACAATTCTTTATGTTAAGTAGTTGCTTAGTGAGCGCGCGCGGGCTGGCTCTCTGCCAGGCGCCTCTACGGACAATTAGCATGGGCACTGCTAACTTGCACCACGTCTGTCTTTATACATGAAATAATCTACATTACTTTGTTTTAATTGTATACATGTAGCCGATCTTATTGGCGAGGTCCTTCCATAAGGTCAGGTGCGTAGTACTAGCAACCGGCGCGTATGTAAGAGAAGATGTATGAGTGTAGCAGAAGCAAAAGAAGTATGCAAGAATCGTAGCAAGTGGCGGTCTTTCTTCCTACCTCTGTGGGAGAAAGGCATGAGTGTTCTTGGTCTCAATTTGAAGTAGTTATGGTTACGTTGTTGCAGGTTGTTTTCGATTTGTAGCACGAACTAATACTGGTATGATTTGTATGGATATTTGCTCGTTCGATTTATATGTATGGAAGGGGTTTTATTAATGAGCATTAGTAATACCATATAGGAAACTAGTAATTTTCCTCTCCTGAAACTGAATTGCAGTTTTGTTTTTGTATAATATTATTGTATACGAAAATGTCTAAGTAACTGCTTAAAAATGGAAAAAAAAATGTATGAAATTAATTGCCGAATAAATTGTGAAATAGGCTCTAATTGATCTAATGATAATCGTGTTAGTACGTGTTGAAAGTTCATACCGTGTCCCATATATTCTTAGTATTTATGTTGTCCTATTACATTACTGAAATATTCAGTGCATAGTTCAGTGAGCCGCTGAAGGTTGTTCATTAAATAATTTTCTTTGGAAATATTCAGTCATGGTTTAAAAAATAAGATTTTTTCTGAGAAAATTAATTATTAAAGTCATCTAATATTCCTATGATAGGGAACGATTTTCTAAGAACTCTTTGAAAGGAATACACGAAGATAGGTTTAGCTCAGGGTTAGCAAATAATGTATTAAGAGACAGTCTATTTATTTATTTATTTAGGTATTAATATTTGACTGAGCTGCTAGTTATGAATAATCGAAGGTGGATTAACGATGTGGAAAACAGAGATGTTGCAATAATTTACTAATAATAGAACAAAATTTAAATGAATAAGTTATTATTTGTATAAAAACGAATATTGACTACCAAATTAGTCTCCGAGCGCGACTATTACGCTTGAGGTTCTGGGTTCGATTCCCAGGTCGAGCTGGGGTTTCCTATGAAATTCTCAGTAGCAACTTGGAATTTGGATTTGGCTCGCTCTGTATAATACTGGACGGAAACATACCGGCGAAGTCTAACCCTTTGCGGAATACAGACGTGATGGTGTGTTATGTAAAAAATAATATTAAATAGAACATAAAAATGATACATAAAAATAGACTGAAATTACGCGACAAAGGTGAAAGCCTAGTTTCCTACGCGCCATACATAACCATTCATAAGAGCGCTACGTGTCTACGGCGTCGCTACGCGGGCACTGCACTCTACGCGGCTACGCGGCTACGGCGTAGCAAACCGGGTCACGGGCCCCTCCCCCTCGTAGCCGTGGCGTTTCATGACTAATAATACCGCGTATCTGACTTTAATTCTTACGTTATTTTATATAAGGTTGTAAATACGGAGCTTTAACCCCGGAATTATTATGACTGGTTTTTATTCCCTTTTTAACCGACTGCTAAAAGGCGGTTATTGATTCACCTGTATAAAATACTATATAGATTCTATGTTGATTATTACATTGAATATATAAATTTTAATATCTTATTGAAAAAAATAACTGTACATTTAAAAAGATTTCAAGACAAAATCAATGGTTATGAAATATATAATAATTATATCATCAATTATATTCAATGATATCTCTATGAAATACAATAATATACAAATAAAAAAAATAGGCTCGCTATAGAGCCAGAAATACCCGCAAGCCAAGGTCCTCCATAGGGTAACGACCTCAGAGCCACAATGAAAAGGTTCCAAGTGAAAAGCAAGTAAAGCGAGATAAATGTTTGTATTATTCGGCGATGAGAAAGATTTCCGTTTTATTTTATTACCATTGAGCATTGAGAACTCATGATAAAAAACAGACGATTAATTTTTTGTATGAATCAACTCGTCGCCTTTCATGTAATTTCTTTCATTAATGATGTAAGTATTCAAGATCAATTAAGTTTATAGCAGACGATGTCGAGAGCTAAAACTTAATAGGTATATTAAAAAAATTACAAAATAAAAAAAATTAAAACGATGTATAGTCATATAAACAAAGCCAAAAAAACATTGTCGTGTTTAGTGCTACGGCTACGCCGGTGCTACGCGACCGCTACGAGATCGCTACGACGGTTGCTACGATCGTGTTGAAGCTAATCGTGCATGAGTGTCGTTGTATTTCCAAGGCTTTTTTACTTCAGTAACATTTTGTTTTGTGACAGTTTAGCATGGTTTTGTCAACAAATATTTGTAGTTTAAGACACTTTTTCATGAAATTAAGAACATTTTTGTACTATAAATTGAAAAAGTGATTGATTTAGAATCAACCATGAGAATCATTTTTTGTGGTGGTGGCCTTGTTTGACTATCATATTATTTTATCATTGGACCAACAAATTCGTTAAAAATATTCCAAAATCGCGTGCAATGTAAGCTGAAAGTTAATAACTTAGCGAATACCTTAACTTCAGAGGCTTTTCGTCAGTCGCGCGGTGATTTATTAGCGTGTCAACAAATACCATACATTACAAACTATTATATACCTTACACCGTTGATATAAAGCGTATAATACTATGACAGAAATTAACACAGTTAAGATACCAGACTGGCGAGGGATATTTGCAGACGTTGATTATAATTTTGGGTTGTGTATATTGTTAAGTATATATATATCAGTGTTAGGAGGAAACACATTAGTAAATTAACGACACATGCGACAGTTAAATATAGAACAAGATTATGTGATAAATCTTACATTGTGTCTTCTATCTCATGTTATCCTGGTAGATCTACATAAATATACCTTCACGCCTGAATTCCCCCCGAAAGGTTAGGCAGAGCGTAATTGTACATCCAAACAGTTTGCCGGTATGTTTAGGTCCCATATATGTAATGGGGGTCGAACTTATTGCTTAGCCGGCCAAAAATCCCAAATTCCGATCTCCTACTGAGTATTTCATAGAAAAACTCCAATAACACACATATTCGACCTAGGGAACCGAACCCAGGATCTCTAGCGTAGCAGTCGCTAGTGGTGCCACAAGACTAATATAACGCCTGTAGTCCCCGAAGGGTTAGGCAGAGGTGTACTGAGAATAATATAATCATTGCATAGAACAACCCGAAAAACACATTACTCGACCTTAGGAGTCGAACCCCAGATCAGTCGCGCATCAAACGCAGTGTGGGACAAACTCCACCAAGACGAGATGGTAAATGTCGCTGGGAGGCATTAGATGAAGTCTTTGGGGAGACTTTTATTTAGCAGTGGACTTCTATCGGCAGATGATATAATGATGAAAAGACACAAAAAGATTTTCCTAGCTATTTCTTTAGTTACGATCTTGGACAAAAAACCGCAGCATTTCTAAATTGGACGTGTAAGGAAAGACTTGGTAAAATAAATCTGCATGCTTATTTTCCTTATCATGCATCCAAATGATAATTTCCCGTTTTAATCAAGACACTGAGCGTTTATCCCCCTTCTGGCGAAGAAATGAACTCATAAAAAACCAACGGTGGTATGTTTGTGAAATCTACACTTGTAAAGGTTACATTTTAAAAATGTTTAATGGTAATGTTACTAGCAACATTAAAGGAAAGGGCAGCATTCATTAAGATGAATAAAAATATCTAAATTCCGTTTTTTATCTTTCGTTGAGTGATTATCGATTTGTATTTTCATACCTAATTAGTATCATATGTGAGTTTTATTTAGTGCCAAAATGGAATTCTATGCCATTTACAAGTTTTAATTTAAAAACTAATTCACTGTTATAGTTTTCCTTTACGCCTTTCTTTAGACTAGTGACAACTAAGCCTATTTTGTTATTCAATGCCAAGGCAAGGTAAACTTACAAACTCCTGTTCTATTATACTGCCCTAGTATAACGAACAAACAACATTACCTGACTTACAGTTACAAGTGCAGTATAATTTAAAGGTACAAAGTAAACATGTAGGTCAACGTCGGTACATATTATTTACCGGGACATAAATACATAAGTAAGGGAAGCACCGAAAAGCGTAGTCATACTGAATAATGAAGAAGACAAAGCCTGACTTTTGTCTCGCTCGCACGTGACTGCATCTCACTCTATCTGCGATTCTTGTTACAGTAAGATCAAATGTTATTGATACTTTAAAGTTTTCGTATTTATTTCAGCGGAGTTGCATAGTTTAAGTTTTTAATGGTTTGCGGCATTTTCCGGTAGTTTTTAGTTTGTTTCAACACCGATCGGAAAGTAGGACTTACATGTCATAAATATATCGTGGAGATATCGCGAGATTATTGTGACAGAATAAATACTATTCTATTCCGTATAAACGTTTGTTTTCTGATGATCGAAGGGGATCGAGCTACAAACTTATCCCGAATATGTATAATGATATCCTTGGGCCAAAACACCGGGACCACATAAAAGGGAGGTGATCGATACCCGGCGCGTCTGTTATACACAGTTCGCAACGTTCGCTTGAGACTACAAACGGCATTGTTTTGTATACAAACAACGTTTAATCCAAATATGCAAATGGAACCACATTTTACTAAAACAATTTTGTACCTGTCATCTTTTATTTGTCAAATGTCAGTTACAATTTAAACATCGTTTTGTACTTTACGGCTGCTGCGTAGTTCAGATAACTGACTTAACAAACGTTAGTTATGATCTAACTAGGACATAAAATTTTATAGCGGTTTGGTTACGTGCTTACCAGTCCAAGATCGATAAATTTTGCCAATAACAAGGCGGGGAGAGCATCGCCTAGTCACTAGGCAAACATAAATCATAGGACGTCGCCATAACAACGGCGGTAGGCCGTCCAAGGGTGACTAGCATCCCCCCCCCCTCATCTAAGCTGTTTTTCCGCGCCTGCCTCACTACAGCTGTTTCCCTATACAACGCTATAAATACACTGAGCAATTGTTTGCAAGATTATGACCATGTTTCTGATGTATTTCAGTAGGTTGCGATAAAAATTGTATCAAACATAAATACGGAACAATGTAATTTCTTAGTTTCTTACTGATTTAAAAACGTCAAATAAATTGAACGATTTGTAAATAAAGCGGATGAAATAGGGAAACGTTGGTCAATGCTGTTTTACAGAGACACGGTTTCATCATAATGTTTGGCGCGGCGCCAGGCCTGCGGCGGCTCAGCAGATCAACATCCAGTACTGAACTGCAGTGAACTCGTACGACGTCAGAAAAACTGTCAACACTTAATGCGAATTGGGCAAACAATGGCACGAGATGTGAGACACAAACAACATGCGAACAAGACGACCGTTCCGTTTGTTTGAAAGTTTAGTAAAGTTGCGGAGGTTATAGTCAGGGCCGTCTTTAACCTATTGGAGGTCTTGGGTACTTTACGAATATGACAACGATATGAAAGGGGACCAAAAATGGGGAACTGGGCGAAATAATCCCAACATGTGGACTGATCGCCTGCCTGGTGCCTGCCGGCGTTCCCAAATTATAAATAGAATAGACAGGGGACTATTTTATAAAGAACAAAAAAAAACAAATGCAAAGGTAATAAGGTCCCCTTGGATCGCGGGGCCCTAAGTCCTTGTCCATAATTCCCAACGGAACGCCTGTCTGTAGTATTGTAATATAAAATAAATTATATAATTTTAAGCCCAAGCTTAAATAGTAATAGCTCACTCACTCGTTCGGTAACTTCGTACCCAAATGTGTCAGCGGCTACCAAACTTTTCACCGCAACTCATCATACTCGAGCAGTCGAGATAAGACGCGAACTTTCTTCGCAAGTGTCGTCAAGTTGACCAGGGTGACGCATGCGGTAGCGGAACGAGTTCCGTGAGGCCGCGTGTGTGAGGGGCGTGCGGGGGCGCGGGGTGCGGCGCCGCAGGGGCGCGTGCCGTGTCGCACCCTCGCCGCGCCACCCCCGCGATCGATACCGGTCAACGACCCCGGCAGCGGTCTGCGACCGGTGCATAGCCGGCCTCGGCTCGCGAATCTAACCCACATTCACCGCGGCGGAGCGAGCTACCCGCCGCGCCGCCCTGCTAATTACTACACGCCGATTACGTTAAAATATGCATTGTTTAATATTTGGGTCACGTCAAGGGGTACATATGGTTTGATTCTCCAACTGAGTGGTTTTTGAATCTTTGGAAAACACAAACCTTACATAATAACTACAAAACTTAAATAACATTATCTCGCGGTTATAAAAAAAAACTTCTGTTAACAGTACTTTGTCTATTTTCAAGTGTTTCAGACTTCAGACGGACAAAAATATTTTTATATAGCTTGAAATGTTATCCGAAAACCACGGTGTAATAACAAAAAGTTTTGTTGCTCGAAGTTGTACAAACGATTCGACGAATTCTTTAGTGAAACAAAACATCCCCCAGCCTATTTTTCTCAATTTTTATTCAATAGTATCCATCCACATAATAAAGCAAATCAAAATATTTTTTTCTAAAATTGAGGTAAGAGGTTTTCTTGGTATTTTGGAGCGGCCATTGCACTCGGCTTATATAACACCAGGGGTACAGAGGCAACAAGAGGCAAGCAGACACTTTACGTGCTCAGACACAAATAGTCGTATTTGGCGACTTCGCGGTAATAACAAAACACCTTTAAATTCTGGAGCATAAAATCTAAATTTAAATGGCTCATGGTCAGAAGATTTGTGTGTACAGGAATGATTAATGATGCGTCTTAGCGCGTTTGGGTGACACTGGGGGTGTAGTGGAGCGGGGGGAGTATGGGGTTGATCGAACTGAAATTGGCAGCGTTCAACGTACGCTCGACATTTGTTTTATTCAGGAATTTGCTATGGTACAATGGTTAACGCATAATTCATAACTTTACTGAGCTATTTGGTAATTTCACTATTTAATTGAACACGGTAAATATCTTAACGCTATTCATTTATATGAAATGAATTAATCCAAAGTATCAAAATTGTTTACACTAATATAATTTAGTACTCGCAGTCAAATTTAGGAGCATTTGAAAATGGAGCAGTGGAAGTTTTCAAGATGAGCATTTCTCAAAGCAATGTGGACCTTAATATGTTGTGATTGAGTTAGAAGTTGAAAGGGAGTAGTTGACATGTAACTTTCTTCGTCCAGTGGTGGAGAGCATCTTTGAATGTCTACTAAAGCAATTAGGAACCTTGTTCCTAAAGCAATAAATGTTGATTTCGCTTAATGTTTTGGCATCGAGTTGATACATTGCAGGAGTGGATTGACACGTGGCGTCTAGGGAATGTCGCGTGGGCGAGAAGGAGAGAGGTGTTTGCCATTTCGCTCTGATTGCCCGAGATAGACATCTTCCGACGAAAGGGAAACGGCGGGCCGAGACCCGTGTTATTTTCGTGATGGTTAGGTATTTATGTACTTTTTTTCAATCTTAATATCGTACAAGATTGTGGTAAGAATAGATGGTTTGGTTTAAGACTGATTATTTTTGTATGTAAAGCTTATTGTGAACTTGAGATATGAAAACTAAAGGACACTTGACACATGACATTGCTAGAGAGAGAGTATGCTTTTTTTAATAAAGACGTTTTAAAACAACATACCGACTTCTTCAGTGTCTAGAAAAGGTCAATGAGACATTGTCAATGTACCAGGAAATCATAAGTAGGCAGCAGTACTCTCCTTATTAATTTGGAATTATTAGGCAAACAACATTATGTTCCAACGTTATCCTTCTAATCAAACCGCCATGCAGTGTCATAACCCAGTACTACTGTGCTAATCGTTTGCCAATTATGACCGCCATGAAATAGTTACCTAATAACTTATACTAAGATCTTAAGACTAGGGATACTTAGGCATATCTTCACTAGTTGTACAGTTGATGGTTTACCTGAAAAAAAAAACATCCGTTAGTATTGTAATGGTAGAAAAAAATTGCAGTACAGAATGATAGAAGGTTCACAGGACAGATCTCCAAAGTACAAAACAGAATTCCATGACAATTTCATACTTAGATTGCGAGGCATATGTTTTGGCTAATGAAAAGTCAGATTGTGTTTAAGCTTCAGTTGTGCTTAACCTGCTAGTATCAACAACTTGCAAAGTAATTTAAATTCGAACAAACATTTTATTTTTCGGAGATTCAATCAGCCCTTTCAACAATTAACTCTATTACGCACAAAGAAAAATATATTGTTTACAACATCCCTTAAATAAACTAGATGCGAATGCGTTCACATAATTTGCACTAGAAAATTTGGAAGTATAATATTCAATAAGTCCAATTGGTTTTAATAATAAATTAGTTTAATAAGAATTATAATAAAGTGATTTCAAAACAGACCGACTCACTCAATTAGAAGAGAATATTACAACATAATTCCAAATTATAATGAAGTAATTCTAGCAAATACATAATTCATCAAGGAACATGTTTAATCAGTTGATTAGGTATTCGATCATTTTAAACCCGATACTTCTTGTTATAATAAAACTAATTGAGATTAATAGTCCGTTCAAGCAAATAATATGGGTATTTTTATCGGAACTTCGATGTAGGTAAGTAAAAGTCGTAGCAAGGTCACCACTGGGCAAAAACTCGCCACCCGAACCCTGCCATTGGGCAGGCGAAACCAGTAATATAACTCTGTACGACATTCGATATTGTAGATCTACATATTGATAGACTCGGTCCGCATTTATAAAGTGGAAGGTATTGACAGTCAAAATAAGTATGTGCGTATAGCCAAGCGGATTTTGAATCGGGATTTAAAGAGTTGAGTTACTGTATTTTCTGTGCAGTGTATCAGGTCGGATTATGTCTGGCACAGTTGGCAGAGCTGTCACATTGTATTACTGCACACGGATTACAACTTTATTTAAAAATGTTAAGAATATTTAGTTTCATACAAAAAATGGCCCATATCAAAATTGCTGATCTTTGCAAAAAGAAAGGACTATTTTTACTTACTTTTATCATCAATTTGAGCGATCAAAGGGACAAAATAATAATGCAGTACGATTTATAGATTAAAAAAAAATGATTTGAATATAAAAGAGCCTCAGGTAAAAAACCTTTTTAAGGACGTTATTATACGAAACACTTTACATAATAATGATCTATACTTACATATAATAAAATTGTAACAGGCCGATGTCTGTACATTATAGATAATGAAAAAGAAATTGTATGGGGTCTTTAAAACAGCAACATAAGCCAAAACAACTATTTTACAAGTTTTGTATTTTAGCCTCATTAGCCTAGTGGTCCTGAGCGCGACTGCTACTCCTGGGTTCGATTCCCAGGTCGAGCAAAGTGATATTGTTATAGTGATATTTAATGGCAATAGGTTCGCCCCCTATTACATGAGACCTAAACATACCGGCGAACTGTGAGTGTACATTAGTACGCCTCTGCCTAACCCTTCGGGGAAAACAGGCGTGATGGTATGTTATGATTTTTTTTTGTGTATGCATCACACAAAAAAGAGTGCTGTCGTATTGCTGGAGGTCTAACTTTAAATCTGGCATATTTCATCTTGATACGCCGTTTATAGGATGGCAAGTCGGATAGTAAACTTTTGGGAAGCGAGTATTACCGCGGCCACCAGTACAGTAAATAATAAAAAGATAATCCATCTTTCTGCCGCTCCTAAAAAATAGACTTTTCTAGGATGGGCACAAAGGTTTCTAGATGGGGCCTAGCCTAGGAAATCACCAGCTAAATCATATCATTACTTATCTTCTAACTGAAGAGTTTGTTTGCTTGAACGCGCTAATCTCAGGAATTACTGCTCCGATTTGAAAAATTCTTTCAGTGTTAGCCCATTTATCGAGGAAGGCTATATATCATCACGCTAAGACCAAGTAACTATTCCACGTGGACGAAGTCGCGGGCAGAAGCTAGTCTATCATACATTTGAGGTTTAATATCTCGTTTCCCCCAACAAGTCATAAATTAGATAAGTTTTGTTTCATAAACTGGTAATTGAATTTATGTTCCAGTAACAGAATACTCAATAAATAAGTACCTGTGAAGTTCTTAAGTAGTTTATTTTTTACACAACCCAATAACAATAGAAATAAATTGATTTAGATAATACGTTTAGTTGTTGGTATTTGAGAAAATCGTGTTCTGTACGAGTTTTTACGTTTTTTTTTCTAGCTTAAGGAGAATATACAAAGTATAACTGAATGCAAGACCTCATACAGTTGGCGCAAAATAACTTGAACAAAATGGCGGATGCGCAGTAGTCGTTTTTTAGTACATTTTGCTCGCAAATGTACTGCGCAAACTTTCCCCCTCTTCGTTAGTTTTGGGTCAAGTTATTTTGCGCGAACTATACACGTCAATTAGAGTACCGGTAATAATTATAATAACGAAACCCTTTTTTATGGGATAGGGGGGCAAACGAGCAGACGGATCACCTGATGGTAAGCGATTACCGCCGCCCATGGACACCAACAACAACAGAGGATTTGCAAGTGCGTTTCCTCACTCATTCAGCGAAACACAACGTAAGTGTTGTTGCACGTCGGTTTTCTGTGAGGCCGTAGCACGAGTATCACTCCGGTCGAGCCGGCCCATTCGTGCCGAAGCATGGCACTTCCACGATTAATTCATTCTTAAGTGATTTTATCTAGCTTCTGCCCGCGACGTCGTCCGCGTAGCGTGATGATATATAGCCTATAGCCTTCCTCAATAAATGGGCTATATAACGCGCTAATCTCAGTAGTTCCTGAGATTAGCGCGTTCAAGCAAACAAACAAACAAACTCTTCAGCTTTATATATTAGTAAGTATAGATTAGTTATACGGTTATATCAGCTAAACGCAAAACTCGTGGCTGTACTACAGGTCGTACCCACAACGACTACTATATCGGCGCGCACGCACACAATAACAATTGGTGCAAAGAGGTTTCAGTTTTCCATGACTAGGGCCACTGATGGATCAGGGGACAGTTTCAAGCATCGTAATTATCGTTTCGAGAAGATTAACACATATTAATAACAACTTTAACCGATTCAGAACAGGCTGTATATTATTATATTTTTTGTTGTATAACTACTCGGTTTCCAGGTTGAGCAGTGTTGGGATTTTTTTTAGGAGGGAGATCACAGTTAAGCCCGTAACTATGGGGATAGACGATGATACCGGTGAACTGTGGGTCTGGAGAATTGCACCTCTGCCAATTTAGCAGAGGTTAAGAGGAGGGATGACGTTTCTTGTCCATGTTATTTTGTATCACGTCACAGTACTCTGAATTACTTCCAGCTATACGTAGACCCTGTTTGATTACCTACATAACATAATCAATCCACTATCATGTCCCACTGCTAGGCACGGGTCTCCTCTCAGAGAGAGGGATTATCCACAAAGCTGGTATAGTGCGGGTTGGCGGACTTCACTCACCGTCGAGAAAATCTCTCAGGCATGTAGGTTTCCTCAAGATGTTTTCCTTCACCGTTTAAGCCCGTGTTGATTAACTATTAATACGCACATAACTGAAAAGTCAGAGGAGCGTGCCTTGAGACCTTTGACTCGGCAGTTCAATAGTCATATCACTAGGCTATCACTGTTTCACATACATCTTAAATCTAGAATAATCCTCTTCAAAAATCACTGTTATGACCATGTAAATCGATGGGATCAGAGTCAAGGCGTACACGCCGATTACTTTCAAATATGGAACGCGAATTAAATAATGTATTGTGTTAAACAATTGAACGATTGCTAACTATAGATCAAGGTAGCGATGTGCACCATGCTACGTTAACGTTAACTGTGGTTTTACTTTATTCAATAAGCAATTTATAACAACTGACATTTGGTAGGGTTTTATCATACTTCAAGTCAAGGTATATTGCCAACATCTTCACAAACTTTATAATTTAGTTTAACCGATACTGGCGAGACTAAGTTCCAGGCAAATCTTTATTTAAATCAATATTATCTACTGATCAAATATCCCTTTACACGTATGTCATGATTCAGCCTTATAACTGCGCATTTAGGAACTAGATATATGACTAATACGAAGTGCATCGACCCTACATTTTGACAAGTCGGAGCAATAGGTACTTACATATATTAAAAACACAGATCATCAAGATAAACCTTATTTTTGCGTTTGTCTTAAATAAACGAGAACAGGTTAGGTAGGCTACGTCACAGTATGGACGGATGTTATTTATGTTAAAGATTGTATAATACACAGCCAGATAAAAGTTGCCAGAGTTAAATAAATGGACTGTCGAATGTGTGTTCCCAGCTGAATCATGCAACGTTGCAGACGCGCTGTGACGTCACTATCGTGAAAAATAAACGCATAGTGGGGCATTGTAACCTACTTCTTAGAATAGCCACCTATCTTTCAATTGAAATTTGGTTCACTATTATGGAATTTGAAAGACGGAACTGCGTAAATTCCTCTGTGTAATTCAGATCCACACTAAACAGCTGATTGCAATCTCTCATGAGGTAAAAAAGCTGATTTTATTAGTCAGGTGATAGTGCCACGCCACAGCAGTAACCAAACTTCGAGTTAGTGACAAGAGCACACGCGTCTTAGATCACGTTCTAACATCAAATACTGACAACAAGGTGTTGTTCCCGCGAAAATCGATCACAATTCACAAATATTGACAGAATCGATTGATGGATTCGATTTCAACAGAATTCCAAATATTTGGGATAGTAGTAGTAGTAGAAATAAAAACAATGGTAAGTAATTATCTTTACGGCGTGTGTGCCTGTGGGTGAACGCACCGGCGTGGCCTGGTTGGCCCGCCGCCAGCTCTCACGGTAAACGCTTCTAATCACTGAACTCTTAGCGAGTTAGTATGCTCCTGATAGCTTATAAACGCCTGGTACTTGCTAAGCCGATGCACCTAGCAGTCATGGGTCGAGCTATGTCACATGCTATGTTGCTAGTGATCCTAGGCGATCATTATAAAGTTCATTAAACTGTTTTACGCGTGCGTCGTAGTTCGCCATGTGTCGCCTACTAATTAACAATTACGGAACAAAATAATAATTTCCTATATTTAGATGCGAAAACGGTCACCTACGTGATTGTATTTTTTTTGTATGACATCAGGGATCGTTAAATGGTGCAACTCAACCGACATTTGGGTATTGCATGAAGATTTACGTTCGGGCGATAAGCGTTATCGGTTAATCAACCCGGGGTATCTTGCGGTGCAGTGACATAGACCTTACCGCACCTCACGTCGTGCTCCAAAAATTCGGTCAAGTGTGAAAATAAATGCAATCGTTAAGGATTCCGTTCGAATTTCAACTTGAACAAATATTATTATTCTACTTTTCAATCAAACAGCCAGAAATGTAAGATACATCTAAAACAGTTAATTAATCAATAAAAATTAAAAATACAGTGACAACATTTATTTATCTAAATTCCGTTTGCTAGGCCATGAACTTTTAAGACTACATTCTAATTACAACGCTGGCCAATTTAATTGTTGTATGAATATTGTTAGCATTTCATAACACGGATTACCCATTTCGGCGAACTTTCGGTAGCAAAAGTCTCGAAATTTCGGAGTGAATCAATCCGAAGATTGGTTCACTGAGCCACAGGACCCCAAAAAAGATTGGCCAACATCACGTATGTTTTATTGGCCTGCCGGCGAAATATCAAAAGTTGTTTTAGGTATAGAGTTGTAGGTACCAGGTCACCATGACCGGCGAGTCATGTTTAGATGTTGATAACTTGGTGGCTATGACCTCCTTCATTGCCGAGCGTTAGAGCGTTTCCGGCTAGCAGCTACATATTCGCGTATTCAACTGAGGTCACTCTGAGACGTAACATTTGAGACACCTTTGTTTATATGTCATCGTATACATTTGGAAATTATGAAATAGTTTGCCAATGTTGATGGATTTAGGTCTTAGGATAATGAGGTGACAGATGCGCGGCGCTGTCGTTGTGCCAAAATGTTAGATGCATTTGATTTAAATGATTTATTTAAACTGTTTAACAAAATCAATAATAAACTTTCAGTTGTAGGACGTCCGTAAAATACCCCCCAGTTGTCCAATGAAAAACATCCATGATTCAAGGGTCCGGGGCCGAATTTCCAATACAAACGTTATAGTACCAATATAAATCGTAATTCAAACACAATTTAATGAAAGTGTGTTATTTTCGGGTTCCGATACACCCCGGCCTACCCCCCAGTAGGCCGGCAGACTTGAAGCTTTCCTCCTCGCACAAAAAAAAAAGTTCCTGCTGTACCATTTCTTCTAAAATACAACACTGGTAATAAATGTAAGCGAATGCAGTTCTTGTTAACCTTAGCGGTCGTTTATTTCCAGTGAAGTAGTAGTAGTAGACAAAATGGTACGGTAGGAACCTAGATTGACGGTATCTCAATCCTAATAATAACACAATTTGATAAAATATTGTTTAATTACGATTTATTTTGGTATTACGTTTTTGTGGGCTATTCAAGTCCCGCCGGACCCTTAAGTCGCCAAAAGAATTTGAATAACGAATGTTTACACTAAAACATCTCCTTGGCAACAAATAACAATCATAATAGGGAGACCACCAGAAAAGGGAACACACAGACCCAAAACAAGAGTAAATTTGTAAGCTTTGTAAAGAATCTATGGCGGAATCATGTTCCGATACAATTGGCAAAGGCAAGGCCCCAACGGCCCAGGTGGTAAGTGGAGTGTGTTCAAATATTACAAAACATAAAGCCGATAGTATCTCGGCCTTGAGTTTAGCTATTCGGTAATGACCGTGCGCAAGCGACGCTAACCGTCGTCGTAGTTGCGATTACGTCTTAGACCCGGTCCACACCGTATGCAGTAACACGAAGCGATTAAAGCCGCGCCATTGAGTTATAATGTTATCAGAGTTACCACTTCTCTTTTACAAACTTATGACATTAGGAGACAGTGAAGGCTCCATAAAGAACGCCCTAAAATTATCTGCCGATAAAATTGTAATGGTGATTAGAAGTTTTTTAAGTGTTTTTCTGTTAGAATGATTAGAGCTGATTCGCCAAATTGCGGTAATACACATAATTATCTGTACGGGACTTAAAAATATTTCGATTTTATGTAAAGTTTTATAGTTTCGCTATGATCTAACAGTACAACAGCGGCTTTACACTGTTTATTCTATAAAGGCTGCGAATATAATCTGATAACAAATTATATAATAATATTAATCGCGGTTATATGAGAACCGGGCCTAGCGAAGCTCATCTCCTAGCGTAAAAAACTTTAAAACGTTCCACATTCTGCTATGACGTCAAATAGAAATCCGAAGTCAGTTTTGAAATCAATAGGGCCGCGAAATGAACTTGTTACGTTACCTACTAAAATGAATGCCAAACTATAGTTGAACGCTTTTTAAACGGCTTCGACAGAACTGTTGTTCTCCGTTACTTAGTTATGTCGAGACAGGGAACACCAGGATTATGAGGATTTCTTAGAAATTTTGTGCAGAATTGCAAATCGCAATGGTCGGCTCATTCGGGCACTGACACTAGAATACTTACTGCAGAAACTGAAAGCAACAGCATTAGGCTAGCGTGGTGGACTATAGCCCAATCCCTCTCATTGTGAGAGGAGACCCGTGCCCAGCAGTGGGACATATAATGGGTCGATTATGCTTATGCTTATTAAGTTGTTGATTCAGGGAATCTTAACAGCGTAACCGGACTTGGTGGCGAATCACCGAATGCCTTCAGCCAGGAGCTATTTAAAAGTCTAAGAATAAGCAATAATTAATTACTTCTTCTATACCATTGGCTGATAATTTTTTGAATGTCAAGAAGATACAAACTTTCAGGATTTTGTGGTTATCTTTAGAAACAGTGGTCCGACACTATCGCAAATTTGTATAGAACTATCTCGAAAGTATATTATACTATTAGATAAAAAGTCAAAATCAGTTCACAATCGACAAAGATATCGCGTAACATACAGGCAAAAAGTGCAGTTGAATTGGGAATCTCCTTTTTGTTGAAGACGGTTAAAAAGAAGTAAGTTAAAATGTGTATCGTCTTAAAAATGTCATTATGCATCCAGTGCTGGGCGGATGTTTCTCAATATTATTTACGAATGACACGTTTGTGCTATAAGGCTGTGTTCACACACATTTTCCCTGTTTGTTTGGTTGTGTGGTCCATGTGTTTCCTAAAGCTGTCGTATTAGATTTGAAACCATACATACACCATTTAGATTTTCCTTGTGATTCACATTATAAATGTATGCTGAAGCTGCATTATTGATGATGAAATACGTTTTAATATGTTGAACTTACAAACATGGAAGTTAAAAGTCGTCAAGATCAACAAACATAATTAAAATGGAAAATCTGCAACATAAAAGTTCATTATCTTTAACTGGAAAACATTTTGACTTGTTAATATGGAAAGAGCTTTAGTTTGTGGAAAGCCGCAAGAGGCTGTGGTTAATTTGCAAATATTATTAAACGGGAACAAAGGATGTGCGAGCGAGACCGCCGCCTCACACCTGGTGCGTCTGCGCACATAATTATGATCATTTGAAGAAAGTCAACGACTAACTTTGGAATGAGGTGGCTTATGCAACACCGACTTTAATCTAGCAACCATGTTCTATTGATCTGATTAATATATATATAGGTTTAAGATATACCTAACACATTCATCTCACAGTTCTTGTATCTAAATTATTCAAGTGCTAACAATTATTAAAGCTTTTAATTTGAATGACGAATGAGGAGTTTTTATGGCAAATTATATTGCATTGTTAGTTTAAATTCGTCTGCAAGTTGACCAATGTTATTATGAGGTAGTCAAGTGCAGAGAACTCCTGACATCTATATCGTCGACGCCTTAAATTTGATTTATCGAATAAACCAATTCATACCATTGTGTTTTTGCGAACATCGTAAAATATGACGCCAAAGGTCAACACTAGCAGGATAATGTTACATACAAAAAAACAAATAAAGCTCCCATTGTATAAAAAAACTAGATGGCAGCCAGTCTTACCGTGAGCTGACCGTGTGTCGAGCGAGCGCGTTATGAAAGCGCCCGACACACGCTGCGCGTTTACGACGTGCCGGCGAAACCCGACCTTAAAAATCTTCATTATCGCAACCATCAACCATACGTTATGCCCCACAACCACATAAACAATCTCAAATTTAATAAAAACCTCATTAACTCTCCTGTCACAACCGCTATGCAAATACTTCCAATAATTCAGCGTCGAATCGAGAACAGAATTAGTCGATTGCCAAAACGTCCGTTTAGTATAGTCTCATCACTATTCCGTCCCTGGGGATATGAATGGAGGATAACACTATTAAGCTCCACAAATAACGGTCCTGAATGCAGATGAGCCCTGTACTAATCTAAAGTTGGCGCCTGCCGCCGCTAGAAATAACAGAGCTCTGTAGAAATGTCGATGTCCAAATACTATGAGTGACGCACTGGCGGGCAATCCCACCACGTGGACTTCTGATGACATTAATGTTGAGATTCATCAACATTATTGAGACGGAGAGCTAAACTCGGCGGATACAGCCCTGAGTAATCAAATGCGACCACATTATCAACAAATGCAAGCATGCTAAACATTCACAGCGATGGATGCGAGGATAACTCCTCGTGTTTTATGCGCAATAACTTCCAATACCTATATCTGTAGCGGAGGTTAGTTCATATTAAATCGCGTCATGCATCGTGACGCCCGCGAATCCACGCTTCCTAAATTCTAAATAGATGGCGTGGGTAATAAAGCTGTGATTGTGTAATAAAACTCAGCTGCTTGGAGTGGCGCCACGGAAAAAAGTGTAAATGTACTGCGATGTTTACAAACATTCAGTTGTAAGTTTCACGAACGTGGCTATTCGAGTTCAGCGTCTTTGCCACAATTATGGGACCTTTGACTTTGCACCAATACGATTATGCGATCTTTGTACTAGGATAATATAGCCGTTGTAGAGCTTTCAACTCGAGCTTGTGAAGTTATTTACCGAGACCGACACGCTTTGAAACGATATTAAATAATCGATTGTTATTTTTTTCATCTCGAAGGTGTCAAGTTTTTGCGGCACCGTCATTATGACGGGTCGAAAATTGCAGCTATCGTTGCGGTCGGTACCGCACTAACGCTCAATTAATTTTGAATGCGATTTGACAGCATCAAATTACAAACAAATTAATAATCGGGTGTGGGGAATTCGATTTTGCAATAGGAACAAATATGTGTAACCTCGTTGTGTCAAACCGAAAAAGTTTTGGCGCGGGTGGGTGAGTCGCAGTGTGAAGTTTACATTGCAAAGTTTGTTTGGTTACAAGGCGTGTTTGTCTTGTGAGACCGGCGATGTAAAAGGTCAGCTGGCGGCCGGCGAGTGTTGATGACGAATGTAAGGGGTTGATGAACGCGAACACGTTCTATTTCGGAGCGACTAAAAGCGGCGGCGGCTCACCGAGTGACATTTAGTCGGGCTAGGTGCATCCGACACTGTACTATCAGATACTATACATACTGTACCGCCACTATGAATAGTATGGCAATAGTAATTCTACCTTTTTAAAAAGGATCAACATAGAGTTGGCGGGATCTGGTGTCATCAGATGATTTTCCCCTAGATAACATAGTTTCACGTATTTCCAAGAACTAGTTATTGTAAAATTTATGAGATTTCGTATCATATTCCTCAGGATTCGCATTTAACTCAGGGTTTTTGGCTACCGTCGCGATATCAATCAGAGATCAAGTTTTATTTTATGAATGGCCGTGTTCCACAGCCGTGTGTTTCTTAAATTATCTGTTTATTACTAGTAACCTGTTTTAAAGGCATTTTAGTGTTAGAATGCGTTGAAGGATGTTTAAGTAACGATCGGGCGGACATTCCTCTGGTAACGAAGCTCGCGATTCGATTCGTGCTAACGCGTAGCAAATCAGATAAAACTGTGAAAATATTATTGTGATCATGTGGCACATAACGTGTACATAAGCTGCACGCACGAATTTATGAGCTTTGTACATATTTAAACGTTCCAAACGAGTTTTGTCAGCAAAAACATTTATGGCGCGGCTTGCTGAGTGTATATATATATATATATATTTAAAAAACATGTTAATATACAAACTGTATGTTTGGTATACTTATTCTGTGAAAAATTATAAATGAACGTATAGCGAGAAAAGTTTTACGGGGTTTTTGTTCACGAGATGGGCAATAGGCTGGGTCCTATTACATGGGACTTTAAATATTATTATGATTTAATTGCGGCTATAGTATCTGCGACTATAGTGATCAAAGGGACTTAAAAATCCTGGCGAACGTCTGCAACCTTTCGTGGAATATAGAATTTTTTGTATGTTATTGTAGAAACTGTAAACTTTTCTGCTAATTCAGTTAGAAAGTCTGAAATGAAGAAAACAGTATGGATAAACATAATATTTTGTTTAGATTTCGTTTTTTACTTAACTAAAAGTTTTAATACATAAAGAAGTTACCATTTAATATTTAGAACACGGAAGAGCAAATGTTTTTGCCCCAATATGGTTGGGTGATTTAAGAGACCAGTTTCACATAATTTAACATAAAATAAATTACTATGATTAAGTCACTGGTAAAAAAGCCATTACGGTAAGTACGTGTGGACAGGTAAATAATTTATATCAGTACTAGACTAGTACTACTAGATAATTCCCACCAGATTGGGAAAATTTTATCAGCGGGCAACACCGCGGGACAGAAAAAGTAAAGAAACGACTTCAGTTCCATATCGTTATAATAGAAGGGGAGCCTATTGCCTTTAACTAATATAGAAAAAACCTGATAATACTTTGCTCGAACTGGGAATTGAACCTCACACAGTGCAGCAGCTAGAAATAACTACACAGTGGCTGTTTCAAGACTTTTTAATCAGTAAATTAACAATACAAAATAAAGCATGAATATTTGGCAGCTCTACAATAAAATAAGGCTGGTAACACAGGAGTGATTCACAGTCTGACTGTAAGATTGATGATAGGATTCAAGGAAGCGGACGATTTGATTATGTATTTTAATTTATTGTGTGAAAACGTCACTTTTAAATGAAGTTATGTCAGGAAAACGACGCTAATGTAATTTTGAAACATTATTTATTTTTATGGGATAGGGGAGCAAACTAGCAGACGTATCACCTGATGGTAAGCCATAACCGCCGCCCATGGACACCCGCAACATAAGAGGAGTCACAAGTGCGTTGCCCGCCTTTTTAAAGGGTTTGGGCCTCCGGTAACCGCACTGACTCGGCGAAACACAACGCAAGCGTTGTTTCACGCCGGTTTTCTGTGAGGCCGTGGTATCACTCCGGTCGAGCCGGCCCCTTCCTGCCGAAGCATGGCTCTCCCACGTATATATTGATATTTTGTATAAATATATACCCGTCCGCGGCTCCGTCTGAGTTGACTTTTCTATCGTTTTTCTATTAGGAACTTTTAAGAAGCAACTTTGAATTTTGAACCAGGATAATGGCAATATTCTTGCCCCCTAGTATGGGATCCAATCCAACCCGGTAAACTAAAACTCTCGAGTAACAATAGTCTTCATATGTTATAGAAAAGCTATCGTCGATAAACCCTAACCAGATAGAAGATAGGAGTCAGATAAATTTATAAGTGTAAGCTTTGCAAAATAGCTCATTAAACAAAAATGATAGTGATCGTAAACACATATGCGTCTGAATCGAAACATTTTAATTAAGGTGCGCCGACGTCGATACACTTCTGAGACAAAGCGATAGTAATAAGTATAAAATGAATCGTCCGGCGCAAACCAGCGACCAGCGACCGTCTCTCCCGCGAGCTTCGTAGAAACACAAGTTTTTTTCACATATTGGTACCTACCTACTCCGTCGCCTTACTCAATTAACTCGAGTTTTCTTAACGAACGATTTGAGACATAATCGAGTGTCACATTCGCATCTAAATCGGTTAATGTGTTCGATTGCAATTAGAGTTCGGTGACCGCCGCGGTGACCTAACCGCCAGGATATCTGCTCGATCAAAATCTTTTCGCACGCACTCAACGTAATAATAATCGAGCAAGTCATTACAATGACTAACGATAGTCGGTTCGGTATTTCTTTGGCGCGGAAATAGGTCGTATTTATTTCTTAATTGGTCATGAAAGTGGCATAGAAGCGCAAGATAAACAGAGCTTTCATTTTTATTCGTCCTCGCATTCTATTCAGGTTTGGGCTGTCACTTTTTCTTTCGTTGCCGCGGTAGTGGCGGTGCGAGTAGGATCTCGATCGGTCGCGGGCAGCCTTGACCTTCGGCAGCGATCGGTCGCGCGGCCGAGCGTCGACCCGCGCCGCCCCGCCGCGCCTCCAGCCGCCTATAGAGATGCACTACTACTTATTGTGTTACACGAGAATAAGTATCGATATTTCGATTATTGTAATGAGGTGTTATCAAGTAACCGAAATAATGCCATTAGTGTCGAGCCACCAAGTTTCACCCAAACATTAGACTGATTGATTATATGTACCTAATCACTATTATGTAATTTAGATGTAACGTTAGATACTAACATAAGCAAAACATTACATACATTAACGTCGTAGGTACGTATCTGAACAATAGGCTTTATTTTTACTAATTACCTACTTGATCGAAAACGTCAATGGTTTATTGAATAAAGAGATTAACCTAAAATCATTTTATAAAACTACCTATAATGTGATAACATTTACCTGCACCTGCAGATGTCGCCATAAATTGAAATTAATCGATAAAAATAATCAGCTTCTCGTCCCTAATCAGGGATTGCAAGGAGTGGTGCTCCCTAAGGCCGCGTACGATGCACCTCTGCACTAGCGTCTGTCTTCCGCAAAACAATATATTTGTATGTAGGTAACACCTCAACAAATTAATCACGATGATAAACATTACAATAATTTTAAAATTCGAAGCCACTACTTTTGGGCGTTCTTTATTTAAATGTGTTTAAAAGGCGTACCTACCTACCTAGTAATTTTCCATTCAGCCTGTTTGCAAAATAGTTATTGATGTATTTATCGAGGTTTTAATGCTATTGGCAAATAAGAGGAAATGGTTTTAAATGAGATGGAACAGTTTGTATTAGTGTCAGTAACACGTAGGTTGGAGTGTGCATGTCTTGAGGGGCGCCTCGCCAGCCATGACAAGACGGTACATACCTCGTTTCCGCTGGACTTGGGACATACAGACAGGGCGAATGAACAACCTCAAGCCTTCAAAAATATTCTTGTATCATTACCATTAGCCAGAAATAAAAGCTATTGTAATTATTTCGAGCGCCTCAATAAATAGCTATTCCTCCCAAGGCCGCCAATTATTCATCGGTCAATCATTGTTATTGTTACCTACCTAAACGGAGTAGGTATCAGCAAGAATCGTTTTTAATAGTTCTAGTTCACGATAAATAAATCGATTTCCGCAGTAATATTTATACAAAACTTTATCTATGTTTATCACGAACTACCGGAACTTTTCGCGAAACTATGTATGTACCTACCTACTTGATGTATTGGGAGTACGCGAGCAACAGACGCGACGGTACGTAATCTTGTTAGTCAAACATATGAAGCTCTTGAATTATCGTGCGTTAAAGGCGCGCACACATGAATGGTACATACGGCATGTACGTGAGCGTACGCGATTCATTCAATTTGTTTACTCGAACTCATCGCATGCCGCCGCGACGCCGCGGTCAAGGGCGCCGTCCATCGCCCGGCCGACACACGCCCGAATTATTACAACACCTACTGGAGCCGCAATGATCACACCAACGGCTGCAAGGTTGGTTTAAACGCTACACTATTTAGCTTTGTTTTTGTTTACACATGCCGAAACGGTGTACGATGATTGAAACTTGAATATTGACAAATCCACGAGGGTTACATGTTTTGCAAGCTGAAACTTTATAGCTGTGGCTCAAAGTTGTGTCGAGTGGTGGGCTGGTGAGTCGTGCAGAGCAGCGCGCGGCCACGTGGTGCGCCTGCGCAGTGTGCGGACTGCGAGACCTTCGCCCGGACCACCAACTCTTAGGTCATTTACTCCAATTACGTAACACCCGTGTAACAACTACGACTACGTATATAATCGACGGAATTTTTATTGACTAATTATTCGCCATTTTTTATAAGCGGTGAAGTCAGCGGATATAGCTAAATATTCAAACAGTGTTTCATTCGAGGCTAACAATAACGTATAAAAAATCCTTCGGATCGAATTATCTCACGTCGATATCTAGTGGTGTGTACATAACGCGTTGTTGTGAGGAGCCGGCTCGCTCCTGGCGCATCTACCTACTTCTTATAGTCGGAGGCTGTCCCGACTGCGAGATGCAGCCACATTCCTCGGCGATGACTCGCCCCTGCCGGACCACCGTCGCGAGCTTTTCACACGTAAACAACATGTGGAAGACGTTCATTACTTAGATTTTACTACTTTCGACGCCGTCTTGTTTCAAAGATAAAGTGAACCATTCATCGCGCGCGGTCTCGCGAGCCAGCGCGGAGTCAACGCCCAGACGTATTAAAGGGCCGATTAACGAGCACAGTTTAATTTATAACCGGAATAATAAAAGCTCACGGAAGGAGTTGCCGCGCACCGCGCAGCCCCGGCAACCCTGACTAACCCATATCGCTCCTAACTCATAATTCAAGTGTCAACAAAACATTTTGCCCCCAGCTTTCGGTATTCTTCCAAGATTTTTCACAAAGATGACCGGTTCCTCTCCCGAATTGATATAGAGATGCTAATTCCACGCATTCTATCTTATTAGCTAAACGCGCCGACATAACTTTCGGTTTCGCACAAACGTTAACATTGATTTAGAGCAGAACGATAAAAAGTAAAAGAGTCGGGACTTTGAAACCGGTTGAAGCATCGGTCGGGGCAGCCGAAAACTCTGTAATTATGTTAACGAGACGCGCCAGAGACCCACGTGGCAGCCGCTAAGTTTATTAGTAAGATCGTAAACTAAACGATAGTGAAAGAAGCTTTCATAACTTTGAGCTACTTTTATAGATAGATAACGCACGTGTCCTCGCGATAGGCTCGCCACATCTGCTCGATAAGTTTGATAATTTATCGGGACCGGAAAACACAGTGAGATTCGCCGGTGAGCCGTGCTAGAGGTAGCAGGAAAGCATGACTGATAAGGAGGTTACACAACGGGCTGTAGCAGCCAAGGTCGCGGCAGATGTGGGAAGCACAAGCTCGTCGTTCACGGCTTATCTCGACGAATGTTTGCCGAGCATAAATAAGCAGCGCCTCAACAGAGTACGATCGAAATACTCGTCGATACGGCGCACGATGTTTATGGGTGTGAACGCACTCGCTCGGCTATGGTATGGCGTCGTGAGAACTTGCCTACCACATATTAGGAGCGATGATATGAGTGATAACACGACACGTGGTAATCGAAGCTTAGCGACTACTTACAATGTGTCAGTGTAACATTGCGTAACAATTCCCATGTTTACACCTAATTACGCACCAGATGTGTACGTACATGTATTTTTCAGTGGCGAGACGCTCGTTATTCAGATTAACTTATTTTATATTCTTTCAGTGATGAGTTGACCGAGGTACCCGACCGATAAAGAGTTCACGCGATCTCCGCGGGAGGGCCAGATGACGCGCCGCTAACATTCCAAAACCGATATTATTTATTTTTAATAATGCCAATGAACGCTTAGCACGTTTGCCTTCGATTTGCATCTACACCTTTATTGAAGCGCTTCCTGCTCGAGCCTTATTTGTGTCGAGATTATTTGTGAACGATATTCATTCAAGTGGAGAGCTTCATCGGCGCGGAACGGGCTCGGACGCTGACGAAGCGAAAACCATTCGCCTCGGTCGGAATCCGGCCACTGCCAGTGGGTCAGTGGACCCCGAGCCGGGAGCGGGTGCCCCCACAGGAATCCCGGCTACGAAGGCCGCCATTCATAATAAAAATGACATCAACCGCGTGGGAACAGATAAATGCCAAGCAAACGACCGGTCGGACCGGCAGATTTAATTACGACAGCGCTGATTAATATTGGCATATACGACATACGCCGAAACTGTTCCTCTTCGTCGTTAACACAACGAAACTGAAAGCTGCGAGGGAGTGTTCATAAAAAAGACAAGAAAACGTGTAGATGATCGTGATGCGCAAATGCACTCCTGATCCTGCCGTCCCTGTCGCGTCGGCGCATGCACTTGTCATTGTATGTTCGTCTCTGCTACGCACAAGTCAGGCCGCTGCGTCGCATCGTCCGTCTCGCTCTCTCCTCATCACTTTGTTTGAGGAAGTGCGCCTCATGCTTACGGGATCGCTCCGGCCGGCAGCTGCTTTGCATCGCATACCGAACAGATTAGGAGCCGAAGGTTTAGTCATTGAAGAAAATCAATCGAATAGCAGCGCGTGTGGCCGCGACAGTTCCCCCATAACAATGAGTGATAGTGCATCCGTCTCTTTCGCGGCGAACCTTGTCGTGCTGTTGCTCCGCGCCAAGTTCAATATCCCAGACCTTGGACCGATCGAGAGTACCAATGGCCAGTTGAAACTAGTTACTCATACCTACCACCTGCAATCGTACCAATTGTAATTTGTCCATTTGTGTAACACTCTTGCACCGAAATTACCTATATGTTTAAATATTAATGTGATAAGGAGTAGACTATTGTCAAAGGTGTCGTGAGGCTTCGTAAGGAAATGGATTTTTCCATAGCTTTGTCGGCGTTGCTCGGGCGATTCGGTCGGGGTCACGTTTTGACATTAACGGCGGAACATAAAAAAATGAGTAGTTTATGATTTCTCTACCAGGAAAACTAATGAAGCGTCGGTGGTCGGCGCCGAGGCTTGTACCTACATCAAAATATACGAGCACCCAATTAGATGTCGGGCGCATTGCGAAAATAATATAAATATTAGTAGAACCGACAAAGGTTTTTAATCACCGATCTCGATGCGTTTTGTTCCTTTTGCGGTCCGAAATTACAGGTTGCGAGTTCGCTCACCCCGGCACGCCGCGCTTAGGGCAACTATGCTCTCGTGGATCGTGTGAAAAATTACCCAAGATTTTGCTCTTATTTCGTATTATAAGTGGCATTCGATATGTATAATTTCTGCATCCGGCCGAATATTTAGCAGCTTGCACGGATGGTGTTGCGGTTTCGATCGGATTTGAAGATCGATGAACCCTTTATCGTTAGGGCCCTTGTCGTCTGTGGCTAACATTATAAATGATTTCAAAAAGAACAATGAAAACGAAAGCGTTGTCGACGGCGCGGCGAGTGAGCGCGAGTCGCGGCGAAGCGCATCTCACCGCTCCGCGCTCCGCCAAGGTTACGTAGTAGGGGCGGCGACCGGCGACCAGCGACCGGCGAGACGGCTGTGACGTCACGGGCGCCGGAAACGATTGTCCGCTTCATAGTTACGGTTACATTTTGAGTTTAGAAGAAAGTGCTCTGACGCTGAGTGGGCTAGGTCAGTACATTGTACTTCTTGTTAAAACCAAGCAGGAAACAGCACACAGATTTTCATAAATAATTTTTCAATGATAAAATTAATAATAATTTAATTCTGTGTTTTAAATAGGTAGTCCATACAGCAAAAGCGACAACAAAAGGCTGGTAGTTCTGTTTCCAAACCAACAGATGCGCAAGAAAGCAGTTGGCCTCCGCTTGATAGCCACTGATAAACAAATTAATTGTCTGCCGCGACGACAATGGACGAGCATAATATATTCATAATACCTATTTAACTAAAAATAACGTCGCATATACTTCGTGAAAGGTGTTAAACGACATTTTTAATTAAGCTGATCACAAAATTTCCACTTACAACGGTCATACTACGGATGGGTGAGCATACCCCCTCCAAAGAGTGCACGCTAAACCGTCGGCGTCCTTCGTTATACAAACAGCTTCATTAATAACTTTATAATCTTACACTAAAATATTCACTAAAATAACTTTATAATCTTACACTAAAATATTCACTAAAATAACTTTATAATCTTAGCATGAAAAATGCAAAAAATCACAAAAAAGATAGCTTCATTAATCCTCTTTTCTGGACTATAGCTAAATACAAACTGGTGGTTAGGCTTTTTCGTTCTGAGGAGTACCATCAACAAACTAGGTAGGCATTGTAGGTATCCTTAGGATATCGGTCTTCTCTTCTTTTTAGCCTTTTCCCAACATTTTCTGGCTTCCAGTCTAATCAGTAGGCTTACTCTTGAACTTAATTCCGAAAGATCGAAAATGGAATTATGACGTTTCGTAGTCTCGTATTCTTGAATGCGAGACTAGCGCCATATTGTTTCAATATTGAGCGGTTATTGAGTGAACTAAATTCGATTGGGATTTAATTACTGTTAAAAAAAACCTTACCGGTTAATTTTCGTAGTGGAAAAACACGAGAGCGGCTAGTATCGTAGGTCGTAGCTATCTTCATAGGTAACAACTCAAATGTAATCCAATCCAGTCCAAACGGATTTGTCTTCAAGAGTACGAAATGGCCTGACAGGCAAATTGACATTGGAATCGGATTGCGTTTGGATCGGAATTGGATTATTTTCAAGAGTAAGCCTGCTGTTTCAGCTAAGTATCAGTATTTTACACGAAGCAACTGTCATCAGACCTTCGCAACCCAATTTCGGCAATACCGATATTTGGAGGAAAGACTGGTTATCAGGCTCTGTTGACTACCACTAACAAAATTTTCATAATGTTCGTATGACAACCGGCAACAACGGCTGTATATGCTCTCCGAGTCCCGGAGGGGTCTCGATGTTCAACCATCCACACACTGACTGCAGCGAGCGCAGCTTAACCTTGTTAATCAATTGATCAGCTCATTTTTTACTTAGCCACGAGGTATTGACCAACAATTTGACTGCGAATTTATTGAAAAAAATTGACGCAGTCACATCTGGTTAGACATACAGATCCCACTGGGGCGTAGCCAAGTTTTAATATCGGGCGGAGGTCAAGTAAATATGATATACCTAATAATGTATAATTTATACTTCTCGTTATTTCAATTAATGTAAAATGTTGATAATGATTGATGACAAAACTGCCTTATTAGCCAAGTGGTCCTGAGCGCGACTGCTACGCTAGAGGTCCTGGGTTCGATTCCCAGGTCGAGCAAAGTGTTATTGGGTTTTTCTATGAAATTCCCAGTAGCAGCTCGGAGTTAGGAACTTCTACCCGGTTAATGGCAATAGGCTCGCCCCCTATTACATGGGACCTAAACATACCGGCGAACTGTGGGTGTACATTAGTACACCTCTGCCTAACCCTTCGGGGAATACAGGCGTGATGGTATGTATGTATGATTGATGACAAATCCATACTAATAAATGCGAAAGTAACTGTTTGTCTGTCTGTTACGTTTTCACGCCAAAACCGCTCAACCAATTTTGATGCATGTTATAGAGACATTACCTTTTGTCTGGAAACGTCTTGGACTGAGAGTGAAACAGCTTATAATTAAAGTACATACAAGTGATGCTTCCGTTGCTGCCAATGCTTACCTGTAAAGAGAAAAATATTATTAGTATATAAAGTAATTAGTAAAGAACATTTTATGAATTAGGTAACTAATTAAGTTTATTTACTTTTAATGTTCTGTTTGGTGATTCAGGTGATAATGATGGGAAGTAATAAATAAAACAGGTAATTATTTTATATATCAAAGTTAGTTTCCTCTTCTACAATTTCGACAAAAATAGATGATAACATTAATAAAATTTAAAATTATCTCCTACAATTAAAATTTGTTAAGAATGAATAATATATTAGTTTATGTTCTTTTTAGTAAGTACTGTTGTTATATGTGGAATTCATCTGAAATCCATCTTTGTGTTAGGGAGATAATATGCTGAAAATTTCGTAAACAACACCACGCGTCGCGGTGTAAACTCATAACACCACATTTGCGTAAATCGGTAGAATGACGCGCGGTACACAGCATGTGTGTTTACAAACACACGCGAATTTTCATAAACTAAGACAATTACAACGTCTCGTTTAGTTTTTTTTTTATATTAATGTAGCCTAGAGGTCCTGAGCGCGACTACTATGCTTGAAGTCCTGGGTTCGATTCCCAGGTCGAGCAAAGTGTTTTTCTATGAAATTCCCAGTAACAGCTCGGAGTTTGGAATTTGTGCCCGGTTAATGGCAATAGGCTGGCCCCCTATTACATGGGACCTAAACATAACGGCGAACTGTGAGTATACATTGTACATTAGTACGCCTCTGCCTAACCCTTCGGAAAAAAGGCGTGATGGTATGTATGTATTAATTCGGTAAACGAGCTTATAAGCGAGCGAGGTGGTAGGTGGTCATCGTCGCCTATGGACGCCAGCATCACCAGAGGAGTTGCTGAACCTTAAGAGTTCCTACGGCCTGCAGACTGCCAGAGCCGCAGCAACTGAGGAGGAACTGGCTCTCACGCGCAAAATTCGATACACGCCAAGGTGCTTTACGACATACACCGTCGCCAGCCAGTCAGACCCCAAGAGGTCTTACCACCGACATAGTCACATATTTTCTCGCCTCTTACGAGATGCCTATCTGAATGACAGTGAGGAACAGAATTTTAATCCATCCACATTACAGTCTTATTCATTTTTTTATGGGATAGGATGGGGAGAGGATAGGGGGGCAGACGAGCAGACGGATCACCTGATGGTAAGCGATAACCGCCGCCCATGGACACCCGCAACACCAGAGGAGTCACGAGTGCGTTGCCCGCATTTTAAAAAGGGTTTGGGCCTCCGGTAACCTCACTCACCCAGCGAAACACAACGCAAGCGCTGCTTCACGCCGGTTTTCTGTGAGGCCGTGGTATCACTCCGGTCGAGTCGGCCCATTCGTGCCGAAGCATGGCTCTCCCACGTTAAAATTATTCATTCATGACTCAAATTTCAAAACTAAACACATGGTTCTGAATATATAAAGTGTAACCTAGAAATGTCCATGAAGGTTACTACCCAAAAATAATTTACATAGCTAGTACCTACGCACCTACTTTCCTTATAAAAATATTTTGCTTTACACAACATATCGCGAGTGAGACGCAAGTCACAACCGGGCATTATTGTGCCACCAGCGTACAAAGACCTCCTGTCTCACCTTCAAGTGTTAAAAGCTCGGTTCTAATCGACAGAATCAATGTGGAATAAGGGGTCAGATAAGGCTGGTCAGGGTGTATTTAAATACGCGTCCCGGCCGTTAGCGTTTCCGATAGGCGCGTGACACAGAACTACGAATACAGAATTTAAAGTGACTCACTAGAGTGGCCACAGGAGCAATGCGCCCCGCACACACGCTCGCTACAATGTACCGGACCCCAACACACAAGCAACTCATAATATTTCTCTAATTGTTCCGCTGACGTAACACATTCTTACTTCCAGACGCCAATTAATGAGCTAGAACTGGCCAGAAATCGACTGACATAATTTATTCGCATCACTACCTTAACCTTACAATCTATAACGGCAAACTTTCGCTATTGTTTGACTTGTCCCCTAATTTCTTTTGACCTAAAACAACACGATGTCACACGGGTACCAACGACAAAAGACGGTTGAATGCCGACTAAAAAGAATTAATAAAACTACATTTGCTTCAATTATCGACATTTAATAAGTCGATAGATAAATCGACGGAGCCAACAAGTGCATGAACCACTGCTAGGTAAAATGTAGGAAGAGTGTGGGTAGCCTCCAAAACAAGTCCTGCAGGGAGCGGGTTAATCGAAACAAATAGAGTTGAGGACATGCGATGATTATTCGCGTAGTCACGCAGCTCTTATTGCCTACGCATAAAGGTCGTGCTTGGCGCAGATGAAAATAATTGTAGAAACAAGTTCGTGACGAGTCGCCAGGCGAAGCGCGGGTGAGTCGCGCGACAATCAGTATCAACAACTGAGGCTAATTTCCACCAGAACCATTTAAACCTTTAATGTGTTGTAAAAAGTAATGAAGGAACTCACACCGGTCGTCATTGTCGTTCACAGGGACATAATTCAACGTTCTCCGGGCAGTAAAATTAAAAACGCGTAAATGGCGCGGTGGGCCCGCGGTACCCTACCGACTTCAATTAGATTTCGCGAAAGGCGAACAATAAGAAATAAAATCTGATCTTTTACGATGTCTGTCAGGCGTCGGTCAGGGAGATGATCGTAAAAACGGGAATGCAACGGGCCCGTGTTGCTAAAAAAACCAAAAGTTAACCGAATCACTACAACTTTTAACCCGAAACTGCCGGGACGAAATTTGATGGGCGGTTTATGGCGCCAAAAGTGGGTCACTCGCGTACAAAAGCTCGGCCACGAATTTCCACTTCAATTGACGAGCGCAATAAAAGTGACGCCGAAGGTGAGAGGGAACTGCGCCTCGGAACAATAAGTACCTGGGCCCAGGCAGAGCTAAATCACAAAGTTTACAGCTTTAAAATCAGCGTGGGAATCGTCAAACCGCAACCGACACAATTAATTCGATTCTCTGATGCAGCTTTCTTGGTGATCGATTCAGTGCAAATTCACATTTCAAAACAAAATTCGCAGTCGTTCGTCGCACACAAATACTTACGGAATGCAAAACGGAATCTCGCTCGCTCTTTGTTGCGGATTCCCAGACGGCGGCGGTGGACGGCGGACGAGGTAAAAAGCGGTCACATGTATCCCCTTATAAATTATGAACCCCAACGGGGGTTATTAGTTGTCGAAATGACAGCGCCGGCCCCGACCAGTGCCGATTGTGACGCCCGCTTTACCGTTACTAAACCTAGACCACTAAAAAACTAAGGGCGATAGGGTCGCATGGCCAGTTTAGCTCCACTCTGCTTTTATTTTTATCGGTTTCAATTCGGGTGAGCTCCGGAACAATAGCTTTCGGGTACGGCAAAACATTTTTGATTATAGAACGGTAAGAAACGTTTAATCGCTGCATAATTATTAATTAATCGCAATGAACAGGAATCTTGCGACATATATGTAACTACAATAACATTGTTATCGAAGCACTTATTGACCTATCAGAGAAAGCAATAAGTCAACGACTCTGTGAAATGAAAGAATACCTCTGTTGATTGATGCCGTACGTACGTCAATATAAATAAACGTTTATTATAATATCGTTATTTAATAAACGTTACGTAAGTGATTTAGTACGTACAGTTTTTATTTATTATTCTATGTATTCAAAGTAACTTGTTACGCTAAATAAATTGTATCTATTAATAACTAATTGATGTTATACGCCTATGCATATGATATAAGCTATTTATAAATTCATAAATCAGATAGAAGACCGAGCATCCCACGCAGACCGACATCGAGGTAGGTCGGGATAAAAACAAATATTCAAAAACACACGAAATTTTTCTTGCAACGATAATAGTTCCCAATTTAGTTATTAAAACTTCAGTGAGTGATGGATCGTGAATGATCAGCCTTAGTAAGTAACCTTGCTAACTCGATCGCTGTTTAGTTTATTCGACCGCATGCAGGTCATAACCGCCTGGTGCCTCCATTGTGAGTCAATTATTTATTAATTTCCTAAACGTGATGTTTTTAAAGGGTAACGTAAATTTTGACCTAAACATTTACCGGTTACCAAATTAACAATGTTTCATTATAATTTAACAAAATGTAATAACATATACCTGACTGTAATTATAGGTCTACAGCTAATCATATTAATAGAAACATATTTTTTGTTTAAATAATTGGCTAAGTAATAGGTAGGTGGGTTTATGAATCGTCCTTCTAGCTAGATCAAGACTAGACTTGTGAAAGCTGGTCTGTCTGTCTACATTATCTCTCGTTAGTTCATGCCAATAACTAGCTTTACCAGGGCATCACGAGTGCTGAGGGAGTGCAGAGGTTGTGAAATTGCGTGTGACCGCAAGACATCCGGCGGACAATGGCGCATGCGCCCGATGCGGCAGACAAATGTATGTAATATTCAGATATTGGTGTGCATGTACGCATTTATTGAATAATGTTTTAGTTGTAAGGATACAAGTGGTTTATAAAGACGAACAAGTGATTGGCGTTGAGGGGCTGAGAAAAATTAAAGTGCGAGCGACCCTTCGTCGACGACGGATAAACAGTTCGACAAATGTTTTGTCTGATAGGAAAAAGTTGCGTGTCTGTAGTATGACTTATGTTGGCAGTAGTAAGTCAAAATAAGTCATACTTCTTTGAAGAACCTATATTATAGTTCTTTTATGCTTTAAGTAAGTAAATCTGGGAATGTAACAAGTACTCAAATAACTTTAGTTTGAAACAGCTATCAATTTTATGAATATTGGAAACATCGGAAGAGCTGGCTTTGAGACGTGATTCTAAAGATTATATTTCATTTACTTAATTAATTTCAGTAACTTTCAGTAACAATTTCTACTTATAACTTATAAAATGGTGAATTGAGTAACGTTCGGATGGAAAGAAAACCGCAAGGAAGTGGGTGCAACGCCACAAGACGTCTCAAAATTATTTAATACCGCCAGTAAAGTTCATTTCTTTGCGTTTACTCAAAATAAAAGCAGAATGAACAAACGAAATAACCCTATATGGCTGACATTAAATTATATATATGATAGAAGACGACGTACCTACCATGAGAAAAAATTGACACATACACGTGTACATTTGATCAAGTTTATGTGGTTACTACTAGGGCTACATAATAATGAAAGTGATCATCAGAAGTATCAAATGAAGCGATCTAACAGACGGGTTGTTACCGCAGGGCTCGTTTATGGGGAAGCCTTGTATGTGTGGGAGTTGCATAGTGCAGAACTGGTTTGTCTATATGTACCGAGACATTTCTATATCACCTCTTGTTGTTTTTGTTATCCTAGTTCATGAAAACAAGCGATGATGAAATGCAAAAGGAAAACAACACGCGAAGTTATTACGTTATTTTTCAACAATCGAGGCCGCAAACTTTTTAAAAAGTTTTGTATTGAAATTTTCGCAAATTATATCACGAATTGTTAAGAACTCCCAAGTTCTTTTGTAACTGAATCGACACGTAATAATGTAAGGCGAATTTACAAATAACAGCAGTATAATATTTTTGAAAAGATTTCCAAAACATGACCTACTCTTTTGTTCGGCGGTAATTTCAAGAAACGCACGCCCTGACACGAGAAACTGCGGCGTAAATCGATTGCTTAAAGTATGTATGAACTCATATTGTTCAATAATTACTGATATTTAAAACTAGACTGACAGTAGGTATATAGGAACTGTAGCACCCATTTATTATCGGCGACCTTCAGCACTAAATAAGCCTGATAGGTTAATTGCTGTGAACAGATTAGTTTTTGGCAGTTTTTTTGGACCACCAAAAACCCGATGCTCTTTGTTTATGATTCATAATTACAATACGATGTAGAGGCAATCACCAAACCTGTCATTATATTGTACAAATAACTACTTATACATACTGAGTGTGGCGAGTTAATCTGTTACCTGTAACGGCCATGTTAGCCTATTCGTAGTCCCATTTAGGTATTTATTTATCGATTGGCCAATTGATGTCTCAATAAAAAAACTGGATAAGAGCGAGTCGGACTCGCGCACGAAGGGTTCCGTACCATTATCGAGTCCGACTCGCAACAGAAATACATATCTGTGAAAATCTCAACGTTTAATTATCACGGTTCATGAGATACAGCGGACGGACAGCGGAGTCTTAGTAATGGGTCCCGTTTTCTCCTATGGGTACGGAACCCTAAAAAGGTTTACGATATCGCTATATTTCATCGGCCTGTTTCTCATAGTTTACTATAACAAAAAACTTAATATGGTAACGTAGAATTAAGATTAATACCCTTTTTTTTTGGTGTTATTCCGCTAAGCTCGATGATTATGATTTGTGGCCATTAGGACCTACATCAAACGGTTCGCGTGTGACCCTAGCGTGTAGTGCACCGGTGATGCAATGCATCATCGATAAAAAATAACAACGGTATATCAAACTCTATGAATAAAAAAAATGATTTTTACCTCAATGGCTTGATTTGTAATATGATTTTTTTTACGATCTCCATATTGGGGTATTAGTAATTTTACCATGAAATTTATACCATGCATAGATAATTCAGTATTCATAAACGACAGGTGGGATTATTTTTTACGGGTTTTTCAAACTCAGGTTCTCCTCCATTAGGTTTGCAAGGACGTCCCCGGAGTGGGTTCGGAACATGCCCTCTCCGGAGGCGATCTCGATCCCTTTATCTTGAACATCGATGCGATGTAAGGAAGATACCTTGAACATCGAACAACACCGCGGCTGAAATTAATAGGATATTATAATAATAAGATAATAACACGTCTGGTCTAAGCGGTACGGCGAAACGCTGCGCTTTTTTCCCGCCGCCCCGGTGTTGCCATGTCTGTCTCGCAGATTTAATCCCGCCCGGTTAACTAGTTCAAGGTTATTCGTGAATGGGCGGCTTTATTTTTTGTTAGCAATAGGTCGTCTTTAGGTCACGGGAGTCACCCGGCAGCCGAAACGGATGATGTCGTAAAGCAGCACAAAGAATCTTGTGTTGTCCCAACACACAACTGCTCCAATCTCCATACATATATAATAGGTATCCAATCTGTCTAGCTAAGCCATTTTGTTCACAAATTTGTTTTGCAAACAATAAATTAATATTTTTTTTCGAATGCTCTAAATGCATAATAGTCGCTTTACACATTTGGAACATTTGAAAATATAAAACGTCGCTAAAAGGATCCAATTTAAAAATTAATTAGCTACTTATGATAATAAATTTGGGGTCGGACCAAAAATGCATATTTAATTGTGGAAAAACATAACAAAAAGTTGTCTCGAATGACGAAGACATTAAGTTATTTTGTAACCGAGTGCAACGTACTGGGAACTGACCGCATTAGGTTGGCAACCCAGCGGAGGGCGCAACAAATATGCACCCAATCCAACCGTAAACGATTATTCGAATTTCAAATGCGCCACGTGACCGTCATATTTCGACATTTAAATTTAAATTTGGAACGCGTTTTGGATGATTACTTCTTTTATTTAATTAGGGTCCTTCGTTTATTAGGTCTTCAACTGACCGTCACGTAACGACAGCTTAGGTACTTAAAATATACCAAAAATTCATTCCCTCTCGAGAAACTTGACGTGGAGAATATAAAACTGACATTTTACTTTCCGGGTTCGTTCGCCAGGTGCTCGGAGACCACCGTGCTAACGAATGCGACCGATACAAAGTCACTTACAAGTAACATTGGTAAAAAAACAGGCCACCAGCGCACAGTAAGTCATCCGTGCATATATTAAAATAATCTGCGAAATATCAAAACATCTGTCAACCGGCGGCCAAACACTTTGATCTATGAGTTCGGGTCCGTGCTAAGGCGAGTCGATGACGAAAATCGATAAAAAAACTTTAGTCACGATTTTTCGCCACTTGAATCGAGTTAGATTACTTTATGCCAAATCGGTGATGGGTGGCTCTAATGAGATTCTAATTGGATGTTTATTGTTCATATTTCAATTAGAATTTGTTATAAAAAGCATTGAAGTAAAAAGGTCAATTAAGTATGTGTTTAAGTCTTCACACTCGAGACTGATTTGATGAGTTAATTACGGTCTGTAATACATACTATCTATGCTTTGTCGGCTATGTTATCCTGGTAAATAAACATGAGTTCTCAAAGGCCGTTGCGAGAGCTTTTAAGAGATGAGATGGAAATGTGACCTCAAGGAGGTGAGTGGCATCTTTATCGACCTGGATGTGAGAGAAATTTGATGCAGAGACTTAACACTTTAAACTGGATTACAGGTGAAGATAAGGCATCAATTCTATCTTATTGTACTTATTGGATTAGAATCTCACATGAAGGTTAAGTAAGTTTAAACTTAATTTAGGTATTCACTTTAATTATAAATCCTTATAAATAATGTCAAACATACCTATTGATAAAGCTTCGAGCTCAGTCTAAATGCATATAAACCTACAAGACATCACATTCTTGAACAATCTTACACACAAACTGTGACGTTATTAGCTTTTCGTCTTAAAGTGATAAAATCTAAATGAATTGTGAATCATTTTGTTCGAGGCCGATGTTTATGTGAAATAAATCGTCCGATGAAACGCCGGCCACATCAAAAGGCTGCGGGTAGACCACCAATTAACATTGACCTTCCGATTTATACCACAGACAGTTTCCTAGCTTAAATTATTAACATGCAAGAGGCACGTGAAAGGTCACATTAAGCTGGACGCTAAATAGTCAGATTTGTCCAAAACCGTGAGATACTCCACAGAATATAGAATTAGCCGAAACCGACATACGGTGGTTTTCGTTAAAATGTCGTCGGCATTTTAATGACTGTTCGGACATACCTGAAATATCCAATTTGTTATTTATTGCCTTTGTATTGTATTTAGGACAAAATACCTATAACGATTGCAAAACGCCGTTCTTGAAAATAATTAAAAACTTGATTTATGGAACATCGGGTCCATTCAAGGTAAAAGCACCGATTCATGTCTCTTAAAAAGTATTTGAATTTTGGAATTAGATATTATTAAAAAGTATATTATTAAAAATTAATATAAATTTGTTTCATAGTAAAAAAGACACAGTAAGAAAGTACTATAAAAAATCTAACACTGGACATTAATGTTTTTTTAATCAAGTATTGTATAATTTTACTATGAGTTTACTGAATAGTTAGATAGAAGATCTACCAACTACATTATAATATCAATTAAAAGTTTTGGAAATCTTAGCCTTCTATACATATTTCATTTTCTTTGGTTTTCTAATGCTTAAATATAATCTCTCAGTTCACTGGCTATCAAGTAAATTGTGCTTTTACCTAATTGATTTTCGAGCAATATATTTTTTCGAATAATAGAAATCCTATTAGAAAAATAGTTATATATAGCGGAGCTTAATGATTAGGATTACAGTGCATATATTTTCTGTGTGAACAGTCCCGGTTCACGGTTGGTTGAACGCACGTCAGCTGCTCGATCCCTCGGGCGTGCACACTGCCACCTCGCCCTGTTACCCCTAATTACGGTGACTGTGTTTCTGTGTCAACATCAACACACTTTTAAAAAAAAAGTACACATGACAGTGACGTTAACGTTGCCTTCAAAATTTCAAATAAGATGAAGATCGTAAATCTAAATGGACTTTTCGAAATTCGAACTGGAATCAGAATTTTGCTGCGTATTTAGATTGTTGCGTTGCGCAGAAAGCTGTCCCTTATTATTTGGTTAGCTAATCGTCGCACAATAGATCACACTGCAGACTTTCACTCACTTTCGTTGCTTCCTTGCCAACTGTTCGACATTAAAAACAATATGGCGGAGAACAAAGGTCCATTCGAGCGATTCCGGCGCAAAAACAAGATCGGTTAAATGTTGGAAATAAAGGGAGAAAAAAAGCCAATTTCCAAGAATCGTTGACCGCGTTGCCAATTATAATAAAATTGTTGTTCAATACCGCCATCGGAAAGGTTAGCAATTTAGCATACATTTATTTAGTTATAGCGAGAGATGCAACAACGCGATTCTATCACATCATTTTTAAATAAATCACAATTTTTACCGCTCATTAAAATGTACAGTAGCTTTAATTAAAGGATGTCACGCAGACACAACAATCATCGCAAATGAGTGAACCCATCTGCCGAAGAAATTCCTTATTAATGGTGCCATGTACAACAATGCTACTTTTCGCAGATTGTTTCAAAATCGCACCAATTTTGTTGTCAGGATGCAACCATCGCGTGAGCAGTGGCAAGATATCGTGTGCCATCTTGTAAAAAGTGAGCGAATAGGGCCCGGCTCCAAAATCGACTGTCGCGAAAGGTTGTCGGTGCATCGTCTCGATTCTAAGGACTATTACTGAGGAATGCCACCCTGCGGCTCTCGCTTTCCGAACGCAGCGAGCGCGTGATATAATCGTTTTATAGTTTATTTAATACGGTCATTATCGATACTTGTATATATTCGATACTTGAAAATGAACGATCCTCAATGTTCGAAAATCGAATGTAAGTCTGACAGTTAATCGTCGTGGCTGTCATTTTAAAATATCTTGCTATTGTTGTCTTGTAAACTTCAGACGTCGCTTGTACGCATTATATCGTACGTAATTTGCGCACGAGAGACATTTTTCAATTACCTGCAGAAGTCGAAATTGCTGGCCGGTATTCAAAGGATGCACCCGCTTTTTTTCAACTGATGTAAAAAGGAACTCCTTGGATCGTGCCCCAGGTGTCAATTGCTATGTAAATGTCTATAAGGAGGCTGTGTTTGAGGCAATTGGTCGATTTTAAATTATGTTATTGAAACCAGACTTTAATGTGTTATTTCGTACGCCTCGAGTCAAGCTTGCTGCTGTATAGGAATCACGTACAATATTTTGCATTCATACGAGAAAAAAGTCTGAATTAAGTAGCTATATTGCGTGTCGCGCTATTTGCAGTAAACCGGATTGAATTTTTTTAAACACTCCGTTTGTTTTATATCCCTACCTGTCTATGAAAATAGAGAATCATCTACAAAAAATTTAAATCATTATTTCTAGAAAGGATCAAAAAGATTTAGGAGCTAGTGAGCTTATCTGCCAACGTCATCTTGAGCACTTGGTGAGTTTGTGCGGCGAAGGCAAAAACTTGGGCAGGTGCAACCGGCAGATGTTACCACTGATTGACGGCTTTCCGTACGGAAATACCAAATTTCAAAATAACTACACGTTTTTGTGAATGTATTTCGGTACCATTAAACGAAGTTACCTACGTGTTACCATTACCCGTTTCACCTCCCTTCGACCTTTCTACAGAGTTTTAGACAAAAAACATAGAAAGGAAATGTTTTAATACAGCACAGAACCACGTGTCAATATCGTACGTTATTTCCTAAGGCCATCAAAAATTCATTTTCTACGCTTGAGTTATTTTCCTGTGTGGCTGAACAACTGGCGGTGTTTTGACCCCTTAATTTTATTAGCGTGAATAAATTAATAGTTCCTTTTTATATGAGTTTAAGGTTTATAATTTGAAGTATTTTAATAATGTCAGAATTACGAGCGAAACGCGCACGCGACTGTGACCACTAATGCGACGAATAATGAGGCTTGCTCCTGCACTACATTGTATTGTACCTAAGTACCACGTGGTACCAAGAATCGAACCGATACCGAATTCGAAAACAAAACAAAATTGCGTTTCCGGGGCACCGCATGGCAGATGGCGCCTTTCCGCCAGCTGCACCGCCTCTCGGGAACAAACCGACTCCAAGTTAACGCCGCCTCTCGAACGTCACCAAAGACAAACCACGAACAGAACCTATCATTTCTTTCGAACCACAATTAGCATCATTAAAAATCGTACATCTATAAATACTGTCAGTTTATTTAAATATACGACTGTTGAAGGTGAACGTGTACGGACCGGAGTGACCGGGGTACTTCTTTTATCGAGCGAGTCTGCGCGCAATCTTTAATTACAACAACCCCCGATACCGACAGGTGGCTTATGTGGGCCTTTGTGGTACCAAAAAGCCGTACCATAATTAACGACGCGAAATAATGTACCGCATGCGAGACGAAAATCTAAAGGCCTGACACGCATCGGCCGCCGCGCAATACGACACCAGCCATTGAACACATTTTCACGATGGAAATATCGGCTTACACGCTGAGGGTTCGCCACCCACTACGCACTCTATAGTCTTGCAACTAGACCTCCACTCAACGCCTGCGCCCCTGGTACACAGGTTCGCAGTGCAAATGAAAGGATTACATGTAAATCCAATTAAGTTAAAAAGACTGTCCGTGTCCATCTTCGAAAATAATATCCATATTCTTAATAACGTCAATTAGAATAATTAAAAAGTTAACAAATTCAATTCCGATCGGTTACAGACTCACCCCGCGGTCACAGCTCATATACAACGTGCGCGCTACCCCACACATGTCAGATAAGAAACATACGCAAATGCGATAATAATGAACTTCGGGATCGCCATAAATCCCTCTCCAAACGTTTAAACGTGCATTTAATTTATGGTATAAGTCTGATTAGAGCGCAGGTAGACCGAAGGAGCAGGTAGACCCTTTCACGGGAATTTAAAGAAACCGTGAGTTAATAGCGGCCCAAACCTCTCACAAGGACTTTTTTTCGGTGGTCACTGTAAGATACAGTTATATTTCTGACAATACATCGGGCCCTTTGTTGCAAGTGTTAAACAATCATACAATTTTAAAAATTTCGACGAAACGATAGATAAGAATTCCTTTTCTCGTGCATCTTATTGTGTCGAGACAAAAGGTAAAATAACACTTAGTTTACCGAGCGTTGAAATTGTCAGTTCATTGACAATGAGCGGTCAGCGATCGGTCCTTGAGTTCGGCGCGTTCGTTTTGTGTCGCTCCTGAACTCCTTTCATCCGTCTTGTCCGTGTGTGTTCACTTTAAGTTATAAATTTCCGCTTATTGTGATAGACGAGCGATAACCCTGCGTCCGCAGCCGGTAACAAATACGCAATAAGTCACTAATAAAATGATTCATAGGAAGTTCTACAACATAATTCTTAGTATAAATAATACACGTAAGTAGTTCCAGACTCGTTCAATTGTTAAACATTTATTTGTCCCAGTTCACGTGGGGCGCTTTAGTAAAAGGGCTCGCTATCGAAGGACGCTACACTAAAAACGGTTAGATAGAACCTGTCTACATTTACGATATGCTAGTAAGCTCTTTGCTACAGCTCCTGGTCAACAGGGTTGATTTATTTTAAACACCACGTCCTGGCTATTCTTGGCTAATAATGTTGTACTTGCAAATTGCAGCGGCAAAACACGTGCAGGCAAATAAAACTTACATTTAAATGGATTCTTATAACTCGCTGAAGAACTTCTGCTATGGAAGTTCAGAAAATAAATAAAAACTAGTATAAAAATTACCAGTATCTAAAAATAATAACACATTGGAGTTGTTTCCGAACGAACAATTAACGACTAACTCTTAAATTGGGATAATTAAAAATGATTGCAGAATATTGAAAAGATACACTTGTATAACTTCGTAAGCCCATAATCATAGATAAATACATGATTAACAAGGCAAACAGTTTTATAACTAACTTAATCAATAAGCATAGATGTAGTAAATTGCTATTAATTGTTCCAAGTGTGGTAACTGTTAGGTGTCAACCGTCTCGAGTGGCGACCGTTGGCGCTAGGTCGGTCGCCGGTTGCGGGTCGCACGCACACCGTTTCGAAACGGAAAGCGCAGCTGCCAATGTTTGTCGGTTGGAGGCAGAATGGAGCTTTGCCGTTGCCCTTTTTAATAAAATTTCATAGAATAACTTGACGTACGAGACGAAGTGCTCGGTGTTGCTGTCTTAAAAATAGTAATTTATTTTATTACACGTTCAACTGTAATGAAACGCTCAATGCATCGACTAATGATGAATATTAATAAGCTTTTTACCGTAGTTAATTAATTTTGTCTCGGTGTATCGTTAACTGGATAAAACTCGAAACAGATTTTGGAACGGTTAACAGTAACATGTGTTTGAAGTAACGTATGTTCATAAACAAGAGCGGTAACGACTGTCAAGTGTGTGTTATATAATTTTTTATCGATAAAATATAAATAAATAGTATCATCGACAAATTTAGACAACGCTTATTACTTCTTCAAAGATGTATAATATGAAATAGATATTTACAATGGAGCTTTAGTATAAATACCTGACAGTCTGTATGTATGTCGAGTACCTCTATAGGTATTTGCCACATGCTGCACCTGCCTGAGGTTTTATTTTTGTTATTTTAAAGCGCTCATGCGACAGTCACCCATTAAAATCGATTGAACAGGAATCCAATAAATAGTTTCGTTAAACCTGTAATACGAATGCCATTCAACGCAAATTTGAAAAAAAGTTCGTTAATCAAATGTGATTACGATTACAATACTAACTCCGTAAGGTTATAAAAATAACTGAATGGCACTGCAATGTTCAGTGTTGTCAGTCAAAATAATGCAGTTAATTAAACGTTTTCTTCTATCTATTACACTACTTCACACCGCTTGAGTGTTTCCCTGTTAACTGAGCAGTTGATAATGTAACAATTGTTAAGCTATCTATAATAATGTGAATGTGAAGACGGTTGAGGGCAGGTGGCGCGCGCGCCGGTCGCAAGACGGTTGGCAGATGGCAACCCCAGCGATAACTTCGAGAATTTGTAAACGACCAATTTATTATAACGTTCCCTAACTGATACTAACAATGAAGTTACTTTTTTTTACAGCATTAATGAGAGTGACTTATTTTAAAAGGGGTTTTAAATGTTGGATATTTAATTCACTTCGAGGTTTGTCCTTGAAAGGACTCATGTTAGGAAATTACGTCATTTTAATGTTACGGTGTCCTCGGGCACGGAACTTACACAGCTGTGTGAAGGTTGTAGTAAAAGACGAGTAATTTTTTTTGGCCAAATATAATAATTTTCTTTGCTGCTCATTCGTCATCAAGTCATCAATATAACAATTCAATAATGAATTTGCTAGTAGCTATGTATACAGAAGCTTTATGTTAATCATCAGTACACTAATCATGGAAGGAACATGTTCGTAACGCACATGTGGTGTTGCTAGGTAGGACGGAACAATTCTTCATGGCGACAATATTTCGCACATCTGCGCTCCACGGACTTTGACTCCAAGACATTAACATCATATCCTGTCATTAAACCTTCGAGAGAAAAACTTACGCTCCATTTTTTTCCCAACAATAATGTAGTCCGCAACAAATAAATTAATCTCGGACAGAAATTGCTATTGCATAGTTCTCTTGGAAAATAACCGCGAACGTGTAAAGCGGAATAATGAAAGATGCCCGCGGGATGGCCGCTTATTACTAGCCCTGGATGAAGAGTAAATCGAAATGGGAGTGAGTCTAATTCGCGGCGCCGGCTGACAGCGCGAGATGGATTGTTGTCAACATTAGTGCGGGAGCATATCGACTTGTCGCTCTATAACATTGCCCCCACCGACCACTAATCCGTGATGACATAATTTACAGCTCCACCGAACTAAATTAGAACCAATAGCTCATAAAATAAGAGCCCATTTCACTCTGCAACGTCATGTCGTTGTGGCTTTATGTCCCGACAACAGCCACTCTCGTCCAAGAGTACATGTTGCGAGACGTCTGACATTCGATTTCAAGCTCAGAAACAAAACAGCTCAAGGTCCACAATTAAACGCAGTAGTGGTTTTCGCGCCGGATTACGGGCTTATTCGTGCTGCCGCGGCAATTAGGAAGTCATTCATTAGGGTCCCTAAGTTTTGCAGACGTGGGGGTGCCGTCGCACCGTGACGTCACACTGTTCTTTCGCAACGCGCTACGATTCCAAATGATTTCTAGTTCACTGCGCCTCGCCGCTGGTTAGTGCTCCGCTCCGAAAACAAAAAGTAACCATGTTTAAGAATGCTGTTGGTGCGACGTGCGCAATACAAACAGGAGCGAGTTAGTTCGGGCTCGGCTCCTTCTTCCCGCGGCGCGGCCATGGCGCCACTTCGAGCGACAAGGACGGAGAAATGCACCTTAAAATAACCCTCAAATTCGACGTAGTAGATACACAACTCATACAACCGTAGATTTCATTTCCGAATGCACGATAAGGATGCAAGATGTGGTTAGCGGCGGCCCAGAATGCATCTGTCAAGTTACACAAAAAATGGGGCCCTGGAATTTCGGGACGTCTTGGCAACGGAGGGACACATGCTTGTTTATTTTTTACCGCCAGAGTAGGTTTCATTCAAAAACTGTCTACGGATAGAGGATTTGTGTAATCTTGTTATAGCAATATCAGTCAGCCCGTTAACAACCAATTTAGCGAGTTTTATAGTGTATTAAGATCGAAGCTGACGTTTACGACTGTCAAATACAATTTAAATCATTTTGTTTGATTATTGTGCGAGGTTCAAAAAAGAAGTAACAAATCGAATTGAATCTCGAGTATTGTCTGTGTTGCGGTGGACAACATAATTTCTAACTCATTATAAGAATGATTCCTTAGATGCAACAGCAACAGTCGTGCGTGGGAAACCCATAATTTAAGTGGTAGCTATCAGTTTCGCTTTTAGCGTCCCATTTCCGCTTGGCGTAGCGCTAGTACAAGACAGCGGCTCGGTTCGCGTCCACCAGGCGTGCAGCAGAGTGCAGGAGCCGAAGCCTTGACCCTGACTGCGGTGGCGTCGACCGGAACGCACGCCGAGCCACATTGCGAATCTTGCCGATTGGCGTTCACTGCCTAGGCGATGTTGCGATCTTAGTACATTCCGCTCACACGTGTGCTTTACGAGATTGTTTTCTCTTTCGTTTATATTCGAAAATTACATGATTAAGTTAAATACAGTGCATCTATTTTCAATAGCATGCGTTGTTGTTTATATTTATTATGTTTATGAATTTTAAATAAATTCAGATATGAAATTATTTAGGACAAGCCTCGCCACCTTGGTACAAATATAGGTATATTTATATTTAACAACGTCTACGTGTGATATAGTTATATATTATATATAATAAGTAGGTACCTAGGTACGACGAAACGGCGGTCGGTAATAACGCCAAAATCGAGAGTTATTGTTAAGAAAAGCCAAGTATCTTGAGGAGTAAACAGACCGGGAGAGGGATACTCACTGTAGACAGTCATTGATGTCAAACCGGTTATAGCGACTCGTCATCTAGAACCGGCTTGTGACGGACAGGGATGAATTACTCACCGAAACGCTTCGGTTCGGGGACTCGGGAACTGGCACTGAGCGTGCCGAACATAGCTCGCATGCCATGCCTAATAAATACTACGGCCAATAAGCTGGTACCTAGCTATATTATATATTTTATGAATATCAATAGTTGAAGATCTTGTTAAAATAGATATGAGATTAAAAGTTATTTACATAAAACTCTTAAAAGTAAATCCACTATCATAAAGTATCGATCGTGTAAATAAAGCTGCGACAAACGGACAGCTCACCTATAAATTTACATCGGATTCACAGATGCAAAAACATTGTTCGACGCGCCACTACAAATCAAAACAACAGACGCGCCGACAGGAGGTCCGATCGACATCGACATCGAGACAATCATCGACAATCGTATCGATAGTCGACGCGGGTCCGACACGAGTCGACAACCGGACGTGACGTCACGCCGATCGTGCGTAAACGCGAGAATTTTAAACAACCTCCTTTTGGTATATTGCGTTGTCTTGAACAGATGTCATTGGTACAAACAATGATGTCTCACTCTTTGACATTTTATTACTATGACTATAAGGTCCAAAATAATATAAAAAATCCTATCAAAGGATACTTATTTAATATTCACACCGTATGAAAAGTGTGTTGTTAAAAGGTCGAATTAGGTTTTGACACGAATTTACAACAGACAATAGTATATAAGTGGGGATCCATGGAATTCTATTTTTGCCTTCTTTTGTTCTACTATTTTTTTATAATATATTTTTGGCATGTAACATGTTAGGCCGTTTGTACGCGGCTAGAAGATTTAAATAAGTATTTTGGATAAATCACACTCGATGACAAAGGAGCTATCAAAAAATAAATGAACGAATCTACGGCCCGGAAATACGATAAAAGCTTTGAAAAAAGATAGTGCCTTGCTTCCTCTGACTCGTCTTGGCGGGGGAACTACCGTGCTTCCAGATATTTATATTACATTAAGAAAAAAAAAACATTCAAACTACACTTGCAGCCTTGAAACAACATAATTTACAAAATTTATAACGCAAAGTATGGATATTTGAAATAAGAATGACACAAACCACTTTTTAAGAGACGGCCGAGCTGGCAAAGGGAGCCAACCTACTCCAAAACACAACAGCCTAATCCAGACATAAATAAACAAAAAAAATTCAATGAGACATGAAAAGTACAGGTAAGTTTAAAAAAAGTTTCTCAAACTTGTGCTTTGTATAGGACCCCTTCATAAAAATCCTCCATGCGGAATAATTTTTGCGAGAATGCGTCAGTATTGAATTACTGACTATTGTGGCATCGGGTATTAAAAAATATAAGCATCTCTTCAGAAAATACCATATTTTTTGTATCTGCAAAACCATTCCATCAGAATGGTTTCATCTCGAACATGAATCACGGTAGGATTATCTTAAACCATAACCAAACTTTGGAGGAAAAAGGGGAAAATGCCATAACAAGGTAAAAATAATGATACTGTATCTATTTATTGTGATAAGATAAGAACAGGAACTAAAACGCTTTACAAGATATTATATTTTCAGTAATATAAGAGGTGAGGTTACCAGAGACCCAAACCCTTTTAAAAGGCGGGAAACGCACTTGTGACTTCTCTGATGTTGCGGGTGTCCATGGGCGGCGGTTTTCGCTTACCATCAGGTGATCCGTCTGCTCGTTTGCTCCTCTATCCCCTAAAAAAAATACGATTTGTTTTCCAAAACAAAAAGAAGTTGATGAGTTTCGTCAATGTTAAGATAGATAAAGGTGTGATATTATGTGGTTGTACATATGCTATTATAAAAATAATTTTAAAAACTCCAGGACGACTTGAAATTCAACTTAAAAATCATTTCTTAACGTGTTTCTAAAGCTACTGCAGATACTTATGACGCTTTTAATTCAATTTTATCACAGTGTACCTACCAAAGGAATCAGAACGTAACGCCCTAAACAGTTTCGAAACAGACGACCCACCTTATCACATTTAAGCTTACGGCGATACGTAACACTTACACGAAGATAATTGTACCTATCCTTCGATTCAAAATGCAGCAGTTACTAGGTATTGTTTTAATCAATTTAAAATATTGAATATATTGCTTCATAGCCTATAGTCATGTATGCCAATGTTTCCAAGGTATGCCAAAACTTGCTCCTTGAGAACAAGATTAGTAAGTCCGATTCCTATGGAATACCTGGAATTATGGCTGGGATACAAAAGTATTCTTTCACAAAACAGGTCACGTTCACCTACAAAATGATTGTTGAAGTTACCAAATCCTTCTTGCTCTTAAGTCCAATACTAAAGTCTTGCATTACCAATCAGTTGAAAAAAAACATAAAGATCTTCATCGGAAAATATCGGGCGCAATCTAGTTTACTGTTTCCTTTCCCTTTCCATTTACCGTCGATATGAAGAAGCAGTCAGCTTATCCCCAGGTAAATGTAAGCCCTAAAGTCAACACGTACCCCTAGCTAACAACAAAATGGAGGCAGCAAGGTGAACCGTGCGAAATTCTTCAATCCGTACCTTATAAGACGGCCGTAGTTCGACAGAGTTGTAACTGAGGCAGCTGCTTTTTGCTTTGTTTTACAAGCTCCTTAGTCTGGAAATGCAAGGGACCTCTACACATCCACCTACCTATACCAACATTATTGTTTCATTCTACAGCTATGGGAAAGGTTTCCGAGCGAAACGGCCACTATTAAACAGGTCGGATCGAAATAGGTACCAGTTTTTGTATTAACACGATATTATTATTGTTTAGTTTTTGAACTTTTGTGTTTATCTTGTGTGTATGCTGCAGGGCATGTTTAGAGACTCATTTTCAAAGGCGAATGTTTAATAATATAATTGACCTTCTTAACTTTCAAATGTTTTTTGTTCTTATAGTATAAATAAATACCTACCTACCTATACATATCTTTTTTATCTAACCTGTAAGTACGATTTTAACTTATCACAAGCGGAGCTTTTAATTTTCAGACTTTTTAATGAATTGGCTAATAATGGACTGCCTCATAACAATTTAAAAATTCAGTGATTGAAATGTATGCCCACAGACCAGTGAATGTGATTAATTCGTTAATTTTTATTAGTTTTTTGTACTCGTTTTTGAAAAGTATCTGCTTAATTACTTAGGGCCACTTGCACCAACTTCATAAGTATGTTTAAATTGTATTTAAACAAAATGACAATGAAAAATTGTGTTTAAATACAAATTGAACATATTTAAGAAGTTGGTGCAAGTGAACTTAAAATATCATAGAATTAATAATCAAACGAAACAATTTTAAACAGAGGTAGCAGGACAACATAACTAAGAAGAGATCCAGTTATCTCCAGACAGATCTTTAAATCATTATGCAGTAGCGGTCGAGTGACAATTATGAAGCGCGTTGTTCGGTTGAAAAGGTGAATTCTTGTTATAAATTAACAACATACCTACTAATGATATTAATATTTTAATTAAGACAATTTTAAAAATATTGTTAGGTATGTATGTAAAAAAAAAACTTGTCTTTTCATTATTGTAACTGATAGTTACCTAACCTCCGTTATGATTTAGGACGTAGGCCCTGCCCTTCTTTTGGTTTTTTTTATACCTAATTATTTATTATAGTAATAAACGAGATAGGTAATAACAAATAGGCTTTGTCAGTATTAAACTAAGCTTAGCTTCACAAGGTTGATAATTACAGATAGGTGATAGGTATAATCGATTGATGACTTAAGTATTTTGTATATTTGTATTCTTGCATCATGTCTAAAATATCTTCATAAGTACCTACCTACCTACATAATTAAAGTCGAGGAAAGTTTTTCTATTTAGGTACTTATGCATAGATACACATTAGTGCATTTAAATGCCTCTACTATCCGGTCAAACTTGTTTGGATTGTGGTAGGTTAGTTATCAGTCTTTATAATTAACGGAATTAAACACCTACTCCTAGATAAATATTTTTGCGTGAATATTTTACCGAATAGGTAGGTAGGTTATCTATGCAGCAATGCTATGTAAGAATGTACATATAGGTATTTAGTTACCAACTTACTATTTAAAATATGGATAGTAAATTAATCAAGCGCATAATACTTACGACGATTTTAACAAATACAGCACAACGTCTATGGTACACAATTAGGTGAGGTAGGTAGGTATAGGTAGGTAGCAAGCACTAAATTTGACTTAGTGTATAAACAAAGTGGGGTCACGCTTACATATAATACCTACCTACCTACTTAGGTGTTCAATACGAAAATAATAGTAGGTAACAACTACCTACCAAATTACTTTATAATCTGTCTACCTACATCGAGAAGGGGTGGGTAGGTACCTACCTACATAAAAAAACGAGGGAGAAACGAATTTCAAGTGATCAACATTTCTTGACCACAGACAGATCTACCTGCCGTCAAAGATGATTTGCCAAGATAGGTATCAAAGAATAGATAATTAATTTCTTACGCAGACGGCGCGTAGATTTGAAATATTTGTGCCAGATAAGGGCTGCCGGTACCGCTTTGTCGGTACTTTTTTGCCCATCCCTTACAAAAACGAAAACCAACCCCTGGGTACGATTTTTTGCCCAAATGTACCTTTTAATTAGGGCCAACGAATAGTTTTTTCGCCTTCCAAACTCAATTTGGACGACTATACCGAGAAATTAGATCGAATTCAGAGATGTACGATAATGATTATTGTGGGTAGATTACGATTATGTAGCAATTAAATTAATTTTACATGTGAAATGGTAGAAGAGAAATAATTAAGTAGGTAGGTACCTACCTATATAGACATTGGTATTTTTTGTATCAGGTAGGCGGTTTCAACCTAACACAAACAAAATTTTCAGGTAGGTAGGTAGATTCATTGCAATTTTATTGACTTAAATCGTATAAGAAAATTGCAGGGTTAGTTAATACCTATTTACTTTAAATAAGTAGGTAGGTAACTAAACTTATTTCTATTTAAATCGACTTCGATATCTACTTAAGTAAGCATTATGTTATTAAAAGATAAAGGGGTATGGCATGAGTGCAGCCGCACCGAGCTTTCAGTGTCAGCGGAGATTAGTCTGACTCGCAGTTCTTGAAGTAGGTACGTAGGTATCTACTACGGCTAGAGGACAGGCGATGTGTTTACGTATCTACACACAACACCTCTACAATACGATGCGGCCATCGGATAAAGCGTAACAACAAAATATTACGAGGGTAAACAAACAAAAACAATGCAAATTTTTGCCGGTCGGCGAATATTGTCGCGGAATCCTGTCACTAGGTGTTGGTTGTGATCGAACATAACCTAAAAGCGGCCGGTGGCACGTGCGCCCTTATATAAGGGTGCGCTGTCCACCCCGAGTGACGTGACACCGAATAACCTCTACAGCTGTTCGGCGTGGCCGGGGTGCCGGGCGCCGGCGCCCGCGACTACCATGCGGGGAGACAACGTGCAGCAGTACCTTGGCGGCCGACGATCTCGGCGACGTGCTCGGAGGACGGCACCGGTACACACTCCGTCATGTTCTGCGATTTCTTGGCGCGGTCCTCCGGCGGCGGCGCGAAGCCAAGCGGGCTCGCCAGCGAGTTGGACGTCGGCAGAGACTCCCCCAGGCCCAGCATGCTCAGCTCCAGCGCCAGTTGGAACGCGCGCTGGTCTTCCACCAGCCCCCCGCCGCCACCCAAATCTCCGAACAGGCTAGACGGCATTTCCACTTGAGAAGCTATTTTTACGGTTTACTGAGAGGTCACCCTCTCTGTCACTGGTAAGATAAAAATTGGGGTGCGTTCGATCGTTTCAAACGCCGCGTTTTGTCAAGGAAGACGCACGTGTGTTTAGCGCGCGGCGCGGCGATGAACTGAGTTGCCGGCCGGCGAGCGCACGCGCCCAGCGCGCAGCCGCGGGGTGGCGGGCGGCGCGGGGTGGCACCGGCGGCCGGGGTGGGGCGGGGCGCGGGGCGACTGCAGCCAGGGCGGGATGCGTCGCAGCTTCCGCCCGCCCTGGCGGTACCTACACACTACACCGGCTTGTCCGTACTTTAACACCTTGCCGCGCGCTCCCAGCTAATTATTTCGATATCACGTTTTATGCTGTTGGTGGACGACGATGATAACAGCCGTAAAAATTACCTTGATTTATGAGGAAGTGGGGCTTTTGAAGTTTGTTACGTACACTTCTACTAGTAATTTTACTGGAGATTAAACAGAGGAATGATTTAGTATGTAGTCTAGTACTAGTCGCAAACTTTATAAAATGACAACAAACAAAACTATAGCAGTAGTTCAAGACACATTCTAATAAAACACTACCCATGCAAAAAAAATTTTACAAACAAATTTATTTCAATAACTAGACATTCGCGCATTCAAGCATTGTCACATAGAAATGTGTCTTCTAAGGATCGTAAATTCGTATCAAGTTTTATAATGAATCCACGTGATATCGCAAACCTACTTAGTTATTATTAAAAAGTAATGTTTTCTTATGTAATTAGTAAATAAACAGAAAATAAAACAAAAGAGAAATTAAGTAGGTAAAAAAATGTTAATTTAAACATGTTATACGACTGCAATTATGATATCTTAGGTACCTTACCTTACGTATCGTATAAAAGTAAGTTTATAACAATCCGGCTGAAATTAAAGATTTTTCTCGTAATGTATCATTTGACAAGTACGTGATGTATGTTATCGCTCACGCTCTACGTGATCATAATTATAGGGAGTGGTGAAAGACTGATAGTACATTTTTACAAACCTTTGGGGAATCACAAATGTGATTATATAAAATTAATAAAAAATGTAAATAAGGTAAAAAAAACCCGCAGCATCACCTTACAAAACGTAGATAACAGGATACCAAGTTTCAAATTGATCAGACTTGTGCAAGTTGCTCACATCCCTTATTGAAATAGAAAAGAGCTGATGATATTCAAACGGCTGGCCAGAATCCAGATTTTTTAAAATTAATAGCTAAGAACCTTCACGATCAAGTCACCTTCAAACTAAAGAAACGGAATCAAAATCGGTCCATTCATTTGGGAGCTACGATGCAGAATACAGACAAAAATAACACCCCTCTTTTTGGCGTCGGGGACTAACAAGTAAGTATTTTGAGTACTCCTAGATACTTTAGATGGCAGAATTGTACTGCTTGGGTTTTTTGGGATGGTATTACCACATTGCTAAATAATCTCTTGCAAAACAATATTGATATTGTGTTCCGATTTGAAGGGCAATATAGCCACAGCCAGTAACATTAGTGGCTATATGAGACAACAGCTCTGGTCTCAAGGCAACGCGCTAGTGATGCTACCGAGTGTTGTAAGACTGCCGATGCCTGTGCCACCAGGCGGCCCGTATGCTTGTTGTTCATCGTATTCAAATTAAAAAAAACACTTTTTTATGTACACCGTCATCTACCAAGAAAATGCAGCTTTACATTAATTAATAGGCAACTTCCTTTGTTGCTGATTAAATTACAAGTACCTACAATCAGTTATCGGCATTCAGCTACATCAAAGTAATGTTTTCTTATCAAAGTCAGTGAGAAGTGTTTATCAATGGCGGGACACGAAATTCGAGGAACGTGGCCGCTGGCCATCTGACCTCACCTCCAGTCGGCGTCCGGTTAAACAATACGTCATCTTATTATTAGAATTAATTGTGTACATCCTCTGCATTTATGATGGCCTGGTAGAATGTCTATTAAGTTTTTTTTACTTATAATTTCTTTCGTTGAGAGAGGTGTCGAAGTCAACAATAATGGTCCCGAGCGCAACTGATGCGGCCTGAGGTCAGAGGTCTTTACTTCGAGTCCCAGGTCGACCAAACTAGGTATGATTACGTTTTTCTAAAAATGTTTAGTCGCAGTTTGTAGTTTTGATTTGCGCCCGGCTAGTGGCAATAGGTTCGCTTAAATAAATCAATGATTTATCTCTACTACCTATTATAAAACTGTAAAAAAGCTGTATGTACATTGAAGATATTAAAAAAAAAACAAGTGGGTTAGAGAACAGGTTAGAATATATAAATAAACAGCGTCTCCGAACCCAAAAATGGGATTTTTAAAATGATTGTCTGTTTGTTACGGGTTGGAGCAAAAACTACTGAATCTGTTAGAAAGTATATGCTCCAACTTAAAAACTGGTGAACTTCTTATCTCAATAAATTCCTGAGATTCAGCTTGACCTCTCTGATGTATAAAGACTCATACAAAGAAGAGCTCATCATTGCTGTATTTTAGTTAAATATTTTATTGGGTTCCATTGTTAATCTCAAAATAGCTTCAGGCGAGCAAAGCCGCGGGCAGAAGCTAGTTATTAATAATTGTGAAATTAGATCATTGGTTGAAAATTCTATAACATATTATCAAAAATACTACACCTAAATGAGCTTTTGATTCTAGCCCTGTATCAGCAATCTAATCTGAAACGCATGGTCAGTAGACTTAACAATGCATTGTTCGAAATCTTTTACAGTAGCTAGGTAAAATCAGGAGGAACTTATTATAATGTGAACTAGTCATTTACTTTACTTTTCTCAACTAAGTTCATTTCCCAAAAAATAAGTTCCTTGCGAAGTACCTATGTGCGTTGTAACACGAAATGACAAATTACGGAACAGGATGACTAAACAATGTTGGGGACTGAAAGACGATGTATGACTATTGAGAAATGAAATGAAATGAAATGAAATGATATTTATTTCTGTAAGTAGATCATTAGAGACACTTTTACAAGTCAATGTTTTGTTTTTTTTTTATAGCTAGATGGCTTCGGCATTTCCTAACTGACGACCTCTGAGAAGAAACGCCGAAACAAACTCAGAGAATCATGGTCTCTTTTAAAGTCCAGACATAAAATAATGCAAATAATGTGAGTGGGACAATGCAGGGCAATGTCTGAAATGGCCTTTTGAGGAAAGAACCATAGCAGCTTTAGAGATGGTTTGGACACGTTGGGAGAACCTTCACACCTTAATTAAATATATGCGTGTAACTTATTTTACAAACGGCCCCACGGTAAAGTGTCAATATGAAATTGATAGAATTAATTACATAACGAAACCACAATGTTGACCGTTGTGAACAAAAAACAATTCTACAGCTTTTTAGCTATTTCCGGATGACCTAGAATGACTGGCGAGTGACGGAAGACAGGTCAAGGCAGTACATACACCAAGTTTTTGTTGAGGCCGCCAATTAGTTTATGACTATTTGGTTTTATTAGAATTATGGTCTTGATAGGTTACAAATATGGAAGTATTTTTTATATGGGATACGTCGACTACGACTAAAAAGTCTCGGTGGTTATTTCCTATGTACAGATATCAGCCAGTTATAATTTACTTATCACAGCACAATTTTATGCTAAATACATTATTCATTTGACTAGAATCGATAGGATTCGTCCAAGAAGTAAGTTAGCAAGAAGGCAGACGCTAGACAGAGCGTCTAGTTGCCTATTTTTGGCGCGCTCGCCGCTGTCACAGATAAAATATTGATAACACTGATTTCTCTCACTATTCGAATTGGAGAGGGGCTCGTAGCTTAGTAATAACTAAGCTGGTCAACTGATCTGCAAGGTTAAGCTGCGCTCACTGCGCTCAGTGTGTGGATGGGTGACCATTCTTAACACATCGAGATCCCTCCGTACCTCGTAGAGCAGGTAAAGGTCAGTCCCGGTTGTCATACGAACATCTATGACAATTGTTAGTAGAAGTCAGAAAGCCCAAAAAAACCTGAACACATTATCCTCCGAATAGCAGTAATTGGGTGGCGGAGGTCTGGTGGCAGTCGCTTCGTGTAAAATACTGAATATTCAGCCGCATTTGGGTAGACTGTAAGCCGACGCCAACATAGTTGGGAACTAGCTTGGAGGATGACTCGAGATGGATTATGGAGACCCTAGCTGCTGAGAATTTCATAGAAAAACCCTAGAAAACTGCTCGATTTCGGAATTGAACACAGGACCTCTAGCGTAGCAGCCGCGCTTAGGACGACTAAACTAATGAGGCAGTTATATATTTTATATAGTTAATTATCCTATAAATTCTAGTGAAGGAAAAATTCGACCTGCGGTCAGGATTCGAACCTGCGTCTTCTGGTTAGGTTACACCACACGCTGGCGTCACCTTTAAGACGTAAACTCAGAAGGTAATTCGTAATAATTAGATATTCATAAACGTGTTCACTGGGTTCTGAACATTTTCAACAAATAACGAGTGTAACACACAAAATATTGAATTACTGTAATCAAAATCAGATTTTACAATGGAAACGCCCTATGAATTCCATTTTTAAATATATTCGTTCATTTTGAACTGGAAAATAGCCGACTACCTTCCCTCCAAATGTTGTGACCTCCTAAAACGGTACCTCTGTTACATGATATGCGAAAATAGTCTTTCTGATCAAAGACTTAGGTTCGAACGTTCGTTTGAAGCAATGAAAGTAGGTCGACAGGGGTTAATGGCCGGGCCTCCAAATAAAGGGTAGTTGTCGATATTCAAAAGTTCATTCTATAATAAGCCTATCGTGTTATATTTCTGTAACTCCCTGTGTTTTTGTACCAGTATTTTTTTTGTTAAGGTAAAATGCAAATTATGATGAGTTTTGCTGTCACGAAAATAAAAATACTCCCCCAAAAAACGAGGCTACTGACATGGCAATACTTACAGTGGCATCGACACCGTCCCTGCCAAACATATTAGTGCCCACTAGCACCAACTACTTACATGTGTTTAAATTGTAATTAAACACGAAATTTCTATGAAAAATTGTGTTTAAATTCAATTTAAACATATTTAAAAAGTTGGTGCAAGTGGGCCTAGGACTATTATGATGGTGTTATCATATAAAAAAAATGGTAGATTTTGGGGTAATTGCAGCAATTGAGGCGCGACAATTTTTTTTATCAAAGCTTCCTAGCAATGTGGGTCGCACATTACTAGTATTCTTGTTAACCCCTCGTGCTAAGCTGAATACTTGATTTATGAGTGGGTTCACGTCGATAATGCAGTGCGTCAGTTTCGAACCGGCAACCATGTGATCGCAAGTCTGCCAAGCTATAGGCTACCGCCACCGCTTAGATTGTAAATTTTGAACTTCATAATTATATTATACTTTCATGATTATTTAATGTTTCTTATTTTATACCTGATACCTATACGCCTCTCTCCGTATGTATATTTGGGTGAGTTCACCGTTTAATCAATTTACTTGAATATTTTCTCATGGACGGGTGTTTATAAAGACGAGTAAGATCAGTGATGTATGTTGGTATAGGTTTATCTATTCTTTGGTGAATATTATACATAATGTGAACTCAAGCTTATAAAGCCGGAGGATTTCTCTTCAATACATGCATTCACTTAAACGGTGGCGCGATTCGGGTGACCATGCACTTTGGCGTAGGACATTTATTTATAACTATGGAGCTGTTTCTATTCGTGTTCATCTAATTTCTCAAAATCCTTCCTTAAATCCTGTATACAATAAGAAACCAATACTTGCTCGCCTACCTTCAAGTTTATAGGCCTTATATTTTTTTTAGCTTTTGTTATTAGAGAGCTCGGTACTTATTTGGTTTTTACATACAAAAATTTTACTGGCAGTGTATGGATATTGAATATTAATATGAAAAAATTAAACTGGCTTAATAGTTTAGTGGTCCTAAGCGTGAAGCTACGCTATAGCTCGATGTCCTCGGTTCGATTTCCAGGTAGAGTAATGTCATTGGATTTTTCTATGAAATTGTCAGCATTTGTGGCCGATTAATGGCAATAGGGTTGCCCCTTATTACATGGTACCTAAATAAACTGGCGAACTGTGAGTCTAGATTAGCGAGTACACCTAATCACCTAATACAGGCGTTATGGAAATGAATAACATAACAATGAAATAATAAAATCTCACTGGAGACCTGGCCCTCTGACCTGAACTTCACCCACAGTCTGTGGATGAACTAATTATATAAGAGATTTCTAAGTCTTTACATCTTTTTGAATAAGTAAATCACTGCTAATGTAAAAAGTAACAGCTCAACTTGGAGACTTCCTGAACCCGTTGCGCAAATCGATCACACGTCAACCGTGAGAACTATCCTTATTACTCCCGTTTACATCGTCACCCTAAGTCTGCTGTACCGTCTCAAGTTCAAGAATAAGTACACTGCGAGACAACAATGAGTATAAGCAGGTAGTGATTTTTTTAGCAGGAGGCCCTTTTCAGACCATCTGCTCATAATACGCCGGATAGCAGATGCGAGACGGGCCTTTTGTACGTAAGTGTACTGTTTTTTTTTTCGCCTGTTACACACTTCTTTGGATGTCGTTCGATGTTCAAGATAAAAACGGATGCGTCGACGCTCGAAGAGACGTATGAAGAATCGATTTTTGAATATTGCGTACAGTATCCGGTTTTCGTTTCCGCTTTTTCTGTCTCGCCTGACTATTGTTTGGCATAGACTAAATTACGGATCGGAGTGTTTTCAATAGTTTGAATCTATTTAAAAGCCAGTTATTGTATTCTGCTCTGTTAAAGCAACAAAGTATACCGCCCTTCCGATCTAAGCTTTGATAACAGTTCTTCATTTATTACTATTATAATTTTAGGTTTTTTTACACGAAGAAACGTTTATTTTTTAAGCGCCTAGCTTCTGCCTGCGACTTTGTCTACGTGGAGTTCAGAAATGGGTTTGACTTGGATAAAAAGTATATGCTTATGTGTTATTCGAGACTATAATCTATCTCTGTGCGAAATTTTATTCACATCCGTTCAGCCGTTGGGCCGTGAAAGAGTAACAAACATAAATATATCCATACATCCTCACAAACTTTCACATTTATATATAAATATTAGTAGGATAGGTAACGTTACAATTACATAAGGTACTACCTACTGTCACAATTTTAACATTTGAATTTTTGCGCAGATGTTCAAGCAAAATGTGTTTGTTCTAATTCAAGCCTAAAAGGATCGTCGAGGGCAATAGGTGGTTGAAACAAATTAGAACCCATTATACTTCTTAATTCAAATAATTTGTATTATATAATTACTGGCCTTGTAAAGATTTCTAGCTCTGCCCGCGGCTTCGCTCACGTGAAGCTCAATAACCAACAGTGATGATCTCTTCTTTGTATGGATCGCTATACATTAGAGAGGTCAAGCTGTTTCATAGGTTCCGTTTAATTATTTGAGATAAGAAGCATACCAGTTTTTAAGTTGGAGCACATACTTTCTAACAGTGATGACAAAATTAAAATCTATTCAGTAGTTTTTGCGCCAACCTGTAACAAACAGACAAGAATTTTAAAAATCACATTTTTGGGTTCGGAGACGTTTATATAGCCTAACCCACTTGTTTTTTTTTATATCTTCAATGTACAGACACAGCTTTATTACAATTTTATAATAGTAGAGACAAGAACAATATTGTAACAACTCTTCATAATTTCTAGAATGATAATAACTATGTTTTTTTGCAGCAAATTTCAACCAGTCTTTCTGTTTTGAAATCTTTAGAATATCATCCGGGCGTGCACTTTTAATCCTTTGGTTGTTCACAAAATAGTGCAAGATGCAATATGCAGCTCTTACCTGAGCCGAGTTCTTGTATCTACCTACATTGTTGTTATTTTTTTAGGCAAATACAATTTCTTTTGGAATAAAACTCAGAATTATGAACTCTGTTGAATTGAATGTTAAGTTTAAGTCTCATATGTAGGTACTACATAAATTATGTTAAGATGTGAAATTTATGAATTTCTTCTCCAATTTGATGGCTCGTGCTTATCGTGTTGTGGGTTCAACCTAGATTCGAACTCGAACCACCGTGCAGCGTGGGCCTGCGCTCTAACCACTTATCTATTTATTAGAGTAATCTGATTGCTAATTTTATTGCTACACATTTAAAATCAACTCGTTCAGTAATTTATGTTAAAAAAATCATATCTTCGGCTTACTATATTTAAGGGCTGGTTTCTTGGCGAAGGGTCGCACGCAACCCTCGATCAGGGCAGGCAGCAGCTGGTCGCGGTCATCGACCTCGTTATGCCGACCGGACGGAAAAATAGGCAATTTTTCTTGTTCGCAAACTTTGATTTATTAGGAGAGCAGAAAATGAAGAGAGTTATATGTAGACATTTACAAGAAAAATATTTTTAGATTAAAATGAACAAAATAATAATCAAATTCGTCATAGCAACGCATATGCATTGAAGAAACCTTTTCTTCTTGGAGCAATACGTCTGCCGGTGTACCACAGGGTGGCGTTCTATCTCCTTTACTCTTCGCAGTTTTTATAAACTCCATTTCCGAACGACTACTTTCTTCCTACCATCTTTATGCTGATGATCTGCAGATTTACTGCCGGGCTCCCCTAGGAAATTTGTCGCAAGCGGTTGACACTATAAATAAAGACCTGGCTTGTATCGGCGACTGGAGCAGGAGGCATGGACTTGTGGTTAACCCCACAAAGACTCAGGTTATTGTGGTGGGCGGCTCCAGAACAGTTTCTCGAATTGACTGGTCAACTCTTCCCCAAGTCTCTTTTCACAATACTGTAATCCCTTATAGTGATAAAGTTAAGAACTTGGGGATTTATATTGATAAGCATTTTTCCTGGACTGCTCAATTACAGGAAGTTAGTCGCAAGCTGTATGCAGCTGCTGCGAGTCTAAAAAGGCTCCGCAACTTTCTGCCTATTACAACCAAAGTTGCACTTGCTCAATCTCTCCTTCTTCCCATCCTTGATTATGCCGATGTCAGCTATCTTGACCTTACAGAAGAGCAACTCGATAAGCTTGAGCGCCTTCAAAATTTTTGCATAAGGTTCATATTTGGTTTACGCAAATATGACCATGTTTCAGAATTCCGCGTTAAGCTCAAGTGGTTGCCAATTCGCCTTCGCCGGAATGCTCATATTCTTTCTCTACTTTACAATGTGCTGTTTCTACCTTTTACTCCCTTATATCTTAAGAAACGTTTCGACTTCCTTGGTGATACCCACACCCTATTCTTACGGTCATCGGATAACTTGAGACTCAAGATACCAATGCACTCCACAACTTTCTACGACAAATCTTTCTCAGTGCAGGCTGCGCGTTTGTGGAATGCGTTGCCTGTATCAATTAGACATGCGCAATCACTGCCATTATTTAAAAGACTTGTGAAGGATCATTACTTGTCGCTTTAACCTTCGTCATCATCGTTGTTATTCGTGGTTATAATTTATATTTATATATGTATAAATATATTTAGATATTATATATGAGTGTATATATTATAATATGTAGGTATATGTTGTATATATTTAAAATATAGTAGTAGTAGTATTTATTATTATCTATATATTGTATAGTATTATTATAATTTTTCAATAGTTGCACCATTAACGACCCCATTTATTTTTGTACCGTTATGTCCATCCTAAGGTTGCCTGGAAGAAATCGCAGTCTGCGATAAGGCCGCCCATTGTATATTTGTAATACTATTGTGTCCTGTCTATTTGTGTTTTTATTGGTGTACAATAAAGTATATATATATATATATATATAGGTATCTTATCGGTTCTCAGAAATTCTTTGTGTTTTTAACTCTTTTAATAATATCGGTACAGACTGATTATTCTATAGATGCTGGCTCATTTACAACCGAGCTCATCGATCGATTTGTTGTGTTAAGCGACACTTGCCGCGGTTAACTTTGGATGGGTAACAATTCGTAGCTCGAGACCCACCCGTGCCGAGGCGAGCAGTTCAAACAGTCGGTCCCAGATGCTAAGTACATATATGAATACCTATCTTTGAAAAAAATCTGTTCTCAGAATTTCTAAATTATGATCGCTAATTTCATCCTTATGATATTGTCCAGCAAATGGATCATGGTTAGACCGTAGTCGCTTCTTCTAAATATGCTTGCACAACCTGTATCTTGGTGTCACCCGCTTTGCCCCGTTCCTAAAGGTCGTAGCGTGATGTTAAATAAACTCCTCCTCACTCATGAATCACTCTGTCCGTTGGTGTAAACCATATAAAAATCCGTTCAGTAGTTTCTGAGTTTATCATGTTCAGACAGACAGGCGAGGCGGGAGGGAATTTAGTTTTAAGATAGGCAAACGCAACGCAAACACTTTGTTTTATAATATGTAATGATTCATCCTGTAAGTCTTCTTCTCTAATATTATAAAATTGCAAAAAAGCTGTATCTGTACATTAAAGATATTTAAAAAAGAACAAGTGGGTTAGGTAGGGTATATAAACGTCTCCGAACTACATAGGATGCGATTTTTTAATTTTTTGTTTGTTGTTACTCATTATTTTTATTTAGTAATATTACCCATAAGAATAAAAATAATGAGTGATACTTTTGTAAGTTTCCGATTGACACAACCCAGCCATCATTTTAAAGGGTGTCCCGATTCCCAAACGAGACGCGCAAAGGTAGGTAAGGGCACGAGGGGTTACTATTGGCAACAGTGGGTTAACGGATAGCTTCTAACCAGTTCCTGTTCCCTTGGAAACCCTCCTCTCTTATCCACGGGTAGGTTTTTAAGTTACAATTATGTCTGTTGTCATTATCAGTCGACAATACAAACTTCGAGCTGGTACTCCACTTATATATCGTGGTTTTTCTACAAAATTCTAAAGTGATTCAACAATTGACTAAGAATTTCTTAACAAATAAGTATACGGCTCATATCCTCAGGATGATCCTCTCTCTCTCTAAAACCCTGAACACCAATAGCTTGGACAATATTCTCGATAGGTGGCTATGGGATGGGCCTAAGTACTTTTTTTTTGTTGTCTTTGTTAAATAATTAATTATATAAGTAATATGATTAAATGCCGTACATAATACCTAAGAAAAAAATATGATTCATTACTAAATAAATAGGCACCTAACTAGCCGTTCATGCACATTAATCATGGCCGTGTCAATACAATCACAATTTTGCTGCAAAATACATTGAAAAGATCGCCCCACTCGTGTTCAATGCAAAACTTTCCCACCGACTTATTCGCCGCCCCAATTTCTCGTGCTTCGATAACATTTCGCCTTGCAAAATTTCTTTCATATTACCTTCTGCCGACCCCAGTCTCAAGGTAAGTATTGTGAGGAGTTTTCTCAGGCCCTTGGGCTCACATCTGTCGTTGCACCGGCCCCTACTTGCAGTTGCATTCAACGCACCGCTTTTATTTCGGTTACACTCGTAATTTCAACGGTCCAATTTGAAACGAGAACAAGACGGTTGACCCGCTGATTTATGCTAGTCCATATTCTAAGGATTTATGTTTGCCTGGTAATATAGTTTGTTTTTGTTTGAGAATGCTAAAAAATATTTTTATGGGCTAATAATAAAAAAGGGATAAACTATAGTTTCAATAATAATTAGCCCAACGTGTACCCCCCCCCCCCCCCAGTTCAACATAGTAGGGGGGAATCTGGTCTTGTTACTCTTGTTAGCCGAAAACAAATCGAAACTCGTGTCAAAATTTTCTCAACGGCGTGTCTGCCCATCCAACTTAGCAAAATCTAACAGCGTGTGGAACTGTCACCTACATAATCCAATAACCATCTAATGATACTTTCCTGAACCAAAACATTTAATGACCTTAGGAATCAAATCGAAGACTAACATTGAGGCAGGTTATTGAACTGAATATTGTAAAAATGACGTTAGTTGTAAAATCGTTGTCGTTGTTCCGTGGCCATAGTAAAAGCACTTAGTGAATAGGGTATTTTACACCATGTAAAAATAAATATGAAAATGCATTTTTATGATAGATTTTGAAAAAAGTAAACGAGAAACGTTAGTATTTATTAATAAAAATGCAATGTAAATTTTATAATTCAATTTCAAAAATCGTCTTTTTTAATCTGTTTTAAAACGCCATCCGCCATATTGGTTATCGACGTGACGTCACTCATTCGATCGATGACGACGTTTGTCGTCTCAGAGTAACAATTCAAGAATCATTGTTTGTCGTGCTGTGTTAGTTTGATTAAAATCGCATCATGGAAGACGGTTTTGTGAAAGCAGAAAGTACAAATCTACCAATGATCAATACGTTGATGGTGGCAAATTTTTTTGCATCCAATCCCGATTTCTGTTCTGCCGAGTTGAAAAATATTAAAACAGTAATGTAAGTACCTACCTAACTATCGTATCAAGTTTTGTCTAACAATAAGACCCAGTTTCACCAATTTCTATGTAACAAGGCAATAACTAATCAGCATTTAAAATTAACAAAGCTGTTAAGGCTGATCGTTCACCTGAGCCCGCCAAAAATTGTGAAAAACCAATTGAAATTTAATTGGTTTTTCGCAATTTGTAGGTCTTATAACACATTCTAGATTCCTAGCTGTAGTAATTGCGGCATTAGCTATACAATATTCACAACTGAGCATTAAAAACTTTGCTTAATAAACGTTATAGAAGCTAAAATTAGGTACAATCGTTAATTTTGGCCAAAAATGACGATTGTACCTAATTTTAGCTACAATATCGATTTACAAGCAAAGTTTTTAATGCTCAGTTGTGAATATTGTACATAAAGCTAATGCCGCAATTACTACAGCTAGGAATCTAGAATGTGTTATAGACCTACAAATTGCGAAAAACCAATTGAAATTTGAATTTGGCGGGCTCAGGTGAACGATCCGCCTTAAAATAGGATATGTCCCATGACGAAAATGTCGAAAATGTGCGTTACTAAATCAAGCATTTATTGAATGATACACAAAGCAATTGAATCCACAATTTTTGTGGAGTTTTTACACTTGTATTATTGCATTCAGGCACAAGACACCAATGATAAACATTATAACTCATTATTTTCACAAATCGTGTTACTTGGTCTGGCAGTAGTGACGTCACGAGCCGAAGTAGCATGGCGGCTAGCTTTTTCGTGCGTGTATTCAAAATCATAAATTAAAAATCGTTTTTATGGCATTTTTTGGTTGTATAAAATTGAAATAAAAATTCTACTGGTTCATTACGATCAAAGGATTAATTTAAAACAGTTTTAAAAAAAAGGTGTAATACCCTATTGTTTGTGGAAGAGTCTAGCTAGGAAAATACCGTCATCATAATTTATATATATGTATGCCATGCCACCAAGAAGCATTGCAGGCCGGAGAAATAATGTCCAAATGGGACTTTTCAACTTTGCCTTTGAAATCAAAGTTCGCCAGGTCAGCAAGACATCGGAAATCGGGAATACACGGGGAATATAAAGTCGTTCCGTCTGTCGGTACGCTTAGATCTTTTTAACTACGCAACAGATTTAAATGAAGTTCAATACTAAATAGATCTAGATACCTAGTGATTCACGAGGTGGTTTTTAAGCTATTTCACATCACGCTAGTACGCACGTACGATTCTTAGGAACGGGGCAACGCAAATGAAACCGCGGGCGAAAAGCTAGTTAGGTACCTACTCATAGTACTAGCTAGTATTCTATTATCTGTGCTCATAGCAATTTTAAGTTCGGCATCCGATATTAAAACTTAGTAGAAACTTGGTTTAGGGCTTGTGCTAAATTATATGCCAAAATACATTATTAATTTCCATACTTACTACCTACTATTATTTTTTAATTTTTATCAATTACATAATTGGTAGGTATGTAAAGAAAATATATATCTACAAAAAGTACATACGGTTCTTTGCACTCGCATTCATACAACAGCTATATCGAATGAAGTTTTTTTTACGGGAGCGAATAATCGACTTAACTAGTTCTACTTTTTGGAAAATTCGATTTCTCCGTATTTTCACGCACTTAGCAATAAAATTGACTTGTGTCCCGAACAGTAGCCTAATGGTTAGGGCGCCGGACTTGCAATCATGTGGTTGCCGGTTCGAAACCCACCCATTGCACTACCGACGTAAACCCACTCGTAACACAAGCATTTTAGTTTAGCACGAGGGGTTAACAAGAATACTAGTAATGTGCGATCCACATTGCTAGTACCTACCTAAGTTTTTTTTTTCTAAGAAAAGGAGTTAGTAACACAAACAAAATTACGGTCGACTTAGTAGGTACCTACTTACCTAATATTTGGTACTAGTATTCTGTTATCTGTGATTTGGTGTAATAATTGTCCGTTTCGGCTTAACTATCTAGTTTTAATATTACCTGATACATTATACAATGCAATAATATTTTCTTATCTCTCGTACAAAAGAAAGGTGCGAAAATAATGTGTTTTTGTTACAAGTTATAGTTTATTGTAGGCATTGTCATTTTATCTTATCCATTCATGTTCCCCTAGCACCATTGAAATTTTAACAATGTCTTTCTTAGCATTTCGTGCAAAAAAAATTACCCTGCATAAGTTATTTCTGCGTGATTTTTGGTAATAATTGCCTAAGTAAATTTTGTTTATTTTAGGTAGGTATGTAAGTATGTACTACCTTATCACTGAAGCTAAAGCTGAAGAGTTTGTTTGCTTGAACGCGCTAATCTCAGGAACTACTGGTTCTATTTGAAAAAATATTTCAGTGTTAGTTAGATAGCCCATTTATTGAGGAAGGCTAGGCTATATATCATTACGCTACGCGGACGAAGTCGCGGGCAGAAGCTAGTATAATAATAAAATTCTTTGATATTTCCAAAAGTCAATGTAGGTAGGTCCTACTTTAGTCAGTGGTCTAGCGTATTTACTTATCTAAAAGGCGGTTTTATGAGTAGTTTTAAGTATTTTTACAAGTTTTTACCTTCATAATTATCATCCGCTGTCCTTATTACTCCACTGATGTTTTTAGAGACTCCCTCAAACAATGAAGTTTACTTTGGTCCTTATGGTTTTAACTTCACGGCGAACAATTATGTTTGGGTAAAAGAATCTTAGCCGCCCTTTTTCTTCTAAAAACTTACTCTCAGGTACCTAAGCAGGATAGGTAACACCACCTGGCTGCTGCGAAGCGAACGCTGAACTCGAGATATTTTTGATAAGAATCTTTTGAAAAAATCATGTTGTAGGTGTCTATGTAAGACAAATTAGTGTACCTAGGTACCTACCTATTAATTTACCTCGCATAGTAGTGTAGGTACTTAGATCAAAAGATATCTTTATTAAACTTAGATAGGTACTAGGTTAAACCCTAGGTTAGCCTTAGTTTTTCCCGTTTTTTCATGAACCTACTCATGAAAAAACGGGAAAAACTAAGGCTAACCTAATACTTTTTATTGATTTTACGACATTCGGTTAGTGGTACTTACTCATACATACTTACGTAGAGTGCAGGTACCTAAGTAAAATTTTGGACAAACCATAAGTACAAAAAGTAGGTAGGTAGGTTACCTATGTGTTCAGTCTGAGGCCTACCAGTCTGGATGCCTACTTTTGCTGTATTTATTTCTAAAGACCACACTTATGATGATTGTATGAAAAGCTTATGTAGGTATTTTGTTTATAGTAATGCCCTCTATTTTTTCATTTTACGAACGCGATAACCGACTGATCTATACCTCAATTTAAACAGACATTACGTATAGACCAGTCGGTTAACAAGCTCGTAACTAGTTCTAAGTTCAGAGTGAGTGTCACTTGAGAGAATGAATGGCGTGATGAATATGATAACTATTAGAGTAGGTATCTAGTTTCCATCTTTCGATCCTAGTAGTGTCATCTAGTGGCAATTTGTTAAATTAGTTGTAGGGTATTCCAATCTATTATGGCAACACTATTCAACAATATTTCACTCTAGTAATCAGCTTCACGACCCATGTCATCTTGTCATTGAATATTATCTGTCAAACAGTTGTCAAAATGGCACGTCAGCAGCAAGATGTTGATGAACTTTTCGATGTGAAAAATGCATTTTACGTTGGTAATTACCAACAAGCAATAAACGAAGCACAAAGTATATCCGTAAGTAACTTTTCGTAAACATAACTTTCCATCAATCATCACATTGAGGTGTATATTATCGTGTTTCGTGCGGTGACGTTGCGCCGCTACTGTTTTCCTGATAATTTGCGGTTAAAATCGCAATAGAACCAATCTAAACGGTCTAAATTCCATTATCAATAATATTTAACATAATCAATTGTTTTTGCAGCCATCAACTCCGCTTATTGCCCTTCAGCGAGATGCATTCCTGTATCGATCATACATCGCGCAAGGCAACCATAGGATTGTGTTGCAAGAGCTGAAAACTGCGGATCCTATGCTGCAGCCGCTGAAGACCTTGGTGGACTACTTGTCTCCCGGTGCCAACAAGCCAGCTATTGTAGCTGATGTTGATGCGCGAGTGAGTATTATACACACTTTAGCTTCTTTACACAAAACACATTAGCAATAGCTACTAAGTGGTTTTTTTTTGTAACATTAAATTATTTGTGCAATCATACTCATGACACATGTAAGTGCTATTGGTTTCACACAACTATTATAATCATTATTTTATCAGCAGTTATACTAATATTCTCAACTCTAATAGGTATATTCTGATGTAAACTTTTTCTAGCTGATAAAGTTCAATGAGTATTGTTATTTCTGGTAAATTGCAACACTATAATTTTAAAACAAATGTACAAATTCTCACATACACAGACTTCAGGACTTGGAACAACTGTTTGTAGATCATGCAAATATTTTCCCTGTGTGGGAATCAAACACACAACACATGGTGCAGAAGATGCTTCACTGAATGTGTTGACTATCATGTCTGGTTTTCCTAAGTTGTACTTACCTACATAATCAACCCATTATATGTCCTACTGCTAGGCAAGGGTCTCCTCTCTCAATGAGAGGGATTAGTCTATAGTCCACCTCACTAGCCTACTGCGGGTTTGGCAGAATCAACCCATTATATTATTATGTCCTACTGCTGCGCAAGGGTCTCCTCTCACAATGAGAGGGATTAGGCTATAGTCCACCACGCTAGCCTACTGCGGGTTGGCAGAATCAACCCATTATAATATGTCCTACTGCTGGGCAAGGATCTCCTCTCACAATGAGAGGGATTAGGCTATAGTCCACCACGCTAGCCTACTGCGGGTTGGCAGAATCAACCAATTATATGTCCTACTGCTGGGCAAGGGTCTCCTCTCACAATGAGAGGGATTAGGCTATAGTCCACCACACTAGCCTACTGCGGGTTGGCAGATTTCACATGCTGACGAGAAAATCTCTGAGATGTTTACGTATTTAGTGCAATGGGTGGGTTTCACACAGGCAACCACATGATTGCAAGTCCGGCGCCCTAGCCATTAGGCTACCGCCGCTTGTAAACTTGAAATAATATAAATAAAAAAACGAGTCTTGTATTAAGTTAATATTATTATGTTACAGGTTGCTAAAGGCACAGAGCTATCAAATGAGATCTTCCTCATCGTAGCAGCCACTATTTACTATCATGAGGACAACTATGAGGCAGCACTCAAGTAGGTTGACCATGATTTTATGTTTGCTATTTCTTTGAAGAATGTGCTGTGAAGAAGAAGAACATTCAACAACAGAAGTACAACATTAATTATGTTGTAATTCTGAATGAATAATTTGTATTGGATAAACAGAAAAATCTAATGAAAATCAGGACTATTACAGTTTGAATGCTTTCTAACTTATGTATGGATTTAATAATAATTTTAATTGTTATATTAATAATACATGTTATGTTATTATTATTGTGTAGCTTATGTTAAGAAGAAGGAAATCAAATCTTTTTGTGTCTAGAAATAATAGAAATTCTCACTTATTACAGGATACTTCACAATGCTGAGTCTCTGGAGCTCCGTGCGTTCACCCAGCAGTGCCTGCTCGCCATGAACCGGCCGGACTTGGCTCGTAAGCAGCTGAAGACTCTGCAGGACATTGAGGATGACAGTACACTCACACAACTGGCTCAGGCCTGGTTAAATTTGTCACAGGTCTGTCATTTTTTATTATTTGCATAAGTTCAAAGTTCAAGTCAAATGTTTTGTATTTCAAATAAGCTTTTACATGGTTCCAAAAGGTTGATCCTATGGAGAAGAATCTGGCAAGAAACTCCATTGATATGATAGTATTAGCCCTAAATTATATCAGACATGGGTTGGGATCAAGAAATGTCTATTGTTGGTAATTACAGTCTAATTTGGTTTGGTTCATTTTAAATGTATCTCATTTTTTCGATAAATTATATTAATGAAAAATTATATTTATTCCTCTATAGAGATAAATAAATAAATATTCTGCGACATTTTACACAGCACCCTCTAGTCCCAAACTAAGCAGAGCTTGTACTATGGATACTAGTCGTATATACTTTTATTTTGTAAATAAAAAAAAATGCAGTTTTACATGTTTCAGAGTTTTGTTTCAGTAATTGTTTCTTTACATATTAATATATAATTCATAGAAGCTATAAAATTTTGTTGTAAATACTCAAATTTTGTTAAAAATACTGTACATACACAGATCATCATACATACATACATCATAGCTAATTCATTTAGTCAATAATAGTGAATCGTTCAGGAACATTTTAACATCACATTAGCCATTACAGTAGAAATATATTATGATATTGTTAACAGGGTGGTCCAGGCGTGCAGGACGCCCACTACAGCATCATGGAGCTGTCGGAGCGGCTGGGCGCGCTGGGCGCGGGGCCCGCCGCCCTGGGCGCCGCCGCCGCCGCCTCCAGAGGTCCAGCTTTTAATCTATGTCTTACTAGCTTCCGCCCGCGACTTCGTCCGCTTGGAATAGTTACTTAATCTTAGCGTGATAATATATAGCCTATAGCCCCCATAGATCGATAAATAGGCTATCTAACACTGAAAGATTTTTTCAAATCGGACCAGTAGTTCCTGAGATTAGCGCTTTCAAGCAAACAAACAAACTCTTCAGCTTTATATATTAGTATAGATTTCATCTATACCCTGTATTCCCTGAACGGTTAGGCAGATCTGTATGAATGTACATCTACAATTCTTCGGTATGTTTAGGTCTTATGTAATAGAGAGCGATCCTATTGCCTCAAACCGGGCACAAATCGAAACTCCGAGCTGTTACTAGAGTTATAGAAAAACTCAATAATACTTTGTTCAACATGGGAATCAAACACTTCTATCATAGTGTCGTGTCATGTTGTATTTTTTATGTCATAATGTATGTGCACAGTTCTAAATACCTAGTGGATTTTATGGAGAGCTGGCAAAGAAACTGTTGATGACATTTTAATTATATGTAGTTCTTTTATCAGTAATGTGAGAATCGACTAGATTAATATGAGCAAGGATGTGAGTGTATGTTTCTGTATTTATCAGCTGTATGATATCTAGGTATGTGGGAGGAGGCTGAGCAGATGCTGACGGAGGCGCAGGCTCGGGCGCCGCAGCACCCCGACCTGCTGCTGGGGCTGGCCGTCACCGCCGCGCACAGCGGGAAGGCGCCCGAGGTCAGTAAACCCCCAATAACACCTCCTTGACCCGGGAATGGGAATTTGATCTCACGCTTCCCAATCATACTTGTATGCGACATTTATCGCGCTCGCATATCTACCTCAACGAAAAATTTGGAAGCTACATTGATAGATGACATTTTTTTTTTTAAAAAAAAAGCTTACTAGCAATGTGGATCGCACATTACTAGTATTCTTGTTAACCCCTCGTGCTAAGCTAAAATGCTTGTGTTACGAGTGGGTTTACGTCGGTAGTGCAATGGGTGGGTTTCGAACTGGCAACCACATGATTACAAGTCCAGCGCCCTAACCATTAGGCTACCGCCGCTTCATATCTACCTATCTATATCTATATCTACCTCAACGAAAAATTTGGAACCTACATTGATAAATGATATTTATTTTTGTAAATAGGATCTTATAAAGACACTTTTACAAGTCAATGTTTTACTTTTTTTACCGCCGCTGCCTTTTTAAATGCCGGCGCCATCTAGCGCCGGCATTTCCTATCTGACGACCTCTGAGAGGAAACGCAGTGAATTATCCAAATATACATATTAATCTTTGCAGTGAATCATCCATGATTCTCTGAGTTTGTTTCAGCGTTAGTGCAGACAGTAGAAGTAGTATTATGAGATACTAGCTTGTGCCCGCGACTTCGACTCCGCGTAGCGTGATGATATATAGCCTATAGCCTTCCTCCATAAATGGGCTATCTAACACTGAAAGAATTTTTCAAATCGGACCAGTTGTTCTTGAGATTAGCGCGTTCAAGTAAACAAACAAACAAACAAACTCTTCAGCTTTATATATTAGTTTATATATTAGTATAGATGTGTGTTACGATGTAGGGCAAAATCTGAACAGGCCTTTTGAAGAAAGACCCATAGCAGCCTTGAGTTGACCTTTTTTTTTTTTTTGTTGACGGGGTTGGAAATGCTTTATGCACTATCCACCACTCCGGGGAGAGCGGTGGGGTGTGTCGGACTCCGCTCTGAAAAGAGCGATCTACCGACTAAAACCAACCTCGGCGTTTCGCGTCACCACTTTGGTGCCGGGCCTACGGGAGCGCTGTAGCATTCGTCCGCGGACCCGGCAGTGGCGGGCCGCCTTTTGCGGCCCCCTTCGCGTAAGGGGAGACAGACGTGGACTTCTCTCTCCCCTTCTTCTACCGATCCGCTGAGTGGAGCGCGGAAACTGCAAACCGCGTTGCCAGCTCGGGCCTTGTGAGTGGGCGGTCGGACTTCCCCAAGTCCGCCGCCCGTAGCCCTTTATGGTGGTTGGAACAGGGCGTTATCTGCCCTGTTCCTACGCCCGGCGCTTGTGCGCTGGGCGCGGATCGGCAGGGTGGAGGCACTCTCTCTCACCCTCTCTGCATCTTCCTTCTGCGAGAGAACCTCGCAGAAGGCGACCGTTGCCTGCCAGGCTTCGGCGTCGCCGACCATAGCAGATACTACGGCCGGCAACGCAAGGTTCACTCCAATTGCATCCCTGAGGACACAGCGCCGCTCTGCCCACGCTGCACACTGCTCGAGCGTGTGCTGTGCCGTGTCCTCAGGGCAGTCGCTGCAATGATGGCAGCGGGCGTCCGGCTCCCTCCCGGCGACGCGACACAGGTACTTGCCGAAACACCCATGTCCGGACAAGACCTGCGTCAGCCGGAAGGTCAGCACGCCGTGACGCCTGCCCACCCATGCCGGCAGGACCGGTCTGAGTGCCTCCACGGTTCGGAGGCCAGCGCCCGGGCGCTCTAGGCGCTGCCTCCACTCCTCCACTGCCGCTGAGTGCAGCCTCTCCCGCTGGTGTTCCACCTCCCTCGGGGCGGGCCAGTCACCGCGCTCCGTCACCCGCTTCCGCCAGGTGTACAGCGACGCCAGAACGCGGGCGTCTATGTCCCAAGGGAGGGACCCAGCAAGGGCGCATGCCGCCTCCGCCGATATGGTGCGATATCCCCGTATCACTCGGATGGATATCGCACGCTGTGGGCGCCGCAATAGTGCGGCACCGACGCCGGTGAGCTCGGTGGCCCAGACAGGGGCTCCGTAGAGGGCCATTGAGCGGATGACCCCCAGGTAGAGTCGCCTGCAGGTGACGTTCGGGCCACCGAGATTCGGCAGCAGACGCCCCAATGCACCGGCTGCACCCAGCAGCCGCGGTGCAAGGCGCTGGAAGTGGGCATGAAAGGTCCACCTTCCGTCCAACACGAGCCCCATAGATGGTTTGACATCGACCTGGACCCCACTGACGACTATGTGGGATCCAGGTGGGGGTTTCCTCCGGGGCCCGTGAAAACAAAGGGCCTCCGTCTTCGTCAATGCCACCTCCAGCCCCAGCCCGCGGATTCGCGCCACAGTTTGTGCCACGCCCGCCGTGGCCAGACATGCCGCCTCCCCGAACGACTGCCCGCGGGCCAGAACGAGCGTGTCGTCCGCGTAACAGACGACCTCGACGCCCGGGAGCGTCGCCCCGCGCAGCACCCAATCATATCCGATGTTCCACAAGAGCGGCCCGAGGACCGAGCCATGTGGAACACCGCACACCATCTCCCTCGTGCACACGCCGTCCCGACCCGCCTTGAGTTGACCTGTCCTAACTGACGGCACGCATACACCAGTCATCATTTGCAACGCAACTTGAGTATATACAGAAGCCCGACATTAACCGTTGGGTCGCGGCCCTCAGGCAAAGCCCACTACATCGGAGAATCCCTACTTTGCATTCCGAGACAACGAGTCAGTCAGTTGGTTCTTTTTTTGTCGATCCACCCATATAGGACCGTCGGACCCTTTGCCATCACTATCACTATCACTACTTATTACAAAACAAAGTCGTTTCCCGCTGTCTGTCCCTATGTATGCTTAGATCTTTTAAACTGCGCAACGGATTTTGATGCGGTTTTTTTAATAGATAGAATGATTCAAGAGGAAGGTTTTAAGCTATATAACATAACGCTACGACTCTTAGGAACGGGGCAGCGCGGGTGAAACCGCGGGCGGGTCGCTAGTATAGGATAAAAATGGTTTTAGATTTAAAATTGATTTTCAGGTATTCAGCCGATACATCGCTCAACTCCTTGACAGCCATCCAGATCACCCATTCACTAAGGAGTACCACGCGAAGACCAACGAGTTCAAACGTCTCGCCGCGCAGTACCAACCCTCCGTGTCGAGCTAAACCTTGCGGCATTAGCAATAGATTCTAATATTCTATGTATCGCATTTGTATTGGAAGATCTTATTACTACATATTTGGAGTTTTATTTTCTTATTTCTTTGTATTTTTATAGTTTAAATATAATATAATTTCATGAGTCCTGGGGGCTATAATGGTCACTTTGAATCACAATATAATTTATACTACAAAATTGCTATGGAAGTACTACTATCAGTATTGCTTTAGGAAATAATGAAGGCTCCCCGGATTTTATAGCCCCCGATACATTTATTAGAATTCATCTAAATAAATTCTAAATATGAAATCCCGCAGCAATTTTTATGGTGAATTTCTTCACCAAACACGACTACAGCCTTCTGCTTTGAAATCTAATAGACAAGCAAGCTATTATTGGCGACATTGTAGTCCATCAGTCGTCACCAGGTGAAATTAGGATTTACATTTTTGGATGAAATAGTAGTCAAACTCAAATCTATTAAATTTAGATAATTTACGGACATATTGTATGAAGGTTTTTTCTCAATTTTAAATAAGCCTAATCAATTCAGTATATTGGTATGAAATTACTTATAACTTGTTGTGTAAACGTAAACATGAATAAAAACAACACAAAAGTATATAAAGAACTCTTTTATCATCATGTGATCCTAGTAGAAGCTGTAGTCGTAATCGTTGTCCGGTTCCTCGTCCTCTTCGGAGGTCGTCATGTTGGCCAGGATGTGGTATTGCCGCAGCTTCTCTAGCGCCGCCATGTCGTCGATAATCCCAAGGGGCAGCTCTGAAGCTTCAGGTTCGCCTTTGACCAGGGTCCAGTCCGTAGTAGACTCATGGAGAATTTCACCGGTTAAGCCTGAAGGATTTTGAACAAACGAACTTTTACATATTTACCTAGTTTATATTTATGGATATTTTACGGTGTGTTGTTAAATTAAAATTACAGTACTATACATAATTATCATCCACAGCATGTGCGCTGCCGCTGCCAGTATTTCTGTCTACACATCACATACCATCATAACCAATATAGTGCCCGGCTGTAGTTATTTGTATAATCAAATGAGCGAGAATCAATCATTTACTGTACCTACAGCTCATATTATAATATGTTTAATAAACTCTGCCGTAGCAGAGTATTCAAAAATATATTTAGACTCATTTGAGTGTTCCCCTCCACGGAAATCTTTAGTAAAAGGCGAAAGATTTATACGTTTTGAAGGGAAACCAGAGTGACAAATAGATGTTAGCGCGAGGTTAAATCATTCGCGCTGTAACGAAACCATAGCGCGATTCAGGAATCGGTGTGAATTGTTCAGCGCCATCTATCAAGTTATATGTCAACTATTTATAATAAATGAAACGCATTCCCGACTGCAAGCTGTTACCGAGAATTTCATAGGAAAGTAGCTCTCACTTTATCACTAGACTAACGAGGTGGTCTTAGACAAATTAAAACTATTATGTGTGTCACCATTCGGAGATATATCGACGGGGTCTTGTATGGGCGGCGCGGTGTATGCCTCTAACTCCTGCTCGGTCTTGCTCTCCCGGTCCAACTTTTCTTGCTTGCGCTGGCGACGCCATGCCTTCTGTAAGTTGAACCGCTCTGGCCTGGAAAATTAACATGTATTTCTATCAGATTAACGTTAAAGTAAAACTGTAGAAGTAAACTGAAGATAAGACATTGGGCGGGCTACCTGGGCCGCAACTACTATTTTGTTGTGTTTAAATCTTCATTCAATGACTTCAGAATTGTTTATTTTTGACAGTTTTGTCTACAGAATCCGTCAATTCTTATTCATATAAAGTGAACGATCATTATGATACAATTGAAATAGCAGACTTGGGCCCCTGGAAAGTCGTGAAGATGGCGTTCAGATGTGGCGACCAAAGAGTCAAAGACAAGCAAAAAGGACAGTATTCACAAATGTGAAAACATTTTACACTAAAAAATTACCACTGCAACACCACCTGCGGATAACTTCAGACGCGCACATCGCATCGCAGGGTGAAGATGGATAGACATAAGACTAGTAGCATGGAGAATGGAATAATAAAACAGAAGGCTTCTCCCAGCAGAGGGTGAAATCGTGCAGCGGATGGTGACGATGAACACAAACACGAAAGATCAAAATCTCTTAAACGTGACTTCAAGATATGTTTTAGCATCAGCTGCTTTGTATGTTTACAAAACGTGATTTTGCTCTAAATATGAAACCTTTTTGCCACACTTAGGCAGATTATAGATAAGTCTTATATCACCTAAACCTCCATTAATCGCAGCTACTATAGACCGGAACAAACAAGGATAAAATCTTATCTATTCAAATATACTTTTATTTACCATCCATCGGTTAGTGAACTTGCTATGACATGATCTGTGATGATGTTGAATTCAAGATAAGGTATAGTAAATGAAAATATGTGTGACGTGTTGCCAATACATGATTAAGCCATCTTTCTTCAAACGGTTTAGTAAGAGAATGTAAAGCAGTGTCCTAGGGAGCTGATTCTATCTTTATTTAAGTAATGTCACTCAATAATTGATGATAACAATGTGTTGAACATTAATCTAATACTTATCGAGTAATTTTAGCTAAATCATCGTCGGACAAATCAGAGGATTAAATACCTATCTCTCTTCTCACGGACTCAATGACTGCATCCCACAATTGTACGAGACTACAGTAAGTATGTTATTTATAATTACTAAGGTGGCACAAGCTTGCAATTCAACACCATCGGTGACGTCATCTTTATTATAGTTACCAAGTCTTATTAGCTGTGTAATTTTACCGCATATGTTATGCTCCTCTTCAAACTCAGACGAAGATAGCAGCAGAGCAGTCATACGACCCTAAGATAACCATACCAGGCTGGATAATTTTATATAAAACCTTCACCTGTCCTCATCTTTATACACGCGCGCTTCCAAGTTCTGGATGTCATGCCTCAGGTCTGCTATCATAAGCAGCATGAGGTCTAACGAGCCTTTAGGTCCGCGAGGGCCCCGTGGTCCTTTTGGCCCACTGTCGCCCTTTGGTCCTTCCATACCCGGTGGGCCGGCAGGACCCTGTAATTGTGTAAATAGAAGGATTACGACACATGCTAAAACTTCAACGCCATTCTTATAGTCTCTAGGGTTTCTCTCTATAGGATTATATGGAAGACGCATTTCTCATTTGGTTCTCATTTCCAAATAATAGTTCTCCTTTTCGGAAAATAATGTCCATGCCTCTTGGTAGTTTTTCAAAAGTGACAACAATTACAAGTACGCCATTGGTACTCACCCTCGGCCCTCTTTCACAGCGGCAATATCCTCCTTCTAAAGGTGCCGTTGAATCAAGCACTCTGTAGGCATATGTGCCATCTGCAAATCTGTCACCACCTTGAATAAATAAATAAGAAAATGTATCCACGACACTTTTACCTTTTTTAAGATCAAAGTTTCAAAAACTGGGTAAAACTAAAAAAACAATAATTATTTTAGGCGGCATATCGCCAACTCCGCTCTATAAATTCCGTTGCTAGATACCATCACACTTATATTCCCCGAAAAGTTAGGCAGAGGCGTACTAATGTTAATGTAGACCCACAGTTCTCCGATGGGTGATATGATTAGGTCCCATGTAATAGGAGGCAAGCCTAATGCTATTAAGCTGAAACTGGGAATTTCATAGAAAAACCCAATAATACTTTACCTGGGAATCGAACCCAGGACCTCTAGCGTAGCAATCGCGCTCAGGACCACTAGGCTCATGATGCTTCTTGGAGATATTCAGGCTTTGTGAAATGTGAAAAAGTAGCCAAGCAAATCTTGATCGCTATATTATATACGAACCATCTCTAAACGCTGGGCTGTCCATCACCTTCTTAAGCGCAGTCTGCGTGGTGTGCAGCTGGTCATTGAGCTGCTTGATCTTCCGCGAGAGCCAGGTGACGGTGTCGCAGGGGGCATAGCACCGGGAAGAGGCTCGCACCAGCGGCAGTGGCTCCTGAAGGAACGCGGTTATCTGGACTGATTTACGTGACATCTTTCAAGGTAAAATGTTATATTGATGATAAGGAGGTAAGCACGTGACGTATAAAATAATAATTGGTTATCTTCAACAGTGTGAGTAGGTTACTTGTATTAGCATGTTACATTTTTGTAAATTGCTAAAAGAGCTGAGTGAGCCGAAGGGTGCTCTCAGAAAAGATTTATTTTTCTATATTTTATAAAAAATATCACTTCAAGCAAGATTAGATTATTAGGGACAGTTCAAATATTTCTGATTCTGAAGTAATACTGTTATCTAATGCCAGCACAGTTATTACTGCAGCTTACTGGGATAGTTACTCTTCGTTCACACTTCTTTCCATCAGCGGCGAGGGTCAGCGGAGGCTCACACTCGCAGTGGTACCCTCCTGGGTCGTTCACACACCGCTGATCACACCCTCCGTTGTTGGAGGAGCATTCGTCAACATCTGAGTACCAGGAGAACATAAATCTATTAGCGTAATACTATAAGTGGGTACATCCGTAAGAAAGTTTATCGAAGATCGTAATCTCGTAAAAAACATTGATAACGTCGTGACAATATTTGGACAGTCAAGTTGTGAGTCTCGAACGATACAACGAACACATCTAACATTTCGTAATATAAGCGGTGGTAGCCTAATGGCTAGGGCGTCGGACTTGCGATCATGCGGTTGCCGGTTCGAACCCCACCCATTGCACTACCGACGGAACCCACTCGTAACACAAGCAATGTAGCTTAGCACGAGGGGTTAACAAGAATACTAGTAATGCGCGACCCGCATGGCTAGTAAGCTTTTTTTTCTACCCCGACCTACCCGTCTACCCGTGACCATGGATGCTGTAAAGGATCCGAAACGTCGGGAAATAATAAAATTTAATACAACGCGATAAAATCCGTAAAAATAGTTTTATTTCAAAGATTTTTTTATAAAAAAAACACTCGCTTAAACATTGAAAGAAAACTTCGTGAGGATACTTGCATGCTTGTGAGTTTTGACACACAACAGGCCAGCGTGGTGGAATATATAGTCTTAGCTCTCTTATTCTGATAGAAGTGGGACAGTAAATGGGTTGATGTTGAGACAGTAAAATAAAGGCCAAGTAAAAAAGAAGAATTCTGACTATAAACACAAAACCTATATCTATCTAGGTATACTAATAAATGAAGCTGAAGAGTTTGTTTGCTTGAACGTGCCAATCTCAGGTACTAGGTACCTACTGGTACGATTTGAAAAATTCTTTCAGTGTTATATTTATATAATTTATTGAGGAAGGCTATAGGCTAAGACTAAGTAACTATTCCATGCGGACGAAGTCGCGGGCGGAAGCTAGTGTCAAATATTTACCAACGCAATAAGGCTGCGTCTTCCTTCCGTAGTGGTCTTCGTGGAACTGAAAGCCAGTGTGGCAGGTGCACCACACGCGGTCCCCACGCACCTCGCACGCCTGCTCACACAGCTGCAAGCTGCACGGGTCCACCGCCCGTGGGATACACCTGATGATCAGTGTGAAAGCATAACATAGTTAGCGAAAAAATAATCAAACACAAGGTTTAGAGAGAGAGAGGTGTTCTAATATACCTACGCTCAAAGTTCGCCGGTAGGTTTAGGTCCCATGTAATAGGGGGGAGAGCCGTTAACCAGGCAGAAAGAGGAGAAAAGGAGGAGAGACTTACGCGAAATTGGACCAATTGAAAGCCGCAAGCTGCGACTGATAATTGCACAGAAAAACCCAATTACACTTTACTCGACCGGGGGTAAGAACCCAGGACCTCTAGATAGATCTGGTTTTATAATATTTAAAGAGAATTGTTATTTTGAATATTTATAAGTAAAAATCTTTTAGTGGCAGCGACACCGTCCATTATGCCAAACACTAAGTAAGTTTGATGACGCTTTCATCATATTAAAAAAAAATTGCTAGATGAGTTATGTCCTCGTATCACCTTTGTTACTTAGAATAATTAGGTAATAAGATTACTTTACACATATCTTCCTGGTACTTGATAACAGGAAGACATTATCATTAAGTTTATAGCCCTTTGTTATTAGAAGTAGAGATAAGCCTTTTTATAATCTAAAATATGAAATAAACATCAGTCTTGCGCTGCTCTTCAAGCAGAACACATCAACCGCTTGTTTTTAAAAATCCCTTTGCCTTCGCTCACTACCTAACTGGCGCAGTCGGTACGTCGTGATCTAAGTGGTAGAAAGCTTTAAGCATACATCTTAAAGCAAGTATCCGCGACGCGAAAAAGAACCTACAGTGAGTGAATAACGTGGCAAAGCAGCACCAGCAGCAGCATCAGCAGCAGCAACACCAGCAGTTTGAAGAACAGGCAGACTCAAGCCTCAAAATAGGCAATGCTCGTGGGGTAAGCATATACTCTGTTTATTCCCGAGATTCCTTAACTATTTCCCTATCACACTCCAAGCATCTTAAGGTGTATCTAGTGTGAAGGTCTAGTGTTATGTTAGTAACACACCTTATCGCTGATTTATTGTAAATTCATATCTTAATCTAAGAGATTATCATGGCTCAAGGAAAGAGTATGGTTGACGATAAGTCCATTATATTTGAAGAAAAGAAAATAGAGACGGAGTACTCTGCTTTCGCAAAACTCTTACCCACATATGATGGGAATAGGAGAACGTTAGCTTTCTATATTGAAAACGTAGAAAATGCATTAGAACTTATCCATAACACCGATGACATGAGCATCACTTCTTTAATTAGGAATAAGTTAAAAGGTAAAGCCGCTGAAGCACTTTCGGAAAACCCACGTGCAAAAACCTGGCAAGAAATCAAACAGGTACTTGTTAGAAAATTCGGTGAATTCAGAACAGCAACTCAACTGGTACATGCATTAACGCATATCACAAGAGACAACACATCGTTAGACGCCTTTGGCGACAGAATTAGGGTTCTAATGACCGCGCTCATTACAGCCGAACCTGAAAAACAAATTCATTATGAACAACTTGCATTAGAGACTTTCCTAAAAAGTTTAAATCCTATAACATCTTTATCTATTAAAATAAAACACGTAGAAAACCTAGATCAGGCAATCATACTAGCGAAACAAGAGGAAGTAGACCTCAGAGCTAGACGATATTAACAGAAGCAAAAGCCCAATATCAAATTGACACATGACACAAACTTAGAGATATATACGTAGATATATGTAGTAACTACTATACTATAAAGCTAAAACAAAATAGCTCATTGGATTTAACAACTACATTTAAGCAAATAGACTACCTTATAGATAACATAGAAAGTAAGTTACTTTATTTAGGATTCGATACCATAGGTTTTAAATCAAGTTACCGCCAAAACGTGGCTTAATAAACGGTTTAGGTTCAGTAATAAAATCAATAACAGGCAACCTCGACCAAGAAGATGCTATTAAACTTGATAACGAAATAAAGTCAATAAAAGCATCGCTAAATAACAATAGAATAAATCAGCGTAAAAGTATAAATATTATGCAGACTTTCATGAAAAACTACGAACGTAATTTAAATGTAATCAAAAATAATCAAATAAAAATTTACAGGGCTATAGATAAATACTCAGCACAAAGAACTGAATTCGAAACAAATTTTTTAACAACAACCATATTCAGCCAAATCGAAAATGCACTTCAGCAACTTTACGACAGATTAGAAACCCTTGAAAATGCAATAACATTTGCACACCTAGAAAAGATGCATCCTAGCATAATCGACGTTACTTATCTAATCGAAGAACTCAATCAAATACAAAACGAAATTAACGGTAATTTAGCATTTGCCCCAAATATGAATAATATTCACCTGTGGGAAAAAACTATTAAAGTAAAAGCATATAGCACTAATGAAACACTGAACTTCATACTAGACTTGCCTATAGTCGCAGAACAACCATACAATCTCCTACACCTATATTCTATCCCTAACAACAACAACACTACCCTAATACCCGAAAATCCTTACCTTATCTTGGGAAATAAAGAGTTTGCTTGTCCCCACGAGCCCTGTAACAGCATAACAGAAGATGAAGTAATCTGCACACACCTTGAATGGAAAACCTTACTGCACTCCAACGATTGCATAGCTCAACTTATTCAACATCAAGAACCACATAATTGTACGTACGCCACAGCAAGCTACGAGAACAACATCATACAACAAATCAAGGACAATAGCTGGATAGTAGTTATGAAACAGGAAGAAGTCATAAAAACCATATGCAACAAGGATGTTCAATACCAACGCAATAAAGGCGATTTCCTTATAACAACAGACAATAGCTGCAAAATACAAATACAAGATAGAATCCTATCAACTCACCAGAGATACATCAACATTAGAGAAACTATACCTCTACCACGTGCATATCAAACACCGAACGTGGCATCAATCAAGTTAAAACTAGATAACATAGATCTAGACAACCTAAAGGACGCTCTACACCACTCAGAAGATATTGATATCCCCGAAGAGGACACAATAACTATACCATCAACACCTAGTTGGCCATCTATAACAATGTACACCGTGGTACTCTTCACTGGAGTCGGAGTAGCAGTCTACAAACTCTGGTGGAAGCCTAGATCGGCGCAAATCACTGCTCAACAACAACCTGAACTTGAAGAAATCCAGCTTCGGTCGCAGCCGCCATTGCGCCTCCATCTTAAGGGGGGAGGAGACTCCTCGTAACTATGCCCTTACACAAGGATCACCTTTGTTACTTAGAATAATTAGGTAATAAGATTACTTTACACATATCTTCCTGGTACTTGATAACAGGAAGACATTATCATTAAGTTTATAGCCCTTTGTTATTAGAAGTAGAGATAAGCCTTTTTATAATCTAAAATATGAAATAAACATCAGTCTTGCGCTGCTCTTCAAGCAGAACACATCAACCGCTTGTTTTTAAAAACCCTTTTGCCTTCGCTCACTACCTAACTGATGTTGGGATATTTTTTTTTACGTTGCCCTACACTAGGATTTTCTACTGGGTGCATTTACAAAAACAAAATCTCACATACACAAACACCCAGACCCGCAACAACTACCTGTAGCTGTAGATCATACAAATATTTGTTCCGTGCGGGGATCGAGCGTAGAAGCCGACCGCTCAGACACCTCGCCAATCGTGCCATCTTATAAATTAATTATGTATTAGTATTCCTAAAGCAAACGGCAATACATAATAAATTGCCATAGTGAATAATATAAGTGATTATGCTAGCCGTCCATTTCCTCATTCCTTACCGTGGCGACTGACACGCACGCCCTTCGTAGTAAGTACATACGCCAATGGAATATTAAATCTAATCTTCACCCCTCTGAAATGACGAAGACATGAAAGGTCAGGTCTATCATTGCTAAGCCTTTTTTGACTTGAACCCAACTCAAATATCTAATTGGAATCAGCTTAAAATACATGGCATATGATGTCCAAATAGTTTTAGTATCGGAAAATAGCAAATAAAGAACGGCATAGGATACTTTTTACTGAATGTATGGTGATGGTAATATAACATAGCATATCATCACTGTATTCCGCTAAGGGTTAGACAGAGGTCTGTGTACTGTACTATTTCACGTGTAAGACATCAATTAACTTTTTGACTCCATGGATTTTCTAACCTAGGATATTGGTACTTTGGCACAAGATTAGGACTAAACTCAGTCGTTTTCGTCCCACTGCAGCGCAAAGGCCTCCCTTCCCTCTTTCCATTTGTCACGGCTCTACGCTATTTTGGGCCAATCCTTCCAGACGAAGTCAAGCTCATCCCGCCATCTCCGTCTAGGTCTGCCGCGTTTTCGCCTACCGTTTTGGGGAACCCACTCGGTAATTTGTTTGGCCCACAACTCGTTTGACATGCGGCAGACGTGACCAGCCCAGTTCCATTTCAAGCTAGCAGCTTTTTGGCCTATGTCGGCAATCTGGTTTTGGAACGCAGTACGCTATTTTTGATGCGGTTTGTTAATTCGACTACTAGTATTCTATTATCTGTGATTTGACTATTTTTGATGCGGTCTGGTAATGTAAGTACTTAATTTAAATGTTAACATTTTTTTTCTTAATATGTCAACATCAGAAAAACCTGTAACACGTCATTATTGATTTTTTATGAGAAGCTATAGTTTCAATTTTCATTTTTATATTCTATCCTATATATAAGGTGTTCAGACTGAGCCTATGATTACATCCTCACCTCCCAGCCATGAAGACGTGTGTGTCACAGCACCTCATCTTGATGCACTGAATATCTGCGCCGCCCACCCGGCACATCTCGCGGGTGCGCAGGAGTTGATCTGTAGGGCATGGCGAGCTGCCATCCAATCTGAAATAATAAGCCCATATCTTTTTATAAGAAAATTATTTATTTGACTTTTTTTTTTATGGGATAGGGGGCAAACGAGCAAACGGATCACCTGATGGTAAGTGATAACCGCCGCCCATGGACACCCGCAACACCAGAGGAGTCGCAAGTGCGCTGCCCGCCTTTAAAAGGGTTTGGGCCTCCGGTAACCTCAACTCACTCGGCGAAACACAACGCAAGCGTTGTTTCACGCCGGTTTTCTGTGAGGCCGTGGTATCACTCCAGTCGAGCCGGCCCATTCGTGCCGAAGCATGGCTCTCCCACGTGACTAGCTTTTGCCCGCGGCTTCGCCCACCTGAAGCTATATTAGGAACTAGTATTATATTATTTGTGATTAGGATTAGAAATGGATTCCTTATATAATGTAAACAAACCAAAAGTGATGAACTTTTATTTGTATGGGCCTCTATGCATCAGAGAGCTGAGAGCTGTATCTCAGGATCTGTTTAATTAATTGAGATAAGAAGTTCACCAGTTTCTACGTTGGAGCACATACTTTCTAACAATGGCAACAAAATTAAAATCTATTCAGTAGTTTTTGCTCCAATCCGTAACAAACAGACAAAAATAAAAAAAAAACACATTTTTTGATTCGGAGACATTTATATACCCTAACCCACTTGTTTTTTTATTTATATGTCTGCAATGTACAGACAGATTTTTTAAATTTTTTATTTAATTATTTATTTTATATAAATATTCACTTTTATGCTTTCACTTTTGCTAGTGTTTTACTGGATTACCAGATAAAAATTCAAAAACAAAGTAGTTACATTTACTAACGACTACTTGTACCTACCATTAAAATTTCCAGTAACTACCTCATTGGTTTATTAGAGTTCGATTTTCATATTGGGTTATGTTTTGCATATATTTACATACATTAATAAATAATTTTATGCCTGTCTCTTACAGGGAGAAGTTAGGCAGAAAACTATACACGTCCACTTGCTAATATGGCACACTATTTTCTCATCGTTAACTTCCTCATATACGATCATGTGTTGTGGGGGGTAGTTATATATTTAGGGTGCTCTTAACCTGTCCTTTTGTTGAGAACAGATTTCCGTTTACATTAAATGTGCCCTAAAATACAGTAAAATTGTGGAGATGAATTACATTTCAAGGAACACAATTATGTATTTATTCATACATTAGGTACCGTGGGAGAGCCATGAGACATGCTTTGGCACGTATGGGTCGGCTCGACCGGTGTGATATCACGACCTCACAGAAAAACGGCATGAAAGAACACTTACATTGTTTCGCTGAGTGAGTGAGGATACCGAAGGCCCAAACCCTTTTAAAAGGCGGGCAACGCACTTGCGACTCCTCTGGTGTGCGGGTATCCATGGGCGACGGAAATCGCATACCATCAGGGGAAGCGAATGCATGTTTGCCCTTACCTTATACCTTATACCTTAAAAAATGTGTGACGTTGTTCAAATGATCCAATGATGACGCATCTCAATATAGAGAGGCATTCGCACTTCTATGCGAAGGAACAACAAAGAAATTTTATCTTATCTCGTTATGCCTACAGTCTTTGGGATGTTGAATAGCTCATTCATCTAATAATGACCCAATTATTGTGCACACATACCTACATTATAATCATGCTCATGACCCTTAATTAAATACAAGAATTAAAGGTTTTGCCTGTGTAGTTGTTTGATGATAAATGGATACTGCTTGCTCCATCATCATAAAATGAACTAGAGATGTCCACAGCTGAACAACGGCCTCCGTCATAGATTTCCTCAAGGAACTGTTATATGCCGCCTTCATGGAACGACTCTCAGGGTCCTTTTCTGATTCATCTGTTCATATCGATTGCGGCCGTCCTACACTCCATTTTTCCTTGCCCAGAAGACCTTTGCAACTTGAAGATCCAACGCTTCTTATTTACGTATTTTCGCCGAGTAGTTTATTCGTTACATACATACACACATATATATTTGAGCTAGATATATGATCTTAATTTGGGAGTGCATTTGCGACCAGGACATCAAGAAAGGCAAGGAGATCAACAGTTTTAAGTGAACAAATTGGTGTTGATTAATGATGTATACTTGCTTTCATTATCCTATTACGTAGAAGGTACTATTCGATATTGTTTTAATTTTTTAACGTGTACGCTTAGATTACTTAGTTAATTTGAATTCGTCATTTACCTTGGACAATATTAGTGTTTCATTACGTTCTAGCTAGATTATCTTGTCTATTCGTATTCTTTGCTTTAGGTTGAATATTCAGAGAAAATGAGATTTTTTACATCTCATTTTTTATATCGTTTAGTTTTAGTATCTACAGTCACGAGCATCAATATGTATACACTTACTAAAATTCGAAAGCGTTTTTTTATGAAATGACAATAGGGTATTTTACACCATGTAAAAATAAATATGAAAATGCATTTTTAAGATAGATTTTGAAAAAAGTAAACGAGAAACGTTAGTATTTATTAATAAAAATGCAATGTAAATTTTATGATTCAATTTCAAAAATCGTCTTTTTTAATCTGTTTTAAAACGCCATCCGCCATATTGGTTATCGACGTGACGTCACTCATTCACTCGATGACGACGTTTGTCGTCTCAGAGTAACAATTCAACAATAATTGTTTGTCGTGCTGTGTTAGTTTGATTAAAATCGCATCATGGAAGACGGTTTTGTGAAAGCAGAAAGTACAAATCTACCAATGATCAATACGTTGATGGTGGCAAATTTTTTTGCATCCAATCCCGATTTCTGTTCTGCCGAGTTGAGAAATATTAAAACAGTAATGTAAGTACCTACCTAACTATCGTATCAAGTTTTGTCTAACAATAAGACCCAGTTTCACCAATTTCTATGTAAAAAGGCAATAACTAATCAGCATTTAAAATTAACAAAGCTGTTAAGGCTGATCGTTCACCTGAGCCCGCCAACAATTGTGGAAAACCAATTGAAATTTGAATTTGGCGGGCTCAGGTGAACGATCGGCCTTAAAATAGGATATGTCCCATGACGAAAATGTCGAAAATGTGCGTTACTAAATTAAGCATTTATTGAATGATACACAAAGCAATTGAATCCACAATTTTTGTGGAGTTTTTACACTTGTATTATTGCATTCAGGCACAAGACACCAATGATAAACATTATAACTCATTATTTTCACAAATCGTGTTACTTGGTCTTTGGCAGTAGTGACGTCACGAGCCGAAGTAGCATGGCGGCTAGCGTTTTCGTGCGTAAATTCAAAATCATAAATTAAAAATCGTTTTTATGGTATTTTTTGGTTGTATAAAATTGAAATAAAAATTCTACTGGTTCATTACGATCTAAGGATTAATTTAAAACAGTTTTCAAAAAAAGGTGTAATACCCTATTGCAAACTTTGAGATAATAACAATATCATTAAAGCATTGGTTCGAAAATACTGTGTTCATAACATCATGAAATTTCAATCTATACATTAAAAGAAAATAATAATAATAAGAATAATATTGTTAATAAATCTACCTACCTATAAGCTGTCAAGTAACAAATTACAGACGTAATGTAAAATCAATTGCTCTGCGCCCCGGGCCCTTACGTGATTTTCTGCATTAATAAAGCTTTCATTCAGAATCAATCATTCACTTTCGCACAGTAATTTCTGAGAACACTTCAATGGGGTTCTTACAGTGGACTATTTTGATACCACGTGCAATATCGGTGTAGTACTTGGTATATTATGATGGTGCAACGACTCCATTCAGTAGCAGTCGTTGAACCCACGCACTTTGGTTTTGAAACGGGGCAATGCAACTGATTCATAAATTAATTGAACTAATAAAAGGGAACTTCTCTGAAGCCATGATTACTTTATTGATTCGTTGAATTAAACTAGACGTTGACAATTAGACACATGTAATACAATGTGTCCGAATATAATTATTCCTTCGTAGCCCGCAGCCGCAGGTAGTTAACGCAATAATAATAAACGAGCGCCCTGAATTTTAATTATTCAATTATTCGTGGTTTCATTACGATGTTTTACGAACTTTGGGTTGAAACTTGATATACCTAGGACTGAATAATTAATATCCTCATGAAATCCGCAGAAATAAAATTATTCGGAGCAACCATTTTACGAGCCTGACTTCCGCTATCCAACAGATACGCATGACAGAAATAATTTGAAAAAAAAAAAGAAACACTGAAGATCACTAGAGACAGAGAAGAAACTTCACAGAATTACTAGCAGCACATAAATCACTCACACGTCTATCGCATCGTCGTGGTACGCGTCCTCTGCTTCGTATCCTCTCTCGTCCTGATAGCAGAGTACCAGGCCAGCAGGCCAGAGCAGGAGTAATGCGGCAAAGGCCGCGGGTGCGAGCGGCGCGCGCATCACGACTGCGGGTGCGCGCCTGCCGCGGATATGCGTTTGAGCAGTGATAGCCAAAGTTATAGCTGTGTTGTGTATTCATACACAACTTCCTACAAGTTTGTGGATAACACAAAACATTGATTACAATTATATTCACTACAGCATGTTAAAATAAAAGCTAGCTCAAATATGTATGTAGGATGATGATATTTGTAAACCTAAATTACTGTATGATTGATGATGATTTTGGTGTAATCTCTTGTTTGTTGACTTTAGTAGCCTGTAATGCTAATATTAGAAATATAATAATTATGTTAAATTTTTTTGGAGAAGTACAATTAACCATTGTACTTCTTCGTGTCGAGAATACGATTTTTATCAATTAAATTCTCTTCGCCCAAAACTTAGCCTAGCGTCAAGCGTTGTCAGTGGCAGAGGTCGTCTATTACTGCAGGTTTTAGGGCATAGAGGACAGGACTTAATTGTACTATGATATAAATATACAGTTTACGATAAAGATTGAACTAAAAGTTTGAGAACCGATGTATGCTAGTAGTTAGCAACACTCCCAAAATAGACTCCAGTGCGTGTAGGGTAGGTACACATAAGACAGATATCAGACGTTCGACTATTTCGGCCGTCACGGACGATTCCGTGTGTAACAACAGAATGGCCATAATTCTGTGGTATGGATACAAAATGCAATTATTGTCCAAATAAAGAATAATTAAGAACTTCCTCATCTGTGAAATCGGTCCGAGGTGATGATTTATGAAAGTGAAAATAAGGCTAAATGAAATCTTTGATAACATAACATACCATCACGCCTGTTTTCCCCGAAGGGTTAGACAGAGGCGTACTTATGTACACCCACAGTTCGCCGGTATGTTTAGGTCCCATGTAATAGGGGGCGAGCCTATTGCCATTAACCGGGCACAAATTCCCAACTCCGAGCTGGAATTTCATAGAAAAACCCAATAACACTGCTCGACCTGGGAATCGAACCCAGGACCTCTAGCGTAGCAGTCGCGCTCAGGACCACTTGGATAATGAGACAGTATCAAATCTTTGATAGATTGCAGGAATCCTTTGATGATTGATGATGGAGAATAACGATTCTTTATCATTATTCAAAGATAATGTCGTACATAAGTATTCTAAGGCAATTTTTCTAAGGTATTTTGGTGTGGTGATTGGGGCGATATTTTGATGGGATAAACCCATCGCACTTATTTCCTGCCACTCTGCAATAAACAAATAAAAAAATTCTGGTAACTGACACTTAAGCGAATATGTGCGTACGATTTTTGATGTTCTACCTACGTCTAACACCTCGGTATAGTGAATGGATGCTGGATCATATTCTTGAAAATTGAAATAATATCAATATAAAAAATAAAATCCCAAAGAATTTAATTAACATTTAATTTGTTTTTAGCAAGTGGCGGTCTATAGTTTCTGCCTTCCCCTGTGGGAGAGAGGCGTGAAAGATATAAGAAGATAAAGTTTTTCTTTAAAAATAGACTATCTTTACTATATCCCGTTCATGGTCACATTAGTTTATCTGAAGTGTTTGTTTACGGTAATGCGCGCGCGCCGACGCGGATGCCTCACGGCCACGAACCATCGATCTACTGACACACTCCCGCTTGTGCAATACACATTACCACATAACATTTTTGATAGCCTGGTACCATTGAAGTAAAACAAGCCTGGTACTAAACCTGGAATGCTTTTCAAGTCTATTTTTTGTCAAACGCGTCAAGGTACCATACCATTCGTTACGTTTTTTGAAATTTTCCAATACTCTGTCCCACTACTTATCTTATTTTTTCTTTCCATAAAAACCATCTGCAAAGTATTCGAAAACTAAAAGCTTCATTAACCTAGCGGTCCAGAGCGCGACTGCTACGCTAGAGGTCTTGGGTTCGATTCCCAGGTCGAGCAGTGTTATTGAGTTTTTCTATTTAATTCTCAATAACAGCTCGGAATTTGGGATTTGTGCCCGGTCAATGGCAATAGACTCGCCTCCTATTATTATATGGGACCTAAACATATAAAACATACCGGCGAACTGTGGGTGTAGGTACATTAGTACGACTCTGCTTAACCCTTCGAGCAATACAGGCGTGATTGGTTAGAAAACTAAAAATAAAAGTCGTTCTCAATTTATGATGTGACGTGTCCAAAGGAAATATAGATTCACTAGCTTCTGCCCGCGACTTCGTCTGCGTGGACTTTAGATAAAAAGTAGCCCATGTGTTATTCCAGAATATAATCTATCTCTGTGCCAAATTTCATCCAGATCCGTTCAACCGCTCTGGCGTGAAAGAGTAACAAACATCCAACCATCCATCCATCCTCACAAACTTTCGCATTTATAATATTAGTAGGATAGTAGGATTAGTAGGATTTTTATATACGATATTATTTTTAGTATATTAGATACCTGAATATGGTTTTTTAGAATAATTAACTGAATCGATTCCAATAATTTTTACACCATGTTATATTTTGTACCAAAAATATTTGAAAAAGTTACAAGTGGTACACCGATTCATGGCTCACAATAACGGCACTAGGCGCGGGCGCACAGCGCACAGCGGTGAGCATGTTTTAGACGGACAACCAGGGGCCCAAGTCTGCTATTTCAGTTGTATCAAAATGGTCGTTCAATGGCACTAAATGACATGAGAACTGGGGCCCTAGTCTGCTATTTCAATTGACTCAGAATGACCGTCCAATGGCACTAAATGACATAAGAAATGACAGATTTCGTAGAGAAAACTGTCAAAAATCAACCATTATGAAGTCACTGAATCACAATTCTGACACAACTGAATAGTAGACTCGGCACCCTGACAGATTTCGTAGACAAAACTGTCAAAAATCAACAATTCTGAAACCATTGAGTGACGATTTTGACATGACAAAATAGCAGACTTGGGGCCCAGGTAAGTAGGTAACCTATCAAGCTTATAATAACTTGATTGTGATTTTTGGGATACAGTTTTGAAAATCGGAAATCTGAAATCTGTAGGTAGTACTTAGATTCAAGATACATAAAAATACTAGACACGTGTCTCGGGTTTCGCATTATATACTAAAAGTAAGGTTGTATAGGTACCTATATACATTTATTTAAAATTGGTTTCTGCTTTATATTTAAGAATAAACGTTTTGACGTCATAGTTTAAACCAGTGCGTGGGACAAATGGGTGTCTTAAGCTATCCCGGGTTAATGACGAGAAATTAGCGCCTACACTTAACATAAAACAGTTCATTTGGAAACGTCCATAATATTTATTATTGAACTTCATTGTAGCTGCGTCTATTTTAGTTGATATCTAATTTTAGTTTTGATATTCTATTTCGGTTGTTAGGTCTGCAAAATATTTAAAAAAATCGAATTTTTTTTTTCAGTAATCAGGTTCGAAGCTTGGAGCTCCACTTGCTACAATTATTATTTCCGAAATTATAACAGGAAATCAGCGAAGTCCATTGATGTTTTATCGGGCAGTCTTCGAAAGTATTTGTGTTATGGTCCTATAATAAGTAGATTTGTTATATAGAAATATAGTAGATTGCATTTGGGTAGGTAGGTACCTATATTTTGCAATAATATGGATATAATATCATGGTACTGCCCAGGAAATCTATTATAATATTTTACTAGTATGAAAAAAATATTGATCTATATCAATGACTGATTCGTTTAAAGAAAGTACCGATACTTTATTTAATTAAATAAATAAACTAGTCAGTTAGAAGTTGTTCAAATATCAGCCTCAATCAGCTTTATCTACTGTGTACTTAGTGTCCACTGAGTAATGACTGAAAAAGGTATACTCTACTGTCGTATTCAATGCTATTACAGAATGAGCTTTCAATGAATATACAATGTAATGGCACAGATAATAGAATACTAGGTAATGGTTCCAACTGAATTGATTTTGACTTTGACAAGATTGACATTAATAAAACTCATAAAACTAGCTATATTTAGGTATAGCAATTACTAAATTATTTGAATTTCATCGCATGAAAGCAACGAAAATATTTGTTGACAGCACATTAAAAGCTGTTTAATAAATTCCTATTATTTATCTCCTATTAATGAATTATGAACTGCCTCATTAGCCAAGTGGTCCTGAGCGCGACTGCTACGCTAGAGGTCCTGGGTTCGATTCCCAGGTCGAGCAAAGTGTTATTGAGTTTTTCTATGAAATTCCCAGTACCAGCTCGGAGTTAGGAATTTGTGCCGGTTAATGGCAATAGGCTCGCCCCCTATTACACTAAACTAAACATACCGGCGAACTGTGGGTGTACATTAGTACGCTCTGCCTAACCCTTCGGGGAATACAGGCGTGATGGTATGTATTAATGAATTAATTAATTGAGAAAATTAAAGAACATAATTTCCACAGATGAAGTTCGTGACGTGACTACATAATTTCGCTACGACACGACAGTCGAGTATACCCGACGCGCCGCTTGGGAAAAATCACACTTTTCCTCTCTTGTTGTCCGCCGGCCGTTAGTGTTTGTTTGGACACCGACCTCGCTTGAACTCCCATAATTCCATAAAAAATACATCAACTACAAACCACATCCTTAAATGACTCTCTTTACTCTTCTAATTGCGAGTTTTTTTGCTTCTGTCCTGTCATGGTATCCTAATGAGCGCAGCTTCTGGATACCAGGGCATTATGGGTACCAAGGAGTGCACAACGGGCTGGAGCACGCGAAGGACTTTGTCAACGAGTGGACTGTGGAGGTGGAAGGCGGTGAGGAGGTGGCCCAGCTGGTTGCTTTGGAGCTCGGATATGTTTTTGGAGGGAAGGTAAGTCCATAATGATACGCGTTGTTTTTCTGACACAATGAACTTTTTTATTTTGTCCAAAGTAGAAAATAATTATGGCCTAAGCTGCCAGTGCCTACCGTAGAAAATTAGTAACTTAAAATCAATTTTTATAGGTACCTGAGTCATTTTAAAAATAAGTAGAACTAAATAGGTAGATAATTTAACGTTGTATCTTTGTATAAACTCTCAATGAATACATCGAAAATTTGCTAAAATGTCGGTAAAAAATAAACCTATTTGTCGGTAAAAAATAATTTATCTCATCCATTTCCAATAAATAATGAACAAGTATTCCTATGGACGAATGTTGTTTGTGTAGGTTTCTGATATCTTTCCGGCCATAGTAAGCCAAAGTTAACGTTTCAAAGTAACAAGTTTGCAAAACAACAAGTTTTCGCAAAGGCTTCGCATTACGGACGGAGTACCGAGCTAGATACAAAGAAGGATCCATGACAAAATGACAACTTGTAGTTTTATTCTTATTCCAAATATTTACTTGTGTTACCAGTTAATTATACATATAATTAATGTTTCGTATATCATCATCATTAACTTTCACTGCATTATCCCTGTCATTCTGAGAAGGGATAATGTAGATTGTATATATCTTTTTGATATCATAATTCTTCTAATTTAATATTGCATTTATGTTTATTTCTTATTTTTTTTATTTTTATGTATGGGAAACCCGCTAACTCTGGGAATACCCCAGAGTTAGCGGGAATGTTCTAAGTTCCATATAATAGGGGGTGGTAAGTGGTAAACAGTTTTATCCATAGCAGATCTGAATAAGTGCCGATAAGTGGTCAGAATTAGAATGACGGACGTCTGATGATAGTCGCTTTGTGTAAAACACTGATATAATATCCAGTCGCATCTAGATGGGAAACTTACCGCATCGGAGTTGAGAGAAGGTTCGGATTGCGTTGAGTTTTCAGCATTTTAAGTTAGTTAATTACATGAACGCTTTTAACCTACTGTTTCTTAGGCTCTTTTTTCGGGTAAGGGTACCCCCTCTGAAATGAATTCCAGGCTACAGCCTTGATACACTACTGAATATAAGTAGGTCTCTTCCAAGGTGTGCTGTTTAGCTGAGAACTGTGAGTAGCCTCCCGCGGCCTAGCCTTCAACTGTATTAGAATAGTACCCATAAAAACTTATAACTCCCATGCACAATATTTCTAGGAAGACGTCAGATTACATTTTTAATTGTATCTCTGTTCACTGACATAATTGCTTGAAACATGAATTTGATTAGGATTCTATACTGACATGAAACTATAAATATGATCACTACATACTACATAGTATAAAACAAAGTCGCTTCCCGCTGTCTGTCTGTCCCTATGTATGCTTAGATCTTAAAACTACGCAACGGATTTGGTTTTTTAATAGATAGAGTGGTTCAAGAGGAAGGTTTTAAGCTATTTAACATAACCCTACGTCTCTTAGGAACGGGGCAGCGTGGATGAAACTGCAGGCGTGTCGCTAGTAGGTACCTTAATAATCACTAAAATACCCTTCCGTTTTTATAATATACAGGGTTTGTGCATGGATTTCAATAACTGAACAAATGATAAAGAAAAAATATAAGTTTCAGTTGTGTTTGTGCGAAATGATAGTGATAATATTCACAATGGTAAAATAGATAGGGTGGATACCCGACTGCGCCAGATGGAGGATTGTTTCGAGCGTATGTACTATGTAGTTATATTTTTTGTCACGCTCTGCAGCTTGATAGATTTCAGCATGAGAGGCGTCTTGAGAGTCACTCTATATCCTCCTCCGTCCTTCCTCGAAACCTACCGAGTGGTGTATCAAAATAAAGGATTTTATAAATGGGTACGAACGTGGGTAACGACAAGTGACATTTAAACATATAGGTTGTATATCTATACAACCTATATGTTTAAATTTGATTTAGAAATGCTAAATATTCCTAATTATAAGAGTAAGAATAAATAAAAAGTTAATTTAGCCCCCTATACAGGCCAATTTAGAAGAAGAAATAAGTAGGTAGCGAGACGTTTACGAGAAGAGAGTCAGAACTCAATGGATACATTACTGGAGAGTACATACAAGAATATTCTTAAATTAAATATTTAAGCCTTTTCTGTAGTGATTTCAGTGGAAAGCTTCTTTGAACAATTTATTAATTTAATTTCACAATAAGCTTTCATTCCAGTCCGGTGTGCCAATTTTAATTAAAGGGCTTTTGTGTTCTGTGGTTGTGTTTAACCGTAAACATATATTTTTTGATGCAGAAAATCCTCATGGATCGTCTAACACCTTCAGCAGGACAAGTCAGAATCCGTAGCGACGAAAAAAAAAATTGCCCTAAAATTGCCATATTTTTTTCCCTCAAAATATGAAAATGCTGGTGAAGACTAGGCTTCATAGCTTGGGTCACCGCTGTTAGGTTGCCTGCTTGTCGGTCTGTTACAGTTTATACTTCGGAGAGTGTGCACAAGAACTCCATGATCTCATTCCTCGTTCCCCCTTTTATCATCGGAGCTCATGGATGAGCTGTTTGTAGAACTGGGAGGGGATGAGGAATAGATTATCTAGGGGAAGCACAAAAGATCCCATTGGGTCGAAGTGCACTGAGGCCTTGCTGCCTCGGCCCTACACAAGATAAGATAAGATCATCGGACCTCGGCCACGGGATATCCTTGTTGATATCCCATATATTCACACACAGCGCTATAAATCGTTTTTTAAAGCGCACAGCCAAGGTGTTGACTCCTTGAACTTCCCATCCTGCGTCTGTATTTCCGAGTACTTACGACCTAAGTATAAATATAATGATAGGATACAACGTTTCCGTGACTGTAACGAGATCCATCTATTGGTTCCATACGCGGTAATCAAATATTCCCGAATTTAAAAAAATGCGCTTCATTCTTTAGTTAATCACTTACGGCTATATATATAGCTCACAAAGCCCGTTTAATTCTTGTATTGTATCGATTGAAATCACGTTGACAAATTCTTTAAGACATATTTGTAACGTGTAGGTATCTATGTGCATTTTTGCTGATTTTTCTTTAAAGACAATGTGATACACTCGTTCTTATCATCCATCTGAAAATAACCCCTTCCTAGCGAGCACCCCAAAATAATCAATTTAATTAAAACTTCAAACGTCATTCATGTAGCAATACCGTTGAAAAATATCACTGTATCAGCATTTGTTTCCAAAAATCCAATATAATAAAGTTCAGTGTATAGATGCTTGAGATAAGGCAGAAATCAAAGCTATGACGCCATCTATCTCAAGTGGCACTCGTTGATAACACAGCAGCTTTATTGCATAGATTGGACTTCATATATATAATGGCAGACGCAAAAGCTAGTAAATAATAACTCTATCGGATAACAGATAGTTTCTCAAATGTAGGTTGAATGCAAATGAAATTATTGTAAACATGACAAATTATTTAGAAAAAAAAAACTTAGTATGTCTTGTTTTTACCAAACCAGATAATCATTGGGACGCTATTTCTTTATAAATACACCCTTTGAATTTTCGTGGAGTTAGACCCGAAAAGGCCTTTGTGCTCATTACGAAAAAAATCTACTATGGACCAGTCCCGAAATCGAAAAGAAACTCAGTTTTGTTTCGAAAAAAGTCTGTCCGTCTGTGTGTGTGTGTCAGTCCGTCGATTGATTTTAGGAAAAGACTTCTCAGGGTTGATGATAATGATTATGACGCCCTTCGACTCGAAGTAAACTAAAATTCCAGGGTAGATAATACCTAGTTATTTAAAGATTTAAAAAGTACCATTTAATACTATGTCCCCACACTACTGCTTTAAAAGTGAACATAAATAAACTATGTTCATGAATATTGCAAACACTTTGCTGTTTCATAATATCTCCTCTCTAAGTCTGATGAATTGGGAACTTTCCATGGACGCGCCGCGATATTCCCAGGGGAAATGCGGTCATAAACACATTTGACGGACAGACTTGAGATTGCAATAGATATTATGTGTAGCTACACTATATAAAGTATATACCTATGAATGCTCTTCACTCGTCTTTTAAGAGAAGTTATTGCTTTATGACTGACACCCACGGGAAGAACGTGTGTTTAATGAAGGAGTGTGTAATGAGAATTATGTTTAATCAAGAAAACCTTCAAGAAAAGAGCGTACTCCTTTTAAAAATGCCGGCAACGCAATCGTGACTCCTCTGGCGTTGCGAATGTCCATGGGAGGCAGTGATCACTTATCAACAGGTGATCCGTCTGCTCGCTTGCTCTTTAACCCATAAAAAAACAATCTGTGTTTTCAGTTTTTAAAATGACACTGCGTTTTTTATTACATACTTTTTTTTAATGATTAACGAGCTGACGAGCCACCTGGTCGTAAGTAGTCATCGTCGCTCATAGACACCTGCAACACCAGGGGAGTTGCTGATGCATTGCCGACTCTTAAGACTTAGGGAATGCAGACTGCTGGAGGCGCAGCAACCGAGAGGGAATGGCTCTTACGCGCATAAGTCAAAAAATACACCAAGGTGCTTTACGACAGACTCCGACGTAGTGGGTGGTCGCCAGCCAGTCTGACCCCAGGAGTTCTTACCACCGAGATAACTTCTTACTTCTTCATCACTACATATTATAAAACAAAGTCGCTTCCCGCTGTCTGTCCCTATGTATGCTTAGATCTTTAAAACTACGCAACGGATTTTGATGCGGTTTTTTTTAATAGATAGATTGATTCAAGAGGAAGGTTTTAAGCTATTTAACATCACGCTACGACTCTTAGGGACGGGGCAGCGCGGGTGAAACCGCGGGTGGGTCGCTAGTTTACCTATAAAACTTTCGATACGAACTCTGTTTTGACCTAGGACCTTGAAATGATCAAATGATTTAACCATAACCTTGATCTTCACGATTGAATCGACACGGAATATTTGTCAGACCTACAAATTATTCTGGGTGTGTGTATGTTTGAATTTGTGTTTGTACAAGAGTTTCTTTATGTAAGAATTTGTGTTTGTAAATGCACACACGATACAGGAGAAAATCTGAGTGTGAGGCAATGTTTATTAGAGAAAATAAAATGTTCTGTTTTGTAGTATCTACCATACCAAAGACAAGGTTTCAAGGCTGGCTACTGAATGGTAGCTTAAGGTCATAAACAATTCCCAGAGGGAGTAAGGGTTTTCAGACATTAAATGTGTGTAGAATACTTTCTTGACCTCGTAAGGCGGCGCCTTAGGGAAAATGAACATATTTCCGAGTTTTGTGAACAACCCCGCCTCAACTGTCCAGTGGTCACGAGTGTTTTTATGCGTGAGGTCTTGGGTTCGATTTTCGGGTCAAGCAAAGTATTGTTGGGGTTATGTATGTAATTCTTGAATTAATGACATGTTTGACGCAGCGATTGGCTACTGCGCCACGGGTTGTAGGTTCGCTTCCCACAAGGAGCAAATATTTGTACGACCTACAGGTAGTTGTCGTCAGTCTGGGACGAAACAGGAGAAAATACTAGAGCAAAGTATAAAAAAAAACTCAGTTTCAGCTTTTTACCCGACTGCCGAAGGAGGAGGGTTATGTGTTTGACGTGTATGTATGTATGTATGTATGTATGTATGTCCGTTCCTATGTCCGCTCGTAACTATTCAACGGTGCAACCGATTTAGATAAACGATACCTCATTAGATTTGTCTTGATGGCACAAGTGTCACTGGGTACATGAAATTAAAAAAAAAACAAAATGGCGGATTTTATGCGCTTTAATGCGTGGGCTGAAAAATATGTTTTGAGCATTCCGTATCATGTATTCTCAAATTTTCGGTAGCAATTAGCGAAAGCATTACATTACTTTATTGTTGAGGGACTTGTAGGAAATCATCTACTTTTTCATATAAATATTTTTTCGTAGTTTTGCACTAAAATCCGGAAACAAGTTAAGTAATTAAAATAACTAAAAAACCCGACTGCATTAAAACACTTTTAAAAAAAGACAAAAACAAGTCTAGTAGTCCAGACCTATGTAAAGTAATATTGAATAACTACACCAATTAAATGTTTTCATGATCGATAAATACATAAAATAATAAATTATAACGTAGCATAAAGTCAATCTTGCCATCGGGACTCATTACTGGGAATTTTAGAGACGGTCACGATTTTGAAAACATTTTGAATGATTCATACCCAGTTAATGGCAATAGGCTCTCTCCCTGTTACGTGGGACCTTAAAATAATAGCTAACAGCGCTAACAGTATGTGTACATTAGTACACCTCTGCCTAATCCTGCGGGAAATACAGGCATTATGTTTTTTTATAGATAAATAACAAATTTTTATCTATAAATGGCACCGAGTACTCTTGGTAATATTTCAACCATCCGCTGTACATATTTATCACACCCTGGCTTAATCATCGTAATTAGTATTGACATCAATTAATCACTGGGCGGGGAAGGTCACGTAAACGCCAGGGTAGAACTATAAATCTGTTGTTATGTACAGGGACGGATTAAGTATGTAGAGACTTCTAACAATGATATGGACCGTTCAACTAGTTTTGACTTGGTTTGGTCTTACTGAAATAAAGCATTTTGACTTTGACTTTGATGGACAGAAAGTTGATTAGAAAGGTATGACCGTTGGACTGCCAATTAAATGATCTCAAATTCCAAGCCAAGGCATCTCCGACTTTTTGAAATCATGTGCGATAACACTCGCGAAGGAAAACATCATAGGGAAACCTGAATACCTGAGAGATTTCTTGACGTCGTGACTTTGAAGTCTGCCAACCCGCAGTAGGCTAGAATGACGGACTATAAGCCTATCCCCAGTCGTGTACCCAGCAGTAGATCATCATCATCACTACTTATTATAAAACAAAGTCGTTTCCCACTGTCTGTCCCTATGTATTCTTAGATCTTTAAAACTACGCAACGGATTTTGAAGCGGTTTTTTTTAATAGATAGAGTGATTCAAGAGGAAGGTTTTAAGCTATTAACATAACCCTACAACTCTTAGGGAGGGGGTAGCGTGGGTGAAACCGCGGGCGGGTCGCTATTAGTATATAGATTCATGATGAGTGGCCTTTTCTTCCTTACGTCACAGCTTACGTTCTTCCTTTCGTTTTCTATCTTCCTACAAAAGACTTCTAACTATTATTACCTACTAAAACAATTATTGTCTCGGGATGTGAGTCCCGTAAACAGTTATAAAATGATATTTCTTTCTATAGTTAAATAGGTCTATTTAAAGACACTTTCGCAAGTCAAGGCCACATTTTCCAAGCTCACAACCTCTAATAATAAACAAAACCAATCTCTTTTAAATATGAGACGTAATAGTATCAAAATATGTGTCCCACGATACAGGGCAATATGAAGAAGTTGGCATTTTGAAGAAAGAACTTGCGGCTTTGATTTGACCAGTTACCTAGTTATACTTTGTATATGCTAGTACTACTTTACATATTGCCTAGATAATCATCATCATCATCAGCCCATACTAGTCCACTGCTGGACGTAGGCCTCCCCCAATGTGCGCCATTTCACCCTGTCCTCGGCTTGTCGCATCCAGCTTCCGCCTTGTTATACATTGTAGGTACCGATCTATCAAAATAGACCTATTTGTAGAGGTTTAAGAAAATGTTTCCACGCCAAAATTATGTAAAAAAAACGAAACTGAAACTGAAATCTAAACTATAGATCACAGAGACGACCTCTGTGGTTTAGTGGTTCGAGTACCGGACTGCTGACCGTGAGGTCGTGGGTTCGATTCCCACAGGACACACAAATTTATGTGATGAATATAAGTGTTTGTGTTCGTCTGGGCGTTTCTTATGTATTAGTATGTATTTACAAAAAAAAAAGTATATAAGTATTATATCCATTGTCTAGAACCCATAGTAGAAGCTCTGCTTAGTTTGGGACTAGATGGTGCTGTGTAAAAATGTCAAAAAAAAAAGAATACATTATTCTAAGCATGTATTTTCCACAAACTATTTGCCTCGTTAATGTTATGCAGGGTAATAAATTGAATACTGCCAACAAGGATTTGTCTCCCCGAATCTAAATTCGCTACGTCTTACCCAAAATAGTTTTTCTTTGTATAGAAATCCTTGTATCTGCATTATCGTAACAAAATAATGTGTAAAAGTTGTTGGGTGCGTCTAGAGCATCGGACTTGCGATCATGTGGTTGCCGGTTCGATACCCATCCCACTCGTAACACAAGCATTTACTTAGCACGAGGGGTTAACAAGAATACTAGTAATGTACGATCCACATTGCTAGTAAGCTGTTTTAAACTGTTATTATTTACTACTAGCTTCTGCCCGCGGCTTCGCTCACGTGGTGATCAGGAGTAAAAAAGAAAACCAACATTGATGACCTCTTCTTTGTATGGGCCTCTATACAACAGGGCGGTCAAGCTGTATCTCAGGATTCATTTGATTAATTGAGATAAGAAGTTCACCAGTTTTTAAGTTGGAGCATATACTTTCTAACAGTGATAATAAAATTAAAATTTATTCAGTAGTTTTTGCTCCAACCCGTAACAAACAGACTAGAATTTTAAAAATCACATTTTCGGATTCGGAGACGCTTATGTACCATAATCCACGTGTTTTTTTTTAATATCTTCAATGTACAGACACAGCTTTTTTACAATTTTATAATAGTAGAGAAGATCAGTTTAACAGCTTATTAATTGCCTCATTAGTCTAGTGGTCCCAAGCGTTCAATTCCCGGGTCGAGCAAAAGTGTTATTGAGTTTTTCTATGAAATTCTCAGCAGCAGCTCGGAGCTTGCGATTTGTGCCCGGATAATGGCAACAGGCTCGCCCCCTATTACATGGGACCTAAACATACCAGCGAACTGTGGGTGTACATAAGTACTCCTCTGCCTGACCCTTCAGGGAATACAGGAATGATGATATGTTATTACAATTTATTAGAAGCCACATTAAAAGAAAGAACTTAAATGAGAAGAAAAAATCTTTATTTTCATATAGTAAGTTTAAAAGGTTAAAAAATGGGCCGGCTCGACCGGAGTGATACCACGGCCTCACAGAAAACCGGCGTGAAACAACGCTTGCGTTGTGTTTCGCCGAGTGAGTGAGGTTACCGGAGGCCCAAACCCTTCTTGCGACTCCCCTGGTGTTGCGGGTGTCCATGGGTGGCGGTTATCGCTTACCATCAGGTGATCCGTCTGCTCGTTTGCCCCCCAATCCCATAAAAAAATGGTTTTCTGATGTGTGAATCAATTTTATTGTGCAAAGGTGGCCTTTTCCGGCAAACAGTTGATAAGTATCGCCAATCTACATCTCTATTTGCAAGTCTTCTGAAGGTGAAAACCATTCAAATATTTTTTTTTGGCCGTCAAAAATAAATATAATGGACGAGGACAGAGCAATGAATTGTTTATTTTGTTCATTTAATACTTTCTGCACATAGTACAAAGGCGGGCTTAGACAATGCTATAAGCATTCTCTACCAGTCGACCATACAGAGTCAAAATAATGTTAACGGCTACGAAGCTAGTATGTATCTACTATTTTATACTATTTATATGTGTATGTTTTCTATTTTACACTATCTGTTAAATATTTTCATGTATTTATTCATATCAATAAACCTACTATAATTAATTGTTGTTATATAATTAAGATCTGTATAAATATACTGCATAAATAAACTGCCTCATTAGCCAAGTGGTCCTGAGCGCGACTGCTACGCTAGACGTCCTGGGTTCGATTCCCAGGTCGAGCAAAGTGTTATTGGGTTTTTCTATGAAATTCCCAGTTGCTCGGAGTTAGGAATTTGTGCCCGGTTAATGGCAATAGGCTCGCCCCCTATTACATGGGACCTAAACATACCGGCGAACTGTGGGTGTAGGTACATTTGTAAGCCTCTGCCTAACCCTTCGGGGAATACGGGCGTGATGGTATGTATGTTATAAATATAACTACGTCTAGCTACGTCAATGTATATGATCTTTTCGTCTAGTAGTAATTAAGAAATAACATACCGTCACGCCTCTATACCCCGAAGGGTTAAGCAGAGGCGTACTAATGTACGCCCACAGTTTGACGATATGTCTAGGTCCCATGTGATAGGGAGCGACTATATGATGCACACTATAGGTACTTGATCTTCAACGTTATAACCAGAATATAAGTAAGTATATAGTAATGTTTGTTACACACTAAACTTAGATATTCATATTTAACCATGATATACACGGGCTGTGTCTATAAAAAGGAACCCTACTGACTCCCAAGATACAGGTATTTCCTAGTTTGGTAGTCAGCAGATCCATAATAATGTATATTAAAATTTGCCTTGTATAGTTTTAGTTAAATTTACCAAATAATATTGTATATTGTACGGCTATGCTAAAATAAATTATTATTATTATAATATCTATTTATATAAAAGAAAGTCGTGTTAGTTACTCCATTTATAACTTAAGAACGGCTGAACCGATTTGGCTGAAAATTTGTGGAGAGGTAGCTTAGAACCAGGAGACGGACATAGGATATTTTTTATCCCGTTCCCGTGGGATGAGATGATAGACCGAAACCGAATGCCACGGGGGCGAAGCCGCGAGCAGAAGCTAGTTACTAATAAACGTATTTGGTAGATATGGCGCGTATTGTTACGAAGTTCCTCTCGCTAGATCCCAGGAGCACCGACATGGACACCTTGGAATCTATTCCCGGTACTGGTGGGCTACTTTTTATATTTTAAATATTTTGTATTTTTTTGTAAAAACCTTAGACGTCATATGATTAAAGAATATTTAAAATTTATTTCTTGTAAAACTCAAATTAATCGTCATTAAAAAAAACATTTTAATAAGTTATAACTAGTTTTATTACCTAAAATGTTACTATTATTCGCGTGTCAGAAACCTGTTTCTTCATCTTTGTTCACATCATAATTTTGCCAGATGGTCTCTCAGATAATTTTCTCGTAACTAACAACATGTCACTTAGTTTCGTCAATCAGCTGTCTCATATAGTCCGAGAGTCGTCTTCAGTATAATCGTAACAAATGGCTAGGAATTAGTTCTGTCCATTTGTCTCAGTTTGTGTCTCAGTAATCATTTGTTTGTCCAGTCGTCTTTATTACGGGCGGTGTGAGACTAGCCGTGCTGTGATCAATTATTCCAAATTATGTTCTAAAAATAAAATAAATTTGGCATAATAGGCCTAAACATTAACCGGACAAGGTCCCTAATTATGTGACAAGTAGTATAATTTAGTCTTCATGGTAATTAGCATCTCGAAGCGCAAATTAGCTAATTAGCGTCCTTTTTGACAATTAGTACTACTTTTTGTATATTAGGTAAGTTCTTCAATGTTCACACAAGCTGCTATCGCAATACGAGTATTGTACCTGCGTGAAGATTGTAACTTTATTTATTTTAAAAGAGTGTCCATGGAGTTTCTTGCCGGATTCTTCTCCATAGGATCAACCTTTTGGAACCGTGCAACTAGAATCATAACGTTTCATAAACACTTGAGTAAAAGCTTATTTGAAATAAAAACATTTGAATTTGAACTAAGTATTCTCATTCATTTATTAACTTATTTTTATATAATTTTAATATACTTTTATGTAGGTATAATTATTATGCTAATTAGGTTTTGCACCAAAATATGATTCTTCATGTTCAAAAATACATAAAATAAAATATTTTTACTTATTTATAGTTTTTATCATTCTGCTTAGTTATACCTACATAAATATTAATTACTTTCAGGCTCTTATTGACAGTTTGTTTATTTACAGTTCTAAAAATAACCTCTGTTCTTTTACACAGGATATTAGCTATAGCAAGATTTAAATTTTATAGATATAGCAAGCTTGCTTTGTTTACAATCTATTCGTACAAACAGAAACATTATTTAATTAAATCACACTACGTTCTTAAAACGAGATTCCCTGTGACGCCCACACAATCTTATACTGGTGGTTGTTTTTCTAGCACTTCTTGTAACTGGATTTATGTCGCAACGATTTAATGTCAAGTGATCTTTAGGTAATTCTCGATGATAAATCTAGACGTATAAGTCAGGAATTGTTACTGTTACACGGTAAAGAGTATAACAAATTGGTTCAGATTTGCTTCCGATATTTTTTTTCTAATATTAGTCAACTTTTACTAAAAATATCTCATTATTGTCCGAGGTAAAGGGCTTGTATGAGATTTTATAAATCGTTGTTTATTATTGAACAGTATCTAACTGAATAACATAATTAGTGGGTATTTCATTACCTATATTTATAATTATTTTCAATTAGGCAACTTTGATATCATGTAGGTAATAGCTACCTACATAATAAAAGATGAAACGAATTAATCTACTGCCTCATTAGTCTAGTGGTCCCAAACGCGATTGCTACACTAGAAGTCTTGGGTTACATTCCCCGATCAAACAGTGTTATTGGGTTTTTCTCAGTTGACACTGAGAAAAACCCAAGACTTCTAATGTAGCAGTCAGTGCTTGGAGTCTCGATTTGTTGGTTTGGTAAATGACAATAGGCTCGCTAACCTAACTTATTCTTTTGATTTTGCTCATTTATTTTAATGAATAATATATTATTGTGACATCGAATATGATAAGATAAATTGCACACAAGAGCCATCTTTGAACATTGATAAAAAGTAATAGCATTGGCTATGTCGAATGATGCTACATTTTTCTTCATGAAGCAACTTTGAACTCAACCCGATAGATGGCGCTGTAACCAAAAATATCACAATTAGATCATGCTATAATTCGCCGTTAGCTTTCACAATTCTAGATACAATCCACCCTCTCGTGGGTAATAGCGCAAACATGCTAAACAGTGGCGTTTCAGTTTTTCAGGCGGCGCTAACTGTGGATTTAGCGTCGCCCGTACTAGGCTCACAGAACCGTGAAGGATATATTTTTCAGCGAGTTTCAGCGACGAAGTTCTATTTCCGTAGTTTACAGGGGGCGGGACTTCTGAAGTAGGGACAATACGTAGTCGTAGTACGTGTGTTAGGCGCGTCAATGTTGTTTTCGTCATTCCTTTGCATGTGTGTGAATAAAGTATAACCCCAAATCAATTCATGGCAAATTATTACGCTTATTAATCAATGCAATAAAAAAATTCAGCATTAAAAATGTTTTAGGTACGATCTAAAATTGATTCCCTCGTGTCACCATGTTTTAAGCGAATATAGATTTAATATTACTTGTCTTTATTATACCAAACCAAAGGTTTATTTAACAAAACCAAACTTTTATACTAAATTGCAGTCAACCTACTCGTATCGTAAAAACATCGTCTACAAAGTATACACGGTGAAAATAAAATCTTATCGCCATTAAAATATTATGAACTTTTTTATTTATAAAAATATTTTATCATCACACAGATAACGAAGAAATTCATTTTTACTTAAAACGTAAGAAAAATGTGAGATGTATCAGGGTTTCATAGAACACCTGCGCTATACCGTTGTCGAGTTTACGCGGTTTCTTACAAAACCGAATTGTGTCGTTCAACTTTAGGACACGGTTCACTAACCTATGCTTTGTGAACAGACAGCGAACCGAATGTGTGGCGAAGTTTTTATTATGTAATGTATGGTATCGTTTGAATCTAGTCACATAGAAAAGCGAAAGCGAACCGATACGTGCCGATACCGTAACGAACCGAAATGTGTGGGACGCCATGACAAACCAATGGTGCGAAGCGAGCCGTGAGCGAGATAGTTGTATTAGGGATCCCACACAAAACCGCGACTTCGCATCGCATCACAAATATCTGCGAATTCGATGCATTTGCGGTGCTTGCGATGCGGCATCGTATCGCATCGCATCGTGGTGCTTAGATGCCTTTGTCACAGATAATAGAATACTAGGCTTTGTATACACGTTGTCAAATAGAGAGCGAATGCGTGACGCGAAGCGAGAGCGAATGCGTGACGCGAAGCGAGAGCGAATGCGTGACGCGAAGCGAGAGCGAATGCGTGACGCGAAGCGAGAGCGACGCGCGACGGTTGTGTTTATTTACAAAAAATTCAAACTATTCCGACATGTGGCCATGATGGATACCGAAAAATTTATAGAATGTGTCAAAAAATACCCAATATTGTACAATACACGTCACAAAGACTATAAAAGTGCATTAAAAAGCAGAAGTATGGGAAGTTATTGCCGGAGAAATGAATGAAAAAAGTAAGTACTCATTTGTATTATGTATTTTTTTTTAGTTTTGATTTAAATAAGTAACATTTTTTTCCTTTACTTCGAAAGCTACATTCGGTGATCTTCCGTTAGTAGGTCGCAGCACTTCTCGGTGTTACTTATGGTGTTTCGACTTCGCTTACAACAAATACCCCTTGTTAAGTTCTAATGTAGTTGTGCAAGCAACATGCCGCCTTTACAACATCTATAGCGGTTTCACGTCACACTCTATGGGTCTTAAAAAATACGCCATTTTTGAGATAATATACCAAATGTGTGTTCAACAACACGACGAGCACGGCAAAGGCGGTAATTGTAATTTTTTTCTTCTTTTGTCGTGCAAAACAGTTGATCTAGAAAAGGGTCTCATCAAATAAGATAGGTATGAAATGAAATGATATTTATTTCTGTAAGTAGATCATTAGAGACACTTTTACAATTCAATGGTTTGTTTATATAGTACATATAGATAGATTTAGATAGTAGAGCAAAGCCTTCATCTCCAATCAAGACGTGAAGTATAGGTTTTTCAGTACCAGGTAACGGTTTCGGTAGTAAAATATTTTTTTCGTGAATATATTCACGATAAAAAGTGCTGTGTTCAAATATTCCACTGTCACTATGTCGTCCGTAGTTACCAATATCGACAACAAAAAAATTGTAGTAGGGATCTACTATTGCAAGTAAAACAATAGAAAATAAGTTTTTATTCAGACCTACTATTAGGAGGACATTTTATAGCGACATGTTTGCCATCGATACTGCCTACACAGTTTGGGAAATTCCAAATTTCTCTATAACTAACTTCTGCTTGTTTCCACGTATTCTCATCTGGGGAGTTGTATATCGGTTGCATTAACGTTCATATAGAGTTACACACTTCCTTTATAATGCTACCAACATTAGTTCGCCCAACACGGAAGGAAAAAGCAATAGTTTGATGTGAATCTCCTGTACCTGCAAAATATGATTTTATTGATTTACACTTTATGTTTTAGGTGAGGTGTTGCGCACAAAATGGAAGGGTTTAAAAAATGGATACACTAAATTTAAAAAACAAACAAAAAGTAGTACAGGATGTGCTAAGACATATATCAACTGGTGTTGGGGTCCACACTTGCTGTTTTTGGATAATTTTATAAATCGGAGAGAATCTACTTCTAATATTAATACAAGGTCACAAGAAACTAGTGCTTCATCCACACCACCATCTTCCCAGCCAATACCCCCTACGCCTTTGGTACAATTACAGCAAGATGATGAGATATCACAAGGCAGAAATAATATCTTGGTACAAATTTCACTGACTGTGGGTGTAGCGGGCGCTACACCTACACCATCTACATCGACGTCAATATCTCAGATATCACACCGAGCACCAGAACCCTCGCGAAGTCGGGCTGTTACAACTAAACCTGACGATGACGAAGAGAAGAACTTTATGCAAAGCAAACGGATGAAAAAATCTGATGCCGTGGACGACCTATTTAAGAGTTATGCTAACACTTTTAAAAAAAAATCTATATGAAATCAAACAACATTGAAAATAAAAATGGCAAAATTATTTGCTGATGCAGAACTGCGAGAGCATGTGTGTCAAAATCAATCATAAGTATATTCGATTGTAAGCCTTGAATCTGATTATGCCATGGAAGATAGTGACCAGCAGTCACCCACTATTCAAGTTGAAGCACCTTCTATATCACCTATAAATTTAACCGTTCCACAGCATGCAACCTCTGCCGTGAATACACCGATCATATTGACTTATGAAGAGCAAGCAACCACTCTGGAGGATTCACAGAGCATATTATATTATGGAGATCTTGAAAATCGAGCTTTCAATGATAATGCGAAATAATTGTAATTTACCTAATAATGTGATTTCTAATTCGTTATTATTAAAAAAATATAACAAATACCTAAAACATATTGCTAATCTTTCTCTACTAGTTATCGGACGTCTCCAGTTACTATCCTTCTTTGTATCTATATCTCTGATCTTGTATTTCTGATCTATATTAGCTATATTTCTGATCCTAATATCTCATGTAGCTCTTCAAAACAGTTTTTGGACATCCGAAAGTAAATATAAAACCTGTCTTCATGCGATTCAAGTTCCTTACAAAGTCTATGGTACTCTCCATGTTCTTCTCGTTTTTTATTTATATCATGTAAGTACCATAATTCTGCGCCTTTTTTTTAAATAATAACACAGTCAAAAGCAGTATATTATCATCTTCAGAATCCGTTTCACTCCACATTTTAACCGTGCTCTTGAAGTCTTGACACGAGTGGTGGCGTCCCAGAAGTGCCCAGAACGCTCTCCACTTCGGTTCGCATTCTTGTCGAGTTCGGTTCGCTGCGCTTAGTTTGACGTCTCCGCTTCGATTCGCATTCTTCACGTTTTCGGTTTTGTTCGGTTCGCAATTATGTTTGACAAAGGCTGAGCGAGCACCATTAATCTTTCATCTCGAACTGAATTGAGAATCCATACATTGACATTATTGTGATTGATCAGTTTTCTCGTAATATTTAAAATCAATTATTGTAATTTAATTGTATTAATTGTCATGAGTCAGAGATTCTCGCATAGAAACAGCCTAGTAGGTACCTACCGATTTGAATACCTAGTATTTTCTGCATTTTGTGTTTACTTGAGTGATGTGATGAGTGTGATGAACTGATGCATCAGCATGACTGATAATCATTTAGAAAAATAATAAGCTACCGTACAATACTTACCTAAAGGATTATAAGTACTTGATGTAGGTATTGGGTCTGCACTTACGTACCTATATTGGTGTCTCCTACCTATATGAGCCGATTGAGCTATTTGTTAAAATGTCGCTGCATCAATGACGAGCTTTTTCTGGTTCATATGAGAATAATTTGCTATAGGTAGGTAGCTAGTTCGGTTGACTTCCATGAAATTAAAGTTAGAAATTTTATTTAAATATAATTATTTATCTAGGTATATTTAAGCGAGCATAATGGACACGCCAATATGACCGTGCGAATCGGTAGTGCCCCGTGTGTGAACGTGAGTGATGACATCATTTATGTATGATTCTACATTCTTCTCAAAAACGTAGGCTCTACTTACCTCAAAATACAATTCACTTTATTCTTTGAATCCGTTTCTTGAACCTTGCTGGCAAAATGGGTTATCAAAAGGCCCAATATTATAGAAAACTATAGCTCCAAGCAACGTAAGGCAACCCTTGCCCTACGCGTCACACTCTGACTCAACGGACTCACACCACACCCTTCACATGTCCCGACCTACCCCAACACCCTCACACGTACAATGTGCATATGTGCGCCAGATCTCCTTATCGACCCTGCATTCCTAGTACACATGTGACTCCGAAAACTCACATGGCTCCACAAATTAACACGTGCTTACACACGTGTGATGTTTCCATACGACCCCTCCCATGTGTTAAAGTAATATAAGTTTGTTTGTGTGATATCAGACCCGAGGAATTAGATCGTATGTGTATGGTTGATATTCTATGAGTGTTTGTTGGTGTGTTTATGTTATGTTGTGTGCGACTCTGTCACTATGTTTGTCATAGATGCTGCTCTAGTAGTATCGAGAATATTTTCAATATATTTGATAATAATTTAATTACACACAAGACTCGACTTATTAAAATGGTAGACCGTAACGTGTAGGAGAGTAATTATTCATAGCAATCAATATTGGCACTGCCCTGTGATTTAGGTTTTAAGATGTATTCAAACCTTAGTTAGACCATAGTCTAAGATTCAAACGTAGTGTTAAAATAGTTTTTTTTATAATTAAGATTACTGTTATTTATTCACTTTGTATTGAAGAAAAAAAATATTATCTGGTAAGTAGCTATCATAAACTTTATTATCAGTCACGTATGTGTGCTATTCGCAATCGTATCGTATGAGCAACGTTCGCGTTATCTGTACCTATCTGCCTTGTGGCGGCACGCGTAGGCGGGGCGCGTACACATATATGTTGATAAGGATAAGACCACATGTGCGTTATCGCTTATCGCCTTGCGTTCATGCTGTCCTAGTACATACGTGTGTTTGAGACATCACATGACGGCATCCATTTTGATACTGACATACATGTCACACTAGTGTCAGGACAAAATTCAATGGTCAGTGTCACTGGTGTCAGGCACACTCGAATACTCGGTTTGTTATTCCTTTGTTTTTTTATTTATTGATTTTTTCATGGACTCCCTATTCCTATAGCGATAACCGCCGCCCATGGACACCCGCAACACCAGAGGAGTCGCAAGTCTTGTGCGTCCGGACTGATACCACGGCCTCACAGAAAACCGGCGTGAAGCAACGCTTGCGTTGTGTTTCGCCGAGTGAATGAGGTTACCGGAGGCTCAAACCCTTTTAAAAGGCGGGCAACGCACTTGCGACTCCTCTGGTGTTGCGGGTGTCCATGGGCGGCGGTTATCGCTTACCATCAGGTGATCCGGCTGCTCGTTTGCTCCCCTATCCCATAAAAAAAACTAAAGTTTTATGTTCTTTCTATATGTAAACTTTGTGTTATTGGTGTGCAAAAAGTGTTTAAACTATAATATACTATACTGGTATAATTATTTATTTACTAGCCTCTGCCCGCGGATTCGCTCACATGAAACATGGTTAACCAATATTGATGATCTCTTTTTTGTATGGGTCTGTATACAGCAGAGAGGTCAAGCTGTATCTCAGGATCCGTTCAATTAAATTGAGATAAAGAGTTCACCATTTTAAGTTGAAGCATATACTTTCTAAGTGTGATAACAAAATTTAAATCTATTCAGTAGTTTTTGCGCCAACCCGTAACAAACAGACAAACAGACAAGAATTTTAAAAATCACATTTTTGGGTTCGGCGACGTTTATACCGTAACTCACTTGTTTTTTTTAAATATCTTCAATGTACAGACACAGCTTTTTTACAATTTTATAATAGTAGAGAGAGAAGAAGAGAAGAGAAGAAGATACATAACAAAGTGTGAGCTTGTAGTTAAAGTTCTAATCTGAAATTACTGCAACGGAAATCCATAAAACGTAACCGGTCACAAGATAAGGGGGCATTTACCCTACATTAAAAACAGCATAACATATTTTAATATAAGCTGATTCTAGCTTAGGTACCTATCTAAGCAGCTGCATTACAAGAAAAACATATAGGATTTATAGGAAGTACGCAGACTTCCTTCCTTTTCCATCATTATTTATTTAATTACTCTCAATAAAGTGTTAAAATAATTTTTGTTGAACAGTCTATTCAGAGGGCAGGAAATCCCTCCCTGGAGGATTAAAACCGCCCAATTCTATTCTCAAATCAGAGCTAGGGCGCCGCCTACATCCCATTGTTTCAGACGTCAATTACTAGGAACTGAGGAGTACCGAGGAGTTATTTAGATTTAATCGTAAAGTAGGGGTGCTGAGACTTGGCGAGGGTTGATATTCATTTTTTGATACACTGTTGTTTTGAAATCGACACTTAGCTGCAAGAAGATTAATTTGTTAACATAAACTTCGAATTATAACATTTTAAAAAAATTGTACCAACAAATTATCTTTATTTATTGCATATTTTTTATCATGTAAGTAAGTACTTATAATTATATACTTAAGTAGGTGCTTATCTCAAGCATCATCATTAGGTATTATACTGCAATCCTTTAGATTCGTATGCAGTCTATAAGTAAATAGACGAATGACTCCACTATTAATAACCATTCCAATTTACTAAAATTTACAGAGTCATCACATCGTTAACAGAGCGATAACGATAACGATATAAAGAGTGGCTTAGCAATAGACTTTTGGACACCGGGTCGGTAGTATGATTCCCAGTTGCAAAGGTTTTTATTTCGACTAAGTAGTTTTTGTTGTAATTTTTTTATAGGTACTATCTGTCGAAAATTGAACTTATTTCTGAGATTTAGAATTATCTATCTTTTCAGAGCACTGAAGAATCAACTTGAGTACTAATTAATTGATAAAAAATCATCTGAAAAAATTAAAAATTTAAAAAAACCCCCGACACAAAAATAACCCTGAATCCCTATAAAAAGAAAAAAATAATCTTGAAATTATAACCCTTCGTAAGTACGTATGAAGTTTTTTGATTAAATTTTGTCGCGTCGGGGGACCGCTCTCTGATTATGTGAATCCTTTCCTTTCCTTTTGCTTCCCGAACGTGAATCGCGCCAATTCAGAATTGATGTGGATGGCGCGTACATCGCCGCGACGCGCGGGAGGGCGTAAAGTGGGCGGAGCGTAACATATTCAAGTTTGGCGACCCGAGCGGGCAGACACGCGAGAGCTAGAGAGCGGTCCCCCGACGCGACAAAATTTAATCAAAAAACTTCATACGTACTTACGAAGGGTTATAATTTCAAGATTATTTTTTTCTTTTTATAGGGATTCAGGTTTATTTTTGTGTCGGGGGTTTTTTTAAATTTTTAATTTAATTTGTTATTTCACACTTTTTGTAGGGACTCTTTAGTTATTTTGTTTACTTTTATTTTCTTGCGTTTTAAGATCCAGGTAATTTAGTGTTTAATTAGGTATTTTCTTCGTTTAGTTATTCAACTTTTGTACAATTATTTCATAGCTATTAGATATCTTATATCATAGTGTATAAGTAGTATTCTACTAGTCAAGCCCTTTCATTTGATACCTTTATTGAGGGAGTAGTGAAAAAAAACCAAAAATTCACCATTTCGTGGAGGCGGCCATCTTGGATTTGAATTTTTTCATAGTGTATAGTATTCTACTAGTCAGGCCCTTTCATTTGATACCAATATTGTGGGAGTTGTGAAAAAATATGTAAACCGCCATCTTGTGGCGGCAGCCATCTTGGACCGATTTTCATCAAGTAATCACATAGTTAAGAACACTCCCGACTTATTCACCTTTCAAACAAAAAAAACAAAATCAAAATCGGTTCATCCATTCGGGAGCTACGATGCCACAGACAGACACACACACACACACACACACACACACACACACACACACACACACACACACACACAGACACACACAGACACGTCAAACTTATAACACCCCGTCGTTTTTGCGTCGGGGGTTAAAAAAAACCTATGTCACCCTTCTAACCAATCAGACTTATATTAGACTAGCTTCCGCCCGCGACTTCGTCCGCGTGGAATAGTTACTTAGTCTTAGCGTGTGAAAACCGGCCAAGTACATGTCGGATTCGCGGTGGCTCAGTGGTCACAGGAGAAGTGAGAGGACGAAGGTAGACCCTGCCCGCAAGTCGAATTTTTCCTTCACTAAAATATCTTTATAATCTTAGCGTGGAAAATCAAAAAAAAAATATAGTTAATAGGTATGGGTAGCGTGCGTACGACATAGAACTTACTGTAAGGTAGGTAATTCATGTCGGTTGAGAAGCAAAGTAAATTGCTTTTCAATAGATGTTACTGACGTCAATTCAGAATGTGAAAGTGAAGGCAAATTTCGATGGGACTCGCGGTGGCTTAGTGGTCATAGCGTCTGGTGTATCTCACCAGAAGACGCAGGTTCGTATCCTTTTCGCAAATCGAATTTTTCCTCCCCTAATGGGCTTATAATAATAATCCATTATTTTACACCACATCGGAATGTCCCGTTTCTTTGTATGGGAGGAGGTACTAGTATCCATATTATTATAAATGAGAAAGTGAGCTTGTTTGTTTTTGCATTCACGATTTTTAAAATCCTTTCACCAATTGTAAGCTACAGCTTATCAGCGAGTAATATAGCCTATTTTTTTTATTAGAGATCCCTACGAAAATAACAATATCTAATGTTTCAACGTGGGAGAGCCACGATACCACGGCCTCACAAAAAACCGGCGTGAAACAACGCTTGCGTTGTGTTTCGCTGAGTGAGTGAGGCCAAACCCTTTTAAAAGCACTCGTGACTCCTCTGGTGTTGCGGGTGTCCATGGGCGGCGGTTATGGCTTAATACCATCAGGTGATCCGTCTGCTCATTTGACCCCATATCCCATAAAAAAATGTAACCCAAGGTACTAAACAAAAATTTGCATAAAGATGTTATTATGGAGATGATAGATCTCTTTGACATTTAACATAAGTGTAAAAAATTAATTCGAAATTATCTTTTTATCCAGGCTGGACCCAATTCTGAAGTCTACGCAGACGAAGTCGCGGGCAGAAGCTAGTAAATCTTCTGTCTTATAAAGTACAGTAGACTAACAGTGTAGTCGAAGTAACTAATAAGTAAATAAATAACTGTTATGTCTGTGGTATTGCATTTCATATTGTATCTATATTTAATTAGGACTTCATTCAAAACGCCAGTCTCGAAAAAAACGTACCTATAATGATGAAAACGCTGCCTGCACAAGGTGCGCCATAGGTTTTTAGGGTTCCGTAAAAACGGGAACCTATTACTAAGACTTCGCGGTCTGTCACCAGGCTGTATCTCAAGCAAGAACCGCGATAACTGGACAGTTGAAATTTTCACAGATGATCTAAGTCTGTTACCGCTATACCAACAAAACAAATATTAAAAAAGGCCAAGTGCGAGTCGGACTCGATATTGGTACAGAACCCTAATAGTCGTAGCGTGATGTTCCTCTTGAATCACTCTAGCTATTAAAAAAAACTGCATCTAAATCCGTTGCGTAGTTTTAAAGATCTAAGCATACATAGGGAGAGACAGACAGCGGGAAGCGACTTTGTTTTAGGTATACTATGTAGTGATGATCAGTCATATCAAAGCATAAACGAGTTATTTAGTGTTTTTCTTTTTTCATAAAAATCTCAGTAGCAGCTTGGAGTTTGGAATGTTGTGCCCGGTTAATGGCAATAGGCTCGTTATAGGCAATGGGGGTACCTTAGTGCGCCTCTGTCTAACCCTTCGGGCAATACAGGCGTGATGTTATGTTTTATAATACTTATTACTACCTTTTTAAATGAATATGAAAATGATAAAATGGCATAAATTTCTTATCGGGTCTTCCATGTGGCTTCTTAATTATTTTTTAACATTATTATCCATTTAGTACCGTGTAGTTTAATTCGTTTATGGCAAACAGGAAAATGGTGAAGCGTCTCAGCCACACGTGGCCAAAACACCATTGCATGTATTTAACCGATATAACCATGACGTCACTACAGATGATGACATTGTGACAAAATTGAAAGATACCCACGAAAAATATGACGGTCCCAATACCTCTTTGCCTTTATGAGTGCCTAGTAGGTATGAACTCTGTTTACACGTGGCTGTTTCACTTTGTTAAGAGTATAAAACAAAATAGTACATGAACATGTCATTGCACTAGTGTCTACCGGTGGTTTTCATCGTCCGTCCGTATGATTTTTTTTGGCATCGTACATTATTATGTATTATGTCCGCCTCTTTTAAATTCTCCGCGTCATGTCAGTCATCAATATTTTTAGGGCAAGTTCAGTTAAAAATCCCGTCGAGGGATTCAGAGTAAAAGAATTTGCACAACAAAGTTTAGTCATTTGGAGCTATTTTATTTCGTAACATTGCCAGACTTTTCTGTCTGGGATTTGATCATTTGAGCTACTCACTATAAACTGTATACCTACCTACTGTCACAATTTGGAACTGTGGACTGTATAAACATCTTTTAAATTCCATTTATCATGGATACTATGGATGGTAGGTACCTACCTACTTGAATTTACCCGTATGTGGTGGAGTTTTAATTAGGTAATTATTCTAGCAATTTGAGCCGAAGTAGCAGAAACTATATTATTGCATTACATACATAAGTAGGTAGGTACCTAAGTTGGTATATTGAATATAACATATATAGTGAGTACAACCAAATAGTTTAAAAATGGAACAAAAGCTACGCCCTTACCCCATTATATCAATTACCTATTGTATTGAAAGATTTACTTATTAGGTAGGTACCTATCTTTTATTCTATTGGCCTTTCAAAATTCAATTTTGCAATTGTTGTTTCCGTTCTTATTGCATTTAGGTACATCTTTGATAAGTTCTATTTTCAAAAAGCTTTTTTTATTCAGATCAGCGGTTTCCCGGACACGTACACATTTTTGAAATATGAACATGGCAAACAGCGGCGCACCCCCAGTCACCACCACACGTCGACACTCGTCAAGGACAGGAGGGTGAGTTAAACTACATCTTCTCTCATATATGTGCGCCTGGTTACTTTGAACTCTCCTTACACGTGGCGGGCTCAGTTGCCGCTATATTTAAACGTAAAGAAAAGTGGCACAAGGTTTTATGACAACGAGCATTATATTATACACTATATAAAGTACACATATGAATATGGCTGGTTTCGAATAAAAAAATAACAAAACCAAAGGGCCCACGACTAAGGGAATAAAAAGATATCTTCAGAGTTGGGTTCGCAATGTAAATTATACTGTATACGTACTTAGGTACCACACTGATCTCTTATTAGTTCATTACAATCATTACTCTATATAGGATAGTATTATGGACCTCCTCAATGACCGACCTAAGGATCACTCTGTTGTCTGATGAGACCATAAGTTTCCTGCTCGTACCATAAAATCAGTTGCACAACATTTTTGGTGCATAGGTACCTAATTAATCATGTTTTATAGGTAACCTTCATCTTTTATAATAACTCATCTTCGTCTGGCGAGGAATGATCTATGACGGTCCACACTTTGTCCGACCCGTGAAGGTATAGATATCCGTTCTATATATTATATAGAACGGATATCAATATTTAATCGATATACAGTAGAATCCGTTTATTATGACTCCGCCTATATTGACCAACCGCTTATTATGACGTAATCACACAACGAAGTTTGGTTTTCATATAAAATTCTCGTAAAAGTAGTCGGATATAATGACTTCGCTTACAGTGACATGTCGCTTAGTATGACCCATTTTTAATAAATTATGTCCGGTTAAAATGACCGACATGGTTCTTCTGCAATGTTCGTTGATTCCCGACGACGCGTCGTCGAGCGACGTCCACCACGTGGATCGTTTTTTTTAAATCTTTTTTTTCTTTTTTTATGCTATTCCTAATATTTCTTTTATATGTGGGTTGCACATTACTAGTATTCTTGTTAACCCCTCGTGCTAAGCTAAATTTGCTTGTGTTACGAGTGGGTTCACGTCGGTAGTGCAATTGGAGGGTTTCGAAACGGCAACCACATGATCGCAAGTCCGACGCCCTAGAAATTAGGCTAACGCTACTTTAAGTAACAATAGCAATAGCAATTGACACTTGAAGGTTACGTATTACTTTTAATGATATCCTGTGAAAAAAATGCCATTTCAATGCCGTAAAGCTCTCGTCTCGTTTAATTCAAATTAATGTTTTAAAACCGAATCATACTTATTACGTGCAATTTTTTTTATAGGATAGGGGGGGCAAACGTGCAGACGGATCACCTGTTGGTAAGCGATAACCACCGCCCATTGACACCCGCAACATCAGAGGAGTCACAAGTGCGTTGCCCACCTTTCTAAAGGGTTTGGGCCTCCTTATTTTGATTTTATAAGCAAATTTATCCCTAAAAAAAGTTATTTTTTCACTAAACGCTTTATATGACGTCCGCTTATTATGACGTGTTTGTCGATTCCCTTCGATGTCATTATAAACGGATTCCACTGTACGTACCTAGGTAGTTAAGTTACATACAAATTTAATAAAAAGAAAAATCTCTACTGTTATAAAATAGTAAAAAAGCTGTGCCAAGTACATTGAAGATATAAAAAAAAAAACAAGTGGATTAGGGTACCTATATAAAAGTCTAGGGTGCGTCACGATAGTGGCGGTAAGACCCGTCATGGAGGAGTGGTTGGAGAGACGCCAGGGCGGTCTCAGTTTCCGGCTGACGCAAGTGCTCTCGGGACATGGCTGTTTCGGCAAGTATCTGTGCCGCATACGCCGGGAGCCAACGTCCAGTTGTCACCATTGCGTGGACTGCCCTGAAGACAGACCGCGCCGTGATCTTGTCGCGGCAGTGGGTGGTGACCTCTCGGTTCTGGCTGTAATTCGATCCATGGTCGGAGGCGAGAGTGCGTGGGAAGCCGTCGCCTCCTTTTTTGAGAAAGTCATGCTTGCAAAAGAGCTAGCGGAAAGGGAGAGAGAACTATCGACCTCTCTCCCGATCCGCAGGAGACGAACCGGGCGCAGAAGAGCGCAGACAGATCTCCGGTCTCCATAAGCTGGGCGTGAGGGCTGCTGACTTGGGGAGTCCCTCGCCCGATCACACAGGGTCCTTGTGAGAAGGACCCCAGTAGGTGTCACGCGTGTACGGCTCGAGCGCGCTTTCGAAAAGGACGCGAGACCAGGCCTCTCGTCCTTTTCATCGCCTTCTGAAGGGGTCCAGTCCATGCTGGACCATAGCTTGTCACGGATCCCATGACCGTGGCTATAGGGGAAGAGTACAGTTAGTAGGCAAGTACAGTTTTTAATCGGTACGAGTCCGACATACCCCGCCGCCCCTAAGTGGTGGACAATCTATGAGGATTATCCGTACTAGAAAAAAAACTACCTATATAAAAATCTGCGAACTAGTGCGAACCCAAAAATCAGATTTTTAAATTCTTACTGTTTATTTGTTTGTTACGGGTTGGCGCCAAAACTACTGAATATATTTTAATTTTGTTATCACTGTTAGAAAGTATATGCTCCAACTTAAAAACTGGTGAACTTCTTATCTCAATTAATTGAATTGATCCTGAGATACAGCTTGACCTCTCTGGTGTATATAGTGCCATACAAAGAAGAGATCATCAATGTTGGATATCCATTTTTACTCCTACTTACTAGTTTTCTATTATCTGTGTCCTACTAAAGCTTCATGTGAGTGACAACAATTATTTTTTATATTTTGTTAATTGTTATGTGTACCTACGTGTACTAACTAAAAAAAATATTATAAAAGTTACGAAGTTTCATTATTTTTATCTCTGCAGGAATAGAAACTCTTATCGTTTGAGAACAACTTAGTATGGACAATTTAGCCTCTAGGGGGCCGAAATTCAGGGATAACTAAAATCTCTGATCTGATCTCAGATCTGGGGACAACAGGAAAATAAATACCGTCAGCACCCAGCGGGTACCGAAGAGATGGGGGACACGAGAAAAATAAAAAATAACCCATAAAATTTTGTTATCAGGTGAGATGGGCAGAGCAGCTTTTTGCAAAATCCAGAGTCAAACGATACCCTACACCGGACCCAGATGAGTCGTTACACAGGGTGAAGAGAGTTGAAGACGAAGACACTTTACTGAAAGGTCTGAATGTCTATCGCACTAAAAAGTTGAGGTTTAACGACGAACTTTGGAGCCACGAGTGGTACTTGGTAAGTACCGTATGAAAGAACTTATCCTCAATCCCCAATTCTGACATTTTGATTATTATCAATTGGTCAACAATGATTGGTTCGGTGGTCGCAACCGCGGCTGTTATCGTGGACTCGTGGTACGATTCTTGTGTTATTGAGTTTCAGAATTTCGATTTGCGCATATTTGTTTTATAGATTTCCTCACGATATTCTTCAATCACCGTTCAAGCGACAGTTTATTATTTATGAATACTTACCTACCTACGCACATGTCGCACAAGATTGCGATAAGTGAGAGTTGCGCCGTGCGACGCACTTCGGATTCGAACTCGTTCATACATTGGGGCCTAATGTATGAAGGAGTCCGAATCCAACGCCGCGATGGCCCTTTTACATCAGATTGAAAAATCAAAACTAATAATATTAACCCTTTTTATTATTAATATTAAGTAAAATTAGAATTTATGTACTTCTACGTAATACCAATTAAAACTGTGGTAAAACTTTCAGCAAGATACACGGACTGAGCACAGCTTGCCCCGGCTCGATCTAAACGTGTTGCCAGTTTACGAAATGGGATACAATGGCAGCGGTGTGCGTGTGTCCGTCCTCGACGACGGCATTGAACACAACCATACAGACTTACGAGCGAACTACGTGAGTGTTATGGTTTCCTAGTACTTTTGAGGCGGATGGTTAAAATTTTCCGCACTAAAATGACACATCGTTCCATTCGAGAAGTTTATCGCCCCTCCTTAAGAGATGGCGTTACTTGTTACTATATATTGGAGTTAGAAATATTATAATTTTATAATAATTATAATCATCATAATATTTAAATACTAGTAGAACTAAATAGCATTAAACTGTTTTATTATTCATTACACGTAGGTACCTAAATAGTTTTATTTTACTTAGGTATCTAAGTTCGTTTATTATTTCCCATTATAAAACTAAGTTACCTGTCTGTCAGGCAGGATTGTAAAAACTTCCTATTTTTTTAATCTCTAAAATTATTTCAAATAAAAGCTTGTAATAAAAAACGATAATTATATTATAATTGCATGTGAATATTAGGTCCACATAAGTAATATTACCTTTCCGTTTCCACATAATACATATCAAGGGACCTACACGATTGTGTACTACACCCTGATTTCTGATGCCTTGATACTTTAAAGACGCAAGATTTAAATTTTCCGTGGTAAAAAGACGCATCTGCGAATAAAAAAAGTACTCGTGTAATCTTAATAGGTGGCGCTATTTGAAACTATATTTTATAAAACGCATTCATAATAATAATATTATTATTTTATTAGATTTTTTAGGGAAAGTTTTTCTTTTCCAAAAATTGCGTTGGAACGTCAGGAGTGGACGATAAATTCTAACTATGGCGTTGTAATAAGCATTTTTAGGTTATAATGAACTCAACAGAAATTTTAGCTAAAAGGCGGATTTAATCACGATCGGGCAATACTTGTCCTTTCAATATTTTGAAAGTGCAGTCTTGCTGAAGCTATGGAAGTTCCCACCAAACGGAACCACCGAGGAATTTGGAATCCCGAAACTTTTCGCATTGTACCCTAACTGAATATCCCCGATTAATCGCATAATATATGACAAAACACAAAATATCCAATATAATAATTACCGCGACGTATTAACTGCAATATCTATAATCCGATAAAAGGCTATTGATTGATAACAACTTAAAATAATTTATTTTTACTACATCGAGAGGAAGAGATTACTAAACATTTATTACTGGTATTTGCAGTGAACGGTAAGCCATAATTGAAATAATCTGATGATAACATACTGATAGATGCGTATTTATGGCATTAAATTGGTATAAAAGTGTATGTGTAAACATATCAAATCATATTGTTCTACAATAGCTGTGAAAGCAAGGTAAGTCAAATTATAACATTAAGTATTCTTTAATATTTTCAGTAATTTATAAATTAGTAAACATTAGAACAAATGCCTCCTTCAGAGTCTTCCACAAGATCCGAGTGAATGCCGCATGTATCCAATGACCCCCAGCAATCTTCATGGTCCCGGCTCCCAGGGAAAGCCTTTGTTCAGAATTCTATATAATTTATGATTACTCGTTGTTAAGCTTATCCCAGTCATCACGTACTTACTTACTTCGTTATATTAATTAGGTTTAATGAATTTCAGCAATAAACTTCACCACACAATGAAAACCTTCGTGGCTCTGTTCGCCCTGGTGGCCGTGGCTGTCGCCAACCCCCTTCCCCTGGTGCAGATCATCGTGAACGTCGATGCTCCCGCCTGGGGCACTCCTGCTGCCGACAAGCCTGAAATCACCCCTACTCCCGTTATTGTTGCCGAAGATGCTGAACAGGTTATCATTCCTGAACCCGTGGTATTGCCCCAGCCTGTGCTCCCCGAAGTCGTGATCCCCGAGCCTGTAGTGCTTCCCCAGCCTGTCCTCCCCGAAGTCGTGATCCCCGAGCCTGTAGTCCTTCCCCAGCCTGTACTCCCCGAGGTCGTGATCCCCGAGCCCGTAGTGCTTCCCCAGCCTGAACTCCCCGAAGTCGTGATCCCCGACGTCGCCGTGGCCCTCCCTGAAGAGCTTAATTAAATAATCGAAATTAAATTATAGATGTCGGCTGAACTGGAACTGTTAACCGTCTAAAATGTTTCGCCAGTCATAATGGGAACGAATAAACACCATTATTGTTCAACTATCTCCAATTGTTTTATTAAAAATGGTAGAGACCTGTTTATTGTAAAAAGAAGTAAATATTTTTTATAAATTTGTGGTTTCCTATTTTTATTATTATTACCTACCTTTGGATTGTATATTGATAGATAGGTGGAAGACGCCTTCCTTCCGTAAGTACCTAGTTTATAACCTGGACTATACAGGAATATTTTTTAAGCAGTGCGCAAAAAAATTTTGGTAGTTCAGTATCAGTAATAGAACACATTCCTATTATTAGTTCAAAACTTTTTTTAAAATTTTTATCCGGCTTGAAATCAGCAAAATATGGACACATAATATCTATTCGCAATAATAACAATATGCACGTGTGCCAGCCGACTCACGCGCCGGTGTACAGCTGATGTAGGTACTAAGGCGCGCGCGCTTTGCCGTGCGCTAGCGAGTAACCATAAAATCAGTTTCAAAGTAAACATCTTTCGTTAACGATAACTTCGATAATTTGTACTAAGACATATCAAAATAACAAATTGGTGTTTAATAAAAGTCGTTTAAGTTTCAATTGTCAAAGTTTGCGCACTGAATAAAAAATATTCCGGCATAGCATACTTAGTTTATATCCACGAAATTTTGGACATAATTCATAAGATCACACGTAGATGAAGTCGTGGGCACTAAGCTAGTCACTAATACATAGGTAGTAGCATTAGAGATGTAGACATACCTATATACTTAATAGAATATCCTTTATTATCCTACACCAAAAAGTTATGTCAAGTATAAGTTATCAATTTTATAGAATATGGTACACTGGGTGGTCTTATAGTCTTATTCCAAAACAATCTCGTCTCGGCGTTCTTCGCTTCTTTTTGCAAATAATGATGATGTTACCAAAATTATGTTAACTTCATATCAGACACACAGTCAGTTTGTCGGATCGAAGGGAATTAGAAAAGTAGATTTAGAAGATATAATTAAAAGATGCTTTTAAACAGTAGCAAATTATCAACAAAAATTGCTGCTTACATTAGGAAAAACAAAGTTCAAATTAGTTTCAATAGATGGCGTTACAGGTATCGATTTATTTTTTGAAAGCATTGTAATTGTAACCCTTTTTTTAATCTCATAGGTATTAGTGAAAATGCTAATTTCCGACTTTTCTGGTGGAACTGTACGAATACAGCCAAATGAATAAATCGGTCGAGCCATTCTAATATGGTGATCGTTCAATTAAATTAAATTTTTATAGAGGAGTAGAATTACCTAGCGGAATAGAATAGTACTCTTAGGGCCACTTGCACCAACTTCTTATATATATTTAAACTGTATTTAAACACAAATTTACTATGAAAAATTGTGTTTAAATGGAATTTAAACATATTTAAAAAGTTGGTGCAAGTGGCCCTTACTATTCTACTAGGTAGGTACCTCTGTACCTACCTATATTCTTGACATGACTGATGCATGACTACATGTGTTTATGTATTGTGCGCCCTCCCAGCCATTCATAAATTACTAGAACTATTGACATCTTTATACTTATGGTGCCTTAGTACATTAAATAAGACAAGTAGAAATTTTCTGTCGTAACTGTCGTAAGCGAGTGACCTTACCACCACCACCTGCATGCTTGCTGCTGCCCGGTTGACAGACAGGGTTCAACGGTCGCGGTTTATGTTTTCAATATCAATTATTATAGAACAGTGACATTAATTTTTATTCGTGGTCATGCTTACTAACTTTATTAAATTAAACATAGGTAACTAAACCATTAATTTATTGTAATTGAAATATTCTCTACTACCACATGCATAAATAATAACTACAAGACCAAGTTATGTACCGCCTAAATACCTGTGGTTTTTTCTGATATCCTGGTACTCGTAAGAATACAAGTTGAAATTTCCGTGCTAAAAAGACGCATCTACGACGATACTCGCTCGATAGTAGTAAGGTGACTGATGATAACCACAATTATTATTGTTTTTGCACGGAATAAGTAATGCCATAAAAAACAAACTTGTAATAAAGTCTCGCAACTCAGTTCTTCTATCGTAAAAAGTAAAAAGTTGTGAATAAAAACGAATTATATTCTAAATTTGAAGCCAGAAGTGCTAGAGTTTTGATGATCGGTCAGTCAGTGACAAAATTAAGAAACTTTGACTAGTTATAATTCTTATACTACTGGTTCAAATTGAATGAAATATACCGTGTCGATACAATGCCTGCATGGTTACTGAACATTCAGGCTTCTAGTTTTATCCACAACGAAGTTATAGGGGCTCGAAAATGGCCTGAACTGCTTCGAGAAAAGGATGGTACGGCTATGGTACGGCCGCCCGTGCCGCTTGTTTTTGCTCGACTTAGCGGTATTTTTTGGCAGTGACTTGAAAAACGTTAAAAATCTATTTAGATACTAGCTTCTGCCCGCGGCTTCGCCCCCGTGGAATTCGGTCTGTCATCGCATCCCACGGGTTCGGGATAAAACGTATCCTATGTCCGTCTCCTGGTTCTAAGCTACCTCTCCACCAATTTTCAGCCAAATTGGTTCAGCCGTTCTTTAGTTATAAATAGTGTAACTAACACGACTGTCTTTTATATATATAGATTTAGTATTTAGGTATAGTCATTATTAGTTATAGTAAGTATATATTTTAATATAGTGTATATAAATTTATTTTATGTTCTTAGATCTACATAAATAAAGAAACAAATACATTTTACTGAATTGTCAATAAAGTACCACCTGATTTTTCTTTCAATTTTAGTTAATATCCCGCCGCTAGCGCCATCTAGCGCCTCCGCAAGCTCAACAAATTAAAATGGCCCCACATTTTATGATTTTAAAAGTCGGAAAAGCCGCTACTCCCCGCATGGAACTGAATTTGTAACCGGAAATTATACTTGGATCGAGTTCGTGAATCCGCCATAGATTAGATAATATTACGCCTGCCTGTCTCCCAATCATATAGATGACAACTGTTAGTTATGGTGCCTTGGTACCGAAAATAAGACAAGTCGATATTTTCCATGGTAAAATGAGCTAACTGCGGAGCTGGCCGCACGCATGACGTTGTCCGGTTGCGCGCGGTTATCTCATATCTGTTTTTAATTAAACTAAATTTATTTAAGTATTTTTAAACATCATTATAATAAAGTCTGTAAAAAAGTTTGTAATTAAAAATAAATATTAATTAATCTCAGTCTCTATAATATGAACATAATTGGTAAGAAATTGGAGGAGACTCATGATTTTTATAATTGTTGTCTGTTGTAGGTATCGCATAAATCCAAGATCTACAGATTTCTATGAATCCTGGTGTATAGAAAGATCATAAGTACTTTTTATATTTTTAGCCGCTGGCAGAGACTAGTCAATAATAGGTAATTCATTAAAAGAGACCGTGAGTGACTCGGAAACAATGCTAACTTTGAAATTTAACAATCAGAGTCATATCGTATTTACCATAGATGTCTCCAGGACCATGACAGATACGTAGCAACGTTATTGAAACTATTGAGGCGCATAGCATGTTTAATCTGCAGTTAGTTAATGAGACGCAATACTTTATGGCCATCAGTACATACTTAGGTATCATTTTGAAACACCATCACGCATGTAGGTAATCTCCGAAGGATTATGAAGAGGTGTAGGTACTTAATTAGTAGTGCGGTAGGTGTTTATTGTGTCCTATTAAAAAAATCCTATCTATACTCTATATACTTAACTAGCGACCCGCCCGCGGTTTCACCCGCGCTGCCCCGTCCCTAAGAGTCGTAGCGTGATGTTAAATAGCTTAAAACCTTCCTCTTGAATCAATCTATCTATTAAAAAAAACCACATCAAAATCCGTCGCGTAGTTTTAAAGATCTAAGCATACATAGGGACAGACAGCGGGAAGCGACTTTGTTTTATAATATGTACTTAGTGATAAAGCTGAAGAGTTCGTTTGTTTGTTTGTTTGCTTGATGCTAAGAACAAGTAACTATACCACGCGGACTAAGTCGCTGGCAGAAGCTAGTTAAAATATACACCCACTGTTCGCCGGTATGTTAACCTTCCGCGTAATTAGCCAATTTGTCAATAACCAGGCACAAATCCAAACTCCGAGCTTTTGAGAATTTCACAGAAAATCCCAATAACACTGCTCGACCCTTTTTTTCCTTTCGGGTGTTGAAATGCGCCTTATGCACGCCCCGCTTTGCCCACCACCACTAGCACCTTCCATGTAGTGGGAGGATCACGGGAATCACTCTCGCATGCTCCACGATCCCACCGCGGATTTCCACGCATGATCCCAACATAAAGTAGATGCCTTACACCGTTGAGGATGCTCCAAGGTCGGGTATATGCTCCAGGATTTTGTAATATCATTGACAAGTGACATAATTTTAAATTTAGAATCGATCAGACCTGTGGATGTTGTTTATAATAGGTCTTTACCTATGAAATTGCCGTTCTGCAGTACTGGTCATTTCAAATCGAAATAATTTTTGTTTGGCTAAGAATTCTAATTTCAAATTAATTTTATTTTAAAAAAATGGATTTCTTTTTCCAAAATTAGTCATTTGTTTATTGATTAGTGTTACATTTTCATCATATTTCAATCTTTTTCGTCATCATGGATACGTTAAAATTTCGAGTAATTATGGAATATGAGTACCGTCGTGGCAGCAACGCGGCACAAGCGGCACGCAACATCAACGACGTTTACGGAGCTAACACTACAAACCAACGCACCACCTGTTATTGGTTTGCTCGCTTCCGTTCTAGGAATTTCGACCTGAAAAATGAACCTCGCGGTCGTCCGAAGACTTTGGTCAACAATGACGAATTAAAGGCGATTTTGGAAGCTGATGATACACAATCGACGGCTGAATTAGCAGCAGCTTTCGACGTTAGCGTCAAAACAATATTGGTCCATTTGCGTCAAATTGGCAAGGTAAAAAAGCTTGACAAATGGGTGCCCCACGAACTCAATGATCGCCAGCGTCGAAACGTGCCTTGCACTGCTCAACAGACACGCAAATGAAGGAATTTTGAACCGCATTGTTACCTGCGATGAAAAATAGATTCTGTTTGATAACCGCAAGCGCTCAGCAAGTTGGTTGGATCCTGGTTCAGCACCTAAACAATGCCCTAAACGAAAACTTACCCCTAGAAAAGTAATGGTCACTGTTTGGTGGTCTAGCGCCGGTGTGATTCATCACAGCTTCTTACCAAACGGAGTGAGCATTACTGCAGATGTGTACTGTGAAGAACTGAACACAATGATGGAGAAGCTGGCACATCTCCAACCAGCAATGGTCAATCGGTCGTCTCCGCTGCTCCTGCACGATAACGCGCGACCTCATACTGCACAGCAGACGGTCTCCAAGTTACAAGAACTGGGGTTGGAAGTTCTCCGTCATCCGCCCTACTCACCAGACCTTGCGCCTACAGACTACTACTTTTTCCAGAATTTGGATAACTTCTTGGCAGGAAAATAATTCAATACCCGAGAGGCAGTATAAAATGCCTTTGAAGAATTCGTTGCCTCCCGTCCAGCTGATTTCTTTAAGAAGGGCATCAATAAACTGCCACTGCGTTGGCACTGCGTTGCATTGATTGCATGGGTGATTACTTCGATTAATACAAATAAAAAATACATGAAAAAAATTCGTTTAAATTTTTTCATACAAAACGGCAATTTCATAGGTAAAGACCTAATATCTCTTCATCAACAAGAAAAGAGGTCATTATCTCCAAACAGGTGAGCAGATGTTCTTGAAACATAGGTAACACCGTGTACGTGATATTGCGATATGACCGTGGGAGAGCCATGCTTCGACACGAATGGGCCAGCTCGACCGGAGTGATACCACGGCCACGCACACACTTGACAAAACTCATAGAAAACCTCCGTGGAACAACACTTAATAAAGATATTTTTCATAAACATTTATGCCTATCGTAGATCCTTATCGATTTTAAAATGAGAATCTCTATCTACTATCATAACATCGTAAAAATGCTGTGTCTGTAAATTGCAGATATTTCGAAAAAACATAGCAGTGGATTAAACGTCTCTGAATCCAAAAATGAGATTTTTTTAATTCTTGTCTGTTTGTTACGGGTTGGTGCAAAAACTACTGAATAGATTTGAATTTTGTTATCAGTGTTAGAAAGTATTATTATGCTCCAACCTAAAAACTGGTTAATATCTTACCTTAATTAATTAAACAAATCCTGAGATACAGCTTGACCTGAATAACAGACCCATACTAAGAAGAGATCATCACTGTTTTTGATTGTGATTAAATTATTTTTGGGACTCATTTTTAATCCTAATACAGCTTCAGATGAGCGAAGCCGCAGGCAAAAGCTAGTCATTAATGAGGCTCGTCAAACGCGGTGTTTTTGTCAGAATTTTTAAAAACGGAAATTGGCATTATAAATAGATAATTACATTCGAGAGGAAGAAATCACTAAACATTTATTGCCTGCATTTGCGGTAAACGGTAAGACATAATTGAAATAATCTGATAACAGACTGATACATGCGTATTTATGACTTTAAGTTGGTATAAAAGTGCTTGGTGAAAATATTTCAAATCATAATTTTCTCAAATAGCAGTGAAAGAAAGGTAAGTAACTCTACCCACCTAAAAATACAAGTGAATACTTAGTGTTACTTTTACAACAAATACCTATACTATTTAGACAACCCGTTCCCTATGTAGGTACACTGTGTTTAGGGTTTTTTACATCCCTGAACTTAGTGTACCCTGTGTTAAAAATTCCCTTCGTGATCCGAAAGGGGCATAATATAGGTATCCCAAACCATAAAATAAGAAACATTATTTTAGATAGAGACCTACTAAGACTGCGACTAATTACCTACTGATATCTTTTAGATTTACCCTGTCTTATTACTGCTATTTTGAATTATTTCAGTAATAAAAACCACCTACACAATGAAATCCTTCGTGGCTCTGTTCGCCCTGGTAGCCGTGGCCGTCGCCAACCCCCTGCGCCTTCCCCTGGTGCAGCTCATCGTGAACGTCGATGCCCCCGGCTGGCCCGGCCCTGCAGTCATCGGAGCCCCTGCTGATGCTGACAAGCCTGAAATCGTCCCCACTCCCATTACTGTCGTCGATGGCCCTGAAGAGTCTGAGGATGTAATTCCCGAACCCATCGTGATGCCTGAGCCTGAAGCCCCTGAAGTCGAGATTCCCGAGCCAGTCGTAATCCCTGAGCCTGAAGCCCCTGAAGTCGAGATTCCTGAGCCTGTTGTGATCCCTGAGCCTGAAGCCCCTGAAGTGGAAATTCCCGAGCCTGTTGTGATCCCTGAGCCTGAAGCCCCTGAAGTCGAGATTCCCGAGCCCGTCGTGATCCCTGAGCCTGAAGCCCCTGAAGTGGAGATTCCCGAGCCTGTTGTGATCCCAGAGCCTGAAGCCCCTGAAGTCGAGATTCCCGAGCCCGTCGTGATCCCTGAGCCTGAAGCCCCTGAAGTCGAGATTCCCGAGCCAGTCGTGATCCCTGAGCCTGAAGCCCCTGAAGTCGAAATTCCCGAGCCAGTCGTGATCCCTGAGCCTGAAGCCCCTGAAGTCGAGATTCCCGAGCCCGTCGTGATCCCTGAGCCTGAAGTCCCTGAAGTCGATATCCCTGAGTCCGTTGTAAACCCTGAGGCCGCTGTGGTCCTCCCTGATGAGCTTAATTAAAGGCTGACAACCGAACGTAGAGATACCTAATAACTAATTACAACTGACAGCAGTCAACAGCAAATGTAAAGTGAAATTGTACCTTTTATTGTTTTTGAGAATTAAATGCCTTAAATATATAACTTTATTGTTTCTGTACGATACAACACAAACACACACACCATAAACTGATCAGTAATTAAATAAATAACCTAATTATCTACGTATTATAAGTTAATGCGCGGCCTTCTACCATAAAATAAATGCATACCTAGTACAACTCGATCTCCGTTTATTTCTGATATCCTGGTACATAAAAGAAGACAAGTATAAAATGTCCGTGGTAAAAAGTCGCATCTTGCTTGTTGTGGATTGTGGCGAGGCGCGCAAGCAGCGCCGCCCAATTCGGAAGGTACAAATAAATTAATCTCTGTTCATTTCTGATATCTTGGTATTTAGAAGAAGACAAATTTCAATTTTCCGTCGTAAAAGTAAGACGGATGGATGGGTTATCTGTGATTAGTTGAAGATGGAATAAGATTTATAAAAATATTTCACATAAATTATAAATATCGTCCTTACTAATTTCCTTTGACTATCTACTAATTTCACAACCAATTGCGCGGAGTTACTTTACTTGTAAGATAATAAATGGAAATAGAACATAACACTTATACTATTCTATTATCTGTGACACATAAAGTATATTTGATGTAAGTTCAAGTTGAGCCGTGATTCTGTGAAATCTGTTGGCCTGACCACTACTCGTTGAGATTTGACCTTTGACTAGGGATTTGACCGATAGTCAAAGGATTTGACCGATTCCGATGGATTCCGATTATATTGTGCCCACCAAAAAATAGCTTTTCTTTGCAGGAAAAATCGGTCACGACGCGGGCGTCGTGACCGATTTTTCCTGCAAAGCCGGGCCGGGCCGGCAACATTTCAAAAGTTTAGCTTAGTTCACTAAAGTGTCCGGTAGGTATACTTAACCAGAGAGTCGCAGGCGAACCCAGCGTGAGATCAAATTCTGCATACGTAACGTTATTATTCTAAGGCACGGAACAAAAAAATTCTTTGTTCTGTTCTAAGGTCCCTAGCCCTACTTACTATCCAACGTATCGCACAGCCAGCCTCTCTACCCTTCGTAGTTCGTACCGACACGACATGCGACATCGCGACAGCGTTGCGCCTTGCGGAGATTTCTTCGACGCACTCTGGTACCTATTATTAAAATAAGTATATTATGTATGTAGTGGTATTTTAGTTTCGTATTTTATTATTGTTGACATAATTATAAGAATTTTATACATTTACTTTTGTTTATTTCTTGTTGAATGAATTTGGTATGTACGTCAAAGGTATGTACTACCTATTAAAATGGCAAAGCTTTATCTTCGTTTATTTATGTTATCCTAGTACTTGAATGAAGGCATGTCGTAATGTTTCGTGCAAAAACGACACATCTCGAAATCGCGGCGCGGCGGGCGCGACCTGTGGCGTCCTCGTGTCATTGTCGCCGTTTTACATCATAAGCTAACTTTTAGCGTTCATCAATATTCAATATATTCAAATTTCGTATAATAGGTATATGTAAGAAGTATACCTACAAATGGCTACAATTCGGTTTTGGCACAGTCTAAACTTAACCAGTATAAAACAACTATTTCATCCCGAATTTACCCCGTCAAAACAAAATTTAACTGTAAAAAGTGCAAGCAAAATATATCCTAGCTTCTGTACACAAAACCCTCGAAAAAAGCGCCCAGAACCCTGAACCGAAATGTATCCATTGTGCATTATTCTAATCTTTTGGAAGAATTTGGAAGAAAACGGCTATACTTAAAAATCAATTCGCTATATTGATGAACGCAAAACGTTGATTCCATTCCGCGTGTTGAAGAAGGTTAGCTAATTATGCTATAAAACTGCTGAACGTCATTCAGCTATTTTAAGTACATACCTAATATGCAAGTTGTTTTGTAAAGCAGCTAGCGATAGCGATTAGGTATGTAAAATAGCGAATTATACAATTTTGTTAGGTATCACTGTTAAAAAGTATACTTATGCTCCGCCTCCAACTTAGAAACTGGTGAACTTCTTATCACAATTAATTAATCGGATCCTGAGATACAGCTTGACCTCTCTGATGTATGGAGGCCCATACAAAGAAGAGATCATCACTGTTGGTTTTTATTAAATTACTTATAGGAATCCATTTTTAATCCTAATAAGTATGCTTCAGGTGAGCGAAGCCGCGGGCAAAGGCTAGTAAGTAAATACACTTTGTAATTTTATTTTTTTATAGGATCCAGAGATCAGTTGGGATAGCAATGACGGAGATCTTGATCCATCGCCGAGGTATGAAGATCTCAAGCTGAATTCACATGGTACGCGTTGTGCTGGAGAAGTAAGAAAAATATTAATTGATATTTTTTAGATAGGTACTACCTAAATATTTAATTTAAAATGTGTTGTAACATCTTTTGTTACTCTAATGTAAAATATTAATTTATACCTATTCATTTTATTTAAAACTACAGATAGCCATGACTGCAAATAATTTAAAATGTGGTGTGGGCGTGGCGTGGGGGGCAAAAGTGGGTGGAGTTAGAATGCTTGATGGGCGAATCACAGACCGGATAGAGGGAGAAGCAATAGGTAAGTTGACTTCTTCATTTTTATAAGCGCCTGGTATAATCAGTCGCCATGTTGAGGTAAAATGGCGCAAGGTTTTTTCGGTATAAGTCGCATGGGATTATTGGGAGGGAATACCTTACCCATTACATTGAGATTCAGGGTGATGTATAATAATACTGAAGTCCAGACGTCCGACGGTTATGTTATGCAACACGTAACATAAAATAAGGAGAAATTATTAATAATAATTATTTGTTACCTATAATGTAAGGTAACAAATAATTATTATTAATAATCTCTCCTCTCCTCAAAGAAAATTAAATTCACTATTTTCCATAAATTCAAAGTTTAAAAAGATACCGCGGTGAATCTATGCTCTGTGAATACTAGAGGTAGAGAGTGACATCCGCGACATCTATTGAACATCTATCTGTTGTAGCCGTTTTGTAAGCCCCTTTACGTTTATGATATCTTAGTAAAATGGGTGAAATATGACGTAACAGTACATACCCTTTGCGATGGATTTGAATACAAAAAAACAAGCGATATTTTTTGCAAAACTTGCAATAAAGAAATCGTTTCGTATTATTATGGTATTTAATATAATAATAATTTGCAGGATTACAATAATATTAATTAGAAGCATAAGTATAAAATAATAATAAATATTAAATAACTATTATTCCATAAGACTATTGTTAAATAAACTATTTGCAAATGTAAAAATAATTATATGAAATTAAATGTATAAATAACTAAATGCAGAAAGTAATTTTAATTTTAAATTAATAATTTTAATTAGGTAGGTAAGTTAAATTACATACCTACTATTATTATTTTTATCTATCAAGCAATCGATAATTAATGTTTTTTACAATAGATAGTGGTTACGCTAATTAATTAAAATACGGCTGTTAAGTTTATTAGTATCAATGATAATTATTTAACTAATATAGCATCCACATGGGCACGGTAATATAATATTACCGTGACATGGGGATTCAAATAGTATCCAGCCGTCTTTATAATTTTTTTTTATAGTCGCTTTGCTTCGGTAGTATGTTGGCCAGAGCGTTCGCCGGCCACATGTTGGTGGCGACCTTAAACACCAGAGCGGTAGCAATAGAAAGAGATTAAAGACTAAGGCCCACTTGCACCAAATTCTTAAATTTGTTTAAGTCATATTTAAACACAATTTTTCATAGAAATTTCGTGTTTAAATACAATTTAAACACATTTCAGAAGTTGGTGCAAGTGGGCCTAAGTACATTGGTAACATTTAAAACAGTCATACGGTGAACTGAGGGACTACGTTAGTATAATATATTGACAGTTATTTACAATGTACAGTTTTTAACGACAGAAAAATACTTTTAGGTAAAATAATGCCCAGTAACAGCATACTGGATCTGCAACTTTGTTCTGTGTCTGCAACGGAAGGAACGAACGCGCTTCTTACTACTAGAGTAGTTAGTTTTTAAAGGTTTTTAAACTATCTTTCCTGCTCACCTCTGCTCACTCAGGGAAAAAATTCAGTCCCGTATATACCTACTTACTTTATAGGGGGGCACTGCAGTCTGCACGTTTACGTCCGTCATACGATGGCGATATTGTAAAACCTTCTTCGCAAAGATTGCACGTATTTCGGTTACATTCCGTCACCTTTTACTAGGATATCAAAGATTCAAAGGCAATGTGTAGATTGCTATGCCATTAATAATAGTCATGATACAGTTCCGGACCGATAGAGGTCGCTTATTTTAAGATTGCGTTTTGATAAATTAGATTGATAACTGCTATCATGCTAAAAACGCTTGTGAAGTAAAAATGCTCGATAACCTCGTAAATTACCTAGTAGGTACTAGTTAAAACTACTGCAAAACCGATTAATGGGTGGGTTAACCCCTCACCACCCTGGTCAACCATTCTGACAGCCTATCTCACCCATGCCCAGCAGTAGGATAGTAAATGGTTTCGTCATGTTCATTCTCCCAATAGGATAAAATAGGGATTTTCTACCTAAATTTTATTTATCTATCAATTGCCTGAATGTTCCCTGTAAAATATTTTCCGTAGGATATGCTTTAGATAAAGTGGACATATACAGCGCTTCATGGGGTCCTAATGACGACGGGCGAACTGTCGAAGGACCGGGGCATCTCGCTACCGAGGCGTTTAAACTTGGCGTTACTAAGGTAGGTACAGATACAGTAAAATATATTTAAAATTATTTTATCGACTAGGATATGTACACCAAATAATTATTTATCTATGAACTGGAAATTGTTCATAATAATCAGGTGTCTGAATTTTTTTTTCTAGGGTCGCGGTGGCAGAGGCGCCATCTATGTATGGGCAAATGGAAACGGTGGAGGTCACAACGATAATTGTAATTGCGATGGGTATTAAACTATCATAATTATCATTCTAAAATACAAGCTTTTTCTATAAATTTGTATTTTTCATTTGTATGTTTCTACAGATACTCATCTAGTATTTATACTATATCAATCGGAAGCGCTTCTCAGCATGGTCTGTTTCCTTGGTACGGAGAGATTTGCTCATCTACGCTTGCTGCGGCATACTCCTCTGGTGCTTACAAAGATCAGAAAATAGTAAGTATACTTCATTGACTAGTTCTTAGTTGTTTGATTTGGTAGTTTCATTCATTCACACAGTATTCAAGTGCATTTTTGGTTAAAAAGAGACTAAAACAGATCGTTGTCTCTTTCAGGCCACTACAGACACCGGTGATTCGTGTACGCTGGGGCATACCGGCACGTCTGCCGCAGCTCCGTTGGCCGCTGGAATCATCGCTCTCGCTTTACATGCAAAGTTAGTCGCACTATTAAATATGCATCCGTGCTCTTCTTTTGCTTCGTGCTCCCCTAGTATTTCCATTGGCATGGTCCGTTTGTCACAATGTCCCGTGTCTGGTGTTTAATAAAGATGGAAGCTTGTTGTAATACTTACCCAGTTCTAGAATCGAGTATGAAATGAAGATGTCGCCACTACAGATTAAAATTAATTTATTTGGTAAGGAACAGAGTGATGGATGAAATTGAATAGAATCTCCAAACTAAAATATAATAAATTACAAGAATTTTAAGCATCACTTTTTGGGTTCTGAGATGTTTTGTATTACCCTAACCCACTTGTTTGTTTTTAATATCTTCAATGTACAGACTAAGCTTTTTTACGATTTTATAAAAGTAGGTAGAGATGATTCCAAAATTTAGAACATGAGATTCAAAAAAACTTAATCGGAAAATAATTATACTTTTTTAGTATCGTAAAGAGAGATTGGCAACTTCTCGTGCGTGCGTCAGTACAGTACAGCTACTATTCTCGAGAATAGAAAAAAAATATAGCACTAAGCACAGCTAAGCACAAGTGTTTAGTGTTGCAGAGCGCGTCGCACCGCACGAAGACCTACCTATTTGATACCTCATTGCTTGAAATTATTTACATATTTTTTTCATTCTAACTGAAGACAACAGCTTAGTTTGCACAAAAAATAGGAACTTAATAAGATAATTTTGTGGACAATTTAGATAATTGAAATGTCATTTTAAAATGAATACTTCGACTTTTCCCAGTTTTTAACAAAAAAAGATAGTGAGTTGGTCAAAGAATGAACGAAATTGAATGAACTTAAGAGGGAACTCTAGTCGCGAGGAATTTGAAAAATAGTTATTTGAAGAAACTATTGCCGTCGTCGTTACTCCAACCTCCACCCGTAAAGTGGGAAAGGGACAATTGCAGCTGAGACTGATTTGACCTACAAAAATCTTGACTAAACATCGTTTCGTATTCCGCTGTTTTCTCGATCAAAACTGGACCGATCTAACCGACCGAAAAGTATATCTATGCTTCTATTTTTTTTATTTTTTGTTAAAAACTTACCAAATTTGTCTGATAGTCGTCTGAACATGGCAGTAAAAACGGGCCTTTTTTTCGAGTTTTTGGATTGTTATAATCCTTTTAGTAATTATCTTTTTGAAAAAAGGAATTAATAGGGGCATGTAATAGCACGCCCTAGATTTTTTGGGAAAAAATCATTGCTCTAGAGCTATTATCCACGAAGAAAACAGCGGAATACGTTTGTATGGAGAAAGGCCCACTAGAGTTCCCTCTTAAATAATGTACTTACATGAACAAACTTTTTATGTATATTGAATAGCTAGTCTTAAAACACAATATAAACTATTAAAAATAGTATAATTTGTTTCTCAGTAGTAAGTTAATATATAAAATATAAAAAATTACAAAAGTAAAAAAAAGTAAAATTATATGTCTTTTATTTTTGGTTGGTTTTTATTAGAAGAAAATAGAAAAGGAAATTACTTTGATTAATTATTCTTATATTTTACATCTTATTTACGATTTTTTAGTTTAATTTTATATTAAACCATTTTTATCAATCAGTCTTTACGCAAAATCATTCACTACCACAACACTATTAATTGTAGTGTGGTACCATTATTTCTCTTCGAACTGTCAAGTTACTGAATACAATTAAGGCCCACTTGCACCAACTTCTTAAATGTTTTTAAGTTGTATTTAAACAAAATTTTTCATAGAAATTTCGTGTTTAAATACAATTTAAAAGTTGGTGCAAGTGGGCCTAAAAGTCAAAGTATGATTACTGAATTTCCCATTTCGTTTATCGCACGTTTCAAAGTCACCCAATACAATTAGGTCAATTTATCAATTTATTAATCCTATTTTAAATGAGAACATATGTGAGGATGGATAGATGGATGGATGGTACTCTTTCTCGTAAGAACGGCTCAACGGATAAGTATGTATAAAATTTTGCACAGAGATAGACATAGCGTGGAATAACACATAGTCTACTTTTTATCCAGATCGGACCCAATACTGGGCAGAAGCTAGTACCTAATAATACCTTCATGGGTCGGACAGGGTTTTCTTAAATTAAATCATTGTAAGTAGGTAGGTATCTCTTCTTTCTGCCCTTATCCCAATTTATTTGTGGTCGGCGCAACATGTCCTTTTCTTCCATTCATTCCTGTCAGCCGTCACCTCATCATTCACTCCCTTTCCCATGATATCGGCCTTAACAGAATCCATACATCTTTTCTTTGGTCTCCCTACCCCTCTGTCCCTGCACATTCACCTCTCTTTTATTCAGATTACCAAGACAATAGATTCCCTTTCAATTTTTCTGTTACTGGCGCCACTTTCGGACTTCCTCTTATACTCGTGACTGGTTTGGTCCATTCTAGTCACTCCACACATCCACTTTAACATTATCATCTCCGCTGCATACAGACTTCTTCATCCATCTTCTTAACGGCCCAGCACTCTGATCCATACAACACAACAGGTCTTATAGGTAATGGGTATGGCTATAAGGTAATCCCGCCGAGGAATCACAATACCTACAGTTCCCATCCCAAGTTTGCTAATCTCAAGTAATTAAGGAATTATTAAATTACCTATGTGTATCTATGATTCCAGTCCAAATTTAACATGGCGTGATGTACAACATTTAATAGTTTGGACCTCAGAATATGCTCCACTCTCAGCAAATCCTGGGTGGCAAATCAACGGGTAAGTTACCTATTTACTTCTCCGGTGTTGTGGGTGTCCATGGGCGGCAGTAATCGCTTATCATCAGGTTGCTCGTTTTCCCATAAAAAAATATTGTTTTAACTATCGTAAACACGACGACTAAGAAAATTATAAAATGATATACGATTCCAATGAAGTAGAAGGTCCCTTCCAATTATAATAATAATTTATATTTATTGACATAAAATACTTTTACAATATGTTAAGAATTCTCTGACCCCTGCGCTAGTAATAATACTGTGTTGCAGAGGCCAGTGTCCTTCCGTTTCATTACAGTTGGGTTATATAATTTTATGACAACAAATTTGACTAATTAGAAAAGTAAAAATAAAAAGGTAAGTTTTACAAACAGAATAAAAAAAAAATAAAAAAAAATGTGAAAACTTTTACTGTTATTTTCAGCGCGGGACTTTATTTTGATGTACGATTTGGTTATGGACTTTTGAATGCAGGCGCCCTCGTGTCAACGGCACTGAACTGGACGAGCGTACCTAAGGACTACGTTTGTCGCTCTGATGCCGCTCCGTGAGTATGTTATCCTAGTAACATTGTCGTCTAGTTGGACGCAAAGAGCGATTCAACCACATAGTATTTTTTGCACGAGTGTAATGCTAGTTTACAACTTAAACTCTCCATTCAACATCTTTTATTGATTGAAAAAACCACGAGTGTGTAATTTATTATGCTTGCGTAAAATAGAATAGCGCGTGACGCAGACGGATTTGTATGAAAGAATGATTAGCTTATTGTGCACACAGTATTCTTAAAGTCTATGTGTCCCTGGTAAAATGTACGTAAAGTTTCGTCATACAACAGCTGTTACGACCATTATAGGACTACTTAGAGCGATTGAAACAATAAACTCGATTGCGATGCGAATGCGACCACAGTTATTGTAACTCGGTGATCGCATTCGCATCGCAAGCATCTCGTGCAGGTAGTGCCTTTTTTAGTGTTCGTTCATATTGTTTTATAGGTTCGTCTTTTATTAATCTCGTATCTTCCTTCTCCTATGAATAATTGTAGAAGTTATAGGTCCTCCTACCTAACAATTATTTATGTACCTATATCAAATATTCCGCAATGATCTTTTTTTCAGATCTGGAGAGGATGGGGCAGTTTTGTCTTCAAGGCAAAATGTAGACATTCTTTTAACAGTAGAAGACGATTGCTCCGTCGGTTACATTGAACACATAGAACTACTGATTAATGTGCGATACAGTCGACGGGGTGCGCTTGAGATCTATTTAGTTTCACCAGAAGGTAAAAGGCCCTTGATGTTTATGGCAGCCTAGTATGTCAGTTGGTTTGAAACTGTTCAAAACGATTGCAACCGTCCGGACTATTTTAAATTAATAGTTATTTTATTGTAGCCACAGCCATTTTGGCTAAAGAAATATTGAAAAAGCACCTACCTATGAGCTCATTGTGCAAATATTATTATGTAATAATAATCTCGGTAATAAAACAACACGGAATTGCCATTTTATGAAGCCGTTTCTTTGTTTTCTAGGCACAAAGGTTCAACTACTTAGTGCTCGTCCTAGAGACACCTCCACTGCAGGTTTTGTAAATTGGCCACTTATGTCTGTGGCCACATGGGGAGAGAATCCTAAAGGCATGTGGAAGGCAATTATCACTGACAAGGTTCGTCATTTTCTTTTATGTAAAATTAACCTATGTTTGTATAGCTAAAAGATTAAACATAATGCCTGATGTATTTTTTCCAACAGACTTTCGAAAAAAATAATGGCGAAATTGGGCCCGTGAGTTTAATCATTCACGGCACAAAAACAATGCCAGCGCACATGAAAAACGGGCCAAGGATTTACAACGATAACTATAATTACCAAGAAGCGTTCGAATATTTCGATAACGTAGGCAAAGAAGGCGTTGACGTCGCGTCGAATACCGTTACAGACGACGAAGCTGTAGCTGTTGTACCAGGCGAACATAAAAACGAAGAGTTCGATGATAGCATCCATGACATTGATTCTACAGTATTGGCAGAAGTAGAAAAGGAATTACAAAGAATTAATCATAGAAAGGTGTACAATGGACAATAGGATTTTATTTATCGGCTTCCAATTTGCATTAAGAATTTGAGTTTTTGTTATTATTATAAATCACGTGTTTATTAAAAAAATGATCTCGTATAAGTCGCCAACTTGTCACAAAGTCACAAATAATGTAGGTTTTATTTTACTATATTTCTCAATATCCCTCGTGTCTAATAAAGTAAGAGATTCAAATAAGTAGGCGTTGATGTTATGATTTATATATTTGTTATGATCATAAAAATACATTTAGATAACTATAGATACAGTTGAACTATAGTGAAATCAATGTGCTTTTGCTTAACTGGCACTTGACCTGCCTACCTATTTTAAATTAATTTACTTTTTTCTAGCATTTTGGTAACATATCAAAAAATGTGAATATTATAAATATGAAGATGCCTAAAAATATATCTTTGAATAGGTAACTAAGATAAGTACGTATTACATCAGTATAAGTATTTAAAGATACAATAAAACTATGATACAAAACAGGAAAACAATAACCTAAGTACCTAGGTGTGTTTTTTTTTCTCTCTCCTTGAATAGGAAGGTAGGTTTCGCGCCTGTAAATACAAATTTCAGTTTGTGTCTATTATCGCGATCACTACTGCCACCTAGAATGTTACAGCCGCACGTGCCCTACCTACACAGTCTGTGAAAACCAATTGAAATTTTCAGGCAAATTACGAAATTCTCAAGGAGTGCAAACTCGCCATTTACCTACCACTTGAAATTTCTGCAGTCTTAGTATTTGGCATAGGAAGGTCTAAAAGTCCGCGGAATGGAGTACCGGCGATCAAGCGTAAGTAAGCCTATCGAGAATAAAAAAAAACCGGCCAAGTGCGAGTCGGACTAGCGTACGATTATCGAGTCCGACTCTCACTTGGCCATTTTTTTAGTATAATATGTTATTACAGCGGCCACAGAATTACATAATTTGTTCTTGAGATACAGCTTGGTGACAGACAGACGGACGGTCAGACAGCGAAGTCTTAGTAATAGAGCACAGTATTACAATTATTGTAAGTAATACTGTGGTAATAGGGTCCCGGTTTTATCCTTTGGGTACGGAACCCTAATAAAATGTATTTTGTGTGATACGTAGATAGGTAGGGATAATATTAATGATGTAAGTTGGAAGTTACATGTTTTTATTTTTTGGTATTGGGAGGGAGGGGCGCAAATTAAAATAAGCGTCGGTACAGTGTCTCAGTCTTTGTATTCAATCAAATGCTATTATTTTATTTTATTAAAGTTCATACAGTAAATCCTAATTCTTTAAGTTCACGAACTAAAAAATCGTCTTTATATTCATTTATCTTGGAGATCCATTCTTCTGTAGATATGACGTAACGACCGCGACCCCCGTACTCTGGGGGCAAGTATTCGGGGTCAATGTGTTTATGGAGAGAGCTCATGTCGTTGCCATGAAAGTGGAGGCGGCTCCAGACGGCTTTCGGAATAAACTGCTTGAATAAATAGAAGATGGAGTGAAGGATCCAGTTATATCTGATGATGTGGAGACTGTGGTTTGGCAGAGGGAAAGAAACCTGAAAAGAAACGAATGAAAATTAGTTCATTACTTTACAAATCTTGATATTTAATACTATTAGCGACATCTATGCTAGAGACTTGTAATTAATAATTTGGTCGGGTACAGAAAACTTTCTTAAAATACCCACTAGATGTCACTGATAGTATCAAAGCTTCTAAACTAGTACCTACCATGCAATCATAATAATTATTAGGAAACCTATGAAATTGCTGTTTTGTATGAAAAAATTTAAACGATTTCTTTTTCATGTATTTTTTATTTGTATTAATCGAAGTAATCACCCATGCAATCAATGCATCTTTGCCAACGCAGTGGCAGTTTATTGATGCCCTGGACGGGAGGCAACAAATTCTTCAAAGGCATTTTATACTGCCTCTCGGGTATTGAATTTTTTTCCCGCCAAGAAGTTATCCAAATTCTGGAAAAAGTAGTAGTCTGTAGGCGCAAGGTCTGGTGAGTAGGGCGGATGACGGAGAACTTCCAACCCCAATTCTTGCAACTTGGAGACCGTCTGCTGTGCAGTATGAGGTCGCGCGTTATCGTGCAGGAGCAGCGGAGACGAGCGATTGACCAATGCTGGTTGGAGATGTGCCAGCTTCTCCATCATTGTGTTCAGTTCTTCACAGTACAATCTGCAGTAATGCTCACCCCGTTTGGTAAGAAGCTGTGATGAATCACACCGGCGCTAGACCACCAAACAGTGACCATTACTTTTCTAGGGGTAAGTTTTCGTTTAGGGCATTGTTTAGGTGCTGAACCAGGATCCAACCAACTTGCTGAGCGCTTGCGGTAATCAAACAGAATCCATTTTTCATCGCAGGTAACAATGCTGTTCAAAATTCCTTCATTTGTGTGTCTGTTGAGCAGTGCAAGGCACGTTTCGACGCGTACTTCGCGCTGGCGATCATTGAGTTCGTGGGGCACCCATTTGTCAAGCTTTTTTACCTTGCCAATTTGACGCAAATGGACCAATATTGTTTTGACGCTAACGTCGAAAGCTGCTGCTAATTCAGCCATCGATTGTGTATCATCAGCTTCCACAATCGCCTTTAATTCGTCATTGTCGACCAGTCTTCGGACGACCGCGAGGTTCATTTTTCAGGTCGAAATTCCCAGAACGGAAGCGAGCAAACCAATAACAGGTCGTGGTGCGTTGGTTTGTAGTGTTAGCTCCGTAAACGTCGTTGATGTTGCGTGCCGCTTGTGCCGCGTTGCTGCCACGACGGTACTCATATTCCATAATTACTCGAAATTTTAACGTATCCATGATGACGAAAAAGATTGAAATGCGATGAAAATGTAACACTAATCAATAAACAAATGACTACTTTTGGAAAAAGAATTCCATGTTTTTTAAATAAAATTAATATGAAATTAGAATTCTTAGCCAAACAAAAAATATTTTGATTTGAAATGGCCAGTACTGCAGAACGGCAATTTCATAGGTAAAGACCTATTATGTCTATGTTACAGAGTTACTGCCTACCGTACCTAGGTACATAAATATTCAGTTTTTTTTGTTATTATTTTTTCTGGTCATATGAAAATGATTTTATAAATCGAATCTCGATATCTAAACCTTCGCGGATTGAACAGGTTTTTCTTAACACATTGTTTAATTTCGATGTGTTTACTTATTAAAGTTATTTAAAAAGAAGGTCCTTAAGGATGTTAAATACTCCAAAAAAGGTAATCTATCAATCTTACCCCCATAAGGCTAACAATCTGTCCGGCCACGGTGGGCGTCAGCTGGGCCACCTGTCTCAGGTTGAGACCTTCCAGGTCCACGATGATGGTGACTCCAAGTATTTGCAGTTTGGGCTGCATCACCGCTATCTCATCCATGACCAGCGCACAGCGGACGACGTCCTCTATAGGTACTGCGTCTACGTCCCATCGACCTAGTGAAAAGTTTTTATTAAAAACTAGCTTCTGATCACGGCTTCGCTCACGTGAAGCTATATCAGGAGTAAAAAGACAACCAACATTGATGACCTCGGCTTTGTATCGGCCTCTATACATCAGGGAGGTCAAGCTGTATCTCTGGATTCATTTAATTAATTGAGATAAGAAGTTCATCAGTTTTTAAGTTGGAGCATTTACTTTCTAACAGTGATAATAAAATTAAAATCTATTCAGTAGTTTTTGCTCCAACCCGTAACAAACAGACAAACAGACAAACAGACAAGAATTTTAAAAATTACATTTTCGGATTCGGAGACGTTTATATACCATAACCCACGTGTTTTTTCTAAATATCTTCAATGTACAGGCGCAGCTTTTTTACAATTTTATAATAGTAATAGAGAAGACTTATATCGTATTTTTTATAGCATAGGGGGGCAAACGAGCAGACGGATCGCCTGATGGTAAGCTATACCGACGCCCATGGTCATCTGTTGCCGACCTTTTAAAAGGTTTTGGGCCTCCGGTATCCTCTACTATAGCGTCTAGTGTAGTAGTCTAAAGAAGCCTTAGGACCCAAGGGGGACTGCTACGCTAGACGTCTTGGGTTCTATTCCCCGGTTAATCAAAAGCAGTGTGTTGTGAGTTTTACTACGAAATTCTCAGTAGCAGCTCGGAGATTGGATTTGAAAAATATTCTGCGACATTTTACACAGCACCATCTAGTCCCAAACTAAGCAGAGCTTGTACTATATGTACTAGACAATGGATATAATACTTATATACTTTTTTTGTACTTAATTAAATTCTTTTAATACATAAGAAACACCCAGACGAATTTATGCACTTATATTCATCACATTAATATTTAATTTTGTGTCCTGTGGGAATCGAACCCACGTCCTCATGGTATTTGCCAAACCCAAAACATATTATGTAACCGGCGATATGTTTTAAACGTTAGGCAGAAGAGTACTAATGTACCTACGTACATTTGACGACCTCTGTGGTTTAGTGGTTCGAGTACCGGACTGCTGATCATGAGGTCGTGGGTTCGATTCCCACAGGACACAAAAAATTATGTGATGAATATAAGTGTTTGTGTTCGTCTGGATGTTTCTTATGTAAGTATTATAAGTATGTATTTACAAAAAAAAAATATAAGTATTATATCCATTGTCTAGTACCCATAGTACAAGCTTTGTTAGTTTGGGACTAGATGGTGCTGTGTAAAAATAAATGTCCCAGAATATTTATTAGTACTCTTCTGCCTAACGTTTTGGGTAAGTAATACAGGCGTGCTGGTATGTACCTATGAATAAATGAAAATAAAACAATAAAACCAAGAAATGATATTAGCAGCACAGGAATAAAGAAACTCATGCGGTAGCAGCTTGCAAAACCTTATTATCAGTGGTGGAACGTAATTCACTCCAAATTCAACCATATCGCATGATTATTACGGTGGATTCTGAATGGGTCAAGTTATCACCTGCCCGCGTTGTGTCGTGGAGAACAAAAGCAACTGAATTCCATTATTACCATTTATTAGAGTTAGAAAAGAAAAGGCAAACATGAGTAGGTATTACGATTTAATAATAATAAAATCTTTAAATGAAATGAATCCCTATTCCCCTTGGTCAGTGAACGGCTGTACCAATTTGCTAATTCTTTTTTTGTTGTATTTGTTATTGTAAGAAGTTTCTTATGAAAGAAAAATCGAAGAAAGTTGCGCGGAACATTAGAAAATTTTAGAAAATGTCATTGGTAGGTATTTTTTTTTTATTAGATTACTAGTACACATTACTAGTATTCTTGTTAACCCCTCGTGCTAAGCTAAATGCTTGTGTTACGAGTGGGTTCACGTCGGTAGTGCAATGGGTGGGGTTCGAACCGGCAACCACATGATCGCAAGTCCCTCGCCCTAGCCATTAGGCTACCGCCGCTTCGATTATATTTTCGATTATATTTTATTATATTTTTTTCGAGGTATATTTTTATTAATTATTCCAATTACAAATACCAACACAACACAGCACGGAGCTGTTATTTGGCTGGAGGTACCTACTTACCAAGTCGGGCAGCTCCAATTGTGAGTGGAATTATTCAGTTCCACTATACCCTAACTCTCTTTCTAGAGAATACCCATGAACTAGCGTTATGTACCTAGTATCTTACCAAACCTCATGAGAATGATGCGTCCGTTGTCGGGGCTCTCCGGGAGTACTCCTCCGTACACGTTCTTCACTCGCACCAGGTCGAAAGGATTGCAGTCGTATAGGTAAGCGTTTTGCCGCTGAAACTCCTCGTACCGCACCATCTGACAACACCATCATTCGATAATTAAAGAAGTATATACGCGCCGGCAAGGAGATAGAGGAGATAGATCAGGATGCAATCTAGATCAGCGGTTTAGGTGTGAAAACCTAATAAAAATACAGAGCTACTTTCGCATTTATAATATTACTTTGCACCAATTACCTACATACACAGCAGTTATGTGAGGAGGTCTGTAAAGGCGACGCAATCCACTAGAATCAATTCATATAAATTGGAAGCCATAAAGCAGCCTTTCATAAATTTTCTAAGGTGATTATTTTATATCACGTTTCACGTAAGTTTACGGCCCGCCTGATGGTAAGCGGTTACCGCAGCCTATGTACGCTTGCAACACCAGGGGTATCACTCGCGCGTTGCTGACTCTGTAAAAATCTTTTCTCACCCTCTTTGACAGGCTGGCAGTATAGGAGACAATAAGTGAGATTCTAAAACACGACCGGTCCCCACTGCCAACACAATGCTTCCTCGCGGAGCTCTACTTGCTCACCTTTAGGAACATAAGTAACATAGCACGGAGCTGTTATTTGGATAAGTTAGTCTTGTGTAACACACTGTGGTCAGACTGATTATACGATTCTCAAATCAATCAATCTCAGTTAATTAGTGTCAATTCACATGTCTTTGAAAAAGGAAAATGTGAACCCAACTTTCTTTTTTTATTTTACGAAGGAGTTGTGCGTGCCTGTAATAATTTGGCTTTTGTGGCTAATGACCGTAGTACTAGTATTCTATTATCTGTGACCGTAGTAAGGTAGATGACCATCGGTTCTCGAAAAGGTCATTAGATATAATGATGACTTATGAATTGGAAAATACTAATTGTCCAGTTACGTAAAGAGAAGCGAAATAATTAAACATACTTGAATGAAAGTGAGGTTTTAGCCTGCCCTAATTACTAGAGCTAGAGGTCTTTGGAAGACTTCGAAGTATTATTGGGATTTTTGTATGACATTTTAAGCAACAGTTCAAAGTTTGGACTTGTTTATGGACTGCCCCCTGGATGGAGTAATGATCTGCGAAAGGTTGGTGGAAGCTGGATGCGACAAGCCGAGGTCAGGGCGATAATGGCGCACATTGAGGGAGGCCTACGTCCAGCAGTGGACTGTTATAGGCTGATGATGATGATGGTGATGGATTGCCCCCTATCACATTGGGCATGGGGCTTACACATACCGGATCCCGAGCTGTGAGATCTATACAGCAGTACACCTCTATCTAAACCTTAGTAACCATGACGTTATTTTTAATTCTTTTTTTTTACGTTGTTATAAATAGAATAAATAAGCAGAACGAATTATCTTTGTTATCTAATGTCGTGTTTGTCGTGCGGAGGTCCAAATTGATATGAGTGTAGCTTTGAAAGGCAGCACACGTTTTCATGTCAAGGAATCTGTTATTGAGGTAACTGGTCAGATGTACATACGATACAATTGTATAGAGTAGAGTATAGTACATTTTGTAGGTATAGAGATTACTTAAGTTGGATGTAATTTTTTTTTAAAGTTTACTAGTAATGTGGGCCGCACATTACTAGTATTCTTGTTAACTCCTCGTGCTAAGCTAAATGGTTGTGTTACGAGTGGGTTCACGTTGGTAGTGCAATGGGTGGGTATCGAACCGGCAACCACATGATCGCAAGTCCAACGCCCTAGCTATCAGGCTACCGACGACGCTTCAATTATATTTTATTAAGCTTAGTAGGTAGGTGTATACAATGATATTTAATCTAATGCAAATTTTGGCACCAATTTTAACCGGTTATGTTGTGTTATCCGGTCTCTAGCCGTCCGGTGTACCTAACCGGAGGGACGCAGGTTCGAATCCTGCCTGAGATTGTATTTTCTACAGGTTTCAAAGTTATTGATCTTATAAAATAACCTTGTAATTATAGCTACCTACTTAAACTAAAATTAATGCTTAATGCATTAATAAAGTAAACTAATTCAAAGAACGGTGCATAGTAGGTAAGAATTGTTTTACTATTAGGTATGTTTGTCAGGTAATCAATCTTCACCAAAACTATGAATGCGATAAGGAAAACTTGTGGAGAGTGTGTGTGTGATGGGGCCATAAGATTTAATGTTACATTTAAATTTTACCGCGCATCTTCAACACATTATGGGCTCCTAGTCAAAATCTGCAAAGCGATTACAAAACCGTTACAGATTAGGATTCTGCCATGGAGTATGGAAGTGCCGTTACGAACGTTAATAAAATTGTTATAGGCCCCGCTCTCGGCTAAAGATAATCGAGTTTTCTGATAGACCGTTTATTAATGGAGACAGATGAGTGATGAGGTGCTATTCATCTTTTATTACAAACTAGCTTCTGCCCGCGACTTCGTCTGCGTGGAATAGTTACTTGGCCTTAGCGTGATAATATATAGCCTATAGCTTTCCTCAATAAATGGGCTATCTAACACGGAAAGATTTTTTCTAATCGGACCAATAGTTCCTGAGATTAGCGCGTTCAAGCAAACAAACAAACAAACTCTTCAGCTTTATATATTAGTATAGATACGTAATCGATTTTTACTTATTTCTAACAGTTTTTGTACCTACTGTCACAAAATTTACAATTGAAAACGAAAAGTTAATACTCTTTAATTTTCTTACCAATTTATGCGCAAGCGCCGGTATAGAGCGTCGGCACCTTAGGAACCGCAGCAAGTACGCGTCATCCATCCGCCGAGGATAACATTCTCCACGCTCTGAAACAAACATTGCATACCTTCATCTTGCTGGATATTGCAACATATTTCCTGCAGGTTGATCGATATCTCAATAGACTCCCTACCATATTTTGCTGACAACATGTCATATCATCACGCCTGTATTCCTCGAAGGGTTGGGCAGCTGTGTACTAATTTACACAAACATTTCGCTGGTATGTTTATGAATTTCAAAGGGAAAAAACTCAAAAACACTGCTCGATTTAGGAGTGTCGTCTCTCTGCTGTAGCGAATCAGTCGCGCTTAAGAACATATTATACTAATTTAATTGAAATAATATCGATGTAAGCAACATAGTTAATTAATTAACGCACCTAATTAAAATCTATTTTTAGATTCTCCAATAGCAAATTTACTTTATTGCACAGTAAATGTGTAATCAACTGGATGATGGTAGCCCAGGACAACATGAAGTGGAAGGAGATGGAGGAGGCCTATGTCCGACGACGGGCTGTTGATGATGATGATGAAATGTGTAATGGATGTTGCACCTTCGTTAAAATCGCATTGCAAAATGTAATTATATTTCTTAATGTATAATGTGGAGTAGGTACATTATATGTAATAGCTGACAATACAATAACAACCGTTCATCAGTGCGTTGTGTAATGCTCAAGAAAATTGACATTGTTTATGTCTATGGTGCAAGAAGTAGATAGGTACCATTATTTATAATCATAGCGAACGTGTAGGAGAATAATTTTACTTCAAACAGATGTGCCTATGGCCTGATGTAATATTTATCTTCTCTATTATAAAATCGAGAAAAAACAGTGTCTACATTGAAGATATTATAAAAAACAAGTGGGTTAGGGTATAATTATGTACAGTCTATTTTTTTGGACTTGTCTTTTTTGGTAAACAAACTCTGCCCGATGCGAAAATCACAAGTTGTATACCAATTTTAGGGATGTGACAAAATAATAAATGATTTTGATTTATATGAATGAACAACTGAACTGTAATTTCAAGTTCAAATGAAATGGCAGCCAGTAAAAATGATATTGTATTACGCCTTCCACCTTATCATTGCGAATTAAATCCCATAGAATTTATACAGGCATAATTAAAAGGCCATTTTGGCAAAAATAATAAATCTTTTAATTGAAAAAAAAATGGCTCATGTCAAGGAATTTATTAAAAAAGGCTTAACAAAAATAGGCACGGTGTCATGGACCAATTGCATAAATCATGTAATCAAGGAAGAGGATAAAATGTTGCAGCTCGATGACATAATAGATACTGCATCAGATCCATCAGACCCAGAGGTTCATAATACATGTGTCAGAATCTGATGACTCTTCAGAGCCATCAGATTTTAGAGGAATACGAGTAATAAATTAATATTTGGCAGTTTGTCGTTTTATTTATTCATATCCACACATTCACTTCATATTTAAAATTAAATGATCAATTCAGTACCGACTCGTCAAGGTGAGAATCATTCAGTCTTTGCTAGGAATATTTAGTTCAGTCATTCATTCATGATTTCCCAACACTATCTAACCACTATCAATTGTCCCTGGTTCCTGGTCCCTGGTCAATGGTCCCTAGGACGCCATATTTGTTTACTAAAAAAGACAAGTTAACTGGGATATGTATACTGTATAAAAATGTCCGCACACAAAAAACTGATTTTAAAATTGTTGTCTGTCTGGTTGGCGTAAAAACTATGGAATAGATTTAAAAATTGTCAGGAGCATGACTGTTAATTTAAAAAGTGGTAAACTTCTTATCTCAATAAATTGAACGGATCTCTCTCATATATAAAAAAAATGTATAACATATTACCAGAGAATGTTGTAAATAGCAAGTCTTCCCATTTTTAAAAAGCGACTAGAAGAATATGTAAACAAACCTTCCCGTCAAATAAATTAAAAATAAAAAGATAAATAAATCATTACTTATGCCATGTAGTTACTAGGTTAAATTTTTTGCCTACACATGCTCGCTCAGACTTGTAAATTAAATGAAATTGTTAGAATAACTATGCTCAATGTAAGTGAACTGTATTTGTTCTTTTTGAGTAAAATAAATGTCTTTGAACCGATATACAGACCCATACAAAGAAGAGATCAATTATTTTTGGAAACTGTTTTTAATAGCTTCATGTGTACGAATCCACGGACAAAAGTTAGTATTAATATAATTCTATTGAACATATTTCTTTATATTTCATACCAAGTTGAAGTCAGTCTGCGCATTGTGATAACTTTTTTATTAATTTATTTATTGTGGTACCTACCTTGCAATTAACAAAACCGAAGAGACCTTTATTTACATTGATATCATTGGCTAACGAAAAGATGATAAAAAATAAGTTAATAAAAATAGAGAAGATGATAAAATATTACTGTACGTAGATTTTATAAAAAAAAAATGATTGACGAACGCGGCACGGAAGTTTTTTTGTATAGATCCATCTGCCGCATGCCGTTAAAATGTTACGTGTACTAGTATAACATAAAAAGAGAGAGGTTTAGTCTTCTTACCGCGTATCAACCGTCGTAACTCCTCAATAGCTTTTCCCCTGGTATCAGGATCTTCGCTGCAATGCCTTTTTGCGTATTCTTCGAATTCCGAATCTTCAAAGCGACTTAGTTCTGCTTGAAAGGCGATCTCAAGGAAAGGCATGTCAATCTTAGAAGGGCCTGTAAAAAAAATATCTCACGGTCATTCTGATTTAATTGGGCATGTCTTTTCTTTTCAATAAGCACTAATTACACATCTATTCTTACCATTATCTATCACACCAAGTATGTATCCATACATAACTTTGCCTCGAGTTTAGACTCAAAACCGCACCTGCCTCCCTTGTTTTATAGTCAAGTTATGGGAGTCGTGCGTGACATTCGTCAGCCACGACCGGCTGTGGTTCGGTTTTTGTTCCATAAGAATATCCTAAGGAACAAAAACCTACTATAGTTTCTGCCTACCCCTATGGGAGAATGGCGTGGGTGTATGTATGTATGAACATCATAAGGCTAGCTAAAAACTTAAACTTACTAAGTATTCCTTTTAAATATAATTATTGTAACCATCCTTTGGCCTTCAAGAAGGTTCATTTCCGAGTAATAAGCAATTTTATACGAAAAATATTTTCAAAAGTGGTTTATTTCCTTTATTTCCGATAGAGGATTAGACCCTAGATTAGTCCCATCTTCCACCAGTCAGTCAGTACAATATACTTCGTGAAGGCTTCTTTTAAAACACACCGTGTAAGTAAAATTAGGGCCACTAGCATCAACTTCTTAAATTGTATTTAAACACAAATTTACAATGAAAATTTGTGTTTAAAATGTTTAAATACAATTAACATATATTTAAGAAGTTGGCAAGTGGGCTTTAATCTAAACTTATAACACTAACCGTAAATATCAGCTAGTGTTATTAAGATAACGGTCTTGTACAAATCTGGTAGCACCCGGGCCTCTAAACCGTCAGGTCATTTCGGTCAGTTACTTTCTAACTATACACAATACTTTTACAATCACTATCTTTAATGTACTCGATTAAAAAAAAATCTCGAACGGAACTAGTTGCTTTTTTAAATGTGCTTTTTTCTTTATTGGCTTGATAGTTATTCTTATTTGTTATTTATAGTTGTTTTGTTTGTTTGTTATATATACATAATCCTAGACTATAAATATCGTATATCAACCGTCATTAATTATTTTTTAAGAAAAGTTGGTAGGAAGTACCTTTAATGTTTTGGAAAGTGGATAGAAGAAGACAATCCATGCCACTATAATTCACTCTGATAAGACAATAGCTATGACTGAGACGAATAATAATAATCTATGTTTTTATGTACCCGAAAGAATTTTATACTATGTTTTTTTTTATATGTTATATAAGTATGTTTAAAAAAAACATAACATATTAAACAATTTCAACATGCCAACTCTGATGGCAATGTATAACACGATGCTTAAGACCGTTAGAAAGGTTTTTTTTACACTAGGTACTATATAGGATCCAGAAACCTGTGTGGCAGATTGTGTTAGGAGTACTTTACAAGACCATCCTTTGCGATTTGCGAGTGAGCCAACCGATTTTGCTGTTTTTTTTATGAAATCTAGAAACTTTTTAGACCATCGGCCATCGGTAAATTTATGTAAAAATTTAGGCAGGCGAGGTTGCGAAAACCGGCCCATGGCGGTACTATGGTAACCTTTGTTTGTTTCTGATATCCTGGTACGTCTAATAAGACTAGTTTGAATGACGCATCTGCGGTTGACAGCCTCGTGCGTTACGCAGACTTAATAAGTCTGCGTCAAAAAAAACACGCGTGCGTTAGCAGACTTATTAAGTCTGCGCGGTTCGGATCATATTTCACGTCCATTTTTAATATGTAATATGTTTTCTAGCCTGTTCTTATTTATCTAAAGTGTATGGACAAGAAAAGGACCGTAATATAACAGCTCCAGTCCCGTTTTACCTTATCAGCAATTCAAGTACCTGACCTTTTTTTGTCCATTGTTCGGGCCGGATGTTATGATTACTTTTTTTGTAAACACTTGTGGGTATTATAAGTGTTTAAGCACTTCTGTTTTTATAGTTGAATAACGTTATACGATATATCAAATAGTAACTAAAACCATTATTTCTTAATATAACGATTTCGTTATTTTATAATGAATTTTTTTCGCGATTTTTTTTGCAATTTTTTTGCAAATTTGCTGACGTAGATTTGTTTATTTTAACTTATTTTTTTGTATTTTCTATAGATTTTGATTTTAGTTCAGTAAGATAGCTTATTTAATAGCGATTCAAACGATATACAATTCATATACAGTTCGCATACAACAGTTTCGAGATATCAGAGAGTTTGGCGGATGACGTACCTACCCAATGCGTCATCTTGCGCGAAATTGCCGTAACACAGGAGATTATATAATTATAACGCAGCCGCTTCGTGGCCTCAGCATGGTACAATAATAGCGGGAATAAATTGAGAAGGTAATATTGCCCTCTGTTTATTTCTGATATCCTGGTACATAGAATAAGGCAAGCACCCGCTGTTGGAACCACATGAGTAACTCTGTGGTTGGAACACCAAGTGTGCGTGCACAATGACGTCTTGCCAGGCCCAGTGGCGCCAAATAAAATATAAAGGTCATGTTTTCCTCTGTTTATTTCTGATATCCTGGTACATAAAATAAGACAAGTTTGAATTTTCCGTGGTAAAAAGACGCATCTGCGATTGACAGCAGAACTATTTTTTATTGGGCCGAGCCATTCGATTTAAGAGGCCGTCCTAAAAATTGACGCATTTTAGTGAATTTTGTTGACCGATTGTGAGGAATCTACAAAGAATTTATATAAAGTTATTAATTATTTGAAAAGAACTGTTCTTAAACCTGGCACAAGCGGAAATGGATTTTTCAATTTACTTCTATAATAATCGTAAATCCCTTTTATTGACAACTCCTTTTCCCAAAAAACGCGTTTCGAGTGAAGTTTGATGATCGGTTTACAAGAAAATATTAGTATTACTGAATATTAAAAAATACTCTAAAACCCAGCATATGCTCTACTTGGCACTAGCGGAAGCACTTTTTTCAATTTTCATACAAAATATAGCAGGAAAAATATATTTACGTAACGTAATTTTTCGTGAAAATTGCAGACAAATATGTATTTTTTTCTATTTTTTAGAAAGACATTTTGATTATTTTTTAAATTACTTAATAATCTTCAGTTATCCCTCTAATAGGATCAAAAATTACTTTTTCAAAAAAAATATATTTTGATTTAGTAAATCAAAGATGAAAAGACCTATAATTGTGCTATAATATCGAGCGCGCAAAGCCGCCCGCGCCAGTCACGTTTGGGCCTTCCCAGCGAGAGGACGTATCGCTTGTGTCACAGGCGTGCGCTTGTTTGACGTAAATATTTTCCCAAATTATACTGCGATTAACACAACTTGATACGTTGATTATTTTATAACTTCTAATTTCTAGAAAAGCCCTATAATATAATATGGTCTGGTATTTTTTGTAGGAAGTATGGGTAGTACAAGTTTCTCATTGTGCTGATTACGAAAATGTTTATTTTTGAAATCCAAGATGGCGGACATTACTTTTCTAAATAAATTAATATGGGTGTCAATTTCAAAGATTTTCAGGGGCTGATTACGAAAATTATATTAATTTTGAAATCCAAGATGGCGGACATTGCTTTTCTATATAAATTGATATGGGTATCAATTTCAAGGATTTTCAGGGGCTGATTATGAAAATTATTGAAATCCAAGATGGCGGACATTGCTTTTCTAAATAAATTGATATGGGTGTAAATTTCAAAGATTTTCGGGGGCAGATTACGAAAATGACATTAATTTTTAAATCCGAGATGGCGGACATTGTTTTCCTTAATAAATTGATACAGCTGTCAATGTCAAGGATTTTCAGGGGCTGATTACGAAAATGCTTTTCTAAATAAATTGATATGGGTGTCAATTTCAAGGATTCTCAGGGGCTGATTACGAAAATCATAATTATTAATTTTGAACCCAGAGATAAAAATTTGGTTAATTTTTTTCAAGTTAAATATGAACTGTTAACTATTTGTGATTTTTTTGCACATTCCTAGATATTATTATAAAGTTATTTTAGTGATGGAAAAACTCGACTGGGATCAAAATTTGAACCTGCGTCTTCTGGTTAGATAAATCAGATGCTATGATCACTAAGCCACCGCGAGTCCCACCTGCCAGGAAATGCCTAAATTTGCATTCACATTCTGAATTTACGTCTTAAAGGTGACGTCAGTAATATCTATTGAAAAGTCACTTCTTTTTTGAAGAACATCCTACAGCCTGATTGTACTTGGGATGTAGTTCCTTTGGAAACGTACAGTACAGTAGTTCCCAATATTTTTGGCCGGGCTGAGGTTGTTGCACCCGCCTTCGTGCGCATGGTACAGTCAAGTGGAAAATTACTAATGCAATTATCCTATTTAGTATTAGATCAGTAAGTAGATAGATTTTTATTTTATACATTGGCATAACATAAAATACATTAAAAAAAATATTTATTAATAAAAACAGGCGTAGTAAATTCTCAGTAGGAGCTCGGAATTTGAAATTTGTGCCCGGATAATGGCAATAGGCTCGCCCCCTATTACATGGGACCTTAACATATCGGCGAACTGTGGGTGTACATTAGTGTACGCCTCTGCCTAACCCTTCAGGGAATACAGGCGTGATGGTATGTTATGTTCGAGGTACTTACGACTGCGACTGCGTGTGATTGCGACATTAAGTATAATACCTATAGCTCTCAAGTCTGCCACCGAATTTCTAATACAAACGTAATACCAAGTTATATCGTAAGTAAAACACAATTTATTGGATTACGATTTATTATGGTATTATGTTTTTGCCGGCAATTCAAGCATTCAAATTTAGACAGCGCAATGCTTGGTAATCTACTAGCTATTATAACGCTTTATATTTTACTAGCTTCTGCCCACGACTTCGTCCGCGTAGAGGAAATATAGGAGATATATGAGGATATATAGCCTATAGCCTTTCTCAATAAATGGGCTATCGAACAATGAAAGAATTTTTCAAATCGAACCAGTAGTTCCTGAGATTAGCGCGTTCAAGTAAATAAACAAACAAACTCTTCAGCTTATATATTAGTATATAGATTTAAAATATGCCATGATATACATTACAAACAAAATTATACAATCATTACAAAGCTCTATGTTCATTAGTCAAAAGCAACCTCATCTTACAATAAATTATTTATAAGCAAAGGTTTTAATACATTCAAAGGTATGAATATTGTAGTTATCGCCGTGATTACTACTGTAGTACAAAATTAATGTCTTATGTTGGTCCTTCATTAGGCACATTCTACGTGCATGGTAAATTATGAAAAACAAATACCAGTTCTTCAGACATCTCATCTCACACTTTTCACGATGAAGTGGAGCAAAGTTAAACTACATACCACAATTAGCACAGATGTACATACAACCGAGCGGTTTCAGTCGTGACCAAAATGTACTATTTTGTTAAATGTTTATCAAAACACATTTAACAAAATATTACGATTTTGAAGTGCCTAGCAAAAGATAAAACTATCAACCCTCCAAAGTAAAAGTTTGAAAATTCAAAATCCCTGAATCACATTTTTTATGATGAGTAGCTACATATCTCATTTTCAAATACCTACCTTTAAAAACTATTCACCCATACTAATAAGTACATTAACCTTCAGGCTTCAACCCCCGTTTCCTACCCTTAAAATGTAAAAATCCATAAATCATTAAACTCGTCACTAGGTATTTATTAGTAATCAGTATCTACAAAAATTACAATTTTTAACCCCTATTTCCGCCTTCAAAGTTTTATGTTTTGATGTTTATTGAATATTGTATGTATAAAAATATACTAAATTAAAAACAAAATTGAAAATACAAAAAAAAACTAACGAGAATAAAACTAGAAAATTAATTTAATAATGAAAGGATCAACATTGTTTATAGGCTCGTACGCTCGATCTGCAGCCATGTGTGCGTGAAAAGCGCACACAAACATAGAATTTACCTAAACTCGATCGAGTGAATTTTTAGGACGGCCTCTTAAAGTCAAAGTCAAAGTCAAAATCATTTATTCAATATAGACTACTAGGTAGTACTTTTTGAACGTCATTTTTACAATATAGACAGCCCCCAAAACGCCCGCCCTTCACCGCTTCCTAGTGTTTTCGCTGGGAAGAAGAAACGGCGCAACAAACTCCCCAGCAAACAAGATTTATGACAAGCCCCCAGCCATGGCCCCGCAGCAGGAATAAAATTGGAAAGAATATTGCCCTCTATTTATTTATAACTAGCTTCTGCCCGCGGCTTCGCCCCCGTGGAATTCGGTCTGTCATCACATCCCACGGGAACGGGATAAAAAGTCCTCTGTCCGTCTCCTGGTTCTAAGCTACCTCTCCACCAATTTTCAGCCAAATCGGTTCAGCCGTTCTTGAGTTATAAATGGAGTAACTAACACGACTTTCTTTTATATATATAGATTTCCTTGTACAAGCACACACTGTTGGAACACCAAGTGTGCAAACTACAGATGGGAGTTTTTCAGAAAAAATGTCCCTAGCAAAATCGGACTGTCCCACGACTTCAAACATTTTTATTACAATTTTTTTGTATGGCACTAGTTGTGGAAATGAAATCTTCTTCTTCTTCTCTACTATTATCAAATTGAAAAAAACTGCCTCATTAGCCAAGTAGTCCTGAGCGCGACTGCTACGCTAGAGGTCCTGGGTTCGATTCCCAGGTCGAGCAGTGTTATTCGAATTTTTTATGAAATTCTCAGTAGCAGCTCGGAGTTTGGAATTTGTGCCCGGTTAATGGCAATAGGCTCGCCCACTATTACATGGGACCTAAACATACCGGCGAACTGTGAGTGTACATTAGTACGCCTCTGCCTAACCCTTCGGGGAATACAGGCGTGATTCGAGAATATACTTTCTAACAGTGATAACAAAATTAAAATCTATTCAGTAGTTTTTGCTCCAACCCGTAACAAACATAGCTTTTTTACAATTTTATAATAGTACCAGCCTCTGCCCGCGGCTTCGCCCACGCGAAGCTATATGAGGAGTAAAAATGGTATAACCAACAGTGATGATCTCTTCATTGTATGGGCCTCTATACTTCAGGTTCCATTTAATTATTTAAGATAAGAAGTATACTGGAGCACAATGACATACTTTCTAACAGTGATTACAAAATTAAAATATATTCAGTAGTTTTCGCGCCAACCCGTAATAAACAGTTTTTTTACGATTTTATAATAGTAGAGAGAAGAGAAGAAGAAGAAAAAGAAGTAAAATTGGAGGTATAGATTTCGTGTGTCCCACGGTGCTCTTGGAGATTTCAAATACATCTCACTTGTAGAATATTAATTAGTCTTTGAGGACCTATGTTGTATGTTGAAGTGTTTGAACATAGTCTCTGACTGAATATATTTTAATGTAGAATTGCTCTAATTCTATTAAAATATAATAGCTTATTTTGAGATTTTCCCTGTATCTTGGTGTGTTTACAAACACAAATTCTCACATAAACACCCGATTTCAGTTCCAGACCCGGTTGCAGTTGTTCCTGGTCTGGCTACCTGTAGATCATACATATATTTGCTCCGTGTGGAGATCGAACCCACAACACGTGTCGCAGAAGCCGATCGCTCAGCCGCGCCGCTACGCCAAACGCTTCGTCAAATATCGATTCAATCGACAAACGTTTCAAGTATAGCTACCATCAGAATATCAAGATTTGAGTTAAAAAAAAAAGAAACAGGTTAGTTCATCGCATAGACTATAAATTGTAGTTAATGTTTTTTTATTTTTGGTGAAATCAATGTACTTATTAATTTGGAGATGCTGAATTTAAGTATATTTTCGATGCAGTAATTAGATAATCTATTTAAATCGTCTTGAAGAAGCAAGCTTGAGCTTTTGATCGATATAATTTTCTTAAATATTTTTAGGTCATCGGCATAATAACAAAAATTTACTGTTTGGAAAACAATTTCCTATCATACTGATTTCTGACACTTACGCGAATATTAGACATTGAAATGAAACTACTTTTTACGGATTTTATCGCGGTATATTGATATTATTTAGTTCCTGTCTGCCCGTGACCATGGATGCTGTAAAGGATCCGAAACGTCGGGAACTAAATAATATCAATATACCGCGATAAAATCCGTAAAAAGTAGTTTCATTTCAATTTCCTATCATTTATATAAATAATGAACAACAAAGGACCCAAAATTGAATCCTGCGGTACTCCAGATGTTGCGAGAAACGTGTTAGATTGTTGTACGTTGACGTCCTAAAGGTGACGCCAGTGACAACTATTTAAAAACAAAATAACTTTCCTGGGGAATAAGAAATAAGATAGCGGGAAATAAAATGTAAAGCCATGTTGTTATCCTCTGTTTATTTCTGATATCCTGGTACATCACATAAGACAAGTTTGAATTTTCCGTGGTAAAAAGACCCATCTGCACAATTTGGTCACAGTCGTCCAAACGCAGATGGATATTGGTAATATTGGCCTCTGTTTATTTCTGATATCCTGGTACAAAAAAGCAGACAGTTTGAATTTTCCGTGGTAAAAATGGCACATTGCGATTGAGAAAGAAATAGCGCGCCGCGCCGGGCAATAGCGGGAAATAACATTTTAGTTACCCTCTTTATCTCTGATATCTTGGTACATAAAATAAGGCAAGTATGAATTTTCCGTGGTTTTTTACCACGGACGCATCTGCAATAAATGACATTGCGATGGGATGACGCTCGATCCCAGTGGGTGTGACATTGACATAATTATGATGGTATATAGAATTATTGTTAATTCTAATTGCAACCCCTTTACCAATACAGCAGCAGTCCACGTTTATTTGTTTTTAATCATGACCTATCTGCAGCTAAATTTATATATTTATTTGTATATGGCAATCAAATTTATATAAATCTCTTATATAAATCTAAATCTCGTCAAATACAAGCGTTGTTATGTTATGTTGGTTATGTTGGAGACTTATCCCGAGGTGTGATAAGATAAGAAGAACAACGACAAATTGATAATTTCTAATTTTGTGTTGCGGATGTAGTCTATGGGAGGCGTTATCGCTTATCATAAGGTGATCAATCTGCTCGTTTGCCCCCTTATGCCATAAAAAGTTATGTACTTATAATTTCAGCATAATAGAAGCATTCTCTTTGAAGTTGGTTCGATCTGTATAGTATTATTTTTCTAAGTAGTCCTATAATTTGAAAAATAAGAATTGACCTACTAACAACTATGCATTTGCATGCATTGCATATTACAGTGCGTCAACGTTACAATGCGAGGCTTATTTTTCCAACTGCTGGTTTCAAACCTGTCATTATACACGTCGCACGCATGAATATACAGCTTTACTAAAAAAAATTGTCGCTAGGCTGTTCACGGTAATTGAAGGTATGTGTACCTACGTAGGTTTGTTGAAACTTCAGATTACGAACCTACCGGGAGCAAACCGGTAGCCTCCGTGACAGCATGCACTTAATTTCTGTACTGCGGATTTATGAAACCCTAGTACCTAGTATACTTTATGGACATAGATGTAATATGTCCTAGATGACCATTTATTTAGTTCTCCATTAAGTTTTTTTGTGGCAACTGGCCGTATTATTGTTATAGACGAACACAACCGCCATAACAATAATATTTAAACATAACTATATTATAATTAACTGTGCGTATCTAATGATGATCTGTGAAAACGGATATAATAGAATCAGATCTCGATTCCTCCACGGGGTTTTCCTAACACATACGCTATGATAAATAGCAATAAAAGATATTTATAGCGATAAAAAGAAGGTCCATTAATTACGTGAGTTTGCCTAAATATCTTAAATACTTTCAAGAACTAATTCTGAAATGTAAATTTAATTTCGAAAAATGGCAAAGGTGTAAAGTTTATATATAATCAGTCTGAATTTGGACCACCTTTTCAATTCAAATTGGCGCATTCTAAGTTCTTGCTATGCTGATACCAATATTGAAAATTCCTAACCGCAACTAATATTTGTATTAAATGAGTACTACTACACTTTAATGTTATTGCTAATGGAAAAGTACTTATTATTGGGTAACTTTAATAAGTTGGCCTACTAATTATAGTGCGCACATACTTACTTGATACTTGAGTGTAAATCGTTAACATTAAAAAGTGTTTGCTATCTTGTTCTAATTGAGTGAAGTGTGGGATTCACACTAGATTGTCGAATATATGGACCTTGTCTAGTCTATTTTAACTATTCAGCTTTCAGATTAATTTGCTGGATGAGGAAAAACGCTTTTGATCAACGTAATATTATTATAATTTGCATTCAAAAGTTGGCAAAAAGCTTCTGCGGGTTTTAAAATGAACTGATTCCAGAGGAAGTGATTAAATCTTGTTGTGTTAAATGTGTGAATGTCATTCATAATAAGATTCACACATTTAACATATTTTCACGAAGCCACTGCCATCAGCTAACGTAGCGTGAGACGCCCTCTGGCAAGATGGAGTGATGATTTGCGAAGTGGAAGTGGACTTATATAAGCTGATCATCAGTCTATATAAGTCCATTAATGATGATGACTGCCAGCAGACTTACTTGACAACCCAATTACTGGGTAATATCGATATTACGATGTTGCAATGATAAACTAACATATAGATCAGGCTTCTGAATAGATTTTATGACTCATTAAGATTATTATTATTCATATGGCGGCCACAATGGGCAATGGGCATTGCAGGTCGCTTTTTGCCGGTTTTTACTTAACCAAAAGCACTTTAAAGTAGGCAGATATTTATGTATAATATCGATATACTTTATTTGAAATTGTATGTGATGTTGCGTATAATGGTTTTATTATCATTAAAATTTCGCGGAAACATTTACGACGAGTGTAATTTTGTAAAATGTAAAAGTATAAATTTAACTTCTTACTAATAAAAAAATCCTGTTATTTTCTGTCTGTCTGTTTTTTTTACGGAAGCCTACTAACTCGTCTGTCCTACAAAAATTAATTACAGCAAAAACAGCGCCTACGCATGTAACTATGTACGCAGTGGGAGATTCCGGTTTCGGTCGTAGATTTGGCCGTCAAATCGGCTTAAAGTATCTTTAGGTACTCATTCAAATCAGGCCAAATATTTGTCTTCTTACGAGTTTGGCTTTGGATGGTTCTTGAGATTTATTTACACCCAGTATTCAGTAAATAATACTCGTATAATCCTATATCGTTATACCTATTAGACTTCTTAATATCTTAAACAGTAGGTAGGTATGCCAATTGACAATTGGACATACCTACAACTAAATCCATTATTCAACATTCGTTGAACTGACGCAATTTACTATAGAATCTACCAATTTAGTTACAGTCCAATTGATGGCACGGATCTTCTCTCAAATGAGCGGGCTGAAGCTTTTCCTCTCGCCTTGCTAGCTAGGATCGCCTTGCTAATTTTTTATTCCTGTCTAGAAGAAACTGATTCACTCGTGATTTAAATACACCCAGATTATATCTATCGGGGAAGACCCACTCGAGAAACGTTTCCCTCATTTCAGCAGTATTTTTAAACTTTATGGCATTGCACTTTAGCTTATGTCGCATTTTCCAGTCCTGTGCGAATTCTATCCACGTGGGACAATGCAGCTTATTAGTATTAACACCTCCCAAACCGAAATCCTGGATTCGTCACTGGGTTTAATTTACCTATGTATGCTACTTGGTCTAGAACGATTCAACCGCTTGGTGTATGAAAGTTCAAAGCCCTATTGTGCCAAGGTTAGTTAGCTTGCTGTAGTTCGCATTCTCGATGCAATGAAACCGCTTATCTTTATACATATAAATTTATAAATTCTTTTCATTACTTCAATCATTACTTAGACGTTATTGTTTCGCCAAAAGGAGAATTATACTATGTGGTGATTTCAATATTAATATTCTCAATAAAAGCAAAGTATCAACTGAATTTATTAACATTCTGGAAAGCTATAATCTTAAGCTAGCTATAAAAGAGCCCACACGGTTGTCAAGTGGGACTTGTATTGACAATTTTGCATTTAACATAAAGAGTTGCAAAGCCAAGATCGTTGAGTTGGCACTTTCTGACCATACAGCCCAAATACTGACATGCCCAGTCAAAGCTAGCTGCTCTTTAAAGTACTGGTATGCTGAAAAACGAGACTACAGTATAGAAAATACAGAAAAATTTAAAGAATGTATAAATGCACTAAGTTTTAGTGATGCTTTAGAAAGCGATGACCCTGATATAGCATTCAATAATTTTTATGATTTATTCTGTCTATTTTATAATCTGTGTTTCCCCACAATACGAATACGTTTAACTGCCAATGTGCGGCCGAAATGGGTAACAAAAGGCATCAGACAGTGCTCCAAACGTAAAAGGGATCTATTATGGGAATACCGGAAAAAACCTAACAGTATTACAAAAAATCGCCTCTTTGCTCTATCCCATAGGCTTAACAAAGTAATAAAATTAACACAAAGGTCTCTCAACGCTCAGTACATCAATACGGCTTCAAACAAATGTAAAGCTACATGGGACATAATAAATGATAGCAAATTAAACAAGCCAAAGAATGAAATTCCACTAATACATGTTGAAGGTAACATTATAAGTGATCCAAGGGAAATTGCCGACTGCTTTAATAAATATTACATTAATCAAATCACATCATCTTGCAAAAATAGTTCTACAATCACCATCCCAAATAATGCAAAATCAATGTTTATGACACCCACTATACCAAGCGATATTAATAGAATAATATTAAACTTAAAAAATACTGCTAGCACCGGATATGATGGCATATCAGCCAAAATTTTAAAGTATGTCTCGGGTAAAATTTCATATGTACTTAGCTATCTGATTAATCTGAGCATAATGCATGGAGTCTTTCCGGAGAAATTAAAATATACAATAGTTAAACCACTTTTCAAGAAAAACGATAAGCATGACATGTCTTGTTACAGGCCAATTGCTCTTATCCCTATTATTTCTAAGATTTATGAGAAGGTAATTCATGAAAATATCTATAAATTTTTTGACACTAATAACTTATTCTGTTGTGAACAAGTGGGTTTTAGGAAGCATAAAGGTATAGATCAGGCAATTTATAATTTCCTCCATACAGTAGTAACGAACATAGATAACGGTAAACAATCTTGTGCACTCTTTATGGACCTAACAAAGGCATTCGATCACGTTGATCACAACATACTATTGGATAAATTATATGCCTATGGGATCCGCGGGAATGTCCTAAACCTAATAAAATCGTACTTAAGTAATAGAATGCAATCAACTCAAATAACTAGAATATGCCCATCTGAAAAACTAGTAACCAATTACTCATCAGATTATAGTAGAGTTAAGTTTGGTGTCCCACAAGGCAGTGTATTGGGCCCGCTTTTCTTTATCATTTATATAAATGATCTGCCAAGGGTGACTAATAATAAGTCGATATTATTTGCGGATGACAGTACAATTATTTTTACCGGCAACGATAGTACCCGTATGCAACTAGATATAAATGTGACTTTATCTAATGTTATTGAATGGTTGACATCAAATAATTTGAAAATAAACCTCACTAAGACGAATTATATGACATTTCGAAATAGAGTAAACAGACTAACTGACATGAACATTACATATTCGGATATAAAGATTGAACAAGTAGAGGCAACAAAATTCTTAGGTATACATATGGACTGTAGCATGAAATGGACTATACATATAGAATCACTGTGTTCAAAACTGTCCCAGTTCTCATATGCCCTTTACGTATTATCCAAAAAAGCAAATACGTCGACAGTTTTAATGGCTTATCACGGTCATGTTACACCCCTTTTGAGGTATGGGATAATGTTCTGGGGCAACTCCGTAAATAAAGACGCAGCATTTATAGCCCAGAAGAGGTGCGTAAGGGCAATCTTAAGGCTAAAACAAACTGAGAGTTGTAGACCCCTTTTCGCTAAACTTAATTTACTCACTCTTCCGTGTATCTACATACTAGAAGTAGTGATATTTGTAAGGAAAAATATGAGTATTTTTGAAAAATTAAATAGTCGCAGGCATAATTTAAAAATAAGATTTCCATGTAATAAGAGCACTATATATAATAACAGCGTATTTTGTATGATCCCACGATTATATAATAATCTGCCAACTTCAGTACTGGAAACATCTAATATTATAGAATTTAAGAATAGAGTAAAAAAGATATTGTTGACAAAGGGGTACTACTCTGTCAAAGAATACTTATCCGATAAGTTAATTTAATTCAATTCAATAATAATAACATGTAATATTGTAATTTCCAATATGTAATTTTAGTATTATGCTGACATTATTATTATTTTTTTATTATTGGTTGGTCTGATATTGAAATTAACGAGTAAACAGAAATGACATTTAATTATACATTTAATTCATATATATTCAGAATTAGGTAATTGATCGATCACATTATGTAACACTAATTTTGCATGCTATGTAGCAGATTATGGTGATACAACTTTTATTAACTAACAACTTATGTACTTACCCATAGTCGCAAAATAAAAGATTTGATTTGATTTGATTTGACATGCTTACCTAATTATAGAAAGTATACCTATACAACCTGTAAAAGAATAAGCGCAAGATCTGAAAGTAGTTTGTTCAGAATCGATTACAGTAGTGTTTCTCGAAAAGATAATTACAATACCTGAACGGTGAACCTATGGCCCCTGATGCAAAAGTGACTCTAGTCATTGAACACTGAAACCTACTCGCAGTCGTTTTGGATATGATTGTAGTACAACTAATTTCTTGAAAAATATATGCCTGTGTATACACGTTGTATATTATACTTAACATAACATCACGCCTGTATTCCCCGAAGGGTTAGGAAGAGGCGTACTAATTTACACCCACAGTTCGCCGGTATGTTTAGGTCCCATGTAATAGGGGGCGAGCCTATTGCCAATAACCGGGCACAAATTCCAAACTCCGAGCTGCTAATGGGAATTTCATAGAAAAACCCAATAACACTTTGCTGGACCTGGGCATCGAACCCAAGACCTCTAGCGTGACACATATTTGAATGTTTAAGACAATATATAAAGAATATTGATTCTTGCAATAAGCAGTAAAATAGTTAAGGTTTTTCTCCAACCATATCTTATTCGAATAAGTATACCTTAGTGAGTTATTTTAGAGAAGAAAATATTCGATTCGCAGGCAGGATTTTCGAATTTTTCCTTCACTAAAATAATTTTATAATCTTAGCATGAAAAATGCAAAAAAATCACTAAAATATACCTTGGTGATTTTTTAAACATGGTTTTATAAGGCACTAATACACATTGTTGCTTTAGTACGATCTACTCTAGCAAATGGGGTTTCCTTGGGTACTTTAGTTTAACGTTACTTCCATCATAAAAGTTTTTAAAGAAAATTTTATAGCTCAATACACGGCTGAAACAGTCTTGTTCATTTAATGCAGTAATCTCGCAAAAACTCCGAACGTGGGTACCATAATACACCATAACACCTGGTGGTAGGCAAGAGGTGTAGGTACAGCCACAGTTCAGAGTTATGTTTAAATTCCCAAATAATAAGGGCCGAGCATATTATCATTACCCGAGTTGTTGTTTTTGAAGACATGTTTGGCGTTGCGGCTAAGCGATCGGCTTCTGCACCAAGTGTTGCAGGTTCGATCCCCACAGGTAGCAATATATTTGTATGACCTACAGTACGGTTGTTGATCTGGGTCTGGGCGTTTGTGTATGTGAGATTTTGTGTTTGTAAAAGCAACCACGATACAAAAGAAAATACTACTTACTTGCATTTTGTGTGTCAATAAATTAACAAATTCTTTACCATGGTGTTTAAAGGAATTAGTATTCCATATCATTGCTTACATAATTAAATTATGTAGATTACTATTCTACATAATTTAATGAATAAAATAACTTAGAATCACTAATTATGTACTTAAATTTGTAATAAACACGATAACGAATTTATTTTCTTTACATAATTTTACATTGTTCTGACTATAATAAAAGTTATTCAATTTGGTGTTTACTGGCATACGTTCAGCAGTTGATGAATACGTGCTGATGATGATTATAAAGAGTGAAAGAAAGAAAGCAGGAATCTTTTTACTTAAAAGTATTTATTTTGGAAGACTAAACTATCGCATTGTTTAAAAAAAGTTATGAATAGTTTAATATGACAGTAAGATGTTGATAAAATAATAATTCTATTTTAAATTCGAAAGTACACTATTTACAACTATCAAGAATATATTTTTAGACAATACTCTATTCTGATTGGTCGACTTTTAGCGAATCGTCACGGTATGCGTTCAATCATCTTCTATTTAACATTTTGGACTTTATATAACAGTAGCAATTTAAGTGTTACAATCTATCTAGGATAACATGTCCTTTTAAATTGTATTTGAGTTAAGTATGAAGTTTCTTTGATCAGACGATTCTTGGGTTTATGAGACAACTCTTCAACTTTAGTAGTTAGCAAAACGTTATAATTATAATACAAAGCTTTTAGGCTGCATTTAGAGAGGGTTTTTATATTATACCTTCTATATCTAAGTATATTTCAGATACAGGTGACTTTATCTATACATAATGTACTTATAATATTATGTCTGTTTTAATTAAATTATATAAAATGTGATATTACGATAAAACGTTGTAAACATTCAATAGGAACCTTTTAGCTTAAACTTTTACTTCAACGTTTTAGATCCATGAATTTTTAGGGTTCCTGTTAATCATACATCTTTTAATTTACCTACTTATTTACATTAAAAAAAACATATGAGTTTAATTTATTTGATTTTATATAGAACAACATACGAGTGTACCTATTTAACAAATTACGGACAAATTTTTGATGATTTCATGAAGCCTTCTTGCAAGTTTCTAATTGAAGTTGTGTTTACCAGGTCCTGATTAGCGTAGTTAAAAGCACACAAAAGCAAGAACAAACGCGCATTTATAATATAGTATAGGTACCTATCTGCTTACATATTTTTTTTATACATATAACAAATATTTAATAATTTCCACGGGTAAACAAAAACTTTGCCAATAAAAAGCCTAGACATAAAGTAGAAATTAACTTACCGCAACTTAATAAGTCAATCCAAAAATGTACCTCATAGTATAAACACAGAATGCAATCCTTATTTATTCGAGAGAATAAATACGTATATATCACAATATACACTATACGTACTCCATGAAAATTGACGATAAAAAATAGAGATAATTATATTTTGCTCAGCACGTCCGTTGCAAGCCGTAGTACGTGGTGTTATGGCACCTACTTGATCTCATAAACAATCGTTTGCTGCGCCTGCGACGCGTGCGGCCGCATACAAGAATAGAATCAGAGTTAGATTGTAACCGCGATTGCCGGCCGGAACATGATCCCGACGAAGGGTACTGACCTATGTAGGCAGGTCTTATGTCGTGATTATACCTCGGCACTGCTTTCTTAGGAATTTTAATTGGTTTCTAGTTTGATGTGTTCTTTAATGATCAAGACTGCTACTGCCCCCTATGTTGAATTGACGTAAATTTATTTACAATCTGCAATCTGGCCCCTGCTGAGAATTTTATTTGCTTGAGCATAATTTTACCTTGGAAGAGCCATGCTTCGACACTTATAGGCCGGTTCGACCGGAGTAGTTAGTACCACGGCCTCACAGAAAACCGGCGTTAAAAGCCTACGTTGTGTTTCGCCGAGTGAGTCTTTTAAAAGGCCGGCAATGTACTTGCGACTCCAGTGTTGCGTTTGTCCATTGGCGGTGGTATCGCTTACCATCTGGCGATCCTGCATCTGCTCGTTTGCCCCGCTATGCAATTAAAAAAACACCACATTCAGATTTATAAGGAAGATCAACCCTGTTTTCCTGGTGGTATGATCTATAAACGTCATAAAAACTAATTAAAATTGTGTAGAGAGCCTTCCTTAACTCGCCTCTTACGGTAGGATTTTTTCCCCTTGGGCGATATTTATTTAGAATGAAATTTAATATTACTATTGGCCGCCATGGGCAATTATTATGAAGCAATGTACATTCATGATGCACGTGCAGATTACGAAATTTAAGAATGCATCATTATAATTTGGGGGGGAGAAGGACAAAGAAGGTAGAGGTAGACCGAAAAGGCGTTGGGAAGACATATTTAAAGAAAGATGTGGACCAGCTTGGAGAAGATAAGCTAGGGACAAATACAACTGGAGGTAGCTGAGGGAGGCCAACGCTAAAGAGGTCACTTCCACAAAATAATGCTTGATAATAATTATAATAATTCAATGCAATTAAATTCAACATTACAAAAATATTATAAAACTAGCTTCTGCCCGCTTCAGCTTTATATATTAGTATAGATATAGATAAATAATAGTATTTATTTGATTATTTTATTTATCATAATTTACTTTATCTATCAACCCAGATCAAAACAACAAAAAAACCAAAATACAAAATACACGCGTATGCGTACTATAATAAAAAAAGTGAAAGTATCAAAACCAGTCGTCTGCTCTGTAACAATTTTCGTTGCCCTTTACCTTGATCATGTAAAAAAACTGGGTCAACTCTAAACATCTGGAACAATAATAAATTTCTTTCTTTTTTAATTTGGGAGACCTTTAGGTACGCTTTTAGTTAAAATATTTAGCTACACTATGTTATGTTGAAACACAGTGTGGTACCTATTTATGAACGTAGGTGAAGAGAAAGTGGTGTGCCAGGATCGTAGCAAGTGGAAATATATAGTCTCTGCCTACCCCAATGGGAGACAGGCGTGAGAATATGTATGTATGTATGTATGTATGTGAAATCCGGCACTGCAAAGAACCCTGTAATAATTATGTACCTAACACGTTGACGTCGTCGGCTATGGCTGAACTAGCTAAGAACTGATAAGTAACCGCACATTCCCTTTAACAAATCCGTCGATAGATTTCCTTACTAGAGATAGGATTTTGACATTACATTATGTCTTCTAGTGAGAAAGGCTTGTCTTGACAGAATCGTCTTGTAAGAGCTACGGCTTTGCCCCCCTAATAAATAGGCACGAACGTTGAACTAAACAGATACCTGTAATTGTCAAACAGTGGTGCCTTACAGTACTTGGCTACAGACAAAACACATGAAAATTATAAAGTTTATTTTAATAAATTATCTTCTAAAATAATTTTATTTTCTGTTCCTTATAACAGGTAAGTAAACGAGAACTGACTAGGTATCAAGTAGTTTCCTAGTAATTTTAAATTTATTTCACAAACAGTAAACCCGCGTCACCCAATATATTTTTTATTAACTCATCAATTCATAGTATGAGTGGACTTAATGACTCAATGTTATTTTACAAAAATACCTAGTAGATAGATAATGAACTATTAGGTTCATAATTATATGTATTTATTAGTTTATCATACCTATACCTATAACATATCTATAATTTATTATATAAGTACCTAAATATTATCACATTAAATTAACAGTCAACTGCCTGATAGCCTAGTGGCCTTAAGTGCGACTGCTACGCTAGGTCCTGGGTTCGATTCCCAGGTTGAGCCAAGTGTTAGAGGGTTTTTATGTAGTAGGTAGCAGCTCGGAGTTTGGCCCGGATAGTGGCAATAGGCTCGCCCCCTATTACATGGGACCTAAACACACCGGTGAACCGTGGGTTTAGATTAGTGCGCTTCTGCCTAACTCCTAGGGTAATACAGGCGTGATAATATGTTGTTGTAACAGTCATTCAAGCGCCCTTTAATAAAACAATAGGTAGACAGGTACCAATACACAAATATCTTATAAAACTTGGCTTCGTAGAACCACAAATCGCATATTTAATTAACATCACATAAATACCATCAACGACATGTCGTGATGTTTATACATTTGTGAAATGGTCTATCTACCTATCTACCTACCTACACAATAACTTTAAAAACTTTCACCCGTCATTTCGTCGTAGGTACCTACGTCAAAAATACTTACAAAAAAACTTCAATCGCTTTCAATCAATAAGCAATTCTTATGGGATTCATAAAAACTTTCTCTTTTTTATTCTATAAGTAGATGAGTATATTATCTACCTCAGCCTCAGAGACCAATCTGACAAATAGCAATGGCCAAAGTAGTACCTACTTATTTTTTTAATGAAAAATGAAAACACTTTTATAGTTGTTCAAAATGTTGCTCGATTAAAATACTAGGGGTGCTAAAAGCTAACATTTTGCAATTCCTTCGGAATAAATTCATATTTAGAACGACGAGCAGTTTCTTTACAGATTTTCTAATGTGAATCATATAAAGCCGGGTACCTATCCACTATGTTCCCGAATCTCTCTGCAACTGGTCCACATCTTAGATACGATAGTGGTCCTGGAGCGTATCCACAATGTGGAGCAGTTGCAAGAGCGTGGAGCGCAGGATGTTCGCGAACATAGTGGATACCCTGCTTTATGATAACATCAAAAGTGGTCTATTTAACTCAGCAGCCTGTTATTCTGGGAGGAGACCCAAGGCCTGCAGTAAGATAAGGTATAATCAAGCACCTCTTTTCCATTTGGTACTATGCTCAGTGCCCAGGGCCCAGGGCGGAGGGGCTCCCCCATCTCCTTATACCTTTTGTTTTTTTATTCCTTTGGTTTGTGAATCCTTGACACATAAGTCATGGGGACCCCGTTATACTTAAGTACCCAATACCTCCAATTAGAATACAATGAGTTATTAATGGTAGCCCACTAGAGTACCATGTCAGTTTGATCTCCGTTATTTAAAACACCTAGCTTTAAATATTATCCATATTGTCTATATTTATCTATCCAACATTACTTTTAAAGGAACATTTTTGCCAAGAACGCCACACAAGCACGCACACACTAATCTGCAGCATATCCTAGGTTTCTCATTTCATTGTCAAAGTCTTTGTTCTTATATTGCTTGATCTTCGTCAGCCACTTCTCGAGGGATACCTCCTGGCGGCGGCCACCGTACCTCTTTGGTAGACATTCTGGGTCAATATATCTGGAACACGCAAGGATTGAAATTGATCAATACCAACAGGTTACTCTACTCCTTCTACACTCGAAAATCTGTAGACGCTTCAATCTATTGTCTATACTAATATTATAAAGAGTAAACATTAGATTGTTTGTTTGTTTGTATTGAATAGGCAACGATACTTGGGACCGATTTGAAAAATTCTTTTACCATTAGAAGCCGACATTATCCCTGATGAGTATAGGCTACTTTTTACCGCGGGGAAATGCTTCATTCCTATGTGAAAACGGGGGAAGCCGGGCCAGTCAGCTAAAGAAAAGCATAAAAAATGTAAGATTTTGCAATGCAAGTAAACATTTTAGGTAATTTTCTATTATGAATTCATCTAAAACGATAATTTTAGTCTTTCGTCCCCCTAAACATATATATATGTAAATTTCATTAAAATCCGTAGTGCCGTTTACTAGTTCTATGAATATTTATTGCTTAATAAAGGTTTTAACGGACTGGGCATTGTAAAATAATAAGCTAGGTAAGTTCTGAAAGTAGTATATTCAGAATCGATTACTGAATCAATTAAAGTGGTTTCTAATATGTGTTAATTTTTCCTGAAATGATAATTACAATACCTAAGACTATGGCCTCTTATCCATCAGTGGCTCGAGGTATGGAAAACTGATACTTATTTGCGCAAATATAATATTATAATATTGTGTGCGTGCGCGCCGAAATCGTAGTCGTTATGGGTACGACTGTAGTACAACCACGAGTTTTGTGTTTAGCTGGTATAAGTAATTAATTTCTTAAAAAGAATATACTTACGTGTCTCAAAATGACTTTAGGGTTTTATATTATAATAAAACTAGCTTTCGCCCGCGACTTCGTCTGCGTGGACTTCATAATTGTGTCCGACCTAGATAAAAAGTAGCCTATGTGTTATCTGGAATAACACATAGGCTATAATCTATATGTGTGCCAAATTTTATCTAGATCCGTTTAGCCGTTCTGGCGTGAAAGAGTAACAAACATCCATACATTCTCGCAAACTTTTACGTTTATAATATTAGTAGGAAAGTAGGATTATTAGTAGGATTATGACTTGATATTCTAATTGATGTGTTCGAGGTTTTGCACTTATTCAGTTACACGTTTCATCATCACGTTTCATCCGCAACTCTTTGAACTTTTGAGAAAAAAGGTAATAACCACATAGGTTAGCTTTTTTCTCAAAAGTCTGTCTCCAATGTGCAAACTATATCAGTATCTACCAAAATTCACTAAAATTGGTTCAGCGATTTAGGCGTGAAAACTAATCAAGCAGACATACAGACTGCCGTTACATTAGCATCTAAAATATTAGTATGTATTTCTGATATCACACAGTACAGGATGAAAGCAACACCGCGGTATCGACTCGTTGCCATTCCGGGCACGTTTCGGAGTCAACTGAGCGGAACCCATCACTTTACAGCTCACAGGTAAAGCGGCTCTTATTAAGTAAAAAGGTAGCCATATAAGGGAATAAGTTAAAATTTAAGGATTATTTAAGACTAGCTGTGTCCCGTGGTGTTACGCCCATTGATCTTATTTTTGCCAGCTCCGTGGAAACTTCTGAAAATGTTTTCTTTGCTGATTTATTAAATATACTCAATACTTAATTCGTTTATTGCACTCCACAATGTTAAAAGGTGTTAAAATAAATATAAAAGTATCAATCGTGGACCCTGTCGGGTACGGCTAAGCAGGAGAGAGGAAGAAGGCTTACCTATACTACCAGTATTCTATTATCTGTGCCTCTACTTTGTCTTGTATAAGTATTATGTCCTAGTTTCTACTTCATCAAGCTAAAGTTTGTCTTTGTGGGTTTAATTGTTTCTGAGCTTTCGGTATTACAGTGAGCGTATGAGTGAGTAAAGGTAAAATAGGTACCTATGCTATACCATCACGCCTATATTTCCCGAAAGGTTATGCAAAGGTGTACCTACTTGACAGTTTACCGGTAGATTTATAATTAATAGTAATAATGGGCGACCGTAATAGCGATAGAACAACCATTCCAAACCCTGATGCTACTAAGAATTCTTAGAAAATCCAAATAAGATTTTGCTCGTTCTGGGAGTTCGAACCCAGAACCTAACAGAAGCCGTATTTTGTAACTCACTTGTGTAAAGAACCTAGATCACTTCCGTGGAAATGCACTTTCTTCCAGAGGTCCTCCCCGGGCGCCAGACGCTTGAAAAAGTGGAACAGTGTTTCGAAGATCCTTGAGCAGTTAACCACGTGAACTCCTCGTTGGTGGATGGGGAATGCCAGCTGCAATGTGAGTTTATTGAGATTATTTTATTGAAAAGGCACCCGTGGCTAAGTACTGAATCATCAGGTCTCAAGCATCAAAATGAGAGGGATTATATAGGCTATATATAGTTCGACTTTTATTTGGACCTTTGGATTCAGTATTTTTTTGTTTTTTTTTTATTTTATTAAAAGACACACTAACTCATTTAATTTTTTTTATAAAAGGGTTAATATTTATTATATCCTGTGTCAATAAATCAGTTACAGGCATGCACAGCTTTTACAGTCAGACAATACATACTTAGGTATTTGAGATAGTAGTAACAGTAACTTGACAGTTCGATGAAAAATTATGATACTATACTACACTACAAATAATAGTGTTGGAGTAGCGAATGATTTTGAGTAAAGAATGAATGATAAAAATGGTTTAATTTAAATCAAACTAAAAATTCGTAAGTAAGATGTGAAATAGGTCTAAGAATAGTTATGTTTTTTTTTATGGGATAGGGGAGCAAACGCGCAGACGGATCACCTGATGGTAAGCGATAACCGCCGCCCATGGAAACACAACGCAAGCGTTGTTTCACGCCGGTTTTCTGTGAGGCCGTGGTATCACTCCGGTCGAGCCGGCCTATTCGTGCCGAAGCATGGCTCTCTCAAAAAATAATGTTAAATAATGAGTTAAAAGATCTCGAGTTCGAATCTAAGGCAGGCCTCTAATGCCGATTGGCAGACTTCACACGCCCGCCGTCGAGAAAATCTCTCAGGCATGCAGGTTTACTTGACGATGTTTTCGATCGCTTAACCGGTGAAGGGTTAAGCTGTGGTGGTACTCGCAGCTTCGCGGAGGCCGCATTTCACGCGGCGCGAAATGAAACCTTTTCCGTCAAGAAAAAGAAAATGATAGGTGGTTAGGTTGCCTGGTCGACGAGTTACGTAAAATAATAACTCATGTATTTTTTCTTCCAATTTTGGTGTAACAAGCTAATATTGCTTTAATACTTACTATTGTTTATACAATATTTCTTTTATTTTAACTAGACTGCCTACCTACCGTCTCCCACAAAGCGAGTGAACCACATTTTTTAAAACATGGAAACCTGCATGCTTGAGAGACTTTCTCGTCTACGTGTGATGTTTGAAGACACGTATTAGGCCCGCAGACAAATAGGTCGATCGCAATACGCAATCAAAGGCACTAGGTGCGTAGCTTGGATTTGATCTGAAGACCTTTGAATTGGGAGTGCAATGTTCACATCCATTACGCTATCACTGCCCCCTATGGACAAGTATTAGGTATATCATAAATTCTCACCCCCATAACGTTCATCGCTTGAAGGGCTATCGCTGGTGAGAACTGCCTCATGTGCTTCATGGTGAGACCCTCGCAGTCAAGCAGGGCAGTTCCTCCTAACACCTGCAGCTTTGGCTGCAAGATGCCGATCTCCAGAAGTAGTAGACAACCACGGAGAAGGTCGTCTACTGGGTACTCGTCAGGATTCCATAAACCTGGAAAATAGGGACATCAATATCAGTCCATTTATAGTCTATTTATCTCCTCTAAAAATGAATGGGGTTAAGCTATATTTTACTATGGGTTGGCAGACACAATGCAAATAAGCGGCGGTAGCCTAATGGGTAGGGCGTCGGACTTACGATCATGTGGTTGCCGGTTCGAAACCCACCCATAGCACTACCGACGTGAACCCACTCGTAACACAAGCACTTAGCTTAGCACGAGGGGTTAACAATAATACTAGTAGGTAATGTGTGACCCACATTGCTGGTAAGCATTTATAAAAAAAAAATACTGCTCTCGGATGTTACAACTCTCGCGCTATTTGACGAATAATTTATTTATTTGCGAAATTCTAAACTATTTTTTTAAATTAAATTGTGCTGAGAATAGGTATCCAACGAGATAGATAGAAGACCTGGTGCAATCCTCTGGGAGTTGTTAGATGCAGGCGGCACATAACCGATCCTTGTGGAACTATTTGGGAGAGGCCTTTGTTCAGCAGTGGAAGTCTTTTGGCCGATATGATGGTGATAAATACAGTTACGTACCTCATTAAACATATTATAGAAAAATGTACCTATGTGTCCTGTAAATGTACTGCCTCATTAGCCAAGTGGTCCTGAGCGCGACTGCTACGCTAGAGGTCCTGGGTTCGATTCCCAGGTCGAGCAAAGTGTTATTGGGTTTTTCTATGAAATTCCCAGTAGCAGCTCGGAGTTTGGAATTTGTGCCCGGTTAATAGCAATAGGCTCGCCCCCTATTACATGGGACCTAAACATACCGGCGAACTGTGGGTGTACATTATTACGCCTCTGCCTAACCCTTCGGGGAAAACAGGTGTGATGGTATGTTATGTACCTATGTGTTTACCAGGCGATTGGAGCCAAAGCTATACGCACCATTAACTTCTATCTCATAAACGAATGGAAGACAATAAAATTAACTTTCCAATATGAATGAACGATTATACAATCTGAATTGCTAATGTTACGATGGCTTTTACAACTGCACGTGAAATCTACATAAGATATTACATAATTATTTTCACGGCTCGATACTCTTAAAACATGGGTGCCTATTTGCATTCTATGTGCTATTAAGCAGCCATCTTTTGCCACTATCTTATCTTATATTGTGTGGGGCCGAGGCAGCAAGGCCTCAGTGCACTTCGACCCAATGGGATCTTTTGTGCTTCCCTTAGATAAGAAGAAGAAGGAATACCTCATCCTCTCCTAGTTCTTCAAACAGCTCTTCCATGCGTTTTATAATGAGGTATGAGTCTTCAGTCCTTTTGTCTTGGATAACCCCTGCCCCAGGCACATTCGGTTTCTAGCCAGTGCATCGCATGTACACAGAATGTACGCAATGTACACAGTGTTCCATTCTCTCAAATTCCCTTTTGCAGGCCCTGCAGGCTGATGTCTCCGTTAGACCCATCTTTTGTAGGAGGGCCATAGTCCCGAAATGTTCGGTTAGCGCCCCCATCAAGTGACGGGTTTGCAACTATGTTTTGGCCTCATGAAATGTACTAAGCCTATTGCTTAGATAATTCGTCACGGACGACCTCTGAGAAGAAACGCCGAAACAAACTCAGAGAATCGTGGGCTCTTTTATTTAATCATTATAATGTATATTTTATTTATACACAAGCATGTAAATGATGATTCATGAAAAGCAGTATTATTAGTCAGACTGAATTCACTGGTCTCTCATATTTACTAACGTGTTACAAGGTTTCACATAACATACCATCACGCCTGGATTCCTGTGTACACACCATCCACCAAAGAGTATAATAATATAGTGGGAACCATCCACCGGTATTGCGCCTATTGCCATTGACCGGGTACAAATCCGCACTCCGAGCTGCTACTCAGCATTTCATAGAAAAACCCAATCACACTGCTCGACCTCAGGATACGGCTGGGAATCGAACGCAGGACCACTACTATAGCAGTCGCGTTTGGGACTACTAGACTAATGAAGCAGTCTTACAAGGTTTGTTTGAATGACACGTCATGCTCGTGAACGGGCGCCATCTGTCGGGACTGGTCGGCTCTTGACATGCTATGGTAATCACTTTTCATTTCTTTTGGAACAAGTGATCGTAGTTTGTTAAATTCAAATTTTATTATCATGCACATCAAACTGCGTGGTTCTCACGTTATAAGAACTAAATTATAAAAACATTCAATGTTATAATCTTTGTCTATGGAGTTTCTTGCCGCTTTTTCTCCATAAGACCCACTATTTGGAACCGCGCACCTAGTTTTTGACAGTTCGAAACAACAATAACATTTGACTTTGACTTTTGACTTAATATACTTACCAAGTCGACAGATGATGATCCTGCCGACATCTGGCCTGTCGAACAGCACGCCTTCGAACACGTGGCCTAGCTTACTGAGGCTGAACCAGTCGATGTCGCGCCATAAGTGCGGGTTCTGCTCCCGGAAGTTGCAGTAGCGGACCATCTGAAATGAAAATTATGTCTTATAAGTATTATATAATTAGGAAAAGCAGTGATGTGATTATGGTGTGGGTTGATCCTCAAAGTTCCAAGGTAGGTACGTGTGGCGAGGAGTTAGTATTCAGTTCCTCACTGCCATTTAGATAGGCATCTTGTAAGAGGCGAGAATTTTTGTATGTGAGTACATGGTTTATTCTTCTTCATCTTATCGTTTCGACAGCAAATGGTAAAGCAAGAGCACACGAAGATAAACGAACACGTTAGAAGTAGGTACTTACAAGTCGATGCGCCCGCGCCGGCACCGACCTCCGCGCCCTCAAGAACCGTAGCAGATAGGCATCGTCCAACCGGTGGGGATGACACTCTCCTCGCTCTGTAATAAATATAATATAACAATAAATTAAGGGCCACTTGCACCAACTTCTTAAATGTGTTTAAATTGTCTTTAAACACAATGTTCTATTGAAATTTTGTGTTTAAATTCAATTTAAACTTATTCCAGAAGTTGGTGCAAGTGGCCCTAAGTGTATCAATGGATAAAAGGCATAAGGAAAGGGATTTATAAAATCAATGTCAGTGGACCCACAAGAGAGGACACCATAGAAAGACATACAAGGACAACCGATCTTATCTGTGAGGTCGGGCGCCTGTATGTATGTATGTACATTTATTAAACTTTTACTAAAAACATATTTAAACAAAGCCATTGAAGTACATTTATGGCAAAGTTTTGTTACAAATAAAAGTGTATTTTTGACGACGTTCCTATGACGTTTAGAAATTGAGTACTTACTACGTAGGTACCTATATATTTTTTAAACTTACTGAATAATACGGCAACAAGTTTTCGAACGTACATATGGTGCTTTAACAAAACGTTAGGCGGTTATGATGAGTAAGTAATAACATCAGTTCGTTGTAGGTTCGAAGGGGGCCTGGTAATCTGTTAGACAGGGAAACCTAGTACCGATACCAGTCCTTCACAAAGGAAATATGTACTGTATACACTATTCTATTGTAAGTAACTTTAAGTGCCTGCCTTTGTGAATGAGAAATAAACTTTTTATTTATTATTATTTTCATTTATTATTTTAACTTACTTATTAAATACATTTTTAAATATTTTTATAAAAAAATTTAAAACATTTAAAAATATAAAAAATAGTAGCCCACCGGTATCGGGAGCAGGGTCCAAGCTACCGGTGGTCAGGGCCCCAGAGAAAGGAACCTCCTAACAATGCGAGCCGTGTCCAGAAGCACTGCCTTCTGCATCAAGCCCTTGATCCAGCCATCCAATGAGAGCCTCCTCAGGTGTTGGTCGAGGCTCTTGGCTATTAAGCCATTGGCTGACACAACGATTGGAACAATGATCGCTGAATCCACCTCCCACATGTCAACAACCTCGTGTGCCAAATCTAGATACTTTATTTCTTTTTCTTTTTCGGCTCTCACGAGGTTCTCGTCATGCGGGACGGTGATGTCAACAATCACTGCTCGACGCCCTAAGCGATCTATCACCACGATATCGGGCTTATTTGCAAGAATAGTCCTATCAGTGATGATAGATCGGTCCCAATACAATGTAGTATGACCATTTTCGAGAACTGGGTCGGGCACATACTTGTAGTACGGTACCTCCGATTCCACAAGATTGTATCTCAAGGCAAGTTGCTGATGGATAATCCTGGCTACCAGGTTATGTCTGTGCAAGTACTCGCCGTTAGCTAGACGCGAACAACCAGAGATAATATGTCGGATAGATTCTCCCGGACGGTGGCATGCCCGACATATGTCAACCGTACCATCCTTCACGATATATTTTCGGTAGTTGTTCGTCATCATAACTTCGTCCATAATTGCACAAACAAACCCTTCGGTTTCTCCAAATAGATCCCCGAAGCGTAACCAGGAAACGGACGCTAAGAAATCTACACCAGGCTCATGGAGAGCCCGGTAATAGCGTCCGTGTAGCTCTTTACCTTGCCATACATTCTTACGATCGTCCGTACTAAGTACTACGGGTTTGCGCCAGTTCTCTTTAGCCATGGAGAGAGGGGTAAGCCCATTGTCCACTGCAACCACATCTCGATGCATCCCCATTTCTGATTTTAAAAAATACTCCCTGAGGCTACACACCTCGCGGTTGTGAAGGTTTTTGGCATTTAAAAATCCTCTACCCCCACATTTCCGCGAGATGTATAACCTCATTACTGAGGAGCGTGGGTGATGCATTCGATATGCGGTTAGCAGTGTACGGACCTTCCTATCCAAGGCATCAAGTTCAGTCTGAGTCCACTTGAGTACGCCGAAGGAGTACATCAATACTGGCATGACCCAACCGTTGAAAGAACGCACCTTGTTTCCGCCTGACAGAAGACTTTTTAAGACTTTTGTCAGACGTCCGAAGAAGCGCTCCTGCAACGATTGTTTCATGTCAGCCCCATTGATGCCTAGAGCCTCCGACATACCCAAGTACCTGTAAGTCTCCGTTGAGGCGAGAGATCTAAGTTGAGTGGAATCCGAGAGTTGAATTCCCTCAGATTCCACAATCCCTCCTCGCTTTACATGCATGACAGCACATTTCTCCACACCAAATTCCATTCTGATGGAGTTACTAAAGTTTTCCGTTATCTTCAGCAACTCCATCAGGTGCAAATCAGAGGGAGCAAAGAGCTTTAGGTCATCCATGTAAAGTAGGTGGGATATTACTTGACCGCCCCGCCTCAATCGGTAACCCAGCCCCGAATCCTCCAGTAAAGTACTGAGAGGATTCAAGGCTAAGCAGAACCATAAAGGACTCAGGCTGTCTCCCTGGAATATACCACGCTCAATCCTAATTGGTTCACCGATTCTTTGAATCTGTCGGCACCCTGGATAATGAAGGACTGTCCTCCATTGCCCCATACACGACTGCAGGAAGGTGCGAAGTGTAACATCTATCTTATATAGCTCTAGCACCCTCATGAGCCATGTATGTGGCACGGAATCATAGGCCTTCTTGTAATCTATCCAGCATGTCGACAGATTCTTTCGGAATCGGCGAACCTGTTGGCTGATGGTCATATCTATGAAAAGCAGCTCCTTAGTACCACGGGACCCGTTCTTACATCCATTTTGAGACGCAGACATAATTGAGCTTTCATCAATATGGTTACAAATTTTTGCTCTCAAAATAGATGTAAGAAGTTTATAGACCGTCGGTAAGCAGGTGATGGGTCTATAATTTTTAGGTTCCGCAGTACTACCAGATTTGTGGAGTAGATGGGTGACTCCAGTAGTTAAAAATTGTGGTAACGTCCCACTTTCTAAAGATGACTGGAATTGAGATGCCAAGCGAACGTGAGAACTACGTAGCCATTTTAGCCAAAAATTGTGCAGTCCATCCGGCCCCGGCGCTTTCCAATTCGGTACAGAATGGACTGCACAGGCTACGTCTTGGGGGCTAATATAAATTTCCCCCATTGCTGGTATTGATTCACACGTTCGCTCAACGTCGCGTATCCAATCATCTTCGGTATGACTGACGGGCACTGACCAAATGTTGCGCCAGAATGTACTCATGGCGTCATCATCCGGCCAGCACGCGTCACTCACACCAGTATTAGGACGCTCCCAAGTTCTGTACACCCACCTTTGATCACTTTGGAATCTACGATTCAGGGAATACCGCTCCACACGACGTTTATACCTACGAATACGGTTTGCCCATGCATAAACCTTCTGCTTCAGGAAGTCGATGCGCTCGGTGACACAGGATACATAGTCTCGGGGATGGATATTAGTCCCCGAGAATGCCCGTCTCACAAAGCGCATCACTCTTGGGCGTGTATTGCCCTCCCTGAAGCAGATCAGCTTGCCAATGAGCGCTCTAGCCTCACCGATACGGTTTTCAATCCTGGACTGCCAAGCCGGTACCGCAGACTGCGGACTTGTAGCTCTGTCAGGTTCTAGGAACCTCACACGAGCTACACGGCAAGCAGTAACAGCTGCACAGTACAGGATTGAATGGGTATCGGCAAGATCTTCACTGCTGTCAAAATACTCTGACAGCAGTGAATCCAGAGCACACACAAGCGCCAAGTTCTTGTTATTCATGGGCAAACGAGGTAAACGTGGTCTAAGTACAGGTGTTATAGAGCGATACTCTCGAAACGCACCCTCCAAAGCACTCCTCAACTCCTCATTGTATTGGGTACTTACATTTATAGCCCTGTCATCACTTCCCGCATCTGTATGACTTGGTTGTGGCATCACTGATGGTGTCACTGATGGTGCCGCAGACTGAGATGGGTAAGCGATGACATGGCTATTTTGCACTTCCAAGCGTAACTGATCAAGCACGGAATCATTCAACATAAGGTTACGCTGAATGACCCGTACCTGATCCGACAGTCGTTGGGCCGTCACGTTGATGGCTGGTTCAAGCACCTGGAACAGGGAGAGCATACGACTACGGTACGCGGTCAGGTTAGTTCCCCCCTCTGTAGCCCCATAGTATGCGCGCATGACGTTTTCATTTATCGATTGAGTCCATCTCATGCGCTGCACACTTCCACCGGGAGCGGGGACCCCTCCAGAGGCCGGTGGGCCTCGTGGTCCCAAGCCATCCGGTGGCCGGCGGCCTCCCCGCCGGCGTACAGGTGGTGGCGACGTCGGTGGAGAGTAATATTCGTCGCTCGAACTCGACGCAACTGCAGCCACCGGGGTCCGAGATTCCGGCGGTTGCGAGGCGGAGCTGAGCGACGATTCCGGAGGTGGTGGTCGTGCGTTTTTAGTCTTGGCTCTCGTCAACATTTTCCAATCATATCTTGTTATTTTAACATGACATTTTAAACGTCATGTCTTGTGAGTTTCTGAGTTTAGTGAATATTTCAGTTGAATTTTCTTTTTCTTTTCTTCATTTTATTTATATGTGATTTAAATTGGAGGTTTTACTTGATACGGTATATTTCTGCGTATTTCTGTAATTCTGTGCAATTTAGTTATGAGGACAGATTTTTTTGCGGCCGTTGACGTCTGGTGTTGCCATTATTATTATTATTATTAGGTACTTATTAAGCATTTATTAATTAATTTTGTTCATAAAACTACAGAGAATAAGTAGGTATTTGCTGTAATATCTATATTCTTTTTTTTTTATTGTATACGCATGCACATACATTCATAATATTATAAAATAAAGTTCCACGCCGCGTCCGTCTGCTCTGTTCGCGATAAACTCGAAAACTACTGTAAGAATTTTCATGAGGATTTCACTAATGGATGGAGTGATTCATGAGGTTTTCTTTAAGCTATTTAAACATCACGCTACGACTCTTACGAACGGGGCAACGGGGCTGAAACCGCGGTCGGTTTGCTAGTTGATTATAATTATAGTTAGTTAGTTAATTATAATGACGTACCTAGTGATAGCTTTGTTTAAAGTAACTATCTTAAAAGATTACAAAATCATGATTCTACTAACTTTGCAATTAATATTATACTTGAAAGTTGAATTTATTGAGTCGTAATTATTAAGATTTTGTAGGAATATATTATTAGTTTGCATAAAACTCAATAGATGGCGCTGTTCATTTTTTACTAGATCCTGAATCGCGCTATGGTTTCGTTACCGCGCGAATAATGTAAGCTCGCGGCACTTTTAGTAAGTTACTCTGGTTTCCCTTCAAAACGCATAAATCTTTCGCCTTTTACTAAAGATTTCCGTGGAGGGGAACACTCAAATGAGTCTAAATATATTTTTGAATACTCTGCTTCGGTAGAGTTTATTATCGAGTTACTCTACTACTTACTATGTGAGCTGCTGGCCTCTGCTGTTAGCTAGACGGTAATTCTTATCTTCAGACTCGAGTGGAAGAAATCCATGAAGACGATAATATTGCCGTCATATGGAATGTGAGATTAATGGAAAAGAATCGATTAAATAAAAATTATTTTTATTTAATTGATTCGATATATATTCGATCCATCAAAATGAATCGATTTGTCAAAAATAGATTTTAATAAAAATATATAATCGATTTCAGCGAAAAAAATGTTTTTTTTTGTATTATTTAAAAGTACATGCTTTTCATAATCCAATAATAAACTGAGATTCATATTAACAAATTATTGGATTAAAAATCAAATAAAATTATATGAATAAACAATAACCAATTCAAAACCTAAAATCAAAGGCAATCCCTTTTAAAAGGCCGGCAGCGCACTTGTGACTCCTCTGGTGTTGCAGGTGTCCATGGGCGGCGGTGATCGCTTACCATCAGGCGATCCGTCTGCTCGTTTGCCTGCTATCACATAAAAAAAAATGTTCCTTTAAAATTTCAAGGTAAGGAATTAGGAAACCAAATAGCATTATTGATACAAACTTTTAGTACTTACCTACTATTAATTTTTTTATGAATTATAATAATTTAAAAATAAAATGATGAGCATCCCAACAAAATGACAAATTTATATTTAAAAACTAAAATATAATCAAATAAAAAAAAATTGCCATGAATGTCCAGTCCTATGTACATTTGACTAGTTTTAAAACAAAATACTTAAAATGAGAATTAAAAAAACTAAACGACTACGTTAAAAGGTCCCAAATCTAAAATATAAAACAATCTTTCGTTTTTTTTTTAACATTCAAAACACGAAACTAAAATTATTGGCGCTAATTTTAGTCTTTTTTTTACGTAAGAGCAGTATTAAAATAAAATGAAACGATAAGTCAAACAGCTAAACGACAATGTTAACGTTTTAACGTAAAAATAGAAGTAATTTTCTGCAAAACTATTCTCTATTTCTATAAAAAATCGATTATAAGAAAATAATAATCGATTATTTTTTAACATCCTATTTTACGGCAATCGGGCAATAATTATCATCGATTTGGTCGCCCGATCCACAGATAACAGAATACTAGCCCGATCTAACTTCGTTGATCAACGCCAAAGGATGTTCTTATCACATTGATAAACAAGTACGCCCACGATCCTACATTTTCCAGTTAGAAAAATACCAAAAAGAACCAATACATATCTATTACATGAATGTTAAGATTATTTTTTCTGTTCTGTTTCTCAAATACATAGGTATACCTTATTATTTTTATCCTTACCTTATTTCTATGTGTCTACTTAACCTTCTTATTCAGTTCAGATTTTTGAGCAGCCAAGTCAAACAAAATTTGTCCCTGGTTGGTTGGTTTGGTTTGGTTAGCATTTTCTAAGCATAAATGTACCTGCTACGTGAGTTGCGGCATTTACTTTACAACTCATGAAGAACTGACCAATTACACCACTACACCAGTCCGCGCGTTGTCGTCTTGAGACCTCAGATTTGTCCACAAAACAAAATATTAGCACATGATTGCTTAGCGCCAGAATATTTGGATACTTCCGATATTAATTACGACCTCTGGGGGATTAAATTCGTCACTTACACGTATACTAAGGTCAGCTTATAGTTGAACGTTGTGTAGTTGTGGAATATTGTGATTCACCACAAGTATCCATGTTTAGCCTTTATGGTTCCATAAAGCCACCCCTTGTTCAGAATAATATTAATAACTCAATAGCAAAGACCTATATGGTCGATTTCTCAAAGCACGCAAACGCTAAATATCGCACTGTACTGACATTGCTAACTTTATTTACATTTGTTCTAGTATGTTCTTGGATTAGCAAGTGTTAATGTGACAACCGTTATTCCCCGACAATATCGTCGCTAACAAAATAGCAATCAGAGATTTAATATTAACAATGCCTACTTACATTTTTTTAACATTGTGAGAAGCGCTTGCCTTTAGTGCTGGCATAATGCACGATGCAGAAGAAAACAAGTTTTAATGTATTACTCAGTTTTAGGGTTTCAGATGACAGAACACCAGATATCATATAAATCGCGTTTCTGCCTATTATTAGCTAACTATTCACCACGAATTCAATACCTCCTCATGGTTATGTTATACTAGTAGGTATCTTGTCGCCGTTTACGGGCAATTTCCGTGAGTGTTTTTATGGTGTCGCTTACCTAACATGTTGCAGCATACTAGGAAATGTGAAAAACACATTACGTCGATATAATTATGGCCATTGATCATTGTGTCTTTATCCTGATCATTATCATCAATCATGGGCCTTGTAGTTTTACAGGCCAACGATCGACTGTTCTTCCAGGAAATATTGCAAAAGGCAAGTTAAAGATTAGCTGGAGTAAGGAAACTGTTTCTCGAAAAAATATCTCACATGAAATGAAAAACATGCAACACAGAAAATGTTGTCTGTGCGTTGCTTTGTTCTGTATTGGAAAACGAAGAAGTTAAGATATCCCATGTGCCTCCAATATCAATATTACAGCCAGTATCATCTACAGTTCCAATAGTAGATAGGTATTTAAGTTATTATGTTAATTAGGAATCAGAGGTATATTTTTACCGTATATCATATTTCGGAGCTCCTCAATTTTCCTAGTTCTGGTTGCGACCTCTTCGCCGCATAAGATGAACGCCTCCTCTTCGGACTCAGGATCGTCGTGGCGATCCATCTCCGCTTTGAATGCGATTTCTTGGAACGTCCATACATCTGTGAAGCCCTGGTACAGAGATATTGAATATATAGTTTTTAATGAATAGGATTGATTGATTACGCAAGGTTAAAAAGTACGCAATTGTTAACACAAACTTAATAAATTAATAATTCATTCATTATGACAATAATAGATACATATTCGTATCGTCACAGACAGGACTAGTGTTGTCAATAAGCTTGATATTGTGGTGATAGATCGATTAGAGCGTCGTCGTACAATGATTGTTGGCGGGGACGGTGATCGTCCCACATGACGAGAACCTCATGAAAGCCGAAAAAGATTCTTGATTTGGCACACGAGGTTGTAGATATATGGGAAGTGGTTTCTGCGATCATTGTGACGTTGTGTCAGCCAATGGTTTAATAGCCGGAAGCTTCAATTTAAGGTGTTATTTCGCCTTCGGGTGGACCATAGGGTTGATGCGGAAAGCAGTCCGTACCTATCAAGCCTCCTGGACGCGCATTGTTAGGTTTCTTTTTCTGGAATCCTGACCGCCTGTAGCGTGGACCCTGGTTCTGACGCCGGTCGGCTATATTTTCTATATTTTAAAATGGTTTACTTCGCTCTTTTTTATATTGATATTTCAAAAATGTAATGTTATTTATGTTTGGTAACAATAATCAAAGGAAATAATTACTATAATATCTCCAACGCCATCATAATACGGAAAAAGGAGCTAATTTTGTGAGAGGTGAATTTCCTGAAAATTTGAATGTTACAACATTCAGACACATCATACAATATTATTATTGCAAGGCTAGATAAGTTCTATACATACAATTTTAATCCTAATAAGTGCTATCCACAGCTTACATTTAAATGACATGCGACATTATATTGATAACCTTATAGTTATGATAACGAGAAACGCAGCTGTGTTGAGCATTCAACATAATTACTTATGTGCTGAATGTGGCAGTATCAGAATAAATATATTTATCTACCTTTTAAATAAAATAACTGTTCAATATAATATGAGTATCTATATTTTTGTGTGTGTGTGTGAAGCGAAACTGCCTCAATAGCCAAGTGGTCCTGACCGCGACTGCTACGCTAGAGGTCCTGGGTTCGATTCCCAGGTCGAGCAAAGTGTTATTGGGTTTTTCTATGAAATTCCCAGTAGCAGCTTGGAGTTAGGAATTTGTGCCCGGTTAATGGCAATAGGCTCGCCCCCTATTACATGGGACCGAAACATACCGGCAAACTGTGGGTTTACATACATGCGTACATTAGTACGCCTCTGCCTAACCCTTCGGGGAATACAGGCGTGATGGTATGTTATGTTATGTTGTTATAATTGAGCCGCTTTGCAGTCAAAAAAATACCTTTTAAAAAAAATTTACCTAGGTGCAAAAAAGTCGGTGTCTTCAATTTGGTCGGATATTTTGTTTTCGACGCCGACTTCCGGAACCTGTTTTGCATACATTCTTATTTACACCCACAGTGTGTCCGTAGTCGGTATATTTAGGTGCCATACCAGCGCACTGTGGGTGTAAATTAATACTCAATACTCAATACATTTATTGCACTCCACAAGTGCAATAAATACACCTGTGCATGATGGTATTTTTTTTATGGGATAAAGGAGCAGACGGATCACCTGATGGTAAGCGAGAAACGCCGCCCATGGAGATCCGCATCACCAGAGGAGTCACGAGTGCGTTGCCCACCTTTTAAAAGTGTTTGGGCCTCCGGTAACCTCACTCACTCAGCGAAACACAACTCAAGCGTTGTTTCACGCCCGTTTTTTGTGAGGCCGTGGTATCACTCTGGACGAGCCGTGCTATTCGTGCCGAAGCATGGCTCTCCCACGTATAGAAGAAGATGGATATTTGCATGTTAATAAAGGGAAGTATTAATACCCGCCTAACGCCTACTTAGCGCTATGAAATACTGTTATAACAGCTATCTGCATATCTACAGCTAACTCAAGACACTCAATGAACAACGCAATTAAAGGTGCTAAAATAGACATTTAACGTTCTAATAGATACTTTCACATTCATATACCAAGCAGCCTAACAACATGAATATTGCCTCAACATGCGAAATTATGGAGAAAATCTAATGAATTACGACGCGTTTCAGTTGTTACTTTGCTTCATCGTTTTGTCACACAAGGTTTTTTTTTGTTATAAATTGACAATGAAGCATACGTGCTGTCTGATCATAAGCGGTTACCGTAGCCTATAAATGAAGATGATATAACGTTAGAAGTACATACCTATCCCGCGTTGTCGTCTTCAGAACCCAGTTGTTAAGTCTCAAATGCCCAGTAATGTATTTCATCGTGTGAGAGCCATGCTATGTCACGAATGGGTCATATTGACCGGAGTGATATCACGGCCTCACAGAAAACCATAGAAAAACCTACGGAATTTCATAGAAAAACCCAATAACACTTTGCTCGTCGTAGAAATCGAACCCAGGACCTCTAGCGTAGCAGTCGCGTTCAGGACCACTAGGCTAATGTGGCAGTTTAGTTCACAATAATATTAGCAAATAATTGCTTCGCTGCAGAATACCTATTTAATAATGTGGTAATATTCTAGTTATCATTAGTCTGGTATGGTATCTGGTATAACTTGAACCAAAATGGCGGATGCGCAGTAGTCGTTTTTTAGTACATTTTGCTCGCAAATGTACTGCGCAAACTTTCCCCCTCTCCCTTAGTTTTGGGTCAAGTTATTTTGCACGAACTTTACCTACCAGCCTACCTACATGTTACCCATGCTGTGAGTTTACTATTTGGTCAACAATGAATAATTTTTACTAAATATTTCTCTTTAATCGTGTCACTTCTTCATTATAAATCTCAATTTTCCTATTACATCCAATTTGTTTTTGTGGTCAAATGTGGTCATTTGGTACGATATCCTAATATGCGAAGTCTGACACGCACTTGGTCAGTTTTAAGAATTGTTTTTTATCTTAACTTTAATTGTTTTGTTTTTGTTTCTGTATAGGTATATTTTTAGAATTTGGTTACCTTGGTAACTTAAAGTAATTGTAGAGATACAAGGTTTTGTTATGATCCGTGATAGCCTAGTGATATGACCATTGGACTGCCAAGTCAAAGGTCTCGAGTTCAAATCCAAGGACGCACCTCTGACTTTTCGAAGTTATGTAGTTAATTATCACGCGCTTAAACGGTGACGGAAAACATCGTGAGGAAACCTGCACGTCTGAGAGATTTTCTCGACGGCGTGTGAAGTCTGCCAACCCGCATTAGGCTAGCGTGGTGGACTATAGCCTAATCCCTCTCATTGTGAGAGGAGACCCGTGCCCAGCAGTGGGACATATAATGGGTTGATTATGAAGGCTTTGTTACGAGTTTTGTTTATAGTGAAAACATTCCATTGGTTACCAATGGTTGTTCTACATGATAATGGTTATGACATAGAGATAGGATTCTTACCAGGCTTTCTTTTTGACATTTTGCTCCAGAACCAGTCAAATTAAAATTCCAAATTGTTGAAACATTTCTTTTATTGTGCTAAATTATGTGGTAACAAAAACTAGTCAGTCAGTCATTGCTAGACGCAGACGCAGTCACCGCGACCGACGCAAGCGCAGCCACCGGGCCATGCAATGTGCATAATTAAAGCACTTTGTCGGGAATAAAGACGATATTACTTTTGTATTACGATGATTTTAAAGAGCGAAAACATAATTGTAGAGATCCGTACAATTGCGAGTCTGATTCGTGCATCAAGACCTCCGTACAAACTAACTACTGGCCTGCAAAACTATGTAACATAACATAACATACCATCACGCCTGTATTCCCCGAAGGGTTAGGCAGAGGTGTACTAAGGTACACCCACAGTTCGCCGGTATGTTTAGGTCCCATGTAATAGGGGGCGAGCCTATTTTTAGCACAAATTCCAAACTCCGAGCTGCTACTGAGAATTTCATAGAAAAACCCAATAACACTTTGCTCGACCTGGGAATCGAACCCAGGACCTCTAGCGTAGCAGTCGCACTTGGTACCACTAGACTAATGAGGCAGTTGGTTGGTTGGCAATGAGCAGCAAAACTATGTACTACATTAAAAAATAAATAATATAAGTTAGAGATTTAAAATAAAAAAGCTTTATAGCACTTTTTTATATAAGCTTTCTTCGTAGACTGCGTGGATTTTAAAAAAGCAAATAACATCCAGCTGCACTTCGCTAGTGCGACAAAATTACGAAATTGAATCGTCTCAAGCCCGCTTGTTCAAAAAATGATTAGGTACTATGAAAATAACCTCCTCCCTTTACTGAATACCTAGTAGATAAATAGAGTTCAAGATGGTGATAAATTCGGTGAGCTTTTTCGTGTGGTAAATTCAGATTTTTCATACTGATAATTATTTTAGAAATACGGTTGTCGGGGGCATAGCATTTATATATTTATTTCTGAGTGAGATGAAAAATAATTAAAATTAATTGACAAATTATGTACTTATGGTATTTTTGTAAAATGTCTGACGATTCTTCAGACATTTTTCAAGTTTCCTTTCTACCACGTAAAATTGTATTCTGCCATGAATTTTACCAGAAGACATCATGGTATCATAAAATAAATGAATCGACCAATCCCGTAATAAAATCTTATGAAATTCAGCTTTAAGCAGTCTTGTTAAGATAACTGCCTTCAAGTAACGTTACAAAACAATAAAAAGCAAATTTCTATAAATACTACTGCCAAAGTGTCAATTTCAATACTAAATTCGATTTAATCGCCAGTAGCCTTGTAAAGGGACTAGCTCATAGGTATGCTAAGCGGAGCATTATGCCAAGGCAATCGATTCTAATTTCGCAGGGTTAGACCCAAACAGGTTCAAATTGCTTACGGTACTAGAATGCTCCATTAATTACTACTAAGTACTAAGGTCCATTTATGTAGATACTAGCGACCCGCCCGCGGTTTCACCCGCGCTGCCCCGCTCCTAAGAGTCGTAGGGTTATGTTATATAGTTTAAAACCTTCCATCTATTAAAAAAAACCGCATCAAAATCAGTTGCATAGTTTTAAAGATCTAAGCATACATAGGGACAGACAGCGGGAAGCGACTTTGTTTTATACTATGTAGTGATCTCTACTATTATAAAATTGTAAAAAAGCTGTGTCTGTACATTGAAGATATTAAAAAAAAAACAAGTGGGTTAGGGTTTATAATTATGTGTCCGAACGCAAAAATGTGATTTTTAAAATTCTTGTAATACTTATATAAGAACACGAATAATAATTGTATCTTTCGTTACCTACTCAGATGGATGAGCTGAATGAAAAATTTTAATCATCATAATAATTTTAATCATTATCATAATTATTGAAGGTCAGGATCTGGCTAAGCCCGTATTACGGTCAGTCCCGGTAGTCAAACAAACACATTTGGCAATCATTAGAAACTGGAAAAGTTTGACCCTCACTTTATCCTTAGGATATCGTTATTGCCCAGAAACCGTGTTGCAGAGGTCTGATGGCTGGCTCTTCATCAGCTGAATATCAGTAATTTACATTACCTACTGATGTACCTACTGCAATCTGCTATGGTTAGACTGAATGGCGTGGGATAAGGCGATCCCACACCATTCAGTTATAATTGGGAAAAACCTAGCATGAACCAAATTTTAAACCAAGCATTAACCACATTTTAAACCAAGCATGAACCAAATTTTAAACCAAGCATCAACCAAATTTTAAACCAAGCCTGAACCAAATTTTAAACCTTTCATGAACCATATTTTAAACCAAGCATCAACCAAATTTACCACATTTACTCGGTCTATCGACATTATATTTTTCCGGGTCGGGGTTTTTTGTTAGCAAGAAATGTTTTTTTTTATGCAAAAGTACACCGGTCGCTTTACCCAACTAAGCAAATATGTTTATGACAGTTTCGGAAGTCGGTAGCGAAAACAAAAGATCCGTACAAATCGAAGGGTCCGAAATTGTTTTCTTATTTTTAATGTTTTTGAAGGCGGTTTTATTTTTATTAAGAGTTATTTTATTACAATACTAGCTGACCTGAGAGACGTTGTCCTCTCCAAGTTTCAAGTAACATACATACATAACATAACATACCATCACGCCTGTATTCCCCGAAGGGTTAGGCAGTGGCGTACTAATGTACACCCACAGTTCGCCGGTATGTTTAGGTCCCATGTAATAGGGGGCGAGCCTATTGCCATTAACCGGGCACAAATTCCTAACTCCGAGCTGCTACTGGGAATTTCATAGAAAAACCCAATAACACTTTGCTCGACCTGGGAATCGAACCCAGGACCTCTAGTGTAGCAGTCGCGGTCAGGACCACTTGGCTATTGAGGCAGTTTCAAGTAACCACCTCGAAAAATTGGATTTTCCGTATTTGTAATATACTTAGCGCCATGGACCTCTGAATACCGTATTTCTGACCTATAAATTACTTAATTTCAAAACTGTTTCGGCGTCAGTAAATTAAGATTAACGCACGTTGCATTTTTTATTATTATTATACATACATATGTGGTTTATATTCTTAGGGTATATTATTTGAATAAATGGAAACTCTTTAGTTACTTTCTCAAATAAAGTGTGCGCACTGTATCTACACTATGGAGGTTTCAAATTATAAAATAAGTTACTATATGGCTGGATGCTTTAAAGAAGAAAACAATAATTTTCAAAATTGTCAACTCAAAATGACACCTGTTATCGAATCAAATTTCATTGAGGTAATAACGATGTGGTGTTAGTCCGCTAGAAAATAAGTTGTCATTCTTTGTTTACTTCTATAACCTACTCAAATATTTAGTTTTTACACCGGCTTGCGCTCGCTGGATAAATCCTATGTATGCCCCGTGATTCCCTGTGTAAGTAGAGTTAGAATAACTGTACTAATAATCAATTCCTGGTCACAATAATGGTTTCTGACTGATCTGCTTTATTTTCTTGTTTTATCTTATTTAGTCCGTATAAGTGTATTTTTTAATTTTATTACTTGATTCTGTTATAATTTTTGATTCGTGCTAGTCTAGTACAGAAATACTTGAAAAAGAAATTGACTTCAATGGTTATTTTTAAAAGTCAACGTTTTCAATAATTAAAATGTTAATAACTTTTGATAGAGAGAACCGATTTGAATTTAAAATAGCCTAAATGTTAATCCAAGAAACAGGCTATGAATTCCTGCCCACTTCCTCCAAATCTCTTCAGTAGTTATCATTTGATGCGCGGTCAAACATACAGACAAACCGACAGACAAACCGACAGACAAACCGACAGACAAACAGACAGACAAAAGTTCCAAAAATAATAGAAATGGATTGTGTTACCGATTCTGAGTCCCCCAAATTAGTTTATTTGTAAATATAAGCAATGTACTGACACGGCTCACTTACATTCTTATTATATGTAAGATAAGATAAGATAAGATTAAACCAAATTTTGGTGAATTGTAAACTTGACTCGTGAAGATGCTGTACAAAAAAAGCTACATAAAGTTATAATATTTTAATAACTTCGGATACAACTTACAACATCTCCAACAGAAAACAATGCCGAAGTAAGTATATATGTGTTAATTACGGTTCATGGTTACCGCCACGTAAACACTCATTTCTGACAATACGTAGAAAGCACCAGCGTTTTAAAGTTACAGTGTACAAATTATCTTCGCATCACGCAACCAATTTTAGTAAACGAGCCTCGGTGTCGATGCCTAGTTATTAACATTTCCAAGAGAGAAGTTGGACAAAGAATTTTAAGAGGTTAAGATGAAACGAGATCTTATACCGTCGAAGGTCTTTCATTTCTGCCATTAGCAGACTCATTAGATTGACTGCGACAACCCTTATTTTGTAAATATTTTTAACAAAAGGTACATTTCTGTGGGATGGCTTAAATTATCGGTAAACAAAAGTAAAAAAATGGTTAACTTATATCACAGGTTACTTGCATAAGCTTTTAAAATTAAAATCTAATCTAATAGTATAATAAGTTGGAATTTTGAGTCGATAATGGCAAGTGAACCTCTTTCTTTATGATTAAAGAAACAGGTTCAATTGTGCAGTGCACGGTCAATGGCAATTGTTACCTCCTATTACGTAGGATCTAAACATACCGGCAAACTAGGCGTGTACACCTCTGCCTTGTCCGTAGGCTTATAATCCAACACGCTGACCTAGTGCGGGTCTGTAGACGTCACCGTTGAGAAAATTTCAGCCATGCAGATTTCCTCACGATTTTTTCCGTCACCGTTTAAGCTATGATCATGTTCAATCGAAATTCGGTAAATCAGTCGATAGCAATTCGAAAAGTTGGATAGATTTATAAATTCACGGCACAATAAGTATATAATTATATAGTCCTGTAACTCTTTTACAAATAATTCTGTAGGGACCCGGGGTGACATAAAAGTGACAGTTTTATTTCGTCAATAGGATTAGGATAGGAGGATCCTTTTGACGAAATAAATTCGTTTTTTCCGTTACTGTTCTGTTACTAAGTACGTACTATCATCAATACATTTGCTAGTGGTCAAGAGTTAATAAGGATGTTTGTCAACAATGACGCACGAATGATTAATCCTGACCCGCAAATGTATGCAATGAATCATGCACGCTGTATTTAACAAGAACGCTCTAACAGCTTTATGTTTGCTTAGTATCTATAGCTCTTTATTAACTAAATAAATAGTTATTGGATTCTTGTGCATGGGTTGGGTACTTGCAGTGCGGTGTTTTCCTGACAATGGCATAGCGAGCATGGTGGCTCAATGCCATAGCTCTGTGACTGCTCCCGATGGCTCTTATCAAAGTGCCTTCAGTAGCTTTAAAAGTTGTTATTGTTAGAGATTCTTCTATTCCGCTAATTAAGGGCCACTTGCACCAACTTCTTTAATGTGTTTAAATTGTATTTAAACGCACATTTTTTATGAAAAATCGTGTTTAAATACAATTTAAACATATTTAAGAAGTTGGTGCAACTGGCACTAAGTAAAGTTGAAAAAACAATCTAGCACCAGCAGGCCTCAGTTATATAAAAAAATAATTGAAACATGTACACGACATTATTTATTGACTGTTTTAAAATCCCTATACTTCCTCGCCCTATCACTATTATTGGGGCTATACGGGAATCCCAAACACATTCTCCCCAATCTCAAAATTATTAATAATATCTAGGTTACTGTTACACGTGTTCGTCCTTTTTTTTCCTTCCAGCCAGCTATTCTTGTTTTTTCCTATAGACAAATCGTGACATTCTTTTCTTAAAAATAACCATAGCCACTATGGTTATTTTTATGTAAGCGCAAGTCAGCCGCATATTGCATCAATTTTACAGCTGATTTGCAGCTGATAAATGGTTGGCCTTTCCTTATCTCTTCAGTATATCAATCGATTGAGAGTAATCTTTTTCGCCTATGATTTGCTAAATTCTGTTTGACGTAACATCTCGGTATCGCAATAGTACCAGTGAAGATTGTAACATAATTTATTTTAAAAGAGTCCATGGTGTTTGTTGCTGGATTCTTCTCCATATGATCAACCTTTTGGAACCGTGCAACTAGAATCATAACGTTTCATAAACGCTTGTAGAAGCTTATTTGAAATAAAAACATTTGAACTTGAAATATTAATTTTTGGTGTGGTGTACTTTCTACCATTTGTGACTATTGGCCGTGACACCACAAATGGAAAAAATAATGTGCTAATCCTAGCATAACAATGAGAACATACTACTGATGAGATGAGCTTTTAAAAACTTTATGTAAAAAGTGAGTGGGGAGAAGCGTAATTCAGAATATAAGTCTAGTCAGCTAGAAGTCCTGGGTTCTATTCCCAGGTCTAGCATTGTTTATGGGCTTTCCTATTAAAATTCTCAGTAGCAGCACAGATTATAGAATACTGTAGCAGCTTGGATTTATGCCCGGTTAATGGCAATAGCGAGCCCCAGGTATGTTGGCGTCTCATGTAGTAGAAGCCAATTGTAGGAGTACCTTAGTAACCTAACCCTCTGGCCAATACTGCTGTGACAGTATGTGTTCATATAAACCTACCTAGACAGTATGTCTTTTTTGTAAGTTATGTATGACATACGTAGTGTAGGTAGCTTGACAATTTAGAAAACAATAGCGCTTATACGACAAGAAGAAAGTAAGAGCGTTGCGTTTCTACTTTGTTTCAACTAAAGTAGGACTAGACCGGCGAGCCCTTTCCGTTTATAAACAATCTCCTTTCAAATCTGTGTTCCTAGTACCTATACATGAAATTATATGTAGACTGGAGCCTATTCACCATGTCTGCTGGACTGAGTTAGCCGCTACTTACTGAATAAATTCTACAATAAAATAAAATGTATAGTACCTATATAGTGCCAAGTAATTTAACTAGAACTTATAAATTTAACTGTTAGGCTCGTTGGTTGTATTTAATTTATGTTTTCTCATAAACCGACGATTGTATTCGAAGGGTTTAGGGAAAGATGTGCCGATATAAACCCAACGTCCGCTTGCACGTTGTCGGTCCCATGGTCCCAATAGGGGGTGGGCCTAATCCCACTAACTGGGCACCAACCCCAACTCCTAACAGCTACTAAAAATTACTGAAACTTAACACTCTATAGCCTTGCGTATAACAATCGCAATAATTTGATTTCATTACAAACTTAGTGTTCAGAGATTTTATTTGTTGAAATCGGCCTTGTAATAAAATTTAATTAGGTATAGATAAATTAGATTACTGTTTTGTAGATTCCGATAAAAGGATTATTATACAAAATATTATGTATCTTTACCAACTGTATATCTACAGATATTAGAATTATTCGTTTTACACAATTCCTCGAAGTATTCCTCGAAGGGGGATTAGAAGTACACTCAAATACATGAGAATGGAATAGAGATGAGCCTATTTCTATAATGCAAATGTGATGACGGCACGTTTGGCGTAGTGGCTGAGCGATCGGTTTCTACGCTACATGTTGTGGGTTCAATCATAACATTTGTATTGCCTGCAGGTAGTTGTTCAGACCCAGATCAGGATTTGTGTTTGTAAAAACAGCACCCACTTTACAGTAGAAAATCCTAGTGTGAGGCACGTGTTTTTTTTTAAATCCCAATGTGGCCTGGTGGCTATAAGGCCTAAATCAGGCCTAGGGCATCATCCTGAATAGCACTCATGAGGTAAAAATACTATTGCAAAATATCAAATCAATGTAGATACATTTTTGTCTCCGGATTCCCTCATACAAGTTAACACTTCTTTCTCCACTGCTAGGTAGTAAAGACTATAGTTTAGTTTAAACATTTAAATTCACTCAGAAGTGTCTTCAAGATCATTTATTTTGTCTACGTTTAGAAACTTTTTCACACACAATGGAAGTTTTTCGACCTTCACAAACTTAGCACTTAGGATGACAATGAGTGACATAGACATTAAAGACGTTTATTCGTTTTTAAGTGACAATCTTGAAAACTAATGGTTATTGCGAGGAACGACTACGCTATTTTGCGAAACGTTATTTACCATCACGCCTGCATTTCCCCAAGGGTTACTAGTTGAAAACGCGAAGCTGCTGACCGAGAGATTCTGGGTTCAAATACCACGTTTAGTAAAGCTTTTTTTTGGGTAATAGTCTTTGGTGGTACGGTAATACCTATATTATGATTTCTTGCTTTTTTCCTTCATAATGCATAAAAATAAAAATAATCTGTATAGGTATAGTCCTCCTCATCGTTTTCGATGACGGCGACCCTGACTATTATTATTTTTTTATTATCTATTTATATACTTATTTATTTTTAGCTTGAGCCCTTATGTGACTCGCTAGACCGAACTTTGTCTTGAATATTCTATCACAAGTGATGCAGTAGAGTTGGCCTTGTGAGTTGTACGTGTATGTGTAGGAGGGCTTGGGTCTACTTTTTAGATATTGACGTTTGTAGTCAAGTGTTTCGAGCCAAAAAATCAGCAAAAAATAATCTGTATTATAGCAAAGATCCATGTAATTCCACCAACTTTTATTTAATTTTAGTTCCGTAATAATACGAATGTTTGGTTAAAAAATATGATTATTCTGGGTCACTTAAAACTCAAATAATGTATACATGTCATTTTCTGGGCATGAAACCGATAAATTGGTAGATTTTACGGAATTTAAAAAATATATTTCATTTGTGCATGCTTATGATCTACAAGTACCTAACAAATTACTAATTACTTAACATATTTGGGCGCCTGTGCCCTAAAAAACTTTCCTGTAAATCCTGTGTAAATATTCAGATTCTCGTAATGATACATTTTATCTACTAACCATTTTAAATATCTTAATTTTATTTTATTTTTAATTCAAACTTTATTGGTTCGAACATTGAAGATACAGGTAGGTATACATAGTTTAGAGAGCAGGGTACCAATGTGTTTGTTACTAGCATAAGCACTTTTAGTGTATTTACCTAGTTACTTTACCATTGTATTTATTTTTAGGCTTTTATTCAACAAAGATCATTATATTCTTATTTATTTCTAGTTTCTGCCCATGGGCCATCTAACACTGAAAGAATTTTTCAATTCGGACCAGTAGTTCCTGAGATTAGAGCGTTCAAGCAAACAAACAAACAAACTATTCAGCTTTATAAATTAGTATAGATTTAAACTTACATATTAAATACATTTTTATATATATTAATTTTTTTGATTATATTATTATTATTTTCCGGTGTTATAAAAGCCACCAGTATACATGAATAAAAAAAATAAACACAACCATTCATAGTATTGATATATCGCGAGCAAATGCTAATAAGCCGTTAAGTATATTTCATTGGATATTATAACAAAACGTAGTAATATTTGCATATCATATCACATAATTGTTATTGAATATCTAGAACAATAGATTTATGTGTTTTTAATTTCGTTAAGTACTTGATTGGTTAAGTTAAAATATTATCAAAAATATGACAACTATTTTAGCTACCAATAGATAAATAATTAATTAAATGCGCATTAACATAATTATTTACACAATCTAACGACATACATACCATTTTGGTTAATATCCAATATTTTTTTAAACTACACTAACGTCCACATTGTTCACTGCTTACAAAAATATTTCTGTTTCCGTTCACACTGATCAATTGACAATAGATGGATGGGTGCGCGCGCGCATGGCCGGCGGATAGAGTCTGAATGTAAGTGCGGGCAGCGGACACGGCGCACGAGCCGTGAGCGAAGCGCGTGAATCACAGGCGGTGTGTTGTTTTCAACTCTTATCAGTGACAATAGCATAATATTCATACAACAACATTATACAGCTAAACATATACATAGATATATACCATCACGCCTATATTCTCCGAAAGGTCAGGCAGAGGTATCGGAAAAGGATACCGGAGGCCCAAACCCTTTTAAAAGGTGGGCAACGCACTTGTGGTGTTGCGGATGTCCATGCGCGGCGGTAATCGCTTACCATCAGGTGATCCGTCTATTCGTTTGCCCACCTATCCTATAAAAAATAAATTCTTGTATATTTAGGTTACATGGAATAGGGGGCTAACCAGACAGTCGAAAAAAACATGCATATAATTTGGAAATAAATGTACAATACATTTCTAAAGGATTTTAACGCTTAAATAATACTACCTAAATCCTACTTCCGTACTATTATTATGAACATGAAAGTATTTGAGGATGTATACATGTTTGTTGCTTTTTAACTCCAAAACGGCTGAACGAATTTGGATAAAATTTGGAATAAAGATAGATTATTGTCTGGAATAACACATAGGCTACTTTTTTTTAGGTCGGACTCAATTCTGACTTCCGTGCAGACAAATACACGAGCAGAAGCTAGTGTATAATATTATGTGTAGGAAAATGAATGTCTAAATAAATTATTTGTAATTTTAGATGTCTCTAGAGTCAGCTTCCCACTGATCAGCTAGTCAAGCATGTCTATTGTCTATCACACCATTATACACTGTAAAATAACAATTAATCCTACAAATCAATTTATTAAATAAATGCTCGAATATACAAACATAAATAAAAAAATACACAGATGAATTAAAGACCCTGAACTACCTTTTTCGAAGTTTTATTGAAAAAACCAAAGGTTTTTTTTATTACCTCCCTAATTAGCAAAGTGGTCCTGAGCGTGACTGCTACGCTAGAGGTCCTGGGTTCGATTCCCAGATCGAGCAAAGTGATATTGGGTTTTTCTATAAAACTCCCAGTAGCAGCTCGGAGTTAGAAATTTGTGCCCGGTTAATGGCAATAGGCTTGCCCCCTATTACATGGGACCTAAACATACCGGCGAATAGAGAGTGTACATTAGTACGCCTCTGCCGAAACCTTTGGGGAATACAGGCGTGATGGTATGTTATTTTTTTTATTGATGTGACGAAGATTAAATAAATAAAGAAATCTTATAACGTACCTACTTTACTCCAAACATGTACAACAATTGCATCATAAGTTACACTACATTAATTTGTAATTAACATGATTCACAGTGTCCGTCTGTCCGTCCGTCCACTTGCAAGTTGTACTATCGAATATTGTACAACATCTTGGCAATAGTTACTTATATTTCACAAAACGTAACGCAACTTTTGTTAGGTATAAGTAATAGTCACTGCGAATATTAGACATTGAAATAAAACTATAACTTATCATACCATTACGCCTGTATTCCCCGAAGGGTTACGTAGAGGTGTACTAAGGTACACCCACAGTTCGCCGGTATGTTTAGGTCCCATGTAATAGGGGGCGAGCCTATTGCCATTAACCGGGCACAAATTCCAAATTCCGAGCTGCTACTGGGAATTTCAAGGAAAAACCCAAAATAAAACGATTTTATATTGATATGATTTCTGCCGTGGTAATCGAGAGGGCAGTAAGTCACTTGGTGGTCACCTTTGACTTACTGCCCTCTCGATTACCACGGCAGATTTAATTCCCGACGTTTTGGATTGTATAGCATGGGTAGACTGCACGATAAATCGGTAAAAAAAAAACAAATAGTCTCATTTGCCAAACGAGCAGACGGAACACCTGATGGTAAGTGATAACCGCCGCCCATGGGCACCCGCAACACCAGAGTAGTCGCAAGTGCGTTGCCCGCCTTTTAAAAGGGTTTGGGTTATGACATGACTAGGTAACTAAAGCTTATCGCCACCAGATTGGCCGGTATAAGGCAGGAACTAAAGCCTGTTTCTGTTTGCAGGAAGTAAAGGAAAGTGTGTTCGTGAACCCTATTGTGAGCCATAAAAACTTTGGCCTTTTTGTGCCCAAGACGGTCTCTGACCTCGACGCATGAGCTGCTTGTGGTAAAGGGATCAGGTTTAGTAACAAACTGGTTGGCCCTCAGGGTACCTTTGTAAAATACGCAATGCTGTTTATAATTTTACTAGCGACCCGCCCGCGGTTTCACCCGCGCTGCCCCGTCCCTAAGAGTCGTAGCGTGATGTTAAATAGCTTAAAACCTTCCTCTTGAATCAATCTATCTATTAAAAAAAACCGCATCAAAATCCGTTGCGTAGTTTTAAAGATCTAAGCATACATAGGGACAGACAGCGGAAAGCGACTTTGTTTTATAATATGTAGTGAATACTAACTAAAATGAGTTAAGTTTAATGATAGGACCATAATAATAGTAGCCTGCTTTAATAGTCTAGTGGTCCTAAAATGTCCTGGGATCGTTTCCCGGGCTGAGCAAATGATATTTGATTTCTATGAAATTCTCAGTAGCAGCTCAGAGTTTGAGATTTGTGCCCGGTTAAGAGGATACCTCGAAAACATTTTGTACTTTTGTGGGCTCAGTTAAGTCCCGCTTACGTTCCTATCGGATACTCCTAATGGCAATAGGCTTGCCCTCTGAATAGAGGCTTGATGGTATGTTATGTTATGTTTATCTAATAAACGGTAGGTATCGATTATGTCAGTTGCTGCAACTGAATCACATAATGGTATAAGTAGGTGCTTTGACCCTTTGACAACCATTTTGTTTTATTCTCCTGCTTTTTAAGTTTAAAATGTTAATTTGGAGCCGGTTTTGAAAGGCTTATGCTCCGGAACTGAGTTGTAAAACAAATGCCCAGACCGGCTGATGTTACACCCTTTTTTGGATATATAAAAAAATATACAATGGATGGTTTATCTGAACCTGAGGGTAACAAAGACTAAAAACACTTGTCTTCTCTTGCCATATAGTCATGGCTGGTGGCGGGCAGTTCTCGAGAACATTCTCACATAGAGAACTTTTATCATTTCATAGTTCTTAATGTTTACAGTAAAGTCTTTAAAAACCTACGTGTAATACTTATTTACTGATATAAGAAAGTAAGTCATTTGAGTGAAATTTATGCTTGTTTGATTCTTTGCGTGAAACCTGAATTTCTAGCTTGGATACCTAAGTCTGCATAGTATAGTCACAGTACATATATCTACTGTGTTTGTTTCTGAATGTACTTTTTCCTCAATACTTACTAACAAAAACTTGACTGCCTCATTAGCCAAGCGGTCCTGAGCGCGACTGCTACGCTAGAGGTCCTGGGTTCGATTCCCAGGTCGAGCAGTGTTATTGGGTTTTTCTATGAAATTCCCAGTAGCAGCTCGGAGTTTGGAATTTGTGCCCGGTTAATGGCAATAGGCTCGCCCCCTGTTACATGGGACCTAAACATACCGGCGAACTGTGGGTGTACATTAGTACGCCTCTGTCTAACCCTTCGGGGAATACAGGCGTGATGGTATGATTTTTTTATGTTTTACTAACAAAAATATTTTGTTAAACCTAAGCCTAAGCCCAAAATAACGTTACTTGCGGCTTAGATATAAGCGTTAACGACTTGCCCTGACTGCTCACGTTTTTTAAACAGAGTACACAATAATGACGGTCATCAGTAGTAAGGTAACTGTTATATATCGTATTTAGTAAGATGTACTTCATAGTTTTATGGAGACAGTAATATTTAGTAACGGTATAAGTATAAAGAAAGAATGGATGAAGGTTGTCTAACAAAAGGGATTTATAAATCGAGCGACAGCTTCTTCATTACATGGGACATAGGCCGTGCCCAGCAGTGGGACATAATATGGGTTGATTATATATGTAATAATGATTCGATATTCTAATTTACGTGTTTGAGATCTTGCACTTACTCAGTTACAAGTTTTATATCAATAACAATGTATGTTATCAATATAACATAACATAAAATACCATCACGCCTGTTGTTCTGTGGGCAGAGGCGTACTGATGTACACCCACAGTTCGCCGGTATGTTTAGGTCCCATGTAATAGGTGGCGAGCCTATTGCCATTAACCGGGACAAAATTCCAAACTCCGAGCTGTTACTTACTGGGAATTTCATAGAAAAACCCAATAACACTTTGCTCGACCTGGGAATCGAACCCAGGACCTCAAGCGTAGCAGTCGGGATCAGGACCACTAGGCTAATGAGGCAGTTTATCAATATATATATCTAACAAATGCTGTACCTATGAATTCAGTTTTAACTACAACGATGCTATTGCCTCTCACTTTATACCTCAAAAATTGCGTGGAAAAAAAGACATTTACGCAAACGAAATCGATGTCACGACAATTATTTTCTACTTTAATAACCAATACACTGTTGCTTTTGCGGATGCTTGAAATTGTAGAAGAATACTCGCAATGGTAGTGTAAGTATTTGAGAAAAGCTGAATTATTGCCTATAAGGTTGGCTGCCCACTGTGTTCGGTCACCCGTGCCATTACAAAACGCTACTATTAAGTATATTTTGTCGGATTGCTATTGTAGTTACATTGTTATTGTTCACTAGATGTTCCCCGCGGTTTTACTTGCATCCTTAATGAAATCAGACAAAGGTAGACCTACACACATCAAAAAAAGTTTGCAATCATAATGTTTTAAATTTAACTTTATCAAGAAATAATCCTTGTAGTGTGTTTTCTTTAAATAGAAATACCCTGTTTGAAATCTGTACTAATATATAAAGCTGAAGAGTTTGTTTGTTTGCTTGAACGCGCTAATCTCAGGAACTACTGGTCTGATTTGAAAAATTCTTTCAGTGTTAGATAGCCCATTTATTGAGGAAGGCTATAGACTATATATCATCACGCTACGCGGACGAAGTCGCGGGCAGAAGCTAGTTAAAAAATAAAACTACTAAAGAAGAAGAAATCATAATGTCCTATAATCTGCCGTAACAAAAACGATTTCGACTTTTCAAAGTGATCGCAAACTTTTTCTGATGTCTGTATTTATATCCGTAATCTCTTCGTATTTTATCGAAATCTGTTGAACGGATCCGTCATAGCCTAGAGATATGACCATTGGACTACCAAGTCAAAGGTCTCGAGTTCAAATCCAAGGCACGCACCTCTGACTTTTCGAAGTTATGTGCGTATTAATAGTTAATTATCACACGCTTAAACGGTGAAGGAAAACATCGTGAGGAAACCTGCACGTCTGAGAGATTTTCTCGACGGCGTGTGAACTCTGCCAATCCGCATTATGCTAGCGTGGTGAACTATAGCCTCATGTGTCATTGTTAGAGGAGACCCGTGCCCAGCAGTGGGACATAATTATAATGGGTTGATTATGTATGCTATGTATTTTGAACGGTTACTTTCCCATTAGAAATATTAGTATGTATTGCGTTTGCTCCAACGGTTCTGATACTAAATTTCTTGGTGAGTGGAAGACAAAGAAACCTACAAGGTCGGAACACAGTCTAACTTGGTAGCGTTGTTACGCGGGTACGATTTCCGCACGGAACAAACTCCCGACACAAATTAATCCAAGCGTCGTTCTGTCGGGGGTCTGCGAATTATAGAAAATAGTCATCATATATCAGCCTATTGCCGTCCACTGCTGAAGGCCTACATATGACAAAGAGCGACATCCATCCCGGTCTTGCGCAGCTCGCATCCATCCGCTGCCAGCCACCACAGGGCGTCCCACACTACGCCTTAGTAACAATGTGGAAGGTTGGCGAAGAATGCAAAGATTGTTGATATTGGGAAGCTCGGTGATCGGATCTAGTGAACCGCCTGGCTAGTCTTCTTCACATATAAATCTGGGGCTAAACAGTTTTATTGTGTTCCGTCGTGTTACGTCTGGGAGCCAGAACCCAAAAGGTTATTCAATTGAATTGCCTGCGTTAGACCTTATTTCAGCATCAGAAGAATAACTTTGTTATTTCTAAACCGTCCAAAATATATTTCCACTTTAGTTTCAATGTATCTTACATAATCATTCTGTATGTCGACTAATTACCTCAATAGTCTAGTCACTAGACTATAGACCACTAGACCACAAGACTCTAGCTGACGACTCCCAAGCACGACTGCTATAGGTCTTGAGTTGGATTCCCGGGTCGAGCAGTGTTATTGAGTTTTTCTATGAAATTCACACTAGCAGCTCGGGGGTTTGGGATTTGAGTCCGATTAATGGCAATTGACTCGCCCCCTTTTATATGGGGACCTTAACACACCAGCGAACTGTGAGTGTACGTATTCGTCTGCCTAACCCTTCGGGGAATACAGGCGTGGTATGTATGTCGAATGGTAGTTGTCTAAATTACCAATTAACGTATGACGTGAACAATTCAATATAATGCAATGAAATCACAAAACATTACAACATTGAGATTAGATTTGACTATTTTAGTTACTTACGTTTCTGGCAAAACCTAGATTTGAATGTGCTAACATCAAATTTAACAATTCCTCCACAGCCGGCAATGACTACTCACCATCAGGTGGCTGGTCTGGTACGCTCGTTTGCCGGAATAAACAAAAAATTTTTTTTTTTAAAAACCTCTTCTTTAAAAACCTCGGATGGTCACATGGGTAGTATTCTAATATTACCCGTCATGCTAACCTAATTGCTTGTGTTACGAGTGGGTTCACGTCGGTAGTGCAATTGGTGGGTTTCGACCCGGCAACGACATGATCGCAAGTCCGCCCTAGCCTTTAGGTACGCTACCGCCGCCGCCGCTTGTATTGTATTCTAATAATAACGACATTCGCTTCACACTTACTTTCCCTCTATACCACGAGGCCGTTAGGATAGGCATACAAAGATATTTATTGCTCAATACCTTCTAACAGTTAGTTCGGCAGTAATGTGAGAGCAAATCTAATCCAATTGCCCGTGCCACAATATAGTTAATTTTAACGGAGATACTGGTTTCTGTCACTTATGGGTCAAAGTCAAAGTCAAAATGTTTTATTTCAATTAGATCATTAAAATAGATAGATACTTATAGTTGCACGGTTCCAATAAGTGGATCTTATGAAGGAAGGAAAGGAAAGGAGGGAGGAGGAAAAAATATATTGAATCAGATTAGGTACCTACACTGTTTGATGTGTAAGATTTATTAATCACTACATAGTATAAAACAAAGTCGCTTCCCGCTGTCTGTCCCTATGTATGCTTAGATCTATAAAACTATGCAACTGATTTTGATGCGGTTTTTTTAATAGATAGAGTGATTTAAGAGGAAGGTTTTAAACTATATAACATAACCCTACGACTCTTAGGAACGGGGCAGGGCGGGTGAAACCGCAGGCGGGTCGCTAGTAACTTATAAAAAAAAGGATTGCTACAGCAAGTAAATGCTGACCAGCCCCCACAGACAGCACATTGGGAATATTAAACATTGAAATAAAACTAGGTACTTTTTACGGATTTTATCGCGGTATATTATTTAATTCCCGACATTTCAATGTCTAATATTCGCGTTAGTGTCAGAAATCAGAACGTAACATTTTATGTTTATAATATGTGTCAATCGGATCGCTAATATTCATAAAATATAAGGAAGCTGTTAGTAAGTTTAACAAACTTAATTAGTTAAAATGGATGCTGTATACATTCGGATAAGTTGGGAATTAAATAATATCAATGCAACTGGATAAAATTCGTAAAAGGTAGTGTTATTACTTATTTAGGTAGACTAGTGGTCCTGAGCGCGACTGCTACTTTAGAGGTCCTGGGTTCAATTCCCAGGTCGGAAATGTTATATATATATTTTTAAATACGTTGCCCCACACTAGGATTTTCTCCTGTATCGTGGGTGCGTTTACAAACACAAATTCTCACATACACAAACACCGAGACCCGGAACAACTACCTGTAGATCATACAAATATTTGTTACGTGTGGGGATCGAACCCACAACACCTGTCGCAGAAGCCAATTGCTCAGCCGCTACGCCAAACGTGTCGTCAAATATATATATATATATACCTATTATATATAATATTATGAAGTTCTCAGTAGCAGCTCGGAATTTGGAATAATACCCCCGTTAATAATAGCAACAGGCTAGCCCCCTAATACGTGGAACCTGAACATGCCGTCTATAGGTGTACTTTATTACACCTCTGCCTAGCATAAGGGGAATACAGGCGTAATGGTGTGTTATGTCGCGTTCCTTTACCCTATATTCACGGCCATAAGATTCGCGATATTCGCCGAAACCGTGTATACTGTTCTGCTGTGGTCCGAATATAAGGATGTGCTCACGAAAAAAGTCCACAGTTCATGCAGGCCGAAGATTTCTTCACCACGACTGCTACAGAATACCAGGTTATGATACTCATACAATAAATACCAGGGAAAAGTATGCACTAAGCCAACAGCAACAATGACGGAACGACAAGTATGTACAATATTCTTCAATACACTACTTATTTGTTTTGTGACGACTTTCCAGAAGTTTCTAATGCATTCGCACTTGAGTCTTAGTAGCAATATTTTATGACTTACGACGTTATAGTAATGCTTATAATAAATTATTGTGAAAGCAAACGTTATGGCATTCCCTAAGAAAGTAGGTACAGTACCTTCAGAGAATCATTACCTATATGAGAATACATGGGATATTTAGTTAAAAAAGTTATAATCATTTTATTCAAGATAGAGTACTCTTTGAAAGTCATTTTTACATTATAGACAGCCTCGACCGCCATCCCTCACAAACCCCCCAGCAACACATTTCTGTATGATAAGTTAAAAAGTTATTTTAGTGAAGGAAAAATTTACTGCGGGCAGGGTTCGAACACATAACTCGTAGAACTGACGGCCGCTGGGGCAGAAAGGTTCTCGTGTGGAGACCGTGCACCGGAAAACGCAGTGTGGGACGACCTCCAACGAAATGGACGGACGACCTGGTGAAGGTCGCTGGGAGTCGTTGGATGCAGGTTACATACAATCGGTCCTTGTGAAAGTCTTTAGAAGAGGCCTTTGTTCAGCAGTGGACTTCTTTTGGCTGAGATGATGATGATGAGGGTTCGAACCTGATTCTGTCGTGTCGTCAGTCCAGCTCACAACGATTTTTCCTTCACTAAAATAACTTTATAATCTTACCAAACAAAAACACAGAAAGGCGTGAACAGTTAAAATTGAATTAAAATTTTATTTGATTTGGGGTGAGTACCTACAGCGGGCACACACGTTATAATTATCACTAGTTAATAATCATGAATAATTTATAATACTCCAATAAGCCCGTGTATAATTTGGTAAATCCTGTTCTACCTTCTTTCGGGTACCTAGATAGCTAGGATTTAGATGTACCTAATGAGTAAATGTAGGGATCTTTATACATAAGGCTTGTACCATCGGATTCGAAATTTTGTCATTATTGCAACAACATGGTAACCTTGACTACTAGTATTCTATTATCTGTGCCTTGACTAATACTGCGAGAGTTCTATAGATTTTACTTGTATTAATATAACCAAGCTAAAAATATACGCAAAAGCTGTTTATACTAAACTTAGCTAAGATTTATCTTATAGGCGCAATGGTAGTCACAAGCGAGCTTGGACAGAATTTTGGGTTTGACAAAGTTCTCAATAGCTATTCTGAGTTTGAGACTGCCCGGTCTCAGGCAGAGATAATTCTCTGCCTGAGACCGGGCAGTCTAATAGCATCCAATTTGTATAATATTGCTGCCGACCTAGTACCGTAGTAGTTCACATCACACAGTACAGACATCTTCAAGTGCTTTAACAAAATTATCTTACTTGTGTATGTGTAGCTTTCACCAAGTTTCTTTCATTCACCATTTAATCATATTTATTAGTAACCAATTTTTGATCCATAGATCTACACAATCAATACGAACGATATGCGTGCCTAGGATTCGAAATCGCTCTGCTATTCTACACGTCCATCGTCTACGCAGTGGACCTGGTTAGTCTGTATCTTAATAAACTCTGCCGAAGCAGAGTATTCAAAAATATATTTAGACTCATTTGAGTGTTCCCCTCCACGGAAATCTTTAGTAAAAGGCGAAAGATTTATGCGTTTTGAATGGAAACCGGAGCAACTTATTAAAAGTGCCGCGAGCTTACATTATTCGCGCGGTAACGAAACCATAGCGCGATCTAATTCGATCCCAACGCCATCTATCGAGTTATGAGGTAAATAATAATAATAATATGTTTATTGTCTCCAAAAATACAAATCTGAAACTTATAACTATTACATCGCTCTTCAAACAATTTAGGGAACATCTGCCTACGAACTAGGTAGGATTACCTGTATCTCGGGAGCAGTAGGCAGCAGCAAAAGTAGTAAATAAAACACAAATATTAAAAAAATATTAATGCTATTTTTTATCGTATTCCTTACTAAAAATATTTAATAGATATTTTGTGTCTACGTACAACAAATAATTGGCTCGTTTCTATAAATAAGAAAGCATGCCAAGTTATTTAATTATCTGGGTTGACAGCAGCTCATGAAACGTGATAGGATATTGTATGGTAGGATAAGATAATGGTGGGATAGGAACCTAGAATAACGGTGTCTGAATCTGAATATTAACACAATATTTTGATTCTGTTTGAATTAGGATTTATTTTGATATTACATTTGTATGGGAATTTGGAATTCGGTCTTCCGTACTCGATTGATTACTATCATGTGCATACAGGGTGCCGATAGGGTTGATTCTACCCGTCATAAATCATATTGACCAACTTTCCATATGATGGGAACTTTCCATACTTCATGCTTCAACTTTCCATATGAAACGCACTACGCATTAGATTTAACCAAAAAAAATATTTATGAATTATTTTATGAATTGTGAAAATTTCAAAATAATTTCATTCTAATATTTCGGGTTAAAATGGTATTCAATAAATAATAAGAATTGTTTTCAACATTCAATGTGGTTCTATACCACTATTACTAGTGCACTATTTTTAGTTCCCACTAGATGGCGCCAGCAATTCCTAACTTACGACATCTGAAATGAAAAAAAAACTTGGAACATTAGACTCTCATTTAAAGTCCAAATTTACTAATAGTATTTATTAAGAAAGAGCTACAGCGGCTTTGAGTGGACCAGTCCCTCCCAAAGTTAAGACTTGTCTCAGGATTTTAGGAACACCTGTGTTTGCAATTACGAATATTTTATATATAGAAAACGTTCCTAAAAGTTACAGGGTTGTGTTAAATAGCTTAAAACCTACCTCTTGAAATACTTTATCTATTAAAAATACCGCATCAAGAACGATGAAGAATACCTATATATTTTAAGTTAACCTCGGTTCATTTACTGTTAACATTCAGACTCGTTTCAGTAAAGTTTCTTCTTGTACGTCACCTGAAACGAATATAGAAAATAAAAACTAAGACATTTAAAGGACGTAGAACTCGCACGTCCATTGCCAAGCCCCAGACAGATCATGTAACAGTCAGATGTGGTTTAATATCTTGCAGACATGCTTTGATATAACAGTTCGTGCCACAATAAAAAATATATAAGTAATTGTAATAATTGTGACATCAGGTGCGTGTGACAGGTAGTTGATCTCCCAAAATTGTGGTCGAGTTACACAATGACTGATGCGAGCTTGCCATTATTTCAGACTGGTGTACTTCCAACATTCCTATTCTACAAATGCGTACCTGCTGCCGCAAACTGCCCCTGTGGGTCTTCCCTGATAGATATCTACCCGGATACAGATACCCGGTTACTTCTAGGCAAGCGCACTCCATCTTAGGTCGCAGTGTCGCTTAACATCAGGAGAACTGGCGATCAAGCGTAAGCCTATGAAGAATAAAAAAAACTGAAAAACTTGGGTATAAATATGTGATCCACGCAACATGGAAGTCTTTAAGTCGGAGTCTGTCGTAAAGCACATTGGTGTGTGTTTCGACTTTCTCGCGTAAAAGCCAGTTCCCCTTCGGTTGCTGCGGCCCTGGTAGTCAGCAATTCATCTCTTAAGGATCGGCAAAGCATCAGCAACTCCTCTGTTGTTGCAGGTGTTCATAGGCGATGATTACTTACCCCCAGGTGGCTCGTCAATTCTAACCAATAAAGACCGTAGTATTACTTAACCAATAAAGAAAGGTCATTTCCGACATTGTTCTACAATATATGTTAAGTAAATTATATTTTAAACTTAGACAATATAATAAACAATAACAATATTTAAAGCTAGGTTAAAATTATTACTTTTACAAAAGTGTTATTATAGTATCCAAGAATTTATGGAAGATAAAAATCTTTAGAATCCATGTACATTTAAAAAAAATTATAAGTATCTACATTTATGTTGTTTAATTTTGATTATTTTTATTGTAAAGCCAGTTTTTGATTAATAGATATGTAAATATAATATAAAGTATATTTGTTAAAGTTCCTAAACTAAGATCTCCTAGAGACTATAAGATTAACGATTAAGAAAAGCTAATTAATAGAAAATAACATTTTTATATTTTGTGAATAATATAATATATTATGTTCTAGTTTTAAGTTATTTTGCTGCGCCCTAACAGGGTCATGTATGCATTAGTTTAAGCCAAGCTTGTTACTTTGTATACATTTTGCAAAAAATAAATAAATTATTATGTTTATACTTAATTAAATAAACATACATAAATTCATTGTAGAAATTATTTTTAATATGACAATCAGTTGTACATTGACACATGTCTCAATCAAATCTTTTATTGGCGGCCAGTAGGCACGCCAAGGAGGATTGATACATAACACCTCCGTCCCAAATGGTGCAGCCATATGCGTTAGATACGCGAGGGTAGCATCTGGTCGACATGACGCTTATAGATGCGACCTGAGTCTGCCGTAACCTCATAATGTAAGCGGCCCAGGACTTGTGTCACGGTACCGAACTCCCATTTTGTTTGAGGATCAACGTAATCTCTGAATTGCACTCTCTGGCCAACTAAAAATGTGCGGACTGGGATCGGTGTATTAGGGGAACGTATCCCGTCTCTCGTCCTCGCTCTGTAATGAACACTTAAGGTATTTCTTATTTCTCTACCGAACATTAGGTCGTATGGGCTTTTATGGGTGCTGGTACTGGGTGTTCTCCGTAACCGCTCCTTTATACTTAGTAGTTTGTCCTGTATGGAGCCTGGTTGGGCGTGGATACTGTGTAATGCTTTTTTTATGGTCTGAACGTAACGCTCTGCCTGTCCATTCGTGGCTGGGTGGTAAGGTGCTGTAGTTTTATGTACCACCGCGTTGTTCCTCAAAAAAGTTTCAAATTCACTTGAAACGAATTGACGGCCGTTATCGGATACCAAGGTCAACGGGAAGCCAAAGATCACGAAAAGTTCTTTTAATTGTCGGATACACCATGTGCTTGTAGTAGTTTTCGTTTGGATTATTTCCACCCATTTTGTATATGCATCTACAACTATAAATAGGTAATGTCCGTTAATCGGTCCTGCAAAATCTATATGAATTCTTTGCCATGGACCTGATGGTAAGTCCCAATGATGTAATGTTTCGGGTGTAGGTTGATTTTGGTTCAAACGGCATTCACGGCAACCTTTTACTATATCCTCTATGTCTTTATCAATATTTTTCCAGTATACGTATCCGCGTGCAAGTAATTTCATTTTTACGATTCCAAGATGACCTGAATGTAATTCTCGTAAAACATGTTGTCTCAGTTCTGTCGGTATCATAACTCGAGTTCCTTTTATGATACAACCATCTTGAATGGTTAATTCGTTATCGTTATAGCCGTATCTCTTCACGGTTGCGCCGTCTTTCAAAGCTTGTAACAGTTTATTGTACTCTGTATCGCTGTTAGTCTTTTCGGCAATTTTGTTACGATCTATGGAAATGGTGTTTATTTGGTTCAGTTGAAATGCAGAATTTACATCAATTAGGTTTGTGGCTATTGTATCAACTGGAAATCGTGACAAATAGTCAGCATTGCTGTGTTCCATCGAGGTCCTGTATTCGATAGTGTAGTCGAATCCAGAGAGAAAATGTGCATAATGGAAGAGTCGCATCGTGCTCATCGCTGGTAAGGTTTTGTGGGGATTGAAAATTGTTGTAAGTGGTTTGTGATCAGTAACAAGTATGAATTTTCTTCCGTAGCAGTAATGGAAAAATTTCTTTAACCCCCAGAACAAAGACGTGGCCTCTTTGTCAATCTGGCTATATTTAGCCTCACTGTTGGTCAATGAGCGTGATGCGAAGGCAATAGGTCTGTCAGATCCATCAAGTAAACGATGTGATAACACTGCTCCAAGGCCGAAAGGTGAAGCGTCTGTAGCCAGAACCAAGGGTTTCTCGGGATCGAAGTGCATTAACACTCTTTCACTGAGAACTTCTTGTTTGATTTTATTGAAACTGTCTGTACATTTTTGTGTCCATTCGAATGTTATGTCTTTCTTAAGGAGATTATTAAGCGGGCTAGATATTGAAGCTAAGTTTGGAATGAATTTGTTGTAGTAGTTAGCCATACCTAAAAATGTCCTCAGTTCGCTGATGTTACTGGGGCGTTTTGTATCCAGAAGAGCCTTCACTTTAATTTTGTTTTTATGCAGTCCATTTTTATCAATGGTGTGACCCAAGTAATCTATGCTTTCTTGGATAAAGTGACATTTATCTTTATTCAGCCTTAAGTTATGGTCTTGTAGTTTTTGTAACACCAGGCGTAGCCTTGTAAGTAGCTGTTCTTGTGACGATCCTTGTATTATAATATCGTCAAAAAAACATTTTACTCCCGATATTCCTTGAAGTAATTTATCCATAAATTTTTGCCATAAATTCGGCGCTACTTTGACACCAAACATAAGTCTGTTTACTTTAAACGTGCCCTTGTGTGTGCTTAATGTCTGCATCATAGAACTTTCCTCGTCCATCATCATGTTTAAATAAGCTTGGCTGATGTCCAGTGTACAGAAAATTTGTCCTCCATTCATTTCTGCTAAAATGTCCTCTATAATAGGAATAGGGTATTGTTCATCCGCTATAACCTTATTTAAAGTAACCTTGTAATCTGCACATAGACGTATACTGCCATTAGGTTTGACTATAGGAACTACTGGCGTACCCCATTCCGACTTCTCAACTTTGGTAATTACCCCTTGTTTGCATAGTCGTACTATTTCCTCATCTACTTTTTGTTTCAGTGCGTATGGTATACGTCTAGGCTTTACGAATATCGGTGTTGTGTCTGCCTTTAAATTTAAATGTGCTTTGTAATCAGGTATACATCCAAGGGAATCATCAAACACCCTTGAGTATTCAGCTAGTAACTTATCAACTTTTGACTGTATATTGATATTGACTGCGTTTATATTTGCCAAGTCCAAGTTAATTGCTCGAATCCATGCTCTGCCAAAGATAGGATCAACATCTTGCTTGATAATGTATAATTTTCCGTCTAGTGTCTGATTATTGTATTTACATGTAACGTAAGCCACTCCAATTGGTGCGAAAATTTCTCCTGTGTATGTTCTCATTGTAATATTCGTTTTATAAATCTTACAACCTATATTTAAATGTTTGAAGTCTTTGTAAGAAATTGATGATAGAGCTGCTCCTGTATCTACTTCCATCTTCAAGTTTGTATCATTTATACGTACGTTTATCATAAATTTGTCTGTATTATTTGATCGAATAAGATTCATATCCCAGGGGGTTAGATCGTGCACGATATCGGACTGGATATCCTCACTCTGCCTTTCCACCTGCCCCCGATCCAGTTGGTTGCTCGCTGGTATTCGCCGTAGGCACACTCGCGCTAGGTGACCAACTCGTTTGCATTTACTGCACGTATCTTTGATACATCTACAAACATCACTTCGATGTTCTTCACTTCCACAACGATAGCATTTGTTTTTCAAATCTTTAATCGTTAGGAACGTCTGTGCTTGCTGTTGATGTCGATGTTTATAATTATTAGGTTGAACGTTCATTACGTGTAAATCTTGATGTGAGGAGTGAGCTACTGATATATAGCTGCTGTCAGATTTTGCTAGTTCTATCAACGTTGCTACATTTAATAACTCCTTAAAGTTTATCAGTTTTGTGTCTTGTAATATTTTGGTACGAATATCTGTGTCCTTTAATCCTCTTATAAATTGTAACGCGAGGAAGTTGTCACAGATTGATGCTTTACAGTTATGGCATGTAAACTCACACTCTTGGGCTAAATGTTTCAACTCTGTCGAGTAAGACATAACCGTTTCGTTTGGCTCTTGTAGTCGCGAAATAAACTTATGTTGACGGGCCCAAATGTTTGGTTTTGGTTCTAAGTAGTTTTTTAATATTTCAACCAAGCACTCAAATTCCAGTTCACAAGGGTCGTTCGGTGCGCATAAGTCGTATGTCTTTTGATGTAAATCTGGTTGTAGTAGACTAAGTAGAGTAAGAGTTTGCGTATGTCCATTGTGACAGTTGTTTAACTTCATGTATGTTTGTAATCTTTTAACAAAGTTATTGAAACTTTCCTGTTCTTGTAGTGGTAGAAAGTTGATCCTCGGTAATCGTGGTGTAGTCTCGGGTGTATTTTCTGTAAGTTGTGACGCCGTGACGTAAGCCGACGGCGTCGCAGTTTGTAACGTAGTAGGGCGTAAGCCATGTAATGTTAACTGCATTTGTAGAATATGTTCCTCTGTTGTGTGTCGCTGTTCTATTTCCCCTTCTAGGTCTGCATCATCTACGTGTATTTCGATTTCACTTTGTACGTTGTCAAATTTCCTTTGTATATTTTCTAGACTTGCCAGTCTAGCGTTTACTTCCAAGTCCGAAGCGTGTTGCATTTGTATCACAACTTGGTTCAGTTTGGTAATCTGACCACGCAGAGCGGCGCGCGAGCGAACTAATCGCGCCAGTTCGTCTTGCCTCGTCGCCATTATTATGTTTATACTTAATTAAATAAACATACATAAATTCATTGTAGAAATTATTTTTAATATGACAATCAGTTGTACATTGACACATGTCTCAATCAAATCTTTTATTGGCGGCCAGTAGGCACGCCAAGGAGGATTGATACATAACAATAATTATAATTACTGTCAGGTAAAACTAAAACTTCTGTGTTCTTAGGTATATAAAGAAAATGGTATTATTAACTAAGAATTCTGACTTGACAATTCTTATTTGGGCCAATTTCTAATCTATATAATAAAAATCGTGCTGTATTGTGTACTTTTATTCAACTAAAGACAATCAAATTGTACGTTTCTATCGAGGTTTGCATTGCTAGCAAAAAGTTTGGTAACGTGTTTCTGGCTAGACCGTGTTGAAACTAACCTTGATACTATCTATTTAAATAAAAAAAAGAGTCTATATGTCTATATCTACATACTCGTATAATATATGTTTCCTTGATTACGTTTTTTTTATTTTGCCACGCACTAGGATTTCCTGGATCGTGGGAGTATTCTCACATTATACAGACACCCACACCCAGAACAACTGTAGGTCATATAAATATATTTTGTTCCGTGTGGATATCGAACCCACAACACGTGGCGCATACGTCAAATTGCCATTTATTGTAATTCTGAGCATAACAATATTATCTTTATATTTGTGAAGGGAAAATTCGACTCGCAGGCAGGATTCGAACCTGCGTCTTCTGCTTAGATACGCCAGACGCTATGACCACTAATCCACCGCGAGTCCCACCTGCCATGTCGAAATTTGCCTTCACATTCTGAACTTACGTCTAGGTGACGTCATTTTTCCTTTATTAAAATAACTTTTCAATCAGCATGAAAATGCAAAAAAACGATAATATTATCTTTTCTTCCGATTTTTGAGCCGAGCCTTTGCTTGAAGAGTATCAGGTTGGAATACTGCACGTCAGTAGGTACTTTTTTGGCTTTGCTATTCTGATTTCTGATCTCCTAAGTAATTAATATATCCCTGCCGCCTCTCCAGGTGGCAGAAAATCCATAAGGATTATATTATCCATCTCAAAAATGCTCACTAATTACGTATTTAATTCGTTGAAAGATTGTGTAACTAATCGTTAAGTGCAGAAATTAACTCGAGGTTACTGGCATTGAACATCTGGAAAAATACACCGAACATTGAATTTAGTCACATGATTATAAGGTCTAATAAAATAGAGTGGATGCATGACTACATTACACGATGACGCTAGTGAATTGAAAAGGTCTGAACGAATGACGATATGCAACTCATCTATCCTAGAGGTTATTTGCTTGAACGTCAACGTGCTAATCTCTGGAAATACCAGTTGGAGTTACGGGTCCGTGTCACAGGAAAATTTCATGATCATCATCATCGTATCAGGCAAAAGAAGTTCATTGCTAAACAAAGGCCTCCCAAAAGAGTTCCACAAGGGTCGGTTTATGCCGTCTGCGAGAGCGTCCAACGACTCCCAGTTCGACATTCAGGAGGTCGTTCATCCATCTCGTTGGAGGTCGTCCACTGAGAGGCATAGTTATTATACTAAAATCTATCTACAGGAAAAAATACTTACCTTAATGATGAGTACTGAAATATGTTCACGAGACACGTGCGCATGCACGTGTTTTAGCTGATATTCGTTCAAATTGCGAACGACCTCGATGCGACGGGGCGGGGATCTGACGCGTGACTGCCGATGCGTAAAGGCAACGGGTAAGATTGCCACACAATAATACTTAATTAACTTTTTAAATTTAAGATATAACTGTCGCTTTCCTTATCCCCGAAGGGTTACGTAGATGTACCATTTTGTGCGGAAAATTCTCATAGGCTTCCACCGCCCGGGGAGACGGCGGGTCGTGTTGGAAACCACCCAGAGCGGGTGACTCACCGAGTAAAAACCAGACGATGTTCATCCCACACCAGCTGCGACGGGGGCTACGGGAAACAGAGCATTCATCTGGGGACATACTTGATGCAATACTTGAAGGCTTGAGTATGTGGAGCATTCTGGTCATGGACACCGCATTCGCACTTAATTACCAATTGTTCTGCTGAAGATCGGACTTCGAAGTTTTATTTGCAGCGGCCTACTTGAGAGAGCAGTCGATTGCTGATATTGCAATTACATAGCACATTATCAATGCATATACTATTCCTTTGCTGTTCACGGGACTACTCTCAGAATGAGAAGGGTGGGGTTCACTGTTTTATTCATAATCATCATCAAATCAAATCAAATCATCATCCTTATAATTATCCACTGTTTGCGAAATGTGATGAGATGCAAACTTATAACCATTATAATTAATTATACCCGCCGAAAAAAGACAATATCTGACTTCATGAATTCATGTGCATATTACGTGTTTGGCGGGCCGAATTTCCCATACAAACCTAAAACCGAAATAAATCGTCATTAATTCAAACATAATTTATTCAAAGTGTGTTATTTATTCAGATTCCGATAACTTAATCTAGGTTGCTGCTCTACCATTTCGTCCAAAATACGTCACTGGAAATAAAATGTAAGCGAATGAAATTCTCGATAACTTTACCAAGTTTGGAACGATTTTCCGGTGGTTTATTTGCAGTGAAGAAGTAGTAGACGAAATGGTATAGTAGAAACCTAGATTAACGGTATCTTAATCCAAAGAATAACACAATTTGATAAAATACTGTTAGAGTTACGATTTCTTTTGGATTTATATTTTTGTGGGCAATTCAAGCTTCGCCAGACTATTGCACGTGGTGAAGGAAAACATCGTGAGGGATCTTACTTGACTGTGAGATTTTCACGGCGGCATGTGAAGTCTGCCAACCCGCATTAGGCCAGTATGGGGGCCAGTATAGCCTAATCCCTCTCACTATGAGAGGAGACCCGTGCCCAGCAGTGGGTTGTTAAATCTCCGCAGAAATTACGATTGTAATATTACTTACACCTTTATTTTTTTTATGGGATAGGGGAGCAAACGAGCAGACGGATCACCTGATGGTAAGCGATAACCACCGCCCATGGACACCCGCAACACCAGAGAAGTCACAAGTGGGCTGCCCGCTTATTAAAAAGTTTTGGGCCTCTGGTAACCTCACTCACTCGGCGTAACACAACGCAATTTTAACATGTAATTAAAAACGCAACATTTTAACATGTAATTGTTAACCATCTCTTTCTTAGGTGATGGATCGACATCAGAGGGGAATTCTGGTATTTAAAAACCATTCAAACCAATAACCACTCAAAACCGTTAACTGCCTCATTATTTGTTTATTTATTTATTAATATAATTAAACGGTAGATGCACTCATAGTGTTGAAAAGAACAAGTACCTATTAATATACTATACATTTAAAAAACCGCTTGTTTTGTTTGCAATATTGTTTGCCACCTTAGTGGTATAAAAAAAGGAGACTGCTACGATACAGGTCCTAGATTCAATATTCTCAGATCTAACAAAGTGTTATTGGGAGTTTCTATGAAAATCTCAGTAGCAGCTCGGAGATTGTACCCAGTTAATGCCAATTGGTTTGCCCTTATTACGTGGGACCGCTGTGGGTGTATACGGGGAATACAGGCGTGATGGTATGTTATGTCAAAACCCGTTCAAAATATATTTCCAATCGAGCCTCAATGTCTGCGGGTCATACCCCAGATCGAGTTCCAGCCGAGTCAAGGCGGCGAGGCGGCCTCGGTCCGGCCGGCGGGCGTTTTATAATGCCTTGCACAACTGCTGGCGATCGGACTCCGAAGTCTGTTACTGTTTCGGTACTAGCCCCGCGCCACGACATATTTTTTTCATCAAGTATCTCGTGCCGAATCTGTAGAACAGTGTTATTATCATGAATGGGAGAAAGTTACTTATCCATGTGAGAATTATGTCTATCAATTGTCTGTCGTATTATTACGAATGGATGGGAACGAATGGGATTCTAAATAATAAAACACTCCTGTTTTTTAAACTGCTAACATTTTTTTCTTCATTTCACAGTGTCTTTTTTTCCTAATAATTATGTAGCTAATAAAAAAATACTGTCAGGTGTTGTTCACGTCTTCACCCACACTCACATCCCAAAGAATGTCTACAATAGCGCCACTTACAGGATCCACCTATATAGCTAAGAATCACTTATACAGTAAGTTGACTCCTTAAGCACAAATAAAAATCGAATCGGCAGGAGTTTAATTCTTAAAGATATTGTAAAATTGTAGTTAGAAAAACGTGGATAAGATATACTTAGGTATAAAAAAAAAATTTTTAGAGGCATATTATTGAAAAATCTTCTTAATTATTGGCGAGGTCCTTCAAGAAGGACTACTTGCAACTAGTTTTGACTTTTCAAAAGTACCTTATATAATGGTCTAATTGAAATAAAACATTTTGACTTTGACTTTGAAGGTCGGAATGTATGAGAAGATCTATGAATGTGGAAGTAGCAAAGACCTCCACTTGCTACGATTCTTGAATAGGTACTTTACTATTTCTGCCTACCCTTGTGGGAGAAACGCGTGAGTGTATGTACGGATGTAACCTTCAGGAGAAAACATTAACGTGGCATTAAATTTACAGATAACAAACTTTAAACTGTCCCAATATGTTAATAAGGCGGTGAAGTGGCGGTAACCTGATGGCTAGGGGGTCGGATTTGCGATCGTGTTGTTTCTGGTTCGAAACTCACCCATTACACTACCGACGTGAACCCACTCGTAACAAAAGCATTTAGCTTAGCACGAGTGGTTGTTAACAAGAATACTAGTAATGTTTGACCCACATTGCTAAGTAAGCTTTTAAATAAAAAAACTAGTACTGCGAGTGCAATCAATACAAAATTAAATAATAAATGATAACCTCCTTTGTGAGCGCAGTTTACTTCATTTCGTTGATAACTGTGGTTGTTTTGACTCGTACCGTTTATCTGTTGTGTTAAAATTAAACTTATCGGTTCATGTTGTTTTATGCTTGTGTGTATATAGGTATGTTATGTTGTATTTATTATTCATACATTTAGAAAATGTTGTTTATCTGCAGCTTTGTGGTCAATTTAATTATTAAATGTGGGTTTCTAAATGGTCCCGTGTCTTTAGAATATGTACTATTCTTCAGATAGGCATCTCGTAAGAGGCGAGAAAATATTTGACTTCTTTGGTGGTTGGTCCCCTTGTGGTCTGACTCGCTGGCGACCACCCTAACGTCGGAGTATATCGTTAACTAGGTTTTATAATATAGTATACAGCTGATGAGAATTTCAGTCAATTTGCTCGACCTGGCAATCGAATCCAACCCAGCGTAGAAGTCACGCTCTAAAAAGGATAAAGAACCACTACACCAATAAGGACGAATCGTGTGACCCTGAAACATTGTTAATCACCAAAATTGGTCGTCTTAACCTTCTGGTTTCGGAGATTAAATGTTGGGTTTTTCTATATAAATTTCTCAGAAGTATTTCAGTTTGTTTATCTTGTGGTCAGTTCCTCGCATCCTATTACAAAAAATCGGTAAACCATGTCCAGTACGCCTTTGCCTAACCTTAAAAAAAATCAAATGGATGACAAATCACACTTATGATAAGATAAAATTTATTTACCAAGTTTTTGTGTTACATTAAACTTAGCATGAAAGGTTTAGAAATGTCAAAGCCTTGCAATTGCTTCTTACACAATAAGAAAGATGACGTTTAACGGGTAAATGTGTGTAATACGATATATTACACACATTTACCGTATATATCAATATCTTGTTTCACGTCATTCACGTTCGTTAGCCCGCTAACCCGTATTTTAGAGACAACGCATATTTCAATGAAGTGATAATCCTATCGTAGTTCGCAGTGTCATCAGGTGAACTGGCGATCAAGCGTGCCTAAGTCTATCCAGAATTTAAAAAAGTACGGTTAGTTTCATTCTATTTTAATCCTCCTCCATAGAGTGTAAAATTATTTTTTATGCTGTAGTATTTAGCGACAGAGCTGTATTCTGTGGTTAGGGATAATTTCATTATAAATGACCAAGCAAAATAACAATAGATCAAATAAAGACACGAACTCAACAAAAAACGTTGCAGAATTGACGTCATTAATATAATACTCCCCATCGTCGCATGATTCGATTTTCAAATAACAAAACAACATCAAAGTGCGCTCTGGCCGCAGTCGCGTCGCGATCCTTGAACGCGAATCAAGACCAAATGAATTAATGACGATGTTGGAACACGCCGCGCGCTGATGCGATTACACAGATTTTATTAGGCGCATAGTCGTTGTCGTGTCGTGGACCTAGTGAGGTGCTTATACCGTGACAGTGAAAAAAAAACATGCTGTGAATAAAGTTTTCTTAGTGAAAATCTGTGATATTTTAATAGTTTCATTTAAGTAAGTATTTTTCATTTTTTTTTTCTGATAACCTTGTTTGCTCAGAGCGTGATTTTATCTAGGATTATAGAACGTAAGATAATAACATATTTGGTGTTGCACAGAGTCAATTAGCAACAATGTAGCTATTTCAAATAGATCGAGTTCTTAAAAGTTAATATATTATACCTAGGTACCGTGCAATCGCAAAAACTAGATCAATTGTTGGGCAATTTGTAATTATGGTACCTATACAGGCTATAAAATGTTTTCTACAATAACGTAGATTTCACAGGTAAAATAATAATTTATACGGTCTAGATATTGCGATGAATGATACATCATAATAACAAAGAGAAGGCTGTTTCCATTGTCTAAGTACTAACAAAAACAATACTTAATTATATTCCTTGGTATCTTGTGTCAGTTTCAATTCCATCTAAATAAAATAATTATTTCTATTGTTGTTTCTATCTTTTCTTTAAAAGTGTATCTTGCTAATATTAATTAAGTTAACCGGCAGTCTAGTCGTAAAAGCTACGCTAAAAGACTTAGGTTAGATTCCCATGTTGAGCAGTGTTATTCGGATTTTTTTTATGGGATAGGAACGCAAACATACAGGCGGATCACCTAATGATAAGCGATTACCACCGCCCATGGACACCCGCAACACCAGAGGAGCAAGTGCGTTGCTCGCCTTTTAAAAGGGTTTGGGCCTCCGATATCCTCACTCATTCAGCGAAACACAACGTAAGTGTTGTTTCACGCTTTTCTGTGAGCCCGTGTGGTATCACTCTGGTCGAGCCGGCCCATTCGTGCCGAAGCATGGCTCTCCCAAGAAAATTGTTTGTGAAATTCTCAATAGCAGCTCGGAGTTTAGATTTATGTCCGATGTCCAGTGAAATCATAAATTACGCAAGTCATGATTATTCAGCGCTGGACTTATGATTGCAGAATCATAGCTGCAGTAGGTAGTAAACGCTGCCACTGACAACGCTTTAGAATAGTGTCAAGTGTAGGGTACTCATATAATATGTATATTACACTGGCCCACCAATACACCAAGTACCTACCTTCGTCCCGTCCACCACCGGGTATGTCTCCCGGAACATAAACAGAAATCTCACTGCCAACTTCGTAACTGACAGCTGTCAAGACAAGTTGTGATTAAGTAGGTATATTTATGAAATAACTAAAGACACAAACACTACACTAAGTTTTGGGAGAAGAGTTTAAAAAACGTTTTCTGGGCACAGAAGAAGAAGTAGGCAGACATAAAATTTCTGAAAAAAAAAATGGCATTTGCAATTACTTATTATAACAATGGCAAACATTTTTTTCCCATTTTTCGCATAAATATTTTCCCACAAGAGATTATAAAGTATGATGTTTTTGTCAAATAACTTGTGTGCTGCAAGCTGTGAGTATATAATAAATTATAGAATAAACCTCTGTCTTACCCTTTAGGGAACTACAGGTGTGGTGGTATCTGTTATTTTGCTATAAATTTAGTTTTTTTTCAAATCCACTAGTGAATGACGTTTTACCGTGAGAAATATATAAAGCGTGTGAAAATAAATATAAATCTCTACTATTATAAAATTGTAATAAAGCTGTGTCTGTACATTGAAGATATTTAAAAAAAACAGGGTTAGTGTAAGTATATAAACGTCTCTGAATCCATCAAATGTGATTTTTAAAACTCTTGTCTGTTTGTTACGGGTTGGCGCAAAAACTACTGAATAGATTTAAAATTTGTTATCACTCTGGTTTCTGACACTTACGCGAATATTAGACATTGAAATAAAACTATTTTTACGGATTTTTAACATTAAGACGTCCAACACCTCAGTCTACCCGTGACCATGGATGCTGTAAAGGATCCGAAACGTCGGGAAATAATAAAATGTAATACAACGCGATAAAATCCGTAAAAATAGTTTGTTATCACTGTTAGAAAGTTTATGATCCAACTTAAAAACTGGTATACTTCTTATCTCAATTAATAGAACGGATCCCAAGATACAGCTTGACCTCTCTGATGTATACAGACCTACACAAAGAAGAGATCATCACTGTTGGTTACTCCATTTTTACTCCTGATATAGCTTCACGTGAGCGAAGCCGCGAGCAGAAGGTAGTATTATTATATTTAAGTCACCACCGCTACGTAGGTGCGTGCTCGGCGCAAACTCACCACTTCCAAGGTTGTGTAGGATCCTCAATAGCCATGACAGCATGAGTAGCTTTATTAGGGTCTTCATACAAGACAAACACTGATCTAGTTTTTTTTTTATAGTTTTGTCTAAAGGGGTTTTAGTCGGTAACCGATTATGTCAGCGCCATTTTAACCTTATGTCTAAATACAGCTATTTAATATACTTAAGTATGTCCTCAAAATGTAATTTTATAATATAAATACGGTAACTTAGCAGCATTTGAGTTCGCTAATATACTTTGGAACATTCCAACATCATTTTTTTTTTTTTATGGGATAGGGGGGCAAACGAGCAAACGGATCACCAGATGGTAAGTGATAACCGCCGCCCATGGACACCCGCAACACCAGAGGAGTCGCAAGTGCGCTGCCCGCCTTTAAAAGGGTTTGGGCCTCCGGTAACCTCAACTCACTCGGCGAAACACAACGCAAGCGTTGTTTCACGCTGGTTTTCTGTGAGGCCGTGGTATCACTCCGGTCGAGCCGGCCCATTCGTGCCGAAGCATGGCTCTCCCACGTGAATGTCATGTCTCATGTCGATTCAGGTTGAACTTCTCAATTATAGCTTTCCGAAAGTTTTTGTTTCGGACACATTCCGTTAAAATATGATGAATATCTTCAATTGTATCTACCACATTCGCTACAGTTAGGCGATTCCACTTTCTTCATTAGTTAAATATTTAAATGTATTTAACGGAATGTGTCCCGAACGCATTCGAAGCGCTATCACGATCAGCTCCCTCCGCAGTGTCATATTGGTAAACCATGGTATACATACAGCACTGATCTTGTAGAGTGCTTGTGCTGTCATGGCATATATACTTACCTACATAAGGATGGTTACATACCCATCCACGTATATTTGATTAGTTTTGTTGTTCTGTTTATTTAAATTCTACCTATTTTCTGTTTTTAAGTTGTATTTCATAATTATGATTTTATTTTTCAATCTCAATTTTATAATCTAATCTAGTGGTATAAGTAATAATGTTATAAGGAATAGTCAATTCATTATATTTTTTGTATTCTGTCCGTATATTGTGCATGCGGTGCTAGCCAGTAAGTGGTTGTTACACATGTAAATGCTTTTACTTTAGTAATTAAGTTAAAATGTATTGTGTAAACAATCGTTGGTTAACCTAACAAATAAAAAAAAAGTATAATATGTATAACCGATTGGAGGTTGATGCGCGGGCGCCGCTGTGTGCATGTCACATGTCGTACGAAACATAGTTTTACGTAATATTGGTTGCGCGTCAAGTAGCGTTATCATGATTTGGAATTTCGACAATATTATTTTCGTACAAAACACTGACTACATATTATTAGTGTGGCTCGGTAAATTTATTTCACAATATACAAAAGTTTAGTACTTACTTAGTTCAAGTACCGGACTGCTGACCATGAGGTCGTGGGTTCGATTCCCACAGGACACAAATGTTTATGTGATGAATATAAGTGTTTGTGTTCGTCTGAATGTTTCTTATGTAGGTATTATGAATATGTAAGTATTAACAAAAAAAAAGTATAGGTAGGTATAAGTACTTACTTAATATATCCATTGTCTAGTACCCATAATACAAGCTCTGCTTAGTACATACATACCATCACGCCTGTATTCCCCGATGGGTTAGGCAGAGATGTACTAAGGTACACCCACAGATCGCCGGTACGTTTAGGTCCCATGTAATAGGGGGCGAGCCTATTGCTATTAACAGGGCACAAATACCAAACTCCGAGCTGCTACTAAGAATTTCATAGAAAAACCCAATACTTTAACACTTTGCTCGACCTGGGAATCGAACCCAAGTTCAAGTTCAAATGTTTTTATTTCAAATAAGCTTTTACAAGCATTTAAATGAAACGTAATGATTCTAGTTGCACGGTTCCAAAAGGTTGATCCTATGGAGAAGAATCCGCCAATAAACTACATGGACGGCAAGACCTCTACCGTAGCGGTCGCACTTGAAACCACTAGACTAACGAGGCAGTTGGCTCTGTAGTTTGGGACTAGATGGTGCTGCCGTGTAAAACTTCGCAGAATATTATTATTATCTATATATATAAAAGAAAGTCGTGTTAGTTACTCCATTTATAACTCAAGAACAGCTGAACCGATTTGGCTGAAAATTGGTGGAGAGGTAGCTTAGAACCAGCAAACGGACATAGGATACTTTTTATCCCGTTCCCAATACTTTTTATTCCACGGGGGCGAAGCCGCGGGCAGAAGCTAGTTAAACATAAAATATAATTCTCATAAAACATAAAACAAAAAAAATATCTACATCTACTACACAAGATAGTCTACGTCCTTCTCCAAATCCCAATCTATCTCTATACCAAAATCGATTCAGCGGTTTAGGCGTGTAAACGTTACAAGCAGACACACACAGTTACTTTTGCATATACAATATGCAATTTTAGCAATATAATTTACATACAAACTTATACAGTATAGATTACGGCTGAAAGGGATGAATATACTTGATTAATATATCTATCTCCCTCACTCATGAGCATGACTAATTACTATATCATACTGTAATTAGTCATGCTCACAGCTTTGTTTCTTTCTTTTTAGATTCATAAACAACAAAGACATTCTATATTTTCTAATATCTATGATAGGTACATGAATCACGATGGGAAATAAAGTGCTTTCACCAAAGTAGACAACTAAATATACTATATTCAGTGAATTTTTTGTGGTTTCGGAGCCAAAAAGCCGTCGAGACTTGATTAGTCTTTAGGAATAATTTTGAAAATGTTCAAAAAACATCACTACTTAGTTTCTTAGAAAGTCGAATGAAGCTAATAACTACTATGAAATGAAATATATTTATTTCTGTAAGTAGATCTTTAGAGACACTTTTACCAAGTGTTTTTTTTCATAGATGGCTTCGGCTACTACGCCAATTCCTGTTGCAGTTAGAAGCTATGGATTCGTACCCAGTTAAGGCAATAACAGGAATATCAGGGAGTGGACGGGGATAGCGAGTGCTGCCGAACTGTTTCGCCTCGCTAGAGATAGGAATCGATATGCTTAATTGACTGCCAACCTTCGCTAGTCGGAGAGGCACTATGAGAGAGAGAGAGAGTGCATAACTATACCTTTGCCCAACTATTTGGGGAATACAGACAGGCGTACAAAATGATCATCACACAAGTCAACAAGTCGACTCGTGAACAAAGGCCTCCAAGAAAGTCTTTCGCAAGAATCGGTTATATGACGCCCGCATCCAACGACTCCCAGCGACCTTTCACCAGTTCATTGAATCCGACCATCTTGTTGGAGGTCGTCCCACACACTGCGTTTTCCAGTGCGTGGTCTACACTCGAGAACCTTTTTGACCCAGTAGCCATCAGTTCTACGAGTTATGTGCCTCGCCCACTGCCACTTACCCCTTTGAGCTACGTCAGCAACATTACTTCTTCTACGGAACACATTTATGCTTCGATCGCTTTAAATTGACGTGTAAAAATGGTGTGCAGAGTTATGTTACGTCATATTAACGTAAAAAACGAACGTTCAACAATTTACGAATAATCAAGAAGCGCTAAACGCAAGACGTTCCATGCAATGCCGCGTGTCGATCACCAATTATGCAAAACTGCTGAACGTTGTTCAGATGTTATACATTACAACGCTGTTTTGTAAACAGCTAGCATTTATGTAAAACTAGGAATTATACAATTTAACTGCGACATGTCCACCGTGAATATATTATACAGTAGTAAGTAGATCCCAAAGGTTTTATTTTTTAAACACTCAGTTCGGATCATTAGCATTTTCAAACCGGCTCCAAATTAGATCAAAATAAAAAGAAACAAAATAATAATCACAGGGTCAAAGAACCTCCTACTACTACGTGATTCGATTGCATCAGAGACCATAATCGATATGCCATTTATTAGATAAACATAACATAGTAAGAGGTCTGTATTTATTTTGGTATTACGTTTGTATTGGAAATTCGGCCCGCCCGCATTTTTTTTATGTTCACAGGGGAACATAGAACCACCTTCGTTTTTGAAGTCGGCTTAAAATCGTTAGCCTCGTTAGTCTATTGGTCCCAATTGCAACTGCTAAGCTAGAGGTCTTGGGTTCGATTCCCAGGTCCCGCAAAGTGTTATTGGATTTTTATATGAAATTCTCAGTAGCAGCTCGGAGTTTGGGATTTGTGGCCGGTCAATAGGCTCGCCCCTATTACATGGGACCCAAACATACCGGCGAACTGTGGGTGAACCTTAGTACACCTCTGCCTTACCCTTCGGGGAATATAGGCGTGATGGTATGTTATGTTATGTCATGTAAAAATGGATCTGTGTTAAAAATAAATTATAGTGTTCCATATATCTTACCATTGAGTCTATAATTAGCACCAATATCTAAAGCCCTTTACATTCATTTAAAGTATCCCTTGACATACACTTATAAGAAAATACAAGTTTATACTATGTAGCTGGCCTCGGTATATGGTCAAGAACAAGTTTTCAATCAGCAGTTTCTGAGATCAGGCAGGTTGACGCAAATCTTATATACTGATTTCTGACACTTACGCGAATATTAGACATTGAAATGAAACTACTTTTTACGGATTTTATCGCGGTATATTGATATTATTTTGTTCCCGACGTTTCGGATCCCTTACAGCATCCATGGTCACGGGCAGACTGAGGTGTTGGACGTCGGACGGAGCTCGTTCTGCGTGAATCGGATCGCTAATAATTAAAAAAATGTAAGGTAGCTGTTAGTAATTTTAACATCAAGACGTCCAACACCTCAGTCTGCCCGTGACCATGGATGCTGTAAAGTTTTCATTTCAATGCAAATCTTATAGATGAATATTAATTAAAATCTAGTCTTTTAGGTATTTTTAATGTAAGTAATGTAAATGTAGTAATGTAAATGACGACACGTTTGGCGTAGCGGCTGAGCGATAGGCTTCTGCGACACGTGTTTTGGGTTCGATCTCCACATGGGGTAAATATTTGTATGATCTACAGGTATTTGTTCCGAGTCTGGGTGTTTGTATTTGTGAGAAATTATGTTTGTAAACGCACCACGATACAGGTGAAAATCGTAGTGTGGGGCAACGTTTTTTTAAAAACAAAATAAAATTGTGTATAGAAATTAAATAGGTTTTTTTTCACTAAGTATGTACATCATCATTCACAATCACAACCAAGGAGGCTCGAAAAACCCACTGCAGGGCGTACCCTGTAGTGGGTTTTTGATCCGCGGCATTAGCCTCCTCCATTTTACGTCATTCCTCCCTGTTTTGCGCAATCCAGGTCTTTCCAACACACCTTATCACGTCGTCAACCTGTCAACCCACCTGGCCATGGGTCTCCCTCCCTACACTCCGTGTGCCTATTCTCGGCCACCGTTCCGTCAGGGACCTACTCCACCTGCCGTCACCTGCCGTCACCTGCCGACATCCAAAAGGATAAAAAAAAGATAAAAAATTTAGTGAATTTTTCGGATATCCGTATTTCGAACTCGATCGTGCAGTGTAGGTAATTACGTACCTACATATCTATATTAAATACTTACAATCAAATTGTAACAGGCCGATGTCTGTACAATAAAGATATTGAAGAAAAATGATCCCCGGGGGTTTTTAGTAGAGCAACAGAAGCCACGTCAATTTTTAGATTTTTTGTTTGTCTGCCTGTTTGTTCGTAGGTACCCGTGTCACGCATAAAATGACGGCAAGAAGTTAGATGCGGGTTTCACAGTCGTATTGCTGGTGGTCTAACTAAAAATCTGGTGCTCATTTCATCTTGATACGCTGTCTAGAAGCCGGGTTATATTAAATCCTTTCGGGAAGCGAGTGAAACCGCGGGCAGCAGCTAGTTGACGTATATAAATAGAAACATATATAAATGTTTTCCTTGCTAAATTACCGCATATTCTATTATGTGTTTACATAATTGAAATGAATGTGTTTATAATATTAATGAAAGAATTTTGAGCTGCTGACTTTTGTCATATTATCTATTTATTTATTTTTTATTGGGAAGAGTGGTGGTGGGAGTACTTAGTATGTCAAACTAGAGTTGTACTTGATGTAACTTGATGTTGTCAATTCCGATACTGTTAATCTAGACTCCAACCCTACCATCCGGTCACTTCACAACGTATCTCATTTAAATAATAGAAAGTGTACTTATTACTTAAATACACCATAATAATGATAATTATTTTCTTGTGTCATTCTCTGAGTTATGAACCAAGAATTAAAAAATCGAAGTGTCAATTTATTTTTCTTTTAGGTATTAGACTCAAAAATTTCTGCTTAATTTCAATTCGATTCTACTTAAATGAATCAGGAAAGGGTTATCGAATATTTCGAGTGGAAATTGTAAGAATTCTATAAACTTGTCTTTTAAAATAGGTTTATAAGAGAGACTGAAGCAATCAGTATTTCATACAGATTATGATAAAAAATTCTAATATATTTAATCACCCTGCAGTGTAATAATTTGCGAGGTTGCTTTTACCAAGGACAGTCTGTGGATGGGTGAATTTTGATTACTGCTTCGGATATCGGAGAACAGGTTCAACCACCTGTCGGTTTGTGTCGCCTGACAGGAAAGCCTGAGGCGAGGCAATTACAACTCTAAGAAAGCTGACCTTAGAATACTTATTAAGAAATAGCTTATTAGTATTATCCGCAGTTTCACTCGTAATTTAAAGGAAAATTTGTGACAAATGAAATAAAATGATGAAATGATATTTATTTCTGTAAGTAGATCTTTATAGACACTTTTACAAGTCAACGGTTTTTTTTTTATAGCTAGATGGCTTCGGCATTTCCTAACTGACGACCTCTGAGAATAATCACCGAAAAAACTCAGAGAATCATGGTCTCTTATAAAGTCCAGACATGATGAGTGGATCAATGTAACCTGTGTCTTTCCTGAGGGTGGTCCAAGATCTAATATATCTCTATAACAAAATTTATCAATACATACTGATTCGGAGTTTTAGGTACTGATTTCTGAAACTTACGCAAATATTAGATAGACATTGAAATAAAACTTTATTAACTAAACTCTATTTACGGATTTTACCGCGTTGTATTGACTATAATTAATTCCCGACGTTTCGGTTTTTTTACATAATTAGTGTCCAACACCTCAGTGTACCCGTGAACATAGAACATAGATGTTTTAAGTAAATGTTCAGAAACTTCGGAAATCAAATAACATCAACACAATAAATAAAATCAAAGTTGGAAAAGCAGAAAAGGATAACGGTACTTCTTCTAAAAAGAAAGCCTAGTAATGTAAACTGCTAAGTTGTTCCAATTCAAGAGGCACTTATCTTTTTTGGTAATCATGTGCGTAGTCTGCCCACTACACCGTAGGTACTGTATAGTAGTGGGCATAGTTTTAAACTTTTCAATATAGAGATATTTTTTTTGCCTGGCATGTTCATAGTAAACGGCGTAATGGGGCAGACTCCTTTATGCTCCTATGACTATGACTCCTATACGCTGTTGATACGTTTTAGTGGGCATAGTAGTTCGTTTCGTGCTTGATTCCGTACCTAATACGTTCATAGCACGGTAATAGTACGAGACGGTGTAGTAGACAGACTCCTTTAAAGAAAACATCGTGGGAAAGCCTGCATGCCTGAGAGATTAGCGAGTTGTGAAATCTGCCAACACGCGCTACATACTCTGTTCCCTCCCCTTTCAGTCTATTATTATGATAGCATAATGATTATCTATATAAACATACTAAATAATGGTGGTGACCTGATGAGCTGTCTCTGTCTTAAATGAATACTATAGTAATTGCAGTGTGAACCTATAAAAAAAAACAAAACACACACTTTCTCCGTTCTATCGTGGGCAATAAAGTTTTGCAGTATGATAGTGACATACAAATGAGTTAAAAAACGAGGCTAAAAACTGACATAACTTTTACTGTTTTGTTACAGGTTGCAAGTACTAGGAAATCATAATGTACGAGTGCTTTTTAGAAATCGGCTTCGAGGCCGAAATCAACACGAAGGAAGACCCGGAGCTGATGGAGATTGTCTACGAGCAATGCAAGGAGAATGCAGCCACCAGGGCAACAGCAATTACGGAGCTTAGGAAAATGGTATTTGGTGAGTTTTATCATGTGTTCCATTGTTATGAGTTTATGACACTCCCTGATCGCCGACATGTTTTGTATAGCAATTCAACCACGCTTACATATTATAATAGTATCATAGGTATTTACAGATACAAAATATATACAGTTTATTATTATTTATTAATTTAAAGCAATGATAGATTTATTGAAAAAAATTGCAGCAGGTTTATGCAAAGAAAATATGACATTCAGATAGGTACAAGTTTCATAATGTTTTTGCAAAGTGCATCAGACGTGGCCTTGTGCAAAACAAACATAATAAAAACTAATAATTACGTACTGTCTGAAGTAATACGAGGAAAATATACCATGTCGTGGAGTCGTGATGTTACTTAGACAAACATTTTAAGTAATAACAATGCTTCTCAAATCGATTTTCAGGCTCCGCGTCTTTATGTAATAACTAGCTTCTGCCCACGACTTCGTCCGCGTAGCGTGATGATATATGTGCTATGATATATGATCAATAAATGGGCTATCTAACATTGAAAGAATTTTTCAAATCGGACCAGTAGTTCCTGAGATTAGCGCGTTCAAGTAAACAAACAAACAAACTCTTCAGCTTTATGTATAGATTCAATTCAAGTAAACAAACAAACTCTTCAGCTTTATATATTAGTATAGATAGATGACGTCAAACACCTCAGTCTACCCATGACCAATTGACCATGGATGCTGTTGCATGGATCCGAAACGTCAGGAATTAAATACAATCAATACAACGCGATAAAATCCGTTATCAGTAGTTTTATTTCAATTTATAGTTAGTGTCAGAAACCAGTATAATAAACTAGAAATGATGGCAGTCGCTTCGTCCACAAACTTCTTCGTATAAGAAAGGTATTTCCGTAGTTTGATAGTGAAAGGCTGATAATAAATTATTATAACAGTAAAATATTTCTAGAGCGAACACGGCGAATGACTTACCTAGTTTTTTTTATTTACTACCGCTGTTATTCCTATGTCAATGACTCATGGTGGTCTACTTAGCAGTGATGCGTATGAAACAGTCAGTTGCAGACCTGCAATCAAGGCATCCCTCTTTCGCTTATATTATATTTTTATGGGAGCAAGCGGGACAGACAGAGCTCACTCAAAACCTCGTAGGGGATTGCTTCACCCTGTGAAAGAATGGATGTAGCACATTTTTTTGTTCAGTCACTTGAGCGCAACTTAAAAATAATAATTCATTTCACAGAATAATTAGATAATAGTTGTTACTTTTTAAATTACTTTTCAGATCGTGGAGAATGCCATCCACTGCGGACGGATGACGAGTACATGTTGAGGTTTCTGCGAGCCAGGAACTTCATTGTACCAAGAGCACATAAATTGGTATGTGTATTTTTTTTCCTTTCATCTCCTCGCATTATTATTACACAATTATGTTAAATGTGATTGTGGACGCGACTGGTCATGAACTCATTATACAGTTTGGAACGGTTATACAATATCGTTATATAACTATACGTAAAAAACCTGTGTCTGTACATTGATGGGGGACTATTCTTAACACATCGAGACCCCTCCGTGCCTCGGAGAGCACGTAAAGCCGTCGGTCCAGGTAGTCTCCGAATATCGGTATTGCCCAGAAACTGGTTTGCGGAGGTCTGATGCTGGTCGCTTCGTGTATAAATAACTGTTATTCCAAACATCTTAGTCATTATAAAACCGGTTCTTACAAAACAGATGAAATATGCGCTTGAGTGTCAATCATCTAAATAAACTTTAGGAGGTAGGTACTGTGATACAATCGCTATGTGTGTATATACAATATACATATATATCATGCCTAATATAATAAAATAAAATAAATTACTTCATAAAATAAATAGACCTTCAAATACGTATTATAAACTTTTTATTGAAGCCCAAAAATAATTAGTCATCTTCTTATCTTACATCTTATCTATCTATACTAATATATAAAGCTGAAGAGTTTGTTTGTTTGTTTGTTTGTTTGTTTGTTTGTTTGTTTGCTTGAACGCGCTAATCTCAGGAACTACTGGTTCGATTTGAAAAATTCTTTCAATGTTAGATAGCTCATTTATCGAGGATGGCTATAGGCTATATATCATCACGCTAAGACCAATAGGAGCGGAGCATCAATGAATAATGTTTCAAAATCGGGGTTTTTCCTTTTGAGAGCTTCCGATGCATGCGCTACGTAAACGATTAAAGTTTCGCAAAAATCATATATGACAGAATTGTTCCTCTTTAAAAGTTCTAAAAAAAAGTCCGCGACAGCATATGTCTATCTTTTAAGGTTGGCTCACTATAACCGTTTTTATGCTAACTTTGTTCTAAAATTCGTATTTTTTTCCTTTTGAGAGCTTCCGATGCGTGCGCTGCGTAAACGGTTAAAGTTTCGCAAAAATCATATATGACAGAATTGTTCCTCTTTAAAAGTTCTAAAAAAAAGTCCGCGACAGCATATGTCTATCTTTTAAGGTTGGCTCACTATAACCTTTTTTATGCTAACTTTGTTCTAAAATTCCAAATGCATTATTTGCGTAGGTGTTTTTATAAACATGATATTAATCCATATCCAAATAAATAAGTTATTCATCAGCCTTTAGAGCTTTTGTTTTGTATCCGTGCGGACCGAGCTTGGGTCCGCTCGGACCCAACAACCGCTCTAAAAGACATATTATTATCCTCATTAAGCGTTCTTTTATTATTCCTGTTCCCGTGACATATTTTACTAAAGTTCCGCTCGGATACTCAATACTCAATTATCAACTAACAATATTGGCTATATCTTGAAGTGAGCTTCAATCAAAACATACTACAAGCCGCTGAAGGGGGTCATCATCTTCTTACCACCTGTCAAGTGCCACCTGCCAAGTTTGCTTGAACGCGATAATCTCAGGAACTATTGGTCCGATTAGAAAAAATCTTTCGGAGTTAGATAGTCCATTTATTGAGGAAGGCTATAGGCTATCATCCCGCTAAGACTAAGTAACTATTCCACGCGGACGAAGTCGTACTAATATATAAAGCTGAAGAGTTTGTTTGTTTGTTTGTTTGTTTGTTTGTTTGCTTGAACGCGCTAATCTCAGGAACTACTGGTTCGATTTGAAAAATTCTTTCAGTGTTAGATAGCTCATTTATCGAGGATGGCTATAGGCTATATATCATCACGCTAAGACCAATAGGAGCGGAGCATCAATGAAGAATGTTTCGAAATCGGGGTATTTTCCTTTTGAGAGCTTCCGATGCATGCGCTGCGTAAACGATTAAAGTTTCGCTAAAATCATATATGACAGAATTGTTCCTCTTTAAAAGTTCTAAAAAAAAGTCCGCGACAGCATATGTCTATCTTTTAAGGTTGGCTCACTATAACCGTTTTTAAGCTAACTTTGTTCTAAAATTCGTTTTTTTTCCTTTTGAGAGCTTCCGATGCGTGCGCTGCGTAAACGGCTAAAGTTTCGCAATAATCATATATGAAAGAATTGTTCCTCTTTAAAAGTTCTAAAAAAAAGTCCGCGACAGCATATGTCTATCTTTTAAGGTTGGCTCACTATATCCTTTTTTATGCTAACTTTGTTCTAAAATTCCAAATGCATTATTTGCGTAGGTGTTTTTATAAACATGATATTAAACCTTATCCAAATAAATACGTTATTCATCAGCCCTTAGAGTGTTTGTTTTGTATCCGTGCGGACCGAGCTTGGGTCCGCTCGGACCCAACAAACGCTCTAAAGGACATATCCTCATTTAGCGTTCTTTTATTATTCCTGTTCCCGTGACATATTTTACTAAAGTTCCGCTCGGATACTCAATACTCAATTATCAACTAACAATATTGGCTATATCTTGAAGTGAGCTTCAATCAAAACATACTACAAGCCGCTGAAGGGGATCATCATCTGCTTACCACCTATCAAGTGCCACCTGCCAAGTTTGCTTGAACGCGATAATCTCAGGAACTATTGGTCCGATTAGAAAAAATCTTTCGGTGTTAGATGGTCCATTTATTGAGGAAGGCTATCATCCCGCTAAGACTAAGTAACTATTCCACGCGGACGAAGTCGCGGGCGGAAGCTAGTACTAATATATAAAGCTGAAGAGTTTGTTTGTTTGTTTGCTTGAACGCGCTAATCTCAGGAACTACTGGACCGATTTGAAAAATTATTTCAGTGTTAGATAGCCTATTTATTGAGGAAGGCTATAGGCTATATATCATCACGCTACGCGGACGAAGTCGCGGGCAGAAGCTAGTCTTACATATAATAAGAATGTAAGTGAACCGTGTCTGTACATTGCTTATATTTACAAAAAAACTAATTTGGGGGACTCAGAATCGGTAACACAATCCATTTCTATTATTTTTGGAACTTTTGTCTGTCTGTTTGTCTGTCGGTTTGTCTGTCGGTTTGTCTGTATGTTTGACCGCGCATCAAATGATAACTACTGAAGAGATTTGGAGGAAGTGGGCAGGAATTCATAGCCTGTTTCTTGGATTAACATTTAGGCTATTTTAATTTCAAATCGGTTCTCTCTATCAAAAGTTATTAACATTTTAATTATTGAAAACGTTGACTTTTAAAAATAACCATTGTAGTCAATTTCCTTTTCAAGTATTGCTGTACTAGACTAGCACGGATCAAGAATTATAACAGAATCAAGTAATAAAATTAAAAAAATACACTTACAGGGACTAAATAAGATAAAACAAGAAAATAAAGCAGATCAATCAGAAACCATTATTGTGACCAGGAATTGATTATTAGTACAGTTATTCTAACACTACTTATACAGGGAATCACGGGACATACATAGGATTTATCCAGGGAGCACAAGCCGGTGTAAAAACTAAATATTTGAGTAGGTTATAGAAGTAAACAAAGAATGACAACTTATTTTCTAGCGGACTAACACGACATCGTTATTACCTCAATGAAATTTGATTCGATAACAGGTGTCATTTTGAGTTGACAATTTTGACAATTATTGTTTTCTTCTTTAAAGCATCCAGCCATATAGTAACTTATTTTATAATTTGAAACCTCCATAGTGTAGATACAGTGCGCACACTTTATTTGAGAAAATAACTAAAGAGTTTTCATTTATTTAAATAATTAAATAATATGTAGCGGAGCTACATCTTATTTATCTATTTTTGTATAACTTGTATGTAATTGTTACATCATCTAAAATTATAACCAATAAAAGTTCACTTAGTATATATATATAAATATATTACATAAATAAGTAAGATATATAACGATACAGGTACAATACATAGTAAATAAACTTAAATATAAAACATGTATTTCTAAACCTAAATATAATATGAACAAATTCTGTACAAACATAATAATATTGTATATCCAGTCCGGACTAACGATCCTACTTTCGTATTAGATATTTTTTATGTAAATCGTTAAGAGTACTCGACCGGTTTGCTTGGTCATCGCTGCGACGCGGCCGTGCGCTTGCGCCGCATACCGCCGCCTCGCCAGTCGAATACCGTTGCTTACGCAGAGTGCATGTCGCTCGCGCCTATGTCAGTTGCATTCGACACAGCTGATCCGCTACGTAATATAAGTTCTGTTAGTGCCTATCATTTAAACTATAGTGCTTCTTATCTCGCTCCATACTCCCTTCTTACTACTCTTACGAACTTGTGAACTGTGCTTTCTATCTGTGAACTGCCTACAATAAACTATATTCTTTTGTAACCTGTGTTCACTTCATTTCTGCTATCACAACGCTTCACTGGTGACCCCGAAGAACACGAACAATGAGCGAGGGAGATAAAGGACAAGATGGCAGCAGTAACGTGCGTCCAAACACAGCGCACGATATTCAGCGCGTCGGTGTACGGGTACCCCCATTTTACCCAGAAAAACCGGCTTTGTGGTTTTATCAGCTTGAAAGCCAATTTTTTCTCGCAAATGTTACGGCGGACTCCACCAAATTTCATTATGCTATGGGCCAATTGGACCCAATATATGCTTCAGAGGTAGAGGACATTATTGCTGCTCCCCCCGGACCCAATAAATACGAGCGCTTGAAAACTGAATTAATAAAAAGACTATCAGCGTCCCGTGAAAAGAAGATCCTGCAACTCGTAACAAGGGAAGAACTCGGCGATCGGAAACCCTCTCAATTTTTACGACACATCCAGCACCTCGCGGGACCTGATGTCCCCGATGAGTTCCTGAGAACAATGTGGGCTAGTCGTTTGCCTAACAACATTCAAACTATAATAGCCTCGCAGTCGAAGGCGACACTAGAGGAAGTTGCTGAGCTTGCAGACCGTATCCACGACATCGCCACCCCCAATGTTCAGGTAGCGGCATCTAGCAGCTCTTCCGAGTTAAACTGCCAAATTGCGGAACTCACACGCCAGGTGCAACAGCTGTCCACTAGATTAGACAGGATGTCCCGATCCAAATCCAGAAGATCTCGATCTGGGAGCCGTGATAATAGAAATTCCCGTTCGAATCGCTCCCAGTCTAACTACAGGAATCACCCCCTATGTTGGTACCATGCAAAATACGGCGAGAAAGCGCAACACTGCGTCAAACCGTGTGACTTTTTTCTGACGATGTTTCTTCAGTCAAAGTGTTGTCTGGTGATAATTCGGTTTACCACGCTATACTAGCTACGTTTCCCGACATCACTCGACCGTCAGGTATACAAATAATACGTAATACAAATCATAGCATACTTCACCACATACGCACTACACCTGGACCACCAGTATCTTGCACACCTCGTAGACTAGCACCGGATAGATTGAAAATCGCGAAGGCGGAATTTGAGGCTATGTTACAGGTTGGAACATGTCGGCCTTCTGAATCAGCCTGGGCCTCCCCCCTCCACCTCGCTCTCAAGAGGGACAACAGCTGGCGACCCTGCGGAGACTACCGGATGTTAAATGCCAGGACGATTCCGGACAGGTACCCAATTCGCCATATACAGGATTTCGCCCACAACCTTACGGGATGCACAGTATTTTCGACGCTCGATTTAGTCAAGGCCTACAACCAGATAAGCGTTAATCCCAGCGACATCGAGAAGACCGCTATCACAACGCCGTTCGGCTTATACGAATTCCCTTACATGACGTTTGGACTTCGTAATGCCGGACAGACGTTTCAGCGTTTTGTCGACGAAATGCTACGCGGGCTGGATTTTGCCTATCCGTATTTAGATGACATATTGGTCTACTCGAAAGACCAAGCGTCTCACAAAGACCACCTGCATCAAGTATTCACCAGGTTAAAAGATTATAACATGGTGATCAATACTGCAAAGTGCGTGTTTGGGGCTTCTGAAGTCACATTCCTGGGTTACCACATTTCAGCGAATGGGACTAGGCCACTGCCTGAAAAAGTACAGGTAATCAATAATTTTCCTGTCCCCAAAACGGTTAAAGAGTTGCGTAGGTTCTTGGGAATGATAAACTTTTATCGGAGGTTTATTCCCAAGGCCGCCGAACATCAAGCGCCATTGAATGCACTTTTGGCTGGCTCAGTGAAAGGCTCACACCCTGTTAATCTTTCGCCTACAGAACTGGAAGCCTTTGAGGCATGCAAACAAGGTCTTTGTCAGGCTACCATGCTCGCACATCCAGACTGTGAGGCAAAGCTCGCGCTGGTAACCGATGCTTCGGACACAGCTGTGGGAGCAGTTCTACAGCAGCTTAAGGAAGATGCGTGGGAGCCATTGGCGTTCTACTCACGCAAGTTGTGCCCTTCCCAAAGCAAGTATTCCCCTTATGATCGCGAACTTTTGGCCATCTATGAAGCGGTAAAGCACTTTCGCCACATGGTTGAGGCTCGCGAATTTGTAATATATACGGATCACAAGGCCCTTACATTCGCTTTTCACACCCGGAAAGAGAACTGCTCACCCAGGCAATTCCGTCATCTAGATTTTATATCACAATTCTGCACAGATATTAGACACATTTCAGGGAAGGACAATGTGGTAGCTGATACTTTGTCTCGAATCGAGGAGATTGGTCTGCCTATCGACTTACAAAAGTTAGCCGCCGCACAAACTACCGACCCTGAAATAGAATCGCTTTTAGATGGCAAAACCTGCCTGCGCCTGGATAAGGTTAAACTACCCGGTACTGAAATTGAATTATATTGCGATGTAAGTGGTGCTTCACCTCGACCTTATGTGACAAAGGAGCTGCGCCGACAGATTTTTGAAAACCTTCACTCTCTCAGCCACCCTGGAGCCAAGGCTACAATCAAGTTGGTCACCGACCGCTATATATGGCCAGGTATAAAAAGAGACTGCAGGGAGTGGGTACGTATCTGTCTGGCGTGTCAGCGGTCGAAGATACATAGACATGCGTCATCACCGTTGGGCACATATAAACTCCCCCGAGCTAGGTTCAGGGACCTGCACATTGACCTTGTCGGTCCTCTACCTTTGGCTCAAGGATATCGCTATTGCCTCACGGTCATAGATCGTTTTACGCGATGGCCGGAGGCAATACCCCTGCAAGACATTACAGCTGAGACCGTAGCTAAGGCTTTGCTTAGCGGGTGGATATCCCGTTTTGGTTGTCCCACAAGCGTCGTAACAGACCGTGGGAAACAATTCGAGTCTGCCTTATTTAGCCATTTAGCACGGATTGCTGGCTTTCAACACAAAAGGACTACGGCCTACCATCCGGCTTGTAACGGTCTTGTGGAGCGATTCCACAGACAGTTTAAAGCAGCTATAACCTGTCACGCCGATAGTAGCTGGGTCGAGTCCCTTCCTCTTGTACTATTAGGTATACGTAACACGTACAAAGAAGATTTTAAAGCATCGCCTGCAGAGTTGGTTTATGGGGAACCTCTACGTCTTCCAGGAGACTTTCTTAGTCCAGAAGACTTCATAGATCCTGACATGACCGACTATATATCACGCCTGCGGAGGTTTGCAAATAACTTGCGACCATATCCGGCATCACGTCATAGTGGTCGACGCACCCCGTTTGTCTTCAAAGATTTGACTACATCATCACACGTCTTCCTCCGAGATGACACTGTGGTCGGATCTCTTAAACCAGCATATACTGGCCCGTATGAGGTCATTCAGCGTGGTGATAAGGTTTTTAAAATTATTGTGAATGGTAAGACGGTCACGGTATCCATCGACAGACTTAAACCTGCCTATATACTGCGTGATCCAGACGCCACAATACATACAAATCATCATTCATTACCCCACACTCGTACGTCTACCACACAACCCAGTCACACTTCCACACAACCCACTAACTCTAGCACGCAACCCACTGACACTACCACACAAACCACTCATACTTCCACTCGTAACTTACCTGATCCCGAAGACAAGATTGTCAAACAAACTCGTTCAGGCCGGAGAGTAAGGTTCCCAAACTATTATCGCCCTTAGGACGGTCTCTGGGGGAGGGTGGTGTAGCGGAGCTACATCTTATTTATCTATTTTTGTATAACTTGTATGTAATTGTTACATCATCTAAAATTATAACCAATAAAAGTTCACTTAGTATATATATATAAATATATTACATAAATAAGTAAGATATATAACGATACAGGTACAATACATAGTAAATAAACTTAAATATAAAACATGTATTTCTAAACCTAAATATAATATGAACAAATTCTGTACAAACATAATAATATTGTATATCCAGTCCGGACTAACGATCCTACTTTCGTATTAGATATTTTTTATGTAAATCGTTAAGAGTACTCGACCGGTTTGCTTGGTCATCGCTGCGACGCGGCCGTGCGCTTGCGCCGCATACCGCCGCCTCGCCAGTCGAATACCGTTGCTTACGCAGAGTGCATGTCGCTCGCGCCTATGTCAGTTGCATTCGACACAGCTGATCCGCTACGTAATATAAGTTCTGTTAGTGCCTATCATTTAAACTATAGTGCTTCTTATCTCGCTCCATACTCCCTTCTTACTACTCTTACGAACTTGTGAACTGTGCTTTCTATCTGTGAACTGCCTACAATAAACTATATTCTTTTGTAACCTGTGTTCACTTCATTTCTGCTATCACAACGCTTCAAATATAAGTACCCTAAGAATATACCACATATGTATGTATCGGAACAGGAGGCCGATCAGAGTGGGAGTCTTCCTCGGACGACATATCGTGTGGGCGAATCGTAGGGTGCGAGCAACAAAGTAGTTAGAGTTACACGTAGGTCATTTATTAAGCTAGGTATACAGTTAGGTACACTGAACACAACGAGTCGTATGACAGTTCCTAGACGTGTTGTCCGCGCGGCTACCGGCAGGGGAGTGTGTTCCTGTATGTGGACACCTCGTGTATTTTGACCCGCACGGACTGCAGACTAGACTCCGTCGAAGCGATGACGTCACAACGCTTGCGCCTCGTTGCTAAATCAGCTCCCGTGGTGACCTCACCGACACGGCCATCCTACGGGACACACGTCTCTGTGTGTTATTCTGAAACAATTTTCGTCACACAGTATCACATAGCTCGGTCACTCCTGACCTTAACTGTAAAGTCTAAATTTGACAGAACTCTGATTAATTGTAAGAAACCAATTAACGTCAATAACAATTGTTTGTTGACATTCCCATAAGTAAATCAATAATCAGGAAATTCATGGTACAACTGACTATCACATACAACTTTATCTCCCAAGAGATACAAACATCAAATAAACCAACATACTTAAGCTCTACATGTGATCAATGGCTACGCATAGCCCAGTAACCTCCAGTTACTCGTCATTCCTTGCGGACCCCCACGGGCACGCCGAGCCTCTCCTGGACTCTATGGTTTCATTGAAACCCGACCTCCGCCAGAGTTGACTGCTTACCGCGTACTCACGGACTACTAAATAGTAGACACCGATTTCTATTGAGCTACGGCTACACGACAACCTCTGGTACGGTCCGATCATCATGCAAACTTAATTACGCTCCTCATTGTTATAGCTACTCGGCTCTACTTCAATTTCGTCAGTTATACTCTGATTTTCCGGTATTTTTCGCAACCTCTCATGTGCGTATTTGTAAGTACGGTTACAGTTAAGTGCTTTTAAACTATAGCGATCACCGTCAAGAACCTCTATGACTTCAAACGGTCCTTTAAATTTTGGATCTAACTTTGTTTGATTACGCTCCTCGTTCATAATCAAAACAAAATCTCCCACCGAAAATTTATTGAGCTTTGCCTTTGTCTGGTCGAACCTACGTTTTTCATAGGATGCAGAATTCTCTATATTGGATTAAGTAACATCTCTTACGATATTTAAATCAACCTCGGGTTCTACATCATCGACTGTCATTAATGATAGTGGCCGCGCAACTTTACCGATTAACAATTCTAATGGACTAGCTTTGTCGTTCGGTTAACTGTGCAATTAATTGCAAGTTGGACCTCGCCTAGCGCATCCTGCCATGAACGGTCCTTTGTCTCTATAGTTGTCAACATCGACTTCAATACTGACATTACACGTTCTACCTGTCCATTCGCACGTGAAGTTCCCGTCGTAAATTAATGTTACTAGAATCGCAAAACTCTTTAAATTCTTTACTAGCAAAGCAACGTCCTTGATCCGCGATTATTCGAGTCGGAGTTCCAAATAACGCTACACTATCTTTTACAGCCTTAATACTACTTTTAGAATCGATATTAACCGTGTGAAACAATAAAACGTATTTAGTAAACGCGTCGATAAGGACGAAAATGTACTCTTTCCGATCGCTCTTGCCACTTAATTTTCCCGTCGCATCAATGTGTATAGTATGCCAAGGCGTACCTACTTTAGGTATTGGGTGTAATTGGGATTGAACTTTACCTGAGTGTGATTTCGCTACTTTACACGTAACACAACTGTCAATAAACTTCTTAACGTAACGGGACATTCCCTCAAACCAATAGACATCATAAAGTTTCTCTAAAATTTTATCATAACCGAGATGAATGAGTGACTCATGTACTAGTGAACAATGTTCACTACCGACCATCTAATTGCTCTAGGGAGTATTGGCAAGCACTTAGTACGGCAGTTACGCTGAATTTTTCGATTGAGGATACCTTTACGAATCTCATACATTTTTCCTAGATCGTCATTTAACTGTCCATTATTTATATCGTCTACTTAAACAATGACGTAAGTATTCGCTAGATTGCCTAGCGCCTTAACAATGGCCCGTTGAAAAACCGAAATCGCGTTTCAAAGTCCGAACGGCATAGTCAAATACTCGTACTGACCATCAGGTGTAATAAAGGCTGTACGTTGTATTGATTCCTCAGATTTAATGGGGATTAAATGAAAACCTGACGCACAATCTAATTTAGTAAAATATCGCGCACCATGCAATCGTGATATTTGGTCTAAGATAAGCGGTAATGGATACCGGTCTAGTATAGTGTTGCTATTCAGTTCGCGATAATCAATGCACATTCTATCCGAACCGTCGCGCTTCTTAACCAAAAGTGCTGGGCTCGCAAACGGGGAATTACTCGGTCGAACAATGTTAGCACTCAACAATTCATCTACGCGCTCACGCATTATGTTTCTTTCATCCGCACTTAGGCGATAAGGCCGCCTTTGTACTGTCAAACAAGGGTCTTTTAAATTAATAATAAGCTCACCTGTTGTTACGCGCGTTTGTGGCATACCGGTAATAAAATAGCTTGAATAACGGGTCAACACAGAAACAATAGTCTATTTATGTTCGAAGGACACGTCGGTATCGATACCGACAAAATTGTTTATAGAGGCCTGTTCATTATTTTTACAATACGGGACGCTATTGATTGAATCAACAGATGGTGATTGTACATTGCAATTGTTTACATCGTAAACTTTGGAAATTTTAAAATGTTTTGCTGTCATACTAACACGAAATCCTTGTGAAAGTATCTCACGCCCTAATATAATATCGCTTCGCAAATAGACATCAGGCAAAACATGCAATAAAATCTCGGTTAGACTCTTATCAATTTCGATATTACAAATAATTTGAACAGTGCTGAGTTCACTTGACTGGCTAATGCCCTTTTAGGTAACTACGTTTTATTCACGTTTACCACAAAATTTACACGATACACCTTCTGTAATAAGTGAACACTCAGCACCAAAATCATAATGGAAAGTGAATACCTGACCTTGATGATTTAAGGTTCCTGTCTGGGCATCAACCACGCAGGTTTCGACCCGCCTCTCGCTGCGTGTTGCCTCTGTGCCGCCGCCGCCGCGCCGCTTCCATTAGGGCACCTGGCAGAGATGTGTCCTTGTAGTGACTTGCTGTTGTTTCTTGAAGTTGGAATATTATTTGTTTTCGCTAGTTTTCCTTTTGCTTCCTGCCTATGTCAACAATCAGCCAGTCTATGTCCAATTTTCCCACAGTGGAAATATTTGATTGACGACGTTTGAGATGTTTTCTCGTGTTTGGTTTCTAATGACTTGTGATCCGGTGTTACACTTGACTTGCACTTCAGATAAGAGAAAGCTTGCAATTCTTGTTGTAGTCACTGGCGGTTGTTTAAATCTGATGTAAAGGCCATTCTCTACAATCTTGAGTCGAACTGGGAAATGTGTGCGACTGTCGTTGCCACCACGATTTGTTCGATGGTGATGATGAACGTGCATCTGCGTCGGTCTTCGTATTCGAATTTTGCATTTCGAATAATAGCCGCCAATTGTCAACGCTGGTGCCATTATCTTCGCCGCGTGGTGTCTTCTCAGTGCGGTGTTCGGTTGTCTGCTCGCATCCCACTTCTGATATCGGAACAGGAGGCCGATCAGAGTGGGAGTCTTCCTCGGACGACATATCGTGTGGGCGAATCGTAGGGTGCGAGCAACAAAGTAGTTAGAGTTACACGTAGGTCATTTATTAAGCTAGGTATACAGTTAGGTACACTGAACACAACGAGTCGTATGACAGTTCCTAGACGTGTTGTCCGCGCGGCTACCGGCAGGGGAGTGTGTTCCTGTATGTGGACACCTCGTGTATTTTGACCCGCACGGACTGCAGCCTAGACTCCGTCGAAGCGATGACGTCACAACGCTTGCGCCTCGTTGCTAAATCAGCTCCCGTGGTGACCTCACCGACATATGTATAATAATAAAAAAAAATGCAACGTGCGTTAATCTTAATTTACTGACGCCGAAACAGTTATTTGAGATTTTTGTCTATGTAGGTATGTCGGTTTATACTTATTTCCATGCTTCACGTCAATACCACGTGAACAAATTTTTGAAATTAAGTAATTTATAGGTCAGATATACGGTATTCAGAGGTCAATGGCGCTAAGTGTATTACAAATATGGAAAAACAAATTTTTCGAGGTGGTTAGTTGAAACTTGGAGAGGACAACGTCTCTCAGGTCAGCTAGTTTATAAATAAGTATAATACATTATACATATTACAAGTAATAATACATTTTACATATTTTTTTATTAATAATTATATTCATTTTATTATTCAACTAGACTATTATATGGAAAGTTGTTTTATATTAATTTTATGCTAGTCAGAGCGCACTATATGAACATGTGCTATGTCATAATTCAATGGGAACATGTGAATAAATGAAATAAATATGTTATTTAAATAATTATATATGAAAATGACTAAAATACTAATGTGACGTCAAATGATCCGTGCAGCATACCTACAAATTTTATACTAGCACTCGTTTTACGGGAAAGAGATCCCAAAATAATCCTGATTTTGAATAAATCAAACAACAAATTAACTTATAACTTAACACGAAGTTTTATTTTCTATTATAACTAGCTTCTGCCCGCGACTTCGTCCGCGTGGAATAGTTACTTTAGTCTTAGCGTGATGATACATAGCCTATAGCCTTCCTCAATAATATGTAGCCTATATGTTGACCCGACCTGTTAGTAATATTCATGCAAAATTTGAAGTAAATCCATGCAGTACTTTTTGAATTTAGCCCGGACATACATACAGACAAACAGACAAAAATTCTAAAAACTATATTTTTGGCTTCGATATCGGTTGTAGATGTCGCCCCAAGTATTCTTTTGAAAAAATATTCAATGCACAGTTTTGAATTTCCTACGATTTTATTATATGTATAGATTAGATTAGATACAATTTCCTATTGATTTCTAACCGTTGTTTTAAAAATTGGCATAAGTATACAGAGTACTACCTATACCTATTTTTCTTAATATTATTTTTTTCATATTCAAACTTTCAAGAACCTTCAAACCTTCAAGAAAAGAGCGTACTCCCTTTTAAAAGGCCGGCAGCGCACTTGTGACCCCTCTGTGTTGCGGGTGTCCATGGGCGGCGGTGATCGCTTACCATCAGACGATCCGTCTGCTCGTTTGCCTGCTATCACATAAAAAAAAAATCAATACTTATTGTTTCCTGTGTTCCTCAGATGGTCCGCTACTTCGAGTTCAGACGGCAGCACAGGCAGTTGTATGAGGGCGTAGATCTGTGGGGGTTGGTCAAGGTCAAGGACGCATATGAAGGCACCCTGTTCGACAGACCAGATACTGGGCGACTTTCCATATTTAGATTCGGTAAGAGATAGTTAACATTAATGCTCAAGAAGTCTGTCTTTTTGTAACCTTTTCACGCCTACTGAACGGATTTCAATAAAATTTTGGCAAGGAGATAAATTTTAATTGGGGAAAGACGTGTACTTACTTACTAATATGCAATTTATCTCTAAAAGTCCTTTTAAGTACGATTAAAACTGCTACTATAACTTTTCAGTTGCACTATAGTTTTAACTGCCCCGTAGTAATTATATTCCCCAAAATATTTTTCTTTTAGAAACATACATTCTCACATACACAAACGCCCAGACCTGGAACAACTACTTGAACAATACAAAAAAAAAATACAAAAATAGTTTATTTCTTTAAGAGATAATTTTTTACAAACATTTGTGATTGGAGTCTCCCTTTAAGCAAGTAATGCCTGTGTTACGAGGCTCCGCTTGTAGGTTAAACAAAATTTTTGAAGATAAAGTGTATTCCTTGGAGACCCAATAAATAAATCTAGTTTTGTTTCCAGGTCGTTGGGATCCAAGCGAGTTTCCTGTGGAGGACTTAGTGCGGGCCGGTATGGCTATGATGGAGATAGGCACACGGCAGCCCAAGCTGCAGGTCCTCGGAGGTACAGTCATTGTGGACCTTGAGGGCATCACGCTGAGGCACGTCGCTACTCTCACTCCTACTGTGGCATACCAGATCGTCTGTTTAATGGGGGTCAGTTGCATTAATAATTGACCACTTTACGGATTTATCGCGTTATATTTAGGTACATAAACAAAATCCCGACGTTTCGTACGCATTACAGCGTCCATGGTCACGGGCAGACACCACCATGGACATCATACGTCCTGGTTTTCTTAATAGAAATATAATGTAATAAAATCTGTGTTAGTATGGAAAGACTTTTCGTTCTCTCCGAGACTAGGATTCATAGACTAATCGTGGCAAGCACAGTCTGCTCATCTGTATAGATCTATTAATGAACGTAATTATTATATAGCCACGAGCGCCTCTAGCGGTCGCGACTGGAACTAGGATTTCCATAGGAAGAATTGACAGATTAGCTCGTCTATATTGCTTAGTTATGTTATAGTTTTGTCTGGTTATCGCCCGTTAAATCTCTATTAACCGAATATGTAAAAACGAAGAATCAGATTTGTAAGTCATGGATCCAAACTCGGACCATCGTCTACGGCAGACCACTGCTTCATATTCTAAACTATCACATTCATATAATAAAGATCTCGATCATCTGTTTCCAGCTTGCGGTACCAGCCCGACTGAGGAGTGTCCACATCATCAACTACTCCTGGATCCTGAACACGTTCTTCTATCTCTTCAAGCGGTTTATTCCGCGGCAGGCGTGGGAGAGCATTCACTTCCACGGCAACGACCTGAAGTCACTCCAGCAACAAATAGACTTGGAGTGCCTGCCTGAGAGGTACGGGGGCACTTGCAGATCCGTGGTCTCTGTCGGATCATGGTTGAAGAAAATCAAGAAGTACAGAGATGAAGACTTTGACAGAGAAATGAAGCAGCTAGGTTATGTCATAAAAGAGTGATTTGTTTGTCCTTTTTATATTAAAATTAGGTTTTTGGAAAAAGAAAACTGAATCCAAGCGATAAGACTTAGGTGGCAATGACAGACACCGAGGGAATTTATATTCCCTTTTTGACAATAAACTCAAAAATTATGGTTATATTTGAGTTAAAAAAAAAGCAGTGTATTCCCTAACCGTTTAAAGGTAACTCATAATATACCAGGCATATGATTTCGAAAAGTCAGAGTGACTGCCTTGGTTTCCAGATTTTGTCCTTGGTCGTACATCACAGAGCTATCACTGTTTATTACCGCATGTCATATCAGTTATCCTTTCATATAATTGTTGGGAGACATTATCCTGCTACGTGACGTAATTTCGGCTGCGCTACGTGACTTATGTCCGACGTGTCCTAACACATACGCTCCTATTTCCACGACGCAGAGAACATTTTAAATTCTGTTGAGGAGGATTAGGAATCCGCACATTAGCACGCCATCTGAGCAGCGCATTCACAAGTAATGAATTATTATGATATTCCAAATTTATAATAATAATTAGTTTTAGTTCGCAATATAGTTGGTCTAAAACACATTTTAGGTTCATGGCACGTAATTAAGTAATCACAAGAATCTAATACAATATTCTTAATGGTGTACAAAAACCAATGCTTCAATAGCTAGAGATTTTAAAACATTGTACCTACTAACTCAACATTCACAATTGCCTTGGCTAACTATAATAATGATTTTTAAGTAAAGGTGATCGTTTATATAAGGACGTGAACATTATGTAGGTATGTGTATAGTTGATTAATATCATGATAAGTTATCATTTTCATATACCCTGAATGTGTTAAAGACTAAAATTTGAGAAATTTTGTATTTGGCTGTCTAGGTCTAATGATCATTCTTAAATAGTCTTAAGAATGACTGAAAGTGAATGATCAGTCAATCAATTTAAAAGTTCCCCTTTTTTACAGACTGTCAAGAGAAATTAACTGCATACAGATCACTTCTTCCTATGTTAATGTCCAATAGCGGTTAAAATTATTATTCTATATCTCTCAAATTGTTTTCGAGACAGAAATGTTGCATTACTTCTATGAGCTAAGATTATATTTTCACACAATGCACATATAATGCTTTTTGCACAAGCTTTTTTTATAATTGTAGTTTATTTAATTATTTACTTCAGGCACATCAATAATATAAACACAGAAGGTTAGTTGAAAGTTGCAAAATAATTTACTAAAATTTTGAATTTACATTAAAAATGACTAAAAAGCATCGGTTTTATGTCGATAATTAGCAACTAATTTGTAGATTCTATAGCAATTTTAATTTTCTGTTCTTAATATATAGTTATTTGTGCGCCTTTTGTTTGATATTTAATTAGTTAATTTGATACGCAGAATAATTGCTCCAATTAGGTTAATATTTTAAATCACAGAGGTGGCCCCAGATCAACCACGTGGATTCAAACTCATAGTATTTAATAAGTTTTGTGCAAGCATTTCTAAGGCCCACTTGCACCAACTTCTTAAATGTGTTTAAATTGTATTTAAACACAATTTTTCATAGTAAATTTGTGTTTAAATTCAATTTAAACATATTTCAGATGTTGGTGCAAGTGGCCCTAAGTCAATTTTACATCCCGAGTTTCATAATATACAGTATCAATGATCTTCTGCTGATATATTATATAATTATATACATATTTATTTATAGTAGTAAGTAAATGGTGACAGAAATCAGTCAATATTTTTTTAAATGTAAGTAGATTTATGTAGGTAGGAGGTAAAGAGAATTTAATGGAAATTGCGTGCTCCATGTTATTTATATAATTATGTTTTCATAAGTCCGGCTGTCCGAACTACCAGCACAAACGCAATACCAAAATAAATCATAATTCGAATACAATTTATTCAAAGTGTGTTCTCTTCGGATTCCGATACTGTCAATCGAGGTTCCCGCTCTATCATTTCGTCCGAAATACTTCACAGAAATAAATATAAGCGAATGCAATTCTTGATAACTTTGCCTAGTTTGGAATGATTTTCCAATCGTTTATTTCCAGTGAAGTGAAGTAGTTGTTGATGAAATGTTATGGTGGGAACCTAGCTTAACAGTATTTCAATCCGATAATTAGCACAATTTTATAAAATATTGTTTGAATTACGATTTATTTAGGTATTACATTTTCGTCGACAATTCATGCTCCGGACCCTTAAGATCAACAAATTTAAGTTGACAGTAAAAAAATAGTTTAGTGAAACAATAAATTAACTATTTTAAACCTAATGCTAGCTTAAAGCGTATGTGTATATAATATAGCAAGATAATTGTAAAAAATATTAGGTATTTTATTTTGCCTATTTTTTCAATAGCGGGCAACAAATTGCAGCGTAACTGTATCCCGTTGCCCTTCTGGCAGTTTACGATCAAGAAACTATTAAAAATAGTTATTTATATGGACGTCAACGGTGCGTCAGCTTTGAGCGACAGTTGCTATCTGTAGCGCAACTGTTGCGCAACAATCAGTCGTTGGATTAGGTATCGATATTATAGTTCCTCATGTGATATATTTTTTAAATTGTATACTTAGGTATTGAGCTTCATACATGACTATAAAATTGTGGAAATGAATGGAAAATGTGCCTTAAAACAATTAACTAAGTATTAAATTATAAAATTTTATGTATATTAAGTCAAATGAGATTTTTATTTTTGTGATTTTCATACAAAGATTGTAATTTTTAATTAAAAGTTTTTATTAAATTGTATGATATTGTATTTACATATTTATCCTCTCCTCTCCGCTATTGTCTGTTCTTTTCAGAAAACAACTTATGATTTTTACATGAATTTCCTCTTTTGTGTAACCTTTTATTAAAAAAGTTATAAAGGTATGGATTTAATAAATAATTATATTGTTTCAACACAGGGCTGAATAAGGAACACCTTACACAATATTATATTTCTGCTTTCCCAAGATACCTATTATACCTACACAGTGATATTTTTAATCATTTTTCGTAAGTGATTTTTAAAACTTTAAACCCTTCAGGGGTGGATGTACCTACCTACTCTGATTATAATTCAAACAATGAGGTTGTTTAGATACTAGTTCACAAGTTAACACACCCAGTGAGATATAGGCACACAAACACAGCTAAGTACACACCGTTAAATGTGACACGTAACACGGAGAGACCCTTTGACCGAACTTTGACCTAAAAACAGGAATTTCAAGAAGTCACAAAGGATAAAACTGGAGTCTGGACGCAATAGGCTGTATACACACCAACGGGATACAGGTAGGTATGTAACGGTATCAAAAAATACTATAAAAGTAGTTATTTAGTTATCTATGGAGTGTCATTTTTATCTAATAGTAGCTTCTGCCCACGGTTTCGCCCCCGTGGAATTCGGTCTGTCATCACATCCCACGGGAATGGGATAGAAAGTATCCTATGTCCGTCTCCTGGTTCTAAGCTACCTCTCCACCAATTTTCAGACCAATCTGTTCAGCCGTTCTTAAGTTATAAATAGTGTAACTAACACGACTTTCTTTTATATACTTATATATAAGATGTATTGTTATCCAAGACTCTATCTATCTAATATGTATTGTTTATCCAAGAAAAATAATATTTATAAAAGTAAAAAAAAAACATTTAATTTAGCATAGTTTTGTCAATGACTGTTAAATCATAAGTCGCTGTTACTGTCAATTACATAAAAAAAATACTTCGCTCATTCTGGAAATTGAATAAATAAATAAAATAAATATTCTGGGACATTTTTTTTTACACGCACCATCTAGTCCCAAACTAAGCAGAGCTTGTACTATGGGTACTAGATAATGGATACAATACTTATATACTATTTTTTTGTAAATTCATACTTATAATACATAAGAAACACCCAGACGAACACAAACACTCATATTCATCACATAAATTTTTGTGTTCTGTGGGAATCGAACCCACGACCTCACCGTCAGCAGTCCGGTACTCGAACCACTAAACCACAGAGGTCGTCAAACTCATGTACAATGTCAAACGAATGTAGTTCCTCATGTAGAAAGACACATTGAATCGCCATAAAATGGCAATGTACAATCACTACACTGAATGGAACCGTTCCATTCATTTATTAGATAAACTTATTTAAATATATTTTTAAATATTTTTACAAAAGATATACAAAAACATTTAAAAATATAAAAAATAGTAGTCCACCGGTATCGGGAACAGGGTCCAAGCTACAGGGTCAGGGCCCCAGAGAAAGGAACCTCCTAACAATACGCATTATTATTATTATTCTCATTTATTATTTCAACTTACATATTAGGTACATTTTTAAATATTTTTATAAAAAATTGAAAAACATTTAAAAATATAAAAAATAGTAGCCCACCGGTATCGGGAGCAGGGTCCAAGCTACCGGTGGTCAGGGCCCCAGAGAGAGGAACCTCCTAACAATGCGGGCCGTGTCCAGAAGCACTGCCTTCTGCATCAAGCTCTTGATCCAGCCATCCAATGAGAGCCTCCTTAGGTGTTGGTCGAGGCTCTTGGCTATTAAGCCATTGGCTGACACAACGATTGGAACAATGATCGCTGAATCCACCTCCCACATGTCGACAACCTCGTGTGCCAAATCTAGATACTTTATTTCTTTTTCTTTTTCGGCTCTCACGAGATTCTCGTCATGCGGGACGGTGATGTCAACAATCACTGCTCGACGCCCTAAGCGATCTATCACCACGATATCGGGCTTATTTGCAAGAATAGTCCTATCAGTGATGATAGATCGGTCCCAATACAATGTAGTATGACCATTTTCGAGAACTGGGTCGGGCACATACTTGTAGTACGGTACCTCCGATTCCACAAGATTGTATCTCAAGGCAAGTTGCTGATGGATAATCCTGGCTACCAGGTTATGTCTGTGCAAGTACTCGCCGTTAGCTAGACGCGAACAACCAGAGATAATATGTCGGATAGATTCTCCCGGACGGTGGCATGCCCGACATATGTCAACCGTACCATCCCTCACGATATATTTTCGGTAGTTGTTCGTCATCATAACTTCGTCCATAATTGCACAAACAAACCCTTCGGTTTCTCCAAATAGATCCCCGAAGCGTAACCAGGAAACGGACGCTAAGAAATCTACACCAGGCTCATGGAGAGCCCGGTAATAGCGTCCGTGTAGCTCTTTACCTTGCCATACATTCTTACGATCGTCTGTACTAAGTACTACGGGTTTGCGCCAGTTCTCTTTAGCCATGGAAAGAGGGGTAAGCCCATTGTCCACTGCAACCACATCTCGATGCATCCCCATTTCTGATTTTAAAAAATACTCCCTGAGACTACACACCTCGCGGTTGTGAAGGTTCTTGGCATTTAAAAATCCTCTACCCCCACATTTCCGCGAGATGTATAGCCTCATTACTGAGGAGCGTGGGTGATGCATTCGATATGCGGTTAGCAGTGTACGGACCTTCCTATCCAAGGCATCAAGTTCAGTCTGAGTCCACTTGAGTACGCCGAAGGAGTACATCAATACTGGCATGACCCAACCGTTGAAAGAACGCACCTTGTTTCCGCCTGACAGAAGACTTTTTAAGACTTTTGTCAGACGTCCGAAGAAGCGCTCCTGCAACGATTGTTTCATGTCAGCCCCATTGATGCCTAGAGCCTCCGACATACCCAAATACCTGTAAGTCTCCGTTGAGGCGAGAGATCTAAGTTGAGTGGAATCCGAGAGTTGAGTTCCCTCAGATTCCACAATCCCTCCTCGCTTTACATGCATGACAGCACATTTCTCCACACCAAATTCCATTCTGATGGAGTTACTAAAGTTTTCCGTTATCTTCAGCAACTCCATCAGGTGCAAATCAGAGGGAGCAAAGAGCTTTAGGTCATCCATGTAAAGTAGGTGGGATATTACTTGACCGCCCCGCCTCAATCGGTAACCCAGCCCCGAATCCTCCAGTAAAGTACTGAGAGGATTCAAGGCTAAGCAGAACCATAAAGGACTCAGGCTGTCTCCCTGGAATATACCACGCTCAATCCTAATTGGTTCACCGATTCTTTGAATTTGTCGGCATCCTGGATAATGAAGGACTGTCCTCCATTGCCCCATACACGACTGCAGGAAGGTGCGAAGTGTAACATCTATCTTATATAGCTCTAGAGCACCCTCATGAGCCATGTATGTGGCACGGAATCATAGGCCTTCTTGTAATCTATCCAGCATGTCGACAGACTCTTTCGGAATCGGCGAACCTGTTGGCTGATGGTCATATCTATGAGAAGCAGCTCCTTAGTACCACGGGACCCGTTCTTACATCCATTTTGAGACGCAGACATAATTGAGCTTTCATCAATATGGTTACAAATTTTTGCTCTCAAAATAGATGTAAGAAGTTTATAGACCGTCGGTAAGCAGGTGATGGGTCTATAATTTTTAGGTTCCGCAGTACTACCAGCTTTGTGGAGTAGATGGGTGACTCCAGTAGTTAAAAATTGTGGTAACGTCCCACTTTCTAAAGATGACTGGAATTGAGACGCCAAGCGAACGTGAGAACTACGTAGCCATTTTAGCCAAAAATTGTGCAGTCCATCCGGCCCCGGCGCTTTCCAATTCGGTACAGAATGGACTGCACAGGCTACGTCTTGGGGGCTAATATAAATTTCCCCCATTGCTGGTATTGATTCACACGTTCGCTCAACGTCGCGTATCCAATCATCTTCGGTATGACTGACGGGCACTGACCAAATGTTGCGCCAGAATGTACTCATGGCGTCATCATCCGGCCAGCAAGCGTCACTCATACCACTATTAGGACGCTCCCAAGTTCTGTATACCCACCTTTGATCACTTTGGAATCTACGATTCAGGGAATACCGCTCCACACGACGTTTGTACCTACGAATACGGTTTGCCCATGCATAAACCTTCTGCTTCAGGAAGTCGATGCGCTCGGTGACACAGGATACATAGTCTCGGGGATGGATATTAGTCCCCGAGAATGCCCGTCTCACAAAGCGCATCACTCTTGGGCGTGTATTGCCCTCCCTGAAGCAGATCAGCTTGCCAATGAGCGCTCTAGCCTCAGCGATACGGTGTTCAATCCTGGACTGCCAAGCCGGTACCGCAGACTGCGGACTTGTAGCTCTGTCAGGTTCTGGGAACCTCACAAGAGCTACACGGCAAGCAGTAACAGCTGCACAGTACAGGATTGAATGGGTATCGGCAAGATCTTCACTGCTGTCAAAATACTCTGACAGCAGTGAATCCAGAGCACACACAAGCGCCAAGTTCTTGTTATTCATGGGCAAACGAGGTAAACGTGGTCTAAGTACAGGTGTTATAGAGCGATACTCCCGAAACGCACCCTCCAAAGCACTCCTCAACTCCTCATTGTATTGGGTACTTACATTTATAGCCCTGTCATCACTTCCCGCATCTGTATGACTTGGTTGTGGCATCACTGATGGTGTCACTGGTGGTGCCGCAGACTGAGATGGGTAAGCGATGACATGGCTATTTTGCACTTCCAGGCGTAACTGATCAAGCACGGAGTCATTCAACATATGGTTACGCTGAATGACCCGTACCTGATCCGACAGTTGTTGGGCCGTCACGTTGATGGCTGGTTCAAGCACCTGGAACAGGGAGAGCATCCGACTACGGTACGCGGTCAGGTTAGTTCCCCCCTCTGTAGCCCCATAGTATGCGCGCATGACGTTTTCATTTATCGATTGAGTCCATCTCATGCGCTGCACACTTCCACCGGGAGCGGGGACCCCTCCAGAGGCCGGTGGGCCTCGTGGTCCCAAGCTGTCCGGTGGCCGGCGGCCTCCCCGCCGGCGTACAGGTGGTGGCGACGTCGGTGGAGAGTTTATTATTATTATTATTATTATAAAAGCTCACTAGCAATGTGGATCGCACATTACTAGTGTTCTTGTTAACCCCTCGTGCTAATCTAAAATGCTTGTGTTACGAGTGGGTTTTATGTCGGTAGTGCAATGGGTGGGTTTCGAACCGGCAACCACATGATTGCAAGTCCGCCCTAGCCATTAGGCTACCGCCGCTTAACTAAAGTTAAGTAGGTAGCAAAATATGTAGGATCCTTCTATTATAAGACCTTTTTGCCAATTTTTACATCCACTCCTAAGTACCTATTGCATGTAACTAACACTGAGATAATCGCAAATGTGTGTGCAAGCTTTATGCGACCTCATATTAAATGTTCTTACAACTATCAAAAACCGCACCTGTGTGTTACAGCCATAAATCATTACCAAGACGTTTTATGTTCAGAAGTGATGGTCCACCTGACACTTTAGGGCATCATAAAATACGTCGGCTTCGTCTTGAAGGCAATAAATAAAAATTAATGTTTCTTCGTTTGTGATGTCGAAGGTATCATAGGTAGCTTTTAGGTATCTCGGGGTATACCCCGATATGTGAGTAAATTCTGTCATTAAAAGTCAAATTTTAATATATTAAAATTTGACTTTTAATGACAGAATTTACTCACACACTCATAGAAATTATTAATCATATCTATGTAACAGATGGCAATAGGCTCGCCCCCTATTACATGGGACCTAAACATACCGGCGAACTGTGGGTGTACATTAGCACGCCTCTGCCTAACCCTTCGGGGAATACGAGGCGTGATGGTATGTTATGTAACAGTCAACATCAGATTTGCCCTATGAAATCCATAGTTGACACGTATAAAAAATACGACTTTTTATAAATGAGGTCTGTCTACTATAATCTAAATAAAAATATACCACCCATAATGTCTGCTAGGCACGGGTCTCCTCTGAGAGGGATAAGGCCCACGAGATAAGGATCTTTTTATTATATCATAGTTTAAATAATAACTATTTCTAAACTAAATAAATAAAATAGATAGTCTTGATTATTTTATGTATTCTTACATATAAATACAGTATCAAATTATCTGTCTTCAATCTCATCTACAATAAAATATGTATTATTTTCGTCAGACGGTTACTGGAACATTCAACATCAAAGGCCTGTCTGGTTGTATATTTTTCACAGTTCACTTTGAAACAGATTTAATTAGCTCAGCCGGCTCATTCTATATTAATCCCTAATTATTTCATGAATAATTATTAGACAAGTAATGTTTTTACGCCAAAGGTTGAGAAGTAGGGATTTTGCTGTGAGAGGAAAGCTAAGAATGTGTTACTAGGAGCTCATAAAACATACCATCATGCATAAGGGTTAGGTGAGGTGTACTATTATATACTGCTGGGGTCGCGGAGGAATGAAACCTCGCTCCCGTAACCCCAGCAAAAAGTGGTGAGGCGAAACACCCGTGTGGTTTTAGTCGGTAGGTCACCCACTTTGGGTGGAGTCCGACACACCCCGCCGCCTTCCCCGGGCGGCGGATGTCCATGAGGATTTCCACACGCACAAAAAAAAAAAAGGTGTACTATTATATAGTGTAATAGGGGGCGAACCGCTTGCTATTAACCGTCCTCGGTTCCGAAACCCCGAGCTGCTACTGATAAATTCCTAGGAAAACCCAATAGGTAACACTTTGCTCGACCTGGGAGTTGAACTCAGGACCTTTAGCGTAACAGTCACACTCAGGACCACGAAGCTAACGAGGGAGTTAGTGGGAGATCATAGCTTTACTAGTATGCACTTCTTTAATAATTAAAAAAAACATTTGGAAACTTTCTTTAAAAGGATGACTCTATCATTTGAAAATAATCTTATTAACTTGCGGACTTGCGATCATGTGGTTTCCGGTTCGAAACCCGGCCATTGCACTCCCAAGACGAACCCACTCGTAACACAAGCATTTACGATAGCTTAACAAAAATACTAGTAATGTGCGATCCACATTGCTTTTAACACCCAGTCGAAAGTTCTGAGGAAAATACAGTCGAGTTGAGAACCTCCTCCTTTTTTGAAGTCGGTTACAAAAGTACCTCACATCACTTTTATTATTCTCGTTGTAATATTGTTAGTCGCTCTGTGTGTAGAATTGTAAATAATTTTTGTCCTAATTAAAATACAATCGTAAACGTTATGTTAAAGGTATAATTAAAAACAATTTATATTACACTCCTCGTCCTTTTATTGAACCATAACTGGTAGATTATAAATATGACAAGACATTTGGGATATCATAAAACAGAAGTCCTCAGATTATCTAACCGTCGTCTTGGAGCCGCTTGAAGCCGTTGCCTTTATTTGTCATTTCAGCTTACGTATAGGTACTATGACGTTTTTAATATAAAATGTACTTACCTATAATATAACGTGAAATATAGGGTTACTTATCATCATCAGCCTATATTCTTCCACTGCTGGACGTAGGCCTCTCCTAGTGAGCCTTGCCACAGAGCCCGATCTTCGGATTTCCTCATACATGACTTATAATTAGTTAAACTATTAAAATCCATGATGGTTATACCTAACTAAGAGCTGTGGCGAATATCGCTCGGCTTTTGGATCTTGTATAACATCCACATAGATCTTGTGTAATCTTTCTTTTATTTAACTGAAGTTAAACGTATACAACAATATATATATATATCATGATATTTATCACGTGGGAGAGCCATGCTTCGGCACGAATGGGCCGGAGTGATACCACGGCCTCACAGAAAACCGGCGTGAAACATGTGAAACAAACAACAACAAAAGCGGCGGTAGCCTAATGGCTAGGGCGTCGGACTTGCGATCATGTGGTTGCCGGTTCGAACCCCACCCATTGCACTACCGACGTGAACCCACTCGTAACACAAGCAATCTAGCTTATCACGAGGGGTTAACAAGTATTAGTATTCTTGTTATTTATTTTGTTGTAATGTGCGACCCGCATTGCTAGTAAGCTTTTTAGAAAAAAAAAAAAAAACGTTTCGCCGAGTGAATGAAGTTACCGGAGGCCCAAACCCTTTTAAAAGGCGGGCAACGCACTTGTGACTCCTCTGGTGTTGCGGGTGTCCATGGGAGGCGGTTATCGCTTACCATCAGGTGATCCGTCTGCTCGTTTGCTCCCCTATCCTATAAAAAAAATACAAGTTAAAGTACTGAACCACAAAAGCATCGATTTTAATTCTAATTTAGTTACTAATGGCAAGAATAGCAGTTATGCTGTAATTAAAATAAGTAAATTACGTCACAAACTGTTTATTTTTACGGCGCTTTACCCCAGTGTCTCACTCGGTTCAATGATTTGTGTTGGTCGTGCTACAAAATGTATGCAAGTATCTTTTTAAAAACATATTGTATTCTTTTTAATAGGGCTCTAGGCCAAAGTAACAATTTACAGAGTCACAATTAAATAAGGACTAACACAAATTAACAATAATAATCATACGCAATGAATGGATAAAATTCAAATACTTACCAAATGTTTTAACGGTTAACTGACAAAAAAGCCAGAAACATGACATCAAGTCCCTGCTTCTCTTTTTTTTATAAACGTGTCTTATTGCACCGACCATAGGGTAAAGGGAATGAGAATTAAAACAAGTGGTATTTTTTAAAATATTAGAATGAAAATAATTCATGTTTACCATATCAAAAAGTAAACAAATATTTTAATTCCATACATAGAAATCTTGCGTCTTGACATCAAAATATCATATAATTTTCACACACACTAAGACAAAGTAATATTGGCAAGATAGGCAAGCTTGAATTTCTGAACGCAACTTATTATAAATCGTTTCTAGACGAATTTTTTTCTTAAAATTCTTTTAAGTTCTACAATAATTTCTAGTAACTAGGGGTGTAGAAAAAAGGCGGGAAACTTCGGTTGCGCGCGGTTGTTTAAAATTTTTGAAATTTAATTTTAATTGTTATACTGATCAGTTGAGTCTTTTCTTTGTATATATTTTCGTGTAATAATTGTATATATTTATATTGTAGTGTTTGTAGGAGATTATTTGGTAAGTTTTGTATATATTTTGTATGATTAGTCCCCTAAGTCGGGTCGCATGAACGACCCGCCTAATAACTTGCAGGGGGATTTAGGTGGCGGCCTAAATCCCCCCGAGGATGTCGCAAATTATGTGACTATAATGTCACAAAATGATAATATAAAAGACAAAAGTGACATGGACACTGATTGTTCAGTGGCCACGGACAGCAGTGAAAAATCTTCTCGGAAACGCAGGAGAATTTGTAAAACCTGTAAAATCCGCAAACGCAGCAGAAAAGGTCATGGCCAGAATGAACTCAGTATCACAGATTGTAGTTGTAATCCCCAAGAGACTGTTCTTGAAAATTCTCATACTCACCAAACATCATCCCAACTTGAGTCACAGATGACACAGGCAAAGCCTACTCAAGCAAGTTTTGAACCGGTTGGCAGGAAGGAGTACATACATACTGATCTATCTCCTTATTTGATACATGTACAACGCATCACCGACTCACCTAATAGTGGAACTGTATTACATCCCATTACATTTGGAAACTTTATGAAACGGGGGGGTTTTAAAAATATAATTACTGGAAGTATTAAAAGGATAGGCCGCAACAAGTGTACGGTTGCTTTTTCGACATTTGTTGATGCTAATGATTTTCTAAATTCCAAATTATTAAGTACTAACATGTTTAAAGCCTTTATCCCATCATTCAATGTAACCAGAATGGGTATTGTGCGCGGTGTCCCTTCAGAATGGTCATTGGAAGAAATTGAAGCAAACATTTCTACACCAGTTGGGTGTGGAAAGGTCATTAAACTTCGGAGGTTAAATTATAAAGTGCAGATAAATGGTAGTCCAGTTTGGAAACCTTCAGAGTCCGTTGTTATAACCTTTGATGGACAAATTCTACCAAAGAGAATATTCATGTGCTATAATGCATTAAATGTTGATACATATGTGTACCCCACCATTCAGTGCTTTAGATGCTGTAGGTATGGACATACAAAATTACAATGTAGGGCTGCAGAGCCAAGATGTTTTAAATGTGGACTAAATCATTCAGCTGAATCATGTGGCATTGAGGAGGATTGTGCATCTTGTATAAATTGTTCTGGATTTCACTTTGCTATAAATAAAGCTTGCCCTGAGTTTAAGAGACAAAGAGATATCAAAAACACTATGGCTCATTCATGCATTTCTTATTTGGAGGCTAGTAAGTTGCATCCATCTTCCTCTATGTCATATGCAGATAAAGTTGTTTCAGGTAGTAAAATTTCCCAATCAGATTCCAAATCCGCATACTTACACACTAACAATAATGTTCCTACAACAACTTCATACAAAAAAACAGTATTTAAAAAACCACGCTCGCCTCCTAAATATGCTTCTGGATATGACAGAGCAGCACACAATGCAATAATAAATGAGTTTAGTCTACCAAGCCCGAGTAATGGGTGTGCACTACAGAATAAACCTGAACAAAAAGAAGATCATGAACAGATTATGGATCTAATTAATAGTCTTATTAAGATGTTACAAAATAAAAAATACATTAAACCGAACAACGCTGACCTAATTTGTAAATTACTGACAGACAAAAACGATTATGGACTTCATTATTCAATGGAACGTCAGGTCAGTGACTAATAAAAAAACTGATCTTTTCTATTTAGTTAACAAGTATAAACCACTTATTGTTGCATTGAGTGAAACATGGCTTAAACAAGACCGAATATTTGGTATTCCAGGTTATGTTTGCATTCGTAAAGACAGAACTGATGGCTACGGTGGTGTTGCCATCTTAATAAAAAATAATGTTGCATTTTCTCAAATTACATTACCCAATCAGTATTCTTTAGTTGATTTCGTTGCTGTACGTGTAAATAATGTATCTTATGCCTCTGTATATATTCCAAAGCCATCCTCCGCTGCTCTACAAGAGATGAGTGATATTTTTTGTTCATTGCAAAGCCCTGTCTTGGTAATGGGGGATTTTAATTGTCATCATCAGACGTGGGGATGCGGTGAAAATAAAAGTGATGGTGTACGTTTGTTACAAATATTAGATGACAATAATTTATGTGTATTAAATACTGGGACACCGACTAGACGTACTAAGCCTAATGAATTGCCGAGTGCTGTAGACTTGTCGATTTGTTCCCCTAGTTTGGCCTTATCACTCACTTGGTCTGTCTTCTCTTCTTCTACACTAGGCAGTGATCATTTTCCCCTAGTAATAGCATTCCCTAACAAAATATATCCCATCAGTGAAAAGCGTCCCCCTCGATTAAAGTATAGATTAGGTAGAGCTGATTGGGAAAAATTTAAACAGACCCTTGAAGTTAAAGTGTCACAGCTACCTGAAATACTTCATGGAAGAGAAGATGATTGCTCTCGAAACTTAGCTCTTTGCATGCTTGAAGTAGCGGATGAGATTTTCCCTGTAAAAAGTTCCCGCACAAACAATTTACCTATGCCACCTTGGTGGAATACTGAATGTTCAGATGCAGTACGAAGAAGAAAGGAAGCGGAAAGAGAGTATGGTGAGGATATGTCAGAAGAAAATTTAAATAAACTCACTGGTATAATTAACAAGACTAGAGATTTTTTGAAAGAAAGGAAATTCGAGGGATGGAGATCATTTTGTTCCTCTCTTTCTCCTAGAACTTGCCCTTCAGAGGTCTGGAGTAACATTAAACGTTTTAGGAACGCTTTTAATCAAAACCGTTGTAGTGCTCAGTTGTCTCCTGCTTTAGCTGACGATTTTCTTGATAGATTGGCTCCTGCTACTGCTCCTGAAAAACATTCTTTGATGTCTTGTTACGCATTATATCCTGGAATAAAAGAATCGAATAGTTTGAACTCACCTTTTTCTTTATATGAGCTTAAAGGGGTATTGTCAAGTGTTAAAGATTCTTGTCCTGGAGAAGATGGAATACCTTACGCTTTCTTTTCAAATATGGGCGATTCCTCGCTTGTATATTATTTAGAAATAATAAATTCCATAATGCTTTCTGGGAACATACCTACCTCTTGGCGAACTCAAGAAATAGTCCCTATACTAAAGCCTAGAAAATCTACAGATGATTCGGCTGCTTATCGACCTATAGCCTTATCTTTGGTTATTGCTAAAATAGCAGAACATCTGGTTAAGAACCGGCTTGAATGGCATATCGAAAGAAATAGTTTGCTTTCAATTTCTCAATATGGCTTTCGTAAATCTAAAAGTACCATAGATAGTTTAAGTATCTTTACCACAGACATAAATTTGGCTTTTTCTAATAATTCATCAGTGGTTGCTGCATTTTTAGATGTTTCGGCAGCATATGACAATGTAATCATAGCAGTACTTAAATATAAACTAATGAAATTGCAGGTGCCGTCGATTTTAGTTAATTTTATTATTAATAGCTTATCTGTTCGATTTATATTTGTAATAACAAATCAAGGTTCAAGACTTTCACGAACTGTTTTTAAGGGATTGCCTCAGGGGTCTGTACTTAGCCCGTTACTTTACAACATTTATACACATGATCTTGAGGCGTCTTTAAATGGTACTGTTAGTATCTTACAATATGCTGACGACCTACTTATCTATTCAATAAACAAGTGTATTCCAACTGCATGTAATTCATTAACAGAATCACTCGCGTTATTAAAGGTTTGGCTTGATAATAATGGGCTGGATTTATCAGCTAACAAAAGTTCTGTAGTAGTTTTTTCTAGAAAACGGTATTTTCCGCCGCCTATAGTTTCCTATCACAATCATACTTTAACTGTTGGAGAGGAAGCTAAATTCATGGGTTTAATTTTGGATAAGAAAATGACAGGTACATAAATCACATTTAAGTTATATAGTGGATAGATGTGAAAAGCAGCTGAATATTATGAGATGCCTCTCGGGTGTGTGGTGGGGAGCTCACCCTTTTAACCAGAAATTGTTATATAATGCTATAATTCGTAGTATTTTGGATTATGGTACTTTTTTATTAGAAGGTGGTAGTAAAAAAGGGTTCAAAAAGTTAGATAATATTCAATCTAAAGCTCTCAGAATCATTTCGGGTGCAATGCGTTCGAGTCCTTTAAACGCGTTGCAAGTAGAGTGTGGAGAACCTCCTTTATATTTAAGAAGACAATTCTTAGCTGATAGGCTTTTATTCAAAATCATGCAATTTTCCAACCATCCATTGATAATTAAGCTAGATAATTTAAATTCTTTGATTGAAAGCTCTAATTATTGGAGATGCAAATCTGTTCCTTGTTTAATTACTAGTTACAGGAAGTTTAAATTACTTGAATCACCTGTTCATAATGCACCAAAGCCAGCAATATTTAATGATAACGTTTTTGACTCTCTACTTTTAGCGCCTGAAATAACATATGATATGGGTATCGCCAAAACTGATTCTGGAGCGAATTCTAAATTTAACAGTATTATTGATGATAAATGGAAAGGCTGGCACCTAATATTTACAGATTCTTCTAAAATATTGGATAGTTGTGTAGGTGTAGGAGTTTACCATGCACAGTATAAACTTATTCAAAAAATTAAACTTCCTCCGGAGTCTTCTGTTTTTACAGGGGAATGCTTTGGCTTATTTAAGGCACTGGAATATGTTTTGTTAGCTAAGTTACAAAATACTGTTATATTTTCCGACTCAAAGTGTGTGTTGCAGGCAATTGAGAAGTTCCCATTTAAAATGAAGGCTTTCTATCCTGTTGTATTTGATATTAAAAATTTATTATATGAATTAAGGTTGAGGGGGCAATCTGTACATTTTGTTTGGGTTCCTAGCCATTGTGATATAAAGGGAAATGACAAAGCGGATGGTTTAGCCAAGGAGGCTATCAATGATGGAGACACTTTTCCTTATGTAATCTTTTCCCATGATATCATGAATTTACCCAAGTCATATCTTCGTGATGCCTGGAGTATTTCATGGGTGCAGAGTGTACAAACAAAAGGAAAATACTATTACTATATACAACCTCATGTTCCTATTAAGCCGTGGTTTTTCAAGGTTAAGTGTTCCAAATTGATTGCTAGTCAAATCATTCGTATGCGTCTGGGTCATGTATGTACTCCTTACCATCTGGCCAAGCTCCGTATTGTAGAGAATAACATGTGTGAATGTGGGAAGGATGTTGGTACCTTAGATCATATATTTTTTTCATGTTCTCGTCATGACCGTTCTGATTTTCTTGATTCCCTTATTAGTTTAAAAACCCCTTTCCCCACTCGTATGATTTGTTTATTACATAATCCAATAATTTATTATGATATAATCGCCTCTTTTCTGTATAAAAATGATATTAAACTTTAGTTTGTTTATTACATTCATACTATTTTAAACTTTATAATACTTTGTTTATTACATTGTACAATTATATATTAATGACTGTATCTGATCCGTATTTCCTATTATTGTAATCCTTTCCGTTCCGTTATTTATTTCCCTGTTTCCCAAATTTTTTACCTGAAAATGGCACAAAGTACAACTAGTGCCACACCACAACAAAAAAAAAAAAAAAACTAGGGGTGTAGGTCTTTGAGAAAATGTGAAGTTTGAACGATTCGTGTGTGAGTAGAGATCTTCGTACTCTCCTGGTAAAAATTAGTTAATTATTCAGTAAATGACCGTTTCATGATACCTTGTGTTCGAGGGTCACTAAGTACCTAGGTATGTCTGACGAAAAATAAACAAGGGAATCGTGTCTGCAGCATCCAGGGTCTGATGTCCAGTGAACTCAGTAAGTTCGATTAGTATTTTATAATAAGATAGCGCCTACCGTTGTAATTTGTTGATAAGAAAAACAGCTGTGAAATAAATGTAGCTATATTAGGAGTAAAAATGGAAAAACCAACATTGATGATCCTTAGTTTGTATGGGTCTGTCATACATCAGAAAGGTCAAGCTGTATCTCAGGATCCGTTTAATTAATTGAGATAATAAGTTCAACAGTTTTTAAGTTGGAGCATATACCTACTTTTCGACAGTGCTAACAAAATTAAAATGTATTCAGTAGTTTTTGCGCCAACCCGTAACAAACATAGCTATTTTTAAATTTTATAATAGTATGAAGATTAATACAATTTTTTTGTAAACGATATGTAACTAACGAACAAAAAAACTGTATCAAATAGATGGGTTCTTAGCGTACTAATTCGCAATAAATGTTTTACCCTAGGGAGGAAAAAAAACCCTTCGGGGCATACACGCGTGATGTTATGTATGTATAAATTCTAACAACTCCAATGTATTGTTAGCTCCATATCGTCGGAAGGTATTACTAAGCTCTCCATATTGCACAAGCTCCCCCGGGAATTCATTAAATAAGTCAATAATACCGTTGCTACAATGTCCATTTCATATAGAAACCTTGTTAAGACTGTGGTACGTCAATGTTGGGAGACTGTTTCTGTAATTATTGTGGCTAAGTGGTTAAAGTGCTGGCTGAACATTAACAGTTCGAATCCAGAGTGAGTGCAATACACATACATCACTGATTTCTTATTCATATGCGGGGAAGATAGAAGAAAGAAAGAAAGAAAGAAAGCAAGAAAGAAAGAAACAAGGTAATGCCATCAGACCTCCGCAACCCAATTTCTGGGTAATACCAATTTTGGAAGATAGCTTTTTTGGGCTTCTGACTACAACTAACAATTGTCATATGACATATGTACGTATGACAACCGGGTTCGACGGCTTTATGTTCTCTCCGAGGCATGGACCCATGGGAATGTTCGCCCATCCACACGCTGACCGCGACGAGCGCAGCTTAACCTTGCAGATCAGTTGAACAGCTTACTTATTACTCAAGACCTCTCCTTAGGGAACATACATGTTATGTACAAACAATACAATTGTTACAGGCCGATGTCTGTACATTGTAGACATTGAAGAAAAACTAATATGGGGATCTTTATTAGATCATTAGAAGCCAAAACAATCATTTTTTGGAATTTATGTCTATCTTATTGTCCGTCTTTATTTTTGTAGTTCTTATATTGTTTTTGATAGAAACCAATGTCAGGAAAATTCGAATCCAAAATAAACTGTTGTAATTAATTATCGTGCGCTTATACGGTGAAGGAAAACAACGTGAGGAAACATGTATGGCTGAGAGGTTTTCTTAACGGCGTCGGCGTGTGAAGCTGAAGTCTGCCAACCCTCATCAGGCCAGCGTGGTGGAGCATAGCCTAATTCTTCAAATTAGGTACATATATGTTGATTATTAAACATATTATAGCACTAAAAGGTTTGTGAGGATGTGTGGATGTTGGTTACTCTTTCACGCTGGCTCGGCTGAACGGCGCTGGATAAAACTTGGCACAGAGATAGATTATAGTCTGGAATAACACATAGGCTACTTCTGAAGCCCACGCAGACAAAGTAACGGGCAGAAACTAGTCATCCATACAGAAATAATGAGAACAATATCGTTATTTCCTTTTGTATTTGAAACTAATCAGCGATAAGTACTACCCCTTCATATCCCTTTCATAATTCGCTGTCACCGGCAGACAGAGGCTTGGTTTCCGCTCGAGATGAGTTCAATATCGGAATAAACGCATTGTTATATAGATACAGCTAGATTAATTAGGTCTTGGAGTATTGTCTTAGGTATGAACGGTAGTTTTCTATTAATGTTAATTCGGGCTTAGTTGTCGGTTAATACAGAGGTTTGACATCGACTTATCGATTAAAATTCATCGTGATTATTTATACTAATATTTGTATATATAGATTTGCAATCGACTGCCTCACTAGCTAAGTGGTCCTGAGGGCGACTGCTACGCTAGAGGTCCTTGGTTCGATTCCCAGGTCGAGCAAAATGTTATTGGATTTTTCTATGAAATTCCCAGTAGCAGCTCGGAGTTAGGTATTTGTGCCCGGTTAGTGGCAATAGGCTTGCCCCCTATTACATGGGACCTAAACCTACCGGCGAACTGTGGGTGTACTAAAGTAGTAGCCTCTGCCTAACCCTTGGGGGAATACAGGCGTGATGGTATGTTATGTTATATATAGATTTATATGTATGTATAATGTATATATAATAAACTCAAAAACTACAAGGCCGATTTCAAAAATTCTTTCACCATTTGTATGCTACATTTACATCCAAATTAACATTGGCTATAGAATATTTTGAAAATAGGGATAGGGATTTCTTCACCCATGCGAAGCCGGGGCAGGCTGCGAGTTTATTCATAACATAACATAACATAACATACCATCACGCCTGTATTCCCCAAAGGGTTAGGCAGAGGCGTACTAATGTACACCCACAGTTCGCCGGTATGTTTAGGTCCCATGTAATAGGGGGCGAGCCTATTGCCATTAACCGGGCACAAATTGCTAACTCCGAGCTGCTACTGGGAATTTCATAGAAAAACCCAATAACACTTTGCTCGACCTGGGAATCGAACCCAGGACCTCTAGCGTAGCAGTCGCAGTCAGGACCACTAGGCTATTGAGGCAGTCTAGTTTATTCATAAAGATATAAAACGTCTTATTAAACATTCCATTGCTATAATCTGCAATCCCATGTCGAGGAAAAACAAGCTGCACGGCCGTACCATCCTTTTCTCGAAGCAGTTCAGCTGTGTTTTGTCTTGATTTGACACGTGATAGTCTTTGACAGGAAAAATAAGACAGGATAGTGTAGCTAAAAGAATTTTATAATGCGCTTTATATTAAGAATGAGGGGGTGAATATATGATTTTTTCTTTATCTAAGATGTCGTTTAATATCAATAATAGGAACAAAGTATTTTTTTATTCCTTGAAGCTAAGCTGAGGATTGCTATCTAATATTTACCGACTCGACCGGAGTGATACCCTCACAGAAAACCGGTGTATAACAACACATACGTTGTGTTTCGCCGAGCGAGTGAGGATACCGGAAGCCTAAACTTTCAAAAGGCGGTCAACGCACTTGCAACTCCTCTGGTGTTGCGGGTGTCCATAGGCGGCGGTAATCCGTCATCCCATAAAAAAAAACTCATACATCCGAGAGCAATAGTTTTCATTGTGTCTGGTCTGTAATTTGTTACATAATGAGTCAGGTAAAGACATTTTCAAAGATTTTCTGAACGTGTGAAGTCTGCCAATAATAGTGAAATATTGGCAAACACTAAGAGGAGATAAATGGACTGATGTTGATGTTTCTATCCCATGCCTCGCACAACAAAACTGTGGATTAAACTATCGCCTGCATTATTTCCGGACCAATATGACCTTCAAACTATCAAGAAAGGAGCGTACTCCCTTTTAGAAGGCCGGCAGCGCACTTGTGACTCCTCTGGTGTTGCGGGTATGGGCGGCGGTGATCGCTCACCATCAGGCGAACCATCTGCTCGTTTGCCCGCTATCTCATAAAAAAAACAAACACTCACGTTGAGGGTCACAATTGGCATGCAGTAGAGTAAATAAATTTGTTTAATGAACTTCACAGTTTATTTCCATTCGCGTTCGTCAATAATGCCATCTGGATGTTACGCTGTGGACACACCATCTACCGGTATGCGTCGCGTAGGAGCGTACCTCGATTGATAAATATTGAAACGTATTTATATTTTTTTCATTTTCCATGCTAATATTATAGAATTATTTTAATGAAAAGTATTTAATTAGTTTTTGTAAATACAAAGATCTTTAATAATTAAAGGCTGTCAATACCTTTGACTATCTATCTATAGTCAATACCAATTTAAATTTTTTGAGCTGCCTCGTTAGGCTAGTGTTAGCGGGGCTGCTGATCGTAAGGTCTCGGTTTGATTCCGAGGTCGAGCAGTGTTATTGTAATTTTCAATGAAATTTTCGTTAGATGCTCCGACTTTGAGATTTGTTAATGGCAATAACCTCGCCCGCTATTACCTGGGACCTTAACTTACTTCGGGGATTACAGGCGTGATGATACGTATTATATATAGTAATTATCTATTATAGGTACTGTTACTAAGTCATGTTTTATAGCTTGTAGGAGTTTCATTAACTCCCATTATTAGTATATCTATGTTCTAAGGAAGCCATTTAGTTTACTAGACCCAACTAAAAAGAAACAAGCATAAAAAGGCGCAAATCTTTTTCTTATGTTATTTCTATTAAAAATCTAATTAACCGTATTAAAAAAATAGTAAAGGTCACCAAGCATGTTTCTAAACAGTGTATACGAAGGTTTATGAGGCGGCCCGTAGCCAGGCTACGGCGCTACGGGGCCTACAGGTCGCCGCACCAGTCGCCCGCGAGCTACGGCGTAGCACGCTCGTGAATTTCATAGACGAACCCGAACATACCCGAACTTGGTTTCGCTGTTTTTATGAACATTAAAAACTGTTATTAATGTTTTGACTTTATGAGCACTTAAATTGAATTATTTTCGCGATTTATGTTGCAAGTAAAAAGTGGTTTCATATCGGTAAAAGTATTTTGTTCGATATAAAAGTTGAAGGTAAGTAATATAACTGCAATATTTTTACAAAAACTTAAGTGTATAAAAGACAAGCATTTTTACCTATTTAAGTACCTACAATAATTTGATAAGCTAATCACATGACATCCATCAATCGCGTACAATAAATTACTCTAATTCCTTAAAGGAATAATTTAAGTAAGTAATTTTAAATATTCAGTTTTTAATTTCGGAATAGGAAATTAACCTTTTTATTTAATTAAATAAAATGTATTTAAATAGAGAGTTAAAGATAGATCGAGCAGATGATCAATTGTTTCAGTAAAATTATCTACATACATGTATGCGTTTGGAATTAGGTCAACTCCTATTTCAGGCCAGTCATACCTAAAGGCAGCATTATTTACAATGGACAGTCCATCCATTGAAGGACATTATGTTAAAGTTTGATGAATGTCCTGGCTACAGATAGAATAGGGTTTTGGGTGACTATGAACCATTTACAGTTACTATAAGGGTTGAATCACGGTTCATTATCGCCTTAGAAACTTGTGAAATTTCAATACGACAAAATAGTACCTAGCTACTCTAGTCAGTAAGAAGTTGCTAAGCTATATATTGAACAACTTATATTTTTTAAACGACTTTTGTTTTAAAATGCAATAGATAAAGACCATCACGGATGTTTCCTCTGATTAGGAATGCAGAGGTGTACTAATGTGCAGTCGCAGTACGTCGGTACATGTCTATTGCTATTACCTAGGCACAAATCTAAGAAATGGTCAACCTGGGAATTGAATCCAGGAGTAGTAGGATAGTCGCTGCACTTAAGAACAATAGAATATTGTAAAATATATCCTACCTATTAAAGACCTATTTAAAAAGCGGGAAACTTTCCACACAACTCTTGCTTAATGGTGAATTGGAAATCTTGACTGTCTCGTTAGCCGAGTGGTCCTGGGTTTGATACCAAAGTCAAGCAAAATGTTATCGGATTTTTCTATAAAATTGTTAGCAGCAGCTCGGAGTTTGGGATTTTGTGCCCGTAAATTCCAATAGCCTCGCCCCCTATTACTTGGGACCTAAACATGCTGGTGAACTATAGGTGTATAATAAGTACGCCTCTGCCTAAATCTTCTCGAAATATCGGCGTGATGGTATTTTATATATTAAAAACCTTAACCTTAGCCATCCCAGCTGATACAATGATTTGCTAATAGACACAGACAAGTTAAACATTTATAACCATCTTCAAAGATGATTAATGAATTCCATTAGGTATCTCAAAGGTATGCTTTGAATATTAATTAGATCATTCGGGGTACTGTTTAGCTAATTACCATCCTTTGATATTTTTATACTGGAAGTCATAATGATATAGATATGGCTAGATTGACGTGGGAGAGCCATGCTTCGGCACAAATGGGCCGGCTCGACCGGAGTGCGCTTGAGGACGCTTGCGTTGTGTTTCGCCGAGTCAGTGAGGTTACCGGAGGCCCAAACACTTTTAAAAGACGGGCAACGCACCTGTAACTCTTCTGGTGTTGTGAGTGTCCATAGGCGGTGGTTATCGCTTACCATCAGGTGATCCGTCTGCTCGTTTGCCCCCCTTTCATACATACCATCACGCCTGTATTCCCCGAAGGGTTAGGCAGAGGCGTACTAATGTACACCCACAGTTCGCCGGTATGTTTTAGGTCCCATTTAATAGGGGGCGAGCCTATTGCCATTAACCGGGCACAAATTCCTAACTCCGAGCTGCTACTAGGAATTTCATAGAAAAACCCAATAACACTTTGCTCGACCTGGGAATCGAACCCAGGACCTCTAGCGTAGCAGTCGCGCTCAGGACGACTTGGCTAATGAGGCATATCACATTTAAAAAAAACTTCCCTTGTTGTAATAATATCCTAGGTTTCTAAAAACTGTTAGAAGTCCTGGGTTTAATTCCGAGGTCGAGCTAATTGCAATAAGAAAGTAGCCACGCCTCCTATTACATGGGAGCTAAACATACCAGTGTACATTAGAATACCTCTACCTAACCTTCAGGGAATACAGGCGTGATGGTACGTTATGTTAGTCACAAGAAACTCCATAGATATTAATCCCTTTTTCTTTTATTTCCATGATCAGTACCATAGCCATTATGCCAAATATAATACTTTTAAATAACATAACATACCATCACGCCTGTTTTCCCCGAAGGGTTAGGCAGAGGTGTACTAATGTACATCCACAGTTCGCCGGTATGTTTAGGTCCCATGTAATAGGGGGCGAACCTATTGCCATTAACCGGGCACACATACCAAACTCCGAGCTGTTACTGGGAATTTCATAGAAAAACCCAATAACACTTTGCTCGACCTGGGAATCGAACCCAGGACCTCAAACGTAGCAGTCGCGCTCAGGACCACTAGGCTAATGAGGCAGTTTAAATAAAATAATTGCCTGTTTAATAATCTGAGAGACTAGTACCTACCTAGATATAATCTAAAGGGATGAAAAATAAATAAGCTTATCTCCGCATATGGCTTTGCTATATCTCATCTATGTACATACTTTTCCCGCGGTATGCGGGCGACTTAAAAGCTCAGCAAGTTTCATTTTTCAAGTTTAAATATCAAAGGCGGTGACTGGAGCTGTGTATGTAATATGAACGTGTGTCGATAGTCGACACACGGATAATATACTATTTTTGGATTTATGAATGATTCTCACTGGAAATATTTAATATAACTGAACGTAGATTTTTTCTGCCTGCTCTGCCTGCTGCCTCATTAGCCTAGTGGTCCTGAGCGCGACTGCTACGCTAGAGGTCCTGGGTTCGATTCCCAGGTCGAGCAAAGTGTTATCGGGTTTTTCTATGTAATTCCCAGTAGCAGCTCGGAGTTAGGAATTTGTGCCCGGTTTATGGCAATAGGCTCGCCCCCTATTACATGGGACCTAAACATACCGGCGAACTGTGGGTGTACATTAGTACGCCTCTGCCTAACCCTTCAGGGAATACAGGCGTGATGGTATGTTATGTTAGATTATTTCTATAATGTGAAAAATCCCATAGCTAAATTATATCGTGGACGTTTTTTTTATGAGATAAGGAGAAAATAAGTAGACGGATCGCCTGATGGTAAGTGATTACCACCGCCCATGGACATCCGCAATACCAGAAGAGTAACGAGTGCGTTGTCGTTTAAAAAAAGGTTTGGGCCTCCGGTCGAAACACAACGTAAGCGTTGTTTCACGCCAGTTTTGTGAGGCCGTGTACCACTCAGGTCGATCCGGCCGGCGGCCTATTCGTGCCGATCCATGGCTCTCCCAGTGGCATAAAATAGCATGTCTAATTCTAGAAGTCTGAATTCGATCGAGATTAAAATCGGCTATCTTTTTCCCTATATTTAATAAACGAGGGCTACTTATAGAACTACTGGTACCTATGCAGTAAGTATATTTAAGGCAGATACCTAATACAATGTCACATATTAATGTAGGTCTAGTTTGGTACCTACTCCGCTTTATCTTTTTTTTAAACTTAATACTTATAAAACAAAGTCGTTCCATCTGTCTGTACGCTTGGATCTTTTAAAACTACGCAAGGGATTTTAATGTTATGTTGTTTTAAGTGTTTTTTTAATTACGCTCTTATGGGTAGGGCAACGCGGGTAAAACCGAGGGTGGGTCGCTAGTACGTGTAGTAGTTGTAAGTGTTGTGATTTACTGCAATGATCAAAGAAAGAAATATCTATTATTATAAAATTGCGAAATTTCGGATCTATGGTAGGGAGTTTAGGGTTTGTAACACCCTGAAAAAACTACTTTAAAATAAAGTTTTTATTTATTGTCTGTGGTCCAGAGCTGGACAAACCAGAAATGAATTCCTAGCTACAAACTTTCTTATATTCTTTTGGGCTTTTCTGTATCAACAATAGAACAGATAATTTCCATAATTTTGTTTTGTACCTAATGTATTTAGTAGGTGGAACTACTCGTATGATCGATCGTAATTTTTTTATGGGATAGGGGAGCAAACGAGCAGACGAATCACCTGATGGTACCCGATGGTAAGCGCCGCCCATGGACACCCGGAGGAGTCCCCAGTGCGTTGCCGGCCTTTTAAAAGAGTTTTGGCGGATTTGCGTTCAATAAACCAGTCTGTCGCTCACTACCGTGTTTCATTGACGTTACAAAAGGCTTCCAGGAAGCTATCCTACAACATAAGCTATCCATCTTATTACTTATTAACCCATTTCCTGTTGCTCGTCTCCCGCGAGAACCGAGAGTTAATCTGGACAAAGATAAAGAGAGCTAAAGGCATGCTTACACTACACTTCAGTATAAATAACACTACAATACGTTAATTAAGTTTAAATAGTTTTTTAGTTAAGTTAAATCTGTAAAACATTTTGCACTTCCTATCCTGAAACACAGGGTCAATCTAGTTCGTGTATATTATTTACAACTACGCTTTATTTAATTGTAGGATACGTTATTTTATTTTAAACTAGCTTCTGCCCGCGACTTCGTCCGCGTAGCGTGATGATATATAGCCTATAGCCTTCCTCAATAAATGGGCTATCTAACACTGAAAGAATTTTTCAAATCGGACCAGTAGTTCCTGAGATTAGCGCGTTCAAGTAAACAAACTCTTCAGCTTTTTATATTAGTATTAATTATTATACGGTAAGATATCGCCTACCCACGGTAAAAGAATTACCTTAAATACTAAAAAATTAGAAACAATACCTACCCTAAAGAAAATTAAATACTACAAAATCAAATAATGTATTTAATTGGATACGAAAATGGACAAAAATAACTAAATTAAAACAGTATCTATCTTTCTTTCTTTTCTTTTCTAACTGGGGTCACCGGCCTTCCCCCTTATGACTGCCTTGCACATCATAAATGCGCGCGCGGTACTTGATCATTATTTTGCTGCGATGTTATTTTAAAACTGCGATATCTCCTAAGATATTCATTGAAATCCAATGATGTAAAGGGCACTTTTGTTTTAAATTAAATACTTCTGATGAATAACGTATTTATTTGGATAAGGATTAATATCATGTTTATAAAAACACCTTCGCAAATAATGCATTTGGAATTTTAGAACAAAGTTAGCATAAAAAAGGTTATAGTGAGCCAACCTTAAAAGATAGACATATGCTGTCGCGGACTTTTTTTTAGAACTTTTAAAGAGGAACAATTCTTTCATATATGATTTTTGCGAAACTTTAATCGTTTACGCAGCGCATGCATCGGAAGCTCTCAAAAGGAAAAAAACCCCGATTTTGAAACATTTTTCATTGGTGTTTCGCTCCTATTGGTCTTAGCGTGATGATATATAGCCTATAGCCTTCCTCGATAAATGAGCTATCTAACACCGAAAGAATTTTTCAAATCGAACCAGTAGTTCCTGAGATTAGCGCGTTCAAGCAAACAAACAAACAAACAAACTCTTCAGCTTTATATATTAGTATATAGATATAGATGTAACTAAAACTCTTTCTTAAACTTCTCATTTTTAAATGAACTTATTATGTATTAGACCGAATGAGAACTGTGATCGGTGAAAAAAAAATTGTTTTAAACTCAAACTTATTTAATTTATTTCAATTAGACCATCATATATGTACTTTCGTAATGTCAAAGAACTACATGCACAATTCCAAATAAGGTTATGATGAAGAACCGCTAAGGAACTCCAAATATTACTAGTGCCCTATTAAACAAGTAATTTCACAATTTTCTTCTATCAATCAATCAATGTATCGTGGAGTTCGATGTTTTAGTTTTAGGGGGATGATTTATGATCTCTGACTTCATATCATCACGCCTATCCCTTTTTTTATGGGATAGATCACTTGTTGGCAAGCGATTACCGCCACCCATTCGACCTACACGAATGTCCTACTGATCTGGTATTGTCGTGCGACGGGTCGTTGAGCTCCCTTAAATATGGTTGAGCTACACGATGACTGATGCATGCTTACCGTCAGTTAGGACTGGTCTACTCAAAACTGCTATGGTTCTTTCCTCAAAAGGCCATTTCAGACATTGCCCTGCATTGTCCCACTCACATTATTTGCATTATTTTATGTCTGGACTTTAAAAGAGACCATGATTCTCTGAGTTTGTTTCGGCGTTTCTTCTCAGAGGTCGTCAGTTAGGAAATGCCGAAGCCATCTAGCTATAAAAAAAAAACAAAACATTGACTTGTAAAAGTGTCTCTAATAATCTACTTACAGAAATAAATATCATTTCATTTCATTTCATTTCATGGACACCCGCAACACCAGAGGCGACGCAAGTCGCAAGTGCGTTGCCCGCCTTTTAAAAGAGTTTGGGCCTCCGGTATCCTCACTCAATCGGTGAAACACAATGTAAGTGGTGTTTAACGCCGGTTTTCTGTGAGGCCGTGCGGTCGAGCCGGCCCATTCGTGCCGAAGCATGGCTCCACGTTAAACAATGGGTTCGCATTTCGGGGATACTACCGGTAATACCGCATTGTTAAACATGCTACCACTAAGTGATAAAGTAGTTATTAAAATTATTTAGCGGATGACTGAGGTTAGTATTATGGCAACGCGATTGATACCACTGGTGTTACTGCTGCCCACCAGATTGTTTATGATATCCTAGTACAATAATAAAAAACTCATAAATGATTTGACAACTGAGTGTTTAATTAAACTGTCCTTAATTTTAACTACAATCGTAAGTTCGTTTGCACTTAAATCAAAACTTGGTTAACTTTCGCCCGCATAGTAAACTGAACAAATATAAACTGTAAAGTTGTATTTAATATAGAGTTCTAGTTAAATTTCAGTTCAGTTCAAATATTTTTGACGACTGTGGACTGTGGGCAGTGGAACATAAAATTAGGCTTATGGTCCAATGGAGCTTGAATTGCCCACAAAAACGTAATACTAAAATTAATCAGAATCCAAACAATATTTTATCAAATTCTATTATTATTCGGATTGAGATACTGATAATCTAGGTTTCTATCGTAGCATTTCGTCTACTACAACTTCACTGGAAATAAACGACCGGAAAATCGTAACTAGGTAAAGTTAGGTATCGAGAATTTCATTCGCTTTCATTTATTTCTAGTGTAGTATTTAAGACGAAATGGTAGAGCTGAAACCTCATCATCATCATCTCAGCGAAAAGAAGTCCACTGCTGAACAAAGGCCTCCCCTAAAGACTTCCACAAGGACCGGTTGTATGTCGCCTGCATCCAACGACTCCCAGCGACCTTCACCAGGTCGTCCGTCCATCTCGTTGGAGGTCGTCCCACACTGCGTTTTCCGGTGCGCGGTCTCCACTCGAGAACCTTACTGCCCCAGCGGCCGTCAGTTCTACGAGCTATGTGCCCCGCCCACTGCCACTTAAGCTTGCTAATCCTTTGAGCTATGTCGGCAACTTTAGTTCTTCTACGGATCTCATTTCTGGTTTCGGAAACCGAATGATAACTTAAACTAAAATGATAAATTAAATTGTGTTTGAATTACGATTTATTTTGGTATTACGTTTGTATGGAAAATTCGGGGACTCTTAAATCACAAGTTTACTACCTAATCAGTTAAGTACTGAATGATGCATAATGTTTAATTATTATGGGTATATCGGAATTCTATCGACTAAAAACCGCAGTTGCCTTCCAGCCCCATAATTTATGCCTTAAGTTTCTCAATATAAGAGGAGTATCTAACTGCTTCATTGGCCTAGTGGTCCTGTTCGGTTTCCAGGTGCTCTATGAAATTCCCAGTAACAGCTCGGAGCTTGAAAATTGTTCCCGGTTAATGGCAATAGACTCGCCCCCTTTTACATGGGACCTAAATATACCGACGAACTGTGTGTATATTAATCAGAATCACATCTGCCTAATCCTTTGGGGAATACAAAGTCAAAGTCAAAATCATATATTCAATATAGACTACTAGGTAGTACTTTTTGAACGTCATTTTTACAATATAGACAGCCCCCAAAACGCCCGCCCTTCACCGCTTCCTAGTGTTTTCGCTGGGAAGAAGAAACGGCGCAACAAACTCCCCAGCAAACACATTTCTGTCTGTTAAGTTATTAAAAGGCGTTATACAAAATAGAATTCACATCATTGTTTGGGGTACTTATTAATTTATTCATTGCTACTGTCAGCTGGCGCACATTTTATTATTATTAATTTTCAAGCAGTATTTATAATATTAGCAAGCCTCCTTTCTTGTAGTTTAAATGACAATTTTAACTATTAAAACAGTGAACCTGCCTATACGAGCAATGATAATATGCATAACTAGAACCTACAAGGCGATTCAGTTAACTTTTAAAAAGCTACATGCGTGCGTGCATACAGACGTGATGGTATGTTATTTTATGTAGTATCTATCTGTCAGTAGGTCAGTAAATGTGTAGAAGATGAAGATTATTCAGAATGTACTAATTTGTTGGCTTTTTCGCACATCGAACTTATAATATGCTAGTTTTGTATTATTTTTCGCACAGAGCTCGGCTTCGGCCATCACATGCCATTTCGACTAATAGCCAAACACACATGTAGGTATACTATGTATGTATCCTACGAGTTAACAGCGTAATGTAAACAAGGGGATTAATATGTTGTGGGTAAACTATGAAATACTACTTTTTTTGCTATTCCGAATGATTGCTGATGTTTTTATTAGTTCAAAAAGATGTTATGTACTTATCACTAATTTTAGAATCGTATTTAAAAAAATAATGTTCGTATTTAAGTTAATTATTTACTCAAAAAAACTTATAAATAATAATGGTTTGGTTATTGTTTTAAAGCATTTCCTAACTGACGACCTCTGAGAAGAAGCACCGAAACAAACTCAAAGAATCATGGTCTCTTTTAACGCCAGACATAGAATAATGCTACCTGACTTATATTTTATACTGCCTAAAACAGATCTGATCTATGACTCAATTAGAAGCGGCCTTCATTATACGGCTTTTCATCACGCTAAGGTGTTCGAGGGCTGTTACCTGCGCCTCCCGCGGTTATTATATGGCTAATGACACTTTTTATGGGGGTCGAACGGTTTTTACCCTGACCGTGAAACCCCTCATTCACAATGGCGCCATAAATAATAACTTTCAGTATGGATTTTTTAACGTTATTCCACGGAAAAGTTACGTGTTATAACCTTTTTGAAAACCATCTCCAGTGTGTGTTTAACCAACTTTGAAATGTTAACTTGTTAGGAATAGAAATACCATATCATTACGCCTGTATTTCCCGTAGAGGTGGCAGAGGTGTACTAATATACACCCAAAGATTCTCAGGTCGTGCAGTGTTATTGGGTTTTTCTATGAAATTCTCAGTAGCAGCTCGGAGTTTGGAATTTGTGCCCGGTTAATTAGGCTCGCCTCCCATTACATAGGACCTAAATATACCAGCGAACTGTGGGTGTACATTATTAAACGTACATTATTAAAAGCCTCTGCCTAACCCTTCGGGGAATACAGGCGTGAAGGTATGTTATGTTATATTATTTCTTCTTTGCATGTTATATAAATCCCCGGTATATCGAGTGACATACTTACACATAAATAAGAGTTGAATTTAGAACCTTCCTTTTATTTAAGTCAGCCCTTATATCCTTGAAATAAGCTTAAGCGCAGCTTTCGCATTAAGTCACGTTTAAGTTTTCAAAACTGTCCGTGGTGAACCAAGTTAGTAATCGAAGTCAGGAAAGCTCATACCAAAAGTTTACGATATGAATATCTCCAACTGAATTTTCTTGAAGCTCGTAACAACAATATCCACTTACAAACGACAATATTGAGATATTGGAAATTCATAGTGGGATCCAATTTAGCCTCTTAGATAGATTGCTCTATAATTTTCTCTCCAAGTCCCTCTATAGTCTACTGGTTCTAAGCGCGACTGCTACGCTTATAGTTCTTGTTAAAATCCCAGATCGAGCAAAAGAGTAAAAAAGCAAAGCAATTGGGTTTTTATATCATATTTTCAGTAGCAGCTCGGCGATAGGATTTGTGCCCGGTCAAAGCCAAGGCTCGCCACCACAAGGACCTAAACATATCAGTGAAGTGCGGGTGTACACAATAGCATCCAGAAAAAACAATGACAAAATGTTGGTATGGTTGAGTTTCTAGTAGGTATTATTATCAGCTTGGTTGGTTGCACTGACCCAAAGGCGTCCTTGCCCTCCTACCCCTTCCTGTTCCATCCGCCATCTCCTTCCGAGCTTCCAATACCTGGACGACTCCATTCTGTAGGTAATAAGCCTAGCCCAGAAATCATTTGATATGCAGCACACGTGTCCAAGTCTCTAGTATCATTACAATATTCCTACTGTTCTTACTCCGAAAATACCAGGGAAATAAACCTAACCTAAATAAGCTTAATGCGGTTTTACACAGTGTAGCGAACACGTTTTATAGGCGTGCACCCGTGGGGCCGTGGGTCGTAAGCGCAGGTTTACGGCCGTGTTATACGCCAGCCGCCATCTTAGTTATTCACGGCTAAAGAATTGTGTACCGGCCTGTGAGGTTTCACTTCAATAGGCTTTTAAAGTGGGCTTTACTTAGGTAATAAAGTTGTGCTAGGGAAAAGAGAAAAACAACTTTCACGTTAGATCTAGATTATTTAAGTTGCTTCATGAATTAACTAATTAGAGCCTAGCTTGTTCTCGAAAGATTTCGATTTTGCTTTCGGTACCTTACTTATAAATTCTCAAATTCATAAACTCAACGCCCGCTATATAGGTACACCTTCAGTTTTATTACACTGAAAGTGTGTCTTTATAGATTTTATGTGTGTTTGTAATTCGAGAATATTTTTTTTTTTAAAAAAAGCTTACTAGCAATGCGGATCGCACATTACTAGTATTCTTGTTAACCCCTCGTGCTAAGCTAAATGCTTGTGTTACGAGTGAGTTCACGTCGGTAGTGCAATGGGTGGGGTTCGAACCGGCAACCACATGATCGCAAGTCCGACGCCATAGCCATTAGGCTACCGACGCTTTTAGAATTTCTAAGCATTACCTGTTGTTTTCAATATGTTGTTTTTATATCACCGAGGTGGCAAACAATATTATGGCCCGCCTGATGGTAAGCAGTTACCGAGGCCTATGAACGTCAGCAACACCAGCGGTGACGCTCGCGCGTTGCCGACTCTGTAAAAACCTTTTCACTTGAAGATCCTCATGCTGTAGTATTTTGGAAAAACCCCAATAGATAGGTCAATCCACAGCCTGATTGTACGTGGGATTTAGTGCCTCTGGAACCGTACAATATGCGATGATAGGCGTTCTAAAGTGTGAGGAAAAAATTGATTGCAAATTGCAAATGTGTATTGGTTAAAAAGCCGAAGAATACATACCGACTGACTATTTCAAGACAACTTAGAGAACGAAAATATTTGTTTCTGTCACTCTGTCAGTGTTTTATTTTAATATTCTGGGACATTTTTACACAGCACCATCTAGTCCCAAACTAAGCAGAGATTGTACTATGGGTACGAGACAATAGATATAATACATATATACTTTTTTTTGTACATATAATACATAAGAAACACCCACACGAACACAAACCCTTATGTTCATCACATAAATATTTGTGTCCTGTGGGAATCGAACGACGCGATGCGACAGAATAAAAAGTCAAACAAACAAATATACTCAAAAAACACTGCTTTGTGCTTTCGCGTAAAAGGGGAAAAAGCTTGTCTAGTACACATAGTACCTACATAGGTACCGCGTGCTGCCAGTGTCGCTGCAAGGCAAGGTTGCTACTGAGACTTTTTATCTGTTTTTTCCAACTAGTATTTACAAACGCCTGACATTGACCGGGTTTATTCATGCCCCACTGAATCGTACCTGTTGTGTCTAGCTAGATGCATAATAGTATATACCATACCATCACGCTTGATTTCCTCGAAAGGGTAGACAGAAGTGTACTGCTGTATAATAACATTCGCCGATATGTTTAGGCAACACGTAATGTAGAGCGAGCCTGTTCCCATTAAGAGGGCACAATTCTAAACTCTAAGCTGCTACTGTTTTTTTTTGGGATTTGGGGGAAAACGAGCAGACGGATCACATCACTCATTTCTTACGTGGGAGAGCCATGCTTAGGCACGAATGGGCCGGCTCGACCGGAGTGATACCACGGCCTCACAGAAAACCGGCGTGAAACAACGCTTGCGTTGTGTTTCGCCGAGTGAAGGAGGTTACCGGAGGCCCAAACCCTTTTAAAAGGTGGGCAACGCACTTGCGACTCCTCTGGTGTTGCGGGTGTCCATGGGCGGCGGTTATCGCTTACCATTAGGTGATCCGTTTGCTCGTTTGCCCCCCTATCTCATAAACAAAAAAACATGATGGAAATTACCGCATAGATATCCACAACACTAGAGGAGCAGCAAGTGCGTTGCCCGTCTTCTAAAACGGTTTGGGCCTCCGGTATCCTCACTCACACAACGAAACACAACGTAAGCGTTGTTTCACACTTATTGTGAGGCCGTTGTAGCACTCCGGTCGAGTCTGCCTATTCGTGCCGAAGCATGGCTCTCCCACGATGAAAAAAAAACCATTAACACTCGATCTGGGAATGGAGCACAGGACCTCTAGCGTAGCAGTCGCGTTCGGGAGCCGCATTATATGTAGTTGGGAAACGGATAGGACCACTTCTAAGTCTTTAAATGATTACCTTTTAGCTTTTAAGATCATCATCTTAGTCTCTGAATGTGTTTGCCATTCGGCAAAAATGAATCAACAACATTTAAATAACATAACATACCATACCATCACGCCTGTATTCCCCGAAGGGTTAGGCAGAGGTGTACTTAGGTACACCCGCAGTTCGCCGGTATGTTTAGGTCCCATGTAATAGGGGGCGAGCCTATTGCCATTAACCGGGCACAAATTCCAAACTCCGAGCTGCTACTGAGAATTTCATAGAAAAACCCAATAACACTTTGCTCGACCTGGGAATCGAACCCAAATTCAAATAAACTTAAGAAAACACCAATTTACGTCTACGAATTCACAAAAATGGTATTAATTTGCACCAAAGCTGGTGTAATTGATACTCTTTGCTAATGGCCTTTTTGTTTCAACATTGGAGCAATTTATGTCAAAACAAATGTAACCTATACTCATTTGTTTGGACTTACGGTTGGATACAAATCCATTATTTCATGGCACATATTGTTTGTAAAAATCTGATGAATCGTTTTTGAGCTAGGATAAAAATATTCATACGATACATACTTGCATACATAGACTCATACATAAACTTCTCATTCATTTATTACTTACACTTAATTGTATATATTTTTCAATATTTACAAAATGCATTTAAAAATATAAAAAGTAGTAGTCCACCGGTATCGGGAACAGGGTCCAAGCTACCGGTGGTCAGGGCCCCAGAGAAAGGAACCTCCTAACAATATGCGCTGTATCCAGAGTACCGCTTTCTGTATCAGGCCACCTCTCTTATTCCTCTTTCTGTTTCATTGAACTGCTTCATTAGACTAGCGATCGATAGCTTGACTGGTATGCTACATTCGCTTTATATTATGTTTCTAAATACCAGAATTTTTAAGATAAAATTTAGTAAAAAGTTACCAGTGGTAATGTCAAACTTGTAAATTATTTTTTTCTCAAATTAGGCTTTTTCAGAGATTTAACTTCAAATGTCTGTTAAATAAAGTGCCGGTTTTTAAATATTTTATTAATCCTTATCATTAATAGCGGCCCGCGGTTTTACCCACGCTGTCCCGTTCCGAAGAGTCGTAGGGTTATGTTAAATAGCTTAAAACCTTCCTCTTGAATCAAATGATAAATGATATTTATTTCTGTAAATAGATCTTTTAAAGACACTTTTACAAGTCAATGTTTTACATTTTTTTGAACTAGATGGCGCCGGCATTTCCTAACTGACGACCTCTGAGAAGAAACACCGAAACAAACTCAGAGAATCATGGTCTCTTTTAAAGTCCAGACAATAATAGTTGATATTACAAGAATAATATTATTAATCACTCTATCTATTTAAAAAACCGCATCAAAATCCGTTGCGGAGTTTTAAATATCTAAGCATGCATAGGGACAGACAGAGAGACAGACAGACAGCGGGAAGCGACTTTGTTTTATATTATGTAGTGATAGTGATTGACTATTCTAGATACTTACCGTATCTAGTCATAACTCAACCCCTTACTACCAAATCATTTTGCTGGGATAAAATGTGGGCCATTTTATCTAGTTTAGCCGAACATATGATAACATAAAAGTTACTTAATAAAAACCTGCTGAACCTGGCTTACGTGATATACAACCCTTCATGTTAAATTTCGGCGTGATTAATGCCGTCACTATAACGTAACAGAGCACCCCATAAAAAGGCGAACGTCTAAAAATAAACATTTTAATTGGAAGTGTGTCACAAAGTTCATTATAACTCGTATTTCGGTACAATCCGGCTTCGCTTTGTTTTGTTACATTTGCAGCTTTTAGTATTAACTAGCTTGATGATATATAGCCTATAGCCTTCCTCAATAAATGGGCTATCTAACACTGAAAGAATTTTTCAAATCGTACCAGTAGTTCCTGAGATTAGCGCGTTCAAGCAAACAAACAAACTCTTCAGCTTTATATATTAGTATAGATTTCAACGTTAATTACTTACTCATGTCTACCTGCCCGTTTGGAGTAGGGGCTAAGGAGTGTACCTGGCGAATACTGGCCAAAATTCGGTTTGATTAGAGTTTGAATAAAAACTGAGAGAAATATTTGAGTGAATCCCAAGTATTTCCTTCAGGACTATTTTTTTATAATAAAAAATTTGCAACATAAGGATTCTTTCCTGTAATGTGTTTACAAACACAAACGCTCAGACCTGGACTGGAGCAACTACTGATCATACAAATATTTGCTCCGTGTGGGTATCGAACCCACAATCCGTGACGTAGTATCCGATCGCTCATCCACTACGTCATCTAAATATATTATAATCATGCCTATATTCCCCGAAGAGTTAAGTAGAGGCGTACTAATGTACACCTACAGTTCGCGGGTATGTTTAGGTCCCATATGGCGAGCCTATTGCCACTACGGCAAACGTGTCGTCAATGTTTGTCTTTGTAAAATCCCGATTTTTGATATAGATCTTGTTCCTAAGTGCGGAAATGCACAAATCCAAATTCCGAGCTGAGAATTTTATTCATGGCTAAACCCAATAACGCTTCGCTCAACCTGGGCATCGAATACCTATAGGTAGTGGTTTGGGACCACTAGGTTAATGAGGCAGTTAACATTCACTGCATCATTTGACTCACACAGCAAATCAAACCCCACTTCATTAATTTGCAATTGCCAATATGTATATGTTATAATAGAGTTGTCTCGTACATACGAGTATATGTTTCATTATTTATGTATGAAATATATTTCCCAATGTAAACTATGTAGGTTTCACCAGGAATACATCACCCTTTCAGATGTGTCGTTGGTAAAAGATTGATGAAGCTACAAAAGGTAAAAAGATATAGTGACAGGAACAAATGTGTCCCCTGTGCCGCTACGAGACGTAATAAATTTAACATACACTTGTTTTATCTACTGGCAATGTAAACACAACTTACTAGTACCTTTACCGTGGGAAAGCTATGCTTTGGCACGACTGGGTCGGCTCGACCGGAGTGATACCACAAGTTCACAGAAAACCGGCGTGGAACAACACTTACTTTGTGTTTCGCCGAGTGAGTGAGGATACTGGAGGCCCTAAACCATTTAAAAGGCTGGCAACGCACTTGTAGCTCCTCTGGTGTTACTTACCATCAGGCAATCTGTCTGTTTGAAGGGGGCAGACGGTTCGCATGATCTGGACGGATCGACATATCTACTACCAATACATCTCTTGCTACCCATTGCATATTTTCCAAATTGAGGAGCTACATACGTTCTTAGCCGACTTTATTCATATAAGTGCTGACACTGACAGGACTGGAGATGACACTGACTGACTGGCAAAATCACTGCTATACACTTGGTGTACCTAATTTTGCATGAAATTGTTTTGTCTGAGTCAATGATAAGCACACATGTGGGATGGATGGCCAGACCTGACCTTACGCTCCACATAATTCTTTATTTACACCAGGCCAACATGATTGCAAAGCGGTCTTATCTTACTTCGTTTAAATTGATGAAAATCTTGTTAAACCTTGTTACCTTTATAAAGTTCACTTAACTTTGTCACATACCTGCTCCTCGCAATTTTCAACGGATAGAAGCACAAATATAAATAGACTCTTTTGTTAAATATTAAAGTTCAAATTTCTTTGTAGTTAGTTCTCTTGGGACTGCTTTCAGTAAATTTTATTACATCTGGCAGTTTTAATCAAGGGAAAATCTGTGAAATGTCGAAAAAGTCAAATAGAATCTACAACTTATGAGTTTAATAATGATTGTTGAATGTTCACTGCAAGTTGAACAGGAACCCATTATTGAGCCGGTTCCTTCAAATGATTGAGGATCAAGTGATGACGATGATTCGAAAACCATCTTCTTTTATAAATGATTACATTTAGAGGTACTAGGAGTTCATAAACTACAACAGTAATGTCAGTAATACAGTGCCGACCCGAATCCAACAGTAGCGAGATAGGTTCACTTGATGCACTTCGTAAAGTGCTGGAGAATGAAAATCTTCAAGAGGTCATTATTTCTTAAACTTTCATAACTTCACTAGTCCAGGTAACGACCGGGTCACTGATTATTCAGTCATCTGTATATTTGTAGAAGCCCGGCTCGTTATTTCTGCACTTGCCATCGAGTGTTTTCTGTTTGTGTTTTGAAAAACAATTACCAGCCTCTTCTTAAACAAAAGTAGATAAACCACATTTACATAACAACATCAGAGGTGTCGCTCGCGCGTTGTGGACCCTATAATTATTAAAACTATCTTTATTTACTGACTGCCTCATTAGCCTAGTGGTCCTGAGCGTGACTGCTTCGTTTGAGGTCCTGGGGTCGATTCCCAGGTCGAGCAAAGTGTTATTGGGTTTTTCTGTGAAATTAGCAGAATTAGCAGCTCGATGTTTGGAACTCGGCTCGGCCCCTTTTACATGGGACCTGAACATACAGGCGAACTGTGAGTGTACATTAGTACACCTCTGCCTAACCCTTCGAGGAATACAGGCGTGATGCTATGTTATGTTCATGTGTATTTTTTTATTCTATCACGATAACACGCTGAAAACATTAGAACAGGGAGAGCCATACATCGTCTATCTATGCTCCCCTGGTGTACCATTCGAGTAAATTTTTGAATTCGGTGTATCGCGAAATGAAGCGGTTATTTCAATAATTCATAGGGGTTTTGGTATGAAAATGTTAATTTCACACCTTTCGCTCTGCACTCGCGTTTTATCGTCTCCTTTTAGAATGTATTTGAAGTGTTGTGTTACTTTTAAAATTTAATGCGCGTTTTATGCTTTTTAGCAGCACTACGGAAAGGAAGGATCTCTTCTTCGTAAAGCTCTGAAGCTTCTAATCCGAAATTGAATGAGTTTGACCAAATAAATATTATGGAATGGTATAGTTTTAAGTCTTGTCTGTCTGTATTTATTTATCTGTCTGTCCTGGCAGTTTAGTAACTATACTATAGGCTTTATAACTATACTATAGCCTATATAACTATAGGCTTTATTAAACGGCTCAACCAATTTGAATGCGGTGGTTTTGTTTGGAAGGTGATATCAGGGAACGGCCTTGTTTGATATTTTGTTTAACTGGAAAAACATAACGGGTTCACAAAATATGGGCGAGCCTATTGCCGGGCACAAAAGCATAAGTCCAAACTCCTCTGCTTGACCTGGGAATCAAACCCATCCTCTGTAGCGTAGCAGTCGCGTTGACAAACTTCTTCTAAATAAGATTTCTTGTTGGTCAACTTTAGTGCAAATAAATTTTCATTCGATAAATTTTTCAATGTCGATGATATAAAATCAATAAATTGAAACGTAAATATTCCGAACTTGGCACGTGCCCTTCATTGGCACGTGCTTCAGCTTATCGTATCGGAAATCCGAAATAACGATGCTGCAACGGATATGCGGTTTTAGCCGACCCAATCGACAACAGAAACAGCTAATTAACTGTATGCAGACAGACTAAAATGAATCGATATTTTTTGCAAAAATAATGGTAAAGTCTATAGGCTTCGCCTATGCGAAGCCTTTGTTGAACAGTGGACGACTTTTGGCTGATATTAAGATAAATGCAATGGTACACACAGATTAATTCAAAATGTTAAGTATTTTTGGATAATTTGAAGGAATCTTCAATTTGACTCTTTATAAGATCGTATTATTTAGGTATTGGTTTTAACATTCTAACTTTAATGTAACCATTCTTGATGATATTGGTGGCGACTGCAATGAGATTGAATTTTGGTTGTCTTTGGAGCTACTGACTACTCTAAAAAGAATAGTTTTATACATCGATAATTTTTTTTTTCTCATGTTAGAGGATTTTAAATCCAAACCAAACCTTCGAAATTGTACCAGGCCAACAGAACATCTGAAGAGGTTTCAATAAAAAACTGCATATTTACATTATTATAATTTACCGAAGATCCTCTGCACTGTCCCGACACAAAAACGTGCAAGAAAACTGACCATGCATTTTATTACGGCTTGATTAGCATATTGTTTAGGTATGTACTACAAATAAATTATGCTAGGTATCCTCCTTTGAACGAGCAAGTTTTGTAGACAAATCGCGTTTTAATAATTATGTTCTGTTACAAACAGAACACCCTTCAACAACTCAACAAGTTTATTTTAGAGCGTTTAGGCGGGAAAAAAATGTAAAGTGCATGTTATCGATTTTATATTATTTTTCAAAACTTGAATTTCTCCGAAGTTTGATGTGTAATTATGGTAGATAATTAACCATTAAGTGTTCGTGAACGTGTGAGAGTGTAGGCAAATGATATAAAATTAAAAAATCGTGACTTTTTGGGTTCACACCTAAACTCAATAAAGTTTCTACTGTTTTATTGGGGCAACTAAACAACTTAAATTTGACACTGGCGAACACAAAAAGTGTAGTGCCATAATACAATCCCACGATGGGAAAAAAGTACTAGTTGATTACTCTAATACTTGACACTGGCAAATACACAAAAAGTGTGGCGCCATAATAATAAACAAACGTCTATTTTACAACCTGTATACAATTTGCCATATGCTTGACAAACACGTGAATTGTCCAAAATTGTCAAGCATTAGTTAATAGTTTTGTCAGGCATGATTGACCGTCTAGGTGCTGCCACCACTAGGTGCGACTATTTCCCACCGAGGTTGACTTCTAATAGCCAGTTCGCCAATATGTAAATACCATGTAAGCCGAGCGAGTTAGTAGTTCCAGTGGACATTATAATTAGACCTTACTTTAACACGGAAAAACATAAATTATTTTTATGCAAAAATTACATACTTACCTACAATGAAGCTACTCTACATACATAAAAACCCCCAAAAAAACATCTAATATTTAACATTTTATTTAGATCTTGATAACGCTGCCTGTCAGTTGTGTTCAAAGATAGAAGCTATGTAAATACGGCCGGAGGCGTACAAGCCCCTTCAACTTTCAAGTCTTCAGCGTACGTCGTAAGAGCCTCATCGCTCAGTCGTTTAAAATTCATTCTTCTTGAAAGGTCGACGTAACATCTCCTCCAATCTATGAAGCCCTCGTATTATTTATTATTTTAGACAACGATATTGAGTATTTTATAATTTTTGAATTAATAGTTATTTATCTTAGTATGTACTTACATAAGCCCTTCAATACAACAACAACAAACGCTTAGAATATCATGCTGGTTAAAATATCTTCATCATCTTTATTCGTAAACAGCTGAACGTAGGTCGCTGTGTCTTAACGAACGTGAAAATAAACTATTTCAGTTTATTACAGCTAAGTTGGTCCCTCCCAGTATTCAATTTGCATTTCAGTATGCCAATTTACGTTTAGTGAAGCACTGGAATGTAAATGAAACATCGAAATCCTATAATAAGGTATGACGTGTTAGTTGAAACTTGAATAGTTCATTTAGGCAGCTTTACAGCAACCCAGTATCAGCTATTCTATATGGAGTTAAACCTTTGCGAAGGTTTGCAAAGCAACGATGTACACATAGCTGGCGATGCCGGATGGATGCCTAATTGGAACTATTGTCAGCATTCATTCATACAACAAATATTATGGAAATAATGTTCCAACTGGTTCTTTCTTCCTGGTAGTCAGTAACTCAGCGTTAGGGTAATACGAACGTGTATTGTATCGAGTGGCTTCAAGATGATGCCTTATTGTTCTGCTCTCCTAGTAACTCGGAGACTATTGTTATCAGAAATGTCTGGGTTGCTTTTTACCCTGAACAAAGTGACCACAGAATAAGATGTCTAACAAATAAGACCGGAAGTGTTTTTTTTTTAAACCATTTTTAATACTACCGAGCTAACAATAATGACGTAATAACGTTTAACGCAATGACTAATAACAAATTACAAATCAAACATCAATCGGACAGAGTAACACCCTAACTCGACGACGCGACGGCTAGGCTGGAATGCAAAAAACAGCGATGCCAGTTAGGCATCGTCTTTTATAGCTTTCCCCCCACTCTTCTCACGTATTCTTCTACAGATGAATAAATTAGTAAGACAGACCTTGACCTACCATAGCCTAGACTACCAGAAACTGTGTAGGTATAAATAGTAAAATAAAAAATAGAAATAATAATAGTAATAAACCTAGGTAAGGTTGGCGCAAAATAACTTGAACCAAAATGGTGGGATGCGCAGTAGTCGATTTTTAGTACATTTTGCAAGCAAATGCACTGCGCAAACTTTCCCCCTCTCCTGTAGTTTTGGGTCAAGTTATTTTGCGCGAACTATAAATTGAATTATTCTACCCTCTCACAGTCACAATTAATTAAAATTTAAATCGAGTTTTGCCTGTTCTATTAAAATAAAATAAATGTGTGTGTATAATTAATTTAATATTCAATTTACTACAGAATTAGTTTCCTAACTAAATTAATGCTCGCGTTCAATGTAAATAAACTACATGGATGGTTTTGAGTGCCTTCCAATCAAAAGCTATAAAAAATAAGTTACAGGCTTATTTTTAGTAACCAGATCGCACAGCCTACATAACAAACAGGTAAATTAATGATTATGCTGCATTATGACAACGAACGAGCTACCTAACTACTAATGGATCAGTTTATTGAAGAATGAATGCCTCAGATACAAGAGGAGGGAGAGAACCGCGCAAAAAGAGGAGTCTGTCCAAGCCATGAATGACGAGTGAATGAAAATACTGCTACCCAGAAATCATAAACCCGAAGAGCTCTGAAGAACAATGAACAATTAATTATATTCCACGAAAAAGTGTTGTCCTATGAGGGTTCTATTCGACTTTTTAATGACTTCCTAATAATTTTGGTTTAAATCGTGTTTCTTCAAGACAATTATTAAAGAGAAAATATATCTACCGTCTCAATGGGTTATTTATTTGCAGTTGTAACATGTCTACGCTAAAGATTCTTTGGATCACAGGCCGAGCAGTGTTATGACGTTTTTCTATGAAATTCTCCAAAGAAAGGTAGCAACCTAGAATATGGGTAAGTGCCCGGTTAATGGTAATGATTTTGCATGGGACCTAATCATACCGGTAACTCTGTCCATCCCTTCGACAAATACAGACGTGCTAGTATAGATATGATAAAAAGATATGGCTCCACGTGAGGCTATATTAGGATTAGAAATGGATGCCAAAAATAATTAATAAAAATCAATAGTGATTATCTCTACTTTGTATGGGTCGTCGGAGAGCAGTATCTCAGGATCCGTTTAATTAATTTATATATAAATTTGAACACTTTTTAAGTTGGAACATAATTATTATACTTTCTAACAGTGATAACAAAATTAAAATCTAACAACAAGTTACAAACAGACAAGAATTTTAAAATCTCGTTTTTGGGTTTCGGAGACTTTTATATACAACGCACCTCGCTTTTTTTAAATATCTTCAATTTCAAACATAGATTTTTTACGATTTTTATAATACTAGTGCTTATGTAAAAAAATATTTACTGTGAAACTAACAATAATTATTAAGTAAAAAAAATAAGAGACTCCAACTATTAAATTAAACTGTATAAACGGTTCTCAATACCACAACCAACCCTTACGTCTGAAAGCCTAGCTACAAGCACTTTGAAATGCCTGCAAATTAAGTTTCAGTGGGTTAATAGCAGCACTTTCTGATATCTGATTACAGACCTAAGAGCCATTAGTCGTTTAAGTGCACCGCGTACCCTAAACCAATATTATATCTATTATCTAATTTCAAAGTCAATCTTATGTAACGGGGAGTACCTACTTTAATAAGTAGGTACTAGGTTAGCAGAATGTAGCAGGAAGTTTTTTTTTTATTTTAAGTACCTGTACCCAGTTAAAAAGGTGCTGAGAATGCGTGGCATGAAAAAAAAAATATAAGCACATAATCATTGTCTTCCACCCCTAAGCCTTTACTTAAAGATGAAGAGCCTCGAGAGTCTCAAGCAAGCCCATGTTACCACATTGCAAAAACTTCTGCCATTAACACCGTAAACATCAAACCCAATTGTGAAAACATAACTTTGTTAGCGATATCCACTAGTATCATAACTTCATGTCATGTGCCACTCATCTCCTGACAAAGCAAAGCAAATTTTTCGCCTTTCCTTTCTCTTGAGTCCATCCAAAGGTTGCCTGTCAAGAGATCGTTAACACGTCAATTAACACGTTGTATACCTATTAAATATTATTGCACACTCAACTTCGCAACTGCCCCGGTATCCTAGGGGTTCTGAGCACGACTGTTACGCTAGAGGTCCTGTAGCCCAAGCGCGAACACTTTCGAAAACGTATTCGTGTCGAAATCGAGAACAATTTGTTTGAGAAGGAGGTTAATGAACGTATATGAAACGAAAGTTGTGTGCCAGGATCGTCGCAAGTGGAAACCTATAGTCTCAGCCTGTATGTATGAGATTTGTAGCAGAAAAAAACTCGACACGTTTACGATTCGTATTCGATTCGATTTCCTGGTCGAACAAGGTGTTATTGAGTTTTTCTATGAAATCTCATAAGCAGCTCGGACCTTGGAATTGTGCTAAGATAGTCGTAAACGTAATAGGCTCGCAACCTATTAGGTACATATGACCTGAACATACGCCGCAAACTGTGGGTGTACATTAGTACTAATCCGCTTACCTTTCGGGGAATACGGGCGTGATGGTATGTTATGCTCAATTATGCAAATGAAAAACGTTGAAAAATATTCCGAAACAGCGGCAGGGTTGTGAATAAAACACGACTCAAAAATGGAACAAGGTAATGCTCGGTTAGACTGACTGACACAGAAATCTCAAGGGCGATGTGACGGGACATTGTCAAGGTTGAATCATTCATACTCGTCTGTTGTCTACAACAATATTAATCATCAATTACAACATAACATAACATACCATCACGCCTGTATTCCCCGAAGGGTTAGGAAGAGGCGTACTAATGTACACCACATTAGTACGCCGGTATGTTTAGGTCCCGTGTAATAGGGGGCGAGCCTATTGCCATTAACCGGGCACCAATTCCTAACTCCGAGCTACTACTGCGAATTTCATAAAAGAAAAACCCAATAACACTTTGCTCGACCTGGGAATCGAATCCAAGACCCCTAGCATAGCAGTCGCGCTCAGGACCACTTGGCTAATGAGGCAGTTGATCCTTATCATAAAAATCATCAATATGATCATAATTTGCCTTCACATTCTAAATTTACGCCTTAGGGGTATAACTATTGAAAAGCAAGTTACTTCTCCACAGACAACTCGACAAGACTTGGTTCGTTCGTTCGTTAGTTGGTTCGATGTCGTACGATGCCCATGAACTATCTTTTAGAGATTTTATTACATTTTCTATGCTGAATATAAGTTATTTTTAGAGAAGGATATCTAAAAACTAAACTTAAAATAACATTATAATCTTAGCATGGAAAATACAGTAAAAGATTACTTCTACACTGTTTTATAGTTTGTGGAAGAAAATAAATTAGTCCATCATTCAAAGAACTTTGTAGGGAAAAACTTGGTACTCCAAGAGTGTTGGGATTCAATCAAGTGTTTCGATCCAAGTGTAGGAATCGAAACATTGTTTTGGCGAATTGTGAGTTAACTTTGTGAAGTTCGTGAATCAAATTATGATTTATTGAAACCGACAATATAAACCAATATAACCCACGCAGCAGATATTTTTAGTAATAACATACCATCACGCCTGTATTCTCCGAAAGGTTATGGCAGAGGCGTAGTAAATAACACACACACTTTGCCGGTTTGATAAGATCTCATGTAAAAGGGGGCCTATTTGCCATTAATTAGGCACAAATCCTAGATTTAGAGTTTCATCGAAAAACCCAATAATACATTGCTCGATCTGAGAATCAAACCCAGGACCGCGCTGCGCTAGGCAGCAATCGCGCCTGTGACCCCTAATGTGGCATATTTTTATAACAAATAAAATAATCGGTATGTTTATAAATGTTTCCATTAATATTTATTTTGAAAATTTCCTCAATACGTCTTCATTTTGCGTTATGAGTTAAGATTTTTATATTTTTACTTTTCCCGAGAAATCAAGTCACTCAGAAGTGTACACACAGATCAACGTAATGTTTAGGTTCTATATTACATAGAACCTAAACATTACGTTGATCTGTAAAAAATCTCTGTGAAAAATAGCCTGTTGCCCAATCCAAAATTCGAGCTGCCATTGAGAAATCCCAATAACACTTCGCTAGGAACGAAACCAAGACTTCTGGCTCAGCTGTCGCACTGAACACTACAATACTAATGAGGCAGTCTATTAACTAATATTACACTTTCAATACGTTATTCACGGCATCTTCTTCCCCAGATGGCTTCTGACACACGGACCCGCATACAACAGAATGATCTTCTTCTCCATGAAGCTGTTATCAAGAACGAACCTGCGGCCGTTCGGGAGGCCTTGGAAAGGCCTACTGATGTCAACTGCAGAAACAATGTGAGTGATTTTGTACTTCCTTCAACCTATGGTAGCCTGGTACTTTGAACTTGCTTGACTAACCATGTCAACAAAAAGAAATACTGGTTTCTGACAGTGTTGGACATGATTGGAAATTAATCAATCAAAATTTCAGTCAATATATTTGGATTAATTTTAATTGCAATTGAATTCATTTAAATTTATTTATTGCCGATCTAAGACTCGATAAGAACACCTTGTACTCAAAAAACGTTTTTAGGTTGAACCACCGTACATATAACCTACTTAAAGTATGAACATAATACAAAACATCAAATGCCGCGCATAATTTTATCGTTTTTGCCCTAATGAATAATTTAATTGAAGTCTTTGTATTTGTTTAAGCGTACGACGTTATGTGGCAGAGACGATAATCCCTCTGGCTCCGACTCGATCCCTCGGTGATTCACAGTAAATGGGATCGGGAACAACACACGTGTTGTAATAATTCCCGAAACTCGAGGATTCATTTCGTCTGATCTTAATCACTGAAACACCGCTCAAAGATGTTCTAAGCTTGCATATTTAAAACTGTCTGTCTGTGTCCTGTGGTGTTCCGCGTTCATCTAGCTATTCCTATAGATAAATACAATGACGTCTTTTCCCCACAAGGGCTGCCCTCCCTTGTGGGGAAAAGTCGTGAATGTATTAGCTATTCCCAATCTCCCAAATATTACTCATTGTAATAAGTCCGACTAATACGCTAGAGCCAGAATCCAGGAAGGAGGAGGATCCTGAATTGTTGTGTTATTGAGTTTTTGCTATGAAATTTGTCAACAAGCTCACGCCCGATTACAGAGGCGTCTGCGAGTGTACACCTCAGCCTAACTCTTCGGGGAATACAGGCGTGATGGTATGCTATTAATGTAACCTTTCTTTTTTATTCAATCTCTGTATTTTCTTCCCAGTACGGCAGAGCACCGATTCATTGGGCTGCAAGTAGAGGGAACGTCGAGATAATAAACTTACTCATTGAGGCCAAGTGTGACATAGAAGCCGCTGATAAGGTAATTTGCAGTGTTCATTATGATTACATGATGGGAAGAGAGGAATTAGGCGGCCATGGCTCCAGTTTCTATAGTGTCTACGAGCCCTGGCTACGTCAAAACATATTCAACAGACCAGTAATTGTAAATTATAATCGGAACTTCTTTGGTACCTACTTATCTACTAAAATCATCGGTCCACAATGTGCTCTGGGTAGCAATTGAGCCGTAGATACAAATTGATGTTCACTTAACTCAAATTAATTTGCAATCAACAGAGCAACAGATTTTACACAAATTTTTCGCTTAGTTGCGAAAATTGAGAGGGAGGAGGGGAGCAAATTTAAGGTTTGCCCCGGGTGGTAAAAATGCTCGCTGCGCCATTGTTGTATACACTTGTATATTTTGCAGGTTTAATTACGGGTATCAATGGTAGATATGGTGTTTTTAAATAAAGTTATTTAGGGCTTTTAAGTTTTTCAAACTGCCAAGAATATTTGCCTGATTCACCAGACACGACTAGTAAAGGCTAGTATAGACTAGGTGCCCATAACAAATAGTAAATCTTTTAAAATTTTCAGTTCGGAATGCGACCGCTGTTGATGGCTGCATGGCACGGGCACCTCGAAGCCGTGAAAACTCTCGTCGGTGCAGGAGCCTGCCTTGCTGCTACTAATAAAGTATGCTCTCCTAGTACTTTTCGGTAGGAAATTCTAGTAGACAGCATGTTGATTCTCTTACGAACTATTTAAATTCTGTGAGTGAAGTGTTCGGACGTTTTCTTTCGAATTTTCTACATTCTTCCATGACTTATCTAGAATCTCAGTAACCCATCTACGTCGTTCTAATAGTTTCTCGGCGTAACATTATCATAGCAACAGTTTACTTATTTATTGCATCAGCAAGCGCGTACCGTGTAACATTATTAAATTAGCTACAATTAAAAATTTTACCTTGTAGACAGGCACCATTTTATACAACGTGCAACGTGGCATCAAAGGAAAAATAATATGATTAATTTTAGTCTGAACTCACGGTTACTTCGAGATAATGGAAATATCACTTGAGTGGAACTACAAGACAGATAGATTGTTATAGAAAAATCTTCGTTGTGAGACGAAAAAAACCTCAATTACTGTACTCTCTTTATTAATTTTAATTTTGTTTGTCTAATTAACCTCGAGACATAACACAGGAAGTGTACAAATTAATTTAAAAGCTCTTTTGATAACGGAGGGGAATTTTATCAATACTTTTTAATTGGCTTACAGATATTGTTTGCTTTGTGCAGCAGACAGCAGATCTTGTGCTACAGGTCGTAGGTTCGATTACCGCGTGAAAGATATATTTCATCGTATAATCTACAGATTGGTGGTCAACCCAAAATAAAAATAATACAACCAATTCAGCAATACTTTCAATGTTGAACATATTTTCTTTGCATTTTTCCGAGAAGTCTAATATTTTCTAATTTAGCTAGGTAGATACTTTTTAGGGTTCCATACCTAAAGGGTAAAAACGCGATTTATGGTACGGGACCCTTCGTGCTCGAGTCCGACTCGCACTTGTTTTTTGTTATGTTATATTAGATAGATAGCGGCGGTAGCCTAATGGCTAGGGCGTCGGACTTGCGATCATGTGGTTGCCGGTTCGAAACCTACTCATTGCACTACCGACGTGAACCCACTCGTAACACAAGCATTTAGCTTAGCACGAGGGGTTAACAAGAATACTAGTAATGTGAGACCCACATTACTAGTAAGCTTTTAAAAAAAAACTAGTTTATTTAAAGGTATGGATTTCAGAATACACTTAAGGGCCACTTGCACCAACTTCTTAAATACGTACCTATAAATTGTATTTAAACACGAAATTGACATAAGACAGACTTGGTACAAGACAATCATGCATGTGTCTAAGCTAAATCTGTTTAAGGAGTTAAAGATATTTAACTAAATGCATTTCAGAATGATTTAAATAGAATTTGGTGCAAGTGGCCCCTAAAAATGAAGTTCTGAAATAAAATTTTACATTTTTGTGTACATAAAACCTTATTCTCAAATCCCAAAGAGGCCAATATCAAAAAGTTAATGCCATAAATTTATAACAAATTGCTCTCAGGTGGTAGCAGGTAGATGACAAATTACTAGGTTCACATAAGTATGAGGCGTTTTTGTTGACAGAAACAAAATGATTTGCTTCAATGCGCATGCGCGCGCGGCTCATTGGACGTGGCTGAATACGCAATATCGCTGGGGGCCAAGGTCCAAAGTTCAGATGCAGCTGGTGACGCACCCCTCGCTTTGGCATCCAGAGCTGGCCACACAACACTAGTCGAGTTACTACTACAAAAGGGTGCTTACATTGATGCTGTCAATAAGGTAAGCCTTGTAGTTAAATTATGTCATCCCAAGTGTGTTGATGAACGAGGAAGGAAAGCTATGCAATTAAATAACTCCTGTATTTATGAAACCCTAGTTCCTTGGCTTTTAGTTTGGAAATAATAGTGCTTGCTGGGAAGCGTTCTTCAGCATTGCAAAGTTTTGAAAAAACACGAAAGTCCTTTATGGAAGTTCAACAGGTTAGGTTCCAGACATAATAATGTTGGAATTTCCACGAAGGAAATAGATTGTTCATGTTTATTTATATACTAGCTTCTGCCCGCGACTTCGTCCTCGTAGCGTGATGATATATAGCCTATAGCCTTCCTCAATAAATGGGCTATCTAACACTGAAAGATTTTTTCAAATCGGACCAGTAGTTCCTCAGATTAGCGCGTTCAAGCAAACAAACAAACAAACTCTTCAGCTTTATATATTAACAAGCTTCTGCCCGCGACTTCGTCCGCGTAGCGTGATGATATATAGCCTTCCTCAATAAATGTGTTATCTAACACTGAAAGAATTATTCAAATCGGACCAGTAGTTCCTGAGATTAGCGCGTTCAAGCAAACAAACAAACAAACTTTTCAGCTTTATATATTAGTATAGCTTCTGCCCGCGACTTCGTCCGCGTAGCGTGGTGATATATAGCCTATAGCCTTCCTCAATAAATAGGCTATCTAACACTGAAAGAATTTTTCAAATCGGACCAGTAGTTCCTGAGATTAGCGCGTTCAAGTAAACAAACTCTTCAGCTTTATAATATATTAGTATAGATATAGATATATAGATATTTATATGGAGTTAATCCTCAAAGGGTCAAATTCAGATCACGCTTACCATAAAAATACATAATACTTGGAACTGAATCAACGTGTAAAAATCTCTTTTCCTAGGATAGGAGGAAGTGGTTCTAATTCAGCTTGCAAGATTTTACCTATACAAACATTGCAAGCTGTAGTGGTCCTAAGCGAAATTGCTACGCCACAAGTCCCAAATTCGATTCCTAGGTCGAGGACAGTGTCAATAACACGTTTTTCTGCGAAATTCTCTGTAATAGCTCGGAGCTTGGAATTAGTGCCTGATAATTTAAAAAAATATTAAGACCTAAACATACCGGCGAAATGTGGATGTACGATAAGCACGACTCTGCCTTACCCTTCGGAGAATTTAGGCGTGATAGTATGTAATATACCTATGTAACTACGGGCACCGCACAAAGACTCCGGGAGGCCGGGATTAACATTCTTCGGTCGAGCATAAGTTACGAGGAATAAATTATTAGGACATTAAGTTCCGAATCTGGCGAACATAAATTCACATAAGTACATAATTGAAGTGCCCGGATAATAGCTGGTTATTTACAGGTAAAGTTTCCTATTTGGACGTATGAAGTTCTATGAACAACTTTCACCGAAATTGATACTTAATCATTGTTTTGTGCCGTAACAATTCCTTTATTATCAGTGTTTTAGGAGTAAGTGGGTCCTATGTAGGAAAGCAAGCAGGGCCCATAGATACTCTTTAAAAAAATCACGATTACAATAGGTAGCTAAACACTATGCAGTTTGATGTGTAAGATTTATTCATTATATAAAAAAAGGATTGTCTCTACAGTCATCAGTTTTCTCATTTTCCGTTTTCATTTACGGATTTTTTATTTAAGTACACCCACAGTTCGCCGGTATGTTTAGGTCCCATGTAATAGGGGGCGAGCCTATTGCCATAATTTTTCTTTCACTGCATGAAAAATGCAAAAAAATCACAAAAAGATAGGTATTTTAGAATTTAGATCAGAAATGTCAAATGCCATTTTCATCATATCAATCATAAAGTAAGTATATGTAGGCCACATAAAAATTCAATTCATTTGCCAATACTTTTTGTTTGTGTGATCTCATTTCATTTCATTTATTCGGGGCCACAGTTAATGTTTTTAAGAATAGCAACCCACACACGGGTACCTTGGGATCCGAGAGATATTCAAATACACACATTCATAAGAAGATAAATATGAGGTTTTACTTAGGTATCTAATATTGACTAAGTAATATTAGAAGTTCAAATAGCTTGACAACCATTATATTTTTTATATATCAGTTCACTTGCCTCATTAGCCAAGTGGTCCCGAGCGCGACTGCTATGCTAGGGGTCTTGGGTTCAATTCCCAGGTCGAGCAAAGTGTTATTGGGTTTTTTCTATGATATTCCCAGTAGCAGTAGCTTCGTGGGAGAGCCATGCTTCGGCACGAATGGGCCGGCTCGACCGGAGTGATACCACGGCCTCACAGAAAACCGGCGTGAAACAACGCTTGCGTTGTGTTTCGCCGAGTGAGTTGAGGTTACCGGAGGCCCAAACCCTTTTAAAGGCGGGCAGCGCACTTGCAACTCCTCTGGTGTGGCGGCTGTCCATGGGCGGCGGTTATCACTTACCATCAGGTGATCCTATTGCTCGTTTGCCCCCCTATCCCATAAAAAAAAAGCAGCTCGGAGTTAGGAATTTTTGCCCGGTTAATTACATGGGACCTAAACATACCGGCGAACTGTGGGTGTATATTAGTACGCCTCTGCCTAAACCTTCGGGGAATACAGGCGTGATGGTATGTTATATCAGTTCAAAGTACAAAGTTCAAGTTCAAATGTTTTTATTTCAAATAAGCTTTTACAAGCGTTTATGAAACGTTAATTCTAGTTGCACGTGTCCAAATGGTCGATCCTATGGAGAAGAATCCGGCAAGAAACTCCATGGGCACTGTTTTAAAATAAATTATGTGACAATCTTCACAGGTACAATATTGCGAGAACAAGATGTGTGGACGTTGAAGAATGTTCAAGTTTGACCGAGAATATAGTCGATATTAACAGTATTATCCAAACTCTGGATTGTAGCTTTAGCCTAGTGGTCCTGAACGCGACTGCTACGCTAGTGGTCCTGGATTTGAATCTTAGCTCGAGTAAAGTGCTATTGGGTTTTTCTATGAACATAAAATAAATAATTTCAGAAATCAAAAACCCGACTACAAAAAAGTCAATTTTAAAGTAATGCACTAAAAAACTGAAAAATCTACTGAAAGCCAAAGTTAAGTACATGCATTAAGTTTAACTGCATGTGAAATCCATTACTTACCTTTCGGTTTATCATTTGAAATTGGGTCCCGCCTGGTACTTCTTCTTCTCTGGCAGTCGGGTAAAAAGGAGTACTGATCAAAATCTTTTAGCATCAATTAATGCTATACGAATGCGGTAAAAACGGAAAGTATAAAAATATTTAGGTACGTGCAGGTTTTTTTTTTATGTAAATATGTTACCTACCTATGTTTTAAGTGTATTAATTTCCTGTGCGAATCCAGAATAACTTATCTTTCTTTCTTCCTTTCTTTCTTCTTTCAAATATAGTTATTTGTTATACTCCAGAGATTTCGCGGGAGGTAAATTAGATGGTAAATTGAATCATAGCGGCTCTGCCTTGCCGCGATTTGCGCTAACGCAATAAAATGTTAACCTCTTTTGTTAGACACTAATGGACTCCCAAGCTTTACTGTCAAACATCCGCGCTTTTAACGTAATTCCATGTAAATTATTCGGTATTGTAGAACATGAAAAGTAAGAGTGCTTTTTTTATTGTTTTATTATAATTAAGACCGCTACGCTAGAGGTCTTGGGTTCGATTCCCAGGTCGAGCAAAGTGTTATTGGGTTTTTCTATGAAATACTCAGTAGCAGCTCGGAGTTTGGAATTTGTGCCCGGTTAATGCCAATAGGCTCGCCCCCTATTACATAGGACCTAAACATACCGGCGAACTGTGGGTGTACCTTAGTACACCTCTGCCTAACCCTTTTGGGAATACAGGCGTGATGGTATGTTATGTTTAGAATCTATATATAAAAATCAATTGCTGTTCGTTAGTCTCGCTAAAACTCAAGAACGGCTGGGCCGATTGAGCTGATTTTGGTTTTGAAATGTTTGTGGAAGTCCAGGGAAGGTTTAAAAGAGTGAGTGAGTAAATATGAAAAAAAAAGTTTTTCTGATGCGGTACGTAGTTCGCCGGGTCAGCTAGTAATTATATATAAAAAGAACCGGATCTAGATACTTATCAATACAGTGACAGTGGACATCATCTTTTTGGTTAAACGCAGCTCGGAATTTCGGATTTGTGCTCGGGTAATGGCAATAGGCTCGCCCCTATTATATGGGACCTAACTATACCAGCGGAGTGTGTTTACATAAGTAGGTATTTACCCGACCTTTTCCACCATCTGACTTCCAAATGTAACCTCTTTATCAGTGCAGTCATGCCTGGACAATCAATCAGTGAACCTTCCAAATGGGTGCACCCCAATTACGGCCAGATTTCATTACATTAAGCGTCTTATGTCATCATGTATACTAATAAAATTCATTCAAAGTCAAATGTTTTATTTTCAATTAGACCAGTAATACAGGTACTTTTGAAATGTCAAAAACTAGGTCCGCGGTTCCAAATAGTGGGTCTTATGGAGAAGAACCGGCAAGAAACTCCATAGATACTCCTTTCAACAAAGATTATAACATTGATTTATTTTACAATTTAGTTGTTATAATGTGAGAATCATGCAGCTTGATGTGCTGATAACAATTGAATTTAATAAACTGCGATCAATTGCCTTCCAAAGAAAAGAAAAGTGATTACCATAGCATGTCAAGAGCCGACCAGTCCCGACAGACGGCGCCCGTTCACGAGCATGACGTGTGTGTCAGCGTCGTCTGACTCAACCATGTTGTAGGGAATAAAACGACCCGACACACAACGCCACCATCAGCAAGACTTCTTAGTGAGCATGACATGCTCTGACTACTATGCAACCAATAGGCTTGATATACGTTTAAACGATAGGTAATAAATAAATGCAACATCATAGCCTACCTGATACTCACATTTTACAGACAATTTATGATCATATAAATAATAAATAAAAATAATTATATTACATGTCATATGATAAAATGTATAAAATTGCAAAGCATGTCAAATTTTTGCATTATAATAACAAATTAGTAACAATGGTCCAAATATAGATAAGTAGGTATAGATAGGAATGTGTAAAAAATTATATCATATCAAGTGACTAATGAACTTGTGGAGCTGGACCAGCAGTTTTCCAGGCATTTTTATCTACAAGATAATCCTCTAATTTGTAATAAGCTTGCCTGCACAAGGTACGCTTTACAAATGTTTTGAATTTATTTTCTGGGAGTTTTAAGATTAACTCTGGAATTTTGTTATAGAAACGGACACTGTACCCCATAAAAGAGCTATGGACTTTAGCGAGACGAAACAGTGGCTGCATTAATTTCATTTTATGTCTCGTATTATACTCATGTACTTCACATTTTTTCGTATGTAGGTGTAAATTTTTTCTAACGTCATTATGTTTTCATAAATATATTGACACGGCACTGTCATGATATTTATTTCTTTAAAAAGTTGTCTAAGAGAATCACGACTACGCAAATTATAAATGGCTCTTATTGCTCTTTTTTGCAATATAAAAATAGTTATAGTCTAGTTGCATTCAACTAGATACTTCATTTCGAATTCCTCTTCGAATCCTCAATAAATCCTTTTTAACACTTCTGCTAGTCCTTTTATGTAAGAAAAAATACGAACTATTTTGATCACTACTTTTTTTGGATTGATTGATTCGATGCGAATCTAATCGAATTCTCATTATATCCTTTTTGCCATTTCTGCTAGTACTTATATGAAAAAAAAATCGAATTACAAAAATATTCCATCTCATTTATTATCTACAGGATATCTATCACTGTGGCGAGCATTGTGGGATTAAAAAGCGTTGAACTGAGATCTTATGAAAATGATTTTTATGATTACCTGCCTACCGATAACCGACCAAATTGTAGACCGTTGTTTATTAATAAAGATCGAATCGATATGATTTACCCGACAGAAGTGGAAATAATACGGAGAAGTTATTCTTAGACTTACACGGGTGGTTTTGCTTTTAATAACCCATTGACTATAGAAAAGAAAACCAAAGAAAAGATGGATGGATTGTGTTAAGGCCGATATGATGGGAAAGGGAGTGAGTGGTGAGATGACGGCTGACAGGGATGAATGGAAGAAAAGAACATGCTGCGCCGACCCCAAATAAATTGGGACATGGGCAGGAAGAAGAAGAACCCATTGACTATAATTTAAAAAAATGTCTGAAACAACTTGGTACTGAACTTGATCGCAACTTTCTTGTAATAACATTATTTTTCTTCATAATTCATTCGTGATTGGAGTTAAATTAAATACGATTTATTATTATTTTGTTTTTTAATAATTATTAGACCAAGTCTCTCTTGTCTTCTTTTTTTCGTCGTGTTTATTGCCTACAAATAGCGCCATCAATTTACCAAAACCATCATCATCATTAGCCTTTATCAGTCCACTACACTGCTAGGCTAGTTATATCCACAAACAAAACTATTAGACCGCTGTAATTCATTAGGTAATAAAGGACCTTCGGTATAATTTTGTTTTATTTATAACTTTCCAACTGCCTCATTAGCCAAGTGGTCCTGAGCGCGACTGCTAAGCTAGAGGTCCTGGGTTCGATTCCCAGGTCGAGCAAAGTGTTATTGGGTTTTTCTATGAAATTCCCAGTAGCAGCTCGAGTTAGGAATTTGTGCCCGGTTAATGGCAATAGGGTCGCCCCCTATTACATGGGACCCAAACATACCGGCGAACTGTGGGTGTACATTAGTACGCCTCTGCCTAACCCATCGGGGAATACAGGCGTGATGGTATGTATAACTTTCCAAAAACTGACGTCAAGCGAACTGAACTCATCCGAGGACTATACAGAATCCATCCTACCAGGCAAACATAACGTAGGTAGGTTTAGAAGGCAATCAAAGCTGGAATCCAAACAACAGCAAAGGCTTCGAAAATCCACACTATGCAATCGACGAAACAAACAGAGCTCCAATAAGCCATGCCACCCGAGTACTCGCAATTACGGTCTACGGTCCACCCACTCCACTCGACATTGGTGCACTAGAGAGCCACTTATCGTGGAAGTACCTATACATCCACAACACAATTGACCCTCCCAACACGAAGAAATCATGACATATCTCACACTCGAGTTAATTGATATGATATCTATACTTACTTCTATATCTATTATCTATTACTTAATATATAAAGCTGAAGAGTTTGTTTGTTTGTTAGTTTACTTGAACGCGCTAATCTCAGGAACTACTGGTCCGATTTGAAAAATTCTTTCAGTGTTAGATAGCCCATTTATTGAGGAAGGCTATAGGCTATATATCATCACGCTACGCGGACGAAGTCGCGGGCAGAAGCTAGTATATCTATACTAATATATAAAGCTGAAGAGTTTGTTTGTTTGTTTGCTTGAACGCGCTAATCTCAGGAACTACTGGTCCGATTTGAACAATTTATTTCAGTGTTAGATAGCCCATTTATCGAGGAAGGCTATAGGCTATTATATATCATCACGCTACACGGACGAAGTCGCGGGCAGAAGCTAGTATATGATAAAGTGCTATCTGATCTAGACAATTACATTTCATCGATAATCTATTGAAGGAATGAACAAGGTTACCACATTAATCCTAAGCAAGCTAATCCTTTAAGCATATTTTACGTACCTATAACTATACATTTAACATTAGAGATTTTAGTAATCTTAATTAGATTACTAAAATCTCTAATGTAGTTTTAGTAGTTCAAAATATCTTCCCCTTTTTTTCCACATCTTTCACACACAGGAGAACAGAATTTATATTCCTTGTGTCCATTGACATATAATATTACTTCGTACTTGTGTCTACATAAATGTGATTCAAAACTGTCACAATTCCTAATATTATCGTAATCTGTAACACCGGTGAGTATCTAGCAATCGAAGGATTCGAATCTGGCATCTATACAAAAAGGAGAAATGTAGTATTTATTATTTTAGCTTTAAATGTAGTACTTATTTATTATTTTTTAACTAAATATTCTCAGGATTTGAAAATAGGTAAATTTTATTACATCAATATTTTGAGATTACCTATCATAGTGTTTGTTTTATCTTTCGATCTATTTCTAGTTCGAATGAGTTTGGACTTTTAACAAGGACAAAATTATGGTTTCCATTTTATTTAAAAGTTCCTTTATGCCGCAGGTAGGTCGCACGGCACTACACGTAGCATGCGAAAGCGGCCACTCCTCAACCGCTGCGTTCCTAATGACTAAAGGCGCTTCGAAGGAAGCCAGAGACAACTCGGGACGAAGCCCCCTGCACCTGGCGGCCGTGCACCGACACACGGAACTCGTACGAGTTCTCCTTGACACCGAGTGCCACGTGGACGCTGTGGACAACGTGAGTTTATGCTGCCTTAGTACTTCGATCGTAAGTTTCTGCGTATACGTATCGAAAAAAAAAATGGTGCTTGGGGCATTTCGTATTTTTTTAGCTTTTTGTATATTTATAACTTTTAAGTATTCCCTAAGTAAGTACATATATAATTACTTATTAAGGCCCACATGCACCAACTTCTTAAAGGTGTTTGAATTGTATTTAAACACTAACTTGTATTTAATGCAATTAAACACATTTAAGAAGTTGGTGCAAGTGGGTCTTAATATTGTTTTATAATAAGGGTTGAAGAAAAACGAGGAAGGGGTAGACCTAGACGAAGTTTTGTGGAACAAGTGAAGTGAAGGGGGTTACGATCGAGTCGTATCAAAAGGTAAAAGCTTTGACTATAGATAGATAGTCAAAGGGTAAAAGGGAAAGCAGAAGATAGACAACAGTGGCGTTTGCTACACCGACAAGACGTGAGCTCTTAAATTAAAGAAGAGAATCAGGGTTGATGAAAAACAAATTTATTTTCTTTCTTTCTTTCTTTCTATGAATACTTTATAAATTGAATGCTATCTCTGCTGCACCTGCATTACTCGCAAATTTGGAAGACGAGCTCGCGGGCACCGCAAAATAAATTATTATTTATTCAGTTTCTGGTTAAGCTTCACATGGAAGTCCAACACCACTATTTCTTCTAATTAGTGAAGGATAAGTCCCGGTATTTTATAAGTCCTACTTCGTCATAGATAAAGGAAAGAATATAACGATAACAAAACACGATGGTCGTTCACATAAAGCTCGTTGAAATAAAACTTGCTGAATAAAACATCGTGCTCATTACCTGGTTGACGAAGACACACACAAATAACTGAAGTAGGTAACATTGTTTTGTGGATTTTTATTTAGCGGACTCACAAACAAGGCCTTAATAAATTGGTCCGAATGTACATTGTTAAAGTGCATTTTGTTATCAGCAATTTGTTTTCAGAACGGTGTGACTGCGCTGCAAATGGCGTGTGCTCAAGGCTGCAGAGGTATTGTGGAGCATCTGCTTGCATTTGGCGCGAATGTTGACATGCAAAACAATGTAAGTCAGGTTTTTTTAATTGGAACACCCGATAGGAATATTATTTTTATAAATACACATACCTTTATAAATACAAAGATAATCACAACTTTACCCATTGGAATAAAAGAGTTAAGTTTAAGGTGAAAATATATTCAAGTATTAGGATATCATAGGACTCTGAAGCACATTAAGTTGACGATGATCAAGTTGTTTGAACTCTGTGTTAGCAAAACTTGATTTAGCTTCACAAGTGACATTCTGTTGCCGTGAACACGTCATGAATAATGATGAATATTTTATGGGATTGACAATCGATTGATATTATTTGCGCACACACGCCACTGTCAATTTCACGACTCATTTTCATCGTTTCGTGACGTGTTCCCCCCAAAATGTCATTTGTGTTGGGTTTAGCTGTTTCCTTCATTGAATTGTCTGTACGTCATAGAACCGTTATTAACTTCATTAATTTTTTTATTCAACTCCAAGGAATGATGTATAGGGCTAGGACACACTAAAAACTCTGTATGGACCTACGTGCGTTATCTTTCCCTTTGTCCTCCGTTCTCCTCCTAGAAGGGGAGAACTGAAGCCGTACCCTAACATGGTCATGATTATTTTTAGGTTGTGAGAAATTGGTGGTTCTATTTGGTGTGTAGAGCGGCATCCCTTTCACTCGCAAAATCCTGCTATACATTATATTTGTTTTCGGATAATTCAACCCTGACACAGCTGAGGGCCTGTTGTAGCATTTTGGCAACCCTATGTCTAGATCCGAAGTTTGCTATTTCAATTATACCCGAATGTTCGTCCAATGGCTGTTAAAGTCGCAAGAACTGACAGATTTCGTAAACAACTGTCAAATATCAACATTGTGAAGTCATTGAATGACGATTGTCTTTGTGAAACAAATGGTAAACTTGAGGTCCTGTTGTGTCAGAATGGTATTCTTCTTCTATTTTGCATGTCAATGGTCGTCCAGTGGTTCCAATTGACACCGACAGATTTGAAGGTAAAACTGTCAAAAATCATAAATTATGAAGAATAACGATTTTCACACATTTTATTATTAGAATTGGGGCACCGATTGATTGTAACCTAAGATTTAAAACAGGTCGGTTCCTCAGCACTGCATGCAGCTTGTGCAGCTGACGCCAACGACATTGTGGAACTACTCCTCGCACACGGGGCCGACCCAGCACTCACAGACCAGGTAACAAAAATATCCCAAATTTAGGCAGAAATTCGTGTTAAAAAAGTAAAATGTATTTTTCACAGGGGACACCCGGGTTTGAACCGGGGACCTCTCGATCTGCAGTCGAATGCTCTACCACTGAGCTATATCCCCATATATGCTACAACTTTAAACAACGGATTCAACTTGGTTATCTAGTCAAACAAGTTAATGACATCATAATAATGTTATACTTACCTACGTAGAAAGGAATGTTGATAAAGCCATATTGTACACCCACGCTGATAACTGTAATTTTATCGTTATTCTAACAATGACTCAATCACTACATGTCATATCGGCACTGATTTAATTCGCAATGTTAGCAAAAAACAATACATTCAGTACACGACTTATGACGGATATTAAATGCATTGATATTGTGTTATTCGTATTTATTTGACCAACAATTATTAAAATTACCTGTTCCCAGAAGATACATAAGTACAATTTATTAATATAATTATATACTCTAATCTTTATTGTACACCAAAAACATATTCACAGACATATACTACTTCCCGTAAGACTTTATTAAAGACAGAATTTGTAATGGATCTTAAGTCTGTGTGAAGCAAATAATAATTATTCGATAAAGTGATAGATTTCAATTAGAAAACAATAGACAAACATCTGTTCGGCGGTTTATTACTTAATTTTCCTAATCACTATCTGTATACTCTTTTATGGGACTTGAATACTTTATCTCAATGTCCGTAAAAATATATTATGTAAAATAAAAGGGTTTATTGCTTGGCTGTTTGGCACCATGCCGTCATTTTTTATATATTCATATTTGACTGGTTGAAGTACCAGGCCTACAGAAATGGAAAGGTCGAAATCGGCTATTCGATTACAAACAATTATTATGCGGCGATGTAATTTGCATGGTCTCGTAATATTTCATTCAGAAGTATTACATCCATTATTGATGTCGTTTGTAATAATGGAGGTGTATACATTTTTTGTCGGGTCATATTTTGATTTAATCAGTAGGTAGGTCACAGGTAGGTAATTATACACAGACTAGGTAAGTGTAGTAAGTATGGCCTGATTCTGGTAAATTTTCTGTATGTAAGTACTTACCTACCTATTTTTCTACAGAAATTAATGTGTCTATTTGGTTGGTTATTTAAATTAAAGCCTAATAGACTTTTTTTTAAATAACCATAAAAATTATATTATATATACAAACATAAAAATTTTAGATCTTAGGGATCTAGGTACGTAAACTAAAACATAACATACGTTCTCCGTCTATAAATGAAATGTCACAGAGAAATACAGGAGCCTCGCTTACGACCATTATACTATTATATCTATTTGAGTTACATAAAATAATATGTATTTAGTAAACCAATACATACCTCACATGCCTAGCACGTTCTTACGTAGGTACGAAAATATAACCAAAAATCTCGAAATCATGAATGTAGGATTTTATTTTCAGATAGACTACACCGCCTATTAGTATAAATTACACGCCCATACCTACATCTACATACATACATATCGTCGGAGATAGTATGTAAAATACCGCGCAATTAACATTGCAATTAGTGAAAAGTGTCAGTCACGTGGTATTGAACCATACCCGACATTATGTTACGTACTATACATTTAATACATAGTTAACAAACTTAGGTAGTTACCTATATAATTACATTTAAAAAATAATTATTTAGCTATCTCATTTTTAAAACCATTAACAAGTTTACGGCTCAGGATAACGTAAATTACAGTCAATGATTCGTGTACAGAACAGGCAGCAGGCTCAAGTTCACTGAATTATTGAAGCGCCACGACCTCTGTACCGCCTCTGCGCTCCTGGTACATTCACATCTATTGCATAATACAAATTGCAAACTGTACGCCGTGTATGCTTGTTGTATGTAACTTCTACGAAGGAAAACAAACGGAATACATTTTGGCAAATAAGGCTTTGTGTACAATACTCGTATCCGAATATTTTGTGAGACTCCTGTGTATGTCAGCTTATTATTCAAATCATCACAGTCAATGTGCATCCTATTACAATGAATGGTCCTAAATTCCTAATTAGATTTCATTGTTTGATTAATAAACGATTATTGCAGTAATAGTAACGTCTACTTATTCTATCCTGTAACACACAGCATAAAGCTAAATGTATATTCCATTTTGTTTGTGTATACATTTAACCACCTAAGTACCCCTTACATCATAAAGTCCCCCGGCCGCGTCTGTCTGTCTGTCTGAACGTGAAAAACTCACAAAGTAACGAATCGTTATTTCAAAAAAAAAGCGTTGCCCCACTAGGATTTTCTTCTGTATCGTGGGTGCATTTATGAACACAAATTCTCACATAAAGCGAGAAACCAATGAGAAACCATACCTACCGCTAGTTATTTTTTAAATAAAGTAGACCACCGATATCCGGAACAGTATCCACTACTGGTGTCACGCTCCTGATCTCCTGACTCCTGACCATACGTGCAGGTTCTCGAAGTACCGGATTCTGAATCAAACCCTTAATTCAGACAGCTAACGAGAGTCTCATTAAGGCCCACTTGCACCAACTTTTTAAATATGTTTTAATTGAATTTAAACACAATTTTTCATAGATATTTTGTGTTTAAATACAATTTAAACACATTTAAAAAGTTGGTGCAAGTGGCCCTAAGTATTTGTTTTATTATTATTAACTACGTATTAAACGCATTCGCTTCTAAATTAGTTGTATGATCATTCTACATAAGAATCTATTTAATATTCGCGCCTACGCAACTACGCCATAATGTGACTGTGACGAGTAACTAGTTTACTATACGTAAAAATCGTCACAGACTAAATTATCAATCCGGTACAGACATTATATTCAAAATGTAGGCATACACGGGGATATAGCTCAGTGGTAGAGCATTCGACTGCAGATCGAGAGGTCCCCGGTTCAAACCCGGGTGTCCCCTGCGAAAAATGCTTTTTACTTTTTTAACAGGAATTTAGGCAAACCCGGGTGTCCCCTGATGAATACATATATTATTATTTTAATGAAATAAACATTTTTTTTAAGGAAGTTTATTCTTCGTGACCACAAAAAATAGTATTTTGATTTAGACGAATAATTATTTATTTTTTAAATAGGTAGGTACCATAATCTATTTATTATTATATAAATTTATGTTCACGGTGGGTACTAGTAGGTATAACGGTAGATATATAAGTAGATATGGTAAACACAATGAAAGAGGGTACATAACTTACTAAAAACTTACATAATAATGTATGATATGTAAGCTTTTACAACGCCCTTATTTTGCCCGCAGCTTCGCTCACGTGAAGCAATATTAGGATTAAAAAAGGCTGAAAAAAACTATTTAGCAAAACCAACAGTGATGATCTCTTCTTTGTATGGGTCTGTATCAGACCTACATCAGAGTGGTCAAGCGGCAGCTTAGGATCAGTTCAAAATCACCAGTTTTTAAGTAGGAGCATACACTTTCTAAAAGTGATAGTAAACTACTTTTTACGGGTTTTATTGTGTTGTTACTGCCTCATTAGCCAAGTGGTTCCTGAGCACGACTGCTAAGCTAGAGGTCCTGGGTTCAATTCCCAGGTCGAGCAAAGTGATATTGGATTTTTCTATGAAAATTTGTAGTAGCAGCTCGGAATTTGTGCCCGGTTAATGGCAATACGCTCGCCTTACATGCTCCCATATTACATGGGAACTTAACATACCGGCGAACTGTGGGTGTACAATAGTACGCCTCTGCCTAACCCTTCGGGGAATACAGACGTGATGGTATGTTATGTTTTACTCTGTTGTATTGATATTATTATATTACCGACACGTTTCGGATTCTTTACAGCATCCATGGTCACGGGTAGACTGAGGCGTTGGACGTCTTAATGTTAAAATTACTAACACAGAGCTACCTTACATCTAAAATAATATCATTACAACTCTATAAAATCCGTAAAAAGTGGTTTCATTTCAATGTCTAATATTCGCGTGTGTTAGAAAGCAGAGTGATTTATAAACAGTAATAATTATCCTTCTTTCTAGGGTTCTAGTGAACGCTAAATAACCACTTCTTATTTTCAACAAAGCTTAGGTATTACAAAATATATCTTGCATTTAATGCTGCCCTGGTACAATACAAAATTAATAATCCAATAACAAACACTTGCTAGCTAACAAGATTATTTTCTGGTATTGTTTGTTATTTGATTGAAATAACAATGAATTTCAATTATTTACAAGTAGTTATTGTGTCAAGTCCGTCTCCTGGGAAATTTTGAACAATATTTGTCGTATTATGTTCAATGATTTAATAATTTTCAAATTCATCGCTTTACATACTTTAGTAAATTATTTATTTCATAGTCTTGATCAGTCTGATGTTTCAATTATATACATGAAAAATATAAACTGAAAAGATTTTCATTTTTAACACACCATTTTCATCACTCAGGGACAATTTAATCAAATCTTTTGGTAAGTTATGTAAAGCATTGCTTTTCATAATTAAAGTAAAATTTTCCTCCTTACAAAATTACTTTTAAATAAAAGAAAATCGAGACAAAATGTACGGTATTTTAATTCAACAACTTTTTTAATATCTCTAAGCATATTTATTATATAGAAATTTAGCTGAAAAGATATAAGAAAATCAGTACCATTCATTTTGAGTTTTAGGTATCTCAAAGAAAAAAACGAATACAAGACTCTGAAATGAAACTACTTTTTACGGATTTTATCGCGGTATATTGATATTATTTTGTTCCCGACGTTTCGGATCCTTTACAGCATCCATGGTCACGGGCAGACTGAGGTGTTGTACGTCTTGATGTTAAAATTACTAACAGCTACCTTACATTTTTGTTAATTATTAGCGATCCGATTCACGCAGAACGAGCTCACCGTATCCTTTGGTCTTGCAGTTTTGGGCTTGGATTTAGATTTTATAGATTCTATAATGGGATTCCAAGCAGCTGGTAAGACCCAACCATCTTCTCTATTGAAATTTGGGTGTTTTTTGATTTCAATAGCCTCACGAATCATCCTGGGTAGGAATCGGTTTTCTTTTGCGAGGACTTGTGGTTTATCAAATCTGATGTAGTGCTGGGTCTTGTCTAGGGTATGTTCACAAACTGCTGACTTTCTGGAACGGCGGTGTTTGACATCGGCAATGTGTTCTTTTACGCGGGTCCCTATGCTTCATTGCCAAACTAAAAGACATATTTTAAATTTTTTTTTAATTTTATTTAAGTGATTTAAAAAATGCGATAAAAATGGCCGATTTTTATATGTTGACAGCAGCTTAATTTTTAGAACTTCAAAAGAAACTAAACTTCTCTATGAGGTCTTGAGAAAAAGGATCGTGACAGATAGACAAACGGACGGACGACTTAGTGAGTCTTGTATTCATACTGATTTCTGACACTTACGCGAATATTAGACATTGAAATGAAACTACTTTTTACGGATTTTATCGCGGTATATTGATATTATTTTCCTCATTACCCATTCATATATGAGTTTGTTAGACGGAGTTTTAGGTCAAACACTCCGCAGAAGAAGTTGGAGGTTGTATCGCGAAAGGTTTACCTTCGGTTACCAGGCAAACAGAAACGCAAAGTGATTTACGAGTTTGCAACAATGGTTGAGAATTATTATGAATAATCATTGTTTACTTTTTTCTGTTCAAGTCTACAATAATGTCTAATGTACAGTACCTATAGTATTAAATCAATTAAGCAAAATTTAAAACTAAACAATTTACAAAAAATTGTAAATTTTGCCAATTTGCAATTTTTTGTAAATTGTTTAGTTTCATATATACCTATATAGATTTCATTGATTCATATACAAATTTACAAAATTAAACAATTATTAAAATTTTACATAACAGAGCTGTTTTGTAAAATAGCTAGCTATTTTACAAAACATTTATGTAAAATTTATGTAAAACAACGAATTATTATACAGTTTAACTGCGACATATTATACCTACATATTATAACATTATTTCGGAATTTCAAAACTTGATAATTATTTTACTACGCCTGCCTAATTAGCCTAATGGTTCTGAGTGCCGCTAGAGGTTCTGGGTTCGAATCCCAGATCGAGCAAAGCGTTGTGCTATGAAATTCACAGTAGCAGCTCGGAGTTTGGTATTTGTAGCCGATTAATGGGATCGCCTCCTATAAAACATACCAGCGAACTGTGGGTGGACTAATACGCCTCTGTGTATGTGTACCCTTCGAGGAATTCAGCCGTGATGATAATTACGTTAAGGTATGTTAAGGTGGAAGGTATGTAATTTAAATATTATTTCACCATTTCTGGACAACCTAAGGTCAAAATTTTACTGTTTACAGTGGTCTCAATCCCCAGTGAGTGTGGCGGGGGGCGCAGCGGAGTCTCCACCTGAAGGTTTCCGACGGGCGGCGCGGGGGTCATTCTCTGCTATACTAGACCTACTCACAGCCACCGCCAACTTGGAGATTCCACAGCAGGTAAGAAATCATGAAAAAAATGTTTGGACCTCACCCAGGTTTGTTACTTATAATTATACAACACTAGCTTCTGCCCGCGGCTTCACCCCCGTGGAATACGGTCTGTCATCACATCCCACGGGAACGGGATAAAAAATATCCTATGTCCGTCTCCTGGTTCTAAGCTACCTCTTCACCAATTTTCAGCCAAATCGGTTCAGCAGTTCTTGAGTATATAAATGGAGTAACTAACACGACTTTCTTTTATATATATAGATTATTTGTAGTAAGCGAAACTTGAATATAGTATGTTTTGTTCAGAATAAGTAACTGAATCGATTCCAAGAATTTTTACACCATGTTATATGTTGTCCGAAAAATATTTAAAAAGTTACAAGTGGGACACCGAGCAAAACTAAGGGCCACTTGCACCAACTTCTAAAATGTATTTAAACGCAAATTTACAATGAAAAATTGTGTTTAAATTCTATTTAAACATATTTAAGAAGTTGGTGCAAGTGGGCCTAAGTATCATTCCGCTGTTATACGCGCCCAACACAAATTACGGCCGGATATAGCGGCACTAGGCGCGAGCGCACAGCTAAGACGTGGTGAGCATGTTATTGTACGGACAACCAGGTAACATAGCCAGCTTATAACTTGTGATTTTAGGGATACAGTTTTGAAATTTTGTGCATAGATTCTTTACATAAAATTATTAGACACGTGTCTCGGGTTTCGCATATTTCTACTATAACTAAGGTTGTATATTATCTTATAACATTCTTGATTATATTATTTATATTTGTACAAGAAACTCTTTCCTAGGTACTCGTCGTAAGTTTCTTAGAAAATAATAAATCGTTCTTGATCCTTACATTAATTTCAGTACATGAAAGCTTCCTTCGAAGTGTCTGTAAGTTGAGAATGTAATAAGAAGTTTTTCTGCGCGCAGTGTGTTTTTGCAAAAATCCCTCTAGTTTAACTGCCTCATTAGCGAAGTGGTCCTGAGCGTGACTGCTACGCTAGAGGTCCTGGGTTCAATTCCCAGGTCGAGCAGTGTTATTGGGTTATTCTATGAAATTCCCAGTAGCAGCTCGGAGTTAGGAATTTGTGCCCGGTTAGTGGCAATAGGCTCGCCCCCTATTACATGGGACCTAAACATACCGGCGAACTGTGGGTGTACCTAAGTACACCTCTGCCTAACCCTTCGGGGAATACAGGCGTATGGTATGTTATTTCAAGACATAAGTAACCTAGAAATTGGAGTCTGAAGCTACTATTTGCTACTAACATTTTATTTACAAGATATGAAATAGGTTATTCAAAAGATTTATGAATTAATCCTTTTGAAAACCTACTTCATATTAATCCTCTTGAATTAAGAAAATATAAGAATATTTTCTGGGAATTTGTGAGGGAAATTATTTTTTCGTTAATATTACAAGCTACAGAATTTGCGACGTGATGAGTTTTTTTCATAAAAATTCCGATAAGCCGCTGAATCTACTTCATAAAAGCTGAAAAACCGTAAACCGTAACGTTTTATTTCGAGCATACCTATACGACCTTCTTATTGGTTTTATGCATCATGATTTTTGATGAACTGCCTCATTAGCCTAGTGGAGTTTGGAATTTGTGCCCGGTTAATGGCAGACGGCTCGCCCCCTATTACATGAGACCTACACATACCGGCGAACTGTGTGTGTACATAAGTACGCATCTGCCTAACCCTTCGGGGAATACAGGCGTGATGGTATGTTATGTGATCATGTTTTTTTTAATATAACGATAACTCCCCTTTACCGTGGAAGAGCCATGATTCGGCTCGAATGATGATACCACTGCCTCACAGAAAACGGGCGTGAAACAACATTTACGTTGTTCTCACTCACTCGGCGAAACATAACGTAAGGATTGTTACGGGTGGGTGTCCATGGGCGTTGGTAATCGCTTACCATCAGGTGATCCCTCTGGTCCTTTGCACGTCCATTCCATACATAACAACTTATCGCAAAATGAACCTAGATATTTATCTTAATGTTATAGTAATATGGTTACATGGACATCATAAATAAGTTTACCTAAGTAGTATTAATTTTTTTTTTCTTTATCGATAGCTTGTAAACTATCTGTGGAGGCTTGTCATCAGCAATTTGAATAATTGTGTCCAGCTCAATCGTCATCATTTGTTATTAGACTGTAAGCCTTCCTAATAATCTATCTATATACTGATATATAAAGCTGAAGAGTTTGTTTGTTTGTTTACTTGAACGCGCTAATCTCAGGAACTACTGGTCCGATTTGAAAAATTATTTCAGTGTTAGATAGCCCATTTATTGAGGAAGGCAATAGGCTATATATCATCACGCTACGCGGAAGAAATCGCGGGCAGAAGCTAGTAAATAAATAAAATAGACGACAATTGACATAGAAATGTCTCAGTCTAATGTTCGATAGCAGTGAGTTCTGGTAGAGCTGAGTTCATAGTAAAGTGGCGAAAACCTCAGAGCAGCCCTTTTGAATTTTTATCTTAAAAAGCACTAGGAACGAGTACCTATAGTGTCTAAGGGGTATTTAAATAAGATATTATTAATAAATGTAATTAACTGCCTCATTAGCCAAGTGGTCCTGAGCGCGACTGCTACGCTAGAGGTCCTGGGTTCGATTCCCAGGTCGAGCAAAGTGTTATTGGGTTTTTCTATGAAATACCCAGTAGCAGCTCGGAGTTAGGAATTTGTGCCCGGTTAATGGCAATAGGCTCGCCCCCTATTACATGGGACCTAAACATACCGGCGAACTGTGGGTGTACATTAGTACGCCTCTGCCTAACCCTTCGGGGAATACAGGCGTGATGGTATGTTATGTTATGTAAGTTAAGTAGTTATGTTTTCCAAAAAAAACTATAAGTTCATTATATCCATTGTTTAGTACGCATAGTACAAGCTCTGCTTAGTTTGGGACTAGACGGTGAAGATGGTGACGATAATGATGATGACGCGGATGATGACGACGATGATGATGAAGACGACGACGATGATGATGGTGATGATTACGACGATGATGATGACGGCGATGGTGAAGATGATGATGATGACGCGGATGACAATGATGATGATGATGACGATGGTGAAGATGATGATGATGACGACGATGGTGATGATTACGACGATGATGATGATGATGACGATGACGATGTGAAGATGATGACGACGATAATGATGACGACGATATTTATGATGACGACGACTATGATAACGATAATGACGATGATGACGACGATGATGGGGATGATTACGACGATGAAGATGATGATGACGATGTGAAGATGATGATGATGATCACGATAATGATGACGATGATGATGACGACTATGGTGAAGATGATGACAATAATGATGATGACGCGGATGATGATGATGATGATGACGATGATGATGATGACGACGATGGGGATGATTACGACGATGAAGATGATGATTTCGATGTGAAGATGATGACGACGATAATGATGACGATGATGATGATGACGACGATATTGATAATAACGACGACGATGATAACTATAACGACGATGATGACGATGATGATAATAAATATGATTACGATAATGATGACAACGATGATGATGATGATAATGACCACGATGATGATGATAATGATGTTGACGACGGTGAAGATGATGATGATGATCACGATTATGATGACGATGATGATGATGATGATGATGATGATGACGATGATGACGACGACGATGGTGAAGATGATGACGATAATGTGGATGATCATGATGATGACGATGGTGATGCTTACTATGATAATAATGACGACGATGGTGAAGATGATGTCGATAATGATGATGACGCGGATGATGATGATGATTATGATGATGACGATGATCATGATGATGATGACGTTGATCAAGACGACGATGAAGCGGATGATGATGAAGACGATGATAAATATGATGAAATACTCTTGAATGTGAATTATTATGGACTAGACCCCGGCTACGCACGGATGGAGAAATTGTTAACCTATGTTAATCTGGAATAACGTAGCATCCAAATGGTGAAATAATTTTTGAAATCGTTACAAACATACATACAAACCTTTCCTCTTTATAATATTAGTATAGATGATTTTTATTAAGATTTATTTCAATTTACCACTTATTAAAAAAGGGTTTCCCTATACAACAAAAGTGTCCGGGTATTGCCCTTTTACTTTTTAAAAACCCCTACCGGACGACCCCCGGACGCCCTTCAAACTAGGACAAATCCGGGGAACCCGGACGGATGGCAGCCCCAGGTAAATCTACATCTTATAGGTCTGTAAACATTATAATCTACGTCATGTTTTCTGAATATTGTGACGTGTGTATTTCTATAAACATACACAAACCAGCCTAAAAAAATATCTGTACTCAATTCAATATTTGCTCCGCGTGGCTAAAAAATAACAAAGCGTACGCACATTGAATGTTTTCTTTAACAATACACAATGTACTCTTTACTGAACTGTTAAAATTCGTAGAGAGGAAACCGGGACAAGTCAGACAAGTATCCACACAAAAACAGGGGCTAAACCAGCCAGTTCTGCCGCTTTTAACCGTATGGTTTACATTACAAAATTGGCTCTATTGCACAGAAAACGTCTAAGCATTTTAAGTGTTTGAACACTAAAATCCCGAAGTGACAAACAGTAGATACCTACCTAATATAAGTTAAGGCTGTCTAAGAACCATCACGCACATTCTGCCATCGGAATAACTAATTTAAAGAGGTACCTACCCAATCCAGCATAAAAAAATTCGTACAGAGGAAACCGGGACAAGTCAGACAAGTATCCACACAAAAACAGGGGCTAAACCAGCCAGTTCTGCCGCTTTTAACCATATTATGGTTTACATTACAAAATTGGCTCTATTGCACAGAAAACGTCTAAGCATTTTAAGTGTTTGAACACTAAAATCCCGAAGTGACAAACAGTAGATACCTACCTAATATGTTAAGGCTGTCCAAGAACCATCACGCACATTCTGCCATCGGAATAACTATTTTAAAGAAGTACCTACCCAATCCAGCATAATACTAAGGCCCCACTTATCCTTTACCAGGAATACATAAACGTCAAGAGCGCCTCCAACGTTCCATTTAATAAGTAAACTATTTATAAGAACTTATAACTTCAATTTATGGATGCGATGCGTAGTTTAGATCCTTATTGAATATATAATTTTATATACCTAATTTAAATTAAAGTTGGAAAGTTTTTTAAATATTAGTATTCAAAACTTAAAACGATAAGATATAAATAATGTTGTCAAGATAGTGTCCAGATGGTTAAAAAAAAGTTCAAATCGTTTTGATGTCTTCTTTTTGCGTAGGTAGGGGACACCCAGAAAGTTTTGAGAAACTAAAAAACTAACTTCTATGAAAAAAATATTTTTATTAAATCTTTTCAAAGAACTCTCCACCAGCCTCTATACAAAGTTTCATGCGTCTGAACCAATTTTCAAAAAATAATTTCCAGTCCTCCGCAGACACCTCTTCCACGGCCTTCTCAAACGCTGCTAGCGGGTCGTCCGGCGATGAAAACTGTATCCCTTTGAGCTGATTATTAAATTTAGGGAATAAAAAGAAGTCACACGGATCCAAATCAGGACTATAAGGAGGGTGTCCCAAGACTGACCTCCAAACCGGTCAGAGTCTTGGGACACCCTCCTTACAGTCCAGGAAGTCCCTCGTTTTGATCGCAGAGTGCGCGGGCGCGTTGTCGTGGTGAAGAAGGACCCCTCGGAGCCCGGTGATCGGTCGCTTGTTGCTCATTGATTGCATTTTGTGCTATACCATTCGGCGTTGATGCTGCTTTGGTCTAGAAGTGGAATTTAAATTAGGTACCCCATTAAAGTGAAGAAACTAGCAATCAAAATTTTTCCCACGCTCCTCGATCGCTTCACTTTCGTAGGCGTTGGTTCATTTTGAAACAGCCAAACTGTCGACTGACGCTTTGTTTCTGGATCGTATTGATAAATCCAGGATTCGTCACCAGTCACAATGTCGTAAACGCGCCGTGACGAGCCTGCATCAAATTTTTGTATCCACACGGGCCTGCTTCTGAGCTTCGGTGAGGTTGTGTGGTACCCAGCGGGAAACTATCCTCCTTACGCGAAGGTGCTCGTGCTAAATCTTGTGAACACTTCCTGAACGAATCAGCAGAGTATGCTGAATCTCTTCGTACGTAATTCGTCTGTTTTCTTGAATTAATTTTTTTACTGCCAACACACTTTCTTCGGTGACAGCCGTCGAAGGACGACCACCCCTTTGTTCATCCGCCAAAGTAACACGACCGCATTTGAACTCGCTATACCAGCGGCAGATAGTTGCCTTTGAAGGTCCTTCATCCATAAAAGCAATTCGAAGTCGATCAAATGACTCATCAGGTTTTAAGCCACATTTGAAATCATAAAATATCATTGCACGAACATGTTCTCGATGCAGATCCATTTTTTTATGAGACAAGAAAATTTGAATTGGCTCTCAAAAAAATGCGGATGGAAATTTGAAAATCGAACAGTGGTATTTTTACTTTTAAATAATCGAAGTTTTCAAAATAATTGCAAGTTGCTAGTCTTATACATATAAAAAAAAATTGTCGCAAAACTTTCTGAGTGGCCTGGTATGTACCTATCTAGTACCTACTGCCACTATTAAAGATGCATCGCAATATCACACAATTTATTATAAACAGAAAATCCGTGAACATCTTCCGTGTCTGGCCATGCTTCCAGAGATACATCCTGGATACGCCCTTGGCCGCCAGGCTACAAAAGCGTCGATAATAATAAAATAAACGTTGGATATTCAACTATCCTACCTTAGTGAAACATTCCCGACCCCGGGGATACTACGAAATTAAGCTTTCTATTCACTATAAGACAAATTTCCCGCAACACTTGTCACTACTACCTACTAGAGATTCCGGCCAAAGACGTCTGTTAATATAATTAGTAGGTACTATCATAATTACGTAAGTTGTGTTTTACTAACAAATGGAATGGAATAATATTTCTGAAATAAATAATAAATAAAAAAATATAAGTCTGAATTCATCACATGACTTGGTCTTTGTGCTCGAGTTGAGGGATAAAAAATTACGAATATACGCGGCTAGTATTACTCCAATGATAGCCAAGTGATATGACTATTGGACTGCCAAGTCAAAGGTCTCGAGTTCAAATCAAAGGCACGCACCCGGCACCTCTGACGTTTCGAAGATATTATGTGAGTAGGTAGGTATTAAAAGTTAAATTATCATTCTCAGGACACCCGTGCCCAGTAGTGGGCATATTATAGTGGGTTGATTATGTTATGTAGGTAGTATTACTGCAGGTAGGTAATACAATCGACTGAATGATGTATGAACGTAGGTAATATGACGCATGTCATAGTAAATATCGCGTACTTCTCCGGCTATCTAGCGACACGTGCTGGAGTTTCCCCCCTAGTGAATACGAAGCTTTACTATTCTACGCAACAACACGACGGAACACAACGTGGGATTCTTCCAACAGAATGCCGCCGTCTTGTTTTCTTATCAAACCCCACAGGTGGAGGCCATTAGACGAAAAATCTCTATGTAATAAAAACAAAGCCTTTTTATTGAAAATATACGTGCGTGACTCCCAGGTATTTTCCGTTGGAACTGGGATATTATTTCGTTGTTATTGAAATGTTTTTAGTATTAAGAATTCAGTGCGGAGCGAAAATCTGTTTTTTTAATTATTCTCAGTCCGCTAACGTTTCGGTCCATTTGTGGGGAATTGCTATAAACAGCCTCGCCACAATTAGAACCGGATAGGTAGGTACTTATATATTATCTAAATAGATATAGGTAATATTATTAGACCTCGGTACGTTTTATGTTAAATTTGAACCGTTAGGTACGTTGCCTATTTTCATAATTAGGTATCTAATAGAGTCTCGGAGCGGCAAGATAAGTGATGTAGGTGCCTAAATTAATCTTTCCGAATGAGCCCTGGACATAACAAAGCAATACTTAACCATTTCTTTTACCGGTTTATTTCGGTATTATATCACCAATGCCTTGTCAACCGCGACGTAGATACGTGTAACACGATTACCTCAGATCTGCTCAGCGTCCGTCCCTCAATGCATTTGCTACCACCTGAAACTAGTACCTACTAATAACAAATTGGATTTGTAACTGACATTCTGTGTACTACGACCAGGTTAGAAAAACCAATAGGTGGTTCTGTGTGGGGTTAGAAAAAGTTTTCAACATTCAGATAGGCATTCAACCCGTAGGAGCTAAGTCTCGGCAATGCATCTCCTCTCCTCTCCTCATCTTGCAGATGCCTCTAGATTAACTAGGTAGTTAGGTACCAAAGCACATCGCTTTATAGATACCTAGGTATAATGTTTTTTTTAATTCATTATTGTTTTATGTGATGTGGGGCAAACGAGCAGTCCGATCGCCTCATGGTAAGCGATTACCTCCACCCATGGACACCGGAAGAGACTCAAGTGCTTTGCCGGCCTTTTAAAAGGGTTTTGGCCTCCAGTACCCTCGCTCACTCGGCGAAACACAATACAACAGTGTTTTATTACTCCTTGTAACAAAAAATAGTTATTACGCAGTTTATCTAGTAAAGTGCCATGTCACCACAATTCCATTTCCAATAGGGAGATGGTGAGGAAGGGTTCTAGTACTTAGTCAGACTACTCGCGGTGGAAGGTCTTGAGGAATAAATTTTCATATCGGGGGGGGGGACTTCGGAAGAAAGATAGTACCTACCTAACTAGGTATCAACCAATGCAGCTTTACATACCGTAGGTTTAGGTACGTTTTAGACTCCATTTAGGTATCTTGGTTGCTTCATAGCAAGTGTCCTCCGTCCATATCTTGTTTTAAAAATGTTTAATTTACGTACTTGCCTAATTTATTTTTATTATATTATGTACCTATTTAAATTTTAGTAGCAATAGCCGCCGATTTCCGTAGCTTGCTCTTATTGACTTCAAAGTTCCACTATTCATGTAGCTATTTGCCTGAATTTAAATTTGAAAACTTTGGTGTCTGCCGGTGGGCGGTGGAAACTTGCACCAATTTCCTGTCATGATACCAATTTCCCGTTGCCGTCGTCCGGACTGATTTCATTCCAACGGCTGACTTTGTTCAACATTGTTATCGATACCTACGCTCGACACGATTTTTCGATTAGTTCCAGTTTGAAGTGATGGCTTGTGAAGATCAACAATCCTAAAGATTGTACCGGGTTATTAAAAACTTCGTCTGCGTAGACTTCAGATAAAAAGTAGCCCAAGTGTTATTCCAGACTATAATCTATCTCTGTGCCAAATTTTATCCAGATCCGGTCAGCCGTTCTGGCGTGAAAGAGTAACAAACATCTATCCTCACAAACTTTTGCATTTATAATATTACCTAGTAGGATAGTAGGTAGGATGTTTGTGACGTAGGTAGTTACAAAGCCTAATTCTTTTCCATTGGCCACTCTGGGTACGTGACCAAAGGCACGGCCGTCTAATTCCTAGTCCTTCTGCCTGCTCTATGGTAGCATAGAGACAGCGTAGTTAGACTTATAAACAGAAACGTAGGTATTTTTAGGTACATAACATTAGTAGGTATCATGAGATTTATCTGCCCAAAAACTTGAAAAATTTATACGGCTATGAATCGTCTACTCGAGTAAAAATCAATTAATTGGCAGCTGGCAATTCTGACTCAAGTAATCAAGACTAGAAAATAAATAGCCTTGAGAAGCAACGGCGATGTTTTTAATTATAAGATCCCCTCAGGCGGGCTCCCCTACAAAAATGTTTGCGTTGTATTGTTCCCTTATAATATTACCTACCTATGAGGTTTAACCAGCTCAGTAGGCGCGAAGGATGCCGGAAGTGGGTTCCCATGTAAAATTATTCAATTTGTTTTGGAACGAGGGCTGTTGCGACCTACATTGGCCAGTTATTTATTAAATTGAACGGCAAAGTTTGCGGGGCAAATGGCGTCGTTATCCTTGTTTATGTATCGATGCTCGTCAGGATTCGTTATTATTTGCAGTTTTACTTCGTCAAAATAGTACGTAGGTTTGTATAAGTCTTAATTAATAACATTATTATGGTTATGCTGAGGCGTACCTACTTATGTACCTACCATTGTACACCCACAGTTCACGTTTCAGTTACAAACTGCCGAGCAAATCGCAGGTTGCCAACTATTCACGATTTATGCGAATATCGCACGGGACGCCCGTGATCCCCAAAGACCCCAAAGGCTGGCAGAAAATATTTGTAGCCAAAGCGTTTAGGAACACACACATTTTTATATTAACTAGGTAAGTAAGTACCTACATTAATATATTCCGTCCCAAAATATTCGAGCAAAGATCACGTCATATTTGTCAAACCTAATCATATCGCCGCCGACCGCTTGATAACATTTGCGTTGGTATTCATGGTAACATTATCCAGTCGGCGCGCGGCACGGGTAATAATTTAATTAATTTGGGGTCAATCGATCAAAGAAATTCGGAAAATCATTTTTTATTTTATACACCGTCTAAATAGAACTCGAACATCAATTATCTACTTATAAAGATTGAATGAGTTACATATGTAAAGAAATAATATATACCTAGGTTTAAGATACTCGTATGTAAGAGAGTACTTACATACCTTCAGCAATATCATATTTTTTGTATTAGTAGGTAACTATGTACGTTTGATATGTTACCTACGCATTTTACTTGTGCGAGTATTTTTATGGGCAGGACTGATCAAATTATTATCTCATTAAATATATTGTACACAAGTAAACTCAACAAGTTACGCCTACACTTGTGTACTTAGCAGATATTTTCACAATCGCAACTCATTGTTATGTAGGTACTCTTTTTTGCAGGATCAGCCAGATGGGTCCACATCGCCACGCGCTGATGACAAGTCTAGGGGCCATTCTCCCGCCCCAAGTGAAGGTAGGTAATGTGTCTACCACCACATATTATCATCAACTTGCAAGGATACGCTAAAGAGACTTTACACACCACCAGGTATTTCCGTCATGTAATGACACCAATCACCATCGAGTTTTTCTTTGATATCACGATGTTTTTCCTTCAACCCTATGCTACTTAGTACACACAGGATATAAATATAAGTCAAAAGTGCATGCCTTGGATTCTAAGTCTGTCAAATATCACTATGCTATCTCTGCATCCATTTTTTAGTCCGCTCAGTCATTACAAGCCGTGTTGGAGGACATGTAAAAACCATACTTTGTACATAATTAGTTCGTAATAAATAGGTAGGTACTTACTTTGATCTTTACAAATATCTTAGCATCGCAGTCTACGCGCTGGCAATCTAACGACTATGGATTCTGCTACTCCGTGACAATTCATGCTAGGGGACTTGTAAAAACCATACTATGTAGTATGTACATTAATTCGCAATAAATAGGTACTTACTTAGAACTAGGCACTAGGCTCGCCCCCTGTTACATGGGACCTAATATACTGGCGAACTGTGGGTGTACATTAGTACGCATCTGCCTTACCCTTCGGGGAATACAGGCGTGATGGTATGTTATATTTTATGTTAGGTACTTAGAACTTTACAAATATCTTAGCATCGCAGTCTTATTGCTGCCAACCTATTGACTTTATTGTATGTAACCACGAAAATAGCTAATTACTTAAGTAGCTATGTTTTGTTAAAACTTTTCCAGTCGTGGAGCACGGCAGTGAAAGATGATGGTCGGCCAGCACTCTCCTCGACCGGCTTGCGCAGCGGGGCTTCGCAGCAGACACGCGGCTCGCACTGCCACCCACAGGTACGTTCTGATAATTACGCACGGCTACACACCTGGCTATACAATTCTAGTATAAGCTTACCGTACATACACAATGAGATGTCAGTTTATACTAGGAATTTAAAGCATTACAACATACATATCTGTGTGTAACCGTGTAAATTATTAGAGTAACAGATGGAAGGTGCCACTTGTTGTCGAATACGATTTGCTGTCGTAGCATCCACTGTCAAACACAGAGTATCTATGACAATACATTAATTACCTACGCTTCGGGTGTTGCCGGCGGCACATGATTTGTAGTTTCATCATTATCATAAAAAAAATAGCTGTTAACCGCGACTTCATCCGGGTGGCATTAAAAAAAAAGTTGCCTAAGTTACTCCTTGTTACATCAGCTATCTGCCAGTGAAAGTCCCGTCAAAATACGTCCAGCCATTTCAGAGATTAGCCGGAACAAACAGACAAGACAAAAAATGATGTTTTGGTATATGTAAGAAAAGTTTAAAAAGAAAGAAAGAAAAGTATTTTATTTTATACCAGGAAGGCACACACATTTTGAAGACAGTGTACTATGTCTAAGTAAATATCATAACAGGAGTAGTGTGCGTCACATCCATAGTATAAAATAAGGTCGTCATTCAGCTTGAAGCTGGAGGTGCATAAGCTCCTGACAGCGCTGATTTTCAATGACAACCTTTTATTGACCTTCAACGTATGCTCGGCGGGGAATGATTTGACATAAAATAAAATAAAATAAAACAATATAATATACTAATATACCTAAAATATAATGACAATATGAAAAATACAATAAACACAATATTTATAATCTGTGGAGTGTAGCGGGGACGACGCTTCAGTACCGTGTATACATCCAAACGCACTTAGTAAAAAGCTTATTTTAATATTACAAACAGACGCTCCAATTGTATTTATTTGTATAGAAGATAAAAATAAACCCGGGATTGAGTGAAGTATTTTTCCTTGGTCAAATTCTAAATCTACGCAGGGAATAAATACATACTACACTTCCAGGCTGCGCCCGCTACCGTGAGTTATGCTACCGCGCCGCGCACGCGCACCTGCCTGAGGATGCGGAGCCGAGACCCTGCGACTGCGCTAACTGCAGCGCGCGGCGCCACTCGGCCAATGCACCATGAAACGCGGCCCTCGTGGCCCTGGCCACCACTGCCGCGCTCACTCGCCCCATACCCGCGCTGCCGAGTGAACTCACGCGCAGGAAATGACGGGCTCAATTTTATGGACATTATTTTAATGTCTTGCGATTTTAAATTGTTTAAATGTTTTTGAAATTTTTAAATATAAATATACCCACGCTGTTACTACAGTCCTTGGTGTAAAAAATGAACAAAGCTCCCTCTAGTGCCAAATCTTCAGGCCCCAGTCATGTCGAAGAAGACGGCGGGCCCCGGTATGTTTTGAAGGCTGCTTATACCTGGATCATTTAGTTTTTGATATTGTCGTCTAAAATTTCGATTTAAACCAAAAAATGTTTTTCAATTGTGTGTGGATGTTTTGTTGTGTGTAACCAAAGCTTTTCCAAAATGTTAATACAAATATACTGCAATAACAAAAACGGCCTATGTTGAAGAAATAAAATTTATAAGTGTTCTGTTATATTCCTAAATGTTAGAATTTGGATTCGTGGCCTTTATCTACGAAGAAGGAACCAACTAGTCAATTCCAACTAAGCGTGTAGATTCACCTGTTGTAAATATTCGCTTCAGTCCTAGTGCCTTACCCGACCCGCTTATCAATTTCAAAGTCATTATCCAAAATATTTAAGCACTGTATGGAATTCATTCAATGTAGGATTATATTCCTCAGATTTTGAAATTATGCACATCCAAAATCGCTTTTGTAATTAAGGAAAAAAACGCACTGCGAACGTTAGTGTTAAATTCAAATATGAATCATAATCATTATTATAAATGTATCTGTCCATTGCTGATAAGATTAAATTATCCTAGCGTAAGCTTTGTAATAAAATAATGTGGAAATTAAATTTACACAATTTATTTAGACGATTCTCTACATAAGAATTTCCGTAACACTAATTTATTATAAAGAACACGTTTAATATAAAAATCTAAGCCAAAATATTACTTAGGTGTAATGTGTATGTGGCTATCATTATCTCTATGGTCCAGAGTATTGAACTGCTAACTATAATTATAATTCAGGTGTGCTAAAGTATCATGACCTCTTAATTTTAGAGCCTAATATTAATATTAGATATATCTAGATGTAATTTCTATATTAAAATCATCTGACCTAATGTAACCTGTCCATCGGTTTAACTAAACGATTTATAATAATTATAATAATGTACATTAAACTCTATTTTATATTACATCGTTAAAAATTATAAACATTAATTTTAATTACATACATTTTTAACTTCTGATCTATTTTCGATTGTACTTACCCGATGTCATTAAATTTTAATCGTACATTATTTAAATATTATTAACAAGGCCTACCTACTCGAGTTATAAAATGTAATTTAAAATGATTCAAAAATAAAAAAATAAGATTATTATAAAAATCGTACCGTCTATTAATTTATATATGTACCTGTATTATGAAGAAATTACAGCTAAACAGTAACAGTAGGAGGTTATCTAGACAGTCTTGTCAGTGAATTTAAATAAAACTTAGCATAATCAGTATTTTTATTAAGGTTAAACAAAAATACACGTTCCAAGAGACAATATTAACAAACGCAACTGTTGTAGAGGCCGAACGGCGCAAGTTTATGAAATTTTTCGAACTTAGTCACTTCAAATTCATCTCTTTCATTAAAAACATGCAATCAAGTCCTATTACATTTGACATACTCGGGGGAAATTTTCAAATTGTGTCATAAATGCCTCTTATTATTAACTATATTATATCTATTTTAAGAACATGATTTCTTTGAAGTCACAGTAATTTATAACCATGTTGTATGGTTGGCTATCCTATTTAAAATCTACAAGTAAATATTAGAAAAATACGTCAATTTATTTTAGTTTTTAACGAAGAGGAAATCCAGCTCGTTCGGATATCGCCCGCGGTGGTATACAATGATGCATGTGATGCAACATGAGTAAATGTAGTCCATCACAGGATATTCATTTTAAAATAAAGTGATGACTTTACTAAGTCACTATTTTACAGTGGTTGTAAATACATCAATTTAACTATAATCTTAAAGATAGGTAGTAGATAAGAATCAATTCCCAACTCGGGACACGAAAACTTTGAACTAAATACAAGTTACATTGATAGGTGTATTAGAGAGGTGCGATAGGATATACTCGTAATATTTGAGTGCCCGTAATAGGCAAGGCTTAGAGCCAAACAACGAAATAGGAACAAACTCTTACAAGATCAGAATTTGGGAACTATTGATGTGTAAACATAAAATTGCTCCAAACTCTGAGAATGATATTACAACTGAGAATTTTCAGTTAATAAAAGCTCACTGGATCGATACGTCCAATCAGTCCACACTACACAAATATATCCAAAAGAAAAAACTAATCTACTAACTTAATAATTCGGAAAACGTTCCACAAGGGACGCCTCTTATTAATTTCATATTATCTAGTTATCGTCAAGTCGATGACGTCTGACACGCGTTAAGCTCTAGTAAGTAGTATGTCCAAAATTATAAGTCAAAGAATTGATAAGTCAAAAGTAAATTTCATCAAAAACTAAATCAATCAAGTAACAGGCGTTCCTCATAGACCTTTTCCAATAAAAACAATTTACAAACTCAATGATTGCGTTCGTAGAAAAAGAGATAATATTTTACAAGTAAAATGTACGACAATGTTTGTTAATAAACGGAGTCTCGCACGAGGTGGTTTGTTATCCTAATTTGTATAAGTAATACATAAACTTATAAACTTTATACGATAATAAAGCTGCTGACTTAGTTATTATTTATGTTCAAAGTGTATAAGAGAGTTAAAATTAAATCAGTCCGCACTATCTTAACGACATCTAGTGGCGGTCTATAACTGGTGCACTTACAAAATAAATTGTAATAATCTACATATGCGAGAAAAATAACTTTCTAAACCTTAGAATAAGATATTACTATAGTACCGGAATGCAAGTTAAAAAAAAACCCTCGTAGACTAACAAACATTGACAGGAATAATAGAGTTACCAGGCTCTCATGAGTCGCGAGTAGTACGCAACTCACTCACTAACGCCGATAGGGATGGTAGGATGATGCGGAGGCAGTGCCGCCCGACGATGAGCCATGGTAGCTGCGCTTTGATGACCTCTGGTAACCGTCGCCGGAACCGCCGGTGTATTCATAGTCATCACCTGCTATTGAAAACGCAACGTTAATATACAATCAAAAGAAACTACTTCATAGCAACATTTTTCAAGCAATTTATTTTGAAAGATACTTTTTATTTTAATTGAATATAGAAAAAGATAATAAAAATGAAACTTACCGCACCACGCACCACATTCCACACACCAGGGGTTGAGTAAGATCATTCAACTTAGGTTTAGGACAAAAAGGTTTTATTGTGATCAAGACTATTTATTTATTTTTAATTACTACGGTAGTACGGTAGACTAATATTGGTCAATTTAAGAATTATTCATGAACCTAAAAGGAAGATCACAACTCACAACCTATGTATCCTATGGCCTATATAGTCTACTGTATGGTAATTTCAGATGCCTCCAAATATCAATTCTAATTCTTTTGTGTCAATTTAACTAATAAACAATATTAATGAAACCCTTAATAATATCTGCACTTCTCAATATTCAAGTACTAGGACTACATGAGTGGTAGATATTCACGGGATAGGAAAGGAAAAACCTGAGACAGAAGCAGATATGTCGGACACATTGCAAAAGGACGGCTGTGGAGACACCATGCCTCCGCAATACATCATAGGGACCTGTTGAATATTCCTTTTTGTACTTAATTATCCTATTTTTTATATAAGACTGTTTTGTGAAGATGGAAACTATGTGTATGGTTTGTCGTCAGAGCTCAATTAAACAAGTCACACGGCACACTTCACTGATCTAATTGCATACAGCGACGACTCAGCCTATTTAAAAACAATAATATGAAAAGTTGTTGATGTATAAATACAATGTACAAACTAATATTAAAAAGAATTTGGCTGGCTACTTGAATGTAATTAGCGGTATATAGTGAGCTTATACAATACGCCATCTAGCGGAACTGAATGGAACTGTGTTAACTGACAAATTTGTCTTTCATTAGATTCTACTGTTTTCTACGACACTGTACCGTCTCGATAAGCAATTTGTCAGAAGTGGCGTATGATTCGAATTTTATTTTTTATGCAGTAGACTAGGAAACTCTTTTTCTAGAAGCTTATTCGAATCTCCAATAGATAGATTAATCTGTAGTCAAATATTGTGTTACTTTATGCATGGTTGGCTAAAATCATTCAAAACAAAAAAAATGCATTAGATTTGACAGCAGTTCAACCATAATTATATGAGACCTGAATATCATTTCAGAAACTGGCCTTCAAAACAAATGCGAGCTATATAGAAGTGTTTTAGTCTGAGGGAGCCCTAAGTTCATGAGTTTACCTCAGGGCGTTATCCGGCCAAAACAAAATAAACCTTCGTTCTTTTAAAAATGGTATTTTTTTCTTTGGCTAAATAACGCACACTGCAACTACAACAGGGCTAACAGAGCGTGCCGCGGCATCATCGTGCCACAATCACAATCATGTCACAATCTAACCCGTCTTTTGGAACAAGATATATATATTTCATACATATTTTCACGCCTGTCTCCCATTGGGGTAGGCAGACTATAGATTTCCACTTGCTACGATCCTGGCACACTACTTTCGCTTCATCAACTCCTCATGCATTATCGTCGGTTTAGGGTGCTCTTAACCTCACCTTTTTTAAGAACGGCTGTAACTTGTTTGTGGTACGTTCGTCGAGGTCGGCCCCTTCCAGTTCTTCCATCCGTACTCATCATGTATACTAGTTTCGTCAATCTTCGTTCATCCATCCCCTCTACATGCCAAACTGCCTTAGCATACCTTTCTCAATCTTTGTTACTACACCTTCTTTCACACCACACCGCTCCCTTATCACGCTGTTTCTCACTCTATCTTTCAAAGTTACCCCACACATACTTCTCAACGCTCTCATCTCTACAGCATTTATGCTACTTTCATGTCTCTTCTGCCGTACCCAACTTTCAGTACCATACATTAGTGTCGGCGCCAACACACCCCCAATTACAGCCCGCCGTGCCTTTTCGGACACTTCGGCTTCGGCTATTCATGAAAGTGTGTGTAGCGCCCCATTCACTTGATTACCGGAACTCACTCTCCTTTCAATGTCACTCAGATGTTTACCATCCCTAGTGGGCATAGAAACCAGAATTATACAAACTCCTTTACTTGTTCCACTCTTAACGACATCTATCAAAATATTGCACACTCATAATTTCTTCCCTTTCAAAAACCATAACGTTAGTCTTACTTACATTCATTTCCACATCCCTTATTCTTGCGTATTAAAAGCGCCATCCATAATTGTTACCATCTCCTGTAACTCCTCCTCCGACGACGCAAGGATAACTCGATCATCGGCATAGAGGAGACGTTTGACAAGTAACTCATTTATTCTTAAACCACATTAACTGTCTTTCAAATACAAAAACAAGATGTGCAATGACAAAACTATTCCGTCAGAAGGATGTTAGCCCTGTAAGTAAAGCTCAATATTTATGAGTATGGTGTTCTAAATGGGTAATAAGTAAAGGCTATGGACCTGCGGAGGTGTTCCTATGGCGTCGGCCATCTGTGGGACGCTCACATACTTGGGACTGCCCGTGTTACTGCCCACACCGTCGCCCTCTGTCGTAAATAACTAGTCAGTTTATTTTATCCGAAAGAGATGTTAAGGATTATAAAATATCGGCCACATTTTTATCAAACTTTCTGCAATTTTAAGGCCGGCCTACATATTTAATACAGTTTTACGGCAACATTAATAATAAAAAATTTTGAAGTGAGATTTTCTTTATAAATTATTTGGTTGCCCGTGACGATCATATTTTACGTATACTTTCACGAAGCTAAGATACCTATTCTAAATGTTTATATTTTTATTTAGTATTCAACAAACCGTTTTAGTTCCTAAATAATGTAGTTTTATGATTAAAAAAATACTTTATTGCAAAAATTCGACGCCATGATTGCATTACAGAAGATAAATATAAATACAATAATAAATATAAAAGGATAGATAATAGCAAACAAATAATATATAAATACGAGTGTTGTTGTGCATAGGCTGTGTATCATATGTACATACTATAAATGTACACATATTATAACGACAATATAATTAATGGGAACGGCATTATTTCTTGGATTTGCTCGTGTTAGTCATTATAGCCATCCGTGTAAGACTATTATGGATTCTCAATGACGGTTATGTCACAATATAAAAACAAAAATTATGATAACTATTCACATTCTGACTGAAAGTAATTATAACAACGGGGTTAGGGGGGGAGTGTGATAGAACATTAAAAATGCCATTATATTTTGAAATTTTTGATTTCTTTTAATTATCTACGTTTTATAATGTCCTTAAAGTAGATATATATTTCATCATAAGATATCTCAAATATTTGCAGTGGTAGTATTAATATTTTATTAATCAACCAGTAGTAATTACTTAATCCATTAAGATAGAAGAAGCTTAATAATAGGAAACTACGACAAAAGTGTTTATTTCTTTCCATTACATTATAAACTACATACTTATGTTACCAGTTAAATCTAACACTAAATATATATACCCAAAATACCTAATATGAATAATGCATAATTTCTACTCCGAAAGACCTCAGTGTTATGTAGTGTGATAGCACTTATTACATCAATAAATCATCGCGTACAAGCTTCTCGTCTTACTTTAGTGTTTCGGTTAAAATTAATAATTAAAACCGTAATTAACTAATTATCATTAGGTAATCATCGTAAAAAAGAAACAATAAGGACGCACGTGTAAAGTCTATCATAATTTTCCTTTTTATCCGAACATAAAGTAAACTTATGTGGGAAGCGCGCGAGCCGGTCGCGGCCTACAGCTGACAGCTGACGGCTGACAGATGACAGCTGACAACTGACAGCGGCAACCCATAGCCACAGCGCGGCCGCGCCCGCTTGCGCGCGCCCCGCTAGGCTTCACCGACTATATCACCGCGTTAGGGCTAAGTATAGTAGTTACAAATTACAACATTACAACAAATCTAGATAATAGTCTTACAATTGTAACATGCTTAGTTTGTGGCTAGGTCGCGGTCGCCGCTTCCGATTAATTACATTTTAGGAAATTAATACAAGTGTGTATAAATACAGCTCCGTCCCATAATGGGCCGGTGTAAATTAAACTTATATAGGTACTGTTGTAAGTAAACATTACTTTTAATATTGTACATCAGTCGATAGTTCACCTAACAATTTTGTTTCTAATCGATCGAGAATTATGTACTTTTATTTACTATAAAGAAACTAATAGTTTAAAAAATAATCAACATCAATTTTTTTAATTAAAACAGAAATAAATAACAACTTGCCCTAGGTTTTATAATAATTAATGTTATAATTAACTGTAAAGCCCGTGAAATTTATTTTACTCGGGATCAATAATTACATTTATATTAAATTCTAGTATAAATATGAGGTTTTATATTTAATAATACCTGCATTGTTTTTAAAATAAGTTTCGAAAAGACTACAGTTAAGACGGACGTTGGTGTCGCCCTCTGATATACATTTAAATGCAAATGAATTAATTTTATAGGACGAGTAAACAGTGAACTTAAAACGAGTCGACTGCTAATCTAACGTTTAACACTAGGGGTCTTGTATAATTAGTCAATTACGATCATAAATTTATTAATGAATACTAGCGCGGCACAGCGGCGCGCCCGCCCGCGCCGCCGCGCCGCGCTCTGTGCCACTAACGTTACTTTATCATTATACCAAAATACACTTTTACACAAAACATTGTTTCCTTTATATACTACTGAATAAACATACACATATAAATCGCGTACACTATAATATAAAGTAATACAAACAAATAGTCGAAAGGTTAACTACGCAACAGTACTACAGTTAAGCCATGATTAAAATATTATTTCATAAACATTATTTTTAAGATACAGCTGCATATCTTATGTCGATATTACCGAGTGTAATATTAAAATGCAAAGGATGCACGTGTCGTCATTCTCGGATAATATGTAGGTACATGGCGTGTCGCGGAGGGCGTACCTACAGCAAGTGTACCGCGCGGTAGTGCCGAGCTAGTGGCGGGGAAGTGCCCCGTGGAGCCGCGGCAGGGCCGAGCTAGTGCCGCGGTAGAGGGCGTAGTACCGGAGTGCCGCGGTAGAGGGCGTAGTACCGGAGTGCCGCGGTAGAGGGCGTAGTACCGGAGTGCCGCGGTAGAGGGCGTAGTACCGGAGTGCCGCGGTAGAGCCGGGGCGCATGCGGCTAGCGCGTGTGAACACCACATTTGACAGACGAGCCTCTAACGAGTCTTATCGTATTTGTATTTTGCTAACTATTTTTAATTAATAAATTCATCCAATATTTAATGCTCTTCTCCTATATAATAATAATTAAAACCGATATAAATAGTCTCAATTGATTTTTTCACAATAATTTGCACTAAGTTTAATGTTGAGTAAATCTAAAATTTCTAATACATATTATACTTTATTTAAATAAATTATATTCTTTATGTTAATAAGAAGATTGCCACGTTGGTTCATTACAAACTAAGTTCTTAAATTGTTCCAAAGGTTTGTGAGTGCGGGGCCGAGCCCGTGTCTAACACCTTAGTGCTAAGCGTTATCACTGAAAGTAACATAACTATAAACCATCTATATATTCACTTAACTTTTTGTAAGGCATCGTTTCCTAATATTAAAACAGATGTGAACAATTTCGTTCGTATCATCGGTGGTTGTGTATTAAACCTACAGTAAGTATTATAACGTAATTCAAACAATGGAACATAATGATTGTTATGATGCGAACTGAACATGTGCGGGGGGATCGCGGAGCTGGGAGCTCGCGCGGCGGGTTAGTGCGAACAAATGCAACAAGTAAAAGCGACAAGAGACAGTGACACCGAAACGAACGAACTAACTATGTTGAACGATATAATTAACCAGGAATGAATAGAGACAAATTAACCTAACTAACATAGGAACGAAGAGTAAACGAAGCGGTACAAAGCGGTACATGTACACGTAACCTAATGGGCAGTCACGCACCGACGTCGATTAGTTTATATTATTTCATTATATTGTTATAAGGTACGAGTTTCACTTTCCTACATACTGATTGTTTCTCAGTCGAGTCTGTAATGTTATATATTATAAGAGCTATAAGAAATGTATGCGCGTTAACTATGAACATCACAATGTAAAAGGCTTCTTCACTATGTTTTACCGTTAAATTTGGGACAACGCACCCCTCGCCCCGAACCGCTAGTCACTTATAAAATTTGCTTATACACCACACAATATTCCTCAATAGATAAATTATACTTTACTTATGGAGCGATCTTAAATAACCCTATTCTAAACGATCAAATTATGCATTCAATGTAATCATCAACAATTCGTCTATTTAAAACATTTATTAACAAATCTTATCGAGCGCGGCGCGGCGCGGCGCGTTTCTATTATTTAAAATTAAAGAGACAACTCCCGACCGCGAGCGTCGGGCGTCGGGCAGTCTATCAGTAGGGCCGTAAACTCTAAGATAATTACAACAAAGAATGGTCGGACGCGGCGCGCGGGCGCGGGGCCGTGGGGCCGTGGGGCCGGCCGCCCGCGGCTGCCTCGCTGCCCCGCAATTAATTACTTAGCTTATCACTAAAATTTTAATCAGTCGATCGGTCAAACGATTGAGCGATATAGTACAGTAAAGGACTAACATTAAATTTAATCTAACAATGTTATTTTAAATTATAACTCACTTTGTAACGGGGCGGGGCGGCCGCGGGGCGGACGGCCGCGTCGGGTACATTATTATGATACGACTAACATACCGGCCGTAGCGGCCGTCGAAAGCTCTATATAGTTTTAAAAATATTTGGCAATCACATAAATTAAAACTTTAAAACTATGTGACGAGAGAATCGATTAAAATTATGCTTTACACACAAGTAAGTATATATATGTACAAATGTATGGGAGGGCGCGAGGGGTGCGGCCGCGTCGCGCTGCGGCGCATGCGTACCGAACTATATCCTAAATGCTTGAGCTTCTTTACTTAACACATACGACAATATCGTTTGCTCGTTTAACAATTTGGCAGGTAAATTTAATTCATTAAAGTATAATTCCATATAATAATAGTAGTATCAACTTAAAAGATGCGATAAAAAACTAAAATGCATATAAGAAAACAAATTAAAATTACGAATATTTATACAGAATTGTTCCCTTTTTAAAAACGGGAATAATTAAAATTATTAAAAATCACGTTCAGTCACTATTTTTTGTTTAATATTAACACATAATTATCTCATTATATGCCTACCGTTTTCCTAAGTCTAGTGTGTGGTAAATAACCAAAATTCTAACATTAATCATACATACCGATATATATACCAAATATTTATACAAGTTATTAGCTTAAGTTAAGTTCTTTTAGGTCATTTTCCCTAAATTGGCCTTGTTTAACAGTGTCTGTCAAATGTGCGTCACGCGAGCGAGCGGCGGCGAGCGGGCGGCCGTGCGCCTCGCCTCTACCGGACAATACAATACCAATACATGTACACGTACACGACAATATTAAAAGAAATCACTGTACGAAAATCCGACAAAAAATTATTAAAACTTCGAAATGTGTGAAGTAAAATAGATCTTCCACAAAAAACCCACATCCAAATAGAATATTAAAAGCGAAGTTAATTCAAAAAATTGTGTACACATGTTGTACACGCATGACAGCGTCGTTTAGCTTTAGAAGAGGGGTCGCGAAATCTTCTGGGCGAGTCATGTCAGAGCCGCGATATAAACCACCGAAATGTGGTCGGTGCCTTATCGAGTGTTCTAATATCATTCGTTCATTGAATAATAGCGTTCAGAGACGGACGAGTGCCAAAAAGTTGCGAAAAAGTGTGGGAGTACCTTATTAAAATTAGTAGACGAAATAGTAACACCTAATAGTTTTGAATGTTATCGTTAAACTATTTTATATTTTTATAATTAAAATTAACGCTTACTTACGCGTGTGGGTTTGTGTTAATGTAGTCTTCGGTGACTTTACCTATATGCCTTCGCAGGCTTTATTTAGTTAATAGCAATATTTTTAATTTATCAATTAAACTTTAGTCCGTTATTATAAGTATTAATCTGTTGCATTGTATTCATAATCTATTTTCACGTTTAGATTGTTGCGTTCCTTATATTGAAAAACACACAAAACTACGAATCTATGTTCTAATGGGAAGTTTAACAGAGGTATATTAAATCGTCACGTCAGTTTTCGGGGGTATACTTTAGCAAATCGGTTATTATATTAAATATCTCTTTAGTCGTTATTTGTTATATCAACTAAAATAGAATCGATAGATGGAGTCGATCGAATGTAACCGTTGAAAGGATGAGCAGCCGTTCGAGCACGCACTTGCATCGCTCAAATGCCATGCAAAACGGCTATTTTGAATGATCTTCATTCATTTGTCTCACAAGCGTCAAGGAACTATTGCTATTGGTACAAGTGCGTGCTGGAAGGCGTACCAACGACTGCATGGGCTTCTATCGCAGCGTACCAAATTACAGAACTCACTCTACCTACCTCTACGTACCTTTCAGAAAATAATCGTGTATAGCAACGTGTGAGCGATAAGACGTAGTAAACCACACTGCGGTCGTGTGCGTGCACGGAGCAGAACACTAATGGAGTGTTTTAATTTTTTTTACTCCGAAAATTACTACCCGATTATATGTGAAGGGTTGATTGGAGATGTTGTATGTGTGCGGCTCCGCGCGCGCATGTGTGCGCTTGTGTCAGTAGTTCCCTAGCGGTAGGTGAGTGTGTGTGTGTGTGTGTTTGTGTGTGTGTGTGTGTGTGTGTGTGTGTGTGAGAGAGAGAGTGAGTGTGTGTGTGTGTGTGTGAGAGAGTGTGTGTGTGTGAGAGAGTGAGTGAGAGTGAGTGTGTGAGAGTGAGTGAGAGTGAGTGTGTGAGAGTGAGTGTGTGAGAGTGAGTGAGCATGAGTGTGAGTGTGTGAGAGTGAGTGAGCATGAGTGTGTGTGTGTGTGTGTCAGTGGTTCCCTAGCAGTAGGCGAGTGTGTGTGTGTGTGTGTGTGTGTGTGTGTGTCGGTGGTTCCCTAGCGGTAGGCCTATGCGGCGGGCCACTCCTTGTTAAACTCGTTGGCGTTGAAGTGTTTGGGCGCGTGGTGCGGGTGGTGCACACCTGGCGGCTGCGCGGCGGGCGCCGGCGCGTGGTACTCGGCGGCGGCGGAGTACCGCGACGCGCCGCCGTACGACGAGCCCTACCGTACCACAACCACGACCACGTTAGCTGCGGCCCGCGCCCAGCCGAAGCCGACCGACCCTCCTACTGTCGCGACCTCTACTCTACGTGCTCTACTCGGTATTCAAATATAGCTTTCGAGCCTTAACTGAGCCGAGGCTTCGGCTTCGGCGCGTCCGTACACCGTCATGGAGCATATAATCAGGATCCTCGATTTCTATTTTTTTCATCAATAGTAGTACTATTATAAAAATTATTATTAGTAAAAAGATTTTGGGCCACTTTCGCTTATGCTCCATGACATTATTGTATAACATAATTTTGTAAATAATGTACTCTGGTTACATTTAACAGAATAGACGAACTCTCATCTCTGAACACTTAAAGTACAGCTCTTAATATTATTTTTATCGATAAAATTAACTATTAATGAACCTGTAACAATATAAGAAATTCCAAATTTTACTAATTTGTACTTTAAATGCCAATTTACAAGTGTTGAGATGAAACAAGGCGATTGAATCATCTCGCACGGCTACAAAATGCATTATATATATAATATATGAATATCGAACGGAACTAAGGGTAAGCTTATATCTAGTGCGGTGCGATGCCTTTATGATGAGCGCGCGTTATCGTCGCAACAACCGACCGTCCATAGTGAGAAATCCCCAGTGTTTCGCGACATTCCCTCATCCGATACCCGCCCTTATCTCTAATTGTCTTTCTGGAGGAGCCACTCTTGTGGGCCCTGATCGACCAACTGGAAAAGAAGAACAAGACAATAAAGTCCCACTCGCCACAATTCAACTGGATCTTTAGCAGGTATGTAAGTAGCGCAGCGCGTGAAGATGGACCGGGCGAAAGCGTGTGACTGTCCCCAAGGGCGAGATGAAAGTTTAGGCGAAAGGGAGGCGGGAGCGGACGGGAGGCGGGAAAGGGAACCGATGGAGGTCGGTGATGAGAGACCTTCAGCGAAACTCGATAACAACACTAATCTTCTTGATTTTTCACTATGGATAGCGGTGCGACTGTCAACTATGGCCGCGAGTGGTGGCCGTGTGTACAGCGCCGCGTCTATCATACTCTTTATGAACCGCAGCATAGCTCGTAAAATCAAAAAGACATCGCACATTAATCTAGCCACTGAAAACATGCAGATAAGTGGGCTTCGTCGTCGTCGCGTATGACATTATCGTGAAATAAACAAGCATTTCAAACACAGCACACGGATGCAAGGGTGGCAAACTAATGGCTCTATAATATCAACTCATGCTGCTTTTAGCCACGATTCCTTTGTTCGCGTTCGTGGAGCAATGTTTTCGCTGAATATCACTCGCTCACCAGTACGTTCGGTCATGTCCATTCATTCTCAAATCGCAAACAACTACTGCAAGTACAACCAAATTGAGTTATGCAGGAGTGAAGAGTTTCTTTCGAATACTTTCAAATGCGTCCAAACTTTATTGACTTTGTGTATTGATGTCATAAGGCCATTCATGCTGCCGAGCGCACCGTTACCACGCCACTAATACAAAGGTGGATGCAGGATACAAATCAAAGAGTAAAGCGCAGGAAATTGGAGTGTGGGTAGGAAGGATGCAAGCCCTGATGGTGGTGGAGGTGATGAGCAAAAAAAGTCTCGGTCAACTTGGCTGTACTTTTGTGTAACTCAATATCAATAAATTACGAACGACAAACATCAACACAAAACCATATCTTGGATGACATAATTTTACAAATTTAAATAACTGTTTTAGGAAAGTCTGGCTTTAGGAAAAGGTTGTCATCCAAAATATAATTTAAAACAAACATTGTTTGCGATTTTACTATTGGATGATGGAATGCAAAAAGGTTTAGTAGGCAAACGAAAAGTCATCCAATATCGTGTCCACACAATGCGGATAGTCGGCGACGCCACATGATATGCGGTGTCGTCACTCGCCGCTACATCTCAGTCGAGCGCGTATTTCACACGGCCCACTGACACAGCTCGCACTATTTGTCACGTAATTTTATTTAAAGCAATAATAAGCGAGGCTCGTCTAAACTAAATAAATATCTACTGAAGTTATGTCTGCTCGATCTCAAAAAAATAACAAAGTTTTTCTGCGTAAATTTAGGCTAATACTTTAAGGAAAAAGATTGAAAGTAGGTAAATATTGGTGCCCAAGTTATGTAATTCTTGATTGGGACATATTTTATGAACCTTCCATACAGGAAAAATTTATACCGTGGGGCAACTTTTTTTATATCTTCATGTATAATTTGAGATCTCTATGTTACTTTGTCAATTAATTTTATGACTTTTATAATTGACGAATATCTGAAGCGTTGGCGTACGAAGTGAAACTAGGAACAAGCCCGCATCAATGAACCTATGCACTAAATACGATGCTGTGTCAATGTGGGCCGCAAATATAGTATGTAGCAAAAGCATCAACTCGGTTGAAAAAAAACACATTTTTATATCAGGCTCCACATAATGCAAATAGTTTTAAAAGAAAGTACTTTCTTCACACTTCTCATGTTTTGTAAGTCTTAGATCCATAAAAATGTATTTCTTTACCTTCAAATGTCCACCCAAAATTGCAAAGTCGTGTTAAATAATAGCAGTTACCATACCATCACCGCAGCTTTAGCCTATAATGCTTCAATAGTTCATGCTAGGTAAAACGCAAAAGGCGAGAAATACGATAGCAAAAGATGTGTTTATAAAAACAATGGAACACTAGAAGATAATTTTATCTCCTAGGTATGTTTCTTGGAATACCAGGTCAATGACCGAGAGTTTCACTATTTAATTATAAATACATCTTTTATGTCATTTTATATAGGAAAGCCGAACCAGAACTGAAATAAGTGGAATCATATTTACACTACCGTCGAACACATCTTAGTACTGATATTTTGTTTACAACAATATACAGTATCTAGTTACATGTAGTTTATCTTATAAACCAGTATTATTCGGCTGTGATTCGGAATATATCAAAATAAATTTTCTCAAAGTAACAAAAGTAGGCTTAGCTGTGTAAATGAGATACTGACTTGCAGATTATATGATCAAGAATTTTAAAACATTTTTATATAAAATCTTTGAAAATATTATCGTACAAAATCGATTTCTTACCAATCATAAATGGAAACCAGTTAATTCGCCACGACCGGCTGACATCTAAAAATAACTCATGTATTCGTAGTTACCGGTTTTAACGGTACTCTCACCAGTATCGCAAGTACGTCAGTAGATCATTTTGTTTAACAATATTTTAACGGTCAGGCGAGTTAAGCGTGGTCGATATGACAATCAAAAGATATGTATATCGAAGATCGTAAAAGTTTTCCTCATTAAATCTTGATTTGTTTTAGATACTCAAATATAATTTGAAAGTAGAAAATTCTGGAACAATTTTTGATTGGAGCAATATCTGAGCACGCTGTCCCTCGGTATAACTAAGTGTAGTCAGGTCTATGTCTATGTAGTTGTCTATGTCTATGTAGTTATTCGGCGTGTTGTGTGAGGTATTGTTGCGCGTGTACCTGGTCCTGCTGGTAGGCGGGCGGGTACTGCTGGTACGTGGAGTAGTCGGCCGACGAGGACTTGGACAGCGCCGCCGACGACAGCGCGCCCGTGAGCGCCGGGCCGCCCGCGCCCGCGCCGCCCGCGCCGCCGCGCCCGTACATCTCGCCGCCCTCCGACAGCGGCACGTACGAACCTGCCACACACATACACACATACCATACCATCAGCTTATCCGTATTATATATACATTAAGTTATATGTAATTAGGTTTAACTGTGAATACTCCATACACTAATCTATTACCATTCAATACCAACTCCTACTGACTTCCATTGTGAAAAATCACTATGAATATCTAATAGCAAATTCGCCATTTATACGCACAAACGAACATTGATATAGGAAGTTCGAAATAAGAAAGAATAGTATCTTTAGTGGCCTACCACTGACTTCATTGTTAATTGATAATTAGCGCTGTTAAATTATCCATGTGTTTAATAATATGAATGCAGGGCTAATATATAAACAAAAAAGAGAGAAATAAATATGCCAAAAACCTATCATCATCCTGTGATATTAACTGTACCGCGCATTGGTAACATGAATCCGCTTTTGGCACCACGTAGGTTTATCCCCTAAAAAAATGTAATATAGCTGTGCTCTGACATTAAAACGCCAACACCTCAAGTCTACCCGTGACCTGCGCAAGGATTAGAATCGGGAATATCGAAATATTACAAATATGACGCGTAAAATAACCTAATAAATCAACTTGAAGCACATTAATTTCTAATAATACTTAAGAAAATATAAAGCTAACATAAACAAACAACATACAGATTTAATATGTTGCATTATAAAGAAGATACAAAAGTAACTGTAATTGCATGTTTGCCTGGTACTCTTTAAATTTGGCAGAGATAAATAGTAACATCGGGAAGGCCATAAGCTACCTCAGGGAAATAGTAAATATTCCTTCAAAAACAAGTGATACCGCAAATAGTAGCTAGTTTTATTTAAATGTATACAAGTTGTCGCAAACCTTGTAGACTGTCTTGTCCATGGGAACAGCAGTATATGCTAATTTGCGTATTAATGTCCCACAAACATCTGAACGTACCATCAGTAATATAGTCAGCTATGTTACTGATGGTACGTTCAGATGTTTGATGCTATTCATTATCCACATCCAGGCAGTGCCTTCAGAGGCACTGCCTGGATGTGGATAATGAATAGCTCAGTTTTTAAATGATTCTCTCTTATCAAAATTTTGAATCTTTCACTTTAAGAAATTGATATTGTGAGAAGTGGACATTTTGCATCCACTGGACATTTTGAGAGGTTGACATGAGCCGATATGAAGAAAGTGGTCCTCATGGGAAAAGTAAAAGAATGACACTGATAAGCAAATAAACAGTTTTACGAAAAGAGAGGAATCAATCCTAAAGATGATTGTAGTACTAACGAACGAGTTTTAAAGTTTCAACGGTATACAAAAAAAAAGGAAAATGGTTTTCCTTTATTACATACTAAGTCAAAGAGTTTATTTTGTTTAGTGGAAGATAATTATTATAATTTCAAAAAGTTGTAGAACAAGTTATGTATAAGTACATAAATATTGTTCTTTTTTAAGTCGCCAAGGTGAATAAATAACACTGCTTGATATCACTTAGGTGAAATGACGATACCAATAAGTTGCGTTAGTTGAATAATCCAATCATAACCCTCTTTTCGATTGGTAGGTATATGCTTTCTGAATATATTATCTTCGCAGCCTATACTTACATTCACTTACATTTATTTTGGTGTTACGTTTGTATGGGCAATTCAGCGTCCGCCGGTTCCTTAAGTACCCTTAAAATAAGTATTTACATAGACCTCAGAATCCCATATACAAACAATTTTTAGGCAATAGATTTCCAGTCTACAAATATCCGAATAACTTATAAATTACGTCTACTATAAGTACGAATTAAGCATTTTATAGAGATACCGATCACCCTGCAAGTCGACGGGACAGCGGATTTTATACCTTACTGTTGAGTAGCGACGGTCTATATCGGAACCCGAAGACTGGCACGACGCGCGATTTCAACTCTGAACGATTTCGCCTGTCAGTGTTAATATAAGATCAGCCTAAATAGCAGATCCGCTACTCACCGGAGCCGGTAGAGTTGGAGTTCTGCGGCATGTTCCAGTTGGTCCAACTGCCGCCGGCCGACGCGCCCGCCGGCGCAGAGCTGTAGTTAGCTGTACACACCAATAACATCAAATTAATCACCGCGTTCGGTTGCTGAGGGTGACTGCGGAGGATTGGGTGTCGAGCAAGTGAGAGCCCTACGCCTAATAGACTGTGATAGCCTTCAATCAACATGTTTTGTAGTATTTCTTTGGAAACATGTATATTTATTGTATTTTATAGATTGTCTTAGTTCTGGGCACAGTTAACATATTGAAATTGGGCATACCAGCCTCTATAGTTAGTGTTACATTATTGATGAGGGTATTTAATATTTCCTTCATTTTATCAAAAACCTCATCAATTGATTGATGTGAGAAAAAAATTGTTGCAAACCTTGTAGACTGTCTTGTCCACAGAAACAAGCAGTATATGCTGATTTGCTTGTCAATATCCCACAAACATCTGAACGTACCATCAGTAATATAGCTGAAGGCACTGCCTGGATGTGGATAGACTATTCTAGAAGCTATACTATCGCGTACTACTCGGGAATTTCACCTACCCTCCACTGGATATTAATTACTTGTTTTTTTTTAAGACATTATGTTAGAGGTGTGTACTGACCATAGCTGCCGTAGCTCTGCGCAGGCGGTTACGTGTACTTATGCCTAAATTCTTACTTCCGTATTCACAAATTTCAAATGTCAGCCTATCGCAGCCCATTGCTGGACATAGGCCTCTTTCGGTAAGAATAATCTTGTAGAATACACAAGTGAAAGTTGTTCTTGATTTCAGTTATTTTCCATTGGTGATGGTGCTCCACGTCGATGGTTTACACAAAAATGAAAAAATACCTAAATGTGTTATTTTTTTGACGAATCTCGGAACGTGTGTAGCCCTGAAAAGGTGGTTAAACTATCGGTAGCTAATTTCAATCTAACATGCAGGTGTCATGCAGAGGTTAACCTTAGGGGAAGTTGATCAGATGAAGTTCACGAGACAGTCCGCTGGCTTTGGGCGGGTCGGTACAGTTGATACCGCAGCTGGTCAGCTGGGGGCCGCTCGTGCTGTGTCGTGGAACAGTAAGTAGCGGTGAGTACGTACCGTAGCTGCCGTAGCCCTGCGCGGGCGGCTGCGTGTGCTGCGTGTAGTTGTTGGTGGCGGGCCAGGCCGGCGCGTGCGGCGGCGCCTGCGGGGCGGGCGGCGCGCCCCAGCCCTGGTAGTTGCCGGGGCCCGCGCCCGCGCCCGCCGCGCCGTACCCTGCGTACGACGTCTGCCCCGGGGACGTGCCCCAGCCTTGGTACCTGGACAACATACGTCATCTCGTTCACTTTAAGTTTGATACGTACGATTTATTTTTGTTAATATGTTATCTTGTTTCAATATTAATTTATGTCATTGGTTGTAATTAACCGTTTCAATGAACTATAAATAAAAAAGTAATAATGAGGAAAATGCTAGTCTGCCAGGCAAAATAATGAAATATCCACAAATGAGATACGACAATGACTTCTTACTCCGCAACCACATAAAATATTCAACGAAAAGTTTCGTTTAGTTAATATTAGAAAGAAGAGAACACAAGTTACACACATAGGGGTGTTACATAACCAGTTTTAAAACAAATTGTATTCTCACCCTTGCATGATGTTGGGACCGGCCATCGGCATGTTGATCGGCGGGCCGCCCATCTGACCGTTATGGCCCTGGATCATGTTGATGGGCGCAGCGGCCGGCGGCCCCCACTGGCCGGCCTGCTGCGCGTCGCCGGGGGCGCTGAGGGCCCCGCCGCCCATGCCACTGGCGCCCGACCCCAGCTTGCCCGAACCGTCGCGAGGCTCCGCGCGCTTAATCTCCACCTGCTTACGTCGTTTGGGTTAAAGAACACCTAGTTGTCAACGTACCAGTCATTGTTCTAATATTAAGAAACTAATTCTAAAGTAGAAAATCTAAACTAATAGCACTTTTATATACAAAAAATCAGAAACATACACTGGACAGCCTTTTTAATATTTTTGCGATCTGAAATCTGAAATGTATTTTACCTTCGTTGAAACAAAAAAAGAACAAATGCAAAAATGCATCTCAGGTATTATCTAATTACTGACACTATCTATGACTAAGCCGGATGTCATTGCATTTAGAATTTTAAAATATAATAAAAATAAGCATGTATTCTTACAAATATGTAGTATGTTTCCAAAATCTAACAGTCGTTCACCCGGAAATTATTAAAACATGCGTCATATGCATGGACACAATCATGTGTAACTATTAAAATGATGACACTTAAACGGATCTTACACGACTGTTGCTATGTCGCAACAATTCTATTTACCCTAACATATTTCAGAGAAAGACTAATCAATATGTAAGTATAACTTAACTGTAACGGAAAACCTTTAACGAAATATATAATGATAAAACATACAACAAGACAAGACTATATTATAGACTATACTGCTCCTGGACATAGAAAAATTGACTTGTTTCATACTTGTCTTGTTTTATTTATAATGATTAGTGTATAAGGTACCTACTGAGCGCACTTGCTCAAAAATTTTAAGTCATGTGCCATTATATGTCATGTCAAAGAGGTACAAGAAACGTAGCATCTGGCGCTAAATTTTCTCAGTAAATCTCAATGTAGTTTCACGATAGCTACACAAAAATATTTGGCAAACAACACACGTTTTCAAATCAGTTACAAAAATAGTTACATTACCTGTTTTCCGTTGAGATTGATGAAATGCTCCTGGGTGACCCTCTCAACGGAGATTTCGTCCTCGAACGACAGGAAACCGAAGCCTAAAACAACCAAATTTATATTCATATTTTGAAATGTAGAAAATGCACGAGAAAGCTGTTATTTGGGTAACCTTACAATATTCTTACATAATACGTCACTGATTTTGACCACCAATACACTGTTGTTGTTCCAAGTCCAAATCTATATCTATACTAATATATAAAGCTGAAGAGTTTGTTTGTTTGTTTGTTTGCTTGCTTGAACGCGCTAATATCAGAAACTACTGGTCCGATTTGAAAAAATCTTTCAGTGTTAGATAGCCCATTTATTGAGGAAGGCTATAGGCTATATATCATCACGCTACGCGGATGACGTCGCGGGCAGAAGCTAGTATTTTTATAAAAGCTTTTATAAGCGTTTATAAACGTTATAATTCTAGTTGCACGGTTCCAAAAGGTTGATCATATGGAATCCGACAAGACACTCCATGGACACTCTTTTAAAATAAATTATGTTACAATCTTCACTGTACAATATTGAGATAACAAGAAGTGTGGACGCAGAAGGCTGCCCAAGTGTGATAGAAGTCGTTATGTGGCCAAGTGTCAAAAGGGGCGAGACAATTGTCTTAGTCAAATGAAGCAGTATAAAATATCCTGCCTACAATATAACTAAAGTATTCAAAATCTTAAGTAATCATATCAAATCGATATCAATAAAACTAATAAAACGTCGATGTGTCGGGTTGGCTGCGCCGTCAACCCTCTGATCACCGATCAACCGGTCGCACGAATTACACAAGTTGTAAATTTGTTGAGCAGCCCCGAAGGGTGACACCTTTCACTGAGCAGTTGAAAACACGATCGAGGTCACATCATATCAATTGCGTTAACCCTAGCTCGTGTTACTGTTTGGAAAGCGAGCCGCTTTTTCTCTAGACGTTCGTAGCTTGTAATCTTTATTTCGCTCTAGTTGAACTATCTCTCCGATCTTTAGCTCCCAACAGTGCATTGTGAACGGTAAATGGATGAGACTAGCGGAATACAAAGGGTTTTATTTTTATGTAATTAGTCTCTTTTGAATGCTATTGCTAGACAAAGGCTTCCCCTAACTTCAGCATGATCATCTTCAGCTTGATGCTGTCCACAGCTGGAACAAGGCCTCTTCATGTATTTTTCAATACTTTCTGCCGACTATACTTTTTTATTTTATAACCTAACTCAAATCCTTTTGAAATTAAACAAATGTGATCAGTCAGAAATAAGGTATAAAGAGGTCGATAGCTCTTAAACAGAATTATTTTTCCTTTTAGATTTTATAGTTATGTCGCCGAAAACGTTGAAAATTACGTAAAATTTCCAGGTATTACATGAATAGTATACCTAAATTTTAAAAAACTAGAAACCAGTAGAAACTCCTGCGGTATCCGTTATTTCGAAAAAAAACACAGAAAGATAACATAGAGATTGTTACAAAGTGACCTGTCGCAAACCTTGTAGACTCTGTTGCCCATGGGAACAAAGAGTATATGCTAATTTGCGTGTCAATGTCCCACGAACGCTTGAACGCACCGCTAGTAGTTAGCACTAGCGGCGCTGCCTGGATGTGGATATTAAGATATAATATTTTACATAAATAACAAATAGAAACTCGTAGCTCTGTAATTCTGAGAAGAAAATTATGAATATTCGTTGTAATTATATTCAAGTTTTTAGAAAAGAAAACAGACTTCAAGCATTGTTGGGTGTATTTAAGAATTGTAAAAATTACACCAGCCAGCCATATTCATATAAAATCAACCCGGAAGTTGTCTTATTTATCACCTGAATGATCGAAATCGGTTTTTATACAAAAAGTCTTGCGCGAACGTACATAAAAACTGACAACTTGAGAGCCCTAAAAGACAGCAAATAAAATACACACATATTTGTAAACTTGGCTTAATAACGGTAAAATAGATTGTATCACAAAACTATTTTCTTATTGTCCTAATCTTTTGTTTACAAGAGAATATTTGTAAAATAATATTGGTAATAAGTTGCCATCTATGTAAACGCTTTCCCTCGTGAGGCCCTCAAAACTCATCTTGTCATTAAAATTTCTGGTCCGCCAAGTGTGAAAATGCGACTCCATAATATTAATAAAATTAACAGATTTGCATAATGTTGTTTACCGGCGTTATGCACGCAAGTCCCGCCTCGACAGCAAGCTGTGGTGAACAAGCAACACATAAAACTCTTCCATCCCAACTTTTAAATAAGAGCTAGAATCATATGATAATCTCACCTCTGGACTTCTTCTTCTCCTGGTCGTACATGATGACCACTTCCATGACCTTGCCGTAGCGACCGAAGAACACCCGCAAGTCAGTCTCGGTAACGTTGGATGGAAGCCCTCCGAGGAACACCTTCGGGTATCCACCACCACGTTTAGGCTTCTGAAGCGTGCGAGGATTGCACGGCTTCGGGTCGATAGTCCTGGTAAAAAAACAAGAATTTTAATATTCATAACCATTTGACTTGAAGTTATCAAAATGGCGGACTAGAGACGCCATTTTGAATATTATGTACCGTCAAAATTATTCCCGCTAACTGCTATAAAATGAAGCCAATTTAATGTACCTCATTATAATTAATTTAATTGCTTATAAATAAAAGCTATTTCTATGGCTACAAGAGTAATAATAAAGTTACAAGTCGTGTATTGTGTACGAATATGCTTTACACAATAAGTTTCGACAAAATTCTCGTTGTACGCAGTGAAAATTTCACCTTCAAAAACTTTTCCCATATATAACGCCCACATTTACATTTTCATAAAGGAACAAGTTTACATTATTTAAGATGTGTTAATATTTATTTTCCTTGTGATTTGTATGTGAATAAATGTGTTTAACCGTCAATTAATCAATAGACAACGCTTCCGTGTGTCAACCAACATGATAAGATAAGTCTCAACAACAATATGCTCCACCCTAATACTTAGTTTCTTATCCAATTTATAACAACTGCCAAATTATAATAGGTCTTGGGTAAGATACCCAGGTCGAGCTAAGGGTTATTTTGTTGTTCTATAAATTCTCAGCAGCAGCTCAGTTTGGATTTTGCCCAGTTCATGATAATAGGCTCGCCATAAGGGACTGAAAACATACTGTGAGTACTCGTAAATTTAGTATCTACAAAATGTCTAATCCTCTGGGGACTACAAGCGTGATGATATGCCGGTAGTTATGTAAAACACCTCTCACAAACTAATAATCACTATAGGATAGGTTTGTAAGTAGACAATGCTGGTGGTGACAATGACAATGACAGCCAAGAAAATCGTATGTTATAACAACCCTAGCCTGATAATGAGACTAACACTATTTTTATTAGAGGGGCGACGCAACGTAGTGAATACCTGTATTATCAACTAGCCATATCAATCCTTACAAGCTAGATCGCAATCAATTACACAATTACCTCTGCAGTTGCATTTAAAAAAATATTATCAGTATGAATTATGGGTATGTTCGTGTATTTTTAATGTATGTACAAATGTGGAAATGAAAATGTGGAATGCCCGTCCTGAAATCGTCTTCCCAGATATATAATATAATCTGAGTGTCTTTAAATCACGAGTATGATGGTTTCTTCTAGGCAAACGCGCTCCATTGTAGATCGAAGTGTCGACTTTCATCAAGCGAACTGGCGGTCAAGTGTAAGCCTGCCAATAACTAATATAATAAATGTAAAATTTTTAGACACAATAAATTCTACATACTTATATGTGTGATTCTACTATTATTCTGGAACGCATTTATAATAACTAGTCTTTTTTCGGAATACCATTCACAACGTTTGTTGACGAATACTGTTTCTTTTCTCCTGGCCTATAGTCAGTAAATTTTGCCGTGATAGACTGAAACAATGGTCAATCGGCTTCCATAATAAAAATAAAAGTACTGTCATTCCGGGTTAAGGCCACGTGACATCTACCTTACGACCTTCGCGAACTTCCACAATATTACTGTAGGTACTATTATTTTGATAAATAACAGGTAAGCGCTCCCATGGTGTTCCTTAGTTACCATTTTATGATGCCCACGGGAGGGATAGGCGTATTCCTTTAGCTGAAGGATTTCAAGGCTTTTTTTAGGACTGAATCCAGCATTTGTTTTATCAGGCGCTAAGCACGTGACGGTGATGTGGCATTTATCTCGGTTTTAACTCAATACTCTTACCTAACCGTGAAAGTATAATTATGTATGTTTTTTTTTATTCAATAGTTTTCTACTATGTTATACGCGCGATGTAGCAGTAAGTACAGTCGGCATCAAATATATAAGAACTAACAGACTGAACATAATTATCGCAAAATACTAAAGAAATTAATCTTTATTACCATGGGATAAAAATCATGACAGAATGGCAGTTGTCGTGCAGGTTCTGTGTGCCTTCCTTGTATTAAGATCCTCGTTGATAATAAACATACAACCTAACCTAACCGTGAACGTATAAACAAGTATGTTTTTTTATTCAATAGTTTTCTATACGCGCGATGTAGCAGTAAGTACAGTCGGCATCAAATAAAGAACTAACAGACTGAACATAATTATCGCAAAATACTAAAGAAATTAATCCTTTATTACAATGGGATACAAATCATGACATAATGGCAGTTGTTGTTTAATTCATTTGATGTTTGTAATTAGTCAGTGATAAATCTCCTAACTAATGTTTCGTAAGAGTGGCTAAAATAAGACATAATATCTAGAGATTTATATGATGACTTGCTGTTTCACTAATGACCTAAAATGATTTTATCCTTACTTTTATTATAAACGCGAAAGTTTGTGAGGATGTATGTGTGATGTGACGCCAGAACGGCTGAACAGATCTGGATAAAATTTGGCACAGAGATTATAGTCTGGGATAACATAGGCTACTTACTTTTTATCCAGGTCGGACACAATTCTGAAGTCCACGCAAACAAAGTCGCGTGCAGAAGCTAACGTTAAATAAACTTTTACTGTTCTTGGAGAATTTGAGATCAAAGAACATAGAATAGAGTATTATATGTAGGCATGTATACATGTAACGTTGATATTTATACGTAACTAGTATTGTATCCCGGCGATACCGCATATTTCTAGTGTCAATTGAACCCTTTCCTGTCATATTTTGCTTTAAATCCGTATACTCCATAAGACCCACTTGTTTGGAACCGTGCAGCTAGTTTTGACTTTTCAAAAGTATCTATTTAAGTGGTCTAATTGAAATAAAACAATTTGACTTTAACACATAATATGAAATCATATTTTTGCTTATGATAAAATACACATGTAAATGAACGACGTTTGACTAAGTATAGAATAATTTCAAGTTTGTTACCCTCTGCTTTACAGACCATTATAACGCCTTCCATGTTTGATCAGATGTGAAAACTTTTATGCGATGCTAACAAATACCTGTAAGTACGTTGTTTTGTAATACAAATTGCAAATAGACGTCAGACATGTAGACAAAATATTTTCATTATTATAGCAGTTTTCTTTGGAGATTTCTATTATTTGTACCACTGTTCTACTTTCACGTAGTTAGTGGCAGTAGGGTTGCCCCAGCAAACTGTGGTTTAAATTAACAGACCTCTGTCTTACCCTTCGGGGAATACAGGCGTGATGATGGTACATCGAACTTCTCAATTAGAGCAAACGGACAAGCAATTAACAAATCAAGAGTCGACGTTGAAGTAAAACAATTGAAAAGAGTTTCACTCGTACTATTTTAAGATTCGAGCGATATTAGTCTTTCCTTCCTGTCCATAGTTTTTAAACGCAAAATTAAACATACAGTTACTCTTACACGAATTACCTACTCAACAAAATATTGCGATAGAAGTACCCTTTTCGAGGGACAGATACAGGATACTTTTAATCCCGGTTAAACAAGTAATTCCTGAGTTAGACAGCGATGTTAATCTTAAACTTTTGTCAACATCATATAAAAGTTTGTTTTTTAAGCTGTGGTAAATTTTATTATTTATCCAGTCTCCGCAAGCTCTTTAGTGTCCATATCATTTCACAAATTGTTGTTAATAAGTGCAAAGAACCTTGTCGCAAACCTTGTAGACTGTCTTGTCCATAGGAACAAGCAGTATATGCTAATTTGCTTGTTAATTTTCCACAAACATCTGAACGTACCATCAGTAATATAGCTGAAGGCACTGCCTGGATGTGGTATTGAAGGCTGGTCGTAAAGCTTTATATAACGTCGATACTAGGGCGAATTTCAAATTCCTCCCACCCTATCCACACGGTTTTTAGTTTTCACGACGTGGAAAACACATTTTGGTCCGAAATTGTTCAAAATAGAATGGCGTGCTATATAAGGACTCCTTATCTGTTATCTGTTTGTAATTATTATAATCTAGAATTAGTATTTTATTATTGTTTCTCCTTTTCTAATGTTAATTGTATGCACGCATGTTCAAGTCAAATACAATATTAATTGTTACTGATTAAATAAAAAAATAAAAAACTCTACGTTGGAATTTTTATGAACCTATTAAAATATATTTGCAGTTCATTCGGATTTATGAAGCGTACAAATATGGCAACTTTGTGCAAGCCTTCTTAGGTTTTTAACCGTACTAGTATTTAACAAGAATAGATGTTGGCGAAAGACTCATCATAAAGAGCTCCTTCCAGATCGTATAGTGTCGCAACCATAAAGGTGAAGGCACCTAGAGGGTTAAGGGACACAGGTCGGCAAAATATGTAGTTTAAACCAAGCCGCGACTGGATTGAACAGCATAAACTAGAGAAAGACTTTTATATCCAGATTGTCAAAGATCAATACTGGGATACAATTTGTCATATTTTCCTTGAACTCAGTTACAATGAAACGTATATCTTGACCGTACTTTCAATTACTATCCTAGTATGTATGTCGTAATAATTTCTCTAATAGCGCTCATGCACGAAGCGAAACGACATCGTAAATCGTCCATATTTTGCGAAAATTAAAGTTTTAGGATATTTATAATTTATAAGTAACGATTTGAATGATTCTTTTACTTTTTATTTAGGACTGCGTTATATTGGCCCCATTTTTTTTTGTCAATGTCTGATAAGATTAACAACTGGTAGGTATCTCTTCTAGAGTAATTTTATGTAAGACGAAGTTAGAAAGGATTATAATAATTTAAGCCTGTAAGAGGGACATATTTTTGGTTCACATTTTAACCTTTCGACATAACCTTAATAAAGCTGTTATAAAAATTAAAAATGTATAGCATGTCAGATGAACCAACGTCTGTTTGAGTAAGGCCATACACACAGTTTATTTCTGATTCAAGAATTGGGTCACAATTATTTGTGGATGCAACATTGTGTCTTTTTAGAAAGAATTCTTGTGGATTTTCGTGATTAATTAATGCTGTCTTAACTATGTGGAATAATTATTACTAAGCAGTCTTCAGAGTCAATTCGTTTCATTCAAAGAGATCTTAATGTATTTTTTCTCTTTGTTCTCGTACTTGCATCTACCTCAGAATAAACCGTCATATGAAAGAGTAGAAACAATGTAAGTAACAAATACTAGCTATGGCAAATATACATTATTCTCAGGCAATACGGTATCTATTCGTGAGATAACCATGCTTCGGCACGAATGGGCCAGCTCGACCGGAGTGATAACCACGGAATTACAGAAAAAAGGCGTGATACAACACTTATGTTGTGTTTCGCCGAGTGAGTGAGGATACCGAAGGCCCAATCCTTTTTAAAAGGCCGGCAACGCAACTTGTGGCACCTCTGGTGTTGCTGGTGTCCATGGGCGGCGGTAATTGCTTAGGTACCAGGCAATCCGTTTGCTCGTTTGCCCCCCTATCCCATAAAAAATGTCGCTAACTTCTAGGCTACAATTCCATTATAACCATGTCCCACACTCATCACCAATGTTGAATGTAATTAATGAACATAGAAACCTACATAATCAATTGTATAAGTAGAAACATTGTGATACAATATTGCTAAGTTTGTAATAACTTTTCCGTGGATGAATATAATGTTGGATTGTGATGAAGATAACAATGACATGCATATAATGAATAAAATTGTATGCCAAATTGCATAACTGTCTCATTATGTTTTGTCAGCAAAAACACATAAACCATTTAAAATACGCACCAAATATTTTTTGCAGGAGCAGAGCACGTGCAGGAATTGTGAAGTAGGATCAAGAGAAGATTTGTAGTGTGCAGAAATCGTAGAGTAGAATAAAGAGTTTCTTACAGTATAGTTAACAACAACAATTTTATGGCGCTTACGCCATTTCCTTACCTGCCATCAAGTTGATGGGGACCATTCTGCAGTACCACGTTGACCAACGCGGGCTCAGCGAAGGTGACGAAGCCGAAGCCCCTGGAGCGGCCCGACTCGCTGTTCTTCATCACCACGCAGTCGATCACATCGCCGTAACGCGAGAAGTAACGCTGCAGATTCTCTTGAGATGTCTCCCATGACAGACCACCGACGAACAGTTTTCTGGGTCAAAAGGATGCAATACAGATATTTTTTAGCACTTAGAGCTTGGTTTGCTTTTTAATCTATGTAAATAGGCTTGTCCACTTCCGCCTATAACCATACAACGACAGAGCTATATAGGAAAAGTTCTTAAGTGTCAATGACATACACAGACGACTGGACTGGTGAAACAATGTGAATTATGTGTTATGTGACATGCATCATAAACTTTTTACGTATAACAATTGCCGAAAGATATTTCCTGTGTGTGAGATGACTTTTATGTCAAGGAATACTCCTCAAATTCAAAAGCCGGTAGGTATTTGTGGTAGCTAACCATGTTGTAACAACACATCTTTGCAGCAACCAGCATGTTGACACTTTTTAGGGTTCCGTACCCAAAGGGTAAAAACGGGACCCTATTACTAAGACTTCGCTGTCTGTCACCAGGTTGTATCTCAAGAACCGCGAAAGCTAGACAGTTGAAATTTTCACAATCTATTTTTGTTGCCGATATATCATCACATGTATATAATGTATTTTTTTTGTCGTTGTTATAGATAACGGTACGGAACCGTTCGTGCGCGAGTCCGACTCGCACTTAGTCGGTTTTTTTATTCACTTATAATGTTCTAAATTATAAATTTACTATAGAGGAACTGCTCAGTTGCCATTGCAGCCCCCTAACATAAAACGCCATTAAAAATTGTCGATGCTTATCTTGTGCCGAAACTATGGCGGGAAACTAGATAATATAACGACAAAATTATGTTACGGTATGCCTGTTAGCCCTTCTGGTCAATCTATTTTCTTGTTTATACAACCAGGCGCCGACTGTATTAGAAAAGGCTTGCGGTAAAAATTGTTTTCGGAAGAAGAGTTGGGCAACTGTTGTACAACTAGCACAGTTGTATGTAACATGGCCGATATCGCCCATTTGGCATAAGTTTACGCGGTAAAATCACCAAATTACTAAAGCGCAGTAAGTAAGTAACTTAAGTAATGAATTTTAACGAGTTCCAAGTCCTTGACAACAAGCGTTTGGAACGCCCGAGTAGGAAATTATTGCCGAAAAGTGGTTCTCAGTTCTCATTTAAATGTAAAATAATTACAACTCTGTACAATATTATAATGTCTCTTTGTTAACTTTTGAATATTATTAATAAAATCACTAAATACCAGCAAAGAAATTAAAGTGAAGTTGCATAATTAAATCGAAAGTTACGAACCAGAAAGATTAATTATTTTCGGTTATTTCATAAGCATTAACAAGTAGCATAACCATGTGTTTTATAAAAAAGGGGTTATAGGTACCAAGACAATAACCCAAGTTGGAAAAATTAAAAGCTTTTTTAAAAGCTAGTTTTTCCTTATGAGGTTTATCAACAGAAACTTGGTGCTGTCTGTATTTCCCACTTGTGTAGTATCTAGGTACCTACTTAGTTATCTTCAGGTCAGGGATAATTTATAAAAATGTCTTATTGAACCATATGACATGACGTGATTGTCTGTTATCAAAAATTTGTCATAGGGTAAACAATCAACTGTAGCTTTAAGCTCTTGCTTTAATAAACTTGTTAATTTATAACAAAATTACTTCCAAACAATTATGTTATCCTGGTACCTACCTACTGCAGCTTACCTTTTTTTTAACAGCAAATATTGTATTTTTATATGCGATTAATCTAAAATATTTCCCTTAATTACAAGACATGTCATGTTCTTAACAAAAACAAGCCAAACCCTTATTAAAAATATGTATATTATGTTGCGTGAATGTAATTAATTAAAGAAATCTGTTAACATTTCAGCACTAAAGGAAAGTGTTTATTTAGCACTTTGGTGTATTTTAATCAATTATACCTATAAACACGAATTTATGACCTAAAAACCTACTTAGTTGCTATCTATATTAAATTTATTCCTGTAGCCATTTTGATTGTGATAAGAACTGGTTCAAAACTAAGTGGCATTGTTATTTAACCATTTTAATAGGAAACTATTCATTACTACACTAAGTATATTTATTTATACGAAACAGATACTGTTTAATAAAGTTCACTAGGTTACAGTTATTAGATAAAAACTATTTTCAAGGCTCTTGTGGAAATAAGGAGTTAATGTTCAAAGTGTTGTACTGATCCAATACAGTTAAAATAATCAACCAGCCAGCTGGGCCATAGGCCAACTCAAAATGAAAAGGGTCATACTATCATACTACATATTTGTTTTGAACATTTATAATGGAGACAAATAATTCCATTGCCATAGGAAGAGGGTGGGGGGTTAAGGATTGGACCCCCCCCCCCCCCCTCTGACGACTGAAAGTCTGACTCATTGTGTGAAGTCCTAGTTGTGAAATAGTAAACATAATATAATAAATTAAATAAAATCAGTATTGATTCAAGCAACAAATTGTCTGATGAGTTTTGTCATACAAATTTCTTTTTTAACCTCCTGGCCTTTTAACTACAAATTCCATTAATGTGGAGATTTATTGTATTGGGTATGTACCTTGTTATTTTGTTAAAGCCAATTTGAAGATAATGAAATACTCATAAGTAATGCACCTTGAGGTTGAGGTGTAGATAAGTAAGAAAATGAGTCACAATTGAAGTTTAAATGTAAATGTAAAATATTAAATAAATAACATGGAAGTTACAATCAGGAGTTTTATCTAATCAATGCCATTCTATATTATAGTACTGTAGTCATTTTGAAAGTTTCACTTGAAATAGCCTCTAACAAATGGTGTAATTTTGTGCTTACTATGCACATTTACCAAGATTGGTGAAAGTAACCATTCACTTCTCTTGGGTCAAAGTTTTGCTCTTATTGGTCTCTATATTGGGTTTGTGGTGAGAAAATAAACTATTTATTTATAACAGATTTAAGCATGTAGATGTGCCCATAATGATCTTTTTAATTGTTTACTCAAGTCATTCAAATAAATAAAAAATGTTTTTTTTATTGTAACTAATACATTGTTGTTCATTACAAAAATTGAGACAGCCCCTGTAAGTTATAAGTATACTTGTATTGGGGTTGCCTCGCAACTTCCATGAATTTAACTTAAACAATGTTAGACCAATTAAATTCTTAGCTTTGTAACATTTACAATAAAATGTTGAGTATGTTTTAAAAATGCAAGTAAATTATAGAGATGAAAAAAATTGTAAGTTAATAATTATGGTTACCTAAAGATAATAATTGTTATTTTTTTGTAATTTGCTGACTTTGTCACAGTACTGACAACTTTATTATATTTAATTATTTACCTCCCCATATTGTAAATGAAATACCTATCATCCCAGCCATAGGGATCCTGCCTATCTATATAGATACAAGCTTGTCTTGTTAGAGTGCAATATTTTCTAAGCATTCTAGCGTCTATAGCGACCGCCCAAAACGTGTTTACGCGTAAAATAACATCCATCGGCCCAAGTATCGAGGAAACTGTTTATGAACATAATTTGACGACGCAAGTAACCATATGCAAATGAATCAGCACGTTTCGCGTCTTGTAGGTAAATGAGATCGCGCTACGCGGCACTTCGAACATTGATCTAATAACCTCATTAGCAACTCGCCAATCAAAATTTCCATATTTTCAATAAAATTTGCCGCTCGCCATACTCTAGCGCGAAATCACCGATAAGAGAAAGCAACGATTAGTCACGGAAAGGTTAAATTTTACATATTGCGACGTTTCCACATCAACAGCTTTTGAACTTGAAGTACAGTTATATAAACTAATCCACGTAAAATTTGGCAACGAGATGCAACAACAATTAGAGAAATATAGCATGGGAAAGTAATAGCTGCCATGATCGTACCACGCAAGTCGCACGGCGAGGCTTGGGGTCGGTGCCCGCAAGCCGGTATAAAGTAAAAGGCTAATTGAAATTTTGCAGCCCATATCTATGTCATATAACGTGTTTTGTCATACAATAATGAAATCTTAACAAAAATCATACTTTCAGCGAACAAAGATGAGTGCGTAACGCTACCTCACAAGCCCTGCTGGCTATCCGTGAAATGCGACACACCAAGCAATGAACATGCCAGTTTGACCTATTATAGTTGGCACGTCGTGGACAGCCTTAAACCACACTAAAAATAGATGAAAACAAACTCACCCCTTCTCATCATCGTCCATGTCTGGATTCATACGCATAACTTACTACTAATTAAAAATAATGGTTGGCACCGGTAAAGACAACCAAACCACACAAGCACAGACCCACACGAATGATTATGGCGGACCAACCATATCCGCTTTCTCAAAAAAAGTCATGGAAAGGGGAAATAGTCAGTAGAGAGCCTAATAATTGAGAATCTTTCTAAAACTTAGTAAACACATATAAAACATTGAAAATTATGTCCAATTTTAATTAAATTAATTTTAAAATTATATTAATTAATATTTCAGTTAATTTAATATTAAATTTACTTTAAAAGTAAATAAAATAAAGGGAATTTAAATTATATAAGTCTGACGCGAGGTGGCAGCACAAGAAATATTGTTGCCATAAGAAATAATATTTTAAATTCTTTATGAATTTTTTGAAATGAGCCAGAAATATTTTTGAAATAAAGTATTATTTTGAAATAAAATGTCTATATTAAAATATTATTAATATTCAATTAGCTCATAAATCATTTATGTGTAACGTATCGATGCGCAATTTACGCTTTGACTATTTACGCTTACGAAAACAGAAGTAACGCCATCTGTCTTTGACACGCTATACTATAACAATACACCACTTCTGAACTGAAACATCACCATGGGTCTCCAAATCTCCATGAGGAAATGTCCGACAAGCTTATTGCTCTGAGGTCCGACTAGACTAGAGACCTAGATACATTGAATTTTGCAATTATTATTCTGAGCCTTACCGAATGTCAGGGAATGTTTTAAAAATTCTCAGGAAATATCATGCAGACAGGGCTAGTCGAGACTAAAATTATCACTGATTAGACTGACAACGCCTAGATCGCAGTTATTTCTTTTGTTTGAGGGTCAAACAAAAGAAATAAGCGCGATCTAGGCGTATTGTTTGGGTAACAAGCGTCAGTTACTTTTGTAAGTGAACCTACCTCACCTACCTAGGAACCGTCTGTTGGATTTCTTTTCCATTTTCACTTTCAAACACCTAAGATTTTTCGGTGATCATAAAATATGAATGTAGAGTGCTTCGTTAATTGCTGCACCTTTTGGCCCTCATGTCTCACTGTATATTCTCATGATACTCAAAGAGTATAATAATTTAGTTAGGATACTAATAGGTAGGTAGATCGGCCTTAGGGCCTGTCCACACCACGTTTTTTAAACGCGTCGTTGCGTCGACGCGCGTTCCTAGCGATACAGACGCAATACGCTCGCGAGTCAGACGCAACCTGCTCATTGCACAGCTGCTGTATAAATTCACACGCGCGTGTGTATCGATTCAAACGACAACAAACTGCCCCGTATATGATAAAAGCGCACCGTCGACGCGCGTTTGATACGACACAAACGCGCGTGTATAGCGGTATAGCGATACAGTTTCCCCGGTGTCTCGTGTTTGAATCGTTACAAACGCGATGCTAACGACAAGAAACTGCCCTATATCCTATATGATGAAAGCGAGCCATCGACGCATGATTCTAAAACGCGTGTCGACGATGCGTTTAAAAAACGTGCTGTGCACAGGCCCTTAATCCGGTAACTAATTGAAATAATGATACTTAGAGGAAACTTTTTGTAAATTTTCTATATTAAAATTCATGATGAATAACTGGTGCCGTAGTCACTGTAACGGGTACATCTTGTTGTAAAGTAAAATGAAAGGGGAATATCACTTGGACCTGTAACAGAAATAAAGCGCTTGTAAATATTGGCATAGTACAAAATAATAGTGTGATGGATGGGTCGGTTACATAGGTAAGTAGGTACATACGTGTACCTAGGCAGGTCAATAACCTACGGAACTCACCCTGAAAAAATATGACACGTCTATCATTGGGTCTATTGCATTTAAGCTAGAAGGTGTCAACTGAGGAATTTCCATATTGAAAAAGCATATCTCTGCTATGTTTAAGGAGAACTTCTTGTTGTATTCTACTTTACCGACTTTTCTTTCTTCATCGGCGTATCCTGACTGAACAGTGTATCGTAATTTCTGAAAAATAATTGTTGAATTCAATTATTTGTTAACATTTACATAAGTAGGTACCAAAGTACCTAGTCAAAGTAGCTTTTTTAATATTGTGTCAGAACTCAGAAGCACTTACTTGATACAAGAGGACGTTGATTTTACTAATTTTCACCCTTTTATCGTTAACAAGAGTTACTTCGAATGGTATCGTTTGTTTAGGGGCAAATGCCCGGAATGTTTTGAAACAAACTGTTATTTTTCCCGAATTCCGAAATGCTTTATGAAATTCGCTAAACGAAGGTTTCTGAAAAGAGTCATGTAAAAAAATAACTAATTTTATTATATATTAATTCCTATCGTAAATACACGTAACTACGAGAAAAAAAGCTGCATAAACTAAATGTTTTTTTTTAATATTCACTAGATTTTATTCTATGTCCATTTTTATGCTATAATTATTCCGCCCGTGACTTCGTCCGCGTGGAATTTTCACTTGGTCTTAGCATGATGATATAATTATAGCCTATACCCTTCCTCAATAAATGGGCTATCTAACACTGAAAGATTTTTCAAATCGGACCATTAGTTACTGAGATTAGCGCGTTCAAACAAACAAACAAACTCTTCAGCTTTATGAATTAGTAACATAGAGTACCTATAGATTATTAAGTACCTACCTATGCTACCTACCTAATTCAGACAATAAAATATCATAAATAAATTATATTCACCAATAAATCTTCCACATGATTCAAATTAATGTTTGCTAAAACATTGAAGTATTCAGTTTTTCTAAGCTTATAAGCTGGTTTACTTGTGATTTTAATGTAATATTTTACTTTGGCTATGGAACTCTCAAAGGAAGAAGGTAGATCTGCTGGTAATGCAAAGTGAAATGGATACTGGTGAACCCCAGCCGACAATGTGTTACCTGGAAAAAAATATAACCTATATTTTACCACAATTATCATTTAATATCGTTCTTACATCTTCTGTACCAACTGTCATCGCAATAGCAACAAACAAGTAATATGTTGTTGAGGTTTAGTTGGAAGGTATTTGAAGATTAAGGCAGATCATTCACCTGAGCCTGCCATATTCAAATTTCAATCGGTTTTACGATATTTGTAAGTCTACATTTTAGATTCATAGCAGTAGTAATTGCGACATTAATTATTTAGCATTCACAACTGAGAACTAAAACCTTTACTTAAAAATCCTTACCAAGCTAAAGACTTGCCTAGAACTGTGCCAACGGCCCACTTTGACGATTTACGCTACTTTTAGCGACTATACCTAACGATTTTTATAGATATGCATTAATTGTCAATTGTGGAATGGTTAATAGATGTCGCAATTACTACTGCCATGAATCTAGAATAAGATAAAGATTTACAAATTGCGAAACACCAATCGAAATTTGAATTTGGCGGGCTCATGTGAACGATCAGTCATAAATAAAGTACCCACCTAGTAGCCAGAAAATTTTACCATAAAGTAATTATTATGTATCAGATACCTACCTACACAAAATTCTTTAAATATATCGGTGATAAAGATGCTAAGAAGTTTCTTCTTTTCAGAGTAGATTTTAATATATGGCATCGTTGGCATCGGCCTCGACCACTGAGCTCTGCACCTGCCAATAACTTTGAAGTCGATTCCTGAAACAGTACACCTAAGTATTAATAAACTTGCTATGTAAAACTGCACTACTTGCAAATATTTCATATTTATGTTATATTCATATGTTCAATTTTTTACTTCCGATCTAAGATCGGAAGTAAAAATTTGAATTAATGTTTATTTTATTAAATCTAAGAGAATTTCAATACATAATATAGAGGGTTAAAACTATATTTACTTTCAAATTTCTGATCATTCTTCAATTCCAGAATAACATTTCCAGTCACTATATCACCCGCGTAAAAACTGCCCGTAGAATCACTATTCAAAATAATAGTGCATGCCATACCTCTCTCTTCAAATGTTATAAACAGTAACTACTACAATATAATAATATACTTCACCGTTACACATAATAATTATTATTGCTATCGGAAACTTGATAACCCTGATAAGCCTAAGATAACGTGATGACAGGGAAGATAATCTTCCCCAAATTGGCGGAGACGAACGGCTGCCATTGTTTTGATTTTGTGGCGACATGCTTACAGCTAAAAAATATGCTGTTGCTTAGTCCCTAGTTTGTTAGGCACTGCTGAGTCATGGGTGGGCGCATGGGGCCATGGGGTGCCTCGTCAGCAAGTCCGCGTACGCTGTAAAGATTCCACATTTTACATAATTTAATATGTTGAAGTTAATAGGTAACTAGCGAGAAGCTTCGGTAATAAATTTAAGTCTAGATTATTGTTTTTCAGAGGTAAAAATAAAAATATAGCGTTACTTACTACCATACATCAATGTTTCCCAATAAGAGCATAGGTTTCGCACTATTTTGCAATATAAAACTAAACTCTTGGTTTATTTCCGAAGTTTCCGAACGAAATCAATTGACATTGACAACCAAATGACATTACGTACCTATTGTATGAAATGAAATGAAAATCGGAATTTTGTTCGTGGTGATTTTTTCGATCGGTTCTTCGACATGATTAACTTTAAAACTGTTTGATCATTTAGTTTAATTGCGAATTGCATATTTTCGTAAACAAATAGTTTGGATCAGTGTGTCTTTCTATAGTTTGTATAGATTTATGCTGCGTACGTCATTTGCGATAGGTTATGTTATGCCCTTTGCCTTTTCATGGTGAAAAGTGAGTTTATTTATTTTATTTGGTTGTATCTCTGATTATTCGATGTATATTGTCAGATTTATAAGATTTTCGTTTTATGGGAAGGTAAAGTCCACTACTATGTGTAAAAATTCATAGGTGAACGTTTTTGCGACTCAGCGAAAGTGTATTTGATAGTTGATACATACCACGATATAAATGAATAATTTTTCAGTTTTATTACAAAGATGGAGTGATAACCTAATTTAAAATGAAAACATCCAGGGTCAGGTATAAAATAAGTTGTGAGATCGCATTTATTTAACTGACATGATGCGGCATTTGTATCGGCAATCGGCATTTTCGTCCAACTCGTGTATTCTATCAATATAGTATAGTATGTAAATATCGATTTGGAATCAGATACGGTTTTATAGTTCTGGCAAATAAATCGTTTGGTATTCACCTAGTCTTTGTTTATGGGTAGCAAAAGTTAATACTTACCTACTCATGAAATCAATGCCATTGAATCATTGCAATCAAGCAAAAGTTAATACTTACTCATTAAATCAATGCCACTGAATCAATGAATCACATTGAAGATTGTGTCATATTATTCCATATGTTAATAAATGATTTCAAACAGGCTTTTCAATAGACCATTTTAATTGAAACCCAACACACAATTGCATGATTTAGCATAAATTTTAAATTAATCCAGTAAGGCAATAATATAGTTATGAGTGATATGGATGTTAGGTACTTCCTCCTTTTGGCCTGGTCTACTCAAAGCTGCTATAGCTCTTCAAAAAACCATCAGAGATATTGCCCTACATTGTAACACTTACATCAATATGTAAGTGTCCAGACAGAGTAGTACCAATGTACTACTCTGTCTGGACTCTTAAAAAGACCATGTTTCTCTGTGTTTGTTTCGGTGTTTCTTCTCACAGGTTGTCAGTTAGGAAATGCCTTGATAGGAAAATAGATAGGAAAATTTAAACAATGCCTTGTTAAAATTTCTTTGAAAGATCTCTTTGCATCTAGTTTTGAGTTTTCAAAAGCAGAGAAAGAGTAACATCCATACATCCTTACAAACTTTCACTTTAAAATACTACTAGTTAGATATATTATGGAATATTAGTTGTTCTTGTTGTTGTTGTATGGTCCTACTTGTCATTAAATTATAGGTGAAAGGTATCTAATATATCAGGAATAACTTTTCAAGATAATCACCAAAGCCATGGACCCGAACATTTATGCTCTGGTCCTCGACACCTTGAACCGTGCCACCAGCCAGGACACGGAGGTGTTGAAACCGGCTGAAAAGAAATTACGAGAATGGGAGGTGGAACCTGGCTTTTATTCTGTACTCCTGGTAAGTTTCAACCTGTTTTAATTCTGCTATGATGATGTCTGTAAATAAATTCTTTTTAAAAAAAAACAGGTAAGACAGCTGATGTTGGAATTATGTTTAAGTTTGAAGTGGAATACATAAATGGTGTACCACTTTAAACTGGATCAATCTTCCCAACACAATGCATAATTCAAAAAAACTTTTCCAGAATGTTCTATCAAACCATTCAATCGATGGGAATGTTCGATGGTTGGCAGTCATGTGTTTCAAGAATGGTGTAGACCGTTACTGGAGGAAGAATGTCCCCAATGCCATTAGTGATGAAGAGCGGATTAAGTTGAGGCAGGGACTCCTCACGACAAGCATCCTGAGTGAGCCAGTTGCTCAGATTGCTACACAACTAGCTGTTCTCATATCTAAGATTGCTAGGTAAGTTCATGATAATAGTATGTTTGTATAGTATAAGCCCTGTGTGATGGCGCAGGTCAGAAATTGCTGATTTCGTATTGCACCCCTTGTAAAAATACAGATACATATTAATACAATACTTTTATATCATCCATCAGGTTCGACTGTCCAACAAACTGGCCTGATCTGGTCCCTGAGTTGATGGGTGCTCTGAAAGCACCTCAGCCACTTGTACAGCACAGGTCGCTACTCATATTTCATCATGTTGTTAAAGCATTGGCTTCTAAAAGGCTTGTCGGTGATCGAAGAACATTCCAGGTTTGTTTCTGCACACCTCCATACTCATACGAATTTGTAAAGCTGGGAAAATTTATATAAAGTTATGAGTTGTCAACTAATTTATAAGACTGTCTCAGTAGTCTAGTGTATTTTCACCATTTCTATGTCAGTAGTTTGGGATTGAATGTGGGATCAAGCAGTGTTAATGGATGTTCTATGTAGTTTTCAGTAGCAGCTTGGGGTTCGGATTTGGTTAATGGCAATGGGCTTGTCCCTGAGTTGTGGGTGTACAGTACATTGGTACATATCTGCTTACCATTGGGGAATACAGGCAACAGGTGACATTATGTCATAACAATTTAATCAACTGAATCATACATTTTTTGACCGCTTGATTACCAGTCATCAATTTTGACTTGACTTGAAGAAATAGTTGCATTGCATACATGCATTAATTTTTTACACTTTCCATGCTCCCCAGAACCTAACTACCACAGTATACTCATTCATCCTCACTTTATGGCATGAGAACACAGAGGTTTTCCTCCGTCACATCCAAGAAGGAGCTGCTACAGAACTAATAACAGAACATTTGGAGAAAGCGCTCCTATGTCTAAGGATATTAAGAAAATTGACAGTGTTTGGGTTCAAAAAGGCGCATGAGAGCCAGGATGCTATGGCCTTCCTCAACATAGTGTTTGACAGGGCTAAGACGAGTTTGGAATGCAGTAAGTATTAGTTTTGATAGCATTATTGTACAGAATTTAAATGTCGGAACCAGCTATTTATTGATTAAGATATTGATATTGAATTTTTTGGAACATTCTGTACACAATATGTTGTCCTGCATTAGCCTAGTGGTTCTAAGCCAGACTGCTATACTAGAGGTCCTGAGTTTGGTTTCCAGTTCAAGCAAAGTGTTTTCGATTCCGGCCTGGCATGTTATGTTTATTTTTATAAGTTGAACTCGCATTTTTTTTAAAGTAAAACAACTACTTGTAGATCATACAAATATTTGCTCCGTGTGGGATCGAACCCACAACATGTGTCGTATAAGCCGATCGCGCGGCCTCTACGCCAGTTCACACTGGACGTCAGTTAATATTGGAAATCATCGCCTAAATGCAATACATCAAAAGTCCCCTGGTGTATGTTCTATTATTCATGAAATATATCTTGCAACTGATAAACACTATATTTTCCCAGGGAAGCTCTTGAAAGGCAGAGGCATATACCCACTGGAGCTCTGCGAGAAATTCATAATACATTTAACCAAGGTGGCCCTTGGAGTATTGTGCTCACAGCCATTTTCATATGTGCCTTTGATCAGGCCCTCCTTGGAATTCGCGCTGTATTACTGTTTTACTGAACAGGGCATGGCACTGATATACGAGAGGTTCACGATACAGTGCCTCAATATTGTTAAGGGTATTCTGCAATGCGTAGAGTATAAGCCGCCGAAAGCAATGGATCAAGTTAAGGAGCCATGTAAGTATCAATGCAAATATGGCTAAGAAAAGTTATAATAGTGTGTAATTTAGGTGGTACCTACTTTACCGGAATATTAGGCTTTTGAAAAAAATTAAAAATTGTTTTTCTTTAATGTACTATTTTCAAACATTATTATTAATAATATTGATATTTAATGCAAAAAACTTTAAAAAAATTAATAAATTTTTAATTGCTTATAATGTATAGCATTATAAGCAATTAAAAATTTATATAATCTAAATGAAAATCACGTGACTAAAAACGCGCCGCGCTGCGACGTGACGTCATAATGTTATACAACTGTATATTTCACGCAACGTAACTTAACCCAAAACTAATGGAGAGGGGGAAAATTTGCGCAGGGCATTTTGCGCAAATGCCCTAAAAATCTACTACTGCGCATCCACCATTTTCGTGGCAACTGTACTTACTTACTTTTCACTCATTGCAGTGTAAACAGAGATAATAAATTTCTTGTTAAACTGCAATGTATGAAAACTAACATGATGACGTCACACGCGCTCGGCACGCTGTCGGCGCGTCTCCGGTTCTGGATTCAAAAATTGTTTTTTATTTTGATATGCGTTATGATTTATTGCGCAAAAAATAAAAGTAGTTTTGCCCTTCATCAACATCACTCCACAAAACATCTTTCCATTTATCACAAAAAAAAATCAAAACCCTAATTGTCATGTTTCTCTTGTAGTAACCTTACAAGCTCATCAAGTGAAGATGGAGGTCCTGGACGCCAACACGCTGTGCCATATGTGTAGGCACCTGGTATCTCACTACTTCTTACTGAGTGCTGATGACCTGGCGCTCTGGGATGCTGAGCCCGAGAGCTTCGCAACTGACGAGGCCGGCGAGTCCTGGAAGTATAGTTTGAGAGTGAGTTTGCATAGTTGTAACATTTTACAGGATTTTTTATAAACCTGTGACATAATGGCAGTATTTTAGTTGCAAGATCTTATATTCCATAGACAATTTTTGCATTTTTAGTTATACTTCGACTTTTAGGGCCACTTGCACCAACTTCTTATATGTGTTTAAATCATATTTAAACACAATTTTTCATACATTTGTGTTTAAATACAATTTAAACACATTATAAGAAGTTGGTGCAAGTGGCCCTTAATTGTATTCAGTAACTTGACAGTTCGAAGAGAAATAATGATACCACACTACAACTAAGATAAATAAAACACTTAATATCTACCCTTTGACAAGGAATTTACTAAAGAAAAAACTATCAGATTGGCTTAAACTCATGTCCTATGATGATACTGAGAAACTCCTATCATAATGTACCCTTAAACTCGAAAACACACACACACACACACACACACACACACACACACACACACAAACTCATCACATTCACACACACTAACTCCTACTATACACAGTTGTAGCTCTTTGTAATAATATCTAGAACAAAATGGCCTTTATTGTATCTAGCTTTTGGGCGTTGATAGCTGCGCCATAGTGTTTCACTTTTGTAGCTATCTTCGTTTCTTTTTTAAAGTGTAAACCAAATTTGTTCTAAATAAACTTTTATTTATTTATTTTATAACTAAGTGATGGGTTAGTGAATGATTTTGTGTAAATAATGAATGATAAAATGGTTTAATATAAAATCAAACTAAAAATCGTAATTGTGATGTGAAATATAAGAATAATCAATAATTATTAATAGAAATAATTTTCTTTTTTTATTTCTTCAAATAGAAACAAACCAAACTATAAATCATGGAATCATCATTTATACTGAAAAACTAATTCTATAATTTTTAATACTTTATATTGTGTTTTGAAGACAAGATATTAAATATAAATAAAAAGTGTTCATGTATCAGTAAGTACATTATTTAAGTTCATAAAATTTTATTCATTCTTACACCACCTCACTATCTCTTTTTATCAAAAATTGGTACATACAATTAAAAGTCGAAGTATAGTCAACTTTTTAGCTAAATATTCAGCGGAAGTTTAAGATATTCTTGTACTATCGGCAAACAAAAAAATTAAAATCAAACACCTAGTAAAAATACTTTGAATTATATTTTTATCACTAAGCCAGGAACATACAAATACTTTATCTACCCTATTAGGACGGTTATCGTTCATGTTTCTATTCTGGTACAGCCATGCACAGAAGCTCTGTTCATGGAACTGTTCCAATTCCGGAATGTGCTGGCTCCGGAGCTGGTGCGGTTGTTGGCGACGCTGCAAACGCAACAGATCTCGCCTGACGACCTGCCCGGCATACTGAAGAAGGACGCCGTGTACAACGCCGTGGGATTAGCTGCTTTTGACTTATATGACGATGTAAGTATGATTTAAGATTAACCGTTGAGTTTGTTAGTTATATATGAAGTTAGTTATTATTCCAGTTTAAAATATTGTTTATTGAGTAAAACAAGAGTATGGTTTATTGAGCAGCAGTGATATGACCATAGGACGGTCAAGTCAAAGGTCTCGAGCTGAAATCCAAGGCACATGCCTCTGACTTTTCGAAGTTAAATGCGTATTAATAGTTAATTATATATAGTATAATAATAATAATAGTTAATGGTATATAGGAAACCTGCAGGTCTGAGAGATTTTCTTGACGGCGTGTGAAGTCCGCCAACCCGCATTAGTCTAGCGTGTGTACGGGAAAAGTTTTTTGCAATTTGTGACTTTTTGAGTACTCCAACGATGGTTGGTCCCATAGAAGTTTTTGATCAGTATTAGAAGCAGGATCGATTGGCATCAAAAAATGATTTTGTGTAAAATAGCTATTTTCTTGCTAAAAGTAAATTCTTTTGAAAATCTGTGAATGGGGTTCAACATTCCATAAAAAATAATGGATAGTTTCCCAAGACCATTTTCTTGTAGCAACGGATAAGGTACTTCCCCTTACTGCCCCGCTAGAAGTTTCCACCCTGTATATCATCGTTCAGGGTCTAGTAGTAGTCTGTAGTATTGTATCCAGCCCTAATTTTTGAATTTTTGACAGTACATGTATTTTCTTTTCTACCAAATCTGTCAGTCCTTATGTAAGTGTAAGTGTTTAGTGCCACTGGACGACTATTCTAGTACAGTTTAAATAGTATATTTGGGCCCTGGTTTGTGGACATAGATTAGTCACCAATTTATGTTTTATTTCGGACTAGATTGACTTCGATGAATGGTTCACTAATGTCCTGAGTCAAGAGTTGAAAATCAAGGACAATAACTACAGAATAATTCGAAGACGAGTGTGTCAGCTTATCGGTAAGTAATGAAAAGTTAAAATCGAGTGATTATTTATTTTTCCTAGCCTTTTTCCAAGGATCAGCTTTCAGTCTAACCAGTTGCGGTTGAATATATTTTAAATGATGCATCCGCCATCAGTTCCCGCAATTCCTCGTGTCTCGTATGTGTCAGGCATCCACAGAATGTCCGACGGCAGGGGAAGATTAACCTACCTTACTGATCAGTTGATGATTCATTTAATAAATAATGTCAAATCACAATAGACTACTTAAAATATTGAAATGACAGCCTACCTTTAACTGTTTTTTCTACCTCCTTATTCCTAATACAGAGTTTTGTTTCAAATAATAAATTACATTCGAATGAATCTACACAATCTGTAATAATATTGTAAACAGTATAAAAAACGTTGTATTTGTAAAAGATACTGAATCTTTGAGTGCGCAGAGGAATAAAAAATCGTTCCAGTACCCCCAGCAAAAGGTGGAGATGGTACTCTTGTAGTATTAGTGGTTAGGTCACCACAAAGAAGTCCATGAAGGGATTTCCACGTGTCGAAATGGACGACGAACTCACTGGTGACACTTACAATTTCGATGTCCATATCAGGTCAATGGTGTGGAGTGCGCGCATCACAGTCGCTCAGGCCTGCAATATACGCTGCGTTGCTCGAACCGCTCAGTAGCGCGGAAGAAGACGCGGCCGTCAAGCTGGCAGCAGCCGAAGCTTTGAGGAGCACCATAGATGACTTCAACTTCGATGTTGAACAGTTCGCGCCGTACGCGCCGCACGCGATCGCTGCGCTTTATGAACTCCTGGTACGTGATCCTGAAATATATGGCTTTTAGCAGCGTTATTTTGTGATAAATAGTTGTAGTAGTGTAAAATAGTTCTTTGGAACGAAAGAGAGAGCTACAGATAGAGAATACTGGGTATCTTTGGAGGTATTTTCACCTTCAATTGTGAGGGGTTCACTTTAAAAATGTACCTAAATGTAAAAAAATAACATTTAAATATTTATTCTATTTAATTTAATGTTTTCTAACTACCGCAAGAATCAATAATTAAATAATAGAGCAGGCTTAACATATAATCGTAAAAAAGTTTCTGGTAATTTTAGTGAATAAAAAGGCTTTTTACTTTTTTTATTTTGTGATAATCTGTGTGACAGTAGCACTTTTTATTCGTGTTGTTTTTTTAGGTTACTTTTACAGGTTTGCATAGTCACGAATTTTCAGGTAAACTTATCGGGCCGGTGAGATTTATGAATGCGTGGGTTCGATATAATTCCGCCAGTGTGCGCCAAGCAAGAGTGCCAACTATGATGTTAGAATGTTTCAGACTGTGTGTTTTAACGCCGGAACGTCGATTGGCTCTTATTAACTTAGGGTCCTTTTTAGGTGGAATCCGAGGAATGCGATACAAAGATGCACGTACTGCACGTTGTTTCGTACGTGATGGAGCGGTGCGGGGCGCGGGTGGCGCGGGGCGGCGGCGCGGGCGCGCTGTTCGCGTACCTGCCGCAGCTGTGGGGCCACGCCGCCGCCGCCGCGCACAACATGCTGCGCGCCGCCGCGCTCGCCGCACTCGTACATCTGCTCAAGGTACTACATGTTATTGTTCGCGTACCTGCCGCAGCTGTGGGGCCACGCCGCCGCCGCCGCGCACAACATGCTGCGCGCCGCCGCGCTCGCCGCACTCGTACATCTGCTCAAGGTACTACATGTTATTGTTCGCGTACCTGCCGCAGCTGTGGGGCCACGCCGCCGCCGCCGCGCACAACATGCTGCGCGCCGCCGCGCTCGCCGCACTCGTACATCTGCTCAAGGTACTACATGTTATTGTTCGCGTACCTGCCGCAGCTGTGGGGCCACGCCGCCGCCGCCGCGCACAACATGCTGCGCGCCGCCGCGCTCGCCGCACTCGTACATCTGCTCAAGGTACTACATGTTATTGTTCGCGTACCTGCCGCAGCTGTGGGGCCACGCCGCCGCCGCCGCGCACAACATGCTGCGCGCCGCCGCGCTCGCCGCACTCGTACATCTGCTCAAGGTACTACATGTTATTGTTCGCGTACCTGCCGCAGCTGTGGGGCCACGCCGCCGCCGCCGCGCACAACATGCTGCGCGCCGCCGCGCTCGCCGCACTCGTACATCTGCTCAAGGTACTACAAGCTCAAGGTCAGCATGCCTCGGCTTCACAGAAAACCGGCGTGAAACAACTCTTACGTTGTGTTTGAGTGAGTAAGGATACCGGAGGCCCAAACCCTTTTAAAAGGCGGACAACGCACTTGTGACTACTCTGGTGTTGCGGGTGTCGATCGGGTAATCCGTCTGCTAGTTTGCCCCCATAACAAATAAAAAAATATCAAGGAATAGTCGGCCCATCTCTCTTTAAATATCTTAGTTATCAATTATCATCTCTATCTACCCTGATCTTTGTCCTGCAGGCGTTAGGCGAGTGTCCTGCAAACATTCGGCCGTGGATCCTAAGTGTAATGAATGAATCCACCAAGCTGTCAGAACCAGCGCACGTATACCTGCTAGAAGATGCTTTGGAACTATGGCTCGCCGTTCTGGAAACTTCGCAAGCCGCCGACCCGGCTACCTTGCAGTTGGCTGATAACTTGTATCCGATATTAGGTAAGAAACGCACAGCCATATACCTCACTCTTCACGGAAACGTTCCTATTAAGACACCTACATATAAACCTGTAATTAAAAGACAATAGAAAAACAATCTATCTAATCAGATATAGAGATATATATGGAATATAATCTAACACTCACTATGAGAGGAGTCCTGTGCCCAGCAGTAGAAGACAGTATATGGGGGCATGGTGACGTTCGCACGAAGCTTGTTTCGAAGACAAAAACGCGAAAATTACATACAGAATTACACCGTTAATTAATACCATATTAATAGTGTGAGGTACCACATTTCTTTTCCAGAACAATCGTCGGAACACCTCCGGATAGTTGTCTACATAATGCAAGCCTACACTCTCCTCTGCCCCGAAGAGTTCCTCTCGGGCGCTGGCGGCAAGTGCATGGCGCTGCTAGAGGACATGCTGAGTGACATGAGGACTGAGGGCGTCCTCACAGTATTGAAGATGGCAGAGATCTGCGTCAGCGTCTCTTTTCCCGAGAGGAACGCCTTGCTAGGCGTCAAGGTCATCTGGCCGATCCTCATTAGAGTTATACAGTGAGTATAATTACGAATTTGAGGAATCAATTTTTAATATGAGGAGAAAAATTATAACAATAATATTTGAGCTATAAGAAAGTTCGTTTTGTACTTTATGAATAAGGGGGTAAGGTTTGCTGGTATGTTTAGGTTCCACGTAATGAGGGGGACGGGATTTATTGCCATTATCCGGGCACAAATTCGAAATGCAAGCTGCTACTCAAATACCCAGTAATACTGCTCGACCTGGGAATTGAACCCAGGACCTTCAAGCAGTAATCGCGCTTGGGATCACTAGACTAATAAGGCAGTTAGCTACTAGTTAGTTAATTTAAAAAAATCTGTCACAGCTGTCTCCTGGAGGGCGACGATCTTCCGATGGTTCTATCGGTGCAACTGTGCCTCGTTTCCCGCGTCATACTGCTGTCAACCGACCTCTTCTACAAAGCTATACAGGAAGCCGCCAACGGTGTCGCCGAATACGACTCGGACCCAGCCAAGTTGTTGAACAGGTTCCTACATGTGTGGACTGAGAAGATGAATTTGGTGACCCAAGTTGAGAGGTGGAAGGTGGTTGGTAAGTGTGAAAAATATGCTATGTAAACCAGTGTTTGCGAAAGACCGCCAATTGCTACACACACACACAGTGCTTAAGAGCTTGGTAAAAACAAATAGTTGAACGAAATTGCGTTTGCCAAATATAAAACAAAAAAATCTTTAAGGGTTTCTTTATCGTTACATACAATTATGCCTTACCCCATCTGCCCCTTGTTGCGAGTACTACGCACCGGACCAATATTAGTGTATGACGTTCTCGAAGTGAACATACATGCAATAATAAGAGAATGAGGTGCATCACGGTAGAATGCGTTATCAGAGTCTTAAAATTAATGACAAGTAAAGTTTCAAAGAAGTAAGAGACACCTCACAGAAAACCAGCTTAAAACAACGCTTACGTTGTGTTTCCTCGAATGAGTGAGGATTCCGGAGGCCCAAACCCTTTTCAAAGGCCAGCAACCACCTGGAACTCCTCTGGTGTTGCGGGTGTACATTGGTTGCAGTTGCTCGTTGCAAACGTTATTGCAGGCTGAACACATACGGTAAAACGGTGAATGCTGACTATAATTAGTGTGGCAGAGGGGCTAACTAAATGCCCTTCTGTTATGAAGACGGCTGCCTGTTCGTGGAACAGCTAGTTTTAATCTATCGAGGAAGGAGGGACTGTCTAGTCTTCCATTTATTAGTTTGTGCAGAGACACTATGTTCGCTGGTGTCTTGAATGAAACTGCATGTGGACTGTATATTAGATGTATTGATTGGTTCAGAATGATACAAGTGACGTTAGTTGGCGGCCGATCGTGCGTGTGTCGTTGCCGCTGATAGAATTCGAACGCCGTCTAGTAGATGCTCGTCCGCCGGCGCGGTCGCCGGCTCCCCTTCACCCGCATGCCGCCTCAGTTGCCCCGCGCCGCTGGGCATATATGCACCGCATAAAATGGGCTCCATATCTGAAAGTTATATTCAAGAATTTACCTAGCCATAGCAGTTCTAAATGATAATAGATGTCTCGTGGTTCTTAAGAAACTTTGTTTGGCGTATGACAATACCAGCTAAGCGTGCCTCTTTGCTTATGATGCTATCAATATGTTCGCTGAAGTCTAAATTAGTATCAACCACAATACCCAGATACCGTATGCTCGAGACTTCAGTGATTGAAGTGTTGGAAATGTAATATGTAACAATATGGTGTACAATAAAGAATATTCTATCTATCTTTTAACTATCCATGTGGCCGACGTGGGGCCTGTTTACGTGTGAATTTTATATGAAAGTATTTAGATATATTAATGGTCATTCTATTTTTGGAACACTAACGATTGATTTAGTCAATATTAGTTTGAAGGGACTTTATATCGTCGTGGTTAGAGTCAATTCTATAGAGCTTGAGATGGTCTGCGAACATTTGATATCTGGCATCCAGATATCAAATATTCAGATGGCAGAACATACGTCATTCACAACAAGGGGTCCCAAGTGAGAACCCTGGGGCAAGCCAGGTGGCACTATTATAGCAACTGATTTGTAACCTCTTATTTTTACGGGTTGTGACCTATTCATGAGATAAGATTCACAGTATCTAAGTAAGGATCCACAGACCTCTGCATGACCCAGCCTCTGTATAAGAATGCTGTGATCGACGACATCAAAGGCCTTTGAGAAATCAGTATAGATAGCTTGTACTTCTGTATTATTTTCTATGGCTTCATAGATATCCGTTACATAGTACAAAAGGTTTGACGTGGTCGACCTACCAGGCAGGAAACCGTGCTGATGAATGTCAAATATTGACTTTAGGTGAAAATATTTTTTCACCTGAATCTTGCCAATAAGATCGGCGTATGTCCTTCTAGGGCTTTTCATTGTATGTCGATAAATTAAAAACGTTCTATAATCAATTTTTATTCAATTTTATTGTCGTGTATTTGCATGTACATACACGTCATAGATATATATCAGAAAATATTGGGAACAAATACGACGGTAATTTGGCAAAGAAATGATAAAAAAAATACGAGAAAAAAAATTAAAGGAAATATTAAATTCATAATAATTTAATTACACAGGGATGGGGGCAATCATAAAAATTTTCATAGGTATCCTACATTCATAATTATTCCGCATAACTGTGTAGTGTGTGTTCATATTGCAGAATTTGGCATTTCTGTTATTCACAGGTCTAGGTTTAGCAGCACTATTGACGACGCAAAATGCGACAGTATTGCAACGATTCCCTGCGATATTACTGAATCTGACAGAAGTTTTAAATGACGTCATGAAAGCGGACGACAATGGCGCATACATTGAGTAAGTTCCTTATTTTTATAGACGACTAACTGTTCCCTACGGTTTCGCTCGTGACGTAAAGTGACATTATGTTTAACACTAAAGCTTATGTTACTCAGTGTATACTTTTAGTATAGATATATAGAATAGTGTATAGTTTTGTAGTATACTTTTAGAGATATTTTTTTAAAATTGTGCTAGTAGTTTTTGAGTTTATTCATTTCAAACAAATACAAATCTATTCTGTTTATAATATTTGAATAGAAAAAAATAACTTTTATTTTAACGAAAGATTCAGAGGTAGAGAATGTGTAGGATATTTACTGAGTTTGTACTTAAACGGGCTAATTTAGAAGCTACTGTATGGTTTTTTTATGAAAGAGTAATATTATATTATCTAGGAACGAATGGATATACCCTTGCGTATAGGGTTGCCTAGACCATACCTAAAAATCGGGACCCAAATAATATTTAGCCGGTCATAAGTCGAAAGATAATAAAATGAAACCTTTACTTACGCGAGTCGTTCGCAACGTTTCGGTCGGCATTTTTGGCGGCGCGATATAGTGACCTCTCTCGCAAAATACTGTCTGAGAGAGAGCACAAAATGGGCAGTTGGTTTTTAAGTGGCACCTCTTGTTTAGTGGACTGGTGGCGCCGCCAGGGTCCCGGCCCGCGTCGCCGCTAGAGGGGCGCGGCGGTGCGGCGCGGTGGGGGGCTACGGCGCATGCGCACTCGCCGCACGAGCTGCGCCGCCGCGCGCTCGCCGCCACACACCCCGCCATCACCATCGACCTGCGCGCCGTCACACACCACCAGGTATGCTACACTAGCTGGAGGGGCCACGGCGCATGCGCACTCGCCGCACGAGCTGCGCCGCCGCGCGCTCGCCGCCACACACCCCGCCATCACCATCGACCTGCGCGCCGTCACACACCACCAGGTATGCTACACTAGCTGGAGGGGCCACGGCGCATGCGCACTCGCCGCACGAGCTGCGCCGCCGCGCGCTCGCCGCCACACACCCCGCCATCACCATCGACCTGCGCGCCGTCACACACCACCAGGTATGCTATACTAGCTGAAACCACTGCCTATGATGTCGAATTCCTCTTCCACATTCAACGTTTCAAGGTGATGTCAGCAAGTATACAGCAGGTTGTCACCCATTTCGTCAGCTATGGACAACATCAAAATAAATACATAATTTATTACGGTAGGTACAAAAAAAAGTGTTGCCAATGCGTTGTCGAGTCCCTACGGACTGCAGGCTGCCAGAGCCGCAACCACTGAGGAGGACACTGATCAAGGTGCTTTACTCCCGACGTAAGGGTGGTCGCAAGCCACTCAAACCCCAATAGGTCTATCATGGATGCCTATCTGAATGGCAATGAGAAAGTGTAGTCTTATCCTTTCCCCCACGGCGAATTAATAAGGGCTTTGGATAAGTGCACTATAAGATAAACTATCATATTTCAGTTGGAAACCCTAAAAAACCAAGTGGGAGCTGAGACCTTCGAGCGTCTGGTGCAGTCTACGGACCGGGAAACACTTCAGCAGATTCGAGAATACATACCGCTCTAAATATGTATAGCGCTAGGCTATGCAAATGTTATGTTTTACGGTACTGATGGTGTTAGAAACGTAGTCTTGGAAAGTAATGTGGACTGACTGTGAAATTAAGGCGTTCTCTTAGCTCTCGACATTTCAATATGTCCCGTTATTAAAAACTATAGCAAATAGTGCCAATAAGTATACCATACTCACAACCATGTACTTTTTATCGTACCGACAATAAATGGAACGGGAAGAGTAAGACAGCAATTTACCAAGGCAACAGTTTAAACTGCTACTCTACTACTCTACAAGGGCGACATTTGGCTCATGTTTTGTACGTGCATGCTATATAGCCCATCCCTAATAAAGATTACATTCTAACATCATTAATATCGATATTATGATAATAATTGTATCAATGCTTTTTTCCCATCGTATTGTAAACATGGACTCGTCAGAGTTGTTGTTTATATTTGTACATTTTGTAACACTTATTTAAATGTATTTAAAGTTGAATTTCGCTTTGTACACACTGATGATTACGTTACTGTATTTCGAATGATGGGACTCGATTATCGATGTTTCTCTTATCTTGTCGATATGTCATTAGGTTTGATAGTATAGTGAAATTTCTCTCGTTTACTTATAAATGAAGTTTTAGATGAGATTTCTAGAAATGCATGTACTGATAACATATATATGTATACATGAAACGATATCGTAAACGCGTGATATACGTCATAAAGCATCATAATGTCTTACGAGTTATATTTGAAAAAATACACTAAGTATAGTTCGCGCAAACTAACTTAACCCAAAACTAACGGAGAGGGGGAAAGTTTGCATTTGACATTGAAAAAACCTCTACTGCGCATACACCATTCTGGTTCAAGTTATTTTGAGCCAACTGTACTAAATCATACATAAATTCAAAGGATAAATTTGATAAAAAACGATAAAAACCGAAGAGAGATCTTCACATGTTTTACAGATATTATATTTTTACTTCTTCGATATTATGATATATATTTTTTACTTAACGCACTCGGAATGTGTACGATACTACATTAGTAACCAAAGGGAAAAAGAGTAGCTAGCATAGCATAGGGAGAAGGAATAAAATAAACTTTGCTTCCTATGAAAAAAAAAACATGTAACATTTTATGTTTTTGATAACGTGTCCTTAAATCACGTGGTCGAATGGAAAAGTTAATTATTTTCTTTATACCAACGTAAAGTAAAAATCACTGTAAATTCCTTGGGGATAAGTACAGATTATAAACTCTGACTCACAAGCTCTTGTGCACTTGATAGAAATCAGTCACATTCGCCTTTCCAGAAAAATGCACTATTTATCATGTTACAAATATTTGCCAATTTTCAAATGAGCCTTATAATAATTACTTATATATATTTTTATGGACATAAAGGTGTATGTGATATTATTACAATTTCCTATACTATAGCTTTAAAATAGGCGACCGTTTGTCTTAATAGATGTCTTATGTGGGTATTCTGTGTTATTTCAATCTTAAGTTTCATTATTGATTGAACAAAAACTGAATAACACTATTTACAATACATTTGGTTAAAAAGAAGGAATGCATTTAATAGTAGGAGAGGGACTTGTCGAATGTAACTCCGAAATGTAATCTGGTGATTGAAAGAATACATAATTGTCCCAAAAACTAAGCCTACTTAGGCAACACAATAATAGATTTGACGTTAGCGCAGAATACCTAGAGCTAGTTACATAGAATAATATTGCACACATTTACTAACTTAAGTACAGTCGCCAGCACATCGTTATCACAAACTGTCAAATTTCCCCAATGGATAACTCTATTACTTGGAGATTAAATTGAAAATCGATTGAAGAAATTTGACAGTTTTGGACACCGTGATGTGCTGGCGACCTTACATCTAATGTAGATGTTAATATTTCACAACAATTAAAAGAATTGTAACGAGTTATAATTTAAGTGATATCACATAAGTTTTCTGATCCCATGATCGATGTCGATAAAATTACAATTATCGATAGAAGCATTTGATTAATAACTAATTGAAATAAGTAATAATGAGGCAAATAATACAAAATTTGGTAGAATTAATATAATGTATTATTACTTTATTTAACAAAAAGCTTTTTGTCTAAGAATATTCATTTTTATACTGGCCTTTGAAATATATATTATAAAAATAAAAATATATAGAATCTGTAGGTATATTGTTACAAAAATAAATGAAATACATATTTATTCTTAACTATTACTGTCAATATTGATTTGCTTAAGCTTAAAAGTGAGTATACGAAAGTGATAAATATTAGGAAGGGGATCCGTATAAATAAATATCTAGGTATCTAAATATATAGCGACATTTCTATAGTCAGACTTCCTGGAAGTCATTGTCTTTGAAACAAATTCAGGAAAGAAATGCTCGTCCGATGATATAAAAGATGAGACAAAGATCCAGCTTGCCTTTCGTATTGGAAGATATTGATTTTGAGTATCGTAAATTATAATTCTCGGGCTCATCTTTCACTTTAGCCCGAAAATTTCTATTGGTTTTCCGAAATTTGTAATCTGTTGACACATCTAAAGGTGCAGACAGACTGCGAGCCATGTGCTGCGGACGGCGCTCAACAAATGCATTTGCTTGAGGCGAGCTTGTAAAAAAATGCTCGAGCTGAGGCGCTTTGATCGTAAAGAGTTTGCCGACATAAGTTGGCTCGCCCTATGTCAGCAAACGCGATATGAAAGTGAAGAAACACACCTTGCGAGGCATTCCTTGTAAAAGTCTGTCTCCACCTTAAGGCTCATGGACTGCCATGAGCCTTAAGATGGAGACAGACTCTAATCGCGACATTAATTATGAGTTTAGCGGCCGACGCTAAGGTTATTCACCTTAAATCAAAACATTTTTCATGTGAAGTGCCAACAAGTGAAGTTTTTAACAGTAGCCGAATCCTAATAATTGTAATGTATGTATATTAATTATTACTATGATACTGCTCGATTCCATGTGTTTGTAAAATATAAAATAAAATGATGCATATTTTTTTAACGCTCGAATTTAATCTTAGCTTGTACTGTGTACGGAAATATTCTGTATAGTGGTTAAATTGCACCGAAATATATATTTATTATTTATATATGTTTAATGTACACCAATGTCCTTCGCTCGCTCTGTCATAAACAATTTTGTTAGTAAAACACGAATAAATTAGTTACCTTAAAATCAGCTATCCTTATTAAAACCATATAAAAACTAGTTTTGACCTTAACTAAATTGAAATAGAGATTTTAATTGTAGAACACAGATTGTTATTAATATTTTAAATTAACATTTGACTCTTATTGAAGTCTGTGTTCCTGGTACACTATTAATGTTGAGCTAGAAAACTAATAATGGATGTACTCTTTTAAATATTAAGTCGTATGGTTTTTTTATATTAATTGTTTTCGTTCTAGGGATTGTGTTCGTGGTCGGCTTGGCAATTTGGTAAGGCAGTATATGTTGAATAAAAAAATTGCATTGATTCGGCCACTGTTAGCTGAGCGGCCTTTTTTCCGAACTATTTCAATTCGAATGTATAGCCCGGATGTGCCGATTAAAGCCATCCCTAAAAGTGCATAACACCCCTTAGTGGTTTTAGAATCGAAGTGACGGCTACACTGACAGATTTGTAGTGAATGGGGATTAATAATTATGCAAGAAACTACCGACTGCTACCATTCTATCATATATTCGATATACAGGAACACAGACGTAGTTTTAGGTGAAATCAATATATTAGAAATTCTAAATTTCCCCATTCTTAGCGTAGGGCTTTCAGGACAACCAGATGACTAAGTTCTAACTTAGTACCCGTCTAGTTTACGATGACGCAATGGCTTTGTTGTTAGATATAACGCAAACATAGATGAAATAAATTGTTTTACAATGCGTTTGATGTGTTTTATTTATTTTGAAGGTAACCTTTAATGTCAGCAGCCTGTGACATTCGTCGTCAGTCTATGACATTCATCGTCAGTATGACATTCGTTGTCAGTATGACATTCGTTGTCAGTATGACATTCGTCGTCAGTATGACATTTCGTCGTCAGTATGACATTTGCGAAAGGTTGCTGGCGGAAGCTGGATGCGACAAGCCGAAGACAGGGTGAAATGGCGCACATTGGGGGAGGCCTACGTCCAGCAGTGGACTAGTATAGGCTGATGATGATGATGATGATGACATTTCGTCGTCAGTATGACATTCGTCGTCAGTATGACATTCGTCGTCAGTATGACATTCGTCGTCAGTATGACATTCGTCGTCAGTATGACATTCGTCGTCAGTATGAGTTTAGTTGTTGGCATACGCCTACAACTTGCACTTAGAACTTCTATCAGAATTCAATAGCAACTAGGCTATGACGCTAGGGGTCGGCAGACGGCGGCTGGCAAGCCGCATGCGGCTGTTTGAAGGGTCAACTGCGGCAGCTCCAAAAAAAATATTTGCAAATGAGATCAATATTATTAATTTCATTTTGAATCCAATGACTGCCTCGTTAGTCTAGTGGTCCCAAGTGCTACTGCACCGGTCCTGGGTTCGATTTTTAGTTTTACCTCTCATCATTGTTCATTATCCTGGTGGTTCTGAGCGTGACTGCTACGATATTCTAGGTTCGATTGGAGGTCTAGGTTCGAGGTGGACCTGGGAATTGAACCCAGGACCGCAGTTCTCAGTAGCAGTTCGGAGGCTTGCCCCCCTATTACATGGGAAAACTGATGGTAAGTACGTTATGTTATCTATCTCTCATCACGTTACGTTCGGTATTGTCCGCCTACCACTGGCATAATTTTTATGGGTCCTGTACCCAGGCCCCGCTTTTCCATTGGCTACTATGGGCAAGTGCCCAGCGCCCCGCGATCTAAGGGGCCCCCTACTTTTCACTCCTTTTGTTTTTTTTTGCATTTGTTTAGGAAATAATTCCCTGACATATCATTGCCATAGGGGGCTCCATTATCCCCGTGCCCAAGGCCTCCAACATGTTATAGACGGCCCTGCCTGTACCTGTAGGTACATACGTATGTGGTTCTGTGTCATTTATTCACTAACTACTCCACTTTAAGGCGGATCGTTCGCCTGAGCCCGCCAAATTCAAATTTCAATTGGTTTTTCGCAATTTGTAGGTCTATAACACATTCTAGATTCCTATCTGTAGTAATTGCGGCATTAGCTATACAATATTCACAACTGAGCATTAAAAACTTTGCTTAATAAACGTTAAAGAAGCTAAAATTATGTACAATCGTCAATTTTGGCCAAAAATGACAATTGTACCTAATTTTAGCTACAATATCGATTTACAAGCAAAGTTTTTAATGCTCAGTTGTGAATATTGTATAGCTAATGCCGCAATTACTACAGCTAGGAATCTAGAATGTGTTATAGACCGACAAATTGCGAAAAACCAATTGAAATTTGAATTTGGCGGGCTCAGGTGAACGATCCGCCTTAAAAGTTATTTACGTGACCCAAGAGATTATACTATCGCTTGCTTGGTGTGGACTCCCGATAATCTTGCTGCTTCTTCAGGTGACTGACTACTTTAATATAAAAGTAACTAGTTCAAATATCGCTTAGTTACATAGTAATTTATAAATAATACTCCCAAACTGGTCTGAAGTCACGAATCGTGTTAATTGTTGTTACACTGAACTACTAAACTGAATGCAAACTCATTAATTTAAATGTAATCCATTAAAAGTTTCAGGATAGCGTTGAGTGGCGTTAACAGCTACAATTTAATGATTCAAATGGCTATTATTATAATAACGATATCTAATTTATCGATGGTGAATGGCCTGAAGTTCAGTTCAGACTGTAAACTTAATCACAGGCCTGTTTTATTATAATAATAGGAAAGTGCGAATCCGCTTACTGAAACACATTAAGACTTCTATTTCTCAAATTTCAAGCTTTCTTTTTTACATGTGAACAACTGACTTACCTACACTTGCCTTTGGCCCCTGATGTCAGTTACCCCGGATAACCGGAGGAAAAGGGAATAAAAATAATTATAATTATTTCTTTCTTTTTAGGCTACTTGACGTAAAATATTGTTTTCACTCTCACTGCGTTGTGGCGGTTCCTACGTTCGCGGGACCGACGCAACATTATTATGCAATTCTTTAGTAGGTACCTAAATCAACCTAATCTCATCGAAGGTAAAATGTAGTTCCATAAACAGAATGTGAAATTTTCTAAATCCTAATAAAATTTTAAGATTTCCCCAATCAACTTCTAGATTACCTACTTATTATACCTACCTATCTTTGTATAAATACACAAACACAAATGTGTAATCTTAGACACTAAAGTACCAAAGTCCTTACAAGATAAACTGCAAGATTTGTTGCGTTTTATACCTACATCTTGAGAAAAATCTGCGCACACCAAACTAGCTTAGTTTACGCTTAGCGGGGTCTGAAGACTCGTCGAGGGCCGCCGGCCTAATGGGAATGCATTTTAAAGGCGGAACTAACATGGAGGTTGGCAGCGAGCCACGAAACCAAGTTGTGGAAATCGGGAGTCTACTAAAATTGATTCTATGTTAGCTGATTAAAGAAAGCAGACTGTAGGTAAGTAGTGTTACTTTGTGGCTCGAGAAAATTTGAACGAAAAACCCATGGACTGTGTGCCACAGATAGATACATAGATAGATTACACTGCTCAACATTGAAATCAAACCCAGGACCTCTATCGTAGCTGCCGCGATAAGACCACTAGGCTAATGAGGCAGTTTAATTGCATAAAATATATTAGCTTATAATCTTAGCATGGAAAATGCGAAATAAAGAAAAAGAGATAATTACTTTATGGTTCTAGAATGACGTCCGTTAGTGTAGCCAAAATTTTTACCTAGATACTTGCCGATTTCATGTACGCGAGAACAATCTTAAGCGATGAAAAACAATCTCTGTAATCTCATAATTAGTTCTAAGTAGATTATGAAATTGCGAGTCTACAGTAATTGGGCGACCAATCTTGGTGAAATTTCATACTTAGCGATTGCCTATATCATAAGGAACCTGTCCCATTTCAAGATTATTGGTTTTATAGTGTCTGAGATTAGTACCTATTATAAGAACGTAGGTAGGTACTAGGTAGAGATTCCCGAAATGTTTAAAAAACATAATCTAGGCATAAATATAAAATTCAGAAATTGTATTAAATTTTTTCATTGTCACTTTTCCTAAAAGACAACCAAGGGTTGCCACGCGAGAATTTACAAAAAACTTTTATTCAACAGTTAGGAGCGCAGGAGTCCAATGTCATTATTTTCTCGTGCGGAGCTATCAAATACTCGTTGGCATATCACGAGGAGCGAGGGTAACCTTAGCTGGTTTTATCACAAGCTGGGAATAAGCCAGCTAGCGTTATGTATCTTGAAATAAATAACGACGGAAAGTTTTCAAAATTACACTTGCTTTTCAGTTTTGTCTTGGCTACTTAATTATCAAAGATTTCGTGTATAGTTTCAAAAATTAATGTGTGCTTAAACGATAGAGATAAGTGATAAGATCGTGACTAAATGACAGCTGCTAGGCAGATTGTTTTATCTTTCTCTATCTATCTCGCGTTTACCGCGGTCATAATATGTATAGGTGAGCTCTCTTTACCTCGGGGAGCACGTCAAATATAAGTATTACTCGTAAAATTATGAGGCGTCAAATAGCAGTCGTTCTTGTTGCATCAAATTGTTGATTAGACTCTAGCCTGACGTTAATCAGTAGTATCTGAAGGTTAGCCGGGTTATAGGATGCCCTGCTCGGATCATACTCACTCGACAAAATTGACTGGGTATACGGGAAGCTCACGGCATCTGTATTTTATTAAACGTTGCATAATAATATATTGACTAATATGTATCAAAACGAGTACGTGTCTAAAGTGTTGTTAGCTCCCTACATAACAAACTCTTTGGCGGATCATTATTAATAACACTATCCATGTAAAGACATGTCGTTTGCCTGAATACCTAACTCTTATGTCGATTATAACTACCTACATGAATAGATACAGAGGCAACCCTATCCTACGCACACATTTGTAAATACGTCATCATGTTGCTCATGTTTCTATGGACTGTTCATGTGTGCTTACGTCTCCAATATTTCTCATACACATAATTATCAACCCATTTTAAATTGTCACCATGTCTTCTCAGAATGCGAGGGGTTTTTTTATAATATCAGTTGGTTTCCTCTAATTTTGATTTGGTGATATGAGCAGACATGCGATTTGATACATGTCTGGAATGAGAGGGGTTAGGATATAGTCCACCACGCTCGATAAGTCCCAGGTGCCTTGGATTCAAACTCGAGACCAGATAGGTATGACCATTATATCACTAGGAGGCTATCACCGCACTTTCTCATACACAATGTTGGCCAACATTATCAACTCCGATACGGTGAGCGTTGTCCCACTGAATAATAACAACATATTTATCAGACCGCTCACATTAATCACCAAATGATATTTATTTCAAGGGTTCGTTACACGCCGGCTAATTGCCGCGTCCCCGGACCAGCTTCCGTCCATAAATTATTACGCGGTGCAAGTAGTGGAGGGTTAGCGAATGTTAACTTAACTTTTTACCATCAATATAATTATAATTTGTTTTTGTCCGGTGGTCGTAAGCGCGACAAAGGCATCTAATTAAATGCATCTAATTAAAACGGCTCAACCGGCGTGATAACACGGCCTCACAGAAAACCGGCGTGAAGCAACGCTTGCGTTGTGTTCTCGCCGGATGAGTGAGGTTACCGGAGGCCCTTTAACCCTTTTAAAAGGCGGACAACGCACTTGTGACTCCTCTGCTGATGCGGGTGTCCATGGGCGGCGGTTATCGCTTACCATCAGGCGATGCGTCTGCTAGTTTGCACCCCTATCCCATAAAAAACAACCATGCCTAACCCTTCGGGGATTACCTACATACATACATGATGGTATGTTGTTTTTATATTATCTTCGTTATGCATTGTGAGTTGTGCTCGAATAGTTTTGGTTCGCGAAATGATTGAATCGATCAGAATAAAATAACAAGACTTGTAATTTAATCAAGAGTAGGTAGCCTCCAACGCGAATTTTGTCGATATCAAAACAGTTTGACCGAGACTTAAAACAGAAAGATACGCACGCAGATAGATTCAAAATTTCCTCCTCCCTTCTCCATAAGTATGTTCCCATATCAACACGTGGCTGAATACTCGTATAACTATTTTTCACAAAGCAATTGCTATCTGGTTTGTGAATCAATTTCTAGGCAATAATTATATCCTAAGGACAGACTGGTTACAACCGGGAGTGACGGCTTTACGTGCTCGAATTGTGTTAAGAATTATTACCCCTCCACATACCGTGGTACCAGCCACTTACCCTTATCGTTTCGGGTGATGATTTAAATTAAAGCTTCACCAAGATTATTTCTCGTACCTCAATAAAATCGCTGCCGCTTCTAAATCCGCTTTGACCACATTTTTAGCACACCCACCGCGACAGCTCCAGGCTCTCGTGTTGCCGACGCCATTAGTTTTGTTTCTTGCAGACTACTCCCGGATAACCGGGACTTTCTCAAGAATAAATTAGTTAATGAACCGGCGGAATATTACTCTACTGGTTGCGCAGAGGTTATTTGATAAAGGTGTCCATGTTATTTATGTTGGACCTATATAATCCTTATATTACCGCGACTTGAGTAACTCAATCATTTTCGCGCGCACCGTGTATGTAATCGGCGAGATTAACCTGCGGTCGTGTTCTGTTTTCCTGGTACTTTGTATTGCTTTTAACCCGCGCGTAACAAGCCTATTTATTTATTTGCTACATTTTTCCCGTGGCTGCTGTCACTTTCTCGGCTTTCTGAATAAATGAGAAGACAATGCCAGTGCGTTTATAGAAACAAAACAAAAAGACAATACACTCATGTATGGTGTAAAGTATGTTAAGTTGATTAATTAATTGAAAAAATGGACTGACTCCTGTTAAGTTAAGTAATTATTATGTCTAACAAAAGTTATCAATCAGTTGATCTAAAAAGTAATCCTGAAGAGCTTATCGACCAGTTCATCGCTATGATATCGATATTGGTCCAGAAATCGGGTTGACGAGCTCTGAAGGCAATTGCTTCGTGCAAAATACTGATGCCGACCTCACCACCCACGTTCCATGGACTTACATAGTAACTAATTGCGAAAAGGATAGCCTTTTCGCAATTTTTTTTATTTCGCAACCTTTTTAACCACCATCATCATAGGATGATGGTGGTTAAAAAAGTACATAATAGCAATTAAATAAATATATTTTAAATAAGGTACTACCTAATTTCCTGTAAATGGCTTGCAGTTGCTATCAAAACTGTTTTTTCAAATTATTAAATAAGCTTTAATTTCAAAGATTATGCATATTCAAATATCTCGTTGAGCTATAAAAGCTTTGCTTTGCGTTCTATTGTGTGCAGGAAAATATTACAAAAGCCAGCAAAAACTGGCAAGACATAGTTTCCTCTAAAAATAAGCTAAACTTTGGTCCCGTACAACTTAACACAAACTTTTTAAAAGACGCAATTCAAGTTAGTCTTTTAAATGGTTAAGGAGCAGTCTCCTGTTAAAATTAATTAAAGTTTTCATAGTAGTGTTTTCGTTGTAAACGAATAAGTAATTTAAATTCTTAAATTTCCTTTGTCTAGCATAACATCCGTGAAAAGTAAAGAAAGTACCATTTGCAAACGAGAAAAAGATTTTGGTGGAAACCTACCTACCTAAGCACTTAATTTAAAAATAATGTATTACAATCATTGTGTTCTGAAAATTAATCTTAAAAACGAATAAGGTAACTGTCAGAAGTGTATAATTAAATTGTACCTAATAATTATTAGTTAACATATTCCAAAGCAACTTCTACTAAAATTACTTACGTATTTTTTGAGATGGTGCCCAACATCGCCACGTTTATAAGTTAGCAGATTTAAAAAATAACATCGCTCAAACTGGCACTAAATTAGCAAACGCTTCAAATAAATGAGAAGATTCATTAATGTGCCACACTACAAAAAAAAAAGATTCATTAAAAAAAAGGAGCCAAAAATAGGGCAAGCGATGACTGATCGATGACTGTCAATTTGTTTTTCCTTGCGTACCTATGTTGGATAGGCAAAGGCAACTTAAACCATAAAACCAAGAAAAGAAAAGAAAGAAAATTTATTTTGCAAACATGGGTACAATATGAAGTTACACATGGATAGAGTTCATTTTACCAATCGGCATGCAAAAATAAAATATCAATAAGCGCAAGGAATTTCGTATGAATAGAATATGATAATATTAAATTCCAAATCTGTGCATCATTTTGATTCAAACAAATGAAAGAAAATTAAAAAACCGTATAACAGCCCAAACTCATCTCTCTTAGTAATTACATTACGCTTTGCTTCAGACTACGATTTCAGTGGGGTAATTTAAAAAATAAAGTGGGCCCAAGTCGCCTCTTCCAGGTCTATTTAGTTATCAACAAAATTGTCTTGTCTAGTGCAATAAGTGTTTTATTTATTTAAAAATAAACAGTGTTTGCTTAGGGCTGGCATTCACATTTATGGTACCTACAACAAGTAGGCTGTGAGCTGGGATAAGCGGACTGTGATCGCTATGAATGTTAAATAAAAGAGACTGATGTAGGAGCAATCATTATAAGCCCTGTCAGGAACAATAGCAGTTTAGTAGGTCTCACCTACTAACTAAACTGCTATCGTTCCTGACAGGCAATAAGGCAGTGACCAGGCAGAAGAGTGTATTCGTGTTTATTGTTTTTTAATTATTCCGTAAAAAATGTTTTTTTTTTGGATTGGGCTGCTCGACCGGAGTGGTTCTACAGCCTCACAGAAAACGGTCGTGAAACAACGTTTACGTTGTGTTTCGCGGAGTGAGTGAGGATACCGGAGGACCAAACCCTTTTAAAAGTGCGACTGCAAGTGCGTTGCCCGCTTTTTAAAAGTCGTCGCCTTTGCCTTTGCCTCTGGTGTTGCGGGTGTCCATAGGCCGCAGTAATCGCTGAAAATCAGGCGAACCGTCTGCTCGTTTACCCCCCTATCCCATAAAGAAATATTAAAATTTAGATTTTTTATACTTTTATCAAAATTTCTGCAACCCTATTACAGTTCTACCCAGAACTCTTATTTACCATAGGTATTCTTCACGCCAGAACTTCTGTTTATGAAGTTATCTCCGCTTGATTTTTGTCTTTCGAGTTATCTGATTTTATGTTCTCTGTATCTTAATTGTGCGATGTCTGTTTTTATAATACGTTTTACAGGAGAAAGGATTTTACGTCGTTTTTGTTTTTTAAACATAGGCAGGTAGGAGATAAGGGGGCTCTTTTGTTTTAATTTTAATTATAATCTTGTGAATGGACATTTCTTATGTTCCGCAGTAAATTGCAGGGCTGGGTGATCGTATCTTTCAATTGTATTTAGGTACTTTTTCGGTTTATAGAATTTATTTCCCAAAAAGAACATTACAATAGTTCACTTAAAAATGAGAAACTTAACTAATTAACATCAAAGTACAATAAACTTTATCGATCCACCATAGCGATATACAATCTTTGACTATTATAGATAGCCAAAGTATACAATAGACGAAAATAATTATGGAAACTGTCAGTTATTAAAGAGGTGTAATAATAGTCTTTTTTTAAAAATGTGAACAGATTCAGACTCTTTTATAGTTTTCGGCAGTTTGTTATATAATTGTTTAATTATTTTATTATTATATATTTTTAACGCCATATCTCCCTCTATATGAACAAGTTCAAATTAATAGGTTGCAACATGAACCAACTCAGTGATGGTTTTTTTACTGGAAGTTGTCTTATTTAGGGATTACCGTAATCTTAATAACCTACTAAAAGTAAATAACGCTACATACGGCCACATGATCATATATACAATATTGAAAAAAAAAGTCTTCATATATATCGAATGAAATGTTACAAAACAAAAAAAAACAGTTATTTTCATGTAAATGTATTATTTTTCACGAATAGTGTACGAGTTCCGTTGGAAATATTATTCAGTACTACGTGTAGAAAATATTACATACTAAAATCAGGTTCTAGATATATGTCTCCTTAATATTTCTGACGCTTATCAGTTGCCTGTCTGTCAGTAGCAACAAAGTACTTCGTGAATAGGGGAATGTTTCCCTGTAAGTATTGGCGTGTCGTCAGGTGGTCCCCAATTAGATGGGAGCTACAAATCAGTGGTTGTTGACAGTTTCCTTCTATGCGACGCCCTTCATTTGCGTGAGCGCTGTCAAATATTGTGGTTCAGTTAAGGCAACGTTGATTTATACAGCGAATGTCAACAACATTATTGTTGATGCACGATTGACACCAGTTGAGCCGTCTATTACTGCACGGGTCGAGTTCTAACGATTATGTACCTAAGTTATTATAGGTGTTTGTGGAAGTTTGTATAGATAAACACGAATCAGGAGAAAATTCGAGGAGAAGATGGTGATCGAGACAATTTATCGTGGGAGAGCCATGCTTCGGCACGAAACCGACGTGAAACAACACTTACATTGTTTCGCCGAGTGAGTGAGGATACCGGAGGCTCAACCCCTTTTAAAAGGCGGCCAACGCACTTGCGACTCCTCTAGTGTTGTGTGTGTCCATGGGCGGTGGTAATCACTTACGGCGGCGGTGATCCTTGCTGCTCCTTTACCCTCTATCCTATAAAAAAAGGCGAGATTTTAAAATATTAACAAAAATATATTAAAAAACAAGACTTGATAAACACATTCAACATAAAAACACAAAGATTAATTGATGTTCTACAACTGCATACAGGCTATTATCAGTTTTATAATATTAGTATAGATTTACTTAACAGTTACATAACATAGAAACTCATTCCTTTAAACAGTCAGACTCTTCGACAGTGATTGTGGCGCGGCGCATAATATTTTTAAGACGTCCCACGAATTTGAATTTTATATTCACTCAAGTATGTAGCTTCCCCTTAAATCGCAATTCCCATGGGGGGAATTGGTGGGCACAATCTAACATGTCACTGGGGGGCGGTATCTCACACCATCGGTCTTGAAGGCTGTATGTATTTTCTGAGTTTTTATACTACTTTCAATGCCTCCTGTATAACTAAATTGCACATTTTATCATGCAATGTATGAATGATTCGCGTCCGTTACGTGGAAAAAGGGACAGCTTTTTTTTTAATCTTTATTTTTATAGAGGGTTTGGTCATTATTTATTTATTTATATACTTCAATTAAAATGGTACAGACCAATTACAATAATTGAAGACACAGACAACTTATACCGACTACATTTTACTAAAATAAATGCAAACACGATTATACATCCTTCTCACAAAAATGCAGACACTCCGACAGTATAAACGGCCATCCATCCACAAACAAGTCACAGTCAGGATTGACGCACAGGAGAGCGTTTAGAGCAGACAGCGATCGTGGTATTGGCGACTTAGCACGCGCCACGGTGCGGCACCAGGGCACGGCAAACAAAACGTGTCTTCGGTTGATTATGAACATGTCACCCAGGGGCAGCTTTCATAATCAACCCTTTTACTATTGTTCTGCTGGGAACAGGTCTTTTCATCAGAATGGCAGAGGCTGGGCAAAGTCAACCTTAGATTACTATAGTATAGATAAGACTCGGATTTAAAATCTTACTCTTGAAAAATGCGAAGGTAGCTTTTTAAGTTTACCCAGCTACGCCAGTAGTTTGTCGAGTGTATGTAAATGTATATACATAATAGATTAGATATTTATTTTGCACACTTTGTAGCCTAAATGGCTTCATGGATTTTAGCTTGAGAGGTGTCGTTAGATTCGTCTCAATTGTGAGGGTAACAATGGGTCTATCAAACACTACAGTGTTAAAAACATATATAGCATACATACATACCATCACGCCTGTATTCCCCGAGGCAGATGAGTACTAACGTACACCAACACAAAAACTTAATAACACTGCTTGACCCGGGAATCAAACACACACAGAGTTTGAGACCACTAGACTAGTCAATTAGTATTATATAATTATTTAAAAAAAATTATTTAAAAAAAAATACCCGCCCGTCTGCCAAAAAAGGGAAACAAGAAGAGCAATCATATGCATCGGAGATAATAGGTTTTTGGAGTTAAAAAGGCGTCCGACAGTCACACAGACGTTTTGTGGCAATCGGGTAGTTTGACTTTAGTAATTAACTTTTTGTCTTACGCATTTATAATATTTATTAGTATGAATGAAGAATAGTAAAAAATACTTAATCGGGGACAAATGGGTACGTGACGTCGTCTTGAGAAAACATACAAAATGGCGTCCAACACCAGCGGCCAATATACAGTTAAAAATAATGTGTGGAAGTGTCGTTAATTACCAGTTCGTCGATCCGCCCGGTTCAGCATGACGTCACAACTATCCGAGAGCCGATGAGCTTAAGTTTGTAGTTTGTGGTAACATCGATATAAATTCACAGGAAGTGTCTTCCTGCATTATGATTCAGACTAATATTTTTTATTATTGTCTTGAAAAAAAGAATAGTTGCTGCTGTGAATTTCATGGAAACCCCCATATAACACTTTAACCTCTATCACTCTATCTATCTATCTATTTAATCTCTAGCGCGACTGCTATCGCGCTGAGGACGACTGACATAATTAGTTTATTATAAAAAAAAAGTTATTAAATTGTTTACCAAATTATATAATCCTTTTTTCGTGTTCAGTATTCGTACGGATATCAGGATAAAGCTTGTATATAAGTTTTTTTAAACTTACTGGAAAAGTCGGAAAACATTTTGGCAGACGAAACTGCGCATTGGTCGCTAGTAGGTAGTTGATATTTTTTTTTTTTTTATGGGATAGGGGAGCAAACGAGCAGACGAATCACCTGATGGTAAGCGATAACCGCCGCTCATGGACACCCGCAACACCAGAGCAGTCACAAGTGCGTTGCTCGCCTTTTAAAAGGGTTTGGGCCTCCGGTAACCTCCCTCACTCGGCGAAACACAACGCAAGCGTTATTTCACGCCGGTTTTCAGTGAGGCCGTGGTATCACTCCGGTCGAGCTGGCCCATTCGTACCGAAGCATGGCTCTCCCACGTTAAACATTACATTCAAGGGTTTTTATAATAAAACCCTATAATAATAATAATAATATAAGAAAAGAAAGGAAATTCAAGTGAGTTATCGGAATTATCCACTACAAACAAGACATGACGTTTAAAATGTCCTGTTAAAATAGCACGGTATGACTGGAAAACGACCTTTAAGCGAACATGTTGACGAGAGCCAAAACTAAAACCGCACGACCACCACCTCCGGAATCGTCGCTCAGCTCCGCCTCGCAACCGCCGGAATCTCGGACCCCGGTGGCTGCAGTTGCGTCGAGTTCGAGCGACGAATATTACTCTCCACCGACGTCGCCACCACCTGTACGCCGGCGGGGAGGCCGCCGGCCACCGGAAGGCTTGGGACCACGAGGCCCACCGGCCTCTGGAGGGGTCCCCGCTCCCGGTGGAAGTGTGCAGCGCATGAAATGGACACAAGCGATAAATGAAAATGTCATGCGCGCATACTATGGGGCTACAGAGGGGGGATCTAACCTGACCGCGTACCGTGGTCGGATGCTCTCTCTGTTTCAGGTGCTTGAACCAGCCATCAACGTGACGGCCCAACGATTGTCGGATCAGGTACGGGTCATTCAGCGTAACCATATGTTGAATGACTCCGTGCTTGATCAGTTACGCCTGGAAGTGCAAAATAGCCATGTCATCGCTTACCCATCTCAGTCTGCGGCACCATCAGCGACACCATCAGTGATGCCACAACCAAACCAAACAGATACGGGAAGTGATGACAGGGCTTTAAATGTAAGTACCCAATACAATGAGGAGTTGAGGAGCGCTTTGGAGGGTGCGTTTCGGGAGTATCGCTCTATAACACCTGTACTTAGACCACGTTTACCTCGTTTGCCCATGAATAACAAGAACTTGGCGCTTGTGTGTGCTCTGGATTCACTGCTGTCAGAGTATTTTGACAGCAGTGAAGATCTTGCCGATACCCATTCGATCCTGTACTGTGCAGCTTTTACTGCTTGCCGTGTAGCTCGTGTGAGGTTCCCAGAACCTGACAGAGCTACACGTCCGCAGTCTGCGGTACCGGCTTGGCAGTCCAGGATCGAACACCGTATCGGTGAGGCTAGAGCGCTCATAGGCAAGCTGATCTGCTTCAGGGAGGGCAATACTCGCCCAAGAGTGATGCGCTTTGTGAGGCGGGCATTCTCGGGGACTAATACCAATCCCCGAGACTATGCATCCTGTGTCACCGAGCGCATCGACTTCCTGAAGCAGAAGGTTTATGCATGGGCAAACCGTATTCGTAGGTATAAACGTCGTGCGGAGCGGTATTCCCTGAATCGTAGATTCCAAAGTGATCAAAGGTGGGTGTACAGAACTTGGGAGCGTCCTAATAGCGGTGTGAGTGACGCGTGCTGGCCGGATGATGACGCCATGAGTACATTCTGGCGCAACATTTGGTCAGTGCCCGTCAATCATACCGAAGATGATTGGATACGTGACGTTGAGCGAACGTGTGAATCAATACCATTAATGGGGGAAATTTATATAAGCCCCCAAGACGTAGCCTGTGCAGTCCATTCTGCACCGAATTGGAAAGCGCCGGGGCCGGATGGACTGCACAATTTCTGGCTAAAATGGCTACGTAGTTCTCACGTTCGCTTGGCGTCTCAATTCCAGACATCTCTAGAAAGTGGGATGTTACCACACTTTTTAACGACTGGAGTCACCCATCTACTCCACAAATCTGGTAGTACTGCGGAACCTAAAAATTATAGACCCATCACCTGCTTACCGACGGTCTATAAACTTCTTACATCTATTTTGAGAGCAAAAATTTGTAACCATATTAATGAAAGTTCAATTATGTCTGCGTCTCAAAATGGATGTAAGAACGGGTCCCGTGGTACTAAGGAACTACTTCTCATAGATATGACCATCAGCCAACAGGTTCGCCGATTCCGAAAGAATCTGTCGACATGCTGGATAGATTACAAGAAGGCCTATGATTCGGTGCCACATACATGGCTCATGAGGGTGCTAGAACTATATAAGGTAGATGTTACGCTTCGCACCTTCCTGCAGTCGTGTATGGGGCAATGGAGGACAGTCCTTCATTATCCAGGATGTCGACAAATTCAAAGAATGAGTGAACCGATTAGGATTGAGCGTGGTATATTCCAGGGAGACAGCCTGAGTCCTTTATGGTTCTGCCTAGCCTTGAATCCCCTCAGTACATTACTGGAGGAATCAGGGCTGGGTTACCGATTGAGGCGGGGCGGTCAAAGAATATCCCACCTACTTTACATGGATGACCTAAAGCTCTTTGCTCCCTCTGATTTGCACCTGATGGAGTTGCTGAAGATAACGGAAAACTTTAGTAACTCCATCAGAATGGAATTCGGTGTGGAGAAATGTGCTGTCATGCATGTAAAGCGAGGAGGGATTGTGGAATCTGAGGGAGTCCAACTCTCGGATTCCACTCAACTTAGATCTCTCGCCTCAACGGAGACTTACAGGTACTTGGGTATGTCGGAGGCTCTAGGCATCAACGGGGCTGACATGAAACAATCGTTGCAGGAGCGCTTCTTCGGACGTCTGACAAAAGTCTTAAAAAGTCTTCTGTCAGGCGGAAACAAGGTGCGTTCTTTCAACGGTTGGGTCATGCCAGTATTGATGTACTCCTTCGGCGTACTCAAGTGGACTCAGACTGAACTTGATGCCTTGGATAGGAAGGTCCGTACACTGCTAACCGCATATCGAATGCATCACCCACGCTCCTCTGTAATGAGGTTATACATCTCGCGGAAATGTGGGGGTAGAGGATTTTTAAATGCCAAAAACCTTCACAACCGCGAGGTGTATAGTCTCAGGGAGTATTTTTTAAAATCAGAAATGGGGATGCATCGAGATGTGGTTGCAGTGGACAATGGGCTTACCCCTCTCTCCATGGCTAAAGAGAACTGGCGCAAACCCGTAGTACTTAGTACGGACGATCGTAAGAATGTATGGCAAGGTAAAGAGCTACACGGACGCTATTACCGGGCTCTCCATGAGCCTGGTGTAGATTTCTTAGCGTCCGTTTCCTGGTTACGCTTCGGGGATCTATTTGGAGAAACCGAAGGGTTTGTTTGTGCAATTATGGACGAAGTTATGATGACAAACAACTACCGAAAATATATCGTGAGGGATGGTACGGTTGACATATGTCGGGCATGCCACCGTCCGGGAGAATCTATCCGACATATTATCTCTGGTTGTTCGCGTCTAGCTAACGGCGAGTACTTGCACAGACATAACCTGGTAGCCAGGATTATCCATCAGCAACTTGCCTTGAGATACAATCTTGTGGAATCGGAGGTACCGTACTACAAGTATGTGCCCGACCCAGTTCTCGAAAATGGTCATACTACATTGTATTGGGACCGATCTATCATCACTGATAGGACTATTCTTGCAAATAAGCCCGATATCGTGGTGATAGATCGCTTAAGGCGTCGAGCAGTGATTGTTGACATCACCGTCCCGCATGACGAGAACCTTGTGAGAGCCGAAAAAGAAAAAGAAATAAAGTATCTAGATTTGGCACACGAGGTTGTCGACATGTGGGAGGTGGATTCAGCAATCATTGTTCCAATCGTTGTATCAGCCAATGGCTTAATAGCCAAGAGCCTCGACCAACACCTAAGGAGGCTCTCATTGGATGGCTGGATCAAGGGCTTGATGCAGAAGGCAGTACTTCTGGACACGGCCCGCATTGTTAGGAGGTTCCTCTCTCTGGGGCCCTGACCACCGGTAGCTTGGACCCTGCTCCCGATACCGGTGGGCTACTATTTTTTATATTTTTAAATGTTTTTCAATTTTTTATAAAAATATTTAAAAATGTATTTAATATGTAAGTTAAAATAATAAATGAGAATAATAATATAAAAAATTGTTCTCAGCGAGTACGCTCATAGCCTACTTAATAATACACATTTGTCCCTTCCAGACGCTTTATAGCGTTTGTTTGATTAACGAAACCAACAAAGTTAGATCAATGGATCTAGCTACTTATACGTTTTAGTAGTTGTTATTAACTAGTTGGTGTTGAACAGGTAACTTTTAATTGCCGTCGGTTGGGACCTTTTGGGCAATCATTCGGGATAAAACCCGTGTTTACATTGTGATAGGGAAATGTCGTGAGAATCATTAATTACCCAGGCTTCTCTAGTTCAGGGTTTTACATTGTTTGGATAATTCTATGTGACTTCCTTTCTTTTATATTCCTCTGTCTGTGTATTTTCGGTTACAATATGTTTCGTCGCCACTTTTTAAAACTTAATAACAACATACCATCACGCCTGTAGGTATTACTCGAAGGGATAGGCAGAGAGGTATAACTAATATATACCCACGAAGGGATATTTTACAAAACTTCGTCTTCATTTTTTTATTCTTGACTTGACAGTCTAAAGGTCTTTATAACACTAACACTGCTCTCATGAAACACTGTGCAATTTTTATTTTTTTAAAGTTTACTAGCAATGTCGGTCGCACATTACTAGTATTCCTGTTAACCCCTCGTGCTAAGCTAAATGCTTGTGTTACGAGTGGGTTCACGTCGGTAGTGCAATGGGTGAGTTTCGAACCGGCAACCACATGATCACGAGTCCGAGGCCCTAGCCATTAGGCTACCGACGCTTCTAAATATGGACGACTTCTCCAGAATCGGCACACATCATGTTAACGTGCTTTGCAATATACAAGAGTAATTTTCTAGAACGTCATCTTCATAACAAAAATAACAGACACTAAATAACGAAGCGCTTCGATTACCTCCCAACACACATCGTAGTGCCAACGTGCTTCGCAACACAATAGCTCACGTGTTATAAGAGGCCGGTTTGCCGATCCTAACTTTTATCTACTACTTGGTTATTCCTCTCACGGCGAACGATTTATCCGTGTGTGTGTGCACTATGGGAAGTGACCGGGGAATGTGCCGCTATTTTTGGGATTGATCCCAGGGTCAATTGTCGTGATATGGGAAAATTGGTTCTGCGTTTGTTTGTGTTGAATCTGATTTCATTATTTACATACATACATACATAAAGTCACGCCTCTTTCCCGTAGGGGTAGGCATAGACCACAGACTTCCACTTGCTACGATTCTGACATACCTCTTTAGCTTCATCCACACTCATCAATCTTTTCATACATGAACGTCGGTTTAGGGTACTCTTGACCAAGCCATTTTTTTTATTTTCAGCATATAACAATTATTTTTTTAATATTTGATAACCTTACGATTGATCGCTTGTGCTCTTGATGTTAAGCGACACTGCGATCTACGATGGAGCGCGAGAAACAATTATGACGAATTATCAACGACAGTCAATGAATGAATTATGTTTATTTAAGTAAATTGATATTTTAAGGGCACTTTTACAAGTCAATATCTATATATATAAAAGAAAGTCGTGTTAGTTACTCCATTTATAACTCAAGAACGGCTGAACCGATTTGGCTGAAAATTGGTGGAGAGGTAGCTTAGAACCAGGAAACGGACATAGGATACTTTTTATCCCGTTCCCGATACTTTTTATTCCACGGGGGCGAAGCCGCGGGCAGAAGCTAGTTTTTAATATTGTTTGATAAGATGGCAAGGTTATTGTGTAGTTCGTATGATCAGATCAATAACTAGAGATTTTCTCTTGTCCGTCCAACTGAAGGTGTACTAATGTACACCGTTCGCTGCAAAGGGGCGGGTTCGGGCCACAAATATAAACCCCGAGCTGCTACTGAGAATTCCATAAACAATCCTAATAACAATGCTTTATCTGGGAATCAAACCCTCTAGCGTAACAGTCGCCCTTGAGACCACTAGCCTGTCTAGTAAAGTTTAAAAAATATTTAAATATAACAAAATAAAAATTAACATGATTTCGTTCGAAATGAAAATGATTTTCATTCAATGCGCGGCCTGATTTCCTTTCGAAGTTAACACGGCTGATTGGTTAGTTATCGGAAAAATGTTGAAGGCATCAGATGAATGATTTCATATCATTTAACCCGCTAACAGTCGCTGCAATTTTTCCTGTAATGTGTTAATGGCCCTTAAAGCTAATTTTGAATCACTCGTCCGTGAGTGAACAGTTATTTTTTCATCAGATATTACATTTACATCTCTAAGTCGTAGTTGCTCATTGCATCACAATCAATCAGACAGAAATGTGTTGCTGGGGAGTTTGTTGTGCCGCTTCTTCTTCCCAGCGAAAACACTAGGAGTAGATGAAGGGCGTGCGTTTTGGGGGCTGTCTCTAAAAAGTACAACCTAGTAGTTTGTATTGAAAAATTATACTTTGATTTTGAATTTGAATCATCGATGGCCGCCTTACTTATCTGCATTATCAGGGTAGTTATAACTTATGGCCACGAGCCATCTCGTCTAACCCGTCAGATATGTGTGGCACATAATTTATTAACCCCCAAACCGTCACCGGTCACGGCGTCACGTAGTCAGCTCGGATGACCGGCCGGGCTTTAACGACCCAAACTTAGAGTTGTGCGCGCCAAACATTTATTATTTAAACACAATCGCGACCTAGCCCCTACTAAGGGACTTAGTTGGTAATTTTCTATTGTTGTATAGCTAGTTTCGGGGGCAGAAACTATCATACCTTATTTACTTCACATTCCTATTCGCTAGATAGACTACTATTTCTTGTGTTATTTTACATGTATTTGAGTGATGATTTGCGAAAGGTTGCTGGCGGATGCTGGATGTGCTAAGCCGAGAACAGGGTGAAATAGCGTACACTGTGGGAGGCCTACGTCCAGCAGTCGCTTGCCTAAAGGCTGATGATGATGATACATGTCTTTCTTTAATGTTCTTTTGAACGACAACAATACATAGAAAACGGTCAGGACTTTACTTAAAATAAACTTTTTTCTACTATTTTCAAACGTTACCAGCACGGCGCGGCGGGAACCGGGGCGCGTCAGATATAAAAGTGACTAAAACTGCAGCCACTAATGTTTTTGTTGCAGTCGTCCGATCAGATCGCATTATACGGCTAAGTTGCTGCCAAGAATAGCGATTGAGAGGTATTCTTGTTTTATACTAGTACTTTGCTGGACTTGCAGAAGTTTTTCTACATTACCTACATCAAAATAAACATAGGTACCCTACCTATGCCTGTAGGGCGTGGTGGCGTAGAGGTGTACTGTTCTACACGCATAGTTTGCCGGTACCTATGTTTAGGTCCCATATAATGTAATAGGGGTGGGCGAATTGCCGAGAAAATCCCACAGAGCAAAGTATCTCTACTTGGGAATCGAACTCAGAATCCCAACCGTAATAGTCGTGCTTACGATGTACTTTATAAAAGAAATAAGCAAAGTTGTACAGTATACAAAAATACTCTGTTTCCATTCCACCATGTTTCTACCAGGACCTCATAAACAGTGAAGGTCTAAGATCATAATTGGAACGATGCATTATGATTACATTTGCCATTTTTTTTTACAAAATCAATTAGAATAAATATCTCTTACCATAGCCTAGCCCCAATGAGGAGACGCAAGCCAAGCAGTAGCTATATTAAATATGGTAAAGTGGTAAAGTGATTGATGGTCGCGAAACCATGGTAGGACCACATTCCATAGAACAAATTTCCCAAACAACGGGGACCCCAAACTTTGTTGTTATTAATTAAGAGTTATACTAAAAAATAGTTGAAGTGTTTACTGGGATATTTTTCATGTTCTTGTTTGTTATATTTTACAAGGATAACATAACTAAGCACTGGAATTTTCATTTTTATACACGATAAAGTAAAGCGAATTAGAACCTGTGAGGCTTATTATCAACCAATTTAATTCTCATATTGTCATAATATCATCAATTGGTATTTTTATTAATTGTTCTGTCCTTTTTATTTATCTATTCTTTCAATTGTTATGAATTTTACTCAAATTTCAATAGAGAAAACGAAATGAATTTTGTAACCACCTTGTAAAATTAACTCATTTTCTCTAGTGAAATTAAGTCTTATGAAAAAAAACCGCTTCTTATGAATGAACGATGCGACGGTAGCCAAGCCGAGGCCGCCGGCTAGTTGCCGGTTCGAAACCCACCCGTTGCACTACCGATGTGAACCCAGTCGTAATACAAGCAAAGCTTAGCAAGAGGAGTTAACAAGAATTCTTGTAATGTGCGACTCACATTGCTAGTAATTTTTATTTCTCTTGGTTCTTGGCAGGTGCTTGGAACTCCATAATAGATTCCATTAAATTTAAATCCAAGTCCAAAATTGCAAGATCAAAGGACACGCTGAGTTCATTCTGCGTGAATCGGATCGCTGAATTATACAGACAGTTGTTAGTAGGACTCAGTATAATTTTGACCATGGATAATGATGATAATTGTAATGGAACATGGTGTATAATACGCGGGAAATTAAATAATAACAATATCTTTTACACCAATTAAACATTTACTTAAACTTTAACGTAAAGTTTGCAGTCTTTATTCAGTACACCGCACAAACTCCTCTACCTACATAATACACGTATAAATAATACTTATTTAAAAGAGTTTTTCTTTAGAACTAACGGACTAAGTTTAAACGATCGCTTAAACCAAGATTTTATTTTCATCTGTAATGCTTTTTTTTTGTAAAGTTAAACTGTTACATTTTAATATCGGATCGGGATATTGGAGACGCGCCAACGTTGAATGTAACTTCGAATGTTTTGTCTTATGATATAAATACCTACTTTCTACAACCTGTAATAGAATAAGCGCAAGACCTGCAAGTAGTTATTCAGAATCAACTAGTAAATATAATTTAATGTGTTAATTTTTTCATTTAATACCTACATGAATCTATGTTCCCCTGATCCATAGTGGCTCAAGTTATGGAATATTGAAACCTTGCACAAATTGTTGTTATGTTTGGCTGCAATTTATTGGAAAAAATGTGAAAATATGCTCACGTGTTTCAAAATGACTATTTACTATTTCGAAATATGACCCGATATTCTAGTTGACGTGTTTTGAGGTCTTGTGCTTAGTCTGTTACACGTTGCGTACTTGGTGCTATAATTAGTGGTGTCAACCGCGAGAATAACAAAGATTATAAAACCTGCACAAAGGAGGGCAGTATTTTCACCATATCTGTAGTTTAGTCCAGTTTCACTGCTATTCATAGAAAGAGTCTGATTATATCTGAAATGTATGATTTGATCAATGGCAGAACCCCGATGTGCCGCCGACCACCGTTCCGATCTGTCGTACCTAAAGCGTAACGTTGTGTATGTGCGCGTGAGAGCTATTCTCTTTTGATTACTGGGGCTCTGGTAGTCTGCAGTCAGTATATCTATATCTATTAAGGCTCGGCAATACCTAACTCCTTTGATTCTGCAGGTGTCCATGGCTGGCATACTATTAAACGTCACGTAGCTTGTCTGCTTGACTTGCTACGTGACGTTATATATATACCATAAAACCCTTCAACACTGTTGATATTTCAAATTAGTAAAATCTTTTCTACACGATTCAGCGGATGTCCAGAATGATTCAATAAATAAGTTCATTTTCAATTTGTGATGGTCGCATTACTGTTTCTAAACAATCTATAGACAGCGTTTGATCTCTTTTCACGAAGATCAAAAATGTTGCAAAATATAGCTTCTGACAAAATTACTAATGTGATTGTTGGTCTCCCTGTGTGTGAGAGACTAAAAATTACATTATGGAGACACGAAGTCCGTCCACACTGATGACTCCGACGTGATTCCAGTCTCAATACATGAGATTGAGCAATTCCTATGCAATCATAGCAGCTCCTTGGCAATAATCTAATTTGAATTCTATGATTCATCAAAAGAGGTTTAGCGGCTTTAGCCTAGCAGATCTATTATTTTAAATGTTATAACTTCACAATATTGCTATATGAGCCATGCCATTGAACGTCACTATAACTTCAATAGACTCGTAAAACCGATTGAATATTCACTGTTCAATAAAAATGATGGCGGCACGACGTCAAAGTATCAATAATATAGAACGGGAACTTTTAAAATATTACACTGTATAGCAAAATAAGATGAAGAACCGCGCCATAAAGTGTCATGGCGGCGAATGTTTTGGAATTTATGTGTATTTGTAAGTATGACGTCATCGTCCGTGGTCATTTCAGTTTCAACGTCACGGGCTGTTAGCAGACGTTTACAATGCTCCGAGAAATAGACAAGCTACCTAGATACAGACACAGGTTCTCAGGTGTACTGATGGACACCGGTTTGTTTTGAGGCCCATTCTAGAGGGAGGGAGCTTATTAATCGGCTTAAAATCCGACCAGCTACTGATAAATCTAATTACTCTGTTTGACTTGAGAAGTAGAAAATGGAAGAGTCATTACTCAGTTTTAGACTTCATACATGTTAGTCTCACCCTGAAAATAATCATACTTTTTATTACTGCACACTGCACTAAATTGGAATAAAACAAAATAGTTTTAATCAAATGAATTTTTACATAAATGCGCAAAAATACCTTTTACAATTTCCTATTTAAATTGAAGATGGCACCCCTAGCTGCAAATCCCAAACGAAAAGAAATCTCTTTTCCTAAACGCGACTACAAAGAAATGTGACACAATTCCAAATAGGTCTAAAAGTGTCAGAAAAGGCAATATAGTAATTACGTTTGACACAAAAGTTTAGTTGCAATTGCTGAAAGAAGAACGGAAGCGCCGGTGCTCGTTTGCCACTTCCTTCCGCTAGGGGGCGTACTACTAACTGAAATGTGCTATAATAACTAACGGGAAATATATATAGGGCTGTGTGTGATAGAAGGAGTTTTATGTGCCCTGGTACGCCCACAGTTTTAGTTTATGAATGTACTCCTAACGGCTCGTGTTACCCTGGTATCGTCAGATTAGATAACGTTTTATTGGTTGTTTTTATGTCAAGTACAAGAATCATGTGATTCATGTGGCATAATAAGGTTTTGTGGTGCTCAAAGACGGACCGCCACCACTGATATAAGCTATGCTTCATACATTCACAGGTCCAATTCATTCCTTTACTTCTACTTGATGGATACACTAATTTTGATCTAAATTACATACACACGATACAATGTCTTATTGTATGTCAACACAGTGTCATTTCAGTCTCAGTCATGAGGAGGACATTTACAACATAATGTATAATGTTTATTACCTATTAGTTATTGAATATTGAAAACGCAAACAAATGTTGAAGTCACATTATTATACACAGATATTTTGAGGTTCAAAGTGAGTTCCATTAAAATAACAAATTTTATCAATAATCTTTTATCGTCATCTTGTGCGATATAAGAATAGATTCCTATTTCACTGTCACGGTTGTGTCCAATGTTGCGAATCCCATGGTCTTGACAGCTCGAATAAGGTAAGGATAGTGCGGTTTTAGTTCATCATACCAGGTATGATGGAATCCAGCACTATTCAAGCCCGCATCTCAGCACTATTCAAGTTTAATTTCTGATTTCTTCTTTTTGAAAAACGATGCCCCACACTAGGATTTTCTCCTATATCGTTTTTTTACAAACACAAATTCTCACATACGCCCAGGCCTGTCCAGGCCAGGCAGAACAATTACCTACAGATCATACAAATATTAGAAACCGATCGATCAGCCGCTACGCCAAACGTGTCAAAAAATGTGTGCATAAATTCAGAGAAAAATCATACTCGATGGAATTACCAGCAGCGTGCTCCGCTTTATTTTGTTTTTGACATGAGCGCGATGCATAAAAGAGCATTTTATTCATATCAGAATTCTCGTTCGACCCAACTTGTTGAGGAAAATATTTTTCAATATGAACTGAGTGTTACGCATTACCCGGATTGAATTCCAATTGAAAACTATTCGGAATATGTCAGACAATCCTGGTATAAATATGCTTATTGCATGTGCACCCATATTTTTATCATGAATAGGTACCTATCTATCCTATCTATATTCTAGAGTGCAGTTTGTGCGGTTATTAGAATTGGTTTTATGAAACGGCCTATTGAGCTTGTGTATATAAATGTTTCGGTGTTTAAGTGATGGAAGAGTTTTATAGTTATACTAGCTTCTGCCCGCGGCTTCGCCCCCGTGGAAAAAAAAGTATCGGGAACGGGATAAAAGTATCCTATGTCCGTCTCCTGGTTCTAAGCTACCTCTCCACCAATTTTCAGCGAAATCGGTTCAGCCGTTCTTGAGTTATAAATGAAGTAACTAACACGACTTTCTTTTATATATATAGATATGACTAGCTTCTGCCCGCGGCTTCGCCCCCGTGGAATTCGGTCTGTCATCACATCCCACTGGAACGAGATAAAAAGTATCCTATGTCCGTTTCCTGGTTCTAAGCTACCTCTCCACCAATTTTCAGCCAAATCGGTTCAGCCGCTCTTGAGTCATAAATGGAGTAACTAACACGACTTTCTTTTATATATATAGATATAAATGTTTCGGTGTTTAAGTGATGGAAGAGTTTTATAGTTATATTGTTTTGATAGGGGTGTTGTATTTTCAAGGAGTGTTGTATTTTCAACTGACTTAAATAAGATTTCAATAAAACAAATCGTAGGTAGGTACCTATATCAACTTCAATCAAAGTTCTCAATCCATTTATTTATATATCTAGTAAAAAAAAATTAATGTAAAACGACTTGTAAAAGTGTCTTTAAAAGATCTATTTACAGAAATAAATATCATTTATCATATCTTTTACATGCTACCAAAGAATACCGACAGTTTTTCTGTTATTATCGTTGGTTTAAATGCGTTTGACCATACTTTTATAGATGAAAAGCACAAACAAGATGTAGAAAGATCACTTTTTTTTGTTACGTAGGTGCAATATACGAGTAAGCGGTCCTTGTGAAACTAAGGGGAGGCCTTTATTCCGCAGTGGACCTCAAAATTCCTCATGAAAATTAATAAAATATTCTTGCATTTCATAGTTACCTGCAACTTTAGTAAAATCTGTTTTATGCCTTTAAACCAAAAGATTTCCGTGAAACAGAGTAGGTATCTCAAAAATTACATTTGCCCTTAAATTATCCTGGGAAAATTCCTTTAGAGGCGGCTAGATTTCTAAGACACAGGGCGGTATTCAGGCATTCAGTGTAAATCTTGCGAGCGCAGGAATGCGGGCCTGTGTCGCCGCCATGACAGTTTTGCAATTAGGCGTCCCGCAAAATGGTGGAGCCGCGAAATTACCGCACAGTCCGTAATGCTCGGTGCAGACTTTGGGAAGGATTTGGACCAATATTGGATGTAATCCCGTATTATATTGCTGTTCCACAGATATTCGTGTATTTACATAAATTTAATCTTCGTATAGTATTGGTTTTACTTTAGTTTATTTTTTTATTTATAAGATATTATATTATTCATTGATTTTAAAGGTGATAATCCTTGACATCTCCACTATAATAACGCGTAGTCCAATTTATTTTTATAAGTTTTTAATAAACTTGTTTAAAGATACTTTTACAAGTAATTATTTTAGATTTTGAGTGCTAGGAGACCATTGGATTGCCGCCTAATTGTAGACTTGTGTGGAAGAATCGCCACATCGATCTCATGGTTTCGTTTAAATGTTGAACATCGTCATCGTCTTGTCGTTTGTACTATTTTATTTTGGGGTTGGTGTAACACATCCTGTTGTCCCATTTAACCATGTCAGTTGTAACTTTTTCATTCACTCCCTTTTCCATGATTTTGGCATTAAAATTACCTACGTACTTATTTACGTAATATTTATAATAAAATATAAGGGTGAAAAACTAAATAGTTTAAAAAAACATTTACAATACAACAATTGAAATTGTATTGCTTTTCATTACATTAATTCTTACAATCAAAATACGATACGTTTATTGAACTCCAAACATTTGTCACAAACATTGGCCTAACAGTTCCAGCCAGCACGTGGAGGCGACTTATCTGCAGTGACTTGCGTAACTTAGTTCCAGCTAAAGTATCAGCGAGCTGATTAAGTGACTTGCATTTGGCGCCGCAGCTGATTTTGTCAAAGCAAATCGCCTGCCAAATATTTACTTAGTTCTCACGTTTTAGGTTAGCTTGAGTCGTAAGTTGTAAGTAGTTATTGAGATCTGTAAATGTAGTAACATTTTTTTCGGATGTCAAATTTGTAAACTTTTGAATACCCTATTAGTATTGGTCGAGGTATAGTGAGCCTATATAGTTCCTCCCATAGATTGCATCAGTATTAACATGTAACGTTTATTTATCATTTATAGGGGTAAGCTTTTTACCGGAGACGAATTCCAACTCCAAGCTGTACACAGCGTAACCCGGGAATCGAACCTATGACCTCACCCTCGGCAGCTGCACTTGGTTACTAGACCGATGAAGCATATCTAAATAGATACTGTAGAGACCGCTCCAAGAAGGTGGCAATATTACAGGTTGACTGGCTGGTTAAAGAATAAACTATCAATTTAAATTTTATATTTTACTAGCTTCTGCCCGCGTTTTCGCCCCCGTGGAATTCGGTCTGTCATCACATCCCACGGGAACGGGATAAAAAGTATCCTATGTCCGTCTCCTGGTTCTAAGCTACCTCTTCACCAATTTTCAGTCAAATCGGTTCAGCCGTTCTTAAGTTATAAATAGTGTAACTAACACGACTTTCTTTTATATATATAGATATCTGACGTAGAACTGTCTAGTCTTCGAGTCTTGGCAGACTCACTTGTATGAATTAGGGCTTTGCCCCGCAATAAATGCGAAAGTTAAATGATATAACTCTTTTTAATTGTATTGTAAGCTCGGTACCTCGACAATACCTACCCAATATTATAACATTCTTATGTAGGTATTAAAGTAGATTTTATGTCGCAGAAAAGTTAACTGAACTGTGTCAGGCAGAACTTTCCGGTTTAATTTTCTTTCCAACAAAGTTATGAGCTAGAATCCAGATTCAATTTAAACGATTTTTAACCCCGGTCCCTGAAGAGAAAAAATGTAAATTACGTTACCGCGGTTCACAAGGGGCTCGCAATAGGCGTAAATTGCTCCCTATTCCCGAATCGATCCCGTTACGTTGCCTAATGGCATCGAAGTGTAGGTAAATACGGGATAAAAATATATACTGTGCGGGCTTTTACCGTATTTAAATAAGACGCCGCGCGCAGTGCTCCGCCTGACATGTTACGAATAGTTTTCGAAAGCTTCTCGGTTTTATGACAGCCTGGTATCTATGATTAATTAAATATTTGAAATAAAGGTACACTTGGTCATCACCGTGCAGGTCAGTGATATTTTTCAACACGTACACAACACGTACAAGTAGTATGATTACATCAGTATTCATAAAAAATAAAAACAGCCGTTTTTGTCATTACTGAGTATGCAGGTGTACTGAGTGGCTTTGCCAGAGAGTATACTCCTTGGCAGAGCCACAATCAATGCACATTATTTCCTTCCCTGGTATAGGTACATCGATATGGGCCATCAGTAGGTACATTATGCACGCGTGTAGTACATCATTTTGAGATATAATTGGATGGAATTTACTATGGCTTGGCTCTGCGGCAGAGTATGGCACAACCTATCCGATCTAATAACCATGTCTGTCTGTTTGTTAGGTTTTGACGCCTAAACCGCTGAACTAATTTTGACGAATTGTTAATATACAAATAGATTGGTCTTTGAAGAAGACAACAGCTAATATTTTCGAAATTTATTTTTGGATCGGTTTGTATTCAACTTTTAAGTAACCCATGCCAACATATTATTATGTTCCGTGTGGGAACTAACTAGAAACTAATAACTCAGCTGCTTACTGCCTTTACAGTTTTTGGTTGGGATATTATTAAGAATACGAATAAAAAGTGACGTTTACCTACGTTAAAGAAAATCGTCGGAAGCGAGCGCTGGTAAACTTTTGTGGCAAAAGATAAGATAATATTTACCAAAATGTTTCTTCAGCAAACTTTTCTGGGAAAAGTAAGGAGTATCTTTGAGCTAACTCAAATCTGTTTACTCAAGTTATGATTTGCAACAAAATCTGAGCCATACTTTGAGATCGGAGGTCTCATCACTAAGTAATATGAGGACCGTTTTGCGATTGAGAGAGGATGGCTATTCTACATATTAAATAGTGTTACCTCTTTCTTTAATTAATTCAATAGATACCGTTAAAAGGACATACCGGTGGTCTTTTCTTCACAGAAAAGTTCTTGCCTGTTTTCTTACTGGATTATGATGTTAAAGCTTTGACTATATTAAATGCACAGGACGAAAAGAAGTGGAAGGAGATGGAGGAGGCCTATGTCCGAGGACGGACGAATTAAAGGCTGTTGATGATGATGATGATGATATTTAATGCAAAGATTTTTTTCACTAAAATAAATAGCAACCTCTTATCAAGTCCCTATGTTTTCCTTTTGATATATTACATAACATAACATACCATCACGCCTGTATTCCCTGAAGGGTTAGGGAGAGGCGTACTAATGTACATCCACAGTTCGCCGGTATGTTTAGGTCCCATGTAATAGGGGGCGAGCTTATTGCCATTAACCGGGCACAAATTCCTACTCTGAGCTGCTACTATGAATTTCATAGAAAAACCCAATAACACTTTGCTCGACCTGGGAATCGAAACCAGGACCTCTAGCGTAGCAGTCGCGGTCAGTACCACTTGGCTATTGAGGCAGTTATATTGTAGGCAAGTTTGATATATTATTTATCTTTTAAAACAATAGAACCCTTACAAAGTGCTCAAAATTGCCTCTTTATACTGCTGTCATCAGACACCGAATGTACATATTTATCAACTGTTCATGAAAACAGAAGACGCATAGGGACACAGTAGCCAAGTGCTCCTGAGCGCGACTGCTACGCTAGAGGTCCTGGGTTCGATTCCCAGGTCGAGCAAAGTGTTATTGGGTTTTTCTATGAAATTTCCAGTAGCAGCTCGGAGTTAGGAATTTGTGCCCGGTTAATGGCAATAGGCTCGCCCCCTATTACATGGGACCTAAACATTCCGGCGAACTGTGGGTGTACATAAGTACGCCTCTGCCTAACCCTTCGGGGAATACAGGCGTGATGGTATGTTAAATTGGTCCTTTAATGAAGGAAGTAGGCGAGAGGCAAATCTCCAATTATGGCTTTTTACTTAGGTTATTCAGTTGGATCTGCAGATATCCGTGTCACACGACAGCAATTTCGATAGTTTCTTCAAATACCTGATTTCTTCAAAAGTCCCCCCACCCGCAGTTATCTCGTTGTAAACTTTCAGAACTTGTCAACGATGGTTTACCTTGTTAGTTCCTTTTGTGTTCGCCACACTACATATGTATCACCTTTTCTTTCTTTTGAGTCCATCCAAAGGATGTCTGTAAGGATCGCTTTTAGAAATAAGACCGGTCATTATGATTTAGAACTTGTACTTGTACCTGATAGTGGTTTAGTGGTTCGAGTACCGGATTGCTGACCATGAGGTCGTGGCTTCGATTCCCACAGGACACAGATATTTATATGAATATAAGTGTTTGTGTTTCTGGGTGTTTCTTATCTATATCTATATACTAATATATAAAGCTGAAGAGTTTGTTTGTTTGTTAGTTTGCTTGAACGCGCTAATCTCAGGAACTACTGCTTCGATTTGAAAAATTCTTTCAGTGTTATATAGACCATTTATTGAGGAAGGCTATAGGCTATATATCATCACGCTACGCGGACGAAGTCGCGGGCAGAAGCTAGTGTATTATAAGTAGATATATATTTACAAAAAAAAGTATTATATCCATTGTCTAGTACCCATAATACAAGCCCTGCTTAGTTTGCGACTAGATAGTGCTGTGTAAAATGTCGCAGAATATTTATAATGTATTATTATTATTACTTGACATACGTTTTTGGTATACAGTATTTCTAATTGTAAATACCTAGTAAAGAGTTTGTAGTTGTGAAATTAATAATGATGGTTAAAGATGCGAGCGTTTACCCTGCGACATTTGATGAGATACTGTCACAACCACGTAGTTCCGCTTCGTAACGATCTGGAGTGTCACATGTCAAACCGCAGGCCGCTCATACCTGGAAATGATACTGCAGGTTCTTTGATGCAGCGAATATTACGTTGGTTGGTTTCCAGAAAACTAGACGGTGCATTAATTTTAAACTTGTATATTGTGTATATATATTGTCTATATATTAGTTATCCCTCTCATTGTGAGAGGAGACCCTTGCCCAGCAGTGGGACATATAATGGGTTGATTATGTTATGTTTATGTATATTGTGTATACAGGACTCGTAGACACTCTCAGGATACATGAGAATATTTATTTATTTATATACTCTTTATTGTACACCAAAAACATATACACAGACTGGATGTAAATGGTATTTAAAACATACAATGGGATCTTTTTTTGGAGATGGACTTAGGTTGTTGATTTAGGGAAACAGCGTAACCGAGCATGGTGGCGAGGCACCGAATGCCTCCAGCCAGGTCTCTTCCAGGCAACCATAGCATATTCTATCATAGTCGTTGACAAAAAAAATGGCGTCGTGGCCAGACTTTTCGCTTTTGCGCTGCGGGTCGTGGCTTCGTCTTCGCAGGGATCAAATACATTTCTACACTCTACAGTCTCGGAAAATTTGTATTTATTAACGCACTAGATCCAGGAGGAAATATAATTTATAAAAGAAACGTTAAATCACAGTAATGATGCTTAGACGCGGTTATTTTTTTCAGACGTAACACAAAGTAAATAATAATTGCTTGTTATACTAGAATCTATTCAAACATTACAAATATCAGTAGCGAGCGATGTGAAGCTCATTACAAGTCGAGTGTCTTCAGCACACAGTGCTACCTGATAAATGTGTACTAGTTCACTAAGATGGGAACTGAAAGCAATTTTGAAAGGCCACCTATTTTTTACTACCTTCCTGTCTACGGCACACATTATGGAGAGCTTTGATAGCCTAGTTATATGACCATTGGGCTGCCAAGTCAAAGGTCTTGAGATCGAATCCAACGCATGCACTTCTGACTTTTCGAAGTCATGTGCGTATTAATAGTTAATTATCACGCGCTTATACGGTGACGGAAATCATCATGGAAACCTGCAAGGCTGCACGAGATATTCTCAACGGTTTGTTAAGTTTGCCAACCCGCATTGGGCTAGCGTGTTGGACTATATAGCCTTATCCCTCTTATTTTGAGTGGAGACCCGTGCCCAGGGGCCCAAGTCTGCTATTTCAGTTGTATCAAAATGGTCGTTCAATCGCACTATATGACATAAGAACTGACAGATTTCGTAGACAAAACTATCAAAAATCAACAATTCTGAAGCCATTGAGTGACGAATTTGACATGACAAAATAGCAGACTTGGGGCCCTGTATTTGTTGGGAACAAATACAGGGCCCCAAGTCTGCTATTTTGTACTAAACCAGTTCTATGGTAGAACTAATGGGAGTCTTTATTCCCACCTGTTCTACTTATTCTATTCCACAGTTCTCCGGTAGAACTAATGTGAGTTTTGGTTGTCACTAGTACTGCAGTAGAATGATGACCCATGATTTTACTCGTATCTCAAAGAACCTTTTGAGGCAAAAGGTAGCCTACCTTTTGCCTATATTTACTTCTCCAAGGTCCATTGTATTTCTATGCCAAAAGTCAACTAAATTGTTTCATCGTTTACAATAAAGTAACAGATATACAAACTTCCTGACTAATGAGAATTAAAAAAATAATCTCAATTTCGCTTGCTTTATTCAACCAGTTGATAGAACCCAGTATTCGGCGCTTGAGACCACTATATTATTAGCATTGAGGTAATAGTCAGTCTCGGTTTCGCTTATTACTTGAACACTTCCCTTTACGACTATAAGTATAAACACAAACCTGGGATACCTTAGTAATACAACGCCGCAGAACTGTTTTGAATGCAACAACCGTGTATGCCGTGGAAGAGCCATGCTTCGGCACGAATGGGCCGGCTCGACCGGAGTGATACCAAGGCCTCACAGAAAACCGGCGTGAAACAACGCTTACGTTGTGTTTCGCCGAATGAGGGAGAATACCTGAGGCCCAATTCCTATTAAACGACCGGCAACGCATTTGCGACTCCTCTGGTGTTGCGGGTGGCGGTAATCGCTTACCATCAGGTGATCTGTCTGCTCGTTTGCCCCCTATCTAATAAAAAAAACAAATACAGGTAAATGGGTTCTCCATGAAATAGGACTACAACCTGCTATGAACATAACGTAAAATACCATCACGCTAGAATTCTCCGAAAGGTTAAGCAGAGATGTACTAATGTACACCTACAGTTCGCCGGTATGTTTAAGTCTCATGTAATAGGGGGCGAGCGTATTGCCATCAACTGGGCAAAAATTCCGAACTCCGTGCTGCTACTGAAAATTTCATAGAAAACCCAATAATAGTTTGTTTGACCTGGGAATCAACCCAAGACCTCAGGCGAAGTGAGTGATGAATTCTATTTTGAGAAATGCCATTTTTGCCAGACAAAAGAGATTGAGGATTTTTTTTCTAGTCCCACTCTCTTTTGGCCCCCTCTCTCCTTCCAAGTTACTCTGTCATTTTGCCTGTAATATTACTCTTTAGAGTACATTTTAATGATGACACAAAAAACTGTAGGTGTCAGCGTAGAATCGATATAAAGTTACAAAAAATCCCAACATTTACGCAACCAACTGCGCCAAAAAGCATTAGTATTCCTCCCCCATTCACTACAGATAAATATACCGTAACAGCCTATTATTACGGTCCTATTGTTATTGAACTGAAATTATTTTATTTATATACTAACCGTCTAAAATTACAATAGAATACGCATTGTATGTTTCTTATAATGTGTTTGTTTTTGTACATATAAGCTGAGCGAATCTGACCTCAAAAGATTCAAAGATGTCTTAATTTTGAAGTTACCAGTTATACCTATTATAAGTTACCATTGCATTGGAATAATTTCTTTACATAAGAGTTTTTAAGATATTAACAAAGAAACTGCCTCATTAGCCTAGTGGTCCTGAGCGCGACTGCTCCTGGGTTCAATTCCCAGGTCGAGCAAAGTGTTATTGGGTTTTTCTATGAAATTACATTAGGACCTTATTAGGTCCTAAACATACCGGCGAACTGTGGGTGTACATTAGTATGCCTCTGTATAACCCTTCGGGGAATACAGACGTGATGGAATGTTATATAACAAAGAAATAGAACAAAATAATAAACTGTTCAGCTTTATTTATTAGTATATAGATTTTTAAATTGAGACGAATAAATGTGAGATGAACGGATCTAGATAATTATCTTATTCCAAGTCATGTTCCCATAAACGGACTAGCAGTTTCACCGGCTGCCATTTAGTAGTCCTTCCTGCTGATTTATACTATCTGGCTAACCTAGGCGTAGTCGGTCTTTTCGAAAATCCGCCTCTGAGTGTTCCAAACAAAATATCAGTTTAAAGTTTTTTTCGCCAACAGATTCACGTGTACATACACGGTATTTTAGTGCTTAAAGACGGACTTAAAGACATTAAGTACTAAAATTTTCCGTAAAGGAGAAAGATTGACAACCCTGGGATTTTATTAGGAAACGCAGTCACTAATAACTTCGGCACTCTTATCAAGACCCGGATGGGTAGGGTCACTGCGCTGTCAGGATTTATGCTAATTTAGCGGTTTTAAGAGCTCTTGTTCGGACTTCGGAAATTACAAAAGGACTTATGGGAAAGGCTCGTTTCGTGGCTAAAAAAGACTGAATCGATAGATCTGAAGTTAGCTGCCTTAGTTGGTATATTACTGTGAACTTATCGAGACCCTTCCTCGCTTCTGAGACTATGAAAAATCAACGGCGTCCGTTCAACCCCATCATCAGCCGGTTTTCATCCCTGCTGGACGCAGGCTGCTTCCACTAAACGCCACGTAACATCAGCTCTTTTCATCCAGTTCCTGCAATTCAGTCTCGCTTGTTACTTTCACTGGAATATTATGCACCAGACATTGTCTAAAGAATTGAAGATTGCGAAGGTTAGACAGAAGAGGTATTATTTATTAATGATGTTTGCAGCGGCATCTAGTTAAATTGACCTATATCGAAACAATCTTCCCCGGTAGATATAATCTGGGGGGGTGTCTTTAAATCTGGTGAATCGGTTTGTTCTAGGCTAGCGAGCTCCATCGTAGTTTGCAGTATCGCCTAACCTTAGGAAAACTAGTGGTCAAGTGTGTAAGTAAGCGTATCAAGAATTAAAAAAAAACCTTTTTGGCTACATGTAACAGCATTAGCCACAAAATACTAGGAGTTCATAGCCATATTGTAGTAAAAGAATTATCTGATCAGTTTTTTTCGTATTATAAAGTGAATTTTAATTATAACTGCTGTTTCAGTTATGGTAGCCCTGTGTTTGCAGAAGGCCAATTCATCGGATTCTAATTAGAAAAAAATACTTATCCTCATCCTTACGGTTCATTGTTTTAGTCGCACTCATTTAATGTCTTTCTGTCTTTTTGTTGAGCGATTATGGCCTTTATTCTGTTGGCTATAGGTGGGGGTTTTATTGGCTGCCGTTTTAAATGAGTTGAGATAAAACAGAAGTTAGTTGTACCTAAGTTGAAGGTTTTACGGTGCTCAAATGGTGGTTAGAGTTTATTGTTTTAATCAATCAGCAATGAGTGTAAAGTAAATTAGTCGTTTGTTTTATATTGTTTTCTTGCTTTATATAAAGGTCTCTATCTGTGTCTTATTATTCGAAAAGTACTGCAAATATTTGTACGACCTACAGGAGTTGTTCCGTGAGTTCAAGTAAGTACCTACCTCAATTTAAAATTGTAATGGACAATGTAAATTGGGACGTGAGAAAAACTATTAATTATTATCTTTAATTACTCGGTCTTACCAGCTGCTTGGAATCCCATTATAGAATCTATAAAATCTAAATCCAAGCCCAAAACTGCAAGACCAAAGGATACGGTGAGCTCGTTCTGCGTGAATCGGATCGCTAATAATTAACAAAAATGTAAGGTAGCTGTTAGTAATTTTAACATCAAGACGTCCAACACCTCAGTCTGCCCGTGACCATGGATGCTGTAAAGGATCCAAAACGTCGGGAACAAAATAATATCAATATACCGCGATAAAATCCGTAAAAAGTAGTTTCATATCAATGTCTAATATTCGCGTAAGTGTCAGAAATCAGTATATTATCTTTAATTCAGCGCCTAATAGCGAATCACAAGACACTGTGTATACAAAAACTAAACCATCGAAGAAATATATTGCATTTTAACAACCACGGAAATCGATTTTCCTTATTGGATAAAACTCTTTCCTTACGTGAGCTAACTGCAAATTAAAAAGATGAGGGAATGGGATAAACAAATCGTTGCTTGTTTGAATTAGGATTAGGTTTAATCGATATGCTTGTGATATATATGTGATATGATATATATATTGAACCTGCCGTGCCTCGAAAGTCGACGTGCTAGGTTGTTATACGAACACCGATGACAGTTGTTTTTTTTTATAGGATAGGGGAGTAAACGAGCATACGTATCACCTGATGGTAAGTGATAACCGCCGCCCATGGACAGCCGCGACACCAGAGGAGTCACAAGTGGGCCTGGGTCCGCGGATGAATGCTACAGCGTTCCCGTAGCCCCGGAACCAAAGTGGTGACGCGAAACGCCGAGGTTGGTTTTAGTCGGTAGATCGCTCATTCTCAGAGCGCAGTCCGACACACCCCACTGCTCTCCCCGGAGTAGTGGATAATGCATAAAGCATTTCCAACCCTATCAACAAAAAAGGGTGGAGGATCTTAACCTCACCATGAGACGTAAAATGTACCTACCTGCCATCTAGTTGTAAAAACACAGTATATGTTACGTAAATGTAAACGTCATATGTATATGTAAACGTCATCGGTGTCAAAATATGCTAGGTACTATTACCAATAGATGGCCTCAACAGGATTTTTAAGGAGCTTTCTTGATCACTTGATTCTATTGTGTAAAAGTGTAGATAGATGCACGCGATAGTCAAGTAAGTCTAGTTTTTATTGTTATCATTCTTCAACTATTATCCTAGCGTTTTACTAATTATATAGGTACCATATTCCTCAGCTTTATCTGTGAACAGTGTTGTGGGCTACAATATTGTACTAATTTATGTGTATCTCTTTTTGTAACACTGTATTTTGTAGCTGTTTATTGTTCCCTATGATTAAAATAAAATAAAATAAAAAATAAAACAGTAGCCATTACAATCAATTTATTTCCCCATATTTGTATTGCAGTGGTCTCAATCACTGATATTTAGCCGCACCTGGTTAGACTGGTAGATGACGAAAAAAAGAAAATGTGTGTTTGAACCAAGATTCCGAGTTTCTTTACATAATATATTCAATATAGCAATAGGTACAAAGTTCATTACGATTTAACACAAAGATAGCACCTTCTTTAATAAAACCATATCACGAAGATAAGAATGGATTTAACTTAACTGCGCAGTGGATGGTTACTTTCTATTTTTCTAGAAAATTCGGCGTGTCCCCTGAATACGGGATGAGGGGAGTTATAAAATAGCTAGTTACACATGCAATGGTCTAAACAAGCTGACTTTGCGTGAGATCAACTGTGCTTGCTTACTTGTGAACGTTCGTCGATTTATGTTGTCCTGGTAAGTGGATGTGGTATTGAGATTATATTTGCAGCATTTTATTTAATTTTTACACTGCTCATTGACCGTAAGCGATTGTCAAGTTTTAGGTTCAATTCAGAGGTCATATTAAGTTTTTCTGTTAGGAATCTTTCAGTAGTTTGGATGTGTGGGATATTTATACCTACTTCCTATGTCATGTGTACCGCTGAAACGGACTCTGTATTCAACATAGGAGCAAAGCAAGGTAAAAGTCATGTTGTTTAATACCGTCCTTCTCCATAAGATTTCAAACGTGCACCTAAATTCTTTACTACTCTAAAAGCTTCAAATAAAAAAAAAAATTTGCTTACAAATATGCTTACAGTAAGGAATTTGGGTGCACATCTCAAGAAAATATATTTCAAATATGCATTTGGAAAAAAATCTTTCAATTATATCTTAATTACCAAAAAGATCTTCATGTAGCGTTAAAAAATCTTTACAAGTGTAATCTAGTGCAGCGTTTTCTAAACTTTTAGGGCATTGGAAAATAGAAGAAATCCTTATTTTTTATAGAAATTTAAAATAAGTATCTAACAGTGACTGACGGAACCCCCTATAGAAAGCGATAGACTATATAATACTCGATATAGTGTACTGTTAAATACTTTTTATACCACATACGAGGAAAACTAATGCCGTGTCCACATTTTTGAACATCAGTCTCAGCGAACTGGACACGTAGGGGTCGTTTGTTTTCATACGCGCGGACCATTTTCAGGCCGCGTCCGAATTGTCGGGCCTGCCCTGTATATGACCACGTCCTCACCGATAAACCTCGGTCTTAGTATTTTAGAAAATATACGACAAAATATAAGGTATTTGTGGTTGATACAATGCGTATTGTTGGGTAGCCGCTTGCATTGTGGGCCTTGAATTTGGAATTCGGTTTCTCATGACTAAAATGTATCTACGGTTTCTAAAATTTAATTCAAAGTAAGCCAAATTTCTTGACATGTTGAGTTTTTAATTGATTTTACTACTAGGTACTTACAACTGCTTCTTTAGCCTAGTTAGACCCAAGTGCGACTGCGACGCGTTCATGGATTCGATTCCCAGGTCGAGAAAATTGTTATTGGTTTATTCTATGAAATTCTCAGTAGCAGCTCGGAGTAGGATTCTTTTCTGTTGCCCGGTTAATAATAGGTTCGCCTCTTATCACACAAGACTTTAATATTCCGGCGAACTGTGGGTGTACCTACACCTCTACCTAACCCTTCGGGGAATACAGGGCGATGGTATGTTTGTAAATTGTACTAGAATTGGAATTTAAAGTGATAGTATTGCAGGCCGATATTACGTATCACATGTGTAGAACAAGGTAATGAAACGGTAAGTATTTTTTTATGGGATAGAGGGCAAACGATCAGACGGGTCGCCTGATGGTATGGACCCGCAACACCTGAGAAGTCTCAAATGCGTTGCTGTCCTTTTAAAAGGGTTTAGGCCTCCGGTATCCTCACTCACTCGGCGAAAGACAACGTAAGCGTTGTTTTACGCCGCGCTGATTTTCTGTGAGGCCGATTTATCTGATTTATCACTCCGCATAGCATAGCTCTCCCAAGGTAAAAAGTATCGATATCCATATTAATATTATTGGCGTCAATTGGTGGTGGCGATACTATTGGTGTCTATCAAAACATTCAGTGTACAATTACCATGACAGGTAGATAAAGTAACAATTATTTTTCTTTTAGATTTCCATACAAAATCATCCATAAAATTAGAAGACCCGGTGACGTCCAAATTCAAACCTTTGATGACACGTTTGGCGTAGAGGTTGAACGATCGGCTACTTATACTAATAACTACGTGTTGTGAGTTCGATCCCCACACGGAGCAAATATTTGTACCTACAGTTGTTGTTCCGGTTCTGTGTTTGTAAAAATCATTCACGATACAAGAGAAAATTCTAGTGTGGGGCAACATTAGTATAAAAAAACCTTTTCGAATAAATATTTTTGTTGAATTTATTACGATTAATGTAGACTGTAGGTATTGATTATTAATTTACTTCTTTGCTATATATTGTTACAAAATTGAGCGAGCCTAAATACACTTACATAAAAACTACTAAATTATCAATAAACATGACATTTATACCCGCTGAGAAATCCTTGTACAGTCCATATAATACAAACAACACATAACCAATAAGGTTTATATATAAGAAACATCCAAAAAGACATCGAATCGCTGTTAGGAGTCGAAAGGCGAAAAACTTGAATCTATATTTGATGAGGCGAGTGTTAAGTTATTCATGTGGGCACCCGATTGAGGAATAATTCTCGTGGGTTACGATGCTGGGCACAATGCGATAGGGTGCATACTGTTATTTTATTACCATTTGATTCTATGGAGCGAGAACCTATGTAAGAGGAAGGCAAGTTTTTATGGGTGGAGAAAATAGCTTAAAAATTCACGGCACAATACATCTGCTGTGTGGGGATATCTATAGCCGAAACCAACGTGGATTTCATCATCTTCATAGGTCTAAATCAAACGTCTCACCCATTCATCCAGTTCTTAAATGTTGGGATTAGCTTCTAGTTTAACCAAATGCAGAATCATAGCGTAGGATATTTTTTGGGAAACAAATATAATACTTATACGCGTGACTGGATACTGTAAATTATCCGAAACGTTCGTAATTAAATAATATCAATTTATACAACGCGATAAAGTCTGCAAAAAGTAGATACATACATAATTTCAATGTATAATATTCGTGTAAGCGGCAGAAAACAGTATGGAATACAAGATACAGTATTGACCGTGACGTACATCGGTGTACTGAGGAAAATAATTTCAACTTCAAAGTAAGGTTTGGCCTTTAGACCGACTTCTTTTCGTTAGAGAAATGTTCGGTGCCTTCACAGTTTAAAAACTTCAGTAATGTTCTATATTTTGGTGATAACAGCATCTCAAAGGAACCATCGGTACGCGAGTCAACACACATTTGCTCGGACAACAAAGCGGTAAGTCAACTCTATTACAATGATTGAGATTGACCAATAAGCCGCCAGCGCGGAGTTTACGACTACATAAAAATACCACGCGATTTACTGACCATAATGTCTGAGGCACAGGTCTGAAGTATAATTATCGAAGAATAAGAATAAGTTATCCCTTTGATTAATTGTAATATTAGGTAGTGTTTGCAACATCATCATCCCAATTATCCCATTTATTCTTCCACTGCTGGGTCCGAACCTCCTTTCAGAATGCAAGAAATTATTAAAACTATAAACCACCTCAATTTAGCAGGTTGCCCTGGCAGATCGGCTTTGGTAATCGAAAAAAAATTGTGGCACAACGAAAGTTCACGGTTTAAAATTGATATTTTCTGTTGTTACACTTGGACAAGACACGAAATCGTCCAATTTTTTATTATTTTAATTATATTTTTAAATAATAATAATCATAATTATGTTTTATAAACTCTGCCGAAGCAGAGTATTCAAAAATATATTTAGACTCATTTGAGTGTTCCCCTCCACGGAAATCTTTAGTAAAAGGCGAAAGATTTATGCGTTTTGAAAGGAAACCAGAGTGACGTACTAAATTTAGCGTGAGCTTATATCATTCGCGCGGTAACGAAACCATAGCGCGATTCAGAAGCTGGTATAAAATGTACAGCGCCATCTGTCGGTCTGTTTTAAAACTATAAATAGTTCAGCATTTTTCTGTTTGTATCATTTGATACTGTAAAAATTTATCGAAAATGGTTTGAGAAAAATAAATACGTTTCGAATTGATTGTAAATAAATCCTTTCCTAATGCTTTTAATTGTAAAAACCTCATCAATCCATTAGTTAGGCAGCTATGACTTTGGACCGTGGAGTTTTGGTATTTTTAATTCGTGAATAATTGATAATGACACAGTATTAAAAAAAGTCTAGTAGTTATATTTAAGTCATCTGGGGAGATCACATCATGCGAAGTAACCAAGAACACGTAGATGTTCCGTGTAGCAACTGTATATCTATATTATGACAAAACCTTGAAAAGAGCCACTTTTGGGTCAACAAACCGGTCGAAAAAATGAGATCACATTTTTTACCCATAGTTGGTATTGTACCATATATACCAAGAATTAATTAAAATAGAAAATGTACTCGGGTATGTACCGGATATTTTTCCCCGTAAACCTGACAATGACTAATAATTCATTATTATTTATATCCTCGTTGTCATAAGTCTTAAAAGATTTCGCATTCATTCGTGATCCAGTACTCAGTGAAGACCTGTGCGAAATTTTGTGAGAAAATTAAAAACAACAAAAATGTGTGACAAGAAAAATATTGTGATATTGGTTTTATATATTTTTGGTAAGATTTTTTTTAAAGTTTCTACTGCCAGTATATTGAATGTGAATTAAAAACATAACAGTAATACCTATTTGTTTAATAAAAAGTAGAAAAATAGGAAATAATACCTTAATTGTTTATTGTATGATATTATTTTCGATATTCCAAGTTCAGTATTATATATTATTTTGTTGTCTTATATAGTAGTATTTTAAGTTCTCAAATTTTATTCTTCATTTCAGTGTTTCTGTTACAACTTACAACAACGCAACAGAGAAGAACAGAGGTAAACATTACATTTAAAATACCTTATAAATAAACCTCTATATACAGCAATTTATTTTTTGAAACATTACAATATGTGTGGTAGTTACGATTTTGTTTCTTGAAATGTCATTACAATTACTATACCCTCATAATTCAATGTGTTTAAATTTGACATTGTTTACCATTTAACATTTACGATACTGAGAATTAGTTGAAACTACACATGTTTGACAATTTATTTTGCTCAGATATAAATTCTCTTTGACATTCTCATGTCCAAAAAATTCGAAAAAGAAAAATGAGACGGTACCAGAGATAACACCCACTTCGCCTTTCTCTTTCATTTGAGGGTATTGGAATTTATTCCACCTTCTCCAGTTGGGATAAATATACATATATATAATTTTAGTTATTTTAGTGAAGGAAAAATTCGACTCGCAGGCAGGATTCGAACCTGCATCTTCTGGTTTGATACACCAGACGCTATGACCACTAAGCCACCGCGAGTCCTACCTGCCATGTCGAAATTTGCCCTCACATTCTGAACTTACGTCTTAAAGGTGACGTCAGTAACATCTATTGACAAGCAAATTACTTTGCCTCTCAACCGACACGACTTACCTTACGGTTAGTTCTATGTCGTACGATGCTACCATACCTACTAACTATCTTTTTGTGATTTTTTTGCATTTTTTATGCTAAGATTATAAAGTTATTTTTGTGAAGGAAAAATTCGACTCGCAGGCAGGATTCGAACCTGCGTCTTCTAGTTTGATACACCAGATATAATTATTAAACTAAATCTAAAAAAAATTATATATAATTATTAAACTTTTAATCTTCCATATTTGAAATAAGATAAGTTTTTTTTTTACCAGATTCCCGGTAATCATGTAAGACGAGAGCTTACTGCTAAGCAGTATCCTCAACAAACTTCTGATGAAGCTGCAATTGATCCTAACAGCCCTTGTGCACCATACAATCCACCTGTGCCTGACTTCAGAGCGCCTGGTAGAAGAATAAGTGACGTCAGTAAGTAATAACTATCATCACAGCTGTATTTCTAATGGGAGCTGTATCTCTAGAGGTATGGACCTAATGTCAAAATTCTAATATTTATTATAACAAATCGAATGATTGATTTTTTATTGGTACCAACCGTAAATAAACACGGAGAGGGACACACTAGAGAAGATGTTTTTTCACCATAGTAGTCGACATGGTTTAAAGATAAACTATTGTTGACTGGATAGATAACACATTTGTGATTTAAAATGAGATTACAATACCGCTAAGTTAAAACTAGATTGTAGCTTTGTATACAAGGGAATCCTAATGGTAACGCACGTTAGGGACATGTTAATTAAATAAATATTGTTGTGCGGTCATTCGCACCGAGTTGAAAATTTAAATTCACATGCTCAATAAATTTGGTTACGACAAAAACCGGTTATGACATGGTATGGTACCACTTATTACCCACGCGGAACGGATCAATACGTATTTAGGGTGAGAGGTTGTTTTTGTGGGCCGACGAATGTTGCCATTTATCTCCAAAACGGTTTGACCGATTGAGATCCGATTTCCTGTAATTTATAATAACATTATCAAAATTATATTCAAAAGTAAAAAAATAAATCATGGTGTTTCAGTAAACTTAAAACCAACTAGCTATTTCGTATTCATTTGATTTTGGTAGATAATCTAACAACGCTGTTGACTGAGATTTGCTTAAAAAATAAAAATATAAGTAGTAAAATATAAGTAGTGTCAGTATATAAGTATCACTTCTTGGAATGTCCTCACAAAAAGAACTGTTCTGTGATCTCAAATCTTTATGTCAAGATATATTTATTTATTTATTATATTCTTTATTATATATACATTATATTTTACAGATATTACATAATGATTATAATTATGAAAGTAAGCATAGAATTTAAGTTATATAGTGAAGGAAAAATTCGACTCGCAGGCAGGATTCGAACCTGCGTCTTCTGGCTAGGTACGCCAGACGCTATGACCACTAAGCCACCGCGAGTCCCACCTGCCATGTCGAAATTTGCCTTCACATTCTGAACTTACGTCTTAAAGGTGACGTCAGTAGTCTGCGAGTCGAATTTTTCCTTAACTATATAACTTTATAAAATTAGCATAAAAAATGCAAAAAATCACAAAAAAACATAGAATTTAAATTTACCATTTTGTTATTTTCAACATTCCAGAATGTTACGAATACATCTGGCAAGTGAAACTTCGCGATGACAAACAGAAAAGGGCCGCAGAGTGTAAGTTGTAATTATAAGCAATAGATAAAAAGAATTGTAGTCACTTAAATATTCCGTGGTATTATAATATTTTCGGTAACAAATAAGTTTTATTTTATACTTTTTTCAGGCCGTAAAGGTCAAAATGTTCCTGAAATAATTGGTGGGCGCAAAACCTACCGTGGAGAATATCCGAATATGGTATGTGTGTGACATTATTCTATCATATAAGTATTGGGCTATATCTATGTATAATGTATAAGCTTGGAGCAGGTGATATAGAGAATAATCTTTATTGTATACCAAAAAATAAAGCTAAGTACATCCTTCCAATTATTAACAAACCGCGCAGCCGAGAGGAATTGTTAATCAGTTCTGTTTAGTGAAGTGGCCGTGGTAAAACTCTGGTTGACATACTACTCTACTCGAGAGCCCTTCGTCCTTCAATGAATAGGTCTATATTAGTTGTGATACGAGTAAATAGAACATAGTTACTCCGTATCTCTCTCTCTCTCCATTATGATGTAATTCAGACTTACGGCCGAAATTAATTACCTATAGCTTGATAGCTTTCCCTACTTCTACTACTACTGTGAAAGGAAAACAATCTTGAATGAAATCCGGCTGTTAGTCTGCAGTGGAGAAGAAATCCCATGTACAATACACATTTAAGTTTTCATCAATGCTATATATAAGCTGCAATTTTATTGTCGGTCGAGCATTAATCTATACTACCAGGGCTTCATAATTATTCAAGGGTGGCAGGTATGATATACTCATTATGGTATGGCGGGTTGTTATTTTTACATTTTTGTGTGGAAATTTACATGACGTCAAACAGATCTGTGGAACTGAATATCGGTCACCTACAGTTAAATATTTATTTTTATTTACACCATTTACCAGGGCGCTATAGGTTGGAAAGCGGTCGTCGGTACGTGGAAGTTCTTGTGTGGCAGTACCCTGATCAGCTCTAAGTTCGTGCTGACGGCTGCACATTGCTCCCGGGTGTCAGAACTGGACAGCACCATAGCGGATGTTGTTCCCAAGATAGTCAGGTTGGGGGATAGGATCATTGTAGATGGTGTAAGTTATTCTTGCATTAACCTCGCTTCTAAAGCTAAAATTAATGTTTGCAATAGACACAAATTCACAGCAAAACAGTCTATCGCTCTTGGCGGATCGATATATCCAACTATCACTCAGCACACTGTTTGGCTCCATTTATATTAATTAATATATTAGCTTTGATCAAGATTTTTTACTCACAAAATTGACATTTTAAACCCAAAACTAAATCAGGCTTCATCTACCAGGAAACAAGAACTACATAGGAGGTACTCGCTATAATTCTCATTTTACTTCTTCAGGATAGTATAGGCATTAAACCACACGATGCTAACATCATCAAGATAATAGTCCATCCAAACTACAAATCACCAAAGAAGTACTTCGATATCGCGCTGATGGAATTGAATCAAGAAGTGAAGTTCTCGATGGTTATACAGCCTGCTTGCTTGTGGACAAGGCAGAATACCAGCATGCTTGGTAAAAAGGCGGAAGTGACTGGGTGGGGTGTTGTAGAGTCAGGTAAGTAAAACCGAATATCACATACCATTACGCCTGTAGCTAGATAATAGGCAAAGGAGTACTTTTTCATGATTGCCGATCGTGGTGAAGTTCATGAATCCCTTGGTCGTGACGATAAGACAAGGGAAAGTAGGTAAGGTAAGGGGGTACGAGTCCATTATACGAGCCCTGACGCCCCATGTGGTAGAAAATACATTAAGATTTTTCGCACCCCAAAAAAAGCATAGGAATACTAATGAAAAGTCCAGTCCAGCTCGTCGATTTTTTATAAGGCGGCCAATTTCAAATTTAAATCGGTTTTTAAAAATTTGTAGGTCTACAACACATTTAAGATTCATAGTTAGTCTACCCGTGACCATGGATGCTGTAAGGGATCCGAGACGTCGGGAATTAAATAAAATTAATACAACGCGATAAAATCCGTAAAAATTGTTTTATTTCAATTCATAGTTAGTAGTTGCGACATTAAATACCTATACATCATCCACAACTAGAACTAAAACCTGTATCAAGATTTACACTACTTTTGATTGTTGTAAGTAATATGCCAATAATGATTATTGTAGATAATAGGTATATAGTACCTATTACATTTTGATATTATTTTTAAGCTATTGCTTAAAATAAAGTCCGGTGGTGAATCAATGGTGTTATTTGCCTCCTCCACTATGTTCGACTGGATCTGCTACTGCTTCAGATAATTATATATTTAGTAGGTACTGATTTATAAAGTTTACGGGAATATTAGACATATTGAAATAAAACAACTTTACTGATTATATCGCTTTATATTAGTACATTAAAAATCCCGACGTTTCGGACCCCAGCGTCCATGGTCACGGGCAGACTGAGTTAACATAATCAATTTTTTTATGTAGGTACTTTGATAACATCTCCCGAGCTTCTCAAAGCTGAGGTGGACATCATAGACTCGGAGACTTGTGGTGCTCTGCTGCGGACATCATGCAACAGAAACTGGTGCGGATTGCAGGACCATCAGATGTGTGCTGGCAATCTGAGCGGGGGAGTTGATGCTTGTCAGGTAACTTGGAAAAAAGATTAGACCTTTATGATTTTTTCACCATTATTGGTTGCACGGCGATAAAGTATCTTTTATTTTTATTTATCTTTCATTAATGGTAGTTGTAGTACATCAATCTGCACGAGATCAATAGCTTGACAATAGTTCCATCTCCGCATAGCACATCCAAGTCTTTGAACGTATGTATCATAAGTACAGTATTTCTGGAGGACTTTGTTAAGCAGTGATCCTTTGGCTGATATGATGCATCTTCTCATTCGTCTTGAGAGGAAATGGGTGATAAGCTAGCAAATGTCACAGCACATCTTTATTATTGTAGCCTTTCCTAATCATAATAACCTAAAAATGAGTGATTTATACCGAAGTGACTACCATCAGACCCCACATCATAATTACAATACAATAACGGTATCGCTGATATCATAAATCTATATCTATCTACACTCTATACTTAATATATAAAGCTGAAGAGTTTGTTTGTTTGTTTGTTTGTTTACTTGAACGCGCTAATCTCAGGAACTACTGGTCCGATTTGAAAAATTCTTTCATTGTTAGATAGCCCATTTATTGAGGAAGGCTGTAGGCTATATATCATCACGCTACGCAGACGAAGTCGCGGGCAGAAGCTATCATAAATATAAACTGGTTTTCAGTATTGGTGTTCGGGTTTTGGATGATAACTAACGATTGTCAAATGTTTTGTATGACATTCAAAACCTGGCTAAATTGCAAGTACCAGTATGTGACAGAAAAGAATAGACTAAGAAGGCTTTATTTAACTGATCTCACTTTCCTAGGGTGATTCCGGGGGACCTCTGCAAGTGACGATTCCTCTTCCAATCACTACTCAAGGCAACATGCACTCCGTGGTCGGCGTGACGTCATTCGGCATTGGCTGTGCTCTGCCAGGCTTACCAGGAGTGTACACCAGAGTCTTTAGCTTCTTAGATTGGATTGAAGGCATAGTTTGGCCAGGACAATAATAGAATAAATTGTAGAAAAAAATATTTGTTTAACCCTTTTACTGTCCCGGTCGTCAAGATAAATAAATAAATATTCTGCGACATTTTACACAGCACAGCGCAGAGCTTGTACTATGGGTACTAGACAATGGATATAATACACATATTTTTATGGTATAGGGGGGTAAACGAGCAGATGAATCACCTGATGGTAAGCGATTACCGTCGCCCATGGACACCAACAATACCAGAGGAGTCGCAAGTGCGTTGCCCGCTTTTTAAAAGAGTTTGGGCCTCCGGCATCCTCACTTACTCGGCGAAACACAAAAGTGTTGTTTCGCCGAAGTATGGTTTCCCACGATGAAATTCAATTTCCGCATGGGACAAATATTTCTATGGTTTTGGTTAGGTCTGAGTGTTTGTGTAATGTGAGAATTTGAGATGCAGTGTACATTTATACAAAAAATAAAAAAATATATTCTTCCATTTATCCCAAAGGGGTAGGCAGAAACTAGGGAGACATTTACGCACAAGCGGAACACAAAAGCGGCCACATAAAAAAAAATGCTGTACCTAAATTATCTTGGCCCCTGACCAATGCAAATAAAAATCGTGGAATTAAAAATTAAAACTAAACAACCTTACCTATTACCAACGTAAAACAAAACACAACCACAATTTTGAATCAAGAACGCAAGTAAAAATAATTAAAGTTTAAATTCTTAACCCACCGCAGCTGGCTGCAATTGCATTACATCTGTTCTCTACTGCAGGTTTAATAAAATCCCGTTCGTGCACACTGCGTGGCGCCGACAGCATCTTGATTTAAGTCCCACTTGGATAAAGAAAATGTACTGCTTTATGGCCGCACTAAAGGGTTGTTTAGTCCTTTACTGTCGATGGTAAAGTGCGGACGACGAATAAAATCTTTAAAAATCAGCTGGCTTTATTCTGCAATTATTTTATAGCGGATTTTATTCAAGAATTATATTCCGTTAAAGGACATTGTTTCCATTGGAGTTTGAATTGAAGTCCGGGTCGTAAATAAATGGCAATTTACGATTCAAAAGGGGCTTTTCTTGAAGTTTTAAATTTTTGGAAGTTTGCTGACTGCGTCACAGACAAAAATCCTTGCGGCAACAATATGTTATAAAATTATTACCTAGTGTAAAATCGTAAAAATGCTGTCTGTACATCGAATATATAAAAAAAAGTGGGTTAGGGTATATGAACGTCTCCGAACCCATTTGTTTAACACAGTTTGAAAGTGTATTCTCCAACTTAAAAACTGGTGAACTTCTTATCACAATTACTTGAACGGATACAGACCTATACAAAGAACAGATCATCACTTTTGGATTGTATTAAATTATTCTTGGCTCCATTTCTAATCCTTCTATAGCCGCGGGCAAAAGCTAGTTTATTATGAAATTCGCAATTTATGTACGAAAAGTTCGTTGCAATAGTAGGATTGTGCTAAAATTCTTCCAAAAAATATAGTAAATCAAGTCACAATTACACTATAATGTATGAATTAATGATTTTTCTGCATCTCCTACATTTCAAATTAAAATGAGAACAACGCAAGAAACATTACTCAAGTCTTCAAAATTGTTCCCCAACATTGTGCTCGCTAAAACAATGTTTAATTGTACTACAATATTCTTAAACAGTGCCAACTCGGTCTAGAACTTTAACTTTACCTTTTATATAGCTTTTAGTTTAACTTGTTAATCTGCTAAACCTAGGACCATGAATAGGGATGATAAATTTTAAAGTTCTTGTAATCTCTTGTAATAATGTATAAAATAACAGTGATTAAACCTAGTAATATGACCATTGCAGTGCCGACAAGTCAATTTTTTACATTAAACCTTCGAGACATTTGGCACCATTAAATTGTCGTCAGCATAAAACACACGAAGGAAAACAAATTAACCCCTCTCTTCTAAAAAAATGTGAACAACTATGTTAGAGATTTGCATATTGACATTTTTCAAACCAATTCCCATCAGTTCCGACGAGTAATATTGAATCAGTTTTTTAACTCTCAATCCGTGACACTAAATAATTTTTAACTTACACATAATATCTTATCTTATCTTGTGTAGGGCCGAGGCAGCAAGGCCTCAGTGCACTTCGACCCAATGGGATCTTTTGTGCTTCCCTTAGATAACTATTCCTCATCCCCTCCCAGTTATACAAACAGCTCTTCCATGAGCTTTATAATGAGACCTGGGGGAATGAGTCTGTAGTCCTCTGGTCTTGGATAACCCTGAACCAAGAGGCACACACATAATAACTTTTTCTTCTTTTTATAAATTCGATTTCTAAGTGTTTCCTTTGTGTTTATAGGTGGAAACTATAGGCTTAAGTTTAATATTTTGTAACCTATTATTAAGATAAGTACAAGCTGTTTGTTTCCCTAACGTAAATAAATAAATAAATTCTGCGAGGAGACCTTCGCCGAACTGAGACAGTAAATGGTTTGATAGAGATACTCAATAAAATGCTGAATCTCTGGCTAAGATATCAATATCAAGTCAACAGTCCAATATTTTTCTTACACCCAAGACGTATTAAAAGAAAACCCCAAAAAGGAGGTTCAAACATGGTGACAGTTTCCTGTTACAAATTAACGACTTTTGCCGCCATTATGACGTCACCTGACAAGCCTGTCCAATCAGAGGATCCCAATGAAAAATGGCGGCTGTCCTTAATACGAAAACTTTCCTTGATAAATGGGCGCGCAATAAGAAAGGAATTATATACGGATTCGTGAAAAAATTACCGTTGAAGAACAAATTGATTTTTTCAATTCAATTTTAATGGAATTAGAGATCAAATTCTATTTAGCCAAACGCTTTGCATCTACATCTAACTTGTATTCGAGAGCTATCAATTGCAGTCTCATAATTTCGTTAGGAGTATAAATGACTTAATTACTTTTTTACAGATATTAGATAACACCATCATAAGGAAAATAAAAAAGACAAAGTAAATTTATTCAATTAGCAGTTTAGTAAATTTTCTCTCGCATGGATGCATATATAAAGTCTAACTTTCACATACCTTAAATAACTATCTTTCGGCAAAAAAAAAATTTGTTCCGTCTGGGAATCGAACGTGAACCATACGCGTTCAGCCACTGAGTCAGTCGTGCCATCGTATATTTGAATATTTTGAATATTAGAGCAATAATATTGCAATAAGTGAGAGTCTCTAATAGAAAAATTCTAATTTATATAAGTAATAATAATTTATTATTATTAATCCTCTCATTAAAAAAAGTACTCGATATTACATATAATAACTAATTAGTTATTGTTTACACAATGTATCTATCTCTTTTTTTTTAATGGTTACTAGCAATGTGGGTCGCTCATTACTAGTATTCTTGTTAACCCCTCGTGCTAAGCTAAATGCTTGTGTTACGAGTAGGTCCACGTCGGTAGTGCAATGGGTGGGTTTCGACCGGCAACCACATGATCGCAACTTCGATGACCTAGCCATTAGGCTATCACCGCTTTGATCTATATGAAACGAACTATCTAATAAGAAAGATTTTATTTTTAGAATGATTCTGCATTTTACAACCAATATCAGTATTTACAAAAAACGAACTAGAAGTACATATAAGCCCATGGCTTTTATCTCCAATCGAGCTCATACCAGCTCGGATAAAAAGTTCCAAGAGCTTAACCCTCCTTTGACTCCCGCAACACATTCACGCTTCGATACTACAAAAAGGATAGTTCTTATCGGACTCATCGCACGTATATCGACTAAAATAATCTTGTTCGTCCGTGTAGAGGGCCTTTGAACAAAACAGTCGGTACTAAGTGCATTTTATTCCGTCAGACCCTTTGAGAAAGTCCTAAAGCAGCGACCAGTTTGATAGACCCATCGGACATAGTTCTGGATGTAATTTTATCATATTTTCCTCACACGTGCAGAGGGATGAGAGGTCTGGTTATGCTAGCTGGGTTCTAGTATACAGTCGTCCGCGAGAATTGGTTAAAATTCAATTATTCGTCCCCATTATTCGTGTACTCAAAGTTTGGAGTAGGGCCGGACCACTTAGGGCGTTTCGCTTATGTCGAGTGCCTTGCTCTGATTCGGTTTAATCTAACTTTAATACAAGCTTTTCAGCTATCAGTTGTGTAGAATAGGCTGGTGGAAGGTTAAGTATGTGTACAATGAAAAGAACTTCAAAAATGTTTCTTGTATTCGGAGGTAGCCTTTCTCAAGAGCTAAAAATACATCCGTTAAAAAAAACTAAGTTACTTTCCCCTAAAGGTATGCCTCTAATGCCCAGAAGTTTGCCGTATGACTCTTGCTTTTATTGCTTATTATTTTCTCTCCAATACGGCTTGTTTGTACTGTAATGTACTGTACTCTTCGTAATACATAATCATACATATTTTGGTAAATTTTAAATACATCTTTATGTCACAAATCTCCATCCACTCCAATTCCTGTCATCACAAAAGATTCCATATTATTAGTAAACGCTACGCACAAACGTCCCTCAATTTTTATTGTAACAATATATCTCATTTTCCTTATTTTCCCTCCTTCCCTATGGTATGTGTGGCGGCACACGCTCCGTTTGGTTTTGTCACTTCTAATTTTCCCTAGCAAAATGCCATAAGCCCGTAACATGTCTTGATACTTATGGAATTATATTTATGTAAGTATCAAATTCGATACTTTTATGGATATATGCAAAGATACAAGGCTGCTGAGCGTTGAATGTTCCATTAGAAAATTCTTAGGATTCTTTATTAGGACATTGGGACCCAAAAAAGTTGTGAATTATGGTAATAACATAACTTACCTTACTTATTTAACCTACTCTTTCTAGGATACATAATCAACCCATTACACTGTCCCGCAGCTGGGCACAGGCCCTCAGAATGAGAGGGATTAGGTTATAGTCCACCACGCTAGCCTACTGCGGATTGGTAGACTTCACATGTCGTTTAGAATTCTCTCAAGCATGCAGATTTCCTCACGATGTTGCATTAACTATTAATACGTACATGACTTTAGCAGTCAGAGATGCGTGCCTTGGCTTAGAACTCAAAACCTTGAATCGGCAGTCCAATGTTCATTTCACTAGGCTACCACTTTTCAGTGCACTAGGTTTTTTAATATAACCGTATGATAATTAAGATATTTTACTTATTTTTTATTCCTGATAGGCTTCCCTTGACCGCAAGTTTTCCTGATGTTAAGCGATACTGTGATTAACGATGGAACGCGCTTGCCTAGAAGAAACCGATTCCTTCGTGATTTTAAGGCACCCAGATTAAATCTATCAGGGAAAACTCACTCAGGAAGCGCATTCCACAATTCAGCAGTACGCATGATAACAGTTGACTTAAAGTGATTCGTTCGGGTTTATGCTTCGTTTAGTCACTCGAAATCTTGAATTATGTAAATACTTAGTGTTATTAACTATATATAGTATAGTAGCCCTCATTACCTAAGTTGGTGGCTTTGTAAACACCCCGCCAACTAGATGGCTTGAGTGTTCAACTTACACAAAAGACATCAAGTTTTGACTCAAATCCAAACTTGGAATCTTAACGTCGGATGCAGCAGATCCGTAGTTTTGTCACGAACGCCGCGGTGTTGTAGAATGTAGAAGTCTCTTACACGGTAAACAAAACTAAACTTTAAAAAGTTTTGTATTATAAATTCAAGGAAAATATAAATTTATTTTAGTGAAGGAAAAGTTCGACTCGCAGGATCGTTCGAACATGCGTCTTCTGGTTAGATACACCAGACGCTATGACCACTAAGCCAGCGCAAGTCTCACGCATGTTGAAATATGCCTTCACATTCGGAATTTACAGGTCATAGAACTAACCGTAAGGTAAGTCATGTTGGTTGAGAAGCGAAGTACTTGCTTTTCAATCAAAGGAAATATGTTCGTATGAAGTGCAGCAGAATTACAGGACAAAATCGTCAAAAAATAATTGTAGGTACCTGAACTGTTAATGAGAAGGTTACTTCCTAATACTGTAAAATATGATTATAGCGATCGCCTTCTCGCCACGTGTTTTGGTTTTGATCCCCACACGGAAGGAATATTTGTAAAAACTACAGATAGTTGTTCCAGGTTTGTAAATGCACCCACGATGCAGGAGAATTAACCTAGGGTGGGGCAACGTTATTATGAAAGAAAAAAAAAACCGCCTTTTTGTGTTTTTTTTTGCATTTTTCATCTGATCTACGCCAAGTGATACTACGTAACACTATTAAAATACAACCGTGTAAATGTCGATCACTGAAAAATTATAAGATCACTTGCAACCAAGATACAGGAGAAAATACAAAATGAAAAGAAATATACCTACTAACTCATTCAGCAAAATATCTAAGGTTCCTTAAAGCTAAGCATGTGCTTATGACGTGGCTATATGAGATGAAGACACATTCACATAATCATAATTCATCTCGGGAAGTCGAGACACATAACGGTGACACCCCTCTTTTACGCTTAACCCTGTCGTTCGTAATTATTTTCTGACGGCCCGACACCACTGAATTATCAATGTTCCTTATGTCACTCATCTTATATCTTAGAGGTATTAAATAGCTAAGTATATATACGTGATATAATGCTGGAAAGTAATAAGAGGAATTGAATTATCTACCCATTTACTGCTTCACTGTTGGTGGTAGGAATTAGACATTGAAATGAAACTGTCGCCTGCAGTATTTCCGGACCAATACGACCTTCAAACCTTCAAGAAAAGAGCGTACTCCCTTTTAAAAGGCCGGCAGCGCACTTGTGACTCCTCTGGTGTTGCAGGTGTCCATGGGTGGCGGTGATCGCTTACCATCAGGCGATCCGTCGGCTCGTTCGCCTGCTATCACATAAAAAAAAAACTACTTTTTATTATCGCGATTTTATCGCGTTGTATTGATAATATTTTATTCCCGCGACGTTTCGGATCCTTTACAGCATCCATGGTCACGGGCATACTGAATTACTAACAGCTACCTTACATTTTTGTTAATTGTTGGCGATCCGATTCACGCAGAATGAGCTTACCGTGTCCTTTGGTTTTGTAGTTTTGTGTTTGGATTTAGATTTAATAGATTCCATAATGGGGTTCCAAGCAGTTGGTAAACCCAGCCATCTTCTCTATTGAAATTTGTGTGTTTTTTAATTTCAATAGCCTCACGAATCATCCTGGGTAGGAATCGGTTTCTTTTGCGAGTGCTTGTGGTTTATCAAATCTGATATAGCGCTGGGTCTTATCGATGTTGTGTTCACAAACTGCTGACTTTCTGTAACGGTGATTCAAGCACTACCGTTCGATAAAATCCGTAAAAAGTAGTTTCATTTCAATGTCTAATATTCGCGTAAGTGTCAGAAATCAGTAAGAAGGATTAGGTAGACCTAGGGCTTTGCCCTTAATAATCACGAAAGTTATACTTTATCACTATGTTTAATTATTCCGTAGAAATCCAGCCTTGCCTAGCCAGCCTCCTGACACACGTGTTGTTGATGTTGTATGATCTACAGGTAGTTGTGACGGTTCTGAGCGTTTGTGTATGTGAGAAATTGTGTTTGTAAACGCACCCACGATACAGGAGGAAATCCTATTGTGGGACAAGGTTTTTTAAACCACTTATATTAAATGAGAAAGTAATTCACTGTGTTTATTAGTTTGTTACCAAAGAAGAAATTTTGATGAATTTTGTATAGAGATAAATTGAAAATTAAAAGAAGGATAAAGCCTTTTCTATCAAAAAGTCTTTAGGGATAGGAGTGTAACCAAGGGCAACAATTAGTTACATATAAATATATCTAGGAATAGAAGTTAAATGCATCACTTTCGTGGCTTGGTAATTAATGAGGTTTGCTGTAAGTATAAGTGTTATTAAACGATTGAGAGAAACAAGGCAATGCTATACTTTAATATACATTTTTTCAGTAAATTTGTGTTTAAATGCAATTTAAACATATTCAAGAAGTTGGTGCAAGTGGCCTTTAGTGTATAAATTCATCAACACAAAAACTTCAGCACAACGTTCTCTTAATATTATATTTATTTAGTCGTCAGTAAATAAAAATCCTCTATGTTTCTTGCAAGTCAGTTACTTCTATACAATTACGTTGTTATATTCCTTAGAGAGGCTCAAATAGCCTCATTTTGTTGCGAGAGGGAATTAACGAGCTGCCGCCGAGAAAAAAAAGAATTATGACGTCACTTGACGCCCAGCGATAATCAGCTCTGTACTTTATCGCCCAGTTTGAAGGATTCCTTAGATATTGTTTTTGTTATTACATTTTTCTTGGTGGAATATTCTCCTTCGGCCTAGGCAATATTTTTAAGGTCAGATTTTTTGTTAGATTAGCGTAATTTGATTTTGTAGCGTATTTACGATGAGTTAACTCTGGTGTGCGATATTAAATCTTTGGTGCAATACCTTAATAACATCCAGTTTTATAAAATAATTGAAATTCCCGCCTAGCTTTGTTAGGGGGCTTTCTTTTCATTTTATTATTTCGTGCCATTCGAAATTATGTACAGCGACTTGAATATTTTAGATAATACAATTGAAACTTCGATGAAAACCTCATTTAAAATGATATAACACCCCGTCGTTTTTGCGTCGGGGGTTAATAAAAACAATGAAATTTTTGAAAAAAATTGCCTTCAATTAACGAGGAAAAACAATTTTGTTAAATTCTTGGTAGGTACCAGGCTGTCATGTTCACGAAGATATTATTAACATCACTACGCAAGGTAATCTACCTCATTGTAGTAGCATAATAATTATTTAGTTCTACCTACGAACCACAGCCAAATGTAATAATAACTGAGATAAAACCATTACGAACGTCTCAGAAACTCAAGTGGGACGTATTTTTCTAAAACCCACCTCTACTTAATTTCCTCTCAGAACTTTATGTTACGAACTCGGGCGATAATTTCCAAAAGTTCGTCTTTATATTTCGGGGACCTTACTTTATAAATTGTGTTGCAGTTCTCCTAAATTGTTTTCGTAGGTATGTTTCAAAACGTTGACATAATTATATTGAAATTAAACTTTGCGCTGTGGAGTGTTTTGTTTTAACATTGTCCTGCGATGTTGAGCTGAATTAAGACAGGAGTTTTGCCTAAACTCAAAAACATGTATGCTCTACCTTTAGGAAAACGTTGATATAATATGTACGTTAAATGGTTGTAAGTAATTTTAACGAATATTTATCAAGTGATAAACCCTGAAAGTATTTTTAAACTGATATCGATATTGTACTAAGTTCTGAGACTTCGCGAATATTAGATATCTATACACAACACATAGATATTTTCATCATACTACGACAACTAGACCCCAAGTTATAGTAAATCCTCTTGAGATGCGACGAAAACCGCGGGCAACAGCCAGTACTGAAATAAAATTACTTTACGGATTCTATTACGTCATATTCACATTAACAAATCCCGATGGCTCGGACCCTTTACAGCGTCCATGGTGACGGGCGGACCATGAACGCTATCTGGATCTGATATCGATATACACAAAGAAAGGCTTCTTTCTTCCCCGACCCCCTGGCCCCCATATTATTTTTTTCTTTTATATCTCCAATGTAAATACATCGGCCAGTAATAGTTTTCTAATATTAGTAAAGAGAATCGACCTTTTGCCATCATTAAACTAGACTCATCCTACTAATATTATAAATGCGAATGTTTGTGAGGATGGTTGTTAATCTTTCACGCCAGAACTGCTAAACAGATTTGGATATAATTTGACACAGAGATAGATAGAGAGTTTAAAATAACACATGGCTTTTATCAGAATCCAATTCTTAAGTCAGTTCGGGCAGAAGCTAGTGTTTCATATGAGACCAATATAGGCTCACTACGATAATCGGATCTGGTATTAACTGGATTTGTAGGTTATTGTCAATTTATTTATTAAATGTGGCGAAGTAATAAAGAAAAAGTCACCGCCATTACAGATATGGATAATGTCTATAACGAACATTACGGTAGGTTTTGTTCGGGCTCAATGTTTCGTGCGTCAGTGGCTCCATGTTCCTAATTACGATATCAGAATTACTTGAGTGATGGGAGAGGCGATTTAGAGCCTTATTGGTGGTAAAATTGTAGTGGTATAGTCATTCTATCTCACGAAATCCTGTATGATGACCTTTATTCAATTGAAATAAAGTTCAAATTTCTATAATTTAACGGCCTTCGTGAAATAGAATATCTATAGTATGGTGTAGCTGCTTTTGGTTTAGTGGTCAATGGACCTCTAACCTCCTTTTTCTTTTTATGGAAAATTCATCCAGCTACCAGGACTACATAATATTCTAGGAGGTGTTTGCAGTTTGCCAGCTCGTAGTAGGCGTGTACTATATTATTACACACTACATTGTGACCTTAGTCCTTACTCTGACTGTTTCAGCGTTATTTCTGAACGTTAGGAAACGCCGATGCCAGTGATATACGAAAAATTTTACCCCATTTATTTACAAAAATATAAAACAAAATTTACAAACTTGTTATAGCTATAACAGTTTCTGTCTTCTTTTCCCAGATACAGAATATCACATGTCAAAACAAGACAAAACACATTAGCTTTGGAAGGTTTCTGATTAAGACGTTTTATGTCCTAGGTAAGACTAATTATCTTAAAAATATTTTACATAAATAAATACCAAACTTTTAGGTTTTTTGTTCTTTAAAAAACGTTACCACACACGAGGATTTTCTCCTGTACCGTGGGTGCGTTTACACAAACATAATTTCTGTAGATCATACAAATATTTGCTCCTTACGCCGAACATGTAGTCAAATTATTATTAATTAAGCATTATAATATAAGCATACAATCAGTGCATTACTTACTTTTGAAATATACGTAAACGAGAAAAAACGTTACCTACCGCACTCCATTCAAAACGCTAGTATTGTTCGCTAAAGCCCCTCGCTCAACCCCGGTACAGTCGACAAGCGAAATTAACAACCACCGGACGTGAATGTCGACCCATGTCACGCTGCGTGCAATCCAAACGATATTGCGCTCACCTATTTATTTATACCGCATATTTACGATAGCTTCGTCTGCTCCGCTTTTGTTGTCGACCATTTTGAATCATTCAGGATTTTCCGTACGTGATAGGATTATTTTTGTCTGACTGTACCTTTATGTAGTTTTAAAACAATCATATACATTTTATCACGCCTGTATTCCCCAAAGGGTCAGGCAGACGTGTATTGCTTTACACTCCATACTTCGCTGGTACGTTTCGGTTCCATTTAATAGGGGGTAAGACTGCCATAACCAGGCACAGAGAATACTAAGAAAAGCACAATGAAATGCAACCTGATTAAGCTACAGAAAATAATAGATTTATGGGAATAATAGATACTGAATGGTTATTGCATGAGCCGTGTGTAGTGTCCGATATAGTTCGCCTAATGCGTTAGAACACCATCTCACAGCTGGCTTGAGCCGATACTTGGCTTCTACATATTATTATCTACGTGTGTAGGTATATTTTACCTGGTTGTATCTAGCGCTATGTTCAAAAGACTTTCTTTTTTTAGTAGGGATTGTAAGTAGTCTCGCATGAAACAACTGTTATTTTTCGAAAAAAAATACAAGTGTGCTAGTACTAAGATGTATTATTTACCTGATTAAAATTTATGAAACAACTGTATTATTTTTCGATACCTACTCCAGGTTTGGTGTCATAGTCACCTTCTGAAAGGTTAACGAATTAAAAATTATCAATCCGTGTCGGCCTTATGCGGATTGGTTGATTTCACACGCAATCAATAAAATCTCTGTGGCATGCAGGTTTCTTCACGATATTTTCCTAAACCTTTCGATTTTGTGTTAAAATTTACAATCCCAATAATATGCATAGATGGTACCATATTTTATGATGGTTTCAAATTTCAAACTTATTTTATCTAATAAAATCCTACATGGGAAGCTAATGAATCCACAGAATAAAAGCATTTACAGAAATACGCATGAATCACATAGATAAATCCATATACCTACGTCCTAGCAACATCGAGCATACATCTACCAGCTAAAGAAACCATTCAACCAAGAACTCCCATCTTTCTTAATCCTAACAATTTTCGACTACAGTGAGTATTATGAAGTAATTAAAGAGGTCTGAGTTGAATGGTCGGCTGTAACCGCAGTTTTCTCGATTAGTTCCTAATGGCGTGGAACGAAAGATTAAAGTTGGTGACGTTTGTTCGATAGGAAATTTCTTGGGACATGTATGTATGGCTGTGAGAGATGACTACCATTTCAACTAGACAGATTATTCTGTTATAATCGAAGTTAAGTAAGTCGAATGTAGATAATACCTAGATACTTTGAGATTAAAAATTTTTAACGAGTGATTTAGAAGTCATTCAGAATAAGTTATGTTGTCTACTAATTTTTTTAAATAAATTCAGTGATCGTCTATTGATAAAATCATGGAGTACTGAGTCATAAGATATCGAGTTCGAATCTACGCCATGCACCTCAGACTTCCCGAAACAATGTCTCGCGCTTCAAGATGGCGTGTGAAGTTTGCCAGCCCACGATAGGGTAGCGTGATGAGCTACAAGGCTAAGACCTTTTCTGAGGGAAGTTTCGTACTTTAATGCGTAGATTATGTAAGCGATAGACCCTGCCACCTCCCCAAGAAGCAGACGATCCATGAGGATTAAGCATATTCCAATTAAAAGCTATGAAAGCGTTTCATAATGAAAGATATTTATAAATTGTACAAGGTATATTATTCCCATTATCGCATCCCCTCATCTTATTTTTATTGGATGGCGGGGCAAACAAACAGACGGATGGTAAGCGATTGCCGCCGCCCATGGACAACCCGCAACACCAGAGGAGTCACAAGTGCGTTGCCCGCCTTTTAAAACGGTTTGGGCCCCCAGTATCCTCATCCATCCTCGGCGAAACACAACGAAAGCGTAATTTCACGCCGGTTTTCTGTGAGGCCACTATATCACTCCGGTCAAAACGTCCCATTAGTGCCGAAGTATGGCTCTCCCACGATAAATCTAACAGAAAATTTTAATCTCATACACAAACTGCTAAATAGACTTTGTAACCTTAAAATGCAAAGTGACACGTCAACCCAGCTACCAGGAGATAATAAACACGAAGAGTCATAATTGCCCCGCAGGTATTCGTCTGCTAAACAAAGTGTACCAGCTAAGAATCCCATTATGAGCGTCTGTCGTGGCGGTCGCACAACTTTCGTATGCAAAGGCTTTTAGCCAATGCTGTATAATGTTTGCAAAATATGAGGATGTACCTCCAAAGGTGGCACACACGGTATTTTTGGGTGGTAAATAATAGCTTTTTATGTCGGATAAAAAAATAACATTTGAGTATTTAATATTATATTGAATATTATATTTTTGAAGAAAGAGGTTAATTTTTATGTCCCAGGGGAAAATATGGCTGGCTGGATAGTAAGCGATGACTGTGCCTACCTGTAAACAACGCAAAAAATACTGTTAAATGAGCATTTCTATCGCATGCTTGTCTTTGAAATACTTTAAGGTGCAAAGGCGATCATGATTTTTTATCTAAAACTGATTCCTAAGAAATGTCACAATAAATTTAGTCTAGGTAGGTTTCCTATTGCTTGCCCACACAATGTTTGTGTTACCAAATCATCTCGCCTGTATGTCAGCACAACGAGGCAATATGTCTTGATAAGTGCAGAGAGCAAAGTTTGGGTCGCGCGGCTGCACATCTTTTATGAGTGTTTCGTCCTACCACCTTATATTCTCTGTCGCCCTGGTCATGTCGTCGAGTGATATTTACTTTGTCGTTTTATGAAATGTCACTTTACGGTTTTTGTGTGTCAGATAATAATAATATTATATATACACTGTCCCTTTTTTCGTATGAAGTACCTACATAATCTAGAACATAGTGGTCAATTTTAATTATTTATTTGTATTAGAAAAAGCCCAACAGTGGGACAGTGGACATAATTATCCAAAATGGTCATGTGTCAGACTTCATACGGCAAAATATATGATGTGACTTTTTTTATCATATTTTACGTTAAATCTTTTTAGAAAACAATATAGTTACCGTGAATGTTACTGCCCGGATGAGTCATATCGTGGACCACTCTACTCACTAGTTCCTAGATTCAGTTTCCAGGGGGGCAGCCTTTTGCCATTAATCAGGCTCAAATTCCAAACTCCAAGCTGACTATTGAGAATTATTACATGGAAAGTTCCAATAACACTGCTCGGCCTGGGAATTGAACCCAAGACGTCTAACGTAGCAATCGCGCTCAGGACCAATAGACTAATGAGGCAGTTTCTATTTATGTGTTTATAGCTTCTGCCCGCGACTTCGTCCGTGTAGCGTAATGATATATAGCTTATTGCTTTCCTAAATAAATGGGCTATCTAACACCGAAAGAATTTTTCAAATCGGATCAGTAGTTCCTGAGATTAGCGCGTTCAAGCAAACAAACAAACTCTTCAGCTTTATATATTAGTATAGATATAGGTACTTATTAAATACTTTTCTTTCAGTTCAACAACAACTATCTGTCAGAAAGCGAAATGCACAGTCGGTTGAAAGTTCACGTTTGTGCATAAACACTGGTTGTGTGTGAGCACTAACGCGTAGCTTATGTAGCACAAAAGCCAACTGACGTCACTTGATGGGGCTTTTCATGACAATCGTGCCAAGTTGGAAACGATTACCCAGTGTGGATTGCCTGTAAGTACTACCTTTTATTAGATGTTTTTTTACATGATATGGCCCAGTATTACAATTATGTAGGGATGTGAATTATTCATATAGGTTTTTTTTATCATAGGATAGGGGGGAAAACAAGCAGACGGATCGCCGATCGTAAGCGATTACCGCCGCCCATGAACATCCTCAACTCCATTTGAGTGTCAACTGCTTTGCCCGCCTTTTAAAAAGGTTTGGGCCTCCGATATACTCACTTACCCGGCGAAACACAATTCAAGCTTTATTTCACGCCGGTTTTCTGTGAGGCCGTGGTATCACTAAGGTCGAGCCGGCTCATTCGCGCCGAAGCATGGCTCTCCCATGGTAAAAACTGTGGTATTATCAATTGGATTCATAAAATCATTATAATATTCAAGAAATTTTACATAATTAAATGACCGAGACAATTAATTTTAGGCAATACAAATATTTGTTTCGTGCCAGGAATAATTGAACTCAAGAAGCCATCGGCTAGCACGACAATGTTTTTGTTGTGCTAGCCGATGGCTCAGATACTGCGCTATTAGCCGCTACAAGTCCATACAGTTTTGTTTTATGGATTAAGCCGGTAACGAGCTGACGAGCCAGGAGCTGACGAACCACCTGGTGGTAAATAGTCATAGTCGGCCATGGACACCTGCAACACCAGAGGAGTTGCTGATGCGACTCCTACTGTGGCGAAACTGGCTCTTACGCGCAAAAGTCGAAACAAGGTGCTTTACGACAGACTCCGACGCCAGCCAGTTAGACCCCAAGAGGTTGTACTACCGAGCAAGTCAGATATATTCTCGCTTCTTATGAGATGCCTATTCTAACCCGTTCCCCGCACGTGAACTATTTCACTTTTATATCATTACTTTAATTTGCCCAGTTGCCCAGAGGGTTGGAACATTTATGCACTGCTGCATTATGCACCTCGTGCTCTGTTGATCGCTTATGTGAGGTAGCATGTGCTGAAGTAGAAAACTATATTATCATATGCGTGTATAGGCCACCATCTTCAAGTTTTCCAACATTTTTGATAGTAATGGAAGATGTTCTTAGAAAAGTGTTTAAATGCAAGAAACACATATTTGTTTGTGGTGATATAAACATTGATATTTTAATAGAATCCCCTGAAAAACGTAAATTTCTAGCATTATTTAATTCTTTTAATTTGGAACCAATTTTTAATGAACCTACTAGGATTACTGCTACTTCCAATACTTGTATTGATAATATTTTTTCAAATTGTGCAGTTCAAGGCTCTTCAATAGTTAGCGGTGTTAGATCGGATCACATGGGACAACTGATCTCTATAGAGACTAACAAAAGGCCAACTATTACTAAAAACATATTGGTTAGATCTCTGAAAGAAAATAAATTACGTTCGTTCTACGAGCTAATTACAATGCAATTGTGTAACACTAATTTTATTTCTAATGACCCCAACATAAATTTCAATAAGCTATTCAATATAATATGTACATCATTTAATAAGTCATGCCCTCTTCGAAGAGTTACCCAGCGTAAAAAATGTAAATTTAATGAATGGGCCACAAACGGCATTAGGAAAAGTAGAGATGTTCTTTACAAACTGTACTATGAAAAATCATTAACCTCTGACAAAGGTTTTCATAATTATGTACGACAATATTCTAAGTGTTTTAAAAAAGTATGCATTCTAGCGAAATCGAAACTCATTAGCAGTCAAATAAACAAATCCGATAATAAAATTAAAACAGTGTGGAGGATAATAAATGCGGAAACTAATAAAAACCGAAAACAGGACACAGATCTGAGTTTAAAAGTAAACAATAAAATAATCTCAGACCACGCGGAAGTTGCAAAAGCTTTTGAAAAATACTTTACTAATGTCCCGATCGAGGTCACGAAATGTTTAGATTCGTCCCCTTTAGTAGCAGAATCTCTAGCAAAGAATTTTTTCAAAAGAGACATACCAAACTTTGAGTTTAGCCAAGTATCTCCGCCTATGGTTATAAAAGCGTTTAAAAGTTTAAATATTAAAAATACTGAAGATTTATGGGGCATATCTGTTAAAGCACTAAATTCAATAATTGACAATATCGCTCCAATCCTTACAAATATATTTAATCTTTGTATTAAGACAGGAACCTTTCCAGACTTAATGAAACATAGTAAAGTTATTCCTATCTTCAAATCAGGCTGTAAAGCGAATCCCAGTAATTATAGGCCCATTTCTGTTCTCCCTGCCTTAAGTAAAATATTTGAAAAGCTTATGCTTAATCAAATGATAGCACATTTTCACAAAAACAAGATCTTACATGATCAGCAATTTGGCTTCACGAAAGGCAGGTCAACGTCTGATGCTGGCACAAAGCTAGTCTCTCACATTTTAGAGGCTTGGGAGGGTTCACAGGATGCTATAGGTATCTTCTGTGATCTTTCCAAAGCTTTCGATTGCGTTGATCACGATACGCTTATCCGTAAATTGAACTACTACGGTATAAGAGGGCTATCTTTGGAGCTTGTGTCTTCCTATCTTTCTAAGAGGCTGCAAAAAGTGGGCATAAATGGAGTCACATCTCCCGGGTCTGCAGTTAGAATTGGTGTTCCACAGGGTTCTATTTTAGGCCCTTTTCTTTTCTTAGCGTACATTAATGACCTTCCCTATATGATGTCTGAGATATCGAATATAGTATTATTTGCTGACGATACCTCACTTATATTTAAAATCGATCGAAATGATAGCAATCTCTATAATGTAAATGAGAGTCTAAAATCCTTATCCAAATGGTTTGCTGCTAATAACCTACTACTTAATGCTAGCAAAACTAAATGTCTTAAATTTTCGTTACCAAATGTACCACAAATTGAACCTAATCTAATTCTTGAAGGCAGCAAACTCGACCTAGTTAATGAAACTGTTTTCTTAGGTGTTACGGTTGATTGTAAGTTGCAGTGGGGTGCGCACATATCGGCCCTGTCTAGCAGGTTAAGTTCCGCTGCATATGCAGTGAGAAAAATTAGGCAGATCACTGATGTAGCTACAGCCAGACTCGTGTACTTTGCCTACTTTCACAGCATTATGTCGTACGGTATTCTGCTATGGGGATCAGCTGCAGACGTAGATTCCATATTTATCTTACAGAAAAGGGCCATCCGCGCAATCTACGATATGGGCCCTCGCGATTCCCTAAGAGAAGTGTTTAAGAACATCAATATACTTACGATGCCGTCACTCTACATCCTTGAAAACATAATGTATGTGCGCAAAAACCTGCAGAAGTTCAGTGTCAATAGTGACTTTCACAACCTTAATACTAGGAATAAACATAAAATAGTGGTACCTAAATTTAGACTAACTAAAACAAATAAATCATTTCTAGGAAATTGTGTGCGTTTCTATAATAAACTCCCAAAATGTGTCACCGATCTCACTGGCAAGAAATTTAAAAGACACGTCAAATCTGTTCTTCTTAAGAAAGCCTATTACAAAACCAAGGACTATGTTAACGATAAGAATGTGTGGTCGTTAGATACGGATGCATTTGCGGCCTCCCTGGCAAAATGAAACTGTTGATTATTAGAGACTAATATAAGCTTATTAATTTTCATGTTGGTCAGTTAGTAGCTATAGTAGGAACCTTATAAGTAGATGGACATAGCTTTAACAGATTCCATATTATTTACATATCGAGATGTCTTCATATGGAAAGTATTGTTTACCACAACAGAAACTGTAAATGTGTGTACGTTGTGGCTTGTCCAAGTAGACACCTAGTTTTATTTGTCGCTTTGATGGTGTGCGTTTATACCACATAGTTTTTTATTTAGAAATGACATCGGATTCTCATAATATAACGTGAATCTTCGTTTAATATAGTCGACCTCGGTCAAACTTGGACATCCTTCAACGTCCTCACATCTTGTTATCGCAATATTGTACCAGTGAAGTTTGTAATTCATTTATTTTAAAAGAGTGTCCATGGAGTTTCTTGCCGGATTCTTCTCCATAGGATCGACCTTTTGGAACCGTGCAACTAGAATCACAACGTTTCATAAACGCTTGTAAAAGCTTATTTGAAATAAAAACATTTGAACTTGAACTTAAACTATGCACAACACTGTCAAAGTCAACAATATTCTTCATTATTTTCTTATAAATTTTATTAAACTGCCTCTTGATTACTCTTGCTCTCTAGTGAACGTCAGTGCGTCTGTGATTCCTCGGTCGAGCAGTATTAGATTATTCTATGAAATGCTCAGGGTTGGATTTGCACCTGGTTATAAGTACATAGGTTCACCCACTATTGTGTTTACAATTATTCACACATTCGCTTAGCATTTGGTTATTTTATGTGGTTTGACGGCTGATGCCTGACAGCTGACAGCTGCGCCTGAGCGTCCCTTTATTTGTCATAGACATTAAAGAGACAAATGATGTGGAGCGTTTGGCGATTATTTTCTTTTGGTTTTTATAAAAATATTTATTTATCTCAGCACAGTTTCTGCACATTTTTATTGTGCACATTAACATTACAGTTTTTATATAATTATATTTCCTTTTATATAGTACACACAGTATTCATCTATTTTCTTTCATGTATCTCCTTAACTGACCACGGTCAGTTAAGGAGTTAATGCCACGGCATTACAACTGGGATGGACCTATCTGAAAACCAGCGCTGCGACATTTTAGTTTTTAAATGTTGTCGCAATATGCTGAGATAGGGGCCTTTATTGGGAATGTGCAGGTTTTTTTTTTATGTAAATAGGTACCTATGTTTTAATTGCATTAATTTCCTGTGCGAATCCAAAATAAGTTATCTTTCTTTCTTTCTATGACATGAGACCTAAAAATACTAGTGAACTACACTACCTACTATACCTCTTCGAGGAATACAGCCGTGAATATGTTATGTTAAACAAAATTCTTCCTTTATTTCGTGTCATTCTGCATATGGTAGCAAAACATTCCGGAACAGTGGAAATCAAGCTCAGAGCAAATGTTTACAGGTAAATAAATAAAGGCACGCGCACATATTCGTATTGTATATTATATAATCGTACATGTGTGCCTCGCATTAACTGGACAAACAGTGATTGCGTCTTGTCGCGCCGTCATGTGAACAAATATTACCATTCGTGCGAACGACGGAATAAAAATAAGGACAAATTCATAAATGCGTTATTTTTGTGGCGAACAGTAGAAATGTGGATGTATTTCCCGTAGGAGGACAGCTAAGGGTATCCACACGCTTATGGACTTGATATAAGAATAATAATCCCATTGGCTTATATCGGAAAAAGTTTTATGTTGAGGGTGAAAACGTCATCTGTCGGCTTGGCTCGGCTCCTGTGGACTACGCTGATCAGTCCGTCTGCAAGATTAAGCTGTGCATGCCGCTGTCAGTATCTGGATGGGTGATCATTCTTATCACATAAAGACCTTTCCGTATTTTGGAAAGCACATTTCGGTTCCGGTTGTCAGCCAAACCTATGATAATCATTAGTGGTAACTAAATGAAATAAATAAATTATAGCAGCGCAATTATCATAGAATTGTATCCGTTTATCATAAGAAAATACTATGTATATTAAAATTAATCGACTGCTACGCTAGAGGTCTTGTATTCGATTCCCAGGTCGAGTATTATTGGGTTTTTCTATGAAATTCCCAGTAGCAGCTCGGAGTTAGGAATTTGTGCCCGGTTAATGGCAATAGGCTCGCCGCCCCGTATTACATGGGACAATATAGAATAAACATACCGGGCGAACTGTGGGTGTACATTAGTACGCCTCTGCCTAATCCTCCGGGGAATACAGGCGTGATGGTAAGTTATGTAAAATTGTTTAATAACTAAAGAATCCAGGATCCATAACTTTTATTTAACCTAAATAATTAAGTCTTCCGAGGTTTTTATCATAGCGACATCTCAAAGGAAAATGAACGGAAATATGTTTCCTAACAATTTCCTGCTACCAGGCTAACATAAAAAGAAAGGGGTAAAGCCTTTTTGTATCTGTTAAAGATATCGTTTGAGAATCCTTAATTAGTTGAATGAGGGGAACTTTTTGGTTCAGACTTTGTAATAAAAGCGAACATTGATTATTCGAACACGACAATATTGGAAACTTTGGACCTTATTAAATTTATTGTAAAAAATACATCGTTCCAAATAGGGATGGACATGAAATTCAAATTTCACAAAATAATACTGGCTAGGTAAATAGCTATCGCTTTTTCACTCCACTTTTTTCCAAGATTCAGTTCCAAAGAAAATAGGCAATTAAGCAAAGACAATTAAAATTTTAATTGCTAATTGCCTTCACATTAAAAGGCCACTTTATTTTTCCCTTTTAACAAGCTGCCCATAACAGTTACAGGTGACTACGATTTTAAGCTAAATAAATTATTTCAAGATATTTTGTGGCTATAAAATTTGTTATCTGTGCTTAAGTTGGTAATAGAGATATTTAATCTATGGTACGATTCAGTTTGAATGGGACATAATTTCAGTCTTCGTTATCTGTGTAGATAAAGAAGCTTGAAATTATTTTATATACTAAGGGCCACTTGCACCAACTTCTTAAATACGTATAAATTGTATTTAAACACGATTTTTGATTTAAGTCAAACATTCGTCTTGCACCAAAAGAATTTCCGTGTTAAATACGTTGAAAGACCTGTCAAAGTTAAATATGCTGAAGACCCTATTTATCTCCTACTTAAATACGAATGGCCGTTTATTGAACTGTCATCTGACGAATGGAGTTTATTTTGAGATAAAATACTACTAGAAGCCTTGTAATAATTTCTATGAGAGTTTATTCACCTATTTAAAATTATTTTTTCATTTTATCAAATAAAAAACAACAACAAATAAATATGACTTTGTTTGGATTGGTTGTCATGGCAGCGAAAAGTCAAAATAATGGCGTAAGTTTCGTTACATGCAGACTATTTTCAATAAAAATCATCGATTTATCATTAATTAAAATTAATTAATTATAATAATTATTAAATTTGATTTAATTTTATATCTATTATTCATAACATATTTTTTTAAATAGATTTTTCACATTACTATGATGTAATGTAGATGTAATGTAAAAACGGAACGTAGAGAACTGTTTTATCGACATGTTCAATTCATTTAACTAAATTGACATAAGATAGACTTGGTGCAAGACGATCTTAAATGTGTTATGTTTAAGGAGTTTAAAATATTTAACTAAATGCATAAAAGAATGATTTAAATAGAATATGGTGCAAGTGGCCCTAAATGGAACTATTTAAAAATAAGATATCATCACGGCTGTACTCCCGAAGGAAGGCAGAGGTGCCAGCAGTAATGGACACCCACAGTTCGCCACTGTCCTATGTAGTAGGGGACGAGCCTATTGCCATTATTCGGGGCACAAATCTAAAAACTTCGAGCTGCTTCTGAGAATTTCATTGAAACACGTAATTAATGAACTACCCAGAACTTATTTGAACATTTTGTTTTAAGAGGATTAAACAAAATTCTCATACAAAACTATAATAACCTATAATATTTTTTCTGTCTGGCCGACGTATGCTATTATTATATCTTTATTGTACACATTTAATAAGGTAAATACATTTCAAATTTGATGTACAAAGGCGAGCTTAACTCCATATAGAGTTTTCTTCCAGCAAACTCTTTGAGTGATAGAGAGATGATTGTGTGTAAAATGAGGATAAAGTGAAGTGCACAAAATAGAGTCAAGTAAATAATTAACTACATACAGTTAAATATAATTCAATGTACATTCTATAATTACTTAGATAGAAATATAATTATATATATATATATATATTACATAAATATACCTACACATATAAGGTTATATACACACATATAGGAATATTTTTTAAGCAGTGCGCAAAAAAATTTTGGTAGTTCAGTATCAGTAATAGAACACATTCCCATTATTAGTTCAAAACTATTTTTTAAATTTTTATCCGGCTTGAAATCAGCAAAATATGGACACATAATATCTATTCGCAATAATAACAATATGCACGTGTGCCAGCCGACTCACGCGCCGGTGTACAGCTGATGTAGGTACTAAGGCGCGCGCGCTTTGCCGTGCGCTAGCGAGTAACCATAAAACCAGTTTCAAAGTAAACATCTTTCGTTAACGATAACTTCGATATTTTGTACTAAGACATATCAAAATAACAAATTGGTGTTTAATAAAAGTCGTTTAAGTATCAATTGTCAAAGTTTGCGCACTGAATAAAAAATATTCCGGTATATACATACATACATATATTATATATATCATAAATATATCCTACAATTATAAAGATTTTGAAAGAAAATATTCCTTAATTGAATGATACTGTAGATAAGAACGGTTAAATGGTAGAAGTTTAACTTTCTATTCATGTTATGATATGAAATTTCTTTGAATTCAATAAAAAAAAATCCGCAGCATCAAGTCATGCTTACCATCTTCTTGGAATATCATTAGAGTAAGAGGATACCAAATTTTAAATCGATCAGACATGTGGAAGTTGCGCACATCCCTTCATCGACTAGAAGAGAGCTGATAATCTTCAAACTCAGGCCAGAGTTTCTTCAAATCATAGATAAGAACACTCTTAGTCAAGTCATCAAGTCAAAAATAAAACTGAATAAAAATCAGTCAATTCATTTGGACGCTACGAGGCCACAAACAGATACACACGTTAAATTTATAATACTCCTCTTTTGCGGCGGAGGTTAATGAATCTCCAGAAAATCATTACAATTGTATTTTTATTGTATCTGCTAATTATTCCGTAACAGATTCAGTTTCACTTGTATAATGGCCGTTTTAAATTGAATACGTGAATAAGTACGCATCAAAATCTACAAGCAATAAACGCCAGTGCGAATCGTCAGTATGTGACGTTATTGCGTTATTACGTGATTTACGAGCATTTGTCAGATTAAAGTTAACGTTAACACTCGCGTAAGGACGCGTTCATGCATATATTATGAAGTTTCATTCGGAAAGTTTTGTTTAGTTTCTTTATGGTAATAGCTTTTTGGGGGTTTTATGAACCGGTTTTGTTTAAGTTTTTTGCAGTGAAAACTTCTTTAGCGGCGCTGTGCACTTTTGTGATAGGAAAAAAAATTACCCACATCACCGTCACATGACCGTCTTTATTATTTAGCGCCATGTATGGATACATTTAACAAATATATTACGCTTTCAACAGTTGGAAGACAGTAGTGTTAATTATAACACTAAAAGACAACAGATGTCGTTGATATAAAAGTGAAAACAAATATTTTCTTAGACAGCACAACTGAACATTATCATTTATTGAAGTGAAATCTTCGTTAATATTCAAGTTTTCACTTCTGCCGCACTCCCGGAGTGCAACCCGTTGATTTTTTTATTGTTGCCGTGAATGAGTTTCTAGTTTTGTATATAAACTGGTACTTAGATCGTGCATGCAATTTAGGTAAGCAGCATAATTCATCCTCACCTTAGAACCAATTTCATACTGTATAGCTGGTACTGATACGGTTCCAGAGGAACTTCATCCCACGTAAAATCAGGCTGTGGAATAAGCTACCTGCCGAGGTATTCCCGAAAGTCACAGCATGAGGTTCTTCAAAACTGGTGTGAAGTGTTTTTTACAGGGTCGGCAATGCGTGAGTGACACCTCTGGTATTGCAAGCATCCATTGGCTACGATAACTGCTCATCATCAAGCGGGCTGTTGTTTACCACCTAAAAACAGCCTTCTTTGCCTTGGCTCTCACATAATACGAAAGAATACAGTAATATAATAAATAAATAAATAAATAATAAATAAATATTCTTCGACATTTTACACAGCACCATCTAGTCCCAAACTAAGCAGAGCTTGTACTATGGGTACTAGACAATGGATATAATACTTATATACTTTTTTTTTTTGTAAATACATACTTATAATACATAAGAAACACCCAGACGAACACAAACACTTATATTCATCACATAAATTTTTGTGTTCTGTGGGAATCGAACCCACGACCTCATGATCAGCAGTCCGGTACTCGAATCACTAAACCACAGTGGTCGTCAATTCATAGTAAAGAATTTGATTTGATACGTATTCTTAGCCCAGCTGATCAGTAAAAGGTGGTATGCGCGACTTCTAGAGGTTGACTGGTTCGTTCTAAGTATAATGAGGATTTTCTATGAAATTCTCAGTGGCAGCTCTGAGTTTGATTATTTTATTGATTATGTCGGCCAATAAACAGATGAGCCACTTGATGGTAGATAGTCATCGCCGCCCATGGACACCTGCAAATACTAAAAGAGTTGCTGATGCGTTGTCGAGCTTCAAGAGCCCCTAAGGACTGCAGGCTGTTCAAAGCCGCAGCAGACGAAAGGGAACTGGCTCTCACGCGCAAAAGTCAAAACACACACCAAAGTGCTTTACGACAGTCTCCGTCATGAAGGTCGCCAGCCAGTCAGACCACAAGAGGAAATATCCTCACCTCTTACGAGGAGATGCCTATCTATCTGAATGGCAGTGAGGAACAGTATTCTAACTCCACCCCACACGGGGAAATTTGTGAGCGATTAATTTCAAGTTCAAGTTCAAATAAGCTTTTACAAGCGTTTATGAAACGTTATGATTCTAGTTGCACGGTTCCAAAAGGTCGATCCTATGGAGAAGAATCCGGCAAGAAACTCCATGGAAACTCTTTTAAAATAAATAAATTACAAACTTCACTGGTACAATATTGCGATAACAAGATGTGAGGACGCTGAAGGATGTCCAAGTTTGACCGAGGTCAACTGTATAAAACGAAGATTCACGTTATTTGAGAACCCGATGTCATTTCTAAATAAAAAACTATGTAGTAAAAATGCACACCATCAAAGCGACAAATAAAACTCGGTGTCTACTTAGACAAGCCACAACGTACACACATTTACAGTTTCTGTTGTGGTAAACAATACTATGAAGACATCTCTATATGTGGCTATAGACGGAATCTCTATGGCATATAACCTAAACATACTGATGAACTGTGGGTGTACATAAGTACGCCTCCGCCTAACTGTTCTTGGAATACAGGTGTTTTAACAACGAAATGATTTTTACTCGTATTGCGTATATCTTCTAGCTGTCCAAAATAGAGTCCCTGTCTGTGCCTTCCGAGACATGACTTTTCAAGACAAGGGTCCATCGCATTCAATTCAAAAGTAAGAAAAACTACGTACCTATGGTCAAGTAAAAGGAAATACTCTCCAAAAATAATATATTTATTCGTCACAAAAATAAAGCTAGCAATAAAGGGAACGACACGTCGCCGGACAACCGCACTCTTCCATTTGGACGGCAAATTGCGGCTTTACGTGACCTACGACAAACTGAACGCGTGATGTACGCGCATTCGCGCTAGTGAATGGGGGGTTTTATAGCCGTAAATATGTACTGACCCGTTTGTGACATAATAACTCAAGCATTTACGATATATGTATGGAAGAACTTTGTATAGGTACGGACTAGCTGTTGCCCGTGCCTTCACTCGCATTTCAAAAGTTATTTTTGGACTAAAGGTAGCCCTTCTTTAAGGTCCAACCCGTCTCTACCAAAATTCATCAAAGGTCAGTTGCAAACCATTCCCAACATACCATCACGCCTGTATTCCCCAAAGGTTTAGGCAGAAGCGTACTAATATACACCCACAGTTCGTCGGCATGTTTAGATGCTGTGTAATAGAGAGCTCATTGGCATTAACCGGGCACTTATCCCAAATTCCGAGATGCTAGAATATCATAGAAAAACTTGGGAAACGATCCCTCTCTCCAGCGTAGCAGTCGCGGTCAGAACCACTAGACGGACGAGGCAGCTCACTATTTTACTTTTCCTAATTATTAAAATATTCCTCACAAGCGTTCTGTTGTTTCTGACTACCCTTAACGCGCGATAGATGCAAGGGTAAGTTACGTATAACTGTTTTAGGTGGATCTTATCTTTTTGTTTATGGAATAATTCGGCAAACGAGCTGATGAGCCTTGTCATGGTAAGTATTTATCTTCACCTATGTACACCTGCAACACTAGAGCAGATGCTGATGCGTGAACCTACCTTTAAGAGCCCCTTAGGACTGCAGACTACCAGAGCCGCAGCAACCGAGGGGAACTGGCTCTTACGCGCATAAGTCGAAAAACACACCGCGGTGCTTTACGTACGACAGACTCCGACGTAAGGGTGGTCGCCGGGTTATCCAAGACCAGAGGACTACAGACTCATACCCCCAGGCCTCATTATAAAGCTCATGGAAGAGCTGTTTGTAGAACTAGGAGGGGACGAGGAATAAGTTATCTAGGGAAGCACAAAATATCCCATTGGGTTGAAGTGCACTGAGTCCCTGCTGCCTCGGCCCTACACAAGATAAGATAAGGATGGTCGCCAGGCAGTCTGACCCAGAGGTCCTACCACCGAGCAAGTCAGATGTTTTCCCGCCTATTACAAGATGCCTATCTGAAAGGCAGTGAAGAATAGTGTTCTAACCCGCCTAAGCACGAAGAAGTACTATCGAATCCGTATCGTAAAACTTACATTACATACATATCGCACCTTCGGTAAGACAAGGGCGTAATTGCAGTAACTGCAAAACTGTTTTTTTCTGCTACAAATCTGATACTGCAATAAACTGCAATTTTGACCTTGTTTTCGGTAGGACAAGGTCAAAATTGCAGTTTTGCAGTTACTGCAATTACGCCCTTGTCTTACCGAAGGTGCGATATGTTCACGCCTTTCTCCCAATTGAGGTGGGCAGAGACTATAGATTTCGACTTTCTACAATCCTGGCACACTACTTTCGCATCATCTACGTTCATTAACCTCCTCATAAAAGTTATTCTCGATTTCGATACGAATACGTTTTCGCAAGTTGTTCGTGCTTGCGCTACTGGATTAGTTTAGATACTTCCTCTAAAACATGTTCGTATGACGTACTGCACTAAATTTACGAGCCATGTATCTATACGGCTCTGCAAACTTATATTCAGCAAAATATTTCAGCACGTATTTGAAATAAAGTCCGCGCCTAGTCCAGCGCCAAATGGCGACGCTCGCAGTTGACACTATGAACAAGTTCCAACTTGTCGGGACCATGCTATCAAGTATTTAACAAGTTTCCCTGAAAGAAATAGTCAACAGGTGCCCCCTGGGAGCGGGGAACTAGAAAATATTAACAATAGCTACTTGTACTTCTTTGTTGTTATGCTCGCCTGGTACCATGCATTTTAAATAGTTTGATTGGATGAGTTGCTTGTATGGAATTTGCTTATTATTTTTTCTCTCCAGTGGAGTTTTTGGCACCTTAGGCTTTTGCAAAGAAGGTAGACTGTGAGTACAAAGACAATAATCTATACTTCTATATACTAATATATAAAGCTGAAAAGTTTGTTTGTTTGTTTGTTTGCTTGAACGCGCTAATCTCAGGTCCGATTTGAAAAATTCTTTCAGTGTTAGATAGCCCATTTATTGAGGAAGGCTATAGGCTATATATATATCATCACGCTACGCGAACGAAGTCGCGGGCAGAAGCTAGTTCATTTTTAAACTAATGAATAATTGAGAATCATGTGTTTCGCTTGTTTTCGTCTGACTGCAACACACACGCTAAACAACAATACAGTGTTCCATCATATGACATGTCCCACCCACATGTCCAAAGATCAGGGTCTGGTAGTTAGAAAAGTGTCCAAATTATATGTCCCATATAACTTCAATATATTAAATGTCAATATCGGTGATTTTTCAGTGGTTTGGCTTTGTGATTGCATAATAATAAAACATTTAATTCTTCATGTTAGGTGATGATTGGTATTTAGAAGACTAGGTACCATTCCATGTTTCTTGAATACAGAATTGCTCTTCTTGAATTCTACTCTAAGTAAAAAAGTGTATCGAGTTAAGTATTTTCTCAGGATTCCGAAAAAGATCTACTTACTGACAGTGAATAGGAAGACAACCACATGTAGAATTAATTGCAAAAGTCGGAACGAGTGTTGAAGAATTTCGAAATTTGAGAATCATTTAACTTCAAAGAAGATAATAATATGTCTGAATTCGCGAGTAAATGGGCCGAACATTAGTGGTATATAAATGTACTTATACAAGTTTACACGAAGCATAGAGGTTTTAGTGTTGGCCTATATAATAAAGCCTTGAACACATCCAAAAAGTTTCCAGGGAGCACTTACCTTAACTTTGAACGCATGATACGCGTTAAGTAGTAAGTAACTCATTGGCTTGTGGGCCTAGATGACTGTCACACCGTCGAGAATCATGATTTGGGTGGACACAACGATATTGTAAATATTTACACCGATTTATAATGTTTGAATTTGCCAAAATATATTTTTGGTTCCACGCAAATACTAAAATTTGTGATGCGGAGTAGTTCTTTGATACCCTTTTTTAGTTATATTTGTCTAGTTTGATTTTAGTTTATTGTTTTAGTTAGTTTTTCGCTTAACATCAGGCGAACTGGTGATGAAACGCAAGCCTATCATGAATAAAAAAATGTTATTTAGGTTACTGACAGATAATTTAAGTTTTGAGTTAGCTAGTGATTTCATTGGATAATATACGTAATGGCCTGTAGCCAATCTAAATGCTTCATTCGCGATCATAGACTTTTCATTATAAATATTAAAATCATCGAATAGTATTTTTTCTTCAGTTCAAACAGTTCTTGTTATTCTTAACCCTAAGGCCTTCGCCACACTTGGCGGAAACTTCGTCGCGTAAGATCCGCGACGGAACGCCGATGCATGTTATTGCATATAAATTACAAATAACGGAACGACCGATCTTCCGCGTAGTGTGCCGGCTATTTAAGGGTCAAGTGTGGCGAAGGCCTAGACTACCGAAATCTATAAAAATCTAAATCAATCAATGCATTTTCACGTTACGTAACGGTGTAACGTCACCCCGCATTACCAGCCAGCACAGTGCGAGAGTCGTGACGCCGCATACATTAGCGCCCACCGACGCCAGTTGTGCGCAACTCGGATTAAATATTAACCCCCGCTTAACTTTAATAAGCCCACGAACAACATGGATACTGTTTGATTATTCGTGCTCGCTATATTGATCTATGTATTTCCTCGAGGTTTTATTATCATTTTGTATTTTTATAGCATTTTCCATGCTAAGATTATAAAAGAAAGATTACAAAAATATATTTAAAAGGTAAGGTGGCATCGTTCGACATTGAACTAAGTGCAAAGTAAGTAATGTCAGTTGGAGACCTTTAAGACGTAAACTCAGAATGTGAAGGCAAATTTCGACATGGCGGGTGTGACTCGCAGTGGCTTAGAGGTCATAGCGTCTGGTATCCCTAACCAGAGGTTTTTTTATTCAAGGAACAGGCCCATAGCGAGGTGAAGCTATAAGCATGAATGATAGCCATTGTACCGTCACTGACTACGGCCGGTCACAATGACAAATCCGTCGATAAAGTTGCTTACTAGACATTTATTTATTTATTTATTTACATAAGATTTTGACATTACTTGTATGGAATTGTCGAACAAAGTGTAATTGGGTTTTTCTATTAAATTTTAATGGCAATCGCTTAATGTCTCGGTCCTTATTACATGGGGCCTAAACATACCAGCAAACTGTGGGTGTATGTACAATTGTACATAAGTACACCTCTGCCTACTCTTCGGGAAATATAGGCGTGATAGTATCTTATATTTCTAGCTTATTATGTGTGACTTTGCATAATTGGTCAAGGTTTCTTAAACAGGCAATTGAAATCCATCTTAAAAAAATCTTATAATATTCTTGCAAGACTTACACCTAGTTTTTTAAAAATAAGCTTGTCCTCAAAGTTACGGACCATTCCCCATCTAACGGCACAGTCTGTTCCGTTTTCTGTAATCCGTTTTAAACTTTATCCATTTTTAAATGGAACTGTTAGCGTAAGGAATTGAATGGTACTTGTCTTGTTATTATATTTATGTTCAGAGACTAGGTGACTATTTTTTTATGTTTTGACGGTTGTAAGTAAATTCTGGATGGAAATAATTTTGTCTAATATATAAAAAAAACTGCCCCATTAGCCAAGTGGTTCTGAGCGCAACTGCTACGCTAGAGGTCCTGGGTTCGATTCCTAGGTCGAGCAAAGTGTTCTTGGGATTTTCTATGAAATTCTCAGTAGCAGCTCGGAGTTAGGAATTTGTGCCCGGTTAATGGCACTAGGCTCGCCCCCTATTACATGGGACCTAAACATACATTCGTACTGCCTAACCCTTCGGGAAATACAGGCGTGATGGTATGTAATATATAAAATCATGGGCGCAAAAATATATATACTTAATCTATTTTTTTACTATTGTTTGAATAAAAACTAAATGTACTGATTTCTGACACTTATGCGAATGTTAGAAATTGAAATTAAACTACTATTTACGGATGTTATCGCGTTATATTGATATTATTTAATTCTTGACAGACCCTTCATCGACTAGAAAAGACTTAGATCAAAAGATCTAAGTCTTTTCTAGTCGATGAAGGCTTATGACTTGACTTAGATCATAGATTAGAAAACTCTCGATCAAGTAACCTTTTAAACAAAAAAACCTAAATAAAAGTGCCACGAGACGACAGGTACACATTTTTAGGTATAAATCCAACGAGCAGACAGATCACCCGATGGTAAGCGATTACCGCCGCCCATGGACACCCGCAGCATCAGAAGAGTCGCAAGTACGTTGCCCGGTTTTTAAAAGGGTTTGGGCCTCCGGTATCCTCACTCACTCGTCGAAACATAACGTAAGTGTTGTTCCACGCCGGTTTTTGTGAGCCCCCCCCCGCATCGATGGTTAAATATCTACATTAAAATCCAAAATTATTAGCAGTTTCCTCCAGGACCCCAATTCCCATAAACCCGACATTCCAAATTCAAAAATATCACCTATAAAGGCGAAGCTTTCCAATATCGTTACAATTGTAACATGGCGTTCTAAAACCCCTAATCGGAACTTACTAAGGTCATTTATTACTTTCACTTTAATCGAAGAGGACTCTTTTACGAACCTCGTTACACAGTCTTTATTGCTCTAGGTAGAACATAAAAGAGCCTATATAAAGCCATATGAACTTTAACCTTAATACCTAAACGGCAGAGTCGAGAATGTTATTTGGAGTTATCAAGGTGTTCAAGTTAGTAAATTCTACGTTTATTATGTAAGATGTCTTGATTAGATCCTCACTGAATCGTTATTTTGTTGGATATTTAATTAATAGACACGTGGTTCGGGGCCTTATAAAATTGACATTGATTGTCATAAATTTAACGGTTTTTTAAACAAAATATTTTTTAAACTGCCCCATAGGTATCGCCTACTGGGCCTGAGCGCAACTACCGCACTACTAGAGGTCCTGGGTTTGATTCCCAGGTCGAGCAGTATTATTGGATTTTTCTAAGATAATCAATGGCAATGGGCCCGCCGCCCACATGAGACCTAAACTTACCGGTGAAGTGTGGAATATTAGTGCGTCTCTGCCTAACCCTTCGGGGAATAAGGCGTGATAACGGAGCTGTTCCTGGACATAGGAAAATGTTCTTGTTTCATACTTTTCAGTTCATTTTTCGTTGTCGGGTTTTTGATAAGCCGCTAGAATTTATTTCCTAGTTGTTCTATATTTATCAAAGGGTTGGTTACCGACCATTATTTCTGAAGATACACAGAAAGATCGAAGACCAGTTATCTTTTCCTAAAATATTATTTTAAATCCACACAAACACCCAGATAACAACAAGCTATTGAAAATATAGCTAAGTTTTAGGCTGACACAATTAAGATTGCCATCGGCAATTAAGACCCTGACGCGAAAAACCCGAAACGACTTGCCCTTTAATAAGTTAACTGAACTTAATCTAAGTTGCCAACTTTGATCAATTTATCCTCTATGAGATGGCGTAATGAGGAAGAATTGTGGATTCGGAGCGTGACATAAAAATTTGACGTTCTAATTTCGACTTTATCCGAGCTAAAAGATTTTATATTGAACTTCTTATAAACAAAATTCTGATCATGATTCCAAATTCAAAATGTAATTAAATTGAAAATTCATTCATTTTATTTATGTTGAACATTAACTTTACAAATCAAGTAAAGTGCCTTAATCATTAAGCTTAAAATTAATTAAGTTGGAACGGACGGAGAATACCTACGTAAAGAAATTCTAGAGATTATAAACATGACTGGATGCTACTTTTTTAAGACAGCTCTCGCGCTATGGAAAACGCCCGGTAATGTAGCTGTGGGGGACTTCACAAACATACAATTAAAGAATATAAAGTACTTCAGTATTTTTTTTTATTTTTTTTTTAAAAAGCTTACTAGCAATGTGGGTCGCACATTACTAGTATTCTTGTTAACCCCTCGTGCTAAGCTAAATGCTTGTGTTACGAGTGGGTTCACGTCGGTAGTGCAATGGGTGGGGTTCGAACCGGCAACCACATGATCGCAAGTGCGACGCCCTAGCCATTAGGCTACCGCCGCCGCCGCCTATTCATGTCTAATGGGAATTAAACTCACGACTACGAGCAACGGTGAGCACCAAATTAAAGTAACATCGTTTAACATCAGGGGCCTAAATCTGCTATTACGATTGTATCAGAGTTGTCGTCCGTGTGGCACTAAATGACATAAGAATTTTGATTATGAAGTCATTGATTTTGTCAAAATAAAAAGGCCTCACCGCCGAGTGAGTGAGGTTACCGGAGGCCCAAACCCTTGGCGGGCAAAGCACTTGCGACTCCTCTGGTGTTGCGGGTGTCCATGGGCGGCGATTATCGCTTACCATCAGGTGATCCATCTGATCGTTTGTCCCCTACTACATAAAAAAATAGAAAATTAAAATAGCAAACATTAAAATATAAACATACATTTCGTAAAACCCTTACACTCTTTGACACTTAAAAATGCCGTGACCCTTCTTACATGAATAAACATGTACCTACTATAAGGTAAAAAAATGTTGAGGCTGAAGTTTGCGGTACCATGTGTAATAGCAATGTTTATGTCCCGGCCCCGCCCGCCCCTGTAATTTATGAGTCCCCATAAAAGCGAATTTTAGGTCGCCTTACTTACCATGATTTGCATTTTTTCTTTCAAACATGTGTTGATGGTAGCATTTGCATATCAGAAAACTCTTTTCGTGTAATTTTCTGTTTTGTTTTGTTAGAATAATATTAAACATCCGTCGCGGTAGTGATGCATGGCGGCCTTGTGTTGTACTTTTTGTAGATTTTTATGTTGTAAACTGATGAACAGATTTCAATGTGGTATTTGCATTTGGATGTCTTTTTCAGTGATTCCTGTGCATACACTAGTAGCCATATAAAGCAGTGATATTACCATCTATCTATTACTAATATATAAAGCTGAAGAGTTTGTTTGTTTGTTTGTTTGTTTGTTTACTTGAACGCGCTAATCTCAGGAACTACTGGTCCGATTTGAAAAATTGTTTCAGTGTTAGATAGCCCATTTATCAAGGAAGGTTATAGGCTATATATCATCAAGCTACGCGGACGAAGTCGCGGGCAGAAGCTAGTATTAAATACAATGATATTACTATTAGACTGCCAAGTCATAACTCTCGGGTGCAATAATTTCAAGTGAAATCATATGCGTATTAACAATGCTGAAGGAAAATATCCTGAGGTAACCTATATGCTTGAGAGATATACTAGATGGCGTGTGAAATCTGTCCATTCGCACTATGCCAACGTGGTGTACTATTGGTTTAAATACAGTAAGTATGAATATTTTACTTACTAGAATTGACCCAGCTGAAATTTAAAAACTAATTAGTGTAACGCATCATTCACAATCCCCTAATTCCCGCTTTGTAAAAATACCATAGATCACTTAAGCATTAGCTTAAGTAATATCACTGAAAGAACTCAGTACTGTCAGACCACGTCTCGGAATGGAACTCACCGCACGTGAGCACCATTGCTATTCAAAGTGAGGCGCTAAGCTGACGTGTTACGATTAAACGTCAAATTGAACAGGTTCTTATACTCAGAGAGCGCATGGCTCAGTGAAAACCGAGAAGAAATAATCTTTGGAATCAAGGTTGAATTGAAACACTACTGTGCCGTGACAGAATCAGAACGGTTTATTTAATTAATTTATTTTTCAGAGATAAACCAAGTTCCACACGGGCAAAACCGCGGGTGGAAGCCAGTATATCAATGTAACACTGCAAGAAACAGTGAAAAGTAAAGGTCAGTTTTAGTTTTTTTAGTTCATGTTCTCTTGGTTTTTTTTTCTTGCTCTGTCTTACACTCACTAAGCCGCATTTTCATAGTAAAGGTTCCGTCAAATTGTAAGGTTCTTATTGTGTGTTTGAACTTAGAAAAAATGCCTCATTAGCCTAGAGGTTCTGGTTTGGATCAGGTCAAGCAAAATCTTGTTGGATTTTTCTATGAAATTCTCAGTAGCAGCTTGGGAGTTTCGGATTTGGGCCCGGTTAATGACATTGTGCCCGATGTCACGCCAGTGACTTCGTTATTGGGTGCCAAATATATTAAGAAATATCTACCTACTCAACATAATATTTTAACAGAACTGTTTGTACCAATTAGATTAATTAGAAAACGAATGTAAGTATGTATTAAAGTATTAAGTACCTATAATTTAGCTTACTATATTGCTGGGGCCCAAGTCTACTATTTCAGTTGTATGATAATGAAAATGGTCGTTCAATGGCACTAAATGACATAAGAACTGACAGATTTCGTAGACAAAACTGTCAAAAATCAACAATTCTGAAGCCATTGAGTGACGATTTTGACACGACAAAATAGCAGACTTGGGGCCCTGTACCCTTACCGGGTTTCATGTTGAAACTAATCAATATTTTTGTAACATCTTTGTAACATATGAATGCAAATAAAGAACTTGAACTTGAACTTGAAAACGTAGGTAGGATGTTGATGGATTTATGAAATTTAAAAAAATTACACAATTATATTTTTTTTATTTGGCAAGGTATATTTGGGATACCTGTCTCTTTCGGATTGGACAAGTTTTTTAACATAAGGTATACACATTTAGTCCACTAATGATATACGGCCTTTGACTATCTATCTATATAGTCAAAGTATAGGGCGAGTGTTTTTTTGTACACCGCGTACATATATTGTATCACCAAGCTGCTGTTGAGAATTTCTTTACAGAAAAATTCGACACTTCTCAACCTTGGAATTACATTCAGAATATCACGCAGCCGCAGTTCTTAGCACTCTAGATTAAGGCAGTTTAAAGTTTATTATTGATAATGACTCAAAACTCAGTAGCATTTGACCGCACTCTGAGAACCCTAACTTATACTTCCGATAATTCCACCCACACATATAGACGCTGTTCAATAAAACGCTGGTTGTTGAGGCAGCCCTAACTGTGACGTAACATTAAGGGTGGGCTCTCATTTATTATTCTTTTTTTATGACGCATAAATTCCACCGCTCGCTGTAATCGGACCTTGTCTTTTACAGATCTGCATATTTTTTATGCGGCTCCCATTGGTTTTCTGTGTGTTATGAGGAAAAGTTGGAATAGAACAAAGGTCTGTGTGAGTCATGTAGGGCCATCCCCTTTTTTGTTTTCCTCTCTTAACCTAGGGTTACCGCTTATTGTTTCGACGTTTGGTAACAAAATTGTATCTTATTTATTTTAATAGATTTTAGGCTAAGAAGGCTAGATGATTGTGGCGTATGTCACAAATCCCATGGCAGTGACTCTATGCCAAGTGCGATTTTTAGTCTATCTGAGTTTGATATACTCAGCTGGCATAACACGCAGAAGGGATTTCCCGAAGGTCTTCCACTGATGGGATTCCCCGAAGGGCTTCCGCCGAAGGGATTCCCCGAAGGGATAGGCAGAGGCGTATTAATGTACCCCTATAGTTCACCGGTAGAGGCTAAGGGGTTAGGTCTGATGTCCTGTTCATGTGGGTGAGCCATGCTTCGGCACGAATGGGCCAGAGTTATACGGCCTCACATAAAACCGGCTTAAAATAACGATAACGTTGTGTTTCGCCGAGTGAGTGAGGATACCAGATGTCCAAACCCAAAATGGCCGGCAACGCACTTGTGACTCTTCTGGTGTTGCGGGTGTCCATAGGCGGCGGTAATCGCTTACCATCAGGCGATCCGCCGGCTCATTTGCCCCCCTATCCCATAAAAAAAATAAGCGCAAGCCGTTGCCATTAATTGGGCACTAATCCCAAACTCCGACGCTTGGGAACTGCTTGGGAACCCGGGACGCCTAACGTAGCAGTCGCGCTCAGGAATACTAGGCTAATGAGATGTAATTCTGCTGCGCATTACAAAAAAAGGTTTTGACTCAGCATCCCGGTTCTAAGAAAGCTCGTAAATATTCCCTCTAAGATTGAGCTTGTCCATATTATTTTCTACCTTTATCGAATTGGAATGCCGAAACAGACGCGAGCAGCGCAGAGTATAGTCGATTGCAATGTGCAGGGTGTAATGTCTGTCGGGCTGTGAGAAACTACTGCTGGTATCTGTCTACCAGACAAATCGCTCCCTCAAATGGAAGATTACTGTGAACCGGGCCGAAATTACACAGTAGTGTAACAATTCGTAAAAAGAGTTTTGCGAATAGCAATAGATAGCTCTTAGTACCTGCTTTAATACTATGTTGAAGGGAAACTTAATTTACGAAATTGCTTTCGAAGTCATTGTATTTGCACCAATGCCGTTTTTTGGGTTCCGTACCCAAAGGCTAAAATCGGAACCCTATTACTAAGACTTCGCTGTCTGTCCGTCCATCTTTGATTCGTCATTTCATCATATTTCGTCTGTCACCAGGCTATATCTCAGGAACCGCGATGGCTCGACAGTTGAAATTTTCACAAATTATGTATTTCTGTTAGCGCTATAACAATAAATACCAACAACAAAATAAAATAAATATTTAAGGGGGCTCCCATACAACAAACGCGATTTATTTATTAGTTTTTTTATTCTTGATAGGCTTACACTTGATCGCCAGTTCACCTGATGTTAAGCGACACTGTCACCTACGCAGCGCTGCGATGATTTGATTTCAGCAAACGGTACATTGTTGACGAGCCAGACTAGCTGAAATCATTAATAAATACGTGTATTATTATCACTCGCTTATATGGTGGAGGAAAACAGACGGATAATGGATTAATGGGATTTGATTAAATAAAAAAGAAAATCGAAATCGAGTTTGGACTGATATTTTTGGTGTAATTAGGCAATACGATGCAAACTGGACATCATGGGATTATCAAAGAATATAATACAAAAAAAAAAATTTGAAAAAAATTATGGCCTCAGTACCTACTTTCAAATATCTTATGAGAACTAAAACTAAATTATTTTATTTATTATTTTATTTTATTACTTTATTACGCTCCGGTGTGACAGTCGGTCACCTTAAGCCTACATCTTTAGATATCGTACCGCGTAGAGTGCGGCTAGTTTTATTGTTTGTAGTTCTCATTTTATGAGGAATTCATGAGCAATTTACTTGACAGTGCTGGGGAAATAACGTGCCGAATAGCTAATGAACAGTGTCGAGCTTCACGTCATTTAAAAGGTTTTTTAATTTTATTGGAGCTCTTTAACACGTCGAGTTGTGTGTTAATGACAATTTATTTTGTTTGAGATTGACATTTGGTATAAATGATGTTTTTTTTTGGTTTTGGCTTGCTTACTGTAGATATCGTTATTAAATTATTGAGTTAGTTCTGCTTCGTTTGTCTACTGGGCCGAAGTGCGACCGCTACGCTAGAGCTTCTGGGTTTGATTCCCAGGTCGAGCAAAGTATTGTTTTCTATTAAATTCTGAGTAGCAGCTAGGAGCTTGGGATTTGTGCCCGACCCGGTCGCCATTACATGGGACGTATGGGTGTATATTAGTACGCCTCTGCTTAACCCTTCGGAAAATACAGGCGTGATGGTATATTCTATTAAGTTATTTATTATTTGGTTGGTTTCCAGTCTAACCATAATTATGTGACTTGGCAATCAATGTTTGGGCAATAGTCCAAATAAATTCGTATTACCAATATATTTTTTTAAATTAAATGTTGCCCTACACTAGGACTTTCTACTGCGTGTTTGTATAAAGTAATCTACAAGTCGCGTCATGTAAAAAGAACGCTGGCGGTCAAGCTGCGCACTAGGCGATTTATCGGTCTATTTGGTGGGGTGGGGTATCCTATCGATAAACAATATACGAAGCCGTGAGAGAAAGGCTAGTAGTTAGTACAAAAATAATACAATAGACCTAGTACTTTCGTGCGCGAGAGTATCCATGCGCAAACACACTCCCTCCACTTTCTTCCAGCGTTCTTTTTACGTGACGCGGACTATAAGTGCGTTTACAAACACACGTAGAATAATAGATAAGTAGTATAATTTGCTCAAATAAAAAAAACAAAATCATATCTGGTTTTATCCCTACACTAAAAAGTATGTAAATAAAAATAAAATCATCAATAAATCAATGCTATTTTTTATATTATCTTCTCCAAACAATAAGTTCAATCCAGTCTAAATACATTGAAACTCTTGAATAGATCCCGGGCAGGTTAGGTAGCGCGCAGCCGATCCCGAATGACGTCACGCCAATTATGAAATGCATGTTTCCTTCCGAGGTGACTGGGAGTGGAATCTGGACTTGGAGAGGTCCACCGGAGTCACCCTGAAGAATGAAATTAAGCATAAACGTGTGTTCCGATGCAACTTGTTATCATGTCTTCTAAAATCCCAATCAATGTAATTTAAATTAATATACATAGTAATTAATTTAAATTACTTAACTAACTTAATTAACTGCCTCAATAGCCAAGTGGTCCTGACCGCGACTGCTACGCTAGAGGTCCTGGGTTCGATTCCCAGGTCGAGCAAAGTGTTATTGGGTTTTTCTATGCAATTCCCAGTAGCAGCTCGGAGTTAGGAATTTGTGCCCGGTTAATGGCAATAGGCTCGCCCCCTATTACATGGGACCTAAACATACCGGCGAACTGTGGGTGTACATTAGTACGCCTCTGCCTAATCCTTCGGGGAATACAGGCGGGATGGTATGTTATATACATAGAAAATCGTATTTTTTTAATATAAATATAAATTATAAATTTAATTTTCTCTCAATATATCTTCTTTGTTTTAATTTAACATGTTTACAGATAAAATAGAATTAAATTAGAATTCAAGCGGCGGTAGCCTAATGGCTAAGGTGTCGGACTTGCGATCATGTGTGGTTGCCGGTTCGAAACCCACCCATTACACTACCGACGTGAACCCACTCGTAACACAAGCATTTTAGCTTAGCACGAGGGGTTAACAAGAATACTAGTGATGTGCGACCCACATAGCTAGTAAGCTTTAAAAAAATATATATTTCCGTAAGTACAAGACTTTTTGGAAGGATATTAGTTTGTGTAAACGATAACTTAAGATGTTTAGGTAATCTCTCGTCTGTCCTGCCATACATCCTAAAGCGTAAATTCTTAAAGATGATCATATAACTATTACATTTTTTTTTTATTATATTTTCTTTACGCCGATATGACCACACACAACAACTGGATTGTGTTAGTAATTATTAGAACATATGTTTAATTTTAATTTATTATCTTAACTTACATATTAAATACATTTTTAAATATTTTTATAAAAAATTGAAAAACATTAAAAAATATAAAAAATAGTAGCCCACCGGTATAGGGAGCAGAGTCCAAGCTACCGGTGGTCAGGGCCCCAGAGAGAGGAACCTCCTAACAATGCGGGCCGTGTCCAGAAGTACTGCCTTCTGCATCAAGCCCTTGATCCAGCCATCCAATGAGAGCCTCCTTAGGTGTTGGTCGAGGCTCTTAAGTCATTGACTGACACAACGATTGGAACAATGATTGCTGAATCCACCTCCCACATGTCGACAACCTCGTGTGCCAAATCTAGATACTTTATTTCTTTTTCTTTTTCGGCTCTCACGAGAACATATTATTATTACGAGTAGTTCTACCGAACAAATAGGCGTGGTTACCTTAATCCCATTGGCACTCGATCGAAAGGTAGGAGGCATTTTGGCTATCGTAATCTTACCTGACAGGCATCGACTCCCCCCGCCAGTTTGCCAGCACAGAGTTGGTTATCATGCACACCGCACCAGTTTCTATTGCAGGAGGATTGCAGCAATCGGTCACAGGTAGCAGTTTCTATCAGGTCCACCTCTGCCGCTTGCAGCTCAGGGGAGGTCGTTCTGCCAACTGTGAAAACGAATATTCGAATGGTAGTGACATCTATCGCGCTACATACGAAACTGACGAACAAATCCTGAATCGCGCAAGTGAAGTTTGCAACGCAACTTGCATATATACAACCGCCCGACATAAACCGTTGGGCCGTAGCCTGACAGGTAAATACACCCGCCTGGTCGGAGGATTCTCACTTTGATTGGAGGGCCTCACACACATCAAAGGCATCACGCCTCGCCCTCCACAATATTATACCTCTATTCCCCGATGGGTTTGGTAGAGGCGTACTTAATGTACACCTGAACTGTGTGGGTGTATACTAGTTGTTGTTTAGTTTATTGCCACTGTTATTGAGAATTTCATAGAAATACATGGTGGTTAATGATTTATAGGTAGGTAGCCAGTAAGTCCAGTGCTGTTTTATAGGTATAGACTAGACTACTTCAAATATATGGAAACGAAGAAACTGTTCACAATTACCTGTACTAATATAGACATTAAAAATTTATTTAAATTGAATACTTTATTAAGTTGAATAATTTACTAATTGCCTCATTAGCCCTGTCCGCGACTGCTGCCTGCTTGGGGAATACAAGCGTGATGGTATGTGTTAAAGTACATATTTCAGTGTTCAGTATTAAATTTTATTTTAATACAGAAAATCACTTTGTGATTCGAGCAGTGAGAGGATACCGCAGGTCCAAACCCTTTTAAAACTGGGCAACGGACTTGCGACTCTGTTGCGGTTGTCCATGGTAGGCGGTAATCGCTTCCCATCAGACAAACCGTCTTAGTGCACACTGACTCTGTTGAATGCCACGGGCATGATCTGAATATTAATGAGAAATTAGAGGTCAAGAGCAGAGAAGAATATTGCCTGATGCACAGATAATAGAATACTGAAGGAAATTTGCAATACAGCCTTTGCTTTGGTGAATTTATAGGTTTTCACAGACGTCATGACAAAAACAGTTTTGCATTAAGGCAAACCACCTTGATAACCATCTATGGCTTAAAATTTGGTTTCTATAAGATTACGATAATGTCTTTTCACCAGTAACAATTTAGTTAAGAAATAACATTTTATCAAAAGTAATTATGTTTGACCAATCAATTTTATTCCAATAATAACAGAACCAGTCTAATTGTAAAATTGTGATTTCACGGTTTAACATATAAGTTCATAAATTTTGTGGCAATTGCTAGCCGTAAATAATGAAAACGTTAATTGTAACAGCAATTTGTAGCTTAAGTAGGAGTATTTAAAATACCACGCATATACCTAACTCCATAAAATAAATATATTATTATATATGTATAAGTACGCGTAATAATAAATCCATAATCTATACATATAATAATATTTTAACAGGCCAATGTCTGTATATTATAAATATCGAATAAAAACTAATCTTTGTTGGAGCAACGGAAGCCAAAACAATTTGTTTTTAACTTTTTGTCTGTCTGTCAGTATATTTGTAGACTAGCTTCCGCCCGCGACTTCGTCCACGTGGAATAGTTACTTAGTCTTAGCGGGATGATAGCCTTCCTCAATAAATGGACCATATAACACCGAAAGATTTTTTCTAATCGGACCAATAGTTCCTGAGATTATCGCATTCAAGCAAACTTGGCAGGTGGCACTTGATAGGTGGTAAGCAGATGATGATCCCCTTCAGCGGTTTTGATTGAAGCTCACTTCAAGATATAGCCAATATTGTTAGTTGATAATTGAGTATTGAGTATCCGAGCGCAACTTTAGTAAAATATGTCACGGGAACAGGAATAATAAAAGAACGCTAAATGAGGATATGTCCTTTAGAGCGTTTGTTGGGTCCGAGCGGACCCAAGCTCGGTCCGCACGGATGCAAAACAAACACTCTAAGGGCTGATGAATAACGTATTTATTTGGATAAGGATTAATATCATGTTTATAAAAACACCTACGCAAATAATGCATTTGGAATTTTAGAACAAAGTTAGCATAAAAAAGGTTATAGTGAGCCAACCTTAAAAGATAGACATATGCTGCCGCGGACTTTTTTTTAGAACTTTTAAAGAGGAACAATTCTTTCATATATGATTATTGCGAAACTTTAGCCGGTTACGCAGCGCACGCATCGGAAGCTCTCAAAAGGAAAAAAAACGAATTTTAGAACAAAGTTAGCTTAAAAACGGTTATAGTGAGCCAACCTTAAAAGATAGACATATGCTGTCGCGGACTTTTTTTTAGAACTTTTAAAGAGGAACAATTCTTTCATATATGATTATTGCGAAACTTTAGCCGTTTACGCAGCGCACGCATCGGAAGCTCTCAAAAGGAAAAAAAACGAATTTTAGAACAAAGTTAGCTTAAAAACGGTTATAGTGAGCCAACCTTAAAAGATAGACATATGCTGTCGCGGACTTTTTTTTAGAACTTTTAAAGAGGAACAATTCTGTCATATATGATTTTTGCGAAACTTTAATCGTTTACGCAGCGCATGCATCGGAAGCTCTCAAAAGGAAAATACCCCGATTTCGAAACATTCTTCATTGATGCTCCGCTCCTATTGGTCTTAGCGTGATGATATATAGCCTATAGCCTTCCTCGATAAATGAGCTATCTAACACTGAAAGAATTTTTCAAATCGACCCAGTAGTTCCTGAGATTAGCGCGTTCAAGCAAACAAACAAACAAACTCTTCAGCTTTATATATTAGTATAGATACGTGCATCACGCATAATCTACTACACGAAATTAGATGGCTAAAATTTCCTTATTTATTTTCCGTGTGGTTGTGCTCACCAGAAGCAATGGGTGCTAGCGTATCTGTCAAATAAACCTTTACAGAGCCTCTAGCGGTCTCCGTATGAACTAAATTTTCCATGCCAACACGTGGTATTGCGATATTTTTTAGGATGTTAGAAGTATTTACTGTATTATAGAACAGCATCTTTCAATCGCAAAATAATTGCATTGGTCTGTATTCCCCGAAGTGCTAGCGCAGCGGCTGAGCGATCGGCTTCTGCGACACGTGTTATGGGTTCGATCCCCACAAAACTTTGTATGATCTACAGGCAGTTGTTCCGGGTCTGATTGTTTGTGTACCTATGTGAGAATTTGTGTTTGTAAAAAGCACACACGATACAGGAGAAAATCCTAGTATGAGCAACGTTTTATTAAATACGTGCGGGGATCGAACTTGCAAAACGTGGCACGGAAGCCAACTCAGCCTCTACGTCGGTATTATTTATTTATGATCAGAATAGAAACAATATTTTCTTACTAGTTTCCACAACGCCCCATCCAGTCAAAGTGGCCCGGTTCCCAAGGTCCGCCGTATTGAACCTGGTCCACAGACATGCTGGCTGCACGTATTTACTGAATACCAGATCATTTTCAAGCTCCATTAGGGCTATGTCGTAGTACTTCTTTGGAGGAGAGAACTTCGGATGAACTAATATCCTGATAATCTTTACATCAGTCGGGTGGACGCCGTTTGCGTACTAAAAAAAATGAATGATTAAAACCCTCGTACTACATATAGTCGTCATCGTTGAAATTAAAATTTATTATAAGAGCTTATTTTACATTGCTGCTTCTTCCATTCGACTAAAGGTGTGTAATAGTGTGTAGTAATCTCTCAAAATGTATTTACGGTGTCGAAAAAGAAGAAATGAGTTGAAATGTCAAAAAGTTAATGCAGACAACCACTCTATAGCTTTCTGTCGTCGTACAACGATTGAGAAAGAGAGATGGCGGTTGACACAATAAATAGCGCTTTCTTTCTAACAAATTAACATATTGTGGTACGGCCTCAGAAATAATTTACTTTATCGTCAAAGAATTGCAATTATAGTTTGCGCAAAATAACAGCTGTACAAGCATTAATTGAGATAATGGTTGTATTTTAATACCAAATTTAAGTATTTGTTGTCGGTAGGTCAGTAAAAAGATACTTTGTACTTACCACGTCAATAATGTTTTTGTCTCCTAATCTGATGATCTTCGGCACAGGGTCAGCTATAGTAGTATCTCTGTTTGACGCTCGTGAGCAATGAGCAGCTGTTAACACGAACTTAGAGCTGATGAGGGAACTACCGCATTTGAACACCCATGTTCCTACTGTCGCCTTCCATCCTATGGCGCCCTGGTAGTTTGTTTTTAAAGACATGAAGATATTTTGAACATCTATGTGTTAATGCCACCTTCCATCCTATTGCAGTAACCTGGTAGCTTCGTTAAAAGCCATGAAAGAAGATGATGTTCCTACTACCGCTATCTGGCATCTATTGCTTTATGGCGTCTTGGTAGTTTATTTTCTAGACATAATTATAGTGAAAGTACTAGGTAGCAATTTTTAAGGACCTGTGTCCAGGGGCCCTAGTCTGCTATTTCAATTGACTCAGAATGACCGTCCAATGGCACTAAATGACATAAGAAATGACAGATTTCGTAGAGAAAACTGTCAAAAATCAACCATTATGAAGTCACTGAATCACAATTCTGACACAACTGAATAGTAGACTCGGCACCCAGTAGTGGTGAAGTAAATGGGTTGATGATGATGCTAATCTGTTGTTCTAAACCAGCGCAGGTTCAAGTCTTGCCCCAAGTATAATACGTTTTTCTCTCATAAAAATAGGCGTAGTTAAATAGCTGAATTTGGCATTTATTTGGAAATCACAGCACACAAAAAAAGAAGAATGCTTACCATGTGAGGAAACTCTCCTGTGCTGGTTTCCCTCCCTCCAATGGCACCAAGCATACTAAAGGAATCCATTTTATCTTTCTGAAGTTTTGTATCACCTGGCGACAATATTAAATATTACATACCATCATCAATTCATCACGACTGTGTCTTCTTAGCGTTATCAAGATATGTTATCCTTTACACTAGACCGGCCGGCATTTGTCAGTTTAGGTCTAATTACTCATCGAACGAACGAACTTCATCGTAAAAATCCAAAAACTGTGTTCAAGCAGCGAATTAAATCTTGGATCTCATGGTTAGCAGTCACCTTTGCAATTACTAGCAAGCTATTACAGTAGGTACTTTTATTGTTGGTTTAAGAAATAAAATTGCATTACACTCACATTTCATTCTTCTCAGGTTTTTTTCAAACCTGACTTTTAACTCCCAAATATATTCGTAGCATTCTGAAACAATATTAAGATTAAAACCTAGCAACCCGCCCCGGCTTCGATCGAGTGCAATATACTAATAATGAATTATATTGAAATCGCATCAAAATAAAATGCTCAGTTTATCTAGGACTAAGCAGAGACAGAAAAAATCTTTTAAAACTAACTTAAAATTGACTTTGGAAACTTTGTTTTCTAAGAGTACCTAATTATTTTAATTTGTTTTTCTTCAAGATGCAATCTAAATCCAACTCATATCTAACTCAAATTTTATCGGAATCGATAGATTTATCGAAACAGAGACACAGAGTAGGTAGGTACTTTGGATATCGATGATTGAGTGTACCTATGTATGTACACTCAATCATCAATCACACATGATCCGAAAAATCAGTGGTGTCTGCCTTGGATTTGTCTCGAGACCTTTGAGTTGGTGGTCTAACGGTAATATCACCGTCGCATTTTTTTTTAAGGAGTAGGGGGTAAACGAGCCTATGGATCACCTGATGGTAAGCGATTACCGCCTCCCATGGACACCTGCAACACCACAGGTGTCACAAATGTGTTGCCCGCCTTTTAAAAGGGCTCGGGCCTGCGTTATCCACACTCAGTAGGCGAAACATAACGTAAGCGTTGATACACGCCGGTTTTCTGTGAGGCCGTGGTATCATTTCGGCCAGTCATAATTATATAAATTGATATCTCACTCATTTCACTGATTCTCCTCCCTTTTGCCATGAAGTTCGGCATGATTGGGTTGTATGGGCTGCAAGGGTCGTCTATATCGTTACTGTCATTGTTGCCTCCCGATGGTGGTGTAGATATTTTCTGAAAATCATTTATTTTTAAGAAAACATTCCACTTTTCTGAAAACGTTTGCAAACCCAGCTGTTCCTCTATCTTTATCCTTCTCCAAAATCCAATCTATCTCTATATCAAAATTAATCAACGGTTTAAGCGTAAAAACTTAACAAACAAACAGACGGGACTACTTTCTACTACTCACTGGATAGTGTATATTAGTATTTTTATAATATTTTAAAAAAAAGCGAACGGTTAACTTACGTTTGATTGAGATCCATTTACGTAACCCCAAATCCAATGATCATCTGGCTGAAAAAGTAACAAATGGTAACCGTGGTTGGGTCCAATTCCCAGGATTGCAAACTGTTACAGGGTTTTTCTGGGTGCTTTTTTAGTATATACTGGCAAACAGTGGGTAGCAGTACATAGCTGCCTAACCCCTTATGGCTGCAGGGTAGTATATTATGTTATGATAAAGTATGACTTCAATAGTTTTTTCACATTAAAGGAGACAGTATCACTGTGACGTGAGATCACATGGGTCTCCTGAGTTTGATAACCTGAGTAAGATACCATCATAACGCCTATTTTACCCGAAGAGCTAGCCAAAATTGTAGTAACGTACCATTATAACAATATAGATTTTAAACATGCTCGCGAACTGTGGGTGGCACATTTCGCGGGCATGTTTAAATCTCATGGTACATCACATGGCTACAAATCCAAATTCCGAGCTGCTACTGAGAATTTCATAGAAAAACCCTATAACACTTTGCTCGACCTGGGAGTCGAACCCAGGAACTCGCACTAGACTCGCAGTTTGGAATTTGTGCCTGGTTAATGGCAATAGACTCGCCCCCTATTACATGGGACCTAAACATACCGGTGAACTGTGGGTGTACATTAGTACACCTCTGCCTTACCTTTCGGGGAATACAGGCGTGATGGTATGTTATGTTATCTTTAAGCTACCGGTATTGAACAGAAATTGGGATATGTTGCGGAGGTTTGGAGGAATGATCACTGAATGAATGAATCTCACTTTTTGAATGAGAAACGGCTACACGTAACAGGCCATAATTTTTAGTATAAATTAATTTTGTATTGTATAGGTTTTTTATAAACTTAGATGTTATAAACCTTATACTGAATATTTATAGCACATTGTGGAGTCGTGTGTCCATGAATAATATTGCAATTCACCAAAGTGGCCTTTTTTGCTCTCTCAGTGAGGGTTGGTTCATGTAAAATGTTGTTATTAAAATAATTCGTACTAATACTTTGTGTCATTTCGCTCCACATAATATGTAGTTAGTTGCGTAAAGTCAATGATGCTCATCGATAAGAAAAATAAAGTACTTACCGGTGCGTTATTACTTAAATAATAGGCATCGTTGAATATTTCCTGGAATTCTAGTTGAGCTGAAGAAACTGTAACAATTAATTGCAGAATAAGGAATTTATCAGAATATAATAGAATCACAACATAAACTAATGCAAAGTATCTACAGTTTTATAAATCTATACTTTAATATATAAAGCTGAAGATTTTGTTTGTTTGCTTGAACGCGCTAATCTCAGGAACTACTGGACCGATTTGAAAAATTCTTTCAGTGTTAGACAGCGCATATAATGAGGAAGGCTTTAAGCTATATATCATCATGCTACGCGGAGGAAGTCGCGGGCAGACGCTAGTCATAGAATAAATTGAATCATGAAATAAATACAAATAAAATTCCAAAATAATGCGTTTTATCACAGAACATAAATTTAATTACGTTCATAGGTCGTAGACACTTTATTTATGTAAACAAACAGCAAAAAAAAGAAAAATAATTGAAATTTAGGAAAAAAATAATTACTATAGGTAATTAACTAAGGGCCACTTGCACCAACTTGTTAAACGTGTTTAAATTGTATTTAAACACAAAATTTGTATGAAAAATTGTATTTAAATATGATTTAAACACATTTAAGAAGTTGGTGCAAGTGGCACTAAATATCATTAAATTACATTTAAGTTTAAATTTAAGTTGAAGAAGCACAACATGTTGTATGGTATGGAAAAATATTTTTCAGCAAAGCAAGTATTTTTAAATTACCTGTAAAATATAAAATAAAAATCACCAGTACACATTTGATCATTTGTTCAACACTCATGTTATTGACTATCCCTAATATTTAATGTATTTATTATCACTTAGCAAAAGAAAATAAACATACACAAAGAATTCAATAGAAAATCATAGTTTTATATAAATGAAGAAATGCGTTTGTTTCATATAAAAACATATATAAGACTACATCATGGAAGTTATTTTTGTATGGACTTCTAATTGACCGTGACAGGAGAGAATACACAGAAGGTCAAGTTAATTCAAAATCATTTATTCAATAGACTACTATGTAGTACTTTTTGAACATCATTTTTACATTATAGACAGTCTCCGAAATGCCCGCCCTTCGGTTCACCGACGTTCAGTCGAAGAGAAATTGATGGCTTAATTTTCAAAGTTGTAGCTTTAGCGGAGATAAGCACGGCTTCTGAGTATGATTCCGGTTATGATGTCGAGCAACGTTGTTAAGTTTTTCTATGATATTCTCGAAGCAGTTTATACTTATGATCGTTGCACTAAAATTTTACAAAATAGACTAAGTATAACGGCCCGGTCTGAAGTCATATATACAATCTGCTATTGTTTTTTTTATTTGAATAGAATTATTATGGATTATTATTAGATACACGCCTCAATCAGTGCAGTAGCCAAATAGTTGGCTTATTTGATATGGTTCACGGGTTGTTTTCTAAGGAAATACCATCTAATGCACACATATAGTTCACCGATTTGTTTTAGCTCACACACAGGCACAAATTGAAATTCTGAAGGTAATGTGGCAAAAAGCGCGTTTATAAAAAAAATCACCTTCTGTTAAATATTTTTATAGCAGTATATTCTCGCGGGACCATACCCAACTTATTTGCGGTAAAGGTATCTAGCCGTATGTCTCATTTCACACCTTAATGTCTGCCTTGGCTTTCCGCGAGTAATTTTTTTATGGGGTCATAAATTACGAGCTCAGGTCGGGAAACTTTTTTGGGGATGAATGGGTGTTTATTTCTGTCCATAGATCATGGGGATTTAGCTAACCGTAGATATTGTTTTGGGGTCACAAAGGTTTATTTTGAAATTATTATGTTTTTTTTAATAATAGCGATCATATTATTTAGTCGTAATTTTTTTTAATATCAGAAAAAGAATATTATGTTAAATATTATCTAGTAGTTATATTCAGGTAGCTTGGCTTCCAAATTCAAATTTCAATAGAGATGATAACTGAGGATCTATCGGCGCCAGCGTCGACATGGCCAACGCTATTCTATTGGTGGAGCGCTCTTTGACGTAATTGCTAACCTATACTAATATATAAAGCTGAAGAGTTTGTTTGCTTGAACGCGCTAATCTCAGGAACTACTGGTCCAATTTGAAAAATTCTTTCAGTGTTAGATAGCCCATTTATTGAGGAAGGCTTTAGGCTATATATCATCACGCTACGCGGACGAAGTCGCGGGCAGAAGCTAGTGTCAATATAAAATGATTTGATTGGCTGTTGTAGGAGAAGTCGGAGGTGCTGACATCTGTTTTAGTTTTGCGTCCTATTGGTTTTTCGCGATTTGCTTGTCTCGTAACACATTCTAGATACGTGCATATATACGTATTTTATGCCTGTCTCCCATTGAGGTGGGCAGAGACTATAGATTTCCACTTGCTATGATCCTGGCACATTACTTTCGCTTCATCTACGTTCATTAACCTCCTCATACTGACCTTTTTTGAGAACGAATTCTGGATTCGTGGTAGTAGTACATTTATAGCTATAGGTACAATATTCACAACTTAGTAAGTAGGTACTAAAACTCGTTATTGTAGCTAGAAGTTGTTTAAAATAAGACTAAAAGTAGATTTTCTCACAGATTGGTTGTACTTATTAAGTATTTATACTTAATAAATTTTAGGATGCGTTACAAGAATCTCCATGATATTTATCCTGTTTTTTTTTAAGGAAATCCTATGCACTATACTCAAACCAAAAAATTACATTACGCTTATTTCACACAAACTAAAGAAACGCCATTTGTTGAGTATTCCAATGGGCGATACAAATTGCCCCATCGAAGTCAGATTAGCACAAATCCCTTCCCAGTAAATGGAATACCGAAGCACAGCGAAGCACACCGAAGTACGGCGAAGCGTAGCTATCCACTTTGCCGACGTCGCGCGTCGTGGATTTTTTTTATTTAGATATCGGTTTTAAGCTCTTTCGCTCCATGAGTGTTAGGAAAATCGAGGAGTTTCGCTGGTTTGGCGGGAAACGGTTTTGTGAATTGATTTTTTCAGAACGATTAGAATTTGTCTAGTGCTTGGAGTCGTCAGAAAAAAATATCCTCTCGTCCTCTGCGCTTTCGTCCGTAATCCTAATGGTATTTTGAGGGATCTTTACAGAGTAGCGGGCTTACCCACGTAAAGTAAGCATTTTTAAAATATCAGTTAAATATTAGTGATAAATATTGATTTCACTTAGGTCACATTTCACCAACTCCTAGTAAGTTCTTGTTAAAGTCCTCGACACATAATTTCTTAAAAAATCCGTTCCAGCTTTGAATGAATTCGGCGAGTAGCAGCTACTCCGACAGTGAAATGCGGACTTAGTCTTTAAAATAACTGACATTTCATCATAATATTTAGTGAGTGCTATTTTATACAATAAGCAATGGTTAGCAATAGAAGAAGTTGTCATGTATGTGTATGTGTATGATGAAAGATTAAAAGGAAATCTCAAATTAGACAACTTTTGTTACCTAGGTACTCAATATGTTTTAAATTGGGGGGTGATTAAAGATGCTGGGACTTTTGACAATCTGTACTACTTATAATACCTACTGCCCATATTTACTACTCAATACGATTGAAATTTTACAATTCAAACTAGTAATGCGGATGAATTTTCTATTAGGAAATTCATCCGCATTACTAGTTTGAATTGCTCGCACAGCAAAATAATATCCCCGAACCTGATAAACGTCACAGCGAAACATCACATAATAGATCCACTTCGTACGGGTAAGCTTGGCAATTTGTCCGGGTAGCGAGTGAACATTTGTTCAATACCCTATCAAGTACCCGGTTATATACGGATATAGCGGTAACAAAGAGAGATTACTTACAATTTCCAGTAGACTGTAAGAGCAAGTAATGTCTCGTGATTAAATTTACCCGTTTCTGAGTAATATAGGATGTCTTTTGTGTTCATTTTAGATTTCTAGAGGTATCTGCTCAGGATTCAGGATACATTTTACTGATTGCCTTCCTTAGATAAGAAATCAGATCCATCAGAAAACGACAAATGAAATTGTAACAATCCATTATTTTGTGTTTTTTTTATGGGATAAGGGGGGCAAACGAACAGATGATTCACCTGATGGTAAGCGATAACCGCCGCCCATGGACACGCCAGAGGAGTCGCAAGTGCTTTGCTCGCCTATTAAAAGGGTTTGCGCCTCCCGTATCCTCACTCACTCGGCGAAACACAACGTGAGCGTTGTTTCACGCAGGTTTTTCTGTGGGTTTTTGTGTTATTCTTTATATTACTTGACATCTTGACATTAGTTCGTTTCCCTCGATTTATTTTTGGGTAATTTACTTACAATTGGTAAGTATGTAAGTTTTACTTGAATTGCTTCTAAACAACTTCATTAACAATCGTTCTTTTATATTTTACTAACTTCTGCCCGCGACTTCGTCTGCAGCGTGATGATATATAGCCTATAGCCTTCCTCAATAAATGGGCTATCTAACACTGAAATAATTTTTCAAATCGGACCCGTAGTTCCTGAGATTAACGCGTTCAAGTAAACAAACAAACTCTTCAGCTTTATATATTAGTATATAGATATCTTCATCAGCTTAGAAATCTTTCGTCTTCTTCTTTATTTCGTTGTTCCTTATTAGTTAGATAGTATGTACTAAGTAACAGTAGTTCATAAATTACCTGTAATTTTTTTTATATATTGTGAAACATATTGTGATGATTCAAAATAGAAAATCCATAAAAATAATACATTTAAGTACTAGGGGCACATAACAACAACAGAGCAGGTGTGTTCAATTATGGAAAGCACTTGTTGCGCGCCCATGAAACTGAGTGGACCGAGTTAAGTGTGGAACTTGGCTTGTAAAGCCTTCATAATGCAGGCTATACACCCGAGTTAGTTCTTTGAGAACCTGACGCCCTAGTACCTGCGATTTAATCAATTCATTAGCTGAATAAGGAACGTATCGCTTGGGTTCTACAAAGTTCATCAATGATAAATAGTACCGAAGAGCATTAGCGATTCAACTTTGTTGTTAATTCCTATTTTAATTACAACGCATATTTGCATAGTAACGAGTTCCTATGGACTCCGCAAATATAAATCAGTTGCACACGCAATAATCTGTTATGTGTGACATATTAATTTGTTGTGTCCGTGTGATAAATATGCTGATTTTGATAATAATTTTGTAGTTCGTAATGAATCATTAATTTTAGTATGTTTTTATTTCTTATTAGCTGCGTATTTACCTTTAGCTAAGGAAATTGTGTAGGAGTATGAATAATAATATCATAACATTACCCATATCTAATACACAAGTGGCCCACCCAGACTTTGTCTGAGTAGAATTATATATAATACTAGCTTCTGCCCGCGGCTTCGCCCCCGTGGAATTCGGTCTGCCATCACATCCCACGGGAATGGGATAAAAATCACATCCCACGGGAACGGGATAAAAATGTCCGTCTCCTGGTTCTAAGCTACCTCTCCACCAATTTTCAGCCAAATCGGTCCAGCCGTTCTTGAGTTATAAATGGAGTAACTAACACGACTTTCTTTTATATATATAAGATTATTATAGCCTTTCATCCCATCTAGAATAATGCCTTTCAAATAAGTCCAGTGATTCTGGAGATTACTCTAAATTATAATATAATATAATATAAAAAATATATCCTCACTAGGAGAGCCCTACGTCCAGCAGTGGATGAATATATACGCTGATGATGATATTGACGATGATATCCTCATGATAGAATGATAATTATGTTGAACATCCATCTTATCACATCAATTAGCTTTATAAAACTACCTAATTTCTAAGCGGTTGCTAAAGTTATAAAAAAACACATTTCAGTTTTTTAGACTTTGTAGTTTTGGCTATACCTTGATGGATCAGTTCGTGGATCTTTCCGGAGAAACGATATTATAAGTTCAGGATATTAGCATTTATCGGGTCTTGGAAAACTAAATAAAACGGTAAATAAATGGCTCAGACACAATCCGTAATTCGGTTAAAACCTGCAGAAGTTATTCAGATATTTATTGAACCAGTTCCAAGTAATGATCTTGCCAATAATGACCAATCAGCTATCGGAAACTCGTTGCAAACGTATTTCGGGTGCATCGTGTGGGCATCAGGGGATTCCGCCGTCGCGGGATTTAAAAGTCCCCGGGGATTATCCCGCGGTGAGTGGACGGGGGGAAATACACCCTGCTTATTTCACACCGGTTTATTCTCCGATTTCGTTCGCAAAGTTCTTATTTATATAGTGATATTGCAAGATTTTGAAAGGAGCTAATTGGATCGATATCTAGCACTTTTTTGAAACTCATTGGCGTATGAAAACTGATTGTGTAAACTGATTACAAATAACCCAGCTGTTTATTTAGTAACAAGTTACAGATAAGTTCTATTCCCAGAAGTAAGGGACCCTACCCTTACCCCCCTTCCCCTTAAATTCCCAGCAATAGCACCTCGGGAGATTGTAGGTATCTAACTAGGGTATCCCATATCACATCTAACGTGGGAGAGCCATGCTTCTGGATGAATGGGCCGGTTCGACCGGAATGATACCACGGCCTCACAGAACAACAACGATTGCATTGTGTTTCGCTGAGTGAGTGAGGATAGGAGGCCCAAACCCTTTTAAAGGGCGTTCAACGCACTTGTGAATCCTCTGGTGTTGTAGGTGTCTATGGTCGTCGGTTAATTGCGTAGCATCAGGTGATATGTCTGCTCATTGCTCCACTCTATCATAAACAAATACCTGAGTCTTCGAGTATTACATGTAGGTATTCTTTCCTTTAATTCTTAACTTTGAATTTGGCTAGATATCTTTAAACACTATGTTTTTATCTAACTTGAGATTCAACACATTTCCATTAGCGATCGTGGGTATCAATATAAATACCACATAGCTAATTAAAATTCCTCATAATTACCAAAGTACGATTTAATGATGAGTTTGAAGTGCACTCGCGCTTTTCATTTCATATTTAAACATAATTTTGAATTAATGTTATTATAAGTACTCTCAAATTTTCGGAACAGCGTGAAATTGGTTACAAATTATATTTCGTTACTTAAGTTACATAGTCGTGATGATGTTTACACCCTTTAACTTTATTTGTTACTAGCGACCCGCCCGCGGTTTCACACGCGCTGCCCCGTCCCTAAGAGTCGTAGCGTGATATTAAATAGTTTAAAACCTTCCTCTTGAATCAATCTATCTATTAAAAAAAACCGCATCAAAATCCGTTGCGTAGTTTTAAAGATCTAAGCATACATAGGGACAGACAGCGGGAAGCGACTTTGTTTTATAATATGTAGTTACTAGCTTCTGCCCGCGACGTCGTCCGCGTAGCGTGATGAAATATAGCCTATAGCCTTCCCCAGTAAATGGGCTATCTAACACTGAAATAATTTTTCAAATCGGACCAGTAGTTCCTGAGATTAGCGCGTTCAAGCAAACAAACAAACAAACTCTTCAGCTTTATATATTAGTAAGTATAGATATTGTAAATAGCAGTGAGTAGTATTCTAGTTATTTTGGTTACAGACTGTGTCGAGGGTTCAAAGCTAAATACATCACTGAACGTTGCGTTTATAGGTACCTAGGTAATTTTTAACACATTCGTGTTTTGGAAAGCTGTCGACCCCGATTGTCTTATGATTGCCTTATATATACGTTAGTTGTATTGTTAATCTGAGTGTGCATCAGATCTCCACGATCTTATTCCCCCTTGCCCTTTCTACTATCAGATGACCAGCAACAGTTTTAAATGCTAAGCTACAGGATTTTCCAGTACATAGGTAGTTTTGAGAAAATCGCGGATATATTTACATCCATGATGCATAGTCATCAACTTTGGCTAAAAATGGGCTTCTTTTGTATACCTACAAAATAATACAAACAGGTGCCAATGTAATTTTCCACAATATAAATATTTGTACATATTCATAAGTTCACGTACGGCTCTATCCGATTAAAATGAATCGCTCGCTTGAAATCGAAATGAATTGGTCTGCAATGTCAACTGTGCATCGAAAACGGGGCTTTTATTGCTTTTATCTCATTTACATAGTTATGTAATCAAGCGATTTAATAATATTTAAATTTTATTCGATTTAATTTAATAATCTTGTGTCGAGTGCGAGATTAATGTTAAATATGGTGTTATTTACGTGTTCAGTAAGTATGAGTTATATAATGTAAATATTTATACTTTTAAGCCATCAATAAAATATTGCTTTCACCCCCAGTGGTTTTATTCAACGGCATCTCATGTAGGTACTATGTATTTTTTTATAGTTTTCTATTTGAAAAATCTACTAACATGTTGCTGGAACTTGGTATCAAACTCAAGGATTTCATGCTCAGGAGCCACTTGCAGCGTTCTAATTATTTAGGTGGCTAGCATCTGACAAATAAGCTGACCTCTTTTTGTACGGAAAGATAATTCGAGATTAGTCTATAGGTACTAGACTTTAAAGCACTATGTGAATTATTTCCGATGGCAACGTTTTTTTTTAATGTTGCCCCACATTAGATTTTTCCCCACATTACTTTTTTATTAACACAAAATCTCACATACTAAGGTCACAAAGGACAAGTTCCTTTAATATCCCTAAGATGAAATAGATTATTTTTTTATCTTCCTGTTCGTCCTGAAATACACATGAATATAGAACTTACTAAAGATATCTTTTGCAAAAACATACTATCTTTCTGTATCCATTGTATACTTGAGGTATCTAAGTGGCAGCCCAACTCGCTGCCTAATAGAGCTGACTGAACTAAAACTAACGTCGCATTGTGGCGTGAGATAACTGCGCTACTATGGCAATACTGTCAGCACGAGATGCCGGTGTTATTGGATATGGCAATCTTCTTTTTTAATGAAAAGCTTTCCCTTGCCTGTGAAAGGAAAGAAATATACTATAACGCTTGTTTAACACCTGTGTTCATAATATACCTGACGGCCGAGCAATGAAAGAGTATCAATATGATAAGGTGACCCACCTTTTAGTTCTAAGTATTTTGCATGCAATTGATACAAACTTTGTATAGCTAAACATGTGGACTCATAATAATATCAAACTATAACAACTTTATACCATGTTGGCAAATAAAGACTTATCTTATCTTATCAAAATCAAAGAAATTTTATTTTCATGTAAACCTTATACAAGGACATATATGTCGTCAGTAATTATTCGTTTCCTATTGAAGAGAACAGGCAAAAAATAATGGTTACTCTTTTAAATTATCGTTTCTTGACAGCGATGTTTGATGCAATAATAATAATAATAATAATTGTATGCCTACGATACATAACTGCCTCATTAGCTTAGTGGTTCCGAATGCGACTGCTACGTTAGAAAGACCTCTAATGGGTTCGATTCCAGGTCAAGCAAGATGTTAAGTATTAGGTTTTCCTATGAGATTGTCAGCAGCAGATTGGAGTTTGAGATTTGTGTATCGGCAATAGGCAGGAGAGCCTATTAGTTGGGACGTAGACCGGTGAACTTTAGGAGAAGGAGCCTCTAAGGAGCTTTATCTGTAACCAGCTTACCTTATTTCATTCCTAAGTCCATGTTTACCCGCACGTCAAGTTTCGGATATTATAACTACCAAATTCGAGGCGGCGATTATGAGACTTCAGCTGGCTTGTTGACGCTGTACAAGTTCCCATTCCAATAGTTTAAAGACATGTTAGTATATATAGTATAGTGTTATTAGAGGACCTGGCTTCGCATGGTATTCATATAAAAATAAAGAATAAAATCTCTAAATAGCATCTCACATACAATTTTAACGTCAAACAAATTTACGTCTTAAAGGAGACGCCAGTGACAACTATTGAAAAGCAAGTTACTTTTACGAAGTAAATTCAGAATGTGAAGGCAAAATTTCGACATGGCGCATGGGACTCGGGGTGTCTTACAGGTCATAGCGTCTGGTGTATTGAAGGCACCTTGAAACTATGGGGGTTTTATTTTAAGGAAAAATGATATTTAACTGTACCAGAAGAAAATCAAGAGATGAATGACAGTATATTTCTGCACTTCACCATTTTACACATTCTATTTCACAGTTTGCCACATTAGCCAAGTCGTCCTGAGGGCGACTGCTACGCTAGAGGTCCTGGGTTCGATTCCCAGGTCGAGCAAAGTGTTATTGGGGTTTTCTATGAAATTCCCAGTAGCAGCTCGGAGTTAGAAATCTGTGCCCGGTTAATGGCAATAGGCTCGCCCCCTATTACATGGGACCTAAAACATACCGGCGAACTGTGGGTGTACCTACATTAGTACGCCTCTGCCTAACCCTTCGGGGAATACATGCGTGATGGTATGTATGTATTTCACAGTTTGAATGTTTGTTCCTTAGTCTGTTACCTGCCAGTCAACCCTTAATATTATCTCCTTCTTGGAGTAGTCTCTACAGTATCTAACTAGAAGGCGCAGGTTCGAATTCTGCCCGCAAGTCGAATTTTTCATTAACTAAAATAACTGTAATATTATCTGTTCTATGTAGAACAGAGATATAGAATAGATATAGTTTCACAAATCTCTACGGAATATTAATGGTACCGTGATGATCATATTTTCATTAGCGATGAAACCGTTATGTCGCAGTTGGCATTTGGCACAAATAGCGTGTTCTGACACTCGCTGCGTGGGCCCGCTCGCGATTGAAACAAGTGGCATATTGAAAATACATAGTGCATAGTTGAACTCCATGCATAGTTGAGCTTTACTGGATATATTGATGTGGCGCTGTGTGTACCTACCTTGAACATGCTAGTTTCAACCTTAGTGCAAAAAATAATAAATAATTAGTCTTTTATTGTTCTGATATTCAAAGTAGCCTCATGAGGTTACTGAAAACTTTCTTTTTATTTTTTTCATGTTCCTGTGATTATACCTCATTGGTGTAATGGTCGCAAGCATGTATGTTTAGCGTGAGGTTTTGACTGATTTCCGATCAAGAGCTGTTATAGTTTTTTATCAGTGATTCTTAGATTGCAGTTTTGATTTGTGTCTACGTATGACAATATACGACTGTCTAACCCGTCTAGGAATACATGCATGATGGTATTAATGTATGCAAGTCAGTGATATCTTAAGACTTATAATTAGCCACGATACACTGGAACATTGCAAAGGGAAACATTTCCAATCTTGGAGCCTTACATACATCATAATCAATCCATTATTTATGTCTCACTGCTGGGCACGGGTCACCTCTCACAATAAGAGGGATTAGGCTATAGTCCACCACGCTAGCCTAATGCGGGTTGGCAGACTTCACACTCCGTCGAGAAAATCTCTCAGACGTGCAGGTTTCCTCACGATATTTTCCTTCACCGTTTAAGCACGTGATAATTAACTATTAATATGCCCATAACTTCGAAAAGTCAGAGGTGCGTGCCTTGGATTTGAACTCGAGACCTTTGACTAGGCAGTCCAATGGTCATATCACTAGGCTATCTCGGCGTTTACATACATAATAATAAAATAATCGACAATTTGTATAGAAGTCTGCAGTTATGCGCCCAAAACGCACATCGTTGTGTGTATCGCTATTTATGCGACCAACGTTATGTTTGTTACATTAGAATTCCAGCAATCGTGTCCATTCACGGCGCAGTTATTGGTAATGGTGGCTGATTTCACCATTGTGCTGATAATACAATGATTACGGATTCCGAACGATGTTAACGTTCCAAATACATTGTAATTTTGCAATTAAGTATGTTAATTTTTGGTCGGTTGTGTTTTGTTTTTAAGTTTAAGTGCATTAGAGATTAAGTGCAATTGACTATGTGATTTATATGACCATGGACTGCTAAGCTATCGATCTCAAGATTGACCTTCAGTACCTCTGGATTATCGAAATCATTGCATGGCTAATTTTAATTGCTGAGGACCTGTGGAGCCACCTGTGTGGTAAATAGTCACCGTCGCTCATAAATACCTACAACACCAGAGAAGTTGCTGATGCATTGCCAATCCTTATGAGCTCCTACGGACTGCAGACTGCCAGAGCCACAGCAACCGAGGGGGAATTGGTACTTATGCACAAAAGTCTAAACAAGTTTCTTTACGACATACTCTGACGTAAGGGTGGTCGCCAGCCAGTTCCACCCCAAGAAAAAGGTCCTACCACCAAGCAGGTCGCATATTTTCTCGCCTTTTACCTATTGACATGTTGAGAGAATGAATGAAAGACGATTAACGAAAGGAATTTATAAGGCGCATATCAGCGGCAACGTCAGAAGAGGTCGACCTAGAAGGACCTACACCGATCTTATTGGCGAAGTCCTTCAAAAAGGTCAGGTGCGTAGTACTCGCAACCGGCGCGTATGTATGAGAAGATGTATGAATGTCGCAGAAGCAAAAGAGGAATGCCAGAATCGTAGCAAGTGGCAGTCTATAGTTTCTGCCTACCCCTGTGGGAGAATGGCGTGAGTGTATGTATGTATGTATGTTTACCTATCGACCGAGATGCCTATCTGAGTAGCATTAAGGAATAATATTCCCGGCCCTACACTGAAAAAAATATATAAAAATTGCAATTAGGTATCACTCGTTTGAATGTTAAAAATCTCCATAGCGTGTGACGTCTGCCAACCCGACATAATGCAGCGTGGTAGACTATAGTCTTATATCTATCATACTAAGAGAAGGCTCCTGCCCAGCTGTGGTAGAATAAGCTGGTTGTAGCCACATTTTATTAATTGCAACGAACCTAGCTTATTACAAAAGTAATCACGTAATATAAAAATTACTTTAAATTATTTTCTTGAAAAAATTAAGCCAAAACTCAATTTGAATATAACGAATTATGGCAACAAATTACCATAAGCAACTCACGTATTTTATCATCATGAAACTGAAAACAACGCATTATAAAACGATTTGTCTAAACGCGAAGCAATTTACCCTGTAATTAACATTAAACTTATCACACTCGCAGAGGCCGAAGGGCCCAGATAAACCATTATCGCGATGTCAACACGCGATTTTCAAGGAAAAAAGGCATCCAAAATTGATATCCCGAATAAAAAGCGAGGTAATCTACAGAAATGGCATTGTGGGCTCTCCTTGGGAAGCAAAGAAAACGAATTTATAACCAACACAAAGGACGTAGATAAGCCGCAAGCGAAAACAATTCGAGATGTACGGAAGATAACACCGCTACGGGTTTTTGTCGAGATTTTCAAGTTTTGCGCAAAGTGGAAATCTCTATAATCGCTTCGGATTGTGACGGCTGAAGACAGCCGAATGCAACTACGCTGATGGATTTTTGCTTTTATTGTGATTATTTGGGCAAAGTCGTGTTGTTAGAGTTGTGTCGTCATGAAAGCCTATATTCAAGTTTAAGGTTTATTCAATGGCAAAGCAATTTGTTTTTCTTTTTGATTAATTCAGGTTTTGATTTAAGAAATATTACAACAATTTCCATTTTATGAGATATTGAAATATGTATTTTACTTGAAAATAGAATACCTACTTATATATACATATAGTATTTGTTTTATGTTTACCATAATTATTTTTAAAGCATAACAAATTTATATTTGTTAGGGACGCTGATTAATTGATCCACAGGATGATGGGTGATCATTCTTGACATACATAGCTCGCATGTTAAGATGGGCAAAAATTGACGACCTCTGTGGTTTAGTAGTTCGAGTACCGGACTGCTGACTATGAGGTCGTGGGTTCGATTCCCACAGAACACAAAAATTTATGTGATGAATATGAGTGTTTGTGTTCGTCTGGGTGTTTCTTATGTATTATAAGTATGTATTTACAAAAAAAAAGTATATAAGTATTATATCCATTGTCTAGTACCCATAGTACAAGCTCTGCTTAGTTTGGGACTAGATGGTGCTGTGTAAAAAATGTCCCAGAATACCTACCTACCTACCTACCTAATGCACTATTCACTAATTAGTAATAAAAGTATTAATAGGATTAAATCTTAATTGTTCAGATAATTTCCCATCGGTCTCGTTTAGTAAAAACAGTTTGATTAAACTAGGCAAAGGACGGAAGTAGCCTTACTAAATAGAATTAGAAGTTTTGATTGTTTTGCATCATCAACTTGGGAAAGAATTAAAACTTTTTACTTTTTAATTTAGTTTAAACATACCTAGGGTATATGAAAATTTCCATTAACATTTTCCGAGCTACCAGGCTATCATAATCACGCAGAAGTCTTGCTAAGTACTCACCGGCTGTACTCTAGTGTTAACAAGAAAACTTTTCAGTCTGATGGAGTTTTCGAGAAACTGACTTGTTGTTGTCGATGGAAGTACGAGATGCATTTTTAGGCTTGAGCTCAATTCCTGGGCTTATTATGGTGCCGTATCTCAACTTATCTCTAGGGAGGAATACACCAAATATCTTAAGATAGAAAAGTTATTCATTAATGCTGTTAGAATAAAAAACTACATAAGTCATCACCATCAGTGTCATTTTCCGAATCATGTTGGGTTCGGCTTCCAGTATATTACATAATGGCTGTCTCCAGACTTCTGTACCGCAATATTCGGGCAATACCTATATTCCGATACCGGCTTCTGACTACCACGAACGATTTTTATAGATGTTCATATGAAATTGCATCGACAAACGTTGCTTGAGATAGATTATTCAATTAGTAATTGTAGTGGTTAAACTAATTAATACACCAATCTAAGTGTACATACTTGCACGCGAATATACATAAATCTTAAGTAGTTGTTGGGCTAGCCAGTCCGGCCTTATGTGCCGAACTTAGCAAGTCATTAAGGCACTGTTTCCCAACTACAATGACCTCAAGTAATAGTTGATACAAATTAATATATAAGTACAGAAGTACCACTTGATTAAGAGCTCACAAACGAGTCGAAGTGTTAAATCTAGAACCATTGCACTGCCATGTCACAATATTGCAATTCGAATCCAAGGCACGCACCTCTGACTTTTTGAAGTCATGTGCGTGCCTTGAATTCGAATTCCAATAATTTGACTGAATAGACGACTGGCGTAGTGGTTGAGCGATCGGTTTCTGCGCCGCGTGATGTAGGTTCGATCCTCACACGGAGCAAATCGTGTGAGCACGGAGTGTCGTCGAGAGAATCTCTAGAACATGCACTTGTGGTTTCCTCACAATATTTTTCTCAATCAAGCTCGTGATATTATTTTTATTTATAAAAATGTTGCTCCACACTACGATTTTCTCCTTTATCGTGTTTACAAAAACAAATTATCACACACACAAACACCCAGACCCGGAACAACCTATTGTAGATCATAACACGTAACCTAGAAGCCGATCGCTCAACCGCTACGCCATTCTTATGGTATGGTGAAACTTCTGCTCTTAACTGTTATGTGACCTTGGGATCTTAATTGACTATATTGTTGGTAAGACTACCAGTCACCACTATTGTTGAGTTAACAAATTAATCTTAGGTACATCTGAAAAGCTTTTGTGTTGTTTGACAGTTGAGATGCAATTAGTGTATCTACTAGGGTATCATGATTTTAGTGGCCGTTGCTCTTTCAATATAATGTAATGTAATTATGTAGAACACTAGCACCTACATTAATTTAATTAGTGTACAATGAAATATACACTTATACACTGATAATTATATAAATGTGGCTATTATTAAATTAGGTAGATATTTTTTGGAATTTTATAGTTTAATTATTATTTTATTAAAGCTATACCTATCACGTGATCTGCCAAATTAGTCTAGTGGTTCTAGGTTCGATACCTAAGTTGAGATCAGTGTTCTTGGTCTTTTGTATGAAATTTTAAGCTGCAGCTTAAAATTTCATACAAAAGACCTACTAAAATTTGACCTTTAAAAAGATTTGGAATCGAACTCAGGAACCTACTAAAATAAAATAGTGAATTTGAAAATCACCCTATATAACTAAAAGCGTTACATAGACCGCTCAAGATATATTTACCCGCTGTCCAAACACAGCAAGAAGCTTACAAAACAGCCTCCCAATCTCCCGTCTCTTAAACTAATAGTGCGATTACAATAACTTATGACGTCACTAACATCCCGATGCGTCATACAAAACGCTCTCAGACAAATCCTGCCATCAATTTTATGAGCTACCAACAGCTTCTAGTAAGTTTTTGGAGACTACGTGCTATGTGTACAGTCAGCGCCAAAAGTCGCTGAACAGATTATATTATGCTATTTCTTATATACAGAAAACTGGTACTAACTTCTCAGGTCAGAATTTTTTGGTTAGTAATGATTAAAAACGTTTTGAAGATTGCATCGTGTTCAGCGACTTTTGGCGCTGACTGTACATTGAATTAAATGTTTTGAATTACGAGAAGTGTTATTGGGTTTTTCTATAAAATTCCCAGTAGCAGCTCGGAGCTTGCTTATGTAGGACCTAAACATAGTGCGAACTGTGGTTGTAGATGAAATGTGTAGATAATTTTGTGTCTGGTACCTACTTGTTTATCTATTCAATAAGATTGAGTGGTTTAGTAACAGAGTTATCAGAACATTTAAAAGTCATGGCTCAAATAACGTTAGTTTTTTTTTTTTTTTTAAAACGTTGCCCCACACTGGGATTTTCTCCTGTATCGTGGGTGCGCTTACAAACACAAATTCTCACATACACAAACACCCAGACCCGGAACAACTACCTGTAGATCATACAAATATTTGCTCCGTGTGGGGATCGAACCCACAACACGTGTCGCAGAAGCCAATTACTCAGCCGCTACGCCAAACGTGTCGTCAAAGTTAAAAACGTTTTTTTTGGTTTCGATTCACAAATACAAATTCCGAGCTATTATTGAGCATTTACTCGAAAATCACTGCTTGAACTGCTTATCGAACCCAGGAACGTACCAGGAACCCAGTGGTGCCATTAGACTCACAAGGCCGTGCAGTTATGTCCAATACATAACTGGACGGCCTCATAAGTCTAATGGCAGAATGTACCGATAGAAGATACCATCACGCCTGTATTCCCCAAAAGGTAATGCAGAGGCGTACTAATGTACACCGTTCAGTTCAGTGGCGAACCTATTGACAGAATATGGGAAAATTAAGCTCAGAGCTTTGTTCTGTTATATTTTCTCCTTATTACAAAAACCTGATATTCCCTAAACAATACTCGTAAGGCAGCCAATACATTCATTCTTTATACATGGAGTTCATTAGTTGTAGCGGTAAAGCTTCTTATTTGGTAGACGTCATTGCCTGAGGCTGATTGCGAGTTTTTCTCGCTCAAATACAAAATATTATACTGTTATTTTGAGGGCGTCCCTATTGTTATATTATTATACTAGCTTCTGCCCTTGGCTTTGCTCTACTACTACTCTACATGAAGCTATATTAGGATTAGAAAAGGACCCGAAAAATATAAACCAACAGTGATGATCTCTTCTTTGTATGGGTCTGTATACATCAGCAAGGTCAAGCTGTATTTCAGGATCGTTTTGATTAATTACTTTATAACAGTAATAACCAAACTTAAATCTATTCAGTAGTTTTTGCGCTAACCCATAACAAACTGATATACAGACAAGAATTTTAAAAATATATTTTTTGAGTTCGGAGACGTTTATATACCCTAACCCACTTGTTGAATATCTTCAATGTACAGACATAGCATTTTTACGATTTTATAATAGTAGAGATTAACTTAATGGTTCTCGGTGAGGTCGAAGCAGTAGATCAGAGTTTTTTTAGCAAGCCGGAAGTAGGTTGAGTCGCCACGGATTTTTCAAAAATAACAACGTCGAAGCAAATATCTGTATGTACCACAATATTTACTTCGGGTTGGGTTCGAACCCACAACAAGTGGCGCAACGGTATACTATATCAAACATGGAGTTGAAAATTGTACTTATACTTGTCATAATGGAATAATTCAAAGAAAATATTTAACTTTATCGATAAGGATTTTTTAATTGAGTTTAAAACTCATTTTCATTTTTGCACTCAAAACATAAGGTACTGTTATAAACTCCACCGAACGCATTATATTACATTGAAACAATGACGTCATCGACGCAGACAAAAACGCGGTAAAAACCGGTAAACGAAGCGTAATAACTGAACGCTTGTGGCACAAAGGGAGATGCCGCAACATGCTCTTTATGAAACCGCCTCAGGCTAACTGTTTATAATGAAGAAAATATGAATTGCCGGATTATAACTAGAGAGAGAGACTTGTGACGTCATTTTCGTGTTCTGATTTCACGTTAATATAAGGTCAACAGTCTTTATTTTTGCCGCGAGCAGATAGACGATAGGAAACTTGACCGAGACTATTTGTTGGCTTCTAAGTACCTAGCTATTTAACTCTGGCTTGAGTAATTTTATGACAATGTACGGGGAAAGTTAAGCACAGTTATTTCTAGAATTTTTCTACCTACACAGAGTGCCACCCACCCATTCACCGCGTGTATCTCGGTTGTAGCCGCTATAAAATTAATTTTACGCGTGCTTAATATGAAAGAGGCAGTGAATGGGTTTCGTAATTGACGGCTCTGTTGTCATTTCTGACTGACAGTATGAATACGATTACTATGTAGCTGTTTATTTTATTTTATTTGATGCACAAAACACATTACAATCGTTACAAAAAAAAACCTTAGAACTAACAGTTTTAAACTAGATTATAACATAAAACTATGTGCACACTGCAAAATTATTAATTAATGTTTGATTTTATGTAGCCCTAGTACCTATTTATCATTACCTTATAAAGTGTTTCATGAATGAGGATTGGTGCCACCTTTGAGCTCTGCGTAGGACTGGACTGTATACTAGCTAGATTGTATTTTTCTATGTTTGTGAACTAAACTTTTTGCTTTGTATATTCATGAAAACACAAAATACGAGTTTACCCAGAATCGAAAACTAGTTTTCAATCATAAATTATTCGCCGCCGTAGGGCCCTTAAATTTTTAGGACTTCAAATCTTGGGAGACGTTTTGTTACATAGTTATAATCCTAGACAGAATCTGAAGACCCAGAATTCTAAGTTAACTTACCTTTGTCCGACATAACTTAATACCTGTACCCATTACCTTCAAGACACAATTAGCTGCGACAATTAGCTGGTATGAAAACCCTGTTTTAGGCATAGGATATAATTGTTCCAAGCATGATAATCATAAAGGATAAAGGTTTAAATACCTACGCGTCATTTATCCTTAATGAAATTAGGCGCAACGCGTAGGGACGGAAAACAATAGGTCTTGGGTGATGCTCGGGTGAATATGATATGGGTAAAAAAGGAGACTGACAAAAACTATTGGCAAAATGTTAGAAAGTGTCCGAACTTGGTTTATAAATGATTTTCATTGTTTTAACAGTCAAAAGCAGGGTTTTGTATGCTCTGCCACAAAACTATGTAGATATGTGGTTATTGCTTCAAAACTATGTAGGTAATTTTATTTTAGTATCACTAGCTGTGTTTTTATAGCAAGCAAACGTAAATTTGATGCAAACATTGTCTCATAAATAATTTCAAACAATTCAATTGTTTCAGCAACTTAAATTAATCACGAACAAAATTATCCTGAATAAAGCAACACAATGGTCACCACCTGCTTCTAGCGTTCCAAACCACGGCAAGACGATAATAGTAGCTAAAGGAACTATTCCAACATAATTTGCTCTAAAATTCAGGTTATTCTGAAAATTCAGCGTGCGTTCACATCAAAGAAATAGTCTAGGAGCTCGCAACATGGCCCGTTTGATATATTGTTGTTGGGCGACATTTTCAGGCACCACCATACAATGAATATTTTGTTAAATACATGGCATCATAATTTTAAAATATTGAACATAACCTATTCAGAATGTTTGGTTTTCAAGATGTCTAGTAAGTTCAGGAAGGTTTGGACTTTCGAAAGGACACTGAAATATAAGTGACTTTTTTATTTATTAGTTATGAATAATTACGTTAATATCTAAAAAAAATTCAATCGTCTCGTGCGACTGCTATACTAGGGTTCCTGGGTTCGATTCCCAGGTATTAGAATTTTGGAATCGCCTGCTCGGAGTTTGGAATTTGTGCCCGGCTAATGGCAGTAGGGACTTAGACATACCGGCGAGCTGTGGGTATAATACCTTAATGCACCTCTGCCTAACCCTTCGAGGAATACAGGCGTGATGGTATGTTATGTTATAATTAGGGTTATGATAAAGAACAGTTCTTGCATATATATATCCTCTAAATGCTAAAGGCACGTTTCACCACCTAGGAGTAAGTTCCCGTTGATTTAATTCCAAACAAATTCTGTCCCATTCTTAAATTTATTCCAGGCAGGCATGGTGGAATAGGCCCTAAGTCAAACAGTTCCAATTACAATAGTCTAATTCCCGAGTCCCACAAACGCTTGACATAGTCGTATAAAACGTTGTCATGCGCATTTAGAGTTGTAAGAACATCGTCAAGTGCATCAGCTATTCCTAATCGTTGTAGCTCATGTACTAAAATTTTACCGACGACGGCGGACGGTTTAAACAGGGTTTCAGCCGGTCTGACGGTTGCATGATGGGATAAAATGCGGATATCTATGATAAATGTGATAATCGAAATGTGGAGAAGTAATTCTTTAAATTCTTTTGAATTAAAGAGTCGAGTATTCATCATTGTGAAGAGTTCCTTGTCTATATTAAGGTGAAATATGTAGATATGATGTATGTAGATTAATATAGTATTTTCAATAGTATCCTAAACTACATTGAAAAAGTGTTCTCTTTAAAAACTTTGATTGGCAGTAAATTATTATTATCATTGACGAAACTGATTATAATGATTATAATTTAATTTATTATATGCCAATGATTATATTTTAATATATTAAATAAAAAAATACTCCCTGATTTTCATATTTAATGAAAGTGAATAAAATGTTGGGTGAAATAAACAAATAAACAACAAATAAATCTGGCCTCTACAAAACGGGGTTAATTTGTAATTCAATACAATTTAATTAAACCAAGTACCAGAGTGTCAGCAGTTAAAGAAAGTAAACTATCCGTTGAAAGTTTATACAGGAAGCCGCATTGTGTTCTATTGAAAATCAAATTCACCCAGTCTACGTGTTTGAGCCCCGAACAAAATTAAACGCGGAACGCATAAATTAAGAAGAGTTAAGACAAACTTTCCCTCAAAAGTTTCATCCAAAGAGGTGAGCTCTTTTGAAGGATTGTTCCTGTTCGACCTCAAGAATAATCTTGGCAAATTTTATATTGCTTAGCAAAAAAGTACCAGAAGCTCATGAGAAGAGAATGTTTTGCTAAAGCAGATAAGATTTAGCAAAGCATGATTTAAGTTGTGCGGGTTGTATGCTAATGCACAGCTCCCATCGGAAAGATTTTGTAGTCGGCCGAATTGGATGGCAAATCATTGGCATATTTATTAGCCTTGGGATTCGATCGTGGTTTCGGCGCTCTTCGGTTTGTTATTGTGGCACCAAAAGATCTTGTTAACATGTCCCGTGTTTGGGTAATGTCCCGTTTTGACATTTAGCTTTAATTAATTATGTCTTTGGACAGATTATTGTGTTGTAGTGACAAGCTTCATTCAATTACATTCTGATATTGCTTAATTATTAAATTAATTGCCTAGGCATTATTTTATACGCATTTGACATTTACGTTCGTACACAACTTGCTAAATATTAAATTTTGATTGATTTCAAAGATTTTTTTATCTTTGAAATAATCCATGACAATAATAAGAAATGAACAAGTCAAAATAACACATAACATCCACTTTACCGACTCAAAGTCTACAAACGGCTAGAGAACTATCACAAAATAAATACGCAATTCTGAACTGAACCAGGGAATTTATGCATAAATAAATCTGTCGTTTAATATTGTTTATGGGCAGTTTATAACAGCTGGCAAATAATTCAATGTTGCCACTACAAAGCTAGAGGCAATTTAACTTGGAATTTAATTGAATTGCAGATGTGGTTCTCATGTTTGCGACGCCCAAGTCACCGGTCCCTAGTTATTTCGTTATCATTTTTGCTATTCGATGTTTGAACATTGAAACTGCACTGCTATTGGAATCCGTACCCTCCTACGATTTATTTTCTCCTGGTAGTTGAATTAGGATAAATTAACATTAATAACCTACCATCACCCCCGTATTCCTTCGAACGTATAGCCAGAGGTGTACAAATGTGCTCCTGTGCCTGACCATGACCATTATTATTATTTTAGGTCATATGTAATATGGGGTAACTATTTATTACCCGAGCATAAATCCAAAGTCCGAGCTGCTACTGAGAATATTTTGCACGACCTGGGAATCGAACCCTCTCACGGCCAGCAACCGCTTGCGTTCAATAAGACTATTTATATTTCTGTTCCTGAATCTAATAGGAAAGAAATTGACCCCCACAGAGACATAAATATTATTTCACCTAATGTGGAAAATTTTAATTTTCTGTCTCCTTTGTTAGGATTTTGCGAGAGCAATTGATCTCTTCATTCTGATAGTCATATCTGTTGAACATGTTGGCAACGTCCACAGATACAGGAAGATATGGGTTTTTTCAGTTTTTCAGAAACTATTTCATGATATCATTTTCATGTAATTACTTTTTTATTTTATTTTATTAAGCGTGACTGCTATGCTTTAGGTCCTGGATTCGAATTCCAGGTCGAGCAAAATTTATCGGGTTTCTCTATGAAATTTTGAATTTCTATGAATTCAATAACAGCGCGGTGTCTGGATTTGTGCCCAGTTAAGGGCAATAGGCTCGCCCTCTGTTACAAGGGACCTAAACATATCGGCGAACTGAGGGTGTACATTAAGTATAGCTTTGCCTAATACTTCGGGGAATACAAGTGATGGTATACTTTTATTCAATAATAACATTTTATTTTGACAATTTCATTGAACATTTTCAGAATCACATTTATCAGAATCAATTCGACCGATTTGCAATAAATAAAATGGGAATCAATACTGTTAAATGTAAGTCAGGCCCAATCAGACTATGTTTACGTTGTTTCCGTGTAGCGTACTCGGAACCTCGCATAAATAAGAACGATTTACGTATCTTCTCTGACATAATTATAGTATCATCGATATTATGTCAGAGAAACACATTACCCGTATTCAAAGTAATATTTCATGTAACAAATTGTCGAGTATTATCAGTTGGTTTCGACAATTTACTGCGTCTATACGTCACAAGTCCATGGACGATGAACTAAAACTTAAGAGATTATTCTTGGCCGTGTCTGTCACTCGAGCAAGTTTTCCGAGGCGGGCGCTCGAGTTATTCGCACTTTATCGCTAACTTGGCGATAGTGGGCTGGAGACCACCCGTTGTCGTTTATGTACTCCTTGTAGTTTTATAACGATGATATTTCGCTCTCGTAAAATATTTTGCTGTCAGTTATTTTTCACGACGTGACGCCATGATGTTGAATTTCAAAAACAGTATAGGTACAGACGAACGGATGTAGTTATTGTACTATTTAGTTAATTCTTATTGGTTTTATTAAACTAAATTTTATGTGTTTATTTATGTATGTATAGATAATATTGCAGTCACTAGAAGTGACTGCAATATTATCTAGGCTCGAAAATGTAGAATTATTAATTAAGTTAATATTAATTAAGTTTTGTGAGTCTACATGTATGAATCAAACTACTCAAAAGTTTTGATAACATATACATACAGCTCTTTGTAACCATTTCAAAGGTAATGGTCTCCCCCAATCATAGAAACAATAGCAGCAAAAACTTGTAACCCACAACTTTTAGGTCCGTGAATTCCTAACAAAAGTTTAAAGGGAACTTTACTAAGAGAATTATATTATTCAGAACTGATATTCCATTATATAGATTTGTCAAATTACATTTACACTAACCCTTCGGTAATCCTCTCAAGTTCTAGGATTGCAAAGATAAAACTTTCAAGATGATCGCACTCCAGAAACTAGTGGAAAATTGCAACCGATATAAGTAGACCTACCTCACCCCCTCCAATCCTTGAATTTTGAAGGAGTTAGTGGATTAATGGCAAGGATTGGGAGCTCAGAGTTTGCTGGTACGTCCGCAATGTTTATTAACGTCAAGTGGCCTGGCAGCTAATTCGCGCTTGGACTGACAAATTTAATAACAAGTAATGAAGTACATAGAATCGAACCTCGCCTGCTCGCGCGTTCTGATCCCCTGGTAATTCTAGTTTAACTAGTCTAAAGAAATATAGATCTGGTGCCGGATGAGTTTAGTTAACCAATCAATAGGTTCAGATACTCACGTTACTCACCTGTTTTGAGCTGATGCTCAGTAACGAGTAGTGAAAATATCAATTTTCAAAGATGCAGCAAACTACAGTATAATATAGGTATTTAATAAGTAGATACTATGAGTTTCTAACAATAATTTCCCCATGGTATTTATGAATTACATCGAAAGTCGATAATATAACTAACACACTTCCATTATGTTCGCTGATAACTACGTCAATTTTAAACCGTGCTTTACGTATCTAGTAGATATTTTGTTGTGTAAGGTGCTTTTCATCTTTGAGAGTCACTGTTTTAAAATCATTGTACTTAAAAAATACACGAATGTAAAAATCTAGAATTAACATAACATAACATACCATCACGCCTGTAGTCCCCGAAGGGTTAGGCAGAGGCGTACTAATGTACACCCACACTTCGCCGGTATGTTTAGGTCCCATGTAATAGGGGGCGAGCCTATTGCCATTAACCGGGCACAAATTCCTAACTCCGAGCTGCTACTGGGAATTTCTTAGAAAAACCCAATAACACTTTGCTCGACCTGGGAATCGAACCCAGGACCTCTAGCGTAGCAGTCGCGGTCAGGACCACTTGGCTATTGAGGCAGTTTTAAGTAATTTAATTATTTAAACTGTCCTAAAAATATCGACTTATTTATTTTATACATTTTTATACATTATTTGCATGCATTATAAAATGGCGGTAAAAATTTATACACAATGGGTTACGTCATTCTCAAACATCTACTTCGACAATTGTACATTTAAAAATACTTAGATCCCAACTTATGATTCCGCACACGTTCCGAGGAGATATTAATGGAGTCTCAGTGTTTGAACTAGAAGCGGGGAGATGCGCGCCATTTTGAAAAATTCCTGCTACCACACAAACAGTAGAGCATCACTTTGATGTAAATTTTCTAATGTTTCAAAAAATAATAGCCTTTAGCCCCCACCTAGAGACACAGTCTTAGAAGCTAAAAAAGGAGTGAATTATTTAAGACCTTTCTCAAGACCCATTGGCACTTAGAAATTAGAACTGCTTAACGTCAACAGTAATTCGACATCAATTAATGTGAATCAATTAATTATTAATTGATTCACATTAATTGATGTCGAATGTACTAAAAAAAACTAATTCACGATGAAAGTAACAAAAAATTTTATACGATAGAATAGGTACCCAGAGAAAAAGTTGTAAGTAGTTTACGAGCATTATAAAACTCGACGACCTGACGGAATCGGCCTTTCTAACAAAAACTCAGTCTCGTTTCCACGTTCAAACTCAAGTTAGCCTAAAAATATGATATTGTTATTACTATTTTCAACTCTTATAAGGGCTAGTATTTTCAGAACTTGTAGTTAAACCATTTTCCCGCTTGATAAGTGGATTCCTCTCTAACATTTTCCTTTTACCTTCAAAATAAGATAAGAAACTCCATTTCCATCTAACCAGATTCCGCCAACCGTTAACAAAGCTATTAGAATTAAAAAGCTATGAGTGGAAATCTGCAAAAACCATGAAGGCACTTGGTGTCAGTTTGGAACCGCGCCAGTCACATGTACTAGGAGTACAGAGCCGGGCGGCGGTGTTTTTAATCACCACTGCCTCTGACGTGGCTGACATTGCAAAATATTTGTGTTTAGATCCCGGTTTTTTGACGAGTTTGGGATTGTAAATGTTTAACGATGTGTTGGTTGGGATTTATATAAAATATATCTATTTCTATTGAAAATAACACTATAAATATCAGTTTTATAAGTGGGTTGTGTGTTAGCTAGAAGCAAAATATAATTATGGTTTCTTTCTAACTTAGTAATGGAGGCTCATCTGCAGTTTTCAACGAAAATATTATTGGGAAAAGTTTTCTTGAGAGACAAAGCAAGATTGTCTTATTTTAACTAAAGCCTGTACCTGATTGCCTATCGTCAAAAGCAATTCCAAGGTTTCAGAAGACTTATCTGTCTTAGACAAAGCCGCAAAGCCAATGCGTTTTCATTAAGATCTTTTCTGTATTGGCCTTTTAGGTACTACTTTTTAGGAACCTAACCACTCTCCAAAATTAAAACTAAATATGAATCTTGGCAAGAATCTTTTAAAAAAAAATATTTTCAGCTGCCTTGTTAGTCTAGTGGTCTACGCTAGAGGTCCTGGGTTCGATTCCCAGGTCGAGCAAAGTGTTATTGGATTTTTCTATGAAATTCTCAGTAGCAGCTCGGAGTTTGGAATTTGTGCCCGGTTAGTGGCAATAGGCTCGCCCCCTATTACATGGGACCTAAACATACCGGCGAACTGTGGGTGTACCTAAGTACACCTCTGCCTAACCCTTCGGGGAATACAGACGTGATGGTATGTTATGTTATGTTATATATTTTCAATTTTTGGTCACATTTATTGGTAAACTTAAAAAAAGTGAACTGAGCAGTTTTTAAGTTTGCGGAAAAATTATAAATACATTTACATACTACAAATACATACTACATGGCTCACGTTACGGGTTTCCATATAGTTATGGCTTTATTTCTCACTGGGAAGAGGCACTCTGGTTGATCAAAACTTGTTACAAATTCAGAATTTTTATAGGTGATATTATGAAAGTTTAATATAACTATCGAGTATGTTCTTAATCTTCGTCTATAACTTCGTTGTAACCATACCATCCCGCGTATACTCCTGGAAGTGTTGGGCAGAAGCGTACCAATGATAACCACAGTTTACCGGTATGTTCAGGTCCCCGGTGTTCGGTGGACATGTCACATAAAAAAAACGGATTTATTGATTTCTGAAGCTTACGCGAATATCAGACATCTATCTATACTAATATATAAAGTGGAAGAGTTTGTTTGTTTGTTTGTTTACTTGAACGCGCTAATCTCAGGAACTACTGGTCCGATTTGAAAAATTCTTTCGGTGTTAGATAGCCCATTTATTGAGGAAGGCTATACTATAGGCTATATATCATCACGCTACGCGGACGAAGTCGCGGACAGAAGCTAGTATTGAACTAAAACAACCTTAGAAAGAAAGAAAGAAAGAAAGAAAAAAATATTTTTTTACACCAGGACGCTATAAAAGTTAAAACAACAAAAAAAAGAAAACACGAGTGTACCTTAAAATTAAACAATGAGCTGCTATACATGGATTATATCGCGTTATATTAGTATTCAATACAATACATTGCTTACATTTATTTCAAAAAACTGATTACTAGAAATATTTAGTTACTATAACCGTAATTCTATCTTGTAATTACGGTTATAGTAACTAAATATCCAGTTTCCACTTCACTTGCAACTGAGAAGTAGCAACTATTATAGTGGTTCCCGCCATTTCTCATTACACGCCATCTTAAATGTTAATTTTACGAGGAGATAAACGCAGCTGAGTCTCGGAACACTTCAAAAGATGTAAATCCAAAGACTTTTATAAAACTCAAAGCTAATTGAATTGCTAAATTACTTATTCGGAAGTTGGGAGCGAGCGGGAATCGAACGGTGATCGGTCAGCACCTATGAATAATTCAGGGAATGGGTAAATAGCTGCTAAACTCTGGAGCTGATGTCGGTGGAGTTGAAAAACGACGGTGAAATTTTGTAGTTGGAAAGTGAGGTGGAATTTTCTAGTATTTTTAGTTTATATATCAATAACTAGAAGTGGTTGAACATACTATCACGCCAGTATTCCCCAAAAGGTTAAACAGAGGCGTACTAATGTATACCCACGTTTTGCCATGTTTAATTCTCATATAATAGGGGGCACAAATTCCATACTCCGAGCTGCTACTGAGTATTTCATGGAAAACTCAATAACACATTGTTCGACCTGGGAATTGACCCTGGGACCTCTAGCGTAGCAGTCGTGCTCAGGACCACTAGACTAATGAGGCAGATATAAAGTTAGTATGTTATAATACATAGAAAGAATTGGTGTCATAATTGTGATGATGTGCGTATTAATAATTAATGTTACTCGCTTAAACGGTATACTTTGTTTACTTGAAGGATTTTCTTCAAAGTATTTCCAGCGTCAACTTACCATGGGAGAACCATGCCTCGGCACGAATGGGCCAGCTCGACTGGAGTGATACCACGGCCTCACAGAAAACCGGCGTGAAAATACGTTTACGTTGTGCTTCGCCGAGTGAGTGAGGATACCGGAGACCCAAACCCTTTTAAAAGTAACGCTCTTGCGACTGCTCTATTGTCGTGGGTGGCCATGGGCGGCAGTAATCGCTTACCAACAGGCTATCCGTCAGGTCGCTTACCCTCCGATGCCATAACATAAAAAAAAATCTAATGTTTTTTTATGTTATGGCATCGGATGGTAAACGAATCCGATTCTCGCATCGAACAAATATTTATGTGGGCTGGATTTGTATTTGGAAACGCACTCACGGTATAGAACTTAGTCTGTGGAACATTTATTGTTGTGTTTTGGACATGTTTAGATAGCAAATGACGGACGATTAACGAAAGGAGGAATCAGAAGAGGTCGTCCTTGAAGGACATACGCCGATCTTGTTGGCGAGGTCCTTCAAGAAGGTCAGGTGCGTAGTACTCGAAGCCGGCGCGTATGTATGAAAAGATGTATGAATGTGGTAGGACCAGAAGATGCTAAGCTAGAATAGTAGCAAGTGGCGGTCTATAGTTTCTGCCTATACCTGTGGGAGAATGGCGTGAGTGTATGTATGTATATGTGGATAATTTTTTGAATGGTTCTGTCTATGTGTGTAAGCCATCCTCCTGCCCTCATCGCAATTTACTTGAGGTCGGCGCAGTAGATACATCTTTTTTCCATACGCCTCTATCAGCCGTCATCTCGTCAGTTTGCTCCTTGTGCTTCATATCGTCTTTCACACAATCTATATCCATCTTTTCTATGGTCCCTTTTCCGGTGGGGAACAACGCTTACGTTCTGTTCCGAGTGAGTGAGGATACCGGAGGGTCCAACCCTATAAAAAGGCCGGCAATGCACTTGTGGTTCCCCTGGTGTTGTGGGTGTTCACGGGCAGTGGTATTCGCTTGCATCAGGCGATCCATCGGCTCGTTTGCCCGCTATCTTATAAAAAAACCCATCTATAGGTAATAGGTATGCTTATAGCCTTTCTAGTAACATTCCTCTGTGTATGTATGTATCTAAATATATAAAACTCAAAGGTGACTGACTGACATAGTGATCTATTAACGCACAGCCCAAACCACTCGAGACATCGGGCTGAAATTTGGCATGCAGGTAGATGTTATGACGTAGGCATCCGCTAAGAAAGGATTTTGATAAATTCTACCCCCAAGGGGATAAAATAGGGGATGAAAGTTTGTATGAAACTTTGTTAAACCGATCGGGCTGAGACTTTGCATGCATATAGCTACTATGACGTAGACATCCCCTAAGAAATGATTTTGATACATTCCACCCCTAAGGCTATAAAATAGGGGATGAAAGTTTGTATAAATCTTCTCAGATTTTCGACTAATTGAACTGAAATTAAATTAAAAATTGGAGCTACTATGATGAAGAGTCCGCTTAAATAGGATTTTGATAAATTCAACCCTCATGGGGATAAACTGGCCCGATTTTAAAAATTCTTTCAGTGATAGCTAGCCCATTTATTGAGGAAGGCTATAGGCTATGTATCATCACACTAAGACTAAGTAACTATTTCACGCGGACGAAGTCGCGGGTGGCAGCTAGTACTAATATATAAAGCTGAAGAGTTTGTTTGTTTGCTTGAACGCGCTAATCTCAGGCACTACTGGTCCGATTTGAAAAAATCTTTCAGTGTTAGATAGCCCATTTATTGAGGAAGGCTATAGGCTATATATCATCACGCTACGCGGACGAAGTTGCGGGCAGAAGCGAGTATACTTATATGTATGAAAATAAAAATAAACAAAATTTGCCTGCATGTAATGCCAAAGTGCTGATACGTTTTGCCGGGATATGGGCATGATATATTGGAGCTATTAGCATACATCGAACGCTAAACAGGCAGTTTGAGCATTTTCCTATTTTCGGGACGTATTTAGTGTAAATATCGGGATAATATAGGGGAGAGAGAGGGGTTGGGATGAGAGAATTTTGTAGGTCTCGACTGTAAATGTTTAGTTTATGCTGTCGACTTTCATTATGCATACCGCTGAAATGTGGAATGCACTTTCTAAGTGGGTCTTCCCCGATCTGTAGCTCAAGAACGAACACTTTCGAAAACGTATTCGTATCAAAATCGAGAATAATTTGTATGAGAAGGAGGTTAATGAACGTAGATGAAGCGAAAGTGTTGTGCCAGGATCGTAGCAAGTGTAGTCTCTGCCTACCCCAATGGGACGGATGTGAAAATATGTATGTATGTATGAGATTTGTAGCAGAAAGAAACTTATTCGTTTAGGATGCAAAGTCGATACTTGTTAGTGCTTGGGCTACTGGTTGTCTTTAAATCACGAAAGAATTGTTTTTTTTTTAGGCAAGCGCGCTCCATCGTAGATTGCAGTGTCGCTTATCATCAGGCGACCTGGTAGTCACGTGTTGACCTATGTGTTCAAATATTTCTTCTTCTCTACTATAATACAATAAAATTGTAAAAAAGCTGTCTCTGTACATTGAAGATATTTAAAAAATCAAGTGGGTTAGGGTATATAAACGTCACCGAACCCAAAAACATAATTTAAAAAATTCTTATCTGTTTGTTACGGGTTGGCGCAAAAACTACTGAATAGATTTTAATTTTACTATCACTGTTAGAAAGTATGTGCTCCAACTTAAAAACTGGTATACTTTTATCTCAAATAATTAAACGGAACTTGAGATACAGCTTGATCTTTTTATGTATAGAGACCCATACAAAGAAGAGATCATCACTGTTGGTTTTTGAGCTTCAAGTTAGCGAAGCCGCGGGCAGAAGCTATATTAAATTATAGTCAGATATATGACCACGTACAATACCCTTTTTGAGCATATTTTGTTGACTAGTTGTAAAGTTGTATATTTTATGACTATTTAATTTGTTTTATTTTTTATGTTGAAAAAACGTTACCCCCACACTAGGATTTTCTCTTGTATCGTGGGTGCATTTACAAACGCGCAGTCCCAGAACAACCATCTGTAGATCAAACAATTATTTGCTCCATGTGGGGATCGAACCCACAATACTTGTCACAGAATCGCTCCGCCGCTATGTCAAAAGTATCGTAAAATTATTTTTTCCATTCATTATTTAGTAGAGTTATTTTGAAGCGAGTTATTAAAACAATGCAAACAAAAACAAGCATTGATAGCCTATTGATATGACCATTGGACTGCCAAGTCTGAGGTCTCAAGTTCAAATTCAGGAACGTCGGAAGGTTTTTTCGATGCTGTGAAATCTCCCAACCCGCTTCGGGCCAACGTGGTAGCCTTTTTTTTTGTGCGTGTGGAAATCCTCATGGACATCCGCCAGCGTGGTGGCCTACACTAACCCCTCTAATTCTGAGAAGAGTTCCATGCCCAGCAGTAGGACATTATATAAACCTTCAAGAAAAGAGCGTACTCCCTTTTAAAAGCGGCAGCGCACTTGTGACTCCTCTGGTGTTGCAGGTGTCCATAGGCGGCGGTGATCGCTTACCATCAGGCGATCCGTCTGCTCGTTTGCCTGCTATCACATAAAAAAAATAAAAAAAGGACGGTAAATGCGATGAATTAAAACAATAAAAAACATACTTGCGCGATTTATTTAGTCAAAGATTACATAATAAACGTGGATTTGGTTAACTCTAAACAGCTACAAAGTCCATTAAACTTAACTTATATGAGCTTAGAGTTAAGACTAATAATAACTACGTTGTTAATCTTGTCTAACGGGTTGCAGTGTTGCCCCGGTAACTGATCTAAACATGATAGAGCCCAGTAAGTTTAACTTAGATTATCTCAAATAATTAAAAGGAACCTGAGATACAGCTTGACCTCACTAATGTATAGAGACCCATACAAAGAAGAGATCATTAATATTGGTTATACTATTTTTACTGCTCATATAGCTTCACGTGAGCGAAGCCGCGGGCAGAGGCTAGTAGTTTATATAAAGGAAGTGATTAAGAATTATTAAAAACATTTCTTTTCTACTATCTTTACTAACTAGTATAAAACAAATTCGTTCTGTCTGTCAGTCCGCAGCACTGCATCAATGTAGTTTTCATTAGTAGAAAATGATTCAAAAGGAAGGCTTTAAGTTGTTTTACATCACAATATGACTCTTAGGAGCGAATCAAACCGTGGGCAAAAAACTAGTATTTTAATTATAAATGCGTAAAGAACTTTGTATGTTTGTTACATTTTCACGTCTAAGCCACTGAACCTATTTTGATGATTTTTGATATAGAGATAAAGTGGGCATTGGAGATGGACATAGGCTAATTAATCACAAAAAGTCTAGACAACAGCTAGTAATATTATAAATATGAAAATTTGTTAGTTTATCACGCAACAACGGATAAACGGATTTGAATGTTTGGCACAGGAATAGTTTATAACCTGGATTAAGACATAAAGAATACTTTTTATCTAGGTAGGACCCAATTTGAAGTCCACGTAGACAAAGTCATGGTTCGCTAGTGTTAAATATACATATATCGTGACGTGATATTTAGAATTATACTTCCTTATACAGTTTTAGCTATATCTTAATTATGTATTTAGATTTTGATTTAGATTATGTATTACTGGGTACAAGCTGATTTTAATACAATTCGGATACCATATCTTATACCTACATTTACCAATAAGTTACAGAGATTCAATATATAAATATATGAGAAATTGTTTTTAAATACTATATTAGTCAAGAAAACGTTAATAACTAAAAACAAAAATTACAAGAACAAACGAAAAATATAACAGGGTATGAGTATAGAAAAAGTATCTTATAATTATTATCATTAAAAATAACATATTTATAGGTACCTAACCTTCAATAAACAATTCATCAATTTTATCTATTCATCCCTAACAATGAGCTCCTCAATTTATACTACAAAGTATTCATTTTTTATTACTAACACAGCCATCATGTTTTGTTAAAGAAAATTTATACTATTTCCAAAGATTTTGTCACATAATATACCAACACGCCTTTATTCCTCGATGGGGAAGGTGGAGAAGTACACTGCTATACCCATAACTCGCCGTAGCGAGGTAACTGGCATAAACCTGGCACCTTTCTAAAATCCCAAATGCTACTGAAAATTTCATAGAAAATCCCATATTTGCTTGACTTGGGAACCTAGGAATTCAAGCTAAGTCGCGCTTACGACGAATACAGTTTTTGCCATAAATGACTCCCTACATCTTGCTTGATAACTGTCATAATTTTCACCATCTCGCTATATCTTTATGGCATTACATTAGGACCTAATATTCCGCCTAGAACAGTATAATATAATGAAATGATGAAATGAATAGTAATGTTGAGCATGACTTTAATCAGTCAGAATCATGAATATTCTCGAATGCGGATTTTGTTTAAATACCTAATATTCGAACCGTGAATCGATTGTTAGTTACTACTTTTGACTTTTTAAAGTAATGATCATTTTGACTTTGACTTTGATACGGAATCCGCAGACGAAAATATCGGTAAGGAGTATTAATATTAAAACCTACAATTACGCATTCCCTTACGCACTAAGATCGGGCTCTGGTGCGTTCAATAGGAGTGGCCTACGTCCAGCAGTGGACGAATATAGGCTGGTGATGATGGGATATGACGCATTCCCTACTGATCTATCTATCACTATATTTGGTGAATGACAGAGTAACCACGTATTATAAAGGAACAATTTTATTTTGTTGATGATTGGCACAACTTTTTTCTGAAAGTTACAAAATCAGTAAATAATCGAGCATCGAACAATTATCAATTTATCATCGTTGTCTCCTCTACGGTTCTTTCAAAACAAAACAATATCGTACAAGTGCGCCGTAACAAACTGAAGGAACAATTTATTACCTTCTTCTACTTCAAATAAGTTTAATACAAACTTTTTACTTGAAACCTCAAGTAACTTAGATTACGTTACAATACAATTCACAGCCTATTTTGGCTTTACAACGTCTAATTATGATAATGAATATTTTAGAAGAAAAGTCTTATTTTATTACCTTGATATTTTAGAGAATATACACCAAATTGTCGTGGTAATTTCTGAAGCTTTCAGAATAATTGTAAGTGGGATATTCTTCTAAATTGATGCCTTTATAAATTCACTGCTAAGTAGTATTGTGTTTTGGATAAGAAACCTGTTCTATTTATATTATTAGAGGAAAATCTATTCGACTATTTTATGAAATACTGTTTAAGCAATTAAAATCTATGGTATTTTAGGTGTAGGTATAAATAGTAATAATTTACCATTGAAATGAAACTACTTTTTACGGATTTTATCGCGGTATATTGATATTATTTAGTTCCCGACGTTTCGGATCCTTTACAGCATCCATGGTCACGGGCAGACTGAGGTGTTGGACGTCTTGATGTTAAAATTACTAACAGCTACCTTACATTTTTGTTAATTATTAGTGATCCGATTCACGCAGAACGAGCTCACCGTATCCTTTGGTCTTGCAGTTTTGGGCTTGGATTTAGATTTTATAGATTCTATAATGGGATTTTCCGATACGTCAAGACATTTCGTCAGTGTTACGTCGAAGCAAACCGCCCAAACTGAATCTTACAAAAAACGAATTTATAGCGCTTAAAAACCTTCGCGAAAGGCCCGAATTAACTATTCTACGTGCAGATAAAGGCAATGCCACGGTGGTAATGGATACGTCGGACTACAATAATAAAATACAAGACCTTTTATCGGATGTAAACACCTACAAACAAGTGAAAACAGATCCTACGACTAAAACATTAAAATTAACTAGTGATCTAATAAAAAAGCACTCCGATACATTGAAGTTAGACGTAAAATACATAATTCCTAGTTGTGCAAAACCACCAAAGCTGTATGGGCTGCCCAAGATACACAAACCCAATGCTCCGCTAAGACCAATAGTCAGCCAAATCGACTCACCAACCTATAGATTGGCTCAACACCTTGCTACAGTACTTTCATCACTAAGAGGAAACACTGCAGCATATGTGAAGGACTCATACCATTTTGTCAGTGAAATAAAAGATCTACATCTCACCGACAATGAAACTATGGTCAGTTTTGATGTTCAGTCATTATTTACATGCTTACCAGTTGAAGATTGCATCAGAATTGTATCTAAGAAACTATTAGAGAATAACATGCCTATTGAATATGCTGAACTACTAAAACATTGCCTAACATCCGGCTATATGTTGTGGAATAATCAATTCTACACGCAAGTGGATGGTGTAGCAATGGGCTCTCCAGTATCTCCCATTGTCGCTGATATCTTCATGGAAGATTTTGAGGAGACTGCCCTGCAATCTGCACCTGTAACACCAAAATTCTACAAGCGGTACGTAGATGATACTTTCACCATATTACCATCTAATAAAGTAACAGCATTTTTGAACCACCTTAACTCCTTAAATTCTAAAATTCAATTTACTATGGAGGCAGAGGCAAACAACTCTTTAGCGTTCTTAGATGTTTTGGTAATTCGTTCCCCCAATAATACCTTGAGTCACACTGTGTATCGAAAGAAAACCCATACGGACAAATACTTAAATGGTGAATCACACCACCACCCAACACAGTTATCTACCGTCGGTAAATCTTTGTTTCAGAGAGCGCGTGGGATCTGTGATGAGCAACACCTGGCTGCAGAGCTTCAACATGTCAAGCAAGTGCTACATGACAACAAGCTCCGAATACCGCGCCCTCGTCACAGAAACCGCGTGAAACGTGCCACAGTTGAGCGTCTACCTGCTGTATTGCCATATGTTAGAGGAGTCACAGACAAGATTGGCTATATCTTGAAGCGAGCTTCAATCAAAACATACTTCAAGCCGCTGAAGAAGATTAGTCAGTTCTTACCACCTGTCAAGTGCCACATACCTCTTCAAGATGCAGGAGTATACAAGCTTGATTGTGATTGCGGACTCTCATACATAGGCCAAACTAAAAGAAGCATAGGGACCCGCGTAAAAGAACACATTGCCGATGTCAAACACCGCCGTTCCAGAAAGTCAGCAGTTTGTGAACATACCCTAGACAAGACCCAGCACTACATCAGATTTGATAAACCACAAGTCCTCGCAAAAGAAAACCGATTCCTACCCAGGATGATTCGTGAGGCTATTGAAATCAAAAAACACCCAAATTTCAATAGAGAAGATGGTTGGGTCTTACCAGCTGCTTGGAATCCCATTATAGAATCTATAAAATCTAAATCCAAGCCCAAAACTGCAAGACCAAAGGATACGGTGAGCTCGTTCTGCGTGAATCGGATCACTAATAATTAACAAAAATGTAAGGTAGCTGTTAGTAATTTTAACATCAAGACGTCCAACACCTCAGTCTGCCCGTGACCATGGATGCTGTAAAGGATCCGAAACGTCGGGAACTAAATAATATCAATATACCGCGATAAAATCCGTAAAAAGTAGTTTCATTTCAATGTCTAATATTCGCGTAAGTGTCAGAAATCAATAATTTACCAATTGAATTCTACTCAAATTATTTATCAACGATATTTAAGAAATTCTATCGAACAATCATTGACTTAAAAACATTTATGACACCTTGATCACCTTGACATCCAAAACACGTTTCTCAAACCCTAGAAGTATCCAATCAAATCTTCGTCAGCTTTATAAATGCTTAAGGATCTCCACTATCAACAGGCAAAAACTGTTGCTGGGCGACTGAAGACAGCATCATATCAATAGGCTTGGTGTCGTCGTAGAGAGATGGAGCTTCACAGAGGATAGCAAAGGTACCAACGATGGAAGCAATGGTGAAGATCCAGAGGAATAGACGGTCCAGCACCATTGCCACAAAGCCCCAGTCTTGGTCTTCCTGTCATAGTAAACAAATATTGTGATTGTGAGACCATTCCACTACAGAATCTTAATATTAGTGTAAATTTTAAACATAACTTCATTCTGGTAAATGGCTTCCTTCCTTCTTCAGTGGCCTCTGAGCAGACTATTTGTAATGAGTGATGTATAATTAACATGCTCCAACACTGATTTACTATGTTGCAATGTTAGGACATCAGCTTTTGGCATTAAGTTTTTATACGTAAACTAAAACTATACTTACAGCATTAAACTCATCCTGCCTCTGCATGTGATGTTGAATAAACATAACGTTGTGGATTGCCTTCTCGAGCTCAAATGGGTACTTCTTTCGTGGAGCTACATCACTTAGAGAGTCATCAAGTCCAGACATCACTGATGGTAAACCATTGTAACCGGCGCCAAGGCTACCTAAAGCACCGACAAGGCCACTGAATCTGTGAAAAAGACTCCTGTAACTGTTTTCTACTGAGAACCTGCCTATTTAGGATTAACTCGAGAAATTGATAATCAATGTATCAATTAAATTTACCTGTTCGTGGCTGTAGTTGAATGCAATCCATTGCATCCCCCAGGTAAATGATGACGTAACGAATCAGGGCTGGAAGCATTGGAATTTGTTTGTTCAGCAGCTGCCAGAGCATCTTTAAATTTATTTTTATTCTTCATACTTCGGCCAGCTATCTTCTGCGCAGCCAAATCCCTCAGCAAATCCTTTGGTACCCTCATCAGTAACAGTTTTGGGAGCTTCGTTATAAAGAACTTCCGCACCCAAGGCGCCATCTTATGCGTACTTGGCTTTCGGTAATGTACGTTCAGTATTATTATAGTGATCACTACTGACAATCCTACTAGCAACATAGTAAACAGCAGATACTTTCCCAGCAATGGTAAGGCCAGCGATGTCGAGGGGATGATTTCGGAAATCAGTAAAAAGAACATGGTTTGGGAGAGTAGAATAGAAATGCTTAAAGCAATCTTCTCTCCTGAATCAGCCGGAAGGTAGAATACTAAGACTGAAAGGTATGAAATGCCAACACAAGGGACGATCAAATTTACTGTGTAGAATAGAGTTTTTCTTCTAAGCGTAATGTTGAAGAATATATCTGAAACAAAAACATCACGTTATTAAATTTAAAAAAAATATATACTTAAATATATTAGGTATACCTAAAAAAAAGTATAAATTTCACAATTACTGAGAACATAATGCATGGTGTTCTTGTAAGTTAGAACTGTGTCTCTATTCACACCAAGGATACACAAGAAGTTCAAATACAGGACAACTCCACTGATATAAGTAATAAACGATTATTCTTAAGCTTAGCTGTATCTAGATATAGCTAATACACAGAAATCATCTTAACCAGTAAATATATAATTAATTATGCTATTAAGGCTATTAAGACAATTTTAAATAACTTTTCTTTCTGTAAGAAATCAAATAAACAAAGTACATACTGATTCTTTATCAATAAATAAAATAGATAGTGGAATGCATACATTTATTTGTCGTAAATCACTATGGAACTGTGTTATGGTTAGGAATTGCGATATTTAATAGTAAACATATTTTATGTTAATGGTGACTTTTGTTTCCAGTTTGATTTATCTCGCAAGTTCCACTTCTTCAAGGAAGATTTCCTTAATAATATTACGTAATATTAATAAGGCCTTCATACTATCAGGAGTCGAATGGCGTTAAAAAGATATTATTTGTTTCAATGACAGTTGATGCTTTAGAGAAAAAACCCTTTGTCACAGAAACTACTAACATAAATTAATGGTAATTGAAAACCATAATGTAAAATTGCAGTAGAAATGTTAACAATAACAGTTTTCACGTGGGAGAGCCATTTTTCGGCACGAATAGGCCGGCTTGACTGGAGTGATACGAAGGCCTCACAGAAAACCAGCGTGAAACAACGCTTGCGTTGTTATTCACCGAGTGAGTGAGGTTACCGGAGGCTCAAACCCTTTTAAAAGGCGGGCAACGCACTTGTACTCCTCTGGTGCTGAGGCGGGGTATATCGCTTACCATCAGGTGATCCGTCTGCTCCTTTGCTCCCCTATTCCATAACAAAAATAACATACCAAAGAAATAAAAATGAAAATCACGTAAGTAAACCCAAATAAACTCCAGACAAACTAAAAGATTTACAACAACAAATGGATGGTCTTAATAAAAACCTTTATTTGTAAAGTCCAGAAGACATAGAAACGGACAAAGGATTTAATTTCAGTCTTTGTGAAGAATCTTATTGTCTAGACTAGAACACGTTACGGTCAGTTACTGTACTGAATGAGGTTTTCTCTAAGAATACCCAGTGACCGATTTGCTTGTTTTCCAAGTTTTCGCAGGATCTCAGATTTATCTTTACCCAAGCTTAATAGATTAAATGGTATTAACTGATAACGTTCCAGTTTGCTGTAGAAAATAGTTTGTTATTCGCTCAAGAATAAAAAAGGATTTTGAATTATTTTGTTCTATGACTTTCGACTTTGTATTTGTACTTTGTTGAATCGTTTTCTATACTAAAGTTAATAATGTGGAAATTAGCCACTACTACAGATATTTAACACGTGAATGTATCTAAACATTAATGATTGATCAATAAAAAAATATCGTCACAGAAAATATTATTATAACAATTGTTATTTCTGTTGTGTAGAAGATTATATATAATATTTGTCTTTCTGTGCTTTATTTTGGTAAGAAAACTAATCAACTAAGTCTGAACAAAATTCGATATAGACATCAATTTCTTCCCAAAACACCAACATTATCAACGAAAATCGAAAGGGGATTTCTAATTTGACGGAAGTAAGTCCTTCGGAGAGCCCGTAGTAATTACAGACTTGGCTCTCCCAGAAAATTGCTTAGATTTAACTAGTCATCGTAGATGTTACAATTATGTTCTTAATTGGCGGTTAATAATTCAAGACTTCAACAATTGTACTTTTAAACTAGATTTGTCTTTATTTAACGCTTTGTTGGACTTTCAATTACTTCAACAATTCTTGCATTTTTTTTGACTGTGTCTGTTGAGAAATATTTGTACGTAATCATCATCAGTAGCCTCTTCAGTACTTGTGCACCAGAAATCTGATTACTTAATAGACACATCATAAGCTTTCCATCTATACTAATATATAAAGCTGAAGAGTTTGTTTGTTTGCTTGAACGCGCTAATCTCAGGAACTACTGGTCCAATTTAAAAAAATCTTTCAGTGTTAGATAGCCCATTTATTGAGGAAGGCTATAGGCTATATATCATCACGCTACGCGGACGAAGTCGCGGGCAGAAGCTAGTCATTAATAAAGAGTATACATAGTACCACCTTATCGTTTAAAATTTGGCTGTTCCACTTGAAGATTTGCCTCGTCTAGTGTCTAGCAATCTTAACCCTCGCAAGCGATACAGTGACATTCCCAATTCTTCGCAACTCCAAAACAATAAGTGAAGAAATTCAGCAATATTAGTTATATGACCTAAATAAACATGATACAATGTTTGTGAAACAAATAACAAAAAAATTGGCTCCACGTTACTTATAATTTATCCCGGACTAAGGGAGGTTGGTTGTGTGCGTGGAATTTTTATAAGTCCAGCCTTCTTGGTCGAAATAGCCATTGTAGTACGAAACTCGTGTACAAAGTTATCAAGTTTATTTCGGAAGTATTGATGTATAAAAGTTTTAGTACGTAGTGGTGAAGAAGTTATGATTATGTTGCTAGAGAGTTGAGATATAGATCGCATAGTTCAACCTTTATATTGCTCGCTATTGACAACCTTATACTGAACTAGAGTCGACTAGTAACATTTCATACTGAGATTATTTACAGTCACATCCTTGTCACATATATAAACTGGACGTTAAACCAGGTATCTACATCTAACTGATGACACAGGGCCGTAATACTGTTTTAAAAAGCTGTAATAAATGCTGTGTCTCTAATAATTAAATGCAGGTCGCTTCAACACATTTTTTTTAAGAGTATGGTCACATCACCATATAGTAAGCGATTATCGCTGCCCATGGATACCCATAACACCAAAGGAGTCACAAGTGGGAAGCCCGCGTTTGAAAGGGTTTGGGCCCCCGGTATCCTCACTCACTCGGCAAAATAAAAACGTAAGCTGATTGAGATAAATCGGAACCAAATATATATATTTATCACAGAAAACCGGCGTGAGTTGTTTCACGCCGGTTTTCTATGACAAATATATTTTTGTTCCTATTGAACTCAATCAGTTGTTACAATAACCATAACTCTTTCAAATTAAAAACCATTTGACCTCATAATAAAAAAATATCAAACAAGCCACGAAAGGTGTAGGTCGTAAAAATGTATCAACGAAAAAAAGGCTGAAAATCTCTAGAGGGTCGTCAAGCTGAAATGAAAGGGGTGTCATTATGAACTTCCAAATGTGTTTATCTAAACGTGAAATATACGGTTGTTAAATGGTGAACGTGGTAAGCGAAATTGCGTAAAAGGACGTGAATGACGTCACGTGGTAGATGGCCGTCTGTGACAGGCGAATAACAATGGCCGGACCAGGGAAATATGGGCTGATAAATCGTCAAGACTTATGAAAGCTATATAAGTAAGGAAGTTGAGATGATACGAGTAGTAGTTGAGTTTATTATGGTGTTAAACTCAGCGTTTTTTATGCTGATTTTAGATTGTGATCTAACACAATCACCGGATCCCATCAAGAAGTGAGGCTTTGCTTTGAGCGTACGTAAAAACGATATAATTATATTATCACCATCTTCCTAGCTTTTTTCCAACCATGTTAAGGTCGGCTTCTAGTATACACGATGCGACTGCCATCGGGCCTCCGCAACCTAACTCTGGGCAATACCGATATCCTGAGTATAGACTAGATATAAGGCTTTTTTGGACTTCTGACTACCTCTAACAATTGTCATAGATGTTTGTATAACAACTGGTGCTTTAGATACTTTTCGAGGCCGGGAGTGGTCTCGATGTGTTAAGAATGGTCATTCATTCATACACGCATCGCAGCGAGCCTAGATTAACCTTGTAGCTCAGTTGATCCATTTGGTTATTACTTGGCCCCGAGCAAAACGATATATTATGTAAATATAATATAGTAAACATTTAGAACGGTGTCAGTAGGACGGTGAGGCCTGTCTGCACTCTACACTGTCTGTCTCTACTCTCGCTATAGACCCCGGAAAAATCTTGATCAAGAAGAAAGAGATGACTAGAACAATTATTATGTGTGAGATTGCATTAGCCATCCTTTCTCTGGCAGATGAGGTTTACCTCGATTTAGTTCAAACTTGGCTTCACAATCAGTTGCTATTAGGAATAGTATTGTAATGATTGAACGACATATTTGATCTTTCTTCACTTCATGTGGTATCTTCTGTTTATTCCGATTTTTATCACGAGGCTTTTACGCAAAAAGAAAATAAGAATCAAGATTCAATATCAAAGTTTATCTACAACAAAGAATAAGTCTAAAAATATTTACTTGGAGTCAAGTTCTCTCGTGAAGTGTTAGTGTATTTTGTTCCTGTAAGTAGTAGCGTCAGAATGGCTTAGTAAACTGCTTGATTCCCCAACAATTGACTGTAAGTGCATAAAGTAGGAAGTTTCTAGAAGCATCAAGTGGCCTCTTGAGGGCCCTTTGTCCGTACACGATCCTTTATATCTCCGGCAATTCAGACACTTGGGGTTTTTTAATGAATTTAGTTTATCTTAGAGATTGCTGTTGCGTGTTTAGGTTTAAATTGTTTACATAATATAATATTACGTTGGCGTTTATTATCACTCTGTTCACCCACATTTCGCCAAAGTATTTTTGTCTCATATAAAAGGGGCGAACCTATTGTCATTAACCGGGCATGAATCAAAACTTTGAGCTGCCACTAGGAATTTTATAGAATTATCCAATAACACTTGGCTCAAACTGGAAATCGAATCCAAGACCTTTAGCGTAGTAGTCTCCATGACCATAAGACTAATGAGGCAGACTGTTCATAATTATAATTATTTTGTGTTGTAATTGTGTTTTGGGAGCTGATCGGTTGGCGCAAAATTAAAGCGTTTCTATAACATCTAATCAGATGGTAGATACTATCTTTTTGTATTTTTTTTGCATTTTCCATGCTGAGATTAAAAAGTTATTTTAGTGAACTTACGTTGTGTATCGCCGAGTGAGTGAGGATAAGAGTGGCCCAAACCCTTTTAAAAGATGGGCAACGCTCTTGCGACTCTTTTGGAGTTGTGGGTGTCCATTACGGGTGGTAATCGCTTGCCATCAGGCGACCCGTCTGCTCGTTTGCCCCTCTATCCCATAAAAAAGTGAAGGGAAAATACGAATGCAGCGAGGGTACTAACCTGCGTCTCCTGGTTAACGTTAGACGCTATTACCACTAAGCCACCGCGAATCCTACCTTTGAAAAAAATTGCCTTTACATTCTGAATTTAAGTCTTAAAGGTGATGTCAGTGACGACTTTATACAGTTAGTAAATATTGAAGCATATAAGAAAGAAAAACAAGAAGTCCGCCTTTTGTAGCAATTTTCGGCGGGTCCTATATTTTAATTCCTAATTAGCATTGTCTGCTAGTAATATAATTAGTCTGGACTGTCGTTAGGTCCCTGTATTTTCGGGTCTAAATTCTGAACAAAACATTTGATGTTGAATATTCGATTCAAGTTTGCAGAAATAAAAATCAAAACAAAGTAAAATTGTAACCCTCGACAATAAAGTAACTATAACTCTTCTCAAAAAGACAATAAAAATACAGCCAAGCACATTCAACATGATAAATTAGCATTGAGCCACAATCTGCATTCAGGGCCCGTACTAGAAGACATTACCAAAACAACCATTTAACCTGTTCAAGGAGACATAGCGGCAGTAAAACTCACTAATTTAGCATAGATAAGAGTTTTCGCCGTTCTATGGTAATTTACAACATTCCCAGATTAGCTTTGCGCGACATCTCTCGGAAATAAAAGGATTGCTGGCAAAAGATGGCGGTTTTAGTCAAGATTTGTACTAGTTTGATGGCAAGATCTTGATTGCTGAAGATCATCGTTGGGTATTTCTTCTAGCCGACATAAATGTTTCGCTGATCTGACCCTCTAAAGTAGCATGACTACTAATTGAATAGAATAGAATAGTGTTCTTAATATATGCAAATGACATAAGCTTTCGTCAAACCGAGCGTGCACAAATGTCATCCCCATACATTTTGTTTATATTCGTTTATCTATTCGGTATCATCGTGCGACGGTTCCCTAGGTAATATAGTCGAGCTACATAATGTCTTTTTCTTAAAATCTAACACTGATCTTGTAATTCTCAATGTTGTCTCTACTTGGATGATGATTAAATTAACTATTCTGAGAACGATCCTCAACACTAGGATCCCATAAGTATCGTGAAAGCTTACTTACAGTACAGGTACTTCTAGTTACTACTTCAACCTACAGTGAATCTCTTTTTCTACAAGATTTAATATAAATATTTGCTATATTTTCCAAGAAGTTTCAATTCATAGGAGAAATAACACTTTACTCAAGTTTGTAGCCCATATTTGCAACTTCGTAAGCATACGAGTATTATCCAATCAAACTTTGAAACAAGTAATTTGTTTAGTTTTTAATTTTGATTAGATATAATATACTGGTGCATCACTGTGTTAAATCCTTTTTGCGAATTTAATTTAGTGTTTTTTATATAATTTAGGTAGTCCTATTATATTTATACTTAAACATATCAGCGAAATGTGGGATTTATTTTTCCTTGAGTGTTAGAATGTAAATTTTTTTATGGGATAGGGGCAAATGAGCAGACGCATCGTCTGATATTAAGCGATTACCATTGCCCATGGACAGCCGTAACACTAGAGGAGCCGCAAGTACGTTGCCCGCCTTCTAAAAGGTCTCCAGTATCCTCACTCACTCGGCAAAACACAACATAGGCGTTGTTTCACTTTGGTCGAGCCGGCCCATTTTTGCCGTAGCATGATTTTCACGGTGAAAACATACATACTCTCACGCTCTTTTCCCATAGAGATAGGTAGAAACTACAGAACACTACTTGCTACGATTCTTGAATACCTTGATGTTATTAAAATAATATTACATAACATACCATCACGCCTGTATTCCCCGAAGGGTTAGGCAGAGGCGTACTAATGTACACCCACAGTTCGCCGGTATGTTTAGGTCCCATGTAATAGGGGGCGAGCCTATTGCCATTAACCGGGCACAAATTCCTAACTCCGAGCTGCTACTGGGAATTTCATAGAAAAACCCAATAACACCTTGCTCGACCTGGGAATCGAACCCAGGACCTCTAGCGTAGCAGTCGCGGTCAGGACCACTTGGCTATTGAGGCAGTTCTTGGCTATTGAGGCAGTTAAAGTTAAAATAATATTATCATCTGATATATGCAGAGGAGCGATATAATAATAAAAAAACTGGTCTGAAAGTCCATCAGTATCTTACCTGGGTATGGTTCTTGGCAGCAGGGGTAGTACCTCTCGTGTCTCTCAGCTGGCACTCCAAGGATATCCCACTCCACCGAGGGATAGTACTCTCGGAGGTCGATACCAACGTCCACCATGTCGCCTTTCTTCTGGTTAATATGCTTCAAGTCAATCTGTAAGGAACCTTGCGCTGTTATTGTGATGAAACTAAGAACTCAATAGATTCCATCATAAATGCCCTGGTCTCAACGAGAGGAATCGGTGATAAGACAAGAAAGTGTGAGATATTTTGGTTAAAAGGGGAACTTTTGTACTTAAATAAGTATTTTCAAAATATAATTCCGATCTAATGATCAGTGTCGTAAATGTCAAATGGTATTCTAATAAACTGAAAACAACGACCACTATTTTATTTTTTTGGATCCGTTATTGTCGTTTTGTTTAGTCTATAGGAATCGTCATTATCTAAGTTCCTTTCACAAAACAAATTAAAAATGACTCCATTAAATTTCTTCGATCTGCCATAAATTGTAATTCTAATTAACTAATTGCGTTGGGATAATTTACATTAAGACTGTTAATAATATCTTTTGCAGTCTCCATAATATTACCAGAATACTTTCATCATGAAATTACGAATACCGGGTGAGTGCCTATTGAGAATTATTTAGTGAGCTATATGAATAGATTTTCGGATTAACCTACAATTTTATGAGAGCCTGGTCATTTGAACTCTTGAAATGTTCCTTTTTTACTACTTATAGAGGATATTGATTTTAGTAAGGGCTTAATCATAGGAAAATAATAAACTTCTGTTTTTCTGTAATACGACGCGAAGAAACTTGTTTTATGTTTAGTTCAAGGTTGCTGATAGGTCACCTGATAGTGTAACAATTCAGTTTAATATTGCCACTAAATGATAAGGAAGAACATCAATTAAAATGGCTTTCAAATTTAGAATGGATCCAAAAAGTTTGCTTGAGAAAGTTCGTCGGTACAAGGTCACGCTTATGAAATTCTTACAAAATCGTTTTTCTGTGGAACGTAGCGGTGATAAACTTGAATAGAGTATCTAGTTGAACAAAACAAATATGAAAGAGAAAACTCCTTACCTGGTCACCATCATAGCTCCAAGAGCCGAACTTCAAGAAGCAAGTCTGCTGGTCAAACGGAAAGTATCGTACGTCAATTTCGCATGAGGACTTGAAGATGGCTGGAGGGGTCCACAACACCTTCCCGGTGTGATGCAGAACTGCTTTCGTCATCGTTGTCACTACGTACTCACCGTCAGCACTGGTGGGGAGGAAAATAGTCTTAAGCTAGGTTCACATTATTGTGTCGGGGTGTGTTGTGGTGCCGTCTGTTGTGTCGCAGAGTATTCATACTAATGTGGTGTGTTGTTTTGCAATATGACGCATTTTTAGATCATTCGTATTTCAAGAGTTGTGGATTGAACACGTGTATAAAATGGAATCGTCTGACTCTGACAGCGATTTCGATGAAGATATTCAGTTTCTTCTAATGCTGAATCTTCTAAAGAAAAAGAAAAGGAGATATTGGGTTCATCCTTTAAATAGAACCAGGGAGACTAGAGGTGACTAATTCAATAAGTTCATCTGACATTTTAAATAATAAACAAAAATATTATTCATTGCTTGAAGTTGCCTCGCTCGCAATAAGGCGTCGTAATGACAGAATTGATCACGTTCACACAAGTGTGGCGCGACAGATCCCCTACCACCTCTCTGGCGCAACCAAGCGTCGAGCGATTTGACTGCGACACAACACGCCACAACACAACACAACCTACTAATGTGAATCTAGTCATAGTAAATGTACGTAAGCGATTGCCTTCTGGCGCGCCACGACACACCCCGACACAATAATGTGAACCTAGCTTTAGGCCCACTTGCACCAACTTCTTTAAACATATTTAAATTGTATTTAAGTACAATTTTTCATAGTAAATTTGTGTGTAAATACGATTTAAATATATTTAACAAGTTGGTGTAAGTGGGCCTTAGGGTTTCTTGTCTTTTTACTTAATTTTTAGCATACCATTGGGGCCGAATTTCACCAATTACGAGTAAGTTCCCGTTACTAAACATAAATTACTGAGGAGCTTCAGAATTGTCTCATTAGTCTAGTGGTTCTAAGCGAGACTGCTACGGTAGAGGTCCTAGGTTCGATTCTCAGGTCGAGCAAACTGTTATCAGGTTTTTTCTATATAATTCTCAGTAGCAGTCGGAGGTATTTGTGCACGATAAAAGGTAATAGACTCGCCTTCTATTAAATAGAATCTAAAAATACCAGCACATTATGCCTAACCCTTCGGGGAATACATGCATAACATACCATAAGTTATGCAACAATTACAAACTATTATAAACTATACAATTCAAAGTAACCAACATCTATCTGTATTCGATACGCAACGCTAACGGTTCATATATTCATATAATATTATAGCATATTACACTAGCCAAATGTAGTGCGTTCCCCAATTTATGACAGCCACCATAAACCTATCAAAGGGCAGCTGATACGTGAAAGGACGGCACCGGCCAAAGACGATTTGGTGCAAGGCACAAGAGGCGAGCGGGCAAAGAAACGAGCAAAAAGATTTTAATGCTTGAATAAGGAGCTGGTTGCTCAAATACTTAATTCTTATTATATTTCGGGAAAAAAATAAATTTGTATAAGGCACTAGATTTTACCGGCAATGGAAGTTATTTTAGTGAAGGAAGAATTCATTTTGCGGGCAGGATTGGAACCTGCGTCTTCTGGTTAGCTACACCACCGCGAGTCTCACCCGCCATGTCGAAATTTGCCTCCACATTCTGAATTTACGTTTTAAAGGTGATATGGCGGGTCGAATTCTGCCCGCAAGTTAATAAATAATAAATAAATAAATATTCTGCGACATTTTACACAGCACCATCTAGTCCCAAACTAAGCACAGCTTGTACTATGGGTACTAGACAATGGATATAATACTTATATTTTTTTTTTGTAAATACATACTTATAATACATAAGAAACACCCAGACGAACACAAACACTTATATATTCATCACATAAATATTTGTGTCCTGTGGGAATCGAACCCACGACCTCGTAGGCAGCAGTCCGGTACTCGAAACACTTAACCATAGAGGTCGTCGAAAATTTTCAAGTTAAAGTTGAATTTAACTTAATAATCTTAACATGGAAAATGCAATAAAATCACAAAAAGACGGTAATGGAAGGTTATTGCTTGTATTCCTAAACACAATTACAGATATTTCAAGAAAAACTTTCGAATACAACATTATTTTCGCCAATTGTTTAATAACCCATCGCAATCAATGGAGCAACGGACAAGAAAGAAGAGTGGGGCCTTTACCTTGCAGTGGGATGCTACAGGATTATAATATTTTTTTTTTTTTTGAATTCTGTAACTTACTGTCAAAGTGTTTTGTAAGATAATTCCAGAGACATTTTACATTTTCTCCATCAGAAAAGGCAAAATATTGCTGCCAGCTACTAATAATCATGCACGAATTATAACAACAGCACTCGTTATTTTAAAACATCCTGAGAACTATTCAAAAAGCTATTCCATCTCTGTCTTCTGTAGCAGTCCCGAGGTATATTCACGAGAAAACTTTATCGTGGTGTCTCGTGTTTGCATGTCCCTAATATCTTTTAACACTTAGGCCGGTCACACAGGGTCGACACAGCGTAAGATTAGTGGCACGTGCGTCTCTCATTCGCTAGCCATGATTAATCGCTCGCCGGCCTGTTTTGACACACCGTGATGTATCATTCGAGAACGGTTTCTTGTCGATACTCCTTGCAATCAATTAACTTGGGGAAACATTGGCTACTTTGTTTGAAGTCGAGAACACAAGCTTGATGTTTATTTATGTGATTCTCTTGACCGCAAAAGTTGTTTTCGATTGTACGATTGAGTTGTAGGGTCAGAAGTAAATCTAGGAAGACGGTCTTTAAAAAATTACAATCAGCATAAAGCATTGACCAATGACAACAGATGCCTTACCTGAGTAGCCTAGGTAAAAGTTACAACATGAGTTAAAAATAAATTAAATTGAATTTTCATGGAAACAAGACTAACTAAACTTTTTTTTGTTAGAAATTATAATTTACCTCACAAAAGAATTTAAGAAAAATTTTAATGCACCAGCCAGCGCTAGCACTCCCTTTTTCGATTATAGTTTTGGCACATAATAGCAAAACGCCATGGCAAGAAGCTATCAAGATCCGTGTATCTAAGTGGAACGCATGAACTGTATGATTTATGTTCTCCTGGTAGTGGGGCGACGGGACGCCATGCGTCATGCGATGTGAATGTACTATCCGTAACAACTGACACGTTAAATCTTCACCGATTCTAGAGGTTGTGTGGTTTTATGTAGTCCTAGTACCTACGTAGTTCAGGGTAACAGTAGTATTTTTTTATCTATACACAAAAGACTCCAGCGGCCTTATTCCTCCAAAACATGGACTAATAATTGTACCGGCTTTAGTACTATGATTAAACTATGAACTAAATAAAACGCTATTACAAAACGCAGTTTATCTCCAAAGCTAGGATTATCTATGGTACCAAAGTTAAACCACAGAGACCCCTAGTTTATCTTTGGACTAACCTTGAAACTACTTTATTTTAGCCAGAATCTTCAGGTCATTGTCCAATGTCAGCAATATGTTAGACGTCTTTTGACAAATACTTTAAATAATATAATAAAAAATGTTTATTTTATTTATTTATTTATTTTATTTTTATCATTACACACCGTACCACACACAGTCTCCCTAACCACATAATAATTTAAATACTGAATTAAAGAGAGAGAAGTATGCACAATTAACATGACCATTTAGTTAGTAATAAAGGACTCAACATAAACATTTTTGTCGTCATGGATATCGCGCGACTTTTAATTCCGTTTCACTCAGAGTTGTAGAAAAATATAACAACTTGATTTTATAGTCGCGTCAAAAGTATAAGCTATGCTTGCTCAATAGATTACAATATACAGAAAGAACTATTTATGATATATTTTTGTATTGATAAATAATTATTAAAGCATTTCAAGTGTTACTATAATATAAATGTCTAGAGAAACAGAACGTCACTTGGAATGAAGTCAGTAAGAACGAATGAAAGACTGTAATTTATTGCTTATCATCTGTGGATTTTATTTGAACCATGGAAGAACTGCGGTTTAGAGAGTTTAGGCGGGAAAATGAGAAGTGCACATTGTCGATTTTATATTATTTTTCAAAACTTGAATTTCTGCGAAGTTTAATGTGTAATTATGGTGGATAATTAACCATTAAGTGTTCGTGAACGTGTGAGAGTGTAGGCAAATGATATAAAATTGAAAATCGTGACTTTTTGGGTTCACTCCTGAACTCCATCGAAGCCTCAATAAAGTTTCTACCGTTTTGTTGGGGCAGCTGAACAACATTATACTTGACACTGGCGAACACAAAAAGTGTGGTGCCATAAAATCCCATGATGGGAAATATTACTACATAATTGATTACTCTAATACTTGACACTGGCAAATACACAGAAAGTGTGGCGCCATAATAAAAAAAAAAAAAAAAACTGCGGTTTAACTGAACCTCGGATAGTCTTGGATTTGTAATAAGCACACTTATTGTACCGCGTTTTATCTTTAGTACTGTAACAAACCAAGATCTATTAGCCCTGTTTTAAAACTAGATTTAAGCAATGTTTTGTAATAATACGGCAGGAGTCTTCCTAAATCTTCTTTCTTCTTTCTCTACTATTATAAAATTTTAAAAAAGCTGTGTCTGTATATTGAAGACTAGCTTCCACCCGCGACTTCGTCCGCGTGGAATAGTTACTTAGTCTTAGCGTGATGATATATAGCCTTCCTCAATAAATGGACTATCTAACACTGAAAGAATTTTTCAAATCGGACCAGTAGTTCCTGAGATTAGCGCGTTCAAGCAAACAAACAAACAGTTTGTTTGTTTGCTTAAATTTGTTTTTGCATTTGTTTGATAGTTCAGCTTTATATATTAGTATAGATATTTAAAAAAAAACAAGTGGGTTAGGGTAAGCGTCTCCGAACCCAAAAATGTGAATTTTTTAATTCTTGTCTGTTTGTTAGGGGTTGGCGCAAAAACTGCTGAATAGATTTTAATTTTGCTATCACTGTTAAAAAGTATGTGCTCGCAACTTTTTTAAGTTGGAGCACATACTTTTTATATTCATAACTGGTGGGTATACTTCTTATCTCAAATAATTATTTGCGTTAAAAAGTATACCTATTTTTTATGGGATAGTGGGGCAAACGAGCAAACGGATCACCTGATGGTAAGCGATAACCGCCGCCCATGGACACCCGCAACACCAGAGGAGTCGCAAGTGCGTTGCCCGCCTTTAAAAGGATTTGGGCCTCCGGTAACCTCAACTCACTCGGCGAAACACAACGCAAGCGTTGTTTCACGCCGGTTTTCTGTGAGGCCGTGGTATCACTCCGGTCGAGCCGGCCCATTCGTGCCGAAGCATGGCTTTCCCACGTAAATACCTACCAGTTATGAAGGTCAAGGTCAAGAAAGGTCAAGCTGTATCTCCGCTTCCGTTTAATTAAACGGATGCGGAGATACAGCTTGTCCTTTCTAATGTTTAGAAACCCATACAAAGAAGAGATTATCACTGTTGGGTTTTGAGCTTCAAGTGAGCGAAGCCGCGGGCAGAAGCTAGTCTTATATAAAATTAAAATCACGAATCAGCCTGAGTACTTTAGATTAGATTACAAAAGAAAGAAATTTTAACCCTGTCGCAGGAGTTATGTCAACAAGTGGTAACTCAAATATATAACTCGAGAACTTGATACCTAAATGTAGCTGTCAAAGGAATTTTATTTAACGACTCATTTTTCTTACGTATCTTCTTACTTTCTATTTTTTTATTACTGTCATAAAGGTAGAAATATAGCGGAAACTCTTTATCTAATCATTCACATATGCCCGTTATATATTATTGACTAGCGACCCGCCCGCGGTTTCACCCACGCTGCCCCGTTCCTAAGTGTCATAGGGTTATGTTAAATAGCTTAAAACCTTCCTCTTAAATTACTCTATCTATTAAAAAAAACCGCATCAAAATCCGTTGCGTAGTTTAAAAGATAGGGACAGACAGCGGGAAACGACTTTGTTTTATAATAAGTAGTGATTTGCGCTCAATTAATATTATTTCGGATAGGTACTTTAAAATCGCCGTGACAAAAATCTCATTTAATAACTTGTTCACATACATAACTCGGAAATTACAACAAAGCGAAATATTTTAATCAGCAACGGGTACGCCATAAAGCTCTCGCAATTATAGCATCTACATACAAGTTGGTTTGTACAACAATGCAATTTGGTGCAAGCTAATGTCCAAATGTTGGACGTCCAAGTTCGGAAGTGCTGTGAAATTAATTTGCTAAACATATTCGTACGCGAGGCGAATCGGATGTCGCTCGTTCTCTAGTTAGACCACCTATGAGTTTTGTATGTTAGTTTAGGAATTGTGACGGTAGGGGGCGTAGTTAAAATTGGATTGAAGTAATTCATAGATTTGAACTGTCTTTGATATAAGAGTCACTAGAAGAGGTAGGACTTTGTTGATGAATAAATATAAATATGCTACTTGTAACGATTATTATAGATAGTTATTTTTAGGGTTCCATACCTCAAAAGGTCCTAGGTTTCCTTTTGAGGTATGGAACCCTACCGTAAGGTTTCCGTTTGGAAACCTTATAGGATCACTTTGTTGTCTGTCTGTTAAGACCCAAGGGAATCACAACCAACTGGGCACTTCCCGTGAATTTAGAATCTTGAAATTTGGTACGAAACAACGTCAAGCAAAGATAGGAAAAATTGCGAAAAGCAGACATTTTTAGTTACATCATATACTTAATAAAATTATATTTAAGTACGGAACTCGCACTAGGCCGATTTTTTAAATATATTTTTTGGTCAATTAGGTCTGTATTTATGACCAATAAGTGCAATTATATCATATCATCTACAAATACGTCTGATTCTTCATACATTTTCCTCAGTAGTGGTTCAGTAAAGAAAAATAAACCAGGGTTACCTACTTAAGTTTCCGTTTCTAAAACATTCATAACGAACATTGAACAAAGTTCCATTTAAATACAGTCTTTTATTAATGGAATGTAATAATTTATCTAACTTTATATAATTATACTTAAATCTTTAAATTACTTACTTATTATAAAGGACGATGTCAGGTAACCAGATATGTTCCGACGGTACATACAACTCCCTTACTCCACCATATTCCAAAGGATCCCACTTGAACTTGTGGTCTTCCCATTCCTAAGGAAAATGAATCATATAAGTTGACTCTATACTCGTATATTCGGCATCTTCAAGGTCTACCCAGGAGTATCTAATTCAACCTTGTACTTATGGACGTAGAAGGTTGAATTAGATAAAGCTCCTGATTTGGAGTATTGGGATGGCTCAATACTCTAAGTCAGATGATTTTTCTATATAAAATAACTAGATGTTTCCCGCGGCGTCTAGTAGTATCTAGTAGTATCTTAAAGAATTCTTTGAGAATAGTCTTTTTCTCTAGGTCGAATTTATCTCAAGACAAAAAATCAATCAAATTGGTTGAGTGGTTTACACGTGAAAATGTCACAAACAGACATTACTTTCTTTATGATGTTACTAGGGATAATAATAATAAAAATATATTTACGTGTTCCAGCCAGACGTTAGTTGTTAGGATCTGGTCTTTGAGGTTCTGAAACAAATGAAAAATAATTTTACTTCTATAGTACGCAAAAGTTATTGGTAGTATTTTATTTACAGTTAATCAAATTTATTTAAATATCTTTTTGTATTTTTTTAGCATTTTCCCTGCTAAGATTATAAAGTTATTTTAGTGAAGGAAAAATGGTGCGAAGCCGGGGCGGGCCGCTAATCTCTTCTCTACTAATATATAAAGCTGAAGAGTTTGGTTGCTTGAACGCGCTAATCTCAGGAACTACTGGTCCGATTTGAAAAATTATTTTAGTGTTAGATAGCCCATTTATTGAGGAAGGCTATAGGCTATATATCATCACGCTACGCGGACGAAGTTGCGGGCAGAAGCTAGTTAATAATATAATGCAAGCCTGCATCAAACATCCAATAGAACACTAAATCAAGTTTATAAATAGAATTTTTGATCCTTTGTCTAAGTTATGTAAATCGATTGTCGTAGGTTGGCTTGCCGCCAACGGCCAGCCCATCAAACTGAATAGCTCATGGTGCAACACTGGAATACCAACTTTGCATCGTTTACCATCTGATTCATGGTTGTGATACCGGCCATTTTGTTGGGGTTAGTTTTAGAGGTGCTTTTGCAGTTTTGCACTAACTGAAGCCTTTCTGGTCCAGTTTTTAACTGCTTCGTTAGTCTAGTGGTCCCAAGTGCGACTGCTACGCTAGAGGTCCTGGGTTCGATTCCCAGGTGATGGTATGTTATGTTATTTTTGGCCTAATCTTATAAATACAATTGAAAAAGTGACCCACAAATAGCCTATATTTTTTATAATCAGATCTGGAATTAACAATTTCATTAATTGTATTATAAAAAGTGACAGAAAAAGGGATCTTGCTCGGCAGTTTTAAGAAAAGGACCTCAATAAGGTATATTTTGATTCATTTAAGTTGTGTCTTGTAGTAATGTAAGCTGAAAATATTTACTGATATCAATTTACGTGAGTGACGGAAAAGTAATCTCGGTAGCTTGCTTTGCTTAATCTAAGATTTCAGTGTATCAAATAGGGGGATACAGGTTCGAATCCTATCTGCATTCGAAGCAGACTGCCACGCTTCTGCCTAACCAATCAAACTAAGGGAAATACAGCCGTAATGCTATGTATATTTATATAAGAGTTAAAATTCTGTAAATTCAACAGATAATTTTCTCATTGGGAGAGTATTGGTGATAATTTTTCACTTCGTACCTTATCCCCGAGATTAAACCAATCTCAAGTAGTACGTCCTTACCGTACCTTTCATTAGTACTGCTCATCCCCTTGTTACTATATTATTCTCTTCCTTTTCTCTTCGGATAAGGCAATAGAAACTTCGTACCTACAATTGTAATTGTGAGAGCTACACTTCAAAAAAAGAAAATAGTTTTTATTTCCGTCAATATGACGCACAATACATCCAAATATAAGCTTATAAACTAACTGAACTACTCTTATCTTCTAATTTTAAATGTTGCATAAAAATGGCAGCTGAAACAATCATTTAACAGAAGCTCATATAAATTTAAACTTAATCTATGACCAGAGCTTAAAGGGTTCCAACATTATTCCATACCAACACTTCAGCTAAGTTTAATCATTCACCAACAAATATGTTCACTTATCGAGATATCAATCTATTTTGCAAGTCTTCAAAATTATTCAACTAAAACATGTTACTCGTATAATATATTCCTTTAATAGGAAAGGAAATTCGCACTTCTCCCAAAATCCCTAGGAGCAAATTTAGCTAATATTTCAAGATCTAAATCTTTGCGTAACGCCCTAAAGCTGTGTTCACATATCCTGCTTTAGGTAATCGTTATGGATGTTATTCGACTAAGGGTCCCGCTATTAGGCTTAAGGAGTGAAGGAAAGTAAGATTTGTATTTAGCCAGGTATTTCAAAGGATATTTTTTATTTTTCAAAGGATAGAATACGATCTGTCAGTTTAAAAAATATGGAAGGATCTACACCTTCATGTTTTTAAACTATTTTATTCAGTAACCTAAGTGTGAAGAACTGTAGAATTCGTATCGTAAACGTATTTAGTTTTTTCTGCTACAAATCTCATACATACATATTTTCACGCCTCCTATTGGGGGGTAGGCAGAGACTACTTATAGATTTCCACTTGCTTCGATCCCGGCACACAACTTTCGCTTCATCTACGTTCATTAACTTCCTTCTAATATCATTCCTTATGAAAAAACAGTAGAATAATCACATACATTTAACAAAATAAGAAGAAGAAAAATAAGCTGACTTGAGTCAGAAGGGATGACAGTCATAGTACATATGGGAACAAGCCTATTGCCGTTAACGGGGAACAGAAATTAGGATCTACTAAGTATATTATAGAGAAACCCAAAAGCACATTGTTTGTGGTTGCAAGTGCAACTGTAGAACGTAAGATCCTGTTCTCTGGCTCGTCGCCATATGTACTATGACATTCACCCCTTCTGGGTAGGGGTGAAAATCAGCTTATTCTCCTTCTTCTTACTTTGTCAAATGAATGTGAATGTTAAGACCGTAAGACTAGAAATCTTAACCTAAACCAGGGGCTCCCAAAGTGGGCGATAACGCCCCCTTGTGGGGGCTGCAGGCCTAAAGGGCGGTAAGAGACCCAGAAAAAAAATGGGGTCGTTGTGTAAAGTTATAGTGGATTTTAAGTAGGTGTAAAATGGCGCCGCTAAAAAATAATTTATCCTCAAAGTGGGCAGTAGACAAAATAAGTTTGGGAACCCCTGATCTAAGCCAACCAACAATAACTAAACTAAATGTACTTACCATCTTCTAACCAGGCAATATGATCCAGCGCCATTTGCTTATAAAATCGAAGGCACTCCTCTAGCTACGTAACCCAGCAAATTAGTCGATGAATATTCCACTGCATCACAAACTGAGGAGATGATACGCAGATCACGCGCAGAATCATGCATGAAGTGGACAAGGACGATTGCAAGTGTAGTTATCTCCTTGGTATAATTGCCGTGTGATACTTAACCTTAGCGTCTAAGTTTAAGGTTTATTATTGGCTAATGTTTAGCCATGAGGATCACTTCTAGATCGTACTATCAAGTTGCTAAGTATTTTTTGGGTTTTATAATACATTTCTATAATCTTTCATGCATATGACAACTGATTTTTTCATCACAGCTTTATCATAGATTGTTAATACTCTGCTTTGATATGAAAAGCTAAAAATGTGGCTTCATCTTTTGAAGAACATTTGGCTGCTGGCTTCTCAAATCCCTCGGGAAATAAAGGAGCTTGGAGCTGTACCGATTTATTTCTCAAATGCTTAAATCGTACGAAATGCAATAATGTTCCAATGGCATTAGATGTGTGTTTCCAAAAAGAAGGATGTTATTTTTTTTATTTCCGAATCTTTTTTTGGCATGGGGGGCAAACGAGCTAATTTTCGACGTGACGCCGGTTTTTTGTGTGGCCGTGGTATCACTCCGGTTGAGGTAGGGTAAAAAAGAAGTAGTTTCTATGCTCGTCTGTAACTGTAGTCGCCACTGTTTCCTGGGATGCGAGTGGAAACGCTTGAAACAGCTAATCCTACTGAAAAAAAGCTGTGTCTGTACATTGAAGATATTTAAAAAAACAAGCGGGTTCGGGTATGTAAACGTCTCCGAATCCCAAAATGTGATTTTAAAAATTATTTTCTGTTTTTCAATTTGTTACGGGTTGGAGCAAAAACTACTGAATAGATTTTAAAGTTATCACTGTTAAAAAGCATATGCTCCAACTGATGAACTGAAACGGATCCTGAGATCTACAGTTCTCCTAACCTCTCTAATGTATAGAGGCCCATACAAAGAATAGATCATCGCTGTTGGTTTTTATTAAATTACTTTTGGGATCCATTTCTATTCCTAATATAGCTTCAGGTGAGCTAAGCCGCGGGCAAAAGCTATATATGTATAATGTAAATGCGAAAGTTTGTGAGGGTGGATGGATGTTTGTTACTCTTTCACGCCAGAACTGCAGAACGGATCTGGATAAAAATTGGCAAAGGGATAGACTATAGTCTGGAACAACACATTGGCTACTTTTTATATAGGTTGAACAGAACACACTCTGTAGTCCACGAAGACGAAGTCGCGAGCGGAAGCTAGTAAATAAGAAACTATTCGCGTTTAAAAAAATATACACAAATAAATGTATTATAAACCTCCTCTTTTTGAAGTGATTTATTTTACGCTAGAATAATGAACAATTAATCGATAAAATATCAGAATCGAACTATAATGATAATGTGGTAAAAAAACCTCTCTTCCCGACGCTAATGAGCTAAGTCTTCAAGCTAAGCACTCTGGCAGCCAGCCAGAGGACTCCGTTGAAGAAAATCTTAGTACCCAGTACTTACCTACTTACTGAGATATTTTTAGAAGCCTGAAACCTAGATTATTTTTATTTCTACTCCAATATATAGTGATACATAAGACAGGCAGAAGCCGAAAACCTAAATTATTTTTATTTCTACTCCAATATATAGTGATCAGGCAAAAAATATTTTTAATATATTAGCTTCCCGACAGACGTTGTCCTGTTTTAATAGGTATTATGATTACGATTAGCCTATTGTGTCCCACTGCTGGGCAAAGGCCTCCCCCTCACGTCTCCATCTAACACGATCTTGTGCTATTTGGACCCAAATCGGTGGACAAAATAATAGGTAGGTATAATTAATAAAAAAAAACAAAACATTTTCTTAAATCTTCTAATGTTCCGCGCAAATTTCTTACATTTTTCTTTCATAAGAACCTTCTCCTTACAAAAACAAACAACGAAAAAAGAATTAGCGAAATTGGTCCAGCCGTTCACGCGTGATGCTGTGACCAAGGGAAATAGGGATTCCTTTTTTTATATTATACAAAATAGTACCAAGTTATTTTTCATTTTATCTGGCATTAACATGCATGTTAAAAATATACATGTGGGATCGTAGTGAATAAAATATCCGTAAACTGATCAAAAAACTATTTATTTTACACGACACGTCTTTTTTACAAATACTTTGCTCTTTCGTCTTACGCCATCTTCAATACCTTCCTATCCTCTTCCGTTTATTCCTTTCTCTCTCTTACCTATCATTCTGTCTCACTCTCACAGTGTTGTCACTACATAAATCATACATTCCCACATACATACCATCGGAGTTTTTCCCATTGGGTAAGGCAGAAACAACAGGTTGCTATGGTTAGTTAAAGTTGTTCCGGATCTGGGAGTTTGTGTAAAGGCACCTACGATACAGGAGAAATCATAGTGTGGGGCAACGTTTTTATTTAAAAAAAAAAATCGTTATACTGTGAACGCCCCGCAACTCTCGAGGTGATTTGTGTGTAACTAGGTATTTTACAACGCGCCATCCAGACATCACTTAACATTTTACTGACGTCATTTCTGTAAAACGTGTCTCGCTTACACAAAATTGAACACGACTTTTGTATTGTCAGCAATTTCGTCTGTTTTGTATTGCCACGAAGAAAATACGATAGCTGTGACGTCAGTGAGCTCAAGTTGTCGGTGAGGTTATTATAGTAGCGGTTTTATTGTGTAGTATCAAGTATATGTTCACCTTTTTTGGGGTCGGTTGGGTCAAATATATTTTATTTTTGCACGAATGGCTCTGGTGTTTATATATGTAGTTATGGCACGGCTCTAGATAAAGTAGCTCTTAGCATAAAACAAAATACAAGATGTCATTTTTTTCTTCAAATCTCATCTCTGGTCAGCAAAGATTTCTCTATCTCCTTCCATAGATCTCGGTAACTTGAACTTTTTTTAAATCGGATTCAATTAAAAAACCTAATTTTGGCTAGGCCGCGCCTGACATATTCTTGATAAGTAAAATTTTACGACTTCCAGAAAAAAATAAACAGACGGTAATGTAATAACGAAAAGGGATGCACCGAGCATAAAATACTACTACCGCACACTGTTCCACTACTTTAAAAGCCCACAACATTCCCAACAGCGCTTATCCACGTAATTCCACCTAGTATGCAACATTCTCACACGTACCTACTAAATTTTCACGAAAACAAAAAATACTCCGAACGAGGATATCATACCAATTTCAGAAACATTTCAGACACGCAAACTCCAGCTGAATAGCTGAGTCATAAAAAAGACATAAAACCGGCCACGAGCCGAGAACTGCCGAGAATTGTCGAGAACAGTCGAGAGTCGTATAGAGCGATCGAGAACTGCTTACGTGGCCAACTGCATAGCAATTAAGAGTCCACCGCGCAGCCTGTAAACGTCAATTTTATTTCAATTAAGGACCTTTACAGCTGCAGTCGTTAGCGACTTAGGTTTATGTGCAAATAAAAATTTATCTGTACCAGCTCGCGTTGTTTGTTTCCGGCTGGAGAAAAATACTGGTAGGTCTAACAATGCATTTGGTGCATGATTAACGTGCGGGACTAATATGTGTATGCCTTACAGTACTCGGTCTAGGCTAGGTAGTAAGTACAGTTGAGCTAGGTTAAAATTAGATTAAAATTAGAAACATTGCTAAGGATTTCTAATATGAATTGACTGCAGAGGAATTGGATAATCTTTTCGCTAATGTGTGATTGGAAAATATATAATGTAATATTCTTAATTTCTATTCTACAAACATCAATGATTAATCATTATCATCATCGTCATATCATCATCATCAAAGGAGGTCCAGTGCTGAGCAAAAGTCTCCTCCGTGGAATGCGATGGCGCCAGCATCCAACTTCTCTCAGCGACGACGCCGATGAATTATTCTACGAGCTATGTATGTGCCCCACGCGACCATTTCGATGGTTCTTACAACGGAACTAATTGCAAACTAAACACGACTAAACAAAAAAAGTGTATCATAAATCTTAATTGGATTGCCAAAACGATTCCCAACTCCAAATTGTTTGCACAAGGTTGACATGCGACGTATTTCCTCCACTAAAAATATGCAGAACATGCTAGAGAAGCTCTTTGTACCCATATTTAACATTCCACGAGCGAACTAACAGTTAAGGCAGCGCTAGGAATTCGTCCGCTTGGTAACTTTCTACGTAGTTTAAATGATAATAGTTTGGTCCTACCTTTTATCTTGTTATACCTTCATTCAGCGGGATACATTGTTAATGAGACGTTCAAATATTTTCTTGATTGTTTGAACTTAGTAGATTTTTGTTGAGGGTTTCGCAAAACACCTCCAAGTTAAAATCTTCAAGCACAATTTGGCCTAATTGCCTTTAGCATAAATGTGCGCTAAGCTTGAGACTAATAGCTACCCTCTAGGATAGGCTTCCGGTCTGACCAGCTAATGAACCATAATACCTTGTTCCCTGAAGTCAGAGTCAAATGTTTCTTACATTTACATACTGTTGGATCTAGTTTTTGGTGACATTGTTTTTCTAGGTGGACAACACTAATTTTTGTTAAAAGAAATAAAATAGATTGTTTTGATATGGTTGGTAAAAAATAAAACATGATATAAATGTAATGGAATGTAATGTAAACGTATATGTGTAATGTATACATTAGTACGCCTCTTCCAAATCCAGTAGAATTCCAAGGCTTTGACAAGACTTTGTTAAATCCACAAATCCATCCAAGTTAATTGAAGCCACGATTGGTGTATAGGCTGTGCGATCGGCTTCTACGCTACGTGCTGTCGGTTTGATCCCTGCATGGATGAAATATTGGTATGACTTACCTATGTGTTTTAAACACACCCACTATACAGGTGAAAATCCTAGTGTAGGGCAATGCCTAAAACAGCTTGTAAAAGAGAAGAAATCTGTCACTTAACTCCATTTTCTTTAATCTCGACCAGTTTGAACTGGTTAAATCCCAAGCAAACAAGATTCTTAAATACGCCTGTTTGCATGGTTAATCCCTTTTCAAATATTTAAGTAGGCCCATGAGGGTCATCCGTAACAGAAGCACCTGTAGGACCGGGTTGCTATGGTTACTCACCATAGATGAACTGTCTACTTTTGAAATTAGAAGTTATTGATTGTTGAATTTGAAATATAATGAGATATGTGTAAGTAGGTCAGATAATACAATTAATTAATTCCCCTTTTTACCATCACGCCTATATTCTCCGAAGGGTTAGGCAGAGGCGTACTAATGTACACCCACAGTTCGCCGTTATATGTTTAGGTCCCACGTAATATTTGTATGATCTACAAGGAGTTGTTCCGAGTCTGGGCGTTTGTGTATGTGAGAATTTGTGTTTGTTGACATGATTGGCGCATTGGCTGAGCGATCGGCTTCTACTCTACGTGCTGTGGGTTTGATCCCTGCATGGATCAAATATTGGTATGATTTATGTGTTTTAAACACACCCACGATTCAGGAGAAAATCATAAAAAAATATTAATGTAGAAGTATACATCTACATCAATTTGGGTATGTGAGCGTCACACGAAACTCTTGCGCATAAGTGCTTCATATTCTTCATAGAGTTACATTTTATGTTACTAAAATATTGTTTAAGGTTTTTTTTGTAAATTTACATCTATGGCAACCGTGACAAAAATTACCATTTACTCTGAGATGAGACCCGTGTCCAGCAGTGGGACATTATAATGGGTTGATTATTTCATGTTATTACAAAAGAAAGTGAAAAGTATTTTATTTCTTTATAACCCCAGTTCCACAAAGCACTTATATCGTTGAAGTAGTGGTAGTTACAAGCGCAAATAGTAATTATAATTCGTCTAAGCCCCGCCCTTCGACCAATGAGATTTCTGTTATCTAACGCTTCAATTTACAATACAGCTCATTGGTCAGGTGACGTTGCTTATAGTTTTTGCAGACATGAGTGAGACAGGATTGCGTTCAGACTCAAGTTATATCAAACTAGCGGACCGCCCCGGCTTCGCACGGGTGGAGAAATCCCTATCTTTTTTTAAAATATTCTATAGCCTATGTTAGTTTGGAATAATGTAGCATTCAAATGGTGAAAGAACATTTTGAAATCGGCCCAGTAGTTTTTGAGTTTATTCGTTACTGCTGACCATTCACTGGGTTCGATTCCCACAGGACACAAAAAATGATGTGATGAATATAAGTGTTTGTGTTCGTCTAGGTGTTTCTTATGTATTATAAGTATGTATTTACACAAAAAAGTATATAAGTATTATATCCATTGCCTAGTACCAGTACAAGCTCTGCTTAGTTTGGGACTAGATGGTGCTGTGTAAAACTCGTAGGATAGGTATTTATATTTATTTATTTAATTTTATCTATGACAATTGTTAGTGGTAGAAGCCCAAAAAATAGCCTGAAAACCAGTCTATCCTAGAGTGTGCTTTCCTTTATGTAACCGATTCACTCGTAATTTAAAGACACCCAGATTATATTTTATCTATCGGAGAAGACCCACACATTAAGCGCATTCCACATTTCAGCGTATGCATGATAAATGTGGACTTAAAGCGTTTTGCTGAAATGAAATGATGATGAAATGATATTTATTTCTGTAACACTTTTACAAGTCAATGGTTTGTTTTTTTTATAGCTAGTTGGCTTCGGCATTTCCTAACTGACGACCTCTGAGAAGAAACACCGAAACAAACTCAGAGAATCATGGTCTCTTTTAAAGTCCAGACATAAAATAATGCAAATAATGTGAGTGGGACAATGCAGGGCAATGTCTGAAATGGCCTTTTGAGGAAAGAACCATAGCAGCTTTGAGTAGACCAGTCCTAACTGACGGCAAGCATGCATCAGTCATGTAGCTCAACCATAATTAAGGGAGCTCAACGACCCGTCACACGATAATACCAGATCAGTAGGACATTCGTGTAGGTCGTATAAAATTCCCAAAGCCTCCAGACTATAAAAACTGGTATAATAAAATTAAACCTACATGGTACTCACATTTACAAAAGAAAAATGACTAGAATAGACTTAAATGTCAAAATAAATGTCAGTATAAATTGTAATGTCACAACAAAATATTAATAAAATTCTTATATGTCAAAATTCAATTCACTAATAAAAAGAGAATCTTTATAATCAAAATAATGTCAGTACAAAATAATGTCAATAATCAAAATAATGTCATTATATCACAGTGTCTGACTAGCATAGTAATAGCCCGGTTCATCAGAGCAGCTCAATCCCAAGCATTTTTATCGTTCAAATAGTCTATCACTTTATAAAAACCTTTTTTGCATAGTCTATTTGATTTAAATTTGTTGATGCATAAATTTCTTTGACTATCTATCCCTGGACAAGTGACGCGCTTAATTCTATGAACAAAAAAGTCTGTCACTTTTGGTGCGGGGGGAGGAAACACTACATAGACATTGCTGCACACATACTCAAAATCATTTTGTATCGCCACGAACTCACACATATTAAATTCTTCACCACTAACACAATTTACGCACACATAGAGGTCAAATACGTCAACATACAAGAATTGACGACAATACGAACGAATAATACAATAAAAATAATTAGGATGCTACTATGTCGATATTTTATATCGATAGATTATTTTAGGAAGAATGGAGAAAAACGTAACAACATTACAAATTATTTTTATATGTAATTATTTATTTGCAAAATTAAAATCATCCATACACACCTTTTTAATATCTTGCGTCATAATTATTTTCAATGCAATGCTCTCATTGCATGCTAATGAAATACAAAACAAAGGAACTGTTTAGGTATAGATAAATAGGTGTAACATACTATGTAATTGGAAAATAAACGCACGGGTGAGAGAAATCGCAAACTTTTCGAAATACATATTCTATAGCCTATGTTAATCTTTAATAATGTAGCATTCAAATGGTGAAAGAATTTTCGAAATCGGCCTAGTAGTTTTTGAGTTTATTTGTTACATACATTGATACATACAAATCTTTCCTCTTTATAATATTAGTATAGATAGAGCGGATATTGGGGACGTTATGTTACAAATACTTTGATACCAATTAGTTAGATTCTTTCATTTTGATTTTTTCTTTTCTTTGCCAGGCTGATATATTAGGAATAACACTAGACAGAGCATTTTGTTTCCCACGAGATATAAGTAGGAGTAAATACGATTTTGTTCATTATGTCGCGCGTTAATATGAACAGAAGCGCTACGCTAGAGGTCCTGGGTTCGATTCCCAGGTCGAGCAATGTGTTATTGGAGTTTTTCTATAAAATTAAGGTTTGATGCCCGATTAATGGCAATAGGCTGGCTCCCTAAGTACGCATCTGTCTAACCCTTCGGGGAATAAAGACGTGATGGTATGTCGTGTTCCGTACTCTCGTTATTTCTTTGAGCCGGATATCGAAAAAAAGAAAATAATGTGTTTGAAGAAACACCCCGTGAGGCATAGTGGAATTGAATTACTTCCACTTACAATTGGAGCTGCCCAACTGGGGAAACACCTACACTTTGCAGAAAATAGTAGCCAAATAACATAGCACTGTACTACTAGTATTCTATTATCTGTGACTGTGCTATGTTGTGTTCCTAACGGTGAGCAAGATCGCCAGAGCTCCGCGAGGAAACGTTATGTTGGCAGTGGGGGTACCGGTGTTGTGGGTTGTCTACCGAGTGTGAAAAGATTTTTACAGGTTCGGCAACGGGCGAGTGATACCCCAGGTGTTGCAAGCGTTTATATAATAGGGTACATTAACACTATATATATACACTTACCATCAGGCGGGACATGTGCTGGTTTTCCACCTAAGCGGCAAAAGAAATCCCTTCTCCCCCTTCTAACCAGTATCTTAGAAATCATTTTCAATGATTTTTGAAATACGATTTAAATATGTTAATTTATAACTTTAACTTTTGTCAACAAATTTATCCGCAACGGCTTAAGCTATTATTTATCAATCACACCTATATAATTTTAAATGAAGGTCTTTTGTAGATCTGAAAAAGTAACAAATAAAATATCTAATACTGGATATCAAAAATAATCAATAATCTTAGTTACGTCATTTCCAAAAATGTTATTTTATTAAAATATAGTGATATCATAAATTCATGATATTCATCTTTAGTGATCTTTAGCAATTATTATAATTTAGTCTTACATTGAACACGAAAATAATATCGATATCGATTCGAAATCGTAAACAAACACTATCACATCATTAATTAAAATGACAAAACAAAAGAGGGACATAGTCTCGCTACACTTTTTAAAATTCGAGTTTTATACATTATGTCATAATATATATAAGGCCTATAATTGCCAAAAAACGGTAATTCTGCATTAAGACCTATAATTGGAAATCATAAATGGTGGCATCCTATTGGATGATAAATATTTGAAATCAAAAAATGACATTTTGATGGATATTTCAAATTTAAATCTTACGTGTATTAGCAGAAGGCTGATATTGTTAGTAAAAAAAATTTGCTAGTCTCGTGGGGAGTGCGGATAGTCTCGTGGGGAGTGCGGGTAGTCTCGTGGGGAGTGCATGCTTGAACTAAACGATTATTTTATACTCGATTATTGAATCGGTAACGTCCTCGATCTTTATTAATAAATTGTATTATGTGATTTAAATAGAAATAAATGAACTTTAATACTTACATACAGAAAATAACTCCATCTTTATCTAAATAAGATATTAGATATTTTTTTGCATACATTAACTGCACGTATATCGGTATTTACACGGAGCATTTATGATGACCTTACTGAGCGGAAACGATTCTGTTAATGAAAAATCGATTTTGGAAACAGTTTTGATAAACGCGTTAGATTTTTTAATCCACTACCTTGACAGAGGGGAATGATCATGAGAGGCGGGTCCTTATAGATAGATAGTCAAAGATAAATTTTGAATGTGGCTTGGGATTTTGTTGTAGAAACGAATACTTTGACACTTAAATGAATTACTGATTTTTTGAAGCCTAGTCATTGGTAATATTAGCTTGTTCTTGTTTCTAGTATTGACATCATGAATATCGCAATTTCTAGAGTATTGTGTAATATTCTTTTTTATATAAATGAGGTTTTCATAGATATAATGAGATGCGACAATCATAATGTAAATTTCTCGGGACACGGGTTCTGGAATATCTACCATGCATTGATGTAAATTTTCCGTGCTCTCGGCCGTCCGATAGTATTGATATTGATATCATTGAGTTCAATAGCTGAGTGTTCCTAAAATTCTGAGTAAACAGTTCAGAGTTTTGATTGGTGCCCCTTTAACAGCAGGCTCGCTGGTTTTATTCCGGTTACGTCTACCGGAATTCAAATACCCATACATTAATATTTGAGAATATTTTACTAAATATTTGAGTAGGCCCCTGAGGGCAGTTCATATCACACCTGTGGAACCCTTCGGTTGCCATGGTAACCGGGAAAGGGTTGTTAAGGGTAATCGATACATCATAGAAATTTGTGCTATTATATCTTTAGGGTAGATTTTTATGGGATATGAACGCGATTTTTTATGCCACATTGTCCAAAGTAAAAAGTGTCGAAATTCTCTCAGTTTTTACACCTCCTTATCGTATTATCATATCATATAATTAATATCTTATCCTTATAGTACCGTAAGTATCGTATATCCTTTTAGTAGTAGTAATTATTGTTTTGCTGAGTAATCAGTAAAAGTAAGTAGCACCTAAATCAACAGCATTTTTATATTTGAAAAATTTTAAATAACAATTTAGGAGTTTAGATTTATTTAAGTTGTATGCCCTGTTAATAACAATAGGCTCTATATTCTATGTACTATATTCTATGTACACATCATGACGCTTGTCTTTCCATTCCTTCCAAACGGCGGTAACCTAATACCTAGGGCGTCGGATTTGCGATCATGTCGTTACCGGTTCTAAACCTACCCATTGCACTACCGATGTGAACACACCCATAATACAAGCATTTAGCTTTACACGAGGGGTTAACAAGAATACTGGTAATGCGCGACCCAAATTGCTATATTTTTTTAGTTATAGCATCGAGTTGCCATTGAAAATTTTCCGAAAGAAAAATTATAAGGACGTTACCCGACCTAGGAATCAAACACAGTAGGTACCTCGCTATAAATAGCTCTGCTTTCGATCAATACACTAATGAGAGGTTATATTTATAACAAGTATAAGTATATAAAAGTATCTACAAAAAAGGCAAAATAGTACGCAAACCAGTTTACCTCAACTAGAAATGTTTTCTGAAAAATAATATCTAAACTTTACGAAATAAAATCCAATGAATCATCTTCTACAGTAACATTTTATTTATGGAGCGATGAAATTTAATACGTCTACTTTTTCCAAAAAAGAAAGATACTTGTTTATTTTCTTTCTTTCACCACCTTTTACTTTGAACATTTCAATTAAATTTGTTTTTCTATCTTTGAATGGATTCGCTTTTCTTTTATGTGTGTTTTATACAATTTTATATATCACAGAGATTCTGAGAGACAGTTCAGAATATATAAACTGCCTCATTAGCCAAATGGTACTGAGCGCGACTGCTACGCTAGAGGTCCTGGTTACGATTCCCAGGTCGAGCAGTGTTATTGGGTTTTTCTATGAAATTCCCAGTAGCAACTCGGAGTTAGGAATTTGTGCCCGGTTAATGGCAATAGGCTCGCCCCCTATTACATGGGACATAAACATACCGGTGAACTGTGGGTTGTACCTTAGTACACCTCTGCCTAACCCTTCGGGGAATACAGGCGTGATGGTATGTTATGTTATCTTTGTAAGTTAGTATAGTTAGTATATTAATGTATAGCTGATCTTTTAAAGACAATTTTCAAGGCAATGCTTTTTTTTTCATTGAATAAGCAGACAGATCACCTGATTGTTAAACGATTACCGCCGCCCATGGAAACCCGCAACACCAGACGAGTCATAAGTACGTTGATCGCCTTTTAAAAGGGTTTGGGCCTCCGGTATCCTCACTCACTTGGCGAAAAACAACGCAAGTGTTGTTTCACGTTGGTTTTCCGTGAGGCCGTGGTACTCCGGTCGAGCCGGCCAATTGGTGCCGAAGTATGGTTATTCATTGGCATCAGCATTTCTTTACTAACGACATCTGAGAAGAAACACAGAAACAGACTTAGAGAAGCATGCTCTCATGTATAGCAAATATGTGAGTTATAATGTAATTCTGAATCAGAGCCTTTTAAAGAAAAAGGCCGGTCCCAGATGACGGCACGCATGCATCAGTCATTGTGTAGTTTGACCATAATCTAGGGAACTCAAAAACCCATTATACGACGATACCACATCTGTGGAACATTTGTGTAAAGAGAGAAAGAACGAAACGTGTTTATTTTGTTCTCACATCTTGAGCGGTACAAAAGAACATGTTACAAATAAAATAAAAAAGGAAAAATACAAAATATAACAATTTTTTTATATACTGTTTTGTGAGAACAAAAAAGGACCATAGCTCAGCATATGCCACATCATAGCAATAAATGACGCAGCGCTGGTATTCTGCTAGGCCCTTGAGCGACTACACGGGTATCGGACAGCTAGGTATCCTTAGATACATACAATAAATATAATAAATATAAAAAAGTAGATACATAACAGAATTATGCTAAATGTAGTAGACCATATCATGGGAATAGGCTCGCCCCCTATTGCATGGCACCTAAACTTACCGGTGAATTATGGGATGAATACGCCTTTGTCTAATTTTATGGGGAAAGCAGACGTCATGATGGTGATATTACTCACATAATAGGTAACATACCAACGTACGTACAACTAGAATCATAACGTTTCATAAAAGCTTGCAAAAAGGTTATTTGAAATAAAAACATTTGAGCTTGAAAATTTACCATTACTAAAATAAATAGACACAGACTGTTTACGGTGTGCATCGATGTTTAGGTACAAAGTATTGAGGTATTAGAATACTGATATTAAAGATTAATAACAAGATATAACAGGACAAAAAATGTTTTGAAAACAAAAAATGTTTCGTCCCCAAGAACGGTCACGGTTTTTTTGCCTAAATAAAAAAAAAACATTAGGTCTTGATGAGATCTTTAATAGTTCTTTTTATATGAATAAACTATGATAGGTTTCAAGAATGGTTTTGTACTCACCAGATCAATCAGTTGTGACAATCTCAAGCCAAGTTTCACCAACACAGTGTTGTTATTTTTATCCACCGGTCGTATCAGTCTATTGTAGTTACTCAGAAGATCGTCGTAAAGTCTCTTAGCATCAGGATTACAGTAACAAACGCCGAAAATAAACAAAAAAATAGGAAGACATGTCCGGGACATCTCGCAATAACACTCAAAATTATTGTCACCATACACCACCGACGCCGACCAAAAAGGTTAGGTTTAAAAAGAGATTCGAATGCGGAATCCAGTTGTTCTAAATCCAAATTTGACACAAGTTACTTTATAGAATCGATTTAATTGTGGGTTAATAATTATTGAAGATAAAAGAAAAGCGATTTTTCCGTAAACATAATTTTGACAGCTCCACCCGAGACGCTGCAGCGATCGTAGCGCCCCTACTGGCGGGAAAACGACGTAAACATGGCGTCACTGCGCCGACTCCAAATAAAATTTTATCGGTGGTTAAAAATAATATTCGGTATTGCCGAAATGAGAGACTCTTCGACGTTTACTAATAAAATTATCTTCGTGATACCTGTTTGAAAGTTTGTACATATTACTCTGTTTTTATACCTTTCATCGTAACTGGAATTATATTTGTAGAGGTATTTATGAGCTCCACATATACTCCATTTTTATGTGACAATTTTTGAGGGAATTAATTTGGAATTTGATGTAATAGTTTTGAGAAATATTACGCCGATTGCGATTTTTTGTCGTGGTCTAGATTATTTACAAACTTGTTAACCCGGATCGATGCGTAGTACGCATGCGTGCTAGTCCATTCATGGCTTATAAAAGTTTAGTGCCGCGCTAGTAATAATAGATGGCGTTGCGACCAATTAAATTTCAAATGTTAGGGGAGGACTGCATGTTTAGATACGCGCCGGGTTGACGGAAGTAACGCTAGCTGTAATAAATGTAAGCTTTTCAGAGGGAAAGTACGTGGCGTTGAATGACTTAATAGAGCCCTTGACACGATTAAACCAACATGCCTAACCCAAATGAATTCATGCATGTGCCTGAAAATGGAATGAAATAAATTACATTTCTATGTTCACAATGAAAACTCAGCGAAAACTTTTTCCAAAAAATGGATTAAAATATGGTTTCTAGGTACATTCTAAGTGGAGAGCATTGGGGTTCATAATGATCAAATACTACCAGGGCGACATTATTAGACTAGAGATCTTGAAATAAACCGGTCGTCATCATAATCTGAAATTTAATTGTTCAGTCACGTGAGTAAGTTGAGTAGGTACCTATTACTTGGTGACCGAAATTGTGATAGCCAGTTTAAGTACATACTGGGTTTTGGGCATCAAAAAGGTTTGTCGGTAATTTGACCATAAAATGCGGGAGTTCCTAAACTTAAACGAAAAAGTTTTTACATTTTTCAATTGTAGAATTGTCGTTACGTTTTTGTCGCGACGGAATTGACTTGACAGTGACTTTATAGACTTGCGGGGTTTAGTGTGTTTTCGAATTTCGAGATTTTGTTTTGATTGTGTAGTAAAATATAGGATTTATTTTTATTTGTTGTGGCGAAGGGGCTTGAAGGGAATAGCATCGGCTCTTTTATTTGGTTTTCGACAGTTTATCCCAATAAATCTCGAAAAGATATGATTACCTATAAGTAACATTTATTGTACCTACTATGTTTTTTAACGGTTTTTATTTATACGATATGACACCCTAATGATCAAAGTCGTTGTAAAAACGTATTTTTTATGTCAATACCTCCATAGCAAAAATACCTAATTATGGAGCAAAAAATTTTTCTCAATTAAACTAAAATTAATACAATGTGCTTATGATATTCCATAATGTTTTGTTAAAGCCTTAAAATTTAGTTCTTGGCGGTATTATCAATTAATCTGATGGTCTCCGCGGGTAGTCAAAATTATAGCCATCTCCGTAGGTAGGTGCTGCATTGCGGAAGTTTGTAGGGATTTATGTCTATCACGAATATACTTCTATTTGTAAGCGAGGAGGCGGCACTTTTGACAGCTGTGATGTTTGAATTTCGAATACCTACTTAATATCATGTATTTCGGTTGAGTTCATGCGAATGTTTTTTTAAAGAATTGAGCTAGGCAACCTTTTTGAAGCACCTTTTTCGAACAATAGATACCTACAGATAGTTCAACTCAGTTGTGCGCGCGGCCCTATGTGTGCGTGGGTTTGTAAATATACAACTTTCATTCGTGTGGCAGTGACGCGGCAGTGGACGACGACTGCCGAGTGCCGCGTCACTGCCACACGAATGAAAGTTGTATATTTACAAGCCCACGCACACATAGGGCCGCGCGCACAACTGAGTTGAACTATCTGTACTAGTTTCTGACACTTCGACAATAATTACGCTAATATATCGTCGGGAATTAAATAATATACTTAATTAACTATTATTAGTTACATGATTCCGAAAAGTCAGAGTTGCATGCCTTTGATTTGATCTCACGACCTTTGACTTGGCAGTCCAATATTCATATCATTAGGCACTGCTGCTATTACGCACATTACAACGCGAGAAAATCTGTAGTAAGGAGTTTAATTTTAGTAGGGGTGCGAGCCACAATATCTATATACTAATATATAAAGCTGAAGAGTTTGTTTGTTTGCTTGAACGCGCTAATCTCAGGAACTACTGGTCCGATTTGAAAAATTATTTCAGTGTTAGATAGCCCATATACTGAGGAAGGCTATAGGCTATATATCATCAGGCTACGCGGACGACATCGCGGGCAGAAGCTAGTGCTAGTATAAATCGCTCCCACTTTTTTGGTCTTTCCATCTCTGTTCTACTATAATTATTGTAGAACAGAGCATTGAAGCGGTCTAGACAAAAGTTTATTTAGTAAATGTAGAGAAACGAACAGTAGTGTGTTGTTCACGAGCGTCCCAAAGGGCTCAGCACTGCAGACTTTGTTTGTTAATGAGCTGAATGCCGTCTTTAAATGCAGTGCAAAACACGTCACAAAGTCGAATATATTGCGGCAGTGTTCTACTCTTGGAGTGTGTTTCGGTTTTTTAAGCAGTAAGCTAAAAAGGACGCTCAATCGTTTTATGATTGACCATCTCTATACTATTATAAAATTTAAATAAATCTGTGTCTGTATATTGAAGATATAAAAAAAGAACAAGTAGGCTATATAAACGTCTCCGAACCCAAAAATGAGATTTTTTAAATTCTTGTCTGTTTGTCTGTTTGTTACGGGTTGGTGGTAGTTTTGTTATCACTGTTAGAAGTATGTGCTCCAACTTAAAAACTGGTATACTTTTTATCTCAAATAATTAAACGGAACCGTAGATATAGCTTGACCTCTCTAATGTATAGAGTCCCATACAAGGAAGAGATCATCACTGTTGGTTTATGAGCTTCAAGCGAGCGAAGCTGCGGGCAGAAGCTAGTAGATAATATAATTGCTTCAGAATTATAATACTAAAATATCATAGGCCACATTTAGCAATTCTTCTTAAGAATTTAATACTTAGAACCCGTGATAATTCTCGTAGTAATAATGGTTCATCAAAATCGCCAATTTAAGAAAAAGATAATTTTATACCGCTGCCAGTGATGTCATCAGTTATGAAAAAAAACGTTGACTTGTGTCTTTAAAACATTTATTTATAGAAATAAATATTAATAACTAAACTGCCTCACTAGCTAAGTGGTCCTGAGTGTGACTGCTACGCTAGAGGTCCTGGGTTCGATTCCCAGGTCGAGCAAAGTGTTATTGGGTTTTTCTATGAAATTCCCAGTAGCAGCTCGGAGTTAGGAATTTGTGCCTGGTTAATGGCAATAGGCTCGCCCCCTATTACATGGGACCTAAACATACCGGGGAACTGTGGGTGTACATTAGTACGCCTCTGCCTAACCCTTCGGGGAAAATAGGCGTGATGGTATGTTATGTTATTAATAACTAAACTGAGACTGTTCCTCATTGCGGTCAGTGTGTGAATGTGGATTCTTAACACAAGAAGAGCCGAGGCACGGAGGGGCCGTGCCTCGGCTCTTCGAGGCACGTAAAAGCCGTCTGTCCCGGTTGTCATACGAACATCTATGACAATTGTTATGGGTAGTCAGAAACCCAACAAGCTTAATAATCATTCCATCTTCCAAATTTCGGTACCTATTGCCAAGAATGAATTGCGTAGGTCTAATCGCAGTCGCTTCGTGTAAAATACTGATATTCAGCCGCATCTGTGAGGCCGCGGTATACTACTCCGGTCGAACCAGCCCATGAATCTCACACGTTAAAAAAATCTCAAGTTTACCGGTATGTTTAGGTTCTATGTGATAGGGGTCTGAGGGTGAGTCTATTGCTACTCACTTTATTAGACTCTAATCAGTTCCACTGTAAACCTGTTGTTTTGAACGCAATAAATAATATTTGAAGCCTTATCTTGCTTATACAATGCACTTTAAGTTAACATTGTTATTAAGGGTCCGGTAGATGATGAGTTACCCAGACAAACGGAATACCAAAATAAATGGTAATTTAAACAAAAACAAAAAACTCTAAATATAATCTAAAAATATTTCCGAAACACTATACCCAAAAAAGTGGAGTACTTAAAATGTGAGAACACGATCGTTGATAGTATCGTGTATCTAGCCAATGTCGGGACAAGATACCACCCGATACCCGCGCAGGGACCTGAATCAGTCTGAAATATTAAACCCTAGGTCAAGGAGACGGATCGTAATAAAAATATGCTTTATTTTCGTACTCTGATGCTTTTAGGAGATAAATTATATTTTTCTTTACCATTATCTTATTCGACGACCTCTGTGGTTTAGTGGTTCGAGTACCGGACTGCTAACCATGAGGTCGCGGGTTCGATTCCCACAGGACATAAACATTTATGTGATGAATATGAGTGTTTGTGTTCGTCTGGGTGTTTCTTATGTATTATAAGTATGTATTTACAAAAAAAAGTATATATGTATTATATCCATTGTCTAGTACCCATAGTACAAGCTCTGCTTAGTTTGGGACTAGATGGTGCTCTGTAAAAATGTCCCAGAATATTTATTTATTTATCTTAGTGATCCTAAATGTGACTGCTACATTAGAGGACCTGGGTTCAATTCAGCCGAGCAAAGTATTATAAGTTCTTTTCTATGAATTCCCAGTAGCAGCTCGGAGTTCGGAATTTGTACCCGGTTAATGGCAATAACGCCTAAACATACCGGCCAACTGTACTGTGTATGAGTACGCCTCTGCATAACCCTTCGAGGAATACAGGCGTGATGGTATGTTACGTTATTTTATTGACACAGTTCGGCCACAAATCAATACATAGGAAGGTATCTAAAGGAAGAAACAAAACATATCAACAACTACTACGGTGTTACAGGTGTCCATGCGCGTATTATTAAAAAAAATATATACAAACCTTACCTGGCAGTTAAGAAAAAATCAATAAATCAAAGATCAAATCGTTCGAACCATTATTGAGTTATAAATACGACACGTTTGGCGTAGCGGCTGAGCGACGGCTTCTGCGACACGTGTTGTGGGTTCCATCCCCACACGGAGCAAATATTTGTATAATCTATAGGTAGTTGTTTCGGGTCTGGGTATCTGTGTATGTGAGAATTTGTGTTTGTAAACGCACCCACGATACAAGAGAAATGGGATAACGTTTTAAAAAAAAGTGTAAATAAACAACTTTGTTTTTAAAGTTATATTAGTGAAGGAAAAAATCGACTCGCAGGCAGGATTCGAACCTGCGTCTTCTGGTTTGATACACCAGACGCTATGACCACTAAGCCACCGCGAGTCCTACCTGCCATGTCGAAATTTGCCTTCACATTCTGAACTTACGTCTTAAAGGTGTCGTCAGTAAGATCTATTGACAAGCAAGTTACTTTGCCTCTCTCGCAGTTCGAATAGCTGTCTGCGAGTCGAATTTTTCCTTCACTTAAATAACTTTATAATCTTAGCATGAAAAATGCAAAAAAACACTAAAAGATAACTTTGTTTTTTATTTATAAACTGCCTCATTAGCCAAATGGTCCTGAGCGCGACTGCTACGCTAGAGGTCCTGGGTTCGATTCCCAGGTCGAACAAAGTTTTATTGGGTTTTTCTATGAAATTCCCATTATCAGCTCGGAGTTAAGGATTTGTGCCCGGTTAATGGCAATAGGCTCGCCCCTATTACATGGGACCTAAACATACCGGCGAACTGTGGGTGTACATTGGTACGCCTCTGCCTAACCCTTCGGGGAATACAGGCGTGATGGTATGTTTATGTTATATTTTGTTGTTTTTTATATAAACATAGATAGACTGAGTGCCAGTCCTGGGAAAAGTCTTCTAGAATCTACTAGAATTTTAAAACTAAAATCTCTAGCCCTCAGGCTATCTTCTTTTACGAATATCTCATTCACCCTTCCGCAAGTAATATCAAGAAGCTGCATGTCAATATTTTTATTTATGTCCCCGTCACATTCATTCGTTGAACACTTTGCAATATATTATGCAGACTTTAATCTTCCTCGCGATAGTTATTGTGCAAACAGGTCGGTCTTAGAGCGACGAATATTGTAATATGTTATAATTTAATGTCAGGTGAACTTTTTTATATTTCGTAGGACGAAGAACTTCAAGTGAAGAGTGACTCATTCTTATTCAGCGCTACAATAAAGATATATCTTAGTCTCTGTCTGTTTGTTTGTTAGGTTTTCACGCCTCAAATGCTGAAGCAATTTTGATAAATTTTGGTATAGAGGTAGATATTTTTTTTTAAGATATTTTTTTTAATTATGTTAGATAGATTGAACTATGGAGTCTAAAATAAGTCCTTTTGGGATTTTATATATTTTATATCAATTAATTAAATAGATCCTGATATACCGCTTAACCGCTATGATGTATAAAGACCCATACAAAGAAGAGATTATCACAGTTGGAATTTGATAAAAAAAAATTGGATCCGTTTCTAATCCAATATAGCTTCAGGTGAGGGGGAGTTGCGGGCAAAAGCTGGTTGTAAATAAACATAACATACCATCACGCCCGAAGGGTTAGGCAGAGGCGTACTAATGTACCCCCACAGTCCGCCGGTATGTTTTAGGTCCCATGTAATAGAGGGCGAGCCTATTGCCAATAACCGGGCACAAATTCTTAACTCCGAGCTGCTACTGGGAATTTCATAGAAAAACCCAATAACACTTTGCTCGACCTGGGGATCGAACCCAGGACCTCTAGCGTAGCAGTCGCGCTCAGGATCACTTGGCTAATGAGGCACTTGGCTAATGAGGGTTGTAAATAATTATGAAAAGTTGATGGTGCTTATACCTGCCTATCTATAATCGTATCACAAAGTTTATCAAAAATTAAATTCCGTAATGTGTCATATTATCCTTCGCTGCCATATCCATTAAGCAGTAAATGATTCACATAACACGTTCAGTGGGAGCCTTCGTCTGACGAGGGTACCCTATTTATCATAATATCAGGACCCGTTGTCAAGGTGCCGAGTAACTCTTATTAGTTTTTGGCCCTGTGTTTTATGCATGAAAGAGCGTTGTAATAAACGCAATACTTGTATTCGATACATTCACATTATGTTGATCGAAACCTTTTGAGGCATTTGGTATTAAAATTATGTCGAGTGATTTGGAAATTGGGTGTTGTTTGCTCTTATGGTTTGTTGGGTTTTGCTGTTTGTGTGGAAATTCAATTTACTTACGACGGGCTTTTAAATTTTTTTTAATTTTTAAAAGTCTGTCCGTCTGGAGGCCCAAATCCTTTTAAAAGGCGGGCAACGCACTCGTGACTCCTCTGGTGTTGCGGGTGTCCATGGGCGGCGGTTATCGCTTACCATCAGGTGATCCGTCAGCTCGTTTGCTCCCCTATCCCATAAAAAAAAAATTCTTTGCTCAGTGCCTACAGGATTTAAATAAATAAACTGTGCTCATGGTATATTGCTTTTTGACAAATAGACAATGGGAAATATTTGGTATATTTTTTTTTATAACGCTAAGGGGTTGCCGATCCCATAAAAACCTTTTCACTTCTTTCTATGATTCAAGTTGAATTTACTATTTTATGTAGAACTAGCTTCTGCCCGCGACTTCGTCCGCAGAGCGTAATGATATATAGCCTATAGCCTTCCTCAATAAATGGGCTATCTAACACTGAAATATTTTTTCAAATCGGACCAGTAGTTCCTGAGATTAGCGCGTTCAAGCAAACAAACAAACAAACAAACAAACTCTTCAGCTTTATATATCTGTAAATAGATAATAACATGGTATAAAACAAAGTCGTTTCCCGCTGTCTGTCTGTCCCTATGTATGCTTAGGTCTTTAAAACTACGCAACGGATTTTGGTGTAGTTTTTTTTAATACATAGATTAATTCAAGAGGAAAGTTTTAAGCTACGTAACATAACCCTACGACACTTGGGAACTGGACAGCGTGGTTGAAACCGCGGGCGGGTCGCTAGTGTACAATAAAACACACAAATAAAGGATACACAAAAACTAAAACTAAAACTGCCTCGTTAGTCTAGTGGTTTCAAGTGCGACCGCTACACTAGAGGTCTTGGGTTCGATTCCCAGGTCGGGCAAAGTGTTATTGGGTTTTTCTATGAAATTCTTAGCAGCTCGGAGTTTGAAATTTGTGCCCGGTTAATGGCAATAGGCTCGCCCCCTATTACATGGGATCTAAACATACCGGCGAACTGTGGGTGTACCTTAGCACACCTCTGCCTTCAAGGAATACAGGCGTGATGGTATGTTATAAAGTATTCAAAACCACAGATACAGTTTAAACAAATACTATATACATACAAATATTTGTGTCAGGCGGGAATGGACGACAATGGTAGTAGCGAAGTGATAACATACTTACAGCCACTAGGTAGGTATCATTAGGTATCACTTTTGGTACAAAACCTTCAATTGTTTCGAAGCAAGTACAAAAAATCTACAAAGTCATCACTTATCTTCGTACCAAAAAAAAACCGCGAACTAGCGCACATAAACACAACATTATAATGAATCCAAAACATGGATCCTAAACAAAATATACGCTCATTTAAATACAGCAAAATTACACTCGCGAGCAGGCGTAAAATAAAATTATACACACAAAAACTCTAGCACATAGAAGGCACCTGGCTCATGAATAACGCACGACTTTGTTAAGGAGATAAGGGTTGGTTCACACGTGACGGTTAAAGGATGAATTCGAAAGAATAGTAGATATAAAGTGCCTTCTTAGCCATCTGTTAATTGGTGTAAAATGAGCAATGTGCAGTTGAGTTCGAATTCAAGACACCGCTGACTTTCTTTTTGAAAATGTAATGCTGTTTAGTTAAATGTAAGCAGTGATAGCCTAGTGATATGACCATTGGACTGCCAAGTCAAAGGTCTTGAGTTCAAATCCAAGGCACGCACCTCTGACTTTTCCAAGTTATGTGCGTATTAATAGTTAATTATCACGCGCTTAAACGGTGAAGGAAAACATCGTGAGGAAACCTGCATGCCTGAGAGATTTTCTCGACTGCATGTGAAGTCTGCCAATCCACATTAGGCTAGCGTGGTGGACTATAGCCTAATCCATCTCCTTATGAGAGGAGACCCATGCCCAGCAGTTGGACATATAATGGGTTGATTATGTTATGTTATAATTCTGTTTATAATAAGTTCCTATTATTAGTTCTGTCACAGTGTCACAAAATGTAGTGTTTCGCTTTTTAAACAGCAACTGCAGCGTGGAATGCTTTGCAATTAGTAATTGTAATATCCTCCCGTGTCTACATTACAAAGTTTCTCCGCGACTCTCATTACGCGACACCGTCTATTCTAAGTTTGATACTCAAATACAGCCAAACGCTGTATTTGTACCAGTCTTTAGCGTTTGCCTAATTACGGCTAAGGAGCGGTTCGATCTTCGACTTGTAGAATCGAGTTTCGCAAAATTCCGAGTTGGTAATTGACGAAACGTTTGCACGCCAGTGTATTTAAGGATGTTGACTGAGTTCGCCTCGTGTGTTGCCGTTTTATTGGCAGTTTGTGCATAAGTGTGGGGAGTGAAGCGATGTTCCTTTTGAATAAACAAACTCTTGCAACTTTTCGATATCACAAAGTTTTAAGATTTTCGTATCGCTTTTTTATATCGTACAGATGACGATGCAAACTTCATTAACCTAGTGGGTCTTAGATCAATTATTATGCTAAGTCAGTCCTGGGTTCGGTTCCCAGGCCAAATACAGTGTGATTTTTCTATGAAACTCTCAGTAGCAGCCTAAAGATTAGATTTATGATAATCATTGCTATCATCCTGTTTTAACCATTCAAAACGCTTGCGTCTTTCTTTTAGCCAGTAGGAGTTCAACATAACTCTCCGGCTTTCCTCCCAAGAGACAGAGGACATCCAGGAGCATTTTCACATCGAAAAAGGTGTAATTTTCACTATGATTATTAACACAAAAAGTTTTTTACTGTGGGAGAGCCATGCTTTGGGACGAATGGGCCGGCTCGTCCAGAGTGATCCCACAGTCTCACAGGAAACCGGCCTGAAACAAGAATTACGTTGTGTTTCGCCGAGTGAGTGAGGATTCTAGAGGCCCAAACCCTTTTAAACGGCGGGCAATGCACCTGTGACTCCTCTGGTGTTGCGGGTGTCCATGGGCGGTGGTAATCGTTTAACATCAGACGATCCTCCTGCTCATTTGCCCTTATATCCCACAAAAAAAAAAACAAAGAAGCTACGCGAGCTTTTAAAGTTATCTGGATCTATAGGCTTCTTCTTAAGGCTTTTTTAATAATTAGGGCTTAAAATGTCCCACAAATATACAATTCTGTTAGCTAAAATGTTCTTTAGATGCTATATGTTACATTAACGGTTAAAATAGAGCTAGTATATTCTTTGCCAGTAACCGTAAAGTAGCAAACATAACAAGCCAATAATAGTTAATTAATATAATTGTCAGGATTAAGCGTTTATCGTCTAATTACATATCGTATTAGTTGAGCTGTCAACTCGATAAATTTGTTCGACTCGCTGAAACGTATGTCAATTATTAATTGCGACAAAGATAATTATTTATTTAACAAATAATTATTACTGTACTGTTCTACAACCAATTAATGTAATAGTTTTGATGGATAGTTCTAATGTCTTTATGGGCTCCTGGTACTTCGAAGTAAGATTACTGAGAGTACTAGCAGTAACCGCCCCCTTAGCTTAAGCGCGACTGCTATGCTAGAAGGTCCTGGATTCAATTTCTAGTTCGAGCAAAGTGATTGGCTTTTTATAAGAAATTATCAGTAGCAACCCAGAGTATATATTTATACCCGGTTAATGGCAATAAAATCTTCCTCTATTACTTATAAAAAATAATGTTTGTTATTAAAGCCTAAGTAAGTAATATTTTTTGTTTTAAATCTGTATAAACTACGTATGTCTGATTTCTCATCACAACCGTAAACGAGTTCTGTGGGTAATATTAATAATATTTGAGGCTGGATTTTACCGCTAGAAAATAAAATTAAAAGCCGAGGGCTGTGGTGAATTATTTCAAAACGCTATTTAAAATTTTATGATACATACTGATGTACCGTACAGTGAGCATTTTCCTAAATAAATATAAGCTATTAATATTACCTAATAAACATTACCTTCGAATTTTGGAACAGCTATAGATTAGAGTTTGGACACAACAACAAAACAATTTGCGATGACCGTGACCAAGGGAAATAGGGATTAATTTTTATTTATCTAAATCTATACTTATATAAAGCTGAAGAGTTTGTTTGTTTGTTTGCTTGAACGCGCTAATCTCAGGAAATACTTATTTCCGTTATATTAACAGTGTACACTAAACATACAAGTTATTGGTTAGATATTAGTACATCGAAATTATAATTTAATGAGATAGATATTATTACTGGTCCGATTTGAAAAATTCTTTCAGTGTTAGATAGCCCATTTATTGAGGAAGGCTATATGCTATATATCATAACGCTAAGAATAAGTACCACGTTGAATTCCACGTTGACGAAATCGCGGGCGGAAGCTAGTAGATAATGTGGCTGACAATAAATCACACTATAAAAATGCATATACAGTGGATCTATCCATGCCATTGCTGTCTACGATTGCTATTAGTTCTTCCTCGCCGTGTGTCACAGCAGTTAGTTGCATTCTCTTGATGATAATATATATGCAGTGGTACTACTGACACGTTGTGTTTGCAATTTAAGCCGTGAGACCGCAATGCGGGTTCCGTGCCGTACTTAAAACTCGCAACGTGAGATGTTTTCACTGATTTATGTTTTGCACGCGGATTTTTGACTATTTACAGTGGCTTATTATACGTTGTGGTAGGAAGCCGCGTCTAGCTATTCTGGAAGACGATTTAGACTGTTTCTACTGAAGAATAAATATTTCAGGGGATTTTCATCCAATCTATTCGTCTGTAATTGTAAATCATTGAGCGATACTGAAACTAAATTAACTTTTTAGAATTCTTGTCTAAGAAGATCTACTTGAAAGATTTCTATGAAATCTCGGGTTTTATTAGATAACTTTTTATCGTTTTAACCCTTACCTACTTGCTTCGGTAGGTATCTTATGTAAGCGAATCAGATATATAGAAAAATAAAACTATCATAGGTACTTTAGTTTGTAATAAGATTTTTCGGTTCAAATATTTCTGCTCATCCCTTAAAGCTTTACAAGCATTTACGTTTTGCAAGTTGTAAACCCCCAAACATTGTTACGAACCCCTCCACAAGAAACTTCCGTTGTATAAGCAGCTGACATTGTTTATCGACTGCTAGGAAACTTCGGAAACTTAGCTAGCATAATAACCCCAAATAATTTGTAAATCAAAGTTCGCAAAAATGTTGTTACCATCGCAATATTGAGGGTAACAGAGATTGTTTATTTCTAATATACCGGTCAAATATAGCTTATAGGTAATGCAGGTTACATTACATTGTAGGTACACATTTCACCGGTCTCTACAGATCCGATATGTTTAGACCCCATGCAAAGCGCGAGCTTATTTCATTAACTGAGCTCAAATCAAAACTCTGAGCTGTTACTGAGAACTTAATAGAAAATCCCAAAGACACATGCTCAACCTGAGTCGAACTCAAGACGTAGCCATCGCTTAAAACTAATGATTGATTCATAAACAAGTATTACAGATAAATACAATCATATTTCATAGCAATTAAAAACGAATCTCGTCAATAAAATGTTGTTAGTCAAATAGAAAAATGATATCTATAGAGATCGGAGACATATTGGATGGGAAGTAATTGAATTTGTTAAGGATGGGAGTCGGTGGGTCGCGTAATGGCGTTCCGACACAGACACGGTGCACCTGCACCCGATACTGGAGAAATGACATAAATATTGACAAAACATTGTTTAGGATACACATATATTATCTATGATTTGTTTTAAATGGAGTTTCCCTAGACAACCTACTAGATGCCTTTTTATTTAGTGAAAATAAAATAATTTTAGGAAAAGAATAACGGTCAAGTGCAAGACGAACTCGCGGTCGAAGGGTTTTGTACCATTTTCTATAAAAACGTCAAAAAAATCACGTGCGTTGTATGGGGCACTCGAACCACTAAACCACAGAGGTCGTCAACTAACATCAGAATTACATCATCTGTGAAAATTTCAACTGTCTATCACGGTTCATGAGGTACAGCCTGGTGACAGACGTACGGACGGAAAACGGAGTCTTAGTAATAGGATCCCGTTTTACTCTTTGGCTATGGAACCCTAAAATTCAAACTTGCGTCTTTCCGATTAGATATACAAGGTGGTCTAGTGCAGTGATGTCAACATTTTCTTCCGAATTCTATGTCTAATGGTTATGTTAGCAAAATGTATTGATGATAGCTCAGAAGGTTCAATATGTGTAGGAAGTTTGAACCTTCTGGGTTATCCCAGAAAATTCAAATTTCTAGAAGGTTCGAATCAATATAGACGGCTTACTACAAACTGGTCTCCAGTTTGTGACAGAAATATTTCGGCATAATTTTTTATCTTTTAAAATGTTAAGCGTGGGCAACTAAGAAATAGTAATCTAAGAAATAGTATTTTTAGCTTAATAAAGCCTTAATAAATAACCCTTACAAACAGTTTCAAAATAAAAATTTTGAATATTCAGTTCAAGTTTCAATTTTTTTTATTTTCTATAATATTTTAGGTTATTAGAAATGTTGTACATTGTTTTAATTTTTTGTTAGATTTATTTTAAGATCCGATATTTTAATGACAATTCTAAGGTTCCTTAAGCCCAATAAGAAGACTGTCAACTTATTTAAAGTCCATAACGCTTGGTCAACTTCTCTTATACCTACATTATCGGCCTAAATTGTTAGGTGACTCCAAATTAATTAACTAAATTCTTCCCTTTTTTTTTCGTAATTTGTAACTTTTGATTCATGAAATATTTATAATTAGTTATCTGGCAACAGCTGGTGGACGCAATTACACAAAAATCACAAATTTTAATCTAATACAAATTATTGCTAACACAAACTGTAGTTTAATTATTAATTTATAAGCAATTGGTCAGAAAACAAACAAAGTCAACGGCCACTAATTGATTACAGGCACTCTGCTGCGCCGGGACTCACAAATCAAATAGATGGCGCCACATTACCATAAAATTAAACTATAGTGTGAAATTATTAAAGTTTGCAAAAGTTCTAGTCCACACAGCACTCGATTACAAACAAAAGCTACTTGTGAAACTGCACACACTAACTGTATTTAAAATAGAGTTAATATAGCCAAAACCCCCTCATTAGCCTAGTGCTCCTGAGCACGACTGCTACGCTAGAGGTCCTGGGTTCGATTCCCAGGTCGAGCAGTGTTATTGGGCTTTTCTGTTAAATTCTCAGTAGCAGCTCGGAGTTTGGAATTTGTGTTCATTCACTGGGCACAAATTGGGGGCAAGCCTATTATATAATAATAATAAACCGTTTATTTCAGGCATCTATGGCCAATAGATATATACCATACCGACTAACATATATAAAATATATACAAAAAAATTTAGTATATAGAGCTTAAGACTATGTTAGTAGCACTTCACTTTGCACTTATAGTCTTTGTGCTGTCCTGTGGCACTTGTCCGCGGAAGCGACGAAAAACCACGTCCTGCGGCCAAAAGTCCTCTTCCATGACGTCCTCTTCTATTGACGCTGAGGAGGATTTTGAAGAGTCAATTGTCTTAGTTCCAACCTTTGACTTGGCAGTTTAATGGTCATATCATTAGTTTACCATTGCTGCTATCCACATTTTCATAAGACAATTTTTGGACAAAACCTACCGATATCCGTAATGTAATCTGGTTAACAGTCAACAGTTAATTTCTGAACGTTTTCTTTTCCTACTTTTAATTATTTATGTTTTAGCTGGTTTTCTCTCTTCTTTGTAGCATACTCGACTTGTTCCCATACAAAAACACGCACGGTCAGGTCCTAAAAAAACTGTATCTACCATCAAGAACAGACAGCGGTATAAAGATATAACAATCTACATAATTGTATCGTTATTTACGACGCCCACTTAGTTTTCTAGTCATCTTCGGACGACCTAAGAGCTAGGTCATAAAAATATCCCGTACTTAGGGTTTTACCCCAAATAGTCTTCAAATTGAGGATTTATCGTAACGCCTCCGATACATACTTGGAATTTTAAATCGAGCTGTCTACGTCTCGCTTGTCTGGTGTAGTAGTAGTGGAACTAAAATAATCAATTTTCGATACGTATATACTACTAACAGAAGCCTAAGCTCGAAGAACTATCGAATTAATATCGTAAACGTATGAGATTTCTTTTTCTACAAATCTCATATATACACAGTACACACATATTTCCACATCTGTCTCCCATTGGGGTAGGCAGAGACTACATTTGCGACGATCCTGGCACACCACTTTCGCTTGATCTACGTTCATTAACCTCCTCCTTAAACAAATTATTCTCGACTAGCTTCTGCCGGCGACTTCGTCTGCGTGGAATAGTTACTTGTTTTTAGCGTGATGATACTTATATAGATAAATAAATAAATATTCTGGGACATTTTACACAGCACCATCTGGTCCCAAAATAAGCAGAACTTGTATTATGAGTACTAGACAATGGATATAATACTTATATACTATTTTTTTGTAAATACATACTTATAATACACAAACACTTATATTCATCACATAAATATTTGTGTCCTGTGGGAATCGAACCCAAGAACTCATGGTCAGCAGTCCGGTACTCGAACCACTAAACCACAGTGACCGTCAACAATATATAGCCTATAGCCTTCCTCAATAAATGGGCTATCTAACACTGAAATAATTTTTCAAATCGGACCAGTATTCCTGACATTAGCGCGTTCAAGCAAACAAACAAACTCTTCAGAATTATATATTATATACCGGAATAATTTTTATTCAGTGCGCAAACTTTGACAATTGATACTTAAACGACTTTTATTAAACACCAATTTGTTATTTTGATATGTCTTAGTACAAAATATCGAAGTTATCGTTAACGAAAGATGTTTACTTTGAAACTGATTTTATGGTTACTCGCTAGCGCACGGCAAAGCGCGCGCGCCTTATTACCTACATCAGCTGTACACCGGCGCGTGAGTCGGCTGGCACACGTGCATGTTGTTATTATTGCGAATAGATATTATGTGTCCATATTTTGCTGATTTCAAGCCGGATAAAAATTAAAAAAAAAGTTTTGATCTAATAATGGGAATGTGTTCTATTACTGATACTGAACTACCAACATTTTTTTGCGCACTGCTTAAAAAATATTCCTGTATATTAGTATAGATATATAGATTTCGATACGAATACATTTTCGAAAGTGTTCGTGGTTGGGCTGCTGATAAACTAGCGACCCGCCTACGGTTTAATCCACGTTACCCCGTTTCTAAGAGCTGTAGCGTGATGATAAATATTCTAAGACTTCCTCATGAATCACTCCATTCGTCAGTGAAATCCGCAATAAATACTATTCAGTAGATTTTGAGTTTATCGCGCACAGACAGACAGAAGCGGTGGAGGACTTTGTTTAATAATGTGTAAGGACAAGAATTTTGAAAATCACATTTTTGGGTTCGAAGACGTTTACATACCCTAACCCACTTGTTTTAATAAATACTTCTATGTACAGACACAGCTTTTTTACGATTTTATAATAGTAGTAGTAGATACAAATCAGTGATAGCAAAGTGTTATTGGGTTTTTCTATGAAATTCCCAGTAGCAGCTCGGAGTTAGGAATTTGTGCCCGGTTAATGGCAATAGGCTCGCCCCCTATTACATGGGACCTAAACATACCGGCGAACTGTGGGTGTAAATTAGTACGCCTCTGCCTTATAACCCTTCGGGGAATACAGGCGTCATGGTATGTTATGTTATGTTATAATTTCATACAAATTCCATTCCATTTTCTAATTTATTTGTCACTAGACTAACGAGGCCCGTATATCATCTTTGTTTATAAGTACAGATTAGTATCTATGCATCTACATAGATTCCAAAGAAATACATCTCTTTTATCGAGGTCAACGCGGCATTTAACATACTTTATGTCCATAATTGGCTCACAAACTCTTTTATACATTACCATTTTTACCCTCTACGTCTCCAAATAAAAACTATAACTGCTCGTCCATCTCAAGCCGATATAATGTATGTGCGTGCCCGGGGTCCATTCTGAAGGTCCTGTTTATCATAATTTCTGGCAATACAGCGCTTTTGTCAAACAATACACGATATTATTGGGTTCGTAGCGCTGCATGTTTTATGTATGAAGATTCGGAACGCACTTCTGTGGATGTGCTACTGGCTATGTGTTATGTGGCTATGATGTCAGATTTTCGAGGACAGACTTCGATGTAAAGTTGTGGGCAGGATTCGACCTGCGGCTTCTGGTTAGATACACCAGACGCTATGACCACTAAGCCACTGCGAGTCGAAATTTGCCTTCACATTCCGAACTTACGTCAATTTCGACATGGCAGGCGGGACTGGCGGTGGCTTAGAAGTCATGAGAAGACGCAGGTTCGAAAACTGCCTGCGAGTCGAATTTTTCCGTCACTAAATAACAGTTATTGTAAGTTTCTGACAAATAAATTAATCTTAATAATTATTATACTTTTTTTATAAAATCTTACTAGCATTGTGGATCGCACATTACTAGTATTCTTGAATTACTAGTATTATTAAATATTTGTGTTACGAGGGGGTTCACGTCGGTAGCCCAATGGGTGGGTTTCAAACCGGTAACCACACGATCGCAAGTCCGACGCCCTAGCCATGAGGCTTCTCATCATAATATTGGCTAATAGGCATCTATTACCGAAGATAATCCTGCCCAATAGACTTATTGATATTGGCCCATTATTGTTTAACAAGGGTTAAAAACGTTTCAAGTTTCGTATTCAATCGTGTCAGATTTCGATGTAACGCATATTGGCCAATAGGCTTTTGTATATAATAAGTATTCATCATTAATACCCTCTTCAAAAGGTACAAGGATACAGTTTCAGGATTGAGGTTTTCACAAAGATATTAGGTTTGTTACACAATCTGTTTCGGTTGAGTTCAAGACGTCAATTTTAAATTAAATAGAAATACATAATGAGAGGGATTAAGCTATAGTCGACACACTTCCATTCAAGTTGTTTTTTTTTATATAATAGGCGGGCAAATGAGCAGATGGATCACCTGATGGTAAGCGATAACCGCCGCCCATGGTCACCCACAACATCAGAGGAGTCACAAGTGCGTTGCCCGCCTTTTAAAACGGTTTGGGACTCCGGTAACCTCACTCATCCAGCGAAACAGAACGCAAGCGCTGCTTCACGCCGGTTTTTTGTGAGACCGTGGTATCACTCCGGTCGAGCCAGCCCATTCGTGCCGAAGCATGGCTCTCCCACGTTAAAATTTGTCATGCATTAAAATTTTCGAATCAAACTGACGTCAAACAGAATATTTTATTGGGAAAACCATGGTCACCAAGAATACTTCTCGTTACGTTTCGAGTTGTATGCTCGGAGAATCGATGGCTCGGTATAAACTCGGCGATTTCGCGCGAATCCCGCTCCTGAGAGTTTTAACGGGCTCAACCGTCGAAAGTTGTTGAATATCATGTTTATCTATATGAGGTATTAGAATTATGGATTTATTTATGCGAATATTTGAGAGTTGTTGGAAATAATAAATGATCTACTGCAAATAAATCTTATAAATACCCTTTTAGAAGTCAATACAATTGATGTCTTAGAATTTTGGTATTAGATGGTTTCATTTCATGATCTTTAAGAATAAGCGCCGAAACAAACTCAGAGAATCGTGATCAAAGTCAACGTATGTTTTTTTTTCAATTACACCACTAACATAGGTAGATACTTTTAAAAAGTCAAAACTAGTTGTACGGTGCAAAAAGTAGGTCTATGGGTACCTAAATGTTTGAAATTGCCTTAAAGAATTGATAGTGCAAGTAGTATAGATCTCTACATTACGAATACATACATTCCACATGATAACTTCAAGTTCCGTTTCTTATACAAAAATCTTGTTATAAATTGATAGGAGGATATTTTACTTGAAGTGAGAATATAAAATAAACGTTTTTAAAATTAAGAACTTCTCAAGTAACATTTACACAAATAAATCGTCCATTTTTTATATCCCAAAAAAAACGCAAACCTCTCATACCCCTACAACAGAATACAAATAGGTATAACTTTCTCGAACCCTGTCATCTTAAATTAGGTACGAAACAAAGTATCCAATATTTTAATTAGATTTATTAGATACAAGATTAAAAACAAAAATTTCTTCCCTAAATGTAAAACTTCCGAAGCCATCCGCTCTAGAGCCTCTTCAAGCTATAAGAACTCTTGGAACATTCATCTGTTGTAATATAAAAAAAAGTTTCGCCTGCCGTATTAATCTGCAAGCAAATCAGATTCATACCCGGGAGGCTGAGCCACATCTGGCCAGTTAAAAGTTGCCAGTAAACTGGTATGAATACACCGCGTAACTTTGTTAACAATGTGGTCCAAGTTATACGAGTTAGCGGGCCTTGATGAATTTTAAAAAAGGTTTTCATTAAAAAGTATTGTTCTATTAGTAGAGCGTCGTGCTACACCCAACAAAATAGCGGGCTTGGAAGAAAGCAAAACGGATGTTACGCATCACTTAACGTAGGTAACACGTCAGTCTGTGGATATATTTTTTGGGCCCATTAGTACATGATACGGGCGAATATTCGGAAAAAGACTAAAGTCAAAATTGTGGTAGTAGTAATACAATTACAATGGAAATGGGCGCTACACATCCCGCGTGACGGACGTGATCTCGTGGGCTAGACGAACGTTGGAATGGAGGCAACGAGAAACGAAATGCGGCAGAGGTCATCCGCCAGAAAGATGGGTCTGAGGACGGACGAATAAAGGCTGTTGATGATGATGAATACCAATACATGGACCTAAATATACCAGCGAACTATGGGTGTACAAAGTCAAAGTCAAAATCATATATTCAATATAGACTACTAGGTACATATACTTATTGAACGTCATTTTTACATTAAAGAGCCCCCAAAACATTAAGTACTCCTGCCTAACCCTTCGGGGAATACAGGCGTGATGGTATGTATTCTAGAAGCATGAAATTTTGCCCGCTATCAATTATATAATTTTTTAAATCGCTTGCCGCTCATCACTGAGCCCACACCCTGGTTGTATCCAAGTCCGAGACTTCATACTTTGTACTCGTGGCATCATTCCGTGTTGTTAGTGCGGGGAAATATGAAAATATCATGTTATTATAAAGTTAGTTTGCTTGTATTTAACCGTGAAATACAGTTGACTTGAGACGCTAAATTATTTACACTTTTAGTATCATAGTTGGGTATTTTCATGGGAGTTGTAGAATTTTGTGTTTGTTGGGTACCTCACTACTTTAGCAAATGATTTTGTAATATTTAATATCTCATTTTAGGATGTCTCGTTATATTTGAGTGTTTTTTGTAACTGTAACTTTTCCAAGTCCCTTCGCGAATATCTACTTATTTATTTATTTCTTATGATATAACGATTCCTATAATAGGGCAAGACATCATGTGGATATTCCGCAAAATTTTATTCTTTAAAAAAAGTAAACTTTAACTTTTATACGGTTGAATTTGGTCTTGAATTTTGATAACATAATTGAATCGAATATTGCAGGTAATGCTTGCCGCTTGAAGTGAGATAATGAACAATACAAGAAAGCAATAGCGGAGTATTTATTAGTAGACTAAAAGAGTATTTATATATAGTAGTAGATTGGTAAGTTCATAAAAATATTATTTACAGTTCATATTATTTAAAACTGCCTCATTAGTCTAGTGGTCCTGAGCGCGACTGCTACGCTTGAGGTCCTGGGTTCGATTCCCAGGTCGAGCAAAGTTATGGTATTGGGTTTTTCTATGAAATTCTCAGTAGCAGTTCTTAGTTTGAGATATGTGCCCGGATAATGGTAATAGGCAATCGCCCCCTATTACATAGGACCTAAAAAAACCCGTTAAACTGTGGGTGTATATTAGAACGCCTCTGCCTAACCCTTCGGGGAATACAGGCGTGATAGTATGTTCATATTATTTATAAACACACAAGATCTTTAGAATGTAAAGCTATTATTATGCACATATATTTCCCATTCAAACTTTTCAAAGCAGGAACATTAGCTCATTAATTCCTTTATCAAAACCGTGTAATTCCTTTTGTGAAGCGCCATATTAGTAGGAACAAACATAGCTTCAAAATATCATATTTTATATCTGAACTTATTCATGAGGACTTAGAATGATAAAGGCTTAATTTGGCTGCTTGTAAAATTAGGAATGTAAAATGATGCGCAATTTTAGATAGACGTCTTGGGCTTTATATTGGTAATTTGGTGTGTAATTAACATAATCATACCTTTATTGCCTCGAAGGATCCGTCTCTCTGGGCTCGCTTCTCGTATCAAAATGAGAGGGGTTAGGCTGTAGTCCACCATACTGGCCTGAGTAATGTTGTAATCTATCTTCTAAATAAACATTTAATGCAAGGTTGGTAAGCGCACCACTTCGCAGCTGGGCCGACGATTTGGTTAATTTTATTTTTTTTATCTTTTGAATAGACCGAATAAGGTTTTTTTAAATTATAATTTATGTACCGTTGATACAAAGGCGGTCTTACTTAGTACCATTAGGTTTTAGGGGAAAGAAAAATTAAAACAGTCGGAATATGAAAAATTTACAATATTTTCTTCAATGGGATTTTTATATGGTGTATTGAAATTTGGGCAGGATAATGTCAGTCGGGTCTCCCGGTCGGTCTAGTAAATAATTATGTACAAATATATCAATTTACGTCATAAGATAGAAAGTCAAAGATAGAAAGAGAAGAAGAGATGCTTAGGCCCACTTGTATCAACTTCTTAAACATGTTTAAATTGCATTGAAACACAAATTTTTAATTTAGTAAACTTTTGTACAAATACAATCTAAACATAATTAAGAAGCTAGTTCACGTGGCCCTAAGTTTGCATTCTTTGTTTGTAAAATATTCTAAGATAAAAATAACACTCATTATGTCTCCTTCTCCCCAGCTCTTAACAGCCTCCCCAGCACAGCCGTTATTTTAACTCCACATAAGTACTTATATCCTTGAAACTCCGCAACTCATCAAAGTTGGGCTTCAATGCGTGACGTCACATTCGCATTTTATGGTAAACAGGTAAATAAGAGGGATTATACGAATTTCGCATATATATATTACGTGCTTATGGGTTATATTCGTTTAAAAGTATGTGGTTTTATGGTAAATTTTATGTGCTGTGAATGATCCTTTAATTTCGCATGACGACGTCTTCCGTGATTACAATTTCTCGTTTACCAGCGATACCTGTATGTATGGTGATTATAATATGCAAATACGAGTAACATTATACCTCAATGTAATTATAAAAAAACACTAACGAGTTTTCATTAACATCATCAGGCTATTTTATTTTCACTGCTGGACCTAGGGTTCTCCCAATGCTGCAATGTGTGCCATTTCGCCCAGTCCTTGGATGGTCGCATCCAGCTTCCACCAACAGCCATCTGCAAATCATCACTCTATTTGCCGGAGGCGTCATACGTTACGATTGCCGAGTCGTGGTCTATTACAGATCCAGATACACTACAGATCCAGATATACTACAGATCCAGATACACTACAGATACACTGCAGATATGGCCAGCCTACTGCTACTTTAGCTTGCTAATTGGGTGCACTTACAATCTCGTTGCGGATTTTATCCTTTAGAGAGACTTCGAGCATAGCATGCTCCATCGCACGGTGCGTGACTTTAAATTAGTGGTCTAGCCGTACTGCGAGTATCCACCTGTTAGCACTGTAGGTCGTCAAGGTTATGTCGCATTGTTTAAACAATTTTGTATTCAAACTTTGCGATGTGGGTGTTGAGATGAGTAAATGAGTTTCATGAGATAGAGATATATTTTTAGTTAGGATTCTAAATTATTTTACCATAAACAAAAACAGTAATAAATTTAGGATCACACTCGTTCGTCCGAATTAACGATAGCATCAATCACAAAAAAAAACATTGGTATTTTCTACGTTACAATTGGGGCCAAAAAAACTACACACACAAGTTTTCGCGACACGACACGCGTTAGCCCGAAAAAGCGAAACATATCGCTTGTCGTATTTTTCAAATGTGAATACGCAACGCCCGAGATTAACAAATGGATCGCGTGAAAAAGTTTCAGCTATAAATTTATGTAAAGTCGCAAAACTCGGGTACGACACGTTAAATTTTATTACTGCCTCGAGCCTGTGGAACGTTGCTATTAAACTTAGGATATTATTGAAATGATCTCAGACAAAGGTTGTTATTGTATGAAAATAGCGAGCTTGTGAGTAAGAAGTTTAAGCGATCAGTACTGTACCATTCAATACCACAGAAGTTAGTGCGTGAGAATTGAGTTATTGCCGTATATTATTGCCCGCAGTGTATTAAAACGGTAATGTCTGAAGTTACAAAAAATGTTTATATTACTTTTTATAGGAGTTGTAAAACCGTGTCGTGTCAAGTTAGATATGCTCGTTTCTCGTGTGTCTTGGGTAACGTAAAAGATGAATTGACGTTCGAATATTACTCAACTTGCAGTCTGTTATTTCTGATAAGAATTAATGATTGATATTTTATCACGCCAATGTCCCCAAAGAAAAAAAAACTGCCTCATTAGCCGAGTGGCCCTGTGCGCGACTGCTATGCTAGAGGTCCTGGGTTAGATTCTCAGGTCGAGCAAAGTGTTATTTTGGTTTTTCTATGACATTCCCAGTAGCAACTCGAAGTTAGGAATTTGTGCCCGGTTAATGGCAATAGGTTCGCCCCCTATTACATGGGACCTAAACATACCGGCGAACTGTGGGCCTGTAACCCTTCGGGCAATACAGGTGTGATGGTATGTTATGTTATGTCCCCAAAGGGTTGGGCAGAGCGTACTAATGTACAACCATATATCGTGGGTATCCTTAGATCCCATGTAATATGGAGACGAGACATTAACCAGGCATGAATCCAAACACATTTTGCGATCTCAAGGATCTCAAGCGTAGCATCATTTAAGCATTCATATGTTAGTTTTCGAATAGATTTACCTGTGTTTTATTAGGTTTGAGAGACTTTTATTGTGAAAAACAATATTACTGCAAAAATACCATAATGTAGTGTTCAAACATAACGTCCAGGTTTCGTATATGGGATTTTCTAGTCAAGTTCTTGCCTTGATGGTGTCTCAAATCAGAGTATGAATCTTTTTATATATATTCTTATTATATATTCTTCGCCTCGCTAGAGACCAGTTTGGTTATTGCTGCGCATAGTGAGGTGACGAAAGCCATAATATATATTTCCGACGGTAAACTACATACACTTTTTTATGGTACATAATTAATTCTGTTAACAATTATAATTATTTATTTTAGCTGTATTTTATGAATTATTGATTTATTACACAACTTATCTATTTACCTACATGTACTGATTTTCATCCGTGACACCTCGTAAAGGTTCAGTTGAAAATCAGCGTCAAGCACTAGTGGCTTGACACAATGCTGAACTGAACCTGTTTGGCGCAGCTGCGAGGCACACAATATGCCATAATATGTGAGTAGGTGCTTATTTATTATTGTTGTACTTAGATTATTTTATTTTTATTTTATTTTTCTGTCTACTCTGTTTTTTGTGTGCCTTGCGCGAACTGTTTCCAAATAAATGTCATTCTTTCTTTTAAACGAAATAAAAACATATGAAAATAATTTAAATACGTAATACGACTAATAAGACAAATGATTTTTCGTTTAATGGCCCTGAGCGTGACTGCTACGCTAGAGGTCCTCAGTTCTATTCCCAGGTCATGCAAAGTGTTATTGAGTACTTCTACGAAACTATCATTAACAGCTCGGAGTTGATTTGTGTCCGGTTGATGGCAATAGACTCACCCGCAATTACTGTGGCGAACTGTGGGTGTACGTAGTACACCTCTGTCTAGCCCTTCAGGGAATAAAGGCGTGATGATAATGGTACTACCAAGATAGGCGGCTCCAACCCTCCCGATAATTGACCACCAAATCTAATCAAACCTGCTCAATTTACGAACGCGATAAGAAGGATCATCAAATGAATTTACGTCGTAAAGGTCAAAATATAGCTCACTTAGATAATATTTCGGCTATTTAAAGCTGTAAAATGTTAGAAGAACGGAATTTATTGCCCCGGGCTGTTCGTAAATTTATATATTATGAGGACGGAAGGTAACAAAGGTTACTTGGGCCCAATTGTATTAGCCTTCTATAGGAGTATAATATTAATTTTTTGGAAGGTTTTTCGATAGAAATGACAGATCTGAAGAGATATGATAATGATAAGCTATTTTTTAGGGCTTCGTGACCATAAATAAAGCCTATTAACAGAAACAAAATTAAATTAGTTAATCAATAAGGAAATTATAAGCATTTTATTATATATGACAGAGAGTGCATTAGTATTCAGTATTCAGTCATTTATTGCGTTCCACAAAGTTTTTTGGATGGTAAGTATACATAATATAAGTACATTGTGGACCCTGTCGGGCACAGCAATCTAGGAGAGAGGAAGTACTAATTTATGACAGCCATTTTAGAGATATTATTATTAACTATAACATTATAGGAATAGGTGACTACTAGACAGACTAGGGAACAATTTTAAAGTCGCGGGGACTTCATAAACCTACAACTACCTTAGTTAAATTGTTTAATTATCAATAAATTGAAATATTACTAATACATTGTACACCCGCCTCTACCGCCTGGGCACATCAATGTATAATAATATATTGTTTATATTCGGTATATAGGTAGGTACTATTTAATCTTTGCATAATTGGCTAGTCCGCTTATTCAAATTGGTTTTCTTATTTTTAATGATATAATTGAGAAGTAATCAACCGCTTAATCATTAATATATAAATCGTCTTTTAAACTTATTATAGCTATAATAATGTTTTTTCTTCTTTTCCCTATCACAAAACAAGACAACACATTATAACTATGGAAGGTTTATAAGACGTTTTATATTTAAGGACGGCTAATTTAATTCTATATTTTATGCCCAATAATATGAGCGTGGCTACGCGGCTGCTACGGCGTAGCCAACGCGTAGCACATAATACACGTCGTAGCTGTACGTAGTACGACGTAGTATTTTTTTTTCACTTGGGTACCACAATTTATTTATTTTACAGGCAATTATTATTATTTCCCTAACTTATATTTTCTTTTTTTTTTATTCTATATTAGGTAATAATTAATTTTGACGTGGGAGAGCCATGCTTCGGCATGAATGGGCCGGCTCGACCGGAGTGATACCACGGCCTCACAGAAAACCGGCGTGAAACAACGCTTGCGTTGTGTTTCGCCGAGTGAATAAGGTTACCGGAGGCCAAAACCCTTGTAAAAGGCGGGCAACGCACTTGTGACTCCTCTGGTGTTACGGGTGTCCATGGGCGACGGTTATCGCTTACCATCAGGTGATCCGTCTGCTCGTTTGCTATAAAAAAAAAGGTAAAATATTTTATGCATAATTTATGTTGATGGTAAGTAAGAACTGTCTGGCTTTGACATTTATCTAAGATATTAGTCTATAAAAAACGACGTTAATGAACATGAGATAAATTAAAATCCTCACATCGGGTCATAATTTTATATGTTAGCTGACATTAAAAAGCTAGTTCAATTCTTAAAAAAAAACGTTTTTTATACTGCTATTCTATTCCAGGTACTTACTACTGTGTTTCGTCAATAAAATCGATATAAAGATACCTTTTTACCATATATTTTGGCAAAAATGGAGCCCGTGAACGTGAAACATAAAATGGCCGTCTCCGACAACCAAACCGCAACACTACAAGTTCTCAGCCCCCAAAGCTTTGTGTAAATTCCAAACAAAATACTCTTGGAAATTTACTTTTATGTATTTACAATAAAATGGAAGTTCATCAACTATTCTGTTTGAGAAAAACAAGGAAATTTACCAAAGAAGAATTCCATTATATCGGATTTTATGTTGCTTTGCGGTGGGACTGTTTCACTTTGTAGATTTATACATAACAGTGGCCTACGAATTTACTTGAATCTCAAAACATAACATACCATCACGCCTGTTTTCCCTGAAGGGTTAGGCAGAGGCGTACTAATGTACACCCACAGTTCGCCGGTATGTTTAGGTCCCACGTAATAAGGGGCGAGCCTATTGCCATTAACCGGGCACAAATTCCTAACTCCGAGCTGCTACTGGGAATTTCATAGTAAAACCCAATAACACTTTGCTCGACCTGGAAATCGAACCCAGGACCTCTAGCGTAGCAGTCGCGCTCAGGACCGCTTGGCTAATGAGGCAGTAAAAATGAATCTCAAAAGTTTTTTTTAATAATATAAAGTTACATATGTCCTTCTTCAAGTTATAATCAATCTCTATGCTGATCGAAATCCATACAGAGGTTTAGACGTAACAAACACAATTACTCTTTTGCATAAAAATATGTTATGAGAACCATAATTATTATTTAGGCAAATCATATTTTTGATTAGTTGATTCTAATTTCTGACACTAACTTATGCCTCATTAGTCTAGTGGTCCTGAGTACGACTGCTACCCTAGAGGTCCATGGGTTTGATTCTTAAGTCGAGCAATATGTTATTGAAAAACTATGAAATTCTCGGTAGCAGTTCGGTGTTTGGGATTTGTGCCCGATTAATAGCAATAGGCTTCCCCCTATTACATAAATAAAAAAAATGTTTATTTGTTTTCACTGGTACAATATTGGATTAATATTAACCGGGGAACGAGTGCCTCTTCGTCGTCTCGTGAAAACTTATAACGCACACTTTATGGACTTGGATATTTTCAATATTTCGAATAAAAAATTTAAAACACTGGCCATAAGGTCACTTTCCTCTAATCTTAAATTAAAATAAATAATTAACTTTTAACTTACAACTTAGAATGATATACAATTTAGTAATGGCCGCTTCCGTTTCCTTTATTTCTTTAATTAATCCGTGGACAATGATGTGGGTTATATGTTTACCTACTTATTTTTAACCCCCGACGCAAAAACGACGGGGTGTTATAAGTTTGACGTGTCTGTATGTGTGTGTGTGTGTTGTCTGTCTGTGGCATCGTAGCTTCCGAATGGATGAACCGATTTTGATTTTGTTTTTTTTGTTTGAAAGGTGAATAAGTGGGGAGTGTTCTTAGCTATGTTTGATGAAAATCGGTCCAAGATGGCCGCCGCCACAAGATGGCGGTTTACATATTTTTTCACAACCCCCACAATATTGGTATCAAATGAAAGGGCCTGACTAGTAGAATACTATACACTATGAAAAATTTCAAATCCAAGATGGCCGCCTCCACGAAATGGTGAATTTATTATGTTTTTTCACTACTCCCTCAATAAAGGTATCAAATGAAAGGGCTTGATAAGTAGAATACTATACACTATGATATAAGATATCTAATAGCTATGAAATAATTGTACAAAAGTTGAATAACTAAACGAAGAAAATACCTAATTAAACACTAAATTACCTGGATTTTAAAACGCAAGAAAATAAAAGAAATTAAACAAAATAACTAAGGAGTCCCTACAAAAAGTGTGAAATAACAAATTAAATTAAAAATTTAAAAAAACCCCCGACACAAAAATAAACCTGAATCCCTATAAAAAGAAAAAAATAAACTTGAAATTATAACCCTTCGTAAGTACGTATGAAGTTTTTTGATTAAATTTTGTCGCGTCGGGGGACCGCTCTCTAGCTCTCGCGTGTCTGCCCGCTCGGGTCGCCAAACTTGAATATGTTACGCTCCGCCCACTTTACACCCTCCCGCGCGTCGCGGCGATGTACGCGCCATCCACATCAATTCTGATTTCGCGCGATTCACGTTCGGGAAGCAAAAGGAAAGGAAAGGATTCACATAATTAGAGAGCGGTCCCCCGACGCGACAAAATTTAATCAAAAAACTTCATACGTACTTACGAAGGGTTATAATTTCAAGTTTATTTTTTTCTTTTTATAGGGATTCAGGTTTATTTTTGTGTCGGGGGTTTTTTTTAATTTTTAATTTAATTTGTTATTAAGAATCTCATTGTATCATATTAACATGTAACTGTTTTAAGTTCCTAATCAATAAAATAAATTAAAAGTATTTGGAGTCTTATACATACTTGCTTATACATACTAGCGAACTGTGTCGGTACATTAGTACGTCCCTGCCTAACCCTTCGGGGAATACAGGCGTAAAGGTATGTTATATTACACAAGTATATTTGGAAACTACAATATTACGTGGTTGTGTTCTAGTGTAAGCTGCTTGTGAACATTGCTCCGTTGCAGCGCTGGGCTTAAGCGGGATTTCATCAGATTTATTTTCTCTGCTATTTCCAGAATTGTGTATTTTAGGTTATGGTTGTGTACATAACATACCATCACGCCTGTATTCCCCGAAGGGTTAGGCAGAGGCGTACTAATGTACTCCCACAGTTCGCCGGTATGTTTAGGTCCCATGTAATAGGGGGCGAGCCTATTGCCATTTACCGGGCATAAATTCCAAACTCCGAGCTGCTACAGGGAATTTCATAGAAAAGCCCAATAACACTTTGCTCGACCTTGGGATCGAACCCAAGACCTCTAGCGTAGCAGTCGCACTCAGGACCACTATGTTAATGAGGCAGTTATGGTTGTGTATTGTTCACTATTCGTTGTGGACATAGTGGCAGGAGCATTGTTGGTGCAAATTAGTTTGTTTATTTATTTAGTCCAGTTACTGGTTCTGATAATACTGGCTGTATGTATGGTGTTTCGTTTTCACCAAATTGCAAATTTTTTAATCTTAATATTGTGTGGAATAGTCAATTTCTTATTTCTTGAATCATTTTTATTATTCTTGTGTAACATTTCCGTATTCAAAGAAGCTATTTTTTATTGGGTTAGGTGGACAAATGAGCAGTCGGACCACCTGATGGTAAGCAATTATTGCCGCTCATTCACACCCGCGACACCAGAGAAGCGCTAAGCGAAGTAAACACTTTTGCGAAGTTGGTGCAAGTGGCTCTAAGTGTCCTTAAAAGATTTATTTTACAGATAAATAAACCTATAATGTAATTTCATTCGTGTAGCAGTGCAAACAGCACGTTTGAAACATTATTCATAACACCGAATTGGCATCGCCGTAATTCCAAAGGTACGTATGTATTCCTTACTCCAAAAATTGAAGGTGGATAAATGAAAATATACGGTTGAGGATGTTGTGCGGGAACGCTTATTATGAATGTTAACCATTGAGAAAGAGAGATGTGAACAGTTTGCTAACATAAGAATATAGTTATGATTTTTAATTGACAGTCTCATTAGTTAGTAGTCATTGTTATGTTAGAGGTCCAGGATTCCATTACCCAGGTCGTGCAAAAATCTTCTTTTATGAAATTATCAGTTGCAGACAGTATAATAATAAAGGGCTATGACGTCATAGCATTTTTCCTGAGTAAAACGTGGAGTACCAAATGTTTGTTTGTATTTATATACAATCTTAGTTTTAGTATATGCGAAACCCGAAACACGTGTCTAGTACTTTTATTTAAAGAATTTATGCACAAAATTTCAAAACTGAATTCCGTAAAATCACACAGATATAAGCTTGTTATGTTACCTGGTTGTCCGTACAAAAACATGCTCACTAAGTCTTAGTACCCCCGCCCCGCTGTGCGCCCGCGTCTATGACCTACCATGACTTGTATTGTGCGCTTTTAATAGTGGAAAGATACTTAGTGCCACTTGCACCATTTTCATAAAAATGTTTAAATTGTATTTAAAAGAAATATACAATGAATTTTTTTATTTAAATACGATTGAAACATATTTAAGAAGTTGGTGCAAGTGGCCCTTAGTGTCACTCGGTGTCTCACTTGTACCTTAAAAAAAATATTGAAATCGATTTAGTTACTTATTCCGAACAAATCGTATTTTGGTTTCGTATATTAAAAATAATGTTGTATGAAAAAATCAGCATAAAAAAAACAACAAAAAAACATAACCGCGGCGTCTATGTCCCCAAGAAAAACCGGTAAATTCCAAGTTACTCCGAAAATTGTCGTCGTAATTCTCAAAAATTCAATTTAAAATCGCTCCGAGTCTGACCGGTCAGTCTGGAATATTCCGCGGAGGCCAGCCGCACGAGTAATTGGTACTGCCGTGCACGCGATGCATTCAAAAATCGTTCGAGACGACTACATAATGCTTGCTGTACACTATGGTGTGACGTATTAATGTGTGTATTGGTACTCGTAATATGGTAATATTGATGTTTATGAATATTGGAGTAATTTTTATGGGATAGGGGGGAAAACGAGCTGATGGTAAGTGATTACATCACCCATGAACACCCACTACACCAGAGGAGTCATAAGAGCGTTGCCAGCATTTGGCGTTTGTATCCTCAATCACTCGGCGAAACACAACGTAAGCGTTGTTTCACGGCAGTTTTCTGTGAGACCGCGGTATCAGAGTGCTCCGGTTGAGCAGGCCCATTCGTGACGAAGGTGTGTGTTTCAAATTTTGCGTAGAAGTACCCCCTCGGTTGCAGCAACTCCTCTGGTGTAGCTGGTGTGGACAATAATGACTACTTACCATCGTGGCTGTACGTGGCTTGTCAGCTCGTTTGCCGCCTTTATCTATAAAAAAAGGATGGCTCTCACATGTTAAAAGTCTTCGTCTTAACGTGATTTCAACATAAATGATAGGTATTTATTTCTGTAAATAGAAGATCTATTTAAAGACACTTTTACAAGTCAATGTTTTACATTTTTTTTTACTAGATGGCGCCGGATTTTTCTATCTGATGACCTCTGAGAAGAAAAGTCGATACAAACTCAGAGAATCATGGTCTCTTTTAAAGTCCAGACAGTAGTAGTACTATTTTATATGTGTGTTACGATGTAGGGCAATATCTGAACATGATGAATGATGAACATAATATTGCATGATGATATTCAAATATCCATGATACGCTCTAGTAGACAGTAACCTTTACGCTATCCGTAGTCCAGCTGCGGCAAATCTGTTGATTGTTTTGTGAAAGCCTCTCTGTATTTGAAATACAGTTTTTTATAGACACGTTAGCCGAATGACAGGTCGATAACCAATTTGGTTTATGGCATTCAACGAATTTTCATACGATGTTACGATTATATGGGTCATCACTATTGTGAGTTTAAAATTGGATCGAAAACATGCGTTTTGTATCGTTAAGGTTGATTGAATTATTCAAGATTATTTCATTGATTCTAATTTATTGAAATAAACAATTTTATTGAGTGCCAAATTAGATGAATTCTGGAAATTTATTGATATAAACATTTGACATATAAAACAATATAAACGTCTATGAACCCAATTTTTTTTAAATGGAACGTGTCCAGATCGAAATCTGTGGGCAGTAACAACTAATTTCTACTACTTAGTTAATTATTTAAATAGAACCGGATCTCAATACATTTACGGGTGAAACAAGATTTTCTTACCACATTGTATAACCATCCGTTTTTCCAATAGCCCTTACAATTGCTGATTACTCTGGTTCATAAGGCACGGTTCACACACGAGCGAGCCTACTCACGGGGCGCATCGCAATCAATGGGACAGGGTTCCTGCGTTAATGAGTGCGTACAGTGTATACCGCGGGTGAGTGTTAGTGGCGGTACTCACTAATATATATTGCAAGTTAATTGGTAGTTGAATGCTTTCGTGGCTAAGTATTCCAGCTAGTATGTATAGTGATAGAACTTTAAGAAAACGTAGACAATATTTAATAACAACATAACATACCATCACGCCTGTATTCCCCGAAGGGTTAGGCAGAGGCGTACTAATGTACACCCACAGTTCGCCGGTATGTTTAGGTCCCATGTAATAGGGGGCGAGCCTATTGCCATTAACCGGGCTCAAATTCCTAACTCCGAGCTGCTACTGGGAATTTCATAGAAAAACCCAATAACACTTTGCCCGACCTGGGATTCGAACTCAGGACCTCTAGCGTAGCAGTCGCGCTTAGGACCACTTGGCTAATGAGGCAGTATTTAATGTGGTATTCCATATACCTTAATGTTGATACGATTACCTATATACGAATATACATAAAATATATTGTAGACATTAGCCAAGTGGTCCTGAGCGCGACTGCTACGCTAGAGGTCCTGGGTTCGATTCCCAAAGTGTTATTGGGTTTTTCTATGAAACGGCTCGGAGTTTGGAATTTGTGCCCGGTTAATGGCAATAGGCTCGCCCCCTATTACATGGGACCTAAACATACCGGCGAAATGTGGGTGTACCTTAGTACACCTCTGCCTAACCCTTCGGGGAATACAGGCGTGATCGTATGTATTATGTTATATTGTAGATCTCACAGTCAAGTATATAATATCTATGTAGGAAGTCATAAAAATATAATAAATAAATACAAGTAATAATTTAAACTAATCTAGTATGACTTCTCCTTTTCTTACGAGTCCATCCAAAGGATGTCTGTAAGAGATCGCTGTTAGCGATAAGCCCGCCCATTGTACCATTCTATGATTTAACTGATTGTACTTTACTTTCGTTTTGGTGTGCAATAAAGAATATTCAACTGAACTGCATAGTTAAGTACGAGATACCCGTGCCTCTGAGAGCACGTAAAGCCGTCTAATATCATAAAGCTTCTTATAATTTTATTTTAAAACATAACATAACATACCAACACGCCTGTACTCCCGAAGGGTTAGGCAGAGGCGTACTAATGTACACCCACAGTTCACCGGTATGTCTAGGTCCCATGTAATAGGGGGCGATTGCCATTTTTCGGGTACGAATTCCTAACTCCGAGCTGCTACTGGGAATTTCATAGAAAAACCCAATAACACTTTGGGAATCGAACCTCCAGGAATCGAACCAGGACCTCTAGCGTAGCAGTCAATTAATATAAGTCTTATAATTTTATTTTAAAATATCTTAAAACTATCTTAGAATTAGCACATTAAGACATGTTGTTCCAAAAAACATGATCACCCACGGGAATAATACCAGAAATCTTTTAAATGAAATATATGTTGCTCTGGCCCAATCTGTCTTGATTTACTGTATCCCCATTTGGGGAGGGACAGCAAAAACCAAATTCATCGAATTAGAACGTGCTCAACGTGCACTGATAAAAACCATGTATTTTAAAAAAAGACGACACTCTACTGAAAACTTATATCAGATAAGTGGACTACTCTCTGTAAGAAAATTATATATTATACAGACGATACTAAAAAAACACAAAACCCTGCCTTATGATGCAACTAATCTCTCCAAGAGAAGAAAATATGCCATTGCACAAGTCCCCCGCACAAAAACCTGCTTTGCATCCATTCAATATAACACACGATCAGCACAATTATATAATAAAATAAATAAAGAAGTGTTTGTTCATAACAAAAAATTCGCTGACTGCAAAAAAACTGTAGTTGAATGGATCAAAAAACTCTCTTATGAAGAAACCGAAAAGTTTATAAAATAACCCACATATCTCAATCACACCCACACACACACACACACGTGCGCGCGCGCGCGCTCACACACACACACACATACACCCACTCTCTCTCTCTCTCACACACACACACGCCCACATAAACACACACGCATACACACACACACACGCATACTCACTCATACACACATACATACACGTGCACACACAATTACACGTACACAACATAATCACTTAGATTAAGCCTCTAATTTAAAATAGCTACCAATATAAAAATTAAGTTTTAAAGTAATGTTTTCGTTTAACAATTTTGAATTGTTTTATTTAGTTATGGAAGAGCGGAGTCTTCTACTACAGGCTTTTTTATGCTTAAAAGAAGGCTCCAATCACAATCTCACTGTATGAATATTGTTAAAGAAATAAACTATTTTGTATTTGTATTGTATTTTTGTATTAGCTTTTTGACTTTTTTTTGGTTTTATTTTAAGTTACGTCACATAAAGACAGACACGTAGCTTCTGCACGAGCAATTGTCTGCACAAATGCAAAATAACATTGTTAACAGGTGCTTCACCTTGTTACAATATGCATAGTGCAATCCTCCCGAGTATATTGAGACGCCATTTTGTATTCATAGTCGTGTCAATAAACTTACGTATCAGTAAATTGAATTACGTTTCAACTGAGTTCTAGTGGCCGGTTATGGGAACAGGTTCGTTCCCTAAAATATAAGGGTAAACTCTCGGTGTATGTATAATTGCATCATTGGTGTATTGCAAATTCCCTATTGCATGGGCCCTACATATACATGTGAAATGTAGCTTGTAAATATTTTTTTTTTATGGGATAGTAGGGCAAACGAACAGACGGATTACCTGATGGTAAGCGATAACCGCCGCCCATGGACACCCGCAACACCAGAGGAGTAACAAGTGCGTTGCCCGCCTTTCAAAAGGGTTTGGGCCTTCGGTAACTTCACTCACTCGGCGAATCACAACGTAGGCGTTGTTTCACGCCGGTTTTATACTAAAGCCTCACCCTGGGAATGCAGGCGTGATGATATAATAAAGTATATTATGTTATGTCGGTGTACCTACAACAGTAGCACATCTCTGACTAACCCCTTTGGGAATAAAGGCGTGATGATATATTAGAGCTAACCAGTATTCAAATATTGGCTCTATATTAGGATTGTCTGTCTGTAATTCAATCTGAAGCCAGTACTTGTGGATCAAATCAACTTTTTGAACGTTATTGATCTTTTGAGCGTAGGGTGCTGTAATTCGAATAAGCTCTAACAAATTTACTTTTCCACCGAGACATTGTAAAATGAGCTTTATTTTTCAAGTTACAGGGTGGTGGTAGGTGTTGGTGTTATCTTGGTATTCAAGCAAGGGAGTTGTATTTTGTCAACAAGAATGCGACAAGACTGACATACCTATTTTAATAATGTATGGAGAGAAAACTGAGAACCTTTTTATTTATTTGGCGCATACATGAACGCTTACTGAAATTTATAAATATATTATGCTTTAAATTTGTTTACTGTCGTTTAGAAGGTATTCTTGCTTGGTAGAATTTTGCTTACGTTTGACAGATTTGGGTACTTACAAATCGAGTACCTTACTCATACATTTTTGTTCTTTTTTCCTAAAAAAATCAAGACCTCAATCAACGACATTTTTAAGTGCATACTTTTAATCAACCCATTATACCGTCCCATCCCGGGTAAGAGTCTCCTTTTAGGATGAGAGGGATTAGGCTAATAGTCCACCCCGCTAGCCAAGTGTGGGTTGGAAGACTTCACAAGCCGTCGAGAAAATCTCTCAGGCATTGTTACAAATACAGGTATACTCACGATGTTTTCCTTCACCGTTTAAGCGCGTGATAATTAGGTATTAATACGCACATGACTTTGAAAAGTCAGAGGTGCGTACCTTGGATTCGAACTTGAAATGTTTGACTTGGCTGTCCAATGGTGATATCACTATGCTATCACGTCACTTGCCTATCTTTACAAAAAACTTTTTTTACATCCAGAACCGAACTGCCCTGTATCAGCATTTTTAAGAAAGAACTATAGCAGCTTTGAGTAATAAGCCTATAATGAAAACAAAGTAAAATAATTCTTATATTGTGTACCCTTATACTCAAAGTTGCATACAGGATTACACGGCCTAATATAGTAGTGTTTCTATCTCGACTCGTAAGCTCACCCTATCGGTAACACAGTCACTGAGGTTAATGACAGGATTGCAACGACGCTGCCGTACGCTTCACGGAATTACAGAGAATAAGGCCCGGTATCCACTATAGTGGAGATGAGCGGAGCGGAGCAGAGATAAAATATTTTATTATTCCTACACCTCTTCGCATCATTAGCTTAGTGGTCCTGAGCGCGACTGCTACGCTAGAGGTCCTGCATTATTGTGTTAGTGTAGCGTTATTCGGTTTTTCTATAAAATTCCCAGTAGCAGCTTGGAGTTTGGAATTTGTGCCCAGTTAATGGCAATACACTCACCCCCTATTACATGGGACCTAAACATACCAGTGAACTGTGGGTGTATATTAGTACAACTCTGCCTAGTAATACAGGTACTTATGTTATTTCTCCGGACCAGTGGCAAGTTGTGAGTAGAGAAAATGTTAGCAGAGATGACAGATGCAAATTGTAAATATGACGGTGCGAATGACACTCTGTTGTATTGAGGGTGGAATGATTGTAGAAGCCTTGTAACAAACCAAAGAAAAATAAAATTTCATAATAAAAAGTTGGCGCTCTGTTTTTTTTTCTTTTTGCGAAACTTTTTGCGAGACAGAGCAATTTATTTCCAACTGGCAAAAAATAATAGATTATGATTTTGTTCGTGGTGTCCCACCTATCGCTAGTAACATTTAAATGTCTTTATCACACATCTCTGCTTAAGCTTAGCTCGCTAACTTCGCTCTCTTTTGCCTATCTCTTCCCGCTTTAGTGGATAACGGGCCTAACAACGTCTTGAGTAACTATGCTAATTAATCCCTTCGCGTTGATACTATGACTGTTACTCTGGGAAAGATAATATAAGTAGATTATCGTGTTACTTGGTAATCATGTAATATGTTATCATATTACATGATTAGCTGTGATAGACTAGTAATTTAACCATTGGTTCAAAGGTTCAAATCCTGCCCGTGAGTCGAATTTTCCTTCCATGCTTCGGCACGAATGGGCCGGCTCGACCAGAGTGATACCACTGCCTCACAGAAAACCGGCGTGAAACAACGCCTGAGTTGTGTTTCGCCGAGTGAGTGAGGTTACCGGAGACCCAAACCCTTTTAAAAGGTGGGCAACGCACTTGTGACTCCTCTGGTGTTGCGGGTGTCTATGGGTGGCGGTTATCGCTTACCATCAGGTGATCCGTCAGCTCGTTTGCTCCCCTATCCCATAAAAGAAACTTATTTTAATTGGGATGTTTCGTGAACAGCCATCTTTTATTGACGATCTAGGTATTTTTATACGTAAATGTACTAATAAGCATTCACTGTTCACCGGTATGTATTTAAATCCAATGTTATATAGGCCGAACCTATAGTCATTAACTGTGCCCAAAACCAACTAATGGTTTTTTAAATATTTACTCCGTGTGAGGATCGAACCTACAACACGTGTCATAGACGCCGCTACGCCAAACGTGTCGTCAATGTATACTATTGTAGTACGTCTCTGCCTAACCCTTCGAGGAATACAGGCGTGATACGTGTTATGTAATTTGCAAGTAAAATTATTGTACTTCATTTTCATAATCATATTTCAATTAATATTCGTAATTATATCCCAATAATTTTTCATGATGTTATCCCATAACGCCATCGTGTTACATTTTCCTCGTTCGCTTTCAACCTAGTACCTTAGAAAATTCACCGTTCGCAAGCTGTCGGGAAGACGCTTCGCTAACACAATTTGCTTCGGGCGTTTCAGCCATGTCGCTAAACAGTTTATACTGAACTTTGTGCTATACAAGAAACCACACAAGTTTGTGGCTTCGAACCTGATAAATACTTACCAACAAGTTTCATAATATTTTGTAGTGTTGAACGTCCGTAGGGACGATGGCAGCCATTTCTTTTGAATTCCGAACTCTTTAAGGATGAAAATTTTAAGTAGGTTATAAGGATTTTCATGTCGTTTCAATATTTGGCTGATAAACAAAAATGTGCAAACATAAGCTGCCTATTGTAAGTGTACGAATTTACTACTACTGTACACCCACAGTGCAATTTTCCCGGTGATTTGTGCCCGGATAATAGCAATAGGCTCCCCCGCTATTACATAGGACATACCAGCAAACTATAAATGTACATTAGTACACCTCTGCCTAACTCTTGATGGTTAAACGAGTAAGTATTTCCTGTAGGTACGTACCTAAGTAGTTGTTTTACAATTTTAATGACGCACCAAATTCCAGTAATGGCGAGCGGTCGATCTTGGCTCATTTATTATGTACACCGTTCGTATATCGGCGAACTTAAAATATAAGTTAGGTCAACCCTATCTATTACTGTAGTGGGGCGCGGCAGTTGCAAATCTCTTGCGATGATTCAGCCAGGGCTGTACGGAAATTGCTTTTAGATGTACAAGTATCTTTATCTAAGACTAGCTAAATGACAACTGAATTGAAGTGTTTTTTATAATATCGTCTCACCTTATTGACATTACAATTAAAAGTAAGCGCACGCCAAAGTCCCATAATATTATCACTAACCGATCAAACGAAACTATTTAAAAAAACTCAGTACTTTATTGTCAGTTCTGTATCTACAGCGTTAGCCGCATTACCGTGCAGTCGGGCCGGGAGTCGGCTTGGCACACCGCCCCCTGCCATTGGCTCCCCGCCAGTGAAATCTGTCCGCGGTTCATGCGCCCCTGGTACATTTTTATACATTTCCATATTAAAATAAAATTTTATTACTCATACAAATGTATGTTGTGGTTACAAGTAGGTCAAGTTATTTACAACTTTGGATATGATTAAGTTTCTAGAATTAATATAGTTGACAACTATATTCTTAGGGCCACTTGCACCAACTTATTTCACAAGGGAAAGAAGATAATAATTTTGAACAAAATACCTATTTTTTTTTAATTTATTTATATAAGAAGTATAATTTACAAAAATATTTTAAAGAAGAACGGTAGACCTCTCTGTGCTTCAGCCTTGGTCCTATGATAATCATAAGTTGTCAGAAGCCGGAATAGATTGATAACTTAGGATATCGCCTAGAAATGAAGCGGAGTTTGTGACAGTTGCTACGTATAAAATACTGGCTATGAGAGAAATGCAAAGGGCTGGTGGTGGTGACAGTCTCTAACAATTTTATACCTATTTGGTCTCTAAGCATAGTCCAACTTACTAGAAATTAATTTTCTTTTAGCTTGATAAGCCGTTTATTCAATTCAACTAAATTACCTACATTGAATCATGTAAAAAATGCCCCATTAGCCTAGTGGTCCAGAGCGCGACTGCTACGCTAGAGGTCCTGGGTTCGATTCCCATCAGATCAAGCAAAGTGTTATTGGGTTCCTATGAAATTCTCAGTAGCAGCTCGGAGCATAGAATTTGTGCCTGGTTAATGGCAATAGGCTCGCCCCTATTATATGGAATCTAAACATACCGGCAAATTGTGCGTTTACATAAGTAAGCCTCTGCCTAACCCTTCGGAGAATATAGGCGTGATGGTATGAATCATGTAAAAATAATTATTTATAATTAAATTAAATAATATTTTATCTATTGATACGATACGAAGAAGAACAAGAATGAACTCATGTTTTCTCCAGTCCATTGTCTTCTCCATGGATGTCATTGTTCGTTCTCATATCCCCCGCAATGAGAAAACTATTGGAGCTGCCACGCAAGTAGAAAAATATAAGAAAAATGTTCTATACAAAATAGAGTAACGTAAATTCTATTCTACTTTCTTATACACAGTTCATATATTGAAAAGCAACAAAGCCATTGGTACATCTTAATTCTCTCCTCGATACTACCGCCCGGGGGCCACTTTTCAAAAACCAATAAATATAATACATCGGATTTCGTACGAAATAAAAAGCAATCGGGTCACTTCCATTTCATCCAATATTACGTATTGGACTTAAATTTTCTGGCGACGAACTTCGATTTATTCGGGTCCAGAGGTCTGGTTTTGGATGAGTGATTTTGAACTAGATTTACGTTCCATTATTATTGAAATATATTTAAAGAAGTTCTCTGAGGAGGAACATACATTACATACATTAGTATGAAGACTGAAATTAATGCAAATCTTTTACTGCACTGTGTTATTGTGATAATTCATGCAAATTATAACTTTTACCATTCGTTTCCCGATACGTTAACCGGAAAACTATTAGTAACTCGAGCAAATATTTGCTCCATATGGACATCAAATCCCTAACAGCCGACTGTAACACCGCCACAACTAAATACGCCACAATAAAGCATAGCATAGCATACCATCACGCTTGTATTCCCGAAAGGGTTAGGCAGAGGCGTACTAATGTACACCCACAGTTCGCCAGTATGTTTAGGTCCCATCTAATAGGGGGCGAGCCTATTGCCATTAACCGGGCACAAATTCCAAACTCCGAGCTGCTACTGGGAATTTCATAGAAAAACCCAATAACACTTTGCTCGACCTAGGAATCGAACCCAGGACCTCTAGTGTAGCAGTCACACTCAGGACCACAAGAATAATGAGGCAGTTTAAATAAAATATTTTAGAAATAAAAATACACCCAACTATAAGTTCGGTACTAGCCCACAGACATCGCTAGCAATTCTACGCTAGGTGCTGTGTATCTCAAGGTAAAAGAAATGCATTAGTTTCTAACGGGACTGACACAGTAATCCTATACCACTCATAAGCTTCAGAGGTGCTGTTACATAATTTAAGTAGCTTCCAGCATTGCCCACTAATGGCTAGAATGGCCTCAAACTTTAAAAGGCCCGTCTCTTGTCGTATTTTAAAAGAACAGGTCAGTTATTTTTACAAGCAGATGTAAAAACCAATCTGACATGCTGTCATGATTTTAAAGTTTTAACTGAAAGAAGTCAATCTTACGCAGTATCAAAACGTTGAACGTCTTTCCATTATAGCAGATACTTTAATATGAAATCTATACTATTATAAAATTGTAAAAGAGCTGTGTCTGTACATTAAAGATATTAAAAAAAAAACAAGTACGTTATGGTATCATCGAACCCAAAAATGTGATTTGTAAAATTCTTATCTGTTTGTCTGTTTGTTACGGTTGGCGCAAAAAACTACAGAATAGATTTTAATTTTGTTATCACTGTTAGAAAGTATGTGCTCCAACTTAAAAATTGGTATACTTCTTATCTCAAATCATTAAACGGAATCGGAGATACAGCTTGACCTCTCTAATATAAAGAGACCCATACAAAGAAGAGATCATCACTGTTGGTTTTTGAGCTTCAAGTGAGCGAAGCCGCAGGCAGAAGCTAGTTAAACTATATAGGCAGTGTCACAAACTTTTTACGAACATGCATTAATGGATGCAATGGAATCCGGAAGCGACATGCCGATGACAGGGTGAAATGGCTCACGTTAAGAGAGGCCTACGTCCAGCAGTTGACTGATAAGGCTGATGATAATGATGATGCAATAATTCGTAATAATAAAGTAAGAAAATATTTAGTCACATGGTTGCAGTCACGGAACATATTGTTCTGTGGTTGCAGTAACAATTTTAGTGAGTAAGCTGGTGACAATAAATAATAGCCATCATTTGGCGCGCCCTGAGCTTTCTCAGGGCGCGCCAAATGATGGCTATTATTTATTGTCACCAGGAACTTACCTGCAGTTTGACTTCTAAAAGAATTTACATAAGAGATTATCTAATCACGTGTCAGATTTGAATTGAGACCTCTTGCAATACTACCGTGAGAACCACATCCTATTTCGTGTAAGTCTGCGGGATGCACGCACAAACAAACAGACAATAAAAAAAATAAAGATAAATTATTAAATTCCCTTTAAAATATCTTCTATGTATTGTCAATAGATCTTAGACCTCATTGCTGGGCACGGGTCTCCTCTCAGATTGAGGGGATTAGGCTATAGTCCACCATGCTACCTTAATGAGGGTTGGCAGACTTCACACGCTTAGAAAATATCTCAGGTATGAAGGTTTTCTCACGATGTTGTTTCCTTCACCGTATAAGCGTGTGATAATTAAATATTAATATGTAGGTACATGATTTCAAAAAGTCAGAAGTGCGAGCCTTGGATTTGAATTCGAGAACTTTGACTTGGCAGTCTCATGGTCATATCACTAGGCTTTTTGGTACAATTTTAGTATATTAGTATGATTCGTGGAAACCCTAATAATATAAACTTATGTTGTTAGCGTTAGCAAAGGTTTTAAAAAAAATTGTTTGGAAATATTGAAAGTCTCTTCTCAGAGTACCGTAGTATGGCACGTCTCACGTAATATCTCAACGTAAACGGAGATATATGGGCTGCCAAGCCTTCATCACGATGACCAACCTCTTAGTCTCAAGAGAAAGGATGCGCAATGAATGTGTAACGAACAGAAATTAAATTGTTTTTTTTTGTGTGCCATATTTTTGACTATACATAATATGATAGAGCATGCTAAATATCTTTAAAAATGTAAATTTTAGTGATAGAAAATTAGTCTTGTGTTCCTAAGCACTGCTACGCTTGAGGTCCTAGGTTCGATTCTCAGGTCGAGCAAAGTGTTATTGGGTTTTTCTATGAAAATCTCAGTATCAGCTCGGAGTGTGGAATTTGTGCCCAGCTAATGGCACTAGGCTCGCACCCTATTACATGGGACTTAAACATACCAGTGAACTATGGGTGTACATTAATACGCCTCTGCCTAACCCTTCGGGGAATACAGACGTGGTGGAAGGGTAAGGATAAGTTGTGCACGGAAAGTTTGTCGAAAAGGTCCCATGTAGTAATTGGGGACAAGCCTATTGCCAAATTCAAACACCGAGCTGGTCCTGAGAATTTCATAGAAGATCCAAATAAAACTGCTTGACCCGGGAAGCGAAAATACAAATCTTAGGTATCATAACTGCCTCATTAGCCAAGTGGTCCTGACCGCGACTGCTACGCTAGAGGTCCTGGGTTCGATTCCCAGGTTGAGCAAAGTGTTATTGGGTTTTTCTATGAAATTCCCAGTAGCAGCTCGGAGTTTGGAATTTGTGCCCGGTTATTGGCAATAGGCTCGCCCCCTATTACATGGGACCTAAACATACCGGCGAACTGTGGGTGTACCTTAGTACACCTCTGCCTAACCCTTCGGGGAATACAGGCGTGGTGGTATGTTATGTTAGGTATCATAAAAGCATTCAATAAGGATTTAAATATTATTCATTGTTCTGAAGGCTAGTGCTTTCGTGTCGACTGAACTTAAATTATTAGTTTGTGTTTATCAAATGAATACCTACATAATGTAATATTTATGTGTCTGTGTCTGTGTTTATACATAACATGTATATTTATAGACGCGGATTTTTCTGTCTGAGTGTATCTTATTAACATTTTAAACAGAATAAAGATAGCTACGTCATTATTCTTATTTATGAAAACTATTTTCAAAGGAATCTGGCATAATCCATTGTAATAATAAATATTAGAAAGTGGCTCTGTCTGTCTCTTTGTTAAGTTTTCATAAGCTCTGTATAAATTTTGATAAATATTGCATCGAGACAGATTGGACCCTGGAAAAGTATTTAGCCTACCTACCTATATAAAAATGACGAAGACATCGGCAACATAAAATTCGGCTTGAAATCAAAATATTCTTCCACTAAAATTTACATTTTAGTGGAATTTACATTTTTCACGTGGGAGAGCCATGCTTCGGCACGAATGGGCCGGCTCGACCGCAGTGATACCACGGCCTCTCAGAAAACCGGCGTGAAGCAACGGTTGCGTTGTGTTTCGCCGAGTGAGTGAGGTTACCGGAGGCCCAAACCCTTTTAAAAGGTGGGCAACGCACTTGTGACTCCTCTAGTGTTGCGGATGTCCATGGGCGGCGGTTATCGCTTACCGTCCGATCCATCTGCTCGTTTGTTCCCCTATCCCAATAAAAAAAAACATACACACGCCTTTCTCCCCCAGGGGTAGGCAGAAACTATAGACCGCTACTTACTACGCTTCTTGCAAACATCTTTTGCTTCTGCCACATTCAAACATATTCTAATACATACGCGCCGGTTGCGAGTACTACGCAACTAACCTACGCCAATAAGATTTTTTTATATCCTTAAAAAATAGTTTTATTTTATGGCATAGGGGGCCTAGGGGGCAAACTAGTAGAAGGATCGCCTGACGGTAAGCGCGTAATTACCACCCCCCATGGACACCCGCAACACCAGAGGAGTCGTAAACCAACGTAAGCGGTCTGTGAGACCGTGGTATTACTGCGGTTGAGGCCTATACGTGCCGAAGCGGTATTTTTTGTAAATTGTTTAAATAAATATAAATAATAATATGCTGGGACGTTTTTTTACACAGCACCATCTAGACCCAAACTAAGCAGAGCTTGTACTATGGGTACTAGACAATGGATATAATATTTATATACTTTTTTTTTTGTAAATACATACTTATAATACATATGAAACACCCAGACGAACACAAACACTTATATTCATCACATAAATTTTTGTTTCCTGTGGGATTCGAACCCACGACCTCATGGTCAGCAGTCCGCTACTCGAACCACTAAACCACAGAGGTCGTCGAAGTTGTGATTTGTTTGTTTGTAAGTTGTAATTTGGAAAGTGTAAATAAATAAAACGTAGTAAAAGTTTTGAAAATTGTTTATATAAACTAAAAAAATATAATAACTTTTTCGTCGGGGATTAAAAATAGTTATTAGCGAGATCAAGCCTTTATATACTGATTTCTGACACTTACGCGAATATTAGACATTGAAATGAAACTACTTTTTACGGATTTTATCGCGGTATATTGATATTATCAAGCCTTTAGTTTTTTTAGCTCCAGCAGAACACGGTTACAAAAATATCCTTGCTTACAACGAAGTTAGGTCGGAGACTGTGCGCCTGTTATTTGATTTGTGAAATCAATTCGTCTCCATTGCAGCCGGTAACTGGATATTCCCATTACCGTTTTTATAGCACCTGGATTTGCGGCGCAATATATTTCCTTGGCGAGTAGAGTTTCAATTGGTTTTTATATTAGTGGGACAGATTAGGTTACTAATGTATTTATTTGTAGATCTTTTATACATAGGACATAGAACATAGATACATACATACATAAGAATTTGTGTCCGGTTAATGAATAAAGATGGCAACAGGGTCGCCCCCTATTACATGGGACTTAAACATACCGGCGAACTGTGTGTGTACATAAGTACGCCTCTGCCTAACCCTTCGGGGAATACATGCGTGATGGTATGTTTATACATAGGTTTCATAAATTATATAACCGCTTCATTAGTCGGGTGTTCTTATGCTTGACAAAAGGTATTGGGGGCGATTCCCAGGTCGAGTAGTGTTATTGTATTTTTATAATAATATAATACTAGCTTCTGCCCGCGAGTTCATCTGCGTGGAATTCAGAATTGGATCCAACCTAGATAAAAATCTCTGTGCCAAATTTTATCCAGATTCGTTCAGCCGTTCTGACGTGAAAGAGTAAAACATCCATCTATCCATCCTCACAAGCTTTCGTATCTTCTTTATCTATCTATCTTATTTATATAAAAGAAAGTCGTGTTAGTTACTCCATTTATAACTCAAGAACGGCTGAACCGATTTGGCTGAAAATTGGTGGAGAGGTAGCTTAGAACCAGGAAACGGATATAGGATACTTTTTATCCCGTTCCCGATACTTTTTATTCCACGGGGGCGAAGCCGCGGGCAGAAGCTAGTCTATATATATAAAAGAAATTCGTGTTAGTTACACCATTTATAACTTGAGAACGGCTGAACCAATTTGGCTGAAAATTGGTGGAGAGGTAGCTTAGAGCCAGGAGACGGACATAGGATACTTATTATCCCGTTCCCGTGGGATGAGAGGACAGACCGAATGCCACGGGGGCGAAGCCGCGGGCAGAAACTAGTTTATAATATTAGTAGGATAGAATAATGTAGCTTTCTATAAGTGAAAGAATTTTAAAAGAAGTTTTTGACTTTTTTTTATGGGATAGGGGAGCAAACGAGCAGACGGATCACCGGACGGATGGTAAGCGATAACCGCCGCCAATGGACACCCGCAACACCAGAGGAGTCGCAAGTGCGCTGCCCGCCTTTAAAAGGGTTTGGGCCTCCGGTAACCTCATTCACTCGGCGAAACACAACGCAAGCGTTGTTTCACGCCGGTTTCTGTGAGGCCGTGGTATCACTCTGGTCGAGCCGGCCCATTCATGCCGAAGCATGGCTCACCCACGTGAAATCGTGACTTTGTCCATTAGAAACAATTTTACAAACGTACAATCAAATCTTTTCTTGTATAATACTAGTATCTAATCTTTTATAATACTAGTGTAGATAAAATATGATATGATATAAAAACTTTGGTAACCTTTTGTTTAGCTCCAATCTAATGAGGTCACATCATGTAACATAAATACACAATATAATCTTCTTAGATAAACTGACGGCTCCCTCAAGGGAATCAGTGTCAATAACAATATAAGCTATCAACAAGCGTACGAACTATTTTATAGATTTAAGGTTTGAAAGACAAGATGCTTCCTAAAAGCCCTGTGAAGGAATTCAATCTATGAGTATGTCACTAAAGAGGTTTTGTGTTGACTATAATTTATGCTAGAACTGGTGGATATTCCATGACTTGTCAACGTTAGAATTTCTCTGTATTTAAGCGAATACCTATCGAATAATTGATAACATAACATACTATGATGCCTGTATTCTCCAAGGGTTTAAGCAGATGTGTATTGATATACACTCAGTTCGCCGGTATGCCTAGGTTCCGTACAATAGAAAGCGAGCAAATTGCCATTGGGGACAAATCCTAACTCCGAGCTGCTGCAAAATTCATAAAAAAACCCTATAACACTTTGCTCTATCCGGGAATTGAAGACAGGACTTTTAGCGTACCCGTCACCTAACGAAGATACGAGAAGGATATTAAACTACGAAAATTATAAATCATAGTCCCCCTACAAAAACTCGCTCATGTTTGAGCTGTATCGGTGACGTTAACGAGTTCTGAATAACACACGGGAGTAATGGAATATAACCTTTATGTAAGAGTGATAAGGATTAATCTCATTAACAGGTTAAAGGGTGACGGTAAGTAATAGTGAGTAATTGGGTGACGTTGCAAAGTTTAAGTAGGTATTACGACAAAATTGCCCCACACTAGATTTTTTTTTTGTATTGTGGGTTATTACAAACACAAATTCTCACATACACAAACGCCCAAACCCGGAACAACTACCAGGAGATCATCAAACGACGTTGGCATATTATAATAGGGTAATTGAGAGATGTTTGCTGTATTTAAAATAACTCTATTGAAAAATGTTTGTAAATATAATTCACATACTAAAAAAATAGTTGAAAGCCTTTAAACTTTTTGGTGGGAATTGACTCTGAACACCGCTGGGCACGGGTCTCCTCTCACAATCAGAGGGATTAGGCTATAGTCCACCACGCTAGCCTAATGCGGGTTGGCAGACTGCACACGCAGTCGAGAAAATCTCTCAAGCATGCAGGTTTCCTCAAGATGTCCCCAAAACCAATGTCAGTATAAAATTAATATGAAGCTCACACGATTTAACGTCAAAACTTGCTATAATTATGCTCTCTGTCTAGCTTTTTTTTTTTTTTATTCATGATAGGCTTACCCTTGATCGCCAGTTCACCTGATGTTAAGCGACACTGCGACCTAATAATTAAAATGCTTATAAATTCCTTACTTTAGAACCAATTTTAATTTTGTTTTTGCTGTGACGCTCTATTTATGTCACCTTTTAAGACTATACAGATAATCTACTACCCTATTGCTCGGCAATAGAATTTGAAAATGCTTTTTCATTTCAATAAATCTCGATACTCACATATGGCGAAAAGTTTACTATACTCATCTCTATTCCAATATAAAACAGCACAGCGATGTTGTTAAACACTGGAACGGAATGTACAGTAAACAGGGCTGCACAACTATCTAGAAATAAATGCCTTTCGTTATTTAATCGGAACTCGGAACAAGAGGTATTGATGCTTAAGTTAGGGTTGCTAGATTCAGTAATAATCAGGGTATATTATTTGATAGGGATGGCTATATATTTTTTTTTATTTAAAAATGCTTAAGGCCATGCTTAACCCACATTGCTAGGTCGCACATTACTAGTATTCTTGTTAACCCCTCGTGCTAAGCTAGATTGCTTGTTTTACGAGTGGGTTCACGTCGGTAGTGCAATGGGTGGGGTTCGAACCGGCAACCACATGATCGCAAGTCCGACGCCCTAGCCATTAGGCTACCGCCGCTTTATTTAATTGTATGATAATCATCATTTATTATAGGTACCTATATTTCAATTTGAAAAGGTTCTTATTTAAAGAGATATCACTATAAACGTTTCTGAATCCAAAAATGAGATTTTTAAAATCCTTGTCTGTTGTCTGTTTGTTACGGGTTGGCAAAAAATCTACTGAATTGTTTTGAATTTTATTACCACTGTTAGAAAGTATATGCTCCAACTTAAAAACTAGTGAACTTTTTATCTCAATTAATTAAACAGATCCTTATAAACAGCTTGACCTCTCTGATGTATACAGACCGATACAAAGAAGAGATCATCACTGTTGGTTTTTCAGCTTCAAGTGAGCGAAGCCGCGAGCAGAAGCTAGTACTATATATGTGTACAGGTTATACTATATATACTGAGGAATATGTCTAATCATAATATGTTAAAGCTGATTACCAGATACCTAAACAATTTACATATAAATTAGAATGAAAAAGATAGCCAAAGTATTCTTCACCATAAACGATAGTACTGAGAATATTAAGGCAAGTGGAGAAGATAAAATCGAAAAGTGGATCGTAGCTAGAGCCGGATTAGCCGCGTCAGACACTGCGAAAAGAAAATATTAAAATACTAGCCGACTTTCTTTATAGATGATCTACCGGTATCCGCAAATGGCTTATGAAAAATATTAAACTACCAACATGCTTAGGTATATTTCCTAAAGGATTAGTAATTTGGTAGGTTTTGCAACAGCGGCAAGGAGCAAAATGTGTTAGATTTCGTTAGTGTTTTTTTTATGGGATAGTGGGGCAAAGGAGCAGACGGATCACCTGATGAGGAGTCCCAAGTACGTTGCCCGCCTTTTAATAGGGGTTTGGGCCTCCGGTAACCTCACTCACTCGGCGAAACACAACTTATGCGTTGTTTCACGCCGGTTTTCTGTGAGGCCGTGGTATCACTCCGGTCGAGCCGGCCCATTCGTGCCGAAGCATGGCTCTCCCACGTAAAAAAATTAGCACTTTTTAATTACTGTGTTCGTAAAATAGACCACAGGGCCGTCTTGGTCCATCCAAGGATCCTCTTTAAAGATTAGAGCTCTTATTGATAATAAAAAAATAGTATTTTTTAACTGCCTCATTAGCCAAGTGGTCGTGAGCACGACTGCTACGCTCGAGGTCCTGGGTTCGATTCCCAAGTCTAGCAAAGTGTTATTGGGTTTTTCTATGAAATTCCCAGTAGCAGCTCGGAGTTCTCGGAGCTCGCCCCCTATTACATGGGACCTAAACATACCGGCGAACTGTGGGTATACATTAGTTGGTACGCCTCTGCCTAACCCCTTCGGGGAATACAGGCGTGATGGTATGTTATGTTATTTTTTATATGTTTAGGGTCCTGGCCTTGTACTTATTGATATTGAAAAAACCAGAACTGGGGACCTCTTTGCTACTAATGGAAATATGAACCCCTGACCGCACACTCAGTTTTCTTTACGATCACTAGAACAATGAGGTATTCTGCATACATATGTCATCATCCCTGTCTTTCCTGATGAATTAGACAAAGATGTATGAATGTACACCAAGAATTCGCCGGTATAGTTACCACTTCCATGTAATAAGGGGCGATACTGTTGCTATTAACTGCGCATCAAACTAAACTCGGAGCTGCTATTAAAATAATAAGAACCAATAAGCGGTAGTGGCCTAATGGCTAGGGCGTCGGACTTGCGATCATGTGGTTGCCGGTTCGAAACCCACCCATTACACTACCGACGCAAACCCACTCGTAACACAAGCATTTAGCTTAGCATGAGGGGTTAACAAGAATACTAGTAATGTGCGACCCACATTGCCAGTAAGCTTTTTTTTTAAATAAATAAAAAAAATAGCGTAGCATTCGCGCAAGACCATTAGACTAAATAAATACTAAAATAATTTAACCTTTAATATTATTTTATAAGAAAGAAAATACTGAACCAAACATTGGCAACCCCACATTTACGAAACCAATTTACTTATTCCGTAAAGAAATAACGATTTATCTCAAGTGAGTCTTGTCTTCCCAATGAGAATTCGATTCACAATTAAATTTAAATTGAGAGTGATTGAACAATAAGATTCTCAAGACAAATTAATATTTCTTACTAAGTAATATTAGTAGAGATTGGGTGATGTTAATTAATATCTTTTGGTAACGGAATGATTAAATGTTATTGATTTTATTTGATTGTCTGCGCAATTTGAAGTTTGATGACACATTTGGCGTAGCGGCTAAGGGATCAGCTTCTACGCTACCTGTTGTGGGTTTGATACCCGCACGAAAGAAATATTTGTTTGTTCTACGTGTTTGTGTGTGTGATAATTTTTTTTTAAAAGCACCCCAGATCAGCAAAATGTCTAATTTGCCCGCGGCTTCGCTCAACGGAAGCTATATTAGGATTAAAAATGGATTCACAAATAATTTAATGAAAAACTAACTTAATGATCTATTCTTTGTCCGTACAAAGAAGAGGTCAAGCTGTTTCACATGATCCGTTTAATTATTTGAGATAAGAAGTTCACCAGTTTTTAAGTTGGAGTATAAATACTTTCTAACAGTGATAACAAAATTAAAATCTATCAGTAGTTTCAAGTCGTAACAAACAGACAAGAATGTTAAATTACATTTTTGGGTTCAGAGAAGTTTATGCATCCTAACCCACTTGCTTTTTTTTAAATATCTTCAATGTTCAACTAGATCAGGAGTCAGGGAATTCATCAAATGTACACATAATTTATGTCAATAAAGAAATTTTGAATTTTGAATTTGAAAAATTTTTGAATGTACCGACAGCTTTTTTACAATGTTATAATAGTAGAAATAAGATATTATAATACTTGGGAATGCGTATAGTACCTAACAATATTTTAAAGCTGCTTACTTTTCTAGTTTTTAATTTTGGCTAACAGCACAACAAGTCTGGCAACAATAAATTGCTTGTGTGGGCGCGTTCGCTTATTGCTAAACACAGTGCATTCTCCTAAACCTAAACTTAGAACGCTGCCAATATAATCAGCGCTGGTAGGTACTCTCAAGCAAAATGTTTAGGTAGTGAGAACAATGTACCTACCTAATGTTTTTTCAATAAATTTAGATACCTACTTAAAACCTCACAAGTAAGAGTTTAATTCGCACTCTGAGGGTTCTGTACTATATTTAAAAGATTACAGTCATTAAAACTGGCTTATTAATCTAGTGGTCTCAAACACGGTTCAATGGGCCGGCTCGACCGGAGTGATACCACGGCCTCACAGAAAACTGGCGTGAAGCAGCGCTTGCGTTGAGTTTCACTGGGTGAGTGAGGTTACCGGAGGCCCAAACCCTTTTAAAAGGCGGGCAACGCACTCGTGACTCCTCTGGTGTTGCCGGTGTCCATGGGCGGCGGTTATCGCTTACCATCAGGTGATCTGTCTGCTCGTTTGCCCCCCTATCCCATAAAAATTAAAAATACGACTGCTACGCTAGAGGTTTTGGGTTTGATTCCTAGGTCAGGCTAATTTTTATTGGAGTTTTCCATGAATTTCTCAATAACAGCTCGGAATTTTGAGTTGTACCTGTTTTGAGTTATAATAGCAATAACATCCTTCTTTATCAAATGAAATCTAAACTTACCAGAAAAGTGTGGGTATAATTATTAGGTCATAGCCTAACCCTTCGTGGAATACAGGCGTGATGGTATGTTAATTGTATATCAATTACTTAACAGAGCGAAACACAATTTACGGAGAGGAATGCCATTTTCGCAAAATGTTATCGATCATCATATGCATCTGATCAATTGCTGTAAAACATTTTTCAGTTGAAATCAGGCGAAGTACAGACACAATAAATGTAAAGTTATGCCTTTGGGATAGGAAATGCATCGGTGGAAATCTATTCTAAATGTTACGGCGCATCAGTACCGAGTGATCGCACTTCAATGGCGTTAGGCAAGAGTTTTAAGGAAAGAAAGCGTAATGAAAACACTTTTTTTTGCAAATACTCGTAAATACTTCGCATATAGATTCAGTATGATGTAACAGTGTCTGTGAGTGTGTAAATTAGTGGTATTTCGGTTTTGTATATAGACACGAGTATATATACATCTACAAGCAATTCATGTGCATTCACCTGCGTAAATTATCCCGACATTTCTGATGGACTTTCAAGATACTTTTTATAAATACAATGTCCTAACAATTGCGAACACCACTAAAAAAATTAAGCAAAACTGGTTGAGCTCAAATGATGAGTCTATATACGATTGCGGTAAAAAAATGTTATTATGACCAACTTGTGAACGATACGTCATAAAATACTTTTCAACAATTATTGGAAAGGTGTCCCAGGAATAGAATGTTAAAAGCTTTGGATGATGATATACCAATGAATATTGACCTAAACATACCGGCGAACTGTGGGTGAACATTAGTACGCCTCTGACTAACCCTTCGGGGAATACAGGCGTGATGGTATGTTATGTTAATAACAAAAAATAATAATAAAATATTATCGATAAAAACTTGTTCAAAATATTATGTCTCTTTTTTATTTACTGAAAGTAATGAAAATGCTTAAATTTTCATTACTCGGCTGAACCTTAGCCATGGATCCGATATTTCATCGAACTCTTAGGATTAGCGGTGAAATTAAATAGCAATTTAAGCTCCATACGCTTTACAAACAACGCCTTTAATTCGTTCTTTGATGTCGCTGGGTATATCAACCTGTTAAGGTGAAGTGCTTTATTTCTATCCTATACAAAATTATATACCATCACGCCTGTATTCCCCGAAGGGTTAAGCAGAGGTGTAATAATGTAAACTCTCATTTCGCTGTTATTTTAGGTTCTATGTTAAAGAATAGACGAACATAAGTACTAAAGTCGATATTCACTAGACCACTTCTGCCTAACCCTTCAGGAAATACATTAATTTTCTAGTAGCATAATCCAATATTCATCAAACTTCATAAAAAACTAGCAAGGTGCATCTTTTTTATCGAGAAGAAACAAAATCCTTCTGAAATATAAGCCGTGATCGATACATCCTACACGCTACTTTTATCCTGGTACTCGTATGTAATATTATTATTATACGAAGTCTCCATATTGTGCTATTGTGTGGCTTTAGAGTGCTTCACCACTTTGTTGGAGAAAATTAAACTTACTATTCTTTTGTGAATAGAGAAGATGGATGGATTGGTTTTTGTATAGGATACCTAGGGTTGATTGCATTCAATAAGGCAGGTTTGGAAAAATATATGAAGCAGGATTTGACATTGGAACTCCTACTTACAAAAATAAAAATATTATTTATTTATTTCGTTATGGTTCACCAACAGTTGTTACAGATAAATATAGATAAGAACGTATAAGGATTTGTGTCTTAAGTCTAAGTGCACAACCAATTAATGATTAGTATTTGATAAATATTAATCAATAGACAATACCAACATGATTTCTAGCTAAGATAGGATAAGGCAAAGATTCACAAATGACATACAAGTAAAACTTTAATTTTAATATCTACATACATACTACTTGTATTCACCGGTAGGTGAGGCAAAGGCGTACTAATCTTCGCTAATAATTAGCGGTCGTAGTAGTAATGTCGTAGTAATTCGGTCCCGTGTGATAGGGGGTGAGCCTATTTAAATCGCAAACTCCAGGCTGAGAATTTCATAGAGAAACCCAATAACACATTGCTTGACCTGGGAATCAAACCTTGAGCTTCTAGCGTAGCTTAGTACCACAACACTAATGAGACAGCTCATTTTAAAATCTATATCATTACGTACGTAAAACAAAGTCGCTAGTGGTCCAGGTTTCAATTACCAGGTCGAATAAAGTTTTATTTTTCTAAGAAATTCTTAGCTCTAGAGTTATGATTAGTGCTTGGTTAACGATGAATGACTCGTTCCCTATTACATGGGACCTAAATATACAAGTGAAATATGGGTGTACAACATTATAGTACACCTCTGCTGATCCCTTCAGGGCATGTACGATTGTATGTTATATATATTATATAGGTTAATAAGATACGCATTGTAAATTAGCAACAAAAACTAAAACTAATTACAACGCTATTCCAAAGAATCGCACGCGAAAGATCTAGAATTTTCTCGAAAAAAAAACTTTTATAATCTTATTCTGGTTCAGTAAATGCCCTCGCTTAAGCCTAAGCCAGCCTTCAGACTAGCTGAGTTTATCTATATAAGATTTAGAACAAATCTGCGTACTTACTCGTACATTAATTTGGGACTTTCTTTAAAAAGAATTAGCTCAAAAACAGCTGGCATTCATGAGCTCGCTAACAGTGTCATTAGTTACTGTAGATTACTAACTTGAAGTTTAAATTCAATCTAGTTTATCTACTTATTATAAATGCTGAAATTATGTTAATAAAATAAAAGGCAAAATTACTGAGTTCTTAATGAATTCCTATTCATTTTTCAATATGAATACAATAATTTATAATTGTTGAAACTATTTAGAGGAATTCTGGAAATTAACATTGTATAAAATACCATCACGCCTGTATTCCCAGAAGGGTTAGGCAGAGGTGTACTAAGTTTCACCCACAGTTCGCCGGTAGGTATGTTTATGTGCGTGTGTATGTTTGTTAGCAGTGTGTTTGAAGTTGTGTGAGAGAGATGTATGATCGGTATTAATTTTAAAATTCGAATGCTAATCTTTGTTATTTTGTTTATATTATCTCTGTGATATTGTGTGATTATTGTGTAATTAATATTTTAATGTTAGTATTGATACTGAAATTGGTTACATGTAATAATAATTGTATTTAATTAGTGTAATTGGTCTAAGATCGTTCTAGTTAAATTTTATAAATAAATCAATAAATGTTCCATGTAATAGGGGGCGAGCCTATTGCCATTAACCGGGCACAAATTCGAAACTGAGAATTTAATAGAAAAACCCACTTTGCACTTTGGGAATAGAACCCAGGACCTCTAGCGTAGCAGTTGCGCTTAGGGTGGTCCTAAGCGCGTAAAGTAGGCTAATAAGGCAGTTAAGTGAATATACTTTATTATATAATTCACTAATACAGGGCAAGAAGATCGATAATTATATTGCAAACAGATTTTTTAGCCACAAAATTGAATTATGGCAATCTAGTGCGCATATTTTGTATTCAAGATAAATAACTTTTAAGCAAATAACATTTTGTATCGCATTTCAGGCTCCCTGTGGTGAAATGGTAACTATTAGTTGCCCTAACAACTTTCAAAGCAATTAAATAAAACTAAAACTAGCGCGCACGTTGCTTGAATAACTAAATAATGGATTGAAATGGTCTTGTCGTTGAAATGGCAACATGCCTTGCACACTGATACTATTAAAATAATAATTATATAATAATTATCCTTCTCCTTTTACAAGAATAAAAATGTGGGACTGTGGGAAGTTGGTCTGAGTTCCTCATTAGCTTGGTTGTTTAGGAGCAGCTGGCGGCTACGCTAGAGGTCCAAGGTTAGAATCCCATGTTGAGCAGTGTTATAAGGTTGATCTAAAAAAAATCTCAGGTTGTAAGGACGGCCGACATGTGAATAAATATTCCGATGAACAGAGTATGCAGAGTAGTACACTTCTGCCTAACCCTTCGTGGTGTACAGGCATGCAAATATTCACAATGATTATTCAAATATTCAAATTTTGTGAATTAATTAAAATAAAATTATGGGATCATACTATGGCAGTGCAACGAACGTTTATTTTATTTTATATTTAACCTTAAATTTTAATTTAATTGGTTTAGATTAATACATAACCACAATATTTTCCACTACGACATACTAGTATTTGTACATTATTTATACTCACAACATACTTAAAGCTTTTAAATAGCTTTGTAAAATTAAATAAGTTGTTGAAATTACAATAAATAATAATAAAAAAATTGCGGTGGTGATCAATTTTCCAGCAGATGACACGCTTGCTCGCTTGCCTCCCTCTTGTACAACGTGCAACTCAATAAGTAATTAGAATTTCGAGTCATTATTATAATAAAGAAATCCTGTAGTCATTTTGAGACACGCAAACATAAATATATATATATATATATATACCAGCTAAACCCAAAACTCGTGGTTGTAGTAAAGTCATACCCAAAATCATCCATACCCACCCATATCATCGCAAAAACGCACACATTAACAATATGGGCAAGTATGTTTCAGTTTTCTATAACTAGAGCCACTGATGGATCAGGGGGCCATTAGTTTCAGGTATTGTATTTTTTTTTGTTAAAAGCTTACTAGCGTTGGGGTCGTACATTACTAGTATTACTTTTAACCCCTCATGCTAAGCTAAATGCTTGTGTTACGTGAGGGTTCGAGTTGGTAGTGCAATGGGTGGGTTTCGAACCGGCAACCACATGATCGCAAGTCCTGCGCCCTAGCCAGTAGGCTGCCGCCGCTTATAAAATATTTTCAGAAAAGTTAACGCATTAAAAACTGCCTCATTAGCCAAGTGGTCCTGAACGCGACTGCTACGCTAGAGGTCCTGGGTTCGATTCCCAGGTCAAGCAAAGTGTTATTGGGTTTTTCTATGAAATTCCCAGTAGCAGCTCTGAGTTAGGAATTTGTGCACGGTGAATGGAAATAGGCTCGCCCCCTATTACATGGGACCTAAACACCTGATCATCATCATCCATATAAACCACTGTAATCAATTCAGTAGTCGATTCTAAAACTACTTTCAGGTATTGCGTTTATTATGTTACAGCCGTTACAGGTTGTATAAAAAAAATAAAACACAGAAATCCTTCTGTTTCTCTGAAAAATGCAGATTGCATCGCAAACTCCGTATCCATGCAATAGTTTCTATTCGTGTTATATGGACTGTTGCATTGACTTCGACTCACTTCGATCCATCATCGGTGAATTGTTAGCACACCGTTGTGTTCTCAAAGCTTTTACTAGTGAATAAATGATTTAGTTTATGTCGGCGCGGTTCAAAAGGTATTGACTTCGAAATCCTGCAAAAAGTGTTTTACATTTTGAGAGTAGTGGACTTGTTTTCTGGATTTTTGGTTTGACATAGCTTTTGGGCATTAATAATACAATAAGTGGTGTGCGTTTTTACCACATAGTTTATTTTATCTAGAAATGACATCGGGTTCTCAAATAACGTGAATCCTCGTTTAATATAGTCGACCTCGGTGAAACTTGGACATCCTTCAACGTCCAAACATCTTGTTATCGCAATATTGTACCAGTGAAGATTGTAACATAATTTATTTTAAAAGAGTGTCCATGGAGTTTCTTGCCTGATTCTTCTCCATAGCATCAACATTTTGGGACCGTGCAACTAGAATCATAACGTTTCATAAACGCTTGTAAAAGCTTATTTGAATTAAAACCTTTGGACTTGAACTTGAATACCACATATCATCAAACCCACAATTCACCGGTATGTTAAGGTCCCATGTAATACGAGGCGAGACTACTGCCATGAGCCGGGCATAAATCCAAACTCCGAGCTTCTACTGAGAATTTCAAAAAATGGTGTATCATAACATACCATAACGCCTGTATTCCCCTAAGGGTTAGACAAAGGCGTACTAATGTACACCCACTATTCGCCGATATGTTTAGGTCCCATGTAATAGGGGGCGAGCCTATTGCCACTAACCGGGCACAAATTCCTAACTCCGAGCTGCTACTGGGAATTTCATAGAAAACCTAATAACACTTTGTTCGACTTGGGAATCGAACCCAGGACCTCTAGCGTAGCAGTCGCGCTCAGGACCACTTGGCTAATGAGGCAGTTATGGTTAGCTTGGCTAATGAGTTAAAAATTGTGTAAAACCCAATAATCTACGTGGCGAACTGTCCATCAAGCGTAAGCCTATAAAGGAAAAAAAAACAAAAGTACTGTCAGTTAGGTCATCTAGTTTTTCACCACATGATTCCATGGCGAAGAGTAATGAAACCCATATTACTACTAAAGCTATCCGCATTGCATAGGTGGAATGGCTGTCTACACAGCAAAACCAAATATACAAGTAATATCATTGACTAGATACTTATTTAAGAAAAAAGAATATAATATTATAAAAACAGCTTATCGATTTTTAAATTTCGAATTGAAATTAAAACTTCAGTTTTTATTTCCTGCACACAGGTGGCGTTACAATACCTACACGCGTGCGTTATCCTAAGCAAGTATCACGTATTAAATAATTTTCCCTAATCAAGTGTGAAATCTGGATGCTAACGCTGCAGTGCGATATGCTCATTATACAAAATAGTCCAGTTATCCTTAATTAAATGTAATTATTATAGGTTAGTGTCTTTGTTCGGCGAGTGGAGACGGCCTTATTGACTGGGCGGCGCCGGTCGCGCGCGTTCGGCCGCGCTCGTGCCCTGCCGCTCGGCCGAGCTCGGCAAACTTCGCGTCGGCTCGTAACATTTCAGTAGAAATTTAAGGGCTGCGTTAGGAGTATTCCGACAGGCGCGCTGCGTCTGCGGGACGGCCATGGCACCCGCACGACGTTACATAACGCGCCGACCCCGATACATGACTGAAAATAATTCTAATATAATTTCCACGATAAAAAAAATAAATAAAATTTCTTCTTAAAAGCTAGAAACGACCAGCTCCTGACCCCCGGTCAAAGAGAAAGCGCCGCGTAAAGCACGGCCAATTGTCGTCACGACAAAAAGACGATAGTAGCAATTTCCCTTTGCCGACAACCCTTTGCGAGGCGAGAGGCTGAGCGCGCTCCGGGCACATGGCGGGCGGAGTGGAGCGGGAGGGTGGTGCGAGGGGCGAGAGGGGCGCGGGGAGGCTTTCCCGGGCCGCCCCGCCTCAGTGGCGGCCTGCAGTGGCAACGACGCGCGTGTCGCCTCCGACACTTCCGCCCCGCGCACCTAATCCGCTCATTTAGCAAGCAAACGCCGCAAACGGTGTGGTGGCGGTGGCAGCCCTGCGGGTCCGAGCCCCCGGGGCCGATGCTCTGACGAGCCGGGCGCCTCCGCCCGAGCTCCTTCGATCCGCGTCCGACCGGCATGTGATATCGCGCCGCGCCACTCAACAAAATGATTGTGTGTTCAATTGTTTACGTTAACGATAGTTGATAACCGGGAGGCCGACGCTGGCATGCTAATGTGAGTATACACAAACCCGATCAATTTTAACGGCCGCAGACACCACGTCGCGTCCACGCGAGCACGCAATTTTCCCGTGAATAAATAAGCAAGCATGTAAAATCGTACAAGAAGACAAAGCGTAGTTAATGCCACGGAGCGGTTTTTCTGCATTGCGACAATGTTGCGTTACGAAAAAGTTTTCATACATTATTAACGTGCGAGTGTCATGTACAGTCGACGCGACGGTTGGTGGCGGTTGTATGCGTAGCTGTTTGAGCTTAGTGACGATGTTGTGAATTGTCGGCAGTCGGACTGTTGGTGGGGAGTCGTGGACTGGTTGTCGTGGTCGCGCGGGCGTTGGACGCGCGGTTTTGTCGCGCGCGGGCTGCTCATCGCGCGGTTCTGGCGGGCCAGCGCCATGCGGTAGCGCGGCGGCGCGGCCGAGCGGCGGGCGAGCACTCGTGCGCTCTCGGCTATGTGCCCCCCTTGCGCTACACTGTAAGTACCATTCAATATAAACATTATCCCCAAAAAACAAAATAAACACAAATCAGTTTTTAATTTTTGTGTCATAATCACCAACCATAATCATATAGTTAAAGCATGCTAATTCGCTAGATAAAAAATATGGACCATTTCTAACCCAAGCCAACTAAATTAAGTACTGAACCGAAGTAATAACATTAAAGAGACGAATCCATGCTCACACTGCTCACTTCATATCTTTACTGACTACATTTACTCTTACTTTCGCCAGTAGCATAACCCTAAACTGCTACTTACACGAGTAACATCAGCCACTAGTCATTCTCTCAAAATGACCCATAACTTTATTCCCCATGGCCGTTCTTCTGGCGTATATTTACGATTACGTTCAAGCGTAACTTGTTCAGACGTCGCACATAAATTTGGTGCGTACGGTGGTTGCAATTTGCCGTCTCAAGCCGCATGTAGATTAAGTAAAAAAATGCGAATTTCTGTAGTTAAGCGGAATGTTCGCTTTAAATTATAGAAATGGTGTGAAAACTGTTTAAAAGTCTATATAATACACGTCTAAAATTTATATAAAACGAGTACTTACTTATGTTTAAAATGTCGTACTCGATTTCCAATAGGAGGATCCCTTCCAACTTGTAAATCATAGAATTGGTATCTAGAGAAATATTAGATTTTTGTTAATAGATATTATATTTGAATAATATGAATTGCTAATAAGAGAGAAGTCTTTGAGAAGATGGTTGATAGCATCTCTATCAGCCAGTGAAAAAGAACCGATTCTCGTTCTTCAATGTAAGAAAAAACAAACTTAACCAAATCAAATTCGTCTTGTTTTTTTGAATTGACGACATTGCATACCAAATAATCAATTTTCTTTAGATAACTGAGTCTGAAACTATTCATTTGTAAATATTTCCCTGAATATTTTTCATTGCATACAAAATAGATAACATGGATTTTCCAATAGTGGTTAAATTACTTAACAGCTTGCATTATATTTATGACTTATCAAATCCTAAACAATAATATACATTTTGACTTTTTAAGATTACAATAGTTTACAATTACTTTACGTAGTATCAAGTAATAAGGAAGGAGCCATGATTATAATACTGACTTTTTAGTTTTTTTTTATACTTGTGCTCTTTACATTGATGGCATCACTTATTATTGTTAGTGTTAGTGGGAGGCCCAAAAACCCTTATCATCATCAAACTATAACAGTCCACTGCTAGACATTGGCTTCAAAATACATGTAAACGTTCTATAAAACACTAGCTTCCGCCCGTGACTTCGCCCGCGTGGAATAGTTACTTGGTCGCAGCGTTATTATAATATAATAACACTACGACCAAAATATATAGCCTATAGCCTTCCTCTTCAGATTTATATATTAGTATAGATAGTATAGATACTCTCTTACTGAAAAAGACTATATCCAAAATTCTAAATACCTATGCACTTAGTATAACCAATAAAATCCGTGATTGGAATGCAGTACCGCGGATCAGAGAGCACTTACCCTACGTCATTGAGGGCTCGCCCCGTGTACGTTTATACCCCTCTTTTTAAAGGAAACGTAGATCAAAATGGCTGAAAGTTTTAGTCCCATGCTCGAAATATTGTTGAAGTACAGCAATGTAAATTTGTAATACATTTTTTTTTTAAATTATTATTCAATAACAATGTCGCAAAAAATGTGTTTATCGCAATAATATAATATGATTTAAAAATATAAATATTAATCCCATCAAGTAATACTGGGTCATAGTTAATGTTTTGAATCATGTTATAGTAATTAATATTTAAATGTAACGTTTCTTATTTATGATTGAGGGATATGTTTTGATACAGTGTGTGAGCCATGCTTCGGCATGAATGGGCCTGCTCTCTCGGAGTGATACCACGGCCTCACAGAGAACCGACGTAAAACAACACTTATGTTGTGTTTCGCTGAGTGAGTGAGGATATCGGAGGCCCAAAACCTTTTAAAAGGCTGGCAACGCACTTGTAACTCTTCTGGTGTTGCAGGTGTCTATGGCCAGCGATAATCACTTATCATTAGGTGATCCGTCTGCTCGTTTGACCCCTTTATCCCATAAATAAAAATATAAAAGCAAACAGAAATCTCAATAATTTTATCATAGCATAATTTACGTACCTATGTCATTAGTTTTCTACCACAATATCATTATTATCAACACAAATATCTCTACTACGTTATAACCATAACTCATACCTTACTAATTACGTTGCAGATAATTAGATTTGCTTTAACAATTTAATTACATTTTCATAAATGGCTACACACAAATCTAATTATGAATGTTAAAATATATTAAATTTTATTTTCATTTATCTCCAGTAATTAGTGATAGTGCAGTGATATGTCCATTGGACTGTCAAAAAGGTTTCGATTTAAATATAAGAACGAGAAGTTATGTGCGTATTAATAGATATATATCACGCGCTTAAACGGTGAAGGAAAACATCGTGAGGAAAACTGCATGCCTGGGAGATTTTCCCGAAAAGCGTCGTTTGAAATCATAAAGAAATTAAATCGAAGATTTAAATAGATTTAATTTCAGAAAACGAGAGTAAAATTCAAGTTTCTGAATTCCACGAATTACGGATCGTTGAACAATTTAAGTTTCATGCATCAATTAATTCAATTTCATTTGATTTCTGAAAATTTGTACATTGGTCGAAGTTATGATAACGTACTCGTATATAATCGGTGTACATACATAAAAAAATACCAATCGAATTGAGAACTTCCTCCTTTTTGAAGTCGGTTAAAAATGAATATTATGTTCGTGCTCTATGCCTTTATTTTCCGCTTATTAATTAACGATGCAACTTTGGACAGGTCCGTGAAGGATTTTTGGAAGAGATGTAACACATGTTAGGCATTTTTAATTACAGTAGGTAATTTTTTACATACTTTATACCGTCATAAGGGTGCATTGCTTCACAAAAATCATTAATTTATTTTGGGGACTTGCGGGCAGGACGCTAAGACCACTAAGCCACCGCGAGTCCCACCCGCAACGTCAAAATTTGCCTTCACATTTTGAATTTACATCTTAAAGGTGACGTCAGAGGCGGTGGCTTAGTGGTCATAGCATCTGGTGTATCTAACTAGAAGATGCAGGTTCGAGTCCTGCCCGCACGTCAAATTTTTCCTTCACTAAAATAACTTTATAGTCCTGGAAACCTAATATACATGGAAAATGCTAAAAAATTACGAAAAGATAAAAATAATTAATTTAGAAGTTATGATGTGTTATTTTTTTACCTAAACCATATCAGTTACTAGAAATAACCTCAAAAATTGTATAGGTATACATGCCAGCTACCTGATAATACATTTTACATACTAAATTTCATTAGATTCATCAATCTAGGTACTATAGCTTCAACTATTTTATGCCAAAATCAAGACCAAAGAAGGCAGTCCAATAAAGTCAAGACGGATTAAATATTTATATTAAAATTTTGACAACCGCGCTATTATGTCAATGTCATACTTTGACATTGACGTTATGGCGCGGTTGTCAAAATTATACCTAGCCGATCTACCGAATACCGATACATTTCTATTGCCTTGGGGAAATCAAGATAATTCAGAATGTACATAATTTGTAAGGTTTTCAGTATTAATCTTGTGGCCAATACCTTGTTTCGTCTATAACAAATAAATAATGTTATTACGCCTAGTGATATGACCGTTGGACTGCTAAGTCGAAGGTATCGAATTCGAATCCAAAGCACGCACCTCTGACGTTTCAGAAATATGTGCGTATTAAATTGATCGATTAATTATTATCAGCCACTGAATTTTTTTTAAAGCTTACTAGCAATGTGGGCCTCACATTACTAGGATTCTTGTAAACCCCCTAAGCTAAATGCTTGTGTTACGAGTGGGTTCACGTCGGTAGTGCAATGGGTGGGTTTCGAACCGGCAACCACATGATCGCAAGTCCGACGCCCTAGCCATTAGGCTACCGCCGCTTCGCGAAATGGAAACCTGTAGGCCTGAGACATTTTCTCGATGGTATGTGAAGTCTGCTTACCCACAGTTAACTAACAATGGATTATAGTCTAACCCCCCTATCACTTCACAGTATAACATAACACACGACACAACGGAGTTAGATTCCCAGGTCGAGCAGAGCGCTATTGAGATTTTCTATGAAATTCTCTGTAACAGCTCGGAGTTTAGGATTCGTGTTCGGTTAATGGCAATAGGCTTGCCCACTATTACATGAGACCTAAATGTACCGGCGAACTGTGGGTATACATTAGTACACCTCTGACTAACCCTTCGGGGAATACAGGCGTGATGGTATAGTAAGTTTATAAAATAAGGATACTTAAAAATAATGTAAGTATTCAAAAATATTGTTTTACGCCTGTCTCCCATTGAGGAAGGCAGAGAATAGTCTCTGCCTACCCCAATGGGGAGACAGGCAAGGGATAGCAAGGGGAAACCTATAGAGGTTTCCCCTGGCACGATCCTGGCACACCACTTTTGCTTCATCTACGTTCATTAACCTCCTCATGCATGATCAGGGTGCTCTTAATCTGACCTTTTTTTAGAACAGTCACAATTTGGTTGTGGTACGTTCGTCAAGGTCGGCCCCTACTAAAAATATTGTCTCAAGTCTAAAGCATACAGAATTAAAAATCAGTTAAGAAAAGCTTATCATTCCGCCGTCAAGTGCCAGTTATGACGTCACCAGCGTCAAAGTATTAAATATGAAGTTTTTTCAAGGGCCTATCGTCGGGATTTTGTTTAGTCAGCGGCTAACGGTTATTGTTCCGGGCCCGGCGTTATACAGGATGCACACTTATGAACACTTGAGCGTGGAATATCAATAACGGGGGTTGTTTTTCCGAAGATTCGTGGTGAAAAGAGAATGAATGCTATTTATTTTTAAACTCTTAATTTAACAAAATATAATATCATGCCTATACTCTCTGAAGGATATTGGCAGAGGTGTACTATTGCACAGCCACAGTTCGCAGGTATGTTACGGTCCTTAGGGGCGAGCCTTTTGCCATTAACTGGTTCCAAATCTAAAATCCAAGTTACTACTGAGAATATATTATAAAAATCCTATAATATTATGTCCAACCTAGGAATCAAACCTAGGCCCATGACCACTAGATTATGAGCCATTCTTAATACTTTAGTGTTTTATTATTTAATTCCAAAGATCACTCTTTATCAATGAACAACATTTTAACATCACTTTTAAGCAGTCTCAGAATCCATAAACAACTAGTGCTGTTTTGTTTACTTATAAGGTGAATTGACGTAAAAATAATAAACGGGAGATTTCAAGTAACAAATCACCTCAACAACCGTTACAAAATCAACCATATTACAATTCTATTACGATATATTTTTGTGATGGAAACGTTCACCGCAAATTGGCAACGCAGACTTCAGGGCTTCGGCTCGCGTCCGTCGTTGGAGCCCAATGGACCTCTTCGTTTATTTGAATATTTATTAAATCATCCCTCCTTTACCCCAAAACGATCCGAAACCTCCCCCTTAGTGTTGTGACAACGAGTTTTTCCTTCGCGTTTCATTTGGCTTATCGAGGAAATGTTTGTGACAAAACGTTGTTTTTCGACGTGGGACGTACTCTTTTCTGGCCGAGATAATTTATAAATTGACTTGTTAGGTTTATTTTAATATATTTTGCGGGTATCGAAATCTTTAGAAAAATTTCCGTAACCTAAAAATAAAATATTAATTCGTTCGCTCGGCAACAATTGTCAGCACGTTGATAGATAGACAGGGCAGTTTTCCCAGGTTGTCTACTAATCGAATTGAGAATCTCCTCTTTTTTGAAGTTGGTTGAAAATATATTTTTTGCGAAGCAAGCCATACTAGTATCAGTGTCAGCTGCATATCAATTTTCATTTAGCTATTTAATTGAAGGCGCTTCGGAGTTCGTATGCCACATTTAGACGTATCTGTGCCGATCAGATTCAGTTATAAAATTGATTTGGATCGATGAGGTTCAAAATGTTTTGTTTAGAGGCAGTACAGTCGGCTAAAATTGATCTGTTTTCTAACATACCATCATACCAATTCCTTCCTGGAATAACCATAGTGTTGGTTAGGCAAAGGTGTACTAATTTACATCCACAGATCACTTAATTGAATTAATTGGACACAAATCGAAACTCAAAGGTATAACAAAAAAAATCGTAGAAACATCATTGTTTTTGTTTTTCGGTGTGATCGTGTCTGGCAGAAAATGCCTATTGGCATTAAGATTTATCCTAACAGTGCATAAAACTCATAAATAAAAAAATTCATGAGACTCAAGGTCAAGGCCACGCTCAAGGTCCTGCGTTTAATTACTAAGTCGAACAATTTATTATAAAATTTATGGAATTTTAGAGTATTTAGAGATTTTAAGTGCGCTATAAAAATAAAGCTTTAACTGTCAACATTTCGAATTTGCAATGAAAAATGATATTATTTTTATGACAAATTCTTCCAGAAATTTCCTGTATTCCGTGGATATATTCCATTTAACATATTACAAAGTTACCTCCAAGTGCCAGGCATGACATTCATAAATGGGAATGCTATATTTGTTGCAATGGCGACAACGCGTTGCTACGAGAATCGTAGCACTTCTACGAAATTACTACGAGCTACGTGCTACGGCGAATCGTCTACGTCGAGTCTACGCCATCGGTATTAATTTGTAACTCTTAACAGACGATTTCAACTACATATAGTATACGTAATGCAACTGTATTTTGTTTAAATTCTACGTAATTTATTTCTACGAAGCGTTAGAAAATAAATTGAGGAGTGATCCAATAATTATTTTTTCTTAAATACATGCAGAATTTTAATTAAATCACATTGTATAGATAGTTAATTTATGTATTTATTTCGATTTCCTTATAAAATGCTACGGCTCTAATCAACACACAATTATTACTCCACCGTTTTGGTAAAAATGATAATCAGTAAAACAATAAATATTTCTTTATTATTTACTTTAAAATGTTCAAATAATCTTTTATGCCATAGACACATAATAATATGTTGTCCGAAAACTTTGTATTAAAACATGACTATCTAGGTCTTATGTGAGATTTTTAAGTACTCACTAAATACTCCAAAGTTTAAGGTTGTTCCACAAACACACCTAATTTAAACCACGGTCAATTGTTTTCCCTCCTATTGACTATGAAGTCTATGTAAGGTCCCTGCTAGTCAATTAATTCCGAATACGCAAGTTAGGAAAGGGTACACTGAATGAACGACTCGGAATATTCGAGACGAATTCACAGGGAGTCGAGTGCCATGGGGATTTCGAGTTTGGCGAACTTGACGGTACGAATGAAGGGTGTCTGCCGAATTGAAAATTGCTTGCTGGTTCAATCTCTAGTGATTTTCATTATTTATTGTGTACGTAACGAGAGTTTGGGATGCATATTTTGGTTTGGGTAAAACTGTGCATGTCGGTGTTAGTGATCTGTTGGGGTACAATTACGTACACACATCAAATAACGTTTGCGATCACTAGCTTAAGTTGATATAATTTTTTAAATTGAACTTTATGAAGATAAATTATTTGTTGTGTGTTTTCTTTAAATAGAAATACCCTGTTAATTATACACAACAAAGAATTATATCAGCTGCTAGTGATTGCAAACTTTTTTTGATGTGTGTATGTAGGTGCACGTTAGAAGTATTCAGCCTAACACTTTGGAGTGTGAATGCGTGATAGTATAATTATTTTTATTTTTAATTACCTACATACTTCATTTCTAAAGTAAAAAGGAACATTTGTAAGTTATATCCTTACATAATTATATAAAACAAAGTTCCCGCCATCTGTCTGTTTGTTCGCGATAAGTTAATAAAAAACCACGCAACGGTTGTTAATGCGGTTTTCGCTAATATGAGGAAGGTTTTAATTTATTTAAAATAACGGCATGACTCTTAAGAACGAGGGAACGAGGGCGAAACCATGGGCAGTTCGCTAGTAAAATTGAAATACAGATTCGTATAAATATTTTGTTTAGTTTTTAGGGTTCCGTACCCAAAGGGTACAACGGGACCCTGTTACTAAGACTCCGCTGTCCATCCGTCCGTCCGACCGTCGGTCACCAGGCTGTATCTCATGAACCGTGATAGACAAATTTTTACAGATGCTGTATTTCTTTTGCAAATCGTGCTCGATAGTGGTACGGAACCCTTCGTGCGCAAGTCTGACTTGCACTTGGCCGGTTTCAAATTTAATTTTACTTATATTAGAAAACCTCTGTGGTTTAGTGGTTCGAGTCGTCCGGTCTGCTGACCATGAGGTCGTGGGTTCGATTCCCACAGAACACAAATATTTATGTGATGAATATAAGTGTTTGTGTTCGTCTGGGTGTTTCTTACGTATTAAGTATAAGTATGTATTTACAAAAAAAAGTATATAAGTATTATATCCATTGTCTAGTACCCATAGGACAAGCTCTGCTTAGTTTGGGACTAGATGGTGATGTATAAAATGTCCCAGAATATTTATTTATTTATTTAACCACGTTTGGTGATTATAGACATACATTTTTTTGTGTTTACTATGTAAAGTCAAGAATCTGTTATGAGTAGTGTACGTGTTTAGAATCCTACTTTGAAAAATGAGCTATCCTCTCAAATACAGAAGATATGTGGTGAAAACATTTTTCATATTGAGTGAATTTTTCATCGTAATTATGTTTGTTGAACCATTTTATACGTACGTGACTAAAAACGCTAGTGAAAAGTTCACATTTTAAAAATAAATCTTTAGTATAGAATATCAAATATTTGGCAAAAAATGAAATGCGTTTGTTACCTATGGACATCTGCCCATATGTACCTACATAAACGTACCTACATGACAGTGAAGTAACGTGGGAACATATAAACTGCTGATGCTAGCAGAGCCGTTGCCGTGAGACAATCGCATGAGCAACGACCACGAATCTCGCTAAAATCGTCTTAGTTAGAGGTTGTGCATTTAGAATAAGTAAATGTAAGTTCATTATTATCTAATTAAATTTAGTAAAGGACAAAATCGCCTTTTTAAAAACTCCTACCCAACGGCCAAGGACGTATTTGGCGCAGTCGGTAGGATAGTCGAATCAGTGCGTGCGGTCCAACTTCGATTCGCGCCTGATAGTCGTATCGCCGACGGGTCGACTATCGCTACGAAACCTACGAGCAGTGCCGTTGACGGAGTCTACTTCATCCAAGCTTCGATGAGATCTCAGATGCAGAATCTACTGTGAGTAAATTTTAAGTACGTTATATTCCTATCAGTTGCTATTTCCGACCTTGGTAATAGATTATCCTTTATCCTTAAGTTAAGTTATTAATTGTCAAGATTTTTTCCCCCGAGAAAAGAAAGGACACTAAGCCGAATCAGCGGCATATTTTAGTAGATAGTTTAAGACTAATTAGCATATCCGAAATGCAGCAGGAAACTGACATGACTCAAGCCGAAAATAGTACTAAGATCGACAGAATCTGGAAAGCCCTTAGGTTAGTACCAGAATTTGACGGAAATTCGCACGTTCTAGTAAGATTTTTACATATTTGTGATAATTTGGTATTAGAGTATGTGCGGCCAGATAATCAATTAGTCAGCTCAGCTTTATTAAACGGTATAATTAATAAAATAACTGGAAAAGCTGCCCGAACTCTAGCTACTAATGGTATCCCAGACAATTGGAAAGGAATACGTAACACATTAGTGAACAGCTTTTCGGATCACAGAGATGAATGTTCTCTTTACACAGATTTGTCTCAACTTACCCAAGGTTACGATACGGCTAGCGTGTTCTATGAGCGAGTACAAAATATCCTTAGTATAATCATGGCCTATGTTCAACTGCATGACTCTGTTTCCACCACTGTAGAAGCTAAGAGACAATTGTACAATAAACTAGCGTTACAAACCTTCACGCGAGGGTTACAGGAACCAATTGGATCGCGCGTTAGGTGCATGCGTCCGGAAACATTAGAAAAAGCCCTTGAATTTGCACAAGATGAAATAAATGTCGCATACTTACAAAATAAAAACTTCCAATTAGGTAATTCTAGAAACACGTCTCGTATACCAGCCAATTATCAAAGGTTTAATAACTCACCGCAGAGAAATTTCCCTCAGCCCCCGAATAATCTAATTAGGACTAGCGTCCCTAATTATAACCCTAATTCAAGCTTTAACAATACCCCATATCCCAATCAAAGTCCTTATAACGCAAACTTTGCACCACAAACTTCATCTATGTTTAGACCTCAATTTCAAGGACCTTCAAGGACTCAACAAGCTATGAGAGCCTTACCTCGTTCGGACATGTCCACCGGTTTTAAAATTCCACCTCGTGGTAATTTTCAGCAAGGTCGACCAAACTTACCGCTACCTATGAGTGGCGTCAGTCACCCCGTAGCTCGTAATTTACCTTTAACAGGACAGCTTGACCAAAGACAGGTTAATATTAACGAAATAGATGACTATTACAACTATGACCAGTCTTATGACATATTTAAATTCTTAGATAAGTAGATAATTTTATTTTATAACGTTTGTGATAACGCAACCGGCAGGTGGACGAAATTTTTATTTAGTTTTACCTTTTTTCCCTCTTATTATTCGGGAACCTCTATTTATTTTTGTATTATATATATACTATATATTCATATTTATTTATGTCTATAGATTTTAATAGCGACAATGAAAGTTTTCATTCCTTTACAAGTGACGACACTAGTTACTGTAGTATTCCTTCACTTGCTGACACTCTAATGGCACAGTTTTCCGATGTACCAAAAAATTTCAACGTTATTCATATAAATGCTCAGAGTATTCCGGCCCATTACCCTGATATGCTGGCTAGCTTTGACTGTAAAAACATTCATGCTATTCTCGTTTCTGAATCTTGGCTTAAACCATGTCTCCTTTCAACCACTTATTCTTTACCCGGCTTTAAACTCATTAGAAATGACCGCACGATAGGCGGTGGCGGCGGCGTCGCCATATACCTTCGCTCATATATTCCTTTCTCTGTGGTTAGTGTGTCTGCGCAGCCGCCACCGTCAAATGCTGGCGAGCATCTCTTTGTTGAAGTCGAGTTAAACCATACCAAAATTCTTCTAGGCGTATACTACTGTCCTTCCTTACGTATTAACTTCTTCACTTCTTTTGAAAACATCTTAGAAATGTTAATTCCCAATTACAGTCATAGCATAATCATGGGTGACTTTAATACCTGCCTTCTTAAACAAGACTATCGTTCTTCCTCTCTGCGTTCTTTAATAGATTCTAGTAATCTCTCCATTCTCCCATTAAATGCTACTCACCACTTTCCAAATTCTACTCCCTCGCTCCTCGACCTCATTTTCATCTCCTCACCTGATCATGTTGTTAAACATGGTCAATGTCCAGCTGACGTTTTTTCATATCACGATCTGATCTTCCTTTCTTATAAAATTCGTCCTCCCAAGGCCAAGCCTAAAATCCTCATGCAGCGCAACTTTGCCGCAATCAACTTGGACAATCTTTGTCAGGATGCTAACAATATAGATTGGTCTCCACTCTATGCCTCTGCTTCAGTCGATGAACAGGTTGATTTTTTCACGACTAAGCTTGTGCAGCTGTATGACCGGCATGCTCCAGTTCGAGCGGTCAAACTAAAACATTTACCGTCGCCATGGCTGACCCAAGAAATCAAATCGCTAATGCATCGTAAAGCGACGGTAAAATCCAAATATAAGAGTCGACCGTCGGACCTCAATAAGGAAAGATACGTCTCAGTCCGCAATCACTGTAATAAAGTTTGTAGGAATGCACAACGCCAACATATCCACGAGTCTGTACAAAACGGAGATCCAGCAAAAGTCTGGAAATTTCTAAGATCCATGGGAGTCGGAAAATCGCGTCAAGAAACTGTTTCAAAAGATCTGGACCTCAACTCACTTAACCAATATTTCTCAGCTTCGTCTAACTTTGATCAGACAACAAAATATAATACTTTGAATTATCTTTCAGCTCTTCCCGCTCCCGACTATCCTCAATTTTCATTTAGTCAATTCTCTGCATGTGATGTTAAAAAGAGCATAGTATCTATAACTTCTAACGCAGTTGGAAGTGACTGTATCAGCCGTAAAATGATTCTCCCTGTACTCAACATTATTCTCCCTGTCATCTGTCACATCCTTAACCATTCCATATCCAGCGGAGTCTTTCCATGTTTGTGGAAAGACGCCAAAGTAATACCTCTTCCAAAGAAATCTAATCCTGCATCCTTTTCCGAATATCGTCCTATATCCATTTTACCGTTCCTTTCTAAAGTTCTGGAACGGCTAATCTACAATCAGATAAACTCTTTCCTTTCCAAAAACAACCTTCTCAATTCCTTCCAATCTGGCTTTCGTCAGGGTCATAGCACAGCTACAGCTCTGGTGAATATTACGGATGATATCAGGTCAGGCATGGAAATCGGTAATCTTACAGTATTAGCATTGCTGGATTTTAGTAATGCTTTTAATGCTGTTGATTTCGATATTTTGCTTGGCATACTACGCTCTCTTAACATATCTCCATCGGCGATTGACTGGTTTCATAGTTACCTGTTCGGTCGACGGCAACGTATCTGCCTCGAAGACACTTCATCTTCCTGGAGCAGTACTTCTGCTGGTGTACCGCAGGGTGGCGTTCTATCTCCTTTACTCTTCGCAGTTTTTATTAACTCTATTTCCGAGCGACTACTTTCTTCCTATCATCTTTATGCGGATGATCTGCAGATTTATTGTCGTGCTCCCCTTGGGAATTTGTCACATGCGGTTCATACAGTGAATCAAGATCTAGCAAGTATTTGTGACTGGAGTAAGAGGTATGGACTTACGGTAAACCCCACGAAGACGCAGGTCATTATAGTTGGTAGTTCCAGAACCGTTTCTAGGATTGACTGGTCAGCTCTTCCCCAAGTTTCTTTCGATAACACCGTTATTCCTGTTAGTGATAAAGTCAAGAACTTGGGGATATTTATTGACAGTAGTCTTTCCTGGACTGCTCAACTTCAGGAAGTGAGCCGAAAACTATTTGCATCCGCCGCGGGCTTAAAAAGAATACGGAACTTCCTTCCAACTGCGACTAAAGTTGCGCTTGCTCAATCCCTTCTTCTTCCCATCCTTGATTATGCTGATGTCAGCTATCTTGACCTTACAGAGGACCAACTTGATAAACTTGAGCGTCTTCAAAACTTTTGTATAAGGTTCATATTTGGTTTACGCAAATATGACCATATTTCTGAATTTCGTACCAAGCTCAAGTGGTTGCCAATCCGCCTTCGCCGGAATACTCATATTCTTTCACTGCTATATAATGTGCTTTTCCTTCCTTCTACACCTTTCTATTTAAAAAGCCGTTTCGAGTTCCTAGGCGATACTCACACGCTATTTCTTAGGTCATCGGATAACTTGAAACTAAAGATGCCAATGCATTCCACAACATTTTTTGACAAATCCTTCACAGTTCAGGCAGCTCGATTATGGAATGCATTGCCAGTATGTATTAGGCGTGCTCAATCACTCCCTGTCTTTAAAAAGCTCGTGAAGGAGCATTACTTATCTCTGTCACGTTGAAACTTTCTGTCGTCATTTTCATACAAATTTGTTGCTTATTATTTATTATACATTATTATTTACTTTATTATAGTATATAGGTATATATTTATTTCTATTTGTATGTATATAAATATATAATTTAGATACTTAATTATGTATATAACTATTTTGGTATTTTTTTTTTTTTTGTAGGTATGTATGTAGATATTCAACTTTATATTTAATAAATATAATCGTACCCTGTAATCAACCCCATTTGCAAGTTCAGTTCTGACATGTCCATCCCAAGGTTGCCTGGAAGAAATTGCAGCTAGCGATAAGGCCACCCATTGTATGTTTTTTGTTTTTCTTTTCCTGTCCTTACTATAATTTTGGTGTACAATAAAGTATATAATAAATAAATAAATAAATAAATAAATATGACATTGACGATTCCCAATACCTACCGGATGACTGTACACCATATGACGTAACTGAAAATGCACAACTGAATTATGATGGAAATTTTCAGAACGATCAGGATTCGAATTCCCCAGAATAGAATTAAATTTACAAGGTAAAAGACAACTTCCGTACATTCAGATTAACAATCCGCCATTAAAACTACTCGTTGACACTGGCGCTAATCAATCGTTTATCAGCCCCGACATAGTCGATAAGTATTTTTCTCATTTACCAGTGTATGAAGACCCATTTATCGTGTCTAATATTCATGCGTCTACCAGGAATGAATATTCTATAATAGTTCCTTGTTTTCCAGAATTTCAAGGACACGACCCAATAAAATTTTTCGTTTACAAATTTCACAATTATTTCGATGGCTTAATCGGATGGAACCTTTTGGAACATTGGAAAGCAAAAATAGACCTTCAAACACGCACATTAAATACACCATTAACTTGCAATAAAATTCAGATGTACGATTCTAAAACTCTAAACTTGCTTGAAGCAATTATTCCTGCACAGTCCACTCAGATAGTTAAGGTGCCTATTAACATTTCCCAAGGTGACGTAATTATTAGCCAGCAATCCATCAATAGTTGTAACATAACAGAATGTCTTTCCACCGCCCAAAATAGCAAGTGTCATGTGGAGATTTCTAATCCCACTCATAATGATATTATCTTTAGTTTAGAAAAACCAATATGTGCCCAAATATTTAACGAACAGTTCGTACCCACTAACGCTTCGGAAAATGTAAGGTTCCAAGAAATCTTACCGCGTCTACGTACAGATCATCTTAACCCTGAGGAAAAAGAAAATTTAGTATCAGTATGTAAAGAATTTTCAGACATTTTTTATTTAGAAAACGAGCCTCTGACCTTCACAAATCAAATTAAGCATAAAATTAAGACCACTGATGAAATCCCAGTTCATTCCAAAACGTACAGATATCCGTATATACATAGGCAAGAAGTCCAGGACCAAATAAAAAAAATGCTGGAACAAGGCATTATTAGACCTTCAACATCAGCGTGGAGCGCACCTATTTGGATAGTCCCCAAAAAATCTGATGCATCGGGTAAAACTAAATGGAGATTGGTCATTGACTTTCGTAAATTAAACGAAAAAACAATTGATGACAAGTACCCCATCCCTAATATCACAGACATTTTAGACAAATTAGGACGCTGCCAGTACTTCACGACCTTGGACCTGGCTAGTGGTTTTTATCAGGTAGAGCTGGACCCAGCTGATATCCACAAAACAGGTTTCAGCGTAGCTGATGGAAACGGTCACTATGAGTTTCTACGAATGCCCATGGGGCTCAAGAACAGCCCAGCCACATTCCAACGTGTCATGGACAACATCCTGAGAGGCTTGCAGCATGAGATATGTATCGTGTACCAAGATGATATTTTATGCTTTTCAACATCTCTTCAAGAGCATATAGTCAATTTGCGTAGAATTTTTAACCGTCTTAGGGAATCAAACTTTAAATTACAACTCGATAAATCTGAGTTTTTAAAACACGAAACCCCGTATCTTGGTCACATTATTACAACGGAAGGGGTCAAACCAAACCCCGATAAAATCTCAGCAATTTTAAAATACCCCATCCCCAAAACTCAAAAACAAATTAAAGGATTTCTAGGCTTGATTGGCTATTATAGACGTTTCATTCCAAATTTTGCACGCGTAGCGAAACCGTTAACCTCATGCTTAAAAAAAGGTGCAAAAATTAATCTCACCCCCGAATATATTAAATGCTTTGAACACTGCAAAACCTTACTAACTAACGACCCCATTTTACAATACCCAGATTTTTCCAAAGATTTCATTGTCACGACAGACGCCTCTAACGTTGCGCTAGGAGCTGTTCTGTCTCAAGGTGAGATAGGTTCCGATAGACCGATTGCTTATGCCTCAAGAACACTAAATGACAGCGAAATCAACTATTCAACAGTCGAAAAAGAACTTTTGGCCATCGTATGGGCTGTCAAATATTTTAGGCCCTACCTTTTCGGCAGGACATTTTCCATAGTCACCGATCACAAGCCACTACAATGGCTCGTGAACCTCAAGGAACCAAGTTCACGCCTTACTAGATGGAAACTGAAATTATCAGAGTACAATTATAAAGTAATTTACAAAAAAGGAAAGGCCAACACTAACGCCGACGCTTTATCGCGGATAGAAATCTATAACGAAGAAGTACCGTCAATGATTGTCAATATCTCTGACTCAGAATCGACAGTTACAGCACCTGACGACAGACCTATCATCAGCGCCTCTTCAACTGACACTGCACATACCATAAGAGCGTTAAGTAGCCCAACCCCTGAATTAGATCTACGTGATACTGAAACAATACACACGTCACATGAAAACCCTATCCTAGAAATACCTACTTCAGACGAACCCTTGAACAAATTTAAACGACAACTAGTAATAAAATGTATCAATGGGCCCTCAGGCACCAAACCAAAAATCACAGCCCCATTTGAAACTTTCAGGAAAACAACTGTTGAAATCTCTGAAAACACTATGAATCAAGATATTGTATCGATCATTCAAAAATTCATTGATCCTAAACTCCGTACTGCAATTTTAGTACAACCAATTGAAAAAATGTACACCATCGTTCCTATTCTTCAGCAAAACCTTCAAAATTCTTCGATCAATGTTATCTTAGTAAAACGTGAAATTCAGAATGTTTCAGACTATCTCGAACAACAAGACATAATATCGAAATATCATACAGGAAAAACAAATCATAGAGGTATCAATGAAACATACCTGTCCCTGTCACAAAAATATTTCTGGCCGAAACTTAAAGAACAAATAACTTACTTCATTAACGAGTGCATCATTTGCAATCGCGCTAAATATGATAGAGTTCCTCCGCGTACCGAGTTTCAAATTGTTCCACCCCCATCCAAACCTTTTGCTCTTGCACATGCGGATGTCCTCACAATAGAACAAGAAAAATACCTAACTATAATCGACGCATTCTCTAAATATGCTCAGGCATATCGTATGCCCGATTGCACGGCCCCAAACATAGTAAAGTCTCTATTGAACTATTGCACACACCACGGCTTCCCATTAACTTTAACGACTGACAGAGGAACTGAATTTACAAATCAAGTAGTAACAGAATTCCTTAAACTACATAAAATCCAGCATCATCTTATCGCAGCTGATGCGCCACATGAAAACGGCATGATTGAACGTTTTCACAGCACATTGCTAGAGCACTTACGTCTATTAAAATTGCAACATAGAAACGAAGCCGCTCAAAATCTAGTTCCTTACGCACTAATTGCATACAATAGTTCAATACATAGCATAACAAAATGCAGGCCCCTTGACCTTATTACTGGACATTTTGATCCCAGAGACCCCACAGACTTAGACTTGACGCAACAAATATTTCAACAATATCTGCAAGACCACCGTGATAGAATGGACGTAGTATATAAAATAATACATGACTCATCTTACTCTGAACGAAAGGCTATAATGAATCGACGTAACCTTGACCGAGAACCTGAAACAGATTACAAGCAAGGTCAGGTTGTGTACGTTAGAAACCCGATAGCGCAAAGACAAAAGCTCGTCTCTCGTTACACTCAAGATAAAGTCACTTCTAACCTACCCATACACATATATACATCAAAAAAAATCTGGACCTGTTGCTAAAACTAGACTAAAAAGATCTAAATTAACCAAGAAACCGACATTGTTGCAGGATAACGATCCTCATCATGACCCTGGACCGAGCACTAGCCGACAGCCTGACAAGCAAAACTATCCGACTTGACGACTTATCTGACGGACCAGGAATACTGCCATTCAATTTAGGAAAATCCAGAATAATTTCCCATGACCATACGTTCTTACAAGAAATAAACATTAGTGAAATTCGACACCAAATTAATATACTCAGGACTCAGCTTAGCGACACAACGGTTAATCTTTCTAAACAGAATGCATCTATGTTTAAATATCAAGCTTTTTATCTGTCCGGAACCTTAGACGAAATTACATCCCACCTAGAAACATTTGAACCTAACAGAATTAAGCGAGGCCTTATCGACCCCTTGGGATCTTTGATAAAAAGCGTTACAGGTAACCTTGACCATACCGACGCTCTGCGATTCGAAAATGCAATCAAAATTTTAGAGAAAAACGAAAACGCGTTGTCACTAAACTTTAACAAACACATAAGTCTATTCAAAGACATGACAGTTCAACAAACGCAAGTACTAGATAGTTTAAGCACTAACCAACAGAAACTTTCAAAAGTTATTAGATACCTATTAAATGTTACAAGCGATAATCACGTTATCCAATACATTCGCTTGTTTCAACTCTTTAGCGTAATAGGCAATAATATCCAAAACCTGTATCTAGAAATAATTAGATTAGAGAATATTTTAGCTTTTAGCCGCACAAATTCTATGCACCATTCTATTATAACTGTTCAGCAACTGAACACTATGATAAGCAAATTGAAATCTTTATACGATTCGGACAAAATATTAGAGATAGATATAAGGTATTATTATAATCTAATTAGTTTAGGTTCATATTACACTAATGATAAGATAGTGATTGTCCTTAAGTTCCCAATTTTATCGCCAACAATCTATAACCTATATAGACTATGTCCCGTTCCCAACAAATATTCACAAGTTATCCTGCCACCATTCCCTTACATAGCAACTGACTCCAAGGAATATGCGTACATGGAGGCTGAATGCCCGAAGATCGACACCTGGTACATTTGCCATCAAAAAGTCTCTCATCAAAGGCGTACACATCGTGATTGCATCTTTCACCTACTACATCAGCAAGAGACGGAAAACTTATGCCATACTACTACCGTTTCACTCATCAAGGAAGCGCTCTTGGAACTGGACAGTCAACACTATATTATAACGTTCCCGAAACCCACAAAAATTCAAATCGTATGCGGACAGGAAGAATATCGATTACTAAACGGCAGTTACTTCGTAACAGTACCTCGAGATTGCACCATAAAGACTACGGAATTTACTGTTGTTAACACCAATGACAGAGTACTCGGAAACGCTGTTGAATTGATGTCAATCCCGAAAAATTCACCACCAAGCCTGGAGATAGAATCACCCCGTTACAATCTTACAACAATTGACCTGGATAAATTGCACGACATCCAGCACCAAGTACTTACAGAAAACCCTTCAAAATTAGACACCATGAACCTAAGTACAATCTACCACACCACAGTACCTCTATATGGAATTATCTTATTAAGTGCATCCGCACTTATCATCCTGTACATTGTGCGCCGCCGTCGCCGCCAATTCACAATTAAAAAGCAGTCACCCATGCAGCCTGAGCCTGGAATAGAAGCACCTGTCGGAATCCATTCTACATCTTCAGACCATCTTCAAGAAGAGGACCTGCATACTCGTCAAGCCGCAATATTTGCGTTAAACCTGCGCAAATAGTTGCTCATCCGGGAGGGGAGGTGTTACCTATGGACATCTGCCCATATGTACCTACATAAACGTACCTACATGACAGTGAAGTAACGTGGGAACATATAAACTGCTGATGCTAGCAGAGCCGTTGCCGTGAGACAATCGCATGAGCAACGACCACGAATCTCGCTAAAATCGTCTTAGTTAGAGGTTGTGCATTTAGAATAAGTAAATGTAAGTTCATTATTATCTAATTAAATTTAGTAAAGGACAAAATCGCCTTTTTAAAAACTCCTACCCAACGGCCAAGGACGTATTTCGTTCAAAAATATTTATTTATAGTTTTTTTATAATTTCGTTTATAACATCAAATCCTTGCCGAGTGCAATCAGAAATACGTATAAATGGAAAACGAGTTATTTTAAATAATATTTGAAAACTGTTTCTTTTATGGGGTATCGAGCAGACGGATCGCCTGATGGTAAGCGCTTACCGCCGCCATGGACGCCCGCAACACCAGATGAGTCACAAGTGAGGTATCCTCCTTTTAATCGGCGACACACAACGTAAGCGTTATTTCACGCCGACTTTCTGTGTGGTTTTTTATATGAAAATCACTATAAACACAAAAATAATTATAATCATACCATCACGCCTGTATTCCTCAAAAGTTTAGACAGAGCCGTACACCCACAGTTCGCCAGTATGATTAGGTCCCATGTATCAGGGGGCGTATTATTGATATTGATAAAACTCAAATTAGTTATACAATAGTCAAGTTTTAATAACATATATTGTGTTTTTTGCTTAAGATAAACTAGACTACTATTTTCTCAGAATAAAGTCACAAGTAGTGGCTCTAGCCATTCGCCTAATTCAATCTCTCTTTCCTCTTTTACAACCCACATGAGAAAAGACACACTGGACTATTTCAGTTGGAAACTACACACTGGATAACGAAGACTTAAGCTTATATAAGTTTTATTCCCCGAAAGGCTAAGCAGAGGTGTACTAATGTACACCTACAGTTCACCGGTAGCTATGTTTAAGTCCCATGTAAGGCACGAGAGTATTAATCGGGCACAAATACAAACGTTTCAGATCCTTTATAGCATCCATGGTCTCTTCACATATCCTGGAAACGGCGGTAATTAAATAATAGATATCAATAATATTATATAAACAACGCGATAAAGTCCGTAAAAAGTAATTTTATTCATTTTCCCCCCATAGTAACATAGTAACTGCCTCATTAGCCAAGTGGTCCTGAGCGCGACTGCTACGCTAGAGGTCCTGGGTTCGATTCCCAGGTCGAGCAAAGTGTTATTGGGTTTTTCTATGAAATTCCCAGTAGCAGCTCGGAGTTAGGAATTTGTGCCCGGTTAATGGCAATAGGCTCGCCCCCTATTACATGGGACCTAAACATACCGGCGAACTGTGGGTGTACATTAGTAGGCCTCTGCCTAACCCTTCGGGGAACACAGGCGTGATGCTATATTATGTTATGTTTATGTATTCATTTTCAAGTTCTAATAGTCGCGTAAGTGTCAACCCCGGTATCCTGCAACTACTCCACATTGTGGATACATTCGCGTACCGTTTCACGCTCCAAGAGCACGAATGTATGAAGTGTAGACCAATTTCAGGAGCTCGGAGCACAAAATTTTGCGAACATAGTGAATAACAACATAGATGTTCGGATTGCAATCGGAACGGATGACTTTACGTGCTCCCGAGGCACGGAGAAGATTCGGTGTTGTGCTGACCAAATCAACGGATCAGTTAATTTTTTTTTCTTTTTTAAAAAAGCTTATTAGCAATGTGGGATGCACATTACTAGTATTCTTGTTAACCCCTTGTGCTAAGCTAAAATGCTTGTGTTACGAGTGGGTTTTATGTCGGTAGTGCAATGGGTGGGTTTCGAACCGGCAACCACATGATCGCAAGTCCGACGCCCTAACGATTAGGCTACCGCCGCTTCAATTAAGCTTCGTTATTATTAACTTAGCCACAAGGTCTATTGTAGCTTGCAATATTAAGTATCGTAAATTGACAAACAAGACATGCGTCGGTATTAATTAGATTAGTGTTGCTACTGTAACCAAATCGAATAGACACCGATTCGATTATAATTTTGGTGTATTGTCTGTTCTGTAAGTGGTTGTCTTATGATATTGATCGATTCACAAGAGACAACATTCAGACATTGAACAGAAACTTCGTTCGTAAATAAAAACTTAAGTGTGACGACACGTTTGGCGTAGCGGCTGAGCGATCGGCTTCTGCGACACGTGTTGTTGGTTCGATCCCCACACGGGGCAAATATTTGTGATCTGTGGGTAGTTGTTCTAAGTCTCAGTTCTCATATGTGAGAATTTGTGTTTGTAAACGTAACCATGACAAATAAACGATTGCAGGCAGGATTCGAACTTGTGTCTTCTGGTTTGGTACACCAGACGCTATGATTACTGATACTTAGTCACCACGAGTCCCGCCCGACAGGCAGAAATTTGCCTTCACATTCTGAATTTACGTCTTTGAGGTGACGTGAGATCCTGTGACTTTGATGTGAGGTACGTAGATCATTATACATAAATAGAAGTAGCGTAGCAGTCGTGCTTACAAAGAATAAAAGAATAATAATGAAGTCATCAAATAGTTTAAAAAATAAACCACGGCCTCACAGAAACCCGGCGTGAAGCAACGCTTGCGTTGTGTTTTGCCGAGTGAGTGAGGTTTCTGGAGGCCCAAACCCTTTTAAAAGGCGGTCAACGCACTTGTGAGTCCGCTGGTGTTGCGGGTGTCCATGGGCGACGGTTATCGCTTACCATCAGGTGAACTGACTGCTCGTTTGCTCCCCTATCCCATAAAAAAATGTCGGTAGCTCTATTTTCAATAGCATATTCCTTTACCTGATTAAGTTTTGTGATAACCTCAAGCTCATCTTCCCTGCTAGCTTCATATTGTCATGAACAAATAAAAGAAGATCTGATTCCAAATTTGAGATCGTCAGCTTCTATATTTATTTAAAGCCACAGCCTCACTGTTATCGCTACAATCGCAGCCGCTCCACGCCCCTAATTGGCGCGAACGAACGAAACTTCCGTTCGACGGTTTACGATTTCCCTTCTCAAATGAACAGCGATACGTCATTTCCTTGCACACCGATTGGTTTGATCGCGGTAACGACTTATCCGGTATTAATTTGTTCTGACGCAAACCCGACACTGACGCTTCAATGGAGCCTTTATATGTAGTTCCGTTAGTCTGTGGTTTGCGGCGCGTGTGAGGCGGGATTATAGTTTTGTTTCTGCTCCATTGGTTGTTTTTGTTTCATTTTTGTTGTTGTTCCAACAAAAATGAAATATGATATCCAAAATATGACAGGTAAGTTTCAACTATTTTCGAGTGACGAATATTTCTTATAATATACGAATATGAATATTTCTTTATATGACAAATAATCTTTATTTAGTTATAGTGTAAGTGGTAAGCCTTTGTATCTATCTTTTATGTTATGGGGGGGGAAAGGAACAGATGGATCGCCTGATGATAAGCGATAACCGCCACCCATGGTCCCATACAACACCAGAGGAGTCACAAGTGCGTTACCCGACTTATAAAAGCGTTGAGCCTCCGTTATCCTCACTTAAGTGAAACACAACGTAAGCGTTGTATCACGCCGGTTCTTTGCGAGGCCGTGGTATCACTCCGGTCGAAACGGCTGTCCCACAATAAAAATCTAGTCTAGTTTATAATATTGACAATATTATTTCGAATTTCATAATATAAATTACCATATGCACAGTATAAATGCGAAGTAAGCCTGTCTATCTTAAAAAAAAAAACTATTCCAAAAGAATTGTCTGCTAGTCAATAGTTCTATAAAAATTTTTTTTTTTAACTAAGTATAGATGGAATTTGTGGCAGATTCTGTGACAGAAACAAAAGAAGTATGCAAGAATCGTACCAAGTGGCGGTCAATAGTTTCTGCCTACCCCTGTGGGAGAAAGGCGTGAGTGTATTTTACTAAACATAGCATTAAATTGTTTCCAAACAAGATCGAACCAATCTATCTATATTACAGAGTCATGAAAACTCAACGGTATCTTTTCTAAGTAAATTTAAATCGATACGCTTTGTATCTGTTCCCCCCAAGACAAACAGAATCGCGGGTTAAGGCTATCTTGTAACAATGGTTATCTTTCGAACGATCAGCGCGAAGTTTCCGCGAAATTGCGATTATTCTAAGAAACTTTTTGCAAATCATCGAGACGTTATACGGTCTCTTTCTAAGATAGGTAGAGAGAAAGAGATAGCTAGCAATGTAACTTTAATGCATCAGCTTGACAATCTTCTCTACTATTATAAAATTGTAAAAAAGCTGTTTCTGTACATTGAAGATATGTATTTAAAAAAAAACACGTGGGTTATGGTATATAAACGTCTCCGAATCCGATCTGTGATTATTAAAATTCTTGTCTGGGTGTTACGGGTTGGAGCAAAAACTTCTAAATAGATTTTAATTTTATTATCACTGTTAGAAAGTATATGTTTCAACTTAAAAAATGGTGAACTTCTTATCTCAAATAATTAAATGAATCTGAGATACAGCTGGACCTTCCTGATGTATAGAAGCCCATACAAAAAAGAGGTCATCAATGTTGGTTTACCATTTTTACTCCTGATATACCTTCACATGAGCGAAGCCGCGGGCAAAGCTAGTATATATAAATATATTTGTATGCGGTCTCAATTTAAAAATAATTTGAAGGGATTTTACCATGTAAATTATACCATATTCATGTAAATTTTCGGTTACATATAATATATGTTTTTTTAAAGTTGCCCCACACTAAGATTTTCTCCTGTATCGTGGGTGCGTTAAGAAACACAAATGTTCTCACATACACAAACATCCAGACCCGGAACATCTACCCGTAGATCATACAAATATTTGCTCCGTGTGCGGATCGAACCCACGTGTCGTAGAAGCTGATCGCTCAGCCGTTACGCGAAACGTACTTTAATAATATTGATTTTAAATGAAGAGGTAAGGAGAAAGAGGGGCTTCTTTCTTCTTTTACAATAAACCGAAATTTCTATATCAAATTCTGTCTATCGTTACTTCAATTTTGCCTATGTAAAGTTAGGCCCATAACTGCCCTCAGAGCACGGAATCCGTAAGCATGCGCGGATTATCTCGCCGCCCGTGACGTCATGTGTACATTAGACAGTTTGATGAGCTTATGAAGTCACTTTAGATGCAAAACTACGCTGCCAAACAGCTCGCCGACGGTTAGTTTGCCGATAGCCTTATGAATTTATGTACGGCTTCTTAGGGCTTACTAAATTGTGTATTGACAGCGGTTTTCGGTAGCCGCAGTCAATTTTGTGTATTCAGGTTATTAGAATAACTGTCACGGTCGTAGTGAATAGCACATATCCTATGGCCGCGACAGGGCAAGGGAATGCAATTGTGGTTCATCGAACGGTTGTCGGAATAAACTATACAGTTGTAGCAACACCATTGAATGAAACTTCCAAATGTTTCAATTTCTCGAACATTCTAGATTAATACTTTTACTTGTATAAATATTCGTTTCCATTCATTTTGCTTCTGTTCTGCCTTGACCAAATGATTAGACCAAGTATCTTCCGATGTGCTTCTGTCATGACGATAATTTTGAAAAAAGAAACACCTTCTGTAGATATATTTTATGTCCGGTTCTGTTTACGTCTGTACTATGGTATACTAAAGTACGTTGTTCAGTAACTGTATATTAAATACCAACAAAAGTTACGCGAAGGAGTTAGTATCATATTTAGGGATGATTCTAAGCGTCGATGGTAGGACCTTGTGGGGTCTAACTGTCTAGCAAACACCTTTATTTCAGTCTGTCATAAAACACCTTATTTTGTGATTCGAATTTTGCGCGTAAGAGCTAGTTCTCCCTCGGTTGCTGTGGCTCTGGCAGTCTGCAGTCCGTAGGGGCTCTTAAAGGTCAACAACGCATCAGCAACTCTTCTGGTGTTGTAGGTATCCTTGGGCGACGATAACTACTTACCACCAGGTAGCTAGTCAGCTGGTTTGCCGTCTTAATCCATAAAAAAACTTAGTACACACGGCTACAAATTTAGCTAGTTCCAGAAAAGCAGACCTATTATTTTACGGGAAACAGCTTCAATTCTAAATGCGTAATGAGAGAAGAGAAAGATAGAAAAAATATCCCAATCGCCATTATAATTTGGGAAGCATCGTTCTCGAACATTCTGTAAACATCGGAATAATAAAAATACGATTCGCAACTGATTAATTGAATACTCGTGTAAGCATCGTTCGTTTGTACCCCTCACTATTATTACGAACAAAATTCTGCAATATAAAAACTCGCATTAATGGACTAAACGTGTTTAAACGAGCGAAACTTACCGCAGCAATAACCGGTATCTGATTAAAATACGTTTTTTTATTAAGAGTATGATATTTTTTTAAATAACATTATAAAATTAATTGGAGAGGCTCTGAAAGTAGAAAAAAATAACATTAAATTAGATTTATTTTTAGAGAAAAATAAGAATTTGCTTGATTAAAGTAATTTTAGTGAAAGAATGGCAATAGGCTCGCCCCCTATTACATGGGACCTAAGCATACCGGCGAACTGTGGGTGTACATTAGTACGCCTCTGCCTAACCCTTCGGGGAATACAGGCGTGATGGTATGTATGATGTTAGTGAAAAAAAAATTTGACTGCGGGCATGATTCGAACTTGCGACTTCTAGCTCAATACACCAGATGCTATGAACAACTAAGCCACCGCATTTCACCCGGTCAAAATTTGCCTTCATACTCTGAATTTACATCATAAAGGTGACGTCAGTGACAACTATTGCTACCTAATTGTTATATACTACAAAAATATATTTGTTTAAAAACAAAAGAGTTGTTGAGTATTGTAGAGAAGAAAAGAGGACAGATGATTGATTGAAGAAGATAAGATTTTATTGCGTCAAAATCATCTTCAGAATAGTTGATTTTTGATAGATTTCTTTACGAAATCTGTCCGTTCTTAAGTCATTTAGTACTATTGTACGACCAATCTGATACAACCGAAACGCACGTGAAATGAAAGTTTGTGTCTAGACCTAAGAACTTCCACTAATCCTGTGTCACCATGTATAAAAAATACATTATTATTAAGGTTACATGGTCCTTATAATATAGTAGTACATATAGTATACATTATATACCGCACTTCGATCGTAAAAGTCACGTCAAGAGTCGTAAAAAATCGAGATATGACATAATATTATCCATTATATCTGTCACACGCTAATATCAATATGTTAATAGAATATTGTTAGCTATTAACGAGATGTAACATCGTGGGATGATCATAAAATATGTCGTAGTAAGTGGTTGGACTCCGTTTAGGGTTATATAGTCATTGAAATTACTGGATAGCCTCATTAGCGTAGTGTTCCAAAGCAACAATGCTAAGCTAGAGGTCCCGTGTTCAATTCCCTGCCCGAGCAAAGTGTTATTGGGTTTTTCTATGAAATTAGTAGCATCTGTAACCTATGTGTTGACTTGTGCCCAAACTGTGTCAATAAAATTCTTCCTCCTTCCTCGGATTTTGGGGACTTGTGCCCGGTTAATTGCAATAGACTCGTCGCCTATTACATAAGGTCTAAACATACCGGCGAACTGTGGGTGACAATGAGTACGCTGCTGCCTATCCCTTTGATAAAAACAGGCGTGATGGTATGTTATGTTATGAAATTACTGGGAAAAGTAGCCTTCACAACAGGATGACAACACACGAGTGATACTACTGGTGTTTCTGGCGTGTGGCGGCCTGTATGCTTGGGTATCTAGCCATAATACATTATTGGGTCTACTTACAGTTAGTAAGCAAATTCGGCTAAGTATGAGCCACATGAAGCGACTGATATTTACCGATATACTGAAGAGTTTTGGGCATTTGAACATCGCACATGATTTCTGATTGCAACTGAAACCGACTCCTTGTGTGCTCTCCGAAGCATGGAGGGTTTTCTATGTGTAATAACAAATAGATCAGCTGAATCAATATTTAGCATGGAGCCCCTAACAAAACATTACTACCCTGTACGCTTTACAGTTCATTTACTAATGCTTGCTAATTTACTAGACAACCTAATACTTTTTGCATTCAAAAGAGCGGCTCAAGTTATGACTTATAATCTTCTTAATTTAAACTACTCATTCGCCCCACTAAAACCGAACCCGTTACTGCATTCACCGTGAAAAAGCGGATCTTTAATTTAACAGTGAATAATTGCTGTGATTGGAAACACCGTGCCGCCGCAGTTTCCGTATCGGCCCTCAACGCCAACGTGTTGAATATTTTCAGTGAAACAGATAATACCTCCGATAAACCCCGAGAAAAACCGGTTGAAAGATAAACAGAGGTTTTATAAAATAAAATTGGGACATCCATTCAATGTTTCGGGGAACCGAGGGATGTTTGCTAACACACACACAGTTAACGTACCTATATGAATTTAGGCCAACCCTATAAAATGAAATGGGGAAGGTTTTTGCCATGATTATCACAAGTATTTACAAAGCTATGGACTGGTTTTATACCTATGCTAGATTCCGTGACGGTAGTTTAAAAACCAAAAGCCCTAAAATACCAAGGACTTCTAAAATAGAAAGTCCTAGCCTTGTTTTTTGCTCAATTCTTAGTACCTAGATTAGTGCATTCTGCCTTAAACTTCGGAATACAAGCGTTGTTATATGTGGTTTAATATGCTTAATATTTAAAACTAAATACATTTAGGGCTACTGGCACCAACTTTAAATTTATATTTAAATTGTATTTAAACACGATTTTTCCTAGAAATGTTGTGTTTAAATACAATTTAAACACATTTAAGAATTTGGTGCAAGTGGTACTTAATATACCATCACGCCTGCTTTCCCCAAATGGTTGGCCCGACCCAGGGGAAGTTGAATAATATCTTGTAATAGTAAAAAATACTTATTGATAATGCCGAGTTTATTTTACATTCTATCTTAGATTCTCTATGGAGATGACATTTAAAAAAGCTCCATAAGCTTACATTATTTTTAATTTTATTCATGTGAATATAGAGCTTATACATCATGTAATATGGCACAATTTTAAGCACGCAAGTGTGCTTGAATTACTTGTCCCCAGACATTGTCTCAACGTCCTCTAATTTTCGTCCTACATGGCGCTGAAAAATAAATTCAACCCAAAAATATTGTGCAGGAGAATAAAGGATGCTTTAATGTTAAATATTCTTTTTATATATATTTTTGAATGTGTTATGACTTGGGCTAATGTAAATCATGTAACAAAGACTGAAAAGTTTAAACTGAGCGACGATTTTACTTTGCCTTGTCTAGCGATTCTAAGCATACAGTGTCGCCCTCTATTACACGGGACCTAATCATAACCTAAACATGCACATGTTGTTAAAATACAATTCTTGATTAGCAATTTTAAGTATTTCGGCCTTTTTTATGTGAAGGCGAACACATGAATCGCCTGATGGTAAGTTATTTCCGATACCCATGGATACCCGTAACACCAGAGGAGACTAAAGATTTTGCGCCTCAGATATCCTCACTCACTAGGCGAAACACTACGTGAGCGTTGTTCACGCCGGTTTTCTCCGTTCGAGCGGCCCCATTCGAGCCGAATGTCTCTCCCACAGTACACCGTACGGTACTCCAAGCTTAGTGTGAATATTCCGCGTTCTGCACGTGAGAGCCAACTTCTTTAAGGCACGGTGCTCTGTTCTGTTCCATTATCAAACTTTCATTGATCCATACAACTTTGATGACCGACGATGAATGAAACGTATATAGGCACGGCGTGTGTAAAAGAAGCCTTAAGCTCTGGTGCATAAGCACCTTAATTCTGTAAACCCAGTGAGACTTAAGACCGTAACTTAAAGCACAGAATACCAATTGCTCAATCGCTGCAGCAACCAAAACATCGACGTTAACATTTAATTTAAAAAAAATATTTCACGAGAGACATTCACAGTTATTATCATGCCCGATTTCGTGTTGACCATCGATTCACAAGTGCGAGCGGTCCAATTGCGGTAGTAAACCGAACGGACTCAAAATAATCAAAATACGCGCTGTAAAACGGTGGTGACGGATCGTAGTAAGCGATAACGATCAGGATTGGTACGAGAAGTCTGTGAACTCTCTTAAAACTTGAAATAAAACTATTTTTTACGGATTTTAGCGCGTTGTATTTATACTATTTAATTCTCGACGTTTTGGATCCTATATAGCATCAATAGTTATGGCTTTTTTGTCCTTATGAAATAAAATAAGAAAAGTACGTGAATTAGTGTTTTTCCTAGTTATAGAGTAGGTAGGTAGATTCTTAAAATATCCTTGTAGGAATGTATAAACTTGTATACTTAAATAGTCTCGCCATTAGCTACAAAATGATGATTCATGAAAAAAAATAAAAAAACTAAAAAAATGCGTAAAACTAAAGAAATGCGTTTAAGAATATTTCCAGACAATTACGTAAAATATGATTTCGCCTGTATTCTCCGAAGGGCAAGCAGAGTTATTTATACCTGTACACACCCATCACTGGTTTATTTAGGTCCCATATAATAGGGGTCCGGGCGAACCTAACGCTATTATTATTAGTTACTCATCAAATTAAAATAAGACACAACATTTTTCTTGACCTTGGAATCGAACCCAGGTCCTCAAGTGTAACAGTTACGCTTACGAGCCTTAGAAATACTAGACAACAAGGCAGTTTTTTCAGAATATTTTTAACACAATATTTGCTGGCTACACAATTTAAGCCTTTATTCAGCAAAATTTATGTAAGACCAAATTTATTTTCACATATTCTGTCTGCACCAAAGTGTATTTTTCCGCTTAGTGACGTATTTTTGCCGAGCACCAACAATAATTGTGACAAGTTACCTCCGAATTGTACCGTCACTTCACTGACAATGGCGGCGAGTGGCCCAAACATGCCCAAATCATCTATTTGTCACGTACCGCTTTGTAAACGAAACCCCTTTTGATACGCAGGTGAACAGGTGACGGTTAACAGTAATGTCTGTTTATCAACCGTTCGGATCTTTGTTGTCTATTTTGTGTTTGTTTTGATTGAAAATAGCATTTATTTAGTTTGTACTAGGGATTATGTTAGCAGTAAAGATAAATAGAGTGTATTTATTAGGCTATTTGCAGGAGCATTTTGTTGTCATACAAGTTTATTTGGGTGACCATTGTCAAGTGAATTTCAAATTTAATTTAAATCTCTCTAAGGGCAGCGTATTTTGGCCTCACGCGCTATGAAATATTTTTAATGCTATTTGTTTTCTTTTTGTGTTATCTTGTGAGAGGTACAAAATAAAAGGTTTTTCATTTTTTTCTTTCTAAAAAAGAGTAAAGGTCAATAAAACCTTTTTGATTGGATATCCATCTATTATATTGATTTAAAACATAATATGCTTAAAGTATACGCAAATTTTATCTATATCTGTAATACAGATAGTTCTTCTACTTTAAATACCTACTAGATAATACTATAATAAAAATATACTAGATATATATTTTTTGTATGTTTAATAATGTTTTGCATGTAATTAAATTAACGTGTTCAAGTGTTTAATCTAATTACAACTTTAATATACCATTTAACAGAATATACGGGAAATAATAATCTGACATGCAATATAAGTAATATAGACATGGAGAATATGATCACGATTCTTCTCACATAAATTTATTTCTATCGACAAAACCGACATCGAGAATCGAGAATCGATTACTCTTGTAAAAACGCAAATTTGGCGATGATGAAACATAACATACCATCACGCCTGTATTCCCCGAAGGGTTAGGCAGAGGCGTACTTATGTACACCCACAGTTCGCCGGTATGTTTATATCCCATGCAATAGGGGGCGAGCCTATTGCCATGAACCGGGTACAAATTCCTAACTCCGAGCTGCTACTGGGAATTTCATAAAAAAATCCAATAACACTTTGCTCGACCTGGGAATCGAACCCAGGACCTCTAGCGTAGCAGTCGCTGTCAGGACCACTTGGCTATTGAGGCAGTTGATGAAACAGAAGCACTAAAATATATATATATATTTCTCCGTCTTAGGTTAATATTTTTATGTTGTATTGATTATGTTAATTTTATTTTCAAAATTTAATTTAATTTATAATAGATAATGTAAGCACGATGTTTATGACATTCTTTTGATAGGTACATGCATGACATAATTATCTACTTCTGACCTATAACTTGTACGTGTAGAATAGTCTGTAAGTATAAGTTGGTTATTGAATAAATAAATAAATTAATATACGAATAAGCAAGAACTACAGAACAATACAAATAAAATAATACCTTCTTTGTCTGTTCAGCAATCAAGCATATTACTATTCGTACTTGTAATACTGGTGCTGTATTGTGACCTCGTTCGTCGGAGGCCAGTAACTGTCTCTCCCCATATTTTGTGCAATAACTATCAAAAGGGTAGATGGACAGTGAATGTGATAAATAGGGCGTATTTATACAAATGTTTTACTAGAAGTAACACTAGTTCAGTTTTGGTTAGTAGGGTGAGTATGTTTGTGAATAAATTTTAACTTTTTTTAAATATACTTAAATAAATAAATATTCTGCGACATTTTACACATCACCATCTAGTCCCAAACTAAGCAGAGCTTGTACTATGGGTACTAGACAATGGATATAATACTTGTAAACTTTTTTTGTAAATACATACTTATAATACATAAGAAACACCCAGACGAACACAAACACTTATATTCATCACATAAATATATGTGTTCTGTGGGAATCGAACCCATGACCTCGTGGTCAGCAGTCCAGTACTCGAATCACTAAACCACACAGGTTGAAAAGGAGTAGGTACATATCTATGGAGATTTTTTATAAAGCTTACTAGCAATGTGGGACTCACATTACTAGTATTCTTGTTAACCCCTCGTGCTAAGCTAAATCCTTGTGTTACGAGTGGGTTTACGTCGGTAGCGGCACGGGTGGGTTTCGAAACCACGAATGCCCGCGCCTTCATTTGCGTGATTTCAGAATTGGGTCCGACCAAGATTATTATTAGTGTTATTCTAGACTATAATCTATATCTGTGCCATTTTTTTTCCATATCCGTTCAGGCGTTCTGGCGCGAAAGTGTAACAAACATACATCCATGCGTCCGTCCATCCATTCATTCCCATAAACTTAATAATATTTTATTATTCGTATATTATTATTTAATATTTATTTTATTAATATTTATTATTATTTAATATAATTATTATTTAATATTTTATTATTCGAATATACGAAGTAGATTTTCAAATTAATGTTGTGAGTTTTGAATACTGTTATGCAGTTTCACGATTAATGTAAATAGTATCAAGAGCTCTTAAGAAATACTTACTTGATAACTAAAATGTAAATCTATAAAGATTTCTCAAACAAACTTCACAGAATAATATTCGCGAAGGGCCACTAAAATTTTAATCCGTCTCATTTTCGAGCCGGTGACAATAAATATAGTAAGTAGGTATTTAAAAACGCGGCCGCAGAGTGCACAGGCTGGTAATACTGAAAATAAACTTGAATGTTTAAGGCCGTATCGTAAAAATAAATGGTTGTTGCCCTTGCAAATATTCTGTTTGGACCCTTAAAAATTAGCATAAACAGAACACCCACGCGAAAGATTACGGTACACGGTGTGATACGTAAGCATAATTTGTTATCTGTACCTACAGCATTGGAGGGTTAAGTTTTGGAGTTCGATGTTCAAGATGTTATTAAGGCTTGTTTGGCGGGTGACTATGGTTTCGAATGAATAAATACTGAAATTAAATTACTCATTAGCCAAGTGGTCCTGAGCGCGACTGCTATGCTAGAGGTCCTGGGTTCGATTCCCAGGTCGAGCAAAGTGTTATTGGGTTTTTCTATGAAATTCCCAGTAGCAGCTCGGAGTTAGGAATTTGTGCCCGGTTAATGGCAATAGGCTCGCCCCCTATTACATGGGACCTAAACATACCGGCGAACTGTGGGTGTACATTAGTACCCCTCTGCCTAACCCTTCGGGGAATACAGGCGTGATGGTATCTTATGTTATGTTAAATACTGAAATTAAATGAATAAATAAATGAAAATAAAATTGAGGATGGTAAATTTCATTATTAAAATATATATAATAATTATAATAATCTAATTTCAATTTGATGGTTCAATTTTCTGATTTAATTATAATAGGTATGTTTTATTAAATTGTTCACGTCAGACAATGATTGTTAATGAAGGAGAATAAAATTATCAAACTATAGTTCCTCACTCCCAGCTAATTAATAATCTGTTTTAAATCTCTGACATAATATATTTAAGTGAAGTAAATTTAATAACGAATATTTAGTCATTTAATTTTCTTGTACTTAAATGTTCTCCAATTTGAAAAAAAACATACAGTCAATTACAAAACTTCGCATCGAAACAAAGCAGAAGCAGTACAAACGTACAGAAAATACTTGTGTTTTCCGCCGAGCACAGACTTTCAGCGGAAGGGAAGTAGGTAAATACGCGAATAAACATTAATAATTTAAGGTTATATCTGATACATCGGAGCTCGGACGATGCTTGTGAACGATCCTTGTTTTCTGTAACAAGAATGTGGTACAAGTGACACGACAAAGGCGTTTTTCATATTTTTCTTAATTTCCTCATTGGTTTGACTCCCAGAAGTTACAGCTGAGAGTAATTGATTTAAAAAAAATATCATTATACTCAGGTTTTTTCATGAGATTAGGCTAAATTAGGTAACTAAGTAATCTTCTCAGTTATGTAGACTAGCGAGTTATTGGTCAATTTGTCAAATTAAGTCTCAAGGTGGCAACGGGCCAATAATATCCTGGTGTAGCTGTACGTGACTATATAGGTATTTTTTATGTACTTTATATGGTAAGTGTGCTGATTATGAACTGATTTTAAAGTTTGACGACTCGTTTTGCGCAGCGTCTGAGCGAACGTATTGTGGATTCGATCCCCACTCGGAGCAAATTTTTATATGATCTACAAGTAGTTGTTCCGGTTGCTTGTGTTTGTGAAAAAAAAGAAGAAGAAAAATCTTTTTGTTTTTGGATAGGATATATTTTCAACATGGTATCATAAAATTTGGTACCTGACGTTCTAAAGACGAAATGTTCAATACTGCTCTCGAATTCAATAATCTCAATAAATAAATAAAAACTTAGTACATCTTCTATAACTTGGACCACACATCACGTCGGCGTACGGTCACGAACTACAGCGCCTCCCCCACAACAATGGGCGCCAGAAAATGGCTACAATAAACTGATGAGAGGAGGAGGGGATAAATTTTGTCTTTCGCAATTCTTCAGACTTTCAAGACAGATATAAAGCTTGTCTCAATGGATAATAATATGTTTGGATTAAGAAAAAAGTTATACTTTAATATTACTTAACGATTCTTGGCGACAAAAATTGAACCGTGCAAATAGAATCATAACGTTTCATAAAAGCTTGCAAAAGCTTATTTGAAATAAAAACATTTGAACTTGTACTTGAAAAAACACGCGGCAAAAACTGCCTTATTAACGTAGTGGTCCTGCGTTCAATGCCCACGTCGAGCAGTGTTATATCTGTGAAATCCTCAGTAGTACCTTGAGAGTTTGGATATAAATCTGGTTAACGGCAATAGACTCGCCAGTGCTGGAACGCACAGCAGCTCGACATACATTATGCCGATCGATTGCTTTCACGACAAACAGAACTTTACTGAATTGGAGTTTGAAAAAAAATGAATTTTGAATTTGAAGTTCCGAGCCGTCATAAAAGCGAGACGGCGCTATAAGACTTGAATAGCGCTATCTCACTCTCCTCTTTCAACAGCAAGAATAGTTTTAACACTTCTTAAATAATACATTTTACTTCTTTTTATTTTATTTAACTTTTTAATGATTGTAGTCGACTTACTTAAAACTATGGTTATGAGAATATAAAGTCTCTTCTCTCTTATTTTCATCTTGTTGAAAATTATACTTACTTAATTATAAACGTTGGAAAATATCTGCACAACAATGCTAACAATTTACTAAATAAATAATCCATATACAGAAACATATTCAGAGAAAACAAACGCTGAGGATCCAAAAGAGTTACATAAAAATATTTCTTCCGTGATCGTATTGGAAACACATAACATACCATCACGCCTGTATTCCCCTAAGGGTTAGGCAGAGGTGTACTTACATGTACATCTACAGTTCACCGGTATATTTAGGTCCCACGTAGGGGAGCCGATTGTCATTATCCGGGCACATACCATCATCCATCATACCATCACGCCTGTATTCCCCGAAGGATTAGGCAGAGGCGTACTAATGTACACCCACAGTTCGCCGGTATGTTTAAGTCCCATGTAATAGGGGGCGAGCCTATTGCCATTAACCGGGCACAAATTCCTAACTCCGAGCTGATACTGGGAATTTCATAGAAAAACCCATCAACACTTTGCTCGACCTGGGAATCGAACCCAAGACCTCTAGCGTAGCAGTCGCGCTCAGGACCACTTGGCTAATGAGGCAGTCAAGCAGTTATCCGGGCACAAATGCCAAATTCCGAGCATTGTACTGAGAATTGCACAGAAAACCCCAATAACACTTTGCTCAACCCAAGAATTGAACCTAAGTCCTCTAGCATAGCATTTACGCAGTTGAACACCTCCCCAGATATTTTCGCACATTCGTATTTAAAACAGGCTCTTACACAGCTAAACCCCCTGATGTTGTGGGTATCAATGGGCGGTGGTGATCTCTTACGATCAGGTGACCGGCACGCTCGCTTGCCTCCCTCTTCTATAAAAAAAAATACACAGAGCTAACCTACTTTCTACATTATAACTAGTCATAAAACAATTCCATCCCAACCCTAACTTCAGAGCAATGTGCTTCCACGCCAAGAAAAAAAAGAAAAAAAAAGGAAAACACATTCGCTCATTTATTTACGAGTGTGCCTTTGGCTCGCCTGCCCCAAGCCATTAGCAGGACTACTATATCTGTCTCCTTCTATCTAGGGCAGGCTTATATTAAGCTGTTTCACCAAGATTTTCCACCACTATTACTCCACGGGTTAAACACTTAAACTTTGAACTGGAGAAAATTGTACGTACGCTTTTATCAGTGTTCGAGATTGTTATCGTGTTCAATTGTTATTTTTTTGGGCATTTAGGAAACATATTTTTTATTTTATAGGGACAATCGAGCAGTCAGACCACCTGATGTTCAAGTTCAAAGTTCAAATGTTTAAATTTCGAATAAGCTTTTACAAGCGTTTATGAAACGTTAATTCTAGTTGCACGGTTCTAAATGGTCGATCCTATGGAGAAGAATCCGGCAAGAAACTCCATGGACACTCTTTTAAAATATATTATCTTACACTCTGATGATAAGCGATTACCGCCACCCATGAACACCCGCAACATCAGAGGAGTTGCAAGTGCATTGCCTGCCTTTTAAAAGGGTTTGGGCGTCCGGTATCCTCACTCACTCGGCGAAACACAACGTAACTGTTATTTCATGCTGGTTTTTTTTAAAAAGCTTACTAGCAATGTGGGTCGCACATTACTAGTATTCTTGTTAACCCCTCGTGCTAAGCTAGATTGCTTGTGTTACGAGTGGGTTCACGTCGGTAGTGCAATGGGTGGGGTTTGAACCGGCAACCACATGATCACAAGTCCGACGCCCTAGCCATTAGGCTAACGCCGCTTCAAAGGGTTTTGTGGTATCACTCCGGTCGAGCTGACCTATTCGTGCCGAATCATGGCTCTCCTACTGTGAAACTTACCACATTGAGAGCGCACACAACTCATTTATGCTTCTGATACCCAAGCGTATATTAGGTTATTAAATGCCGACATTTCTGCCCCTTTAAAATACCCATAGTCACGAGCAGACTGGTTGAACCATGGTCGCTGTAAAGAGGTCGAAACGATTAAAATTCATCAGTAGAAATATAAAATATTCTAGTTGAGAAAATCTGAAATTGACACAGAGCTTTATCTTCCATGTTATCAGATGCAAATAACACCTTACAGGTGAAATGAGCATACTCACGCATCAACGGAAACAAAAATTAAATCTGTCTTTTTGTGTTTTTTTTTTTGCATTTTTCATGCTAAGATTATATAGTTATTTTAGTGAAAGAAAAATTCGACTCGCAGGCAGGATTCGAACCTGTTTTATACACCAGATTCTTCTGGTGTATCAAACCAGAAGACCAGGTTCGAATCCTGCCTGCGAGTCGATTTTTTCCTTCTCTAAAATTATTAAACCTGTGTTAAAACGTAGATATTGTTAGTCTTTCACCAAACGTACCAGTCCATAGTTTAAGCTTATCGTAGTTACTGCACGCGGGGAAAACTTTAATCAGTCTGTTTAATGCTCTGTTTCACTCTCTCTGACTTGTGAATAGTTTGGTAAGCCAGAGAGAGACAGAGAGAGAGTTATATAATTAGTACAAAGTTGTTGAGTGTAACAAGCTGTAGTATTTGTGAAGTTAGCTTTTATATAAAAATATGGAGCAAGTGTATATTCTGTATAAGCAACGGAAAAGCACTCCAGCAAATATTGAAGATTTGTAAATGTTTTTTTCTCATCTCCAAAGCTACGATTCTACTAGGGATGCGTGAAAAAGCTGATCGGTGCGGGAGGAAAAATCCAATGTATAGCGAATACCTAGATGTCCTAAGAATGTAAAAACTGGCCTTTTTGGTTTTTTTAAGAATCGTCACCAATCTCTTCAATGGATCAAAATACTGACCGCAGTAAGCGCAGCTAAATCTTCTTAATCAATTAGTCATGGTAGCGTTATTTTTATACGCAATTCCTGCCCAGCATAACTTGGACAACTTACACAAATAATAATATAATTACCAATATTTGATAGTACTATATTTTCGGACTACCTCATTAGTCTAGCGGTCTTAAGCGCGACTGCTAGTCCTGGGATCTATTCCCAGGTTGAGCAAAGTTCTACTAGATTTTTCTCTGAAATTCTCAGAAGTAGCTTGGAGTTTTGATTTGTGCTCGGTTAATAAATTGCAATAGGCTTACCATCTATTCAATGGGACCTAAATATAGTGGTGTACATTAGTACACTTCTGTCTAACCCTTCAAAGATTTTCGGCGTGTAGGTAATTACGTACATTTTAAAACTTATTGTCTACTAGCTTCTGCCCGCGACTTCGTCTGTGAGGACTTCAGATAAAAAGTAGCCCATGTGTTATTCCAGACTATAATCTATCTCTGTGCCAAATTTCATACAGATCCGTTCAGCGGTTCTGGCCTGAAAGAGTAACAAACATCCATCCATCCATCCATCCATCCTCACAAACTTTCGCATTTATAATATTAGTAGGATTGAAATGAAATTTGATGACTATACATATATGATGATACAATAACAATTTATTTACTACTCAATAACCCTCAAAATAAAGCGACTCCAATAAAATAAATCATTCTCATAGAAAAAAATGCCTTCTACACAATGCCTATATGTCTGAGTGTCCAAAAAGAAAGAAGCCTTACGAACGGCCAGATCAAAGGATTCCGCTGAAAAGAATATATCTAAGTTATATCGAGATAAAGTGTTGGGGCGTCTGTGACGAGCGGGCAGCGGGTATTATGAGCTACGAATTGGTCTTTAGAGGGTAGTTTTGCGAATAAATGGTTCACTATAGAGTAGATGCACTGTTTGATAATTTTGACAATTGATTTTGCATAAAAATGGTGAGTAGGTACTTCAAAAATCTTCAAGACTGAGTTTTATATGATGAATGATATTTATTTCTGTAAATCGACATCTAATCCGAAAATCCGAACGAAACTCTTTAAGTCCACATTTATCATGCACTAGCTTCTGCCCGCGACTTCGTCCGCGTAGCGTGATGATATATAGCCTATAGCCTTCCTCAATAAATGGGCTATATGACACTGAAAGAATTTTTCAAATCGGACCAGTAGTTCCTGAGATTAGCGCGTTCAAGCAAACAAACAAACAAACAAACTCTTCAGCTTGTATACCGCCAAAATGTGGAATGCGCTTTTCGATTGGGTCTTCCCCGATAGATATAATCTGGGTGTCTTTAAATCACTAATGAATCTGTTTCTTCTAAGCAAGCGCGCTCTATCTTAGGTCATCAGGCGAACTAGCGATCAAGCGAAATCGTATCAAGAATTTAAAAAAAATAGATCTTTTGAAGACACTTTTACTCGTCAATGCTTTAAATTTTTAACTACTGGATGGCGCCGGCATGACCACGCTGACGAGTACTGAAAAAAAATGCCGAAACAAACTCTTACACATACCTACCCTTTCTTTTTTATTGCAAAATGTGTATATATTTTTTTTCTTATCTTATGTTTTAGGGGGAAGTATAGGGTCAGTACCTATACAGAAATTTACTTCGGATAAAGGAGTAAAAAATGGGGGAATTTGGTATAATTTCTACGCCCTTGGATCCATACTCGAAGCGTACCCGTAATTACAGTTTTCCAGGCAATTGGGCTTTCTTTGTTTTATTTTTACGGTAATTGGGAGCATGGAGATCCAAGTGCACATCCTTAATGAATCATTACAATTTTAGTAACTAAATTTGACTCTTCCTAATTAGTCTAAGTGTAACTGCTAGGCTAGAGGTCCTAGGTTCGATACTCAGGTCGAGCAACGTATTATTGGGGCTATTTAATTCTCGTTTTCATGTACGTCTCGTCACTACATTCAATTACAATTATGTACATGGAACTTAAGTGAAATGTGGGTGTACATTAGTACAGCTCTGCCTACCATTCGGGGAATAGAAGCGTGATGGTATGCTATATTTATAGTAAGCTCGATAGTCATACTTCATATTGACATATTAAAATAAAAAACGTAATATATCACCGTATTTATATAACAATCCATTATTTTTATAACACTAAAATTACATAAATTATCTACTATCGACACTACATATTAACAAAATAAATAAATAACACAAAAAGATCCAAATTTGCATCGTTGGAGAGCCTTGCTTCGGCTTGAATGGGCCGGCTCGACAGGAGTGATACCACGGTCTCATAGAAAACCAACCAACAACGCTTACATTGTGTTTCGCCGAGTGAGTGAGTTCCGGCAACGCACTTGAAACTCCTCTGGTGTTGCGGGTGTTCATGGGCGGCGGTAATCTCTTATCATCTGGCGATCCGCCTGCTCGTTTGCTACCCTATTCAATAAAATAACAACACTAAACGACTTGTTACTATCGACACTACACACAATAACAACAAACTAAATAAACAACACACAAAATTCATCCAAACCATTTCCTTTTTTGCTAATCTCTCATCGTTTATACCGAAAACCATTTAGACGACTATCCTTGTTTCCTGTTTGTTCAAATTCGGTGACTATCCGGCCATCCTCAGTAGGGATATATGCGGATAAAATAAATCTTATCCGAAATAGTCCTCGATAGCAGTAATTACGGTTGGTAAATACCTTTTTTTAACTTCTTCTGTGGACCCTCCCGAGGATTTGGGGGGGTTTAGTATAAGTTGTTTTGCTGACCGTGGTATATGGTAGCAGTAAAATTTTATGGGTTATCGGTACTTCGAGAATTAATTGAGTTGGTATCTACAGTGTATCATAGTAAAGATATAATAGTAATAATTCGGTACATTACTCTTTAATGGGACAGCTAAGAGGATCTGAAGAACAACTATATCTAAAAAGATTTTTTTAATTGATAAATAATAAATCTTATTTATTTATATAGATAGATAGACTATTAATAGACAGTTTTTTAATCGACAAACAATAAGTATTTGAGAGATTGGACAAAAACACTACTAAACAGTTAGTACAAACAACAAACAGTGACATGAAAATTTGAATTTGCAGTCTATTGAAATAAAAGTACTTCTTACGGATTCTATCGCTTTCTATTGATATTATTTAATTCCCGCATTTCGACATATAGTAATACTATCCAGACAGAGGCGGAAAACATACCAGCGGATTATGCGGTGTACAACATTACTAGATCTCCGCCTATCATCTCGGCGAATACAAGCGTGAAGGTTATGTTATGTAGTGAGTATCCGTTCCTTAGAACAAAGCCTCAATAGTAGGTAAATTACAAAGCTGATGAGGAATATTACATAATCTTAACCCTGATTGAAGCCACACAGTGTAAATATATGCCCGGGTCTAAAGATTGCTCGCGCGTAAACAGTGTCAAGTCACTAATTGGCTTCTGGCGTAGTAACCCGTACGCGCTGTCGCGTGTATTATATCCAATATGATGTATTCAAGGTCACATCGACCCTCCTGCCGTCTGTGTGTGCCGATAAAACGCTGCGCGAACCATTAAACGGGTTAGACAATTCATTAATTTATTAGTTCAACCAAATTGATGTGGTTCTAAAATGTATGTTGATATTGTAGTTTAATAGGCTAGATGGTTGATTTTTTTTTATGGTCTCATGACCAAATTGACCTTAAGAATTTTGCAAATCCATTGAGTAGATCAAAAGATTAACGCGATTAAATAAACAAAAAATACTTCAGCTTTATAATCCTTATATCCTATCTATACTATTATATAAAGCTGAAGAGTTTGTTTGTTTGCTTGAACGCGCTAATCTCAAGAACGATACACTAGCTTCTGCCCGCGACTTCGTTCGCGTAGCGTGATGATATATAGCCTATAGCCTTCCTCAATAAATGGGCTATCTAACACTGAAATAATTTTCCAAATCGGACCAGTAGTTCCTGAGATTAGCGCGTTCAAGCAAACAAACAAACTCTTCAGCTTTATATATTAGTAGGTATAGATTGTCTGTACATTAAAAATAAAACAAGCGGGTTAGGGTATATAAATATCTCCGAACAAAAAAATGTGATTCTTAAAATTCTTCTCTGTTACGGGTTGGCACAAATACTACTGAATAGATTTAAATTTTGTTATAACTGTTAGAAGGTATATGCTCGAACTTAAAAGCAGGTGAACTCTTATCTCAATTAATTGAACGGATCCTGAGATACAGCTTGATAGCTCTGATGTATACAGACCCATACAAAGAAGAGATTAATGTTGGTTTTCCCATTTTTGCTCCTAATATAGCTTCATGTGAGCGAAGCCGCGGGCAAAAGCTAGTTATCTTAATATAATTTTATTCATTCAATACAATTAGGACAATTTCAGCAAAACATAGAATTATTGCAAAGGACTATTTGGTTGATTTGTTGACTTTTCTATTGCAAATATTAAAAAAGTCCTTTGCTTAAATTCTGTTTAATACCACTTTTTATATTAACATATTCACTAAAAACAAACTTGTTAAGTGCATTTTCTACTTAAACTAAATTCACCATTGGCTAATAAAACTGCATTTCATATCGGTATATAAGGTCCCCCACGCTGTAAAGCGTCGGCGCTATAATATTTATCAGGCGCATTGCGTGCCTCCCAAGAGATTCCCGGTCTCGGCAAAATAGGTATATCGAACATCTTTGCACAATCCTATCCGAAGTCCGTTGCTTTGGTAATTATAAATGTGCTCCGTTAAAATGAATGTTAAATTTTTTTACATTTATTTATTCGGCGGATAAAATTGATGGTCCATTTCTCAGACACTGGACAATTAATATATTATTATGCTGCTTATTTATGTATTTATACTAACATTAGTTTTAAGTTTGTACCTAATATCATGTTATATGGATCTATGAACTGAAATAAAGGTACCTATTATTATTATATTATTACTAGCTTTTGCCCGCGACGTCGTCCGTGTAGCGTGATGATATTAGCCTATAGCCTTCCTCAATAAATGGGCTATCTAACACTGAAATAATTTTTCAAATCGGACCAGTAGTTCCTGAGATTAGCGCGTTCAAGCAAACAAACAAACTCTTCAGCTTTATATATTAGTATAGATTATTCGCATAAAAAAGTACAAAATATGTAAAGTCCCTGATTTCTCAGCTAGACTTAAAGGACAGACAGAAATCAGTGTCCTCTCACATGGATACTATAATGTTAGGTATATATTAATTATGTAAATAAATACAGTATGTGTGAGTGTGGGTGTGTGTGTGTGTTTGTGTTTGTGTGATTTGTATGTGAGTGGTTGTACGTATGTTATTATTTATATCAGTGATGCAATATATAATATAGTAATACAATGTTGTACTTGTATTAGGTGCTGTTTTACAGCTGAGTTTTGGGTTTATTTGTGTAACTTACTGTGTGGGTAACTATTGAGTTTTCAATAAAACACAATCAACTCTTCAGGAAAGGAAATTTACATTCAATCTAATATATAACATTATTTTTAATATATGCGAAACCTAAATATGGTTTGTTCAGAATAAGTAACTAGGTAAGTCGATTCCGAAATTAAAAAAACTCATAGAAATATGTACTTAGGCTTTACTAAAATATCTACGCCTTCGTCCGTACGAAGGCGCAGGCAAAAGCTAGTATAAATTAATATATATTAATCCAACTAGCTTCTGTCCGCGGCTTCGGCTAATTGAAGCTCAAAAACCAACAGTGATGATCTCTTCTTTGTATAGGTCTCTATACATTAGAGAGGTCAAGCTGTATCTCAGGTTCCGTTTAATTATTCGACATAAGAAGAAGTATACGAGTTATTACTTCCCGCTATTGTACGCGCACAACACAATCAACATGGAACGACTCGCACAAAAATTAGCTTAACTCTGACCTACAGCACCAAAAAGAATCCCACAGCATTTCTATATATAGGGTAACAATGCTAAATTTAAACAGTGCCATTAATTCAGGCTGGGGAAGCCGGATACCTGACAAGCCTGGCGCCACTCTGGCAATTTTGAATTGGTGCCAAATGCCAGAGTACAATACGCATGTATTCTTACTTACGGGCTTGAGAATCAATGCTAGTCTTGCAGATATGCTTAAAAGTATTACACTTGCTGAAATCGTTATATTTTTTGGAACATGAGCAAGTTATAAGTAGTTTAGAGACAAAAACTAGCAATTGATTCTAGAATGTTCTTGTAATGTAGGTATCTGTGACTAATATTAAATACTGTTTGGTGCAAGAAACCGCATTATATGAGACCTGTGTATTTAATATGCATACTAGTTCTAATAATGTCTTTAGGAAAAGAACATAACACATACCATCAAGCCTGTATTCCGAAGGGTTAGGCAGAGGCTTACTAATGTACACCCACAGTTCGCCGGTATGTTTAGGTCCCATGTAATAGGGGGTCCCATGTAATGCTACTGGGAATTTCATAGAAAACCCCAATAACACTTTGCTCGACCTGGGAATCGAACCCAGGACCTCTAGCGTAGCAGTCGCGCTCAGGACCACTTGGCTAATGAGGAAGTTTTACTCGTAGTAGGAAAAGAAAAGTAAACCAAAGTAATTTTTTCTATGGGGTTTTTTACGATTTATGAAGTTTGGTAATTTTTGGAAACATTGATTTGTTATCTTCTGAAAGATTGCTTACAGGCCAAGCTCTACCAAGGCACAAAATGGTTTGTTAATTATGCTTTTCTCAATAATTAGGCATCTCAAACAATATTAATTTCCTTATTTACCATTATTCCCATTCCCTTTTTCATATTCCTTACTCTAAAACGAACCTCGGATATTTCACTGCTATGCCAAGGCTTTGTAGGCAGTACAACAAGCTCTCTAAAGCTGATGTGACAGATATCAGCGATACCTTGTCGAAATATAAAAAATATGTGACAGATTCACTCTCATGTTAATTAAGTATATAATAAATCTGTATTATTATAATTTTAAGTAAGTATAATCTAAATTTTCTCATTGTAATACTTTAATGCTCAACATTTAACTCTCTGTAACTTCATTGGAATAAGATTGTTATCAATGTTAAAATTAAGTACTTGTGTTTAGTTTATTTCTTTAAAGCATGCTGTGGTCTCCTAAGTAAGTGAAGGAGTACACTGACTTGAGCATTTCCTTACTTATATAATTATTTGACAATTTGTGTATAACCTTTGTTGGAGATCCTTAAATAAATAAATAAATAAATTATCATTATTATGAATATTGAATTCCTTCATTGTTTTCTGGAACATTGTGTAAAAGGTTACTGTAATTATTTTAACAGGCAGTAAGATAATGAACATGAAATTATACTTAACTATGTTTGTGTTTATGAGTTACTGTAATATGATAGTCTAAGTAGTTGTTGGTGAGCCTTTGCAATAAAATAAAATAATTATCTTATATAAAAAGGTGTCGCTAAGTTACATTTATATCTTTGTAAAATTGATCACGTAAAACGCATAAAGAAATAGGTACAATATTACAAGCAACGAGGATTCATATAAAATATTAAGGGGTACATAATTAAACATGAATGCGATCTCACCTTGCTTAACCAACAGACAGTATCGCGTCGAATCAATAAGTAGGTACACCGTTTTATGATTCTGTGCGGAACCCAGTAAACGTTATACTCAATTCAACGGAAAACATTTCAGCCCTATAATGTATGATACACGCTCCCTTTTTTCTCACACTCCAAACGTTCTTATTCGACATTTTTCTTTCCTTCTGCACTGGCATTTTATTTTTATCGCTGTCTCGGAATATTTCCCGTTGCCTCACCCCATTGTAGTAAAGAATTCCCGAATACTTGCCACTGTCTGCATAACCAATAGTTCAGAAAAAAACACGAAAAAAGTAACGAAAAATTTATTGGGAAATATAGGTATAAATATAGATGTATAATATAGGATCATGACATTGTGGCGTTGCTGGCTTCCAGAATACTGGAGAGGGCGCTTTTCTCGTAAGGATATTCTACGCTCTTGATTATTATTTTGAGTTGTTCTCGGAGCTCGTTTGTAAATAAAACAGTTTCGTAAGATATGGACCTCTTCACTCGCAGTAAATTAGGTAATATACTTGCAGCGTTATACCCTCCCTCTTTTGATTCTCTGCGAACCACCATTGAATGGCTTGGTTTTTCGCTCAGTGTTGCCAGACTTGCGGTGTATGATAGCAAAGCTCTCACTCCGTATATGACCACGACCAGGAAAAGGGAGAAACCAGCAGTGATGTAGTTCTTCTCCACGTTATGCAGGAGAGTCATCTTGTCGTACTCGTGAAGGTTGACACTGAAGATCAATTTGTGGATGCTTTGCAGAGGCAGGTACATGCCAAGATACAAGACCGATGTAAAATAAAATGCAATGAAGAAGAAATAGGTTCGTCTGTATGACTTTGTCAGGTGGTTGATGAACTGCGTTAGTTTCCGGACATCGTAGATAGGGTTCAGCATGATTAAAACCATGGCCATTTGGATTAATAGCAGGCATGTCAGCACTATACAGCTGGTATCCATTTTCTTGATCTTGATAATACTGGGGCGGATTTTTCTATGGCATTGTTATGATGATGAATATTTTTTTACTGCTTTTCCCTGTTTTTGCCCATCACGTCTTGTGACAGCTTATTGACAATTCCATGACAAGCATTTGTTTGGTAAAAATCAGTATTTTATTCTTTTAATGGTGTTAGGCTGTCAATCGGCTATTTGAGTTTTTCAAACGAAACTACATGGTATTTAACAGTCGCTCTATTTTCCGGTTCAACTGATTTGTTGATTGGTTAGAGTTCGTTGTTTGTTTAGCTAAATTGATACTTTAGTATTTATTTTCATATTTTATATTAGTGTAAATGTATATTGTACCAGTGAATTTTAAAATATATTTTTTACATAATTTGTAACAGGACAATGTCTGTACATTAAAGATATTGAAGAAATAGTAATATGAGGGGACAAAACAACATCAATAATAAGTAAATTATATTGGTTTGTTTAAAGCATTACTTTATTTCATGCTCAGACTTACTTGCTGTTTTAACAGTCCCAAAAGTGGTATTGCCTAAATTTGTCATGACTATTGTAGTATTAGAAACTTGGGTATAATCATCCCTCCTTAAAACGGCATGTCTACACATAAGTTCAAATTCAAGTAGACGAGCGACTCTTATAGTGAACTGTGCTAGCCACTCAATCAAGCATAAAAGATACGCTTGCATAAAAAAACAAGTATAACATAGTGATATTTTGCTTACATAGAACTTCAAAATCAGATTAGTATTTCGCACTTCTAGCAACAAACGTCGATGGTTAGTGCTTTCCCAAGAAAGATAACATAATACACAGATGAACAAAATAGTTAGGATCAACGCAATTACTTTCGGAAGCTGAGTATATTTTTCTTTGATTTTACACCAAATGTCTCTTAATACATAAGGCTCTTGAAAAGGTTTTAAAAGTGCTATTACTATAACTAATTCTAGAAACAGTGAGGATCCTAAGCATATAGTAAATATATTTAACATTTTTATGTTATTGTCGTTTTTCGAATATAATATCTTTTATTTCTACAGATTCTCTCGTATCACTTCCTTCATAAGATTCGATATTGTCTTTTTTTCTAATTTCGGAATTTTCAGCTATAACTATCAGCGAATCTTGTTGTATTAATGTGCATGCTTGGGCTGGTGTCTCTTCCAAAAATTTTTTCAGATGTAAAGCTTCTTTTTCACTCAAATGAACCACTAAAGGCCAGAGTATTCCATCCTCATCAACGTTTTCAACATACTCATCAAGTGTTCGTACAACGGATTTATCTTCAGATTCAAAGTCAAAAGCTATATCGATCAAATTGTAGTTTCCCATTAAATCAGAAAACTCGTGAAGCCTGGCTGAAAATAGTATAAATTCAAATAATCTCCAGGTAACGAGGATAAAGAAAAGTGAAAAACTTCCGAGTAGGTAGTTTCTGGTTGCGTCTGTCACTTCAATTATGCGCTCCAATTTTTCTATCGGAGTATCAGGTGGTTTTAGATGCCTTGATAACTTGTATTTATTAAATATCTGCATCGGTTCAAAAATTCCGTACCCTCCTACAATTAAAATATACATGAACACTATCGAATGAAACAGCCGATTTGATCTAAGATTCTCAGTGTACAGTTTTATATATTTCGATATGGTAACAACATCTGTAATTGGAAATATTAAACAAGTTATTATAAACATTTGCACTATATTAGTAACCAAGAGTAGTACCGTGGGACTATCAGCTACTGAAGACATTATACTGTAAAATTTATCTAATGTTTGTATCCAAAATCATGAAGTGTCACAATGACTATAATGCTCACAGATTATATAGCAACTATAAAGATTTCAAACTCTTTCATATTATAATTCGTTTAGGAATTCCTTTTTGGTGCTATCAGGGGAAACAAAAATCCCTTTACGATCGTTTCCTTGAGGCATATGAACGCAAATTGCGTCACCTACTTCCCCATGATTGAATTCGTTATCAAACGCCGCCTCACAATGGCGTATCGAAATCGAAACTTGTACCAGAGGCCTATTTACGTACGTATGTACCTATGAAACAAAATAACGGGACGGGATGTGGCATATATTTCGATGTGGAACATATGTTCAGGCTCCTGCCACGACGCGCGGCACCCGAGCTACCTGTAAGCACACGTATACGAGGCCCATTAGTGTGAGTGAGAGGGTACTTTCTGTCTCGCTCGCTCGATTTCTGCACGTGGCACCCCCCTTACAGGTGGCGAGCCACCTTCCTTTATCACAACCATTACCTATGTCGATTCAATTATGCTGAACTGTTGACTTTGTGGACACCGATATTTTCAACGGTTTGTGTAACAAGCTCTCGCCGAGGAGCCCAATCTCGTATCGATATAATCTTTTAATTAATTACTAACATGGTGCGATGCAATAAGTTTAATATGTACACACATTAATTTTACAATGTTTACTTTCTGAGACCGTCCATCGGTTCACACTACTTCTGCATAATAATTTATTGGGAGTCCTTCAAATAGTTATTACACAGTAAACTAATAAATATCAAAATATTTATTATTTATTGGTCGATTTTCGCTTGTTGTTTTATGTAAAGCAGTGCTCAGAAAATTTAAAAACTAACTGTGTATACATTTTAATTAATTCCAGACCTATGGAATCTTGTGCTCGGTTAGTGGCAATAGGCTCGCCCCCTATTGTAGGAACTAAACATATCGGTGAACTGTGGGTTCACCCCTATAATTGTATACAATTTGTTAGGAAAAAAATGTTCGATCCGTGAAGGTATTGGCATTAGGGATCGAGATCCGGTTCTATTTATATAAATGAACGTGTTCACTTTACAAGTAAAAATAAGACCCATAAAAAAACGAGGAAACTTGCCCTGAGTGTTGTGCAAAACTGTTATAAAATACTTGGTACATTCTACAAATCGGATACTTTTCAGTGGAAAAAAACTACTAAGGCATATGATTGTCTTATCACATTTTAGACGGCTCTATTCAGCTGGTCGGCTCTTGACATGCTATGGTACACAATTATTTTCTTTTGGAAAGCAAGTGATCTTAGTTTATTAAAATACTAGCTTCTGCCCGCGGCTTCGCCCCCGTGGAATTCGGTCTGTCATCACATCCCACGGGTACGGGATAAAAAGTATCCTATGTCCGTCTCCTGGTTCTAAGCTACCTCTCCACCAATTTTCAGTCAAATCAGTTCAGCCGTTCTTGAGTTATAAATGGAGTAACTAACACGACTTTCTTTTATATATATAAGATATAGATTATTATCACACCAAGCTACATGATTCTCACACTATAAGAACTAAATAGAAAAAAATATCAATGTTATAATCTTCGTTTAATGGAGTTCCTATCTATAATTGAGTTCCTTGTCGGTTCTTCTCCATAAGACCCATTATTTGGAATCGCGCACCTAGTTTTTGACAATTCAAAAGTACCAGTAACATTCGATTTTGACTTTGACTTAGAATTTGTAAAATTTTGGTCACGATAATCGTGAATTTTAAACTTAGTCAATATGTTTACATTCATGAATTTCTAGTTTCTAATTTTATTTGGTGATATTATTAGGATATATTAATACCCCTTTCAGATTGGACAGGGTTTTTTTTTAACACAGACTATAAGTAGGTACTTCTTTGCCTTCGAAAAATACAGTTGTTATGGTATGTTGTGTTATGTTTTAAAATGTAATGTTAGCTAAAATTGCTAACATTACATCAAGACAACGAGCAGAGCCCAATTTTTATAGTAGAAATTAATTTTATTACCATGTTCGCATGTCGGAAACCGGTATACTATTCCAGCATTTACCAGCTTATGTTAGAATCATTATTTACATAGAGCGACCGACATCTGACCACCACAATCTAATTACCTGCATCCCGCTACTCTAATTACACATCTCGCCCATTTATAAAGCTCTTTTATTATTTTTGCTGTTTAAATGCTTTATTTGAATTTGGAATCCCAGTGGAGTAGTGACCTTAGGTAGAGGGAAGTTAATTGCGTTGTTTGCTTTTATTTAAAGTAGCGCTATAACCCATAAAATATGAAATAATAAGTGTTATAATTAAACAAAAGGATTATAACAAGATGTAAGATTTTTTTTACGATTAAGATTAAGTTTTTTTTGATATAGCTATGATTTTAGGTGGCACACAATTATTCTATTTTATGTAACTCAGTTGATTTCTGAACGCAACGTTGTACGTCAGCCGCTAGCTGTCAATGTCATTTCATTGCAGTATTTATTTATTAGACATTGACAGATCTGTGAACATGGCGCGTATTGTCTTGCCGAATGAATAATGAAAAAAAAGGTTGTTTTGTCTATTTAATGGTAATTTTATATAATTGGAAATAACGTTTTTTGAAAGATACAAACTTCAAAACAATGTGAAACTGCTTTTTAAAAGTAGTTTCATTTCAATGTCTAATATTCGCGTAAGTTTCAGAAATCAGTAGAATGTGCTTAAGTCATTATTCTGAGTGTATGACTATTACATAGGTCAGTTTTCCCCGAATGTTTAGGCAGAGGCGTACTAATGTACACCGCCGGTTGCCAAACTTGGTGTACATCAATCGGCCGCAATCCAAGCTCCGAGCTGCTTACTGTGAATTTCGTAGAAAACCCAATTACACTTTACTGGATCTGGAAATCAAATCCACTAATTGTAGCGAAGCAGTCGCGCTTGCAACAACTAGACTAATGATGCAGCTATTGTGAGACAGACACATGATCTTTGCTGACACTTTGATTGACAAATCAGACAGGTATTTGGTTTTTTGCTCTGACAATCCATTGACAACTTGAAGTTCGTAGCATTGAATTTTGATTATTACTTTGAGGTCCCATAGGGCTCGACAACGCATCAACAACTTTACTGGTGTTGCAGTGTCCATGGGTGACGATGACTACATAACATCATGGCGCATATGTTCGTTTATCTACATAAACAATAAAAAACATATATCCAAGATTTGAACTCGTACTACGCTCTCACTCCTTAAACCTTAATTCTCGGTACGTAGGTAGATATCATTATAAATTCACAACTCCAGATAGAAACACAAATGAATTTCACCTCTATCTAGTTTATACAAACGAGTTAATATTAAACACGTAGTATACATAGCTAACCAGCCCTTTCCTTGTTTCAGGTAAGTTGGACCTCCATCAAAACGGACCTGCCGACGTCTGCTTTTATTTACTGGCGTTATTTGCGTAATAGGACCTTTTGCAAGCTTCGACCTCTGTAATCAGGATGCTGAGATATGCTGCTATGTGTTTCTTTGAAATGGTAAAATGCATGGTAAATAATGCATGATTATTTTGAGAACTAGAAACTGTTTTTAAATTTTTATTCTTAAATATAACCGAATAGTAAGTTAAATAAATTGTAAAGTAAGTGCTATTGGAACTTTTAAATAAAATAAGAGTATAAAAAATTAAATAGATTTTATACTACAAAGATTTTAAAAGATATATCGGGCCTCTTTTATTAATAAATATAAGTACGTATTTTTTTTTATGTCGGACAATATAGTAACCAGTTTTTATTAGTACACCTTATACCCTAAAATTAGTACTAGGTAGTCATAATTGTTTTAACAGCCAACCAAGGTTATTACATAAAAACACTTAAACGTGAAATCAAACCCATAAAGTCCTTCCCCCAACTTTTTAACCGAATATCGATACTGAGAAGTAAGACTTGTGGAATAGGGGTGTTCCATATAAAACGAATTGATGATAATAATCGCTTTCAGCTAGCTCTTACCGTTTTTCCCTCCACTATAATGCGCAGTAAAACATCAATGGCTTGCAAATTGCACACCACTTTTTTTTGCTGGTATTCTGAGATATAGAAATAGTGACTGCTTTATAAGGATTCTTTTGCATTTGCGTGTTAAACTTATAATTGTATTCTACAGAACTTCGTCTATGTTTTACCCAGCATTGTGCCCCTTCAATTTTCTTAGGCAAATTGTGATTAATACAGAGTAGAGTTTTTTTTTTCATTTGCACAATATGCTTATAAAGGGATTCAAGTACCTATTTATATATGAATAATAATACTTATTATAAATTAATTAAACACATCCTGAGATACAGCTTGACCTCTCTGATATATACAAACCCATACAAAGAAAATATCGTCACAGTTGGTTTGTGTTATTTTTGGGATCCATTTGAAATCCTAATATAGCTTCCCGTGAGCAAAGCCGCGGGCAAAAGATAGTTAATAATAATAATGATCATCCAATACCACTAAATAACATACTTAAGAACTGACAGGTTTCGTAGAAAGAAATAATGATCATCATTGAATGACAATTTTGACACAATAAAATAGAAGCTTTGGGGCCCTGATAATACAATTGTTAATTGAATCATGTTAAATTATAACCAATAATTTGTCGCTACAAAAGCTACCGGTGTCGTGATAACTAATTCAACAGCTCATTTATATTAACGGGTAATTAATTGGTATCATGCGGGACCTATTGTTGGCCGGAAACTAATGTAAGCACTCTATCAATTAGACATATCTTTTGTTACTTGTAAATCTTACAAAGCGACTTCGAAAAAGTGGAGTAGGTAACTTGAACTTGTGACTGCTATGTTGGAAGTGGACTCCCAGCATAGGTTGGGGAAAGTGTTATTGGGATTTTCCATGAGATTCTCATCGGTAGGTCGAAGTTTGGGTTTGTGGCTGGTTAATGACAATTTGTTCGCCCTTATTACATGGGATACTTAACATACTGGCGAAGTGTGGGAATATATTAGTACACCTTTGCCCAACCCTTAAGGGAAAACAGGCGTGATATATGAGTCATTTGAAACGGACAATAATATAAAATTATTAGACAACATGTGTTTTTGGAAGAGAAACATGTAGTACCTCAACAGATTTGGGCAAAAGTTAAACACCTTCACCTTCTTCACCTCATGGCCCTGACCTCCTACAGGATCGATTCAAGGCTGACCATGGACGCTGCCCGTACTCTTAATCGAAACAAGGTTAGGCTTGTTTGGGTCCCTGGTCATAGGGGTATTGTGGGCAACGAGCATGCTGACGAGCTGGCTAGGGAAGGTTCTGGAACCTCACTAATTGGACCGGAACCATTTGTAGGACTGGCCCCAAGCACAGTCAAAACGGCATTTCGGGAGTACGCAAGGGCGAGGCACATGGATGAGTGGTTGAGCCTCACGGGACTTGCTCACTCCAAGAAATTCATAGGTTCCTCATCGAAATGGCAAAATGCCATTTGGAACTCAAGCAGGCGGCAGGCCCGGAAAGCGAATGTGCCTTTTGGGTCAGGGTTATCCAAGACCAGAGGACTACAGACTCATACCCCCAGGCCTCATTATAAAGCTCATGGAAGAGCTGTTTGTAGAACTGGGAGGGGATGAGTAATAGATTATCTAGGGGAAGCACAAAAGATCCCATTGGGTCGAAGTGCACTGAGGCCTTGCTGCCTCGGTCCTACACAAGATAAGATAAGATAAACACCTTCAATAATTTTATTGTGATGTTAAAAGATTTCTGTTTATTTTATTTTATTTTTATTTTTATTGAGAGGAACAGCAAACAGTTACAAAATAAGAACTTGTTCCAAAATATATTTAACAAATATATTTTTCTAGAATATTCTTAATTGCACACCAAAAAAATAATGCAATGACAAATTTATAGAATCAGAATGGTACTCATACTATGGGTGGTCTTATAGCTAACACAGAACTCTTACAGACGACCTTACAAACGGTATAGCGAAGCATGAATATCTAAAAGTGTTTCTAAAACTTATAATATACTATCATGCCTGTTTTTTCCAAATGGTTAGACAGAGTTGTATTACTATATCCCACAGTTTGTTTGGGTCCTATGTAATAGGCGAGCCTATTGCTAGCTGGCACTGAAACTTTCATAAAAAGACCAAAAAGTCTATCTGAAACTGAAAACAGTGTCCGCCACCGGGCGTTTCTCAAGAAACTTTCACGTGGGAGAGCCATGCTTCGGCACGAATGGGCCGGCTCGACCGGAGTGATACCACGGCCTCACAGAAAACCGGCGTGAAACAACGCTTGCGTTGTGTTTCGCCGAGTGAGTTGAGGTTACCGGAGGCCTAAACCCTTTTAAAGGCGGGCAGCACACTTGCGACTCCTCTGGTGTTGCGGGTGTCCATGGGCGGCGGTTATCACTTACCATCAGGTGATACGTTTGCGCGTTTGCCCCCCTATCTCATAAAAAAAAACTTTTTGCCACGCACCACTTATCTGTGGGATCAATTACCAGCGGAGGTATTTCCGATCCGGTACGACGTGGTAACCTTCAAGAAGCGAGCCTATTCTTTACTCAAAGGCCGGCAACGCACTTGCAACCACTCTGGTGTTATGGGTGTCAATGGGTAGCGGTTATCACTTACCATCAGGTGACACGCCTGCTGGCTTGCCTCCCTCTTCTATAAAAAAAATTGATCTACCACGTAACAATTACCATAATCGCCACCTCCTAATTTTTCTCCAAGAACTCCTACCGAGGGTAGTTGAAAGTCATTTGGTGCTTACTAGCGGGTAATAACAATTACGTTAAATGGGTCATCGTTACCCACCCTTGCCTTATCACCCCTGACCAATGGGCCGATCGTGTTTCCTTTTGTACCTTAAATATGCACTTATGTTACTCATTATAACCAGCTTGTTCTTGGTATCTAGTGCAATTTTCAGTTCGGAAATAAATAATATTAATGCAGCGCGATAAAATCCGTAAAAAGTACCTAGTTTGATTTCAATCTATAACAATATTATGAACAGGAAAGATTTGTGTGTGACGAATAAACTCAACAGCTACTGGGCCGATTTAAAAAAATCACCTTCACATTCACAGATTATCATTAGATATAGAATATTTTGAAAAAGTTAGTGATATCTCCACCCATGCAAAGCCGGGGCGCACGGCTATTATACATTATTCGCATAATCAGTAGCTTGAAGTTTGGATTTGTGCTCGGTCACCGGCAATAGGCTCGCCCCCTACGACACGGGGATGAGTATACCCCTGCCTAACACCTCGGCGATTACACAGGCCGTATTATGACGTGTTATTGTCATCATTTTCCGATTGTAAGAGAGGGATGCCGCTCTACAGATTAAATAGCGCTATCCCATTCTCACAACCTAAAAATGATGGTGATAACACGTCGTAATACAGCCCCTGGTCCGGGTCATGCGAGAGCGAGTCCTATAATCCCACCACTATGTAGAAGGTGGTAGTGGTAGTGGTTTTAGTCAGTCTGCTGGCCACCTGGCCAGAGAGCCTGCATTCCCAGTGTGGTATGCATAAAGTACATTTCCCCATCCGGAGAAAAAAAAAGTGTATTAGTATGTTTGTGTCATGTTCTAGCCAAATAATATACAAAGTGTAACTTATTAACTAGGTACCTTAAAGTTAAATATAAGTTGAAGAAAGTTTCGGTCTCAGGCGGGGTTCGAACCTGCGTTCCTTCTGTTAATTACACCTTGTACAACAGAACTACCAAGATCACTGCCTGTGACATCAAATTTCCCTTAAAGTTCTTAATTCAACTGTTTAACAAAACTTCAACTATAATATAACCTTTTATGAAAACAATTTATCATAAATTAATTCAATTATTTGACGGCAATACAAACAAAAACATTTCTGAACAAAAATATGATCGCAAAAAGTGTTTCATAATTACTAAATATCTTCAAAAGCGAAAGATGAAAAATTTAATTAAAAAATAACACTGGCCCTGCGGCCGTGCGGTAACCATAGCTATCAATTTTGTTTAAAAAAAAAGTTCCTCGCAACCTCGTCTGATTGCAACGTTTGTAATGCTTAATTAGGCTTTGATCTCGATTCAAGCATGGTTAAATATAATGTATCATAAGATTTTTGATAAACTGTACTAAACCACAGAAGATAGCCTGTCCATGATATTTTATGATTAACTTTTTTTTTAGTTCGTTGTCGCCTAAATAGTAAACAGTAGTAGTAGTAGTAAATATTAGTATCGCTTATTGGAAAGTAATCCAGAAGACATGGTAATAATTTTCAGCGATACTCCTATTTATAACAATCAGGTATGATCATGAAATAAAACTACCTACTCTAAACGCATTTTATTGCACTTTTTAATTCCCGACCTTTCGACCCGATCCTTCACAGCATCTTTGGTCACGGGTAGACTGTAAATAATATCAATATTTAGGGATAAAATTCGTAAGTTTTATTTCATAACATAACATAACATACCATCACGCCTGTATTCCCCGAAGGGTTAGGCAGAGGCGTACTAATGTACACCCACAGTTCGCCGGTATGTTTAGGTCCGATGTAATAGGGGGCGAGCCTATTGCCATTAACCGGGCACAAATTCCTAACTCCGAGCTGCTACTGGGAATTTCATAGAAAAACCTAATAACACTTTGCTCGACCTGGGAATCGAATCCAGGACCTCTAGCGTAGCAGTCGCGGTCAGGACCACTTGGCTATTGAGGCAGTTTTATTTCAATGTCTAATATTATTTTGTGCAACTAAAGGCCTTTTTTACAAACAATTTTTTATTGTAATTTTGTGTTTAAACACATTTCAAACATATTTAGGAAGTTGGTGCAAGTGGCCTCTAACATTGAATCAGGAAGATTAAGATGTAATAAAACTGTATTTTTGGATTATCTGCTAATCTATCTATATATATAAAACTTTATATATATATATATATATATATATATATATATATATATATATTTATAACTTAAGAACGGCTGAACCGATTTGACTGAAAATTGGTGGAGAGGTAGCTTAGAACCAGGAGACGGACATAGGATACTTTTTTTCCCGTTCCCGTGGGATGTGATGACAGACCGAATTCCACAGGGGCGAAGCCGCGGGCAGAAGCTATATCTATATAAATAAAAGAAAGTCGTGTTAGTTACACTATTTATAACTAAAGAACGGCTGAACCGATTTGGCTGAAAATTGGTGGGATAGGTAGCTTAGAACCAGGAGACGGACATAGGATACTTTTTATCCCGTACCCGTGGGATGTGATGACAGACTGAATTCCACAGGGGCGAAGCCGCGGGTAGAAGCTAGTTTACTCTATAGTAAAACTTATTCCTGGTATTATTGCATCATTTGAAAAACAAAGTTTTGGGAACAAATAATCAAGTATTAACATGCAATAGCTGCTCTTCTTAAAATACCCTGCCCTTCCCTGTCTATCTTTACACAAGCGTATGCATTTACAGACAAAAGGCATCAGTATTGCTATATAGAAAAAAAAAAGATCGTCCCAGAAATTTGAAATCGGAATACAAGTTTCCGGTCTCAATTTTGGTGAGGTTTTATTTGAAAACTTTTTGCAGTTTCTGATATTATATTTATGAAGCATTGTTTTTGGTGAAGGGATCTGGTCACGGAGGCATAACTTCGGACGAAAGGTCTGAAGTAAGTTTACGATTTTGTTATATTCACCAAATTGCTTGAAAGGATTTTTCCTTGGGAACAATAAAGAAGGGTTATTATTTTCATCGCTTCGTTGAAGTGGGCTTTGTGATTTAGGAATTCGTATAGGAAACCTTTTCTTACATACATACATACACTCACGCCCTTCTCCCACAGGGGTAGGCAGAAACTATAGACTGCCACTTGCTACGATTCTTGCATGCCTCTTTTGCTTCTGCGACATTCATACATCTTCTCATACATACGCGCCGGTTGCGAGTACTACGCACCTGACCTTTTTGAAGGACTTCGCCAATAAGATCGGTGTAGGTCCTTCTAGGTCGACCTCTTCTGACGTTGCCGCTGATATGCGCCTTATAAATTCCTTTCGTTAATCGTCTTTCATTCATTCTCTCAACATGTCCAAACCATCTCAGCATATTCCTTTCAATACGTGTCACTACATCATCTTTCAGTCCGCAACGTTGTCTTATCACACTATTTCTCAATCTATCATTCCGAGTTACACCACACATACTTCGTAAGGAACGCATTTCCACCGCATTTATTCTACTTTCATGCCTCTTCTGCCACACCCAACATTCACTTCCATACATAAGTGTAGGTACCAGCACACCATTGTGGATAGCCAACCGTGCCTTTTTCGACACACACTGATTAGCCACAACCGCATGCATAGCACCATTCACTTTATTTCCCGCATTCACTCTCCTTTCCACATCTGCATCAATCTTTCCATCCCTAGTAAACACACTTCCCAAATAAACAAACTCATTCACCTGCTCCACACTCTTACCCTCTATCTTTACATCACACATACATACATCTTTCTCTCTCTCAAAAACCTTTTCTTTGTTGTAGTTATTACTCTTGGGATCTAGTGTACTCTGTTATCAGCTATTATATCCTGAAGAATATTATTAAAAATATACATTTGATTTATTAACAATAATACCTTTTCGGGAAATTATAATCTACAAAAATCACAATCGCCTCTATCAACCGAAAACCGTACAAAAGCCAATATTAAAACTACACTGACAATAAAAAAAAATACTTACAACATATACCATCACGCTTGTATTGCCTGAAAGGTTAGGTAGACATGTACATAAGTGCTCACACAATTCGTCGGTAAACAAAATATTTTATTATAAAAAACCATAAAAAATATTTTTGAAAATTAAAAATTCTTTACGGGTTTCTGATACTTACACGAATAAATATTTCCATTGTCACGGGTAGATTAAATCGTTTAACGTCTTAAATGTAACAATAAAATATAAAATAACATTATATAAAAATATAAAATAAATAAATATTAATTTATAATAAATCTCAATATATAAATAACATCAATATAACGCTAATTCGATTGATGATGGTGATGATTTGTAAAGAGCACTTTGTTTAAACATGGTAATCAAACACACCGCACACAACAGACCGCTAGACTAATAAGGCAATTTAAATTTAATATTATTCTATAGTATTTTTACGCACTACTAAATAAAATGAAGTTTACCCCTTTACTGAGAGCCCATAAATTCTACAGAAGCCTTTAGAATCAACATATTTCACGTGCTTAACAAATTTTATGTTCGTCACGTCCCAACTGAATTTCGGCTACGAGTTCACAGTGCCTACGAAGCTAATTCAGTTTCAGCTGCTTCCCTTTGCCTACTTCAATTCGTGACGTACACTCGTTTTTCAAGTACTTCTTTGAAATTTTATGTAATGTTTGGCCCAAATGTTTGAACCAATTTGGTGGTTCTACAAATGTGTAGCGTTGAATTGGAACCAATCTTGTTTAATCGCACAAATAAGGAGGGGAATTACAATAAATTGAGACGGTTTAAAAATTCAATGTTGGGTTGAGGTTATAAAGTTGTAAGCTGTTCTATTGCGATGATCTCATTCTTCTTATCCCATGGGAATTTCCTAAATAAATCATATCTTAGTATTGACCTAGAGCTATAAGATAAGAAATAGCATCAGAAACCCTCATATCTTCTAGGAAAAAGCATAATAATAATAAAATTAACTATCATAATATATTAAACTAGCTTCTGCCCGCGGCTTCGCCCCCGTGGAATAAAAAGTATCGGGATCGGGATAAAAAGTATCCTGTGTCCGTTTCCTGGTTCTAAGCTACCTCTCCAACAATTTTCAGCCAAATCGGTTCAGCCGTTCTTGAGTTATAAATGGAGTAACTAACACGACTTTCTTTTATATATATAGATATCATAATGTTCAGATTATTCTAAAATGACTTCGTTAGTGACCTCGCTGCCATTCAGATCTCTATCTTGAAGAAAAAAGAAAATATCTGTCTTCCTCGATGGTCCTTTGGGGTTTGACTGGCTGGCGACTACCCTTACGGCGAAGTATGTCGTAAAGCACTTTTGAGTGTGTTTCGACTTTAGCTCGTAAGAGCTAGTTCCCGCTCGGTTGCTACAGTTCTGGCAGTATGCAGTCCATAGAGGCTCTTAAAGCTTGGCAGCACACCAGCAACTCTTGTGGGTGTCAATCAGCTGCGATGACTTTTTACCATCAGGTGACATACCATCACGCATGTATTCCTCGAAGGGGAACTATCCGAGACATACTAATGTATACCCACAGTTCGCCGGTATGTTTAGGTCCCATATAATGGAGGTGAGCCTGTTCCCATTAACCGGGTACAAATTCTAAACGGACCTCTAGCTTAGCAGTCATGTTCAGGACCACCAGGCTAATGAGGCAGTTCCATCAAGTAATATAAACATGTGACATAAATATTAAAAAATTATAGTTACGATATGGAAACTCAATCGCTACTTCATCTTTCATGGTTATGTTTACAAAGCTTCTTTGTTCGATACTAAAACCTAACTTCTAATCCCGAACATTTTTACCAGAACTTTCCACCCACCGTACCGCAAATCCTTTTCAATGCAAGGCATACCTTTGTACAAAGTTTTGTTGACCCATCCTTTATAGTTGCCAAGTTTATTTTTGGTAACTTCGGATATCAGGCCGCCAAATCCCGAAGGCACCTGTGTATTGGTTACCCTTTCATACCTTAAGGGATGAATCGAGCCTTTTCCCTCCTTTAGAAGCCACATGTATCAAAACCACGCCGCCGTAGGCAAATTATGTAATGATCTACACAGTACATATTTTGTAGGTATAATTTGTAGAGTTCTAGTGAAAGATTCTTTAATACATTGCATATCAAAATTATATTCTTACTACATACAGATTATGGCTGAAATATTAACATAACATACGTTTGTACTCCCTGAAGAGTTAATGAGATAAATATTACAAGGAATTAATTGAGATTCACTCTACATCGCGAAAGTATTTTAGGGTCTAGATGTATTGCATTGTTAACGTGGGTGTTAACATTAACGTTAACTTGTCGAGTGGGTCTTCCAAAATAGATTTAATCTTGGTGTCTTTAAATCACGAGTGAATCAGTTTTTCTAGACAAGCGCGCTCCATCGTAGGTCGCAGTATCGCTTAACATCATGCGAACTGACGATGAGCGAAAGCCTATCAAGGATACACGTGGCCAACAATAAATTTATTATAGCCAAACTAATAATGAAGAAATCCTAGGTACCAGTCGAAGCTAAAAAACTGTCAAATAACACAATCTAATTTACCCCGAACCCCAATAAAAACAACAATAATTTTTTTCGTTTAACAGAGATTTTGTTGAATACAGGTAATTTTCCCAACATCTAGTTACTGAAAAGTAAATAGGAGGCTATATTTAGGTAAATTAACCCAGAAAACTGTTTACCTGGAACTAATCAAAGGCTCGAGAGGGTCTTAAACTCAATAAATGTAGATAAGTTTTTAGGGTTGTGTACGTGCGCTTGGACGATGCAAATTGGGCTGTTGCGAGATGGGTACCAAGTCGAATTGACTTGCTTTCAGCTGTGTTGTTAATAAAATTTTATGCGAATCCTAGCTACATTTTAAGCGAGAAACATTGAGATGTTGTTGGTATTTTGTAAATGATACGGTCTTATTTATATTTAAAAAAAATATATCACGTACTCTGCATTCTCCATCTCTGTATACTCTCCTTACCTTATTTAATAAGGCGTGGCTGAATTTTGGGTAAAATAATTTTAAAATGTATAGTTTTGGTATCGTATCCGAACCCAATATTAATAGAGAGCCATCTATAACTGGTATTACTCAAGTAACAAATTACAGACATTTTACTGTAAGCTTTGCGGAATTAATTTATTAAATAAATTGTATTTTTAAAGTCAAAAAATATTTTTCACCGGCTTTGACCCATCCATTTGTCATTACTCTTTAGCTAAAAATCTTCCTGCTTCCTCTAAAGGTGCATTTGAATACAAGCAGGCAAAACAGAATAATTAATTCAATATTTCCATCGCTAGGTCACTGGTGACTCTAACTTCAACAGAAAACCACGGATCAAGAATTCACTTTGCAAGTTTTGCCTCCGAAATTCGCGTCTTAACTTACAAAAACGTTTAGAATACTGTAACGAAGAGGAAAGTTTCTTTTAGTATCACATTGATATTCTAACGATACAAGAACTTTGGACGAGTGGACGAGAAACTTACTTACCCGTGTTTTTCTGATATTCTTTTTTGTTACCAGGGTCAATACGGGCGAGGTAACAAAGTGTGTTTTCTAAATACTTTTGGTATTTAGTTGGAGTAATTGGTATTGGTAAATTATGCTATACTGATCGGTTTAAAAATGAGATATACTTAAAGAATATACTTGTTATTATTAGTGTTGTTATTACTTACAAGATTAAATATTGATATTTTTATGGCGATAGTTTTTGTATATCTTTCTTTCTTTTTTAATTAAAGAGAGCATTAAAAGCTTTGATTTTTTTTATGGGATAAGTGAGCAAATGAGCAGACGGATCACCGGTAAGCGATAACCGCCGCCCATAAACACCCGTAACACCAGAGGAGTCACAAGTGCGTTGCCCGCCTTTTAAAAGGGTTTGGGCCTCCGGTAACCTCATTCACTCAGCGGAACACAACGCAAGCGTTGTTTCACGCCAGTTTTCTGTGAGGCCGTGGCATTACTCCGGTCGTGCCGGCCCATTCGTGCCGAAGCATGGCTCTCCCACGTCATGCTCGCATGTATTTGTTTGACAAAACATTTTTCGATGTACTGTATACTTCATTACTACAACATTCCATTTCCGAAATTTTCAATAAGTCACAAAAAATCAATACGCGGAATTTATAAAAAAAATGCTTGTACATAGCCGTACTCACAGTGCTACTGAAAGCAGCTTTGTGCAAAAAATAACGCAAAAATAGTTCACAAAAACCGTACAACGACGAAAATGTCCAAGCCAATGTATTCCATTCCGCCCCACTAGTTATATTCTGATAAATGATTGTGGGTGATATACTGTTTTGTGGAAATTGTGCCTTTTTTGTTTCAGCCTTTTATGTTTTGAGACTTTGTGTTCCGGTTGGGTTATACCTACGGGTTACGCAGTGATTTTAGTGTTGAGGTCGAGTTGCGAGGAGTTGGAAATCATTTTTGTATTATGTAATCCCACTTTTTATCTGGATAAAGACAATGAGGTGGAGATTGTCCCCATTGTTGACGACCTCTGTGGTTTAGTGGTTCGAGTACCGGACTGCTGACCATGAGGTCGTGGGTTCGATTCCCACAGTACACACACAAAAATTTATGTGATGAATATAAGTGTTTGTGTTCGTCTGGGTGTTTCTTATGTATTATAAGTATATATTTACAAAAAAAATATATATGTATTATATCCATTGTCTAGTACCCATAGTCCAAGCTCTGCTTAGTTTGGGACTAGATGGTGCTGTGTAAAAATGTCCTAGAATATTTATTTATTTATTTATAATCGTTCACAGCAGTTTAAATGTTTTACAAGAATTTTTAAATCACCTGTCAAAAAGTATTATATAATTTTTTTTTGTCAAATGTTGCCTTTGTTATCAAAGGTTCTGTATTGTCTACGTCGAATCGGTGCCACACAAATTGATCCTGAATTTCCCAATCGCGTGAGAATTCCCCTAAATCCCATCTTAATCGATGTTTCTGTTGTACATTCCTAGTTTGTAGATTCTGCGTTTTTTTTATAACAATTGCAATTATAATAAAATGATATTATTTTTTAATAATCCGGTCAGTTTTTTATATATGCTAAAGATAAGTATTAGCCCCTAAATATAGTTCGACGTAATGTATATAATATATATTTTTTAGAAATTTGGGAAACTTTTCGCTTTAAACCAAAAATATTTTTTTTAATAAATATTGATAATGAAAAAAATATCTAGGTATATTAAAAATCCTTATTTTTTTATTAAAGATCATAATTATATATTACTACTACATAGCGTGGGGTATCTTTAAAAATATTCGTAATGCATCGGTTGACAATCAATGTATATAATGAAAACATACACGTTTCCTGATATTCCAAAGACATTAAAATAATATTCTGTCCTTTATCACGGCATCACTTCCGGGTTCTGGACTTCCGGTGTATACACCTTTTTGTTATTTCAGAGGAATTGCAACGTTTGCGATCAAATGACATATAAGGGAATTATTTCAAAAATATTATAATGGATTTGCAAGGATCTTGGTAGTAAATATAAGCAGGCCAGAACTAAATTGAGTTTGAATAAAAGTAATGAAAAAAAATTATGTAAATAATATTGTCGTACGCCAATTATACCAACTTAATTAAATAAATATTAGTTTAAAATATTGTTTCATAAAATAACATTATCAAGTCTTATCTGATTCATCTGCTATTAGGCAATTGGAAAATTATGTTAACCCAGTATTATTATGTCCAATTTTATAGGAGGCCAGATCTGAACATTAACAGGGTACAAATCTAAACTACGAACTGCTACTGAGAAGTTCATAGAAAAACTTAATAACACTGCTAGATCTGGGAATCAAATAGGTATAGAAACAAGAAGCATATGAGTCACGCTTAGGGTCAGTAGACTATGAGATAGTTAGACTAATAAAAAATATTGTATTATTGTCATCAATTAATAAAATAGTCTTCATCATATAACATAACTACATTTATGAACTACAACTACAAATTCTCCAACATAAATTCTCCCCACGTAATATACTATCAACGATTTCAAAAATAGGCGAGTAATCATCCAATCTATTGAACCTACTTCCACTATTACAGAGCAGTCTCAGTGCAGTTTAAATCGTTCGTATAACTTTAGTTCATTCTTGAGAATTGAGTAAAACGACCAAGAAATAAAGTCTGCGCAGAATAAAGGCATGTATAGACGGACCTTGCTCGCATTATTGACAATGTCATAATTGCCAGCATACATTTTTATTACGCGTATTAATTACGTAGGAAACATTTTGTAGAATGCGTTCAAATATTAACAAATCATACCTTCCTCCCCGCATTCCCAGAAGGGATAGGCTCACAGTTCGATATGTTCAGGTCCCATGTAATAGTGGGCGACACCATTGCCGTTAATCGGGCACAAATCCCAAACTCCGAGCTACTACTGGGAATTGGGTTATTTTTTAAATGCACATCAATAAACTTATAATCCTCAAATTTATTTACATCAAATATACTGATTGTACATTAAATTACCCAGAGAGAAATATAAACATCAGTTAGATTAGGTTCAAACTGTGACCATAATTATAATGTAGGAGCCGAGCAAGCGGGGCAACCGTACCGGCCAGCGAGTACTAGAACCGAAATACACATAAAAAGCTCCGCTTTTTAATTAATAGCGATGCGTCACAAACTCAAATTGTTGGTAAAATAATAATATTTTGACTTTGATAAACCACACATCCTCTGGCTAAAGAAAACAAATTCCCACACAGGATGATTCGCGATACTATAGAGAAGATGGCAGGGTTCTACCACCTAGAAACCATATCGGACCAGTAAATTGCTCAATCACATTTTCGTAGCAGTACATTGCATGCATGCATGTATGTATACAATTACAAAGTAGATACCTACCGTGTAAACAGGTCCTAAGACTTTGCATGTAAGTCAAAGTTAGTACACATGGCCGGCTAACTTTGCGTACACTCGGCAAAATTCAATTTCCTATTTACACTGCATTGGAAAAAGTGTGTAACTTGTATGAAGTAGCGAATGTTCTAGAAGCATGCGAGGAAGTTGTCTCTCCATGTTTAAAGACTCTGAAGTAAATTTTATAACTCTCTACGTTGTATAGAACTTTTTATGGCAGTACATTATGACTAATTATTATTATACATGGGGGTTTTCAAGAAAAGGGCATAGACATAATTAAAAGGCCGGGAACGCATGATTGGTGTACTACAATGTTGTTGATGTCCATGGGCGGCGGTAGTCACTTACCATCTCATCTTACCCACAAAAATACTATAGTGATTTTTTGTGGACGATAATGATGATGTTGAATTCTACATCTACACGTCGTGGTTTCGGTTTCCATGTAGTTCTAACTATTATTGAAATTTTCTTTATAATTCTTAGTTTGACTTAGTTCCTGGTAACTTTTAACAGACATCAAAAAGGATAAGGTTCTCAATTCAATTGGTATTTTTTTATGTATGTACACCGATTACGCTGAAATTTATTCTTTAGTTTAATGCGGAATAGTTGCCATTTTCTCCCATAAAAAAATGACATAGTTTGGCCAAGTAGTTTTCATTTCATGAACATTTTTTTATGCATTTTTTTCAGTATAATTCACAACAAAGCGTAATAAATAAATAATAACAGATTTTCTTCAAGCAAAAAGAAGTTCTCAAGATCAAAACCAAACAAGAAAATATTCCTTAAAACAGTAAAATATGTCTCCGTTTAATTTTCTCTCATAGCTTGAGGCCCAGACCCTAAATCTTTACCCAAGCGGTTATCAATCCAATGTAAATATCCCTTCCTAATAACTCTCGAAGCAATTATCCATCAGAGCTCGACCATCCTTCAAGGACCATTAATATGAGAGCGCTCCACATGTCTTGGAATTACAATAGCCTTCTTTGTACTGCTGACGGGTATTAATTGACAAATCGCTGGGCCTTTAATTGATGGCCAAGTCAAAAGCAGATACGAGTGACAGATGGTAGGAAAGAATGGCTGTCGGATACATGGGTGTTGTATGGCCTGTGTGGATTGTACCACGATTTATGCCTGAATAAATATTTGTCGAAGGTATTAAATGAAAGTATTACATGCTATGATGGATAAAATTTCCGGAAGTGGTGCTTGAGAGATATGCACCCATTGAAATTAAACTACTTTTTATGATTTTTTTCGCGTTGTATTGATATTTTTTAATTCTCGACGTTTCAAATCCATCCTGGTCACGGGTAGAATGAGGTGTAGGACGTAATTACTAACAGCTTCCTTCCTTTTTGTTATTTGTTAGCGTTCCGATTCACGCAGAATTAGCTCACAGTGTCCTTTGGTCCTGCTGTTTTGGGCTTGGATTTAGATTTAATAGATTCTCTAATAGGATTCCAAGCCATAGAAATAGCCTAGGTATATTAAACTTGATAATATGTGCTCATAGACGAAAAAACAAAACGCAAGGGATTTAGGTACCGCGATTTCAAGGCTTCTTGTCGACCTATTTCAGTGCTCTGAATCTCTTGAATTAATAAAGGAAAGGTAATTTCATTTATTTAATAGAATATTATACATAATATATTTCGTGATTTGAAAGCTTTTGATTAAATATCGAATATTAGACTAATAAAAATTCTTTTTACGGATTTTATCACGTTATATTGATACTAGCTTCTGCCCGCGACTTTGTCTACATGGACTTTAGAATTGGGTCCGATCTGGATAAAAAGTAGCCTGTGTGTTATCCTCTATAGTCAGATAGAAGCCTCTACAATCAGATAAAATGAGAGTATAAATAATATAATCATTATAATTATAAATCAATAATCTTTATTATAAGAAGAATTATTTAATTCCCGACGTTCCACTTGATACTTTACTGTATCTTTGGAGATGGGTAAATTGCTAAATATCTCATGTTTAATCTAGTATTAAAAAGATCTAGTTGAACTTAAATTACAGGTACTTTACAGCGGTAAACAATGTTTATGAAATAAAATATCTGCGCAGACAAATTACATCGTCATAGTCTCTCAGTCAAGTTAAACAACAAAAAGATAAAAATTGAACGGAATGAAATACTTAAGCGAACCGAGATTGTCATAAATGTCAGGCTACGGATTTGATAGGACAACACTTAAGAACTATGAAAGTGAAGGAATCCAAAGGAAATTGCAGGGGCTATCATTTTATCCGTACAACCAATAAACTCCTTAGGTACAGAGAATTAAAGATAAAATGAATATTTACAAATCATTTACTAGACCACTGAATGACCTTCTTTACACTTGACTTGAATATGATTGATGTTTATCTTGCCTGATGGAAAGCAGGTTTTAAGGCAAATTAAATCGTGTACATGTAACGGGAGTGTGAGAGCTCATGGCTAAGTAATAACTAAGTTGATCAACTGATCTGCAAAGTTCAGCTGCGCTTGACGAGGTCAGTGTGTGGATGAGTGACCATTCTTAACACATCGAGACTCGTTCTTACAACCATTTCATTAATGAGTCAGTTAACTAATTTTCGTTACATCAAACTGATATGATAAAATCTTGATTGCAATATCACATTTAAGAGGAACACATAGTTTTTAAGAAGACTTCAAGTATACCCAATATTACTATCACTGATGAGGAAAAATTTATAGGAGTCGTAGTAGCCCCGAAAAGGAAGGCAGGGTGAGGATAAACTGCCTGTCCAGAAGATATAGTAGACGGGAAGTATTCATGCTCGAACTGGAACGCCAAGATGCAGGGCAACGGATTGTCGCCCACCTTTCATCACTCGCAAGCGATCCACCGGCACAAGCACACCACGGCCTTTAGTATTTAATTAGCGAAGAATCGCACATAATTTAACCTTATGGTCCTGAGTACGACTGCTACGCTAGAGGTCTTGGGTTCGATTCCCAGGCCGAGCAAAGTGTTATTGGGTTTTTCTATGAAATTCCCTATAGCAGCTCGGAGTTTGGAATTTGTGCCCGGATAGTGGCAAAAGGCTGGGCCCCCTATTGCATGGGACCTAAACATACCGGCGAACTGTGGGTGTACATTAGTACGCCTCTGCCTAACCCTTAGGGGAATACAGGCGTGATGGTATGTTATTTAAACGTTGTAAATACGTCTTCTTCTTTCTCCACTGAGCTGGGGATCCAAGAGGAGGGCTCAACTCAAAATAGCTAGCCAGTTCCGGGAGCTCGAACTTATGCCAGATTAATGGCAATAGTCTCTCTCCCTATTACATGACACCTAATACTACCGTATTGTGAGCATAATTAGTACCTACCTACTCCTCTTCCTAAAAAGTGTATTATGAAATTAATTTCTGGTCCACATATATAAACTTGACCACGGAATCGACCACCGTACTCGGCCGACCAACGCTGTTACCACAAGGACGTCACTGTTTTTAGCATGTAATTTCGCGGTAGATATCAACATTTGCGGTTCCTCGCAATACTGTGGTTCGCAAAACCAGTGGTATCATGCTGAGATAGCAGTCTCATCATGACAGCAGTGGTCAGGGTTATTCAGTTGTTGCAATACGGGCTATACATGAAATAAATAATTATTATATTAATAGCGAAGACCAAACTTTGTACTCCTTTTTAAGCATACTGCGCGCATGAAGGAGTGTGAGATTGTACATTGTAAAAGTTTATAAAGAAAACATAACATACCATTACGCCTGTATTCCCCGAAGGGTTAGGCAGAGGCGTACTAATTTACACCCACAGTTCGCCGGTATGTTTAGGTCCCATGTAATAGGGGGCGAGCCTATTGCCATATAAAGAAAAGATGTTCAGAATTCTAATATTATTTTATAATAATGCTTTTATCACGTGGGAGAGCCATGCTTCGGCACGAATGGGCCGGCTCGACCGGAGTGATACCACGGCCTCACAGAAAACCGGCGTGAAACAACGCTTGCGTTGTGTTTCGCCGAGTGAGTTGAGGTTACCGGAGGCCCAAACCCTTTTAAAGGCGGGCAGCGCACTTGCGACTCCTCTGGTGTTGCGGGTGTCCATGGGCGGCGGTTATCACTTACCATCAGGTGATCCGTTTGCTCGTTTGCCCCCCTATCCCATAAAAAAAAAAAAAATGCTCAAATTAATAAAAAAGATAGATAGACTATTAGATACACTATTTGATGATATTTGTTTTGCAGGAAAGGGACAAAACATCCCATCTCAATCCCCACTAAAACTTTAAACGCTTATATCTTAGAACTGTATTAGTCGAATATTAGTCTTTTATTTATTTATTTATTTATACTTCTATGCACAATAATAGTAGTACATAAAGCAGACTTAATGCCATATGGCATTCTCTACCAGTCAACCTTTGGGTTTGGGAAATGTTGTATTAAGTACAAAGAATAAATCTTTTAGTTCAATAGTTCGAATAAAATTATTGTTAATAATATTTATCAATAGGACTGTTATCTATCTATCGATATAATTAAATAAAAACGAATTGACTGCACCTAATTGTAGTAATTATTTTTTGTTGTGAAAATACTTTCATACGTTTACGTTTGTATGGAATAATTTAACCGGAAAAGTCGGAAATTAGGATGGCAATTTATTTTACGCAAGCAAAACTGCTAAGGAACCACCAGTTAATAAATACTAGTCACAACCCTATATACTGTGATATTTTTTAAATTTAAATATACTAAATGCGAGTTTCGAATGTAAACAGACCTATGCCTATAGGTCTGTTTACATTCGAAACTCGCATTTATTGATGTGAGCGAGTGGAATCAAAACACATATCGGGTCAGTAGTCAGTGATCAGTGACCCGCTGACTTGTGACTTGGAAGATTCGACTCAAGACTGAAGCCAATCTTTTGTCGAGTCTCCCGAGGAAGTGCGCTCAAGCGTAAACAGGGCAAAGGTCGCGAACAAATATATTGGAGTATGAATATGTGTTTATGAATAGTTGTTTGGTATTCCCCAGAGGGGTAAGCAGAGTCGTACACCCACAGTTCGCCGGTATGTTTAGGTCCCATGTACCCAATAGGAGCCTATTGCCATTGACCGAACTCGAGAATTTCTTAGAAACACCAAATTACGCTTTACTCGATCTGGGAATCGGATCCAGGACCACTAGACCAATAATGCAGTTGATCTTTAATATAAAAAAATAATCTAGATATATCCTACAAGGGCTTTTCACTACCAAAATGGTTTAGATAACTCAGTTCCTAACAATTGAATACTGCTGATAACAATAACCCACTGATTACTAAATCCGAGTCCTATATTATCGAAGATAGGGTAACTCATCTCCGAGAAACTTGTAGATGCTAACTGAACGCATTATCTAAACTGTGAACTTATCCCGTGAGATTCAGTGAATCAGCTTCAAGTTAAGTGTTTCTGTTACATCTTGATAAGAATTAAATAGAAACTCAGTTGACCGTGTAGCGGTTATAAATGTTTGCCAGTTCTGATGTAGTTGATGTTAATTTTAGCCATTAGGTACTTTGTTTTGCATAGCGTCTTTTGATTGATTTTAACGATTGAAGAGAAAATCTAAATATTTTTTCACAATCACAATAAATGTTTGAACTTAGGTCGGACATAATAAAAATATTTAAAAAATAATAAACCAATTTAGGGAGTAAATTGGTAATGGGTAAATAGTTTAACAGCGTATTTTTTTAAATAGGACACTTAACTTTTATTTTACATTGTATAGCCTTAGTTTTAGTAGTGAAACCCGAGATACGTGTATAGTATTTTCATCATCATCATCATCATGTAGGTATGTATGAATTTCAAAAGATTGGGTTTAATATATTGTCCTCGAATTTAACGATCCAAATATACTAGAGGCAACTATTATAATAGATGGGGTTACATCGGTGTTTTAAAGTCAGAAAGGATAATTCAAATATCATCCCAAAAAATATTCTCTTATTATTCTTTGACTAAATGTAATCCTGTGCTAATTATTTATTATATACAGCATGAATTTAGGAGCTTAGCAGAGGAAACTAGTACCGTAGCACTAACAAGACGCATTATCTATGCGGCAGTCCCATTCCCGCGGGATCCGTATGTTGAATCAGCTGAGAACACTGTTTCTATTCCAAATGGAATAGATTAGAGAAATTAGACTTGGGTTTGATAACTTTATCAAGTTGGTCTTGCATTTTGGAATTTACTGCCAAGTAGCCGTGATAGCCTAGTGATATGACCATTGGACTGCCAAGTCAAAGGTCTCGAGTTCAAATCCAAGGCACGCACCTCTGACTTTTCGAAGTTATGTGCGTATTAATAGTTAATTATCACGCGCTTAAAACGGTGAAGGAAAGAGATTTTCTCGACGGCGTGTGAAGCCTGCCAACCCGCATTAGGCTAGCGTGGTGGACTATAGCCTAATCCCTCTCATTGTGAGAGGAGACCCGTGCCCAGCAGTGGGACATATAATAATGGGTTGATTATGATGATGATGATGATGAATTTCTTTTCATTATCTTCTTTAATTTAAGAGCTCAGCTCTTGTCGGTGGAGCAAACGCCACTGTTCTCTATCTTCTGCTTTCCGTTTTCCCTCTTGATACGACCCGATTGCAATCCTTTCCTTCACTTGTTCCATAAAACTTCGTCTACCCCTTCCTCGGTTTCCTTCAATTTTACCTTTTAGTATAGTTCTGAAGAAGTCGTCATGTCGTATCAAGTGGCCAAACATCTTTCCCCTTCTATTATCTATGGTTCTTAACAACTGTCTTTTCTCTCCTACAATTACTAATACTTCCTCATTAGTTTTCATTTCCGTCCAACTGATCTTCTCCATCCTCCTCCAGCACCACATTTCAAATGCCTCTAACCTTTCTCTGTCCCTTTGGGTCATAGTCCAGGTTTCACAGCCATACAATGCTATACTCCAGACATAGGTCTTTATCAGTCTTTTTTTTTTCTTTTCATTATATCACACGGATATTTTCTTTGGTTAGGTTGGTATTCCCGGCGCAACACGTGTTATCCTCATTAGGTACATTATGTAAAAGCTCTACGTTTTATTCGTCAAATTCTATTATTCCCAATGATGTGTGTTTCCTAGTATCATTGGAATTTGAGTAGGCAGAAGGATATGTCAACCTTGTTGGTGAGCTTCTTCAAAAAAGTACTCGCGACCGGCACAAATGTATGAGAAGATGTATCAATGTGGAAAAGGCAAAATGGTATGCAAGTAGCAAGTGGCGGTTTATAGTTTCTGCCTATCCCTATAGGAAAAGGTGTGAGTGTATGTATATTATAGGTAGGTATCTTGAGTAGGTAGATTCGGACTGTCTGCAGTCTATGATAAAAATAAAAATATTAATTCAGAAAATCACTCAAGTGCTCACAAGATCAATAATTGCATTCTGCATACCATACCATCACGCCTATTCCCCGAAGGGTTCGGCAGAGGCGTACTAATTCTTATCATAGTCTTCGGACAGTCCGAATAGACCATTCAGACTGTCCGAAGCTATGATAATAATAAAAATATTAATTCAGAAAATCACTCAAGTGCCTCGGCCCAAAAGAACAATTTGATTCTGCATTGTGTGTTTATATTGTTACTTGACGGGATAATAGATAGAAATTAAGAACAAATTTACTTTATCTCTAAAATAAACGAAACCCTTAAACACTTGAGACTGACGTCAATACATATCTTTGGCCTTGAGAAACCATTCTATCATAAAATGTGTTTAATAGCAAACTACCCACTAGAACACGTTCGTCGCAAAGGCTTATAACGACCCAACGAACGTTTGATCTAGAAGAGTTTAAGTAGTTGTCTTTTTATCTTTATACTAGCTTCTGCTCGCGACGTCATCGCGTAGCGTGATGATATATATAGCCTTCCTCAGTAAATGGGCTATCTAACACTGAAAGAATTTTTCAAATCGGACCAGTAGTTCCTGAGATTAGCGCGTTCAAGCAAACAAACAAACAAACAAACTCTTCAGCTTTATATATTAGTATAGATTTTTATAGGCTAAAAATAATATGATTGAGTACCGAACATTTTCAGGAACAAATAAAGTATTTTTATTTTAAAATCTGTAACTACCTAGTTGAGAAAGAGCAGTTTATTAAAAAATATAAAATGCAACAGAATACAGCAATGATGAAGTTCGAGTTATAAACTGTGGGCCAAATTTCATCCAAATCTGATCATCCGTTGTTGCGTGATTGAGTTACAAACATACAAATTTTAACATTTATAATAAACAGTAGGATAATAATTATACCTTAATTAATAAAATATGTATTGATATTGCTATAATGTTATGTTATGTAATCTGTTACATTACAGAATTGAAACCGAATTCAAATGACGATCCTCATAATCATAATTATAATATCCTCATAATTATCTGTTACATTTAAATACAATAGAAGTATACCCTCATAATATTTGTCAAACAAAACTAGCCCTTATTAAACTGCCAATAAGTAATGCAAATTAAACTCTATACCGGAAATAAATTAAGGCCTGTATCGATTGACCAAAAATCAATTATTCTGTTTCACAACCGCTTGACCGCAAGTGGTTAGAGTAGCGTGAAGCCGCACGTAATCGCCAATGTCCCGTCATCGATACGGCGCGGTACCGCAACGTAAATGAAACGTTGTGATATCCATGAAATACATTAATAAAATTGATATTGAAATAAAATTACTTTAACGGATTTTATCGCGCTTTTCTTTTTTTTATGGGATAGGGGTGCAAACGTGCAGACAAATCACCTGATCGTAAGCAATTACCACCGCCCATGGACACCCACAACACCAGAGGAGTCACAAGTGTGTTGCCCGCCTTTTAAAAAGGTTTGGGCCTCCAGTATCCTCACTCATTCGGCGAAACACAACGGCGCGTTGTATTGATATAATTGATTCCCGTCGTTGTACCCATCTTCTCTATCGAAATTTGGGTAATTTTTAATTCCAATACCCTCGCGAATTATCCTGAGTAGGAATCGGTTTTCTTTTGCGAGGAGTTTTCAAAGTTAGGTAAAAGTGACACCCTCTCGAGCGCGATAAGTACTGCTTGAGCTACACGAGAAAGGCAAACAAACGAGTTGTGATATTGACATGACACGAAGAATATTTTTATTCTTCGTGTCATGTTTATATAATTAAGGTAAATTCATAGTATTATAACAACTAAAATATCTCAGTAGTCTCGCGATCCTAAATGCCTTACTCTAGATGTTCTAGATTGGATTCCCAAGCTGTGTTATTAAGTCAATCTATGAAATCATCAGTAGGTATTAGCTTGGAATTTTGATTTGTTCCCGGTTAATGGCAATAGACTCGCTCCTTATTATATGGTACCTAAAATTAGCGGTGAATTGGTGAACATTAGTACACCTCTGCTTAACCCTTAGAGGAATATAGGCGTGTCAGTATCTAAAAACAGATTGATATATAACTTTGACTGGTCAAAGAGTCCAGTTACTCATTCCAAAGGAAAATTTTACATATATCAATTAAACGTTCTGGCGTGAATTAATTTAAATTGTAAATAATTATGGTCCGTTCAATCATAATGAAAATTTGGCTGGTGACTTCTAAAAAAGCTGGGATTTTGCGAAGTATGAAATTAATATCCGTATGGTATTTCAGTAGTACAGTAGGTAACGAACTCATATTGCGGAAATTATTTCTACAAGGGTCTTCAAATAATTGGTACTGCTGTATATCATTGCAAGAAACTGTGTTATCTGCTGAGAATTTCATAAAAGCACCCAATAACACTTTGTTTGACCTGGGAATCGAATACAGCATTTCTAGCGTAGCGTCGTGCTTAAGACAACTATGCGGTGGCATTTCTCATATTTTTCACTCCTGGGCACTGGTCTCCTGACCGAATGGGGATAGGATGGATTAGGCTATAGTCCACCGCACGCTGGCTTAGTGCGGGTTGCCAGATTTCACACGTCGCGCCGTCGAGAATATCTCTCAGGCATGCATGTTTCCTCACGATGTTTTCCTTCACCGTTTAAGCACATGACTTAAAAATGTCAGTAGACTTGGATTGGAGTTCCAATGGTCATTTCACTGGGCTATCACTACCATAATAATAATATACGATAGTTAATATGACATACATTTTTTTCTCGAGATTTCCCACCAAAACGTTAGCCTCCAACAATCCGTTCCGCTTCGTCAACTTTCCGAAGAATTTATTAGCACATCACTAAACATGTTGTTTTAGATTTCAATAACTTCACAACTGGGCCAAGGCTGTGCTTCGCTGATCCACGCACACATAGATCCTGCTATTTTTATTAAGCTCTCTCATGTATTACTGACTTTAGCTATTATTCATAGTTTTATCCCCAACTTTAGCTTGTGGTATAAAGATTTGTGGGCGGTATCGGATTACGTAGTCTGATTCTACCTCTGCCTATTCATGACTGAGTACGCTTGGTTTATAATGGTCGGGATTTTATATATTATACAAGAGCATTAGGGCACTATAGAGAAAGCAGATTATTGGAAAATATCCTATATAAATAGCGATAATAAACTACCATCATAACATACCATCACGCCTGTATTCCCCGAAGGGTTAGGCAGAGGCGTACTAATGTACACCCACAGTTCGCCGGTACGTTTAGGTCCCATGTAATAGGGGGCGAGCCTATTGCCATTAACCGGGCACAAATTCCTAACTCCGAGCTGCTACTGGGAACTTCATAGAAAAACCCAATAACACTGCTCGATCTGGGAATCGAACCCAGGACCTCTAGCGTAGCAGTCGCGCTCAGTACCACTTAGCTAATGAGGCAGTTAACTATAAAGACAATAAACTACATTTTTAATATTTGGCAACATTTTGTTACCAGTAAAAAATAAAACAAATCAACTTGTCACTTCGTTTTGTGATTTTTTAGCATTTTCATGGTAAGATTATAAAGATATTTTAGTGAAGGAAAAATTCGACACGCATTCAGGATTTGAACCTGCGTCTTCTGGCTAGATACACCAGACGCTATAATCACTAAGCCACCGCGAGTCCCACCTGACATGGCGCAGGTTCGAATCCTGCCTGCGAGTCGAATTTTTCTTCACTAAAATAACTTGTCAATTTATTAATTTTTAGTCTTTAATGTTTTATCTGTGCAGACACACTAATCATATTTTATTCTTCTATTTCTATTTATTCTTCTATCTTTCTTCTATTTATTTGTACTATGAATTCTTCTACTACTTTATTTTTGTTGACTCCCTTCCATAGTGGGGACCAGTCAAAATATTATTAACCACACAGTTGTTGTGTACAAGCGGCGGTAGCCTAATGCCTAGGGCGTCGGACTAGTAATCATGTGGCTGCCGATTCGAAACCCACACATTGCACAGAATTTCACTACCGACGTGGACCCACTCGTAACACAAGCATTTAGCTTAGCACGAGGGGTCAACAAGGATACTAGCAATAAGCGACCAATATTGCAAGTAAGCTTTTTTTAAAAAAAAACAACTGTCAACCATAAAATTAAGTTTGTAAGGCGTGTATGTTGTAGTATATATACCTGTTTCATTCCTTTAGCCTTTAGTTATCTTCACAATTATCTGTCCTTCAGGAATAATACACTTCTCATCACACCATTATCCTTAATTATTATAATTTTTCACTTTGCATCATCAACGTACGAGTTTTTAGTCTCAAACTGTAGCTTATGACGTAATATGTTTATATATTGCTGCCATGGTTTGTATTTAATAACTAAAATGTCAAAAGAAATAAAATGTGCAAAAACAAACAAAATAGCTAAAAATACAAACCATGGCAGCAATATATAAACATATTACGTCATAAGCTACAGTTTGAGACTAAAAACTCGTACGTTGATGATGCAAAGTGAAAAATTATAATAATTAAGGATAATGGTGTGATGAGAAGTGTATTATGCCTGAAGGACAGATAATTGTGAAGATAACTAAAGGCTAAAGGAATGAAACAGGTATATATACTACATAATTAATCTGTCGTGAAGCGACAGATAAAAGAAATAAAAAAAAAACAGAAAATACAATTTATTATAAAAAATGGGTGATGGACGTAGTATATGAGAGTATAGTAGACGAGAGTATAGTAGCCGAGAGTATAGTAGACGATAGTAGCCGGCGGAGCACGAAGACAGCCCGCACGCAGCACGGTGTGCAGCGGAGCGCGCGGACAGGCAGAGCGCGCGGACAGGCAGAGCGCGCGGACAGGCAGAGCGCGCGGACAGGCAGAGCGCGCGGACAGGCGGAGCGCGCGGACAGGCGGAGCGCGCGGACAGCGCGCACGCAGCACGGCGTCTAGCGGAGCGCGCGGACAGTTTGCAGCACCACGCCTTGAAGAGGCTCCGCTCAGTGGTCCCAGGGCTGGGTCGGCGGCGTAGGTTCACGAAGTCTTCGATTGAGTTTTGAAGGACCAAGAGGCGCTCAAGGCTACTGGTGTAGTTCTCGTGTCGAGACCAGACTAAAAACTGACTGGTTAAGGAACTGGCTCCCGTATTTATAGGCAGCAGGAGTCGTTCCACAATTTTGAATCATTTTGAAAATGGTATACTTTAAAACCAAATATTTAGTAGCTAGAAGAAGTTTGTAATCGAAATTAGAATAAATACTTTATTCGGAACCTCTATGCACCCGGATTTTACTGAAAAGTAAAGACCGTTGCCATGGTTGCATTTAATAACTAAAATGTCAAAAGAAATAAAATGTGCAAAAACAAACAAAATAGCTAAAAATACAAACCATGGCAGCAATATATAAACATATTACGTCATAAGCTACAGTTTGAGACTAAAAACTCGTACGTTGATGATGCAAAGTGAAAAATTATAATAATTAAGGATAATGGTGTGATGAGAAGTGTATTATGCCTGAAGGACAGATAATTGTGAAGATAACTAAAGGCTAAAGGAATGAAACAGGTATATATACTACAATGTATGAGAAGATGTATGGATGTCGCAGAAGCAAAAGAGGCATGCAAGAATCGTAGCAAGTGGCAGTCTATAGTTTCTGCCTACCCCTGTGGGAGAAGACACGCCCTTCTCCCACAGGGGTAGGCAGAAACTATGTAATGTATGTATGTATGTAAATTAAGTTCATAAGTTAGAATGAGAATCTCAACATTTACATAATTTTGAGGTATATTGCTAATATTTACTTGAAACCATTCCGTACGTAAAAGACTACCTATTGAAAAACATTGGATTCCTATTCGCATTATGTACCATGAAGGTACCAAAAAAGGTTTCAAGACCGACATTATTATCTTACATAACATTCTGTATGACAAGCTGGTGTTAAAAGAAAATATCACACAATAGCACACAGTTACAGCAATATGGACATTAGTTGAAATTCAAACAAGTAATAATCCCAGCCGAACGGTACGATAAAATCCAACATAAAAATTCTAAGCATTCACGAAACTTAAAACACAATAAACGGAAAGGACAGAATCGTTTTCGTTCACCTCACAATAAAAATATCATAGGACCGCTGGAATGGTCCACGTATATAAAATAAACAATGTCTGTAAAAGTAAAAGGCATGGGAAGATATTTAGGCTTCACGTCTAAAGTTTATGAGGTAATATCGTTATTTCTCATGATTGCGAGTGAAATTGCCTTTTTGGGAACGGTTAGTTTCTGTGCGCGTTTTTTACTTTCTTTCTTTCCTTTTCCCCAATTATATTTGGGCCACGGTAAGGCGTTATTTCATAGAAATAATTTAAAGGCTCACGAAGGCTCTCGGGAGTTACGGACAATTCTATCAAGAAAGGGACTCGTAATGATTTTTTTGTGGAAACTAGCCGGTTATCGTTTCACTTTATCGTTGGACTCTTAGCAGTTTCTGCTTGCCTGGTAATCTCCACTGAGCTTGCCTTGCTGCTTAAAGTATAATTTGTTCCATTGAATTCCGCTATTTCAGTTCGATTACCAATAAAGGTTCTGTACGACCTGGTTTTCAGGCTGAAAAAATTTTAAGAACCATATTCTCTTTATTATATTTTGATTTAAGTTTATTATATTGCTTTAAAATCAGAATTTCAGTTTTTTTTTCGTGTGTGTGTGTACTTACAATGAAGATTTAATATATTTTTCCACTGTCATTTTAACATCCAAAATCGTATTATTTTCAAAGAAATTTATACAATAAAACTGCATCATTAGTGTCATCTAATAGTCCTGAATGCGACTGCGACATTAGGAATGATGGGTTCGATTCTCAATTTGAGAAAAGTGTTATGGGGTTTTTTATAAAATTTGAATAGTAACTCATAGGTTGGATTATTGCCCGGTTAATGCCCTGCTTATACCAGCGAATTTTGGGTATACATTAGTAAACCTCTGTCTAACTTTTAGGTTATGTTACGACACGTATATAAGTTAAATCAAATCAGTCAACTAATACTTGGTTAATTATTTGTAATCAATTTGGATCATCAGATTCACTAAACTTCCCTAATACAATTACCAATACAGTAGAGTAGAAATGACACAAACACTTATCATAAATTACGCGTTATAATACTTGCAAATAATGATGTCATGCTCATTAATCCTGCACATATTATCGCGAATGAAACCACTTGTAAAATGAGATATTTCTATTCGACAATAATTACTAATGGAATGTGGTTTAGTGGTCGACACTCGTCCGTGGTACAACACATCGTCAATTGTTTATGACGTAGGTATTAATACATCATTATTTGTTAGCTTTGGAATGTCAATCACTCTTGATGTTACAGTATATTTGTGCGTTATAGTTCGGACACTTATCTTACTCATCAACAAATTTAGATCAAACTTAAACATTTTATTTCAACAACGATTAATTTTGAAATATCCGTAAACTATTTGTACTTATCGAAATAAATGGTTGAAGAAAAGCCACCTGGCATGAAGATACTCTTTTGAACAACTAATGTTTATAATATTTTAAATTATTTTTGCATTAAAAAAATATATTAAAAATATTATATTGAAAAATTATACTTCCAGAAAATATTATCAAGATCAATCAACCGCTTTCTAATTTTTCTTTCAACTTTATTCATTAGCTACTAAAGTACCAATACACTTTCTTTTATATCTTAAAAGAATCAGAACTTGCAAACCATTAACTTTTCTTAGAACTTTGTAGCGTCAGGCGCTTGTTCCATTATGATTGATGGGGTGTCAATCAAACCACTGGTGTGACAAATGTTTAGCGATACTTCGTTTTAGGATGCTTGTCCACTGGAGCAGAGTGGAGCGTAGTGATGCGGAGCGAAGCAGTGCGGAAATAGGAAACTATGAACTAGGAGGAATTATATAAGTTTGTAGCTCATCTTGTACAGATCTGTACAAGGTGAGCTTCCCCCAAGTTTGCCCTGGTTCGATGACACTAGGCTTAGTAGAAAATATGTAAAATTAGCTTGTAGACTTAGATCCGGACACTATCCATCGGCAAAGTTTGCCTATCTAATGAAAAAAACTGAATCACCCAATTGACAGACTTGTAATACACCTGAGGATGTGCAACATTTGCTGATGGAGTGAGTAAGGAACGAAGATGAGCGCAAATTGCTCATTAAAGGGAATTAAAGTTAAACGTTGTGGACGTGGGTCTAATCCAAAGTATTCTATCACGACCAAAGTCAGAAGCAGCTTAAAAATTTATGTTGACTGGCTACAGCTTAATATAATAAATAACTTATTATAAAATAATACTGTAAAAAGATACGATGGGGTTGACATGTCCTTATTGGATAATAACCCCTAAATGAAAATTAAGATTTAAAAAAAAAGTTTACTTGCATTCTATATTACTGATTTCTGACACATAAGCGAATATAAGACGTAAAAGCGATAATATATTAGACACGGATATTATCGTGTTAAATTAAATCCTAACGTATAAAAATTCTTTTAGCATCTACGATCCCTAATACATGAAATTTATGGGCATCTTGATCCTAAAATTGTTAAAAATTACCGACTGAATCAATTTAGACATGGCGTAAGAACCATCGGTTTCTTCTAGGCTAACGCGCGCCAATGTAAATTGCAGTATCACTCAACATCAGGCGCAAGTCTATCAAGAATTTAAACAAAAAACGGGGTACAAGAATAAGATTTTGCATTATCTATAATTTGTTACATTGAATTGATGCTAAATGAGCTGATTTCCTTCAGATTTACAGTAACTATTCCCCTAGCATTTTCTACCTCCGCTTCTTTCCTTTTTGCTACAGTAGGTACTATGGACATACAGCCTTATGCTTGAAGGAATCTCATTAGGTCTTTTCAGTTAGAAAGATTGCTGCTAGTAGTTTATATTTTGGGTTATTATTTTTTGGGTAATGGTGTGGAAATATCAAGTCTTTACAAAATATAATTTTATACTTAAAGGCTTATCATATTAATGTTTCTTTTTTTCAGATTGGTTGTTGGTTCTTTTATGCGTACACGTGATATCAAGGTCCAAAGTAACTTTTAAATTAATTTAATTCTTTTTACTGCCTCATTAGTGCAAGGTAGTGCAGGGTTCGATTCCCAGGTCGAGCAATATGTTATTAGATTCTTCTATGAAATTCTCAGTAGCAGGTCAGAGTTTGGATTTGTCCCCGGTTAGTACTTAGCAATAGGCTCGCCCTCGACATGAGACCTAAACATTCTGTCGAATTGTGTATGTGTATGTAGGTACATTAATATACACCTCTGCTTAAAACCCTCGGAAGACAAGGATGATGATATTCTATGTTATGCTTATTTTTTTAATTAACAAACGAAGAACTTTTTAAATATTTAATGTTTTTTTTTCAGGTAAGTCTCGATCTGTCGATGACGGAACCACGGAGGACCCATGTCTTACTGGTAGGCTAAACTATTATATACTATATAATGTTAATGTTAAATTTAATAGTTTGCTGTAGCGTCTTTATTTTCTCAACAATTGATATTTTCTAATTAATTGGTATTCAATATCATTTTTTTACTTTTTTTCTATATGAAATACTTCAACGGAAACTTAGAAAAAAATCTTAAAATTTTTGCACGTGACATTCCTTAGAATTCTTAACAATTTTAATTTCATTTTCTTTAGCATTATTTTATTAAAGCCTTTTCAAAAAACAAACACCATTTTCCAAAGGAAATAATCATTAAAACACCCAGCACTTTAACAGCGTCGTTATAATCAAACTTTGCAGCACCAATTTTAAATTAACAGCTCTTAAGCTGTATTCTAATAATTAATTCCAGCAGAAGTTACGCAACTGGTTGGAACCACTTTAGCAGCTATGGCCCCCATAGGCACTGGTTCATCTTTCGAGTTACGAGCTAATTACAAGCTAGCTTTCCAGTGAGTCTTGAATAAGTAATACTACGCCACTATGCCCCCGGTTTTTAGGGCTGTCGCTTACACCGAAGCGTATTCGTGAATTTTCTTATTATATTCGAAAAAAAAATCATGTCTACCCAGATAGAATGGTTGAAATGTGTTGTTAAATATAATAGTTTTACAGATAAATAATAAAAAAAATATATAGATAGATCTATTTTTTTAGAGATGTGTCGGGATTTAGATAAAATTAAATATCAATCAACTACACTGGCCCGCAAAACTAAGTATCACACTTTTAAAATTGCAATAACTTTTTAAGTACACAAGATAAACTTTCGAAATAAAAAGGACTTGAAAAAGAGTTGTATAGTTTACAACAGTTTCGAAGAAAGCTGATAAAATTTTGATATATAACGTTTTTGATATATTAAATCTCTAACCTCTATAGTTTAAAAAATAATTTAAAGTGCAGTAATTAGGTTTGCAGGCCAGTGTATTTTCTTGACCCATTTGATCTACATGGATCACTAATAATGATAATTTTACTAGAAAAAATCTCATACCGAAACAAAAACATTTCATTTATCAGTTGCGATAGTACAAGGTAATATTTATTTATTTAAAAAAAAAATAACAACAGTTAATACCAAAAATCATTTACAATACTTATTTTGTTTAATAAATAAAAACCTTTTAAGACAACGACCTACAAGACATCTTCGAACGTGACCTACATTCTAGTACCAATAAATAAATTCCCACGTTCGGGACGGTGTGACGCAGGATTAACTTTAATATGAATCGAGCCTAAACAACGGCCTTTTAATAAAACAGCAACGCAACTCATGAAATTTATATTAACACCCGAGATTGTCCCGCGATGTTGCCTATACAAGCATTTTTTTGCTTTTAAGTCGAGCTCCAACAAATAGAATGCTTAGTAGGCTAAATTAAATTCTGTAGTCTCTCTTAGATTTATGATTGCCTGGTAACAGCGGGTGACTTCGTGATGGTGATAGCTAATTAATTTCGTATTCAGGTGATCTGAATATCTTTATTATTTTTATTATAATTAATATGTAATTGGAAGAAGATCTATAAATAGTTCCATGTGTAATACTACCTTTTGCCCGCGGCTTCACTCATCTGAAGCTATATCGGCATTACAAATGGATCCCAAAAAAATTAATCAAAAACCAGCGGGATCCTTGTACGAGTATTTTAGAATAGAAGAAGGAGAAAAAGAGAAGAAAATTGTCACGCCTAGCCGTCAAAGTACTCCTCCACATTACTGTCATCTGGTAATGTACCCAGAAGACTGGCTTTACATATTTATAGATCTTATTCTAGTTCAAACTTCACTGTTAAATTGTTTTTTTTTTGTTTATGATATAAAATACCAAATTAAATTTGATTACGAACGCAAAATAAAGTGAGTAAGACATTCTAGTTAAATATTGTCTCGCTAACATTTCGTTCACAATTTATCCTAGTCTAAACAATTTAACAAAACAAATGAAATCACTTAAGCAGATTAAATTAAAAACTGCAATAGCTGTACTTGATTTATGGAATCCTGGTAGTAACTGACGTTCAGTTACTTACGGTGATCAGGTTGGCTTGACAATATTTGATTGATGAAGCTTATCTCAAAGTTCTAGACTAGACTTTGTGTCAGGCAAACTTGAATAATATAGACAATAAAATTTTTTATACTACCACGTAAAAAAAAGCTTTGCAGTTGTCGTTGATGAATTAATTACTAAGCAGTTTGTGCTGTTTGAAACGTGTTTGGAAGATTTTTAATTTCAGTCTATGTAGGTACAATCTCCTATCTTGGCAGCGGACCACCCTTATTATGAAAAACAAAAGATTGAAAGGAGGTCAGCCGCGAACGTATACATACTTCGTGAAGGTTTTCGATTCAGGCTTTAAGGATAAAATCCAAAAGTACTTTTAGATACTATTTGGAAAATTAGACCAACATTATTCACATAAAAAAGCTATTGGTCTACATTAATCACAAAATAAACTATAAAGATACGTCAATAATTTTGACTGATACCAAAACTTTCAAGCATCTACTAAAACAAATCCAATCAACTTCGCACCATTGAACACACAAGATAATAATATGAACAACGTAAAAACTTGTATAAAACATCAATAGCCGGCATCGAACTCACTACGACTTGGTCCAAGTTTCAAACAAAACTTCTTTAGTTATATTTTGCTTCGTCCGTGCCATCGTTACCGGCGATCGTGACTGCGCTGATTAATTCATTCCAAGTGAGGGGGGAACTATTGTTTTTCCCTTTTTTAGGTTATTTGGCTTTGATAAATGGACGAGAATTTGTCTATTGTGGCGTAGACGGGAGATAAATTGGGAGGTTCTTAGCGAGATGGAGTAACAGCCCATTGATGTCTAGCCAAGACAGTTTTGTTCAACGTACTTATTTGAGAGTGGATAATGGTGGGCACTTTATACAGCCGAACACTTTAGATGTGCTCATCAAATCGACATTAATCTTAAAAAAACTTTTGACCCACACAAGAATTTAGGTTTAGGAAACTTAACTTTTTCAAACAGAATACATAAAACTAGTAAGTCTTTTATTTTAAAATATCTTCTTGATAGTATTTGCTTCGCCATGAACCTTTATAAAAAAAATTACGTAGTCGGACCACTAAGTTATTTTTTTGTGTGTGTGCGATTAATACGTTATAGGTTCGATGCCTAGCTCGAACCAAAAAGTGTGATTGAGTTTTTAACTATAGCATTTTAGCAGCTTGGAGTTTGAATTTGTACCTTGTATTACATGGGACGTAAATCATACCGACGCACTGTGGGGGTGTACATAAGTACACCGCTGCCTAATCCTTCATGATATACAGAGCGTGGTACGATGTTCATGCCTGCCTCATTAGCCAAGTGGTCCTGAGTGCGACTGCTACGCTAGAGGTCCTGGGTTCAATTCCCAGGTCGAGCAAAATGTTATTGGGTTTTTCTAGGAAATTCCCAGTAGCAGCTCGGAGTTAGGAATTTGTGCCCGGTTAATGGCAATAGGCTCGCCCCCTATTACATGGGACCTAAACATACCGGCGAACTGTGGGTGTACATTAGTACGCCTCTGCCTAACCCTTCGGGGAATACAGGCGTGATTGGTATGGTACGATGTTAATATCAAATAAAAAAAACAACTATTTATTCTTACAAGTGTCGAAAATCTACCAGGAGTCCATAGCTCAACAGAGATAAAAAGCAACAATTACATATAAGTCAGTTCACTCACTACCTTACCGGACATGACCTTTGTCACCAACCAAATATTCTACGAGATATATCCTAGCCTCTCCACTAAAGAGTGTGTTTTATGAATTCACACTCCTGAATAGAATACAAAAGTTGTATTTTCTTTAGAAATAGGTTCCACGATAGCTATTGGGATCACCCGTATGTACCCACATTTGTATTCAAATATTCCACCCTTTGGGAATATTTGTTCAATGACTAAGTTTTGAATCCTATTCTGTTGAAGGGAAGTTGAGATCTTCAATATGATAAGGTGTTGCATTATTGGAGTGTCAGAGACTGTTACATTTACAAATGACTTTTGAGCTAGATCAACCAGATCCTTATATCAAAATTATTTATTTTGAAGGCTTTTTGATAGAATTGAAACATATCATCACGTGATTGTATTACCCGAAGACTGAGGAGTATTACGACCCCTACAGTTCACCGGTATGTTTAGATTCCATGTAATCGGGAGCGAGCCTATTGTTATAACCGGGCACAAATCCAAACTCCGGGCTGGTTCTGAGAATGATATAGGAAAATCCAATAACACTGCTTGACCTGGGTATCAAACCCATGGACTCGCTAACAGTCGAACTAAATACCATTAGACGAATGAGGCAATTAGAGGAAAGAAAGAGTAAAGAATCACCGGCAGGAATTAACGGAGAACATAATACATATTATGCAGGGCTAAATTTAAAAAATACCGGTATCCAGGGTGTAGATAACGTAGAACAGAGACAAAATTAAAATAAATAACATACCATAGAACGCATCACTTTGAAATGTCAATGTCACATCGAGTGTCAGTTTTTTTTAATAATCTGTTATTCTCTCTCTGCCGGCTTCATTGGTTTTACTGTATTGTCAATTATTTGTAATGAACATTATCTAATTTGTGCCTCGGCGTTCTTATTTAGTCTCACCACTTCAAAGAAGTACCTGCATCACCTGGACACCCTGCTCTACCGTAGCAGAAATACATTAAACCTAGTAGGTGGGGCATAAACAATCACTGATAAGTCATTGATCAAAAAAGCAACCCCCATTACAAATTTCACACAACACAATGCTCAATCATGCTCACTCATACCTCCATAAAAACATCGAAACGCAATATATGGATTCTAACACAAATTTCATTGGTACCATGATCGTCTAACACAGATGTCGAATTTTTATCATCCAAAAACAATATCCATCAACGAGGGCCTATTAAATCGTGGCTCTAAGTGCAAATATCAGCGATGGACGCCTTGGCTATAAAAATGCCATGTTACATGACGAATGGTTGCGTTGTACGACCTGCTATCATATGATGACATACAATAGCGGCAATGTAAGCTGCGCGATATTTAAAAACGCGTGTCGTTATTTTTTTGTTTTATTGACGGACTAATATTTTGGTACATAGAGAAGGATTTATTTATATTATCATTGTGTGCTATTAATCTGGAATTGAATGTATGATCCTGTTATATGTTAACAAAATCCCGACGTTTCACAGTGCAATAATTTTTCCGAAGGTCCTTAGGGCTTTGCTTACTAAAAAAGTGTAGGTTTGCTACTCTCATTTTGCTGAAATGTCTTAACTAATTTGAATTCAATTATTTTTTTTATTTAGAAATACAGTGTGGGAAATTTTAGTAGGATAACTTCGGTGTATCTTGCTATCTCACTCGCACAGTATAAAACAAAGCAGGACTTAAAGCACTTTTGATGAATCGTAATATATGCGAGGCGAGGCGTAGATCTGACTGTACAAGAGGGAGATAGAATTAGTTTGGCAATCATCATATCAGCCTATTGCCGTCCACTGCTGAAAGTATGCCTCTCATAAAGATCGCCAATTATCCTGGTGGGCTACGCAAATACCACATCCATCCGCTGCCAGCCACCTTCTTCAAATGGTCGGTCCATCGTGTCACAGGGCGTACCGCGCTATGCTTTTCCAAACATATTTGCGGCGGTAGCCTAATGGCTAGGGCATCGGACTTGTGATCATGTGGTTGCCGGTTCGAAACCCACCCATTACACTACCGACGTGAACCCACTCGTAACACAAGCATTTTAGCTTAGCACAAGGGGTTAACAAGAATACTAGTAAAGCTTAAAAAAAAACATTCTCCTCTCTATCCATTTGTCTGCTCCATCGACCATCTGTCCGCATGCAGAAATTGCCGACCCACTTACAGTTTAGCGTGCTTATGTATGTAATGTTTCAATAAATATTCCGTAAATCCATTCTTTACTGACTTAATTTCAAAGTTTCAGTTCAGTACCTACCCAGAAATTTAATATTTATCAAGTATTCAAGTTTTATTGTTTTATCCATGTACAATATATTTTATTTATTATGTAAATTATTCTTCGATGTAATCTTATCTGTTGTAACCTCTGTCGAGGCAACTCAGTGAACTCTTTGAACTCGACTAAAACCCTAAAACCACATCCATAATTTCATTTCACTTGTATTTGTTGAAATAAATCTCCCTAGAGATGTACTGTCACCGCGCTTAGTCGATATAATATTTGTCAGTTACCTTTACCTAAACTTACCCTTATCTTTTAGCCAAACGTATATTGTGGGTAAAGTAATTAAAAACAGTAGGTATAGTTGTGAAGGATAGCAAACACGTTCATTTACTCGCCCTAATGAACTTTAAATACCTGTTGTCAATACTTTAACTGACTACAGTATCTATTAAATTATTTTCCTATTTTAACGATACTGAATAAAAAATAATATCTTATTTTACCTACTTAACTGTTACCGTTACCGTCCTATTTTTTTACCTTTCTACTATCTCGTTTGTCTGCTGCTAAAGAAATTAATGTAATTATAATAACAAAGAACAATTTTATTTAAAACAAAATCTCATTGTTACTATTTCACATCATCATCAGTCCTAATTTTTATTCCATTTTACCAACATCTACAAAAGCAGCAACACTTCAATTAGCCAAAATTAAATTAACCTGTCGATAGAATGTCACAATTAATTTATTTTAAAGTTTCAATACATGAAATGGCCCGAATAAAATCGAGTTCAAATCAATTCTAAGTTTAAGATTGTAACAGTAATTAGTCTTATCGATTACTCGGATTACACGAACGTACTCGATAGTCGGCAATGAACTTCAAATACTAATTGGGGCATCCTTACTTAGCAATGTTCGTTGTGTAGGAGGGGACCGGGAGGCTATGACGTCATCCACAACCTTCACCCAGGTATAAGCTTCATATTAAATTTATACAGAGTACGATAATATTTTCTTTTTTTATTTAACGAGGTGTTGCGCTGTTTAATTTTGTTTTTTAAGACTTTATTAGTTTAAATGAAAAGTATTTGGTATTTTTGAGTTGTTTGGATTTATTCATAATCAACCTATTTATACGGTCCCGGAGAGGGATTATAGTCAGCCTAATGTGGGTTGGCAGAGTTCATACGCCGTCGAGAAAATCTCCCAGGCATGCAGGTTTCCTCACGATGTTTCACTTCACCGTTTTAAGCGCGTGATAATTACTATTAATACGCACATGACTTCGAAAAGTCAGAAGTGCGTACCTTGGATTCGAACTCGAACGATAATATTGATGATGATAGTATTGTATGATGGAAAATAATTCGCTTCTACAAAAAATACGATGTATTCTGAAGCAAAATATAGATGGAATATACGTCAAGCGTTCCGAATAGGATGACAGAATCGAATTATTAAAGACACAATCATTGAATCAGAATAATAACGGAATATTTTCTTAGAAAAAAAGTACCTGGATCAAATGAACTGTTATTTCAGATATTCTTTGAAATTAACCATATTTTGTTCGTAATAATATAAGTTCCATGTTTTGGAAAATAACTAGGTACCAATAATAATTTATTATGTAAATGTCAAAAAGAATGTCACGATAAATTATTACCGTTTTAACATAAAATTCTTTAATTATTTTTAAATTATTAGAATAATTTTGTTCTTTTGGAAAATGTGAATTATAAAACTATTTTTAGAAATTGTGTTTTATATTTATGTGATACATCTTGAAAATAAAATTCAGTCGAATTACAGACAAAGTTTTATCAGATCATAGGTGTATTACTTAAAAGTCTATATATAAGTATATATAGTGAAATCACGTGGCCACTTTACCCTGGTAACGCATTTTCAACTTGACAACTGACCTGCCAGGGACGCCTTAAGAACAGTGAAGGATTAAAAACCTATTTTATATAATAACATTAATGCCAATAGCATTAATGCTCCTTCGTTGTAGAAACGTGTTCTTAATGAAAGGCCTGTGTTTGGAAATTGGCAGAAAACAAATTAAAATAAACTCTTTCTAATTGTATAATTACCAATATAATATGAAATAGAATAATAGTGGAAAAAAAGAGAATATTATGGGTTAAAAAGCTGCGGTCTAGCATCTGGACCGTATGCAAAGGGCGAGGCTTGATTTAGAATACCACTTGAATGCGCACATGTGCACAAAATGCGCACCACCTACTACTAGATGGTCAACAAATAAATAAAAGCACCAAAGCTATTTAAATTCTACTATACTCATTCAATTTAATTTAAAACGTTGCTTAAAACAATAAAAATATCTGATTTACTGAATATCGTCTTAAAAATTAACCATCTTTGACCTAGCCGTAGTGTAATAAACAGACGAATTTTTTATTTAATTTTGTCTCTTATCTTAATTGAATTAAAATTCACTTCAACGACCGTGTAATAAAATTCCTAACAATTACTTCACCGGCTGAATCGAGCAAATTGCAATCAGCATCAATTATTTCTTTATTCCAAATGTAACGCAATGCGCCAAGTCCGGCCCTGCACTCCTTTGTACATTTACGGACTCTAGCACACTTAAGTCGAACCTACATCAATTTCTATCTGTAAGACCGTAGCTTAGTTCTAAAGTGTTTGAGGAACAAACGTTTTATTGTCGATGGCGTGTGATGTCGCTAATGGTTCATTCGTTTATTTATATCAGTTTAGAAAAAATATTCTAATACAGTTATTTCCCCATATTTCAGAATACTACACGTATTATTTTTGCATAATTTGCATGTATCATAATTGACGACTTCTCCGCTTTTGCCGGGTCTATGATACTGACTTGATTTTTCCAAGAAGTAATTTCTGTCAGCGTTGTGTTTCGCCGAGTGAGTGAGGTAACCGGAGGCCCAAACCCTTTTAAAAGGCGGGCAACGCACTTGTGATTCCTCTGGTGTTGCGGGAGTCCATGGGCGGCTGTTATCGCTTACCATCAGGTGTTCCGTCAGCTCTTTTGCCCCCCTATACCATAAAAATAATAATCACATCAGCATCATAATTACTATTAATTGCCCATTAGTTCATATTTCGACTAACATTAAACTTAAAAAAAATGACAGGACGACACACTTAACTTTTAAAGTTCCGGAAAATCTAGAATGGTCAGCGTTAGATAAAACTTAATTATTCCATCGTGCAATTCAGCAAAAACATTCCTTTCATAATTTATTCGATCCGATAGCTCTGCGACGAACCGAATTTCGTGCAAGCGTAAGCCATGCACCACTTTTGACAGTGTGCCAACTTCGGAAACCGGTTTGGACCGGTTAAATTCGGGTATAACCAGACCAATCCAATGTAACAATGCAAAACTTTGTGGATATAAAAACTATAAAAAAGGTTTATTTAACTTTTGGAGTCGTTTCAAATTAATTTTGAGTTGGTATTTTTGGCAATGAAGTGAATTTATTGTTAGATATTAAATATTATTGCATTGTAATGGAAAAATAAACTTTGAGCGTGCGGTATTGGAGTAGAGTGATTTTTTATTTATTTGCATCTGAAGTTGAAGTAAAGTACAGCTACACACTGAATATTTTTATAAGTATACCGACCTCTGTGGTTTAGTGGTTCGAGTACCGGACTGCTGACCATGAGGTCGTGGGTTTGATTCCCACAGGACACAAAAATTTATGTCATGAATATAAGTGTTTGAGTTCGTCTGGGTGTTTCTTATGTGTTTACAAATAAATAGTATATAAGTATTATTATCCATCGTCTAGTACCCATAGTACAAGCTCTGCTTAGTTTGGGACTAGATGGTTCTGTGTAAAAATGTCCCAGAATATTTATTATTATTATAGGCAATTCCCATAGGATTAGGAAAAACGCGTCTATTGCCGGACAGCGCTAAATCCCACACACGCAGTATTTTCCCGGATCGAGTGTCCATATATTTTACCGCCCAGCGGATTTTTCTGACAGAATTTTTCTCCCATTGTGCGGCTTAGACTAGCGTCATTTTTATCCTTTTTCCTCAAGAAAAACGCAAGGTTGGTGGAGCGACTGTATGTTCTTTGGCAGTGGTTGCGAATTCGATCCCCGCATCGTACAAATATATGTAAAAGGTAAAAAAGTATTTGTGTTGGTAAACGCGTCTAGGTTAAATTAGAAAATTATTAAGTGCGGCAATGCTTTTTTTAAAATAAAGAAAATAATATCTCTCTTATTAGTGTATAGGTCCTCCGTTCGATATCTAGATTAACCAAAATGTTATTGGTTTTTTTATGAAATTATCGACGAAATTTTTCTTCACTTGTTTCGCTATGCTCATGCGTTAAGATCCCAAAGAACCTCAACACATATTAGGTACCATTACTTTTCATTCATGTGATACTAACTTTATTTCACTTAACCACATTGACTTAAGGTTTTACTTAACCCAAAAATAACGAACCAACTTCTTTATTATAAGTAACGTTTAGTACAAATGACGACATCCAGCTAAAAGTATACAGTTTGTCCTCTGAACCCTTAATCCGTTGTAATAGCGGTGATTTTTGTACAGCAATTGTATCGCTTAACGTGTTGTTGTCTGTACAAAGTAAAAAGGTCTCCACAAAGTCGATAAATCCAATTTAAGTTCACGTTACATTGGCGTTTTTATATGAGTGCGAGCCTAAAGAGATCTTATGAAACTTAGCTTCGCCGGACGGGAGAGAACTTTGTTATTGGTCCATACTTCATGATTAGTCGGGAGCAAATGAGATCAAGGTTGTCACACTAAAGATAAAATTTCATCAATTAGCCTTCGAGGAGATTATCTGGAGCCTTAGACTAAAAGTTTTTAGTCCTGTGACTAATCTATTTGACTACATCTTTTAGTTTTTCGGTATTTATTGTTATGAATGTAAAAATCGGAGAACGCAAGTTATAATTATGTTTGGAAGGCTGAAACTGCCATAATTTTCCAGTACACGCTGACCTCGCATTGTCTAGACTTTTCCTATATTTAGAGGTCACCTTATATTGGAAATGTATGTCCAGTTGTGATGTTGTATGGCTCGTGTTCGTGAAATATATCATGTGTTATCAAAAGTGGCGGTTTTAGTCCACTGAAATCGATTATTCCTGTCACAGAATTTAAAACTTTTAGCTGTTCTTGTCTCCTTCGGGTTATTCAAAATTCTTTGTTAAATGACGGGCAATTTTTAATGGGTAGGTATGCAGTTAATCGACAGTGAAACAATTACAAACTTTTTGATAATAGGATGTATAAGTACTTATAAATATACATAATGCTTATATACCTAACCCCGAAAGATTAAGTAAAGATGTACTGAAGTACGTACACCAATAGTTAGGTTATTGCAAGCAATCTGCTATTGATATTTTTTTAAATATATACCTAATATATAAATTGTTGGACCTGGGAATCGAAATCAAGAACTGACAATCAGCAACCACGCTTGCAAGTCCCTTAATAAGTGTCAACTAATAATTCCACTACATTTCACGCCTTCAAAATGTTGATAATCTCACCTTCAAATCAACCGTAGCATTAGTTTTTCTGCAGACTACTGGAAAATAAAAGTGGCTCTAGTAAAGCCGGGTCCAAATATGGCTAGGTACCTAATTACGTCATCGGGTCCCCATAGCGGAAAGCCAGCGATGCGTGAACAGTGTTGGACAGCAATTGTATCCATTGGACGGACGAATGCCGGATTTTATTTCGGCTACGTGTTAAGAATGTATTTTCTTCCTGCTTTTTGTTTCAAGCCGTGTCGGGTATTATTAAGGATTTTTATTGAAAAAGGTTATTGTTCCCTGGCAAGATACTTCGCTTTTTGATATGATAGGGACGCATAACCTGAGGTCGATACCCAAGATGTGGCGACTGTATTTTATAGTGATCGCTGATATTTATTTGTAATTTATATTCATGTGCGTGGCTGAATTCTGGATTTTATTTCTTACTTGGAATACTTTTAACTGTTTCAATAGTTATGGACGTATATTTTTTTAAACAAATTATTTTTGAAACAGTAGTCAGTGTTATACCATACTATAAAAAATTCAACTATAAAATATATCACTGCAGCTGTAGTCGGTCGAGGTGTACTAATGTACACCTGTAGTTCGCCGGCTGTTTTAAGTCATAGAAGGCGAATTTATTGAAATTAACTAGGTACAGGGAAAAAAGGAGGAAATGGCCCACATTAGAGGACACCTACGTCCAGCAGTGGCCTGTTAGAGGCTGATGATGTATATGAACCGGCTACCAATCCTCACTCCTATTTGCTATGAATAATTTAATAGAAAATAGGAATGTCTTACCTCTGAATTGAACGCTAGACCGTAACATACCATCGCACCTGTATTTTTCGAAGGATCGGGCAGAAGTGTAATAATATACACCCCAGTTTGCTGGTATGTTTAAGTCCCTTGTAATAGGGGGTGAGCCTATTAAACGCTAGACTATTAACCACTAATTATTTAATAGAAAATAATTTAGAAATACAGCGTACCAGTCACATTTTACTTGAACTTTTACTTAAATTTATAACTCTTATTATCACGTATTCTAAAAACACAAACATTTATTTTCCCGGAATGCAATCCCCTAATTCTTCAAACACGCAATCTTGACCTCATCACTGATATAATTAGTTCCAAACTTCAGAGTACCGACCATCCATCTTCGCTCATTTTTCCTGTCTCGCATTTCAATGTTACAAGCTAAGAACTGTCAAAGAAATTTATTGAGATGTATGACTCACGGTGACGATTCTCTAAGACTTATAGTTTGTCGTATATCTGTGCAAAAATTGTCCTTTATACGTCAATCCAAATCTATTTGGGTTTCTAAATGGGTTTTCTACGTCCTCTATTTTTTTCTGGTGATGTTTGGTGCGAGTTTGTTTTTGTGTGGTTCGTTTTGGTGTGCCTAAGCTTTGGAGAATGTCGTGTGTAAAAATACAGTGTGCTTTTATTCAAAGTTAAAGAAATGGTGATTAAAAACATGAAAATAAATTGTTGGCATGGTGATACTCACAGAAATGAATAAATTATATGTACATAATATGCTAATATTACGAGATAAGAACTGCCTCAATAGCTAAGTGGTCTGGACCGCGACTGCTACGCTAGAGGTCCTGGGTTCGATTCCCAGGTCGAGCAAAGTGTTTTTGGGTTTTTCTATGAAATTCCCAGTAGCAGCTTGGAGTTAGGAATTTGTGCCCGGTTAATGGCAATAGGCTCGCCCCCTATTACATGGGACCTAAACATACCGGCGAACTGTGGGTGTACATTAGTACGCCTCAGCCTAACCCTTCGGGGAATACAGGCGTGATGGTATGTTATGTTAAAATGCTAATATTATTTATTTTCAGTGTGATAAAAATATCAAATCAAATACAAATTAATTGCGAAAGGAAACATAAATAAAATCATCTCTAATAAATAAATGCCTCTGAAAGTAAAAATCTTAATGTTAACATTTCAAAAGATTCCTTCGAGTATGTAATACGGCTTATAATTTTTTTATAATATGTGCTTGTAATGAGGAAAATATTGTATATATTTAATTTTAATTGCTCTAAGCGGCTCTTCGCGTGAGATACTTATGTGTTTTCGCATGAATTTCTTTGATGATAAGAGTGCTCAGCTGTGTAGGACGACTTCAATGTAAGAGGCTATTTATATCTTAAGTATCCACATTTTTTTTATTCAGCTCTACCAAGAATGTTTTTTTACTACTTACTCAAATAAAATAGATAACATAATGAAAAAAAAACAACTTTACGGATTCTATCGCATTATATTATTAGAAATCAAATCCCGACGTTTCGGACCCTTTACAGCTTCAATGGTCACGGGTAGACTGAGGTGTCGTGCGCCTTGTTTTATATAAAACAAAGTAAACTAAATATTTAAGTATATACTGGATATTATCACCCAAAACTTGCTAAACCAACAGGAAAAAAAATCAGAGATCGTAAACATAAAAATACTTTGTTACATGTTTCTATTTTTTCTTGTATCACATCGAATACAGGTCCGATCCAGTTCATTCAAGCGTAACATACCAAAACAAATATCGTAGGAACGAATGCCTAACTATAAATCAGTTCAGCACCCCTGATATACAAAGTCACGTTGGACAAACAATAGGCGCCCCTGCTACGGATTTTTATATACCTGCCGGGGTCGATGCACCCGCTGTTGAATAAGAATGCCTATGATACACAGGGATCGTAAACCTAGGCAACTTTCAGTTCGGTTTGGGTGATTGACTTAATGTGACATTGCGATCTATTAATAAAATTATACATAAAAAAATAATCAGTTTTACAAAAACATTATTGATATGCAAGCCCTAGAAAACAATTTGAATAGTAAAACCCCTGTTTAGCTATGTATTATTTTGTAGTAGAAACTGAATGAATGCTCATCTCAAACCATTAAGTCTAGAAACTTCCAAATCGTCTTTTTTTGTATTTACTCCCTTCTAGGTTTTTCTCTTGTATCGTGGGTGCTTTTAACAATACAAATTCTCACATATACAAACGCTCAGAACCGGAACAACTATCTGTAGGTCATACTAATATTTGCTCCAAGTGAGGATCGAACCCACAACTCGTGGCGCAGAAGCCGATCGCTCAGCCGCTACGCCAAATGGGTCGTCGCGGTATGTTGTATATAAAGATAATCATAGAATGTTGATGTTCGTATTAAGAAGTATAATTACTAGAGTAGGTATAGTTCTTTACTGTGGGAGAGCCATGCTTCGGCACAAATAGGCTGGCTCGACAGGAGTGATACCACGGAAAACCTCACAGAAAACCAGGCGTAAAACAACTCTTACGTTGAGTTTCGCCGAGTGAGTGACGATATCGGAGGCCTAAACCTTTTTAAAAGGCGGGCAACGCACTTGCGAATCATCTATAGTTGCGAGTGTCCATGGGAGGTGGTAATCGCTTACCTTCAGGTGAATCGTCTACACGTCTGCCCTCCTATCACTTAAAAAAAAAATTGATACAAATCATACACTCACAGTATTCACCTAGCTTTTTCGATCGTTGAGAGAGATTTTTAACCGTTTCGGGCCGTGTGTCCCATCCTTTGAACGGCGAGACCGTACGAAAATAGGATGCGATGCAAACACGTTGGCTTTAGTGCACTGAACTCGAGAGATATCTATTTAAGATCTTAGCTCCGGTAAAACGACAAGCTGTTTTAATACTTAGTAAGATGAACTTCTTGACGTCGATTTTTGTTTATGAGGTTCAAATATACATTTACATATCAACTTTGACGATGCATTTACTTTGACGATACAATAGGCATACCTACCGGTGGGGCGATTGGCTTCTGCGACACGTGTTGTGGGTTCGATCCCCACACAGAGCATTTGCATGATCTACAGGTAGTTGTTCCGGGTCTTAGCGTTTGTGTATGTGATCACACACACACAATACAGTAGAAAATACCCAATTAAGGGGCGAGCCCCATTACAGTAAAAAACATGGGACCTAAACATATTGGCAAACTGTGGTGTTCATTAGCACACGTCTGCCTGGTATAAAGATGTGCGTCAGTAAATGCTATGCCTACGATGTAGCACTACGGCGTAGCAGTCAGGAGCTACGCCGTAGCCGTAGTCATAGCCGTAGTATGTTAGCAGTTAGCATAATGTGCAGCATAATAATTTGTACAATTTATTATTTATTTACCTAATCTATACTAATTTATAAAGCTGAAGAGTTTGTTTGTTTGTTTGTTTGCTTGAACGCGCTAATCTCAGGAACTACTGGTTCGATTTGAAAAAATCTTTCAGTGTTAGATAGCTCATTTATCGAGGAAGGCTATAGGCTATATATCATCACGCTAAGACCAATAGGAGCGGAGCATCAATGAAGAATGTTTCAAAATCGGGGTTTTTTCCTTTTGAGAGCTTCCGATGCATGCGCTGCGTAAACGATTAAAGTTTCGCAAAAATCATATATGACAGAATTGATCCTCTTTAAAAGTTCTAAAAAAAAGTCCGCGACAGCATATGTCTATCTTTTAAGGTTGGCTCACTATAACCTTTTTTATGCTAACTTTGTTCTAAAATTCCAAATGCATTAAGTATTTGAGTAGGTGTTTTTATAAACATGATATTAATCCTTATCCAAATAAATACGTTATTCACCAGCCTTTAGAGCGTTTGTTTTGTATCCGTGTGGACCGAGCTTGGGTCCGCTCGGACCCAACAAACGCTCTAAAGGACATGTCCTCATTTAGCGTTCTTTTATTATTCCTGTTCCCGTGACATATTTTACTAAAGTTCCGCTCGGATACTCAAAAGGTACTCAATTATCAACTAACAATATCGGCTATATCTTGAAGTGAGCTTCAATCAAAACATACTACAAGCCGCTGAAGGGGATCATCATCTTCTTACCACCTGTCAAGTGCCACCTGCCAAGTTTGCTTGAACGCGATAATCTCAGGAACTATTGGTCCGATTAGAAAAAATCTTTCGGTGTTAGATAGTCCATTTATTGAGAAAGGCTATAGGTTATCATCCCGCTAAGACTAAGTACCTATTCCACGCGACGAAGTCGCGGGCGGAAGCTAGTTAAATCATAAAATAAATACTTTGACGAAATCGTTCCAAAATCTTGTGATCGGTAAATAATTTCGCTATTCATTTACCATTAAATACCTTATTTTGAGCTTGACTTCCATTACCGTATTTACGCAAAACCCAACCCTTCGCCATTGGTATTCCGATAATGAAGAGGACAATTAATTAGGTGTTAGATCCTCATCGACTGGTGTATAAGCCTTTTTGAAAATACCTTTGCCCTTATTGAATAACCTAGGTGAAAGTTTGTTAGTTTTGAGGTGAGTTTATATGAGAAAAATGGTGGTAAGCTAAAATCCGTGTTATTTTAGTGAAGGAAAAAGTTTATTGCGGGCAGGATTTGAACCTGCATCTTCTGTTTAGGTACACCAGAGGCTATGAAAGTGCGGTGGTCATAGCGTCAGGTACATCTAACCAGAAGACAAACGTTCGAATCCTGCCCGCTGTCGAATTTTGTTTATTTGTTTCTTTTTAATGCAATAGGTAGGTAGCCTAATGGCTAGGGCGTCGGACTTGCGATCATGTGGTTGTCGGTTCGAAACCCACCCATTGCACTACCGGCGTGAACCCACTCGTAACACAAGCATATTTTGGCTTAGCATGAGGGGTCAACAAGAATACTAGTAATGTGCGACACATATTGGTAGTAAGCTTTTTTTTTTTAAAAAAAAAACGTTATCTTTGATATGAGTTTAAAGCTTTAATATCTAAGAAGTATCTACTAATATGTTTTTCCTTACCACTGAAGATTAATATCGGTGTGATAAAAAAATTATGAGCCATAAACCTTACTACGGGTCTAATATGGGGGCGGCCAAACGATTGATTAAAAAAAAAACTCACATTCAATTAACTTTGTTTTACGATTCCTTGGCGTCCTCTAGGGAGGCTATAAACTTTGATATTTGTACTCTTTTTTACAAGTTACATAACTAACGATATGATGACACGTTTGGCAAAGCGGCTGAACTATTGGATTCTTCTCCACGTGTTGTAGGTTCTATCCTTACACGGAGCAAAAAGCACGATGCACAAAACAATTTATGTGACCCACAGTTCGAGGTCTGGGAGTTTTTGTACGTGAGAATTTGTGTTTGTATCATAACCCAAAATACAGGAGAAAATCCTAGTGTAGGGGTAACGTATGTTTTAAAGAAAAAAAAAAAGAAAATTTTTGAGAAAATAAAATCTAGCAAATGTTAAAATGTAAGAAAACCAGCATAAGACATAGTATGTTTCGCAACGTAACGTTTTAAGTATTGCCATTTCAGTTTTATCGTTTTATAATCTTTATTTCGTGGATTTTTTTATTGTATTAAAACGATTAAATAACTAGAATCGGATCTAACAATACATTCACGGGTCTTACTGGATTTTATTGACACATTGTATAATTAAAGTAGTTATTTAAATGTTTTCGTAAAACTGTAACTAATTACCTCCCTTAATTACCCTTTCAGGCAACATATACCATAAATCAAACCAATTAGCCACCCCTAACCATGTTTCATAATGTACCACAATAAAACCTATTGCAAGGCACAAGGAACGAGAAAATTTTAAGTCAAAGAACACCGCCATTACTTAAACTTTAATGTTATAGCGTGGACTGCGCCCCTGAAACATTGCCACTTAGAAGGGCCTGAGAATTTCAATTTAAGGTCAGACCGCCCTCGAAAGGGATTAGACAACCTCCTCCGAGGCGCTATTACAACAACCCTTCACAAACAACGGATTCGTCCTTTTCTCCTATAAAAGTAAAATATGAGACGCCTGCGTGACCTCCTCGATGTTTCTGATCTCCTGGTACTTTGGTGGTATTAATGGCTGGTGATTAGAACTTAAGCTCGAACGAAATGTTTACATTTAGAATCAGGCTCGATTTTGTAATTTATTATTGTCAAAAAAAAATTGAAGAAATAAAATGTTTTGAAATTCGAAAATCTTAATGTTTGCGTGGTATCATCGTTAGTGTTCGTTGGCATGGGAGTTAAAAATCATTATTATTATTATAAATTAAAAATATTAAATTTAATATTCTTCCACGCAATATATTGATAAAGTTATTGGTATACTTCTAACGATATTTACGACATATAAGAGTGTTGACTGCAGCCATAAAAGAACTGTAAAATTGAGACTTAAAGTAAACTTTGTCGTGTGACACCAAACGATCGCACACAGAAGATACTTTCAAGTTCTTTATAATAAGTATTATTTTATGTATTTTGCTAAAATCTCGAAAATCAAAAACTGTATTGTATTTATTTTATGAGCAGGCTATTTCTGCACTGAGAAATTGAATACTAAGTGTTAGTTAAGAAGAACTCAAATAGCACCTACGCACTTTTTCTGTAACTCGCAAAACCGTCGTCAGGCATTCTAATAAATTGTAGTGTATTACGTAGTATTTGCAAAGTAATTCAGATTTTTTTATATATTTTCGTCTTTGAAGTTTCAAATATAACTCTGTATATACTCTTATGCTTTGAGTTCTCAAACAAGCCCAAATACACTATATGACTAAAATCCTTGAATGCCAAGGACTGGATCAAAACAAGACTAAATATTGTGAGCAAAGCGAATGTCTCAAGTAATACTCCAAGAGCTATTTTTAAAATGTCGAAAGTAAACTGAAAATTCAATTTCCACTAGCATCGCCCCTTTCATAAGCTCAGATACTAAAAGACATTGGAAAGGACACTAAGTCGTAAAATCTCAACGTTGGATGTTCCCGACAAATGTCAACATTTGGAGTATTTTTTCGGAAATGCATTTACTTCGGGATGGAAGCTTTCAGTGTGTGAATGCGCAGTGGTTCCGAAAATAACTGTGTTTGACCATGTGGACATGGAAGTGCGATATTTTGGTATTTCACGATTTGATGTTTCGTTGAACTAATTTTATTTTTGTGATAATTAACTATGAGAATGAATTACCCACCTGTAAAAGAGACGCAAAGAAAGAAAGATAGATTATAGTAATTATAATAGTTTCATAATTTAAACAAAATTGATCATAAGCTTTCTTTCTAAAGAGTTTTAATGTATTAATTAATAATGATTAAGTTTAGGTTAAGAAATACTATTATATTTTTACTCCCTTTACCATCTTACCATCCCTTCCCCTTTAGATACGGCCAAAGAATTTGTGACATTCGCCAGGGCCATGACAGGCTGTGGTCCATCCGCTGGACCCCTTCAAAGGACGAGGCTTTGCCTCTCATCTTGCTCAAAGGCGTGTGGCTATACTGGCAATCACGTCGGTGTTAACTGCGATATTTAATTATTACCAATTTTAATGCGATGATATCCCATTATCTGTTTCTAAAAAAAATATCCCACAAATAATTCTGATTATGCTTCTAAGGTGCTAAAGACGATTTATGATCGTCATATTCCGAGCCTTTTTCCCGACTATGTTAGGGTCGGCTTCCAGTCTAGCCAGATGCGGCTGAATATCAGTATTTTATACAAAGCGATTACCATCAGACCTCCGCAATCCAATTTCTGGGCAATACCGATATTCGGAAGATAGACTAGGTAGCTGTCAGGCTTTTTTGGGCTTCTGACTACCACAAACAATGGTCATAGATGTTCGTATTACAACCGGGACCGATGGCTTTACATGCTCTCCGAGGCACGGAGGGGTCTCGATGTGTTAAGAATGGTCACCCATCCACACACTGACCGCGGTCAGCGCAGCTTAACCTTGCAGATCAGTTGATCAGCTTAGTTATTACTTAGCTATGAGCCCCTCTAGATGATTTCATGGTGATATAAATAAATAATACGTTTTTAAAACCACTTGCTAAGGTCCAACCTACTAGGCTGGCGAACTCTGTTATTGGCTGTAGTCCAACTCTGGGCATTAAACGTGGACTTTAGTGTTTCTTAAGTTATCTCTAAGCTGTTTGTTACAAGGAATTCTACACGAATTATACTGCAATTGCGTTGTTGTTTTTAATATAAAGATTTGTGTAGCTACCGCAGATATAGGGTACTATGAAATTAAATATATAAATAATTATGTTTATATATTTACAACTCACAGACCATTCTGTACCTACCGTGATGGATGACATAGAGGGAGGAATGAATCAATATATTTTATATAATGCTATGGCTGATGATTTTGCCTAACTGCTTGGATCAGCAATAAATTGTGTTTTATATATTAAGGTTGATTTTAAATAAAATAATATGTTTATATCCACACATTCTCACGTACACAAACGCCCAGACCCGGAACAACTGCTAGTAGATCATACAAATATTTGCTCCGTATAGGGATCGAAACCATAACACGTGTCGCAGAAGCCTGTGCTAAATAATTAAAAAAATATATCATAATTATCTCGTTCATCGTCATTATCTTGTAAAACAGTTTGGTATTCTAACATCAATTTAAATATTCAAAAAATCGTTCCAAACTCTTGAGTCCTGCCTCCGCCGCTTTAGAAAATCCAATTCTAATTTCAAACAGACTTGAAGTGAATCCCCATTAGTCATTTCTTAGAAATTACTTTCAAAGTTCAACTTACAATTTATGTGTTGGAATACTTGAAGTCGGCGGAGCGTTGTAACAAGACCCTGTGGATATGAATAATCTTTATTATAAGGAGATAAAGTGCTTAATGATAGGTACCTGTGAAATAAAATTGAATAGGTATTTGTTTTGAGACTTGTAGGTAGACTCTAAAGCATATATAATTTGGATTTAAATTACGTTTCTAAAATCTTTAGATAATTTATGATAAGTCTTATACAGTTTCTGCCCCTGACTTCATCTTTGTGGACTTCATGTTGAGTCCAGCCTGGATAGAAAGTATCCGACGTATTAATATAGGTTGTAAGTAATAACTATGTACCAACTTTCATTCAAATCCATTAAGCCATTTCTGAGAGATTGAGTTACAAATTTTCGCATTTGTATTATTAATAGTATTAGTAGGGTTTTTAAAACTTGTCCTACAGTAGCCTTTTCTCCTGTCTTGTATCGCTTACAAATTTAAATTTTCACATAAGTATTTAAGCCACACTAATATTTGTTTCGTGCAGGGATCGAACCAGCAACACGTAGTGCAGAAGCTAATCATTGAACCATTATGCCAAAAGTGTCAAAAATTGCAATTACTTCATTTACGTTTATTAAATATCAAAGGAATCTCGTTATGTAAATACATCTGACCTTTTTATTGCAAATAACTTCAGGTACTTGTAATTATTCACCCATTCCTAAGAACTATTTTATTACCATATCTTCGTTTTCCGGCGACGTTATTAGGCGCCGTACTAGTACCTATTACTGAGTCAACAACCCCATATAATTCTTTTAATTTGCCCATGAAGGACTGATTCTATCCAGATTCGAATTTACGACTGCGTCAATGAACTCTGTTTGGGAAAAAATATTGCTAGACCAGAAAAATAAAAAGCGCTGAGCAGAAAAAATCTTGTTGTTTGACTTCTAGGGATCAATGCTATAAAACTCATTCAGTTAGAATGAGAAAAACAAGGTTAATAAAGGAAAGTCACCCTGCATAGTTCGTCACTGGTTTCGGTGTACGCAGAGAGCTGACTAGCCATCGGTAGCACATGTGGTGCTCGTAAAATAGGCAAGGAGCTCACGTTTCGCCCCCTGCGATCGGAGATTGTTAGGGTTGCAAGATTTAACAGATTTATTGGAACACTTTCGATATTAAAATGCGAGTTAATGCCATTAAAGCATGAATGATAACGGTTAACTTTGTTTTGAACTTGGAAGTTAATGTAGGGTTGAGTTAGCGATTTTTCTGCTTCATCCGTTTATGAAAATAATGTTATAAATTTATGCTCTATAAAAGTGCTAAGACATGTTATTCGATAGAAATATTCACAATAGATTATATGAAGTGGAAATTTCGATAAATACAGTCATATTAGACACACAAATAAGTACTATTGTAGTTACTTAATTTAAGCAAAAGTTATAACATAATAACCACAATAATCTTTTTCTCTTTATTCTTCAAAAGGTTGGGCAGATATATTTGTTTGTTTTAGGCCCCTTACAAGGAGGTTAGCCTATTCCTATCAAACAAACAGAAATCCAAACTCAGTCATTATATACCCTGAAATACGAGTAGTACCCTGAGTTCAGCAATAGCAGTTGCGAGTAATAGACCAACGAGGCAGTCGAAAAGAGGCCGTTGAAAGATTACAAAAAATACGATTTGAACGAGCCAAAGAGTTTTTGGAGCGTGCCCAAAATGTTGAGCCAACAGGCAACCCTGGTGTAAGCCGCGGTCACGGTTCTCCTCAGTAATTTATTGCTCTTATTGACCGTTAGCGCTGTTAAGTACGATCCTGGAATTCTCTCAAACGTTTTCTGTGATCAAATTTAGTGGGCCAGTTTTTACGTTTAAAGATATATCTATCTACCTAGAAACTGCTTCATAAGTCTAGTTGTAGGTACTACGCGTGACTGCTAGCTAGAGATGCTGATTTCCAGGTCGGAAAAGTGTTAGGTTCTTCCATGAAACTCTCTTATGTATCGGTTGGGAGTTTGGTTTTGTACCTGGTTAATGGCAATAAGCCAATAAGCAATTAAGCAGTGATATGACCATTAGACTTCCAAGTCAAAGGTCTCGAGTTCAAATCCAAGGCGCGTTATGTGCCTATTAATAGTTAATTATCACGCGCTAAAACGGTGAAGGAAAACATCGTGAGGAAATCTGCACGTCTGAGAGATTTGCTCGACAGCGTGTGAAGTCTGCCAACCCGCACTAGGCTAGCGTGATGGACTATAGCCTAATCCTTCTCATTTTGAGAGTAGACTCGTACCCAACAGTGTGACATGTAATGGCAATAGGCTAGTACCCTATCACATGGGAAATAAATATATCAGCGAACTGTGGATGTACATGAGTCCTAACCACTCTGCCTAACCTTTTGGAGAATATAGGCGATATGTTATATTATGGTCTGTAAGATGTATGTATATATTATGTATTTGATCACTTCCAAATACCTATATGTCTACCATTTTATAATTGATTCTTAACCTCATAAATATTAGACTCACAATATAACGCGCAAAAAGCAAAATTGGATCTAATTTATTTACTGAAAGCCATACCAAGCTATCCTTTTAATGACTTTTCTAGGACACACGCCTGCAGAAACAGACAAATAATACCTATTTAATTTATTTCTTTTATTTACAGACTCATAGCCACTTTAATTATTAGCCAACTGCCTCATTAGCCAAGTGGTCCTGAGCGCGATTGCTACGCTAGAGGTCCTGGGTTCGATTCCCAGGTCGAGCAGTGATATTGGGTTTTTCTATGAAATTCCCAGTAGCAGCTCGGAGTTAGGAATTTGTGCCCGGTTAATGGCAATAGGCTCGCTCTCTATTACATGGGACCTAAACATACCGGCGAACTGTGGGTGTACCTATATTAGTACGCCTCTACCTAACCCTTCGGGGAATACAAGCGTGATGGTATGTTATGTTAGACACTTTCACCGGAATATTATTATCCGCGACACAAATAACGACACCCCCAGGCATTTTTATAAATCTATGTAGAATAATGTTAAATTTTACGTTGTATCTCTACTAATTTTCTCAGCTTTTAGAACTTGAAACCTACTATCAAATTTATATGAAGTCGTTTTAGGAGAGTGCTAAGAGAATAATTAAAATTGGTTCATTAATAAATAATGAAGTTATGCATAATTATAATATACCTACGTAAAAACATTTATGACTAATTGATAATTAATCTGATCTTTCTTTATCTTTACTATTAGAAAATTGTCAACAAGCTGTACATTGAAGATATTTAAAAAAAGTTAGAGGTATATAAATGTACCCAATAATGTGTTTTTCGTCGTGTCTGTTCGTCTGATTATTACGAGTTGGCGCAAAAACTACTGAATAGATTTTAATTTTATTATCAATGTTAGAAAGTATAATAATATGCTCCAACTTAAAAACTGGTGTACTTCTTATCTAAATTTTTTTAACGGATCCTGAGGTACAGCTTGACCCCTCTGATGTAGAGACCCATACAAAGAAGAAATCATCACTGCTGGTTTTTGATTAAATTATATTTGGGATTCATTTCTAATCCTAATATAGCTTCACGTGAGCATAGCCGCGGGCAAAAGCTAGTCAGTTATAAGAATAGTTTTATGACTCCGACTTATCTGTGATAGTTTCAAGTGATCACAAGGAAATTAACCTACCCTGTAAGTTGGTACCCTGTTTATATAACCTAGTTTCAAACTTTCAAGATAATGTTTGTCCAAAACATTATCTTGAAAGTTTCTCCAGAAAGATAAGACTACATTATTAGTCTGTTATTCTATCAATCAGTTCGTCAAAACAGGATTATGAAAGAGTTTGTTTCATCATCATACCATCACGCCTGTATTCCCCGAAGTGTTAGGCAGAGGCGTACTAATGTACACCCACAGTTCGCCGGTATGTTTAGGTCCCATATAATAGGGGGCCAAATTCCTAACTCCGAGCTGCTACTGGGAATTTCATAGAAAAACCCAATAACACTTTGCTCGACCTGGGAATCGAACCCAGGACCTCCAGCGTAGCAGTCGCGGTCAGGACCACTTGGCTATTGATATTGAAGAGGCTATTGAAGAGTTTGTTTTACGTACATAATATTGGTTCTACATAAAACTTGTAGTTGAAGTTATTTCTAAGTTTGCAAAGTTGTGTAAAAACATGTTCTTATACTTGTGTGATATTGTTTAGAGATGAGATTTTATGTAAATGTTATATGGATGTATATAGGGTGAGCCATTGAATTGGGTCACTGCGGAGATTTTGAATCTTTTAGGCCTACTACGTGGGGTGCTTACATACATACATACATACACTCACGCCCTTCTCCCACAGGGGTAGGCAGAAACTATAGACTGCCACTTGCTACGATTCTTGCATGCCTCTTTAGTAAATGTGTTCGCGAGTTCTATGACCCTTGTGAATCTCATGAGACCAAATGGCACGAAAATAGGTGCGGTTTTTCGTTCAATACATGATAATGGTGGATCCGTGATGAAATCCGGCGCATAATACGAACTCGCACTTGTGCGCGGCAATTCATAAAGCTGCTCATGATAGCAACAGTAGAAAATCTTTCGCTTATCAGAGAAACTTCACACTAAAATTATATATTTTTTATTAAATATTTTTTAAGGCTATGAGTAGCTTTAAAAAATATCCTGATCGTTACAAGGACAGGTTCGAAACGACCAAAACGTAGCTGTATGGTGATGATTTTCAAAAAAATACCACAAAGTTTAATTAAAAAGTTATTTGCTTTTTGTATAAGAACTTTCTCAGAATTGCCCCTATTAACCTAAAAGATTCAAGGAACAGCATTACAGTTCTGCCTCAGCCATTGGAGAACATAAGCGTCTGAATATTTTTCCTTCTTAAAACTAAGCTTGATAACAATTTAATCATGTTAAAACTTACACTAACACTAACTGCCTCATTAGCCAAGTGGTCCCGAGCGCGACTGCTATGCTAGAGGTCCTGGGTTCGATTCCCAGGTCGAGCAAAGTGTTATTGGGATTTTCTATGAAATTCCCAGTAGCAGTAGTTAATGGCAATAGGCTCGCCCCCTATTACATGGGACCTAAACATACCGGCGAACTGTGGGTATACATTAGGACTCCTCTGCCTAACCCTTCGGGGAATACAGGCGTGATGGTATGTTATGTCAAACTTACACTATATTTATTTTATCGTCTATCTACAACTATACTAATATTATACAGAGGAAAGATTTTATTGTTTGCTTGTATTGAATAGGCTCTGAAACTACTGGACCAATTTGAAAAATTCTTTAACAGCGGACATTATCCCAGATGAACATAGGCTACTTTTTACCGCGGGAAAATGCTTCATTCCTACGGGAAAATGGGCGAAGCCAAGCCGGGCAGCTAGTTTACTATATAATCATATTCTCTTTGGTTCATTGGATAATTAACCGAATATTATTTTTACGTGGGAGAGCCATGCTTCGGCACGAATGGGCCGGCTCGACCGGAGTGATACCGCGGTCTCACAGAAAACCGGCGCGAAGCAACGCTTGCGTTTTGTTTCGCCGAGTGAGTGAGGTTACCGGAGGCCCAAACCCTTTTAAAAGGCAGGCAACGCACTTGTGACGCCTCTGGTGTAGCGGGTGTCCATGGGCGGCGGTTATCGCTTACCATCAGGTGATCCGTCTGCTCGTTTGCTCCCCTATCCCATACAAAAAAAAACTTCAACAAAGTAGCGACTTTAGCACGCTGCATACTGCGCCATCAAGTTTTACTTGTCACTTAATAAAGATCCACATTCGATTTTACTACCTTAGACGTGTTTAAGATAGCGGTGAAGATGTAGCCTTTGTGCAGTCAGGTTTAGATACAAGGTGTTCATTTTAAGTTTCATAGCTAGCTAGCTGTCAAAACTTCTTATTGAACTTAGAGCCATAAGTGTTTAAATTATATTTTTTAAAAGAAGAAGATTCTCCTTTGACATTTTTTGTCTATGTTACATAGACAAACACTTATGTTTTTTTTTAGTTATATTTTTATGTTACTTCAATCGAATTTAAATGTTTTTCTCTGATATACTTCCGTGATATTTTTTTGTTTATTTGTCTATGTTATATAAGAAACTAATGGTAAATTATATAAATGCTCTAGAGGAATGGCATTGTGGTTTTTAAGCTATTGTACATTTATATTAGTCAATGAGAATTTTATTACATTTATCATATAGTACTGCTCTTTTTTACCATTCTTCTTTAATTTTAAGAGCTCAGCTCTTGTCGGTGGAGCAAACGCCAGTGTTCTCATCTTCTGTTTTCTGTTTTACTTCTTGATTTTTTATCATAGAACCCATTAAAAAGAATTTTTTGATACTGTTTAAAAAGTTCAAAGATTATAATGATCTCCGAATCGAATTGCTGTCAAACGTTATCACGTATAGATGCCAAAGGATTTACGGCTAGAACAAAATATTTCGCAGATATGTCCGATTTTATCACGTCACCAACACGTGTCCGAGTCATAAGCCTCCCGAAGTAGCGCAGTGCCGAAGCCTATAAGTCCGGACGGTCAACGTCCGCACTATTTATTGTTACTCTCTAATAGTTTATTGCAGAACGCCTTTTATCGTGATATATCGCTTACTTTACTAGTTTCGAGACGAAAGTTATAGTGCGTGGCTTGAGTGATCTTTGTAAGGTCATCTGGCTTTCGGCTTAATTCGAATCTTTTTTTTTTTGCAGAAAATACAGCCAAAGAATAGAGTATGTACAAATACTTAACGAACTTTTTAGGTGTACAACATAATCCATCACTCCTGTATTCCCCGAAGGGTTAGGCAGAGGCGTACATTAGTACGCCTCTAATGTACACCCACAGTTCGCCGGTATGTTTAGGTCCCATATAATAAGGGGCGAGCCTATTGCCATTAACCGGGCACAAATTCCTAACTCCGAGCTGCTACTGGGAATGTCATAGAAAAACCCAATAACACTTTACTTGACCTGGGAATCGAACCCAGGACCACTAGCGTAGGTGTACAAGTCAGTACAAAATAAGTACTAAGTCGGTGTGATCGAGCATTTTGAGGCTTGTCTTTTAGAATCTTTAGTCATACAACAACCTTTATAATGGGACTATCTAAGAAGAATCTATACATTATATCAGATAAAAAAAACCTTAATATGTACCTTACCCATTATTACCCAACTTAAATAAAGGATGTCAATTTTATCATGTGTGTTTTTTTCGATTTCGATCTTCGCCAATCGTAAACCGTTTTCGCTTCTTCTGATAGATTATGCGAAATCAAATTGAATGGAAATGGCTCCATATAAATTTGGTTGGTGCCTACACATGAATTTGGGGGGGAGGGGGTAATCACTTACAATATGATTCGCGGACACATGGTCATGTATAATGGACCTTAAATTTCCAGTATAAGTTGACCTCGCATTGTAGAAGTTTTTTGTACTATTACAGGTTACCTTATACTGGAAAATATAGCACATTATTGGCATTATCAATTCGCGAATCATTAATATCGGTTTAGTTTCCTTAAAAAGTTAATTATTTTACGAGTATACTTTGATTCCCGAGGCTAACTCGGACATCGCTTTAGGGAGGTAATCCTTAAACTACGTGGTACGCTTCTATATAAATGGTAGAGCCAGATCAGAGATCCAATTGCAGTTGAAAGGAAGGAAGCTCTAAATTCATCTTGCAATAAGAAACTAGAACTTACGAATGCTCTTTACAAGAGGCTGTCTTTTTAACAACGGCTTTGACTTGCCAATTCTTAATCGACTTCTAAACTAAAGAGGAGTTTTTCAGTTTGTTTGTATATTATATCACTACATAGTATATAACAAAGTCACTTTCCGCTGCCTGTCAGGCCCTATGTACTAGTATGTCCCTATGTATGCTTAGATCTTTAAAACTATGCAACGGATTTTGATGTAGTTTTTTATTAAAAACTAGCTTCTGCCCGCGGCTTTGCCCCCGTGGAATGCGGTCTGTCATCACATCCCACGGGAACGGGATAAAAAGTATCCTATATCCGTCTCCTGGTTCTAAGCTACCTCTCCACCAATTTTCAGCCAAATCGGTTCGGCCGTTCTTGAGTTATAAATGGAGTAACTAACACGACTTTCTTTTATATATATAGATAGATAGATAGAGTGATTCAAGAGGAAGGTTTTAAGGTATTTAACATAACCCTGCGACACGCTGGGTGAAACCGCGGGCGGGATTCTAGTTTTTTTATAAATAGCCACTGATTACTTTTGAGAGAATCGATTTTCATCGTTCAAAACTTATTCTTTATAATGTGAATAGCTATGTAAGTAAATATTTAAGTGTTCGTTTGTTCAAAATGAATGAATTTAACCGTTTGCTTTGAAATTTTTACCCACGAGGGAACAGGAAAGGTTTTGGGTCAGAGGCTATTATTATGATAGTAGTAGTGTGCTAACGAATGTTGCCATTTGTCTCCAAAATGGCTAGACCGATTGAGATACAGTTTGTTACTGATGATCTTAAGTTTTATAATGTTAAAACTTCAGGGGCGCTTCAATAAACGTTATTTGATTTGACTAAACGTGCTTTTTTTTCTTAAAAATTGAAATATTGTTGATATAACGATGTATACAATTATGGGTGTTATATAAATACATTCTAAGTCTCAGTATCGCTTAGTTTTAAATAAAATGAAAACAGTGTCACATTGGAACCGTTTGTTCAAACTAAGACTATATCCCTTTGTAGCCTCAAAGATAGTCCAATTACGCATTCACACAAAAAAGGTCAGAAATTCACAAAAGGATCTTATCTAAGTAACGTTCGGGAGCTCAAAAGGAACGACGCATTTTAAATCTATTGCTAAAAATTATACATGGAATTATTCATTTAAAAAGGCCGGACGAATGAAATGCCCGAATTTTTTTCTCTCCCCAAGGGAATCGCTTTTCATCTTTCCTTCTTATCTTTTAAATAATTAAAATTTGAGCGGCCTTCTTTGCGTATTGGTGCTATGACCTCAATCACTAATGTTTTTATATGCTTTAATGAGTGAATTAGTATTTCTTTATAAATAGAGTGCCGCCTCCTCAAAGGTTATTGAAAAATTTGTCACAAATACATGTTTACAAACTCATTTGTACAAATATTTTTTTGAAAATGTTTGTCTAAAAAGCACGTTAAATCAAATACAAAATACAGACATATTTTATACGTCTTTGTCCAACGAACAATTTGAAATTCAGATCGGAATTCTGCGTATACCATCCTTCAATATAAATATTACAAATATTGATGATTCTAAGAAGACACCAAATGTATAAATAATATTATAGGAAAAATATTAATGTGCTCTTTGAATAATGTAGAGATTTCATCATTGACCACTGTTGGGCACGGGTCTGCTTTCATAGTAAATGCTATAATCCTGGGTTGGTGGACTTCGCTCATCGTCGAGAAAATCTCTCAGCCAAGCAAGTTTCTTTGCGATGTTTTCCTTCATCGAGCGATATATGCATATTATTATTAATACGCATATGGTTGCGAAAAGTCAGAGGTGCCTTGGATTCGAAGTCGAGAACTTCGACTTGGCAGTCCAATGGTCATATCACTAGGCTATCACTGTTTTTTTTTCATTCCTATATGGATTTATTGCAACTCTCAATATTAACTGCCTCATTAGTCTATTGGTTCTAAGCGCGGCTGCTATGCTTGAAGTTCTAGGTTCAAATCCTAGTTCTAGCAAAGTATTATTATTATTTTTTCTATGAAATTGTCAGCAGCTCCTTGGCTGGACTTACGCCCCCGGTTCATGGCAAATGGCTCGGTCCTTATTACATGGGACTGTGGGTGTTCGTTAGTACACCTCTGCCTAACCCTTCGAGGAGTACAGGCGTGATTGTATGTTATGTTTTTTTACAATTGAAGTCAGACACGAATACTATTCGCTAATTTTCATCAGCTTGTGCGGCCATTTAAAAGCGACCGTGCTGCGGTGACATAAAATATTAAAGCTTTGTTAGTAGCCAACATGAAATTAGCTAGATTGTCCAATGCGCAACGAGGAAATTATTTTGCGTGTCAAATGAAAACCAAACAAGGTAATGTTAATTTAGATTGCCTCATTAGCGAAGTGGTTCTGAGCACGACTGTTACGCTAGAGGTCCTGGGTTCGATTCCTAGGTCGAGCAGTGTTATTGAGTTTTTATATGAAATTCCCAGTAGCAGCTCGGAGTTAGGAATTTGTGTCCAGTTAATGGCAATAGACTCGCCCCGTATTACATCGGACCTAAACATACCGGCGAACTGTGGGTGTACCTTAGTAGGTACTCCTCTGCCTAACCCTTCGGGGGATACACGCGTGATGGTATGTTATGTTATGTAGTTCCATTGATGTTTCTGTTTGATAATGCGAAAACATTTTGTTTTGTAATGCAGCAATGAATAAAAGGTCAGTAAAAAGTCAGCTGATAAATAATGTAGTCCAATTTATAGTCACAGCTATGCTATAAACTACCATCATGACTGTATTGGTGTACCTACTAACAAACACCAAAAGTTTGCTGTGTCTTCATGTAATACGGAGTATTATTTCTTTTAGCCTGACGTCAGTCCAAACTCCGATCTGCTACTGAGAATTTTATACAAAAACCCAATAATATTGCTAACAGATATTTATGTTATCATCTTTATCATCAACATTATCATGTATCATGTCTCAACTCGGGCCTCCAATCATGTGACAAGTCTCACAAGTCATGTAAATCAGCAGTGCAGAAAGTGAATTGTAAAATAATATATTAATATTTGTAATCAACAGTTTATTTCACATTCCACATAAAATATATTAGTCTTAATAGCACAACGTTTTCTTGCACACTTCTTAGATAATTCAAGCGAATGTACAATTCAACGGTTGGAGAGCGAATGCCGATTGCTCAAATGCTAACCTTGTTATTCAATAACTCTGACATTAGTCTACCTACCGTCACTTTTTTATGATTTATAAAAATAACAATATGGCTTCGGCCGGTAAAGTCAATATAACAACTATTCTATTTAATCGGTTGTTAATTATAATTATTATTAATAGCTACTGTTTTCTAATATTAAAGAATGTTATTACAATTGGAATAATAGTTCATACTGAATAGAATTAGTATTAAATTATACATATTATATTGCTTTGATGCGGACATGAATGGGCGTAAGACTTATTCACGCCAGCTAAGCTGTTTAGATATAGTTAGAGCTTCGCCTAACATAACCTAACAATTGAGTTTGGCATAATACAATACCTAACAAGGTCGAAATTTACAAGAGATTTTAAATTAAAGGAAGCGTAATTACAAACTATGTATATTAAAACTCAAAGTCAGCCGACACCAATAAATTTTATAAAGTAAAACAAAAACAAGACAGTGTAGGTATTCGTGCTCAACGATAGTTCGGAACTACGCGACGGCGAATGACAAAAGCAGCTACTTACAAAGAAGTGCTTTCGCGAAATCTTACAAAGTTATGTGATGAGCCTCCCCCATCCCCCACTTCGCGGGTGCTTCAAACACGACCCGTTTTTTCACAGCTCGTTTGAACCGTGTGATGTTTTTCGAATAAGTTTCGTTTGAGTGGAATAGTTTTTGTGACAAACAGAATAATTGGACTTGGTAAAATTTGTTGAAATAGTAAAGATAATGATAATTGTTTGTGTATACGTTTCTGAATTCGACAAAAAAGTGGTATTTTGCTATTTTCCAATTTTTACTTTTTCTCTACGTGAGAACTTTCCTTATCATCATTATCATAATCATCAGCCTATAACAGTCCACTGCTGGACGTAGGCCTCCACCAATGTGCACCATTTCACCCTGTCCTCGGCTTGTCGCATCCAGCTACTGCTACTTTCCTTATGCCTTAACGAAAATATGAAAACATAGATTAGCTGAACTGATCCAGCCGTTCTCGAGTTTTGCGCTTAGCAACACATGTGCAGATGCATTTTTATTTATTTAAATAAATTATTATACATGTTATTAATTCTACAATACTCCGATTTAATATTTAAGCCGATATTAGATACTACAATATTCATGAAGTACAAACGAACTCTTCTAACTTAATAGTAATCATTATTTCCACCCAAAACAATCTAAGCATAAATCACAAAGAACACTTCAGTGAATACAAGTGATTAAATATTCCGATACAACTACCCACCCTCTTTCCCAACCCTTATGATATTTAAGCCTCACAGTGCACAAAGCAAATTAAAACCTGTTACATTATTCATAGGATTCATTTCCCAATATCAACTGAGTTTGCAATATCAGGTACCTGGGAATGTTCGTGTGTATAGATAATGGAATGCATCGGTACATACCCACAATGGATTAGCTTCAAATAATATCTCATTTTCTAATGGAATACATTATTTGATATCAGTTCCTAACAGCACTGTTAATATGAAAATTAATTACGGTGCATTGGCATAGTAGGCTTTAGCTGTCAATTTCAGTGATAGTGAAATGAATTTTGTATTTAGATTCTATTTAAAATTAGTCTGGTATTTATCATATTAAAAGAAATCTTCAATTACTTGAAATAAAATAATAATAAAATTGTTTTTAAGAATAAAAGTCTCGTAAAACACATTAAATACATTGTGATAAATTTAAGAGAGAAGGATTTAGATTAAGACATAAAGATACAGCTGAAACAAATGTACATGCTAATGTAAAGGCAATAGTTGAATTAGTAGTCAACACGTTTGGCGTAGCGGCTGATCGATCAGCTGCTACACCACGTATTGTAAGTTCGATCCTCACACGGAGCAAATATTTGTAGGATCTACACATAGTTGTTCCGGGTCTGAGCGTTAGTGTATGTGAGAATTTGTGTTTAGCACCCACGATATAGGAGAAAATCCCAATAATATAATCCTAACGCTTTTTAAATAATACTAAAGCTATACTTTATATTTGTGGAAATATACTAAAGATACTTTTTGGAAATCATTAACACAATTTATGAAAATGTAGAATTAATCAGTAAAGCAGTTCTAACTTATAAAGCTACTGAACCTAATATATTATATTATATTCCAACTTCAAAAAATACCGATACACTAACTACTGGTCGGAGTTTTTAGGCGGGAAAATGAAAAGTGCACATTGTCGATTTTATATTATTTTTCAAAACTTGAATTTCTCCAAGTTTAATGTGTAATTATGGTGGATAATTAACCATTAAGTGTTCGTGAACGTGTGAGGGTGTAGGCAAATGATATAAAATTGAAAATCGTGACTTTTTGGGTTCACACCTAAACTCCATCGAAGCCTCAATAAAGTTTCTACCGTTTTATTGGGGCAACTGAACATTATACTTGACACTGGCGAACACAAAAAGTGTGGTGCCATAATACAATCCCATGATGGGAAATAATTATTACCTACTTGAATAATCTAATACTTGACACTGGCAAATACACAAAAAGTGTGACGCCATAATTTAAAAAAAAAAACTACTGGTCGCTTAGTTGTGCACAAAATAAAGTACCAAGATCGTAAAGATAAGTTCCTTCTTATCCATCGAAAAGTTTATTACTACCGTCATCCCATATTTTATGTGCTGCCATCTAACCTCCAATTTTCGAACATCTCGTTGCGTCATAGAGAATTTTGCAAAGTTTTCTTTGTAGAAGGATTATGGAAGGATATTAATCCGACCAAGTTTGGGGATAAGCTGATCGTGAGATGCAGCGGCGGTGGCTTCAACATTTTGCTCTCGTAATACTTTTTCGTGATATACCTAGTTAGGGAAACTTGGCTTTAGAAAAGAGGCTTTTAATATAACTAGTGGTCGCTTGGTGCTCGAAATTCGACCATAATATACCTACTCCATACTTTCAACCTTCATACGTTAACCATAAACAAAAGGTGTGTGTGTAGTGAGTCAAACGCATGGTAGTGTGTGTCATGTTCTTTTTATTAATTTAGGTATGTTTTTTTAGCATTCTGCACTTCTCCTCCATATAAACTTTCAGTATGTATCTACACTGCGCGCAAAAAGGGGTACAAATTTGTCTCTCGTATCTATACTAATATATAAAGCTGAAGAGTTTGTTTGTTTGTTTGTTTGTTTGCTTGAACGCGATAATCTCAGAAACTATTGGTCCGATTAGAAAAAATCTTTCGGTGTTAGATAGTCCATTTATTGAGGAAGGCTATAGGCTATCATCCCGCTAAGACTAAGTAACTATTCCACGCGGACGAAGTCGCGGGCGGAAGCTAGTTAATATTATAATTATGACCCTATTCATTATAAACAATACTAGACCAGACTCAGAGATCCCAAATTTAAGGGAGATCTGGTTTACGAGCCAATTTCAAAAGGAGCTGTACAAATAAAATTGACTCTTGGGTCCACACAACATAATGTTGGTATTTACAAGTATGAGTGTTCGTTTATATAAAGCATGAACTGTGCTTGTAAGAGAGAGGTGCCGCTATGTAGTTTTAATAGCGCTATCTCTCTCTCCCGACCTAAAAAAGAATAACGCTGGGCTGTGTAATATATAGCAAGAATATATTTCCTGTTATAAGGCAGTAGAGCGTTTTGTTGTATCGCTTCACTAAGCTTCGGACTGATTTATGGTGGGGCATGGCCGAAAATAGCTATAAGTGTATACGCATATTAACAGGGATTTCTATTTTTCTTTTTTTTTGAGATTTATTTTTAATTAATCATATTACTCTTTTTTTGAACTGAAAAATTTGTAAGTCTCATATTTAAATCCAAGGCTCGCACATCTGAATTTTCATAGCCATTGTGCGTATTATTCATTGAGTATCAGTCACTTAAACAGTGAAGGAAAATCGTGGGAAAGCCATGTCTGAGAGATTTTATCAATGTATAGGGTCTACCAAATCGCACTAGGCCAGCGTGGCGAGACTATAGCCGAACCCTTCTCATTCTGAGAGGAGACTCGTGACTTACAATGGGACTATAAACGTGAATTGATATTGATGATGATGATCCTTTACTATAGGAACATGATAAAAAGTCAAAAGTCAAAATGTTTTATTTCAATTACACCATAAAAATAGCTACTTTTGAAAAGTCTAAACTAGTTGCACGGTTCCAAAAAGTGGGTCTTGTGGATAAGAGTAACTCCGTAGACATTCTTTTAAAAAAAATCTCAATTACAATATTAAGCTTAACAACTTTGTTTGAAATAGTTGCTGAGAATTATGCAGTTTGATGTGTAAGATTTTTCATTACTTATATATAAAAAGAGATTGCTATAGCAAGTAGGGGCTGAACAGCCCCGACAGACAGCACCCGTTTACGAGCATGACGTGTGTATCAGCGTGGTTATTTAATAGGATTTTGTAATATATTTTGTTGAGAAATGTGGAGAATAATCTTCAATTTCGATCATTTTTATTCTCTAAAGGAGATCCATTCAAATTCATCAATTAGTTTATTAATAAATTAACCCGTATTGGTCCAATTTGTGTGCTGTGTCAGCTAGTCAGCAGGGTACTGAATTCTGACAATTACGCGAATAGTAGATATTGAAATAAAATTACCTACTCTTAAGAGTACGGTGGACTGAATTTCCAATACAAACGTTAAGACAAAATAAGTCGTAATTTTATAAAGTGTGTTATTATTAGGATCTAGGTTCCAGCTCTACAATTTCGTGCAAAAAACTTCACTGGAAATAAATGTAAGCGAATGTCCAATCGTTTATATCCAGTGAAGTAGTAGTAGACGAAATGGTACGGTCGGAACCTAGATTAACGGTATCTCGATCCTAATAATCACACAATTGGATAAAATAATGTTTAGATAATGATTTATTATGTTTTTGTGGGCAGTTCAAGGATCTTATTTATTTATCCTTATATACACAACAGTAGCTTATAAGGCGGTCTTTGTACCATCTAAAATAAATATTATGCTTTTAGTGGTTTTCAAACTCAATACTGTTGCAACGAAACCAAAAAAAAAACAACTCAATTATACTCAGAAATCCGGTTTAATTCCACGATCTTATAAGAAAGTGTGAGAAACCGAACATTGTACCACAAGCTTTCGTATAGCAAAAATTTTAATGAAAATGTTTTCAATTGTTGTTTTCAAAATCATGAACAAAAACTGCACTCTATCAAAGGTTCTTTTTTCAAAAGGCCATTTCAGACATTGGCGTAGATTAATTACTCATATAAGAACGAGAAAGAAGATATTAGTTTGCCATTTACCAAACATAAAGCTGCTACTGACGATAGAAAAATCCAATGACACTGCTCCAGCTGAGAATCGAAACCAAAATCTATTATTCAACAGTCACGCTTACTATCACTACACTAAAGTAATAACGGTAGTGTCAGCGCCATCTATCCCCAAATTGATTGGTAAAATAGGAACTAATAACATAACTGGATAACTGCCTCATTAGCCAAGTGGTCCTGAGCGCGACTGCTACGCTAGAGGTCCTGGGTTCGATTCCCAGGTCGAGCAAAGTGTTATTGGGTTTTTCTATGAAATTCCCAGTAGCAGCTCGGAGTTAGGAATTTGTGCCCGGTTAATGGCAATAGGCTCGCCCCCTATTACATGGGACCTAAACATACCGGCGAACTGTGTACATTAGTATGCCTCTGCCTAACCCTTCCGGGAATACAGGCGTGATGGTATGTTAAATAGGAACTATTTACAGGAAATAATTATCATCATTTAGCATGTATTACAAATCAGGTGCTAAATTACATTTGTCCCCAAGGCGTCTCTTTAGCAGAGTATATTCCCAAAGCGATAGTTGGCAGTCAAATATCCTGCCACATATTAACGATAATGATGCCTAATAACGTTACAATACAATATACGGTAGCACTGGATATGCCCGATACATCCAATGTGGTGAATTATACTAACATTTAGCAATTTTGCACTGTTAATTATTTGGTATTAAATTACCGTAATTGCCATGCAAATTTCGACGGCAACACCCAAGTTATTGAGTTCGAAATTGAGTTCAGAGTAGGAGTTACATAACAATAACAGGTTTACTGCACTTTGTTTTAGTATAATTTGTTGAACGGCGCTTTTATTGTGTTCTCTGATAATATAGTAGGTGTTTGTTAATTATTCACGAGTTATTTGCGTTTGCAAAAAAATATAATAATTAAAGAAAATTATCTCCTTCTTCTCTACTATTTATAAAAATGTATAAAAGCTGTGTCTGTACATTGAAGATATTTAAAAAATAAACTAGGTGTCGTATATAAACGTCTACGAACACAAAAATGTTTTTTAAAATTCTTGTCGTTTGCCTTGTGTGTTACGGGTTGGCGCAAAAACTACTGAATAGATTTTAATTTTGTTATCACTGTTAGAAAGTATGTGCTCTAACTTAAGAACTGGTGAACTTCTTATCTCAATTTAACGGATCCTGAGGTACAGCTAGACTTTTCTGATGTATACAGACCCATAAAAAGAAGAGATAATATTTTTTACCTAATACAGCTCACTCTCAATATCACTCCTAATATAGCTTCATGTGAGTGAAGCCGCGCGCAAAAGCTAGGTTATTATATACTTATACTTAACATTAAAAAACTCTTCGCTCAAGGTAGATTTGTTACTATTAATTTCATTAGTACGCAGGTGTACAGCGTTGCTATCCTCCTAATGTAAAATCCCTCAGTCGCCCTTAACGACACTCATGGGGACTAATGGAGAGGTCTTTTGTAGGCCTTAGGTATTACCCTTTAATAGTTATGGGCTCCTGGTAAATTTTACGGATATAATTTAACGTTGTACAAATGACTCTAGAGAATTTAAAGTAATTTTCTAAGTATTATTAAGTAGGTACCTTCTTCCAGGAATTAAGTGGTATTCTCTTTCAATTTTAGCTTTTGCAAATATGACTGCTAAGGTTCGATTCTGAGGATGAGCAAAGTGTTTTTGAGATTTTCCATCTGAAAAATCTCGGAGTTTTCATTTTTCCCGGTTAAAGTACACAGGCTCGCCGCTCCTATTAAATAGGATATATAACATAGGGGCAAAAAAGTGGTGTCGGCGCAGATCTAAGTTGTTTTTAGCGTGAAAAAGTCAATGTTGTAAATCCTATTCAGTGCTACAAGAAAATTAAATAATAAATTAAATCGAATTTTAGTTTTAAACAAACAAATACCATTACTCAAAGATTATAAACCCATTAAACTACAACAGACCTTTTAGTAATTCCCTAGAATAATTGGATTTTGTATTACAATCATGATGAACGCGCGACCCACGGATGTAGTTAGTTGGGGACAAAAATGGTAAGTACAATATATTAGTTTTATGTGTTTCGTTCCCCGACGGGTCGTATTTACGCGGTATCGGGGAAAATGGGCCTCAATGAGATTGCGTCCACTGCTTTCAACCGATACAGGATTATTTATTGCCATTTTATGTGTGCGAGTATGATATTTTCATTTTAGTGTGATGTCTATATTTTGCAATTGTTGTGATTCTGCGTCTTCTGAAACTTGGTGAAATGGAGATTCCCAATTCAGTAGAAAACTTAAACATTGTTAATGTATTATGGCATGTGATGTTTAACATATTCATATAATTTATTTGCATTCCACTATGTAATTCTTTTTTAATGTTACACATATGCTTAAAAACTAGAAACAATCTTGGACCCTGTAGGGCACAGTAAATTATATTTAATAATATTTTAGTTATTAAGTATAAGTAGTAGGCATATTATATACTAACTTCTGCCCGCGGCTTCGCCCCCGTGAGTTTGGCCTGTCACTCGAAATTTTTTTAATAATCATTATGCAATTCCGTGGTAGATGCGTCTAGTGTATCTAACCAGAAGAAATACAAAATACCTCAAAAAGGTTAGGTTGAGATAGATCTGCTACTGTACAATTGTACACCAAAATGTATCTACCACTGTAGAGTGGCACATACACAGTATTTAATAGGAGGGCGAGCCTACTGACGTTAACGGGCCACTCATCCAAATATGCTGCTACCGAAAATTTGTTAAAAACCTAAACCAATCTCAGGACCACACGCTGATAAACCACTTGGAAAAAACCCCCAAAATATAATATTTGTAAGTTCATGAAAATTATTGGACGTGTAGGTATAATGAATTCACCTTCCAACGTGGCAACCAACGCCATCTAGCGGGACTACTGCGAAACACACTTCTTAACCTTTTAATGAATCTCACCGCTATAGCTGTCAACATCTAAGTAAAATAAAGCCGTCCGAAATGAAAAGACGTTTCACACAACCTGAGCGATATTTCCTTATACATACTTTGCTGTGCTGGGAAAATTTTCAATTTTCACAAACAATGTAACCACGATTTCTGTGTATACAATTTTGTGTTATGACGTCACACAAGCGATATGGCGTCAAGGCGACATGTTTCGTTGTTATTTCAAATAAATACTTTTACGAATGAGTGTATTGCCTTTGTTGATACAGTTTGGAGATTTTATTTGACACGTGAATTTGTTGAATGTGATATTTATTGGCAAATGTTTATGAGATGTCTAAGAGATTTTGAAATATATATTGTCATATTATAATATTGTAATTATTGGTATGTTTTAATTGGGGGCGAACGTATTGACCGGGTACAAATCCGAGCTGCTACTAAAATTTTATAGAAAACCCAATATCACTTTTATAGGAGTACTAGCCTATGCCCGCGGCTTCGCGCACTTGAAGCTCAAAAACCAACAGTGATGATCTCTTCTTTGTATGGGTCAAGCTGTATCTAAGGTTTCGTTTAATTATTTGAAATAAGAAGTATACCAGTTTTTAATTTTGAGCACATACTTTCTAACAGTGATAACAAAATTAAAATCTATTTAGTAGTTTTTGCGCCAACCCGTAACAAACAGACAAACAGACAAGAAAATTAAAATTTCAGATTTTTGGGTCGGAGACGTCTAAATACCCTGACCCACTTGTTTTTTTTTAATATCTTCAATGTACCCAGTACATACCCAGCTTTTTTACAATTTTATAATAGTAGAGATATGTGGGGTAACCTTGAAAGTTAGACTCTATGTCTACCCTACTCTATCTTAAACAGTTTGCTTTGTGGTGTGAAAGAAGATGTAGTAATAAAGATTGAGAAAGATATGTTTAGGTGGTTTGGGCATGTAGAGAGGATGGGTGAACGGAGATTGACGAAAGGAGTATAAATGGCAAGTACGGATGGAAGAGTTGGAAGGGGCCGACCTCGACAAACGTACCACAACCAAATTGCGGCCATTCTCAAAAAAGGCCAGGAAAATCATGCATGAGGAAGTTAATGAACGTAGATGTTGTGCCCGGATCGTAGCAAATGGAAACCTATAGTCTCTGCCTACCCAATGGGAGACAGGTGAGAAAATATTTATATGTATGTAATAACACTTTACTTAACCTAAGAATCCAGGACCTCTAGCGAACCAGTCGCTAAGGACCACTAGACTTATTATATAAAGCTGAAGAGTTTGTTTGTTTGTTTGCTTGAACGCGCTAATCTCAGGAACTACTGGTCCGATTTGAAAAATTCTTTCAGTGTTAGATAGCCCATTTATTGAGGAAGGCTATAGGCTATATATCATCACGCTACGCGGACGAAGTCGCGGGCAGAAGCTAGTTAATTAAAAAATGTTTTCACATGAAAATTTAAAACAGCATAATAAATAAACTGCCTATGTATTTTCTATTCCGTTTTGCCTCCTTAAACCTTCATAATTATTAACTTACAACATTGATTAACTTTATCTTTCATATTAAATTTCCAATATCGCTAATGAAATTCTGATAATTAAAATCAAAGCCTTATAACAAACAAGTCAAAGTTAATTCAACTAAGAAATTCTGAACTCCGGTAAGCCTTTACACCACATAATACATTTGTTAGATATATTATTATTATAAGCTAGAACTCCACACACATAATACGTGTAAATGGAAATATATAACTTTATATATTTCCATTTACACGTATTATTGTGCTTAAAACTGCCTCATTAGCCAAGTGGTCCTGAGCGCGACTGCTACGCTAGAGGTCCTGGGTTCGATTCCCAGATCGAGCAGTGTTATTGGGTTTTTCTATGAAATTTCCAGTAGCAGCTCCGAGTTAGGAATTTGTGCCCGGTTAATGGCAATAGGCTCGCCCCCTATTACATGGGACCTAAACATACCGGCGAACTGTGGGTGTACATTAGTACGCCTCTGCCTAAACCTTCGGGGAATACAGGCGTGATGGTATGTTATGTTATAACTTTATATTATAACTTTTGTTGCAACCAAAACCGTTCGAAGTGCTTCGTCATTAATTTGCGGTGCTTAGGAGACAAATTTGGTAATAGAAAAAGTTTAAACGATGAACATAACCGTTTGGAAGTGTCATATAACATTTTTTTTAAATCAAAAACAGGTTTATGATTTTAAGAAGGTAGTAATTAGCTTCTCCTCTCTTATAAGTAAAACAAAGTCGTGTTAGTAACACCATTTTTAAATTAAGTACGGTTGGACTTTTTGATCTTTGATAAGTACCTGCTCCAAATAAAAAAATACGAAATACGAATGAGACTGCGGCAATAGCTAGTATATATATTATACATTGCTATCAATACAAGTAAATAAATTAATATGTTTAATTAAAAATAATAATAAGTGAATGTTTGTAATGTCAAAATAACAGAATTTTACTATATTCATATAAATTCGTTTATACCGGCTAATCTCCGGGTCGACAGGACCAATTTTGACAGAACTTTCACTGAGAGATAGGTATTGTTATAAAGAGTTACTTAAGTTACATTTATAGTAAGTAAATCCTTTTACAATGCGAGTGAAACTACAAATTACAGTAAATAAAGAAAATATATATAATGTAAGAATATAATATACGTCACTAGAATATTGTATAATATATTAATAAGATAATAACATCCAAACCAAAAAAAAAGCAACATTACACGAGAGACCGTAATTATAAAATAATATTCTCGCAATTTTTTAATATCACAGGATGACCAAAAATTAATAAGGGAGTCCTCAGGGAAAATTTTAATAGAAAAGTTGAGGAAAAAATCATAGCCAATGTTTCTCTGAAGGTATATCTTTATTGCAATGTGAAAATATCTCCATTTGCATTAAAAATAAAGACTAGAGTTATTAGTATGAAATTGTATGTTCTTATTGTTTAAAAAAATATCTTAGTAGAGTTTTAGTTCACCTTAATATAATTATATTCTATAGCTTCTGCCCGCAACTTCGTTCGCGTAGCATGATGACATATAGCCTATAACCTTCCTCAATAAATAGGCTATCTAACATTGAAATATTTTTTTAAATCGGACCAGTAGTTCCTGAGATTAGCGCGTTCAAGCAAACAAACAAACTCTTCAGCTTTATATATTAGTATAGATAGATAATTTCAGTAACGGTCTCATTGTTGCTTGTAAGCGTGACTAGAGATCACTAGAGATCCTAGGTTTGATTCCCAGATCGATCGATCGATCGATCGAGACCAGTAGCAACAACTTCGAGTTTGGAATTTTTGCGTGCGCCCTCTGTTACATGGGACCTAAACATATCGATTAATGTAGGTATAGATTAGTCTATAAGTATACCTCTGCCTAACCCTTTAGGGAATACAGGCGTGATAATAAATTCGTTTAATACAATGTAAACATTGAACTTACATTTAAAAGCACAAGAAAAATCCCAGAACAGATAATCCTCCACACTTAAATCTAGAGTTTCATGGAATGAACTAATAACGTGTCTACTGCTAAGTACAAGCACAGAAAAATTTCTCAACGTAGCGTTGGAGAAATTCCCTAGGAATAGGTGAACGAGGAATTCCGAGGAAGGCATGTTACCCATTAACGCTAACTGCAACAGAACTGCCCAGTTTAGGGAGTTACTTAATTTCGTGTAAACTCTGAGGTGTTGCTTGAGAATTGGAGATTCGTAAATTGTTTGCGTACAGCCTGCAGGATCGTGAGGATTGATGGACAGTTTATGGATTCATTTGGTGAGAATACTTGATTAAAACTCATGATAAATAATAATAATTATTAGACTTGTTTTCTTAATCTATAGCTGAAATTATGAAACATATTTTTCTGATAAATGATGATTGAATAATCTTTTTAAGACACTTTTGCTAGTTAATGCAAAAAAAATTAAGCGGCGGTAGCCTAATGGCTAAGGCGTCGGACTTGTGAACATGTGGTTGCCGGTTCGAAACCCACGCATTGCACTACCGACTTGAACCCACTCGTAACACAAGCATTTAGCTTAGCACGAGGGGTTAACAAGAATACTAGTAATGTGCCACCCACATTGCTAGTAAGCGTTTAAAAAAAATGTTTTACATTTTTTTTACTTAGATGGCGCCGATTTCCAACTCAGAGAATCATGGTCTCTTTTAAAACCATTTAAACCATTTATTTTGCCACACATAACAACAGAAGATTAAATACAGACAAAATGTAACTTTATAGTAATAGGTATGTGCAGCCAGGAAAACAGCTCAGTATTTGCTGTGCGGAAGGCACAGCACTGATTTTCAGCTGGTCCCTGCCACAGTAACAACAATATATATTTTATATAAGTATAATATATATTTTATATAAACATAAGTAAAATAGTATTTTTTTTTATCGTTTATCCATTAGTTTCCCTTATAAATATGCACATATAAGTCCCTTTCGCCATTTGATTATCCCATTAAGTAGGTACACAAGTAACATAACATATAGGTACATTTTTAATTACAGCCTTGAGACGTAAACTTGCATTAAACTCTACATTTCTAAATGTTTCCCTGGTGTGTATTACATCAAAAACTCAGACTTACGTAATCACTGAACTTCAGACTGTCTTAAGGGGAAACCGAAGCACCTTTGGATAAAATCCAAAATAATTTAAGCAAAACCATTATTCTATTTGATATTTAAAATAATAAAAACAGACTTTATCGACAATTTTAATTAGATTGATTATTATTATCATCACATCAGATCGCCAATCGGTTATATTATATTGTACTCTATTATTGTATTTTCTCTGTAAGTGATTTATTTATAAGTCTTTTGAGAAAATAAATGTCTTAAGCCGTAGATCTATAAAGAAAAACCGTTTATTCGGCAAACGCCAAAAAGACGTGAGCATAACCCAATGAAAATAAAATAATGAAACGTTTAAAATAATAATAAAAGTAATAAAATAATAAAATTTCAAAAAGCACGAAATACTTCATTTAAAACTAGCCTGTCCGCAGTTTCACCCGCGTTGTCCCGTCCTTAGAAATCATAACGTGATGTAAGATAACTTAAAACTAGAACTAGTAGAAATCGCATGATAATCCGTTCAGTAGTTTTTGAGTTTATCGCGAAAATACAGACGCTTCACCCATTTTTTAAAATAAACTTAAAGGAAATACAATGCTTATCTACTATCTATTTATTATATACTAAATTTGATAATATCATTCAACTGAACAAAACCAAGAAAGCAAGACTTGAATGAATGTTCCGTTTTGTGCAATGTGCAGAGCAAATTAAGTACATAAAAGCAAAATGAGGTCAGAACCACTTTGAATGGTCGCAGTCACTTGGAACTTGACTCAAATTTGATTGTAGATAATTTTTCACTCAACCACTAAAAGAAGAAATTCTCATTTATAAAATACTAACTGGTACCCGCGATTTCCCTTGCATCCTAAAAAACAATTTGTAAGAAAAGATAATCCATGTCCTTCCTCATGGTGCCTCTATCTTCTTGCCAAATTTGATCGAAACCTGTGTAGCTAGCGTGAAAAGGTAACAGACCGACTTTTGCATTTATAATATTAGTAATTTTTTTCATTGGGGATAGAGTCCTAACGAGTGTTAGCATAGAATTGGTATGCGCAGTGAATTGTGATGTCACAACTCGCTTTACTCTAACTACCTACATTGAAGTGCTTTTAACTTCATTATTTTAGGGCCACTTGCCACTACTTCTGAAATATGTTTAAATTGAATTTAAACACAAAATTATAATAGAAAATTGTGATACAATTTAAACACATAAGAAGTTGGTGCAAGTGGGCCTTAGAATGAAGTTGAACCAATTTTTAAGTTTTATTTTTGTCGACTGTATTAGTAGTTAAAATACTCAGTGAAATAGCTTGTTATTTATCAAAAGTAAAATATTTATATAATTATAATGAATTCGATCTGGCTTAGTGGTCATAGTGTCTATAATCACTAAGCCACTGTATCTAATCAGAAGACGCAGATTCGAATTCTTACCGCAGTCGAGTTATTCCTTAACTAAATAACTTTATAAATAAAAATACATACACCAATCAAGGATTTTAAGAAAATCGACTCTATATGTATAACTTATAAAACCAAAAATCGCAGATCGATCGATCGTTGTTACGATTTGGCGACTTTTCAAAAACTGTAACTATTTCGAACTGAAACGCTCAAAGTCTGTCAAGTCGCTGTGTTTACGCTCTATTGGAACTTGAAATACCCGCATATTGCTATAATCCAGAGCTTTGGTACTCTTTACCAATTATTTTCCTACGGGTATTAGCTCTGGTTTTAAGTTTGAAATTGGATTTATTTGATGTTTTTTTTTATGGGACAGGAGAGCAGGGATCACCTGATGGTAAGCGATAACCGCCGCCCATGGACACCCGCAACCAGAGGAGTCACAAGTGCGTTACCCGCCTTTTAAAAGGGGTTGGGCCTCCGGTAACCTCACTCACTCGGCGAAACACAACGCAAGCGTTGTTTCACGCAGGTTTTCTGTGAGGCCATGGTATTACTCCGGTCGAGCCGGCCCATTCGTGCCGAAGCACGTCTCTCCCACGTTTTTGTTGTATGTTACATGATACGATGTTACTCTTCCGTATACATATTTATTATTCTACTAGTTTACTAGGTACCTTGCACAGTTCTGTTTGCGTATATTGTTCCATATGAAATTCCAACTTACCCGATGGATTTTCCATCAAAAAATCTGTCATACAAATATTGTCCTAATAATTACGAATAAAGCAAAAAAAATCAGCGAAATCTTATCATACTTGTACTTATTTTTTTATATTTTCTACACAATATTGGTCAAAGTCGAAGATCTGATTGAATCTAAAGCACATCTCTGACTTTCCTAAATCATGTATTTATTAACAATTAATGATCGTGACTAAAAGTATTCTGAGGAAACCTGCATGCCTGAAAGATTGTCTCAACAGCATGTGAAGTTTGTAGGACCGGAAAAAAGGGGTACAACAATAGTGCAAGTATTTAGGTCGAGGTAAATTTTCACGATACGTACCTACTTACTTAAGCACTTGGTGCTTATCTAAGCAAATTCCTTAAATACGGCAAAGTTAAGTTACTGGCAACGTAATTGTACTCTAACCGAATACCAGACAACGGATATTAAATTGTTGTCTGTAAGCTATTTACACTTCTCAAACATGACCAACTAAGTGGATTATACACTAGAGCCATGAATGCAGTAATGCAGAAGTATGGAGGGTTGGAGCACCATGACAACCTATTTCGCTTCGTTGACTCCTGTAAATTGTATGAAAACATAGTAACAGCAGAGAAGGTTACAGGATATTGTTTAAAATAATAAAAATTTATCGTAGTTCTTAACACATTTCTAGTGGAAGTCTCTCAGAGTAAAAGGGATAAATAATGTTTATTAATGCTTCAAAAAAATCAGGCGTGTATTCTCCGAAGGGTTAGGCAGAAGTGTAATGTTACCATTGTTTATTTTATTATGTAACTAGCTTCTGCCCGCGACTTCGTCCGCGTAGCGTGATGATATATAGCCTATAGCCTTCCTCAATAAATGGGCTATCTAACACTGAAATAATTTTTCAAATCGGACCAGTAGTTCCTGAGATTAGCGCGTTCAAGTAAACAAACAAACAAACAAACAAACTCTTCAGCTTTATATATTAGTGTAGATGTGGGGCAAACTGCGCCGCCCATTGACACCCACACACCAGGGCAGGCGCAACGACAGGTGATACGTTTGGCATAGTGCCTAAGCGATCGGCTTCTGCGCATATGCTGTGGGTTCGATCACAATACGGAGCAAATATTTGTATAACCTACAAGTCATTGTTCAGGTTCTGGGCGTTTGTATGTGTGAGAATTAGTGGTTGTAAAAGCTAGCAAGGAATGAAAACTAGAATCTGAAAATAAGAAGGGTATTTTACGTAATCTGTCCTCTCTGCAGTTAACTTATTTTCTAAACCACACATCAAAAACTTCTCAACATGATGCAAACTCTCAAAAATCTTTACCCAAAATTACAGCCAAAATTTTGTAAACATAGTCAGCATTTTCCATGTTCCCCCACCATTGCATTGTCCCCCAAACTTGGGAGATAACAAACAACGTTGACATTGTTACAAGACAGAATCCGTTCGGGAATTTTTGTGCCAACTCAGTGGTAACGTAAACAGATATGAGCTTGTAGAACTCGGGTGACGGCAGTCAGTTCTGAGTGATGTGACTGGGTATTCTTGTGTGTTACTGTGAATTTTGGAACGCTCAATCGTTTTATTAGGTGAATCAACTGAAGTTTCTTGTGACGACCTCTGTGGTTTAGTGGTTCGCGTACCGGACTGCTGACCATGAGGTCGTGGGTTCGATTCCAGGACACAAAAAAATATGTGATGAATATAAGTGTTTGTGTTCGTCTGGGTGTTTCTTATGTATTATAAGTACGTATTTACAAAAAAAGAAAAGTATATAAGTATTATAAATCCATTGTCTAGTACCCATTGTACAAGCTCTGCTTAGTTTGGGACTAAGATGGTGCTGTGTAAAAATGTCTCAGAATATATAATTTTTATATATCGTATATATTGTTACATTCATTAAAGATCGATCTACAAGGTAAACATGTGCGTCCTGTGGTCTTCCTATGGATAGGCGACCATTTTAGTACATTGAGACTCTTTCAAGCCTCATTGAACAAATTAAACTGTTGTTCCTGCTCGATACATTGTATGATTTTTTTTTCTTTTATATTCTTCTTTATTATAATTGCAGTCTGAATCTATTTTTTTATATTACGTAGATAGTCTCACTTTGTTTTGCAAGAACTTTTTTTTCGAGTGGCAGTCAAAGTACTGATATTCAGCTGCATCTGTTCAGATCAATTGATACAGACTAAAAACCAACCTTACTATAGTTGAATTAACTGTCTTTTTTTAAATTTGAGATACACATATAATTTCAAACATAAAGATCCAAGACACTGTAAAATCAATATAAAAGCATACATACATACAAGCATACATATCGAGAACACGCTCCATTTAGTTCAATCGCACTTGTACTGTCTCCACTACGAACAAATCATGGTCACTTTACAGAAAAGAAATGTCGCGCACAAAAGCTTGGACACTGTACTTACACGACATTTTGTCTTAGCTTATGACATGAAGTATTTTGTTTCCTTTAAGGTTTAAAATCTTCCTTTGTGAGTTTAAAACAATTGACAACAGTGTAATTTAGTATTGTTACATTTAAAATGGCAATTTTCTTCTGCAAACTGACTTTCATGATCTTGGAAAAATTACTCCATCAGAGTTTCTATACGATATTTTACAACAAGATAAACACTAAGCACAGATCAGAGAAGCAGTTTTTAACCCTGAAGTCTGATATTTTTGAACAAAAACAATAAACTTTCAAGGTACACGTCTAAAACTGAGATAGATTCTAAAACAATAAGTTATCAAGAAATTAAAATAATAATTGTGTAAAACATTAATACAATACAAATTGCTTGACCAAAATGTCCCTTAGAATACCCCAGTAAAAATCAATCTGGCTAACAAATGTTCCCAAAATTTATTGATAATTACCAGGAGTACAGAGCAACATGACACGTTAACTACTAAAGCTGTAGCCAGCGCGTTAATTGACTACCCATCGAAATGGTGCAGCTGTTCTCGATGAGAATCAATAGTTTGCTTAATGGAGAAATAGGATATATACATGTATCACGTTAAGTTCAGATACTGTTCCTTGTAAAATAGCACTTCTTTCGTAGGTCTTATAGTTCAAACTAGCAGCTACAGATAAGAATATAAATGTGAACGAGAGTACGTGAAAAAAATGGACAACAATTTTATAAAACCCGGAATTTATCGTTTGGTTGCAGTTTTAGACTTTTATTCCGGAGATTCCGTATTTATTTCTCGAATCGTGTCAATGCACACACCGAAGTAAAATAAATTTGTGATAAAGAATACAATAGACATCCCTGACAGAAAATCCCGCTGTGCACTTTCACAAACGCTTGTGTCCACGAACCCGCGCCGAATTCCGTCAGCTGAGCCTAAATTTAGCTTCGGGTTGCAGCCAGATACTACCCCAATATAATTAATGTAAGCCGACATCTCACATCAAGGCACCATCTGGACCAGACCAAAGTGATGTCAAAGCGAATGCAGTAAAAGGACTGTTTTGAGTAGAGTATGCGGGTACTAAAGTGACGTTTTAGCTTCATAATGCGGGCTTTGGAACGAAGCATTGCTTAGCAAAAGTATTGCTTTATTTTAGAGAAAAATTATAAATAGTTTTAGTAATTATCGTAGCTTCTCAATCACCTTGAGGTTGAGCCCCTCCTAAATAGCAAAAAATTATCTATCCTTTATGTTAAGACTATAAGAATAACTTCCTTTACTATTGAGACACTTCAACGTGCAGCTCAACTGGGGGTCGAAAATTGATATGGACACATCAGTTCTCATTTGAGGATCTGGTTAACAATATTATTTCACAAAAGCCCTGTCTAATAACTACTTATGAAACGGAAAGTGCGTAAAATTATATGCTACGTACATTTAATTTAACTTTTCTGCATATTTACCCATATCACCTCGCGAGACTAAAATTACTAGATTCTACAAACAAAAACCAAAAACACTCGAATTTATTTTCGTCCATTCAGAATCAGAATGTTAGTTTCAACACATACGAGATACAGAAAACAAAATTACGTACGAAACCTTCGCAGACAAAAATAAAAGAGCATCTGCAGAAGCAACTTCTAAATTTTGTTCAGTCGACGCAGTTGCGCCTTCACTAAGGCCATATGTCGGTATAAAATACATTGCAGAGCTGGTTTGGCACTAAGCCGATAGTATTCCGAAGTGTTTTTACGAACACGTCGATACCCCAAGTATCAAGATTTTCTTGTCCCAGATTTATGCTTGCTTATTCTTATGATACGTCGCGAGCTGTATTTGGGTTTACTCGGATTTTTGATTTTAGAATTCCTATTTTTGAATGTATTTCTTGGAACGCTTTGCGAATATTATTTGAATACTTCAAACCCATGTGCGGGACTAAAAGAGTTTCTTTTATACATGAAAAATCTACAAATTCCTACAGGTTCAATTCCAAATGTATTCCTTTTTTGAACATCACTAGCTTCCCTGTTAAATAATATGAGGCTTGGTTTGAACAAAAGACATTTTCATTTCATCTATTGTTATATTTAGTCAATAATTACCCTGTGAAAATAAAAATTGATGCTAACCAAAAAATAACCACTGACTGAAAAAACCTTGTGAATTCGAGAACATGAAATGAATACAAAACAAGCCTACTAATTATGTTTCTTAATTGGTGATTTGTCCCTATTAAAATACGAGGAAAATTGAGTTTTTGATGGCGTGCAGAGGACCACACTTTTCTAAAAAACATTAAACGGCCACCCTAATATGCGGACGCTAATTAAGAAATCATAAATTTGAAATATATCACTGCTTCTAATTCTATTCTCTCTTTGAATTTTATGACCCAATTGAATTCGAAATTCAACGAAGCATAAATTTTTTAAAATATTTCATATGGATTGCAAAATATTTTCATATTGGACTATGAATGAAACGAAAGGGCCAAACGTTTGATTAAATCAATATCATATCAAAGTATGCAGAGTCAGCTATCTGTTATTTGAATAACATTGTTATGCAGCTATTTGTAGAGCTTTAATTTCTTTATTAATTTGAAAACATTCCTTCATAATCTGTTGTCTTTGTTGTTTACAAAAACAAAAGACTTTCTCTCGAGCTCCAGGTTCTTATTATTTTATTTTCATAGCTAAGTAAAACAAATATTAAGTTTACCATTTTAATCCAATTTGAAGGGATCTTCAAACATTTTCTACCTTATTAGTATAGTGGTTTCATGCTCGACTACTACGCTAGAGGTCCTGGATCCGATTCCCAGGTCGAGCAATGTATTATTGGGTTTTCCTCAGCTCGGAGTTTAGGATTTTTGTCCGGTTAATGCAATAAACTCGCCCCCAATTCATGGGACCTAACCATAGACCTGTAGGTACAGGCGTGATGGTGTGTTCAATATTTTCAATTATTTGAATTATTGTCATTTTGCATTGCGTCAGTTTAGACTCTCAAAAATCACATTCATTTCAATTTAGTAAAAAATAAACTAAATTTAATTTTTAAAATGTTCTTTAAAATAACATAATAGGGATCGCCATCAAAAACAGTATCTAACTTCAAATCGCGGAGGTTACAAGATTCTTGACAAAAACAGTTCTTATCTAAAACTTTCAGGGTTAAGTATACAGAATGATCGAACATCGTCACTCAGTTTTAACGGTCATGGAATTGATTAAACTTTGCAGCGCCCAACCTCGTTAAGTCCAAACTAAGTTGAGTTTTATTGTGAAATAAAACGGTGGAAAGTTTTACTTAGGGTGAACTTCCCGCTATTCTATGAAGTTAACGAAGAATCATTAATTCCGTCCTTCGGTTGTATTTATTACATTTTTCTCGTTTTAGTTATTATTGTTTTTATTTTTTTTATTTTCTTCTACTTCACTTGCTTTCTTATTTATGTCTGCTTTTGCATAATGGTTTATTTTTATATGGGATAGGAGGGCAAACGAGCAGACAGATTACCTGATGGTAAGCAATTACCGCCACCCATGCAACACCAGAAGAGTCGCAAGTGCGTCTACCACCTTTTAAAAGGGTTTATGGCCTCCAGTATTCTCACTGCGAAACACAACGTAAGCGTTGTTTCACGCCGGTTTTCTGTGAGATCGAGGTATCGCTCCGGTCGAGTCAGCCCATTCGTGCCGAAGCATAGCTCTCACGCGATAAACAAACATTTTGCATGAGTACTTTTTTTAAATCACAATCGTAAGTTCATTGATCCACTCCATGATCATTTGCTAGATTTGAACTATCAAAATCTTGCCATAGAAGTATCCTTTTTTGTGATTCGGAAAATTCTCATGGCGTCATGACATGAGGAGGCCGGCTAAAATCCGCACTTGCCTTCCTTTGCTTATAGTCAATATGAGATAAGCGACATTCATCACTGTTAAATAGAAGTATCCCTACCGCTACAATGTTTTACAGTGCAATTTCCAATGTCCCTGGTGTTAGCACCCGAAATGTAATTGTACCCTTCAACAAAGTCACATTCTAATGTCACCAGCTTTAGCTGTATCTTCGATAACATTTAGTTTTATTATTACCACTACAGTGCCACGTTGCGCAAACGCCACTGTTATTTTGTAAAGTGCAGTAGACTGAGTTTATGGCGTCTGCTACATGTGAATGATCGTAAACGTGACATTGTAGAATTTAGAGGTTTTGGCTTCGATACATTGGACGATAAATCAAAATAACTTGTTTCGTGTGGAATTGGTTGCTATTTTGAAAGTTTTCCCCTTGTGGGGACGGGGTAGAGTATTATTTTTCACTGCCATGCAGATAGGATCTCGTAAGAGGTCCTCGGTGGTAGGGCTTCTTGGGGTCTGACTAGCTGGCGGCCACCCTTACATCGGATTTTAAAGCACTTTGGTGTGTGTTTCGACATTTGCGTCTAAGATCCAGCCTTCTTCGGTTGCTGTGGCTCTGGAAAAACGGTTACCGATATAATCAATTAAAAAATTATCGTAGGTTCATTCTCTTTTAAAAAACTGTGAAATCAAATTAAGTTTCAAATATATTATGTTGATACATCGAATTGCGCTAGTGTCCCCGGGCACAAGAACAATAGATAAGAAGTCTACAACAAGGATATAATATTACTAGCTATTTCCCGAGGCTTCGCTCACCTGAAGCTATAGATATAAGATAAGAAATGGATCCCAAAAATAATGTAGTCAAAAACCAACACTGATGATCTCTTCCTTAAATGGCTCATCAGAGAGTTCAAGTTGTATCTCAGGATCCCTTTAAATAATTGAAATAAGAAATTCACCAGTTTTTTAATTGAAGTATATACTTTCGAAGAGTAATAACATAATTAAAATCTATTCAGTAGTTTGTGTGCCAACCCGTAACAAACAGACAAGAATTTTAAAAATTTAATTTTTGGGTTCGCACACGTTTTATATACTTACCTACCCTAACCCACTTTATCTTTTTTTTATATCTTCAATGTACAGACATTTTTTTTTTACAATTTTATATTAGTAGAGAAGAGATAAGTTTAACGGTTGTTTATTTTATTGAATAAAATGTTTGATATAAAATACAATAAACGTAGATGGAACGCTTAAAATTAACCTAACAGCATAACAAAAACTGTCAAGCGCCTTTCACAGAATTCTATTCTAAAAATGAAACTTTAGCGGAGTGCTAAAAGTTTTCGCAGCGACAGGCCTCTTTTTGACATTTGTGACGCTGTCCCGGTGCCACGAGTTCACACGACATGTCCGATATCTATTGTGTTGGATGTTTTATATAAAAGCGTGTTTCAGAATTTCAGTTAAATGGTTACCTTTTTAAAATGTTTTAATTTTTTTTATGGGATAGGGGAGCAAACGATCATACGGATCACCTGATGGTAAACGATAACCGCTGCCCATGCAGACCCGCAACACCAGAGTAGTCACAAGTGCGTTGCCCGCCTTTTAAAAGGGTTTGGGCCTCCGGTAACCCCATTCACTCGGCGAAACACAACGCAAGCGTTGTTTCACGCCGGTTTTCTGTGAGGCCGTGGTATCACTCCGGTCGAGCCGGCCCATTCGTGCCGAAGTACCTATGGCTCTCCCACGTGAGAAAATTTGATTGACGCAAACTGTGATTTATGATAAGAAAAGAGATTTTAAGATGTCAGAGTAGTAATGCACTGATAGCTGATAAATCTTAGACATTATATTCATGTCTCATTAAGCAAACACATACCACATTAAGACAAACATTGCTACTTCTATTATGCATATAACTGAATAACAAGCGATATTAGGTATATACTCGGTCAGAGGTTCTAACATCGGAACAGCTAGCGCCATCTAGTTTAAAAAAAATGAAAACGCTTTCGTAAAAGTGTGTTCTATTTACAGAAATAAATATCACGTATCATTTACATTATCAGTTGATCAATGCATAAAAAGAGCAACAATTCAATAAAGCAGACTAATCTCAAATCGATACGTAATAAACCTCATGCCTCGACGTAGGAAGATATGGAAATGTCTCAGTTGTTTAAATATTCTATTATTATGTAAAACCCAGTAGCCGCCGTCCTCTGTAAATATCATAAAATCATTAAGTGATGTTAATTCGCTTAGTGACCACGGTAAATATGATGAAAATATGCAAATGCCCAAAGTTGCTGGGTTGCTTTAGTTAAAATAAATTGCGCGACTGGTCTGGTTGGAGTTACTGAAAAATTACAAAAGTGTCCCAATTTATGAGGCTTGATTATGTGTTCCTAGTTAATTGTAAATATTTTATGTGTCATAATAATAATAGTTACATTTATACAAGGAATGCGAAGACGTTAGTTAGTAGGATACTAGAAGTTTTTACTTACTTACTTACTGAGACGTTATTAGATAGATAAAATGTTTTTAGCACTTCCCAATGTTGAAGTATTGAAACAATTAGAAAATTTTGCCAATCTCGTTATTAGGTAATTCTTGAAAAGTGAAAAGCACTATATATAGTGCTATATATAGTTTAATCTTAATATTTTCTATAGAAAATATTAAGATTAAACTTACTTATAGAAAATATTTTTATGTAGTAACAACTTGTATCTGTATAATTAATTGCTCCGCTGAGCCCCAAGATATAAGCTATGCTTAGTTTGAGGCTCACCATAACTCGTGTTCTCTGTTTGTTACTTTTCTGGCAATAAACTATTTGTATTTGTACTGTATTGTATCTTCTTATATGCAATAACAATAAACTTCCATACTAATCTAGTAATCGTTAGCGCGACTGCTACACACGAGGTCCTTGATTCGATACCCAAATCGAGCAATGTTATTGAATTTTTCTACAAAATTCTCAATTTAGCAACTCAGAGTTTGGATTTATGGTCAAGGGAGCTCGCCTCCTTTTTATTACACGGGACAGTAAACTGTGAGTGTATAATATTATATCTCTGTCTAACCCTTCTGGCTATACACAGGCGTGAGGGTTGCTATGTCTCAGTAGAATTATTATAACAAACAAAAATTAACAAACGTTTTATTGGATTCCGATACTAAATAAATGAATGAAGGTTTGTGATTAATTGGCGCAAAGGTAAATAGCATCAATTACTTAACGAGATACATTTACGGAATTAAAGATTTTAATTTCGGAAACACGTTGAACAATGACTATAGCAATTACGTCACTCAAATTTGAAGGGTCAATTTCGAATGAAACCTCTTTATCGGAACCAATTTTGATTGTTTTTGAGTTCATTTGGTACCAAAAAGTGTTATAGATGGGTTATCGAAATATAATATAACTTTTCAAAAGTAGATAACATTCTATGGTTCTAAAAAAACGACACATTAGTTATACTTTTGGTATTGTGTGTTCTCTTTTTGAATTTCATCAACTGCTGTCATCTGATATGTAATCTTTGTTTTAAATTTTGCACTTGTTAAAGATTCATGAATCATAAACTTCGACACTTCCATTATCATGAAATTGCTTAAAACTGTCATTTGAAAACGCATTACTCTTACAGATATAAATTCAATATGTCCCAATGAATATTTTCCGCTGCCATAACTCGCGACCACGACTTTATTAAAGAAGTTATTGCTGTTAAATTTCCCCTTCAGACGACATAAAAAGAGTCTTATTTCCCTAATACATCGCTTCGGTGGACGTAACAGTTGTTAAAGATAATGTCATATGACTTCTTATTTATGATGAAAGACATGTATTTCAAAACATTTAACGTTTAGGATGCAATGATATTGATACGAAGAAGACATTTATGAAATATTATCAAGTCACGCAATGCATATAAATTTGAGACTTAAATACTCCCAAAAAGTTGATATTTAAATCTAGGGATTAAGACAGAGAATTTGGATAATTTTCTTGGCAATAAAAACAAAATCTTCAACGTTTAATATTGGACTATGCTCTCGGAAAAATTGTGTCCAAAAACTGACCCGCCCTTTTATCCGTTTTCGAATAAAATGCAAATCAACCTTTGCGTCGCCCTACGGCAATGTAATTGCAAAAAAAAAACTTCCAAAAAGGTGGCTATGCTGCCCTTGGTACAAACAGGTGCTTATATAGCACCCAGTTTTGCATCACAAACGTGTTGACATCCAATTTATTTTAACTAAGGTCTGAACTAGCCGAACCAACTTTTTCGCTTACAGTTTTTGTTGATTTGCATATTTTCACTTTAATGAAAGTTGGGAGTTCTATAACGTATGTAAATATTTATAGTTGATTACAATACAGAGCCTTTGGGACAGTCCACAAAGAGGGTGCTCCTTTGAAACGATTTGGGTTTGTAATTAAGTTAGGATTTGATTATTTGCATACGAGTGGCCGAATACATTTATACAGTGGATCAAAGGAATAAATATTTTTAATTACTCAGTAAATAAGTCTGTGTTCAAATAATGTGGGTGAACATTATTTGAACTGTTTCAATAATGTTGAACAAATAGGTTAAGGTATATAAACGTCTCCGAAACCAAAAACGTCTTGTCTGTTTGTTACGGGTTGGCGCACAAACTACTGAATAGATTTTAATTTTGTAATCACTGTTGGAAAGTATATGCTCCAACTTAAAAATCTGGTGAACTTCGTAACAAACAACATACCATCACGCCTGTATTCCCCGAAGGGTTAGGCAGAGGCGTACTAATGTACACCCACAGTTCGCCGGTATGTTTAGGTCCCATGTAATAGGGGGCGAGCCTATTGCCATTAACCGGGCACAAATTCCTAACTCCGAGCTGCTACTGGGAATTTCATAGAAAAACCCAATAACACTTTGCTCGACCTGGGAATCGAACCCAGGACCTCTAGCGTAGCAGTCGCGGTCAGGACCACTTGGCTATTGAGGCAGTTAACTTCTAACTTCGTAACTATCTCAATTAATTCAACGGATACTGAGATGCAGCTTGACCTCTCTGATGTATAGAGACTAAAGACTCATACAAAGAAGAGATCGTCATTGTTGGTTTTTGATTAAATTACATACTTTATGGATCAAAATGGAAAAAGGTTATGTATGTTCAACCTTTTTGATGATAATTTATTTTTTTGTGCATAATCTTATAAAATATTCTTAGGGTACCTAGGTAGAAAAGTGAGAAGTCATAGTCTCAATTTATAGACTTGGAATTTCTACATGCTATAATCCTGGTTCAAAATTTCTACTTCATCTGTTCTCATTATCCTCATAATGTTGGCCTGTTTAAAGAACATCCGCACTTTTGCCGAGATCGATTCTCTAGAATTCGTCCTTTCATACCTTATTACTACACCTTTTATTCCACAAATATTTCCGTATCACAGTGTTCCTCACGTGTACAGTCACGTGCATAAATATGTATACACTTACTAAAATTCGAATTATTCGTGAATATCGATTGTTTCGTGAAGTAACGATTGCAATATTTGAGATAATACCAACATTATTAAAGCATTGACTCGTAACAACTGTTCCTAACACCATAAAATTTCAATGAATACCTTATGAGAAAATCGCTTTTGAATAAAGTGTATACCATACATACCAAGTGTATACGATATATTTGTGCTCGTGACTGTACATAATCTCATAAAATAGGCAAAACGAGACATACGACATATTTGTTTATCTGACAATTCTAAACGCAAATGCAATGTTATCAGACTCCAGAAAACCGTAACAAGCAAACCAAATTAATATAATTCTAATGTCCAAAGTTCACTACATTTCCTGAAATCTTCAAACTTTATCCTTAAATTCTATTGAAATTTCCGGGATCACGACATAGCGTCGAGTTTAAAGATGTCAACCGAAATCTGGAACAAGACTGATAAAACGTTTAAAGGGTTCATTTACGTAAGCGCTTTAAAAAAAATGTGAAGCCGTTCTGAGAAATTTTGTAAAGAAGTACCTAGCCTGAGCATCCATCATGGCAGCCTATAGGTTAACTGTGGCTAGTGCTGCTACTTGGAGATTTGTTAGTTCTGCGTAGTTATTACTTAGCCAGGAATCCCTCGTATTGATTAAATTATTAATTAAAAAATTGTATTCTTTCTTAATTAAAAAAATATATTTAAAGGCATATTTGAATGTGCTTTTTTTGTTAGCACGTAAAGTGTCATGGATCGTCTGCAATAAAATAAGTAGGTAGGCATGTCAAGTTCTATAAAATGTTAACAATTACGTCTTTATCAAATTTCGAGAGTTAAATATTTTTGTTTTAAAAAAAAGCATACTAGCAATGTGGCTCGCACATTACTAGTATTCTTGTTAACCCCTCGTGCTAAGCTAAAATGCTTGTGTTACGAGTGGGTTCACGTCAGTAGTGTAATGGGTGGGTTTCGAACCGGCAACCATAATAATATGATCACAAGTCCGATGCCCTAGCCATTAGGCTACCGCCGCTTTTATATTATTTTAATATTCAAAGTAACTTCAAATACCTAGTTATATCATCAAAATTAGCGATATAACTCAAAAGTCCTCATCTCCAAAAAGCATCAAGATGAAAGTAGGCAAATTCAGTTCTTTTTTCTCGTCAAAAATTTTCATTTCATTTATAGCCGAGTGGATCCCGCAAATTACTGGAGATTTCTTTTTTTGGCTTTTTGTAAAATTGCCTACGTCCACTTAAGGATATTAAAGGAAGAGACAAAGAAGCAAATGTAAGTTAATCGTGGAGGAACTTGTTATAATATTTATTTGTGTTCCTCAACTTTGGTTCCGTGGTTTATCTCGTAATTATCTTCAGAGCCATTTACAGTTTCCGCTCTTTTACCTTGTTTCATTATAAAATGATATTTACTACCAATTGCCTCATTATTCTAGTTTTCTTAAGTGTGACTGCTACGCTAGATGTCTTAGTTTTGATTCCCATATCGAGCAAAACGTTAATAAGAACTTCTCAGTAGCAGCTTGGAGTTTGGATTTGTACCCGGTTATTAGTAATTCAAGTTCAAATTCAAATGTTTTGATTTTAAATATGCTTTCACAAGCATTTACGCAACGTAATGATTCTAGTTGCTCGGTTCCAACATTTAATATGGAAAAGAATCCGGCAAAAACCTCCATGGACACTCTTTTAAAATAAAGATGTTACAATTTTCACTGGTATAATATTGCGGCTACAGGATGACGTTGAAAATTATGTATACATAGACACGCACCCTTTTATATGGGACATAAATATATCGGCGAACTGTGGGTGTACATTAGTACACCGCTGCGTAACCCTACGGGGATAACAGGATTGATGGTGTGTTATGAGAGATGGAATATTAATATTATGTTACAGTATAGTATGCTGTATGTTAAATTTCCAAAGAATATAATATAGACATTTACACAAATACAATTTATATTCAATTGAACAGATTTCATTTTCCACATTGCAGATTAATGATAAACAATAATTTTGTTGGTTAAACCAATTCAGTGTATACAACACGGATCAATTTTCAATTACAACTGATATGGATAATGGATTCCGCGTGACAAAATTGTGTCAATATTAAAATTATACCAATACTAGCTGTTTTCGCGGTTTCATTCGCAACGTAAAGTGATATTAAATCATAAACCTAAAATTATTGGATACAAAGTACCTACAACCAGACACGAATCAAATACACGTGGAACACACAAATATTATGCATAGGCTGGGATTCAAACTCATGTACAATATTTATCTGCAATATGTATCTGCGTATACAGTTTGTCTATGTATGTATACACAGATTTAGCAACAAAGAAGAGAATCGGTTTGGTTGGAATATACAGTTTCGATATTATTATTTTATTATTCTTTTATTTTAAATAAAACGACAAGTTATTTAGAAGTCTCTGTTATAAAAATATCTAATCTTTTAATATTTTATGTATGATTAAATTCCACTAATAACAGGAATTATGAACCTATATCTTGTTATTTTTCCCATAAAAGCCTCATAGAGGTAATGTAATTAGTTAATACAACAATTTTAAATACATTCTAAAAGCTTCTTTTAGTAGAATATGAAAGCGTATACATTAAACTTTACTCAATTTTCCATTTCCAACTGAACTTCAATGCAAACTCGATTTAAGGCTATCAATGGAGTTCAGTTCGGGAGCTGACGAGAGGTCCGGATGCGGGCGTGTGTAAACGTTCATTACACGCAGATATGACGTCATTCAAACGGTGCAATTGACATCCAACAAGATTTAGTAGTTTAAGCGGGAAAATGTTAAGTGCACGTTGTCGATTTTATATACATAAACATACCATCATGCCTGTATTCCCCAAAGGGTTAGGCAGAGGCGTACTAATGTACACCCACAGTTTGCCGGTATGTTTAGGTCCCATGTAATAGGGGCGAGCCTATTGCCAATAACACAAGTTCCAAACTCCGAGCTGCTACTGGGAATTTCATAGAAAAACCGAATAAACTTTGCTCGACCTGGGAATCGAACCCAAGGCCTCTAGCGTAGCAGTCGCACTCAGGACCACAAGGCTAATGAGGCGGTTATATTATTTTTCGATTTTATATTATTTTTCAAAAAATACTACTTTAATGTGTGTGACGTTTGTGTATGGTAGATATAATTAACCAATAAGTGTTTGTGAACGTGTGAGAGTGTAAGTAAATTATAAAAAAAATTAAAATCGTGACTTTTGGATTAATTCCTAAGCTCCATCGAAACCTCAATAAAGTTTCTACCGTTTTAATGGGGCAAATGAACTGTACAACATAATTCTTGACACTGGCGAACACAAAAAGTGTGGTGCCATTATATTTTATAATCCCATGATGAGCAATACTAGGTACTTAATTACTCTAATACTTGACACTGGCAAAAACACAAAAAGTCTGCATTCATATTAAAAAAAAACAGGATTTAGATGCTGCGTTTGAATTAGTAAACACTAATATTTCGAATCGAGTTTATTTAGTATTTAAAAAGAGTAGCTTTTATATTAATAGAACTTTAATGTCAAACTAAGTGAGAGCTTTCGAAGTACTGCGAGACAGCTGTCGAAGTGTCGTTAAATATTAATGCGGAATAGTACCATGATATTTAAAAAACGGTTTTATTCATTTAAAAACAGTTGGCAGTGACTTTTATTATAATACAGGATTGCGTGTCTTATATTTTTTTTTTATTGGTAGGTGCTATTGAGGATTTCGTAACAGGAAAACCCAACAACACTTTGCCTGACCTGAGAATCGAACTCGGATATCATGCTCAAAAACTGCGGCCGTGGTCGCAACCACGATCAATAGGGTAGTACAAATACGAATGTAAAAGAGATTAAAGCTATCAACAGAATACAGAAGCCGTCGACATACATCCGAACGCATGTTAAGGTTTATTTTACCATGATACGAAATCCTTTGGCTTATGTAGCAGATCATTGAATTCCGTTCATGCCAATCATTGGAATTCCAGATTTTCAAAATGTTATTAACTTGCAAATGTAGCAGTCGATATTATGTTTAAAAATATTTGTTGTTTTTGCTTTTGACCTGTCACAGACACGAGAAAATTGTTTGTTCTCTGAATTAAACATAATTAGGACAGCAAGGTATTATAAGGTCGACACAATTCTTTTATATTACTGAAACTGAAAACTTAATTATAAATAAACATTCATTTTGTTTTTACACTACAGTTACATATACCTATTTTAATATTAAATGTACTCAGCAGTCGGGGTGGAGACGCTGTTAGCTGAAATACAGGTTCCAAGCCTAGTTCAGCAGCAGATGCTAATACCAGACACAAAATGTTTATTTGTACTGTAACGCTAGCAACCACAAACTATGTGAACTTGATTCTTATTATTTGGATAAAATAAATAAATTGTAAATATAATGTATTTTTATATACTGATTCCTGACACTTACGCGGATATCAACGCGATAAAATCCATAAAAAATAATTTTAATGTATTGTTAGATAAGAGGTACGTATTTAGTCTAAGTACCTGTATTTCTTGTGGCTAACGCAAATGTTCCGCTGATCTAGTATCGTCGTGCGACGGGTTGTTGAGTTCCCTCAATGATGGTCGAGCTACACAATGACTGGGTGCCGAGTCTACTATTTAGTTGTGTCAGAATTGTGATTCAGTGACTTCAAAATTGTTGATTTTTGACAGTTTTGCCTACGAAATCTGTCATTTCTTATGTCATTTAGTGCCATTGGACGGTCATTCTAAGGCAATTGAAATAGCAGACTTGGGCCCCTGATGCATGCGTGCCCTCAGCACGAAAAGCCGCTATTGCTCTTTCTTCTAAAGGCTATCTCAGACATAAAAATGTATTGTAACACTTACATATTGCTACTACTATGTCTGGACTTAAAAAGAGACCTAAGAGTCTCTGAGTTTGTTTCGACGTTTCTTCGAGATCGGCAGACAATGCCATCCCGGGGCCATCTAGTTAAAAAAAATCAAAACAATCATTTGTAGTCTTTAAAAGATCTATTTACAGAAATTATGTCATTAATAATTTGCCTATCAGACTTTCCTAACGATTATTAAATAAACTTTTAGTGAAATTAAAATTTTATAAAACAAAATAAAAAAAAAATTAAAGTTTTAGCATTTTGTTTTCAATTTTTATCATAAGTAAAAACGCATACACTAAATTCTCGAGACACGATATCGGCGATCCAGGTGATTCAATTCAAATTGTGCAGGAAGCCGAATTGTGACGTCATAGCCAGCACTGTCCAATCAAACAAGAACGTTCATTTAGCATTGTTGCCCGTATTTGTGTTTCATGTCACAGAATTTTGATTTATGACCACTCTCTTTGACTTTCCGAACAAAAATACAAATAAAATCCGGCCAAAAGGTTTTGCACCTCTGTAGTTCGTATTTTAGTGTGGTAGTGGAAGAATGGCGTATCTTACTACAAATGCGGCAAACATTAAGAGAAAATTGAAAAATAGATGTAATACTCATTTTTGACACTCACCCGAATATTAGACATTGATAGAATGAGCTCGGCGTACTGCAAAACTTATATTAATAAAACGCGATACAATCCGTAAAAAAGTACTGTAACTCCAAACTATGTATTTAATGTAAGCATAGCCTTATGTCATCCAATTCAAAGCTAGAACAGGAGTAAGACCACAACGCAGGTTGCACAGACAAACGAATATGTCAGATGACGTCACACCAAGGGCTCCCAAATCAAATACTGGCATTGATTTGCTTTGTTGAAGTATGTGTACCACGTCGATGATATTTATTGCTAGTGTGTACTACGCCTTAATTGATGATTCGAAGCAACCGTGGAGGCTATATTTAAGTCAAAATGAGCCAATAAAGATGAATGTATCTTTTAATCAGCAAAATGCGATCAGCTTTTTTTACATCACAAAGGTGCTGCCCTTCTGATGGTAAGCGGTTACCGTAGTCTATGGAAGCTTGCAACACCAGAGATATCGCTCACGCGTTGCCGACCCTGTAAAAATCTTTTCACACCCTTTTAGCTTTCGAGATTTAGTGTTCCCAACGTAATAAAATATTATTAAAAGCCTTTAATTCCTATACCCAATAGCGAATTGGTTAATAAATATTTATAATTCATAAAAGACCAAGCGTAACTATGAAATTTATTGAGACGTTCACAAATTTAAATCGATTTGTATCGCTTGCGAAATTGAAATTTTGATAGTGGATGTAATTAAATTAATAATTGAATTTGTTCGCATTAAGTATGAAGGAGAATTGACGGCTGGGTCAATAGATGTTAGAGAGATTTAAGATGTAAAGCCTTGTTAATCCATAAGTTAATCAATTGCTTGAAGTAACCTGTTACTCGTAATTAAGATTCTATGGAGTGTTGTCATGAATCTTTCATCAAAGGACCCTATTCCCTGCGGGATAAATTAATTGTTTTTCTGTGGTGTCTACTAATAATTAATCTATGACAAATTAGTTAGAATATTTTATTTCTTAATCTTTATGGTTATTGCAAAAAAGATTACCAAATACTCATTCTAACTTGGAAATCTTAAATCTTTGAACCATAACATAACATACCATCACACCTGCATTTCCTAATAGGCTAGGCAGAAGCGTAATAACCCACAATTCACAGGTATGTTTAAGACCTATGTCACATGACCTAAGACAAGCCTATTTCCATTAACTGGACATAAAGCTGAACTCCAAGCTGCTAATGAGAAAGAACTTCATATTGTAGAATAACTCAATAATAAATTGCTCGACCTGGGAAAAGAACCCAGGACTACGCTAGAGGTCCTGGGTTCTTTTCCCACCATATAACCTACACATTGCCAAATCATATTACCTATTGCCATTAACCGGGCATAAATTCCTAACTCCGAGCTGCTACTGGGAATTTCATAGAAAAACCCAATAACACTTTGCTCGACCTGGGAATCGAACCCAGTACCTCTAGCGTAGCAGCCACGCTCAAGACCACTTGGCTAATGAGGCAGTTAGCCCTTACTACTAAATTTTAACAAAATAACGAAATAATCATCTACCTTCCAAAACGCAATTAATATTGCAGTACCAGGGTTTCATATCTGCGAAGAGCATTTCAGTTACACTCTACGTCTTACACTAAGCCATTTAATCGCTCTGCGCACACTAGGCCATTTGCACATTGGATTTGCAAAACGCTGTCCGGAGTCAGTAGTTACTGTTACGTTACATATACCGATATCAGTCAGTAAAGATTTTACGGTCTTAGCTTCTCGCTTTAAGATATGTGTTTTCTATGGCTGTAATATATTTGACCGTTTCGCAGTTTATGGGGTAGCAGACATTCATATTGACTTAAACCAATGCAACATGTTGAAATGGTTTACGTTTAGATCTGTTATGAAAACAGACAACATTAATATAATATACCATAACTCCTATATTTCCCGAAGGCTTAGGCAGTGGAGTACTTGACTTCACCCATAGTTTGCCAGTATGTATAGTGTCCCTATTGTCAAAGACAAGCATTTTATCACCAGCCACAAATCCAAAACTCCAAGCTGCTACTGAGAATTTTATTGAAAAATCCAATAACACTGCTTGACCTGGGGATCGAACCCGTAGCAGTCCGGCTCAGGACCACTGGCCTAATAAGAAATAGACGATGATCAGTTCTCAATTATTTTCATTATTGATAACCACTTTTTTACTTTGAAGTCGAGTAAAAACTAAGCAAACAACTTATTGAAACATTCAAGTCTTAAATTATTGAAAGAAATTCCTTTCTCCTTTCTGAAAAGCAGTATCTTGACAGATTCTTTCACCGGCCGGCGTGTTTTAAATTTTTTTTTCAACAAGATTATAATGTCATTAAAATCTATTTCATTAACCGTGACTACGCAGAAGTCGACGCTATTTATGTCAATTCTACAAAGAGTTGATGGATGATAGCAACTCTTTCATTTAGCTGTTCATTGATAAGCTCATTATCTTAACGACCTATTTCTATTTAGTTCTCTATTTTAATTAAGTTTTGGGAATTATTTAACTTATCATACAGAGTTCGCCGGTATGTTCGATCCCATGTAATAGGGGGCGACTTTATTGCCATTATTCAGGCAAAACTCTCAAACTCCACAGAGAATTTCTTAAAAAACCCAATAACACTTTACTCGACCTTGAAATCGAAACCGGGATCTCTAGCATAGCAGTCGCGCTTAGGACCACTAGACTAATGAGGTAGTCTGGGAATTATTTTGATATATACTTATATCGTTAGCTTTTGTTTGCATGTTAATATTTCTTGAATTCATTATCATTGTGTGGATTAGTTAAGTTTTAAAATTTCATTATTGTATTTATTGTTATTGTAAATGGTTTAAGTACAATTAGTGTATAATTAATGTTGATCTTTCTAATTGGAATATTTTCTTTGTTTCAGGTAAGTATTGGTGCACAAGTTCTATAACAATGATCAACATTAAAATTTAATCACGAATACGTACGTAAGTACATTACATACAATTTATATAATAATATTTTTTATGTCTAGTCTCAATACATTTCAAATTTCCGACACTTACGCGAGTATTACACATTGAAATGAAACTATTTTATTGCGTTGTATTGATATTAGGTATTTAATTCCCGACGTTTCGGATCCTTCAAGGCGTCCAGTGTCTGCCCGTGACCATGGATGCTGTAATGGATCCGAAACGTCGGAAAATAAATACATAATAAGTAGCTTCATTTCAAAAATCATATCATTATTTTATTTTACACTAGCGCCCTGAAGCGATATTAAGATTAGAAATGTATCCACAAAATAAATTATTAAAAACCAATCTCTTCTTTGTATGGGTTAGTTAGTTACTCTATATATACATCAGAGAGATCAAGCTGTATCTCTGGTCAGTTTTTAAGTTGGAGTATCTACTTTCTAACAGTGATAAAAAAAATAAAAACTAGCAGTTTTTAGCACCAACCCGTACCAAATAGACAAACAGACAAGAATTTTAGAAATCAATTTTATGGGTTCAGAGAAGTTTATATACTCTAACCTTTTTTTAAAATATCTTCAATATACAGACAGCTTTTTTAGGATTTTATGATTTTGTAATAGAAGGGAAGTAGAAGAAGATATGAATTATTCGTATTTTAAAGATTCTTAAATATAGAATAAATATCATGTAAACTCATTTTCTTCAGTTCAAAAGAATTTTAAAGATGATTTATGAATTGAATGTAAATTTTGGCTAGACAGTTAAAATTTAACATCACGTGTACGTATCAAAACATTTTTAGAAACTACTAGCTTCTGCCCGCGGCTTCGCCCCCGTGGAATAAAAAGTATCGGGAACGGGATAAAAAGTATCCTATGTCCGTTTCCTGGTTCTAAGCTACCTCTCCACCAATTTTCAGCCAAATCGGTTCAGCCGTTCTTGAGTTATAAATGGAGTAACTAACACAACTTTCTTTTATATATATATAGATTAACTTGTTAACGTCTCGTCACGTACAATTTTTGCTGATACATCTTGTATTATTCCGAATAGCTTTATTTCTTCAGACGTTTGATCTTGATACGATATAATATTATTCTGAAAACAAAATCGTCACCTAAACTGAATTTTCATACTTATGCCTCATCTTTTATTCAGAACTCATTCAAAACTCCATAGAATGTTTAAGACAAGCCAAGTCATGTAAAATTTTGTTCTTTTGTTGTAGAAGCACCAGCTAAAGTAAAATTATCACTGAAATTTCTGACATTGAGAGTCGTTGAGAACCTAAGGTGTACTTCATTATAATACTTGTCGGAACCCCGTTTCTGTTATAATGGAATATTAGATTCGCCATAAACCCAGTCATGACGAGGCAACCAATAAAAGTTGATCTATAAAATTCGCAGTCTCTTACCTAACTACACCCAGTTGCCTAGCATTAGGAGGAAACGAGGTAGTTCATTTAAAACTGGTGGTTATTGCCAATGTGTTTGCTGACGTAAACACCGTTGTTGAAGGGAAATTGCCGAAAGATGTTTGCTTCCACGAAAGTGTTGTTGAGGCTCAAGGGGCGCGAGTAATTGGAAAATTCAATCTAAATTCGTTCAGATTTGTTACCAATCAAACATAAGGAAGAGGAAAGGACTTTATTCGATAGGATCAGATGCTTCTGTAATATAAATCGGGAAAAAAGAAAGTAGTAGCAATTAGATTAGGTACCGGTGCTGACTTTTGTACGTATATCCTTCGTTTATCTTCAAGAACGAGGAAGCTATTTACGTTCAAGTTTATATACCGCAACGTTACTTCTTTTTTGATGTATAACTTCGACAATAATTCTCGCTAATGTAAGGCGATGTGGAAGAGGAAGAGGAAATAAATCTTTTGTCATAAAAACACGAATGGGCGTAGTTTCTTATAGTCTTTTTACAGTTTGGTGTGTATATTTTGTATTTACGTGTATTTTAAGATGTCTAAAGCCCTGGAGATTATTATCGTAGTATTTTAACGAGCAATTTCTAAAAGCTATTATCATTTATTTACTGTTTTTGTTGTTCCCTTAGTAGGTATTGCAAAATGTATTTATTAAAGTCGCATACACTGATCAGTACTTATTATATTGATAAGGTTACAAAATTGAAGAAATTTCTTCTAATGCAGGTCTGAAAGAGGTTTCTTTAAGATGTAAGCGCTATCTTTGTACCTTAAGTAATCTAATCTCTGTAAATACAATCTGTAAATAATAAAATAACTATTCTGCAATTAATAAGTGATACTTAAAATCTCACATTTTAATCAGCTCATGTATTTTTTGATTCTGAAACGCGAAATCTACAAACCTAATCGCGAATTTAAGCGAGAACAATTTATTTACCCGTGTTCCTTTATTCACGAACAAAATAAATATTTTTTCAAGAAAATACCCAAGTTCATATGCTGAAACAGACCCCATATACTTCCTCGTGTAAATCTCTTAAGCCGATGGGCATTATGCGCATATATTTTTCATAATTTATGACTGTATATTTGCGTTGGTCTTGAGTAATCTTATACATTCTAGGACACGCTGTAACTTGAACAACGTTATTTATGTACTTGTCATAATGTGCGTGCGTGTGTGTGAGTTATGTGCGGGTTTTCGGTACTTCTAGTTTATTTCCTCCCTCAGTAGTTACTGGGAACTTATGTAGAGTACCTACATTTTCTTTAGGGTCTGTAATAATAATTGTAAGGTCTAACTTTTTGTGATTTTTTGCATTTTTTATGCTAATTTTTATAAAGTTATTTAGTGAAGGAAAAATTCGTCTCTCAGGCAGGATTCGAACCTGCGTCTTCTGGCTAGGTACGCCAGATGCTATGACCACTAAGCCACCGCGAGTCCCACCTGCTCACCATAGCGTCTGGCGTACCTAGCCAGAAGACGCAGGTTCGAATCCTGCCTGCGAGTCGAATTTTTCCTTCACTAAATAATTGTAAGGACTGTTTTATGCACTTCATTGTTCACTTACCAGTCACGTAAGGGCCTAGGAAAAAAAGGTTATTCTTAAGATCAGGACGGGAATGATAAATGAGGTACTTAAGATTTGAAACATCAATATCATGAATATGAGATGTACAAATAAATAGTTGTACCTAATATCTATGAATTGGATAGAATAAATAATGTGACAATAAAACTGGAAACAGCAAACAAATTGAATTGAAGTAACAAAAACATAATTGCAATAATAGAAAAAAACACCTTTATGCAACAGAAACAACCCACTATGACCTACTTTCGCCCCCTCGGGAAATGGCAGCTGTAACATTATTTTCCTTCAATTCCCATGCTACAGACAAAACCATGGATAAATTACAACAACGTATTCACTGTTTTTTATACCTAATAGCAATCCATGAGTCCTGATGACCCGGAATCGTCGTGCAATCGACGCAACAGCTCGTTGGGCTCCCCACATTTTATTTGTGAGCACAATTATTTAAAAAACGAATTATTGTGTCCACATGTGTGTGCCGCATGATTTTCTTATTTTTTATATATAGGTGGGTGTGGTATAGGGTGGTGATTTGGGTAACCTCACTCACTCGGCGAAACACAACACAAGCGTTGCTTCACGCCGGTTTTCTGTGAGGTCATGGTATCACTCCGGTCGAGCCTGCCCATTCGTGCCGAAGCATGAATGGGCACATGAAAAAACCCACTATAACACTAGCCCACTGTGACTTCATGTTAATCCCCATACAATAAGTATTTTAATATACAAAAATCCTATCATACTCTGCAGCAGAGCCACCATATTATATACAACTAATTATACAACTTTTCGTAAATTTTCGGGCAATTCCGATATCGTAAGGATAAGGACTGTTATCATTATGGCTTCTACTAATAACATTTATTTCCGGTGTTTGTATGAAAATTGGGATCAACGAACAACGAAGGCGCGAATAGGTCTCGATATACTCTAAATGGTCATCCATTCATACACTGACCGCAGCAAGCACATTGATCGAGTATCGTAGTTAGTACTTAGCCACAAGCCTTCCAATGGTCAAAATATTGCTTTATAGTAAAAAGTACATAACATACCATCACGCCTGTATTCTTCGAAGGGTTAGACATAGGTGTACTAATGTAAACCAGAATACCCCATCTTTAGGTTCTAGGGAATAGATCCCAAAGTCCGAGCTGATATTTTTATAGAAACTTCTACTAACACATTTTGCTCGACTTCGGCATCGAACCCAGGACCGCAGTCACAGGCATAGGTTAGTGAGGGATTATATAGAAATAAATGTACTTCATCATTCATGAACAAGGTATGAACACTCATTGTCAACCACTCACCGAGTCATGGAATATTATATGCCACCTTGTTATCACGGGTAGACATCTTGACATAACCTCGTAGTGAATAATCTCTAAGGTTAGTTCTAGACCAAACATTGTGTTCTAACAGGCTATTATACTCGTACGGTGGAAACAATTGTGCTTTCTGAAGTATTTTACTTCACTTCAGCACCGATCGGTGACGCACTTAACTCATTACAGACTCCAAATGTCAAAACACTAGAGCTTTCTTCATATTTTTTTATAAACATTATAAAATATTTCACTCCAAAACCAAAACGGAGAGGGAAGCTGATAAATGATAAATTATATTTATTTCTGTAAATAGATCTTAAAAAGACACTTTTACAAGTTGTTTTACATTTTTTTTTTACTAGATGGCGCCGTCATTTCCTATCTGACGACCTCTGAGAAGAAACGCCGAAACAAACTCAGAGAATCACGGTCTCTTTTAAAGTCCAGACAGTAGTAGTAGTATTATAGGATAATAATATGTGTTTTACGATGTAGGGCAAAATCTGAACAGGCCTTTTGAAGAAGAGCCATAGCAGTCTTGAGTTGACCTGTCCTAACTGACGGCACGCATGCACCAGTCATCGTGTAGCTCAACCATTTTTTAGGGAGCTCAACGACCCACTGCACGGCAATACCAGATCAGCAGGGCATTTGCGGAGGCCAAATGAATACTCAATAGGAAGATTCAGTTGGCATGAGCACCTTTCGGCAAACTCTGTTGAGTCTACTCGTCACCCATACCAAGTCTTCAATGCGTGCGTGGTAGCTACCTTCCAAGCTGAAGCGTGGACACTCACCGTGAGACTGGTCCACAAGCTTAAAGTCTCAGCGAGTTATGGATACAGCTATGCTAGGAGTCTCTCTGAAGGAAAAAGGAAGAATCCGAAAGAAACTTCCGTCTGTTAACTTAAGGAAGAAAGGAAGAATCAGTAAACTTAAGTTACCGACATAGCTCAAAGGATTAGAAAGCTGAAGTGGCAGTGAACCGGTCACGTGTCTTTGAGAACCGACAAACGCTGGAACAAACGATTTCTCGAGTGGAGAACGCGACTAGGCAAACCTAGTATAGGGCGCCCGCGGTCCAGATAGACTTCCGGAAGGCAGCCAGCAGTAACTAGATGAGGAAAGCCGAAGATCGGACTCTGTAGCGTTCACTAGGAGAGGCCTACGTCCAGCAGTGGACGAATATAGGCTGATGACGATGAAAATCAAAACTGCCTCTAATCTAATGAGACCGATATTTGATATGAGAATGAGTATCAATTATAAAAAATATATACTACCATGAGGACTTTATGTACAAGGAATAATGATATTGTTTTCATGCCATTAGCTCATACATATATTATTATAATATATGTATCATTTACTTACGTTCTTATATCCATATATCCATAAATAATCTTCGACAAATATCATAACTCACGAATAGCGCCAATATCATTACCACAATACACAAACAGAAAACGCAACTATAAAAACATATTATGAGTCATAAACTCATTTTATTCGATTCCTACCCATTTATGACATGTCTAAGAACCTACATACATAAATTAGGTTATCTGGTTTTACTACATATATTTGACTTTACCACTCAAAGATATTATGGTGGGAATGACCGAGCTGCGGAGGGAGATCACGTTATGTTGGTTTAAGATTATATAAGTTATTTTTTTAGGTTAAGATTTTTAGAGGCCATTATAAGTTTAACCTTGCGAAGTTGCTTTTGTGAGTATGTATTTTCTGCGATTCATGTTCATTATAATTTGTTAGGCATTGCCTTCCATCTATTAAATATTACGAAAACAGTGGGGATAGAAACTAACTTTAATAAGTCAGGACATGGATTTTGGAATATCATTTAAATTTCACGTACCTATACAATATCTGAGTTGAAATTTAGTGAGTCAAACTTATCGTATCTTATCTTATTAAGTTTTTGTTCATCGAAATGGTGTAAACCGAAATAAATACATTTATTATTTTTATTTCTTTCATCACTTTGATTACCTACTAAATTTAATTTCCAATGAATGTAATGAAATTTTAAACTGCTTCAGTCGTCGTGTAAGGCACTGGGTTTGATCTCTAAAACTAACGCTACTCAATTTTAAGATGCTATAAATAGTAATAAGCGTTCCATAAAAGAAAAAAAAAGAACATTACCTCAATTTGCAACTACGCGCACGGATGGGCCGTCTCGGCCATGGTCTCACAAAAGTCCGGCGTGAAACAACGCTTACGTTGTGTTTTGTCGAGTGAGTAAGGAGGTCCAACCCTCTTATTAGGCCGGCCGGTTCTGTGACTCCTCTGGTATTGCGAGTGTCCATGGGTGGCGGTAATCGCTTACCATCAGGCGACGATTATTTGCCCAATAAAAAAACTAATAAAAATAAAATCTGTTATACCAACATTCGTTATCTTGAAACGTACCTGTTCCATAAATATTAGTAATACCACAGATAATAGAATACTAGTAGTAATACTTACACGAAGTGACTGACGTCAAAGCCAATTACTACAGCGCCACTTCAACCTTATCACACCAATTAATGTTAAATGTTATTAAATTAATAGTTTTAACTGACTGAACATCAAAATCACTTGCCTATTAACTTTGCCTACATTAATTTTCCGCACGAAGAGAGATTTCAGCAAATAAACAGCAATTAGCGTGATATCTTCCTATCTGTACAGTATTACAAACATTACCATTGGAATTACAATCTAAGGAACTACATCTCATTGAAACCACACATTACATAACCCTTTCATTCAAAACTCAACCCTTATCTTGTCACATTTCAGTCCAATTTAGCATGTCACCTTACTAAGGAATCTTTCAAGCTAAAGTGACATGTCATTTCTTAAGAATAAGGTAGGAAATTGTGTGTTTTTTGAATTGTAAAGGAGTTTCGCTTCGTAGTGACATTTGTAATGAATTCCTCGCCGTTGATACAGGGCCGCAATCAGTTGCGGGAATGTAAAATGGTAATAAGATATAGCTAGTTTAATTAGATTTGAATAGATTACGACTGTCTTTGAGAATAGTGTGGCAAGGAATTGACTTACTATAGGAATATTGACGTTGAATCTACTCAATCTTTGAAACTTGTAATTTAAATTAACTAAGTACCTATTGAGTAAAAATTAAAGTTGCACATTTACTTATTTTATTATTCTTTTTATTGTAATTAATTAGCTTAAATATGTGTATTGTATCAGTGTTTGTTTATCCCACTTTATTAAACTATTAGAGGATTTAGGAACCATTTAACAAAATTAATACAACAGCCCATGGTTCCTAAATTATTGTATTTAGAAAATATAGTCATCCATTTCAACCTGAAATCGTCGCTATTACGTATACGTATAGGTACGTCGGCAGTATTTATTTTCTAATTCAAAGAGTTACCAGGTCTCTGTTGTGAAATTTTCTAATATTGGCTAGTTTAGAGTTTGAAATTTTACATTTGTAGGTATTTATGGTACTTTAAGGGTATCAACTAACAGCATTTTATTATATTTGAAATGCTAACTATGAGCAAACTTATAAAATTACAGAAAAATTCTCTCAATTCGTCTCTGTCAGCTGCATGCGGCGTTCATTTAGAGACACCTCGGCATCAAGTACTTTGCGCGTTGAAGCAATAATTACTCCTGATTCCCCGGCTAAATTACTCTTCGCAGAATTTCTAGCGGTATTGTTGAATAGACCATTGAGGTCTAGCTCGTTACGTTGTTTCGTAATTATTGTGGCTGTTCTAGGCTGGATTATATAATCGAAAAATGTTAGGTTAAAACGGTACGAAAACTTGCAGCTATTAATTTATGAGTAATATTTTTTAATGAAAACATTGGTCACACTAAGATTTTCTCCAGAATCTTGCATTTCTCCAGTATCCAGTATCTTGTATTTAAATACACAAATTGACGATTATATAGCCCTAGATATAGAAAAACTTATAGGCCGTCCCTACGAATATTTGTTCCATCAGGGATCCGAACGCTATCTTTCCCCAGAAGCCGATCGCTCAACCTTTGTGCGCCAATTCGACAGCCAAATTAGCGACATAACATTGCACTGTATCACGTTAAGTTTGTGCTAAGAACCATCGTATGGTGAAATGGAAAAACAACTCTTAATAAAAGTAAGAGTTTCCTAACCTTTATTGGTATAAAAAAGTTTAACTACGTAATGAACTGAGGTTTTGTGTAGACAAAATGTCATGTCAGTAGTTGACATGAAATTTTGTCTAAACAAAAAACTTTGAGATACACGGACGATTAACTCACCATTCGAATCATGAAGCACACAATTTATATGATTCATCAACAGTCATCAGCCTACACGCCAATTGACTCACAAAGTTCATAATGGCGGCTCTCAATCAAACACCCGGAACTTTCAATGATTATTATCAACTTATCTTCAACTAAGTTTCTGCTGCTACTGTATATCTACTTCTCCATTTGTACTCGAATAAAACAAGCTTATCGATGGATACCATTATTTCAAAGCCTATTGAGCCAAAATTTATTGAGCCTTATTTACATGAATAGCTTACACCTAATTTGACAGCTGACTTTCATTTATATGACATACCATCACATCTGTATTCCACGAAGGGTTAGGTAGAGGTGTCATATTGTACACCCACGGTTCGCCGATATGTTAAGGTCCCACGCAATAGAAGATGCGAATTTCTTAGGAAAACCTAGTAAAACTGCTCGAGCTGGGGATTTTAGAGCACGGAAGCTCGGTCCAATTAATGGCGATGGACTCGCCCCCTGTTACATGTAACAGGGGGCGAGTCCATTGGAATGGAGGGTATCTTTAGGTACCATGGTACCTAGAGATACCATACGCGGTTAATCCATCAAGGTCCCTATAGACACAATTCAAAATTGATTGTCGTGGCATCTGAGGGTCATTACGGGCATTGCTTAATGAATGGCTATAGGCTCGCCCCAGTTGGCCCCTATTACATGAGACCCCAACATACCGGCAACGTACTATGATTGTACATTTTTTTTATTCCTAATAGGCTTACGCTTGACTATTAGTTCACCTATTTGTCTGCAATCTACAATGGAACGAGCTTGCCTAGAAGAAACCGATTCAATTGTGTTTTTTTTTTTTAAAAAAGCTTACTAGCAATGTGGGTCACACATTACTATCTTGTTAACCCCTCGAGCTAAGCTAAATATGCTTGTGTTACGAGTGGGTTCACGTCGGTAGTGCAATGGGTGGGTATCGAACCAGCAACCACATGATCGCAAGTCCGAGGCCCTAGCCATTGGGCTACCGCCGCTTCAAAGATTGAAAGATATTCAGATTGAAAGAAAATAAAAGTAGTAAACAATTGTGTTCATATTTATCTTCTACAAGTGTGGGCTCGTCCGGAATCCTAACAGAAATTTTGATTGAAAGACACTCAGATTATATCTATTGGGAAAGACCCACTAGGGAACCACATTCCACATTTCAGCAGTACGCATGATAAAAATTGACATAAAGCGTTTCCTTCAGATTTTTGGCATATCCACCATATATTTATGTTGCTTTTTCGCACTTCTAGTTGTCTAATACTTAGTAAAAAGGGCACGAGGGAATAAGATCGTGGAGGTCTTGTGATCAATTTGCGAAATGTATCTGATAAAAAACCTTAGTACATACACGCATGATTAAACTCCCCATTTTGATCTCCGATTATGTTAGACTCGAGAATTTCAATGATTGCAGTGCTGTAGTTAGATAAAGACACGTTCCTCCACACTTAGCATTGACCGGACTCAAATATAAACTCCGAGCTGCTACTGATAAAAAAATAGAAAAATCCAATAATACCTACCTTACTTGACCTCGTAATTGAACGCAGAATATTCACAAGTTTAATTTAAGAAAATAGAAGATGTAAGTAGCCCTATCACGAACAACTATCGAATTTGTACCGTTTTTTTTTTTTAATCTGCTTCTGCAACATGGCGATCTGTGTTGGACACAATGAGCCACTCTATTGGCTGTACTACTGTACTGGTTTTGCGTAAGATCGTTAGAAGGAGTCTCCAGTGAGCGCTCCAACTATTGTATGATCTCTGATTCAGTTGAATCTGCTGGTTAAGGAGCAGACACTATGTCTTCTAAGTCTACTAACTGTGCATTACACTCCCTACTCCTTGTAATTTAGTTGCAAGTACATTTAAGTAGTAAGTACACAATTACATCCTGACTTAATTTGTATCGTAAACGAATGAGTTATTTTCTGCTACAAATCTCATACATACATATTTTCACATGTCTCCCATTGGAGTAGGCAGAGACTACACTTGCTATCACGTGCAATCCTGGCACACCACTTTTACTTCATCTATGTTCATTAACCTCCTTTTCGTACAAATTATTCTCGATTTTGATACGAACACGTTTTCGAAAGTGTTCGTGTTAGGGCTAGAGAACTCGTAAATTAGAAACAAAAGCAAACATTGTATAACATTTACAAAGTAAATAGGTAATCATAATAATTGCCTGTATAATAATAATGTTTGCTGTTTTTCTCCTTCAAGAAAATAATTAATTTCAACATTTTGCATAAAATTGATTTCATTAAAGGTTGACCTAAAAACTTTGATGCTGTTTGCCTCTTGAATATTCTTTTGAGAAAGGTCCGCCTTTGATTAGCTTTGCAAGAAAATACACTCAAATGTATATTTTATCAAATAAGAGGAAATTGGGGGTTTGATGTCAAATAAAAATTATAAGACGTAATGTGTTTACTCGATACAAAAGTACTCGGATTTTGTGAAAGTAATTTTGTACATACCGATTAATATTGGTGTTATTATTTTAAATTAGATATTGAAATACATTTATCTATACTTACTAATATTTATACTAATTGTATAAAGCTGAATAGTTTGTTTGCTGGAACGCGCTAATCTCAGGAACTACTGGTCCGATTTGAAAAATTCTTTCAGTTTTAGATAGCCCATTTATTAAGGAAGGCTATTAGGCTATATATCATCACGCTAAGACTAAGAAGTAACTATTCCACGCGGACGAAGTCGCGGGTGGAAGCTAGTGTGTAAATAAGGGGAAAAGAGACATCATTGGGTTAATAGCATAAAGGGTTAGGTATCCCAATCACATGACCAAATAAAATAAAAATCAAGAAATATTCATGAAATTAATCATATAGGTTAGTGAAGTTCAATATTCACAATTTTCGTGAGCAAATTACCCAAAATCTTCCAGAACATATTGACATTTTTCATACGTCACAGTTACCTAGCGAGTATTGACGAGAATAATAGGCGTGAAAATCACACCGACACGAAGCATCCATCATAAAAACAAACAACATCAAATCACTTAGTATCTTTCGAGAAAAAAAAAGTTTGAGAATCACCCATTTGCCCCGCAACATTTCTAAAGACAGTCGAATAAGTAGGGTGAGACACACAAAAACCAACCGTTCACTGTTTGAAATACAAATAAGCGGAATTAACTACATGTCGGCATTCGACCGACAATTATTCTCTGTCTGGCATTTACATGTCGTTATTTTTCCCCGCTGTAATTTCGACGTCTGTTGTTTGCATTCACGGTACATATTGCGAAGTTCTGATAATTTATTGCACCGTATCCACATTTATTGATAAACGACAGCGCGAATCGTGACGCGTTCGTGCAATAACGATTTAAAGCCGAAGCCTTTTGTTCGTAGTGAATTTATCGTATTGTGAACTGTACGGATTTCGTTTGGAGCAAAAATTTTTAGTCCTGAAGTTGAAGTGTGGTAGTTGATATTTAATATTTATGGAGTATTGGAACTTGCCTGCTTTTTATCGACATTATAAATAGTGACAGACCATATTTTTTCAAGTTGTTTAAAGTTAATTGGATAATAAGGAGTAGTTTACAATTAATTGGTTAAATTGCATTATAATAAAATTATTACGGTCTAAATCATCATAACTATTTTATGATAAAAAATAACTAGTAATTAGGTAATTTTGATGCAATAAAATTAAAAGGATAATCATTCAGATATGTCATTTGTCTTGATAGACAATAGTATACTCATAGATATCATCAAACCGTTCTATAATCAAAATCTGAACCCCATTTGGATCAATCAGATTACATGCCCAAAGCAGCTAAGGACGTGACAATCAAACGTACCTTTTGAAATTCCACACGGCCTCCAAATTCGAAATATGAAATTGGCAATGGAACATACCGCATTGTGCCCAAATCGGGGATAGAATCGATGGATCGTACCACCGCAAATCTGGCCAGTGTGCTGTTCAGAGCTGTCTAATGCATACCCCGGTTTCATCCAAGAACATTGGGCTTATCCGTTTGCTCCATTTAGTGTTCCGGTATTTCACACCAATGTCATCGGTCTTTGACGATCATTCACAGGTTTATTGGAGCTAAATCTGACACCGACGTTTATTACGATTGGTTCTTGTTACAAATGGTCCTAGTTTTAATTGAGTTTGCGACAGAAGGAGTTAAGTTTGTGAACAATTAACGAATGGTGGTTATATTGTTTGCATTTGCGGTTGGATGATGCTTTTATTTTTATGTCGATGGAAATGACATGGATTACCTAGATTTCAATATTTAGGAGTTCCATTAAGCGCCTCAAAAGTAATCTCCTGGTAACTAACTCGATTATTTTTGAGGTGACAATTATTTAAAGCCATTATCTATGAAGTTCTGTTAAGTGTTTTAATATATCATATAAAACGTAAATAAAATTATGTTATTATTCTTAAAAAAATATTTTCAAGGCTACATAAAAAATGTATTTAATACACAACTCACTAAACACCAACAACAACCAGTAAAGAATTCTCCCGTTTCAGAAAAATATTTTCTTTTATTGTGATCGTAGATAACACGTAATACTTTATTGACAGACACCAACAGGTGTTACTACCCTAAATCCATCACAGCTTTGACAATGTCGAGTAAAATTATTGAGTTATCATTTTGATATGAAAAAAATATCACTATGTTCGATATGGGCGATGTTTTTACATAATTTTATATTATGGACCTCGAATATGTATTAGAAAAATTATAATGAAACAATGCAAAGATACCTTACTTACTTTCTTATTAGTTTATTTAAAAGGAAATGTGAGCCTCGATAACAAGTTCAAGTTCAATGTTTTTATTTTAAATAAGCTTTTGTAAGCGTTTATGAAACGTTATCATTCTAGTTGCACGGTTCCAAAAGGTTGATCCTATGGATAAGAATCTGGCAACTCTGGCAAATCTGGAACTCCATGAACACTCTTTTAAAATTGAAATGAAACTACTTTTTACGGATTTTATCGCGGTATATTGATATTATTTAGTTCCCGATATTTCGGATCCTTTACAGCATCCAACTCTTTTAAAATATCTAAATGATAAATCAATTGATTACCTACTGCTTCATTAGGGTAGTGTTGTTTTATTGTTATTTGATAATATTTTATTTGTGTGTGAATTAATAATTAATGATCACTCGAATAAATGAATCGTTACTTGATGAGAACTGGCATAGGTTTCCTCTCAATTTTTAATTTCACCTTTCTCGACCTTTTTGCTATATAGGAAATATAGCGACACACTTCCCAGAAAGGAGACTCGTGTCCAGCAGTGAGAAAGTAAATGTATCGATGTCGATAAAGAGTAAAAACCATTCATATCATCATTTTTATATTCAACTAGTCTCTGCCCGTGGCTTCGCTCACGTGAAGCTATATCAGGAGTAAAAATGGAAAAATCAACATTGATGATCTCTTCTTTGTATGGGCCTCTATACATCTGTATCTCAGGATTCGTTTAATTAATTGAGATAAGAAGTTTGCCAGTTTTTAAGTTGGAACATAATATGCTTTCTAACAGTGAAAACAAAATTAAAATCTATTCAGGAGTTTTTGCTCCAACCCGTAAGAAACAAATAGTATTTTTATTATAATAGTATAGAGATAGAGAAGAAGAAGAAGAGAAGATTATAATAGTAGAGAAGAGATTTGAATCAATACACTTAAATTGAAACTCAACTACAACACAAACATCAAACATCTTAAGAAATCTAATCACTCAATCCGTGCATTCCGTACTTATTTCCATGCGAATATTGGACGAAAAACTATTTCCTTGGTAAAATTATCCCAGCGTGGTCCAACAGCTCACGTAGCGTAGAGGGCTGTGTAAATAGCGGTTTAATGGATATTCAGACTTGCGCGGATACAGGGCCGGATTTGGGCGGGAGAGTGGTGCTAAATTCTCTTAATATCCGTTTCTTGCGTGCCAGATGAGTTTCGGGATTAGATAGTAGTGTATTTATTGTGTAAGATATTTGGGTTTTCGTACATGTTTCTAGGGTTTCTTTTCTTTTCTTACGTAGGTAGCAAAAGAGATCTATATCACTTTTTTGTAAGTGATAAAATTTATATGATAGCTAAAAGTGATTTTGTATTATGCTTAATTTATTAATTGTGTATTTATTTGTCGCACTTTTTCCCCAAACGGAAAGCAGGAACTACACGTACAAGCATCATTAACGTGCAAATTTATGCAGTTTTCTTTGTATTTAGATATCTGATCACCAAAACGATAGCCTCTTGCGTATTAAACCTTGTCTAAGAGATGCCAGAAATTTTGTGATGAAATACTATCAAAATTCTAAAGCAAACTCATTTGTAAAACATTAACATCCGTCCCTGTTTTCGTATAAATATCCGTATCCGCGTCGACTACGCTACGTGACACCACGCGACACGTCTCCGAATTCGTATTGGGAAAATACGAATGGGAATTTCAATTGGTTTTGCGTATTAATGTCACTTGTCTTCCCAACACTACCTACACATGTTTATTAAATTAATCACAAGGGTACCTAACTGACTCAATCGATGTGTATTATCGAAGGGGTGAATAGTGGGGGGGATACACGAGTATAATCTTTGCTTTGATGGTATTATGGTTTAATTTATCGGTGTAATATATTAAGCTGGTTACAATTGCGAACATATTATATTATATAGTTTTTGAATTAAGAGTTGTCTTGATTAAATGATACATAAGCCAACTACTCCGGTTTTAAAGGGCGCAAAGGACTAATACATCAATATATTTTCATAACTTTTTTATGGCAGTAAAGGGGGTAAACGAACAGACGGATCACCTGATGGTAAGCGATTACCGCCGCCCATGGATACCCACAACAGAGAGGAATCCTAAGTACGTTGCTCGTCTTTTAAAAGCATATGGGCCACCGGTATCTTCACACACTCGGAGAAACACAACGTAAGTGTTGTTTCGTGCCGGCTTTCTGTTAGACAGTAGTATCATTCCGGTCGGCCCATTCGTGCCAAAGCATAAGTCTCCTACAATGAGCGCGTGAGCTAACTATCTTAACTATTTCATCTCGAAACGAAAAATCCCCCAAAATAGCATATTTCCGTAATTGATTTTTGTGCATTATAGTTTACTCTTCTAGTTCTTTATTAGCCTCCATTCGCCCAATACTGAGTGTAGGCCTTCTCCATTGTAGGTACGCCATTCCTCTCGATGTTTCGTCTATCTCATCCGTTTATTTCCTGTTATTTTTACAATGTCTTCAGCCCATCTAACCTACTGACGCCCGACAGTTAGTTAAGTACTAAAAACTACTAGTTTACTATTTTTTTTTAAATATAATATCATTGTCATGTAGGTACCTACATTATAAACTTTTTAGCCACGATTAGTCTAAACAGCTTTTTTTGTGAAAGTCATGAAAATTTTGCTAATTGGCGATCCGCTCACGCTTCCAAGATCCTTTTCAAATGCAGGCTCACAAACCTTCAGCCACAGATAATGTACGAACTATAAATAAGACGGAATACAGAAAAGTTTTTATGCAAAAAATCCGGTTTAATGCAACTTTCACTCGGCGACAGTCGTTACGCTGTTGAATAAAACATACAAATGTATTTCATCTCACTATTTCATCAGCGCGCCATGGGGTGAAGGCACTGTAGAAGGGTTGCCAGTTATTATTTATAGTAATTTTGCCGCCATTTTAAATGTTCCACATTTTAAATGTCTAGTTCTGAATTGACAAGGATTTTTTTTATCTACCTGTTCTTTTTTTAAATATACTTTTGTGGCTTTAAATTAAATCAAATACAAATCAATATCAATGATTTATACATAACCTTTTTCGATCTACCCTTTTTCGATCAACATAATTACTAGCTTATATTCGTCAACTGTTAGGCCTACTGCCTCATTAACCTCATTAACATTAACTCACTGCCTGTTTTGGGTTCTTTTCCCAGGTCGTGCTAAATGGTGTTATGTAGGTATTTCTATGAAATTCACAGCAGCAGCTCGAAGTTTCGATTAGTCCCCGGTTAATTGGTTATAAGGTCGCCCCCTATTACATGGGACCTAAAATGCAAAATGTAGATTAGTACATCTCTGGGAATATGGACGTAATGAATGCTACTGAGCTTGATTTTTAAATCACCCAAATCAAAATTTGATAACCCTAAGATGTTCGGTTCGAAATATTCATAATTTTGTATGGCCCGGGCGCTAGGGGCGTCAAAAGAAACCATCGCCGGGACTTACATATTTATCAACGTACTTCGCGGGCGTACTCCGGGAATTCAATTTGGCTCGAGCAGGGTGACGCACGTTCTTCTCCCAATTTAAATTTTTGAGACACCCCTGTCTCTTCGGCGTGGTGATCTTGGTCACAGAACATGACCTGGGTTTTAAATAGGTATGTGTATACTGAACAAGGATATAAGTTTTCAAGAAATATTTGAAATATATATTCCACGTCATATAACTAATATACCATCACGACTGTATTCCCCCAACGGTTAGACAGAGGCGTACGCCCACCGTTAGCCGGTATGTTTAGGTCCCATGTAATAGGGGTCGAAACTATTGCCTTCACCGGGCAAGGGTCTATTAAGATTTATATAGAAATAACTAAAAACACTTTGCTTGACCTGGGAATAGAACCAAGGACCTCTAGCTTAATTTTATGTTTGAAGTATACGCTGACCCCGTTAGTTTTTCATACATTGAGATATTAGTTGCCAGTGACACTAAAGTTGCGAATTTTTTTTTCAGTGGAGACGTAGCTTTAGGAAGGAACGCATGAAATTCTAACAAGTTTGAAAATAAATAGGATATAGCGTGTAAATCTAATTGAGATTCAAGTCATCAAAAACAATGTCATAGTTATTTCCTCCTTATTTATAAAATTATAAAACGTCTTTAAAAACCTGCCATAGCTATAAAATGTTTTGTCTTGTTTTAACACATGATATTCTGTATCTGGGAAAAGAAGACAAAACATATAATAGCTATAAGTATTTTATAGGATTAATTTTCATATTTTTATGAATAAGCGGGATAATATGTATCTACGATTATATTATACCACTCAGTCCCATTAGGCTAAATATTTAAGCTGATCCCTTATGCCTCACCGCAAATTCCAAAAGCACTTTACTTAATATATTGGTACAGTAACCGTATAAACGATATAAAGTAGGAATTTTAAGCGAAATTTAAGAACATAAGCGGCAAAACAATTGGGAGAATTCGAGCTATAACCAACAAAAACAATTTTGTGATTCAACGAATACAATCCAAAGTTCTTTTTCAGTTTTGGACCGAATAAAGTTTTTCAATTAAGACTAAAACGATCACTTTACGTAAAATAAAAGAGAATTTACAACATAATTTTGGTTAAGTATAGAGACATGCTCTATAGAGACTATATTAATTTATCCCAATTGTATTAGAGGCTAATTTCGGGGACACGGGCAGACTGAGGTGTCCTGCGTCTTTATCTCTTATTTATTGACAGTTCCCTTGACCTGAGTATATATAATTAAGGTTTCTATTATAATATTACAGACAGACAGACAGACTATCACGCCCGTATTCCCCGAAGGGTTAGGCAGACGCGTATAATGTACACTCACAGTTCGCCGGTATGCTTAGGTCCCATGTAATATGGAGCGAGCCTATTGCCATTAACCAAGGGTACAAGTTCCAAACTCCGAGAACGCTGTGAAGGATCCCAAAGGCCGGGATTTGACAATGTAAATATAACGCGACAGAATCCGTAAAGTATTTTTTTACCACACCTTTTTTTCGTTATGATTAAAAACTCCTCAACTTTATTTATTCTGTAAAAATATCGCGATAAAATTTCGGAATGGGTATTTAATTTTACGAAAAGAAATAATACCGTTACTGCTTGAAAACCAGTCCGGTGCGGTGTTAAATTTCCGGTATACCGTAAATTAATTATAAGCTTAAAAACTTGGCTGGTTTTCGATTTTCTGCTCAAATCAACAAGTAGTATGGATAATCTGAAAATCCTTGCTCGACGAACCTGACTAATTTCCTACGGACAGATAATCTTGACTTAAATACTTTTATAATAATAATTATATTAACAGTCATGTCTACTGAATGAATGATTAATAATATGCTAATTTAAATTATATATCTATGTAACTTTTTAAAACGATTGTATATTTTGGAAAGAAGCAAATGTTATCAATTTTTTATAGTTTCAACAATATGGAAACACCGACGGACGACCAATATGGATTGACGACCTCTGTGGCTTAGTGGTTCGAGTACCGGACTGCTGACCATGAGGTCGTGGGTTCGATTCCCACAGGACATCAAAATTTATGTGATGAATATAAGTGTTTGTGTTCGTCTGGGTGTTTCTTATGTATTATAAGTATGTATTTACAAAAAAAAGTATATAAGTATTATATCCATTGTCTAGTACCCATAGTACAAGCTCTGCTTAGTTTGGGACTAGATCGTGCTGTGTAAAAATGTCCCAGAATATTTATTATTATTTATTTATTTACCGAAGCGATACCGAAGCGATATCTAAGTTTCACTAGGGCTTTCTCTTGTATCGTGAGCGCTTTTTCAAACACAAATTCACACATACACAAACGCCCAGACCCGGAAACTATCTATAGTTACATAACATACATAATCAACCCATTACATGTCCCACTGCTGGGCACGGGTCTCCTCTCACAATGTGAGGGATTAGGCTATAGTCCACCACGCTAACCCAATGCGGGTTGGCAGACTTCACACGACGTCGAGAAAATCTCTCAGACATGCAGGTTTCCTCACTATGTTTTCCTTCACCGTTTTAGCGCGTGATAATTAACTATTAATACGCACATAACTTCGAAAAGTCAGAGGTCCGTGCCTTGGATTTGAACTCGAGACCTTTGACTTGGCAGTCCAATGGTCATGTCACTAGGCTATCACGGCTTCTATCTACGGATCTATAGTTACTAGTATTCTATTATCTGTGCCGTAGGTCATACAGAAACCGATCATTCATCGGCTACGCCAAACGTATCGCTGCACATGTTTATAACATAAATTGTGCAAATAAGTATAAAAGTTGGAAAACATCTGTTGTCTGTTGTTGGGTTACATCTGAATAATATTATTTACTAGCTTCTGCCCGCGACTTCGTCCGCGTAGCGTAATGATATATAGCCTATAGCCTTCCTCAATAAATGGGCTATATAACACTGAAAGAATTTTTCAAATCGGACCAGTAGTTCCTGAGATTAGCGCGTTCAAGTAAACAAACAAACTCTTCAGCTTTATATATTAAGTATATAGATTTTTTTATTTATTATATACTTTATTATACACCAAAATGATAGTAAGGACAGGAAAAGAAAAACAAAAAAACATACAATGGGTGGCCTTATCGGTAGCTGCAATTTCTTCCAGGCAACCTTACGTAAGAATAAGACGACCTACATGAACTTACTTGCCTCTTCAGTCTCTTCCTGAGCGCGAATGCTATACTAGAGGTCCTGAGTTCGATTTACAGGTCTAGCAAAACGTTAATGGGTTTTTTTTATGAAATTCTCAGTAGCAGCTCGGAGTTTGGTATTTGTGCCGCTTGAAGTTGAAGGCAATAGGTCGCTATTACATGGGGCCTAAACATCTGTGGGTAAACAGTAATCACCTCTACCCTTCGCGGTAAATATTCTTTATAGGTTCAACAGTTTGGAAGTAGTTTTTTAAAGTATGTACCACTAACTCACTATCCGCTATTCGTGCCATTTCGTCCTGTGTTCGGCTTGTCGCATCCAGCTTACGCTATACCTAAGTTATTGTAACACAAATTGTGCAAATGAGTAAAACATTGGAAATCTATGATCGAGCTTCACGTGAGCGAAGCCGTGGGATAAAGCTAGTATGTTACAAATGTAAAACATGTCACACTGACAATGAAACCTTTACTAATTACATAAGCTTTTTAAACTCATCACAAATTATGAAAGAAACATTTATTTATACGAAGTATTCAATAAATTAAATTGGTTCACTATTCGGCATCAAGCATTCGACGCTTTTATTGGCATCATCGTTAATGATTCTGAACGAAATAATGAACGAAGTACAAGAATTAAATTAAATTCTGCGTCTATATTTGTCATGGTCGTAACGAGATTGTTAATTTAAATAAGTGGTCCTTTTTGTTTAATACCTTTTGTATACTTGTATATACCTTTTGGAACCGTGCAACTAGAATCATAACGTTTCATAAACGCTTGTAAAAGCTTATTTTAAATAAAACATTTGAATTTGATACCACTTAGGTGGTAAACAAGCATATGGCCCTCCTGATGGTAAGCGGATCCCGTAGCCTATGGACGCCTGTAACAACAGGAGTAGGTATATATATCACTCGCACGTTGCCGCCCTGTAAAAATCTTTTCACGTCTTTTTCTTCATACTGGGACTACTTACGAGTAAACAAATTTGTTTTGCTAAGCAGTGATAGTCTCGTGATATGGACATTGGACTGCCAAGTCAAAGGTCTCAAGTGCAAACCTCTGACTTTTCGAAGTTATGTGCGTATTAATAGTTAAATTTGCATGCCTGAGATATTTTCTGGACGGCGTGTGAAGTCTGCCAACCCGCATTAGGCTAGCGTGGTTGGCTATAGCATAATCCCTCTCATTGTGGGAGGAGACCCTTGCCCGGCAGTGGGAAATATAATGGGTTGATTATGTAGATGTGTTTTATGTAGGGATATAATCCCTCTCATTGTGGGAGGAGACCCTTGCCCAGCAGTGGGAAATATAATGGGTTGATTATGTAGGTAGATGTGTTTTATGTAGGGATAGAATCAGTTATTCGATACCTTAATTTGATATTCTGATGCATCATTTTATGACTTAAACATAGAACTCTGTGTACCTATGTCTTTTTTACATGTTCGCTATTATATGGACAGATACAATTATTTATAGATTACCTATGGAACAAATCCTACCTCCGAGCTCAGCAAAAAAAATCTCCGAGCTATCCTACTGAGAATATCATAGAAAAACCAAAAAACACTTTGTTTAAGCTGGGAATCAACCCAAGGACTTCTAACGTGGCAGTCACGCTTAGGACCACTAGACAAATGAGGCAGTTGATGACGTCATAACGACCACAATTACCCGTGTACCTATGTATTTATACTCCAAACCATGAAAAACACTGTCTCCCATTTTGACGCTTTTTTCGTGTAATAAATACAGAATAATCCAGTGCGTGACTAAAAAATTTAAAAAAAAATACATTGCGACGGCCATTATCCTCGGTAGCATGCTGACGTAAGCTCGAATTAACTGCCTGCCCTAGTCAACAAGCGTATAGAATACTGGGCGGATAAAATGACGCTTTCCGTACATTTTTACCCAGCTCGCCCCCTACGGGCCAGATTGGATGTGTTTTATTAACGATGCTTTTTAATTTGATATGGGTACTTACCTTCAGCTCAGAGTCTAAATTTTTGCCTGGGTAATGACAATCGGCTCGCCCCCTATTACAAATGACCTGTTTAGGGCATTTGTAATAGGGGGTGAAAATGAAAATCAGTAACTATCTCGGTAGCCTCATTACTCTCAGTAGTCTCTTAGGTTTGATTCCCAGCTCAAGCAAAGTGTTATTAGTATTTTCTGTGAAATTCTCAGTAGCAGCTAGGAGTTTTTAATTTATGCCCGGTTAATGGAAATAGACTCGCCCCGTGTTACATGGGACTTAAACTGTGGGCGTACATTAGTATGCCTCTGCTTAACAGTTTGGGGAATACGGGCATAATATTAACTACACCTCTGTCTAACCCTCTGTATTCCCCATATAGGCTTGATGGTATCTTCTTCTTCTCTTCTATCTATATCTTATCTCTACTATTATAAAATTTTAAAAAAGCTGTGTCTGTACATTATATAAACGTCTCCGAATCCGAATATGTGATTTTTAAAATTCTTGTCTGTTTGTCTATTTTTTACGGGTTGGCGTAAAAACTACTGAATATATTTTAATTTTGTTATCACTGTTAGAAAGTTTAAGCTCCAACTTAAAATCTGGTGGACTTCTTATCTCAATTCATTGAAGGGATCCTGAGATACATCTTGACCTCTCTTATGTATAGAGACCCATACAAGGAAGATATCATCACTATCGGTATATGATTAAATTATTTTTGGGATCCATTTCTAATCCTAATATGAGCTCCAGGTGAGCGAAGCCGCGAGCAAAAGCTAGTGTTATCATATAAAGCTATGTCAGTATTACAAGATAGAAGTTATATCTGTTGTGTTAGGGGATTTATCATCGCTGTTACTCCTCTTTTGTGGCTGTTATATGACTCTGTACTATTTTATGGAGCTCCTGCAAACAGTTTTATGTATACTAATCTGGTTAAGTGATGACTTGTCGGCGATTTACCGTTGTAAATAAGAAGTAATTTGATTGTAGTTGAAAAAGCTACTGTTTGAGGCCTATCTCTCTAGACAGGCCTCAAACAGTAGCTTTTTTAACAAAGTTGTGATTGCCTTGTCACTAGGTGGGCTATCACCACTCTCAGTGATAGCCTACCTAGTCACTAGGCTATCACTAGGACATATCACTAGGCCCTAGTGATATGTCCATTAGACTAACAAGTCAAGGGTCAACAGGTCGTATCCAAGGCAGGTACGCATCTCTAACTTTTCGAAGTCATGTACGTATTTAATCTCGTGAGGCTTCCTGCATTCCTGGGATTAGCCAGGAATGCAGGCCAGGTTGGCCAGGTTATTAAGGTTTTTTTTTTAAATCTCAGTAATAGCACTGAGTTTGGATTTGTGCCTGATAAATGCTAATAAGTTCAACTCATATTACATTGGACCTAAACATGGTGAACTATGGGTGCACACCTTTGCCTAATTCTTGAGAGAATATGGGCGTGATGATATGATTTAAAGTTTTCAGAATCGTTTTTTGAGATGCGTAAATGAATTCCGCAATAAACGATAGATGCTAATGTTTCTATCAAGATTTTTTATGTACTAAATTTCATTCCTCATGTATTATTTTGTGATATTTGAGTGTATAACTTATAGGTAAGCCTCGAAACAAAATCAATTCAACAGAAACTATAAATATATATAAAACTATTACTCCGGAATTTATCGCGTTATATTCAACGCTATAAAATTTATAGAAATAGAGAAGTTTCCCAAAATGTCCCGAAGTTTCAAATCCTTACAGGACAAGTATAAAAATTATAATTCATATATTTTTAAACATTATTACAAGATAAACTTTTATACGGGTACTCTTGGTAACTATAAAATCTGCTTTCACCATTAGCTTAATGAACGTACGTGAACTCATTATTCACTAGCAAGCTTACGTGTAATATCCTATTTAAAATCTGGAAGAAAGAATGCAGCCCCAATTTTTCTCCTAAATTTAAATGAGTGCCTAAAATAAATTGGTTACATTTTAGCGGCCCGCGGGGTCCACGCGCGATAAATTCTAAATGAACCCGTAAATTATCTTGTTTAAACTCAGAGATGGTAAAAGTAAATTAATTTCCAAACCGACCACACATCGCAAAGGTGGGTTAAGGGTAATTGAGCAATTCTTTACAATGTTTATGTTTTTAAACATTTCTGTATCAGATTTTGATTGAAGCTAAAAGTTTTAATATAAAGTGAACAAACATCACACCTATGTTTCCCGAAAAGGGGTCGCTATTTCCATTAACCGGCCGCAAATCCAAACTCCGAACTCCTATTGATTATCCCAATTTCATAACAACACCAAATAACAAGGCTTGACTCTTTTGGGAATCGAAACCAGGAATACTGGCGTTCCAATAAAATGTTACAAAAATAATTCGGGTTTTCCTTTGATAAGCATATTGCATATTGATAATTAATCACTATCACTCGCTTACAACGGTAAAGGACAACATCTTGAGGAAACCTGCATTCGTGAGATAATTTCTCGACGGCTAGTGAAGTCTGCCAACCCGCATTAGGCCAGCGTGGTAGACTATAGCCTAATCCCTCTCATTCTGAGAGGAGACCCGTGCCCAGCAGTGGGACAGTATATAGATTGAGTATGTTGTGGGTTTTCCTTTACAATTTGACGAACTCTGTGGTTTAGTGGTTCGAGAACCGGACTGCTGACCATGAGGTCGTGGGTTCGATTCCCACAGGACACAAAAAATTATGTGATGAATATAAGTGTTTGTGTTCGTCTGGGCGTTTCTTATGTATTATAAGTATGTATTTACAAAAAAAAAGTATATAAGTATTATATCCATTGTCTAGTACCCATAGTACAAGCTCTGCTTAGTTTGGGACTAGATGGTGCTGTGTAAAAATGTCCGAGAATATTTATTTATTTATTTTAAATTCTTTATGGTAATGCTTTTTGTCAAATTTCACGATTCTAGGTCATCAAGTTGTGATTTGTTTGTTTTGAACGGCTCTATCAGTTTTGATTCCCTTGAGAGTGTCAAAATATGCAGCATAAAAGGATCTTCAATTGAAGTATGATATCTTTTTATTGCGTTTACTTTGAAGTTCGATTTTTTCACTGCTTCGAGGGATTTTAAGCATTAGTATTTGATATTAATTTCAGTTTGATACCTCCATGCGTCCAAGAGAAAAATGGGCTTGAAAGACAGACAAACGACGGACAGACGGATAAAAAAGTGATCTTACAAGGTTTCCGTTCTTTTGAATTACGGAACCCTAAAAATACATAGAGGCGAACATAGAACCTACCAAGGGTTCACGCCATAATACTGCTTCACGCTGAGTGTGAACCAGTTTTCTCACATACTTTCAAATGCATTTGTTATTATAATTTGTTAGATATAAAAAATACATATTGATATTACTATTTTTAAATACCTAGGTAAGTATGTACAATTACATACTTACTACTAAAGTTATTAAAATTGATTGTTATAATAAAAAATACATAGGTAAGTACATAATTAATATGTATTATTATTTTTAAATACTTATGTACGTACCTTTTTTTTTTTTTTTGTTTACGGGGGTAACCTTCAAAACGCGACCGGTCTTCGGGGATTAAGACCGGGGAGTGTGGGATTTTTACCCACTAAAACCACCCCGGTGGCCACCATCAGCACAAAACACCTACATACTTTTAGGCCCACTTGCACCAACTTCTAAAATATGTTTAAATTGCATTTAAACAAAATTTTTCATAGTAAATTTGTGTTTAAAACAATTTAAACATATTTTAAAAGATGGTGCTAGTGGGCCTTAATACTTAAAATAGCTATATTTTTTTATTTTTGTGGCGAAATCAATATACTTTCATGTTTCTTTCTCCTTTTTTGAGGTCGGTCAAAAAACCACAACAACAATGAAATCGAAGACTTTCATCACTCAGACTAACAAAGTATCAGTTTCACAAAAGGGATTTTATTACTGTCTCTTAGATCAATTTTTCATGCATAAGAAAAAATCTGATGGATTCGTGCATTCAAACGATTCTTCGGTTCGGTCCAGTCAGTTTCAATTTGCACAGCGGTTTCAAATCGCCGCGTTCCGCCCGCGGCACGTCCTCACATTCGGTTGGACAGTTTTTGATTGATTTTCTCATTCTATCTCAGTAACCATTCCACTTGTTTACTTAGGTATAGCATAACATACCATACCATCACGCCTGTATTCCCCGAAGGGTTAGGCAGAGGCGTACCTACTAATGTAGAATCTACTTTTGTAGATACACCCACAGTTCGCCGGTATGTTTAGGTCCCATGTAATAGGGTGCGAGCCTATTGTCATTAACCGGGCACAAATTCCAAACTCCGAGCTGCTACTGGGAATTTCACGGAAAAACCCAATAACACTGCTCGACCTGGGAATCGAATCCAGGACCTCTAGCGTAGCAGTCGCGCTCTGGACCACATGGCTAATGAGTTACTTGGTATAGCTGTTTGTTAAAACCCTTAAGGGTCCGGCGGAACTTGTATTGCCCTCAAAAACGTAATAGCAACATACATAGATCGCAATCTAAACAATATTTTATCAAATCGTGTTATTTATCGGAGATACTGATAATCTTGGTCCTACCATACCATTTCGTCTACCACTACTCTGGAAACAAACAACCGGAAAAATGGTCCAAACTTGGTAAAGTTATCAAGAATTGCATTCGCTTACATTTATTAGTGAAGTATTTTGGACGTGATGGTAGATCAGGACCTAGATTAATGGTATCAGAATCCGAATAAGAACACACTTTATTTATTTATTACTAGCTGCTGCCCGCGACTTCGTCCGCATAGCGTGATGATATATAGCCTATAGCCTTCCTCAATAAATGGGCTATCTAACACTGAAAGAATTTTTCAAATCGGACCAGTAGTTCCTGAGATTAGCGCGTTCAAGCAAAGAAACAAACAAACTCTTCAGCTTTATATATTAGTATAGATTAAGGTTAACCAACAGCTTCTGTATAGAAGTAGATAACAATTATTTAGGGGCTTATACAGTTGCCAATATCGCAAGTTGATGAAATTGTTTTGAATTGAATTCCGATATATTTTGGTATTAAATTTGTATTGGAAATTCGGTTCGGTTGGTGAAAAACTATATAAACTTAGAATGGAAAATGCAAAAAAAAACTTAAATAAATAAGTTTATTATGTACCTACATTTGACTAACAAAATGGAGGAGGGAGTGATGTTTTTCTGTAATATTTTACTCTTATACTTGTACATATTTGCCTCGCGTGCAGCGATCCAACAATTAACCAAAGACAATTTATCATCAGAGATCTATCCGTGGAATCGACGGAGGATTAATTGAGGAAAATGGCGTAATATTGAGCAAGGAAACAAAAAGTCCATGAGTTTATGATCTTTGGATCATTCGAGAAAATCCTGTTAATCCATGTTGATCCGTTTTGGGTCCATCTTAATTGCGACGTGGTTTTTGTGTAGGTTATTGTGTAAAACATTATATTTCTTAATTTAATTATTGGCCATGTCATTTTAAAATGATATTAGATTAAGCCAGCACTACTTTAATTTAAAAAAACCGGCCTATTTATTGCTAACTTATTATGTACAAGATTTATCTTCGTCTTTTTTACCCGCGACGGAACGGAGACAGTATATTTCTATATTATTATCATAAAAAGCAGAGTAACATGGTCTATATTGTTATTCGAGTTAAATAATTATGACGGCTTGAGTAAAACTAATAATTATAGCTATTCCTTAATAATTTATTCTCCCTTTCGCATTTTAAATATGTAATTAAAAAATAACGAGTTGAATGTTTTATGAGATGTATTTTTGAAAAGATCTTTTTGGTACAAACTCGACGAATTCATCTCTTATTTTTACGATATTTCTTAAAAATATTCATTCATTGCCACAACTGTGCTCGCCTTCATAAATTCGCAAAATTTAGTTTTGGTCTCGAGAATATAAATTATTATTTACTTTTATTATATATGCGTATTTGTGTAATATAACATCAAGAAATGATAAAATTATTTTATACCTTTGTTTATTTTAGCTATTACAAGGCTGTAAGGCAGTGTGTTCAGAAACCTTTGCATACTTATTTTATTAACGTAAGATGATTTTTACTTTACACTTGTTATATGTATTATCTGTCCCACTATTAAGACCTAGTTTTTATAAATCATACCCCATCATTTAACCCTGTAGGAAGTTAGCAGACTTCACACCTTAAAATCTTCATGAATTTCCCGATATTTCGTATCTTCACAAAGTAAAATATATCTAACGTGTCGCGAAATAAGGTAGAAAATATAATAAGTTTCCCCACGGTAGCTGCAAAACACGCTTACAATGTACGTACCCAAGTTTCATACCAAATAATCAATAAGGGAAAATGACCTAAATCATAAATTCAACTTTCTTGACAACCAAACTCTTTCGCACAAAACAGGGTTTTCTTTCACCTAAAGATTCTTATAGATACTTAATATAGTAGGACATTTTGACAATGATTTACCGTTCATACTTACATATTTAGGAGTTTATTTATTTATTATGAACGGGCCGACGACGTAGAGAGGCTGGGTATTATTTTGTAATTATTTATTTATGTAGATAGGCTTGTTTCATTCTTGAGTCGTGTTTACAAGGGCAGTAACGCAAAGGAATACTGTTCAAAATTATTTTAGGTTATTTTAGTAGATAGGTAGATACTATTGCAATAAGTGCGCGTCAGAGGGTTCCAAATATGTACGACTAGCTTCTGCCCGCGACTTCGTCCGCATAGCGTGATGATATATAGCCTATAGCCTATAGCCTTCCTCAATAAATGGGCTATCTAACGCTGAAAGAATTTTTCAAATCGGACCAGTAGTTCCTGAGATTAGCGCGTTCAAGTAAACAAACAAACAAACTCTTCAGCTTTATAAATTAGTAAGTATAGATACGTAAAATCATTAAAATAAGTGATTATTATAATTGTGCCTATATAAGATATCCCACACAAGTTTGCCCCATATGGTTATGGGACTCCATAAACTGTCAGATCAGCCAGTGCTGACGAGATCTTGCTCACTTAAATGTCCTGCTGATGGTGGCGTTGTGTGTCGGGTCGTTTTATGCCCGTTTTTTTTTATATGGTTGAGTCGAACCACGCCGATACGCAAGTCAAGAAAAAAAAAGAAAAAAAAGGATTTTCACAGCAAGTAAGAGTTCACCGCTCTTACTTGTTGTAGCAATCCTTTTTTTTTTATAAGTGATGAATAAATCTAACATATCAAACTGCATTATTCTCAGTAACTATTTAAAACAAGTTTGTGAAGCATAATATTGTAATCTGATTTGATATATTTTTTTAAAAAGAGTATCATCTATGGAGTTTTATGGCTCTTCTCCATAAGACCCATTTCTTGAAACCGTGCAGATAATTTGACTTTTCAAAAGTACCTATTGTAATGGTCTAATTGAAATAAAACATTTTGACTTTGACTTTGATTATAAAAACGTCAAAGGAAGGAGAGAAAAATGAAGCAAATTTTACATTAGTAATCTATTAATTCAAACAGGTTAACAGTTATTGTACACTATCTGTTACCCATGGCTAGTAGTATTCGATTATCTGTGCCCATGACTTAACTCGCAAGCCAGACTTAAAACAAAATTATCCTATCCTTTTCCAAGGCTATCCCTATACTAAAGATCACTAAAATTGGTTCAGCTGTTTAGCGTTTAAACGTAACAGACATAGTTTTGCATTTATAATATTAGTATGAAAAAAATATACTAAAATGTTTTTCACCGAATAATAATTCGGCAATATAGTGAGTCGAAATTTCGTTCGAAATTCGAAAAAAGACTACGTACTTTAATTGTTCATTCCGACGCGACATCCGGAACGCGAGAGGTATGTGTTTTTAATTAAATTTCGCGCCCAAAATCTTTTCCATTTCTTTTGTTAGGGTGAAGTTAATAATTGCTTTTGTAATAAATAGCACACAATTGAATTTAATATTACTATTGTTCCAATTAGGGTTGACAGGTACTGTTTAATAATTTCCAGGATAACTCTAGGGTAACGGTTTCATGTCATGTTAAAATAAATATGTAGGTATGTTTTTATGGGATATGGGGTATTATGGGGGGCTTACGAGCTAACGGATCATCTGATGGTAGGCGATTGTCGCCGCCCATGGACACACGCAACATCAGAAGAGTCGCAAGTGCGTAACTCGCCTTTTAAAAGGGTTTGGCCTCCGGTTTCACGCCGGTTTTCGGCCAAAGCACGCGGCGTTTGAGGCCGTAGTATCACTCCGGCCAAGCCGGCCCATTCGTGCCGAAGCATGGCTCTCCCACGGTACAAATGTACAGTTGGGGAAATTACCTTTATCTGAAACCCTTTTTAAATGCGGGCAATGCATTTAAGATTCCTCTAAAGCACAAAAGATTGAAGATTGAAGGCCTTGTTGCCTCGGCCCTACACAAGATAAGATAAGATTCCTCTGGTGTTGCGGTTGTCCTTGGGCGGCGGTATCGCTTACCATCAGGTGATCCGCTTACTCGCTTGCCATAAAAAATATATTTGTGCGTAATCTCAAAAAAAATTACAAATTAACGAATATCAGGTCCAGATAAAAATACTGTTGACAGACAGACAAACAACGAAGTAATTTTACAAAAGTATATTTTTTATTTTTGAGGTATAGAATCCTGTACTGTCTCTAAAAGTATGTACAATATTCCAAAATAGAAAAAACTTAATAGTAGTAACATAGGCAGCGGAGCGTGAAGCCCCGTTTAGCAAAGCTTTTACGGATAAAAAGTGTCATTTAGTTAACCATAATAAGGAATAGCTTTGTGGATTACGTTGTACTACGAGATATATTATGTAAAGACTGATGACAGATATGGCATGTTAATTACATTTGGTCTTGCCATTTTATAGAAAAATCTATTATATTTATACATACATCATACCATCACTCCCATTGCCCAAGGTGTAGGCAGAAAGGTACTAATAATTCACTTATAATAATTGACGGTCTCTGCGGTTTAGTGGTTCGAGTACCGAGTATATGAGGTCGTGGGTTCGATTCCCACAGGACACAAATATTTATGTGATGAATATAAGTAGTAAAAAAGAGTATATAGGTATTATATTCATTGTCTAGTACTCATAGTACAAGCTCTGCTTAGTTTGGGACTAGATGGTGCTGTGTAAAATGTCGCAGAATATTTATTTATTAATATTTGATTAAATAATATAATCTTAATTTCGCCGGTAAGTTTAGGTATCACGTAATAGGGGGCGAGCCTATTGCCACTGACCGGGGACAGATTCCAAGCTTAGAGCTGCTACTGAGAATTTAATAGAAAAACCAATTATAACTTTGCTCGACCTGGAATTATTATGTACTAGCGACCCGCCCGTGGTTTCACCCGCGCTGCCCCGGTCCTAAGAGTCATAGCGTGATGTTAAACAGCTTAAAACCTTCCTCTTAATACACTCTATCTATTAAAAAAAACCGCATCAAAATCCGTTGCGTAGTTTAAAAGACCTAAGCATACATAGGGACAGACAGCGGGAAACGACTTTGTTTTATAATAAGTAGTAGTGATGATAGTGATTGTGTTATTGTTTATAACATAACATAAGTGTAAGTTTAGGTATCACGTAATAGGGGGCGAGCCTATTGCCACTGACCGGGGACAGATTCCAAGCTTAGAGCTGCTACTGAGAATTTAATAGAAAAACCAATTATAACTTTGCTCGACCTGGAATTATTATGTACTAGCGACCCGCCCGTGGTTTCACCCGCGCTGCCCCGGTCCTAAGAGTCATAGCGTGATGTTAAACAGCTTAAAACCTTCCTCTTAATACACTCTATCTATTAAAAAAAACCGCATCAAAATCCGTTGCGTAGTTTAAAAGACCTAAGCATACATAGGGACAGACAGCGGGAAACGACTTTGTTTTATAATAAGTAGTAGTGATGATAGTGATTGTGTTATTGTTTATAACATAACATAACATACCATTACGCCTGTATTCCCCGAAGGGTTAGGCAGAGACGTACTGGTGTACACCCACATTTCACCGGTATGTTTAGTTCCCACGTAATAGGGGGCGAGCCTATTGCCATTAACCGGGCACCAATTCCAAACTCCGAGCTACTACTGGGAATTTAATAGAAAAACCCAATAACACTTGGCCTGAACTGGGAATCGAACCCAGGAGAGGTAGAGGCAGCGTAGCAGTCGCGCTCAGGACCACTATGCTACCGAGGCAGTTATTGTGTATTCTCCCAAATCAATAAAATAAATCTATGTTTTTCATAAGTATAGACAGTATATTTGACAATGCGTTTGTATAAGACGACGTTTTTATGAATGAAAAATATAATAAACTAGCTTCTGCCCGCGACTTCGTCCGCATAGCGTGATGATATATAGCCTATAGCCTTCCTCAATAAATGGGCTATCTAACACTGAAAGAATTTTTCAAATCGGACCAGTAGTTCCTGAGATTAGCGCGTTCAAGCAAACAAACAAACAAACAAACAAACAAACTCTTCAGCTTTATATATTCGTATATAGATTTGAACTTGTTACAGTTTTCTATCCGCTAATAGATAGAATTTCGGTACCTTGGCATTGTCAAACATGCTGCCAATTCAGCTGTTGCAGCTTACCACAATGAAGCCAGTATTTTTTATGGTGATGTAAATGATGTAAAATAAAAGAAAAACTACAAAATCACCGTCTCTATAGTAGTAACAGTTTAACGATAGTTTAAATAAACGCCCGACGCGTATAAACGGTAACAAGTTTGAGGAATGCTCGCTCACGTTGCAATGGACGCTTTATGAGGCGTAAACGCGCAACAAGCACTCGTTGTCTGTACTCAGCTTTATATTGTTGTTCAAGTTTATAAAGTTAGATGATATTGTAATATAATACCGTAGCTTTAAGATTGCCTTTTTAAAGTTGTGCGATATGGTCAGTCCGTTTCATGATGCACAATTAAGCGTCATGTCAGTACTAAGGTCCTGGGCAAATATTTTACACACAAATACAACCATGCACATTAATGTACTGATGTTAAGAATTTATTTAGTTTGGACATCTACAAAAAAAAAATAACATGTAACTCCTAAGTCCTAACCAACTTGTTTTTTTTTTAAATATCTTCAATGTACTGACACAGATTTTTTACAATTTTATAATAGTAGAGATATATCATACGTAGGTATATATGAAGTACCAGGCTGTCATACTAGCGAAGCGATATTACTACGTTGAGATTAAATGACATCAAAAATGAACCAAATAATAATAATAGGGTTAAAAGTAATCCCTAGATTGATTGATTAACGATTGTTCATATATTTTTTTTTCTTCTAAGTTACCTCCGATTATAATCTATCAAGATCGGTCCTAAGAGTCATAGCGTGATGTTAAACAGCTTAAAACCTTCCTCTTAATACACTCTATCTATTAAAAAAAACCGCATCAAAATCCGTTGCGTAGTTTAAAAGACCTAAGCATACATAGGGACAGACAGCGGGAAACGACTTTGTTTTATAATAAGTAGTAGTGATGATAGTGATTGTGTTATTGTTTATAACATAACATAAGTGTAAGTTTAGGTATCACGTAATAGGGGGCGAGCCTATTGCCACTGACCGGGGACAGATTCCAAGCTTAGAGCTGCTACTGAGAATTTAATAGAAAAACCAATTATAACTTTGCTCGACCTGGAATTATTATGTACTAGCGACCCGCCCGTGGTTTCACCCGCGCTGCCCCGGTCCTAAGAGTCATAGCGTGATGTTAAACAGCTTAAAACCTTCCTCTTAATACACTCTATCTATTAAAAAAAACCGCATCAAAATCCGTTGCGTAGTTTAAAAGACCTAAGCATACATAGGGACAGACAGCGGGAAACGACTTTGTTTTATAATAATTATTATTATTATATTATTATTGTTTATAACATAACATAACATACCATTAGATTTTTTACAATTTTATAATAGTAGAGATATATCATACGTAGGTATATATGAAGTACCAGGCTGTCATACTAGCGAAGCGATATTACTACGTTGAGATTAAATGACATCAAAAATGAACCAAATAATAATAATAGGGTTAAAAGTAATCCCTAGATTGATTGATTAACGATTGTTCATATATATTTTTTTCTTCTAAGTTACCTCCGATTATAATCTATCAAAACGTTGAAGTAATTATGTCAGTGCTCCCTCAAAGTGGTGACCAGGGTGGTTTTAGGGGAAAAACCCCACACTCTCTACCAAGACCGGGAGATTTTCGAAGGTTTCCTCTCGTAATAAAAAAAGGCAATCTGCTTGATACCAATGCAATAAATAAATCAGATTTTTTTATAACTAAAATCTGAAAACCAATAATAAAAGTACCAGGCTTACATACAGGCGAGGCGGTCTAAACTCAAACACGACTGAGCTCGCTATGAAATAGTAGAATTGAACTGAATAATCTTATGATCCCTAGATTGAAATCGTCCGATGTTCGTGCCCTCACATGGTCCCCGAGGGAAATAAGTGAATAGTTTCCTGTTTAATTTACTACAGGCGGGAGTTCACAGTACGCTGACTTTAGTTTATTAGTGGCCCGCATACACCACGTATCTAAACACAGCTTATGATAACGTGAGCTCTTTTGTTGGGATGTAATAATGTTGGCCGGTCTATATTAGGAACATTTTTGTTTAGTGGAGCTAATATTGGACCGTTATAGAGATAAGTATGGGTCGTATTGAGTTATTAGTGACGAGAATATTTAGTAAAAATGGAAAATTTAAGGTTTCTTTGTTCGGTCATAATTATTACTCATAAACTACCAACACCCCTGTATTACCCAAAGGGTTAGGCATATAGGTATGTTATATAGTGAAGGAACTAGTATGTTATATAGGTATGTACTAAAATATACCACAGTACACCGATTTGTTTATAATTAATCCAGAGGTTGTAAACCGACGAGAAAATTGTGCACAGGTAATCAAAAATGAAATGACGCGTACTGCACTTTTTGTTAGTTTATCATTTTACATATAATGCGCACGTCAAAAAATTACTGTATAGGCAAATTTTTGATACCTTGGGTTACGTTATTGTAAAATTTCGTAGGGATCTCTAATTAAAATAAAATACAGGCTATGTTACTAGCTGATAAAGTGACTTTCTATTGCTGAAATAATATTTTAAATTGGTATAGTGGTTTAGGCATGAAAGCGTAACAAACAAACAAATTCACTTTCGCATTTGTAATAATTACTAGCTTTTGCCCGCGGCTTGTGGCCTCACATGAAGTTATAGTAGGATTAAAAATGGATCCCAAAAAAATGACATCTAAAACCAAAAGCGATGATCTCTTCTTTGTATGGGTCTATCTGTATACATTAGAGAGGTCAAGCTGTATCTCAGGATCCGTTTATTTAATTGGGATAAGAAGTTCACCAGTTTTTAAGTTGGAGCATAATTATGTTGTCTAACAGTGTTATCAAAGTTAAAATCTATTTGTTTTTGCGCAAACCCGTAACAAACAAGAATTTTACAAATTTACATTTTTGGGTTCGCAGACATATAATATATATACCTACTGTTTATATAATTATATATTTTAATATTAATATCCAGTATAAAGAAGAACCCACTCGTAACACAAGCATTTAGCTTACTACGAGGGATTAACAAGAATACTAGTAAGGTGCGACCCAATTGCTTGTAAGCTTTTTTAAGAAAAAAAAATGTATAGATCTGTTATCTTCATCTATTTTACATATTTAATCTCTTTTTGTTTTGCAAGGAATAAATTGGTTTTCTTTCATTCTTTCTAAACTATTTGTAATAAAATACTAAGTAAAGTGGTCCCTTCAAAGGGTATAGTTTCCTCCCCACCACAAAAGATCAACGGGCGTCTGTAAGGATATACCCACGACATATATTCAGTACTGTCACAATACCCGTAACGATGCGGGTGCGGATGCTACGTACATTAGCGGTTATAAATGACGTAAGTTCAGAATTTATTTGGAAACCACGCAATGGAGAGCGAATAAAAGCGGAATGCATTAAAGTGTCAAAGACAAAGTAGAGACTAGTAGCGTTTGGAGTTCATTTCCTTGAAAAGTTTGAATGGCAATTAATATTTAATAATAAATACAATGGATTCTGAAACTATTGCCTAACTTATTTTTTATTCTTGACTAGCGACCCGCCTTCGTGTGGGTTCAATGCTGATACTAAATATATAGGTACTATAGAATGTGTTTTTATACAACGTTCACAGCTTTTATTTCTCATAAAAAATAAAGAATATAAAATGGTTATTTTGGGTTATCCACCTACAATTCGATGGTATTTTTATATAAATAGAGCACGAATCCAGACTCCAAGTTACTACTGAAATTTCATAAAATTAAACCAATAACATTTTGCTCGACTTGGGAATCGTCTAGCACAGCAGTTGCGTTTACGGCCACTAGGCTAATGAGCGGGTTTGCCGCTATCTAGGTAGGCATAATTTAATAGATATATGTAGGTACGAAGCTACGAAGCTAGAACATTGATGTGAATTCATGTGCAATTTGGCAGAGTTCAATGCACACATTAGGCTCGGTTGTGTGCAGGGAATGCAGAGAGCATTGTGTACATAATAATATGATGATTAATAATAAAGAAGAAGAAAGAAGAAAACATATTTATTTGTCACAAAAAACAAAATTAGTAATGTATTTATATTAATTATTTCATGAAGTTTTGGATACATTACAGCTTCCGTGATCAGGGGTAAACTGAGGTGTTAAAACTGCTAACAGCTACCTTAAGTTTAGCGATTGGATTGTTGGAATTAGTCTGGTGAGAAAATTCTTAAACCCCGTTTAAGAGAGGGGATAGCCTAGTGATGTGACCTTTGGAATACAAAGTCTTATGTCTCGAGTTCAAGGCTCTCACTTTTCGAAATCCTGTGCCTAATAATGATAAATATTTATCACTCACTCAAACGGTGAAGGAAAACATCGTAAGGAAACCTGCATGCCTGAGAAATTTTATTAACGGTGTGTGAATTCTGCAAATCCACAGTAGCAAGGTGGATTATAGCCTAACCTCTTTCACTGTGAGAGAAACCCAGAAACAAATGAAATCTGGATCAAAATTGTTGTACAGAAATATTCTCAATATCTGCTCTATAATCCATTTAAATCTCATCAGCTGTTTCATTACGGGTTCTGAATTTGATGCCCACACACTGCAAAGTATAAGTCGTAAGATGTTTTTTTCTGTTGTGATAGTTTGGTTCCGTATCAGACATAATGTTCACATGGATAACGTGAACAGTGTAAAGGCAAAAAGAACAGTCGAGAGAAGAGAAAAATCAATAAATTGCGACCCACATTGCTAGTAAGCTTTAAAAAAAAAAAAGAGTAATCCCTAGAATGTGGTTTTTTTTAAATAGTTTCATGTCGGCAACGATATGGCTGCAGACATTTGTATAAAGGTGCTAGCTGTGCAGTATTTCTCGCTTTGCCCCGCTCCTAAGGATCCTAGTCTGATGTTAAACTAACCTTCCCCAAACAATTGGGATATAAAAATAAAAATAAAACAAATACGACTTGTAGTTCTAAAGCATAATGCATTCAAACCAACAAACTTGATTGTATTATAATATATTTATTTATAACATACTAATTTAAATTTCAACCACATTTTCCTAGACCTAACCCTTAAATCACAATGGGCCAAAGATAAAGGGCTAAATTGTAATTCACGTCAGCTTAAAAGCTTGTGCGGGTCAAAATCAGTTACTATGTACTTGTGAATAAGCTTCAAAATGGCGACCATTTAAAATATTTTTAAGACCTCTGTCACATCCAGATTAAGTTACGAATGAGTTATTTGTCAGATAATGCTGTAAAATGGTTTCCCCTTTTCAGAAACATTTCCCCTGTTTTTGTAAAAGGCGTTACATAAATATATTAGAAAACCAAACAAAACCCTCAGACGTTCTATTGTTTCATGCAGCTTAAATTTTAATTTTAAATGCGGTAGAACACAGGTCTTTATTTAAAAATTCAAATATTTTAAACAAAGTGTTTGTTATATATGTACTTCAAAATAAATACTTTAAATTCTAACATAATATCCTTTCCTTTGTTTCAGGTAAGCATCAAACATCGAAATTATCAACAACCCCGCAAATCAGAATGGGTCACGTAACATGTCTCACTAAAGGCCAATAATCTATTTGGAAATTTTAGAACATTGACCAGAAACTCATTTTCACATTTTGTTTGCAAATAGTTACACATACTGCCACAGGAATTACGTTTCAAATTGGAACACAAGTTCCCGTTCGGTAAGTTCGAACAGAATTTCAATTCGGAATGTTTCGCCTTTGCTCGGCTTTTACCACGTACGCCCAAGAGCTAAGGATGAATTTAAAATTAGAATTCCAAAATTTAAAAGCTAATGCTTAGTTCTTGGAGGGAAAATAAAATTGGGCTTATCTTTTTTTAAAAAAAACGTGGTGGATTTTCGTATTTCGTATTTTGAAATTTGTTTGCATTGTTAATATTTCGCGATTAAATTTTGGACTCTAATGTTCTTGTCTCTTAGTTTTAAACATATTGGCTGGATTGAAATGGAGATTTTCAATCGAACCAGCAATTTGAATATTTCACCGCATTCAACGGCAGAGCAGCAGTATTTTACGACGACACTGGTAGCATGGAAAACGGTTTTGAAACTAGATTTATTTTATTCAGTCAGACCGGCTGGTTTTTATATCTGACGGAAGATTCGATTTGGGAGTCTGCTTATTTCATGATTAGGATTTTCACCGTCTGATCTTGTGAGATTTATTTTTATGACTCAATTTGATTGATCTCTATATGAAGTAATTTCAATACAAATTGCGTACTGTATTAGATCTGTTTCTATAGACATTCTGTATACATCAGTATGCATACCACATGCATTGGGCACAGATGTAGTCCACAGTTCGCCAGTATGTTTCGATCCCATGTAACAGCGGGAGAATCGAACGCAGGACCTCTAGCGTAGCAGTCGCACTTAGGATCGCTAGGCTAATACGACAGTTACAGTCATGTAATTAGATTTTTATGAGAGGTTATAGGTTTCATTATCAATTGGTTGGCTATATTACCTACAGTGTATGTCCGGAAAATTGTATGTCATAGTAACCAGGTACCTCACCTATAAGATGACCTCTAAATGTACGAAAAATTTATAGAATGAAAGGTAAGCTTAGACTGGACATTCCTCAAAAGTAGCGAGTGGCCCTCTGATATGAAAAAATACCTACCTAATAGTCGTAGAATTTTATGACAATATAATTTATAAAAATATTATTATTAGATTTTATCTTGCTTTGATACGTTATTTATTCTGTGACAGAGAAAATAATATAATCCATAATTATAATAGTAACTATAAGAAGTTTATAAGAGATTTTTTATCTTTATGATTATATAAAAAGGTTAAAAGGAAAGGGGGTAAAAGTATAAGGAAATATAACCGTACCGTATCATGTCTTATCTAAAATCCAATCAAAGTTGCTAGAATCTTCTTTAAGCAAGTATCTACTGATACTTGTAAACTTAATATTGAATAAAGCAAACTCAATAACTGAGACGATGTATCAGATATATCCTTTGATACTCCCAATTGAGAGCAATTTCTGTTGAATTGTTTCAAGGCCGCAATTCAGAATCTGGTTACATCTATAATATGAGAAACCTTTTAAAAGTAATTCCTAACTTCAGAATTGTCGCGATGTGTGTCATCCTATGATTGTTTTTGTAGTTGAAGTCAAAATTTTTTCGATATAATTCTAGGTAGCAGTTTTTGAACGTCATTTTTACATTATAAACAGCGCCCCAAAATGTCCTCCTTTCACCGTCTCCTACTATTTTTGCTGGAAAGAAGAAACGGTGCAACAATATCTCAGCAACACATTTCTGTTTGGTAAGCTACCAAACGCACACGTTATATTGATCTAAAGGAAACAATTAAGGGAAATTATATTGAACAAAAGACTGATGAAAGGACTTAAAGGTCTTCTAATGACTGTATAAGCTAGAACACAAATAATGTATCTTCAGTTACAAGGACCGAAATCACAGTTCCACCAGCCGTCTCCCCATTTACAAATTTAATTCCGAAAGATTAACATAGCCAACATTCAAATGAAATTCGTGAACCAAACCGTTGTGGAATCTATTCTAAATTTGAAACTAGTCTAGAATTGGAATCCATTCTAGAACAAAGACTCATATTTGGGAATCCGCTTTCTGATTCTACTATGTAGTGGTACAAATGCCGGTACCATCGACCGTTGTAACAGATACACTGAGCAGAAAATCGGCATTTCCTTATCTCGAGAGTTGAAGTGAGAAGCGGTGAGCGATGCTCGCGTGCAGTTGGCAGCATTTGTTTGAATTTATTCGTTATTTGAAATAGAAGGTAGGTACATCCTTCTTTGTATATTCAACCGGTCTAATCTACTTTATTTTAATCTTTTTTTCTTTGACTCTGATTCATTATTGTAGTATGGGATCTTTCTTTGAAAGTACTCGTAGGAATTCACAACAATCTTATTATTAGCATCAATGATTATGATATAACCAATTCGTGAATTGGAAATCTGTTTATAAAAGCAATAGCAGGAATATCTTTATCTCTATATAATGATGTCTGCATAGTCAATCGCACTGTTTTTCTAATGTGATAGCATTATGTGGATCTAACACGCAACTGCTTGGTGCAATAAAAATAAACGTAGCCTACAAATGCTTGTAGATATAGGCGTTTCAGACATAATAAAAACAAAGCACTTGAAGTTGTTGTGAACAAAAATATACCTCGTCCAAAAAATACTTTTTTTGTTACAATTGGCTTCAATCCAATAGTAAGTTGGCTTGTTGACGTATCGCTTGTATCGTGCAACTTTTTTCCACGTTCAACTTTTAGGATTTGTAGATGATAAGCAGTGACATTTATGCCCTATTTAACTTTCGAACCTTGCCAAATATTGAGCCCTGCCAAGTAAATTTGTTCTAAATTGTAATCTTGTAGGAAATTGTTGTTCTAATTTTGATGTAATTTACTTAAATTGACATCAAAACTTTATTAATTTGTAGTATTATACAGTAATATTAGTTGATGCTGCTATTTTGAGCACCCTATAAATATGTTACTAAAGCGCTACATGTACTTTGTCTAATGACTTAGTCATTATAAAATGAGGTTGTATTATAGAAAATTCTTTAAATCTAACCATGTCTGTAGTGTATTCTTTAACTTTTTCTAGATGATCTATTTGTTTAACTACCTGATGAGTGGTTGTTAGCGTGACTGTTACGCTAGAGGTCCTAGGAACAATCCCAAGGTCGCGAACATTTTTATTGGGTTTTTGTATGAAATTCTCAGTAGCAGCTCAGAGTTTGGTATTTGCATCCAGTTAATAGCAATAGACTGGCCCTATTACATGGGACCATATCGTAGGTATGGTAAACTATGTGCATTAACTAAAATTACTAATACACCTTAGTAATTTTAGTTAATACACATAGGATTAGTATACCCCTTCCTTACCCTTAAGGCGTGATGACCCTTGCTTTTAACTTAAACCGTACTCCAAAACTTCCAAGTATTGTATGTAATTTGAAACTTGATCAATATTTAGCTCGATTGTCGAAGATACCTTCCTTGCGTAAATCCTTTTAGTTGACGATTAGTTACATATAATCACGCCTGTATCGAAGGCCTAAGTTGAGGTGTACTAATTTACATCCATAGTTATGTTATGCCGAGGGGCTCGTGGCTAAGTAATAATTAACTGATCAACTGATCTGTAAGGTTAAGCTGCGCTCGCCGCGGTCAGTGTGTGGATGGGTGACCATTCTTAACACCGAGAACCCACCGTGCCCAGGAGAACACGTAAAGCCATCGGTCCCGGTTGTCATACGAACATCTTTGATAGCCTGACAACCAGTCTATCCCCGAATATCGGTATTACCAATAAATTGGGTTGCGGAGGTCTGATAGCAGTCGTTTCGTGAAAAATACTGATATTCAGCTGCATCTGAGTAGACTGGAAGTCGATCAAATATAATTGGGAAAAGGATAGGAAGAAGAAGGTATGTTTAGGGAGGAGTTAATTGCTAATAAACACGCACAAATTTAAACTCTAGCTGCTACTGAGAATTTTATACAAGAACGCAATAACTTAGACTACTCAATATGGCGAATCGAACGTAAGACTTCTAGGGTAGCAGTAGTTGATCATTAGACTGATGAGGCAATTACTCGTCATATTTTAATTTTGCTAACCTAATTATTCATAATAGAAGCGGCGGTAGCCTAATGGCTAGGGCGTCGGACTTGCGATCATGTGGTTGCCGGTTCGAACCCCACCCATTGCACTACCGACGTGAACCCACTCGTAACACAAGCATTTTAGCTTAGCACGAGGGGTTAACAAGAATACTAGTAATGTGCGACCCACATTGCTAGTACCTAAGCTTTTTTAAAAAGAAAAAAAAAATCATCTTCATCATCATCATCATCATTAACCCTTATAGTGTCCCACTGCTGGGCACGGGACTCTCATAGATTGAGAGGGATTTGGCTGTGGTCCACCATGTTACCCTAATGCGGGATGGCAGACTTCACACCCCCTCGAGAAAACGTTTTAGGCGTGCAGGTGAATAGGGAACTAGGATAACTGATGAACTAGGGAACAACTGATAGAGGGACAGATGAAACATTTTATTCCTATTTGTCACCCATCGAATTTAATATAATGTTTCCTCTCGATGATTTCCACCGCCGTTTAAACGCGTGATAATTAACTTCATATTAATATGCACATGATTATGAAAAGTCACGGGCGTGCCTTGGATTCGAACTCGACACCTTTGACTTGGCAGTCCATCGGTAATGCTACTAGACTGTCGCTGCTGTAGGTAACCTAATTATTGAACCTTGTTTATTTGAATAGAATCGGATTAATTTACATAATTTAATTAGTGTTAAAATTTAGTCTGTCTGATAATCTAATTTAGGAGTTTTCAACGAAGATTTCTAGTGCTGAATAAATAAAGTGAAGTGTAGTCTTGGAGAAAATAAATTTATCTGATAACGAAATAATTGTCTTTATATTCAATTCGTTTCAAACCTTATTACTTTGCCTTAAGGTAGGTTATTTTCTGTTGTGTATGTCTTATACCTACATCATCTTTAATTATATTCTTGGCAGGAAATCAATTAGGTTTACCGTTCTAATCTTTATATTTATACTATATAACGTCTAATGGCTTTATTATGATGGACAGGTCTTGTTTCATATTTCCTAGTACTGTAGCATTAAATTGAGGAGTGGTAAGATGGTAGGTATGTTTTATTTCTAAGGAAATAATTATGATGATTTGTTTTGCCAATTGGGTCTTTGTTCTCATGACAATAATGTTGTTTGCCTAAAAATAACTACATGTCGTGTATTAGCGTCCTGAGATTAGCGCGTTCAAGTAAACAAACAAACAAAAAAACTCTTCAGCTTTATATATTAAGTATAGATTATACGATAAGATATCGCCTACCCACGGTAAAAGAATTAGCTTAAAATAGGTACTAAAAAATCAGAAACAATACCGTAAAGAAAATTAACTCGCTGAGCTAACTGGGCTCACCGCCCTTCCCCCTCATGACTGCCTTGCACATCATAAATGCACGCGCGGTACTTGATCATTATTTTGCTGCGATGTTATTTTAAAACTGCGATATCTCCTAAGATATTCATTGAAATCCAATGATGTAAAGGGCACTTTTGTTTTAAATTAAATACTTCTGATGAATAACGTATTTATTTGGATAAGGATTAATATCATGTTTATAAAAACACCTTCGCAAATAATGCATTTGGAATTTTAGAACAAAGTTTGCATAAAAAAGGTTATAGTGAGCCAACCTTAAAAGATAGACATATGCTGTCGCGGACTTTTTTTTAGAACTTTTAAAGAGGAACAATTCTGTCATATATGATTTTTGCGAAACTTTAACCGTTTACGCAGCGCACGCATCGAAAGCTCTCAAAAGGAAAAAAAAAACCCGATTTTGAAACATTTTTCATTGGTGCTCCGCTCCTATTGGTCTTAGCGTGATGATATATAGCCTATAGCCTTCCTCGATAAATGAGCTATCTATCACTGAAAGAATTTTTCAAATCGAACCAGTAGTTCCTGAGATTAGCGCGTTCAAGCAAACAAACAAACAAACAAACAAACAAACAAACAAACTCTTCAGCTTTATATATTAGTATAGAGTATAGAAGTATAGAAGTATAGATTTGGAAATCGAACCTAACTCTAGCGTAGCAATCGCTTTTATGACCACTTGACTTTAAATACGATGGTTCATAAATTGTTTAGGGTACGTTATTCATAATGAAAACTTTAATAAATGCTATTTCTGTTATTTTTTATCTGAGTATTGGTCATCCGTGTAAATAGAATAAAGTTTAATTTGACAAAAATTTTACTATGTCTATGCTGCCGCGGCCTACTTTTAAAGTTTAAATACCCATTTCTATCCTCTCTTTGGATTGAAAGCAGGATACAGAGCTAAATTACCTATTCCACATTCTAACTATGCTTCACATGAAGAGAAAATTGACGCTAAAATGAGTAGGTACTGCCAATCGGATGAAACATACATTTTGCTTAACCAAAATGTACAGAGCCGAAGTACATGATTAATAGACCTTTATTTGCAGTATCTCATCAGGCTTAGAAGCTGTACAGGGTGTAATTATGTATCTGTACAGATCAACCAGTCAAAAGCGAGAGTTTGATGTGTGTGTAGACGCCTGTATCAGTGTGTGTTTAAACGCGCCAGAAGTCAGCATTCCGAAATTGAAATTTCAACTCGGCGATTGCAACTTGGGTTGAAATGAGATGTTTGTGTACATTTAAAAATTGCACGAAACATAAGTAGGTATTTGTTATAGTTTCATTTCCTGTTCATATTTAAAAATACATTTAGGTATTTTGAGTAACTATAGGTATAATATTTATTATTGCTTCTTGAATACCTATTTAGTCTATTTTAGGTAATATAAGGTAAGCAGTACCTAGAATCATTATCTACAGATAACGCTACGTAGCCTGTACCGAAAAGTCAACGTAAGAGTTGTTTCACGCCGGTTAGCTGTGAGGCCGTGGTATCACTCCGGTCCAGCCGGCCCATTCGTACCGAAGCATGGCTCTACCACGGTAAAAAAAAAATAATAGTTATTATTTTGTTACTGTGTAGCATGAAATCACGGAAGGTATTTTTATTAACTAATTTGTATTATTTGAATTAATTAATTTCGCACAACATTGCCCTAGAAATCAAAACGACATGTAAATACAAATTTGCAACAATTGTTTTTATGTTCCTTGTATTAAATTTTGTAGCACTTTTTACAAAATATAAAGAACACATAATTGCAATTACACAATTTATCATCTACTAAACTACTCGTATAATCACTTTAGAGTATGCAATCATTCATGCTGCCGTGCAAATTGAATTCCAACTCAAAATAATAATTCGATTACTTCCGACCAATTCACGCGTTATGTAATTTTGACTCGGGGAGAAACTTTTTCTGCGATATATGCAATGCTAACGAATCCATGTTTATTTATCTTTGAAATTATTAAGAAGAATATCTGGCATTGCAAGAGAGGCGTTTTGAAACTGAGAGAGAGAAATGGCGCTCGACACATTAAATAGTACCATCCCATTCTGAAAAAATGATCACAATATTTGAAGTGTAAACTTCAATTCGAGTTTTATATTTATTACAACATATTATTACGCCTGCATTCCTTGAAGGAACTTCGAAGGACATAGATAATCAACCCATTATTCTGTTCTACTGCTGGGCACGGGTCTCCTCTCAGAATGAGAGAGATTAGGCTATAGTCCACCACGCTGGCCGAGTTCGGGTTGGCAGACTTCACACACCGTCGAGAAAATCTCTCAGCATGCAGGTTTCCTCATGATGTTTTCCTTTACGGTTTCAGCGCGTGATAATTAACTAATAATACGTGCATAACTTCGAAAAATCAGAGGTGTGTGCTATCGAAGGAATTTCATAGAAAATAACCCCCAATAAAACTGCTCGACCTGGTACCTAATCGAACCCAGAACCTTTAGCGTAGCAGTCGCGCTTGGGACCACTAGGCTAACGAAGCAGTTTATTATATAAGGCGTGTTATTAATACAAAATAAACATATTAAAACATTATTAATACATACTGTAAACCACCTTTACTAGGCCCGCTTGATGGATGGGTGAATCTTAGAGAAAGCCTGTGTATTCTCTATGTTGTAATTGATTATACAAACAAACTTTTCCTAACCAATAATCAAGCTTCACTTTGTGGAAAACACTTGTTTGTGAGTTCAAACAAAACTTACGAAACGTTTAAGAACTTTATGAACTCCGGTATCTTTAGGCATACAATACAACATTATAATTGGTTCTGAACATGATTTCCATGTACGGCTACACCTAACACGTCAATTTTGCGAAATTTTGTTGGAATTTTAATGTTATCGGCCCTAGGGTGTTTTAATTGAAAAACTTCTTCAGTAGAATGTGTTAGGCGATGTGTTGAATTAATAAAGAACTCTATCAAACATTCCAATTGAATAATTGACGTGTGACGTGAGTTTGGAGCCAGTTTTAAATGAGGTTTCTTAGTAGGGCCCCGTAATTTATGATTATTTGAATAAGAAATGTCACCGTGGAGTTGACTTGGCATTTTTCATAATTTTGTTTATGAAGGCTTAATCTGCTTTACAAACTCTTTATAATTAATAATTCGTGAAGATCTGTATTATACTGTGTAAGTCGTGATAGCCTAGTGATATGGCCATTGGACCGCTAAGTTAAAGGTCTCGAGTTTGAATCCAATGCAGGCACATCGGACTTTTCGAACTCTTGTGCGCGTTCAAACTGTGAATGGCGTGTGAAGTTTACCAACGCGCATTACGCCAGCATGGTGGACAATAGCCTAATCCCTCATTGTAAGAGGAGACCCGTGCCCAGCAATGGGGCAATATAATAGATTGATTATGTTATTTTATTTTAATATGCTTATTACAGAATTTGTTTAATAAAGTAATATTATTTTTTAAATAAAAGCTTACTAGCAATGTGGATCGCACATTACTAGTATTCTTGTTAACCCCTCGTGCTAAGCTAAATGCTTGTGTTACGAGTAGGTTTACGTCGGTAGTGCAATGGGTGGGTTTCGCATCGGCAATCACATTTTCTTACAGGATTACAAGTCCTAATTAACAATCATTTACATTAACTAACTCCTTCTAATTTAGCGACTTTAACACATGCTATTTGGCGCCGTTTTAATTGGTCTATACTTTGTTTTGTGTTACGATTGTTCAGTTCAAATAAATATAAATATAGTAATAATGTCTGCTTTTTACTTAAAACGAACTATTGTAGAAATTCACAACTATTTTTCTAATTAGGTCATTATCGTGAAAAATTTACCGAAGTTCTGCTATATATAGATATCTTAAAAGCTATTTAAAGCATGTTAAAGATTAATAAAAAGCTATTATGTAGGTACATAGGTAGGTACTGCCTATGAATGAAAATCAATACCTTTTTTACGATGCCAAACAAAAAGAGATTAAAACATAAAAGTAAAAAAATAAATTACACTTCGCGCACAGTGTTTAAAAACCAGACATTGTATTCAAAATATTGGTGACGAGAAAATATAAATTAACTTTTATCATCGAATTTTCCAGAATATCCGTTAAAACGTAGACGGCTGCCGGCAATGTTTATACACCCCAGAAATTTGACAAATCGCTCCTTTGATTAATTAAGTCCATTTGTTTAATAACATAACGCTCGTGTTTTGAGGCTGTGAACATTTTTTCAAGGAATTATGAATAATTTAAGTGGCTTTTTCGTTCAACTGTTGGAGCCAGGATATTAATAAAGTAGTTGACAACTGCAAACATATTTATTTAATATTATAATGGACAAGTTTTTTTTATCTTGTGAGAATATTATTTTTTATTGTAAAAAAAAATTTGTTTTTGAATAATGTTTTCTGGTATAAGTAGGAATTATTATTTTCTTGAAAACAATGTGGTCTTTATCAAAAAAAATTCTTTAAAATGAGGCACCTTGAACTAGTTACTTTTACTCACTTGACTTTACTAGACATTAAATTTCTACAATGTTCAATAGATTGATAGTAATTCTTTATGTAATTATAAACAAAACTAAAAAACCAAACCACAATAATACCTACTGCCTTTTTGTAGCGATCTTAAAAATATTGTTACATATTTTTTTTAATCTAACACCTGTGATCGTTGCTAAGAACGGCTCTCTTTTTGGAAACTGTACAATTAGCGTTTAAGGCCACAATGCAGGCCTAGTGCGGCTGGGCAGATCTACAAGTTGTCAAAAAATCTACCAGATACTTAGGTTTCTATGATAATTTATTATTTATACTTTCGATATCGATCTCAAGATTTAATTCAGTATATCTTAGGATATACTGAATTGTTTCTATAATTTATGAGAGCACAGTCGTTTTAATAACATTACATTCCGCTACAAAATATATTTTCAACTCTGTTATATTGCCGAAATAATATTGAAACCCATATTTCATAAACTAGCCAGCTACAGACAAAATAAATCAAAATAGTTTTAATAAAACTATAACATACTTCATGAAGCGACGTACATAAAAGTTACAATGTTCTAACTGACGCTTATATACTCGTAGGTAAGTTCGTACAATACTTCAACACTTTATATTTTATGTACAAAAATTACTTTTGATTTATTGCAGTTATGTTAACAGGGTTTGTTTTATGTTTTATTTTCATTCGCATCGCAGTTATTTTTGTTTAAATTTTAACGTTAACATTTATTCATGTTAGTTCTTTGTTTATTGTGAAATGTTCGGTATGTTTTATTTTGTAACTGGACCTGGCAAAAGCAAGTTTAAATCCATTAGTGGAATGGAATTAGGTACGTCTGTAGACTTTTTATATTAATAAAATTAACATAAATAAATTTCGCTATATGTATAATGCTACAGATGAAAATAATTATTAAAATACGCGGTAATCTTAATGTAAATATAGTCTAACTTATCTAAAAATGATTAACGCATAATAATACTGAAGTCTCACTAAAACAAAATAATTTAGTTTTTTTTCTAACTCACAAAAAGTACACCCACTGGGGCCGGAGGATTCGTAGCGAATGTAAAACAAGAAATTTTCGCCCTGACTTCGCTCTTCGTCTGATTAATTAGACAAACTTTAATTAGAGCCACCCCCATTACTCATGACGTCACGCATCTATTACGTGACGTATAATTGAGATATTATGTTTAATTATAATAATCCAGTACGAATTTTTTACATTTTCATATTTTTGAGATGATATAATTTGGAATATTTTTATGCTTAAGTGACTAAATTATCTAGATACATACTATAAAGGCTATAAAATCAAAATATAGAGGTATCTGAGAATTACTAGAGTCTAAACTAAACGTTTAAACGACTAGGACATCGGATTCGAGATCATGTGGTTGCCGGTTCGAAACCCACCCATTGCACTATCGGCGTGAACCCACTCGTAACACCAGCATTTACCCGCAGCATGAGGGATTAACAAGAATACTAGTAATGTGCGTCCCACATTGCAGGCTAGTAAGCATTAAAAAAACTAGCGGTTGAGAAGCATGACATTTTGCACAGGAATTCCATATAAATCCAAATAATTAAGACGGGATATTGGGAAATTCCCAGGGATTTGGCAAAAACGGGATCACAGCAGGGAACACCGCGGGAATAGAACATTTTTTTTTCAATATATGGATAGAAGACCTGCTCTCAAACTTGAAGTTTGTAATCATTAAAATATTAAAAACTTAATAAAGTTACCAAACTTCATACAATCGAATAAAGTATGTAATTAATTATAAGCCGTAACTTTAATAATATTAAAGCTTAATTTGTAATAATATAATAATTGAATGAAATTAGCATGAAAATGCAAAAAATATAATAAAATGATATTCATATCTTACAATATAGGTTCGAACGCCTACTATAAAGCGCAGATCCCAGTGGGTAAGATACCCAATTAAGTACCTATATTATATTCAGCGGTTCCCTAGTGTGTAGTCACTTCAAAAATTCGAACCAGACCCGTTAGACTAGACGTCTGAATATTAAAACTGTCTGACAGTTTCGATATTGGAATATCTTAGGGTAATTTAAATATAGAACACCATTTTTGATCCACTTCAAAAAAGGTTGTCATGGTTTAGTTCTAATATATTTTTTTTTTTTTAAAAAGCTTACTAGCAATGTGGGTCACACATTACTAGTATTCTAGTTAACCCCTCTTGCTAAGCTAAATTGCTTGTGTTACGAGTGGGTTCACGTCGGTAGTGCAATGGGTGGGGTTCGAACCGGCAACCACATGATCGCAAGTCCGACGACCTAGCCATTAGGCTACCGCCGCTTTACAATTATGTGATCAATTAGTACATGGTAATAGTTAAATAAGTAACTGTAACGCTTTGTAATCAGTGTCAGTAGTTCTAAATATGAAAAAATAATTAATATAGGTATATCTTTGCTGAGCGGATTTTGAATCTTGAGTCGCCTAGTCGTTGTAAAACTTGAAGACATCAAAACATTTTTTTTTTTAAATTATAATTGACATAATATACGCGTTACTGTTTTTTTTCTAGCTGCTTTTGTACTAAAACACTTTATTTGAGTAACTACGTCCTTACTTACTTTTTTAAAAGGCAAGGCTAGTTGGTAGCTAGTTGATATACTTCCTTCAACTTGAAAACTGGAATGCAGTTACCGTGCGGTCTTTGACGGAGAATTTATTTTTGAAATTGGAACGCTGATAGGTTGAAAGCATTGGAAAATGTCTATACGGCCAGAGTTATAAGCGCTGGCCAGTTTAATTTTTTTTTAAAGCGTTGGTTACATAGCACTATTAACACTATTTGGTAGAACTCAATGAATTTATAAAGCCACTGCTCGGTACGGGTCGCCTCCTAAAATTAATTGGAAAAGGTTAGTCCACAACGCTGGCCATTATGCATTGATAGATTTCACATCAAGAAAATCTCTCAGGTATGTAGGTTTCCTCACGATTCCTCTCGAAGGAAAACCTTCAAACATTTAAGAGTGATAACTATTAGATCAAACTTCAGACCTACGACTTAGCAGGCCAAGTGTTATATGACTAAGCTATCACTGCTTTACAATCCAGCCCTGTACCTACATCATACATCACTGTTTGAATCAGAATATCCCACATTTCCTTTTCCCTGTTCCGTAGTTTCAAAAGACCCTTATAATTTGGTCATGTCCGCTTCGTTCTGTTCAAACGTCCGCCCTTCCGCTGAGCCATTCGTTTCGGACCTAGATCTTAGTCGACCCCCATGACAAACCTTTATATTCTCTCTTCTACAATGTAATAGTCGAAATTAATTTACATGAATTTAAAATGAATGTCTCGTATTACTCTTGTAATAAATAGGTATTGTTTATATATGTTATGAATTACCTCATAATTTTCTTCAAAAGGTTCTGGGTTCAAGTCCCAGGTTGTGCAGTGTTAGGTATTCGGTCTTTCTATAAAATTTCTAGTAGCTCGGAATTTGAATTGTGCTTGATTAATGGCAAAAAGCTCTTCCTTTATTAAATATGACCTACATATACCGGCGTACTATGGGTGTAAGTACAAAACACATTTCAAATAGAGAACAAAATGCACGCATTTAACGGATACGTTATGCAAATGAATAAACGCCGCGCTGCCGCGCCGAAAACGTATCGAACGAATTTTAATTTAAAAAAAGAATTCATTGAATTTTATTCATCACGAAATCTCCGTCGGCATCGTATTTCATAACTGGATTCCATAGTTAGAAATGGAATTTTTGAATTTACGCATCCGAACGGGGGCGCGCATGTCGATTCGACGTATTTTGACATTGAATTAATTGGAAAACTTTACTGTCAGAAGTTATCTTGTCGGTTGTGCCGTTCGTGAATTTTTAATTTCAATGCTTAAGTTTCCTTTTCGTTTCATCTACGTAGTAGGTTGTGCAAGATTGAATTTTATGGTGTCAAGATGAAATGAATTTGGAATAAATAATAGTATCTGAAATTTTATAAAGTGATGTGTTCTTGAGTGTTGTTACTTCAAACCCGATTCACGCGCAAAGCCACGGGCACTCCGTGGTTCGTGCGTAATAGGGACCTCCACGAAGACCTAAAACTGCCTACCATTAAGCAGTATATGAAACGCGCTTCCAAGTGTTACTTCGATCGACCTCCTTCATCCCAACCCCCTAGTGGTCAGTAGCACTGACTACAAACTCTCCAATAAACGATATCCGATAATTTATAAGACGTATATTATTATAAATAAGGGGGTTAATTCTTACAAAATATCTCACCCTTTTTTAGATTGATAATATTAAGTGAACATTTCCCATCTTAAATTCTATTTAAATGTAATTGCAAGGCTACAATAGGTATATAAAATCAGTGCCATCAGATTTTAGTACAAGCGACTTAATCAAAACCAACCATGCAAAGTTCCGAAAATCGATCACGATTCTAACAGGGATGCTCCAAAATATAAGCAAATAGACGAGGGGTTAATTCACGTTACGTGGACTAAAATGACATTTAATTAAAATCAGAAGTGGCGCAAGAGCTTGACAAATTGCCCTCCACGTCGCCAGCAGCTGAGTTTAAAACAGAACGCGTTTTAAGACTAACTAGCTTTGATTTGGTTAGGATATACTTAAATGAATTATATTGTTGGTGATTTCGTTTGCTGTGCACAATTGTATATTGGTGTCGCTTGGGTCTAATGAGGTTGTCGCTTGGGCAAAAAAAAAACTTGTCTTATTTACCTACTTCATACAACTCTAACTGACAGACAATACTTTGCTTAAATTATTGCGTCTAAATCCATGAAATATTTCCCAGGGGCTCATATGTAACGGTGGGCATTAAGCTGGGACATTCTAAAATTCCCATGGGATTGCAAAATAAGATAATTTCAGTTTCTTTTTTTCTATATGGCAATAGCTGTTGATTCAGGGAATCTTGACAGCGTAACCGGACTTGGTGGCGAGGCACCGAATGCCTCCAGCCAGTAAGATCATTGCAGTAAAGAGTATTCTTATTTATTACAAATAGTACTACATATTAAAAAAAAAATAGTCACTCCATAGCTAACTAAATGAAATGCGCAATTTATTGGTTACTTAGTCGCTCGAACTGTTCGTACGTTAGCACACATCTGCCTATCCCTTCAGGCGTGATAGTGTTAATCACGCTTGAATTTAATTAATTAAATTGAATCTTTCGGTTCCTATTTTTTTCATTCAAAACTTCATTAAAACTAAGAAAGCAATTATTTCCAGCTTTAAACTTACCTCTTATTGTACTGTAAAGCGTTTGTGTGTTTATGAAATTCAAAGCCAAATTTTAATTATATATATTCTCCACCCGTATGAGACATTTCTTTGAGACACGTCAGTGTATGAAGAAAGTCATTATTTAGTACATAATTTATTCAACGCAGAAACGTGCAGACGTATTAACTGAAATATACAGGATGAAAATTAATAGATGCGACAAATTAAACAAAGAAAATTTAAACACGTTATTAAGGAAAATAATTATTATACTTTTTTAGTATTGTAAGGAGAGTCTAGTCTAGAGACCCGGGGCTAAGTAATAACTAAGCCGATTAACTGATCTGTAAGCTTAAGCTGCGCTTGCCGTGGTCAGAGTGTGGATGGGTGACCATTCGTAACATATCGAGACCCTTCCGTGCCTTGGAGAGCACGTAAAGCCGTTGGTCCCGGTTGTCTTAAGAACATCTTTGACAATTGTTAGTGGTGCAACCAGTCTATCCTCCGAATATTGGTATTGCCCAGAAATTCGATTGCGGAGGTCTGATGGCAGTCGCTTCGTGTAAAATGCTGATATTCAGCCACATCTGGTAGACTGGAAACCGACCCCGACAAAGTTGAAAGAAGGCTCGGAGGATGATGAAAGAGAATCTAGAAACGTCTCGTGCGCACGAGACGTTACTAGATTCTCATTTCTCGTAAATAAAAAAATGGTGATAGTTAGCACTTATGTGCAGAGCATACAACGTAGATAGTAACTATGTGCGTAATTGATTGATCGGTGCACAGTGCCAATTTTTAGATACTTTTTTATGGTAAAGTCGAGACAAACGAAATAATCCTATCAGTTGCATTCGCTAACATATCTTCAGTTTATTCACCAGCTATACCCATATTTTTCGTTTTTTTTACTTTTAATTATAAATATTAACACAACAACATAACATTATATTATTAATTTTATCCTTCTTATGACCGATATTCTACTACGTTAATAGATGAGCATAATATGTATCTTCTCGGTTTGTATAAATGTAATATTGTCAATTCCAGTTCGTAAGGTAATATTTAAAAAAAAACGTAGTTTTGTCACAATTTTTATAATGCCAGTGCTGTGCACTTCTTTAAGTGACGAATTCACCGTCAAAGTGTTTGTATAATTATCATAATCTATACCTACTGTGTTTAGTGAATAAGTCGTTGAAGTGCCATAATAATAAATAAACGAGCAGACGGATCCCCTTATACTTCAAATTATGTATTTGTAATTATTTTAGTTTTAGCGACTAAGCGGTTTTCAGCATCAAAACTATCTGGTTTTTCCTCGATTTGAGTTTTAACTTTACGTCTAATATACACAATATTATATACACATATAAATAACATACCATCACGCCTGTCTTCCCCGAAGGGTTAGGCAGAGGTGTACTAAGGTACACCCACAGTTCAAGGGTATGTTTAGGTCCCATGTCATTGCCATTAACTGGGCACAAATTCCAAACTCCGAGCTGCTACTGAGAATCTCAAAGAAAAACCCAATAAAACTTTGCTCGAACTGGGAATCCAAACCAGGACCTCTAGCGTAGCACTCGCACTTAGGACCACTAGACTAATGAGGCAGTTACACATATAAATAATATAGAAATAATTGAATTAAATTATTCATAACATTCAGTCTAGGTTCAACGGGCGGCACGATGCTCGTGAATGCTGCAGCATTTGCCAAATTTATGGCTCACAGACTAGAAGAGTCGGAGCTCGGTTGAAATTTAGTTATTTGGCGAAATGGAACTTGGGTAAAAGCTTTTAAAAGAAACGAAAAAGGAAACGGACGGGCACTACTAAAATTGTACACTACTTGAAGCAAATTTTCAATAGTTTATAAGCTGAGGTTTTTATTCAAGATTAATACACTCTAAAAGGTTAAATATCTGATATATTAAACAGCTATTTCTCGAATAATATCGAACGAATTCAGTAGTAAGTTTAAGCCCGAGGACAACGAGTGAGCCGGCTCGACCGGTGTGATATCACGGCCTCACAGAAAACCGGCGTGAAGCAACGCTTGCGCTGTGTTTCGCCGAATGAGTGAGGATACCGGAAGCCCAAACCCTTTTAAAAAGTGAGCAACGCACTTGTGACTCCTCTGGTGTTACAAGTGTTCATGGGCGGCGATAATCGCTTACCATCAGGTGATCCGTCTGCTCGTTTGCTTCCTGATCCCATAAAAAATGGTGTCCATAGTTTTATTACTGACGGATTTAGAAGAAATTGCATGAATAACAATACAATAATCTATAATCATCATAATATCAACATGTTTAACATAAGTACCCTTATTTATCCAAAACGGGCCGAGGGGAGTTAGAAATTGAAGCTACGGAACTAATATTAGAACGTATATCCGTATAATTCCGAAATTCCGGCAAAGATGATTATGAAATTAATGCAATCGCGAAATTGATATCGTCAAATTGGTATTCCGATGTATCAGTATCCATTTGGATGATTAATATTCCTATTGCTGCTTTATTAGTAACATCCTGATTTAAATTGTTTATATTTAAGCAAAAGTTAAGGTGAATGTGTGGAGTGACTAGAATGGACAAAATAAGAAACGAGTATATTAGAGGAAGTCTGAAAGTGGCGCCAGTGACAGAAAAGCTGAAAGGGAATCGTTTGTCTTGGTATGGGCATGTGATGAAGAGGGATGAACCGCATGTGACTAAAAGAGTAATAAATATGAATGTGCAGAGACAGAGGGGTAGAGGGAGACCAAAGAAAAGATAGATGGATTGTGTTAAGGCCGATATGATGGGAAAGGGAGTGAATGGTGAGACGACGGCTGACAGGGATGAATGGAAGAAAAGAACATGCTGCGCCGACCCCAAATAGATTGGGACATGGGCAGGAAGAAGATATTTAAACAAAAGCCTGAAGGTTTCTATTTTATTGTGTCAATAGCGTTATTCGATGACCTCGGAATTGTTGACTTTTGATAGTTTTGTCTACCAAACTTAGTTTATTTAGTACCATTGGATGATTATTGTGATACAACTGAAATATAAAAATTCGGGTCCCAGAGTCTCTCCCTAAGCTTTTAGTAGATTTTGGTGGTATACCGCTTACAAATTATAAGTAGATGTAATCATTATACGTCATAAGCTATTTTAGTTTATAATAAAAAAATAACTTAATTTTTTTTATTGGTTTATGTTTAGGCGTTTATTTAAGGACATGTCAATCCTATTGTACCTTTTTTGTAATTACTTTGAAATAAACCTAAAAATTAAGAGACAAAATAATTTCTAAAAAAAACTTGTACATTAATTAGCATCTTCTGAATTTATAATAATCTCTGTTAAAATAAAAAACATCACTATAATAATTATCATCTTTCTCTTCGAAATTCAAATAACTGCTATTCATTTATGAATCTTCAGCTGTCCATTTACAAATTAAAAGTACAGACATAACACATAGTATAAATTAGTTTCTTTGTCTGAATATTTCGACACAATAAAAATTACAGGTTCAGAGTTTCGCTGTGTCTTTTTCGTTTGTTTTCATTCATACGTAAAAACTGAAGTCTCCTGTGGACCTGTTTGGTTTTGATTAATAATTTAAAATAAGGATATTACTTATATTAGAGATAAAAGTTGATTGTAATTACCTATGTCAATGCTTTTACCATGGTAATGATATTATATTTTTACTATGCTTACGGAGTAGGTACTTAAATACAACCAATATTAATAAAATTTTTCATTATAGTGCTAACTGCTATTTTGTCTCCAATCTTTGTGTTTATCTGCATGACTGTTCAGAGTATTTTGACCCACTCCACTTATGAATATATCCATTTTGTTATCTTGAGTTTCCTCGATTTCTTTTTTATTAAATGTACTTTTTAAACATAAAAATTTCGTGAAATTATTGCATAGATACAATACATAGTTAAATTTGATGGATTCAACCATTATGTTGTAGTTAAAATAAAAATATAGTTTTACAAGAGCACTCATAAGCACCACAGTTACAACTGTAACTGATTTTACTATTAATTTTCATAAATCAAAATTTTAATCAAAATAAAAAAATAATAATATTACACCTCACACTATTATCATCAATTAGGACTTTGAAAATGTTAAGAAGTAGTTCCACGATACTATAGAAAAATATACTCCAAGTTTTTCTTTCTTTTTTTCATTATATCCATACCTAGACTTCATTAAAGTTTAAATAAGTTAGCTACTTCTTTCGCTATATCAATGAGTGAAATAGATACTTTGTCCTTCCAATATTTCAAGGAAAAATAAAAATATACATTATGAGTATCTACCTTCCCTTAATTTCGAAATTTTCCTTCCTCCTTTCCTTCAATCAGGGTCCTCAATTCAGTTCACGTAATCAAATAACGTCCCCATACAAATTCCTATTGCGTCAGTATCACATGAACCATGCTTACATATATGTCATGGGACTGTTCGTATATATTGGTTATCATACTTGGCATCATTCCATTTAGGTTTAATTATTTTAAATAGCACGATAAGATATAGGGATAAGTGGAGAGTCCGTAGTTTGAAACTGAGAATGATCGAGGCAGTGATAATATATTTTTATACAAAAGTTGGCTTATTATAAGTGATTAGTATGGCGATGGTAAATGTATTGAAATAAAACAACTTAACGGATTTAATCGCGTTATATTAGTACAATACAATACAAATCCTAAAATGGAAAGATGGTAAATGTAGGTAAACAAGTGATGAACACGAAAATGTTCTAACCAAGAATAAGAATTGGAACAGTAAGAGAATGATATAGATATGAGATACTTGTATATAAAGAACATTATCATCCCAGTCTTTACCGAACTATATGGGAGTTGGTTTCCAGTTTAACCAAACGCGGCTGAATATCAATATTCAACACGAAGTAATTGCTATAAGATATCGGCAATCAGCGTCTTGGCGATACCAAATTCTAAGAATCCCATTTATTAAGTTCACGTGTACAAATAAGTAAATTATATATCTATTCTAATATATAAAGCTAAAGAGTTAGTTTGTTTGTTTGATAGAACGCGCTAATCTCAGGAACTACTAGTCCGATTTAAAAAATCTTTCAGTGTTAGATAGCCCATTTATTGAGGAAGGCTATAGCCTATATATCATCACGCTACGCGGACGAAGTCGCGGGCAGAAGCTAGTATGAAGGGGATCGATGTGTAGTTAAAGATTTTACCTTTAACTTCTTTTATTAGAATAGAATAATTTAAACCTCTTTTGCGTCTTTCCTCTTGCACACCTTCTATCACCATATTTTTCTATCTATCTTCTTCTCTGTCCTTTTCATTCGTTCATTTTGCATTCCATACCTCACATTGTTTAACTTTTCCTACTACTATGTTCTTCTTTTTTTTTATTTTAGTACCATTTCAAGTCGCTGTCAAACTCGCGGTGTTCTTGAAAATTTAATATCTCGAAACAGACCGTTATAATTATATAGCTTAAAGTTTTATCAAGAAACATGCAGACAAACAGCTTCTATGTTTGATGATCCTCGGGTCATTAAAATTTATGATTTAAACCTTTCTTCAAAGGAAGGGTGCAAAAGATTTTTTCCTACATTAGTATTGGCTGGTTCATAACAAAAATACATTGCAGCATACAGCCAAGTGTATACCAGAAAGGTAGGATCAATTCTTACAGGGTTCAACAGTCCAACCTGTGACATTCAACCTTTCCCCTTCGATTGGATCGCTATTGAACAAATATGGATATTTTTTCCTTCGCTTTTCCAATAAAGTATTGCTCTTTACGATGTCTTGGTATAAAAAAGATATATTGAAATTATGAATATTTTTGTCAAAGAATTTCGGAATCAGAATCTTTGGTTTGATCTTTGATATGTTTTTATATGATTTTGGTATATTACTTTATGTATACAGAGAATTCTTGGAACTTCAATAAAAAGGTATTAATATAAGATATTACCTCCTTTGTACCTACACTCCTTCATACTATTACATATACTTTATTTGTAAAGTTTCGATTTTATGTTCAATAGTCATGTTGCGTATACATTTTACCAATGCTTTCCAGGATACTGTTGAAGCTGTCTCGGCAGTGTAGTGCATCAGCCATGTTTGCGAAATTCAACGTAGATGTCTTTTAAGCGATCATCAGAAAAATAACGATATCGCTGATGAGGAGAAGCAGCGCCAACATCATTCTGAAAGCAATAGTTGAAAAATTAGAAACTTAACGCCATCTAGTTGCAAACAGCGAAAACGCTAGTCATATTTGCAAAAAGCACTGTTTACTCGAAACAACATCCGCTATATGATTACACACGCGTCCAACACATATAAATATAAGAACGTGTACATGTGTGAGTTACATTATATTTCTCAACATCAAGGAGTTCCGAGGACCGATAGCGGAAATCAAATGAAGCGATCCACGTCCAAAGCGGATCTTTGCAGATGATGTCATTCGCAGACTTCCTGAGAACTATGCGGCGTCTTGAATACGGATAAGGATATTGTTTTGTTATTCATACTCTTATTTGTTCGATGAAAGTGCATTTATGGTTAGGTTTTTAGTATTTAGCACAAAGATAACATGCAAAGATAAGTAAAGAATACTGATAAAGGAAAAAATAAAAAAATTAAGGACAATTAAGTTTAATGCGCTAAAAATTATCTTATTATAGTAAATTAGCACGAAAATGAACCAGGAGGATTAAATAACAACGGAAAAAGCAAAATGGAAGAATCTACAGCTTGAGATTACACTAGGCTAGTATATTGAATTATCTTAATCAAATTTGTTTAATTGAGGTTTGAGAGGTATCTTTATTTCTCATAAGAATTTACAATAATTCACTTCATGAGAATGTTTAAACACATACAAATAAATCATAATAATCTTATCCTATACGTACTTACGCTAATGTATTAATAATTTCACTCAATCACAAGTAGGTAATATATTGTTAGAGTGTTTTTTTAGAAATAAGTAGTTCAATAGTTACTTTAAAAACGAAATACATTTTATAGGGTAGTGGGTACTTGCAAAAAGAAAAAGAAATCTACCTACGTGAACAAGGAGCAAACAATAAATTACACATTACAATATTATAACAATTAAATACTCTTATGTAAAATTTTGATGAATATAATGTAAAATTTTGACTTGCTGTAGATTATAATAATAAAAACTGGGAATTGAACTTTGAAAAAGTCGTTATATTATTTATACACGTAAATAGACTAACAGTACTATGCACACACAATAGGATTATCATAAATTGGTTATTTGCAACAGACAAACACAATTCCATTACCGAATTCATTAGCAAATATGGAAAGCACACAGTTTAAACTATAATGAAACTTAGTGCCGATTCAGAACTGTACGAAGCGATATATACGATCCCATGTAATAGGGGCCAGCCTATTGCCATAAACCGGGCACAAATTCCAAACTCTGAGCTGGTACTGGGAATTTCATAGAAACCCAATAAGACTTTGCTCGAACTGGGAATCGAACCCAGGACCCCTGGCGTAGCAGTCGCGCTTAGGACCACTAGGCTAATGAGGCAGTTCATATCATATCATTCCTTCATATTTCATATCATTATCTTATGACAATGTTAATCTAAGCGTAGAGGTGTGCTCACAAATGTTCGAATATCGTCAATATACATAGTACTAAATTTGACCATAACATCGAAGTTTATGTTGACGCTTCATGCGTAGGTATCTCAATCTTTGCCTTGATCTTAGCCTTAGATACTACAACTGGTATAATGATGAAACATAACATACCATCACGCCTGTATTCCCCGAAGGGTTAGGCAGAGGCGTACTAATGTACACCCACAGTTCGCCGGTATGTTTAGGTCCCATGTAATAGGGGGCGAGCCTATTGCCATTAACCGGGCACAACTCCTAACTGACTCCTAACTCCGAGCTGCTACTGGGAATTTCATAGAAAACCCCAATAACACTTTGCTCGACCTGGGAATCGAACCCAGGACCTCTAGCGTAGCAGTCGCGCTCAGGACCACTTGGCTAATGAGGCAGTCCTAGTCCTAGTTTATTGATGAAAATTAATTGTAAAGTAAAATGTAAAGGGGTTATGAAAAAATACTTTTTCATAACCACTTTACATTTAACTTTCATTGTTATATTACTGTTGTTATTTTGGAAGTATATGCTCTCAAGTGACCTATAACTATCGCGCTTATTATTCTCAAAGGGTTGTATGGCTTTTTTTTTTTTTACACAGCACCATCTAGTCCCAAACTAAGCAGAGCTTGTACTATGGGTACTACCCATGGGCTTGTACTATGGAACCCACGACCTCATGGTCAACAGTCTGGTACTCGAACCACTAAACCACAGAGGTCGTCATTACAAATAGTTTTCATTTTCAAATTCAAAACGTTTAATTCCACATTCAGTTTCTATTTTAATGTTTCAATTGGAACTCACAGTAAATCTTTTTCTTTTGTATTCAACGCTGCAACGTTGGTACTACACCAATAAAATAGTTGCACATCAAAATCGATCAGTCTTTAAATTTTCAATTTTTATCGTGAAAAGCTTTTTGCCATTCGATAAAGGGTTCCTAGAATGTACCAAATTTGTGATTCCTTTGTGGAGCATTTGAGGCGTAAGAATCCAATATAAATCGGCTGACAGTCCTCGCACGCTGTGGATACACATCAGTAACACAATTCTATATAAAAACTATTGGGAAATCAGATAAAATTGGATGTTCGAGTATTTTTATATGTAGATATGTAATCCTGCTTTTTATTACCGTTACTATTACATTATGGCTTTGTTCCTGTGTTTAGAACAAATATGTTTACAGCCAAGTCCCCTGTAGATATAGGATGCTGATAAGTTTTTATTTGATTGAGATTTACTGCTGTCCGGTGAGTGTCCGGAAATGTAAGGTAACTTTGATTAAGTAATTAAGTAAGTTAAACAATGCTAACTGTTCTTTTATTCTCTTTATCTATTCAAGTAATTTATTCTTCTTTAGTAAAATAGTGATTAATTAATTGTTAATTGTTATAGAATAATTCGACTCCAAATAAGATATATTCTACATAATAAATAAGATTAACACAACATGCCATAACGCCTGTATTCCCTGAAGAGTTAGGCAGAAGCGTACTAATTTACACCCACAGCTTTCCGGTATGTTTGTCTATTTCCATTAACCGGGCACAAATTCCAAACTCCGAGCTGCAACTGGGAATTTTATAGAAAATCCCGTAACACTGCTCGATCTGGAAATCGATCCCAGGGCCTAGCGTAGCAGTCGCCCTCAAAACCACTAGGCTAATGAGGCAGTTAAATAAGATTGTAAAACTTATCATAATGTACATTATTACATACATTGTATATTATTATGATAAGTTTTACTTTATTTACCAATATTATAATAATATAAACAAATATAGCTCAGAATGATCCCAACCGTGCCAATTTCAAAGATGTCCCGTTGTTTAAACAAACTAATTAAATAAAAGGCCCATTCAAATTTGTTGGTTAACTTAATTAAACAAAGAGGGTGGAAATTCAAATGTTGCTTTAAATAAATTATTTTGTGTAATATAAGCCAGTTCGCTTTCAATATCAACGTGTTGAGATCAACAAAAATTGTTTGAATCATTGCAAATAATATTGCTAAGGCCCACCTGCACCAACTTCTTAAATGTGTTTAAGTTGTATTTAAACACAATTTTTCATAGAAATTTCGTGTTTAAATACAATTTAAACACCTTTAAGAAGTTGGTGCAAGTGGGCCTAAGTTTGTTTATATAATTATTATCAAAACCGCACAGCGATCCTGCAATTTTTTTTCTTCTAATAATCTTCAGACAGCGATTTGGAAAGAAGGAAGACAGGCCTTTGCCTAGCAGTGGGATGAAACGGTCTAGAAAAAAAAGCAAACTTCAACACAATTCATCATTCATTTCATTAGCTGGTTAGTAAATTTATTTTATTTATTTATTTATTTATATATGAAGTATACTTTACAAAAACATTTTAAAGATGCAAACATAAACTCATTCGAGTTTTACCGTGCATCAGTATCATCAACTTATACAAAACAATAATAAAAAGACACTAATAACTCCATAACTATTACATCAATACAACGAGGGTAGGTAATAAAATATATTCGCTTACAATATTAATACTATATTTGTTTCATCTTCCAAAATATTGAAATATGCTTTCATACCGAAAATATTTAGACTTTTAAAAGTCTCGGCTTCTTTTTTAAATTTAAGCCAATCGTAATGGAGTGTCTAACCTCTAGGATACGTCGGATATTTCAGAATCGTACTGACTTAAACGACTTGCCTTCCGTTGCCCTTTGGTACTTCTTATCTTAACAACAACATCCTTATTCAAAAGCTCAATTTATTTATCTATGTAAATAAACAAATTACTCCACTCTGCTGACAAAATTAGAGTACCCATCGCACGCTAGAAATTCAAAGGATAACAAACTCAATTTACCGGCTATAAATTATTGCCATGCTCTTAGAAAAGCTATTACGATGAAATATAGATGTGCTTGGAGACAAAGATAAGACATAGATAAGGAAGAGTTCAATTATTGTGTACTGTCCTACGCTTTGATAAATGGGATGATACATATACATAAGCTACCGAAGATCATTAAGCAAACCGACAAACCTAGGTTCGAAATCTCTCTGAGGCAGATTTCCAAACTGCGCCTTCAAACCATTTTTTATGGCAAAGAAGGGCAAACAAGCAGACGGATCGCCTGATGGTAAGCGATTACCGCTGCCTATGGACACCTGCAATACCAGAGAAGTCACAAGTTCGTTGCCCGCCTTTAAAAGGGGTTTGGACCTCCTGTATCCTCTTAGAATCCCACTCGATGAAACACAACGTAAGCGTTCTTTCACGCCGGTTTTCTGTGAGGCCGTATGACGTATGACTCCAGCCAAGCCGGCCCATTCGTGCCGAAGCATGGCTCTCCCACAGTAAAAACCTGCGTATATTTTTCCCGTCAAAGCCCGTATCGTATCCCGTTTTCTGCGTTATTAAATGTATAATTTACATTACATAATATCATCATGCCTGTATTGCCCGAAGGGTTAGTTTGAGGTGTACTAATGTACACCCACAGTTCACCAGTATATTTAGGTCCATGGGTGGCGAGCCTATTGGCACTACCCAAATCCAAACTTCGAGCTGCTACTGGTAATTGCACAGAAAAACTTTGCTCAACATGGAAATCGAAACCAGGAGCTCTAGTGTAGCAGCCACACTTAGGACCACTAGACTAATGAGGCAGGCCTCTTTTCCCACATTTTTTTTAATAATATAAGCAATAATTTTATTAACTACCCGTAATTAACACGTGTTGACGCAGGTCTACCCTCCTATTGGACATTTTAATTTTAAACGGGGATTATAAGGTCTCAAGGCGCTTTCGGCTCCAATTACTGATGTACTCAGGACGCTGACTTAATTTAGAAGCTTTTGCGGTCAATAAAATTTTACTTTATGGTAGTTTTTTAGGTCAGAAGATACTCATTCTCGTAATTAAACAATTTCAGATTTAAACGGTAATACGAAGAATTTATCATAAAATTCAAATGTATTATTTCAATTCATTCTATTAGACCGATATTATAGGTACTTCCAAATTGAAATCGACATAGTGGGTCTTATGGAGAAGAACCTTTGACTATAATCCAAGTCAAAGAGAAGAACCGGCCAGAAACTCCATAGATACTCTTTAAACAAAGATTAAGTATAACATTAATATTTTTTTCTTATAATGTGAGAATCATGTGCAGGATAATAATATAATTTAATAAACTAAGATCACTTGCCTTTCAAATGAAAAGAAAAGCGACTGCCTGCATGACAAGATAGATTTGAATATCCATTTAGACAGTTATTACAATAAAACTATTTTTTACGAATTTTATCGAAAGACAATTCATCAAGAGAAAGACAAGGCATCTTCACAAAATCGCTTTGAAGTTATTATTTCGTCACTCTACTTCATTAGCTTAGAATAAGCACGACTGCTACGCTAAAGATTCTGGGTTCAAATTTCAGGTGAAGCAGTGTTAATGGGTTTTTATATTAAATTCTCAGTATTAGCTCAGAGTTACAATAAGTGATAGGCCAATGGCAATAGGCTCGCCCCCTATTGCAAGGGACCTAACTAAGTACCTTCAAAATGTAGGCGTATAGCAGTTCACGTGCGTATCTCTGCGAAGAATACAGACGTAATGTTTTGTCGTTCGTGTTTCCGTTTTGTTCCCAAAATTGTATTAATCTCATCATTGAATTTCATTTTGTAGATTTGTAACTCAATATGTTGTGTTCTTACAGCCAAACAAAGCAAAGAATTCTCATTTATACTCATATAGAACACGCATGTATCTACTAACTTACATAGGATCTTTAATCCTGAAATCACTTAGGTATATGTGTTACGCTAATCTCTTCGCTGTCTTATAAACTGGGACAAGACACAAAGGTCGCGAAACGTCTATTCATATTTAATCTTTAGTAAGCCGATTTTCATTTTAGTAATCCCCAAATTCCAACGATTGTACCTACTTGCTAACCTAACAAGGGCAGTAATTAACAATAATTTATAAGGGTTAATGAACTTATTTTGAGGTTTGATCTTTGAACTTAAGGTATATGAGACCCTCAGAATTGCGCTTAAGGGTGGAAAATTCCGCTCTGATTAATCTTTAGTTTTGATAGAAGGTGGCTTGGGAATAAGGGCTATCTTCGGACCTGTCGCAGTTGGTAGCAACTATTCGTGTTACAAAGCTTTATTCATTAATTATTTTAACTTATATAAAATAGTAGGAGGCGGTCTATTTTGAAACTGAATGTAACATTACAATTTCAAACAAAAACGAAAAGTTAAATGACTGAAATTACTTATCTACCAGTAACACAAATAACTAACTTAAACAATAAACTAAGTAAAATAACTACTATAAACTAGATAAATATCTATACTAATATATAAAGCTGAAGAGTTTGTTTGTTTACTTGAACGCACTAATTAGTTCCTATTTATATAATAAACTTAATGCTAGACTTAATATTTATCCATTGATTAAGGCAAAATGTAAGCAAGTTTTAACCACGTATCTATTAAGTCTAGAATACGATGCAACTGAAAACCTTTTAACTATAGCCATATAAGCGCAGGCACACCCACATACACTCACATCTTACACACTTCACACTCCCTCTCACTCACACATCCCCACACAACCTCATACACCCTCACTCACACAGACAAACACATTTTTTTTTTTTATTCCTCTTTATTTTCTTTTTTATAATCCCGGAAATGTATCTTTTTTTGTTTTATTAATTTTTATCTCAGTTTAGTATTTTTTTTTCTTTTGTTTCAATGTTTTAATTATGTAGACACCTATGTGAATAATAATAATTGTAAGTCATGCTACGTTCGTGGGGGGGCCTGGTAATCTGCGTGACAGGGTTTCCTAGTGCGGATACCAGTCTCCCACAAAGGACTGGTGTGAAAAGATTTAAGAATTTATGTATAAGAACCTTTGTGGAAGAGAAAAAAATAAAGATTTATTTATTTATTTACTAATCTCAGGAACTACTGGTCCGATTTGAAAAAATCTTTCAGTGTTAGATAGCCCATTTATTGAGGTAGGCTATAAGCTATATATCATCACGCTACGCGGACGAAGTCGCGGGCAGAAGCTAGTTACTAAATAAGGGCAGTTCAGAGAACTTCGCATCACTATTAGCCGGAAGGGTACCCAGAAGGTTGGCCGTATTGCCACATTGGATGACAATGCTGATTCTCTGACCAAAGTTTATGCCTGCCTTTGGGTCACCTGAAGCATCGTTCAGGTGTTTGGCATTAAATACTCTTAAATCTAAAATCCACAGGTCGAAATTTGCTTTTACATTTTGGATTTACTTCTTTGAGGTGACGTCAGTGAGTGTGGCATCTATTAAAAAGCAAGTTATCTCAAAGCAGTTTAACGGTCTCTGTGGTTTAGTGGTTCGCATACCGGACTGCTGACCATGAGGTCTTGGGTTCGATTCCCACAGGACACAAATATTTATCTGATGAATATGAAGATGTTAGTGTTCCTCTGGGTGTTTCTTATGTATTACTAGCTTCTGCCCGCGACGTCGTCCGCGTAACGTGATGATATATAGCCTATAGCCTTCCTTAGTAAATGGGCTATCTAACACTGAAAGAATTTTTCAAATCGGACCAGTAGTTCCTGAGATTAGCGCGTTCAAGCAAACAAACAAACAAACTCTTCAGCTTTATATATTAGTATAGATATGTATGTTATTTACAAAAAAAAAGTATTTAAGTATTATTCTATTGTCTAGTACCCATAATACAAGCTCTGCTTAGTTTGGGACTAGATGGTGTTGTGTAAAATGTTGCAGAATATTTATTTATTTATTTATTATCTCAACCGACATTTATCATAGCTTCTGGTGAAATACAATTATAAATATAATTATAAATATAACAAGTAAATTCACTTATGAATGTTATAAATAAATACAAAATTTATGTTATAAATGAGTTAGAAATGAGATAATATAATATAAACACCATAAATATAATATTTTAATGTATATTTTTTAATGGGCAATCAATTTGCAAATGATGCTAAACTCACTTCCTCTCTCCTAATTTTGCTGTGCCCGACAGGGTCCATAATGATCTAAGTTACCTATAGTCCACCTTTATAAAACATTATGGAATACAATAAAGAATTGAGTATTGAGTATTGGTGTATTGAACCAGACCACGCATGTCCGAACTTTTCCTTCACAAAAATAACTTCATGTCATACACAATTTTAACACAAATATTTGCCTCGGGTTGGGATTGAACCCACGTAATGCGATGCGATGGTATTAAAATTATTATATTATATTAAGATATAATAATAAAGTTTTATTCAGTCAAGGAAATATAGAAAGAAAATAATCCGGAATAAACACCAACTACCAGGAGATCAGTAACTACTAGGAGATACAAACTAATGGAAACGGAATTACTCTTGATTCAATAAAATATAATTTTCCGGCCTCTAGGGCTAAAAGCGAGCAAAATGGAGAGACAACGTGGACCGAGATCCAAATAGAATTTGGTTTTAGTTCGTCTCGTAAAAATAAATCAAACGACTTTAAAATCAGGATTCCACGTAATCTCTCTTTCTATTACCCCGAAGAGTTAAGAATCTATTCGAAAATAAACCCTAAATTCATAACACTTGGATCCAAAATGGCCTAACACGACACCAATTCAATTTAACTCCAAGGGAAATGCTTAATCGCAAACAAGTCCCTATTTTATCGACAATAAAGTTTAACTTTGAATATTTTCTTTAAAATGTATGGTTTTATGAGTAAATATTTTTCAGTTTCGATAAAATATTCAAACCTACCAACACGCTTGCATAGCTGACAGGTTAAGCAGAGGTAGCGAAGTACGAAGCACATCCATAGATAGTCAGTATATTTAACTGTAATATTTAATCATATTATAAAGGTATACTTGACTTGAGAATCGAACCCCACTTGCAGCAACGCTCGCGATTGCTGGACCAATGGAGACATCCCTACACACAAATTCCATGCCTTTTATACTAAATTCCCTTTTCAAATTCCGACAATACCAGGCATTATTGTGACTCAGAGCGAGGTAAACGCCAACTAAAAATAAGCTTCTTACAAGAAATATATACCGGGGATCCTCATGTTATATATGGTGCTTAGCAACGTATTTTGGCAAAGGAAACTTTAGGTGAAAAAAAAACATATAAAAAGAGTTTATTTGTACGAGATACCGGGTGTTACTCTGTTATAACGGCTTGGTGTGGTCGTTAGTGAGATCCCACCGAGCGATATGTTTAACGTAAATAAAATTACTTAAACATAGCACGCTGTTTAGTACCGTGTACTGAAAATGCTCAGTACTGCGGAAGAATAATATTCTACCTACGGGATGTACTCTTTATTTTATTCACAATGGTTATAGAATGGTGACAATGTTTGGTGTCGCGTCTGAGCGAATGGCGTCTGCGACACGTGTTGTGGGTTCGATCCCCACACGGAGCAAATATTTGTAACATACATTGTTCCGGGTCTGTTCGGGTCTTTTCTGTATGTGAGAATTTGTGTTTGTAAACGCACCCACGATACAGGAGAAAATCCAACGATGCAAAGTTTTTTTTTTAATGTTTAAAAAGCTATTTTTAGTATCATGCTAGTCTTATTTACTTAATCGTAAACTGCTTCATTAGTCTAGTGTTCTAAAGTGTGACTGATATGCTAGAGGTCATGAGTTTGATTTGCAGGTCGAGCAAAGTGTTATTGAGTTTTCAGTAGTCGATTGGAGTTTGGATTTGTGTCCGATTAATGGCAATAGACTCGCCCTCTATTGCATGGGGCCTTAACATAGTGGTGAACTGTGAGTATACATAAGTACACCTCTGTCTAACCCTTCAGGGACTATAGGCGTGATGGTTTTATGCTTAGTTATACTACGTGGGAGAGCCATGCTTCGGCACGAATGGGCCAGCGTGACCGGAATGATACCGCGGCCTCACAGAAAACTGGCGTGAAGCAACGCTTGCGTTATGTTTCGCCGAGTGAGTGAGGTTACCGGAGGCCCAAACCCCTTTAAAAGGCGGGCAACGCACATACCTCTGGTGTTGCGGGTGTCCATGGGCGGTGGTTATTGCTTACCATCAGGTGATCCGTCTGCTCGTTTGCTCCCCTATCCCATAAAAATAATGTTAAAAGTAACGAGTAAAATACCTAATTTTCCTTTTCCACGCTACGACGGACCACTATTAAAGCTCTTTATCTAAGTTCCAACAGATTGATTTATAGAGGTACGTTTTATTGTGGCTTATCCTCCCTTAGCCTGTAATTAAGTCCGACTTTGCCCGTAATCCGAGCAAACCGAGTCAACCTGACTGCTACTTACAATTCTGATAGAAAGCTTGAAACAAGTTGTGCGTTGTTTTTACGTGATCTGATGATTGATATTGCGTGATATTTATTTGTTATATTTTTGTATGTTTTGTAAAGATATGACTAAATCGATTTAAAAAAATATCTTATGTCAAGAATATACTTCTGAGATGGTCCCATCGAAATATGGTGAAGATCTGATCAAAGGTTTAGAAAAAAAAAATCGGTCAAGAGCGAGTCGGACTCGCCCACGAAGGGTTCCGTACCATAAATCGCGTTTGTTGTATGGGAGCCCCCTTAAATGTTTTTTTTAAGTATTTATGTTATAGCGGCAACAGAAATACATAATTTGTGGAAATTTCAACTGTCTAGCTATCACAGTTCTTGAGATACAGCCTGGTGACAGACAGACGGACAGACAAAGTCTTAGTAATAGGGCCCCGTTTTTACCCTTTGGGTACGGAACCCTCAAAAATGATAATAATACGTACTGACCAAATAAATGACATTGTCGTCGAGATACGTCTGATTCTACTCGCCACTCAAAATCTATACTCTATACTAATACATAAAGCTGAAGAGTTTGTTTGTTTGTTTACTTGAACGCGCTAATTTCAGGAACTACTGGTCCGATTTGAAAAATTATTTCAGTGTTAGATAGCCCATTTATTGAGGAAGGCTATAGGCTATATAAATCATTACGCTACGCAGACGAAGTCGCGGGCAGAAGCTAGTGTTGAAATAAAATAACTTTTAACAAAAATTAAAACCACCTTCATAAACAATAAAAAGTTTGTTATAAAGGTATAATAAAGAATTTCCCTACACTGATTAATTTAATGTAATTTTAAATTACCGAATATACGAGAGTTGCTGCATATTTGGTACCTTACCTTCTTAACAAACTTCCAGATGACTTACAAAAGTTGTATAAAACAGGTTCGAGAAGTTACAAGTATAAGTTTAAACGTTTCTACATCCATAACTAATCATTATAATTATATATTAAAATAGTATTCTATATCTATTACTAATATATAAAGCTGAAGAGTTTGTTTGTTTGTTTGTTTACTTGAACGCGCTAATCTCAGGAACTACTGGTCCGATTTGAAAAATTCTTTCGGTGTTAGATAGTCCATTTATTGAGGAAGGCTATAGGCTATATATCATCACGCTACGCGGACGAAGTCGCGGGCAGAAGCTATTTAAGAATATAAGACCGACTCGCCAGCACACAGATAAGCCCTGAGAGGTTTTCGTGTATGGCAAAAATATTGTAAAAAATAGAATAAGTGTTTTGGAAATAATAAAAATAATAATAAAAAATACCTACATTTTTCTTTTCTTTTCGGCAGTCGGTGCGATTGCTTTGGTCGAGCTGCCACCGACCTCGCAACCTAAATCGCGAAATTAATTAAATTATTTTTTTCACATTTCACATTGATAAAAATATTTAAATAAACCCGCCATACGTTACTCAACTGCTTCATTAATCAAAAGTGGTGTTAGAGGTTCGAGTTCAAATCCCAGCTCTATCGTGTTTTCAGTAGCAGCTCGGAGAATTGTGTCGGCTTAACAATAATAGCTATTCCACTCGTATGGGATACAGGGGAAGCCACGGGCAATGAATAGTATAAAATGAACAAAATATAATTTACCTAATGGTAATTTTACATTAAGAACTGAACGACTGCGTACTTTACTTTCTCAAGCATTACTTCGATACGAATTTAATTATAATCTTAATTTAAACTTCAGTAATGGCTCTCAAATCGGAAATACCTGTTAATTAACGATGGAAAACTCTTTGTTTTCAGCCAGAATATTTACGATTAAATAATAACTTGAAAAGTTAAGAGTTGGCTAATAAATGAGTTTGATTGAAGCTGTAAATTGATTCCTTGTTTCTGTTTTATAAAACAGGCTATTATTTACTTACGATGGGGAAATAGAGCTTTTCCCTATCGTAAGATCCTGAGAACCTGTCTGCTGTGGAATGTTACAAAACATACATTGAACAGACACAAGTTCACTGTTTAACCGATTTCAAAAAGGAGGAGGTTCCCAATTCGACTGATTTTTTTATGTACCATTTTTCTTACGCGATTATTTAATCTAAAAAATCTCACTTCAAACCAAAGTCCCCATTACATTCCGTTTTAAGCTCACGACTCTGCTTCTTAGTCTAGTCCTAAGCGTGTCTGCTGTGCTATTTATGTCCATTTGTTAGTTTCTCAGTTCGAGCAGTGTCATTGGTTTTTTCTATGAAGTTATCACTATTCAGAGTAATTTCTGCCCGATTAATAGCAGTAGGTCAACCTAGGTCAACCATCCCGGTGATGATGATATCATCACCGGGATGTTTAGGTAAACATCCCGGTGATGATATCATCATCATCATCATCAGCCTATACTAGTCCACTGCTGGATGTAGGCCTCCCCCCAATGTGCGCCATTTCTTCCTCGGCTTGTCGCATCCAGCTTCCGCCAGCAACCTTTCGCAAATCTGTGGGTGATGATAAGTTAATGTAATATTTCTCGTTATGAACCTAACCTTAAGCCTCAAAACAAACACACACAAACAAAACACCTCTTAATACAAAACCAAAGTGTTTCAGAATAGCACTGCTTTCGGTAACTCTCTAGAGATGCACATGCGAACAAAACTACAATACGAGTAACAGCATTTCCTAGAAACGACAATACCTGCTCTAGTATTGTAGTTAAACTGCACTATTGCTACTAGTGTTGTAGTTAAAGTAAATGTGACTTTCTGCATACGACTTCATTCTATTTCGAATCGGCTAAAAGCTCTGCTCATGAGGGAACTCGAGTGTGAAAAGCAACAAATATGCAATATACAGAGACATTCTTGTGAAGATTTCCTAAGTGAATTGAATAAAAATAATATCGATAAAAGTACAAGAGAGAAAGTTTCTGTATATAATTCAAAATTAAGCAGATTTTAAACAATATACTTTAGTTTTACTTAGCTTTTGGCATGTCAATTTTAGGCCAAAATCCAAAAAAAATCTAACCTCAGCAAAATCGGTGCAGCGATTTGGACATGAAATCATAACTAACGTTAAGAGTTACTTTCACAATTACAATTATTAATTTTTAATATTATTAGGGACATTATTAATTTGGTACCGTCTGATCTCCATATTAAAAAGATCTTGACGTCGTTGAATGTAGAAAAAATATATATAATTCTAAATCGCAGGCAATAGTCTCGGTAGCTTAGTTGAATAGAGCGTCCGGTGTTACAGATTTGAATTCTGCCTGAGATATAATATTTATTTTGTCATTAAAATTTGACCTTCTTTGAAAATTAATAGGTACCTGACAATAAAAAAAACTTGTCGTGTTAAGTCTTATTATTAAAATTTTACCTTCTTTGAAAATCACGTGGGAGAACCTAGCTTCGGCACGAATGGGCTGGCTCGACCGGAGTGATACCACGGCCTCACAGAAGACCGGCCTGAAACAACGCTTGCGTTGTGTTTCGCCGAGTGAGTGAGGATACTGAAGGCCCAAACCCTTTTAAAAGGCGGGCAACGCACTTGTGACTCCTCTGGTGTTGAGGGTGTCCATGGGCGACGGTTATCGCTTACGATCAGGTGATCCGTCTGTTCGTTTGCTCCCCTAAAAAAAACAATAGCTGACTTTAAAAAAAGAACTTATCCGGAGGATACTTTTCTTGTAGACTTGAAGTCATATCCCTGGTCAGAAATAAGGAATTTGACAAATGTGAATGACATGGTACATATTTTCACCTCAAATATTATTAACTTATTTGATCTCCATGCCCCGTTACAAAAAAGGACTTTCAGGGCACGCCCAACACCATGGATCACGAGCAACATTCGCTTAATGTTCAGGCTGCGGGATGAAGCCAGGAACAAGTATCATTGCTCAAAAAGTGATTCCTCGCGAACATATTACCTGGACCTCAAACATCAGGCAGTTACTGCACTAATATCGGAAAAAAAGGTTTACTTCACAAGGTTTGTCAACAGCAATATCAAGGACCCCAAAACGCTATGGAAAACTCTGAAGTCTGATGTTTTGCCTGTACACAAAGACAATCAATTACCAAGGCAATTTCACGATGCAGATGCAGTAAACAGGGCGTTTCTAGAGGTTCCAGGAACATGTTATACTAATATTTCACAACTGTCTTTCTTTGAGCATCACAGATACAGCAACGCTAAGTTTGCATTGAGTACAGTTGATCGTGATTTGGTAGGGAAGGTTCTAAGAAGCTTTAAGTCAAATGCACAAGGGATTGATGGAATAAGTTTGGAGATGGTTTCACTGACCATGCCAACGACTTTACAGGCCATAACCGACATCGTAAATAGGTCTATACTCACACACACATTTCCAGACTTATGGCGCTGTGCCGTGGTCCGCCCTATTCCTAAAACCTCAAACCCTGTGACTTGTAGGGACCTTCGTCCAATTAGTATACTGCCCTGCCTTTCGAAGGTCTTGGAACGAGTGGTATACACACAAGTGATGGCTTATCTGGAGTCTAATAACATTTTACCAGACTTGCAGTCTGGTTTTAGGAAGGGTCGAGGTACAGCAACGGCTCTTCTTGATGTCGTGGGGAATATCCTTGAGGCTCGTGACAGGGGGGAGGGCTCCATCCTCACGTTGCTGGACTATTCCCGGGCGTTCGACGCAATAAACCCCATTGTACTGCTTTCCAAGCTTGCTTATTATGGTTTTGCAGTGGAGACAATACAGTGGTTCAATAGTTACCTCACAAACAGAACGCAGTGTGTGGAGATTCAGAGTGTGGATGGGTCAACATATAAATCTGAGCCTCTTACTGTGGTCAGGGGTGTTCCCCAGGGATCTATACTTGGTCCTCTACTGTACATCCTGTATAGCGCAGACATTGCTAAATCGTTTGTACACTGCAAGTACCATATGTACGCTGATGATATTCAGCTATATATATCTTTTAAAGCTCAGGATACAGCAGCAGCAGTACAACGGATGAACGAGGACCTTCAAAGGGTAGTCACATGGTCTAACCAGAACTCCCTAGTATTGAACACAACAAAGTCTAAATTTATGGTCCTGGGTAGTAAAAACCAAATTAATGCCATACTATCAGCAAACCCTGAGATAGTTATTCTGGGTAATAAAATTGAATATGTTCACTCTGCCAGTAATTTGGGAATAATAATGGATCCAGAACTAAGATTTGAAGCCCACATTGCTAGAACTTTGAGAAACTGCTTCTACAGACTTAAAATCCTGTATTCTATACGAGAATACATAAGTATACCTGTCAGAAAGCAATTGATGGATAGCCTGGTACTGTCTAGACTGAACTACTGTGACACTGTATATGGACCATGTCTCCTGTCTAGAACAGTGCAACTGATTCAGCGCATTCAAAATGCTTGTGCACGTTATTGTTTTACCATTCCAAGGCGAAATCATATAACACCTTATCTGAACGAACATAATGTCCTAAAAATGGCTGCTAGAAGGAGGTTGCATTTAGCAACTTTACTATTTGGAGTCATCAAAACCAATAAACCTAGTTATTTGTTCAGAAAACTGGATTGGAGACAAAATCACTCAAAACATTGCTTACGTTCTATGGTTGACCCTCTATCTTTTCCAAAACACAGGACTGCAGCATTCAGAGGGAGCTTCAAGTATGCTGCCACCCACTGCTGGAATGACCTTCCACCACCAATCCGCAGCCTGAAAACAAAACAAAGTTTTAAATACCATCTCAAGAAGTTATTCATGAAAATACAGTTTCAATTACCTACAACGTTTAGCTCTTTTGTATAGGTAATATACCTTATGTGTGCGGCCGGCGGGGTCTGGATGGAGGTCGACACTGTGTGGGCGGCTTCTGATAATCTGATATTCCCTTGATGCTCATAGTTGTCTCATAATCCGAATGTGCAGCCTGGGTGCCTTAGCTTGGTTCCGATTGGTTCAGCCCATAACTTTTTGAAGCCTGAATGAAATTTGACATAATTATTATTATGAAACCTTCGTTTTATTCACGCATTAGGAACTATCAGCTGAATTCTGTATTAAATTATGCTAAATCTCTTACAATTGTCTGCTGGCTCGAGTGCTTTTCTGTTCGGGGTTCTCACAGTGTCTCACAGACACACAATACTTGACATCACACTACACTACACATACACACATCACTTTTTATTTAAATTGCCTTTATTATTATTATTTTGACACGTTTACTTGGTGGAATCTTTTATTTATTTATTTATATTTACTGTATCACATTGCTTTCTTTCAATCTCACAACTTTACTGCTTCCTTTTCTTTTTATATGTATAAAATGGTACTTTGAATAATAATGTTTGATTTTTCACCACTGGAGGACGCCATTACGTCACAGGGTCATCGCTGAAAACCAGCGCTGTCGGTGCTGTAACACTACATCTCCGCAGCAACATGCTGAGCTTTGACCTTTTTTCGTTGATACGACGCACATCTCTCTCTTTGTTAAACATAGCCTCAGTTATTTATAAAAATTTGTTCTATGTTCAATTTATGCATCTGACTTGTGTTTGTTATTGTTTTTTTGTATTTATTATTTTTTGTTGGCAGTGCTGGCACTTGGTTGTCACTTGCCAGTGTTGTCAGATGAAATAATTTGTTTCTTTTTATTTTATTTTTTTTGTGTTTATGTTATTTTTATAGTGTCTAACTGACACATTGGCCTTTGGCTAAAAAAAACTTGTGCGTCGTTATGGGCGAAAATAAATAATCTTTCTTTCTTTCTTTCTTTCTTTCTATCCTGTTAAGTCAATATGAAATCGCCTTCTTAATGTAAACATTTTCCCTTGTTCCAGGGGTGGTGTTAGCCTAAGATGGTGTTGGCGCTGGTGGTCGGAGTGCTGTGCGTGTGGGGCCGCCTGAGCGATGCAAACCCTGAAGCAAAGCGGCTGTATGACGACCTGCTTTCCAACTACAATCGCCTGATCCGACCCGTCGGCAACAATTCTGATCGGCTCACGGTCAAGATGGGACTTAGGCTCAGTCAACTCATCGACGTTGTGAGTATTTCATTACTTTATAAATAAAACTAGCTACCCGGCCCGGCTTCGCCCGTTTTCCCGTAGGGATGAAGCATTTTCCCGCGGTAAAAAGTAGCCTATGTTCATCAGGAATAATGTCGGCTTCTAATGGTAAAATATTTTTTCTAATCATACCAGTAGTTTCTACTTCTCTTCCAGTAGAACCTTTTCAATACAAACAAACAAACAAAAAAATATTTCCTCTTTATAATATTTGTGTAGACTAACTGTTAACCACGACTTCGCCTGCGTGGTATTTAAAAAAAATAGTAGCCTAAGTTACTCCTTGTTACATCAGCTATCTGCCAGTGAAAGTACCGTAAAAATCGGTCCAGCTATTTCAGAGATTAGTCGGAACAAACAGATGGACAGACAGACAGACAGACGGATAGACAGACAGCCAGACAAAAATTGAAAAAAATGTTGTTATGGTATATGTACCGTTTATACATCCAAATGCACTTAGTAAAAAGCGGTTATTTTAATATTGCAAACAGACACTCCAATTTTATTTTTTATTTGTATATGTAGTATGTATGTATATGTATGTCTGTAGGTATACAGTATAGATATCAGACAATTAAGAGCCCATAGCAGTTATTAACAATAAACATTCAATACTACGTTGGTATACCTAATAAATAATAAAAAAATAATCCGTGAAGAGAAAACTTTGTATCCCTTCTTAAGCATATTGCGCGCATGGAGGGGTGTGAGATTGTACCTACGTAGTTAAAGTTTATATGCAGTAAAAGTGCAGAATACTGCTTAGGTTGTGTTTCGCCGAGTGAGTGAGGATATCGGAGGCCCAAACTCTTTTAACAGGCGGGCGACGCACTAGCGACTCCTCTGATGTTTCGGGTGTCCATGGGCGGGGGTAATCGCTTACCATAAGGCAATCCAACTGCTCGTTTGCCCCCTATGCCATAAAACAATCATAATAATATATTTTTGTATCTATTAGTAAGATAATTCACGAATACGAATTATTTACAACCCAAACTATCTTGACACTGTCCTTCATACTAAAATTTACCACAACAAAACCAATAGATGACAACTTTGTATAACTTTATTGTATGTGATCTTATTTTGGTCGCGTTATACTATTTTGCTTGACATCTATTATTACTCAGTTGACATTATTTCGATGTATCTGACATTTGACATTCAATTCATTTATTATCTGTTTTAATTTAATTTTCTAAATTTGTTATAAATGTAAAATTATGTAAATGAATATGAATGATAAAAGTATGTAGAAAAAAATATGTAAATGTAAATGTGAGTACTGTGTAGGCTACTTTTAAATTTATATTCACGTTTTCTGACAGCTTTGAGTATTTTACATGACCTACGCAAATGTCTTGCTGATCTGGTATCGTCGTGCGACAGGTCGTTGAGCTCCCTAAATAATGGTTGAGCTACACGATGCCTGATGTATGCGTGCCGTCAGTTAGGACAGGTCAACTCAAAGCTGCTATCGCTCTTTCTTCAAAAGGCCTGTCCAGATATTGCCCTACATCGTAACACTCGCATAATATCTAATAATATTATTCTTGTAATATCAACTATTATTGTCTGGACTTTAAAAGAGACCATGAATCTCTGAGTTTGTTTCGGTGTTTCTTCTCAGAGGTCGTCAGTTAGGAAATGCCGGCGCCATCCAGTTCAAAAAAATTTAAAACATTGACTTGTAAAAGTGTCTTTAAAAGATCTATTTACAGAAATAAATATCATTTATCATTTATATCTTCCAAAATGTACAACTTTTGCTTAAAGTTGGGGGAAATAAGCTTTTAAATTTAAAAAGGATGGTAATGGCCTTATAATTATGGCACTACCGTAATACTATCCATTTTAAATTTAATTTAATTTGTAATTCCTTCACGTTTCCTCTACTAAATAATTTCTGAATGAGGTAGACTTACTCAGACACGTTCATCAAATCCTTTCATTTAAAACGGGCTTTACTGCAGTAGCTACCTTGTTCCATTTAAATCCAAATGAATTTAATTCAATAAATGAATGAAAAATTTCAGACAGACTCGTTCATTTCGATCTGAATAATCCTTATTTTTTTGTATTGATTTATTCATGCGGGGATGTCATATGTATAAACACCATTTAATATTTTAATCTATATCTATACTAATATATAAAGCTGAATAGTTTGTTTGTTTGTTAGTTTGCTTGAACGCGCTAATTTCAGGAACTACTGGTCCGATTTGAAAAATTCTTTCAGTGTTAGATAGCCCATTTATTGAGGAAGGCTATAGGCTATATATCATCACGCTACGCGGACGAAGTCGCGGGCAGAAGCTAGTTAACTATAAACTACAATAGCAATAGGTACTATATTAGTCTACAATCTATTAAAACGTCATACCTAAATAAATCGTAATCTAAACAATATTTTATCAAATTTATTTATTTATTATTTTTATCTATACTTAATATATAAAGCTGAAGAGTTTGTTTGTTTGTTTGTTTGCTTGAACGTGCTAATCTCAGGAACTACTGGTCCGATTTGAAAAATTCTTTCAGTGTTAGATAGCCCATTTATTGAGGAAGGCTATAGGCTATATATCATCACGCTACGCGGACGAAGTCGCGGGCAGAATCTAGTCATCTAATAAAACTATTTTTTTAACACAAGCATAACAATGTAACACAAGCATATTTAGCTTAGCACGAGGGGTTAACAAGAATACTAGTAATGTGTGACCCACATTGCTAGTAAGCTTTTAAAAAAAAAAAAATATGTAGGTAACTGTGATAATTTATACTTTGCTTAAATTGATTGATTGCAAAAGGTTTGTAAACCACCAGCAAAATAAAATTTAATAATTAATTGCATTTGTATTGTAATCACAACGTAAACAAATCACAAACATCTCAAAAACAATTCTAATTCAATCCCAAAAACCTCATTCCATTTGAACAATTTTCGATTCTATCAAACAGATTCTATTTAACTCAGTACTGTTGACACGCGAACAGAACTCATTTAACAAAGCCACAACAGTTTAAATCGAACGCGGCTATCGTTGCACTTATTGATAAATAAATGGAATGTACGAAACTTGGCGGGCGCACGTGTTTTACTTCTAGTGTTTTGTTCCCAGGAATATATTTATAATATACAGAAAAATATTATATAATTATAATATAAGTTAGTACTTATACTTACATTATACATTAATATATTACTACTGCTGTCTAGACTTTAAAATATGTATATCATGATTCGATTTGATGAGATCTAGTTTCAAAATGAGTTTAAACGACTTATTGACGCTTGAAAGTGTAACTTAGAGAATAAATATCATTAAATTTCTAACATAAATTATAAGTAGTTACTACTGTTACTACATACTCTCAAAATGATTTCATAAAAAAATATAAATCGGAAGTTTTATAAAGTTTTTATCTCGGTTAATAGCCTTAAACGTTACCTCGCCCTAGATGTATTTACAAACACCAATTCATTTGTTTATTTTTATTTTATTAACAAGTTTATTTTAAATATTAAAAAAATAACTTTGATAGTGCTTATTTTGACTTAAGTATAAGAAAAACATACTCAGTCAATAATATTATGCAGTACATATATACACCTATCCTCAATATTTAGCACCTAAATTATCTTTGCTCTAAGCGTCGAGTTTGCATTCCTTTTTCAAATAGCCTTTGCACTGATTGGGCCTTTCTTGGAAAAGTATTCCCTGATTGGCTGGCCTTTTTTGTACACATTGAACGTTCTAGAAACGAGTTTAAATTTTTTACGTTTAACGAAATTTTATGACTGCGGAACGGAATTCGTTTGAGATCTTTGTGTACCAAAATACTTGTTCTACAATTCTTTGCTACTGGAACAAGTTTTTTAATTTTATTATTAAATAAAATTCCTAGAGCTTCTTCTTAGAAATAACTAAATCAGACTTCTAGGTACCCTTTGTATACTTTTACTAAGAAAGAAATAAAAAACTACGAATTAATAACAAAAACTACACAAGACTAGGACCTCAAGTCTTTTATTTATTCTGTCAGTATCTGTCTATTCAATTACTTTGAAGCGACTTCAAAAAAGGAGGGAGGTTTCAAAGTTCGCATGATTGCATTTTTTTACGTATGTAGTTATACCGATATTTGACATTTCACAGTCTTATCTATAAATTTTGTAGATTCTTGTGTCTTTGAACGATCATTTTAATATAATTTAAATGGCATACTTGTTCTCCGAAAGTTTGCAACTAATCAAAATCTATTACGACTGAAGTTCTGAACAAAAAAATTGAAATTTTAAACACTTCAAATGTTTAATGTAAACGTTTTTTTTATCGTCCACAATGAATAGATTGTTTCTGATTCATAAATTTATTTGAATATCGATAAAACGAAGCTACGATATTCCAATTTTAAATTTCATCACGTTTTCCCCCCTTTCTTGTTGGCCCCGTGGGCGAAGTCCTTGTCTTTTTTAACTTTTTAACGCAAAGTGACGGCGTTTATTAACGCCATGTATAATTTATTTTTAAAATGTAGGTATCCCTTGGTAGTTTATGTCAATTAATTTCAAGCAAAAATGTAAATTGATTTAATATTATTATTGTAAAATAGATTTTGTACTTTAAGGTTACAAAAAAAAACCTAAATTAAGGACAAAAATAATTTTGTGTCTACAATCTAGTGATACCTATTCTTGAAATTTAAGACCTTGATTATAAGGAGTGAGTCTATTGCCACTAACCCAGCACAAATCCAAACTCAAGATCCTACTGAAAATTCCATGGGGGGCCATGCTGAGTGATATGAGGCCAGTGGCCTCACACAAAACCGGCGTGAAACAAAACTTAAGTTGTGTTTCGCCGAGTGAGTGAGTATACCGGAGGCTCAAATCCTTTTAAAAAGCGGGCAGTCTTTTCAATAGGAAGGGCGTTGTCCGTCTGGTGTTGCGGGTGTCCGTAGGCGGCGGTAATTGCTTACCATCAGGTGATCCGTCTGTTCGTTTGCCCTCCTATTAGTATACAAAATATATTCAATAACGTATTTGCATTCACTTTTTCTATCCCAGTTGCCACGCCTTCAAAGTCAAAGTCAAAGTCAAAATCATTTATTCAATATAGACAGTAGTCTATATTGAATAAATGATTTTGACTTGATTGATGACGTTCAAAAAGTACTACCTAGTAAGGTAGTACTTTTTGAACGTCATTTTTACAATATAGACAGCCCCCAAAACGCCCGCCCTTCACCGCTTCCTAGTGTTTTCGCTGGGAAGAAGAAACGGCGCAACAAACTCCCCAGCAAACACATTTCTGTCTGTTAAGTTATAAAGGCGTTTTAATAGAATTCACATCATTGTTTGGGGTACTTATTAATTTATTCATTGCTACTGTCAGCTGGTGCACATGTTATTATTATTAATTTTCAAACAGTATTTTATAATATTAGCAAGCCTCCTTTCTTGTAGTTTAAATGACAATTTTAACTATTAAAACAGTGAATCTGCCTACACGAGCAATGATAATATGCATAACTAGAACCTACAAGTCGATTCAGTTAACTTTTAAAAAGCTACGAATGTATTAAGAAACCATATCCAGCAAGTCGGCCACTATATCAGAGGCAGATTTTACCAAGTTTAAGAATCTGCAGAAACTAATCATGTTTTAATCTTACCACATTCTACAATTATACACATAACTATACATTAACATTACAATGCGAAAACATAAAGACAGCTCCATAAATATTTATGTTAATGAGTGGTGGTCGTTACAAAGCCAACAGAAATAAAACATGAAGAGTAACTCACGAGATTTTCTTAACAAAAGCGAGGACATTTTAGTTTTAAGCACTGCACCAATTATATTTTACCACAATCTAGGCTATGAATACAGCGTTTTGTGAATTATTTTATGGAGTCGCTATGTAGACAAAAAAGTGTTCAGAACTATTATTCTATGTGCGTAGATATTATTATGTGATATGCTACTACTGTCTGGGCTTTAAAAGAGACCATGATTCTCTGAGTTTGTTTCGGCGTTTCTTCTCAGAGATCGTCAGTTTAGAAATGGCGTCGCCTTATACTGTTATTACTATTATAATTAATTTTATTTATTACTAGCTTTTGCCCGCAGCTTCGCTCACCTGATACTATATCAGGATTAGAAAAATGGATCCCAAAAATAATTTAACAAATAACCAACAGTGATGATCTCTTCTTTATATGGGTCTGTATACATCAGAGAGGTCAAGCTGAATCAAAGGATCCGTTTAATTAATTGAGATAAGAAGTATACCAGTTTTTAAGTTGGAGCACATACTTTCTAACAGTGATGACAAAATTAAAATCTATTCAGTTGTTTTTGCGCCAACCCGTAACAAACAAACAAACAGACAAGAATTTTAAAAATCACATTTTTGGGTTCGGAGACGTTTATATACCCTAACCCACTTGTTTCTTTTTAAATAATTATCTTCAATGTACAGACACGGCTTTTTCACAATGTTATAATAGTAGAGAAGAAGAATAAGAGATAAGGTAATCTCTTCTCTACTATTATAAAATTGTAAAAAAGATGTGTCTGTATATCTATATATATAAAAGAAAGTTGTGTTAGTTACTCCATTTATAACTCAAGAACGGCTGAACCGATTTGGCTGAAAATTGGTGGAGAGGTAGCTTAGAACCAGGAAACGGACATAGGATACTTTTTATCCCGTTCCCGATACTTTTTATTCCACGGGGGCGAAGCCGCGGGCAGAAGCTAGTTGAAGATATTTAAAAATAAAATCCAAAACGTCACATTTTCATCCGCTGTTTTTTTGGCCCTATGAATTACACTAACCCTGCAACTTTGCTGGTGGTAGCTGAAAACGGAGCATTTGTGTAATTACACCCGAATGCACGAAATTTACGCTAGTTGTAAAACTGATGTGATCGAGGTAGGTACGAAATTGCACTGCGTTGAAAGGTCATATTATGTTTTGATTTACGTTATTCAAATAGGCTAACACAATTATCGCTGAGTTAGAAGCAGGAATTTGGCAAAGCAGTAGTAGAAGAATTCAGCAGCAAAGTTCTAAACATAACATAATCCGAGCTGTTATTGAAATTTTCATAGAAAGACTCAATAATAATTTGCTTGACCTTGAAATCGAACCTAGGACTTCTAGTATAGCAGTTGCGTTTAGGACCACTAGGCTAATGAAGCAGTCTACACTCCAATAGATAATAGGAGTAGATTTCTACTACATCAAGAATTTTAGAGAGCCACAGAAAACCCAAACCACTTATTATTTTCATTGAAAGACTCAATAATAATTTGCTCGACCTTGAAATCGGACTTAGGACCTCCAGTATAGCAATTGCGTTTAGGACCACTAGGCTAATGAGGCAGTCTACACTCCAATAGATAATAGAAGTAGAATCCTACCACATCAAGAATTTTAGAGAGCCACAGAAAACACAAACCACTTAATAGAATGAATACTTGCATCACTACTTTAAACTACCACACCTGCAACCTCTATGAATGTGGATTCCTTTCACTTCTTTCTTTAAATTATATAAAATGTACCTACCACTTCAATAGAAGGGGTGTCTCATAAATATCCTTCGGGTAGCACCCCTGAATAAGATATCTGCTATAAGGAAAGTGCATGCTTACTATTTAGGGTTGTTACTGCGGTGCAATGAGTGGAAAATACTGGTGGACATCGATACTCTTGGTCGGATTGAATTTTTAATTTTGACTCTGGTTTCTCTATTCAGCTGTATTTCTGTATATGTTCCGCGATATCGGTGCTAATCGTCAACAAATTTGATTTTTCTTTGTCTGATTGATTGAGAACAATGTTAGCTTAGTGATATGGCCATTGAACTGCCAAATCAAAGCTCAAAAGAATCCAAGGCACCTCTGACTTTTCAAAGTGATGTGCGTATTAATAGTTCTTTATCACGCGCTTAAACGGGGAAGAAAAATATCGTGAGGTAGATTGAAAGATTTTCTGGAAAATGTGTGAAGTCTGCCAACCCGCATTTGGTTAGGGTAGTGGAGTATACCCTAATCCCTCTCATTATGAGAGGAGACACATGCCCAGCAGTGGGACAATATAATAGATTGATAATATTTGTGTATTGGTTGAATAATATAGTTCCTAGTAGTGTAATTTGGTTGAATTATGACCATTGATTCTGATGATTTACCACATAATATTAAGATTTAATTAATTAATATAAATTTAGAAAAAAAAATGAAATAAATAGTACCCACCTTATTATAACAACAAACAAGTAGAAGCCAAGATATGATTATGTCACTTAACCTCGTCAGGCGAGACTTGAAACCCATTACGGAAGCCTCGACCACGCTTTCCCTCACACGAATTGGATAATCCAATAAGCTGGGAGCTAAAAGAAAGATCTTTTTCCAGAAAGTTCTTCCATTACAATGCTTACGGTGACGCAAAAGTAAATGGTGAAAAAGGAAAATGAAGTATTCCGTCTTTGAAATGTGTCTTTTGTAGAAGTACTTATAGGTTTTTATCTTTTTTGTTAACATAAAGAAAGAAACAAAGTTATTCTTTTATATGTATTTCCTATCATACTGGCAGTATAGTCCGAAAGATTGGGCAGAGACTGTGCTGCATTTTGAGCTGCTAAAAATTTTATAGACAAATTGCTCGTGACTAATGATGAACCAATTAAATAAATAAATATTCTGCGACATTTTACACATCACCATCTATTCCCAAACTAAGTAGAGCTTCTACTATGGGTACTAGACAATGGATATAACACTTTTTTTTGTTAATACATACTTATAATACATAAGAAACACCCAGATGAACACAAACACTTATATTCATCACATAAATATTTGTGTCCTGTGGGAATCGAACCCACGACCTCGTGGTCAGCAGTCCGATACTCGATCCACTAAACCACAGAGATCTTCAAATTGTTAATCAATGATTATCAATTCATTAAAGGTCCCACTATGGAGCTGGAGATTGTTTTTAGAATGAGACGAGTCAGGTAATAGGCGACCACGCAAACATACTGCGGGTTGTTCAGACGCCAGAAAATCTCTCAAGCATGTAGGTTTCCTAACGATGTTTTCATTTTACGCACACGATTGTGAGTCAGCAGTGCGTGCCTTGGATTCGAACTCAAGACTGGATAATCCAATAGGCTTTGAGAATTTTCATGTGGCCTAAGCAAATGTTTCGCTTATCTGATATCGTCGTGCGACGGGTTGTTGAGCTCCCTAGATGGCTTATGGTTGAGCTACTCAATTAATTATACATGCTTGCCGTCAGCTATGATTGCTTTAGCTAAAGCCACTATGACTCTTTCTCAAAAGACCATTTTAAACATTGTTTTGCATTGTAACTCACATAGGTATTTCCTGTCTGTACTTTAAAAGAGCCATGATTCTCTGAGTTCTGGCGCCGTCTAGTTAAAAATGAAAACATTAATCTATATTGAAGCGGCGGTAGCGTAATGGCTAGGGCGTCGGACTTGCGATCATGTGGTTGCCGGTTCGAACCCCACCCATTGCACTACCGACGTGAACCCACTCGTAACACAAGCATTTAGCTTAGCACGAGGGGTTAACAAGAATACTAGTAATGTGTGACGCACATTAATAGTAAGCTTTTAAAAAAAAACTGTTGATCTATTTACAGAAATAAATATTAGTTATCGTGTGTCATGCCATCTGAATATCAACTCTTCTATCAGTTGAGTACTATAACATTCTAAACTAACTTGTAATACAATGAAACGATCCCTAGATGTTTCTAATATTATAAATTTGACCACTAATCTAATCTTACAACAGAATAACAAAACTAACTTCATAACAATGTTACAATTCTATTGTAAAACCACAAACATTTCACGACAAAGTAAAATATGTAATGGAGCGATTCTATTCCGTCCGCATTTCAGTTGCTAACGAAAAGCTTTCTTCGGGGCGCGCGTGCCTCCGAATAGCAATGTACTCAGTGCTTTAGGGCTATTAAAACCGCTAATTTGTTGAGGACTAGTCTAGTATTAATATTTATTGGTGCTTGTATCTTCAGTATTTTGGTAGTAATTGCAATTTGGAATTGTTTTGTTTGGGTATTTCAAAGACTCTTTTAGACTATAATTAAGATATTATGAAAACTTAAACTGTGAAGAACTAAAATAAAGAAATTTATTTATAAAGTTCTTGTGCATAAAATTACATTAGGTACATCGTCTTTAAAGAATCGCTCGTTTCCTAGCCGCACAAATTCACATGCATTTCCTTATCGGAATTCGTGCGAGTTCCGCGTGAAAAACTACCACCAGTTAACTGAGTAATGGCACTGTATATAATGTGGCGCATGCTCCTACTAGATAGATGAGCAGCTTAGATTGTGAAGGTAAATTTGCTGAAGACTGAGAGGTCATTTTATTCTATTTGGAGAGCAGATTGGGCAATTTTGCGTCGTCATTTGTACGTTCAAGTAATGATAGACTATTGGTAAGCTGTGTCGTTACATCCATTTCTGATTTTTTTGAACCAACGTCTCAAATCAAATCACCATTATTCAAAATCGTCAGCTAAAATATCATCAATATTTTTTCAATCAACTTCAAAAAGTAGGAGGTTCTCATATCGTCTGTATTTTTGTATGTCTGCTACACGGCGATTTATTAACCGTTATGGAAAATTATTTTTCTTAATAAGTATCTTCAGCGTACAGACACATCTTTTTTTACGATTTTATAATAGTAAGGGATTTAATACAACCCTGTATCCGAAACCATCTGGTGCCACTCACAGATATAGATTGTACAGTTGTAGGAGATATAAGAGAGACTATATAGAAACACGCTGTAGTTTTATGAGGAAACGATGGAGCAAGTGGCGCGCACGTTTTCGCTCGTATTGTTAGTTTTACAGATATTTTAACACACATAACATACCATCACGCCTGTATTCCCCTAAGGGTTAGGCAGAGATGTACTAAGGTACACCCACAGTTCGCCGGTGTGTTTAGGTCCCATGTAATAGGGGGCAAGCCTATTGCCATTAACCGGGCACATATTCCAAACTCCGAACTGCTACTGAGAATTTCATAGAAAAACCCAATAACACTTTGCTCGACCTGGGAATCGAACCCAAGACCTCTAGCGTAGCGGTCGCACTTGAAACCACTAGACTAACGAGGCCAAAAGTTATAGAGGTTTGGAGATTAGAAGTGCTATTTTATTGGGTCTGGTATATTTTGGTACTATTGAATACATTACTTTGCGTAAAATAACTAATATATCATAAGTTACTTTGAACCATAAGCGTTCACATTACTATCAAGGATTTTATAAACTCTTCACCAAATATTAGATCTATGGATTAATATCACCACAGTAAGTTTCAACATAAGTTACATTTCACAGAAGGACAACTTAACTCACATTTTTATATTTTATCACAAAGTATACATTCTAGAAAGTTTTAAAAGCAAGTTCATCGAATAGTTTAAAACGACAACGGAGCAGTACAAAACCTGCCTCCAAATATTCCAAGCCAACATTATGCAAAATGCAGGAACTCAACACCTATTTTGGTAGTGACGTGAATAGCTATTGAATTTACCATTGAAAGCACTTAAGATACTACTTCTATTGAATCTGAATAAGGAACTTTTACATTCAAATATTTTTAAAGTGAAACTCAAAATATCAGGTCGTGTTCGCCATTTACTTGAAGCTTCCTTTAAAGTTCAGTTTAAATTTAATTATAGTTTCATGTTTCATTATCAAAGTCTTTGGTTTCGAGTCTGCAGTAATTTGGCCCATTTATATTTCGTGTTTTGTTTTTGCTAAATTATCTACGGTAAAACTTTATATTTACATTAAAGGAATTTGGAAGTTGTTTTATCTCATTAATGTGTGTTCTTATTATCTTGTTTCATCTGTAGTATTATTGTCACTATCAGAACTGTTTATTTCACAAAAATTATCTACTACACTATTTTATAAAATACCACACTTATACGGATCGCCTTTCGCTGAGGGACACTTATGAAACCAACACGAGACTTGAGACGTGTTAGCGTTTCATAGTACAGGCCAGAGTGAGGGAAAGTATTGAATATGACATGACACAATTTTGCAAAAGAGCACCAAATGAACGTACGAGCATTGGTATCTTATATGTATATGATAATCTTTATAAACCTCTCCATACAAAATTGAGAGCGTCGGAGATTTTAAGAAAATTTGATAATAAAATAAAAATACATGTTTATATTCCAATGGAACCAATTGACATAGAAACGCGAAGACTTCAAATAATAAAAGTATTCGATATAAAGCGAAACGGCAAATATACTCACATACTGTCTAGTGGTGCTAGTATTACTTATTTTTCGAAGTCAACAATTTTAAGCGATCATTTGTCCGAGTCTTTCGCCAGTAAAATATTACCAGTCTTCAAAAGCAATTTCGGGCTACGTGAAAAATACACTGTGGTACTTTTCCGCTTGCTATCACCCGGTGTCATGTACCAAGCCATTACTTAGTAAAATGCAGCTGTTACCCAAGGAACTTGCAATAGCTAAAGATATATGTTCTAAAGTTCTGTAGTACGTGTTAGAAGTTGCAAATATGTTAACAGGTACATCGATCTTGTTGGCGGTCTTGGGAATTGCTCAGATAGAATTTATTAGGGGCCAGTATCCCTTGTGGGGTTGTTTGCTAGCCTGATATAGCGAAGTTGTAGCTTGGATTGGAATAAAACTTTTAAAATGGTCTATTAATTAGTCCAATCTTAGTATACCTAGATGAAGTGACGACACGTTTGGCGTAGTGGCTGAGCAATCGGCTTCTGCGACACGTGTTGTGGGTTCGATCCCCACAATATTTGTAAGATCTACAGGTAGTTGTTCCGCGTCTGGTTGTTAGTGTATGTGAGAATTTGTGTTTGTAAACGCACCCACGATACAGGAGAAAATCCTAGTGTGGGGCAACGTTTATAAAAAAAAACGAATAAAAAAAACGAAACAAGTTAGAGATTTTTTACTATAAAAGTCCATATATACAAGTATACGGTCCATACGTATACAATACAGTTCTTTACTCAAACTAATACGTAATTTACACTATTCTACGTTACTTCTAATAGTATTAATTAAATCTTATATCAATAATATTAACACGGGCATTACAATTCTGTTATTCAAAAAACGTTACTTACGTATTTGTAAACATTAGATTAAAATTCCAACACTTGCAAGCCGCTAACCAAAAGACGTTATAAAACATCTTACGCCGCAATTTAAAAACCCTCCTCAATTTTAAAATGAATTGCGTGCATTTGCCGAGGGTTGTAAATATAAGATTGTGGGGATTGGCGGAAAATTTCCAACTCAAGATATAAGAGAGACAGATAGGGAACAATAAGGATTTTACACCCCGGAAGATAAAACGACGAATGATATACGAAAATAAATTAAAATTAATGTTATAGAACCATCACATCATAAAAACATGAGAGAATATGCTATCCTTGATTTTAAGTCACTGGAGACATAGTTTTGAATAATTTGTAAGAATCAAAATATTTCTAGATGTCATAGTTACAAAGTACAGGACAGATTTTTATATGTACATATATGCCGCTGCTTGGAATAAGTTGTATTAATCTGTGTCTTTCTAATTGTAAAACTAGCCCGAACAATTTCTATTTCATTTGAAGAATTGTGTTTCTTTCTTTTATGATAATAAGCTTCGTGAACCAGCAAACAATGAATCCAAAGTTGATTTAGATAGAACATTAACTAAAACTAACATGTATATTGAAACAGCTAATCAGATTGAACAAGCATTTGATCCATTTACGGAGAAGGAACCAACTGAAATATTTTTTTTACCTTAGACATTCATTGCATAAGTTTGCATTGAAAAAACTTAAATCTATATTTTGAGATATACATACACATCTTTCAAAATACAGATTTGATTACATAGAGTTGATATTTATTTAGAAAATACCTAATTATAGTTCGGCTGTCATTAAGAGAAGATAAACTATTATAATAGATAGGTACATCTGGTTGTTAGGGACAAGATTAATGGTCTGTCACATGTCTCTTCAGATTTAGTTCACAATCCAACTAAGCATATCATACGGAATGACAATATACACATTATGAGTATGAAACAGAAAATAATTTAAACGATTAATAAAATTATACAAAACTATCTATTGCCCGCGGTAACACTCGCATCGCAAAAGCATTCTTTACAGTTTTTAGAGACTAAGGTTGCCTAAGAACGTAATTTATCTCCATCCATCTGTTTCCATTGTACGGGTTGACAGAGTCTTGATCAGAAATTATTTTAAAGACGTAAGATAAGTAAGAGATAAATGTACTCCAGATAGATTGTGTATTTAACGTATTTTTCCTATAGCACAACTTTTAATATAAATTACGTAGGTACGAATTTCAGGATCACAATTTTTAGGTCAGAACTTCTGTGCTTGATAGAAATTATACGTACATAGGTATATTATTATAAGATCTATAGTGAAAATTGGACAAGAAAATTTAACCTACTAGATCCAATTTAACAATATCTGCTTAAAATCTTCAATTTTGCCTATAACAACTAAACACAACAAACAATTTCAATTATAAGTTTGTATGTAATTTACATCGTTTAGTTTGCATCAAAACAATGTCTTCAATCTTAACTAATAGTCATTAACTTTAAATTTTACAGTGTTCCTCCTATAGGATGTTGAACGTTTAAGTTTCAGTAACTTCCGCTCATACTGTTTTGAATAAATAAACTAATATTAACACAACTGTTTAAGCCTGATAGTAATTAAACATTTTTGCCTTCAAAATCAAGTTCAAGTTCAAGTTCAAATGTTTTTATTTCAAATAAGCTTTTACAAGCGTTTATGAAACGTTGTGATTCTAGTTGCACGGTTCCAAAAGGTCGATCCTATGGAGAAGAATCCGGCAAGAAACTCCATGGACACTCTTTTAAAATAAATGAATTACAAACTTCACTGGTACAATATTGCGATAACAAGATGTGAGGACGTTGAAGGATGTCCAAGTTTGACCGAGGTCGACTATATTAAACGAAGATTCACGTTATTTGAGAATCCGATGTCATTTCTAAATAAAAAACTATGTGGTAACGCACACCATCAAAGCGACAAATAAAACTAGGTGTCTACTTAGACAAGCCACAACGTACACACATTTACAGTTTCTGTTGTGGTAAACAATACTTTCCATATGAAGGCATCTCGATATGTAAATAATATGGAATCTGTTAAAGCTATGTCCATCTACTTATAAGGTTCCTACTATAGCTACTAACTGACCAACATGAAAATTAATAAGCTTATATTAGTCTCTAATAATCAACAGTTTCATTTTGCCAGGGAGGCCGCAAATGCATCCGTATCTAACAACCACACATTCTTATCGTTAACATAGTCCTTGGTTTTGTAATAGGCTTTCTTAAGAAGAACAGATTTGACGTGTCTTTTAAATTTCTTGCCAGTGAGATCGGTGACACATTTTGGGAGTTTATTATAGAAACGCACACAATTTCCTAGAAATGATTTATTTGTTTTAGTTAGTCTAAATTTAGGTACCACTATTTTATGTTTATTCCTAGTATTAAGGTTGTGAAAGTCACTATTGACACTGAACTTCTGCAGGTTTTTGCGCACATACATTATGTTTTCAAGGATGTAGAGTGACGGCATCGTAAGTATATTGATGTTCTTAAACACTTCTCTTAGGGAATCGCGAGGGCCCATATCGTAGATTGCGCGGATGGCCCTTTTCTGTAAGATAAATATGGAATCTACGTCTGCAGCTGATCCCCATAGCAGAATACCGTACGACATAATGCTGTGAAAGTAGGCAAAGTACACGAGTCTGGCTGTAGCTACATCAGTGATCTGCCTAATTTTTCTCACTGCGTATGCAGCGGAACTTAACCTGCTAGACAGGGCCGATATGTGCGCACCCCACTGCAACTTACAAATAATTATTGAGTCCTCTTTGAAGTGCCATTTCATTATTATATTTTCTTTCAATATCATTAATCTTCATTTCGTTAACATTATCATTATAAACAACCAGAGTCGACCCACTGCTAGGCATTAGCCCAATCTCCATTTTGCCATTGATCTCTATTTTTACGGTTTGTAAACAGTTCTTTCTTTTAACGCTATATCGAGTCATGATCAGTTTTCAAATAGAAAAACATTTCGCTTGGTGGTAATTCCTCTGGTCGGAGTCTGTCGTGAAGCACTTTGGTGTGTGTTTATCTTTTGTGCATTAGAATCAATTACCTCTCTCGGTTGCTGCGGCTCTGGTAGTCTGCAATCCCTATGGACTCTCAAGGCTCGTAGCACATCAGCAATCTCCTCTGGTCTAACAGGTGTCCATGAGATGCGAAGACTACTACCACCAGGTATTTATCTCCTTTGATCGTTTATAAACCGACATGAACAATTTAAAAAACTGGCTCATTTTTGCATTGTTTATTATTTTACTGATTAATCTCTCCCAATTCTCAAAATCCTTAGTGCCTTGAAATTTTCTTTTTTTCTTTTTACTAAAAAACTCCAAATGCCTCTTTGATCTGTATTAGACTTAGCGCAAAAAAACGTGAAACCTTTTTATTTATCTATTTATATAGTAAATTTTGGCGTTAATGTGTCACACACAGAACTGTAACACAGAATTTTAATAATACATAGGGACATTTTCAAATCTGGTAATATTAGATATAAAATATGACATTATGTCTTTATCATTATAACAATTTCAATAATAATGATCTACTAGACACTAAAGTTATAACGTTAAATGGCTAAAGTGTAATTAAATTCGTTGTCAGATATTTGCATCTACCAGGCCACTAGAAAATAGAAGTAGTCGATCGATGCCACCAACACTTAAAGCCATCATAACGTACAAGCTTCGAGTCAATTTCGATAGTTAACCTATTCCCAAGCAGGACATGTTAGTCGTCGTTAACAACGTCAGCGATGTCCCACGAGACATGTTTGGCAATAGCCTGTTTGACATACGCCATTCATAGACCCGCTTAGCTCTTATGCAATACTAAGGCAGCAGTAGTTGAAGGTACGTTACCTTGTTTTTGGAGAACTCTTTAGAATTTCTGCTATTAGAATTTGAGATGGTTTTGGAATAAATATAATTGTGGTTGTGTGTGATATTTTGTACCTTTGTATAAAATGACAATAAGCCTTATAAAATACTAAATACATAATAAATAAACATATCTAAAGAACTCCTGATGGATACCTAATGATAGGTTTATGGGGACTCATGTAATAAGCAACGAGCCTACTACAATTTTTAGAAATAGAAAATTTAGAAAAATCCAATAACAGTGTAACTTTTTTCTATAAATCATTGATCACATTTCTAACTAGTAAAAATGATTTTAATCAATAAACTAAGTACTAGTAAGTAGGCTACTTAATCTTAATATCATCACAACACTATAGAATCGATAGTGTGTATCAGATATTTTAACAGACAACTTTGAAAATCCACTCCATCTAAACACGAACATCAGGCAACGTTAAAAGATAGTGTCGCAGAATAGTTTACCCGAAGCCAATATCGGGCGACCGCGGCGCAATTTACTATGTATGAGACCCGTTCAAATGTGTACAGTCACTTTGAACTAGAAACTTTTAAAGTTTTCTGAGGGTTTCCTTGGATGGGATTTTTATTACCTTTTATTTATCAACATTGATATACCTTGCAAGCAGTTTGATACTGTTGTAACTGCCGTTATGTGTTGGAGTTTTTCAGACAAAAATATTGTCCGGAGAAGAACGTTTCTTCAAATATAGTAGGTATAAAGTTATTTTAGTGAAGGAAAAATTCGACTCGCAGGCAGGATTCGAACCTGCGTCTTCTGGTTTGATACACCAGACGCTATGACCACTAAGCCACCGCGAGTCCTACCTGCCATGTCGAAATTTGCCTTCACATTCTGAACTTACGTCTTAAAGGTGACGTCATAGTAGGTATAGTTTTTTAAGAAGACATTTTGATGTAAAGATAGTGTCTCCTCTATTGTATTATGTCCTTAATTTATTCCTTTGTATATATATAATTAATTTTATTCTTTATATTACTCATAATTTTTAGTATTTCCAATATTATATTAGTATCTTCTAGTTGATCACTTTACCGTCTCTCTTTTGTAGTCTAGATTTTTTTTGTGTTTCATATTTATTGCGATGTGAATATACTAATTGTCTGTTATAATCGGCTACGTACCTTAAAATTTGATGACATGGTCTTTGAAAATTGGAAAGTATTTTAATAATTTGTTGTAATTACCTACCACTGGAATGTGCTAAAACTGTATGCTATACATTAGCACTGTCTCAAATATTACACAGTTCTAGTAGTAAACCAAGCAGGTCCTCACACGTAGAGAGATCTTTGTTCTCACAAAATAAATCACATTTACCCACTTAAGTAGGAACTTACGTGCGCTCTCAGACGTTCTTGAACAACTAATCAAAACAAACATTTTCCTTATTGTTATATTGTATAGTTTGTATGTATGAATGTGCATTGTTTTGAGACGCTAATGTTTTGCGAGCTGAATTATGATATTTAACCATTATAAATTTTATTTACCCTATAATGTTATGGTCTTATGGAAATTGTTTTCAGTTATTGCTATGAAATTTTGACAAAATCTGATATTAGACAAACATAAGAAACATCTTAGCCCATGGATATACTTTCGCCTGTCTCCCATTGCGATACGCAGATACTATAGATTTCCACTTGCTATGATTCTGGCACACCACTTTCACTTCATCTTCGTTCATTAACCTCCTCATGCATGATCTTTAGTTTAGGGTATTGTGACCTTTTGTGCCACCTTTACTAAACATAAAATATCAATGTGTTAATCTACATTTCTCTCTTTCTTTATCACTCTCTTACCTTTGATTCCAGATTGACTAGAAAATTCCCATGTATGAGATAATGTTTCCGCGATACATGCCAATAAACCACGATCTACACTATATGCTCCCTGTAAACTTTTGAGTAGTGTACTATTACTTTTTATCACCACCAGCTCACCACTTGTTGCAAGCTGCGGAATTTTTGTCACGTCGTCAGAGTAATTAAGAAATGAAAGTTTCACAGTCACCACTAAGAAACAGGTATTCTGTTTTAGAATGATACATTTTGTGGCAATACCAGTCATCATCAACTTTTCGTCAACGTAGTTTTATCTACCCATGTACTTATGGTCTTTTGTTATGGATTGTCTTATTTATTTCATAATTTGGGATACCTTCTTGCCCTGTTTATTTGCTTTGCAACCATCTATTGGCAAAACAATACTTAAACCCTTTGCTGCCTCTTAAAACAGTTCAAGAATTGATATAAAATATCCCTGTTATAGTGCTTGTTTTCAAAAGTCACTGTTCGTTTTTATTAATTACCGTTGACGTCCATATTGTTCCAGAAAAAAATATGGGTTGGTCAAACATGACATTAGTTTTCAAGGTCAAGTAGTGATAATGGTCCTATCTAAAAAAATCTGTGACAGGATGAAGTATGGACTTGTGCCCGGAATGAAAATGAAAAGCAGATGTGTACTATGTATGTATATCACAGTACACATCTGCTTTTCCTTTCGGGAATAGGAACTAGTAGTACCATAAATGTTTTGGCAACTTGCGCGTGAAAAACATCACATTACCAACTATCTCACAATCTTTTCTCATTAACGTATATTATCTAAGAAACGCTTCCATTATCATTAAGCTGGTATTCTAAAGTCACAGTAACTTTACCTCTGTGATAAAAAGCTACGCAACACTTAGTTTCCTTTAGTTTCTGAACTTAATGAGAAAATGTACGCGCCACGGCAACTTTACCATCCTACTGTTTTATAGTTTTAAACGACTTAGCCGACTCCGTAATTATGACTAAACAAGCACCCTCTGTTGCTTTTCTACATTAGTGTTTGAATTTAAGTAGGCAACTTTGTGAAAATGTTTTTAAAAGCTATCAAAATTTGCGTTAGGAAACTACGAAGTAGGTACTAATCTATATTTTCTGAAGGTTGATCATAAAAGCGGCCTGAGCGAAGAATCAATATTAAGGATCTTAAAAATAGGATCAAGCAAAATATTGAAACGGTTAATGATCATGATAATCACCCAAATCTCAATAAGAAAATATTTTGAACAATAATTAATATTCGTTCTATTTCCTTTCCTTATAAGAGACGTATTAAAGTCGCTTCATAAGCAAACTATGAAACCATAATTTACGTTTACCGTAACATTATGGCAGGAGGAACTAGTTGGTTTGGTCTTAGCATTCTATGTCGAGAAACTTGTGAATTATGCCAAAACATAAACTAAGACATAATTCACAAGTTAAAGGAAATATGTTTCTCAGACAAGTCTTAAGTTATTTGAAATGTGTTGTCTGGTTGAAAATAATTTACAGCAGCCATCTTATTCGGAGTCCGTGAATATAATAATATGGAGATGTCAGTGTCGGTTGACATTGTGTGCATTCTGAGTATTTGTTGAGCAGAAACATACAGAAATCCTATGTAGTGCGTTGCCGCTACAACTACGTCTTGACGTATGACTTTGGCTAGCTTATGAATGTGTTATAAACGCTGACTGCTTAATAAATGCACAAAATACCATCACGCCTATATTCCTTGGAGAGATAGGCAGAGGTGTACTGATATACACTCCCAGTTTGGCTGTATGTGTAATAGGGCGAATCCATTGCTATTAACAGGGCATGAATTCAAACTCCGAATTTTTACTAGAAGATTCTTATAGAAACCCAATCACGCTCACGGTATTCATACTCAGCAGTTACATTACGACCACTAACTAATGATTAGGACAGTTAGTAAACGTACCTCTTCTCGTTAATATTAACGTATTTATTAACAATAAATAAATAAATATTATTAACAAAAGTACCAGTATATACTGGTACTTTCCTTCATCTCTGCTATCGTTATTACAAAGCCTACATCCTACATGACTAAATCTGTACCTAATTTTAATACAGTTTGTCAAATATTTACCTTCACCGAAATTGGTGTACTCATCACACACCGGGACAGTCCGGTACACAAAATATTCCCGTATATCCTCTATATTGGTACCCCTGGGCAATATTCTGTACACCAGACATTGTATATGAGATGCATTCCTCATTTTGCTGTGTTGATTCAATGTAAATTAGAATCTCTACTGGTTTTAATAAAGACACTTATACATTATGCAAGTGTTTATTAATAGTGATGTCATTTGCATCTTTGAAATGAGTTTTGGTACCTACTGTCCTCCCCTTTTTGTGGAAATCAACTTCAAATTGATTGGCGAGCTTTTAATTAAAAGCGCAATTCGAAAATTCTTTTGAAACTCTTCGTGAATTAATTTTATTTCCATTTTCATAGTTCCATTGCAAGCATTATTCGAACCTCTAATCTGTGCCAGTAGTGTGAAAATATAAATTTATTGTTACCTAGATATGTAATTATTGAATTACTTTATCAACCTAGCCATTATCGTTAATAATGTATAAACATGTTCGTTAATCTTCTTTAATTCCTTCACTAAAATAACTTTAAAATCTTAGCATGAAAAATGCAAAAAAAAATCACATTAATCAATCTTCCATTTATTCTCTCAAAATGTCCAAACCATCTCAGCTACTGTCTTCAATATCTGTCTTATATCGTTTTTCAGTCCGCAACATTGTCTGATTGTTCCTCACTCTATAATTCTGAGTTATTATTGCAATATTATTAAATTAAATAAAAGATTCATAAGTACAATTCGTGTGCAGCGTTACCTATGCAAAGTTTCCCATCAACATTTTTAACATATCCGGTGTATCTATACATATAATAAAATTGTAACCGGCCGATGTTTGTACATTAAAGATATAAATTGAAGAAAAACTGATATGGGGGACATTATTAGAGAAACAAAGCCAAAACAACAATTTTTAGAATTGTTGTCTGTCTGTCTGTTCAAAAATAAATCTTTCAAACACACAAAAATAGGCGAATCGGTCTAAACTTTCCCAAGTAAAGATCTTTCATACATACAGTTATTGATTTTTATTGATATGCCTACTTATGTAGTATTTGCACATCATTAATAGGACAAACAAAACTCATTAAAATGAAAATAGGTTTTTCTAAGGATTAAGATTTGTTAGTATTTTACCGAAAAGCTTGCTGATAAAAATACCTTTTCGAGTCATCAATTACCTACGCTTATCATTGAATGCAATTTGGTTATCTTATCTGGAAGCAGCTTTCTTCCTCGCTCGGTTGATTCGAACTTTTTGTTTTTACAAAGGGGCTCAATGTTAAATTCGATTAATTCAACCACATAAATCCTTGTTAGGGTCAAGTAGGGTTGCTGGTTTGACGCAAAAGATACGACCGACCATTTTATCTTGACCTGCCACCCTTTTAACTTCCTGTGATCCGGGTAATGTGGACATTACACTTGTTTGATTAACGCGACGTTATTTGTTATTTTTTGTTCTTGGTTTTGTTTGATAAGATATTATGACCCGCAATATTCGCAATATAAAGCTTAAACAATGTTTTTTTTTGTTAATTCTACATTACGTTACATAATATTTGATAATGATTTTATAAACTTAATCAATTACGTAACCTGATTTAATCAAATAACGATTCCGCAAATGTTTTTTAAATACCCTGAATTCATAGATTTTAATAGATTCTTAGCCGTCTGTTCTTTTTCAATTATACTTACACGTACAAAGTCTATCAGATATATCATTTATTTTCTTAAAATATTTACGCCTACAAATTATCATTCATATTTAAAATTAAATACTTTTTACTGTTTAATTTATGACAGTAATTTAGTATCCCAGTCATAAATTCGACATACAAACAATAGAATTGAATCGGCGGTAGCCTTATAACAAGGGCGTCGGACTTGCGATCATTTGCTTGCTGGTTCAAAACTCACCCATTGCACTACCGACATGACATGAACCCACTCGCAACACAAGCATATTTAGCTTAGCACGAGGGTCTAGTAATGTGTGTCCCACAATGCTATTAAGCTTTTTTTTTTCTAAAAAAATATATACTATCTACTATATCAACTGAACTGCTCATAAAACTGTATTTTACACTACACAAAATAAATCGCAGCTGTGGACAGTCCATTATAAAAGGGTTCTTAACTCAATGAACCGAAAATCAATGGTCGGCACCGGTTCGTTGGCGTCGACCCAGTGTGACAGCTCCCTAATTAAATCCAATGGTTGTGCGAGCTATTTCAACATTTGTAATTGTTTTAGACTCTTATATTTTGTTTTAATGTAGGTATCTCCCTTAACCCTTGCGTAATTAGATCTTTGACCGTAAAACGACTTATGGTTACGTAAATTTAAACTAGTTAGTTGCAAATATGTGTAGATTGAACTGGTAGAATTTATATACTTACCAAGTATGTTATAAAAATGCTGCTAATAAAACAAAATATGATAAAAGCAGCTAGAGATCCTGGGTGTAATTTCCAGGTCGAGCAAAGTGTTATTGAGTTTTTCTATAAATTTCCCAATTTTGGCAGCTTGGAGTTTGGAATTTGTGCCCGGTTAATGCGGTGCTTGCTCCCCATAACATGGGACCTAAACATACCGGCGAACTGTGGGTGTACATTAGTACGCCTCTGCCTAACCCTTCGGAGAATACAGGCGTGATGGTATGTTTACATAATTATATGACCGGTAGATTGCTCAGTCAAAGCTCTCCGGTTCGAACTCAAAGGCACCTCTGACGTTTCTTGATCGTAATTACTACCACGCGCTTAAAATGATGAAGAAAAAAAAATCGTGAGAAAACTTGCATACCTGAGAGATTTTCTCGACAGTGTGTACAACTGCTTACCTGCATATATACATTGCTTTGTTGAGATAACGTTGAATTTGCTATGTTAACTTTAAAAAAATAGCTTAGATTCGATTCGACCGTGCATGAATTTGGTTCTTATACATCGTTAGAATCAAACCCTGAAAATATCCTGTTTTATAAGAAGCTGTCCTAATCATAAAAAAATATTTACAGTTTTCAACTGTATGTAGTTATATAAGGCGATTACTTCATAGCTGTTTAGAACTATACCGCGTTCAATATCAGGTTACTTAAACTTTCATGATGCAAGCGTTGTTATTATATAGTTTACAAACAAACTTCGTTTAGTAACCTGGTAACTTATTGTTCGTCAATGGGTTTGGTGCAATGTTTAAATTTTAGTTCAATTAAATCGTTATTTATGAACTGCCTTAGTGGTTTAGTGATTCTAAGTCAGCTGAGAGCGTATGCGCTTCCCGAGTGGGTCGTCCCCGATAGATATAATCTGGGTTTTTTTCCTTTTTTTTATGGGATAGGGTGGCAAACGAGCTAACGGATCACCTGATGGTAAGCGATAACCGCCCCCAATGAACACCCGCAACACTAGAGGAGTCGCAAGTGCGTTGCCCGCCTTTTAAAAGTGTTTGGGTATCCGGTAACCTCACTCACTCGGCGAAACACAACGCAGGCGTTGTTTCACGTCGGATTTCTGTGAGGCCGTGGTAACACTCCGGTTAAGCCGGCCTATTCGTGCAGAAGCTTGGCTCTCCCACGTGTCTTTAAAGCACGAGTGAATCAATTTCTTCTCAGCCAGCACGCTCCATCATAGGTCGCTTAACATCGAGAAAACTGGAGATCAAGCGTAACCCTATAGAGTCCTGATTCTGGATTCTAGGAAAATATATATCTACACCAATCTTACCAGTAAGATTCATAAAAAAGGTCAGATGCAAAAAAAGGATGAATATAAGCTTTGAACAATAAACGATAATAAAAAAAGTTGTTTCTAATGATACCATGTAGGTTTCAATCGATCTACCGTTCAGAGAGGTAATACGCTTCAATACGCTGGCATTCCAAATATGAATATTGTTTACGTAGAAAACTAGTTGGGGTAATTGATAGCCAAACTAGGGCAAAGTACCTTGTTTCCTTCAGGCGTACAAGGGCTGCTTTGCTGTAACATTATTATCTATGTTTAATAGAATGAATGATTGCCTCTTTAGTCTCGACTGCAACGCTAGAGGTCCTGGGTTCGATTCCCAGGTCGAGGAAAGTATTAGGTTTTTTTATTAAATTCTCAGTGGCAGCCCGGAGTTTGGATTTGTGCCCAATTAATGGCGAAATGGGAATAGGCTCGCCCCTATTAGATGAAAACTAAATATACTGGCGAACTGTCGATGTACATCAGTACACTTCTGCTTAACTCTTCGAGGAATACTTGCGTGATAATACATAATAATGTATGTAAAAACAAAGAAAATAATATCATAAAATTACTTCAGCATAAAAGCTCTCAAAACAAAGGTATATTAAAATAAGTCTCTGCCTTACACTCCCTTGAGGAAAACATACCTTCATGTAACGCTAATAGGTGTAACTCACATTACTTTTAGTTGACTTAACTGAAAATATCGATGTCTCTAGACGCTCATAAATTCTTACACCAATCTCAAAAGTATTCTGGGTGTAGGCACAAACATAATAGATGTTGTGGTTTAAGGTCTATTTTAGAATATTTTTGGGACTACAAGTCATTTGAATTTAATAGCACCCCGTCTGTATTTCCCGAAAAGGTTAGACAGAGTTTTACTACTTAATTTACCCGAGAACACCCACCGTTCGACGGTATATGTAGGTTCCATCGTCCCATATAAGGTGAGCCTATTGACATAAACGAGGCAAAAATTCAAACCACTGTTTGAACCCCGTACTTATACTTATCGTAAATTTGAACTCTTATTACCTTTTCGCGCCTCAATTGCTGCACCATTTTTGATGCATTTCGGTATAGGAATTTTAGGACATTGATTGAGATTAGAGATTCTTTATTTTTATCCAAAAAGAACATACATTGTTCACTTACAGGATAATACAAATATTAAATGTTAATTATGGTCCAGTAACTAACTAACGTGATTTACATAATTTAACTAGACACTCATTCAAGTAATGGTTTAAAAAAAACACTCATAGTATTATAAACATGACTTGGCTATACAATTTGTTAATTATGTAGTTCTATGTTATTCAACCCTCGATAAGGACAAGGGCTAACTTTTGTCTAGAAAATTCCTTTAGGATGTAAGTATAACCACGGGCAACAGCTATTATAAAATAAACCACAGAGAAAATTTCATTAGAGCACATTCCAACAAACATTAATAGTTATTTATTCAAAAGCAACAAGAAGTCACAATAACACATAAAAGAATTCCCTTTGAATCTCTTTCACGGTACAATTGCTTCGCGATTGAACCCTAAAAAGTTTCATCGATGCATTGCTTTGCCATTCAAAGATTCAAAATCACTGTAACACCGCATTCTAGAAATTGCAGTCTGTATTCTGCATGCATATTCAATATTGAAGAACAAAAAAGGGAAATAAAGACTCCTTTCAAACTAATCGGTGCTAGAGAGAGCGTACAATAGTACGATTCTGGTCTGTATTCAAGAAATCATAGTATTCTTGATGTCTTTTACCAAAAAAAGAATTTCCTGTGGTTCTCAATTCAACTGTCTGTCTTTGTATGCGATATCTTTCTCGATTGTAAACTGCTTTCAATGTTATTTTATCTGAATCTGATCCCATTATAAATTTGGCTGAAAATACTTGAAGTTGATTATATTTTTTCTTAAACAGTTATTTCTTTGTTTGTTTTATAGACATAAGCTGACGGTTGCTGTGACTAATAAACATTGTATCCAAGCAATCAACATCTTTAGAATTTTTGTTTGTCTGTCTGCCCACACAATTGTACTCCTGGAGGTCTAACTTAAAATCTGGTGCATGTAGAATCTTGATACACTGCCAAGCCGTAATATAGTAGTAATTCCTTTTGGGATACTAGTAAAACCACCAATAGCAGCTAGTTTTAGAATATAGAGTCACATAATATAAAAACATCTTCAAACTATTGCACTAGCAGCAACAAAGTCCAACATCGATTGAATATTCCCCCCTAAGTATAGCAAAAATATAAGTTTCAATTTCCCATCCCCTGCACACCACATAAATAATATTGAGAAAAAAGTTATTTAACACATCCTCAATAATCCGGGAATGCTGAGCGGTATTCGTTGCCAATTCTCGGGCTTGCCTATGACGAATGAAGCTGGAATCAAGCCAGGCTATTTTATATACAATGAAAAATATCTTTATAGCAAACTTCGCTATACACTCGTATAAATTCAGTTATGCGAAGAGTTAAATGGCACGGTTCTAGTATATGGGCCCATCTTTTTAAGGTTAAGTGACCTGGAAATTCAAAAAGGTTTTAGTTAGATTTCCACAGTTTTGACTAAACTGAATTGTATAATATCGTCACTTAAGGAAATAAACTCTTGGGTACAGTCTCAGACGCCTTAAAACTTATGGAAACAGAGCCAGTATTTTCTATTATTTGCGGTATTCATAATAATAATGGAGTTTCTTGCCGGATTCTTTTCTATAGGATCAACCTTTTGGAACCGTGCAACTAGAATCATAACGTTTCATAAACGCTTGTAAAAGCTTACTTGAAATAAAAACATTTGAACTTAGAACTTGAACTTGAAATAATTCTTACCATGATCAAAAGGTAAGTCAATCAACAGGTTGATTAAGAATCTGACTGCGTTAGTCTATAATTTAATGCACTACTCGAATTCATACCTAAATTAATTATCATTAATTATATTGATAGTCACTAGGACCAAGAAATACTAATTAGTTCAAATAAGAAAGCTAGACACCATCCGATTTCATTCTGAAATCCAGTACCCATCCAAAACTACACAGCCTAAAATATTCACCCGGTGACTTCAATTTGCAATCGTGTATGACATTTAGGGCAGTTCTCGCTAGCGGTCCATTATCGGATTATGCTGTGGCAGCTTACATAATGTACTAGGGCAGGGTTAATTGATTCTATTGTCACACCATAGACTTACCTATTACATCAGTAAATAAATTTATTTTTTAGGTATTATGAACCATTATGAAATGTTTGCGACCTCATTGCTCTAGTGCTCTAAAGCGCTACAACTACGGTAGAGGTTCTGGTTTCGATTCCCAGATCAAGCGAAATGGGTTTTTCTATTTAATTCCCAGTGCCTAGTTAATGGTAATAGCCTCGCTCGACCTAAAAATATCGGCGAGCTGTGGGTGTATACCTACCTCTCCTTTGGGGAATACAGGCGAGATGATATGTTATTTTTCACTTTCACTATCACGATCATCACTTTTTTTTTTGATTAAATCAATTTATATCAATCCATTTTTAATCCTAATATAGCTTCTTGTGAGCGAAGCCGCTTTCAAAACCTAATAGAATATAAAATCACTGAAAATAGATTAACAGTTTAGGACTAATCCAGTTTTACAATAAACTTTAATTTCTATTATTAACCAGAAATTCCTTTCACAATATTGCCGTCACCTTATTGAAACCATACCCCAGTATTGTGTTTTGTCATTGAGAGCCGCAATACTAAAAAGGGCAGAGTCTTTTGTCGTAGGCTTTTTTTATAACCAGTATAGGCAGATCTGTACTGTCAACTTATCGAAGGGGACTTAGAGGTTTTCTTAATCTGGTGGTTGCAAACTACCCTCGGTCACGTGTGCACAAAGGCAGCTATGATGGAGGTCCCGTTTTTATTAAAACGTCCAGTGCCCTTAAGGCGATTTTATTTATATCCACCCTCACAAAGTAACGGGCGACGCAAAATATAGCGGGATGTATGTGCTGCCCCGGTTTCATGGCAATTGAAACATATTCACATACATTTTCTTACTTGTATTAAAGTATAGAAAGTATCTAAGATGTTTCGTTTCATGGAACCATCGTCTATGGATATATATCTTCTTGCCATTTATCGAATTGGACCTTACACAAACTTAAAAAAAAACATTTATCTCCATTGTTATATATTAAGTAGTAATCACGTTTCTTTAAATAAAAGGTTCCTACCGTTATCAACTTTATGATTTTAGTTGCGTCGTTTCGAAAGGTTGGTCAAATGGAGAAGAATCCGGTAAAAAAAATCCAAAATATAAAATATAATTCACTTTACCTAAGAAGTTAGACCGTAATCGACACTATTAAATGTATACTCTACTTAAATGTTCTGATGTAATGTCATCAGTCACGGATTGATTTGACTCTTGACGGATTCACTAATCCGTTGTTTTATGACTTTTTTATGATTAAAAATGTTATCTTGATTGACATTTAATAAAAAATCCGTCCCAAACATGACCTAGTTCAAAGAAAATTTTCAGAAAATTTAAAATTACTATTATAAACAAGAACATACTACCAATATCTTCACCCATAACAGCACATTAAAATTCTTATTTTACGCATATTATGCAAACAATATTATTCCTAAGAAAATACTAATTCCTTATAAGCTTTGCTATAAATCCCAGCTCAACAATAATACGTGTGCGTACCTACCTACCAACGTAATCTCAAAATCCGGAATGCTAAATAGAGATTTGTTTGTTGTCCTCTATCTGGAGTTGTGTAACTAAATAATACTATATTAGTAAGCACAATCTCTCAGACTGTGATATTCCATTATAGCTTGTATTATAAGTTATATTTTGAGCGTGTTTCTTTCGTCCACGATCACATAGGAGGCCGGTGGAGCTTGAATTGCCCACAAAAACGTTATACCAAATTAAATCGTAATCCAAACAATATTATATCAAATTGTGTTTTTATTTGGATTGAGATACTGCTATTCTACGTTCCTACCTTACCATTTCATCTACAACTACGTCACTGGAAATAAAATACCGGAAAATCGTTCCAAACATGGAAAACTTAACAAGAATTGCATAATAATTAATTGACTTATTATTAAGATTTCATTCACTTTCACTTACTACACTTTTGCCAACGCACTCCCGTGCTGTTCTCTAGAATAAAATCTGATATACATTTTTATTGAGATAAATATATTTGCACCTGACTAGATTTCATATTCAGAATACAGAATCCACATACATAGCAACAAGCATACCGTAAGCCAAAACCACAATAATAGTACGTTCACAACAATATAGCAATCAAATGATTCAAACGCAAATAAATCTAGGCCGTAACACAAAGTGTATGAGTCGTAAAATTCTACGAATTTATTATCTGTATCGAATAACAATACCTCGTTAGTTCCTTTTAGAATTCCATGTTTATTGCTACTCCAATTACTACCAAGAGGCTGTTTTGAATCAGTGTTTGAAGGATTATTGGTGTTAAAGCTATTATTAATGAATCTATTATAAATGCTAAGTGATATGGATTACTTGATAAATCTCGTTAGATTTTGTAGGATGAATTAAATTCTGTTTTCATTAGCATATCTTAAAGGAATTAGTTCATTATCTCAATTTAAGAAATATCATTCCCACTGAATGTAATATTTCATTTAGAATTTTAAGTCTATAATAAGCAGCTTTTTTATGGGTTATGGGAGCAAACGAGCAGACGGACCTTCTGATGGTAAGGGCTAACCGCCGCCCATGGACATTTGTAACTCCAGAGGAGTCACAAATGCGTTGCCCGTTTTTTAAAAGGGCTTGGGCCCACGCTATCCTCACTCACCTGGTGAAGTACAGCGTAAATCTTATTTCACGCCGGTTTTCTGTGAGGCCATGGTATCACTCCGCTCGAACCAGCCCATTCGTGCCGAAGCATAGCTCTCCCACATTATAAACGCGTTATAGCTTATTAATGTTCTTAATAAAATCCTACTAATATTATAAATGCGAAAGTTTGTGAGTATGGATGGATGTTTGTTACTCTTTCACGCCAGAACTGCTGAACGGATCTAGATAAAATTTAACACAAAGATAGATTATAGCCTGGAATAACACTAGGTTACTTTTTATTTAGGTCGGACACAATATTATGAAGTCCACGTAGACGAAGTCGCGGGCGGAAGCTAGTTGTATACCGGAATAATTTTTATTCAGTGCGCAAACTTTGACAATTGAAACTTAAACGACTTTTATTAAACACCAATTTCTTATTTTGATATGTTTTAGTACAAATTATCGAAGTTATCGTTAACGAAAGATGTTTACTTTGAAACTGATTTTATGGTTACTCGCTAGCGCACGGCAAAGCGCGCGCGCCTTAGTACCTACATCAGCTGTACACCGTTGCGTGAGTCGGCTGGCACACGTGCATATTGTTATTATTGCGAATAGATATTATGTGTCCATATTTTGCTGATTTCAAGCCGGATAAAAATTTAAAAAAAGTTTTGACCTAATAATGGGAATGTGTTCTATTACTGATACTGAACTACCAAAATTTTTTTGCGCACTGCTTAAAAAATATTCCTGTATATTTAGTAAATTTAGTAACTTTGTGATATATGATGGCTTCGTGGCATTATGATTCAGTTATTCTCGGTTACTTCTAGTAAGTAGCTACGTTATCATGCACTATCCACCATCTCTACCTATTTGCCACATGGTGTTCCCGATTGGTTCACTACCACAATAATCCGACTATTATGTTTACAACAATGGGTTTAATACCGCTTATTTGGATATCTATGAGTTGGGATCTTGGATTTGTATCTGTACTGTATGTACTAACTGTCATGAGTGTTTGGTGGTTATAAATAACAATTTCAATTTACAATTTAAATTTATTTTGTTAATATACGAAAGTTGAATTAGGAGTAAGCTAAATTCTGTCTCATGTAATTAATATCCTTTAAGAAGACTTGGATATTCTGTAGGTAAATTTAAATAGCAAAAACCAAAAACAATCAGTCTACCAATAGTTATGAATGTTAATAAGAAAAATATTCTTTTGAGTATAATAATATTCAAATCCTACTAATAAACTTGTAGTACTTGCGTAGCTTCAATAAATTACTCTAAAAATCTTGGAGTAAGCATTATCAAAGATTTTTAATATACAGTCTTTTTCACTCCAACGAAATTCTAATATCCTAATCACCTGTTCAAAAAGTGACGACAAAGAAGTGGCTTCAACGGCCGATACAGATCCAACGCTCATTTGTGATAACAAAAGATGACGTGGACGATCCATTGTTATTAAAAATGATGTCAACTTTACTGGCACTGTTGATTTATGATATGCTTTTGTGGCTCACAATAATGGGATTGTGTTATGTAACGGCTAAGAGCTCATTACGGCCAAGTCATAATAAATAACGCTCGAAATTGGCCGAAACACAGAAATTCTGGTGCTAACTCCCGGATTGTACGGTTTTATGATCGTTTTAAATGGCTAATTGCTGACATTAGTAGGTCTACATGTGAATTTTTTAGACATAGATATGTGATTGTTTATTTGGATTATTTTAAAGTATAGTATCTATGTAAGCAATAAAGAAAGAAATACATTAATTGAAAGCACACAATTCACCCTTATGGATGTAAAAACCAGGAAGAGAAACACAAATCATAACACAATTTCGGATTTACATAGGGAACTCAAAATCGTGTAAGCAATGTATTTATGTGGTAATTACCAGTATATATTATTTAATATAGTGTTTATTCACTTGAATTAGTACAATTGAAAAAAAAAGTTCAACGAAAATAAAATTAAACAATTGGTATTATATTATATTTTCTTATATTTTATTCCATTTTATTTGTAATTAGAGATTTATTAAACATTGATAACATTATCTCTTAACATTGTATGCCAATTTTTTATAATTTGCCTTGAAATTAACTTACCATAAATAAGCAAGAAATGTAAAGTACCTAGACAAAACACCCTACCTACTTGCTCTTGGTTATTGAATAAATCACCAAATACTCAATAACACCAGCACAAATTCCAAGTTCTATCTTCCCAAAGTTATCAACAAAGTAAACTTTAATCGCTTAACTAATTTAAAATATTTTTCACACCAATTTCTGATGTGATTACTTGCCAAAATCTCAAAATGACTTCAGTGGTAAGTCAGAGTTGGTCGGTGTCGTCACCCAAACCAATTATAAAGTTTAATTACTCATCGCTTCGTGGACTAGTTTACTCCAAACAACAGATGTCGCTAGTCATGCTTGTTACCTAGGTGCGCAGATACATAGAACATTCAACATAGAAGGTTTATGTTGAAATGTCTACTATGTACAATTTGAGATACAGAATAAACATTATATTCTTTAACACAAGGAAATAAGAAAAAATCCTTCTATTCTTCAAAAATGCTTTAAATATCTTTCATAATAACCGGCGTGAAACAACGCTTGCGTTGTGTTTCGCCGAGTGAAGGAGGTTACCGGAGGCCCAAACCCTTTTAAAAGGCGGGCAACATACTTGTGACTCCTCTGGTGTGGCGGGTGTTCATGGGCGGCGGTTATCGCTTACCATCAGGTGATCCGTCTGCTCATTTGATACCCTATCCTATAAAATATAAAATATAATACCATATACCTTATCAATACTGAATTATTTTCTTCCAATAAGTACTTCTACGGTTATTTTTTCATCAGCTACCAATACAATAACTCTTTTCTCTAAGCTCATCTCTTCATTTAGTATATTCTGGGACATTTTTACACAGCACCATCTAGTCCCAAATTAGGTATATTCCCAAACTATAGTATGCCCACACAATTTATGTTTGCTCTCAAAACATCTGACATTCGTCTTATGACGCACCAAACTAAAATTCTTCGGCATCCAGTTGCTGACGTTGGCGCTGAAGGTTTTTATGAGGTCATATATAACCACGACCTAAATCTTCTTGATCTCCATGGAAGAATTGAGTAGGGTGTGTGACAGTTTGGATTATGGAGAACCGTCAAGATATAGTTGACGGTAGGGTGGTGCGATATAGGAATTCATAATGCGGTTAGCACTATCCATGGTGGTTGATATTATTGAATTATTTTTATCTGTCGAATTTCCAAAGTATTACTTTGTGCGTACCGTGTGTTTTTCATCAAACACAATTAAGTTGGTAGTAGTTTGTACCTTTGTTATAAACAAATCTGTTAATATTATCAGATTGGTCTTAATAATAATCATGTTATGCCTGCTATTGGTATAGTAGACCCTAAATTGTTAATTTTGTCTTTTATTCTAAACGATATCCACCCATTTATTACAATATAGCTGACTGTTCCTTTCCATTTTCTTGCCTTTTTGGCGAGTCGCCAAGAACGGCCATTCTTATAATATAAGTCTCGATAATTAGGGTTTTCTAGATTTCAATTAGAATACCATTACTATTTTATCATGATTTATTCATACTATTTTTTCTGGAGCATTTAAATCTTTATGTGGTGCCTTTTTTCACACCCATTGTTCTTATTCTGAAAAGATACAGTAATTAAGCATTCTGCTCGCTTAAATAATTTATCTTCTCAGACTGAGAAAAGTAAAAGACAACACATTGCAGATATAATGAAAAATCTATTATTCTTGTGCCCGGGACCTTAAGCAATTTGGTTAGCTAAGAAACTGATTTTCATAGAATTTAGTTTAAAAAGATATAATATTATCATAGGTTCACATAAAACGCTTCGCAGAAAACCGGTGTGAAACGACGCTTACGTTGTGTTTCACCGAGTGAGTGAGGATACCGGAGGCCCAAACCCTTTTAAAAGGCGAGCAACGCACTTGTGACTCCTCTGGTGTTACGGGTGTCCATGGGCGGCGGTTATCGCTTACCATCAGGTGATCCGTCTGCTCGTTTGCTCTCCTATCCCATAAAAAGAAAAATATCATCAATGCCTTTGACATCATTTAGATCAATATAGGTATTATCATTTTGTAATTTTGTATGTTACTGATGTCACCTTTCAGACGTAAGTTCAGAATGTGAAGGCAAATTTCAACATGGCAGGCGGGACTCACGGTGGCTTAGAGGTCATAGCGTCTGGCGTACCTAGCCAAGAGACGCAGGTTCGAATCCTGCCTGCGAGTCGAATTTTTCCTTCACTAAAATATAGGTATTCATCAGTAAAACCTAATTTACCTGGCTCAGCACATCTATACGACAAAATTGTGAGAACTGTACAGCGTATACTATTTTCAAGTTCGTCGCCTCCACGTCGCTCCGAAGCCAATTATAAAGTTTAATGAAGCGTCAGCTTGTCCCTTTTACACTTGTAAACTTACTTTACATTATACGAATAGTTAAGGTTGGAAAATTAATGGGACTTGCTTACGTAACAATGGAAATTAGTTGGTGATTACACGTACATGCATCAAGGTGAAGGCTATAAGACAAATAATTTTTATTCTACATGTATGTAAATAAAACTAAAGTAGGATCGAAAGCCGATTATTAATGCTCAATGTAAGGGACTGTCAAAGCAAGATAGAATAGTGACCTTCTTTAAAGAAAACAAGTACTCTTCAAGAAATAAAGTAATAGTTTTTGTAGGTAGGTAAAGGACTTGCACTTGTCTCCAACTGTCTCGTAAATTTGACCTAAAGATACGTTTTGAATACTTGCGCTTTAAAAATATAAGATTATTTTAGTGAAGGAAAAATTCGTCTCGAACTTTCCTTCACTAAAATAACTTTATAATGTTAGCGTGAATTATTCAAAAAAAGATATAATTATAATTAATTTACAATATAGTCAAAATCAATGTCGATATTAAATAATTTCCCAAATGCTTTAGGGACTAAACCTCCAACATACAGCGCTTTACCTGAATTTATTATAGCAATATTTACTGCCTTTTTATGTAAACCACGATCACAGCAGATACTTCCATTATCCCTCACAACGTTAACTTCATTGTCATCTTAGCACATATACCCTTAAAGTCGGTCTTAAACATTCAAAATCATTTGTTTCTAAACGATTGTACGTCAGTAGAACAAGTCACAACAATTTTATGAATCGTTCTACGTTTACGATACACTGACAACCCTGTTACGATCGCAAATACTATCAAACAGTTAAGGGCCACCTATTACGATAAATTGGTAATAAAATTATATGGTAATATTAATTTGAGTAGATCTTATATTGTGTTTGGACATTTGTGGTGATTGGTTAACTGTTATTGTTAATACCTGAGTGTGTTGTTACTCTTTGTGTTCGTTATTATCACTACATAGTATAAAACAAAGTCGCTTTCCGCGGTCTATCTGTTCCTATGTTTGCTACGCCTAACTACGCAACGGACTTTGATGCGTTTTTTTAATAGATATAATGATTTAAGAGGAAGGTTTTAAGCTATTTAACATAACCCTACGACTCTTAGAAACGGGGCAGCGTGGTTGAAACCGCGGGCGGGTCGCTAGTAATAAGTAAATATCATAATTATTGTCGATACATCTACCTACTACATAACATACCATCACGCCTGCATTCCCCGAAGGGTTAGGCAGAGGCGTACTAATGTACACCCACAGTTCGCCGGTATGTTTAGGTCCCATGTAATAGGGGGCGAGCCTATTGCCATTAACCGGGCACAAATTCCTAACTCCGAGCTGCTACTGGGAATTTCATAGAAAACCCCAATAACACTTTGTTCGACCTGGGAATCGAACCCAGGACCTCTAGCGTAGTAGTCGCGCTCAGGACCACTTGGCTAATGAGGCAGTTCATACACATCTACCTACTATACCATTTAATATTAATATTTGTTATGCATTGTACATTTTCGGAGAGTTTTCATACATGACATGTATTAGAAATCTCAAAATGGCTCAGAACATAGATGATATACTCAAACGTTTCGATATTATAAATGCCAAAGATGATTCTAAAAAGGAATAGGCTTATGTTTTATCATACGCTTTTGATAAATCTTTTTTAAATAAATACGATTGAATAGAAGTACCTATTAATTAAAAAGTGACCTTACAATGAATGAAATAATTGTATTGACACATTTTTTAAATTTAATGCTTACATCGAATATACCGTATTCGATTTAAGTAAGTATAACGATTTCCTTTTTTTTTGAAAATCCTGTGACCACTTCTTTTCTAGATACTTCGGAAAAATATTATTCTAGTTATAATATTCATGATGGTGTATAAGTAAGCACACATAAGTAAACCATGCTTACGTACACACTATCGCAAACTCAAGCACATCTGACGTAGGTAATAAATAGTACTTATATTTCTAGTTCTGCGGTAATTTAAGTCTGTTTAGAGTTTTCCGCATGTGTGGGTAGAGTTATTACAACACTGCTTACACAGCTATACCAATAACATATTTAATTTAGAATTTCTGGAGCTGTAATAATTGCTTTCCTTTGTGTCTGTTGTATATGTCCCATATTTCGTTTACGATATTTTTACGATCTCAGGAAAAAAGTTACAATAAAATAAATAATAAAAAAATAGTAAGAAACTTTTGGATAAACTCAAAACATTTTATTCAGCATCAATATGGCAAAGTCACAGCAAATCAACAAATGTTACAATGAATCAAGATACAAGACACACATAAACGTCTGACGTCAATACTAAAACAGAAAAGTTTAAGTAAAATGCCACGAAAAGGTTTTCTAGAACAAACACAAAGTAGAAATACAGATGGAAAACGTAAAATCACGTGCAGTCCCAACAAGAATTACGAACGAATGAGCAAACATAATTCGGATTCCTCAGCCCGTACTGATCGTTTGACTTTAAAGGAATGCAATTTTATCTGATGCCGTCTGTGAACTAAGGGTAATTAAAGTTAAAAGGAATCCGAAAGTTTACCGAGTGCAGCGAACAATGAAAGTTGTAGTTGGAAACTGGTGTTTCGCACCGCCTTTGTTTAAGAACCAAGTTCACTTAGTTGCACCTTCCAATTTTCGTAGAACTTTGAATTTGGAGTAAGATACAAAAATTTACAAAATCATCTTACAGAATTTTTTTGCAAGTTTAGTCAAGAAAACTGTAGCTGAAATTACCACACGGCTGTATGGAAATGATGAAGATGAAGAAGAATTTTACCACAGTAATTACACATTTCAAATTAAGATTCACTATTAAATCAGCAAAACGACCGACTCAATGCTGTAGCAGCAAAGAGATTATGGGCCTACAAAATTAAAACAAAAGACTCATATCAACCCACTGACGCGAAGAAGAAAAATTAAATCAACATTATTTAACTATATCATTAATAATTTAATTATTATTTAATTCAATACGTATGAGTTGTTATATCACTTCAAATACTTTTTAAAATTCTGAAGAATTTACTGTAGGTACAAAAATCTCGTTGAAATATTTAAACCAGTTCGGTTTGTTGAACAGACAATTTTTAACGATGAGATTATTCAACTTGCAAATGCTTGATCCAACCGAAATTCAAAAGCAGTTGGAAAATGATATTCGTAACACACACAGGTGCATTACTCGAACTTTGTTTGACATTTTGTTGATGCAGAGTACAGTGTACTTAGCCTCGGTATTTCACTGCATTATTGAACAATTGTGAGCGTTGGCAGCCACAATGGTTGGAGTGTTGACTTTTCGTGCTTAGTAATCCTCGTTCAATGTGGGCCACACACCTCTAATTATTTCAGTTTATCTAAAAATCAGATGTTAATTGAATAAAATAAATATTGGCTTTTTAGTAAAAGGAAACATTATGATAAAGACTTGAGGTATGATCAAGGAGACTCCAATAAGTGTTGAAGATTTCTCAACTAAGTCAGCGCGCCTGGATACGCTCCCTAAAAAAATCCTTGTCTCGTACATAGCAAATAATTAAAGTAGCTATTGATGACGATGATAAATTCATAATTATTTCTTTTATTGGACCTTTAGAAACACATTTACCAATAAATGTTTTGATAACTATGGCGAAATAAATTCAAAGATCATGGTCTATTTAAAGTTCTAAACATCATGATAGAAGGTTAGTAAATAATGAAATGCCAGAGAGTTTTTGCTTAGCATAGAATATATGAGATCCAAATTTTGGCTCGTACATGTTCAATTAATTCCCGCCTTGCATGCATATCTTCATGTTAACTGGGTTGGCTCTTCGTGATGAATTTGCATTCATACATGAGGGAGATATCTCAGAACATTGTTTATAAAGTACTAAGTTTACTTAGATGATTGGAGTACCTTCTGTTAGGTTAGATTAGAGAAGTTTGCATGAAAAAGAAATAGTTTAATCATACCAATATTTATCACAAAAAGGTTTTAAACAAACAGCGAGAGACATCTTGTAAGCTGTAGATAGATTCCTAGATAGATTTATTTCTCTTGGCGAAGATGTTATTGAAAGTAATGAGATGGTAACTAACGTAATAATTCCCTTAACTTTCACTTAATTTATCAAAATCACTGTTTGCAATGAACTTGTACATACATACGAATAGTTAGAAGTTTCATAATAATTATGTAAACTCCACATAGTTTAGAGGCGCTTATCGATAAGTTTGACGAACTACTTAGACAAGAAACTTGGTTAAGAATAGGTGCCTAAGTTACGCGTACTAAATATTGTATTAGGAATTTAACATAATATATAATATCAGAAATGTATCATTTATTTAATAACATAATAGAGAATTTCAATTGAATATACATAACTATGTATCATTTAAATTTTATTTTTAGTTTTGTGTTATAATATGGGTCTTCTGCTTGCCTGAAATTAACGGAATATATCAATTATTTTTATTACATCTATTTCTTAATAACCCTTCGGGGGTCTGTGACATGAGTGCGGGGTCCTCATAAACTTGATAAATTCTTAACATTTTTATAAAATTATACTGTAATATATGTAATTCACGCTTTGTTTGATCATCATCATCATCATCATCAGCCTATATTCGTCCACTGCTGGACGTAGGCCTCTCCTAGTGAACGCCACAGAGCTCGCTTTGTTTGATGCACGATAGGATTGAAGTAAGTCTTTCAAGGTTTCCGTAATATTTTTTGATATTGTTATAGTAGTCCGTGGCTATAAAAAGTTAAAGAAGTAATGGTTTAGGATGAGCCAGACAATTATGATAATGATGACTAATAAAAAATAAACTTTATTAAAAGTGTTTTAGGGAGGAATTCTGTATCTCACTAGTTCCAAATTGCCCAGCCTAGCCTGTAAGAAACAATGCTATTAGTTTATTGGTTCAGTTTATAAATTAGAAATTGGCTATTACATCGTCCAAGAAAATTCAACCCTGTAACTTCCTATCGCACCGCGGTGTCGTCAAAGGCAATTAACGATGTAAACAAATTTAGATTAAAGTTCCTCTAAAGTTAAGATCCTCTCAAACTATTGGAGTGTAATAATTTTAAAGAGGTTTATGTTTGAAGATTATAAGTAGTTTGTGTCCAGTTGAGTAAGCATTACACTGTAGGTACACATCATAGGATGCCAAAAATTTAGTGTTTGTTTTATGGAATAGATGAACGCATAGATGTTTTGTACCGGAGTTTATAATCAAGCATTAAGATTGGAGGCAGTGTTCATTGAAATTCATTAAATGTAACACAAACATTTCCTTGTAATACATATAATAATATGATAAATAAACAATTATTAGAAACGAATATGTTGATGTAATACGTACAACAGTGTTAATTAATTACATAATACTTACTTAAAGCATTTAAACAGAAAATTCCAATTTCTGATACATACATACGTCTGTATCTCCAAACTTTTTTACCGTGTGAAAACAATGCTTCGGCGCGAATGGGCCGGCTCGACCGGATACCTCGTCACAGAAAACCGGCGTAGTTCTATGGGTAGAGGTAATCGCTTACGATTAGGTGATCCGTCGTTGGCCCCCCTATCCCATAAAAAATATGATATATAATAACTCACATTTTTCTTATGATAATAAACATTTCGCATAAATCATTTTTTTTTTTTTTTATAAAAAAAGCTTACTAGCAATGCGGGTCGCACATTACTAGTATTCTTGTTAACCCCTCGTGCTAAGCTAAATGCTTGTGTTACGAGTGGGTTCACGTCGGTAGTGCAATGGGTGGGGTTCGAACCGGCAACCACATGATCGCAAGTCCGACGCCCTAGCCATTAGGCTACCGCCGCTTTATACCGCATACATTTTGGACGAATAAACGATGAATGACGCGTTATTATGTTATTTTTTAGGCGGTGAGAAAGAGATGGCGCTATGAAATGTGTAGAGCAGCATCCCTTTCTCTCGATCACAAAACGTTAATCAAACCAACATACCCACTTAGTAGCCTTTCTTACCATACTTACTAAGCGTAAATAAACTTCATTTATGCTTGGTTTATATTATATCCCTCTTTTGTACAATATTCCTAAAATTCTCCTCCTAAAATTTATTTTTACTTTGTTTCAGAATCTTAAGAATCAAATCATGACAACGAACGTGTGGGTAGAGCAGGTGAGTGACATATTTTTTTTAACATAAAATATTAAAAAGTTGCAATTAAAACATACCAGCTTGTATTCTCCGCAAGGTTAGTTAATATAGGCACACCTTAGTAAATAATGTAATATATAAGGGGTGAGCTTAATTTTTTTTATTGGATAGGGGAGCAAACTAGCAGACGAATCACCTGATGGTAAGCGATAACCGTCGCCCATGTCACAAGTGCGTTGCCCGCCTTTTAATAGGGTTTGGGCCTCCGGTAACCTCATTCACTCGGCGAAACACAACGCAAGCGTTGCTTCACGCTGGTTTTCTGTGAGGCCGTGGTATCACTCCGGTTGAGCCGGCCCATTCGTGCCGAAGCATGGTTCTCCCACGTGAAATTTTAGTGATTGCCATTAACTGGGTTAAAGTCTATCCTCCGAGCTGCTACTGAGAATATCATCATCGTCAACCCAGACGTCCCACTTCTGGGCACGAGTCTCCTCTGAGGACGAGAGGGATTAGGCTACAGTCCACCATGCTAGCCTAATAAGGGTAATATTTATGGGTTGGCAGACCACACATGTCTTCGAGAAAAGGGTTTGAAATGATTTTTACGGGGCCGGCAACGTGCGAGTTGCAACGGTAACCGCTTATCATCAGGTGGTAACCGTATGCTTGTTTCCCACCTAAGTAGCATAAAATCGTCATGTTTTTCTTCACCGTAAGCGAGTGACCATTATTTATTAATACGCCCATACATGATTACGAAAAGAGACAAGTGCGTGCCTTGAATTCGAACTCGAGATATTAGACTTGCTAGTCCAGAAAGGTCATATCACTGTTTGAGTCTTTACACTAAGAATTTCATAGATAAACTCAATAATTCTTTGCTGATCCTGGACCAGTAGCGTAGCAGTTGCACTTGTGGTCACTAGAGACCAATAAATTTGAACCCCTACTTCAATGCAATTTAACGTGGAAGAGCCATGCTTCGGCATCGCTCTCCCACCATTCAGCATGACATTGATGCATCATTGACCATTGAGCCAGCCCATTCGGCACGATTGACCGGAGTGATGCAACGCTTACGTTGTGTTTCGCCAAGTGAGTGAGGATACCGGAGGCACAAACCCTTTTAAAAGGCAACGCACTTGTGACTCCTCTGGTGTTGAGTGTGTCCATGAACGGTGGTTATCGCTAACCATCATGTGATCCATCTGCTCGTTTGCTCACCTATCCCATAAAAAAAATCTAATTTCAATACAAAGACTAGTCCATAAGAACCTATCATAGATCAATTGAAGTCAAAAAGTTACAAACGGAACGAGTTTCATTTCCCCTACACTATACCATTGACAAATGACCTGCCTAAAAAGGACATTGACATGTCAACGCGAAGACAAGTAGGGATTCCATTCTTTCAGAGGACACCCGCCTGTCAATTTCAAAGTGATTAATGTAAAGTCAGCTACGTTTAAAAAGATTTTCCAATTAATTGTTAAGAAATCTCATTGTTGCGAGGAATAAATGATGTGTTTTGTTTTGTTGAAGTTCACTAGTATTTATGTTGGAGCATAGGTATACTTTCTAACGGTGATAAATTAAATTAAAATGTATTTAGTAATTTTTGTGCCAACCCGTAACAAACAGACAAGAATTTTAAAAATCATTTGTTTTTTTTCTTCAATGTACAGACACATATTTTTTACGATTTTATAATTTAATAGAGAAGATTTGCACTGATACAAACAACGATGGGTAGAAATATCATTGTAAGTATATTTCACTCCATTCGGTAAAATAAAAATATAGATTTTTGCTTTAGGCACGACATAACGTTTATTTTAGTTTCATGTTTAGTGTACTTATTTGCTATTTCTTAGCTGTTAAAAATAGAATATTGACTTTTACTATAATAAATACATACAAATTATTGGCTTCAACAACGCTAAAACCCAAAACTAGGGCGAATCCTTGAGAACTTGGAAACTTGTCAACACTTAACATAAAAAATACATATTATATTATAGGTATGTATGTATATTATTCGGTTTCGCGAACTATCAGTATTCCAACAAATAAATCGTAAACTTGCTTGTAGGATCATAACATTTTTACTATCGCGGGACCAACTTGTTTGGACGGAAATAACTTCGGATCGTTAGAGAGTGACGCCAAATATTTCCTCGTATAAGTAAGGGAGATAAAATCATAAAGGTCTTGACTCGATATAGCAATCGATTTCATGTTCATGATGACGTAGGATGGCTATTTTTCCCTCATAATTCATAGCTGATCTGTACACACTGTACTTTTTACGAATTTTATCACGTCATATTATTGTTGTATCCTGATGTTTCGGTTCCTGTACAGCATCCATGGTAACAGGGAAGCTAAGATGTCAGACGCCCTCATGTTAAAATTACTAACAGTTACCTTACATATTCGGTAATTAGTGGCGCCCGATGCTCGAAATTCGATCATTATATACTACCTATTTTCAACCTTCATACTTTAACCATAAACAAAAGTCGTATGGCAAACGCAATGTAGTATTTATAATGATTTTTTTATTAAGTTAATGTATTTTATGAAATACTAGCTTCTGCCCGCGACTTCGTCCGCGTAGCGTGATGATATATAGCATATAGCCTTCCTCAATAAATGGGCTATCTAACACTTAAATAATTTTTCAAATCGGTCCAGTAGTTCCTGAGATTAGTGCGTTCAAGCAAACAAAAAAACTCTTCAGCTTTATATATTAAGTATAGAAGTATAGATAACTCTGCACTTCTCAATATAAACTTTAACTTTACACAATCTAACACTCCTCCATACGCAGCTCCCTTTGCTTAAAAAGGGGCACAAAGTTGTCTATTCACGTACGTGATAGGTATAATAATCTACCATCCGAGACAAATACTTGGTAGTACGACTATAAAAAGTCAATCATCAAAAAACTAGTTCAGCACTCTCGATCGATTGGAACGTAAAAGTTCAAACCTTTTGCACTTCCATTACATTTGAAACATTAAATGATAAATGATATTTATTTCTGTAAATAAATCTTTTAAAGACACTTTTCACAAGTCAATGGCTTACATTTTTTTGAACTAGATGGCGCCGGCATTTCCTAACTGAGAACCTCTGAGAAGAAACACTGAAACAAACTCAGAGAATCATGGTCTCTAACATGGTCACATGGTCTCTCGTTACGAGCAACGACCAAACAGCAAGAAACGCTACCGATGAAATAATATTTTTCGATATAAAAACAAGTTTTAGATGTGTATCGAAACAGACCGCGACTGCGAAGGGTTTTTACCGGACCGTCCCTTGCAGAGGATCATAAATCATTCCCCGTTTGGCTCACCTCCCAGTTAACACGTTTTTGAACTACCCTCAAGATATATCCCTTTGCGTAATATATATTTTATGACGTAACTCATATTCGTTGCTTGAGGGATTATTGGGAGTGTTGCTGTATATTTTGTGAGAAAATATATAATTCTTAAACGCTTCGCTTCCAGTTCATACTTGCAAATGACATCAGTCAAAAGTCAAATTTAAATAAGCACTAAAATAGGTATACTTTTGAAAAGTAAAAACTAGTTGCAACAAGTGGGTCTTATGGAGCGGAGCAGGCAAAAACCTTCCTAGATACTCTTTTGAAAAAATCATGATAACAATATTGAGCTTTACAACTTTGATTAAATAGTTCCTGACAATTATGCAGTTTGATGTGTAAGATTTATTAATTATATAAAAAAAGGATTGTCATGGCACGGCCATGATATCTAACTTGCCACATAAATAAATCAAATCTATGAATATCTTCAAATTTGTTATTATATTCTAAGCTTTGGTTACTTTGACATTGAATACATTTTTGTCTAAAGACAGCATATTATTATTTATGTTAACACATACCATTACGTTTGTATTCCCCGAAGGGTAAGGCAGGTGTGTGCTAATAGTTTGCTGCTATGTTTAAGGTCCCATGTAACAGGAGTCGAGCATATTGTCATTAACCGGGCACAAATATAATAGGTATATAGACTCCTAGCAGCTCCTGAGAATTTCATAAAAACCCCAATAACACTTTACTCTACTTCGGGATCGAACCCGGTGCCTTTATCGTAGCAGTCGTGCTTGAAATTATTAGAGAGTCATTTAATAGGGCAGTCATTTATTATTCATGCTAGCAATTATTTTTAAAAATGTATTCTTTCGAACATTCTTACTTGAAACATCACACAGTATATCTATTATATTAGCAAGAGCTAATTCCAAAATATAATCACATTATTCCACATTATAAATCATTGTGGAATCGCTTTGATGCCGGTCAAAACTTTGAAATAGAATTCTACTTGCCAGAGTTCGCGGCCAGAGTTAAGATTGCCTTCAAGAGATTTTCTATAATTAAAAGTTCTTCAAAAAATCTCCTCGTCTCCTTCTTTCATTGTTTTACGACCTTTGTTCTTTTGTGACCTTAAATGAATTCCTTTTTTAAAAACTTCGAAGCTTTTTTGTAGAAAATGTATTGAGGTAGTCAGGATGTATAATAACTAAATGTTTGAAAGAATATTTTTTTATATTGGCTACTTTCGAAAACCATGATTCTGTTAGATAAAATCTTAGTAAGAAATGTGACTAGACTCTGCTACAGTGATTATTTATTGGACCTACTTTTATGTTAAGGAAATGTTATGAAAACCTTTTATGAAAATGGTATCAAATATGCCACCAAAATGTAAATCAGAAATTTTAAAATTACCGTAGACAAAGCGGAACCTTTGAAGGCTTGCCAAAATTGCCTGAACGAAATTCTCGATGATATCAGAAAATTCGTTCCCGTTAAAATTTATTAAATAACATTTTAAAAACATCGCATCGAAACGCATATTTGCGTCGGATTCTTGTTGTTACGGGCGAGGGCTCTCTAACAACTTTCCAACATTTTTGTTACCAACAATCTCTCGTATTATCGTTTGTTTTTCGCTTTGTTGATGATATTTGGCTTATTCGCATTGGAAGTTATTTCATTACTTCGTTATTCATCGTTCGAAATGTTTTCGTGAACATCAAAACAACACTTGGTGTTAACTTTTTCATTTCTCCTATTCGGTTTCAGTCGCGTTAGTTTCAAAATTTTCTGAATAAAAATACACTTCTCTTTTCGAACCGTGATCAAAATCATGTCAAGTGTAATTAATTAGTTCATGAATAATTTTATTGGTTACGTGAGTACAATTCTTGATAGTGTTCAATACAAAAAAAAACCTCTTTAGCTAAAATATCGTAGGCACCTAAGCATTAACAAAAAGATCACGCGCACCATTTACTAAACATTGAGGCGAACCTCAAAAATAAACTGTAGCTTCCCATTACAAAAGTAGCTACAACCAAAAGGATCCAACGGAAAACACTGGAGCTACCAGGAAATGGCGGCCGCGGTCAATTGAAACTCTTGACAATTTGCTCGCCCCGAGGGTATGTTAAAACCTACGAAATTTTTATATCAGAATCCCAATTTTTCTGTCAGAAAATTATTATACTTTTATTATTCATGATGTTCCGAGTGTTTTTTTTTCCAGGGGTAGAATGTTGTTTATACCAATTTTGTGGTTATTTATTTTTTTGTTATAAGTATTGCTTGTTCAATGTCAAGTCTGAAAAAGAGATCAAAAGATAAATAGCAAGATTTGAATGAACGTGGATGGATATTAGACTAGGGCGACGAGACTAGAGAGACCAAAGAAAAGATAGAGAGTGTGAGATTATATGGCTGCAAAGAATGTGAATGATCAGATGATGACTTTTATACCGTGGGAGAGTGCTTCGGCTCGACTGGAGTGATAAGACAGCCTCACAGATAACCGGCGTGAAATAACGCTTGCGTTGTATTTCGCCGAGTACCAAACCCTTTTAAAAGGCCGGCAACGCACTTGCGTCTCCTCTGGTGTCGCGGGTATTCATGGACGGCAGTATCGCGTACCATCAGGCGATCAATCTGCTCGTTTGCCCCCCTATGCCATAAGAAAAATGGTGGCTGATAGAGATATATGGTAGAAAAAGACATAGGTATATGGTAGAAAAAGACGAACTTAAGATAAGGGCAGGAGGATGATGATTTAATTGACTCTAAATTTCTTCGCAAATCCCAAAACAATTTTGTGTCATCGGTAGTGCGAGTTACAGAACAACTGAAATTGAAGCGCAATACAAAATAGTCTTGACACTACACCAACCATTTTTTTTTTAAACATGCATACTACATAATACTTCATTTCTTCGTATTATATCTATATCAACAAATATATAGAAACTATGTCTATTTGAAAATATTAGTAGGCCCATAATATTTTTGCAGCCATAATGAATATTATTATCCCTTCCCTTTTGATTCCAAAATTGAAAGTGACAGCAATCCCTTACATTATGGCTTTCACAAAGTCTTAACTCCAGCATATATCTGGAAATGCGTAAATTTAACTTTGACTTAATGAATCGTAAACCCAAGGTATTTTGGTTAAATCTCATAAAGCAAACATGGACCTTCATATAAACATTGAGAAGAGTTGTTAACTGTTGATATTACTATCAACAGTTGCCTGCCTAATGCCTAATGCCTACCTAATATTATTATAGGACTATTACTAGTCCTATAATAATATAAGGTAGGCATATAATGCAAAATACCCGCTATTCTGGAATACAGGCGTGATGGTATGTGTTATAATATTATGTACTTAGTATAAATATATAAATTAAGTCTTGTTAACCTAGAAAAACCACAAACATTTAGAAATTGTCGGTCATGTAACAATGCTATCTAGGAACGAAGAAACTAAATTAATACCACAAAGTAATATAATTTAGTGAAGGAAAAATTCAACTCGCAGGCAGGATTCGAACCTGCGTCTTCTGGCTAGGTACCCCAGACGCTATGACCTCTAAGCCACCGCAAGTCCCACCTGCCTTGTCGAAATTTGCCTTCACACTCTGAATTTACGTCTTAAAGGTGACGTCAGTGTAAAGTGGGTAGTGGTGATTTATAATCTTAGCATGAAAGATGCAAAAAAATCACAAAAATATAATAAATAATTTACTTAAAAAATAAACAAGGGATTTAGTTCGTTTATTACAAAATCAAATATAAATATGATTAACTTAAAGTGATTTAAGGTAAAATGGTAAAGATATGTTATCATGTAGCAATAGTTGTTAATTTACTATAGAATATAAATATTATTATCTTCATCCTACTACAATATTATAAATGCGAAAGTTTGTGAGGAATTTTTGTTACTCTTTCACGCCAGAACGGCTAATCGGATCTGGATAAAATTTGGCACATAGATAGATTATAGTCTGGAACAATACATGGGCTACTTTTTATCTGAAGTCTACGCAGACGAAGTCGCAGGCAGAAGTTAGTATAATCCTAATGCCCTCATATCGGTTATCAGAAATAGGTTACTCAATAATCTTGGATGTAATAGGTTAACAATCTGTTACTAATTGCATGTTATTACATCTTGGAATCCGGTATATTAGAACTATAATTGGTTTATACAATACCGGCACATATGGTTTACTACCATAGCTTAAACATGACTGAGATATTTACAATAAACCATATTTTTTCATAACATAACATACCATCACGCCTGTATTTCAGAGTTGGTATTGTAGGGCAGAAGCATAAATTAATATAACCCACAGTTCGCCTGTATGTCCCATGTAATACGGGGCGAGCCTATTGCCACTAACCAGGCGCAAATTTCAAACTCTGAGAACTTAGCAGAAAACTCCTTATTACATTTTGCTTTGGGAATCGAGTAGCAATTGCGCTTAGGATAACTAAACAAATTAGCTAGTTGTTATAATTTTCCATTAAAATAAAAATACTTTAGAAATTCTATTAACACAAGTAAAGATTGTACCTACCCAAGTCCAAAGAAGTATAATTACAATTCTTTAAAACATACCTACAATTCTAATAGAATTTAAACTTAATAAGCGATATCACAATGTAGAAAATGTGGAACACAGCCTCATATTAAAGATTAAGCCAAGGAAATAACCGAATATCTCGCGTCACACGCATATCCCATTATGCGATTCAATTAAACATTCAGCCTCGAATTGGAGCGTGAAAGTGGCGGAAGTTCAAGACATTTGGAGTATCTTAACCCTATCTTGGCTGAGGGAGACAGCAGAACTCAAAATGATAACAGCATTCCTCTAAGAACTAATGCAGATTAGATTTTAGATAGGCCTTTCTGATATTTGGATCTCATCGAACCTTTTTTCAGTTGCAACTTTTTTATTAGTATAGGGGGGCAAAGGAGCAGACGGATCACCTGATGTTACGCTTAACATCAGGTGATCCGTCTGCTCCTTTGCCCCCCTTTGTGGTTATCGCTATAACCACCGCCCATGAACTCCCGCAACACCAGAGGAGTCACAAGTGCGTTGCCCGCCTTTTAAAAGGGTTTGGGCCTCCGGTAACCTCATTCACTCGGCGAAACACAAGGCAAGCGTTGTTTCACGCCGGTTTTCTGTGAGGCCGTGGTATCACTCCGGTCGAGCCGGCCCATTCGTGACAAAGAATGGCTCTCCCACGTGTCAAAGTGTCCCACTATATTATAACTTAAGCGTTGTTCAATAAGTAATTCTAAATCAACGTGCCATAAAGTTAATTTTACTTCGCCAACATCACACTTGCCGAGGAATATTATTATGCGCCATTGATTGTACAAGAGATTTGCCGGTTACGACGCCTGGGCGTAGCGCGCCGTCGCGAGCGTCGCTCGTGAAAGCCTGTATAATTCCCTTAGGTATTATTATATAAGTACACACATATTCCTCTTCGATCCTTGAAGTGCCTAATAACGTGTGCATAAATTTTAGAGCATATTGCTGAATATATGCTGGAATTACGGTTTTAAAAAACAAAGTTTTTGCCCGCGGCTTCGCTGACCTGAAACTATAGGTAGGATTAGATATAGAACCCCAAAAAAAATCAAAAACCAACAGTGATGATCGCTTCTTTGTCCCATATAAGGATACATACATATCTAAACGTCAGAGAGGTCAATTTGTATCCCAGGATCCGTTAATTTAATTGAGATAAGAAGTTCACCAGTTTTAAGTTGGAGCATATACGAGTACTTTCTAACAGTGATAAGTATAAGTGACAAAATTAAAATCTATTCAGTAGTTTTTGCGCCAACCCTTATCGAACAGACATAAATTATAAATATCAGGCAGAGACATTTTGTATAGGTACGATTGTATAATAATAGAGAAGGAGAAGAAGAACAGGCATTGAAGCAATTATAATTATGCTTACATAGTTATTCATTCAAGTATTTTATAGAGGGTGGGAATGCACTATAATAATAGTGCCTATACCCACATTTCCATATGATATTACTTTTTTATTGGTTCAGTCATCAAACGATCAAGTGATGGTAAGTACTCATCACCACCCACGGACACCTGCAACACCATAGGGGTTGCTAATATGTTGCTGAGTATTAAGAGACCCTACGGACTGCAGATTGTCAGAGCCCGCAACAACCGAGGGGGAACGGGCTGTCACGTGCAAAGTAGTCAAAACACACACCAAGGTCTTTACCACAGACTTCTACTTATATGTGATCGCCAGCCATCCCAAGAGGTATTAAAATAAATATTCTGGGACATTTTTACACAGCACCATCTAGTCCCAAACTAAGCAAAGCTTGTACTATGGGTACTAGACAATGGATATAATACTTATATACTTTTTTTGTTGTAAATATATACTTATAATACATATAAACACCCAGACGAACACAAACACTTATATTCATCACATAAATTTTTGTGTCCTGTGGGAATCGAACCCACGACCTCATGGTCAGCAGTCCGGTACTCGAACCACTAAACCACAGAGGTCGTCGAATTTTCACAGAGCCAGTCAGATATTTTTTCACCTCTTACGAGTATAAGATGCTTATCTGTTTGGCAGTGCGGAATTGTATTCGAACCCGTCCCCACACGAGACTTCCACATAACTTCAAATGATTCCTAAAATCTTTAAGGCACAAGTTTTTTTTTTTCACTAGAATTAAATTACACTTTTCAAACCATGTTCATTTTCTATCTCTCCTTTAGACTGTCGCTTCAATTCCGCTTATCGCGTCGTCGTTTTATCGCCCAAAGCCGACCCATACACGCGCAAAGACGATTTCAAATTAAGTCTATGTAGACAAATTTAAATTGAGTTTTAGCAACAGTAATTCGGCCTTACAGAGCCTACAAGGCCCGCCAAAATAATAATTAAGTTCTGTACTGAGCGATTCATTCTCAATACCAAACTTTTGAGGTTATAAGTATTGTAGCCAAATATTCCAGGGCGATATAAATTATTTATATCCTTGAATTTGTTTTGTTTTCTATGTGTAAGTTTGTCGTGATGTTTCGTGCCTTCAAAAAGTTGAGAAATATGATTATTGTCTTTAGTGGTGCCCAATGATATATTTTTTTATAGTAGCTACTTAAAGTTTTACTCGAAATTATGAATTACTTAAATTCTAGACTCGTGTTTGATTGAGCTGGTATCATCTACACTGTAAAGATCAGCTCAGAAATTTATTTATTATATTCCACTATATTAAAATTTTCTTCAAATCCTTATTATATGTTTAGACTAGATAAACATTTGTTTGATTTGGGAATCGAACCCAGAACCTCTAGTCTAATAAGAAAGTTCACTAGACTCAAAAAAGGCTCATAAAATCTTATAATGAAGTATTTTATTATGTTTACTATTCTAAAAAATATTTAGTTTTATACAAGGAAGTAATACTATCTTTATTCAATTTCGGCCTACAAAATAACACAAAAAGTTGATAAGCAATACAAACTCCCCAAAGAATAGAAAAGGTCTACCATCTGCCACTTCTGGGATAATATAATCGCGGCTAAAATAACATATGACGAAACATATATTTGATCTACAAAGATAAACAATAACACAGTACACTATAATATAAGAAAACTTATAAACTTGAATATAGGAAATCTTTTAATAAATATTTTTAGTAGAGGAATGCATTTTACTATAGTAAACCAGCAAAATCTACTTACTTTACAAAGACATTTTCCTCGAGCCAAGAGTTAAAATTAAACTTCTAACTCATATGGATACATACACCGCATTTATAACAGAAAAATGTAATATCGTTGTTATTGGCGCCCAACGTGGGACACAAAATACTTCAATGCCCACAAATGAAGCCATCTCTGCGGAGGCTTGAGCACAAAACAAACCTCCTTCGGGAAATCAGATATATATTTGCTGAGTTAGTTTATAACGTTACTTATAAACAATAATAACAAACAAATATGATTTGATTGAAAGCTGTATTTTCATTAAAGAAGACTACTTCAGGTTGAAATAAGTTTAATGTCATTTCATCTCAAATTTACAGGATAAAAAATAAATTGTTGTAATAAATGTTTTTTTATGAAGCAAAGGCAAGTGTCGACATCTCCACTTTCTATTCAGTGTTTAAATCCTAGATTCAGCCAATTAAGTTAGAAAAAAAGGTCTTAGCAAACTTCGGCAAAGTCAGTAATTCAAAGAGAAATCCGTATTTACTCGACTGGACACTAAGTGAGAAGTGGCCGAGTCGATTTTCGCCCACAGGACCATGTTTTCAAAAGACCCTGCCGTCGGCCGGAACCTAATAAGCCCCCGCAATTTCCGACGCTCAGCAGCCAGTCTTAGTCAACAACACTGTTTTATGCCGCCTTCGACGAAAGTACTTTCGGGAACGTCTTAGATCGGACTTTAATTTGAGAAAAAAGTTTCTTAGAGGATAAAAAGGCAATAGATATTTGGACGTCGATTTCGTTAACAGTCAGTTGATTGATGCTTGATGTCTTAGATCAATCCATAATATACATATCATCATGTCTATTCCCCGAAGAGTTACAATTACCCAAGTTTGCCTTATATTATGTTTAGGTCCCTTGTAACAGGGGCCGAGCCTGTTGCAGTGGGTACAAATCAAAACTTCATCATCAGACTATATTAGGTAGTCCACCGCTGGACTGCAGCCTTCTTCAACGTGCCCTAGTTCATCCTGTCAAAGTCAAAATCATTTATTCAATATAGACTACTTGCCCTTCAATAGATGTTACTGACGTCACCTTTAAGACGTAAGTTCAGAATGTGAAGGCAAATTTCGACATGGCAGGAGGGACTCGCAGTGGCTTAGAGGTCATAGCGTCTGGTGTACCTAGCCAGAAGACGCAGGTTCGAATCCTGCCTGCGAGTCGAAATTTTCCTTCACTAAATAACTTTATAAAATAAGCATGAAAAATGCAAAAAAAAAGATAGACTACTAGGCAGTACTTTTTGAACGTCATTTTTACATTTTAGTCAACCCCCAAAACGCCCGCCCTTCACTTCTTTCTTTGTCGCATCCAAACTTCATTGAACCATAATTTATTCTAATTATTCCTGAAGCAATACTATCAAATACTAGTTACTATAATAATTCCGAATAATTATATCTTTTTGTGATTTTGTTGCATTTTTCATTTAAGATTATAAAGTTGTTTTAGTGAAGGAAAAATTTGACTCGCAGGCAGGATTGAACCTGCGTTTTCTGGTTAGATACACCAGACGCTATGACCTCTAAGCCGCCGCGATTGTGTATTTTTTTTTAAGTTATGAACAATTTTGAAGTTTTTTGGTTTTTTTTTTATGATGTATTAAATGATGACAATGAATATGCATTTGTAATAAATAAAATGTTTTTGTTTTGTTTCAGGAATGGAACGACTACAAATTGAAATGGAACCCAGATGACTACGGTGGTGTTGAAACCTTGCATGTACCTTCAGAACACATATGGCTACCAGACATCGTATTATACAATAAGTGAGTCCGATTTCCCTTAACTTCTAATTTGTATTTATAAACATAACATATCGCACACCCAGATCGAGACTGCACTAAGTCAAAATAGTTCATTTTTCAGTATCGACGAAAAACTGTTATCTCATGTTCTGTCAAAGTTATTGCGAATATCGTGAACATTGCATATGAAGAATCCAATGCGCATCAGTATTATTATGGTATGTTATGTTTATAAATACGCCTACGTTTATAAATACGCACGCCTGTACTCTCCGAAGGGTACGGCAGAGACGTACTAACGGACACTCACAGTTCGCCGGTACATTTAAGCCCCATGCAATAAGGGTCGCTGCCTCATTAGCCAAGTGGTCCCGAGCGCGACTGCTACGCTAGAGGTCCTGGGTTCGATTCCCAGGTCGAGCAAAGTGTTATTGGGTTTTTCTATAAAATTCCCAGTAGCAGCTCGGAGTTAGGAATTTGTGCCCGGTTAATGGCAATAGGCTCGCCCCCTATTACATGGGACCTAAACATACCGGCGAACTGTGGGTGTACATTAGTACGCCTCTGCCTAACCCTTCGGGGAATACAGGCGTGATGGTATGGATGGATAATAGGGGTCGAGGCTATTGCCATTACCGGGCACAAGTCCCAAACTCCGAGCTACTGAGAAATTTATAGGAAATCTCAATAACACTACTCGTCCTGGGAATGGAAACCAAAACCGTAGTAGTCACGCTCAGGACCACTAGGCTAATGAGGCAGTGATATTGATAATATTGTATTAATTTTTCACAAATTTTGTCAACCTATCAGAGTACTCGGAATATAGTGGACTCTTTTTCTCTTTAAGTTTCTTTGGTTGTATAGTATCACGCATTTTTTATTCCATTTTCTGAATGAAGAAAACTCAAATCCATAGAGTATGATAATAACGTAACTACTAATGAAGCTCATAAACAAATTACGATGACATCAAATCTACAAAGTGTATCTTAGTCAATTATGATATCTGAAAGTACACAATTTTTCCTAAAAGTTTCATTTAAATAATTACGAAAGTAATTTTCAAATACTTAAGTTGAAAAATATTGTCCTCCAGTATTTCTCAAGTTAATTTGCTAAGTCACTTTAAGTCTCACAAACTATTTGAAGTTTCCAAGTTAATCTTCTAGAATTTACAACAAAGTGCTTTAATTGAATGTTCAGTTACTGCGAACTCACAACATTAATCTAAAAATATTCTGTTTTCCAATTTCAAACCCATTATTCTTCTTGCAACATGACAATAAAACGAATACACTTAAGTTCTTATAAATGCCACCGATGAACATTAATCTCGCTCTGGAGCCATTTACTGGGGAATCAATTTAAGAAACTTTGAGCAAACCTGTGTCCCCAAGTTTGACACTATTCCCATTTCTTCCAATATAAGTTAACTTTACTTTCTTTTCTTTTGTTATAAACTCTTCTTTTAAGGACCTTATCTCTTCATTTCCGGTTTGCGGACAAAAATCTCATTACTTTGCATTATTAAGACATCTTGAGACTCCTTGGTAAAGTCTGGTGTCATTGAGACAAAAGTATGTAACTTATCTTAACTTGGACTACACTAGAAGTTATTAGTATATTTTGCTGTTAATTATTGTCTTTGTTTATTTGCACGTATTTATCTCTTATTTATTATGCTTTGTAGAAGATATTGGCTTTTGATATTAACAATAAGATGCTGAATAGCTGATAGTGCATAAACAGTGGGATTTTTATCTTCCTATATTTTATTCACGCAAATACCTAATTCAAATCAACATAATATTTATATACGTTTATACGTCATATAACAATATTAATACATTTCAGATCACTTTCTCAGAATAAGCAAAGATAAAATATCGAAATTTGCGAGATTTCTTAGATTAAGAAACCTCGCAGAGATGCAATCAGTAACCACAATTTTGGCAGACACTCAAATAACCAAATCGATGTTAACGGTCTCTAATCGCATCACGGGACTGCCTTTAAAAACTCTTGCATTTACGTCACTTACTATTATCAGTGGCAGTTCACCGCATTTATATGCATTAACGCCACGTAAGCTCTTCACTTAGCCTGATTTAAGAGCTTATCCTCTTTCAAATAAAGCTGAAATTTGAATGGGTAGTTCGTATCTAGGTGAAGCAGAGAATGCGCCAGAAGTTGGCCAGGCGGAAGGCACGATAAGTGCGGGCTTTAATCTAAATAGCATCAAGGTAGCGTATCGAACTAAACACGCCACGGTAAGCATTCATTATTAACTAACAAACGTAGAACATTGGAGTCTCTTTGATGCAGTTTGGTTTCAATTTCTATCAAAGGAAACTGAGTTCTAAATTAACTTGAAGCTACGATACGTTAAAGTTAAAATACGATTTAACTAATATTCAGAACAACGAGCCTTAACTCAATTTAGAATGATTTATCAAATTAAAGAATGATTTACGATGTTTCTAAATAGTAGGTACCTAGTTTTTTTTGCTTTTATTGTTTTTGTTTTAATAATGTGATCGCTTTCCTTGCAATTCCAAAACCATTTGAGATTCTTTATTGTGATTATTTGTGAAGAACATATTAGCTTGGTTCAAACATTCAATACCACCTTAGTTATGGAATTATGACAAAATAAAATATAACTTTTTCAAGCATTCACTGTCACCGTTTTAACATAATTCATTTATCAGTGATTTTAGGTAAACTTTTATTAAAAATATTTAAAAACCTGTCCAGTATTTAAATGCATTCGTCTTCATTATTTTAGTAGTCTAATTTGACGCATATAAAATTCTATCTACAACTTTGCTCATTTCACTCGTCTCATTGCCGTTTAAATATTCTACTGCTAGAAGCGTTGCCCTAATTTCTAAATTGACAGTCGTGGTTGATTGCTTAATTCTATCTATTTTATTCAGCGTTTCAACCCACATTGGGAGTTTCCGTCGAAGCAAGGCGACAGTATTCTAAGTATTTTCTATTTGGCATAATTATGTATCTCGTACAAAATTATTTAATAAAGGTAACCTTCATAGGTAAACATATTATAGTAGTTCATAAAGTATAGTAACATTATTTTATATTATATGCGAAACCTGAATACGATTTGTTCAGAATAAGTACCTAACTGACTGAATCGATTCCAATAATTTTGACATTGTTATATTTTGTTCCAATAATATTTAAAAAAGTTACCAAGTGGGACACAGAGCGACACTAAGGGCCACTTGCACCATCCTCATAAGTATATTTAAATTGTATTTAAACACGATTTTTCATAGAAATTTTGTGTTTAAATACAATTTAAACACAATTTTTCATAAAAAAATTGTCAAAAATCGTTCAAAGCTTTTGGTGTACATTCCTCTTTGTTTCTGCTTAATCGTCATTAGATAATATTATCTTGTGTGATCTTTACAGTCGGAATAAATATTTTAATAATGTAATCACGTTGTCAATCCGAAGATTTCCTTGAATCTTGTCCTGTTTGGCAAAGTTTGATAATAAGCATTCAAATTACGCGAATTGGGTTCAATTCCCGCTTGACACAACTTGGCAATTGGATTAATTTTGGATTATCTTAGTTTGATAACGGAAACAGTTAAACTACGGTGCCAAGTTATTTTAACTTTGTAGTTTATTGCAAATGGTTTCGATTTCTCCAGTTGAAATTTGATCTATAAATAAGCGTTAGGATTTGGCTGTGGTCGCGTGTTCCAGGTGCCAGATAGGATTAGCTAATTAGATGCAATCAACCTGTTTTGGCCGCTTATGCATGATTGTTATTGTTGTGTGACCGAGATAATGGTTTTTGGACCAAGTTTTGGTTCGTTTATTACGAAAACATTGTCAATATCAGAAAACAACAGTCGAGATATCGAATCATTTGAATATTTAAAAAAAAACTATAATGAACTAAAAGAAAGGTAATTTCAAGTCTTTCTGTATTCTATCTGGTACCTACTTTACTTAATTTTAGTGCAGTAAAGTTTTTATTTAAATAAAATATACAGACTAGTATCTCCACACATATATTAAGGTTGTTAGAAGCTTTCAGTTGACGTGACTGTAATATTTTTAAATTTAACCAAATAGAGGTTATACTTTAATGCACCTGTGACTTCCCTTAAAAGCCCACTCCGCGAATATACAGTGTTAACTTTATTTTTAATGGTACGCCGTTAGCCTAATGGAAGACAAGGCGACCTATTTTACGGGACAATTTTCATGAATGCGCAAAAGTTGGTTATGACAAAGCTTTTAGAGGTTTCAACGTCAATTTTGTACCGACAGCGAATGGCGGGATCAAAAGGAAGGGTGATGATTTTTATGTACATATTTTGGCAGACTTCTTCCATTTTAATTAACAAGGTGATTTTATTAAATTGTTTTGTAAATTGATTAATTATGTTTTGATTATTACATTTACCGTATTTTATTTGAAATTGGAACATCATCGTTGCGACAACGCGACCAGTTATTTGAATACAGAGCATTTATATAAAAACTTTTTCGTACTGACTTTTTTTACTGCGGAGACGTGCTTACATTAAAAAAAAAATTATAACTCTATTCTCCTTGAATTTAATTTTGTAAGTAGGTGTTATGACTTTAGTGTTATTCATTGAAAATTGTATTAACTGCCCTCACAAATATATGTTACATAACTGCGCAAGGAAAAGGAAACGCATATCCCATTACCAGATTGCTGTTGCAATCCCTATTCTAAAGGCAGACAATCAGATTACATTCGCTGGGTAATTAACTGTGAGGTTGTAAATTAGCTACCTACATTAGTTTGACAAGTACAAGGTTCAAGTTGATGTTCTGATGTCACAGCTTACACTTGTCATGTATATAATCAACTAAATTCATAGAAAAACCACTGTAACCAAATTGGGACTACATTCTTTAAACTCCTATCCGATCCGAAAAGGGTATATTATTAAACCAAATGAACCTTTATTTAATATTATCGACTTTGGTCAAACTTGGACAGTCTTCAACATCTACACATCTTGTTATCGCAATATTGTACCAGTGAAGATTGTAACATAATTTGTTTACCTTCATAGGCCTTAGTATTCTTGGCACCCAGACGGTCGCTACCACCGCAAGTATTGCCATCTCAGTTTCCTTGTTTTTCATTTTCGATATTTTTTAACTTACGAGTATCATGGTGAAAAAAATTACAGTGAACCTTGGTTATGTGAGACCTGAATAAGTGAGAAACCTCCATAACTGGAAATTATGCTGAGGTCCCAACACTTTGGCACTGAATTACCCCTGTTAGTGGGAAGATGCGAACCTCTATATCTGGGACTAGCTTCTGCCCGCGACTTCATCCGCGTAGCGTGATGATATATAGCCTATAGCCTTCCTCAATAAATGGGCTATCTAACACTGAAATAATTTTTCAAATCGGGCCAGTAGTTCCTGAGATTAGCGCGTTCAAGCAAACAAACAAACAAACTCTCCAGCTTTATATATTAGTATAGATATAGATTCGTTCTTTCGATTTATCATCATAGTTACCTCTATAACTGAGACAGCGTGTGAATTTTATATGCATAACCCTCTGTGACTGAGATAACATCATTTTGTTTGTTAATGATGTTGTTTATAATGTTTACATAACACGTAATTTTATTTAATAATCGCACCTCTATAACTGAAATAACCTGTATTCTGACCTCTATTAATGGAACCCTCTGTAAATGAGATAGATATTTATTTATACCTGGATATCTGAGACACTAGGTAAGTGGAATACCTCTATAAGTGAAACTACATTGCAGGTCTCTTGATGTCTCATTTCACCATCTAAATAGAACCGGATCTCGTTACCTAACAATACCTTTACGGATCGTACAGGGTTTTCTTTAACACATTTATAATTATAATACTTTTACGACATTACCACAGCAAGTATTTGAGATAGTCTAGAACTTACTGTGGTTCCCAAAGTGGTCTTTATCGACCCCTAGGGGTCGACAATGACCTAGAAGGGTTTTATGTCAGCGGTATGAAAAATTTGGGTCCATGAGATCTAAATGGGTGGTAAATAATATAAATAAATTTGCTATAATTTAAAATTAGGTAAGAATCTTATTTAGTCTACTTTTTTTGTATTTTCTCTTGGATTCATTTAAAATCTTAACTTGTCATACCTCTACAAATTCGTTTATGTGAATCTGACCTACGGCAAAGACATGTAATATTTTCCACCAACTCATCTTACGTCATACACATCATTACCATCTTACTCATCTTGCACTTACAGCACGCCGGGGTGTTTCTCTCTCATATTGAGTCTATAGCCATTAACCGGGCACAAATAACAAACTCCGAGTTGTTACTGAGGATTTCATGGGAACACCCATAACACTTTACTTGACCTGGAAATCGAACCCAGGAACTCTAGCGTAGCAGTTGCGCTTGGGACCAATGTACTAATGAGGGCCCAGACTGCCCAGTCTTCAAATTCAATCAATCATTAATCTGAAGAATTGAAGAAAAAATATATATCTTTTTTTTTAATAAGCTTACTAGCAATGCTGGTCACACATTACTAGTACGTATTCTTGTTAACCCCTCGTGCTAAGCTAGATTGCTTGTGTTACGAGTGGGTTCACGTCGGTAGTGCAATGGGTGGGGTTCGAACCGGCAACCACATGATCGCAAGTCCGACGCCCTAGCCATTAGGCTACCGACGCTTCATTTTAAATGCTACATATGTAATGTCAAAAGCCTTCGTTTCCGCTCAAAAACGCGACAGACTTAGAAACATGAGTACAGATTTACGTTCCTATTAGAAGTAACCCACGCAAAGCAAAAAGCTTAAACTGATTTCATTTATACGTGCAAAAGCAACGCAGTACATTTTCCTCGGTTTAATTTAACCTCATTTTTTCCTTATAAGTCTGAATTTAGGCGAAATTGAAACAATATTATGTTTAGCTATTATTTTTTGAATTATATGACTTTTAAGCTTAGCAAAACCAACGGATTATGAAAGTTTGGTGGAAGAGCTGCTGATTTAAAATTTAGGGCCATTTGCACCAACTTCATAATTCTATTTAAATTGTATTTAAACATATTTACACATTTGTATAGGAATTTTGTGTTTAAATACAATTTAAACACATTTAAGAAGTTGATCCAAGTGGTGTTTAATATCTTATCGTTTTGTGATTTTTTTTGCATTTTCATGCTTAGATTATATAGTGAAGAATTGTCGAATTTTTCCTTCACTAAAATAACGTTAATATCTTAGTTGCAAGGCTTGCAAGTTTGTTATATCAAGTAATACCTAATACAAAGCATACTATCACGCCTCTAATTACCGAAAGGTTAGGCAGAGGCTTAATGTGCATCCACATTTCGCTAATGTGTGTACTGTGTGGATCCCATATAATAGAGGACAAGCCTATTGACATTAACCGAACACAATTCCAAACTCCGAACTGCTACTGAGAATTTCATAGAAAAACTCAATAACACTTTCTCATCCTGGGTATCCAACATCGGACCTCTAGCGCAGGAGTTTCACTAGGCGGGGGGCAATTAATAAAAAAAACTATTTTATTATTCTTATCCCTAACTCTATTACATTTTTTATATTCATCAATAAATTCTAGAATAATTTGAGAATACCTGATGACAATAAACCGATTCGAGTGGGTACCACCTTACCCACTCAAATCAGTTCCTGCACCAATGTCCTTTTTTTATTTATCGGGGGGAAATATTTAAAAGGCTATTGACTTTCAGAGATAAGATCGGGCAATGTATTACCCACTAAAACCTGCTTGCTGGCCACCATTAACAGCATACGGGGCACTACCTCTTCCTAAAAGACCACCCCAAACCCTCACCTTGTGTATTGTCTGTTAAGGCACACCTCTGGAGGATAGGGCACATCCCTGGAAGATAGGGAACATTTTTGGAGAATTGGACACATTCTTGACTATCGCACATTCCCGAAGAATATGACACATGCCGGGGGATTGAGACATGTCCCTGTAGCAATGTACTACCAGTATCTTAACATTATTCTTCTGTTTCCAGCGCCGACGGTAACTACGAAGTGACAATCATGACGAAAGCGATCCTGCACCATGACGGCAAAGTGGTGTGGAAGCCGCCAGCCATCTACAAGTCCTTCTGTGAAATCGACGTGGAGTACTTCCCGTTTGACGAGCAAACTTGCTTCATGAAGTTCGGCTCTTGGAGCTACGATGGCTACATGGTTTGTTATTATATAATACTTATACAGCCTATTAATAAAGGAAGTGTAAGCTCGGACTAGTTATTCTATGTTTTGTGACAGTCAAATAATTTGAAAGGCACAGAATCAGAAAAGAGATAAAACATGGAATAACTATTCTCAGACTACACCATGTTTAATTAATAAGGGAGTTTTTTTTTTATATCTTGATGATAGTTTTACACACTTTTTTCTTATTTATTGAAAATCTCTGACGTATATATTTAAAAAACTATGTTCTGATCACATGTAGTAGATTATGTTTTTAAGTAATACATTTTTCCTAAAATTATGTTTAGCAGACGTCCTCATAAAAATAAAAATGCAAAATCCCTCTAGCGAAGCATCTGAAAAATCTGTCATCAAAATTTTATTTTCGCTTAAGAATCAAATTTCTTCGCAAAAGTCCTCCGTCCGTAATAAAATTGTACGAAACAAAAAAACGAGCCTCTAACGAATTTCGTAGAGAAACGCTTACATAGAATGTAATCGAATTCTTTGCAAAAAGCCCTTTCTGATACTTAGTGTCAAGCAAAATATTTATGTCGTCCGTAAATATTTTTTGGAGATATTTTTAAAGGAAAAGCTGTCCAAAAAAGTAGGTACCTATTTTATCGACGTTAACAACAAGTTGTATTTATCAACGTAGTTTTTTCCCGCGGCTTCGCTCACCAGAAGCTATATTAGGATTCGAAATGGATCCCAAAAATAATTTAATGAAAAACCATCAGTGAAGATCTCTTCGTTGTGTAGGTCTCTATACACCAGAGAAGTCAAGATGTATTTCAGGATCCGTTTAATTAATTGAGGTGTACAGTTCACCAGTTTTTAAGTTGGAGTATACCTATACTTTGTAACAGTGATAGCAAAATTTAAATCTATTCTGTAGTTTTTACACCAACCCCTACCAAACAGACAAGAACTTTAAAAATCTAATTTTTGGGTTCGGATACGTTTTTATACCCTAAACCATTTGTTTTTTTTTTTATATATTCAATGTACAGACACAGCTTCTTTACGATTTTATAATAGTTGAGAAAAAGCCTAAAGCCAGACTGGTAGACATTCGTAGTTCTTATTCTAATAAGCTTTCAATAACATCCAACTTAGTAAGTATGAATTTAGGTCTTGATTTTGTGGTGATTGAAATAAAATTGAAGATCTATTATGTAGATCGTCACCTAAGAGATAAGTTAATAATTTCAAAGCGTTGTTGCTTTGATGCTTTATTATTTAACATAGCAATACCTACTCTAAAATGAAACTTCTTTTTACGGATTTTATCGCGTTTTATTGAAATCATTTAACAGCCGGAATTAATATCCTAACATTAATATCTCTCGATTATTCTCACTCCTTGAAGTTTGATTTAAGATCCATATAAGTAGGTACTTACGGCCACTTGCATCAACTTCATAAATAGAAATTTTGTGTTTAAATACAATTTAAACACATTTAAGAAGTTGGTGCAAGTGGCTCTTAGTGTCAAATTTCGATATCCAGTAGTAAAAATACTCCAGAAATAGGTTATTAATTTCGGCAGAAAGAAACCAGTGATACCAACCATATAATAATAATTTGGACACAGAATTGGTTCCTATTTTTTTTCTTAAAGAGGCTTTATTTTCTAATATCTTCAGTTATCAAACACCAGCACCATCTAGTATTAGAATACAGTAAACTTTTACACATGCATGCTGTGAAAAGATGAACCATATTATGATGAACTATATTATAAAACATAATAAATAATGTTGTAGGTACAACATTATTTATTAAGTTTTATAATATAGTTTTTCGAGAACCAAGAATAGTTTCTAAATAGACGCATTCATCCATCGTAAGGAGTCTAATAAATCTGTGGTCGCCTTTTTTCACATAAATAAAGTCAAAGCTTACTTCTGCGCCTTATATCGTCCGTGTTAAGGTTCACAGGGGAATTTAGATGTTATCTTTCTCTTTCTTGCTTCAGATAGTAGTAGGAGATAGCAATAAGAGCTATTTGTAAAGCTTCGCGTGAATGGTTTGATTTCTTAATAACGGATAGCCCTACTCGGGTTGTTTTGTTATGCTTCGTTTTCAAACTGCGATTCACGATTCTACCTTCAAAGTCTCTATTTAAGGTTACGTTGAAAGGGATGGTATTATTACTTATAGTCATTTGTTCGATACGTTATTGGACTCTGGTATTGTGTTGATTTTTATTTTTACTGGTAACTTTGAACTTTACAAGTAATTTTTTTTATCGAACAGATTAGCATTTCTAAAATTAATTTTGTATACAATATCGTATTGTCTAATGCTATCATAATGTACCTACCTATAATAAAATAAACTTTTTAGTATTAAAACATATAATCCAACAAACTAACTAAAACACATTAACCAAACAAACCGTAATTAAAATATATTGTTGGCCATACACCGCAGCTCAATAAAGTAGTATATAGACTGGGTGATTTATTTACTGATCATTTGTTTTATTTTTAGGTGGACTTAAGGCACTTGAAGCAGACGCCAGACTCAGATCGCATCGGAATGGGAATCGATCTATCGGAGTATTACATCTCAGTAGAATGGGACATAATGCGTGTTCCCGCGACGAGAAACGAGAAATTCTACTCCTGTTGTGAAGAACCGTATCCGGACATCATTTTCAACATCACTCTCAGAAGAAAGACCCTCTTCTACACCGTCAATCTCATCATTCCTTGCGTTGGGATCTCATTCCTCTCAGTCCTCGTATTCTACCTACCCTCAGATTCAGGAGAGAAAATCTCACTTTGTATTTCGATTCTCCTATCTTTGACCGTTTTCTTCTTGTTGTTAGCTGAAATTATACCTCCGACATCATTAACTGTCCCCTTGTTAGGCAAATATTTGTTATTCACTATGATGCTAGTAACATTATCAGTAGTTGTCACTATCGTGGTGCTAAACATAAATTTTAGGTCGCCAGTTACCCACCATATGGCCCCATGGGTGCGGAAAGTCTTTATAGATTTTTTACCCAAAATTTTATGTATCCAAAGGCCAGAGAAACCGCCCGATGACGACGATGATAACGATAAACCAAGCGAGGTAAGAAATATTGATACTGCAATAAATCATGAAGATCACGAAATAAGAACTGAACCGGAACATATCCCCTGCTAAATCATTAATCATCCGTAAAGGCATCGGCGTTTATCTTACACCGACGCAAATAAACCTCACAGCCTCGTGGCGTTTTAATTAAATTTGTAAAATAAAAGCCCCCACAAATGAAGTTCTTCAGAGGGAATCTCTTTCAGTACTTATGAAAAAACAACACGGCGCCTTTTCTCATTGAGTTTCCTCCATTCAAAACATTTTCCATCGGAACGGATTCAATACAAACAGAACGCTATTACAGCCGACTCGAAGCCGCCCTCAACAATAACCATTTTAATTGTCCTCAGCCGCGGGACTCTTCTGGGAAACGCTCCTTTCAACGATATTCTAAATCCATTGTAGTCTGTGTGTATCGCGAAAATATCGCTTCCAGCCCAATTTCATTCCATTTCGATTTTCCTTTATTACTCAACGCCGGGCGGGCTTAACGAGCGCGCGCGGCCTCCGTTATTTATGTTCCCCTGGTGGCTGCGGACGGATCGCGCGATATATACGATGCCAGCAGGCACGGCCCGAACCGAAACCTCTACTCCGGCCTAATTGTGTGCCGGCTTAAGCTGCGTCGATACACTGGCCCTCACGAAATGCGCACTGACGTTTTAATCTCTTGGCGTTTCATCCCACACCCATTACTGTATCGAAACAACCTTTGAACTACCCCTAATTTGTCTGATTGACACAGGTATTGTTCTTTCTTTATAGTTCTAAAATTATAATATATCTTTCAGATCCTCACGGAAGTCTTCGGCCCGGATGACATGGACGGAAAGTTCAAGGAGTGGGGTTGTGAGGAGTATGAACTGCCTGGAATGCCTCCCTCTCCACCGCCTCCACCCGGAGGTGATGATGAACTATTCTCCCCGCCCCCTGGGTCGCCATGCCGCTTAGACTTGGATGACTGTAGTCCGTCTCTAGAGAAACCTTACGTAAGAGAGATGGAAAAGACAATAGAAGGTTCTAGATTTATTGCGCAGCATGTCAAAAATAAGGATAAGTTTGAAAGTGTAAGCATTTTTTTTCTGATCCCACTTTCATCTCGGTTTTTTGTATACAACATATTGCTCATGTACGTATTGTTTTTAGGTGGAGGATGACTGGAAGTACGTAGCAATGGTGTTGGATAGAATTTTCTTGTTCCTATTCACGATAGCCTGCGTGCTGGGTACGGCGCTCATCATATTTAGGGCGCCGACATTCTACGACAACACCAAGCCAATAGACATTCTGTACTCGAAGATAGCCAAGAAGAAGTTGGAGCTTCTCAAGATGGGCTCGGAAGGTGACCCCGGTCTCTGAAATTCGTCTTACGTCTTCGGCCACTCGCCGCCGAAGACGTTCTGGGAGCTGATCGTCATGTGGTGGCACGGATGATCTATTTAAGGCTCCCAGTTGGGAACTGTCAGGCGAGAACTATGTGTTTCTGTGCTGTGTGTGGTGCAAAGCGCCCGGTGCGCCCATGGACGTGTACACGCCATAAGCGTATCCTAAGCCGTCTTTTTTTATAGAATCATTAAAAACTCGATGTCGAAACTGTCCGTCGATGTTGGAATGTCGCAGTGACCTCAAGCAACGGCTGTTTTGTGTTGACGCCGCATCTGCCATAACTATTTTTATATTAGAATCGCTGTATCGAACGTTTATACTTTAAGCCGAATGTATTGATTTACAATTATTCAACGGGACGATTCTTTTTCGAGTAATAATTTGATATGAGCGCACAAACATTGTACAGTGTATCTTTAGGTGTTTGTATTAATTTCTTGCGATAGTCGTATTAATTTTCGGAAGAGTTACAAACATAATAATGTAATAGATAATTATTTATAAGATTTACTTCGAATAAATCGAGCTCAAATTCGTAATTGTAAGTATTGTAAAGTGGTAATATTCAATCAAACGTCGATTAGAATCAGACATTTATAATAATAGTTACGTGCAAACGTCCTCGATGAGAGCCGGACTATGTAGACTATGTACTAAATTATTATGAATAAATTTGAATTATACATTATATAATATTTGATAAACTGCGTACTCGCGTAAAAATCATAAGGACAATATCGATATTGACGAAATGTAATAATTTCCCCTTAGTAGTATGTCATAAGGGATTGTAGATACAGTTAGGTTAAAAGCCTAGTCATCATTACGGTAAGAACACTTTATCATAATGCCAAATAGTTAGTCACATCGCGATCGTGATAATTCTATGATTAGATGTATTTGTAACACAATTGACTGCCAATTGTAAGAGATAAAAAAAAAACATTTTTATATAAAGATCTTAGGTAGTTCGATAACTTGTTTTATTAGATTTTTTAAAACGGAGTGCCAAATCCATCTACGTAAACATTATTAGAACAGAGCGATTGCCAATCGATGAAATAGTTTTTCTAAGTATGCTAATTTAATTATATTCTTATGTATTTATAAGAATTAAAACGAATGCTTGCCCAAAAACGTAATGACTGATCAATTCACTTACTTAAAGCTTAAGTTCGGACATCATTTGTCGGAGATACGACTGCGTGTCGTACATTTCTTCCGTAACGTTAATATTAACAGTATTTTCACTATAAATCCTAGAGTACAGGGTAAATTTAGTACACGAATGTCTCCTGATTTATATTTCTCACAAATTTTCACCAAATGTAAAGTCTTTACTCACTTATCGGCACTTTACCACTAACACTATTAGAATAATCATTGTTGAGGTTTGTGACACTAACTAGTAAGTTAAGTTAGGTAACATTATATTCATTTCTACCTAGATTAGACGTATTAGATGTTATTTTTCGTTCTTGAAGTCATGACTCACTTTTTATTTTGTAATTAATTTATTATTTCTGATGGACGCGTTCCGCGTTTTTACCTCACTTCAAACCATTCTGTAGGATACTTGTAGCAGTCTAAAATAATTAAAAAAAAATTTCGAGCCGCGTATTTGATATGTCAAAGTAAATCATGATAATGTTTGTTAGGTAATTACTTAGATAAAACTCAGAGTTATGATATTAATGATGAATAAAATCCACGGCGAACAGTTAGGAAAACAGGGATGGATAATTGTAAAATAAATAAAAAAAAACAAATTGTTCTGTGAGGTTCGTCTTTGTATTAATTATAAGTGTTATTGAATGTGTATAGCTGTTCGTGTCGAGGGTAATGCATAAAAATGGCTAGTCTAGAATTAGATGATACGTAAATAAATTAGAAAAACGGTCTACTATAATAGACGTCATGGAAAGCTCGCTAAAGGTTGAAAGATGTTAAATATTAGCCCAAGTTTACGATAAAGAGCTGTGCCCTATGTGGACTGGCAAAGGAATTATTGGATGGAATTGTAATGTATCCTCAATACTATATTAATTTTTCTAATCGACACATTCACGTTGGTTTAATAAAAAGTAGGAAAGTGCTATTGCACCACCGAAATACACCAATTTAGTGTTATAAAAACTTATTATTAATAATGATTAGTTAAGTCCACATGCTTATAAACACTATTCCGTAATCATCCGAACTTTTATTGTAGATATTTGCTAGAAAATGATCTGTTGTTATTTTTATATGACTGCAAATTATAAGTAATTAGATTTTCTAACACCATAGATTATTAGAAGTGAGGTTCAGTATGGGATGCTATTAGTTAAGAAAAACATTGTACATAATTAGAGCGTGAAGTATGAGGCTTGATTGAAGGGAATTTCAACCTTCGGGTTCAACTGCAACGACACAGAGTAAAAAAGCAAACAATACTTTTATTGGTGTGCTGCAAAATGTTCTGTCTTAAACAGTCGAAATTAATGAGCTATGTCGATACAACGAGAAATGACCCAAGGTACGTATGTGGTGTTTTTTCTATTTGAGCTACTTTCCAAAGATTTTGGTTAAACTGATTTTTGTATAAAATCCTATAATTATAATCTTTTGTATACAATTGAATAATAAATATTAAAATACGTAACGAAAATCAGTTACGTAGCAAAAACCTCCTAACTGTTCCATTCGATAATATTTACGAAGGTTTCTGCAAAACTAATGAGAATGAGAATGTCGTCGTATCTGACTGGGAAATATTTTTTTAGCAGCTAAAGTGCAAATATGTTTATACTCAAACAACATTCAATTTTATTTATACAAAAATCAATATGAATCAATCAAATATTGCTCACACGAACGCTGTGATTAGGAACAACTTCCATTTAGATGTATCTACCTTCCCTGAATTCAATATTAGCAAAAGCATTTAGCTCAATATGAATAGCATTGTTTACTTCATTTATAGTTTTAATTTGTTATTTGTCTTCTACAAGACCTTTTTTATTAGCAATTGTGTCTTTTTTTAAAATTGTTAGTCGCAGATAGAAAGTCTCTTTAATTATTATAACATTTCGGGTGATAAACGGGTAACTGAACGTAAAGGATTTTGTCATATAATTGACGCTAGATAGGTAATAAAAACAATAAACACAATGCTTGTACTCTCGTCAATAAGATTAAAAGTATGAAATATTGTATATTAGTGTTAAGGTGGTAAATTATTATAATAAATGATTAGCTTCTCAGTGTTTTTAGAGTTAGTCGACGAATGAGTCAACTTGCGGGCGCGGTGTCAGATAAATTTGTTACTTACTATCGATATTGTGTCTCGTTACGTAGTATTTTTTTACGCAAAAGATTGGGATTGTGCCAAATATTTGTCATTCTTAGAATATGAATAGAATTATTGTTGAGGGACACTATTGCCTATAAAAAATTAATACTACAATAAATCGTAATTCAAACACAATTTAATCAAATTGTGTTATCATTAGGATTCATATACTGTTAATCTAGGATCCTACCCACCAATTTCCCTACTACTACTTCACTGAAAATAAACTAGTAGACCCGAAAATCGGTCGAAACTTCGTAAATTTATCAAAAATTAAATTCACTTACAATTTAGTTCCCGTGAAGTATTATGGAAGAAATGGTTCAATAGGAACCTAGATTAATGGTTTCCGAATCCGAATAACAACAAAATTTGATTTAATTCTCTTTGAATTACGATTTATTTTGGTATTACCGCACAAAATGCGGTCAATTCGGTTCGCCAGACCCTTAAGTTTTTTTAATATATTGGTGTTTGTCTGTTGAATATCAAGCAATATTCTAATAACAAGTTTATCTACATCGGGTTACGGAGTTGTGAACTCATAGTCAGCTATCACATGGCTGTCAATAATTTTAAGAATCAACTTAACCGAAATGTTGACATGTAAATATAGCGGATCAACATAGAAATTTAAATAATATTTATAATTGACAAGTTATTTTTCTACGTTCCTTTCACGTTACCATTAGCGCTAACGTAGAAGTAGTGAATGGACGCCGTAGAAATATTAACTTTGCTTTGTCGGTAAATGTTGATACAGCAATAAGGTCTTCAATACTTTAGTTAGATCTGTCATAAAGCATTTCATTTGAATTACATGTAAATTTAATATTCTTTGGAAGGAAGTCAGTATGATAATCCGTAACGCTTTATAATTAGGTTGAACGAAATCTAGAATTTCGAATAGACATTTCTTCTACAACACTTTTTGGATATGCTTTATTGCACATTACGTTTTGTTTGCTTGGATTATTTATCTTAATCTTTACCTATAAAATACTCTGTATCTATAAATATTCAAGTAAGTTAGGCGTATTTGCATGTTTAATCGAACGTCTTCCAAAGTGACGTAAGGTATTTTCAGTTATCTCGTCTACTTGTTGCTTTGTATGTTCTTCGTCAATTATTTTATTATTTTTGTCTTTACCTACTCTTTATTTTATCTGTAAGTTAATGTCTCCTTTTCCTTTGGCATACGTTTGCAGTGGTCCACCAGCTTTTCTTGGTTCAATTGATGTCGTACCAAATAGACGTGACATTAATTGTGAATTTGTGAAAATATATTCTGCCCGTGAATTTATTATGCGGTAAACATATTTTGTAATATGCTTTGTAATTACTGTAATGGATGAAAGTAAAGAATAGCCAAACAGCAGCTGTTTCTAATCTTTTGCTAAATCTGAAAGTACTCATATAAACTGTTTATGAAAAAGGAACATTAAAGTTATGGTCAATATGGTTTTCAATAGAATGCAGGATAATAAATAACATGTGGCAGAAATAAAAGAACATTGTTAGTGACTTTATTGAGAAAATACTCATACGAAAATTTTATCGTAGTATGAAAAATAGAGTACCTACCAATAAAGAACCCATGTGCTGTTACCATTAAGACATCGCAAAATCGATTTCACATTAATGTATAAATTTATGGCACTGACCACTGCAAAATAATTATAATATTTCAGGCTGTGGCATTCATTAATAACAACTAAAAAATACTTTAAACAATTAAGGTCATCGCTCATTAACTCTTCAGCCCTGGGTTAACGTTCTGGGTGGAGTTGATGGCTCGCACTCGCTTAACGATATGTAACCATTCCACGCTGTTTGATTTAATTCAAGAAGATACCTGGAGATACTGATCATGTGCTGCGATAAGCGAGGTTAGCTTTATATTTGAACAAATAAAAAGGATTTATTTGTTCATTAAAGCTTTTGATTACCTATTGTAAAAAATTGAGATTTTTGTTCTAAAATCTTGTGTGTCTAACGATTGCTAACATACTCTCTATGAATAATGCATGTTCGATGTAAAACGATCCACTAAAGGGTATACATTACATATACATTACATATTTTAGCATTACGTGCTATAGTCATCATTATTTTAAAGGCAAATAAATTTGTATTGCAAGAACGCTCAGTCGAATTCGTAGCTTGTCACAGCCTAATAATTTAACAGCTTACTTTTTAGAGCTGGTAATCTTTCCTTATTACTCTTCGTCATTTGAATAACCTTGATAGTTTACTCGATAAAAATAGTATTATAAAATAAATGTATAATTAATAGGTAGATGAAACCACACGAAATTTGCGTTGAGCTTCCAACACGATTAGATGTAAATACAGAAATAAATAAACCACTATTCACAATTATCGACACTTCCTTCTTTCATAGTAGTTTTATTTCATAGAAGCCAAAACAAATGACTTATTCATGTAAAACTGTTTATATATGCTGACTATACTGAATACGATATATATACTAAATTGAGAAAACATAAAAACCAACAAATCCATTTTTATCTTATCTATTTATATTATGTACTATGTGTAAATCATTTCAAATATAAATCTGCTGCCTAAATCATTAATTTCATTTTGCCTATACTTTTTAAGGTACCGATACACTAAGGCATTTAGTGAAAGCGGATGACTACGACAAGAAGGAAATAAAATAATTCGTACAGTTTCGAAAAGCCAATTTGACACAAATGTTTTTTTTAACATATTAGGCAAATGAAAAAACATAGGTAGTCAGCATTTATATACACAATAATTATATTATATGATATTTTAAGTTATGTGTGCCTTATTTTATTAGTTTTCATATTAGTCTCATGCCTTTGCCGTGGCAAAGATTACAAATCAAATAGTGAAATATTCCGAATATAGAAGCACTGATTAACGGCTATGAAGTAAACGAAATATAAAGGTTTAATTATTTAATTTCACTACAACAATAACTAAATGAGTGATTTTTTTTATTTCGCCAAATTAAGTAGCACTCTAGACTTATTCAAACAAATACAGTATTATATAGATATATCTATTTTCTTTTACATGTATAAATCTACATCTTCATATTATTAATGTAACCCCTAACCCTTTATTTATAAAAATACTTGATCAAATTAATCCCCATAAAGGCTGATAAAAGATTACAAAGCTTAGCTCACATAATAATCTAATAAAGGTAAGCGCACATTATACAACACCGTAGAGTCGCATTGCGGCACAAAATTTTGCGCGAATAATTTCTATACATTTATTATGGACCATCAAATATTATGCCAGGGCGAAGCAGGTTTCAATATCACACAGGGGATTTCGAAGCAGACTATGCGACCTGCTCCGTGTTGTCGCCAGTTGAAACATGTTCATTTATTCTGTACGTTACAGACAATTTGCCGTCGCTTCGGCCCGGCACGCATTACCGTGCCAAGTTTAAATTTCAGCCCTGCAATGCGCTTTCTGTGGGTGATATAATTTGCACTTACCCTTATACACGCCAGAAGATAATATCAACACTGACGTTAATAAAGAAAGAAACTATTTTGTAATCTTTGCCATGATAATATGCTTCTTAGATTATAAATAAAGTCTTGTATTATAGTTAAACGTTATAATTATAATGTTTGTTTTCTTTGAATAGAATTAGTTACTTCAGTTAACTAACTAAAGTTAGTTAAAATAATTTTATTGATGTCTTCGACAAACTTTCTAATTAAGATGAATTTGTGTATATCTTTAATTTAAACGAAAGCAATCGTAATTGTATTAAAGTTGTGTAAATTAACGATTTTATATTGTCGACTCATTGTAATAATTTGGTGTCGCAACGGCATTATTAGATTAAGTGTATGTTCGGAGATTTTTGTCTTATAATATTGTTAAGTGTAATTAATGTCCTCGACTAGTGAATTATATAATAATTTTTTGTTAGTTATTGAATTGTTTTTCACCTTTCTCGTCACGAGTAACGGTGTTTGTTGTGTGGGGATTGAAGATGTTTCACGATATTTTTAAATATTCACTTTTATTATTGTACTTATTTCGATTTTTATGTACCTATTTATTGAGTCTTAGATTCAGTATTCACAATATTTGTATATGTTTGCTTTTTACCAATTATCCTTTTAATATCAACATGTCACGCATTATGTGTGGATAAAAATTACATTATATTGTTATTTAACTTTACAGAATTAGGGCCACTTGCACCAACTTCTTAAATGTATTTGAATTGTATTTAAACGTAAATTTACTATGAAAAATTGCGTTTAAATGCAATTTAAACATATTTAAAAAGTTGGTGCAAGTGGGCCTTAATCTATAACACGATTAATTTACAATAGGAATGTTAAGGGTCGTCTACAATTCCCACAAAACAAACTGACCAGTGAAAATGACATTACGCAAACGAACACCACACTAATGATACAAATATAGATTATAGATAGTTACGTGAGAAGGAATTCCTAAATTATTTTAATATATAAGGTACTTTAGTATTACGTCATACAATAATAGACTTCAATGGGAATCTTGTCCTTAATAGATATAGTGTTAGTAAAATAGCCGACTAGAGGCGCGGTTAAACTGACATGCGGTCGCGTCAAGGATGGAAAGGAACTTTGATTTTGAGCTGTCTTGACAACTGACTGTAATGTGTGAAACAGAACGATAGAAACAGTAAGAAAATACACTTTTGACGTGGGCGAATTTCGAAAAGTATTTGTAGGTTAGTAAAAATTGTAGCGCTTACAGTCAATTTCTTGGAACAGTGCGATTCGTACCGCGTCATGTCGCCTGTCGCAATCGAGTCAGTGTGACCGAACCTTAACTGTTCAGTCACTTGTATCACAAAATCATTGCCACATAATACTTTTAAGATTTATGCACTATGCTATATATACATAATATACTATATATAAATATAATAATATTCGTATTATACGTTTTAAGTTATAATAGCTCAATAATTTATGAACTCAGTAATTGAAATAACTGTAATAAATAGTTTTAAGCAATTATTATAAAAACTAGGCGAATGCAAAGGTAGGTTAAGGCGAATAATATACATAATGAAAAATAAATAATTTAGCTCTTAAGGTGTAACGTATAAGTCCCATTTTGTAATGTTAATTAAAAATCAAAAATCAAGCACTACCATTAACATTATGAATACACTCATGACTTCTTGCTAACATTGAAATGTATTATAAATATGAACTATAAATATTAAATGTTATGCGTTAATAATAAATGCATTTGTTTTATTTATTTAGCAAATTTTTTTTCGGACAGTAATTGACATAATCCCTACTGTGGTCCGGAGTAAATTGGCGTGATGGTTATGTTAGGTATATCATGACCGTGTAAGCTATGAAAGCCATATTTTAATACTTATGCGTTTTTTTTTCGGATTAGGCAATCAAAGAATACGGAGACAAAAAGAAAAAGTTTATATGAATAAAAATAATTATGCTTTTAAACAATATATTTTACGGCAGGCATAACAGTATGCGCTTTAAACGACCTGTATTCCATCGCAATAGAGATGATTTTTGAATGTAACAGTAGACTTGAAAACAAGATACTCATCATAATAAAAAAAAGATACTCATCGAGCGCCTGATGAGTTAACCAAAATTACTGCTAAATAAAGCCCAAGGATTCAAAGCTGCGTCCATTTTGGGGGCCGGGGCGTTATAATACCCTTGTACCAAGTCGACCAGGGAAATAGGGCAAGCAAACTTGTCACAGCTACTGAGGAGTTGGCCGAGGCGGTGGGCAGCATCGTACGTCGCTTGCTGCATTGGCTCCGTTGATAGGTATTTCGTCATAGGTAACCTGGAAAATAGACGCTTTTTCATAACATAACATACCATCACGCCTGTATTCCCGAAATGTTAGGCAGAGGTGTACTAAGATACACCCACAGTTTGCCGGTATGTTTAGGATCCATGTAATAGGGGGCGAGCCTATTGCTATTAACCGGGCACAAAATCCAAACTCCGAGCTGCTACTGAGAATTTATTAGGAGAATTTACTGAGAATAGTTAGTAGGTACGCTTATGCCTAATCCTTCGGGGTCTGATGTACCTATGTGATATATTATGATGATTATGAAGGCCCCGGTGATACAGAATTTGTGCTACAATGCAAGGGTAAAAAATAATCAGTAGGCTCTTAAAAAATAATTTAATTATCAATACTTACGTGAATAATGTCCTGAACATCTCTTCGACCATATTCTCGCCGTGGGGAACAAGCCTTTGCGTAGATTCACACAGAGTCTTAAGAATACATTCCCTACCGTTGTATCCCATACTAGAAAAAAAGTACTAAATTAAAACTATACTACTTAATATAACTATTTTCTATGCTAAGATTATAAAGTTATTTTAGTGAAGAAAAAAATTAACCGTGGGCAGGATTAGAACCTGCGTCTTCTGGTAGGTATCTGGCATCTATTGAATATAAAGTTACTTTACTTCTCATCTGACTGAACTGACGTCAACTTAAAGAGTTCGAGTACCGGACTGCTGACCACGAGGTCGTGGGTTCGATTCCCACAGGACACAAATATTTAAGTGATGAATATAAGTGTTTCAGTTCGTCTGGGTGTTTCTTATGTATTATAAGTATGTATTTACAACAACAAAAAATGTATATAGTATTATATCCATTGTCTAGTACCCATAGTACAAGCTCTGCTTAGTTTGGGACTAGATGGTGCTCTGTAAAATGTCGCAGAATATTTATAAATAATCATCCGTAAGTAATAGCCCACCCACACGCTGGCCAAGTGCGGGTTGGCAGTCTTCACACGCCATTGAGAAAATCTCTAAGATAAGGTGTCCTCAAGAAGTTTTACTTCACCGTTGAAATGCGTGATGATTAACTAAAAATAAGCACGTGACTTCGAAAGTCAGAGGTGGATTAGAACGAAGTAAAATGTTCATATAACCAAGCAATCGCAAGCCATGTAGCTATAATAAATCAAACCATTGACTTGTAAACGACTTGTAAAACAAATATCATTTCATTTCATTATCACTGCACTTCGTGCACCCAATAACGTTTTTATGGAATAGGAGGGAAACGAGCAGACGGATCACCTGATGGCAAGCGATTACCGCCGCCCATGGACATCCGCAACACCAGAAGAGTTGCAAGTACGTTGCCCGCCTTTTATAAGGGTTTGGGCCTCCGGTATCCCCACTTACTTAGCGAAACACAACATAAGTAATAGTTTCATGCCAGTGTTCCGTGAGGCCGTGGTATCACTCCTATCGAGCCAGTCCATTAGTTCCGAAGCATATAGCTCTCACGGTAAAAAAAACTTCTACATTCTACAATTCTATGCACTTACTTCTCCATAATTTTTTCCAACTTGCCATAGAGTTCTCGTCTGCTCCTTCTCTGTTCCGCCGGTTTCGATAGTCTGTTCTTCCTCCGGTAGAACCTGGATGTCTCTGTGGCGTTGGGCAACTCATATGCTATACCCCAGTTCATACCCCAGGTGAACGTACCAGGGCTCGAAGATGGAGCAGGTTGGCCGATCACTCCCACTGTCATACAGCCGGCGCACTGAAAAACAAGTGTCATACATACTTTGATGATGAGTTAGAACTGTCTATACAATTCTCAATAGAAGGTCGGAGTTTCTCTCGCTCCCTATTACAGGGACCTAAATCTCCCAACTGTTAGTGTACATTAGTAAATCTTTGCCTATCCCTTATGGGAATACAGGCGTGATAATACGTTATATATGGATGGATGAAATGGTATAAAGAGTAGACATTCTTTAATTTTCTTAATTGTTCAGATAAAAGTTTGAGGTTGAAAATTTGAGACCAGCGACGAAATTCTTTGCAAATTGTACATATGGCATCAGTCATTCTGACGTGCATTTTATCACATTGAGATAAAATGACAAGTTGTGTTTTTCTATGTAGACAATGATGTTTATAACAGATTTTTAAAAACACGGCTTTAACACGTATGTATTAACATTCAAAGTATATGTTTTTATGCATGTACCTAGGTTTACGAAAGGAAGATCTCCCATAAAGTCTTTTATCCAAAATCACCGTAAAAAAATTAATTTTGTCGTTTTATTGTTTACTATAATTTCCAATTCACTACGGAAATGTGATGGAAAATAACACATAAATCATGGATGAAGCATAAAAGCTTCACAAATTCAAGGGACGTAAATATCCAAAATGTATGTCAAAATATACAATACCTATGTAGGTTTTATGTATTTGGAATAATATGTTTGACGTCAGAGTTTCATAAACCACAACAAAAAAAAAAACAATCAAATTCATCGAGCTGTTCTCAAATGATAAATCTTTCTTCATACATGTGGCAATCGATTATTATATTATATAGATATGTAGATTCATTATTCACAATTTCACTGAAGAAATTATTGTGTCCACTAATTTAAAACTGATGAGTTAAACCTTAGGATTATAACTGATCTTAGAATAACTTACCGAAAAACTGGAACCTTCGGGAAAAGCAACATATCTTTTTCGTCTTGACAACACCGTGGAAGCAGTTCTATCAGCACATAATTCACCAAACACACATGCCAGTATTAAAATTCCCAGGAAATTTGAATTTAGAATCATTTTTCAAATTTTGATTATCGTGCTCAACGTTCCATGGATGGGCAGAGCAATGGTAACGCTAATACTGCTAAGCCGTTAAACCGTGTTAAAGTAACGGTTTAACAGATTCTCATGTCACAGCTTAGCTAACTATAGTTACACGACTCGTACGACATACTGAACCAGATTTTATGGATAGCATGATGTTAATCATAATTTAACTATCGTTAAGTTTAGAGGTATTATCTGTGTTATTTAGTTACAATCCAGATGAATTTCTTGTGCAGTGCAATAAATGGCAAAATTATTTCAGTTCCTACTAATATGACAGATATGCCATTGTGTTGTTGGGAAGTTTACACCAACGTGGAATGTGCAGGATAAGACGCGCTCCTACGGTATATCCGGACGACCTAGTAAAGGTCGTTGAGAGTCCTTAGATTCAGGCAACATATTATAGCTGGACCTTGCGGAAGTCTATAAGTATGGGCATTTCTTTAGCAGTGGACCTCTATTGGCTCGAAGTTATTTAACATCTACCCACATAGAGGTCCCAATGTAGAAAATTGATAAATCACATTATAAAAACAAATCAATTCCATTATTTTACGATCTTAGTTACATACAAAAAAATATCGATATTGTCTCGTAAAATGTTTCCCTACAATTTTTTTATATAAGCACTTCTGCCGCCATTATAAAAAGTTGATTAATTAGGCCTGAAACACACTGAAAGCCTTTCACAACAGTTTATTGAAGGATAATTCATTGGAGTTCAACAAAATTGGGAATCAATTATACCCGAAAAGTTATTACGGACCAAAGGATTTTAACCCTTCGTGTCACTTTTCATCTATTGTTTTCTATATTTTGCGATGGATTAAAAACAAAATAATATAGGTTTTATTGATTTCACAACAAGAAAAATGGTCTTTCCAATTCCAAAATAAATCTTAATTCAAACACAATTTATTCAAAGTGTGTTGATATTCGGATTCTGTATACCGTTAATCTATGTTCCTGCTATTCTATTTCGTCCATAATTTGACAAGCGGCGGTAGCCTAATGGCTAGGGCGTCGGACTTGCGATCATGTGGTTGACGGTTCGAAACCCACCCATTGCACTACCGACGTGAACCCACTCGTAACACAAGCATTTAGCTTAGCACGAGGGGTTAACAAGAATACTAGTAATGTGCGACCCACATTGCTAGTAAGCTATTAAAAAAAACTTAATTCGAAATAAATGTAAACGAATGAAATTCTTGATAACTTTACCAAGTTTGGAACGATTTTCGGGTAATTTATTTCCAGTGATGTAGTTGTAGATGAAATGGTACATTAGGAACTTAACGGTATCTCAATCCGAATAATAAAACAATTTGATAAAATGTTGTGTGGAAAAACATACTGTATATTTACAAATTGAAACATTAATACAGAAAAATAAGAATTTATTGATAGTCATTAAATAATTTATGGAATGGGGGAGGGGGCAGACGGGTCACCTGATTGCAAGCGATTACCGCCGCCCATGAACACTGTGCAGCATTGTCGCAAGTGTTTGAGCCTCCAATATCCTCACTCACTCGGCGAAACACAACTAAAGTGTTGTTTCACGCCGGTTTTCTGTGAGCCCGTGGTATCACTCCAGTCGAGCCGGTCCATTCATGCCGAAGCATGGCTCTCTCACGATAAATGCTACTGCTTTAAGATTTGTTAGAAGTAATGCAGAGCATTTTACTTAGGTACCTTCTAGAGAATCAATTCAAGATACGATCAGTTATTGAATTGGTTCTATCTAAAGATAAATGAACTAATTTAAGGCCCACTTGCACCAACTTCTTAAATGTGTTTAAATTGTATTTAAACACAAAATTTGTATGAAAAATCGTGTTTAAATACAATTTAAGAAGTTGGTGCAAGTGGCCCCAAGTCTCTATCCATAAAATAATAACTCTTAAATTACTTGTAATTTTTTGACAAAATCCTCTTGGATCATTAGCCAACTGGAGATGTCGTAGGGTGACTTCTGACTTTTAGTTAATGACTTACTTTCATAGTTATATTGCGGTAATTACTTAGTTTCTTAATTATATAACATTATATAACATTGTCAATTTCTAACATCATCAATCTATCAATTTATATAATTATAATAAGTGCATTATTTGTATTTTATTTATTTCCTTTTACACATAGTGACAATTAAACTTGTATTAATATATGCTCAGCAATTTCTGAAATTGTAATTTTAATAGTTGATGCGCTTATGAATAATAAAATAAATAAATCATTTATTCATATCATAAGGAACTTTTAGAGACAAACTTTTTTTTATTATGTCTAATCCAATGACATTATAAAGATTATATCATTGGTCTAATCTATCTCTATACCAAGATTCGTGAAAAATGGCCGTAAAACATAATAAACTGACAGAGTTACTCTCACAATGATAATATTATTTTTTCTTTAATAAAACACTATAAATAATTATCCAAAACTACTACTAAATAAAGCCCAAGGATTCCTTCCAACATCAACGTTTGGGGCCGGAGCGTTGTAATATCCCTTTATCAAATCCACCAGGGAGATGGGGCACTTGAAATTATCGCAGGCGTCCACAATACGACCCAGGCGATGTGCAGCATCATATATCGCGTGTTCCAAAGGCTCAGATGGAAGTACCTTCGTTACTGGCATTCTGTGAAGAAGCAAATAAGATTTTTTTAAACCATAGAAACCTTTTTCTTTATTGTAGGTTACAAATACAATTATATAATATATTTAAAACAAAGCTATGGAAAAAATTAAAATAAACAAGTAATAGTTACACTATTTAGAACACACGAACGGCTAGACCGATTATTGTGATCTTTGATTTTTTGGTTTGACTTCACACCGAATTTCGCATAATTTTTTATTGAATTTTGCTGATTTGACGCAACTACCTTGATAGAGCTATAAAAAATTAGGAACAAGAAAAATATGAAGAAAATAGATTTTCTCATACATTTTGTATCGAGAACGGATTGACTGATTTTGCAGAAACAAAACACGAAAATGAACAGGGCGTTGTGTTATGGTTTCGGTAATGCCAGTAGATGGCGATGTGTATTAGCCTATGACAGCTTTTTTATTTAAGTTTATGGGCAGGACAACAACACATACAACGATACATACACAATCCTCTGTATTTCTACGAGGAATTTCTAGTATCTACGGATTATCTTTTATATTTAAAAAATAGTCTTAACTTACGTAAATAAAGTCCGGAACATCTCTTCAACCACATTGTCTCCATGTGGTACGAGCCTTTGAGTGGTCTCACATAAAGTCTTCAAAATACATTCTCTACCGCTGTAACCCATGCTGAGGAAAGAACAAGATTTTTTTTTAAAGAAATGTTATGAAGCGTTTTTTTTTGAGTTCTATAAGAAAACACGTAGGTACCTACATAATAAAACGGATGAAGTGAATAGATTTCTTCTAGGCAAGCGCGCTCCATCGTAGATCGCAGTATCGCTTAACATCAGGCTTCATCAGGGTAAGGTTAAGACTATCACGAACAAAAAAACGGCTCCTTGTGGAAATCTATAGAACATGCTTTTATTCAGTTCAAATCCCAAACCAAAGAGATTTAAAAGAGTCAGACATTTGGAATATAAAGAACTAGCTTCTGGCCGCGACTTCGTCAGCGTAACGTGATGATATATGTATAGCTTTCCTCAATAAATGGGCTATCTAACACTGAAATATTTTTTCAAATCGGACCAGTAGTTCCTGAGATTAGCGCGTTCAAGCAAACAAACAAACAAACTCTTCAGCTTTATATATTAAGTATAGATGTGGACCGCGCTAATAGTGTAATTCGCCCCAAAAATACTCAGCTCGCGAACTACGTAGTGAGTGGTCAAATCCTACAATATAGCTTGGCACTTTAATTTCGATCAACGGCGGTTGCCTAGACGAAGTAAAACGACTTATGGAGATTAATAGAACTGAACTAACTTAAAAAATATTAAGAAAGCCACAGAGATAAAAATATTATCCATACTTATATGTTACCTACCACTTTTCATTTGTAACATAATACATATAATGTTACCTTAGCCACAGATAATAGAAAACTAGCCTTAGCGAAGTCGCTCAGTGAACATGAAAAAACGTCTACTTTCTCGGCAACCGAAATAAACCTGTGTATTGTTTAACAACATAACATCCAACCGTTTAGGCTTCAGAATGTGCCATAAAAAGATACATATCGCTGTAGATGATAATAGCATAAGCTCTCGACATATGGTGCTGGAGAAGAAAGTCTTCAGTTGAAAACAAGAAGTAAATTACGATTTTGTCCGTGACTTCCCGTCTACTGCCAATAATTAATATTGTCTTTGTACCAAACTTACTTGTCCAAAATAGTTTCTAGTTTTCCATATAGCTCCCGTCTGCTTATCCTTTTCTGAACGTGCTGCCGTTTGTAGTACTTCTTCTGCAAGTAGTATATTGTTGCTTCTGTGACGTTTGGTAGTTCATAGGCTATGGCCCAGTTGAGGCCAAAGGTGAATGTGCCAGGGTTGTTGCTCGGTGCAGGCTGGCCGATCAAACCCACCGTCATACAGCCGGCACACTGAAAATATAACATATCATCACGGAGAGGTGTACTAATAATGTTCACCTACAGTTACAATCTCCCATGTAATATGGGGATACAAATAACCAGATACAAATGCAAACACCGTGCTACTGCTGAGAATTTCGAAGTAACCAATAACACTACTCGACCTGGGTATCGAGTCCAGGAACTCTAGTGGCGGTCTTGCTCAGAACCACTAGACTAATGGGAAATTTAGAATATTACGAAAGACATTGTGTCCTCTTTCGATGCCAACATCACCTTAGGAAGGATAATGATTGTGGAAGAGGAATTCGAGATCACAGTGATCTTGGTTAGTTGGCTCCGGTTGAGTCTGTTGTGGCGGAGGATGCAGGTTCGAATCCTTCTTGAGGTTGAATTGTTGTTAAAATTAAATGTATATCTATGATTATGAAGCTAGCAGTAGAGAAAGGTAAATATTGATAAAAAGAATGTTCTGAAATGTGGAATGCGCTTCTCGATTGGGTCTTCCTCGATAGATATAATCTGAGTGCCTTTAAATCTCGAGTAAATCGGTTTCTTCTAGGCAAACGCGCTCTATCGTAGATCATGGAGTCGCTTAACATCAGACGAACTTGTAGTCATGCGTAAGCCTATCAGGAATAAATAAAAGAAAGCTGAAAGAAACAATATTTTGACGAAAAGATTTGATTGACGAAAGATACTAGTTTTTTTGGCATTTACTCTTAGCACTGTTGAAAATAAAACTACAGTTGTTGTAGTTTAATTCACTACTTTTATGAATATTAAAAACTAGCTTCTGCCCGCGGCTTCGCCCCCGTGGAAATCGGTCTGTCATCACATCCCGTGGGAACGGGATAAAAAGTATCCTATGTCCGTCTCCTGCTAACTAACACGACTTTCTTTTATATATATAGATTAGTAACTAATACAAACTTTCAATAAATTTTATATTGAAAAAGTTAAACTCACTGAAAAACTGGATCCTTCAGGAAAAGCGACGTATCTCTTTCTTCTTGATAAAACTTTTGATTTTGGATCATCTTTTGCATTTGACAGTGCACTAAACTGTATAAAACTAAATAATAATACAATAACGAGATGATAATTAAAATACATTATTGTGAACAATCAAATTAACACTAACTTCAATTTAAAAACTGCACTCTCCTTAAAATGTCAAAGACGCCATTTTAATTCTGTTTTTAAAAAATCATGTGACAGTTTGGCCGTTATACATCGAAATGAATCTAAGTGACAAGTAACGGCATTTTTCCGTTACCATTGTTTGAAGATATAACTGTACCATATAATAAGTCGCTAAAAGACACCAATTGATCTACAATTTTGGTTGAAAGTTGTTGGCCTTATTAGAAAAATTAGAACCAATATCACAAATGTCTGTTTCTGGTGACGTCGTACATATTTAGATGGAGTGAACGTTGATTTGGAACGGGTTAATTTTAACATCCGTAACACATTTATTAGAAAAATAATTGTTGTTCACTTCAGCTATTTTATGGAGCCTAGCCATATTCGTACTGGGATATTAGTTAATTACATATTTGTATGATATGGATATAGTTTAACTCGGCTTTCGATGCCTTTGAGCTCCGCTGCGGCCGTCGCAAAAACGAGTTCCAACTATACAACTGTGTAAACTGCATCAAATTTTATGCAGTAGTTTTTGCGTACATTTGGCATATAGCATATAAACAAAAATAAAGATAGTTGATTCTGCTTCCATTGATCTTATCCCATATTAATTTGCTTAATTATCTGTATATATATGTATACTGAGACTGCCTCGTTAGTCTAGTGGTCCCAAGTGCGACTGCTACGCTAGAGGTCCTGGGTTCGATTCCCAGGTCGAGCAAAGTGTTTTTGGGTTTTTCTATGAAATTCCCAGTAGTAGGTCGGAGTTAGGAATTTGTGCCCGGTTAATGGCAATAGGCTCGCCCCCTATTACATGGGACCTAAACATACCGGCGAACTGTGGGTGTACATTAGTACTCCTCTGCCTAACCCTTCGGGGAATACAGGCGTGATGGTATGTTATGTTCTTTCAGTAATTTCAACCTAAAGTACCTTTAATCCAGAACATAATAATGTTAGGACATTATTGCTTTGATTCAGAAAAATTGTACTCAGTTACAGAGTTTTAGCTTCTACCACAAAGTAGGTAAGTACCTAACAAAAATAAAAGATATCTAAAAGTAAGCTTAAAGTAAAAAAGTCATAGTAAAAAATATCAGTAGGGTTAAATCCGCATACGATGACGGATAGCAGGCATTCCATTAGGCGCGTAACGCGACGGAGGCCGATATATGGTAGTGCCATTACCCCAAATCCGTTGGTATACAAATCATGTGTGTATTGCGTCTGCGAGAGAAATCGATTTGATCTCTTGATGGTGTTACTAGGTTTAACCGTAATAGTGTACTGTTATGATTGCAAAGCATAGGTAATTTATGAGTAGGTATTAGTTCCTATTTTGAAAAGATGAGTAACAGTACCATATATTCTCGTACAGAAAATATATATACTCCTTCTGAAAAATTTAGTGTGTAGCGTATAAAGGGGTTTCTAAAAAGAATTTAATAATGACATCGCTAATAATTAACAAAGATGTGAGGTACCTAGCTGTTAGTAATTTTAACATTAACACGTCCAACACCTCAGTCTACCCGTGTAAGTTACCCTGTAAAGGATCTGTAACATCTGTAATTAAATAATATCAATTCAACGCAATAATATCCGTAAAAATGCAGTTTTATTTTAATGTCTAATATTAGCGTAAGTGTTAGAAATCAGTACCTATAGTAAAAAATGTAATAAACAGACCATCACGCGAGGTGTACTTAACCCACAGTTCGCCGCTATGATTGGGTCCCATGTATTAGGGGGCGAACCTATTGCCATTAACCGGGCACAAATGCTGCTACGAGCTGCTACTGGGAATTTCATATAAAAACACAATAGCACTTTGCTCAACCTGGGAATCGATCCCAAAACCTAGCCTAACCACTAGGCTAATAAGTTAAATTCCTTTAAATTCCGTGTAATTTCCAACCAAAACCCTATATTTAGCAGATCCCGACACTAAGGTCCTCGCTCTTTATCCGTACAGTTTCAGCGTTCAGGAGATTTATGAAAACATACATCACCCTGGCGACTTGACCTCCCCTACTAATGGATAACGAACTATAGTTATTACTGTCGTCATTCTGTGAGGAAAGGGCTCGATAGCTTCTATGTACAAAAACTGGACAAATCTATGCGTGCTTGCTGAATTCGCTTTTATGTTAGTTTATGTCTGTGGGGATATTTTTGCGTAGCGTTTCGTGTATGTAGGTAGATAGACGAGATAATAAACATTAAAAAGATATATTAGTATGATTATCTTTTGTGAATTTGATGTCATTAAGGCTGAATAACAGATATGTTCTTATTAACTTAACCTCTGACAAGAAATACCGAAACAAACTCAGAGAATCATCTCTTTTAAAGTCCAGACAATTGTAGTAGTCTTTCGTGATGATGAATCGTAATATGATCTATATTACTAAATGGTTTAGGAATTCTACGTATTCTAAATATGAATTGATTTAGAGGAATAGCTGAATGTAGATATTCAATATTTGAGATCTCACAGAATATTGTTATGTGAAACAAATAAAATTTCATTAAAAAAATCAATCTGTTACAATATAAACTTGTAAATCCATTTTACTCTATCAGACATACGAGTAGTAGTAAACCATATCGTGTATGCAATAAAGTTTAAGCACAAATGGTAGGGCACATAAAACCCACCGGTGTGTAAGGCGATAACCGTTTCGGGGAGCCAGCTAAAAAGCGTTCGCCAATCGGTAAGAACGTGTTTTGAACTAAACTTGCTACCGCACTAGAAGGCATCAGTTATTATAATGAACCATTAGCTAATATAGTAACCAGTATATCGATAAAAATTCGAACTGAGTCGATCCGATATCGATTCGATTCGATCCCATATCGATTCGATTCGATCCGAAATTGATCGATAACAAATTCAAATACAGAGAAACAGGTACCTACCTATAGGTATATAACAATATAGTAGCCTCTGAGAACTAATGATTTATTCAGGATGCTAGATTAAGCTGCTGTTCTACTGGATGTTATCTTGCTGATTTTAAGCTGCCTCCAAAAGGAAGCAGGATCTCAATTTGACTGCATTTTTTGTGTATGTACATATGAGCGGATTTCAGTTATTATTGTTTTACCTGATAATTATAATATACCTACTTCCAAGATGGTTTCAGATTATAATTTTTTGGTCATTTCTAAAGATACACGACATCGGTTGATGATTTTTAAAGAGGGTTCCTAAAAAAATTATAGGTACTAATCGTAAGAAATTCGGTGGAAAAAGAGGCTGCTGAACGTGAAGTCTTGAGTTCGATTCTCGTGGTATATTACATAGCAAGTAAAGGTGATAGTAATCGCGGTATTATCGCCACATTATTGCTGTAAAAAGGTTATAATAATTCAGTATTTAAATTATTAAAATAATTTATATATAAAATTTAAAAATGCGGTAGTAGCTGCAACGTGTTTTTTTTTAAAGCTTACTAGCAATGTGGGTCGCACATTACTAGTATTCTTGTTAACCCCCCGTGCTAAGCTAGATTGCTTGTGTTACGAGTGGGTTCACGTCGGTAGTGCAATGGGTGGGGTTCGAACCGGCAACCACATGATTGCAAGTCCGACGCCCTAGCCATTAGGCTACCGACGTTTGAAAATAATGCAAGGAAACACAAAAAAGCAACAGTAATTAATTAGTACCCTATTATACAAAAATATTTAGGTAAGTCAATTTCGCAAAAATTGTCGCTTAACTGCCTCATTAGCCAAGTGGTCCCGAGCGCGACTACTATGCTAGAGGTCCTGGGTTCGATTCCCAGGTCGAGCAAAGTGTTATTGGGTTTTTCTATGAAATTCCCAGTAGCAGCTCGGAGTTAGGAATTTGTGCCCGGTTAATGGCAATAGGCTCGCCCCCTATTACATGGGACCTAAACATACCGGCGAACTGTGGGTGTACATTAGTACGCCTCTGCCTAACCCTTCGGGGAATACAGGCGTGATGGTATGTTATGTCGCTTATCCTTTTTTGGCCGTTAGACATCGATATTTTAATTTTCGTTTCTACGTCATTGCTATTAGTTTTGATGCAGGCGTTTGTTAGTATCGTTATAAATAACTGGACTGACTGTGAGTCAAATATTCGAGATATATTCTCCTTCCTACAGAAAACTTTCTTCATAGAATCCAATTACAATTTTCTAATGTACACCGTGAATAATAAAGAGTGAATTACAATATAGAACGCGCCAAAGATTGATATCTTATGTAAATGTGTATTGCGTGTTATGGAATATGATCGATCCTAATAGATGGCCTGCTCCATGAGGCTATTAAGGTTCCATGAGGTTATTAAGGTTTCCAAATATAGGTACTAGATATTCTAGTATTCCTAGGTATTTTGGGCCAAGATACTACGTGTATAAAGTTGTATTTAGTTACATTTAGGTCTAACATTGGAGGCCAGGCCTGCAATAAAAACTAGATCGATTTTAATGCATTTTTTAGCATTTCATGCTTTACAATAAACAAACTTTGGTTCTCTACTCTTAAAGACTTATAGCTCAATCCACAACTTGACCATTAGTGCGTTTCTAATAAAATTATAATATTTATGATTTAGTTAGCGCATCAAATGCAATAGGCATGGTGATGATAGCCAGCCACCTCCCCAAACGGCAGACGATCCAGGAGGACTAACGTTACGACAGTACGTAATAATCCAAAGGAATTAGTTTCGGGTCTGGGTATTTGTGTAGATAAGTGAGAATTTGTGTTTATAAACTCACCTACGATACAGGAGAAAATCTAAGGGCCACTTGCACCGACTTCCTTTAAGTGTTTAAATTGTATTTAAACACGATTTTTTATGGAAATTTTGTGTTTTAATATAATTTAAACACATTTAAGAACTTGGTGCAAGTGGCCCTAAGTGTGGGGCAACGGTTTTTTTAAAGAAAGAAATAAAAATTACTTCATTGATAACATTTACTTCTGTTTATTTAATTCCAAAATAAAATCAAGAACAGAAAATGGACAGTCGTGGATTTTTTCGCAGACTTGTGGCTCTAATAATTCTCCATACATCAATCCCATTTCATTGACAAACTCAGGTTCATGTAGAGGTGCCCTGAAATAAAAATATGTATAAATATAATATGTATAAATCGAATAGGTACTGTGTTTAAAAGTAGTTCGTATCCTTCCTAAATATTTTCTTAAAGTTATGGGCTTCCGCTCGAGTTCACTGTAGTGGTACTGTCACATTGCAAAATATTGTGCCGCTAAGCATAATGTGCATGCATGCTGCGACATAATTTTGTCTACGCATTATCTCGTCTCCTGCCATAATTTCGAGAGGCAAAGTAACTTGCCTTTCAATAGATGTTACTGACGTCACCTTTAAGACGTAAGTTCAGAATGTGAAGGCAAATTTCGACATGGCAGGTAGGACTCGCGGTGGCTTAGAGGTCATAGCGTCTGGCGTACCTAGCCAGAAGACGCAGGTTCAAACCCTGCCTGCGAGTCGAATTTTTCCTTCACTAAAATAACTTAAAAAAATAGCTTTTAGATTCTAAGAAAATAAGTTGAGAATTTTTCAAAATTATTGAGCCTTAACTATGAGTATGGTGGCCAGTGGAACCCCACCGGCTTCCAGTCTTACCAGATGCGGCTGAATTTGACTCGAAGCGACTGCCATCAGACCTCCGCAACCCAATTTCTGAGCAATACCGATATTCGGAGGATACATTGGTTGTTTGTCAAGCTTTTATGGGGTGCTGACTACTACTAACAATTGTCATACCTAGTTCGTATGACAACCGGGACCGACGGCTTTACATCTCAATGGAGGGGTCTCAATGGTCACCCATCCAGCTTAACCTTGCAGATCAGTTGATCAGTTTAGTTTTTACTTAGCCACGAGCCCCTTTTAACATTTCTCAATAATGTATAGGTAAATAAGTACGAATTGTCTAAGATACAGGCTATATGACTAGTATCTAAGATACAAGCTCGGCCTAGTTTAGATACTAGCAATAACATTGTATAATGTACACTTAAAACAATACTTTGCAAAACATGTTAAATGTATTAAGTTTACAAATATTTTGTAGAAAAATGTTCTTAGTTTTAGTGGTCGTACTTTACCATTCTGTTTGCTACGTAGATGTAATTCTTGTTCTACCCACAAGTTTTTATATTTTTATTTATTAAGTGTAACAAACCATTATGTATTGTTTTTGTGTATTTGGAGATCAATAAACGTTATATTATATTATTAATTCATGTAGTAAAATAATATCACATCACACACAGTAACATACAGGTACATTTTCTTATAATTTCTACCTACATACCGTATCGGCTAGTATCGCCAGCTGTTCCCAGGTACGGGCTATGAATAATTTATAGCCGATTATTCCATCGTTAGCAGCTCAATAATAGTGTAAATTAAAAGTGCTGGGAGCCACCTTGTATCGATATTAACATTTTTATCCATAAAACATTTACAACCATACCTACCTAAGATAAAATATAAACATACATACCATCGCACCTGTACTCCCTGTAAGGTTTGGCCGAGGTGGAGGAGATGTACACAGTTACTAGTAGGAATTATCTATATTAACTGCCTCATTAGCCAAGTGGTCCTGTGCGCGACTGCTTCGCTAGAGGTCTTGGGTTCGATTCCCAGGTCGAGCAAAGTGTTATTGGGTTTTTCTATGAAATTCCCAGTAGCAGCTCGGAGTTAGAAATTTATGCCCGGTTAATGGCAATAGGCTCGCCCCCTATTACATGGGACCTAAGCATACCGGCGAACTGTGGGTGTACATTAGTACGCCTCTGCCTAACCCTTCGGGGAATACAGGCGTGATGGTATGTTATGTTATTATCTATATTATCTGTGACACTACACCCACAGTTCGTGCCATGTAATTGACGACACAAATCTTAACAGCTAATTTCTGCGAGACGCTTAGCAGCTACCCTTAGAACCTCTTTTTTTGGGATAGGGGGCCAAACGAGCAGACGGATCACCTGATGGTAAGCGATAACCGCCGCTCATGGACACCCGTAACGCCAGAGGAGTCGTAAGAGCGTTGCCCGCCTTTTGGGTTTGGGCCTCCGGTAAACTCACTCACTCAGCGAAACACAACGCAAGCGTAGTTTCACGCCGGTTTTCTGTGAGGCCGTGGTATCACTCCGGTCGAGCCGGCCCATTCGTGCCGAAGCATGGCTTTCCCACGTGATTCCATATAGGAGCCCCCACAATATAACATTGCCTAGTACCTATGTGGGGACCATGTCAAATTTATACATCTTGTAATTCAAGTTAATGTACAATTTAATATCCAATACTCGTGATCTCTCTTAGAGAATTTTATTATTTGTATTTTTATATATATATGCTTTATTCTTAGTTTAATTGAATCAAATTAAAGATAGAAGATATCTACTTATATTTTAATTAGCTGTAAAACAAAAGATGACCTTGTTTTTCCTTTTTAAGATCCAGTTGAAAACCAGTGCCATTTATCACAGTATCATTTGGCTGAAATATACATAGGTACTTAAAGCACAGCGTGGGGTCAACAATATATAAATATATATATTTATAATATTTTTATATTGTGTTATCGATGTTGGACTGACCGACAATGCACAGTGTAGTTGTTTTACGGTATCAATTGCAATTCCTGTTTTTATCTTAAAAAAATCACTAAATAATGTTAGGAAGATCATAAAATCTTTTTTTTTCTCATAAACCTTTCTAACAACACACCAAAGATCAATTGCAATCAGATGAATTAGTAATTCAGAAATACATAGAGGACAAATATTCATTTTTATTTATTAAAAAATTACAACAAATATTATTACAAAAATATTTCCCCTTCTTTTGGCGCAGTTGGGTAATAAATTGATAACATTGCGGGACTTCGTGTCTAACTAGAGGTGTTCTAATGATAAATTGCCAACAACGGCAATAAAACAATGTTCTAGTAATTGTATAAATGCTTTACGAGATAGAATTTCGGTATGGTAGACATGTTATGTTATGTTGATTGCTTATATTCCCTGCCTCACCCACCAAAGCCCACCAAACAAGCCTTCTCTTTCTTTCGATATCGTCGAGAAAGGACAGAAAATATTAAGAGCTTTCAAATACTCTTGTTTTCAATATCATTAAAAAAGGACAGAATAAGTATATTATGAGCAGAGAGCCTTCTAAGAGCTGTCAAACTTTGTCTTTCTTTCGATAAAATTGACAAAGGAGAGAAAATATTAGGAGCTGAGAGCCTCCTGAGAGCTGCCAAACTTTGTCTTTTGACAGAAAATATTAAGAGCCTCTCGGCTCTTAATATTTTCTGTCCTTTTTCAATGATAATTGAAAGAAAGACAAAGTTTGGCAGCTCTCAGGAGGCTCTTAGCTCCTAATATTTTCTCTTCCTTCTGAGAGCTGTCAAATCTGTCTTTCTTTCGATATCATTGAAAAGGGACAGACAATGTTAAGAGCTGTAAAATTTGTCAATACAAATAAATAAATGAATTTTAAGAGGTTGGCTTAAGAGACATTGTAATTAATTAATTTGTAATACCAAAATGTATTCGAATATAATCGTTGAGCAAATTTTAATACACTATACATTGCTTGCAAAGTACAACCATCAATATTCATAATTTGAATGAACCCTTCAATGTAAGCTAGGCTGTGCAGTAAATTCTCGTGTTCAGGGTACAGTAATTCGCTCCCCTATTTTGTAGTCTAGTAGATTATTATGACGTAATCCCGCCACGTATAAATGTCACGTACTCGGATTATATGACAATTAGCGGGATACGTACAGCAATGACGCGGTTATCTCGGAGCAGTTCTTATCTTTGAGCTTGAATCCATAATACTGTACTAATTTCATTACTTTGAAAGTGTGCGTGGGTTTACTCGTTTTTATTAAATGAATTTCAAGGATGTTATGATATTATTGATATAAATAAGGTCTTTACCTATGAAATTGCCGTTTTGTATTAAAAATTTTAAACGAATTTTTTTCATGTATTTTTTATTTGTATTAATCGAAGTAATGGGTGATTACTTCGATTAATACAAATAAAAAATACATTTTAACGTAACCATGATGACGAAAAAGATTGAAATGCGATGAAAATGTAACACTAATCAATAAACAAATGACTACTTTTGGAAAAAGAATTCCATGTTTTAAAAATAAAATTAATTTGAAATTAGAATTCTTAGCCAAACAAAAATTATTTTGATTTGAAATGGACAGTACTGCAGAATGGCAATTTCATAGGTAAAGGCCTATTATTACTTTCCTGTTCCTGCGCCCCACGCTTTTATAATCAAATATTATAATTAAAAGTAGTTACACTTCAGCCCAGAAATAAAGTCAACTTGAAACGATCCATAATTTATTTTTGGTTTTTACGTGCATTTATAAAAGCGTGTTTTTCTAGTGTTTTTTAAACAATTCATTTATTTAATACTTTTTAGTCTTTGATAACGAAATATTTTTAACATTTATATATTTATTTCCTGTCTTCCAGCTTCATCATCAGACCTTTTAACTGAATCGTGGTCAAAGTTCATTACAAGACCTTTCTAACAAATCCAACCACGGCTATGATACGATATTCCATCATGGAATGCCAGTGCCTATCTTCCGGATTCATCATTAGACCTTGAAACCTAACGGTGGTCAAAGTTCATTACAAGACTTTTCTAACAAGTCCAAACACGGCTATGATACGATATTCCATCATGGAATGCCAGTGCCTATCTTCCGGCTTCATCATCAGATCAGTACGAAAGTACCACATTATTGTATTGTCATCAGAACTACATACAGCTGCCAATTTTTATGACGCTACGATCCTTGGAAGATGGTTAAATTAGTTACCTTAGAATCCCTTAGGTACATAGTTATATACAGGCAGGTGGACCTAATATAAGCGTGTTAAAATACCTATATTTGTTTGGGCAACATTTTATTAAAACAAAAAACTTTTTAATTTTACGTGGAGCTCAAAGACTAGTTACATCTTGTATTACATTAGAGCTTATTTCAGACGCGTACAGTTGTTTCGAGCGTACGTTAATGTACTTAGACAACACGTTTGGTATAGCGGCTGAATGATCGGCTTCTGCGCTACGTGTTGTGGGTTCGATGCCCACACGGAGCAAATATTTGTATTATCTACAGGTAGTTGTTCCAGGTCGGGCCGTTTATGTATATGAGTATTTTAACCCTACCGTGCATTTATATTCTAGAACTATGTAAATTTGTCCGTAAATACCCTGAATTCTATAACAAACGCGAACACATACAAACCAAAATTATACTTAGACATAAAAACAGGTTAAACCTACCAACATCTCGACTAGAAATGCACTCATCAGGCCCACTGGTCATGTCTATAAAAATATACAACAAACTACCAAACAACATTAAAAATGAAAATAGGTTTAATATCTTTGTCAATAAATTAAAACACTTCCTAATAAGAAAAACCTACTACAGTATAAAAGAATACCTTGACGATAAACTACAATAACCCATTAAAATAAATATGATATAATATTGCTAACAATACAGACATAACTAAATTTAATTAAAAATAAATACTTTAATATTATTCATTATATTATATTAAATAAATATTCTAACAAATCAAATTAAACAAACACCAAATAAAATAAAATAAAAATAAACATACTTACTACTTATATTGAGAAATAAAACAAAAAAAAATAAGTACCATTAACACCAAAAATTAAAAACAAAATAAAACAGAATTTAGCTATAATGGGCAAAACACATAAATAAATTCTCACTAATTGCATTAATTAGATTATGAATGAGACATAATAAAAAATATGTATGTACCTACTCAATAGAGGTGGTTAGAAAATAAATGTAACCTACTCATTGTGATAAATAAAAAATAAATAGTGCAATAAAATATTATAGTTAAAATTGTAAATAATACGTAAATATAATAAATAAAATGTATAATATTAAAGAATATTGACTTCAACTTGTAAAATATAATAAATAGACACGTCTCCCTCTCTCCTACTAAGCTGTGCTGTGCCCAACAGGGTCCATAATTGATTCCTAGATTTAAGCCTACCATCTGTTTTATATATTTTTGTACATTATGGAACGCAATAAATGAATATGAATATGAATATTTGTGTTCACTCACAATACAGGAGAAAATCCTAGTGTGGGGCAACGTTTTTATAAAAAGAAAAAATAAATAAAATAATTAAATAATAATGTACTTATCATGTACTTACGTGAACATAGCTCTTAATATGTCATGAACAAGAGACTTCCCTTTTGGCGCCAAACGCATTTGAGCGTCACATATCGTTCTTATCACACAAGCTGGACCATTCATGTTGCGCCTGCGATCGAAAACAGATAATAACTATTTAAATATTTACATGAAAGTATGTTGTGAAGTAAGCGACATGTACAATGTGATTAAAAACCCTGTTTCACAAGTGAAGATATTATATGGTATAGAGATCCGGTTCCAATTATAAATATAAACTTTTTACTTTACAAGCAAAAAAAACGCTCATTTTTTTAAATGAGGAAGCCTTCCCTGTTTTCCGAACATTCTAAGGCAAATTATAAGAAGGTATTGATAAAATTTGCGTTTTTTTATGAGATAGGGTAGCAAACGAGCTGACGGATCACCTGATGGTATGCGATAACCACCGCCCATGGACACCCGCAACTCCAGAGGAGTCAAAAGTGCGTTACCGGCCTTTTGAAAGGGTTTGGGCCTCCGGTATCCCCACTCACTCAGCGAAACACAACGCAAGCGTTGTTTGACGTAAAAAATATTTTGTAGTTTTTGGGACGAAGCGCATGTGCGTGTGGTGAATATGAATGTATAGGGATAGAGAGGTAGAGGGAGACCAAATAAAAGATATCCATCTTTTATTTGGTCTCCCTCTACCTCTACCTCTACCCGACTAGACCAAAGAAAAGAGGGATGGGCTGTGTTAAGGTTGATATGATGGGAAAGGAGTGAATGATGAGGTGACGGCTGACAGGGAAGAAAAAGACATGCTGACATTGGGACAGGGGCAAGAAGAAGAAGAGTAGGTGTAGCTACAACTAGTCACGTCATAAAAAATACAACATGTACTCACTCCTCGAATACACTCTGTAGTGTTTCCCAAATCTCTTTCTTCTGTCGATGATGCAGCTTCCTCCTAAGATTGGCACTAATAAACTTGTCATCTGGCAGCATATACACTACTTCTGCCTCAACCACTGTGAACCAGCCCGAAGGTACGTGCGTCATAAAAGCCTTCACTACCGATGTGGTGACCTGAAACATTTGAGAGTGTTTACAGGGCTTTTCACTTTAAGGAAAGGCTCATGGCTAAGTAATAACCAAGCTGATCAACTGATCTGCAAGGTTAAGCTAGATTCGCTGCGGTCAATGTGTAGACGGGATTCTTCACACATCGAGACTCCTACGTGGCTCGGAGAGCACGTAAAGCCGTTGCTCCCGGTTATCATAGGAACATCCATTACAATTGTAAGTGGTAGTCAGAAGCTGAAAAAAAAATGACAGCCAGTCTTTCCTCCAAATTATCCTCCGTATCCATATAACCATAACCGTATCCTCCTGCCCAGAAATTGAGTTGCAGAAGTCCCCTTCTAGGTAGACTTGAAGCCGACCATAGTTGAGAAATTGATGATGACAAAGCTTTCCACTTATCTTCTTCGCTTTACCAACCATTCCTTTCATAGTACAAAAAATCAGGAAGCAGATGTATTTTTAAATATGAGTGCCCATGGAGTTTCTTGCCGTATTCTTCTCCATAGAATCAACTTTTTGGAACTAGGCAACTATTTTCATAAATGTTTTAAAGCTTATTTTAAATTAAATTAAAAAACTTGATCTTCGGATTTTTATACATATACTGCGTACAGAAAACCGTACTCTATATACACTGGCCTGCAAAACTAAGTACCTATCAAACTTTTAAAATTGTAATAACTTTTTAAGTACTTACCCAACATAAACTTTCTAAATACTCTAAAAAGGACTTGATAAAGAGTTGTATAGTTTACTATAGTTTCGAAGAAAGCTGATAAAACGTTTTTTATTTTAAATCTCTAACTTCTAAACTTTAGACTGCCTCATTAGCCAAGTGGTCCTGAGCGCGACTGCTACGCTAGAGGTCCTGGGTTCGAAGCCCAGGTCGAGCAGTGTTATTGGGTTTTTCTTTGAAATTCCCAGTAGCAGCTCGGAGTTACGAATTTGTGCCCGGTTAATGGCGATAGGCTCGCCCCCTATTACATGGGACCTAAACATACCGGCGAACTGTGGGTGTACATTAGTACGACTCTGCCTACCCCTTCGCGGAATACAGACGTGATGGTATGTTATGGTTATAGGTTCCTTCATGTTAGAGTAAAGTGTAGTTCTTAATTTTACAAGCCAGTATATTTTCCAATTCACTTGTTTATTTCGGACCAAATATGGACAAATGAAAGTTTACAATATCAGATTTACTGGTAGGTATTAATTCTGACACCGGACTTATTACGTCATGAGGCGTCTAATACCAGTTAGAGCACTGTTAATCACAAAATTCATAAAAAGGTTACAATAACAACAGCAAATAATGATATTTATCATATTTATGATGCTGCTATAGCGAAGTTATTTACTAGAAAGGCATTTTAAGTCCTTGAATTTCCCACAAAACTTAATAACAAAACAAATCGTAATCCAAACAATATTTTAACCAATTTTATTAGTATTCGGATTGAGGTACCGTAATTTAGTCCGTACCGTCTCGTCTCCTGCTACTTTACTGGAAATAAACGATCAGAAAATCTTTTCAAACTTCGTAAATTTATCAAGAATTGCAATCGCTTACATTTATTTCCAGTGAAGTATGTTGCACGAAATGGTAGAGCAGGAACGTGTATTAACGGTATTGGTATCCGAATAGTAATACACTTTGAATAAATTGTGTTTGAATTACAATGTATTTTCGTACTAGCTTCCGACCGCGACTTCGTCCCCGTGGAATAGTTACTTAGTCTTACCGTGATGATATATAGCCTATAGCTTTCCTCGATAAATGGGCTATCTAACATTGAAAGAATTTTTCAATCGTAGTTCCTGAGATTGCGCGTTCAAGCAAACAAACAAACACTTCAGCTTTATATATTAGTATAGATAAGATAAATATGGATATGGATTATTGGAAATTCGGTTCACCGGACTCATGGAACATGGAAATTAAAACATACCATCACCCCTTATTCCCCGAAGAGATTAGGCAGAGGTGTACTAAATTACACCCACAGGTCGCCGGTATGTTTAGGTCCCATAATAATAGGAGAAGAGCCGAGCATAAAGCCAATCTCCGAGCCGAATAAAGAATATCATAGAAAACTCAATAAAAATTTGATCGACCTGGGAATTAAAAAAATCAGTTCTGTTTTGTAATGTCTTGTAAAGCCAAGACCTCTAGCGTAGCAGTCGCCCTTGGGACCACTAGACTAACGAGGCCGTTTAATGTAAATTAAAGAAAAAAAAAAACATTGCTTTTTAATTTATATTTTTAGGCAAGTATTCAGACGAGTACCGATTTGATCATGGGATCAGAATTTTTAATTTCCTTCCGACCAAAACCACACAGTTTTTTAACACCATGCCTTCAACACGAGGAATTTAAAATAGGAGATGCTAATTAAAATTGTGTGTAAGCCTAAAAACATTGAACTTGGTACTGTTTACGATATTCCGTCAAATCAACACAATCATCACAATATTACTGCGTGATTTATTTCAGAGTACTTATTGGCTTTTAGCACTTTACAAATAAGAACTAAATTGTAATATGATCACATACCATCACGCCTGTATTCCCCGAAGGGTTAGGCAGAGGCGTACTAATGTGCACCCACAGTTCGCCGGTATGTTTAGGTCCCATGTAATAGGGGGCGAGCCTATTGCCAAATAATAATAATAATATAATAAATTAATAATATGATCAAATTACTATATATTCATCTTTTTCGCCGGACATGTGATTTTGACGAAATGATTGAATGAATGCTGAGGTGGTGATAATTGGGACGAATCAAAGATGGACGTGCTATACCCCAAAAAAAAATCCTGAGCAAGAGGCTGCAAATGATAGAAAGCTAAAGCCACCTACTGAGAAGTAACAAACGGATGTGGCCTCTTGTAAAAACATATGTTCTAGTATTTACGTAAGCATTAGTCGAATATTAAATTGGATAGTTAAATAAATATGGGATACGTGAAATGGATAATATGTATTCTCTAAAGGATTAGTCAGAGGCGTACTAATACATATACAACCCCAGTTCGCTGGTATGTGTAGGTCCCATGTAATAGAAGGCGAGCCTATTTTAATAAGAGTCTAAATACTGTACCTATATATACTTTTTTAAACCTTTATGAGCTACAATTATAGTGTGCTATCTCCCAAATTATGGCTGTACATAAAATTGTATTTCAATCATTTTCATAAATATACGTCACTGCCTTTTAGTAAACACGAGTCTCTAGAATCAGCGCTCGAGCGGTTAACAAATCCTACAAGCAACTTTGCATTCTACGTAATTGGCCTACGTCACTTTATGCGTTAACACCTTTCTGTATAGCTCGTAACGACCATACTATTTGCAAAATAGTGTAAACAGTAAAAACGTAAACGCTCTCACTTATAAAGGAATCTGAGAAACAGGTGTTGGTAGATTTGAATAAAATTAATAGATAAAGAACTTTCTAGCCTGTATTGAAGATTTTTTTTGATATGTTTACCTAGATATTATCAATATTGAATGTATACTAAACAAAGCAGAGCTTAATTTTTTTTTTATATGTATATACGAGCAGATGATCTACCTGATAGTAAGAGGTCATCGCCGTCCATGGACACCTGCAAAAACGGAGGAGTTGCTGATCCGTTGCCCGCCTTTAAAAGCCTTGCATACGCGTCGTTTGAAGAACACCATTGGGAAAACTTCAGTAATAAGACTATTTAAATTTAACAGTGGCGTGGGAAGCTCTAAATAATCCTTTACAAGCATTTATGTGGTTATATGAGTCAAGATGTTGGAGTAGGCTTTTTTCAGTAGTGGACCTCATTTGGTTGAAATATGTCTTTTTATTGGATTGTATGTTAGACAAATTTGTATTTTCATCATTCATCATCATCAGTTGATACTGAATGTATCTAGCAATTGACTTTTTGGGCTAATATGATGATTCATATTAGCCAAAAAAGTCAATTGCTGAATAAAGGCTCCTCCAAAGACTTCCACTAGGTTATATGACACCTGCATCCAAAGACTCCCAGTTACCTTCACCAGATCGACTGTCCATCTGGTTTGGAGGCCACACATTTTCCGGTGCATGGTAGCCACTCGAGAGACTGATCTTTGCTTAAGGAATTCTTGCAGTGACTGAATGATGGGCTGCTGCACCATGGATCAGTTTGATTCATGATTATCCTCCTACCTTTTTCCCAGCTATGATCGCTCGGCTTCCAGTCTAACCAGGATATCAGTATTTTACATGTAGCAACTGCCATCAGACAATACCAACAATACCTGTACCTTAAAGATAGATGGGTTGTCAGGCATTTTGGGCTTCTAGCTAATTGCATTGAAAAATTAATTATTTACTAAAAGACAATACATCTACCTACCTACGCGGATTCGCAAAATATCAAAAAGCATCAAATTAAGTGTCGATTTGATATCCGAATTTCCAGAGAAGCCTTAAGAGATATCGTATTTGCATACGGATGTAACTATAAATGCCTAAATAGCTATTTACAACAAATACTAGCTACAATAATAGCAACAATATGGTAAGTTGGGCATAAATATGAAAAAAAATCTCGTTTCTATTTGCAGGTTATCTACTAAATATATTATGGGAGCCCCTTCCTGACGCTGACACTTTTAATCGCGAGAAACATGACTTAAAAATTACCACTGATACAGAATGTGACTTTTTGTTTTTTTATGGTATAGAGGGGCAAACGAGCAAACGGATCACCTGATGGTAAGTGATAACCGCCGCCCATGGACACCCGCAACACCAGAGGAGTCGCAAGTGCACTGCCCGCCTTTAAAAGGGTTTGGGCCTCCGGTAACCTCAACTCACTCGGCGAAACACAACGCAAGCGTTGTTTCACGCCGGTTTTCTGTGAGGCCGTGGTATCACTCCGGTCGAGCCGGCCCATTCGTGCCGAAGCATGGCTCTCCCACGTGTCATAACTACTTACTACTTTTAACACTCTTTTTAAAATAAATAAGCCATATTTAGAAATCCCTCTGGAAACATACACCAGTCTAAAACTGTCAGTGGCAGTTTTGAGTTTTTCCAATGCCCTACGGAAGAATACTGATTATTGGTATTGTTATGCTTCGAGCTTATTATTGCATTAGTACCTATTGTTTGGATTTGAAAAGAGACCTCCGTTTTCTCAGAGACTTCAGATAAAAAAAATCATCAGTAAAAAAATGCCGGTCCCATATAGTATTAAAAACTCTAAACACTTTATTTTATTGGAATACTTATTTGGAGAATAATATTCATCTATATTTCATACTTCTTAACTAACTTTACAGTGAGTATTTATCAAAAGCAGATCTGCCTGAAGTCCTGTAGGTTTCCTTTCGACACTAAGTATTTACTACAAATTATTGTCGTTATAGCATTTTCTCATAAATCTAGTCACCTTTAATTTCTAATCATAATATTCTTCAACTATCAACCTTATATCTGTTATTTGTGGTATAAGGTAAAATTAAAAAATGTTGTTAATACTTACAGAAGCAGTAGATCCTGGGGGAAAAGCAAGATGACGCCTCTTTCTCACAGAAACTAATGCAGTCTTTACATTAGGACACTGTCCCTTAATAGTAGAATTCACAACAGCCTCGCTCAAACCGTTCCCTAGTAATACAAAAAATATCAACAAATACAAATGCAAATCCATTATGAATCGTATAAATAGTATATTATTGACAGTTGAAATTCTTTTGAACTGAATAACAATAATAATTTTGATTTGTATCAGGCCTATTGATTGATTTTGTTTTCTTTATACAAAGTCTATGTATTTTTATGTCAGTAGATATATTTGGTATGGCTAGGCTGTACCAGATCGTTTCAAATAGTAATACGTAATGAGATATATGTATCACAGTGTGACGTATTACGTTTTTCTATCATGCGTGTTCACACATTGCATTCATGGGTTGGAATATTAGTGACGTCTTAGTATGGAAGCTTTTTTAGTATTCATTGATAACGAAAAGAAATCGTTAGAGAGGCCACGTTTTTAGTTTATTAATAAAAATAAATTGGTCATATTTTTTCTAAGATTTCGAATATAAATTAATAATTATTATTTAATATAAGCCTGTTGTTTCCAAGTAGCCAAAAAGTGGAATTTAACTGTTGTATTTATTCTTCTAAAGAGTACCATAGCTATATTTACATCCTATCATTCAATCGCTTATTTCAATAAATACATACACTCCTACCTTTTTCTCAAGAGGTAGGCAGAAGTTGTATAGATTAGTTATAGTTATAGTTGCATAGTTTTTTTACTTCTTTCTTCTTCTTGTCATACACACGAGCTCATCGTGGATACGCACCTGATCTTATTGAAGGGCCTCGGCATTTAGTACATATTTCTTTTTAGAGCAACCTCTCCGACGGTGCCGCTTATATTCGCTTTATAAATGACTTATAATCTTGTTTCAATCTATTCTTGAAACAGCACTGATCGTGTACCATTGAATTGGCCTGTTGTTCGTAATATATCAATAATAGTACCTCCGCAATCCTAGTCCCAACGTTTAAGTAGGAAACTAAGAAACAGAGGGAGGAAAGATTTTGACAAGAAAGAGAAGCTGGGCAGTAGCAAGAATATTTATTGAGCATAGGTTAAGTCATCCAATTTTGAATGAGAGACGAATTGATATAAAAGTAATCATGACACGATCAAGGTTAGGTGCGCTATCAATCTACAATCTTCTAGGAAGCACCGTAGAAAGTAAAATTCTCCACAGTGGGGCAGTATATGGGTTGATGGCAATGAGAGGGATGACAGACAACACCCCGACTGATGATATTTAATCAATTGGGGTATATACCCAAAAGAAAACTGTTGATTCATCATATCATCAGTCAGAAGTCAGAAATTCTGACTTCAATTTAAGGAGTACTGTATAGCAAGTGAAATTGAAGTCTATCCGTCATCACTCTCATCACCATCAACTCATATACTGCCTCACTGCAGAGCACGAGTCTCCTCTTAAAGAGGGGTTCGGTTGTAGTTCACCACGCTAATCTCGTACGGGTTGACGGACTTCACGAGTTATTAATAAATTTAACCCGCACATGATTTAACAAAAGTTATTCAGCCTCTTTTGACTCTGGAGAAACTTTAGATTCAAATTAGGCTGTCAAGCCTGCCACTACTTAAGCCATAGTTATAAATAATAAGTGGATCATTATTGTTAGATCCTATTTATCAATTGCCGTATGCAGGAAACAATAATGAACTCGTGCAATGGTCTGAGGCGGTCGCTAGGACATGATAATGTGCTACTTTTCCAGTATTTATATAATCCGGATTCACGGTAGAAACACCATGAATTCTTTTGAGTCCAGATCTCAGAATTCTCTCGAATTTTTAAATGTGCCTAAGACTTGTGGTTTTTGTTGATAGAAGATCGTATATCGGTACTCTACTGGCGGTCGGGAAGTATCCAACAGAATTTACACAACGGAAAAAAGGTTAATTTTTAAAATTCCTTCTTTGCTGATAAAGATGGCCGGTAATAGCGACCTATAGATTTATAATCATGTTGAAAATTATGTTGTTAAATCTCATTTGAACAGTGATTTCCCTGGATATTACCCTTAAAAATAATAAAATTAGCACATCATTGCTAAGTAGCAGAGTATTTGGTACCTATTTAGATAAACCACCTCGAAAATACCAATAGGCTTTTACCACCAGAAAGCCATGATTTTCGTTTTGGTTTTCTATCCAGTATCGGCGGAACTAATTACACGTTAAAATGAAATTTGGCCATCAGATGGCGCTAATTTCCATTCAGTAATATAATTATCTACTTTGTACAAACACCTTATTATAAATCGTGAAATCCACACGAGCAAGGCCACGTATGAATGGTAACCAAAGTTACCCATCTAAAATCATTGAAGTCAAAATATCACATTGTGAATGACAAATTAACATAATGACCAGATATACCTTCCCAAAATCAGGTGAAACACCATATTCCAATTGTTTAAGTAGCTTTTTCACCTGCAGAGATGATGAACAGACTAAAGAGAAATATAGAGCAACATGAGAAACAAGCAAAGTAAGCAGCAAACGCAGCCTACAGATACCAGTAACATCAGAAATATCACTTATGTCCAATAATGTCACCGGTTATATTGTCCTTCAAATCAGAAAACAAAAATGTCAACAACTGCGCAAAACAATTGCCCAGGCGCTTGAAAGCACCTAGTAAAAATCGCAAAGATGGCAAACCATTGAGGGTGTAAATTTCAAAATTTTGCTAACAGCAACCCTATTCTCAAACTCTGTTTTTTACTGAAGGGCCCAAAATTAAGAGTTTCATGCAAACCTTATCTACATAAGGATGTCGTAAAATGTGATTCGTGCGCGTTTCCACTGTGTTCATTGACTCGAGATGTTGGATCAAAGAATTAGAGCCTCGCCTACCCTCATTAGCTCAGTCACGAGTCACACCACCTTGGAATCTGATTGCTCTGCTACAGCAAATTGGATTCTAATTTCTCAAACCTACGGGAAGTTTCGGGAAGGCATCGAACACGAAGCTACGCGTGAATGGGGAGAGTATTTAACGTTAGAGTTATCGTTCCCACTGGTAAACCTTTCACATTCGTTCGCATGAGTTGGGTCGCAAAAACGTTATATTACTGGGAAAAAAGTTGTATTGATCACAGGGAATTTCAAATCAACCCAAATCTGCAAACAAAAGAGATTATTAATCATTTAATACTCAATTACCGTATCTTTTATAATAATGGGGGCTTTCATAATGCATACAAACACAGGTAAAATATGTAATTCGTTTTTATTAATCATACAAACCAGTGCAAAATTTATACAAAAATTAAACGATCAAATAATTTTGTTCAAAGCTAAAAAAACTTCAAGTAGTGAGAATGGGCAATCGTGGATTCTTTCGCAGATATTAGGTTCCAATAACTCGTCATAAGTTTCTTTAACTTCTTCCTTAAATCCTTTCTCGTGAACTGGGGCACTTGAAACAAAACGAACAATGTCTATTACTTGCTAAACTAACTATTGTCACTATTCGTAGTTTATTTTTAAATTCTTGCATAAATTTGCTTTCTAACTTTTTATAATATTAATAACCGAGACCCCGGCAATGCCATCTTTATTCGGGTTATTCACAATCACCTTGAAAATCTCCCAAAATCATAATGCACATCTTGGGAGCTAGAACATTCAGTCAGTCATATTTATCTTTTTTAAAGCCACGAAAGTGATTAATTATTTCTTCATCATCGTATCATCAAACCCTATTAATATACGCCCACAGTTCGCCGGAATGTTTTAGGTTCCATTAGGCGTAGGGCGAGCGTATTGCTAGTGACTAACCTCAAATCGAAACACCGAGCCGATTGAGAATTTCATAGAAAAACCCAATAACATTTTGCTTGACCTGAGCATCGGACCCTTCCTAGATTCGATGCTCTAGTGTGTGACTGCTAATCACACTTAGGACCACTAGTTTATGTGTCAGAAATCTGTTCCTATACTGTTCCAATTGGTCAGTATAGAAGTCCATTCATTTTATTAGATGTCTAAATATTTTTAGATTCTTCTTCTTCTTCTTCCTGCCCTTGTCCCAATCTATTTGGGGTCGGCGCAGCATGTCCTTTTCTTCCATTGTTCCCTGTCAGCCGTCGTCTAATCTTTCACTCCCTTTCCCATCATATCGACCTTAACACAATGCATCCATATTTTCTTTTCATCTTTTTTTTAGATTAAAAATTATTAATCATGCCATGAGCACAGATAAGTTGAAGCCTTAACTTCAAAGTCTTAGTCTCCTATAATATTTGTTTATGATGGTGGACTCAACTTACGAAAATATTGTCAGAGATAAACAAGCAGCTCCATCGAGACTTGGCTAGTTTTTTACAGAATTTTTTTAATGGGATCTGCTTTAAGTAATATTTGTTTGTCATTGTGGGCTTGACTGAGTTTGAAAATCAGTAGATAGCTAATAAAAAAGAAACTTACGAAAATATTGTCCTTAAAATGTCATGCACCAACGACTTCCCCGGCAGAGCCAAGTGTGTCCTAGCTTCACATATGCTTCGATAAATACACGAGCGCCCGTTCAAGTTGTAACTGGAAAACAAAATGATCTACTGAACACTTGTTACATAAAACTCAGCCTTCTGGAAGAATTTTGCTTGTATCAAAATGTAAACTTACAATGCTTTTGTAGTGTTCAAAGCTATACCTTAATTCTGTTTAAAGAAAAATCGATATAATGGATAGGATTCAGTTTAGTAACAGATGTACTTGCATAGTTCGAAAATTAAAGAATGCATCTACTTAAACTGGTTTATCTTTTTTACTTAGTTTGCTAACTTCAATACGGGTATCTTTATAATTATGCAGCTACATAACGTAAACTGATTTAAAATAGGTATAAAAACATGTAACTGTCATTAAATTAGTTGACAACCGCTTAATTAGAATGGGTACAATAACATTAATTACATCTCATTAGGATCATAAACACATACACTAACAACAGTGATGAGCGTAGTTAAATCTTCTATAAGTTTAAAGACAGTAAGTACCTTTCAAGCGCATTTTGCATTTTCTCCCAAAATTCTCTTTTCTGCTGATGATGAATTTTTTTTCTGTACAAAGCATTTGTCATCTCTGGACTGAGTAAGGGATAAATCACATCAATTTCTATCGCTATATTCCAACCAGACGGTGCATGTACCATAATGGCCTTTAGTAATGAAATTGTCAACTGAAACCAAAGAGTACCAAATAAACTTATTAGTACTACTTAGATACATTGTCCACAATGAAATCAAATACCACTCCTGAAACAATATCACTATTGGAAATACAATTATATATGAAGCTAAAAGTGTCAGCACACCAGAATATAGCTCCATTAATCCAATTTATTTTTCTGTCATATGTGGGTAATAAATTGATCGTAACAGCAATTACTCCATAGGCCTGTCAGACCTTGGATTATGATAAAAAATTCATTACAACCTAAAGCTAAAAAGTCTAACTAGTTTCATGTAGAGCAAACTTACTTACCTATATTATTATCAATAGTTTTAAACTGCCTAGCTCTTAACTCATATTAAAAAAAATATACCAATAATATTTCATAAATATTATTTAAGACACACTTACAACCATAGCAGTTCCTTCAGGGAATGTCAAATGCCTCTTCCTTCTCAGAACATTTGTCAAAGAAGTCTTTACATTATCGCAATGGTTCTTCGCTTTTGCATTTGCTACAAACACAAATTCACTTACTACGAGAGTTATTACCAGATAATTTACGACATTCATATCCACTTGGTGAATATTTAAGCTTTGAAGTTTTGTTTAGACCTTAGTTTTAACTAACTCCTAAGTTTATTTGGTTCTCAATTTCACGTGACCGTTTAATTTCTTGATGTTACCAATAAATAAACCACTTAGTATTTATATTGTAGATTTAGCGAATTTTTCGAACCAAAAAAAATAAATAAACGATCCTCCTTTCAGTAATACTCAAATGCAAATAAAACTATTTTTTTATAACTGAATGTCTAAGGCTATTGACTGTTCATTGTTTTAACTTAGTCAGTCAACAAATTATCATGTCTTTGTGATTGTTATCATAACGTCATTTTTTGTAAAAGCTTCTTTTATGTAACCAAGTGCACATTTTTAAGAAAATAAAATGATAAATATCGGTTATCAGACAGTACTATACTACTACTTAATTATATTTTTACTTATAAAGAATTATAATTAACTATTATTGATTAATTTCTTTACTTTAATACACATCACCGTGTGGTCTTTGATCACCACCATTTTCATCATCAGTCAGTGCTTCTTATTAGTTGTTCTTTATTGAAAATCTTAATTTAACAATAAAACAAACAAGCATACAGGCTGCGTGATGGTAAGCGGCAACCGCAGACAAAAGCCGCCAGCAACCAGTAGTTTAACCAAAACATTGTGATCTTGAGACCTCAATTGTTAAGTCACATATACCCAGTAATTTCACTGGCTGCATTGACCTTCAAACCGTAACATAACAAAATGTCAGCATTTAACCAGATACTTAATATCAACTAGGCAAAACAGTTGACTAATTGGATCTGCTACTTCAATTGAATTAGAATGGTCGTCCAATGGCACTGAATGACATAAGTAGGTACTGACAGATTGTAGTTAATACTGTAAAAAACCAACAATTGTAAAGCCATTGAATGATGATTTAAAAAAATAAAATAGCAGACATGGTCTCCTAGGTATCCAAAATCCTAGTACCTTCCTACTTAGTCAGAATAGCAAATATGGCATCGTTGGAAGTAAGTAAACATTTCTAAATGTTACCAAAGGCAGCCCTAATCTGAAACTACCAGTGCTAAAAAATTAAGAATTGCATACAAACCTTATCTACACAAAGATATCGTAAAATGTGATTCGTGCGCGTTTCCAGCGTGTTCACTGACCCGAGATGTTGGATCAAAGAATTAGAGCCTCGCCTACCCTCATTAGCTCAGTCACGAGTCACACCTCCTTGGAATCTGATTGCTCTGCTTCAGAAAATTGAACTCTAATTTCTCAAAACTACGGGAAGTTTTGTTACAGCAAATATTCTCGCTCTCTCATCGACCACGAAGCTACGCGTGAATGGGGAGAGTATTAATGTTAGAGTTATCGTTCCCACTGGTAAACCATTTCATATTGGTTCGCATGAGCTGCTGAGTTAAAAACCATATAATATTGGGAATTAAATTGCAATGATCTCAGGGAATTTAAAATCAAGATTCTGTAGGTAACAACTATCCATCGAAAGTACTATCCCAAATCTGCAAGCAAAACTGGTTACTTGTCATACTCAATTACTGTAAATAAAGGGGACATTCATGATGCATAAAAAACGCAGGGCAAAATATGTAATTCGTCTTTATTAATCATACCAAACCAGAGCAAAATGTTAAATTAAATGATCAAGTAAATTTGTTCAGAGCTAAAACAACTTCAAGCAGTGAGAATGGGCAATCGTGGATTCTTTCGCAGACATTTGGTTCCAATAACTCGTAATAAGTTTCTTTAACTTCCTCCTTAAATCCTTTCTCGTGAACTGGGGCACTTGAAACAAAACGAACAATTACTCGATAGACTAACTTTTTGTAAATTTATAGATTGTTTTAAAATTCTTGGGTGAGTTTACTCTCTAAGGTTTTTTTTAATATAATTAGCAGTATCCTATGGTGTTATCCACGATAACCTTTTTCCAATAGCGTAGAAATTTCCCAAAAGTTTAAAGGGTACTTCCCAGGGCACTCAAAGAATCCCATAGGTTTGGGTTGTGCGTTGTTTTTCAGTCAATCAGTAACGTCCAGTCAGACATCCTTTAAAATTATTTATATAATTATTTACTCACTTCTACCCGCGTCTTCGTCTACGGGAACTTCAAAATTGGGTCCGACTTGGATAAAAAGTGGCCTATGTTATACTAATCTACCTCGGTGCCAAATTTATCTAGATCCGTTCAGCTATTTTGGCGTTATAGAGTAACAAACATCTATACATCCTCACAAACTTTTACGTTTATATTATTAGTACGCAGAAGTTAGTAGGTACTCTTCTAGCTTCTATGTCAGAAATATTTTCCTATACTGTTACAATTTATGAATTACTAGCGACCCGCCCGCGGTCTCACCCACGCTGCCCCGTTCCTAACAGTCGTAGGGTTATGTTAAATAGCTGACAACCTTCCTCTTAAATTACTCTATCTATTAAAAAAAAACAGCAACAGTGGGAAACGACTTTGTTTTATGCTATGTAGTGATAATATAAATCTTAAATCTCCTTTGTAGATTAAAAATAAATTGCCAAGCCATGAGCACAACGTTTCTTTAATATACTTAAAAAAAGTAGAAGCCTAATTTCCAAATTTTCATAATCTTTATCTGCTTTAATATTTGTTTGTCATGGTGGGCTTGACTGAGATTGAAAATCAGTAGATAGCTAATATAAAAAGAAACTTACGAAAATATTGTCCTTAAAATGTCATGCACCAACGACTTCCCCGGCGGAGCCAAGTGTGTCCTAGCTTCACATATGCTTCGATAAATACACGAGCGCCCGTTCAAGTTGTAACTGGAAAACAAAATGATCTACTGAACACTTGTTACATAAAACTCAGCCTTCTGGAAGAATTTTGCTTGTATCAAAAATGTAAACTTAAAATGCTGTTATAGTGTTAAAAGCTATACCTACCATAACTTTTATAAGAAAACTATATACATATTATAATGTATAGGCTTTAGTATAGGTACCTACTTGCATTGGTTCATATGAACCAAGCTCCTATACTAAAGCCTAATACATAATAAATCTTCTTCTTCTGTACTATTATAAAATTGAAAAAAAGTTGCGTCTGTACATTGAAGATATTTAAAAAAAAACACGTGGGATATGGTATATAAACGTCCGAATCCGAAAATGTATTTTTTTAAATTCTTGTCTGTTTGTTACGAGTTGGAGCAAAAACTACTGAATAGATTTTAATTTTATTATCACTGTAAGAAATTATATGCTCCAACTTAAGGACTGGTGAACTTCTTATTTTAATTAATTAGACGAATCTTGAGATACAGCTTGACCTCCCTGATGTATAGAGGCCCATACAAAGAATAGATCATCAATGTTGGTTCTTCCATTTTTACTCCTGATATAGCATCACTTGAGCAAAGCCGCGGGTAGAAGTTAGTATATTATATGCAGCTACCAATCATAACCTTGAATATGTCAACAAATTATAGATAGTTTTATAGAACTTTTTTAGTTAATAGGTAAGCGCCTGAGTAAAAATTAGATTAAAAACTTCAGAATGAGTGTAGTAAAATTGTTTGTAACTTTAGAGACAGTACGTACCTTTCCAGCGCATTTTGCATTTTCTCCCAAAATTCCCTTTTCTGTTGATGATGAATCTTTTTTCTGTACAAAGCATTGGTCATCTCTGGACTCAGTAAGGGATAAATTACATCAATTTCTATCGCTATATTCCACCCAGATGGCGCATGTACCATAATGGCTTTTACTAATGAAATTGTCAACTGAAATCAAAGAGATATAAACTTAGGAGTACTAGATAAACAGTACTAGAGAAATTTAATTCAATATTGTCCAAAATTAAGTCAAATACCACTCTTGAAACAATGTCACGAATGGAAATCTATCTGTAAAGCTAAACGTGTCAGTACATCAGAAAAAAATACTCCAATAATCCAATCTATTTTTAGTCATATGAGTGTAATAAATTGATCGTATCAGCACTTACTCCATGGGCCTCTCAAACCTTGCAAAGCTAATTACAAATCAATTATGACACACTTACAACCATAGCAGTTCCTTCAGGGAAAGTCAAATGCCTCTTCTTTCTCAGAACATTTTTGTAGAAAGTCTTTACATTATCGCAATGGTTCTTCACTTTTGCATTTACCACAAACACAAATTCACCCACTACGAGAGTTATTACCAGATAATGTACAACATTCATATCCTCGTTGTGATGGTTTGAAGAACAATAAGCTTGGAGTTTCTTTAGACCTTAGTTATAAACTAAGCTTATTTTGTTCTCAATTTCACGTGACTGTTCAATATTTTGATGTTAGCGATAAATGGAGCAGTATTTAGTAATTTATTAGTAACTTTATCGTATTTTCAGTTGCTTGAAGTATAGCTGTATCACCAAAATATATAAGCGATGCTCCGATGAAGAACACATATATAATATATACATAACTTTTTAACGCCTTTTTTGGGGAATGTGGAATAGATTTCCACTTGCTACGATTTTAGTACACCACTTTATTGTCACCACGTCATTATCAAATGACAATAAACCCCAGTTTACAATATCTGAATGAATAAATTATTGTCTTAGTGATTGTTATCAAAACATTATTTTTTACAAACATGTTTTAACCGAGCACAGTTAAGTAAGAAACCAAAATGATAAATTTGTGTACCTTCAAACCTACCTACTTATAAATATAAATAATCATGATCATAATAATTCTTGGTCAAAAATATTATCCACATTACGGCTTACATGTAAATGACTAAAGAATCCGCTAAATATTTTGAAGGGATATCATTGCATTGAATTTAAAAAACATAAATTGATAAAAATGCTAGCCCCGAAGAATGTATTCTTGGGGTGTAAGATTTAGATTATAGCTTGAGAAATAAGATGATTCCTTGATCTATTTGGTAACTTAAAAATCTTAAATTATATATTATAAAGTGCATACCGAGGACCTCTTCCGTAGTAAGCCAACGTTACTGCAATGTTTAGAATGTCTCCAAGTGCAATGTTTGACTTAGTAATAAGAGCACGTCTGTCGCTTGAACTTCTGAGCGTTTGGACAGTTACGTCAAATGTAAGTTACATAGCATGCCATCACGCCTGCATTCCCCAAAGAGTTCATCAGAGGCCTACAGTTTTCCGGTAAATTTAGGTCCTATGTAATAGGAAGCGTGCCTGTCGCAAACGCATCGTAATTATTACAATTCTGTTTATCGTACCGATTGAATATACCTCTACTAATAATTGTTTTATAAATACTTATAAACAAAATTTTTAATTCTTACAAATTCCGTGGTCGCACTATAAAGTATGAGCAAAAAATTGGTATTGTTTTGTTTATAGATTTTGCTGAAGCGTTTCATACAGTGACTTTGGTATATATATTGTTGCTAATAATTATAATCAGAAAATCTCTTAGTAAATGATATTCAAAATTACTATCTGAAAAAGTTTATATTATAGGTTTCAAAAAGTAAAAATAAAGTTTATTGGGTCAGTGATGATTTTTCAATGACCACGGAGTTTTTCAAGGAGGCATTTTAGGTCCAATTTAATATTTACTACTAGTGATTAACGTACTAGGGATATTACTGGTGCTACAGGCATTTATAAAGTGCGAATTCTGCCCACGAACTTTAACTAATGCGTTTTGCCAACAGATTTAGTTATAACTGTGTTCCTTAATAGTCTTAAAAAAAGACTACATACTACTACTACATCTAAAAATACACCAAAAGTATAAAAATACATCAATAATCATTATTTTACTGAAATAAAACTAAAACGTAACAATCATCTAATTTTATTAAGAGCTAAAAGAACTTCGAGTATTGAAAAAGGGCAATCGTGAACTTTTTCGCATATATTTGGTTCCCATAACTCATTATAAGTTTCATTGACTTCTTCTCGAAAACCATCCTCGTCAACTGGGGCCCTGAAATAAAACAAATCCTTTATTTTAGTAGGTAACTATCACAAAACGTAAATAGGTATATCAGAAAATAGGTAATGTAATGGAAAATCTTACGAAAATATGACTCTGATCATGTCATGCACTAACGACTTTCCTTTTGGGGCCAAGTGTGTCCTAGCCTCACATATGCCTCGATAAATACACGAGCGTCCGTTAAAATTGTAACTGCAGAACAAAATGATTTACTGAAGACTTGTTACAAACAGCTTAATTTTATAGTTAAATTTTCTCCGCTGAAATGTTGACAGAACTCTTGTCTACGGTTGTCATGCTAAAAATAGCGTGATAAAACCTGGGGACTAGAAACGTCCAGTTTTCAATGTTTATAATTTTGATGTGAATAGAGTAAAGAGCACAAACAGACTTAGCTATTGAAAGTATTTGGAAGACTATAATAAATATACTTTGGATATAAACAAATTAAAATCACGAAGTAGTTATACAATTTTAGGTACACAGTTTTATTTCTGAAACTGAACCAATTTACTACCAACAATATTGATATAGATTTCTACCATTTACTTCTAGCAAAGAAATTCATTTATTATCAACATTCTCAAAAGGAAAATCATGTCTTCGCTTTATTATTTTTCTGCTGCGATCTCAGTGGAAGTGAAAATTTTAAAGTTGCCTTATTTCTTCCTTGTTCGACTTCCACTATTATGTTCAATTTATTCGTTTATACAGGGGTAGATTAATCATAAAATATTTGATAGCTACTCATAACAATTTTACTTACTGATATGAAATACGGATCAATCCTGAACCATTGCCTTTCTAAAGTACTATAAAAACTAATCTAGCATAAATTTGAATATTTTGCGGTAAACTCTTATGGCTTGTATACCTACATCGACCGGTTAAAATCGCCCGCCAAAATCACCAACAATGGTGTACACATATTGGTTGTGTAACATATTGTGGTGGACCTGGTGTAATTACAGTAGTGTCAGGACTGTCGTTTTGGGGTAAGCACTACATCAGCACTATGACTGCGTAACCTTCAGCAAAACAAAGACATCAAAGACGCAGGCGGCGCCAAAAGTGAAATTCAAACTATCCAAACCAGGGGGCAGTATAATTTTCCCTGTTAGTGAATCACTTTATGATTCACCGATGTATGGCTTCATAACGTGCCGTATACGTCTAGTATAATCCTCAGCTTTTCTATTTTCAGCTAGATTAAAACCCGTAACGATTATTATAGTATTTACCCGTCAAGAGCACTTTGGATTTTCTCCCAAAATTCTCTTTTCTGTCGATGATGCAACTTTTTCCTGTACAACGCATTGGTCATTTGTGGACTAAGCAAGGGATATATCACGTCGATTTCTACCGCAAGATTCCAGCCAGATGGTGCATGAACCACAATGGTCTTTACTAGAGCGATAGTCAACTGAAAACAAAAATATATATAATGAAAAATTGATAATTGTGACGAAAAAATATAAGAAATTGGCAGACATGAGGTATGTTTTATACCGATTGATAGATAGGCCACTTTGTCTGCCAGTGTGAACCATATTTTCTTTTTTTATGGGATAGCAGGCAAACGAGCAGACGGATCGCCTGATGGTAAGCGATCACCGCCGCCCATGGACACCTGCAGCACCAGAGGAGTCACAAGTGTGCTGCCGGCCTTTTAAAATGGAGTACGCTCTTTTCTTGGAGGTTTGAAGGTCGTTAACTATATATTAGGCCACATCTTGATATCGAGCTTCTGCCCGCGACTTCATCTGCGTGGATTTCAGAATTAAGTCTGACCTGGTTAACAGTAGCCTATGTGCTATTCAAGAGTTTAGTCTACATGTGTGCCAAATTTCATCCAGATCCTCTCAGCCGTTCTTTGTTTCCATGCAAACTTTCTTTACGACATAATGCTTCATAAATTGATGTTTTATTTTATCAAAGCATAAGCGTAGCTATCTTTTATTCATACATTATAATGACCAAAATCTAGATACCGTTTCATAATGAACTTAAGTTTGAAATCCTAGTTATTATAAATTATAACGAAGATTCAGGAAACCATTTCCATAAAAACTTTAAAAGTTCGTGCATTTTATGTGCAAAAGTTACTATTTAAATTAACTATTCTTAAGTAAACTTTTAGAAACCACAGTCGTTGTTGTTCTTACGTGCTATCTCAAAGGTACCTTCAGACTAACCCGATTTGGTTAATTAAATAAATAAATTTTCTGCGACATTTTACACAGCACCATCTAGTCCCAAACTAAGCGGAGCTTGTAACTATGGCTACTGGACAATGGATATCTCTACTTTTATAAAATTGTAAAAAAGCTGTGTCTGTACATTGAAGATATTTAAAAAAACAAGTGGGTTAGGGCATATAAACGTCTCCGAATCAAAAAATGTGATTTTTAAAATTCTTGTCTGTTTGTCTGTTTGTTACGCGTTGGCGCAATAACTACTAAATAGATTTTAATTTTGTTATCACTGTTAGAAAGTATGTGCTCCAACTTAAAAACTGGCATACTTTTTATCTCAAATAATTAAACCGAACCTGAGATATAGCTTGACCACTCTAATGTATAGAGACCCATACAAAGAAGAGATCATCACTATTAGTTTATGAGCTTCAAGCGAGCGAAGCCGCGGGCAGAAGCGAGTAATATATACTTATATACTTTTTTTGTAAATACATACTTATAATACATAAGAAACAACCAGACGAACACAAACACTTTTATTCATCACATAAATATTTGTATCCTGTGGAAATCGAACCGACGACCTCATGGTCAGCAGTCCGGTTTTCGAACCACTAAACCACAGAGACCGTCGAAGAGAATTATTTAGTGGCATTATTGATAAACAACCCAAAACAAAATTAACGTAACATTTTGTTTTGATGGGTATTGAAAATAAGGAAGACAGTTTTTATTGAATAGCCCACATTCGGAAGTCTTTATTATACTATCATACCATCTTGCCTGTTTTCCTTGAAGGGCTTGGTAAAGGTGTACTATTGTACCCACAGATCACCGTTATGTTTAGGTCCCAAGTAATAGGAAGCGAGCCTATGTATTGTCATTAACAATACATAGGCTCGCTTCCTATTACCTATTAACGGGGCACAAATCCAAACTTCGAGCTGCTAATGAGTAGCTCTTTTCTCAACCTAGAAAACGAACCCAGGTCTACGCTTACGGACACTAGATTAATAGGGCAGTTTACTATTATATCCTGATCAATGAAGGCTCCTTCCACTCGGAAACCTTTTTGCCCCGGCGGCCATTTATTCTGCGAGCTATGCGTTTAATAAAATAATCTCGAAATTAAGGATAATGTGCATATCGCCTGTATTCATTCATTTTTCAAAAAATCACAGCTATCGTTACTGGCATTCTCTGAACTCATTCCCTTATCATCCTCCATCGTTTTAGTCTTTTCCTATGTCGATATCAGTTTCTAGTGTCACCAAATGAGTCTGCCATCAGATTTTTGCAACCCATTTCTTAGTAATACCTACTTATATCTTAAGAATAGACTGGTTGTCAGGATTTGTGGTCTCATATTCTGACTATATCGATTCGATTCTCAGAGGTGACGGTGACAACCGGAACGCTTCAGATGCTCTCTTAAGCTCAGAGAGGTCTCAATTATGCCTGTATGTCAGGGCCGTCAATTTCAGGGTATGAACTTTAAATTGGCTGCTGCTGCAGCTGCTGCTGTTACTTTGTTAATCTAGTCATTTTACGACTATATGACACACATATTAGCAGCACATTATTTGGCAATGCGGTGGTACCCAAGCAAATTTTGGAGAAAAATCGTCCCACCTCAAATACCTAAAGACTAAGTCTTCTTTAGTCACTAACAATTAGAAATATTTTACAACGATACTTACAACCAAAGCAGTTCCTTCAGGGAACGTCAAATGCCTTTTCTGCCTCAAAACATTTAAAGAAGTCTTTACATTATCACACCGGTCCTTCACTTTTGCATTAACTTCAAACACGAATTCACTCACAACTAAGGCTATCCCCAGAAAATGTATCACATTCATACTTCCTCTCGATGAAGATTCGAACTAAAGGTTTCACAGAGTAAAAAGCTTACGTTAGATCCACATTCACGTGACAGTTTAATATTTGGGAGTCAGCGGTAAGATCATGTACGCTGTATACATTGTTATTTCACACTTAATAATTTCTTTGTAATCCGGAAGTTGTTTGCAGTAAAGCCAAAGTGACAATAAGTATAATCGCTATAAACATATTGCTACATCAGATTATGTTGGTTCATTGACCGTCTACCGTTTAACCTTTCTGGTTATCTAGTTAACACATTGCGGCTTCAACAAGTTGAGTAAACGTTGCTCTCTTTTTAATCACGACTAATAAATAGATTACTGCAAAGTCAAAATCAAATGCCTTATTTCATTTAGACTATTATAATAGTAGTAATATAATAGTTATTTTGAAATGCCTAAAACGAATGATAAGAATATTTACGAGAAAAAAGCAAAACATATGCTATAGCATTTAAAAACTTTATATATACCAGATGACTCCCGTTCACGAGCATGAGGTATTTATGAGCGCCAACCATGTTGTAAGGAATAAAATAACCCGCACAATGCTACTATCAGAAAGACATTTATGTGAGCATTGTCAAACATTCGCTTAGACTGCCAAACGATCGGTAGGCATCACCTTTGTTTCCTCATTAAGTCATTTACCATCCCACTGCTCGGCGCGGGTCTCTTCTCAGATTGAGAGAAGTTAGGCTATAGTCTACCCCACATGATAGTGAAAAGTCAAAGGTGACGATCAGGACGCAATTACATATTCTAGGGAATGTAGTCAGCTGGAAAAGAGATAGAGAGACTGGTAAAAAATTTGCTGTCATGTCGTATAAGTACGTAATGGAGATTGCACTAGAAAAGAGGGGATGAAAAGAATGAGCACTTGACGCTCTTAAATAGAAATGCATCCAGTTCAAAAGATAATAGACATTGAGTCGGAGTGGCAACAAAACTACAGGCCAGTGCCAAGAGTAAAGACATATTTTTATTTGATCCAGGCATTTTTATTTTTATTCGAAAAAAAATACTAAATTCACTTGTTTGACATATCGCCGTCTCCAACGAATAATATCGTAACCGCAAAAATCAAATTTTACAGGAAAAATAAAAAACTGTTTTTTGGTTATAACTTCGTAACAGGTTTACATAGGAAGATCGTTGGCATATCAAAAGATAGCTAATTTTTTATAAAATAATGAATTGTCGTTTAATAAAATATTGGTTTTGTTCCCTTAAAGTTATAACCAAAAATGTATATTACCAGAATTGAAATACAATTTTCAACTGTAATACAACAATACGATTTTATTCGTGTAAATTGTTGACAGTGACCTATACAGCAATAGTTAATAGCGATCGTCTTGAGTATAAAGTAGCGATTTAGATAGTAATGGTTACTTATTATTACCATATTATTCCTTGCTCAAATCAATCTATTGTGGTAACAGTAAATTGAGTAACGTTAATATTCCATAGCAAAAGGCAGACGTGCTGCTATTGTAAAAATCTATTACCGATAATATTATATTGCAAAAATTAAGTAATAATGACTCGTATTATTAATAAAACATTACTGGAAAGGGGGTTAAAAAGAAATTTAATCAAATTAATCAGGTACAGCTTTAAAACTTACATAATTTTAATTTTTAGCACTCAAACATATTTTATATTCAAATTTTTTCATCATTTTCATCCGATTCGTTGCGCTCGACTAAGTTTTGTGTTTCTGGAGTTCCAGCGCTTGTCAGAGATTCGTAGAAACCGTGATAATGTTTGGGTATAGCTTCGGTGGCGCACAACCCAAGTAAGTCATCGTATAGTGGTTTAGGTATAGGGATAGGTTGATGGTAAACCTGTTTTAGGCTCTCGTCGACTAAACGTTCCACAGGATTTTTCGGTTTTCGTCCACGCTATCGTTTTCCTGTACACTGTTCAGTGTCCAAATCCAAATAGTCTTCCCCAAAATCATATTTGAATTGCAATACATGAGGTCTTAAATGAGATACTTTTATTTCCATAATCTTCGACCATGCAATTTTTCTGCCTTGTGTATCTTTTAGCCAGTTTTTTTCAGAGATGAGACTTTTTAAATCATAGTAGCCTAATGGCTAGGGCGTCGGACTTGCGATCATGTGGTTGCCGGTTCGAACCCCACCCATTGCACTACCGACGTGAACCCACTCGTAACACAAGCATTTAGCTTAGCACGAGGGGTTAACAAGAATACTAGTAATGTGTGACCCACATTACTAGTAAGTAAAAAAAAAAAAAAAAAAGAACGCGCTTTGCTCCATTTCTTTTAATTTATATGTTTCACCTCTTATTTTTGCATTTAATATAACACTGTATACTTGGTCAGGAGTATATAAAGTCTTATTATTCAAAGAAAGCAAAGGCATCAAGCTCATACGGGGTCGTCGGTTTTCGTAATTTTATTTAATAATCATAACTGAAAGAATTAATTGTCAGATGCATCAGTCCCAGTTATTATAAGTGTTGATGTATTTGATGTGGCTGTACTATTTAAATAAATAAATAACTGCATAATAAATGCGTATTCCTTGATGTAGATGTAGATGATGTAGATGTAGTTCAGTATAAATTTCTGTAAGTATTCCAAATTTAAATCACATTCTCCCCCTAGAGGATGAATGAAATTCAGTACAATTTTCTTTTTTTTTTAACAGATTAAAAATGACTATTGTTATGTTTGCTTTTTGTGGCATAGAATGCCCCTTTTTTGAGCAAGTGGTACGAAAAGATTATTTATACCAATATAAATGTTATTTTGTTCGTCTTAATTTATTCGTTCCATTAGGTACTGATAGTTCAAACTAATACATTTACATCCTCCATCATCCCCTTATTTTATCCCCATGGGAGTTGAATTTATCAAAATCGTCAGTTCGTCATAGTAGCTCCAATCTTTAATTTAATTTCAGTTCAATCAGTCGAAAATCTAAGAAGATTTATACAAACTTTCATCCCCTATTTTATCCCCTTAGGGGTGGAATGTATCAAAATCCTTTCTTAGGGGATGCCTACGTCATAGTAGCTAGCTGCATGCCAAATTTCAGCCCGATCGCTCTAGTGGTTTGGGCTGTGCGTTGATAGATCACTATATGTCAGTCAGTCACCTTTAAGTTTTATATATTTAAGATTCATGCCGGAATCATCAGCTTCCATCAGCAACAATTTTATAATTTTAAAACAATGCAAAGCAACAAAAATATCCACAGTATGTCAACTTAACATACTGTGGATATTTTTGTTGCTTTGCATTGTTTTAAAATTATAAAATATAGGAACTATATACTTTACCGAAATAAGTTTTTATTTTTCTGTCCTAATAAGATCGTAATTACAGTTTACTGGGAAAAGAAAAACATTGAGGGATCAGTATTAATGCATTATGACTATATTCGTCATAAAAAAAGTTTTTATGTTGAGAAGAATAATACCGTTAAATCCATTATAAAATGTCGAAAATTTATTAACTCGAAAATTAACCGGATGAATCACGTGAAAAAAATTCACAAGGTGTAATCTCACCTCTAGAACAATAATCCCCACTAAAAGTAAAAGTGTCGCAATAGTCGATTACGATATTATTCGTTGGAGACGGCGATATCAATTATCGATTCCCTCGCGGCAGAAACGTAGTTAGGTATAAACAAGATTGTTGGTATTTCCACATCAAAATCTCAATTTCTATCAACAACAATACCCAATACCCATAAAACCAACCAAGAGAAATCGAGAAACGTAATTCTAATTAGTTTTATTGCTAATAAAAAAATAAACAATAGAATATACTATGATATCAAAGTAGAAATATCTCCACATTTCGGATACAGTTGCGCGCAGTCTCCATCGTTCCCGTGGGCATCGTCGTACGCTTGAAGTTTGGACACGGAGCTGGAGATTTTGGGTAATCTGAAATTATGTTAGAAGTTTAGGTTTACACGGAAACGTTGTATGTATTGTCCAGCAGCCATTAGGGGTAAACGGAATTCTATACGTTCAAAGTTGTTTGTGAACTTACGTTGCATCTGCCGGCATTCTATAACCTTCTTAACTGAACTGTACTACAAAATTAATATTAATTGATTGCTATAGCCTTATGGGCACATTCATATGCCTCTACATAAACTGAAAGACTCTTATATTGAGTTATTAATTTAATTGTAATAAAATTTTCCTCTGTCTTGATAAACTGTGTAGCAAGGTCCCTAACTGATGCCATATTTAAGCCTTTTTTTACTTTTAGTTGCTGGTTTAGCATGTCCTGTCATTTAAACGAATAAAAATTGAGTATTAAGTAAAACTTGGTATAACGAGTTATATTAGCAAAACCAAATTTTAATCCCGATGTTTCGAACCGTCCGTCGTTTTTACAGCGTCCACGGTAATCGACCCGTGACCAGGGAAGCTGTAATGGGTCCCAAACGTCGGAATTACCCTTACATACCCTTGACAAGACCCAGCAATACATCAACTTTGATAAACCACAAGACCTCGCAAAAGAAAACCGATTCCTACCCAGGATGATTCGTGGGGCTATTGAAATAAAAAAAAACACCCATATTTCAATAGAGAAGATGGTTGGGCCTTACCAGCTGCTTTGGATCCCCATTATTAAATCTAAATCCAAGGGATACGGTGAGCTCGTTCTGCGTGAATCGGATCGCTAATAATTAACAAAAATGTAAGGTAGCCGGCGTCCAACACTTCAAGACGTCCTACACCTCAGTCTACCCGTGACCATGGATGCTGTAAAGGATCCGAAACACCGGAAATTAAATAATATCAATACAACGCGATAAAATCCGTAAAAACTAGTTTTATCTCTATGTCTAATATTCGCGTGGCAGACATCAGTTTGCTATAAATTATATTTGTTCATCTTCAAAAATCTAAATGGGTTTGTATTAAATATTAGAATATTCCTATACTCACCAGTATTTAAAACTAAACTAAGAAAATGTCTACTTACGTGAACATAGCTCTAACGATTTCACCTACAAACGAATCTTGTTCAGTAACGCCTTTGCCTGTCTCACACAGCATTTTCAGGATGCATTCTTTACCGTTCCATCCTAACCTTTAGATACAAAAGAAAATTATAATGAAGTTTTTTAAAGGGAGGGTTCAGAAAATAGCTTTTTATAGTCTGTTTTCTAGGTAGGCATGAGAATCTTACTGACGTCTGGTTTCTGAACTTGTAAATATATAAAAAGCATACTGTAAATTATTTAGTTTGTTGAATTCAATATACAAAATATTTTTCAGAAGTTATAAGGATAACTACAGATATACTTAGATAAGTAGTTTTAATAAAATTATTTACATGTAAATATTAATAAAATTACGAGATATGAAATGAAAACTTCTAGATACTTGCTCGTTTCAAACATTAAAAAGTTCCTCCACAAACAAATCCAATGGTATATTTATGAAAGCTACTTACGCTTGCAAAAACTTCTCGAGTTTTGCATAAAGTTTCTGTCTCTCCTTTCTATGGGATTCTAGTACTGTTGCATCTATATCTTCGAAAAGGATTTTATTTTTCTCTTTGTTGTGCATTTTCTTCTTATCAACTTTTCTGTCAGCTTTCTGATTTATTTCGTCGGTATCTACACTTCTTTTGGCAAACGCTGGATTTATTAAGACTTTCCTGTTAAACAATTCCGATTTTGGTAAATATTGATTCGACGTTTAGATTGGATTTGTGCCAAGGTAGTGGCAATAGACTCGGCCACTAAGTAATCCTTAGGTGAATACAAGCGTGATTGTATTTTAAAATATATAAATATTTAACGTTCTACCAATTTATTCTCATTCATCTCATTATCTTCTTTTAAGAAAACAAAGATTTAGATGAAAAATGCAAAGTATTTATTATTAAGTTACCTTCTATACTCGACCCTATCAACTACTTTGCCATCTTCATCCACATAGTACAGCATATCAGTCCTTCTCTTTCCCTCAATCACTTTGGAACGCTCCCGGAACATGTCAAATGCACCAGGGTCTGTTGGTAGTTCCCAAGCTAATGCTGCAGTAGTTCCAAACCATACAATGTTGCCTAGTTGAAGATAGCCGTGGTTTTGGGTACAGAAGACTGAAAAGTTAGAATTTTAGGATTGTTTTATAGTATTGAGGAAGCGACTGGCCTCAAGTGGGACGCTAGGCAAAATCTCACCCCTTAAAAGGGTCCTGTGAGCCCGTCATGGTAGTGGTGAACGTCACGAATGACTATGACTAGAGGGCAAGAGAAGGATATTGCAGTCAGTCGGTATAAGTCCGAAAAACTCTGCCATCTGCCTAGGTGGCTACCGTTATGAATCTTTACTGCAGCTAAAAAACAAGAAAAGGCTGCGGAAGACGACTGTTATTAATTATAATTGTTATCGCAAATTGTCCCCAAAGTTGAGCACTCCACCCGTTTTTTCCAAGCCAGGCACATTTTGAAGAATACAGACAACCCTCCAAAAACCATTGCTGTTTGTTAAACAAAATAAGGTTCATAAACGCACACATTTGCTAATGTATAAATGTCATTGCGCTTGCGTAGTTGGAATAAGTATTAGATTCGGAATATTTCTATGGAATGCTTAGGCCTTCTAAATAGAGTGTCCAAGGTGAAACTCTAAGACGAATTATTTCTACTAACTCACCTATTTGAAAGGAACTGCCATCAGGAAATATAAGAAATCTCTTTTTTCTAGATAATATCTTAAGAGAAGTTTCATCATCCATTTCGCGATGTTGTGGTGTTGTTATATTTGGATCTGCTATACACTCCACAAATATGTTAAGTGATATCAAAATGGTATGAATGGAAATATACATAGCAGCTGGAAATAAATTTCATAAGATGATAAATCTAGAAAAATCATTTATTATGATGATTTTGATTAGACTAATAATTTCAGAGACCTTACACGAATGCTAGAAAAACCAAAAAATAATTTGATAAACGATTTGATTTTTATAGTATTGGGGGGCAAACGAGCAGACGAATCACCTTATGGTAAGCGATTACCGCCGCCCATGGACACCCGCAACACCAGAGGAGTTACAAGTGCGATGGTTGTCCTTTACAAAAGGTTTAAGCCTCCAGTATCCTCCCTCACTCGAATGAGGCCGTGGTATCACTCCGGTCGACCCGGCCCATTCGTGCAGAAGCATGGCTCTCCCACGGCAAAAATTGAATTGAAAAATATCCTAAAAAAACTTTCAATATTATGGATATAGTTCACGTCACTAGCCTCATAATGGTTGGCTAACTTCACACTAGTAACGTCAACTTAATCATGAATTTTAATGGGTATGATTAGTTGTTGAAACTTAACCTTAATTATTTATCTACGTACCTACCTTTATTTACTTACTACAGCTATCCGAACAATGTTTCCCCCTTCGAATTCCAAGAAACAACTGGCGTTCAGTTTAAAACAATGGCCTCACGTATTAAACATATTTGCGATGAATTTAACCCTTTGTGCGAAATACTACTTCTTGAGAAACGCGCTAATGAAAACACAGCGAACAAATTATCTATTGTTTACTTCTGCAGAATCTGTTTGTTTGTGTGTTTTGTAAGGTCAAATTTAATCATATCAATATTTCATACAATATATTTTATTTTAAGAATTACGCACAAAAACGTAATACCAAAATAAAACGTAATCCATTTTTTTATCATTTTTTTTAAATTTATTTTTTAAAAAGCTTACTAGCAATGTGGGTCGCACATCACTAGTATTCTTGTTAACCCCTCGTGCTAAGCTAAAATGCATGTGTTACAAGTGGGTTCACGTCGGTAGTGTAATGAAGCTTTTTATAAAAAAAAATGGGTGGGTTTCGAACCGGCAACCACATGATCGCAAGTCCGACGCCTTAGCCATTAGGCTACCGCCGCTTATTTCAAATTTGGATTGAGATACCATTAAGTAATCTAGGTTTCTACCGTACCATTTCGTCTATTAGGTACTACTTCACTGGAAATAAAGGACCGGAAAATTGTTCCAAACTTGGTAAAGTTATCGAGAATTGCATTACCTAAATTTATTTTCAGTGAAGTATTTTGGACAAAATGGTAGAGAAGAAACGTATATTATTGGTATAGGAATCCGAATGAATTAATTTTGACTCTTAAGTGATTATCTGTCTGTGCGAAAAAACCTGGGCGTGACAACAATCTTTTTGTATAAAAAATGACCTAAGCTTTATGAGTGGAAAATGGAAGAGGAGTTTTTAAAATTGTTCCACTACTCCGCGGCGGATTCCAAGTGGAAAAAAATACATTCTAACTTAGACGAGCACTTAAATAGCTTTTGACTTGGCGTTTCATAATACTTAAAACATAGTTTATCTTCGTCTTGGCGCACTATTTTATTAAGGAGATGGGATCGCCATTTAAAAAACGGAAAATGTTGATTCGTTTACCAATTTCAAATAAGAAGAGCTATTTTTTAACTAAACTAACTACCGACGTAAGGGCACGTGCCTATCACGTGTATACATCAGAAAGTTCAAGCTGTATCTCAGGATCCGTTTAATTAATTAAGATATGAAGTTCACCAGTTTTTAAGTTGGAGTATATACTTTCTAACAGTGGAAACAAAATTAAAATCTATTCAGTAGTTTTTGCGCCAACCCGTAACAAACAGCTGATAAGAATTTTAAGAACACATTTTTGGGTTCGGAGACGTTTATATACCCTAAACCCAGTAGTTTTTTTTATATCTTCAATATACAGACGCAGCTTTTTACGATTTTATAATAGTAGAGATACGATCTAATAGTATATTTCTTAAATAAATTGAAGCCTAAACGCATAAAACCGCAGGGCAGTGTAGTAACATGGAGTGTTTTACATTTAGACCATAATTAACGTTGGCCGCAGAGCGGTCGCTCTAAACTGTCCCCTAGACACACAAACAGAATACCCTTACAGTTCAATTGCGCAAATTGAATTGTGCATTTCAGTGCGCAAATTTAATATCATCGATCATCACCATCTTCCGAGCCTTTTTTTTTTTTGTGCGTGTGGAAAATCCTCATGGACTTCCGCCGCCCGGGGAGGCGGCGGGGCGTGTCGGACTTCACCCAGAGTGGGTGACCTACCGACTAAAAACCACACGGTGTTCCTTCCTGCACGTTTTCGTCGGGGGCTACGGGAAACAGAATATTCGTCCGCGGCCATCTTCCGAGCCTTGTCCCAACAATGTCTAGTCTATCCAGATGCGGCTGTATATCAGTCTTTTACACGAAGCGACTGCTATGACGACCTCTGTGGTTTAGTGGTTAGAGTACCGGACTGCTGACCATGAGGTCGTGGGTTCGATTCCCACAGGACACAAATATTTATGTGATGAACATAAGTGTTTGTGTTCGTCTGGGTGTTTCTTATGTATTATAAGTATGTATTTACAAAAAAGGAAGTATATATGTATAATATCCATTGTCTAGTACACTTAGTACAAGGTCTGCTTAGTTTGGGACTAGATGGTGCTGTGTAAAAATGTCCCAGAATATTTATTTATTTATTTACTATCAGACCTCTGTAACCCAATTTCTGGGCAATACCGATATATTCGGTGGAGACTGGTCAGGTTGATTTCATGTCATCGATATGTAGCAGTTAAATTTTAAAATTCGCTTTTTTACGTAATCGAATTTACCCAGTCAAAAATAAATATATCAGAATATAACTTAATGTAGCCCCAGATAAGTCATTCTACAAAACAACTAAACGTGGGTAGCAGTTTTGGTAAAACGTGTTGCAATGACAATCAATCTGGGTGCCGAGTCTACTATTCAGTTGTGTCAGAATTGTGATTCAGTGACTTCATAATGGTTGATTTTTGACAGTTTTCTCTACGAAATCTGTCATTTCTTATGTCATTTAGTGCCATTGGACGGTCATTCTGAGGCAATTGAAATAGCAGACTTGGGCCCCTGGACTTTGTACAGCTGTTTTACATAACAAAGCTATCTATATTACTATGTTCGCAATAAACGAGTTCAAAGGCATTCCGGTCTAATAAAAAGTTGAAGGCCCAAAATCGAAGCCGGCCAACGGAAAAGTATGTTTTTAATCCGTTTGATACATCATCCTAACTAATCATTCAGTACCTGCAGTAAAAATGTCTAGAATGACTAACTTTACTGGGTTTAACCTCGTGTGTTTATTTTTCGATCAAATGTAGGTACAAGCGATCTGATTTAGGTACTTATATAGCCGCTACAATAATGGTTCTATAGTTTTGGTAACATAGTACCAAATCCTTAAAGTGATGTCCCAGATAAAAAATACTTTTTTTTGCTGGCCGGTACTTTCGATTTTGAACCCAACATGAATGATACTTTGAATGATAACTTGAGTCCCTGTCAACATTCATATAGCAATATCTCAGTAACAACACAGGTTGCGTTGTAATCTTCGGTTAGTAAGTAGGTACGTGGCTCTTTCGAAATCAAACCGGTTTCTGTTGATAATAAATCTACCAGTATATAACAAGACGGACCCCAGTTGTCTAAATTGATAAATAAATAATAATAAATAAATGTATCTGATGTTAAAAAATCCAAAAAAATAAATATAATTGACTAGCAGTCCTGGCAGACGTTGTCCTGCCCTGAAAAAAGGTCCTACAAACCGACTGTAGCACCACCTACTGGGTCCAATTGTATTTTCAAACCATTGTGGATCCCACTCAAATATACATACAAAACTTCATCTAAATCGGTTCAGCCGTATAGGAGGAGTTAAGTGACAAACACACGTACAGAAGAATTACCAGGCCACTCAGAAAGTTTATAAGTGTATAGGACACTAGCCACTTGTAATTATTCTGAAAACTTAGATTATTTAAAAAAAAATACCACGGCTCGATTTTAAAATTTCCCTCCGCATTTTTTTGAGAGCCAATTCAAATTTTCTTGTCTCAGTTGTCAGGCTGGTGGAGAGTTCTTTGAAAAGATTTAATAAAAATATTTTTTTCATACTAGTTAGTTTTGTAGTTTCTCTAAACTTTCTAAGTGTCCCACGTATATAATGTAGATATTTGAGTAGGTATATCATTAATAAAAAAATTGAATACAAAAGTCAGTCGGTAAGTAAAGAGGATTTTAAAACTTATTTAAATTAAAGAATTTTAATGAAGTAACATGTAGAAACGTTAACGTGTTAGAAATGGTCACCCACCCTGACTGCAGCAAGAGTAGCGTAACTTTGCAGATTGGTTGTTCAACTTAGACGGCCCCATGCAATAAAAATCATGTCTACTATTTAATTATTTATTAATATCATTGTAATACAGATTCTTCTATGTCTTCACACCCGCTATAGCGCGCCATACAGTCGTCAGTTTCTACGTGAGCCGCATCATACTCCTTGTGTTCATCATATTTAAACTCTTCGCCTTTCGGTAACCTGCGTGGTAGAAAAGAGTGCGATTCGTCAGTTGAAACTTTGTAGTTCTTCGAATTCTAAATATGAATTAATCTCTACTATTATAAAATTGTAAAAAAGCTCCGTCTGTTCATTGAAGATATTAAAAAAACAAGTGGGTTAGGGTATTATAACCGTCCCCGAACCCAAAAATGTGTTTTTTTTAAATTGTTGTCTGTTTGACTGTTTGTTACGGGTTGGCGCAATAAACTACTGAATAGATTTAAATATTGTTATCACTGTTAGAAAGTATATGCTCCTATTTAAAATCTTGTGAACTTCTTATCTCAGCTTAACCTCTCTGTTGTATACAGACTCATACAGAGAAGAGATCATCAATATTGGTTTATTGATTTTTACTCCTTATACAGCTTCATGTGAGCGAAGCCGCGGGCATAAGCTAATATCAGATAAAAGTGGTCCACTTCTAAAAAAGGCCTCCCCTATATACTTTTATGAGGACCAATTTAATGCCACCAGCATCCAAGGACTCCCAGCGACCTCTACAAGGTCGTCAGTCTTAATATACACTGCTCTTTCCAAATGCCAACTAAATTTCCACCTTAAAATACCTAAATAAAATTTCTCCACTAGCGGGCTAACAAGAGGAGAATTCCGCACAATACCACTCTCAAACACAACAATAGAACAGCAGTGTGAAAATCGATACTTACGTGAACACAGCTCTTAGGAATTCTTGCAAGAATGTCCCCTGCCGAGCCGCGCGCTGCGCTGCCTCGCATAGTTTGTAAAGAACGCACTGACGCCCGTCGCGACCCATCCTGCACAGATTTCATGAAGGTCTTAGAAATGCTTTGTAGTGGAGACCAGGGGGTGACAGACGTTTTGTAAAAGGCTTTGGCAAAAGTTCAACTAACGTCCGCCGAAGACAATATTTAGCATATGATAATAATAAGTGTTGCAATTACAGAAGTACACACGGCAATATCAAGCTATACATTTTCAGTATAAGGTGACCTCGCATTGTATGAAAATCGAAGGTCACCGTGTGTTCAAAACTTCATAATCTATAACTTCTACATAGTACAGCTACAGACCATAACTCTCGCCCAGACCCAAGTCTCGCAACTCAGTTCTTCTATTGGAAAAAGTTGTGTCTCACAACTTTTTACGATAGAAGAACTGAGTTGTGAGACTTGGGTTTTTACGGGTTATGTTTTTAGTGACATATTATTATCCAAGACCACTTCATGTTTTTAGTATTAAGATTTCAAACAGTTTGTATATTTCATTTTAGTATTGTTTTGTTTTTTTTTTTTAGTAATTCTAAACTTATCTATATTTGTTTTATTCTAATTGTGTGCTTCGGCGATACATTATGTGTATACCTGTAATTGGCATATTATGTATCAGAACTTTTCTATGTATTTTCTATTATTAAAAAATATGTTTTCTGTTGGTGTACTTAACAAAATAAATAAATATACATTCAAGGTATCAATAGCATGACGTGTCAATAACTTGGTAGAATAAGGAGACATCGATGTGCTTTCAAATCAGTCTCAATATATTTTCAACGAGCACATCCTAATTAAATACATGCTATACATCGACCTATTTGCATCATTATAATGACGTCAATACTCTGTTTTTAAGAACATTCACTAAGGTTACTGACTTAGGAACACGTGTAGTTATTGCGAACTGATTGAATTGAAATTGAATTTGAATAAGAAAACGATCGAAAAAAAGCTGGTAGGCTAAAAGGCTTAAAAAAATCTGAAGTTATTCATGAATATGAATAGAACCCATGGCAACTAAGAAAAGAGCGAAGCTTAAAAAAGTATCCATGAAGCTTCTTCTCCATAGGATCAACGTTTCATAAACGATCATACTCATATTTGATCATATTTTAACTTGTACTTGAACTGGTAGTGAAAAACACAAAAATCGTGACACCCAGTCTATCCTTAGTATAGCCCAGAATTTGGATAGCGCAGATCTGATGGCTTTCATGTAAAATAATGGTATTCAGCCGCATCTGATTGGACTGAGTGCCGACCCCAACAAAGAAGCTGGGAGGATGATGAAAAATCTTAAAATATACGCAGTTATAGTTCCATTTTTATGATTTTAACGAGTTACTGAACGCTCATAAGTTCCAAATCTTCTGAATGACACTACGCATACACACTGACATACTTACGCTGACAACAACTTCTCAATCTTCTGATACAGCTCCACTCTATTACTTCTGTGAAACTCTATGCTATCCTTATCCATATGCTGTGCTCTTAAATAATCTCTATTTAAATGCCTTTCATGCATCTTTTTCCTGTCAATTTTAAGTATCAACTTCTCTTTGTATGATAGGGAGTTGTCTTCGATGCTTCTCTTAGCGAAAGCTGGATTCACCATCAGTCTCCTGGAATAGGTATGATGTCATGTGAAAATTAGGTTTTAATGAGACTTATGAGAGAATTTAAGACAGCTTTTACATAATATGGTTAAGAATTGAGCTCCAGGAAATAGTATTGTCATGTTATATCTCATGTTTGCTTAGGACGAGATAATGTTGCGACAAATTTATGTCATAATCCATACTATGATCAGTTCTTTGAACCGAATAAAATATGAAATAAGAAGTGAGTGCGGTGATCCAAAGTGGTCTAAAAGGACTCTTCTCGTGAGTAAGAGATTCTTCAATTTGGCTTATCTTGCCAAAAATTCTTTTGACACAGTTATGAAAAGCTTGGTCGTAAAAAAGGCTGTAAGTAATAGATGACAATCGAAAAAGGACTTTAATTAATGTAGGGGAGAAATAACAGCTTGTTTCATCTATTCATGTAAACAAAGGTATTGCAAACAATACCGTTTTAGCAAACTACGGTTTAACTCGTATTTTTTTAAAATATGTACTGCATTGGTTAAATTCACTAAACTGAAAAATGATCTAGAATTAAGAGTTGTGGACTCATACGACTCTCAATTTAAGATCATTTTTATCATGATGATGATCAGATTTGTGATACATAAGGAAGCCCCCCTTATCTACCACATGACTGATCATCAAAATGGTGAATATAGATGCATTCTAATATGATTCACTGATGCAACATATATTGAAGAAAGTGGTATACATCGCCAGCTAACACGCCTAAGCTAAGCTGACCTCGTATTGTATAGACTTTCCGTATAACGATAGGTCAGTTTATACTGGTAGTATATAGCACAATGTGTAGCTGTCACCGTGAAGATATGATGTTTTATTCTTCAAAAGTGACTATATTAGGTCTCTTAAGTACGATTTTTTTTTTTTAAAAGCTTACTAGCAATGTGGGTCACACATTACTAGTATTCTTGTTAACCCCTCGTGCTAAGCTAAATGCTTGTGTTACGAGTGGGTTCACGTCGGTAGTGCAATGGGTGGGGTTCGAACCGGCAACCACATGATCGCAAGTCCGACGCCCTAGCCATTAAGCTACCGCCGCTTCTGAGAAAAGATATCTGTCTTCTACGAAAAAAAATACCAACTCACCTCTTATAAGGAACTTTAGCAATAATTCTTCCATCTTCGTCCAAGTAGTTGATGGTCTTTTGCACATCGCTTCTTCGCAGAGGTCTTTCGAATTCTTTGAACTGATAAAATAGCTTCGGGTCTGTGGGTAGATTCCAAGCCAAAGCCGCAGTGTTGCCAAATAAGAATATGTCACCAATAGGAATTACTGCTGCGGTTTGACAGCAAAATACTGGAAAAAAGAAACGGATAATTTTTAAATTAATTGAAGATGCCTCAGTATCACTCCATAACTGCCTCATAGGTGTTCCTAATCATGACTATACTACCAAAGAGGTAGAGGTCTTAGCTCCGATACCCAGGTAGAGCAGTGTTATTGATAAAATTCTCATTAGCAGCTCGGAGTTTCGATTTGTACCTAGTTAATGGCAATGGGATCACCCCCTATTAAATGGAACGTAAACATATCGGCATAGTGTGGGGGTACACTCACCGTACAGTGAGTAGATTCAATTATGGATACGCAAAGAATCTAACGGCATTCAAATAGAATTTGACACATTGACGTTGTCAGCTGTCAATGATGTGAATGACATTGTGAACAAACAAATGATTTCTGTTGGCGTTGCATTCGTTCAAGTTATCATTTATCACAGGAATCACTTTGCTCCTGATCGTCGACTTGGAAGGTTGTAAGTAATTTTTTTGTCAATTTGTACTAAAATTACCTACATAGTTTTATCATCATAAATATAAAATAAATAAATCCATATTTTTATATAATTAAAATAAGTCTTTAATACTCAACTAATTTAAATTTAATTGCTCATTTTTTATCCGCAAAATAACACAACCAACTCATATATATAACCAACGGTACTACCCTTTTTTTAAATACCCGCATTTCCGACAGTTACAAAAAAAAACAATTCAACCCGTGAAGTTATTGTTAGATATTGAAATCAGGTTCTATTTATAAAAAGTCTTTATCATTTTACGAGTAAAAAAACACCCACACATTTTTTTATAAAACAAGCTAATTTAAATGTCAATATCACGCTGGCAGTAACATTGATGTTTAAACACTTTTAAAATATTCTTTTTGCTTATTTTTCCAATATTATGTTATAAATTCTCATCTTCATCATTTCAATTATATTGCCCCACTGCAAGACAAGGGTCTCCTAAGGGCCTATTCCGAGTCAGCAGACTTCACGTGCCGCCCGAGAAAATCTCTCAGGCGTAACCTGCATGCCTGAGAGATTTCATATTACATACTGCGTGACAATTTAATATTAACACGCACATGTCTTCAAAAAGTCAGGGGTGCGTGCCTTCGAACCCAAGACCTTTGACTCGGTAGTCCGATGGTCACATCACTAGGCTATCACCGCACTTCACACGCCTCATATTGCATACATTTAACTATAATAAGCATACTGTAAGTTTACAGTGCGATGCAAATAAGCTCTAACTAACCGCTACTTCTCCAAACAGATTACGTAAACTGACTGTATTAACTAGATTACCTCGAATTCTAGCCTAATTTTAATAATGTTTTACTAAGCTTAGTTGGCCACAACTTGCTACAAATATTGAAAAAAACCTATTCTAATTATGTTAACCTTTATTTTAACAAAAACGCTTAAAATGGCCAAGGACTTGTTTAAATGAATTTCATTGGATAACACAGAACATTTTTTGTCATTTTAATCAAATAAAAGGTAGGTGGTACATAATTATTCTCATTATGGATCAAACACCTAAAATATATAAATATACACCTACCCAGTTGCAGTGAGCTCCCATCTGGAAATATTACAAATCTCTTTCGTCTTGACAATATTCTTGATTCTTCATTTTCATAGCTAAATTCATTTGCCGTATTGTTTCCTTTATCAGTTACATTTTCACTAATTACTGTCTGTAGAACTACAACCGTTGCGAAATATAAAAACGAAATTTTCATATTTGGAACAATGACGCGGTATTCAAAAATGTTGTATTCAAAATAGGAATGCAAGGTACGCGTCTAACGGATTTTATTTAGTACTGGTCACACGGAAGTCAAACACAAAGATTCTATATATGAATTTCGAAACGCATTGTAGAGTTGCCAGTTGAAAACCATAAAATGTACTGTTCAGTTCTTGGACCATAAGACCCAATGTTACAGATGAAACGTCAATTAACACTATGTAAATTGATTTACTGTTATCTTTGTGTGACAATTCAGAAAGTTAAAAACTTAAAATGTTTACTCAGAAACGAAGGAATCAATTGAGGCCTTGTTAGAACGTTCTTTTGTTTTAGATTTGAATTCCGAATAGAGAATGTAAGGAAGAATAAAATAAATAAAATAAAACAGCAATCAAAATTGATTTATTCAATAATTTTGAAAAAATTAGTTACATTCTAAAATACCTACAACCTTACAAGTAAAAGCTTTGATTGAAGGAAATAATTAAACATTATTGTAATAAAATGAGGTAATATATGAGGTTGTGTGTGATTAAACATAGACTCATAAATATTTCAATTAACCATTCAAGGGCAAGAGCAGTGATAGGTTAGTAATAAGATAATTAGAATGCCAAGTTGTAAGTCTCAAATTCGATTCCGAGGTAACCTAACATGCTACATTGTCATGCTTGGGAGATTTTCTCGATGGCGTTTAGTCTGCCAACCTGCACTAAGCTAGAGTGGTATAGCCTCTTTCAGTCTGAGAGAAGCCCCATGTACAATAGGATGGTAAATATGTTATTTATTACATTTATTTAAAACAGCCGCTATTAACAGCCAAGTTCCAATACAAATCAAATAGAATACTAGTAATGTGCGACCCTTATTACTAGTAAGCTTTTAAAGAAAAACAAATTCTAGCATGTCAATGGCCACTTCGTTATCGGCAAAACACATACTTAATAAATATCCTTTCAATCCTATCTATATACTAATATATAAAGCTGAAGAGTTTGTTTGTTTGTTTGAACGCGCTAATCTCAGGAACTAATGGGCCGATTTGAAAAATTATTTTATGTTAGATCGCCCAATTATTGAGGAGGACTATATATCATCTCGCTAAGACCAAGTAACTATTCCTCGCGGACTAAGTCAGTCGCAGAAGCTAGTGGTAAAATATATCATTCAATCCAAATAAAAACATAAATACTTTTTACTTATTCACCAATAGATTTCAGTATTGCCATTGGTTTTTAATTAAACCGCACTAGCAAATGGGCAACACAAACCAGAAAACACTAGTTCTCTAAGTACTTTTAAAATATTCGACAAAAGTAACTTATCCTTCAAAGGTATTCGCTGACTGCGGGTGAATGATGGCCAAATAATAAACAGAGCACAAATAAATACGGATTGCCCTATTATAAGAATTAGGGCAATTGCCTTACTAAACCCATCAACTAAGAAAAGATCAAAATCAGTTTAAACCTTCATAGATACAATAATTATGACTGAATTATGACGTCAAAATTTACTGTGCTATACAAATCCAATACTAACATAAGTTTTGTAGGAAAGGGTCAAAGTATTACCTCTTAATCCCCACAAAAACTTTAAATTCTTATATCTTTGAACTTTATTAGCCCAGAATTCGAACTTTTGGTTTTTATTCAACTATTTTTGTGATCCATCTCTAATCTTGATATTTTATACTTAGCTTCAGGTGAGCGAAGCCATGGGCAAAACCAAGTAACTTAATAAAGGATCAATAAACTTAACGGTCAATTTAAATCACGAACTAGCACGATAAAAAACCGACAAAATTCGAACAGAGAATTTTCAATGTATAATTCAAATAAAGAATTTCTTGAAGGTAGTAAACCTTCAAGACATTCTTTATTTGAATTGGATATTTAAAATTCTCTGTTAGAATTTTGTCAAGGCCACAAATGAGAGGCTCCTTGTCTATTATTCTTAGTAAGTAAATCTGGGTGCGTCTGGTTCTAGTAAAGGCTCATTGCATTCTGGATACAGTTCATCGCAAGAGTCCAAAGTAGAGAGAGCTTCATCGTATTCACTGCGTCCATCTTCTTTGCCCACCGAGTTTTTCGGCAAACTGAAAATAAAATAACAATTAAAGCATCATACCATCACGCCTGTATTTCTCAAAGAGTTAAGTACAGGTGCACTAATGTACATAAATGTATCTACATCCATAGTTCGGCGCTATGTTTGTCCCGTATAATAAAGCGCGACCCTATTGCTATTAACAGGTCACAAATGCAGAACTCTGAGCTGCTACTGAGAATTTCATAAAAAACCCAATGACACTGCTCGACCTGGGAATCGAACCCGAGACATCTAGCATGGCAGGCTACTGAGGTTTTAACATGTTTAATTACAAAATAATAGCCCCTTCAAAGCCAACTCTATATTAAATTACGGGCCTGTTGTAACGTAATCTGTGTAATTATTATACTCCCAATTAGTCAGTTTCCGGAATCATAATTAATTATTTGAATATAAATTTTATCCTGTCGTACCTACATAATATTGAATAAATTTAATTTCTGTTTTTTGGTTATTATTATGGATTACTGACGAGTTCATTTTTCTTATCTTTTTTTTCTCCAGGACTAGGGATTGTATTGGACTGTGTCGCGGGTAATTTCACAAACATAATTATAATATAACAACACAAGGAGGTCGAATATCCTAATGCAAGTATTCCCAATATACCGAACGCTTAACTAACGAAGAAACATATTTTTTTAATATAAACACTTTACCTTTAGGAACTTTCGGACAGCTTGAACTTTACATAATAGAATTATGTACCAATTGCATATATGTATAGTATATAATATGTACTTACGTGAAAACCACTCTCATTATTTCTTGGAAAAACGTTCCTTGAGGTCCGTCCTGGGTCTTGCCAACAAGGCATAATGTTTTCAGCACACAGTGCTTGCCGTTAACACCAAGACTGAAAAAAAAAATAAACACGACTGTTCCATTATCAATTTTTAAATGTCATGTAAAGTTCGCGCAAAATAATTTGACCCAAAACTAACGGAGAGGGGGAAAGTTTGCGCAGTACATTTGCGTGCAAAATGTATTAAAAATCGACTACTGCGCATCCGCCATTTTGGTTCAAGTTATTTTGCGCTAACTGTAAGTACAGAAATCCTTATCAATCCCTTTACTCTCCACTGGTCGGCACAGGTCTCGTCTTATAATTAGATAGGTTGGTGTGATCCACAAAATTATCTATGTATGACTAAAGTAATAATTTAAATCAGTAAATAAAACCTCTTTTAATTGGCCGAAATATTAAAAAAACCCCTCAAATCATCCTGCAACATAAAGGCGGAAAGAACTGGAACATTTAAAAATGGAATCAAAAACAAAAGTGACGTCGTAGGCAGGACATTATACCAACCTATGTAACATCGTCTCTATTTTCTGGTAGAGTGAGGCGCGACTGTTCCTGTGAAATTCGACGCTCGGCTGCGCCATGAGTTCGCTATTCAAATATTCGCGTTTGTTTTCCGAAGCATGCATCTGTTTTCTGTCCATTTTGAATTTCTCTAAAGCTTCTTTTTTGTCCGGCCAGCCCACACTGCGTTTCGCGAAAGCAGGATTCACTATGGGTTTCCTGAAAGTTATTCGTGTCTAGTTAATTTCAGCTGTTGTGTGTGGATTTGTAATTTAGCCGGCATTTTTGGAGATTTCTTTATTTAGGTTAGGAGCATAGAGTTATTTACATAAAAACGATGATAAATACATAAAAACGATGAAAGGTGAAACGTATCAAGTTTGTTTACTTGAACGCGCTAATCTCAGGAACTACTGGGCCGATTTGAAAAATTATTTCAGTGTTAGATAGCCCATTTATTGAGGAAGGCTATAGGCTATATCTTCACGCTAAGAACAAGTGACGTGGACGAAGTCGCGGACAGAAGCTAGTTATGTATAACTAGCTTCCGCCCGCGACTTAGTCCGCGTGGAATAGTTACTGAGTCTTAGCGAGAAACAAACAAACAAACTCTTCAGCTTTATATGTTAAGTATAGATAAAATTGTAACAGGCAGATGTACATAAGAGATATTTAAAAAAAAATGTATAAAGATTTTTTATTAATATTTCTGTCTGTATGTGTTAGAGCATGATGCACATATAGGAACAACGTGCATCATGCTCTAAAATTACTTCACAATTAAATGCGGTTTCACTGTTGCATTAGTCAATGTCTAACTAAAAAGCGCATGAAGATACGTTTGGCATTCCGCTTCCGCGCCCCGTATTGTGGATTCGATCTCCACACGGAGAAAATATTTGTACCACAGTACAAACGGGTACAGGTAGTTGTTCCAAGTCTAGGTGTTTGTGAATGTAAAAGCAACAACGATACAGGACAAACTACTAGTGTGGGGCAAGGTTTAAAAAAACTTAATACGTCTTCCAGAGGCCGAGTAAGTCCAATATAATTTTTTTTCCCGAGTGCAACCACTTGCAATAATTAGTTCTATATAAAGCTATAAATTAACAGATCACACGATGATTTTATTTTTATTTTATTTTATTTATTAGGTCTACCAACAATTGTTTACACTAATCTACAAACAAAAATAAAACTTGCGTTTAAAACTCTACACAGTGTAACAATTACTTATACGTAAACACCACGTGAATAAGAAAAATAACAATAATAAGTGACTATTCTAGTTCTAAGCTACATTATTGTGCAAGTAAACTTAGTAAAATATAAAGCTAAGTGTTAAAAACAACATTTCTTAATAACAAAAAAGAAATGAGTTACGTGAATCCAACCATGAAATTTTAAATAAGGAATCTAAAAAAAGAACTTCGAATTACATTCAAATGTCTTCCAAGCTCGGCCAGTTATAAATTAATCTGGTCACACAAGTCTTAGACACTAAGCGAAGTTCCTACTCTAGCAAGTTGGCAAACACGACATTAATTATTTGGCGAAGTTGATTGTTAGGGCCAGTTACATGGAGAACTTATCCCGCATGTTACAAGAGTGTTCCAATTTCATTTCGAAGACGGTTCCAACAGTCTCTTCATTTCACTACTTAATTCATTTAAGAACAGTTGCCCTCCAGAAAGTAACAATTGTTTTCTATTTTGTCTGCTAATCCCTCTATTAAGCTAAGCTCACTGCAGGACGGATCTCCTCTCGGAATGAGAGGGATTAGGCTATAGTCCACCACGCTGGCCTAACGCGGGTTAGAAGACACACGCCGTTGAGAAAATTTCTCAGGCATGCAGGTTTTGTCACTGGTCGGCTCTTGACATGCTATGGTAATCACTTTTCTTTTCTTTGGAAGGCAATTGATCGTAGTTTATTAAATTAAATTGTTATCAGCACATTAAGCTGCACGATTCTCACATTATAAGAACTAAATTGTAAAATAAATCAATGTTATAATCTTTGTTGAAAGGAGTGCCTATGGAGTTTTTTGCCGGTTCTTCTCCATAAGACCCACTATTTGGAACCGCGCACCTAATTTTTGACAATTCAAAACTACCTGTATTACTGCTATAATTAAAATAAAACATTTGACTTGACTTGACATGTATTTAAAAAGTCAAAGGTATGTGCTTTTGAATCGAACTCGAGAGCTTTGAGTCCAATGATCACTACGCTATCACTGCTTCTTATCTGCTAATTATTGCTCCTTAATTTAATTGTTAATTTTCTCAATTTTTTTTTATGAAATTTCTTCATAACATACCATCACGCCTGTATTCCCCGATGGGTTAGATTGAGGCGTACTAATGTACACCCACAGTTCGCCGGTATGTTTAAGTCCCTTGTAATAAGGGGCGAGCCTATTGCCATTAACTGAGCACAAATTCCAAGCTCCGAGCTGTTACTGGGAATTTCATAGAAATACCCAATAACACTTTGCTCGATCTGGGAATCGAACCCAGGACCTCTAGCGTAGCAGTCGCGCTAAGGACCACTTAGCTAATGAGGCAGTTACACGTTGTTATTTATTTTTCAGATCAAAATATTTTGAGATAATCCTACAAGTCCTACTATAATATCATAAATGCGAAAGGTTGTGAGAATGGATGGATGGATGGTTTCACGCCCAGAACGGCTGAATGGATCCGTATAAAATTTGGCACCGAGATTAGTGTGGAATAACATAATTATGGGTTACTTTTTATATAGGTTGGACTCAATCCTTAAGTCCACACATAAGACGGAAGTCGCGGCCAGAAGCTAGTGAAAATATATAGGAAATGAATTTACGAATTATGTGGTAGAATTTAAAAGCTTTATAATTACCTGTGATATGGTTTTTTATCGATAATCCTTCCGTTTTCATCCGTAAAGTAGATCATTTTAGTGTCCATTCTTCTATGAAGGGGGTCGGCATGATGATTGAAGGGGGAGTACGGATCTTGAGGCAGTTCCCAAGCCAACGCTGCTGTTGAGCCGTACAGGAAAATATCCCCAATTTGTATAAGCATAGGGTACGTTACACAGAATACTGAAAAAGAGATTTTTTTTCATATTAAAACCAAGTCCCACTGTATGATTTTCTACTTGGTCATACAAATATGTGTCCACGTGGGGATTGAACTCACAACCCATGGTACAGAAGTCTATTACTCAGACGCTACGCCAAACGTGCCTTTGACAATGAAGCGTTTGAAATTGTGACATGAATCCTCTCCAAACACAGAATCTTATTAAGTATTCAAACATGCGGCCAAATTTTTACGAATAATAAAAGTGCCTCAATCTAGTGATCCTAAGTGCGACTGCTAAGCTGCAAGTCCTGGGTGCAATTCCAAGGTCAAGCAGTGTTATTTAGTTTTTTCTATGACAAAGTCAGTTTGAATTTGTGCCCGGCTATTGGTGATAGACTCGCCCCCATTTAATGACTTCGAAAAGTCAGAGGTGCCTTAGATTTGAACTCGAGACCTTTAACTTAGCAGTCCAATGGTCATATCACTTTGCGAGACTATTGTGGATGTACGTTAATATTCCTTTGCCGAACCCTTGGTAAATACAGACGTGTTACGCTATGTCTAAAAAATCCGTTGAATTATATTTTAAATTTGGAACGTTCACGCTAACAAACACAATTTCGTATAAAACCTACTACTGACTACAAAGTGCGTTCGCAATTTGAACGCGAATTTGCTTTATAATCGCTGCCCGCATCAGGCACTGGCATATAACAACATTCTCCGTGTTTTGAAGAGGATATTACGTCACGGGTCCATTTGTTAGGAGCTCTGTTCAATTGCTCCCCGTAATCGCGTACCACACGGCATCCAATATGCTGTTTAGATGTTTGTGGCTCTTTAGATTTGAACTAGCTGAACGAATAGCGCATTTAAAATGGCGAGCTCTTCGAAATCCGGTTTTAACGAGTTAACGAAACATGCTGTATTTTTTTAAATAAATCTTTTCATGTCATTGTATTGCTTAAAATTTTTAGAATTCAAAATCGGAACTTGTTGCTAATATTTCGTATACAACATTGATTTGTAGACATATATTTTATTTTATATTGTAGAACGCAGTTAATAATGTTTATAATTTGGCCAATATATAAACAATTATTTGAAATAATCGTAATCTCTACTATTTAAAAATAAATAATAAAACTGTGTCTGAACATTAGTTTGTACATTATAGATTTAAAAAAATCAAGTGAGTTAGGGTATATACCTAATAATTCTAAGCTGTTTATCTGTTTGTAACGGGTTGGCGCAAAAACTACTGAATAGATTTTAAATTTGTTATCACTGTTAGATATGATAGATAAATTATATGCTCCAACTTAAAAACTGGTGAACTTCATATCACAATAAAATTATAATAGAGATACAGCTTGCTCTCTCTGATGTATACAGACCCATACAAAGAAGAGATCAACACTGTTGGTTTTTCATAAAATTATTACCTACGTATTATTATCACGTGAGCAAAGCTGCGGGCAGAAGCTAATAATAAATATAAGTAACACCAACAAACGATAATTCACTTAACCACAAAATAGCCAAAAATAAACTTACCCAACTGCAAAGAGCTGCCTTCTGGAAATATAAGGAATCTTTTTTTTCTAGACAATACGTCACTTCTCTTATGACCTTCTATTTCGCCAGTGTTATTAATTTTAGCCTGAGCTTCCAAAACTATTAATAACAGCATTAATTCCACCACTAAATTAATTTTGAATTTCATTTTTATATAACCTAAAAATTTCAAATATTATACCATATCTTCCTTCTTCGTTTAGGTACAATAGATTATTTCACTAATCACTACTTTTATCTGCGTTCAAAGTTGACTTTAGATATTTTTCTGTATGGTTTTATTAGAAACCTACTTTTGAAATTTTGTTTTTTTTTTTGTATTTGTATGGAAGAGTAGAGTACCGCTTTCAGATCTAAGTTAGCAGTGTCAAGATTATCTATGGATAATGTTACCGTTGATCACGACTAACAAATAGTAGTAAGCCGTTAACTCTGTTATACAGGTTGGTTATTTTCACCTGTATACATTTTCAACTGCTTCATTAGCCAAGTGGTCCTGAGCGCGACTGCTACGCTAGAGGTCCTGGGTTCGATTCCCAGGTCGAGCAGTGTTATTGGGTTTTCCTATGAAATTCCCAGTAGCAGCTCGGAGTTAGGAATGTGTGCCCGGTTAATGACAATAGACTCACCCCCTATTATATCGGACCTAAATATACCGGCGAACTGTGGGTGTACATTAGTACGCCTCTGCCTAAACCTTCAGGGAATACAGGCGTGATGGTATGTCAGTATAGCAGAGATCCAAGTGAGCTAGAGCAATCTGTGCAATAGGTCGACTCTTGCAGAAAATCTCCTCCTGCACATATTTTCTTGCGTTTCTGTTAGAGTTCACAACCAATAAATTTAATGCACTTGTTGATACGAACTTTATTTTGTCTTTAATTAACGAATATTATAAAGTTATAATTATTACAAATACCTAATATTTACACATTTTTTAAACACCATGTACACTAAGCGCTCTCTATATTTCCAAAACTCGTATGTAGGTCGGGTCAAAGAATGTGCCTAAATAAAAAATCAAATAAAACCTACTTTTATAAAATAGTTTACTTCATTTTCTCTTACAGTAGCAACGCACGGCGCTTTCAAATTTAAAAAAGTATAATAATTCATACTGTTTATGTATGCCATATTTTATAATATTCAGTGTTAGATAACTTATGGGAAAAATATCTAGTAACACAATATTAATAGGTTTTTCTACAAATAAGGGATCAATTTGGTAAGCCTCCCAAAATTAACTAAACACTCCATAATTAAATTTTCTTATTTTACTATTCAAGTAGTAGTTATGATCTCTAAATATATGCAACCTAGTGATAAAAACACTAAACTACCAATTCGTGTGTCGAGTTCGAATCCAAGGCAGGGATTATTCCTCTGATTATTCGGAATCTTATGCGTATTACTTATCACTCGGAACATTGTGAGAAAACTTGCATACCAGAGAGATTTTCTCGACGGCGTGTGAAGTCTGCCAACCCGCACTACGCGGACTATAACTTAACCTTTCTCAGATTAGTTCACTTTTTTTCGCTAATCGCACACAACGGTGGGACTATAGTACAGATGTTATATAAACGCTATTAATAAATTAATAAATCTCTACTATTATAAAATTGTAAAAAAGCTGTTTCTTTACATTGAATATATTTAAAAAAACCACGTGGATTATGGTATATAAACGTCTCCGAATCCGAAAATGTGATTTTAAAAATTCTTGTCTGTTCGTCTGTTTGTCACGGGTTGGAGCAAAAACTACTGAATAGATTTTAATTTTATTATCACTGTTGGAAAGTATATGCTCCAACTTAAAAACTGGTGAACTTCTTATCTCAATTAAGTAAATTAATCCTGAGATACAGCATGACCTCCCTGATGTATAGAGGCCCATACAAAAAAGAGGTCATCAATGTTGGTTTTTCATTTTTACTCCTGACATAGCTTCACGTGAGCGACGCCGCGGGCAGAAGCTATTCTTTATATAAACATATTCTTTTTAGGATCCACATCTTTCAAAATGAGAAGAAAGTAAGCCCGGGTATACATTGACGTCATTGAAACTACATGGAAATATGAACAAGCTCGTACCATTGGTATTGATATGCTACATTAGCTTGGTAACATTCATCTTGATCGATGTTGAAGCTAATGATTCAAAGGCAGTTGTACATAGGAATAGGAGGTACCTATCGTTCATGAATAAGTCACGTTTCTATGTAAGTATATCTATTTTAGTCTTTTTAACATAATATCCACCATGCATCACGGTTCACCCATAGTTCGCTGGTATGTTTAAGTTCTATGTAAATCCAAATTGGGTGATTCCAAACTCCAAGATGGTGAGGGTGTGGTGGATGCTGAATTGCGCATACAAACGTTATACTAAAATAAAAACAAAATTTAATCTTGGTATATATGTTACAGTCAAAACTCATAACCAGTCAAAACCACTTTTGACTGCGAAAATATTCTACATTTCGGTTCTGACACTCGCCGGCCGCTACCGTGGCCCCGCTCGCTTCGCTCGCTCGGCTCGTGCATCTTTTAGTCACAGTTCTAACCTAACCTAACCAATATAAACTTATTAGGTACATTTGTACGGGTAATTCGGTCCGCCGGATTTTTTATGAAAATTTCTTAGAAAGACCAGATAAGTAAAACTGCTTGATCTGGGAATCGAATCCAAGATCTCTTACGGCATTCGGTATAAGAATGCGAGGCGAGCTTATACCAGCAAAGCACGATTTAGAAAGAAACAAGGCAAAACATATTGATCTAACAAAACTTTTATATAAGTACCTAGATAAAAATATTATTAGGTATGTTTTATGCATTCAAAACCCTCTTTTCTTCTATTTCTATCCACAAAATTATTTGTGTTTGAAATTTTCAGGTGAAATTCAATTTCAAAGCGAACATAATTCCGTGGAACCAGCTGTTTGCGCAGGCTATAGGGTTCCGCATGAGCTGGGATGAAGCCCCAGATACCTTTCACCCCTACCGACGACTATATCGCAGAGATATTTATCAGTACGTCGAAACACTTTTGGACAGGTAATCGTCGAGTGCTTGACATTATAACATACATATACACCTTTTTCCCACATGGGTAGGACGTAAGTACGCAGAATAAATAGACCGCCACTCGTTACGATTCTATTCTTGAAAAAGTACCTACTTCTTTCGCTTCCACGTTCATACATTTTCTCATACGTGCAGTACCACGCACCTGACCTTTTTCGAAAGGTAAGGAAGGTTCTTCTAGAGCAACCTCTTCCGATACTGCAGCTGACACCAAATCACGCATGTTCTCAAAAACAGTCAGGTTAAGAACACCCTAAACCGACGATCATGCATGAGGAAGTTAATGACAGTAAATGAAGCGAAGGTGGTGTGCCAGGATCGTAGCAAGTGGAAATCTTTACTCTCTGCCTATCGCATTGGGAGAAAGGCATAAACATACAAAAATATGTCTGTCCACCATCACTCCTGTGTTTCCCGAATGCTTCGGCAGAGGTACACCTACGAATGGTATGGTCAAATGTACATATGTACATTCACAGTTGACGTACGCGCGTACGCTCTCTTTCAATTTTATTAAATTTATTGCTTTCTTTTATGAACCCGAGAAAAGTTTACAAGTTTTTTTTTGTTTTCAGAAATGGTCTGAATGGTTTCCACTGTGTCCGCCGCGCCATCTGTGAAATGGAAATGATCCAGGAACCCAATATCATATACCACAAACTTTTGAAAATGGTTTTAAGGTAACACAAATCTCAAAATCCGCGCTGCTACTACTAGAATTTTATACAAAAAGCCAATAACACTTTGCTCAAACTGGGAATCGAACCCAAGACCTCTAGCATAAAAGTTGCGCTTGGGACCACTAGACACAGATCCCTCTGAGTTGTGTTTTTATTAAACAATACTCCTTTTTTTTTTCAGAAAAATGTCATCATCAACGGAGCGGTGGCATAACAGGACTTCAGAGGACTGTCACATGTCACTGTCAACATGCCCGTTCTCTCTGCTAGAGGTGTCACCATACACGGATATCACATAATTCTTAAGATATTACCCCAGCGTAATGTTGATAAATAATTATGAAAATAATTAAGTAAAAAATATAAAAATATATCTACATATTTTAAATAAATATGAAAAACGAAGCTGCTTTTTATTTATATTTTTTGCATATACTACCTGATTCCCTGATTGGTCAGGAAAAAATGTACTATGTTCACCCACCCACTTTCGGTGTATTTAGTTTGGGAGTCTACTTTTGTTTACCGAGCAAAAGTAAAACTTAAAGCTGCTACTGACGAATTCTTCCTATCAGCCAGGAATTCCGTTTATTTCCCCTCTAAAAATGACAAATTCCGCAGACCCTGAAACACGTCTCTATTTTTTATAATGAGTAATAAAATCAAAATAAAAAATCGGTAGCTTAGTAGGCGTCCGGTATTGAACCGAAGGGACGAGAATTCGTGCCCTGCGATAAAAAAAATTAGGTCTTTGGTAGTATTCTTTATAAGTTATGCGGATCCCCGGAGCATTTCGAAAAACTGCCACGGAATTGAGAAAGACAAGATCAACGCAGGCAATACCACGGGACATCTAGATACCTAGAGGAGAGTAGAAAGTAAGTATTAAGAATTCACGCTTTTAATACTAGCTGAAACAGTAGCAGACTTCTTAACCCATATTCCACAAACTAGTTCAACCAGTCCAAACAAAATAATTGCTGATAAACTATACTTCAAATATGACCTACTCTTACTATGAAAGCGGCTATTCGTAAGAATACCTATAGTCGCATAGATTGTTTCCATGTATCACCTCATCATTGTATTGCGAAAAAGGAAAGAAAACAAAATAATATCAACTAGATGAAATATGTGAAAAGTTAAAAAGGTTGCCATCAATATGAGTGTTACAATAACTAGGTGTGATTAGAGTTAATCGAAAAGTATCAGCGAGTGTTTCAAATTTCGAATTGTTCTTTAAATTCGATCACATTGTTAGCATAATTTGACATACAAAGTCGGACAGTGATATTTATAATTGGTGATATGAAAAGTACCTAATACTTTTCTGTAACCGCTTAAATCGGATATTTTCTTTAAAAATAAGAATAAAATGTATAAATATGTCGAAGTGTGTTTGTTGTGCTACGTATGTTTCATAGCTTTTATACTCATTGACTCGGGTAAGGCTAGTGAATCTACTAGACATCGCCAGAAGAGGTACCTGAGCTTCAAAAACATGTCGCATTTCTTTGTAAGTATCACTTTTTAAATCATTCATAGTTTTAGCAAAAATAGGTCCACACTGCTCTTTAACGGCCTTCATTGACTTTCACAAAGACCTTACTACCTTCACTAGGTCATCTCATACCTACTACTTTTTCCAGTGCATGGTCTCCACTCGAAAACCTGCTTGATTCAAGATTAGATTTGCTGCAGTGTCGCTCATACCACACCGCAGCCCGCCACAGTTGCGGTGCCTCCCTTATGACACCGCAACCTTTATTGGCCTCTCCTCCAATGTAGATTTCCTGGGCTAGGCCCTCAGGAGCAGCCCCTCTCGTCTAAGCCCCTCGCCGCGATAAGGCGAGAACGCCTTTGGGGGAACTGCCTCATCAGCCTAGCGGTCCTTAGCGGGATTGCTACGTTAAAGGTCCTGGGTTGAGAAATGTTATTAGGTTCTTCTATGTAATTCTCAATAGCAGCTCGGAGTTTGGATTTGTGCTCAGTTAATAGAAATTGACACGCCCTCTATTAGATGGTATATAATATATACCCACCGGTGAACTTTGGGTGTACATGAGTACACCTCTACCTTACCCTTCGGGAAATACAGACTTGATAGTACTTAATCTAATTTCAGCTCCGCTTCAACTTCAAAGCCAACATGGTCCCGTGGAACCAGATCTTTGCCCAAGCTCTTGGATTCCGTATGAATTGGGACTGCCCACCAGACACCTTCCACCCTTACCGTAATCATTTCATACACAGGAGAATGGTTTATAGTAATCTGGAGACGCTCCTGAACAAGTGAGTAGCAAGTTGTATATTTGTGTAGGTACTACCTAATAACCATAGGAATCACAGTCATTTATTACTAGCTGTTGCTCGCGTAACCTGAGTTATAAAATTTGCTAACTGCCATTAAAATTTTGTCAAAATCGGTCTACACATTTCGGATAGATATAATTATGTAGATAGGTATGTATGTTAGAGTTACAATTTTTTAATTATGTAGATATTTACCATATATATTTACATAGTAGAAAACCGTTATTCTAACATGACAAACAATCCCTCTAATTTTATTTATTGGTATAGATTTGCCCTCATGTTTTTTTTTTATAATGGTGGATACACACAAATATTATCTCAATTACAATTCAAATATTATCTCAATTAAGGCATAGCAATATTTTAAAACTAAACGAAATCTTTCTAATATTAAAATGTATATAACTTGAACTTTAACGTGATGTGAATTTCCCAAAAAAACATCATACATATACACAAAGAGTAAGTAGTAAAGTAACTCTTAAAAAAATATCGATAAACTAATATTTATCATTTCTATATTTCACTCTTTCTTTAAAACCAAAATTACACCCACACATCATATACATTATACAAATAAATTATTGAAAATTCACCAACAACAAATTGATTGCCCTAGGAACGGCCTGAATGGGTTTCACTGCGTCCGACGAGCCATTTGTGAAATGGATACGATCCGCGAACCTCGGAAAATATACCACAAACTTTTAAAAATGGTATTCAGGTAATATAAAATGACATTTTTAATGAAATTATGTTTTAAGCTGACGCCCGTTGAAACCCTCAAATGAAATTATGAGCAAATTTTCCGCCAAAATGGACTTTCGCGTTCGGATATTACATCGTGGGTCGGGTCGAGACAAAAGTTGGAGCTATCATTTATTTTTTCTTAATTAGATTTTTTTATGAAGCGACATTTGGTAATTTTAGTGTCTCGTAGCTAATTAATAATCACATTGATCAATACAGTTAAGTCAAGACCCATTTTGAGAAGAGCACATTAAATAATTTGTGATAATTATCACTAATAGTAATAATTATCGAGGAATACTAATTTAACATAAAGAAAATAACTTTTATTTTTATATAATTAAGTAGTAAATAGTTAAAACATGTTAACTGTCTTATTGAATTAATTAATCAATTATACCAATTGTTAAACTTTTACAAAAATATAATTAAAATTATAAATAAAAACTTTATTTCGAAAACACAGTGGCATTTAACAGCATTATAGTGGTTTCCAAACTAGGCTGAGGTTGTATCTTGGAACTTGAGTTGAATATTACAAAGTCACTGCTACAGTGAACGAAACAAAATTCAAGAATTAGGATATTTTTAAAAAGACCTCCTGTATTTAATATCACTTCTGTAATCTTACAGGAGTCTGTAATATATATCGTCCAGCTTTAAGGCGTATTTAATCCGATCTGTCAATAGTTTTAGGGCTAACGCGCACTTTTGATTTTTAGTCTACCGATAGTTTAGTCGCTGTGGTAGTCCTGTATAATTTTATGTCGAATTCTAATCGTCAAATGCGCGCACTGCCATACAACTCCATAGTGAATCCCAGAACGATCAAACTATCTCCCGACTAAAAATCACAAGTGCGCGAGCGCTCTTACTCGAGCGGCCAGGGTGACCAGACGGACCCGGGGTGTCATTCATTGTGTATGTACAAACACAAGTCGAGCCTATAATGTCCTGCACGTGCAGTACAACAATGCCTCTAGGATGCTGTTGCAGCTACCGTGGAGCTGTAGTGCGTCTGGCATGTTTGCGGCAGCTCGCACGGATGGCTTTCACGCCATCATGCGCAAGAAAGCGGCGTGCTTACTGCAGCGCTTGCGTAGCACTTGGAACAGGATTCTGAAGATGATTGTTGATAGGCTGGATTGCCCCATTCAGAGACACTAGGTGGAGCTAGTGTGGTACCTACCCGTGACTATGGATGCTGTAAGGAATCGGAAACGTCGGAAATTAAATAATATCAATACAACGCGATAAAATCCGTGAAGTAGTTTATTCCATATAAGAAAATTACTATATACTTATATCTTTTTACACGAATAGTTGTTAGGTATTTTGGGCTTCTGGCTGTCACTAATCATTATTATACACCTAATAATCATTTTCTCTTACAATTTCTTTGTTTTCCTTTCAGGCAACAATCTTCAGCTATAGACAAATGGCACAACACGACAGCCGAAGACTGTAAAATGTCACTGATGTCTTGCCCTTTCTCATTACTAGGTATCTCACTGTATACCGACGTGATATAACTTTGTAGCAAATAAAATTCAATGGTTTGATACCGAAAAAATATGTATGTAATTTTTTTGTACCAAGTCTGGATATGTATGTATGTGTTTGTATTATTATATATAAACTAGCTTCTGCGCGCGGCTTCGCTCGCTTGAAGCTCAAAAACCAACAGTGATGATCTCTTCTTTGTATGGGTCTCTATACATTAGAGTGGTCAAGCTGTATCTCAGGCTCTGTTTAATTATTTGAGATAAAAAGTATACCAGTTTTTAAGTTGGAGCACATACTTTCTAACAGTGATAGCAAACATCAAATCTATTCAGTAGTTTTTGCGCCAACCCGTAACAAACAGACAAACAGACATTCGGTAACATTTATATAGCCTAACCCACTTTTTAAACCGCTTTTTTACAACTTTATAATAGTAGAGATAAGATACATCCACGATACAAGAGAAAGTCCCAGTGTGGATCATATACTGTTTTATTTTATTTATTTACATTAGTTTACATTGCTCCTTATTTCATATCGGCATCAGTGCAAGTTTTCATATCTAGGTCTTCATAAGGTCTCACGTACGTGAATAGGTACCTGCTATATAATAATAATAATAAATTGTTTATTTTGAAAAAAGAACAATACCTTTTCAATAGGTACACATCTTACAATTAGAAGAAGCCTTTTACATACTATATTATGCCTGAACTAGGTTGAACCTGTGTACCCTAGATAAACTTGTGTAATTTACTTTTGAATCTGCGATTGTCCGGAGTTTTTTAAATACATAATTATATTAATTTACGCACTCTTTTAACTAGACTGTCTATATGTTGCTAAAACAGAGTGTGTCAATAATAACCCCGAGATATTTTGTGTTGCAAGTTTTGAGGATTGTAAGGCAATCACACAAGTTGACTGAAAGGTTTTCACATTGATGTGCGTACAGAGGTGGGTTAGTCATATTGAGATGAGGCTTGCGCATGGAGAAGTGTATATAATTAGTCTTGTTAGCATTCAGTGTTAGTACATTGTTTTGAAGCCAATTATTGACAATATTAAAACCTAGTTGAGCGTTCTCGTAGAGTTCGCTGCTGGTTTTAGCTGTAAAAATTAGCGAGGTGTCATCAGCGTACGCAATAATCTTTGTGTGTTCTATATTAAGAATACACAAATCGTTAATATAGATTAGGAATAGGGTAGGGGCCAGAATGCTGCCTTGTGGGACACCAAAACCAGTACTTTTCTGATCTTCGCTAGTTATATTATGTATTCTAACACATTGGTATCTATCGCTTAGATAGTCACCAAGTAGTTTCAGATAATATGCTTGCTCCAGATCTAAAAAATGCGAAGCAGCCAACACCGAAGAATTTTGTGTCAGAAAATAACATGGTGCCAGATCCCTTTAAAATTATCCTTAGTAAGAATACATATAAATCGTTCCCAGTCTCGTGGCAACCAGCTTCGCAATTTTACTATTACTATTGCTTTATCATCGACTGTATTAGAAGTTGAATGTAAAAAATGCCATCTCTTAATTTCAGCATCAGTTCTATATCCTAACGAAGCAAATTTATAAGTGTCACGCATACGATCCTTAAGACCCGCTACTTTTGTCAAAAGTGGATTTGTGTTATATTCAGTGTGAGTTTTTAAAATTCAATTAAGATATACATATTTGCTTGGATCATACTTAGCAAAGTTGATTGTTTGATTTATCCTCATCACCATCAAGTCATGAAGAGGCGAGTCCCTGCGTTCCTGGCCCTGCCAATGATTGTCTGTGATTTCTTCGTCTGCGAAATACACCACTTGTCGTGCACATTTGACCTTATATGAATCAATAGTCTATACTAATATATAAAGCTGAAGAGTTTGTTTGTTTGTATGTTTGCTTGAACGCGCTTATCTCAGGAACTACTGATCCGATTTGAAATTTTTTTTCTGTGTTAGATAGCCCATTTATTGAGGAAGGCTATAGGCTATATATCATCACGCTACGCGGAGGAAGTCACGGGCAGAAGCTAGTATAATATAAAAACCCAATAACATTTTTGCTCGACCTAGGATTCGAACCCAGGACCTTTAGTGTAGCTAGCTAGCACTTGGGACTAACGAGGCAGTTATAGTCTTTTTTTGCATCTTCTATGCTAAGATTATAAAGTTATTTTAGTTAAGGAAAAATTCTACTATGGACTGGATTCGAACGTTACGTCACCTCAAAGATGTAAATTCAGAATGTGAAGGAAAATTTTGACAGGACGGGTGGTGTATTGGACCAGAATACGCAGGTTCGAATACACACAACACATAAATAATACAGACAGTCAGACAAAAATTCTAATTACCATAACATACCATCACGCCTGTATTCCCCGAAGAATGTAGCAGAGGAGTACTTAATGTACACCCACAGTTCGCCCGTATGTTTGGGTCCCATGTAATAGGGGGCGAGCCTATAACCATTAACCGGGCACAACTTCCAAGCTCCGGGCTGCCACTGGGAATTTCATAGAAAACCCCAATAACACTTTGTTCGACCTGGGAATCGAACCCAAGACCTCTAGCATAGCAGTCGAACTCAGGACCCCTAGGCTAATGCGGCAGTTGAGCAAATTCTAATTACTATGTATATACATAACATGTATGTACCAACACTTGACTCCCTATATATATATATTATTCAGCAACGATCACTCAAAGGGTTTGCTGGTAGAAAACTCAATTTTGAGTTAAGCTCGCCTTTGTACATTGTTTGTTGTTATAATTATTATATAAATATTTCTGTGTACAATAAAGATTAAAATAAAATACTATTTTACTATGAATTTGTATAGAGCGGTGGTGGTTGCAGATCGCGTTAGGTCTTCTTAGGGAGCTAATGATGTCATGGCATAATACTCAGAGTACTAACAAGCTCGTCCCGGATGGCTGCGCGTCGCTATGGACCTCCGTCCTCCATACATTTTTAATTAAATTATTCCTCGGAATTCCAGTTTATTCTCACTGGGGATTTCATTAAAGAAGTAAAAAGAGTCAACGTCTATTTGGCCAACGATAGATAGATAGAGTATACTTTATTGTACACCATAGGACTGAGCGGACTACAAAACAAATGTTAAAAGAGTAAGTAAAATTGGCGGTCTTATCGCTAAATGCAATTTACAACGTTGATAAGAAAGTTGAGATAAAAAGCATATCAGAGTTTGGCGTTTGTGTCTGGTTAACGGCAGTAGGGTCAGACCCTATTCTAAGGGACCTAAATTGCGAACTGTGGGTGTACAGTAATACATCTCTGCCGAACCCGTTGGGCAAAGCAGGCGTGATGGTATAGCCTACTTGCATATAATTCAGTGTCATCTTCATCATGGCATCTTAGATAAATGTTTTTTTTTTAAATAATGCAGATGCAATTGAATTACCAAAATACTTAAAAGTTAAAGAAATAATAAAGAAAGAAAGAAATAAAGTTGCGGCCGTTCTTAAAAAAGGACAGGTTAAGAGCACCCTAAACCGACGTTCATGCATGAGGAGGTTAATGAACATAGATGAAGCGAAAGTGGTATGCCAGGATCGTAGCAAGTGGAAATCTATAGTCTCTGCCTACCCCAATGGGAGACAGGCGTGAAAATATGTATGTATGTAAAGAAATAATTTTTTATCAGAGCATAATCCAAATACCTTCCTTGCTATCATGAACTTGACAAGAAATACTATAAATTGTGTCCTTTAGTCGAGCGAATCAAGGAAGAAAAGCCCTTCATTGTTGAGACAAAATCTACATATAAATCAGTTTTCGATCTCACTCACACCTCAACAAATATCGTATCTCCATCTCTATCTTGACTAATGAAAGCTCAATGCGTGGTATGCACAAAATAAATCCACTGCCGTACCATGGGACCACTCAATAAATTCTGTCGTCTAACCAGCTAGTTAGGTAATGTGAATTGCTGCTGTGACTGTTTTTAGCCAAATAAAAGGCTGAATTTGAATGGCCCATGAAAAGATGAAAGTTTCGTGAAGTTACACACATGACGTCACAAGTCTTGAACTTGAATTGAAGTAATCACCATTACGCCTGTATTCCCTATGCGCTATGTTAAGTTCCCATGTAGGAAGCGAGCCTATAGCCATAACCGAGTACAAATCCAAACTACGAGCTGCTCCTAAGAATTTCATAGGAAAAAAATTAATAAAACTGCTCAATTTGGAAATGGATCCCAGGACTTGTACTTGCACAATCGTGCTTACCAACTCTACACTAATGAGTAAGTACATAAGTAACTAAAACTTCATTATTCTAACTCATGGACGGAGTTCTGTAAAGATCTACGAACTATGTTATTGATAAATAGAGAATTGCAAAAAAGTCCTCACGAACGGATCAAAGGACCAACAATTTTAAAATACCTAAGTCAAACACACTTTCGTATACAAACGAAGTTAAAACCAAATGTAATCGAGAACGGATAGTTGAGAAACCACTAAGTCAATGTAAATATTGTAAGGAAAAGATCGCCAGAACGTGACCGGCTCCACATATGAGATTTACTTAATTTGTCGCGAGGTTCGGGCAAACAGACGAGCTTTGCTCTAGACACTTTATAACTGAGCTCCACAGGATTACGGCTCCCGACATTTCTTTTGAGCCGCATTTTAGTCTTTTGGTCCGGATTTCCGAGATGAATTGCTAGTTTTAAGATTTTTATTTGTTGCGAGTTAAGAGATTTAGGAAAAACTCACATCGTTAAAAACAAACAAGGAAATATTTTTATTTATTCGCTTGTATCTTTGCTTCTTCTTGAATAATTTTGTTATTGGACTTATAACTACTTATGTGGTTTTCAGTAGGCGGTATCATCTATATATTTTATCTTCTACTTTGCAAAGAATCCCTTAAAATAGATACTATATCCTCAACTTACCAACTGAATTCTTAATATATTTATTGAATGGAGATTCCTTACAATATAAAGGTGCGTCAAATTTTCTACATCAAAACTGAGAACTAAAATAATTATTTGCTTCAAATGCTTATCATGCTGAAATCTTGCAAAAAAACTGCAGGAACAGCCAAAATTGTCATTTTATTTCCATTAGCGATTTTTTAAGCAAAAGTTACCAATGATAAAAGATATTTATTTCTGTAAATCGTTTTTTTTATGGTATAGGGGGGCAAACGAGCAAACGGATCACCTGATGGTAAGCGATAACCGCCGCCCATGGACACCCGCAACACCAGAGGAGTCACAAGGGCGTTGCCCGCCTTTTAAAAGGGTTTGGGCCTCCGGTAACCTCACTCACTCGGCGAAACACAACGCAAGCGTTGTTTCACGCCGGTTTTCTGTGAGGCCGTGGTATCACTCCGGTCGAGCCGGCCCATTCGTGTCGAAGCATGGCTCTTCCACGTAAGAAATAGAGTATTATATCATTGGTTACACCCCTACAAATTGCAATGGTTTCACCTTCAGCTCACTGCTTAAAGTTAAAAGGTTTGCTTATCTACAAAAATATATGATCAAGTCTTCTTATTCATCCTTCAGTATGCTGAACATTTCCATCAGCCCCTGACCCTCAGGACACCCGGAGTATATGGAAGCACAATTAAACATCTGTCTCCCAGCAGTTGCCGCATCATAGTATGAGGCCATCAAGTCTTCCAATTCTTGGTCCTTCTCGTCGAATGGTGTTTTGCCGTAGTCCGGCCTGAAATGTACGGAAGTATGCTAGATAAGACCAAAAAAGAAATAGGATTCATTTTGTGACTTTACATTAGCAAGGAATAATGATATTTTGTTTGCCAATAAAACTTTGGAAGCTTTCATTATCTTTACTTCTCCTTGCCAGTAACCTTCCAGTAATAATAATTTCTGAGATATGTCTAAACTATAAATAATTATAATTCGTTTTTATACTACATTACATTTTAATACAGTTCATAAATATTAAGTTGGACCTCCAGCAATACGATTGTGAAAACCGCATCTGATTTCGTGCAGTAATTACAATATGATGCGCGTACAAACAATAACAGATAAACAAACAAAAATTCTGAAGATATTAATTGGTTTGGCTTCTATACGACCCATATTATATTTTCTTGAATATTTTTTTAAGGAATTCACCGGTCACAATTTCCCTATATTAGTATGATATGCTTATACTTACCGGATAGGCCATGCATTGTCTGTTAGTCAGTCAGAGTAAAGTGTTCAGTAATTAAATAAATAATTGTAAGTATTATGGCCTAACCCCTCTAATTTTGGGAGGTGACTCATCCAGCCCAGCAGTCTGACAGTAAATTGGTTAATGCTTAGTAAAGATTGCCTGATGTTTTAATCACTGCAATACACGTGGAGAAAAATTATGACTGGATGATTGTTGTGAGTGAGGTTACCGGAGGCCCAAACAGAGACGGGCAACGCACTTGTGACTCCTCTGGTGTTTTAGGTGTATATGGGCAGCGGTAATTGCTTACTATCAGGTGATACGTCGGATAGTTTTCCCCCCTATCCCTTTGAAAAAAAAATGATGATGAAAATGATAGATCCTATCAACTGAAAACTCAACAATTTTGTAACTTACGTAAGCAATATGTGCAAAATCTCTCCAACTAATCCTTCCTCTTCTACTGGGTACTGTGCAGCTTCACAAATTGCTCGATTAACGCATTCCTCACCATCCAGGCCTTTTCTGAAAATTGTTGGGTGTATTTAATTTTCAGGTCCTATGTAATGGTGAAGCAGTGATAGATATGAAAGGGGTATGACCATTGGACTCAGAGTTTCACTCAAATTTCATAAGATAATCCAATAACTCTGCATATGTTTACAACTCCAAGATTAATAAGACAGTTTTGTCCAGGATTTGTGCCCAATAGATATAGCAATAGGCTAATAAACTAGATTTTAAGAGTCGAAATCATCATTTTAACACAATTTAATATAAGTATATTATTATTCGGAGTCCGATACCATTAACCTAAGTTCCTGCTCTGCCATTTCATCCAAAATACTTCACTAGAAAGTGTAAGCGAATGCAGTACTTGACAACTTTACCAAGTTCAGAACAATTTTCCGGTCGTTTATTTCCAGTGTAGTAGTAGTAGAGGAAATGGTACGTTAGGAACCTAGATTAGCAGTATCTCAATCCGAATAATAACACAATTTGATTAAATATTGTTTGGATTACGATTTATTTTGGTTCTACCATTTTTTGGGCAATTCAAGCTGCGCCGGACTCTTAGGGCCACTTGCACCAACTTCCTAAATGTGTTTAAATCGTATTTAAACACAATATTTCATAGTAAATTTGTGTTTAAATACAATTTAAACATATTTAAGAAGTTGGTGCAAGTGGCCCTTAATCGCATACAGAAATAGAAGGAAAGAAGCAATTTATGCCTAAAAATGTGTATAATTAAATAATACATATATATATTTATTATCTGTTTACTATTTTAATATACCTACTAGCTATTTTTCACGATTTCACTCGTGACTTAAATTGACGGTATTTTTCACTCGATTATCAATATAGCCTATGTTACTCGATGACAATGTAGCATTCTTTTATTAACTGAATTTTGATTATCAGTCCATAGTTTTTGAGTTTATTCATTAGAAACAAAAATCTTTTCGGTTTATAATATTCGTGTAGATACCTAATTAATTGCTTGTTTTGCTTAGGTATGTCTTTTTTTTATGGGATAGGGTGGCAAACGAGCAAACGGATCACCTGATGGTAAGTGATAACCGCCGCCCATGGACACCCGCAACACCAGAGGAGTCGCAAGTGCGCTGCCCGCCTTTAAAAGGGTTTGGGCCTCCGGTAACCTCAACTCACTCGGCGAAACACAACGCAAGCGTTGTTTCACGCCGGTTTTCTGTGAGGCCGTGGTATCACTCCGGTCGAGCCGGCCCATTCGTGCCGAAGCATGGCTCTCCCACGTTGAAGATGTCTGCTTAACCCTTCGACTATGAATGAATAACTGAGTAAATATCTCTCAAAAGACTGGAGATAAAGACTAATATACTCACGACCGCAACATATCAGCGACAGCAGTGTAGAACGTCAGTCGCTCGTCTCTCCTTGCTGCTAAATCAGCTTCCCTCTGTTCTCTGGACACTGTTTTAATGAAGTAGTATTGTGACAGCTGAGATATGTTTGTGAACTCGGTATATTGGTACTGGAAGTTGGCTGCGAAGGCCAGGCTGATGTAATCCTCTGACTTGATTGGTGCTGACAGCCCAATGATAAGCTGGAGAAAATGAAAGAAAAGGGCGATATTTACTGTTTTTAATTAAAAAGAAGGTTTTGAGGAAATAAAAATCAAAGCATAATATGACGCTAAAAATCGTCCATTTTATATTTACAATTGAGACAAATCGAACAATGCATCTCAAGCTAAAATCCACCAGCTGTTTAGGCTATAGAGCGCGACAGTAAATATTTATGTGATGAATAAGTGTTTGTGGTCTTCTAGGTGTTTCTTATGTATTATAAGTACGTATTTACAAAAAAAATATAAGTATTATATTATCCATAGCCTAGTACCCATAGTACAAGGTCTGCTTAGTTTGGGACTAGATGGTGCTGTGTAAAACGTCGCAGAATATTTATTTATTCATACATACACTCGAAAAACATAACCCTAACATCTGGCGCAATCGGGTTAAAATACGAAATTCTGACTTTGATTTTAATACGCAAACCACTAGGCCTTAGCTTGGTTCGCCTCAAGGTATACATGTGATATAAAATGATCCGTCACCGAATGTGCGTTAGAAGGTGTCACTCTCCCTCTAGGCCAATGTTATGTATTCTGCTATGCTAGAGATCCTAGGTACAATTTCCAGGTGGGGCTGGATTTGTGCTTGGTAAATGATACCTAATAGGCTTGCTCTATTACATGAGGCACACCGACGAACTTTGGGTGTATACACGTCATATAATAGCCTAACCTTTAATTTCTTGATGGTACTTATGTTGAATTTACATTAACAAAACATAACATACCATCACGCTTGTATTCCCCGAAGGGTTAGGCAGAGGTGTACTAAGGTACACCCATAGTTCGCCGGTATGTTTAGGTTCCATATAATAGGAGGCGAGCCTATTACCATTAACCGGGCACAAATTCCAAAGCTCCGAGCTGCTACTGAGGATGTCATAGTAAAACCCAATAACACTTTGCTCAACCTGGGAATCGAACCCAGGACCTCTAGCGTAACAGTCGCACTTGGAACCACTAGAGTAATGAGGCTGTTATTGAATTTAAAAGTGTTATTGTCCTTACCTTGTATGTTCCTCCGTAAGGGTAAACAAGGGGAATGCTGTTTATTTGTCGCTTTACCATCAGCTTGTGTTTCTCTTCGTCGTCTGCGCATACACATATTGCTATGACGAATATTATGGTACTGATGAGCCAATTGCCACTGAAATATTAAGGTTTTAGGGGTAATTTTAGGCTTGTGTTATGATCTCATTAATTGTACAGAAACAGCATGCAACATACAAACACATAAACCGGTGGTAAATTTTACCCATTTTACCAATTTAACCCATTTACTGTCCCAGTACTGGGCACGGGTCTCCTTTCAAAATGAGAAGATCTAGCCCACCGCGCTAACCTAATTGGTTGGCAGACTTCAAACGTGGTCGAGAAAGAAACTTCAAATCTCACAAGTATGCAATTCACAATTTTTCGTTCACCGATTAAGAGAGTAATTATGAAAGATGAGTTTTTATTTAAAATTCAACCAGTTAATAACATAACATACCATCACGCCCCAAAGGGTTAGGCCGAGGTGTACTAATGTACAGTCAGCGCCAAAAGTCACTGAACACGATGCAATCTTCAAAACGTTTTTACATCATTACTAACCAAAAAATTCTGACCTGAGAAGTTAGTACCAGTTTTCTGCATATAAGAAAACTGGCGCTGACACCTGTACACCAGTTAATATATTTTACAAAAAAAAACTGAAATAGTGGTACTACTACTGTTCTTGGCGTATTATATAGGCTGCGGTTGCCGCTTACCTTTAAGCGGCTCATAAACTTGTATGTCATCTTATTAAATGAAAAAAAATACAAGCACTATAATTCTCCATATCGGACAAAGAAACAGATAGACATAATATTCAATGCTTTCTTACCCCATTATTCCAAATTAACTTTTGCTTATAAACAGGCAATGTTTATAATACCGGTCGGGAATCACATCGTCCACGTGTGAGAGGGACACGTTTCAGTAACGCAGTATCAGCGTTGAAGGCATTGCGCTGTATGACGGGCGCCGAGATTATAAGGGTGTGTTCATACTGGTCATGTTTCAGTAAATCCGGGTTTGGGATTGAGATGTTTCTGTCTATCAGTCTAACCAAAAGCATACTGTTTTCTGAGATGTAGGGTCAATTCATGCAAGCTCAGAGTCGAAGCGCACTCATCAGCGAGCGACTTATGCTGCAGGTTATCTCGGCAGAAATATCATCATTAAGTTGTTGGGATAAGGGTGTATTTGCTATACCTAGTTAGTAAAATTTAGGTTAGATAATGCTTCGATTCGCTTCGGATCTGCGTTAATATGCGCTGTTTCCGCGCCCGTTGTATCCAGTCAGATCCAAAATGCTGTGTAAATATATCTCTTCATCTCATTCTTTGTCTTCCTTGTTTTCATTGAAATAAACAGTTATTTACGGATTCATTAATTTTGACATTATTTAATTCCCAACGTTTCAGCTATTTTATTAGACTGAGGTTTTGGACGTTTTAATGTTAAAAACAAAGTGCAATGTTAAGAGCAAAGTGTTATTGGGTTTTTCTAAGAAATTCCCAGTAACAGCTCGGAGTTTGGAATTTGTGCCCGGTTAATGGCAATAGGCTCGCCCCCTATTATATAAACATACCGGCGAACTGTGCGTGTACATTGGTACGCCTCTGCCTAACCCTTCGGGGAAAAACAGGCGTGATGGTATGTTATGTTAATAAAATATTAACTTTTTTACGCGTTACTTTATGAACGCGACTCTATCAGTCTAAATCTTATGGTCACATGACTCCGCCCACTCCACACTAATATGTTTATCCAACAACAACGGTCACGAGACAATACATTAAAATTGACGTATTAAGTGTCAACTGTTCCTATCAATTGTTATCCGGGTTCAATGGTTTAAAGTAAGGCAAAACTCGTTTCATTTTTATTGCAAAAACTTTACTTTAAATTTTTCGTTCTCAGAGTTATTTTCTTTTTCTATGTATGTATAGTATTTTTTTTCTTCAATTCATTCAATAAAAGCTAATAGGATAAGCAATAAGAATTACAAGAAAGATCATAATTGATTTATTAACTATTCGGGAACTAAAATTGTTTAGAATATACCAGTGAGATATAAATTTAAGTAGGTATTTAAAAACTTCTCAAAATAAAACGAATAAACTTATAAAGCGAAACAGTTTTCAAAAATCGAATATCTATCAATTTCTATCGCATAACCGAAACCGATTACCATCACTTAACGTAGTTCAATTGACACTTGAATTGAGACAGCTCACGTCACTTAGACGGTGCACGTTGATATTACAAGACCATGTTTTCAAAAAATTTCGTTCTGTCTTACACAACAGTATTCAACCTCCTAATTTTTACCATAAGTGGGAAGGAGACGGAACTATTTAGTGGAATACTTCACAGGAGTAGAAGGCAATTGCTATGGCCTAATAGCACTTTGCTTCAGGTAAGATTTTCATACTTATTTAATCAAGTTTTGAAGATAAGCTACCGTAATTTTTCGTGCAGATAAAACTAATGGCTGTCTAGATTTATGCAAATTTTCTTCTCTGGGAAAATGATTTCTTCTGGAAATCTGTTTTATTTATGCACATCAATAGGACTCTGCTGCTGAGTTTATCTGGGTACCACTTTATTACCAAATATTCTTCTTTATAGGCGTTGTTATTTAAGGGTAACTAGTGACGAGCCAAAGAAGACTTAAAAACTATCATTTTGGAACCTCGCGTGTTAATACTACTGTTATTGCTAGCATCAATAGGCTCCCGCTGCCGTCTAATCTCTATCGCTTAACATCAGGCGATCCGTCTGCTAGTTTGCCCGCTATCCCATAAAAAAATGTTTTAAATACGATTTATTTTGGTATTATGTTTGTATTGGAAATTTGGTCCACCTAAAGTACTAAAACGTCAGTCGTACTGAAAACATACACATATTATGTAGTGACGAAACATTCACATACAAGTGACGCATCGACATACAAGTAGTATCATAAACGAAGTATATTATTTTCGGGAAAATGCTGGGTATGTACGGAGACCATTTTTCGCAAAGGGGGAAAAGGTAACAAAATTAGGGGATCCAAAGGCAACGAAAGATAGCAGTATAATTCAATCACGTGGTCCGGGAAAAAAATAAGCGACCTCTTTGCGTCAGCACGAAGCTCTAATAGCTTTTATCGAATAAATGGTCAGCCTCAGACTGAAGGACTCTTTAAACTAAAGTGGTCGTAACCGTAACTGCTATGCTACAAGTCCTGGATTCAATTTCAATGCCGAACAAAGTGTTGTTAGATTTTGCATGAAATTGTAGGCACCAGCTCGGAGTCTGGATTTGTGCCTGGTTAATAGCAATAAGCTCGCTTATCATTAGGTACATGGGACCTAAACATACTGGATCTGGATCGGGACTGTGGGCGTATGTATAATCAGTACACTTCTGCTTAGCCCTTTGTAGAATACAGGCATTGTACGTTAATGAGAGATGACTCTTAAATCTTCACATGCTGTGGTGGTGTTTAACCGTCACACTTACTGTCTCCTATGCTGCCAGCTCATCCACTCGCCCATCTCCTCCACCCTCTCAAAAAGGGTGTAAAAAGATTTTTACAGAGTCGGCAACGTGGGAGTCATATCCCTGGTGTTGCAAGCGTCCATAAGCTATGATAACCGCTTACCATCAGGCGGACCGTGTGCTTGTTAGCCACCTTAGTGGTATAAAAAATGTTATTCCTCACCGCCACCTACATTCCATCTACTTTTGTGTAAGTGTCAAATGTGCTACTATTTAAGCCTCTCTCTTATTTCAGTTCAACGCCGGCATGGGATTTCCGAGTGGGGCAAAAAATATCAACGTCAACTATGCATTCCAGGCGAATTTCCAACTGCCTTGGAATAGAACACAAATACCTATTGACATATTAGAAGCCAACAATGGGTATATTGGAAGTGCGAGGAAGAAGAGAGACGTGGGAATTAAGGAAGAGAATAATGGTGATTATCAAGATGATGCAAGGCTGTATCACTTTTATAAACACGTGGAAGCGGTTTTGGAAAAGTAAGTAGATTAGTATATAATACTATTATTTCAGTTTTATGGTTAATGTGTTTATAAACGAAGTATTAAAAGATGGCAAAGAGACGTCGTGGTCACTTACTATGGGTGTTATAACATAGCTCAAAGTTTTCACACTCTAGATCTCTAGCTATACTTGATATTTCTTTACGCGTCCTTATCAGAAATGAGGGGATCCGTACAAGAACCAAAGGTCTACATAGCCGATCCAATCGTCTAGTTCCCGAATGGAAACCAGGCTCAGGAAAACGCAGAGGGAGACCACCTCCAACGAAATGGATAGACGACCTAGTACAAATCAATGGACCGGTGCTTGTGGAAGTCTATGAGGGAGGCCTTTGTTCAGCAGTGAACGTCCATTGCCAGATATGATGATCAACGTACGACCTGTTCCAATAAATAATGTATAGATTCGGAAATAACTCGTGCCAAATATTTAATTTGTGCCATCTCTCTCCTGCACGTTATTTATATTTCATACTTTGCGAGATAGCAAGAATTTGATAGTTATTTATAATATTTTTTTACTTCGCTCGTTACTAAATGCAATTTCAAATATCATCATCAGCAGCAGCCTATATTAGTCCACTAATGGACGCGAGCCTCCGCAATGCCATGTTTCACGTTACACGTGGGAGAGCCATGCTTTGGCACGACTGGGCCGACTCGACCGGAGTGATACCAATTAGGCCTCACAGAAAACCGGCGTGAAACAACGGTTGCGTTGTGTTTCGCCGAGTGAGTGAGGTTACCGGAGGCCGAAACCCTTTTAAAAGGCGGGCAACGCACTTGTGACTCCTCTGTTGTTGCGGGTGTCCATGGGCGGCGGTTATCACTTTCCATCAGGTGATGCATTTGCTTGTTTGCCCCCCTATCCCATAAAAAAATGCCAATGCCGTGCGATGAAGCAACTCAATTAGAGATACCCTATCTGCAGTGCGTAAAACTTGGCGGTGCACTACTGTTCACCCATTATTTTAAATGAGACTTATATGATCGAGTGACCACACATTCGTATTTCACAAAATAGTTTCCAAAACCTTTTTCGTTTACACTGCCCTTGTGATTTTTTTACGACTCAGAAGACTAACATAATTTGTCGGTGCAATGTAGGTAAAAGCAGCTGTTAAAAAGATGTATGCTCCATACAGCTCATACTCTCCTAGTACACCTGACTAAAATGTCTCCGCAGCTAATTACCTCATCCAGCATAACGAGATCATTACTTGTGGTACTTTGTGGTATATTGTCACGTCATGCATACCGTGTATTGTTTAGAGTGCAATGCTAATAATATTGTGGTAGTGCCTTCCTGGTTTGTGTCCTCGTAGAGGTAAATCTATACTAATAATTATCCATATTCTTACTATAAAATCCGAAAAGCGCTAGTATTAGATGTGGTATTTAATGAAACGCTTAGTTATGGAGAGCAAATCTATAATAGTATGAAATGAACGGATGGAGCCAGCCAACATGGCTATTGCCGGACAAAATTTATGAACATTGACATCAATAAGGAAATATAACTTTTTTACAAAAAAATTATAGAGACTACGCGTCGCGCGCGTCGTCTAGGGTAACCGTCTATTTGTTACCTTTTTACGCCTTAACAACATCGTGTTACACATTACCAACACTCCCGTTAACCTCTATGTAAATAGTAATGTTTGGGTTAACATCGGGTTAGCCGCGATAGTTCAATGGACAATATTTGGGCTACCGACTAGCTCTTTATGTTATGAAACAACTAAATTTATAATTATCAAGTAGTCAAAATATAAAATTAACCTTTCAAAGATTAGCAGGCACTGTGTGTATGTGAGAATTTGTGTTTGTAAAAGCACCCACGATACAAGTAGAAGAACACACACAAAAAAATCACATCATCATCAACAATTGATATACCTAACCGTGAAGAGTGTTCCTAAGATCACTTAATTAGTTTAAATGTGTAAACTAAATTTATCAACGAAGTACAAGGAACGGTTTCGGATTTATCGGCACTACCGACGCTCAATCTCTAATACTCAAGGGATTAGTGGATAAAACAATGATTTAGGTATTTATGAGTTTTTTTTTATGGGATAGGAGGGCAAACGAGCAGACGGATCACCTGATGGTAAGCGATAACCGCCACCCATAAACACCCGCAACACCAGAGGATTCACAAGTGCGTTGCCCGCCTTTTAAAAGAGTTTGGGCCTCCGGTAACCTCACTCACTCGGCGAAACACAACGCAAGCGTTGTTTCACGCTGGATTTCTGTGAGGCCGTGGTATCACTCCGGTCGAGCCGGCCTATTCGTGCCGAAGCATGGCTCTCCCACGTGAAGTACAAGTACAGCAAACCAAAGCAAAGTAGTTTTTTTGACACTTTTATGAACAGCTAAGTACTTACTTAGCTGTTCATCATCAACCAATTCTCTCCCACTGCTGAGCCCAGTTCACCTCTCACAGTGAGAGGTATTAAGCCATAGTCCACCACGCAGGTCTTGTGCGGGTTAGCAGACTTTAGAAACACATCGAGAAAATCTCTCAGCCAATATGATACAGTAGCTGTATTACATAGCTGTAAATCTCTTAGGTCACACCATAACCCAGTTGGAACCCTATCACGCCGCTTGTAAGTGATTTCAATGGGCGAGTTAGCGTGAATGGTAAATTCATTTCTCGCGTCGCTAATCGCGCGAGTTAAGCGGGGTCCAATTTGTTAGACTAATTATCACTCGCTCGAACTACTTACTATTAAATGCTGAAGTTATGACCGCAATGGATATAGTTTTTATTGTAGCAAGGAGACGACGAAGCATATGGCACGCCTGCATAACCATCGCCTAAAGATCCTGGCAATACCAATATACGAGTATATGACAAATGCCCAGTAATTTTATGAGCTACAATTCCTTTTAAATCGGAACACAATAATGATAACACGATTTTCAGGGAGCGGACTTCTCGCTAGAGATAGAAATTAGGAGAGGCCGACCGAAACCAACCCGAAAATTACCCGTACACCATACAAAAATATAGTAACCCACATCCCCTCCTCATCTCCACCAAAAACTTAAAATGGTTATATATATAGGTACTTATATTTTTTTGATGTACAAAGTGTAATTAACAACTTTTTTCACGGTTCACAGTTCTTATTGTTATTCATTTTGTTGAATGACATCAAACAGAATAGACAAGATATACAAAGTCCTAAATCAAATTAACGTTTCACTAATTGATGATAAACTTATTTGACAGTTAGTAATCATTTGCTAATACTACTCTCCTGCTGATCCTACTAATGCATTGACGTCAGTAAGATCACGACTAGGAAATATTTGTCGGAGCACTCTATCAGTAAGGTTATTGCTCCGTAATATGTAAATTACTGATTCCACGTTTGGTGAAGCGGATAAGATCATATCATTGGTATTGTCACTACCATTAATCAGTAGCCCCGTTATTGAACCCCCTTACCATGGGAGAGCCATGTTTCAGCACGAATGGGCTGGCTCGACCGGAGTGATACCACGGCCTAACAAAAAACCGGAGTGAAACAACGCCTACCTTGTGTTTCGTTGATTTAGGTGAGCAGTGAAGATACTGGAGGCTCATACCTTTTTAAAAGGCTGGCAACGGTTTTGAGACTCCTCTGGTGTCCATGGGTGGCAGTAATCAGGATATCCAGACGTTCATTTACATAGTAATTTACTAATTTTACTTCTTGGTTTAATCTATTTCAACTTCAACCCCCTCCTTCGAGGATTTTTTTATGGATTCAGTTGGCAAACGAGCTGAAGAGCCACCTGGTGTTAAGCAGTCATAGTTGCCCATGGACACCTGCAATACCAGAGGAGTGTAATAATTGTAATAGGCAATAAATAATTAATTATTAATACGAACATGACTTCGAAAAGTCAGAGGTGCGTGGGCTAGGATGCGAACTAGAGACCTTTGACTTGGCAATCCAGCGGTCACATTACTAGGCAAATTTTGCGGAATCACCAAAAATCTCATAATTCAGAACAGTGCACACGTCAGTTTGTTTTGTTTATTCACAGGGCGCAAGATATCAAAATCATGATTTATTTAACTCCGACACTTGGTTACTTCGGAAGCAATTTTCACATAAATTGGCTTCGTCAATAGCAATTTTGCGAATGTCAAAATTCGTTATTTATTACTGTTTACTGGTAGAGGTCTATTTTGATCAACACCGCCTTTATTTATTTTGGTTGTTTGAATATATTAATATGTTACATCGGCTATGCGAATTGAGATGCTGATTAAATCGAAATTTGGATGTTAAATTTAGGATCAGACCCGTCAAAATTCGTGAATACGTCTTTACTTCATTTTGATGTGTATCTATACATGCGTAGGAGATAAATCAATTGTGTTTGCATGCGTGTTCAAACATGTCAAAGCATTTAAAGTAGATATTATTTTATTGCCTTTGTCTCATTCTTTTTTTTTCATCTTGATAGGCTTACGCATGATCGCCAGTTCACCTGATGTTGATGTGACACTGCGATCTACGATCTGCGCGTTTTCCTAAAAGAAACCGATTCACTAGTGATTTATAAAAGAAAGAAAGATTAACAATTTATTTTCGCCCATAACAAAGTTTTTTTTTAGGCAAAGGTCAATGTGACGGTTAGACACTACAATAACAGAAACACATTAAAAAAAATATTGCATCTGACAACACTAGCACTCACAAAATGGTAACAAACACAAAGTCATTTAAAGACACCCAGATTATATCTATATAGAAAGACCTATACGGGCACCGCAATGGCAGCTGTTATATTGTTCGTAAAATTAATTAATTATATAAAAAAAAATCTACACAAATTTATTTTCTTCCATAAGTAATGTCCACAATGGGCCCAAGAAAGGCATTTCTCTTTAGATAAGTTGAATCCTGATAAAATAAAATTTTGCACAAGCACAATGACCTTCATAGATAGATAGATAGAGTATACTTTATTGCACACCAAAACAAATTCTAAGTACATGCTTCCAAGTATTAATAATGTGATTTGTTTGTAAACGCTCCCACGATACAGGAGAAAATCCTACTAGAGCAACGTATTTTTTAAATCAAAAATAATAGAGTATTATTGTAAAACATTTCAATGTTTTTGTTTGACGTTTCAGTTTTGGCCACAATGGGACATCTTGCGTGCTTCAAACTCTCTGTAAACTTGGAGCTGAGCCTCTACACTCTGATGATGAAGAGGATTTGTTGCACGAAATGGCCGTGTTTGTCCTGAAGTAAGTTTCAATCAATATATTTCTCCGCACGGGTGAGTTATCATGCTCACTATTTCGAATATGAGACTTTCTTAAAATATCTGTCTCATTAGTCTAGTGGTCCTAAAGAGGTTCTAGGTTCAATACCCAGGTCAAGCAAAGTGTTATGGGTTTTTTTATGAAATTCTCAGCAGCAGCTTGTTAAAAAAGGTCAGTGACCAGCCCACATAAACACAAAACAACCAGTAAGCTACGTCACATGGTTGACAGGTTCATACCAACCGGTTCAGAATGCGTTATATCACAATTAGAAGAGCATACACATGATATGGGATGTTTGCCCTTTGCACTACAACTTAGAGCCTCGTTTTCGATGCTCGAATCCAAGCCATGCTTCGGCACGAATGGGCCGGCTCGACCGGAGGCGTCACAGAAAACCAGCGCGAAACAACATTTATGTTGAGTTTCGCCGAGTGAGCGAGGATACTGGAGGCCCAAACCGTTTTAAAAGGCGGGTAAAGCACTTGTGACTCGTCTGGTGTTGCGGGTGTCCATGGCCGGCGGTAATCGCTTACCATCAGATGATACGTCTGCTCGTTTCCCCTTCTAAACCATAAAAAATATGGGGAATTCAGCGTCCGCCTGATCCGTACCAATTATTTTACGTCTTCTACTGTCTCTTTCTTTCAGTCCCAAGAATGATGGTCACCACAACTTGGCGGAGGGTGACGACACATACCTTTATGTAAAGGCGTACACCGATGGAGAGAATCAAGAAGACTGCACCAAGTTATACGAAGGATGTACACAATCTTTTATAGATTTTTTCACGAAATTACATGATACGAGTAAATCATAATCGGGTCCACGTTTTTAGACAAGCATTGGAGTACCAATATGTGCCTTATTGCAAAAACAAATTGTTTAAAAAAGCTTTAAAATAAATACGTACAATATCTCCGCATTTTTTTTATTATTAAACTAGTTCTTAAGTTATAAATAGTGTTACTTAAACGACTTTCTTTTATTATATACTAGCTTCTGCCCGCGACTTCGTCCGCGTAGCGTGATGATATATAGCCTATAGCTTTCCTCGATAAATGGGCTATCTAACACTGAAAGAATTTTTCAAATCGGACCAGTAGTTCCTGAGATTAGCGCGTTCAAGCAAACAAACAAACGCTTCAGCTTTATATCTATATCTATACTAATATATAAAGCTGAAGAGTTTGTTTGTTTGGTTGTTTGTTTGTTTGTTTGCTTGAACGCGCTAATCTCAGGAACTACTGGTCCGATTTGAAAAATTCTTTCAGTGTTAGATAGCTATATATCATCACGCTACGCGGACGAAGTCGCGGGCAGAAGCTAGTATATAATAAAAGAAAGTCGTGTAAGTAACACTATTTATAACTTAAGAACTACTGAACCGATTTGGATAAAAGAAAGTCGTGTTAGTTACACTATTTATAACTTAAGAACTGCTGAACAGATTTGGCTGAAAATTGGTAGAGAGGTAGCTTAGAACCAGGAGATGGACATAGGATACTTTTTATCCCGTTCCCGTGGGATGTGATGGCAGACCGAATTCCACGGGGGCGAAGCCGCGGGCAGAAGCTAGTATTAGTATAGATTGAAAGAAATAAATATAATATCATCATAACATACCATCACGCCTGTATTTCCAGAAGGGTTAGGAGGAGGCGTACTAATATACCTACACCTACAGTTCGCCGGTATGTTTAGGTCCCATATAATAGGGAGCGAGCCTATTGCTATTAACCGGGCACTAATCTCAAACTCCGAGCTGCTACTGAGAACTTCATAGAAAAACCCAATACCACTTTGCTAGCAGTCGCGTTTAGAGTAATCTAGGCAATATCTGTTTTCAAAATTAATTAGTTAAAATAAACGTCAGTCCGGAAAAGTATCGTACTACTGCAATGAGCCACAGCGAAGCATGTTTATGTACCCCTCTAATTGGAATAAAACTTTTTTAACCGTAAAAAGTATTTTTATTTCAATAAAACTAAATAAATCTCTACTCTTATAAAATTTTAAAAAAGCTGTGTGTATTTTTTAAATATCTTCAATGTACAGACATTGAAGATATTTAAAAAATACACGTGAGTGAATCCGAATCCGAAAATGTGATTTTTAAAATTCTTGTCTGTTTGTTACGCGTTGGAGCAAACACTACTGAATAGATTTTAATGTTATTATCACTGTTAGAAAGTATATGCTCCAACTTAAAAACTGGTGAACTTGTTATCTCAATTAATTAAACGAATCCTGAGATACAGCTTGACCTCCCTGATGTATAGCGGCCCATACAAAGAAGAGATCATCAATGTTGGTCATCATTTTTACTCCTGATATAGCTTCACGTGAGCGAAGCCGCGGGCAGAAGCTAGTATAATATATAACGGTGCGTAATGGTCAGTAAGATACCCGTAGTAACACATAAATAAATGCTATTTATTTCGACACACTTCTACAAGTCAATATTTCTTATATTAAATATTTAGTTTTGTCAATATTCAGACACTATTTAGGTTTATATAAACGTTACTCCCCTGACAATTTATTACATCCAGTATCTGCACCAAGAATTTTAAACATCATATAGATTCCACAGATGGTATTGGTTAAAAATAGTATAAAACATTCCTTTATCAGTATTCATCTCCATAAAAGCACCAGCTATCATGTCAGAGTGTAGGTTTTCCTGCTATCCTAGGAAAAAGCGCATGAATCATCTACAAAATGCAGTGCATTAGCAATTTGTCACCCGACGCTATTCAGAAAAGGCAACATACAGTAGGATATTACGGGGTGCAAGCATCCTGTTACTATTTTTACCCGATTATGGAAAGGGTAATAAGATTAACAATCTATGTATGTTTGTGTCTATGAAATGAAATGATTTTTATTTCTGTAAGTAGATCATTAGAGACACTTTTACAAGTCAATGGTTTGTTTTTTTTTTATAGCTAGATGGCTTCGGCATTTCCTAACTGACGACCTCTGAGAAGAAACACCGAAACAAACTCAGAGAATCATGGTCTCTTTTTAAAGTCCAGACATAAAATAATGCAAATAATGTGAGTGGGACAATGCAGGGCAATGTCTGAAATGGCCTTTTGAGGAAAGAACCATGGCAGCTTTGAGTAGACCAGTCCTAACTGACGGCAAGCATGCATCAGTCATCGTGTAGCTCAACCATAATTAATGTATTGATGTTCGATCGTAGCCCAAAAACTAATGATCAGAATTAGCCAAATTATGTAACGATCGATTCTTCTTTATAATGAGTTATACATGTATTATGTTTTTGAGATTTGAGAATCATCTTAGTGGGGATACTGACATAGCTATCAATAGCGGTTCTACCTGACCGTTTATTGAAATCGAAGTAATATACAATGTTTGTGAAAATGCGTAGCAGTATTTTCTTTCTTTTTTAGAAAAGCTCACTAGCAATATGGATCGCACATTACTAGTATTCTTGCTAACCCCTCGTGCTAAGCTAAATGCTTGTGCTACGAGAGGGTTTACGACGGTAGTGCAATGGGTGGGTTTCGAAGCGGCAACCACATGATCGCAAGTCCGTCGCCCTAGCTATTAGGATACCGCCGCTTATTGTGTAGGTATTTTAAAGGGAATAAAATTTTCTTCTACATCAATCAACACATTATGTGGAACGAAATAAAACACTCTCATTTTATATATTTATTCAGGCCATACATATTCATTATACATTACTATTACAAATGATATTCCAAATGTCAAGCATAATAAGGTCGACATTACGAAATATCCAGTAAATAATTCTATCTTATTTATTTACATTTGAATCTAATTTATTACCTCGATACCTTGGGGTTGAAAAATCATAAGATATAGGCCAGTTATATCCATGAATAATGTTATGATTCATCAAAACTGTTCATTTTATCTCCTCTCTCTCATCTGTCTCTTTTCGTCAAACCTAAGGAGTTTTTATTTACTAATTACGTAGGTACAGAAGTGTGTGGTATCTCTTCTCTACTATTATACAATTGTAATAAAGCTGTCTACATTGAAAACAAAATCAATTAGGTTAGGGTATATAAACGTCTCCGAACTCAAAAATGTGATTTTTAAAATTCTTGTCTGTTTGTTACGGGTTTTCTCAAAAACTATTGAATAAATTTTAATTTTGTTATCACTGTTAGAAAGTATATAAGTACGTCAACTTAAAACTGGCATACTTCTTATCTCAAATAATTTAATGGATCTAGAGATACAGCTTGACCTCTCTGATGTATAGATAAATTATTTTTGGGATCCTTTTTTAATCCAAAATATAGCTTCAGGTGAGCGAAGCCGCGGGCAAAAGCTAGTCCATTATAATTAAAAATAACGTCGGTAAAGTCGGTGCCATTGATTGGTCGGATGTTTTATTTTCGCCACCGACTTCAAAACCCGTGTCGCACATAACATTATTATTTTGTTTATAAAGGCGGTTTTACTTTTTTTAAAGTTATTTCAACATTTTGAGTGGTCAATCATTGCATATTAAAGTATTTTTTTCTAAACTTGTGATCCCTTGTTCGCCAAATCTGAATCAGACCACCTCCGGAGTATATTCTTTCACACAAAAAAAAATATTTCTCCAAATCGATTTATGACGAAATGACCGAATATTCACGTAGCAAACATAAAAAAATTCAGACGAATTGAGGACCTTCTTCTTTTTATAGTCGGTTAAAAATACTTATCTAAATCGGTTTCCCTCTCTCTACCGTAATTCTCTATCCCTTATTCAGTATTTACAGGAACCCAAACTTATGCAGCGTCTCTTCTCCTATTTGCGTGAAGGTGCTGAGTATGGATCCCTCACACTCCGGGAACAGATCCTCACAGTTCACGCCTACCTCTCTGCCGAGCCTCTCTGTTGCATGGTACTCATTATCAGTGTGGTGAGATAGCATGTCTTTGGTCGTAGAAGGTCTGGGGAAAACAATAATTAATTATTTATCTTTGTGTAATCATTTTTTTTGCATCATAAAGGTAAAGGAAAAAATCGACTACGGGCAGAATTCGATCCTGCGTCTTCCGGTTAAGCAAAAGGTGTACTAAATGCGCACCCACTGTTAACTGTCATACTATTAGATCGCATGTAATGGGGGCGAGCCTATTGACATTATATAATCAACCCATTATATACTCTCCCACTGTTGAGCACGGATCTCCTCTCAGAACGAGAGGGATTAAGCTGGCTACGATGCTGACTCCTAGCGCTAATATGGGTTGGCAAACTTCACACGCCATCAAGAAAATCTCACGGGCATGCAGGTTTTCTCATAATATGTTCCCTCGCCGTTTAAACGTATGATAATTAAGTATTAATACGCACATGACTGAAAAGTCAGAGATACGTGCCTTGGATTAGAGACTTTTAACATTTAACTTAACTATTAACATTATTCCTAAGTATTTCATAGCATACAATAATTAATTTATTGAAGACAAGCGCGGCTACTGATCGTAAGACTCTAGTTTCGATTCAGGTCCAGCAGTATTATAGGGTTTTCCTATTAAATTGTACGATTTGGTTTTATGTTCGGATAATGACAAGAGACTCTAACAAAACTAAAAACGATAAGATTAAAAATAAAATGAGGTATTGCAATAAAAAATGAAAACAGCGACAAGTTGGTACAACCCTACATCGTTGAAAAAAAAGCACCCAAAACACGCGCAGATTAAACGATTTCCTTTAGGCAAAAACCTCCAATCTTAACCCGTCAACTCCACCCGAATGAATGATATATCATACATAAATAAAGCGGTAGCGAAATCCTTTCATGACTTACGTGAATAGTATATGTCCAATTTCACCGAGCAAGCCGTTTTCATGGGTGAATGGTACCTCGGCAGCTTCACAGATTGTTCGAAGCAAGCACGGCCGGCCTGAATACCCGTACCTGAAGTTTCAATGGCATCCTTAATAAAATATTATGCCTTTATAGCAATTCTTGTTAACTCTTTATAAGCGAGACTGGCTTTACTAAATATATCTTTTTTATTTGAGCTTTTGAAATTAATAGACTATTTGCACCAAAGAAAACATTTACTTCCAAAGAAATCATTTGTGCCATTGCTTAAAGAAATAATAGAATTCCTTATTCAACGTGACAATTGTTAATCAGATAACCTACATATAAACTTTTTAAATAACACTTGTGTGCACATGAAGGCAGGCATCATAAAGCCAAATACATAATTTCGAACAATACTTTAGAAGAAATATAAACAACAGTCGTCAAAATTATTTTTCCTGCTCGTAGTATAATTACTAATTCCTTGGCAGGTTAAAAAGGACTTCCAACAAATATATTCGTAGCTGTGTATAAAGCTTCTAAAACTAAGCTCAATAGAATAAAATCCTTTACCTTTCAGCCATATGTTCTATTACTTTATAAAAGTCCCATCTGTTCATTCTCTGAGGCTCCTCATCTTCTTCCACGACAACATTTTGATCAATCATTTCTTGTCTTTTAATTGCTTCATCTAAAGATAATTCAGCTTTAACAGTAGTACTGTCTGTAATTAGGACACCACTTTCAGAATAAACTAGAGACCTCTTTCTTCTATCATCATCAAAAGTCAGATCTACCAACGTATCGTTATCTCTTTCTGGTTCTTCTGTTACAATATCTTCTGTTTCACTCATTTGTCTTGAATCATCTGAATCAATTTCGTTGGAAACTTCCTTTGCTGGATTATCCTCGTCCATGTCTCTTGAGACGGTCTCGGCGAAGCCATAGATCCTACTTGTATATTCAGTACTGTTTGTAGGCAAATCATATTGGAATTTTATTACAGTGCCAACGGTAACTGATTGCTCTTTGAAATCAACTGGAACACCGAGACCGATGATAAACTGAAAAGTTTGAGAAAGTTTGTCGTCAGAATCAATTTAGAGTTAACTGGGTCAGGTCGCTGAATCGGTACATAGTTCAGTGACTTCAGGAAGTATACTAGTATACCTATTAGTAGTAATATTGCTTTTATTAGACTATTTTACAAAATTCGATAGCCCTTTATAATATGATAAATTAATAGAAAATTTATTTAAAAAAATCGCAAATATTTTGTAAAACCGAATTATACTGTTTAATTTATATTTTGGTGGATATTGGATTGAGTTTTACTAAGATACTAATTTAAATTATGTATTCAATTCATCAAATTACTACCAATACAATATACCAAACAAAACAATAAAAAATGAGCTTAAAACCCAAAGATACAGTAATTGGAATATTCTTAAATTATCAACATAATTCCTTATAAATACTGGCACAACGGGTATTAAAAAGAATAATAATTAAATCCATGCAAATTTTCCGACATTATACCTAAAAAGAATAAAGACAAACAAGACACAAACGGAAAACAAATTTAAAACAAAATCTCTCACGGCACACTTCAAAAGGCAGACAGTAGCTTAATTGCATTTAAATTCACGGACAAAAAAGACACTGCTTCGTTAAGCCCTATCCGTTGTGCAAAGAAAACATCATTTACTTAAGTTAAATCAGGTACGCTGTGTAAATTTACATGGATTTGTACCAATAAGATAGGGGAACAGTACCTGTGCCCTGGCTGGGCCACCGTCCGGGTATACAAGGTACCGTCTCTGCCTTCCCGCTTCTACGCCAAACAGCGAGAGCAAATTGAACAAAATTAAAGCGAACAACATCGTATTACTTCGTTTTGCGTCGATTCCGAACGTACCGGCACCGTCGAAGTGTAAATACTGTATAAGATAAAATGTTAGAATGTTTACACAGAGCCTACGGCAGTGTCTGACTAATGAACCGTTATGTTTTCCCAGTGATCTCGCCTGTACCGAGCGGCCCAGTTGCTAAGGTTGAGCAGGTAAAACTTACATGCTACGCTTAACAAAACATTAAACATAACGACCTGATTCGAAGTGGGGCGAATTTTCATAGCAAATAGACATGCCTTTTTTTATAAAATGTTATTTTATAGACACACCAACTTTTTAAATAAGTACTATGCATTTTACATAGTAACTTAAGTAAGTTTAACTGCCTCATTAGCCAAGTGGTCCTGAGCGCGACTGCTATGCTAGGGGTCCTGGGTACGATTCCCAGGTCGAGCAGTGTTATTGGGTGTTTCTATAAAATTCCCAGTAGCATCTCGGAGTTAGGAATTTGTGCCCGGTTAATGGCAATAGGCTCGCCCCCTATTACTTGGGACCTAAACATACCGGCGAACTGTGGGTGTACATTAGTACGCCTCTGCCTAACCCTTCGGGGAATACAGGCGTGATGATATATTATGTTATGTTATTTTACATAGTACCTACCTATTTTAGATTAAATTAAATTCTAAGCCTATAAAAAAATCACAATATCATTTGCATACCACTCCACACTTTCTATGGACATTACCATAATTACAAAAAAAAAACATTCAGGCGAATATAGAACCTCCTCCTTTTTAGAAGTCGATTAAAAAAGTAAGCCAATGCTATAAAAATACGTAATTACTCTAGTTTCAAATATTATTTTAATTTTGATTTCCTCAGGACCGAGGTCTTACTTTTTTCACAACAAATAGTGGATCCTAAAACCAGACGGGTTATAGTGCAAATATGGCCGTAACATAACTTTATTACTATTGTTTGGGCAAAGGAAAATTCAATGCCAGATGTTTCGTTTTTCATGAAGAACCCACTATAGTTTTACATTAAGTAAGTATTATTCTTCCAATAAGTAATTAGAGTCATTTGTGAAACCATGTTTTTTGTTGTCCAAATCCTTTTTAAATATTTATTGGTACCATCAATAATTGACTTTGACAGATACGAAGTATGTATCCGGAATCGAGACACCAACTTACATATCTGTCAAACTTAAAAATAGAAGGAATAGGCAATCTATTCCTTTTAAAATAATTTAAAAATAGAACACAGTATAACCATTTTCTCTTCATTTTTATAAGTTGGCGGTACTGCATGCTTCGCAAACATTTACCCTCGGTATATGCAGAGAGCTACAGGGTTCTGCCGTACCGCATCAAAGTAAGTCCCCTCTACACTGCGCTAGCCAATTTATTGAAATGAAGGGTTAAAATGGGATTCTGCGGTTGAATACCGGCTGCAATGTGTTGAGCAGATGTTTTTTCTCATTTGTTCGTATCATATTTTGTAATGAATGCATTTACGTTATTACTAAAACATGGTTCTATCTCTATACTCTACTTACGGTTAATTGGAAAGAAAGAAAGAAAGAATCATTTATTTGTGTTGGTTTTTAGTATATAAGAAATTTGGGCTCTTTCTTGATAACAGTATTTCCATGCGTCAGACTGCTGTGTAAAGATTTCTTTCCAAATTAATAGGGTCCAAATTTATACTACACGTGTGCTATGAATTTCCCAGAAATTAATGAAGGCCTGCTCATAAAAGTACCTACTTAGAAAAATATGCTCGCAAATACTTAGCAAAAAAATAATTGGCTAGTAACACGTGAATATGATTGATGCAGATTTTAATTATAATATAATAAGCATACAATCATGTGCCTACCTCATACGCTTAGTGGGTCAAAGCGCGATTGCTACGCTCCTGGTTCGATTCCCAGATCAGGCAGTGTTATTGGGTGTTTTTATGAAATTGTCAGTAGCAGCTCGGAATTTGGATTTAATTGATTATTTCCTGGTTAATGGCAATAGGCTCGCCTTCTATTCGGTACATGTGACCTTAACTGTACATTCCAGCAAAGTGAGGGGTAGGTACAAGTACATCAGTTACATATCCGCCTTACTTCGGAGACTATAGGTGTACATTAAGACATCAATTTACATCATCTGAAAATCGTAATAATTTTATCCTCCACAGTGAAATCTTATTCAATCCACTTAATTTCCTTTCCAAATTATTATACACCTTACTCCAATTTGACTTTCATAAGCTATGTCGGCAGGAATATAATTACTGCTGATTTTTCTCGACATTCTAATTAGACGAGCAGATTGTATAACAATTTGCTTAATTAGAACATCTTTGGTAATCTAATTAGGTTTTATTAAGGGAATCGCATTTGGGTAATTTTTATTTATCTGTATTCTTATTTTTGTCTTTTAATATTTCTTGTTTGAAAATATAAATAATTGCTTAATTTATTAATATTACAGACAATACAGACTATCACAGAATCAGCCTTAAAGCACACCTAGTTTCTATCTTAAAAATAAATTTTGTTTCGTGGGAGAGCCATGCTTCGGCACGAATGGGCCGGCTCGACCGGAGTGATACCACGGCCTCACAGAAAACCGGCGTGAAGCAGCGCTTCGCTGGGTGAGTGAGGTTACCGTAGGCCCAAACCCTTTTAAAGGCGGGCAACGCACTCGTGACTCCTCTGGTGTTGCGGGTGTCCATGGGCGGCGGTTATCGCTTACCATCAGGTGATCCGTCTGCGAGTTTGCCCCCCTATCCCATAAAAAAAAATTAGAATCCTAAAAGTGTCATAAACAATGTGACTAATGTACCTACTCTAATTCAGAAAATCACGTAAGGGTTCTGGCACAATTGATGTTACATTTTGTTTGTAATTTGTTATATAGATACATATAACATTAGAGCATATATATTTTAGAGAACAAAAAGATTCTGCTTCGCCCTTCGGGGGCGAAGGTCGTAGCTTGATGTTGTTATAGCCTATAACCTTCCTCGATAAATGCACTATCCAACACAAAAATAATACGAACCAGGAGTTCCTGAGGTTAGCGCGTTCAACCAAACATACTCTTCAGCTTTATAATATCAGTATAAACTGAAGAATTCAACCAATCAAGTAACTCACAAATCCCAGCATCATAAGTAACGTACATTTTCCATGCTAAGATTATAAGGGGACGGGCAGGATTCGAACCTGCGTCTTCTGGTCAAATACTGACATCACTTTTAAGACGTAAATTTAGAATGAGAAGGAAAATTACGTCATTGCGTAAGACGGATTCCCGTTAAAGTTACATGAAGCGTTTACAGAGGGTGCCAAACTTAGAGAAATACTCCAACAACTATCACGCTAACCGCATAACCGGTGAATTATTAAACAGAAACCTTTCAGGGTTTGTCTACAAGATTTTGCACTTAATTAATCGACAAGGATTGTACTGTTGTGGGAAGAAATGACAAGTTTTATGTTCGAGCGACAACCCTGAATTTCCTTTTGTAATTCTTTGGAGTTCGGAAATTGAATTTGGGAAATGCGGTTTTGAATATTTAAATAAATGGTTTGCCAATTTCCTGTCATAAACACCGCAGATTCTCATTGAAACATTGTGATGGTAAGTTATATGATATGGTATTTGAGAACTATAAATTATGAAAACTATATATGAGTTAGAGGTTATCTCAATACCCTCTCTGGTTATGAAAAGGTGCCTATGCGCAATTAAGAACATCAAATATTACTTTTTTTTATGTGGTTTTTTTTTTCATTGTTAAAAAACTAGCTAGGGGTGAGTCATTTTTATATTTTTCTATTTATAGTCGATTGAAATTGATTTACTGAAGTCTATTTTCATAAAAGATAGAGGATGTCAAACAGTCTACGAATAGAGAAACATATTTTATGTCTATGTTTATTTATACGCCTGTGAAACCTAAGTTTTCTTGCGTGAAACGAACTACTGGGCTTAATATGCCGCTTTAAATCAACTATAATATGATTCACAATAGAAAATTGCTACATACAATTTTTTTTCATCCTTTTTGTTGATGTTATAGGTAGATCAATAAATACCATTATATAACTATCACGCCTGTATTCTCCAAAGGGTAGGCAGGTGTACACCCACACTCCGTTGACATGATTAGGTCCCATGTAATAGAAGGCGAGCCTATTACCATTAACCGGGCCCAAATCCCAATTCCGAGTTAACTCTTTGCTCGATCTGGGTATTGAAACTAGGACCTCTAGCGTAGCAGTCGTGCTTGAGACCACTAGACTATTGCGGCAGTCAGTCAGTAGTTATATAAATACTACTTATATATAGAAGCTTTTACAGTAAGTATATGTAAATATATTAAGAGGGCAACGTTTAACAAATTAGTTCAGTAAATAAAGTGGTCAGGCGCATGTTAAGCTTCGAACATACCACAGTGTATTGTCGAGAAAAGTATACTTAACTACCAAGATGTCTGTTGGAGGTTATTTACTTGTGTATGTATTAATTTTATGGTTTTTTTTGCATTTTTCATGCTGATTGTAAAGTGAAAGAAAATTCGACTGCCTGCAGGATTCGAACCTGCGTCTTCTGGTAAGATACACCAGACGCTATGATCGCTAAGTCACCGCAAGTCCCACCCACCAGGTCGAAATTTGCCTTCAAATTCTGAATTTACGTTCGTGACGTCAGTAACATCTACTGAAAAGCAAGTTACTTCAACTCGACCTCTGCAACTCGACCGATATGACTTCCTTTACAACCTTTTTGTGCATTTTTCATGCTAAGATTTTAAAGATATTATACTACGCTACTGTAGTGCGTCAGGAATGTTCGCGCTTTATCATACTGACGGATTTCAAGCCGTCTTGCGCAAAAGAACGGTATCCCTGATCCTCAGGGTGCGTGGTAGTCCCAATGAAATCCTGAAGACGTTAGCAAACAGGCACTCATCCCCTCTATGGAGATCCTTAGTTAAGAGGGTGATTTAGGGTTATTACTTTTATTTATATTTTCTTTTTGTTTATATTTCTATGGACGGTGTAAAAGGTTGTCTGAAATAAAGAATATTTTATTTCATTTATTTATTATTTATTATACCTTCACTAAAATAACTGTGTATGTATTACTAATGTTGCTTAAATCTATCTTTTAATAATTATAGTTGCCGACCTCCCTCTTTTTATTTAAAGAAAATAATAAACAACAACTTTACTTATATTTATTTTTTCAGGACAATAGTGCTATTATGTGTAATTTGTGAACAAACTGTCACAAAGAAGCGAGAAAGGCGATATTTATTGTTTACACCAAGCACACAGTGGGGCGTGAGTATTTATGTCTTATATTAGTCTTAGTTTATGGAATGCTAGCGGTTACCCGCGGTTCCGCTCGCATCCTCAAGGTCCTTTTGAGGCAAAAGATTGCCTATGTCCTTCTCCAATGCCGTCAAGGTCCAAGGTCAGCGGTGTAGGTGTGAAAACTCAACAAGCAGACTTCCGTATTTAATAACTAGCTTCTGCCCGCGACTTCGTCCGCGTAGCGCGATGATATATAGCCTATAGCCTTCCTCAATAAATGGGCTATCTAACACTGAAAGAATTTTTCAAATCGGACCAGTAGTTCCTGAGATTAGCGCGTTCAAGTAAACAAACAAACTCTTCAGCTTTATATATTAGTATATAGATAGTATGGATTCATATTGTATTTGATATCGGTATTTGATATCACGGGCTGAGATGTCGGCCAGACCGGAAGATGTAGGTTCGAATCTTACCCGCGGTCGAACTTTCACAACATTAGCAGCACCTATTAAAACTCCACTTGATTCTGGAAGTCCATACATCGATTGCTGACTCATTGAATTGTATTTAACTAACTTTTATTCGCATTTCTTTATGCTTTAACATTAACATACCATCACGCCTGTTTTCCCCGAAGGGTTAGGCAGAGGCGTACTAATGTACACCCACAGTTCGCTGGTATGTTTAGGTCCCATGTAATAGGGGGCGAGCCTATTGCCATTAATCGGGCACAAATTCCAAACTCCGAGCTGTTTCTGGGAATTTCATAGAAAATCCCAATAACACGTGGGAGAGCCATGCTTCGGCACGAATGGGCCGGCTCGACCGGAGTGATACCACGGCCTCACAGAAAACCGGCGTGAAACAACGCTTGCGTTGTGTTTCGCCGAGTGAGTTGAGGTTACCGGAGGCCCAAACCCTTTTAAAGGCGGGCAACGCACTTGCGACTCCTCTGGTGTTGCGGGTGTCCATGGGCAGCGGTTATCGCTTACCATCAGGTGATCCGTTTGCTCGTTTGCCCCCCTATCCCATAAAAAAAAAAAAAAAACACTTTGCTCGACCTGGGAATCGAACCCAGGACCTCAAGCGTAGCAGTCGCGCTCATGACCACTAGGCTAATGAGGCAGTTCTTTATGCTTTAATATCGATAATATTTAGATTATTATTGTTTTTCATACAATAGAAAGAAATGATTTCATCGTTCCGGAGCAGTCCCGCGCCGTCGAAATGATCAGCCAGAAGTAACCAGTCTCTTCCCCGCAGGTGTATGCAACTGTTTCAATCCCACTACATCCGGAGACTTACGTAAGTGTGGCCTGGTTCTTCGAAGCTAATTACTATAACGTTGCCAATGCCAGCTACTTCGAACCCCTGCTAGGAGACATTGAAACTGTAAGTATTGTTTTATATCTGAAAACACACGCCCGTATTCCCTGAGGGTTAGGTAGAGGTTTCCTATTTAATAGGGGGCAAATCTATTGCCATTAACCGGTCCAGCTGAGATTGTAATAGGAAAACTCAATAATACTTTGTTAGACTTAAATAATACAGTTCCTTCTCGTTGTCGTAATGACGACACCATCTGGAGCTGAAATACCCATTGTGGGCACGGATTATAATACAATTCCTTACACATCTCTTAAAAGCAGACTATAACTATAATACCCGACTTCCTCTTAGGACCTCTTGCGGTCTGACTGGCATGACAGAACTGGAATACTTTTTTAGACCTGGGAATCAAAATATTTGAACCATTACACACCACCGATCTCACTAGCATGAAATTTAACAATTACGTCAAATCTGTTCTTGTCATGAAAACCTAATATAATATCAAGGACTATATTGAAGATAAGAGTGTGTGGTGTGGTGGTGTTTAAATACGAATGCACATGTGGCCTCCCTGGCAACCAGAAGTTATTGATAAATAGGGACTTAAGTATACTGTCAATGTTGAGAGCCAGTTGGAGAGCCAAGAAGCCAGCCAACAAGAATGGGGTGGCTCGACCGGAGTGATACCACGGCCTCACAGAAAAGTAGCGCGAAGCAACGCTTACTTTGTGTTTCGCCGAGTGAATGAGGATACCGGAGGCCCACACCCTTTTAAAAAGCCGGCAACGCACTTGCGACTACTCTGGTATTGCGGCTGTGCGGCGGTAATCGCTTACCATCAAGCGAACCGTCTGCTCTGCCTGCAAAGCGTGTCTTCATGTGAGTACATTGTAGCATGTCTAAGTGGCCACCTAGTTTTGTATGATACTTTAACGATGGGTGTGTTTTCCACATAGTGTTTCTCATTCCAGATATCAAGAGACAGAGGGGATCGCAGCATTGATCCTGCAAAACAAGTAATGACTCGTAGCAGCCTCTACAGTTTAATAGAGTCTATGCTAGAAAGGTAAGTTAGGCTATAACTTATTTATTTTGTCCAATTTGATTAAGTTATACTAAAGAAATCTCGGTAATATTGGAGACGATCCAAAAACTTTCCTGATAGACGGTAAGGACAAAATTATGTCACAAATATGTCATTTTCATCGCCATTATTTGACATCAACTGTTAAAGAAAAATTCTACATCTTGCAATGGGCGAATGTAATTTCTTTATGATGATGAATAATGATCAGTTTTTAAATAGGATGACTGATCATCCTTTGTCTAACCGCAGTAAGCAGTTCAATCTTCCATATATTAGATATAAGTCTAAGTAAACACGAAATAATATCGTAGGTAATCCTATTTTCAGCCAAATGTACTTTTTAAAATATTTGTAACCGCACCAAACGAAGCTGAGTACTAGGCGGCCATAAAATACAGGAAGTCTAAATACACCGCATTTAGAATCACTGTATGACACAGCTTGTTTGGTCAAACGGCTACAGTTACTAACCACGGTAACCGCGGAACCTACTTTTTATGTTGCTGTCCTATTCTATTCTATTCTATTAATCCTATTAATATTATTTTCTGTAGAGACCCATTGGTCTCTTCAGATACATTTTAAATGATTAATACTAAAATGGCATATCCCAAATTTATACGTTTTGACCTGCGACGTCACATAGCCTTAAATGAACATCGATTATAATGGTCTTCATTGCCAAAATATTAATTACCTATAATTTCTTTTGAGGAATAAAGTTTCTTTAACCAAAGTTTAGCGATTGTAAGAAAATAGCAATACTTAAGCGTATTAATCGATTTACAAAATTTAGTTGCACTGACTGCAGCCTGGCTTAATGTTGGTTGCTTTTCTTAGCACACCGAAGGCTGGGCCAATTTATGAATTCTGATGTTATCAGTGATTTTCCAGGCACGGGTACCCAGGTCGGCCATGTTTACTCAGACTCATCTGTGAGAATGCGCATGAGCATTTTTTGCATAACGGCCTAATTGGGGACTTGATCTACCTCATTCTCACGTAAGTTACTAACGATCTAATCTCAAAGCCAAAGTCAAGTAAGTACTTTATTATCCTTTTTTTTGACGTCACCTTTAAGACGTAAGTTCAGAATGTGAAGGCAAATTTCGACATAGCAGGTAGGACTCGCGGTGGATTAGTGGTCATAGCGTCTGGTATATATGGTGTAACCAGAAGACGCAGATTCGAATCCTGCTTGCGAATCGAAATTTTCCTTCACTAAATAACAAGTATTTTATTTCAATTAGACCACTAAATACTTTTGAATAATAAAGTATACTAACCTGTTACACGGTTACAAATAGTAGGAAATTCTTCTGGAGAAGAACCGGTAAGAAACTCCATAGATAGGTACTCCTTTCAATAAAAATTATAACATTGTAATTTTTTTTACTGCCGTTGCCTCATTATTTTTTTGGTGCCAAGTACGACTGCTACTAGAGCTAGAATGTAGCTACTAGAGCAAAGTTAGCAGTCTGGATTAGTGGCCGGACAATAAGCTGGGCCACCGTTAGATGGGACCTAAACTTACGGGCGAACTGTGGGAATATATTTATTAGTATGTCTCTGCCTAACCCTTCCTGCAATACGGGCGTGATGATTTATTTGTGTATGTTAAATAAAGACTATCTTTTTTAGACCTTCAACTTCAATGTCGGAAGAGGAGATAGAGGACAGTTTCTATGAAGCGGAATACTACGGTTTGGAAGAAAAATGTGGTAAATACACCAACCAATGTCCAGCGAATCCTCTGGAAACGATTTCCTTGTTCACTGATAATATAGTAGATATTAATAAAGAAATTTAGAAAAACATTTAGGTATTTATTCAACACATATTATACAATAATATAGAATCTTGAAGGAACTTAATAAACCCATCATACTATCCCACTTCTGGGCACGGGTCTCCTCTCAGGATGAGTCCACCAGGCTGGCCTAGTGCGAGTTCAGATTTCAGTTGCCCAAGCTGGAACAACGGTGCGAAATGGTGCGAAAACGAATTCGTATCGTAATCGAGAATAATTTCTATGAGAATGAGGTTAATGAACGTAGATGAATCGAAACTGGTGTGCCAGGATCGTAGCAAGTGGAAATCTATCTAATCTCTGCCTACCCGAATGGGAGATTTGTAGCAGAAAATAACTCGATACGATTACGACACGAATTCGATAGTGCTTCGAACTTAGGCTATCGTGCAAGGCAAAATCTCTCGGGCATGCAGGTTTCCTCACGATGTTTTCCTTTACCATGTAACCGCGTGATAATTAACCCAGGGTAACAACTGTAGTTAGCTGGTATGTTTGTCCCATGTAATAGGGGGCGTGCCATTAACCGGGCACAAATCCAAAATCAGAGCTGACAGACAATTTCGTAGAGAACCCAATAACACTTTGCTCGACCTCACAATCGAATCCAGGGTGCTCAGGATGACTAGACTAATGAGGCTGGTCGTAATTGATAAGCGGGTTTCCGTAGGGACTTGTTGTGATTTTTTTTTATAAAAACAATCCAATTTATCTAGATAGCCTAGTGATATGATCATCATGATGGACTGACACGTCAATGGTTCTGAGTTCGAATCCAAGGCAAGCAGCTCTGACTTTTCAAAGTCATGTGTGTGTTAATAGTTAGGCATCCGAATAAAGGCGTGATGGTATGTTACCTATGTTATCACCCAAGTTTAATATTATTATTTTTTACAAAAGCTTACTAGCAATGTGGATAGCACATTACTAGTATTCTTGCTATCCCCTCCTGCTAAGCTAAAATGCTTGTGTTACGAGTGGGTTTACGTCGGTAGTGCAATGGGTGGGTTTCGAACCGGCAACCACATGATTGCAAGTCCGGCGCCCTAGCCATTAGGCTACCGCCGCTTCGGCTAATAAGTACGAAAACCAAGTTTTAACAATTACGAAGCTCAAGTTTATTCTGATTTGCTTACAATGAAGAGTAAAAAGCCATCGAGCCTCGAATCCGCCGCCAACAAGCGCAGTCAGCATTGCATCGCTCAAACAGCATGAGCCCAACAGTAGCACAAACAAGAGCGACCTACAAAATATAGAGCTGCCCAACGCCGCTTCAGCGTTCCTTGTTTATACGATGCCAATGCTGAAATCAGCTGAAATAATTAAGATTGGCACCACTAGCTATCATAATTATATAGGGCTGTAAAATAACTTTATAATCTAAGCATGAAAAATGCAAAAAAATAACAAAAATATAGTGAATATGTATGGCAGCATCGTACGACATAGAACTAACCGTAAGGTAAGTCATGTCGGTTGAGAAGAAAAGTAACTTGATTTTCAATAGATATTACTGACGTCACCTTTAAGGCGTAAATTCAGAATGTGAAGGCAAATTTCGACATGGCAGGTGGGACTCGCGGCGGCTGAGAGGTCATAGCGTGGTGTACCTAACCAGAAGACGCAGGTTCGAATCCTGCCTGCCGGTCGACTTTTTCCATCACTAAAATAACTTTATAATCTTAGCATGAAAAATGCAAAAAGATAATATAAGGCTGGTTATAATATAACGTTGGGATTAAAGTTGCCAAATATAATTATATAAGTTAAGTGCAGGCATAACTCACAGCCGGTGAAAACTTAAATTTCTTCAAAGTAAGTAGGTAGGTATACACGATGCCTATAATTCTGGTGTGTGGTCACAGTTCTAATCGAACTAATATTTAGTATTCCGGCCATAATTAGTTTTGACCAGTTGTAAGTTTTAACTGTAAAATATACAGGTTATTGTAGTGAAAGAAAAAAACGCTAACCCTCACTTGGATTTTCTCCTGTATCGTAAAATCTGTTACAAACACAAACGCACACACCCGGAACAACTATCTGTAGGTCATACAAAAATTAGCTCCGTGTGGGAATCGAACCCACAACACGCGGTGTAAGGCTGATTGCTCAGCTGCTCCGCCAAACGTGTCTTTGAAGTGATCTCTATAGTACCAAATACCTACTCGTATCGAGGGACGTACATAACAGAAACAACCTTGAAACAGATTGTCAAAATAACAAGCAATTATTCCTAGGGTTGACAGTCGATTTTATGCACAAATATAGAAAGGGAAATAAAGGATATACCTTATTATAGTATTGACATCACGACTGGCTGTGACGTTTGAAGAAAAACCTCACTTCATTATGTATATTCTGTTGGGAACCTTTTATATAAGAACTGTGAAGGATATTGCTACAACTTAATATGATGTTATTTTTTTGTATTTATCTTGCGTCATTGCTCTAGGGTCTTTAGCACGACCGCTACGCTCGAGGTCTTGGGTTCGATTCCCAGATCGAGCAAAGTTGTTGGGTTCTTTCTGTTAAATTCTCACTAGCAGCTCGGGGTTTCGGATTTGTGCCCAGTTAATGGATATAGGGTCGCCCTCTATTATATATAGGCGAACAGTAGGTGTATATAACCAGATACCACTGGTTTTTCCTTTGCTAAAATTATAACTGGAAAATTCTAAGTACGTAAATGCGCCACAAATTGTAATTTAATAATTTTATTTCTGTAAATCGGCCGTGACACGGTGGCCGTATCACGGCCGACCATCTGAGAAATTTTCTCGACGGCGTTTGAAGTCTGCCAACCCGCATTAGGCTAGCGTGGTGGACTATAGCCTAATCCCTTTAATTGTGGGAGGAAACCCGTGCCGTGGGACACATAATGGGTTGATTATGTGATGTTTATTTCATCATCATCATCATCATCAGCCTATACTAGTCCACTGCTGGACGTTATTTTTCTGTTTATTTATCTACTGTAAATACATTTCTTTTTAAAATATAGAACTTACTACTCTTTTGCTAAAATATGGTTTTCTGTTCTCCAGTGTCTACTATTCTATTGTTCAGTTGCCCCTTTAAGTATTGAGGCTTCGAAGGAGCATAGGCGTGAACCCAAAAAGTCACGATTTCCAATTTTATATAATTTGCCTACTCTCGCATACTTTCACGAACACTTAAAGGTTAATTATCAATTTATTAATTAGCATTTCGTGTTTTGAAAAATCATATAAAATCAACTACGTGTATTATAGCCTAAGCACAAACCATTGAATTTGTGTCGTAAACGAATGAGATTTTTTCTGCTACAAATCCCATACCTACCTCTTAATATTATACATTTTTATAATTCTTGTCTGTTTGTTACGGGTTGGCGCAAAAACTACTGAATAGATTTAAATTTTGTTATCACTATTAGAAAGTATGTGCTCCAACTTAAAAACTGGTATACTTCTTATCTCAAATAATTAAACAGAACTTGATATATAGCTTGTCCTCTCTAATGTATAGAGACCTATACAAAGAAGAGATCATCACTGTTGGTTTTCGAGCATCAAGTGAGCGAAGCCACGGGCAGAAGCTAGTACATACATATTTTCTTAATTGTCTCCCATTGGGGTAGGCAGAGACTACACTTGCTACGATCCTGGCACACCACTTTCGCTTCATTTACGTTCATGAACCTCCTTCTCATACAAATTATTCTCGATTTTGATACGAATACGTTTTCGAAAGTGTTCGTGCTCGCCTAAACTCTACGTTCTCTTCTTATTATACCATAACCAACGTTTGAATCCTATCCAAACCGTAATTTTAAATTCGGAATCCTTTGATAGGTATATCCCGTCATCTACACGAGTAATGCGCCTATTACATCTAAACTCGTGTAAACACCCCTCAATAATGTCTGTGAAGGAGCTTTTGTCACGCAAATTACACGATTACATCTGTCAAGGCGATGACAAGTCAACTTGTAAATCAGACCGGAGATAAGTAATAATTCTTCCTTCGTGAATTTGGACCAATGTTGGTGGTGTGATGTTTTTTATTATTAAGGACCTCCAACAAGGGAAATACACAAATCGTGTTATTTATTTACAAAATGCAGGAAGTAATTTTACTTCCTGCATTTAACTTACATTCCTACATTTAACTTTAGAATAATTTGTACACTGCCTCAATTAAAAAAAACAACAAAAAAAATATAGGAAGCCACAACATGCACAATATATAAGAGCTAGCACTTGTAAATACATAGATTATTGGTATTATATATTATCCTTAATTATTATATAATTAAGGACATAATGACAGAATGTGATAAGGACAGAATGTTGGACAAAATATGGCACAAATTGCAAATACCGAGCTGCTACTAAGATTTTCATAGAAAATCCCAGTAACACTTTGCTCGGCTTGGAAATAGAACCCCGACCTCTAGCGGAGCAGTCGCACTTGGTACCACTAGATTAACGAGGCAGTTACAATAATAGCCAAAAAAAAATAAAATGGTAACAGAGTACAATCGGAACATGGCACTATGGATGTACATAAGTACGCCTCTGCACATCCTTTCTGGGAATACAGGCGTGATGGTAGGATGAAGAAAATCGTGAGATTGTGTTTCTTCTGTTCTTCTAACTTCTGTTGCTATGCATATAATCTGTATTGTTTCAGAATTCCAGGTCACTTTCTATAGGTATGTTGGGTCAATTAGAACCTAATTTAGCTCGTTTCTCTTCTAGCTTAGTGTCAGATAACGGAACTAATATAATAAATACCCAAGTTTAAGGTGCAATTTATGATGTGAAATTCTAATAACCACACATAACATACTCAACCCATTATAACGACCCACTACTGGGCACGGGTCTCCGATCAGAGTGAGATAAAAACATAACATAACATACCATCATGCCTGTATTCCCCGAAGGGTTAGGCAGAGGCGTACTCATGTACACAGATCACCGGTATGTTTTAGGTCCCATTTAATAGGGGGCGAGCCTATTGCCATTAACCGGGCACAAATTCCTAACTCCGACCTGCTACTTGGAATTTCATAGAAAAACCCAATTACACTTTGCTCGACGTGGGAATCGAACCCAGGACCTCTAGCGTAGCAGTCGCGCTCAGGACCACTTGGCTAATGAGGCAGTTAGATAGATTAGGCTTTAGTCCAACTCGCTGGTCTAATTCGGGTTGGCAGACACACGCCGCCACCGTCAAGAAATCTCTCAGGCATGTAGGTTTCCTCGTGATATTTTCCTTCACCGATAAAGCACATGATTATTAACTATTAATACGCACAAACCTCGAAAAGTCAGAGGTCCGTGCCTTGGATTTGAACTCTAGACCTTTGAGTTGGCAGTTCAGTGATCATATCACTAGGATATCACTGCGGAAATTTTAATATAATTCAACAATACTGCTTTCTTCAGCGAAGCGCGTCAAAGGCTCGGGGCATTTTGAGCTTACAGAGGATCACCATAACAATCCTTTTTCTTAAGATTATTGACAGCTAATTGCTCCTTGACAGATTTAAGCAGGGGATCCTCTGAATTTGAATTCGGCGGCGAATCTAGGCACAAACTAAAACCCCGGGCTTTTCAGCCAAGGCCCAGAAAAATGAGAATCGGTTGACATTCAGCGAAGATATCGGGTAACATTATAAACAAAAAGAAACCGTTGAATTGAAATTCTTCTCGTCTTTTAAAGTCGGTTAATCAAACTATGAGTATACATACCTACTTGTTCATCAAACCATTGTTAGAGTTCCGTACCCAAAGGATAAAAACGGGACCCTATTACAAAGACTTCCCTGTCTGTCCGTCGGTCTGCCTGTCACCAAGCTAGCAAGCACCAATAACGGCAATAGCTATTACATACATACATAATACAGTTAAAATGTTCACAAATTATGTATTTCTGTTGCCGCTATAACAACAAATACTAAAAATAAAATAAATATTCAAGGGGTGCTCCCATACAACAACGCGATTTACGGTACGGAGCCCTTCGAGCGTGATTCCGGCTCGCACTTGGCCGGTTTTTGTTCTTGTTCATGACATCCCAGCAATTTAAAATCTAAGCTTCATTTCTTGAAAGTGTCGCGCTCTATTTTAGCGAGCGTATGATAATTTGTTTAACTAAAATGTGGAACAGTTAGAGGCGCCTGCGCAACCAATGAATTGTACCAGTGTATGTGTAGCAGTGTTTGTGTGTACATATCATATGTTTTATACAATATGTATTGGATTTTGTACAAAATGAAGTGCGTTAAAATTCTGTTTACATTGTAAGTACCAGGAAATTACAAACCATACTTTCAAAACTGGATTAACTATTTATTATTTTAATCCGTCACGGAACATTTAACAAATACGTATTTTACGTGGGAGAGTCATGCTTCGGCACGAATGAACCGATCTCCACCCCGGAGTGATACCACGGCCTCACAGAAAACCGACGTGAAACAACGTTTGCGTTGTGTTCCGCCGAGTGAGTGAGGTTACCGGAGGCCCAAACCCTTTTAAAAGGCGGGCAACGCACTTGCGATTCCTCTGGTGTTGCGGGTGTCCATGGGCGGCGGGTATCGCTTAACATCAGGTGATCTGTCTGCTTGTTTGCCGCCTAAGCCATAAATTTTTTTAAATAAAATTTTTTTTAAAGAAAGCTTTCCTACTAACAATTTAGGTTGCATATTTTCTAGAAGCTAAATGCTTCTGTTACGAGTAGATTCACGTCGGTAGTGCAATGGGTGGGTTTCGAACCGGCAACCACATGATCGCAAGTCTGACGTTCTAGAGTCTAGCCATTAGGTTACCGCAGCTTTTTAAAAATAAAGTATCTTTGTATCTTTTCAGATGTTTAATATTTACCAGCACTTCAGGAAAATCGCAGCAGAAGAGGTCTCTAATATTCCCACCCACAAGTCTTTACGGGGTAAGAATTGGTATCTATTATCACTCGATATATTGAGTTTCCTGGAAAAAATCCTTCCATTTCTTGGCAAATCTTGATATGGATATTTTTCCATAGAGGTAAACAGAAACCACAGAACATCACTTCGATTATTGGATAGTTCTTTATCTTCGTTCACGTTCTTATATTTTATTTATCACACTCGCTCCTTGCGAATACTACGCACCTGACATTTTTGAAAGACTTCACCAATAAAGTCATTCTTGTCATTAATATAGATTGATAGCTAAATAGAATATCATTTAAGGACACCAAAAACGTACGTCAAGTATAAGATAACAATCATAGAATATGATACAATGGGCGGTCTTATCGCTAAAAGCGATCTCTTACAGACAAACTTTGGATGGACTCAAGAGAAAGGAAAGCCAAAAAATAGGTAGTCTGGCGTACCTACACAAAAGAAACTAAACACTTAATAGATAATACACCAATATAACAAATACACATACATAATATTATACATAAAATATAATCATAATTATATAGATGCCTTAGTTGCCTGAAAATAGAGATCATAATTTAAAAAATATATTCCTGAATTTCCAGACTTTCCTGGCCATAGCTGTACCGATCGACATACCGAATAAGAACGTCTTCGTGTCGTATAACTTTGAGTCCAACTACGCCACGCTGAGCAACATCACAGAGATCGATGAAGTGTTGTTCCCTAATCTACCTGTAAGTAACTTGAAGTTAACATGTAATCCACTTAAGTGTTCGGCGGAAGTTGAATTGCCCATAAAAACATAATAAATAACATAACATACCATCACGCCTGTATTCCCCGAAGGGTTAGGCAGAGGCGTACTAATGTACACCCACAGTTCGCCGGTATGTTTAGGTCCCATGTAATAGGGGGCGAGCCTATTGCCATTAACCGGGCACAAATTCCTAACTCCGAGCTGCTACTGGGAATTTCATAGAAAAACCCAATAACACTTTGCTCGACCTGGGAATCGAACCCAGGACCTCTAGCGTAGCAGTTGTGCTCAGGACCACTTGGCTAATGAGGCAGTAGAGACATAATAAATAAAACACTGATATTTAGCCTACCTGGGTAGACTGGTTGCGGACCCCAAAATGGTTGGCAAAGGCGTGAAGTGGCGTCGGAATGGGTGTTTTAGTTTTTGTTGCAATAGCATCTTGACATTGTTGTCTTTATTGTATTTATCAATAACTAGCTTCTGCCCGCGACTTCGTCCGCGTAGCGTTATGATACATAGCCTATAGCCTTCCTCAATAAATGGGCTATCTAACACTGAAATATTTTTTCAAATCGGTTATCGTTCCTGAGATTTGCGCGTTCAAGCAAACAAACAAACAAACTCTTCAGCTTTATATATTAGTAATAGATATAGATAACAGCAAAATAACGACCCTGAATGTATATTATACTGGCCTTTGCCCACGGCTTCACTCACCTGTAGCTATAGTAGGATTAGAAATGGATTCCAAAAATAATTTATTAAAACCAACAATGATGATTTCTTCTTTGTATGAATGATGCGGCTGAATATCAGTATTTATCACGAAGTGACTGCCATCAGACGTCCGCAACCCAATTTCTGGGCCATACCTACCGATATTCGGAGGATAAACTGGTTGTCAGGCTTTTTTGGGCTTCTGACTACCACTAACAATTGTCATAGATGTTCGAATGAAAACCGAGACCGACGGCTTTACGTGCTCTCCGAGGCACGTAGGAGTCTCTTTGTGTTAAGAATGGTCACCCATCCAAACACTGACCGCAGCGAGCGCAGCTTAACCTAGCAAATCAGTTGACAACCTTAGTTATTCCTTATTCACGAGCCCCTCTGCGTTATAAAGTATTATAAGCTTCTCCACTTATGTTCATGCCCATAGTTAAAAAGCAAGCTCTTCAATAAATTCATTTATCAATTTCAGGTGGTCAGTTCACGTCATAGTCGCAGTATATCAAGAGAATTAACTTACATCATGCTGGAGAATCGATTTCAAGAGTAAGTTTACATACCATCACGCCTATATTTCCCGTGGGGTTATACAGAGGTGTAATAATACACCCACAGCTCACCAGTATGTTTAGTTACGTCCCATATAAAAGGGGCCCAGCCTATTGCCATTCACTGGGCAAAAATCCAAACTCCTTAGAATTTCATTGGAAAACACTGTTAGTCCTGGAAATCAAACCCCAAGATCTTAGTACCCCTAGTAATGCTTAGGACCCCTAGATTAACGGGGCCATAAGGTAATTAAATTAAATTAATCCCCTTCTAAGATTACACGAATCGTCAGTTTTTTTTATGTTGTTTTTAATTTAATCAAAAAGTATTTTAAACCTTGTTTCAATGCTCCACAATAAGGAAAATGAGCCTTAATCACAGACAGTTATCATTATTAAAAAAAAACGTTAGTTCCCTCACTAGGATTTTCTGCTATATTGTGGATGCGTTTACAAACTCAAATTCTCACATACTCAAACGCCCAGACTTGGAACCTACCCTAGATTCTACCTATAAACTACCTATAGATCATAAAATGTGTGTTCCGTGGCGCAGAACCGAACCGAACCCACAACAGTGGTGCTCAGCCGCGACACCATACATGTCATCTTATAAGTCTATAGGTATCTTATCAACTAATTCCTAAACAATAAATTTCAGGTATGGCATGAAAGGAAGGGAATGTATGCTGCGTAACATCTGTGAAGCCGCTGAAACTCCATTGCACCACAACGGTATTCTTGGACACATCCTGCACATTATATTTACGTAAGTACCATTTATTGCCATTTAGAATCATATTATAACTTTCCTCTGTGCTAGAATACAACTTCGTATTGCCATTTAGATAGCAAGGTTGCTGGCGGAAGCTGGATGCGACAAGCAGAGGACAGGGCGAAATGGCGCACATTGGGGGAGGCCTACGTCCAGCAGTCGACTAGTATAGGCTGATGATGATCACGATGATTTAGAAAGCAAAAGTTCTTGACTGGAGACCGCGCACAGAAAATGTAATGTGGAACCTGCAACAAGACGGACAGACAACCTGGTAAACGCCGTTCAGAGTCGTTGGATGCAGACGGCATATAACTAATTCTTGTGGAAGTCTTTGAGGAAGGTCTCTGTTCAGCAGTGAACTTCTTGTAGCTGACATGATGATGAGCATTCAGATCATCGTCATCAGCATCTCGTAAGAAGCAAGAAAATACCTGACTTGCTCGTTATGGGTCATCTTGGTATGTGTTATTCAACTTTTGCGCATGAGAACTCCTCGGTTGCTGCGTCTCTGCAGTCCTTAGGTGGCATCTCCTTTCTTCTTGGAGTCGTCCATAGGCGGCAATGACTACCTACTTACCATCAAATAAATAATAAGGGGGGCAACCGAGGTGAAACTGGCTCTCACGTAGAAAAGGGCACACCGCCTAGCCTGAGGTCCGTGAAATACTTAACTAGGCACCTTAGACTGCTGTATTTAGAATTTTCCCAAGTTACTCCATCATGAGACGGTACGGCTGCCTATTAGACCCTCTAAAATTGTGTCAGATGGTATATTCCAAAAAAATTTTTGAAAATACCATACCGTATAATACAATACCATACCATACCATATTCTTCTCCTCATTTCAGGCCCTCATCATCCCGTGAAGAAGGTCTAGAAGACGAGTACTATGAAGCCGAGGCGGATGGCCACCGTGGTGACTGTGACAAGTACATGGAGCTCTGCCCCACCAGCCTCTTCGATTACATCACAAGACTTGTACATCTACCACACTCCTCATAGCAATGAATAAATAATGGCAGTAGAATTTTGATTATTATTTCATACATACTATCACGCCTGTGTTCTCCGAAGTGTTAGGCATAGGCGTACTAATGTACACCTGTTCTGTTCTGTCCGATTTGAGTTCCGACTTGGGACCTAAACTCACTATTGTACACATACACTCACTATTGTGAGTGTATTGCCATTAACCGGGCACAAATTGAAAATCCATGCTGCTATCAACAATTCGTAGAATAACCCAATAACAGTTTGTTCGATGTGGAAATAGAACTTATGACCTCTAGCGTAGAATTCTCTAGCATATTTTTACGACTGTCTTCCACTGAGGTAGGTACTATAGATTTTTACTTCCGCAGTCAAAGCGAACTACATTCCTAAAATCGGCCCTACATGCATACACTTTCGCCTTAGCTAAGAAAAAACTATGCAAGAATCATAAAGACCTATGCAAGAATCATAGCACACGTGGTCTGTAGTTTCTGCCTACCACTGTGGGAGAAAGTAGTATCATGTATGTTAAATAATGGTTAGGATTAAAACTATTAAATATCTTTGTATTTAATTTATTAGGCTCTAAAATTTATGTTAATTTACAATATTATACAGTGGAATACGCACGCACTACATTTATTAAACTTGACAGTTTATACAATTTAAAAGTTATCATTCACAGCCATTACAAGTAATGTTTATTAATTACCTATTTAGATACTTACTTCATAATTAATATCTTATTTTTATACAGTAACGTAAAGTTTATACTAAAATTTTCATTAAATATAATATTTTAACTAGTTTTAACGAAGCGTACAATCATTAACATTTTAACTAAAAAAACTGAATACGGTTTCAATCATAGTATTAATTACCATAATATTATCAATCATAGATAAGTTCTTTATGTTTTTATTAAATATAACACATAATAAAATGTATGACTCCTAAAAATAGGATAATTACACTAAAATATACATATACCTAATGTCAAAATCCTTGCTTTATTATGAACTAAATAGATAATCGTTTTTTTTAGTTTTGAGTACATACATACACTCACGCCATTCTCCCACAGGGGTAGGCAGAAACTATAGACTGCCACTTGCTACGATTCTTGCATACTTCTTTTGCTTCTGCCACATTCATACACCTTCTCATACATAGTACATAGTTTTGAGTATTCATCGCTATATTAGTTTTACTTTGTGATTATTTACCTAGTAGGTATTATTTACCTATAAATACATCGTTTTCAATATTTTCTATATAACAATACATAAATAATAGTCACATATATAACAAATAAATATCTATAATTATGAGCGTGCTTAATCATTTATTTAACATAATCTATTCATTGTTGTGTACATAATAAATCTAAACTAATATTATAAAGAGGAAATATTTGATTGTTTGTTTCCATTGAATAGGCTCTGAAACTCAGAACTCAATCGGTCCAGTGACCGATTTGAAAAATTCTTGAATTTAGGCGATAGAATTTGTTAAAATTTACAATTATAAAAACGATTATAGTTAAAGAATTAACTAATAATACCAATAGTCTCGATGTCCTTTGGGTAGAAGAAGTTGTTCTTCTTCATTGGAATGGAAGAGATCTGCTGGTCTACTGGGACCCTGGTATCGTAGAGCGAAGGCGACTGGAAGATAATACCGAAGGTACCCACGAAACAAGCGATGGTGAACAGCCAGAGGAAGAAACGATCCAGCACCATAGACATGAACTTCCAATCTTCAACAACCTGGGGACAAAATAAATAGGTATTAATGAGGATCATATTTCACAATGTGGGGGCGATACAAATGAGTTCACACCTCGAATTTTGGAAATATAAAAAAGGTTTCTTGTTCCGAAATTACAATTGAACTTTGTGTCGAGACAAAATGGCGGTCTGTCTAAGCTCCGTGTCCTGCGTAGTGAAGTTAGTGCAGTTCCTCCGCCGTGAAGCCCGCAGCGAGCGATTTTGTTAGGGTGCGTTCGTAATTATTTTAAAATATGAAGAAAGGCTGCGTTCAGGCGTAGACACAATGTTACCGTTACTTTTGCTGTCCAAATGGTTAGATGTCGATTCTAACTATTTCGACCGCAAATGGAAAGGAAATGAAAATCCTCTGAGCCTTTTTTTTACTGTTTTGCCAACTAGATGCGGTTCGATATCAATATTTTACACAAAGTGATTACAAAAAAGTCGTCGACGATTCACGAAATCCTAAATAGTTTTGAGTCAGATTAATTTTAGCGCGGTGTTTATTCATTTTGAGAGACCATTATATTTACTTGGTACCTATATAGTTAATAAGTATATAGCGAGCCTTCATTTCGTCCTACGCTACTAAATCTTTACATAACTCTTACAAAATCATAATTTCCTTAAGGATTGCGCAAAATTTTATGCAACAAAGTATTTCCAATTAATTTTAAACCTAAATTTTGAACTGTTGAATGTCAAGTAAGATTGCTCAAAGAATGCCACTCGTCTCAAATTGTTTAAACTTTTGATTTTCTATCCATTCCTCTATAATTTAAAAAGTTTTCCTAAAGAGAATCGCGCCAATTATTTAAAAGAGCCACTTTGATGTCAACAAGCGTTGTTTACTTGTTTTCAAAGAGGACATTTAATTGAACCCCTACAAAGGGTGTGCTCTAACGGAGATAAGGACTGTTCTGACCGCATGCTAAAAATTAAACGATTTATGAATTATGAATAAATTATATTTTTTCTTCGTGTTGATTAATATATAATTTGATACTCAATGAAAGGACTATGAATTAAATCTTAAATGATTGGTTGTTTACAATAATTTCATTTTTGTGACATTTTAACAAATACACCTTGCCAGTGTCAAACGTCAAATTCAAATCTGTTAAAATGTTCTATCTCATGGAGATCGTCATGTCATTATCATAAGATTTAAATTTAAATTTTTAACAGCCTTTGTAAGATATAATTTTTATACCAAGGTATACATAACATACATACATAATCAACCCATTAGGTATATATCCCACTGCTAGGCACGGGTCTCCTCCCACGATGGATTAGGCTAATGGGGTTGGCACTGTTGGCAGACTTCACAGGTCGTCGAGAAAATCTCTCAGACATGCAGGTTTCCGCACGATGTTTTCCTTCACCGTTTAAGCGCGTGATAATTAACCTTTAATACGCACATAACTTCGCAAAATCCGAGGTGCGTGCTTTGGATTTGAACTCGAGACCGTTGACTTGGCAGCCCAATGGTCGTATCACTAGGCTATCACGGCTATGGTACCGAGGTATGTCTAATTCTATGTAATAACAAAACTCCATCATACTGTTCGGTAACGAATCGCCGTTGCGGTTTATTAAAATCGATGTTTCTAGATAATTCTTTTCAACATTTTACTATTTTGATAACAACGCACGGGCTGTCACAATATGAATACTTATATTCTACAAAGGATTCCCTGTTTTACAAACTCTCCGCATATTAATCATTGCAACTAGAACAATTCATCCTACTCCATTTATCTCACGTATTCATTCCGTCGCTCGCTGTTGTCATTTGCAACAAAAAGTGGCTATCAACCGCCATTATTAGGAAAGTCGCTACGTCTGCGCGCACCTTATCATCTAAATAGAGTTTCCTCGCCTTTTTTCATTATTTCCTCTCGTAACAGGCCTCTTGAGTCTTGGATGAGGGGAAGCGTATCACGGGACAATTTCCCCTTTGAGATTAACCGTGCTTAAGCGATTACGTAGACAATACGACACGTTTTTAGATAAACACTTTGTACTCAAAGGACTGTGTGACGAAAGATGATTATGAAGATAATATCTCAATTTGTGCCGCTGTCCGCTGCTTTTATTCTACAAGAAAAATTGTTATGACATTTTCGGTGCCTTTGCATAGTAGTATAGAAATTTTATTTTATGCTTTCCTAGTTATCCTGTAAATATTTTCATATTTTTATTTAAAAATAAAAGAAGAAATATCATCACGTTTTGATTTTAAGTTTCCCGTGTATCTCTATCTTCAAGGAACTCGTGAGATGATTGGTAGGCAGTAATATTACTTTTATTCTTATTATAGTGATAGCTATACAAGAACATTTTATTTTTAAAATTATATATATTATTATGTAAAGAATAAATATAACAATTGTGTCATTAAATTACACAATTCTACTTCTATAATGTTCCTTTTATTATTTTGTATTTTAAAATTGTCATTAGTAGTTATTTTAGTGAAGGAAAAATTCGACTCGCAGGCAGGATTCGAACCTGCGTCTCCTGGCTAGGTACGCCAGACGCTATGACCTCTAAGCCACCGCGAGTCCCACCTGTCATGTCGAAATTTGCCCTCACATTCTAACTTTATAATCTTAGTATGAAAAATGCAAAAAAAAATCACAAAAAGATTGTCATTATTAGGTTAAAACCAAGTAGTTTCGTAATGTTTCATATTTTCCTGTCCTGTGTCAGTTATCATAACAGAATCGAATCTGAATAGTTACATAGTATAACCCACCAGACCTCTACTGGAATTTATCTTTAAATTGCTTGTATATTTTCCAACCAAGTAGGTATTACATGACTTGATACGAGTACATGCAGCGAGCCCAGAGCGCCTGTCTGGGAACCTATTTATTTTAAACAGACTTTTTCACTGGAAATTTTTATACATTCTCCTCTAAAATGGCGCAGCTAGATAACTAGTAGTGGGTTGCAAACAACGATGGATTATGCAAGTTATATTATAGAGTTAAGAGGAACAAGGAGGTAGCTATGGTTGTGGTAAAGTAGGTACTTAATGTAAGCACCTACCCGAATTAAATCATTTGTTGTCATAAATGTAAATGTGATTAGGTTAATTAATAATAAGATTTTTCTAACGGTCTTCAGTATTCATAATATGGCCTCCACATATGCCCTACTCATCTGGTATTGCCGTGAAGCGGGTCGTCGAGTTCCCTAAATAATGGTTGAGCTACACGATGACTGGTATATGCGTGCCGTCAGTTAGGAAGGGGGAAGAAATGGACGAAACTAGCCCAGAGCTGAAACGATTGGAAGTTACGAGTACATAAAGAGGCTTTGATCCAGCTTTGGATTGCATCGCGCTGATGATGATTATAATGAAACATACCCGTGAACTATGGATAAGTTAGACACGAGTAAGTATACTTCTGCTTAAACCCTCGGGGAAAACATGAATGGTATAATCTATACTTCTATACTAAAATATAAAGCTGGACAGTTAGTTTGTTTACCTATTTGTTTGTTTGCTTGAACGCGCTAATCTCAGGAACTACTGGTCCGATTTGAAAAATTCTTTCAATGTTAGATAGCCCATTTATTGAGGAAGGCTATAGGCTATATATCATCACGCTAAGACTAAGTAACTTTTCCATGCGGACGAAGTCGCGGGCGGAAGCTAGTACGTATATATAAAGAGCGGCAGTAGCGTAATGGCTAGGGCGTCAGACTTGCGATCATGTAGTTGCCGATTCGAAACCCACCCAACGCACTACCGACGTGAATCCACTCGTAACATAAGCATTTGGCTTAGCACGGGGGGTTAACAAGAATACTAGTAATGTGCCACCTACATTGCCAGTAAGCTTTTAAAAAAAGTATAGATATTAAAAATTGCGTCTGTTTGCTTGTTACGTTTTGCATGCCTTAATCGCTGAAACAAATGGACAATTTTTGGAAGAGATTTAGATTGGAGCTTGGAGAAGCACATAGGCTGACCTTTATCTCAAAAAGTCTTTTGAAATGCAAGTGAAACCGCGAGCTAGCATTGTAAACAAGCTTTTTTTCGTATATCGATCGTACTATAAGCATATTTTTATACGTTGCCTAACAAGAACTGTAAAGCCATCGTGTTTCCCCAGAGAACCGTGCACTCTCTCCAATTTCGAAGATGCTTGTTGGTTCATTACTTCATTGGACAGTTCTTTGACCCCCTATAATACGGAATTTCGTACCAAAATGGATGTGTGCAGTAACTTTTTGATGACATACCTACTTAAAAGCTTTTGTGTTTTGGGCGATGGACTTTTCTTTTGTTTAACTGCAGTGATTATGATGTTAATAATTAGGTATGATGTTAATAATTATGATGTCAATAATTATGATGTTAATAATTATGATGTTAATAATTATGATGTTAATAATTATGATGTTAATAATTATGATGTTAATAATTATGATGTCAATAATTATGATGTTAATAATTATGATGCTTATAGTTTGACGTTTATTAGTCCGTTCGCTCACCCAGAATCGATTTGCAGGTTTGCAGCAGCCTTAATTCCGGATCATTGTCCGGTAAATGGCAATTGGCTCCCTACTACATTCGAGCTGCAAATTATATTGGGAAAATGTAGTATATAAGTACACATCTGCCTAACCTCTCGAGGGATGTCTAAAGACATAATGGTAAGTTATATTTTGTGGGTCCAAACCATGCTTCAGCTCGAATGGGCCGGCTCGACCGGAGTGATACCACGGCATCACAGAAAACCGGCGCGAAACAACGCTTGCGTTGTGTTTCGCCGAGTGAGTGAGGTTACCGGAGGCTCAACCCCTTTTAAAAGGCGGGCAATGTCTTTGTGACTCCTCTGGTGTTGAGGGTGTCCATGGGCGACGGTTATCGCTTACCATCAGGTGATACGTCTGCTCGTTTGCTCACCAATTCCATAAAAAAAGTTACATTAACAATGTACTAGATACAATTATGTTTCAATATCGAATTCCAAACGTCTGCCAGGCTATTTTTCAAAGGAGACTTATTACTCTTGATTCCTTCAGAAAATAAATCTATTTGAAGCAAATTGCGTCTTGCAAATTCCCAATCAGACAGCATTGAAGGCAAGTTGGACCAGTAACAACATTAAAAGCGGGCACATTCAGAAAAATTAAAGCCAATTTTTCTACGTAGTAACTCAAGTCGTTTTGTGTTCTGTCTGTAAATATCAATAATAGCTTCCGCCCGCGACTTCGTCCGCGTGCAATAGTTACTTAGTCTTAGCGTGATGATATATAGCCTATAGGCTTCCTCAATAAATGGGCTATCTAACACTAAAACAATTTTTCAAATCGGACTAGTAGTTCCTGAAATTAGCGCGTTCAAGCAAACAAACAAACCAACAAACTCTTCAGCTTTATATATAAGTAGGTATAGAGTATAGATATTAGATTTTATTGGTTAAAAAGAGAAGAAATACTTATAATATTACTAGTTCCCCGCTATTTCTCTCACATTCCAAAGGTCTTTCTGAATCAAAGGGTAATGATAATTGTTTTTTTTTTCAGGGATAGGTGAGCAAACGAGCGGACGGATCACCTGATGGAAAGATAACAGCTGCCCATTGACACCCGCAACACCAGAGGAGTCACAAGTGCGTTGCCACCCTTTTAAAAGGTTTTGGGCCTCCAGTAACCTCATTCACTCGGCGAAACACAACGTACCAAAGCGTTGTTACACGCCGGTTTTCTGTGAGGCCGTGGTATCACACCGGTCGAGCCGGCCCATTCGTGCCGAAGCATAGCTCTACAACGATTTAATTATTTTTGTAAATACATCCTTTATAGACACTTTTACAAGTCTAATGTATTACTTTTTAACCTCCGACGCAAAAAAGAGGGGTGTATCTGTGTATCTACGTACCTGTGCAAGAATGTGAGCTACTTCCATATGTCTGATCAATATGAAATTTGGTATCAATGTGGAACGTGGTAGAACATGACATGACGATGCGGAGGTTTTAAAATTTAATATTTAATGTCATTCCACTAGATAGTGCCAGCATTTCCTAACTGACGACTTTATTTTGTTTTAATTAAAGTCCAGATATAGTATTTTTCATTCCGGTAAAGTATTTTGGACGAAATTGGTCAGAACTTTCAGAAGGATTAAAGGACCTAGATTAACGGTATCCGATTCAGACTAATACCTAACACAATTTAACTAAAGTATGTTTGAATTCAAATCCATTCATATTTGAATAAATATTTACTATACTGCAGTAGTTTACATCGTTTGGAATATTTAAGAATAAATCTATACTAATATATAAAGCTGAAGAGTTTGTTTGTTTGTTTGTTTGTTTACTTGAACGCGCTAATCTCAGGAACCACTGGTCCGATTTTAATAATTCTTTCAGTGTCAGATAGCCCATTTATTGAGGAAGGCTATAGGCTATATCATATCATCACGCTACGCGGACGAAGTCGCGGGCAGAAGCTAGTAAATAGAATAAAATAAATCTCTATATCTCACTGGTAGGACCGCGGCCGCAAATCGTATGTGACCGCGTCAGTCGGTTTCAACATCGGTTTTTGGATATTGGTCGGTCTGCAATGATATGGTTTACAAATCAATTTAATCTCAGTTTGTTTATCTATTAGTGAACATATTCAATATTTTTTACTTTTGAATAATTTACTATATTAAATTTATATATTTTGTAATAACAAAATTTTGGAAAACAATAAGGGTAATTAATGTTTTTTTAGAATTGTTGTCTGTTTATATATTTGCGTATAACTCAAGATCTACTTGCCAGATTTCTAGGAAATCTGCTGTACAGGTAGATTCTGAGCCTGGTCAACATTTAGGGTAATTTTTATCGATTTAATCCTTTGGTCATTTCATTGGTAGGTTCCACAAAGGATACATGAGCGAAGTCGCGTACCGTGGCTTGTAGTACCTAAATATATCCTTTTGGAGGAGAGCAATATTATTATAATATAAAAAGCTTATTCCTACTTTTAAATCTTTCTCGTCTCCAATACAAACTACTGGGCAATAAACTTTAAATTTAAAATTCAACACACAAGCTGTCATATTTCTCTGTATTACATAGCTTGCTTACTTATCTCCGCTGGTTGAAGCTCACGTAACAACATAAACTGCAATGTGTATGTAACGGAGCGGAATCCTCGAGAAGAGGATCGGAGGATTTCAGGATGCGATCCGTGTTTACATTGGCATAGAGCCTCTTGAGATTGGTGAGCTTTTAAAGCAAATACGCAGCTGGATGGATTTTCTTAGAAATTTAAAAATATTCAAATATTCTGATTACGAGAGCGATTTATAAAGCTGAGACTCCACTGAAAGAGTTGCCAACTTTCCTTATGTGATACTCACGCGGCGGTAGCCTAATGGCTGGGGCGTCGGACTTGTGATCATGTGGTTTTCGGTTCGAAACAAACCCATTGCACTATCGATGTGAACCCACTCGTAACACAAGCATTTTAGGTTAGCACGAGGGGCTAACAAGAATACTAGTAATGTGTGATCCTACATAGTATACCTTGCTAGTAACAAAACAATTTTTTTTTATCACCAACACAAGAAAAACAGTGAGAGTTGTTTAAAAAATCCTTTAGATGCATTATTTTCCTATTTATTTCATTAATGCCTCATTAGCCAAGTGGTCCTGAGCGCGACTGCTACGCTAGAGGTCCTGGGTTCGATTCCCAGGTCGAGCAAAGTGTTATTGGGTTTTTCTATGAAATTCCCAGTAGCAGCTCGGAGTTAGGAATTTGTGCCCGGTTAATGGCAATAGGCTCGCCCCCTATTACATGGGACCTAAACATACCGGCGAACTGTGGGTGTACATTAGTACGCCTCTGCCTAATCCTTCGGGGAATACAGGCGTATGTATGTTATGTTATTTCATTAATCGAGTCGAGAGCTACAGTATCTTACCTACTAATTCGTGGTTACCAACTGTTGCAATAGATCACCTCAAATCTGTCACCCAATGCCAAAAACACTCATCAATTCATCAAAAGCATCTTTGCTCTAATGGCCATTTTAGAGATTGACCTGCATTGCACTCACATATTCGATACTGCTGTAATGTATGGACTTTAAAACAGACCCTGATCTTCAGAGTGTCTTTCAGCTTTAGTAGTTAGTTAGTTTGTTAGAGGTATAGGAAATGCCTGTTCAACATTGGACGGCAATAGGCTGATATGATGATGATGATGATAGGAAATCAAATCAAATCATTTATTTTGCGAAATATGGGTATTGTAGACATGTTCTTAAGTATAAATACAGAGTATCACCATATTCGACCATTAAACGATTAATTTTTAAAAACTTACCAAAACAAACCAAACACGGCCAAATAAACATCCACTATCCCAAACATTTAACATTTCAACGCGAAAGCCGAAAAAACACTTCAATATTACATATCTCATCGCATTTCGCATTCAGGCCCTGTCGGCTTCACAAAGATAAGGGCAACTACCATTAATACAGGGTACAGATGGCAAACAAAGTGAATGGACCATTTTTTGGCCTTCGGCTCAACAAAAACGGCGCATAGTAATAGTGATATGCTGATAGACGCCGAAAGCCGAGTTATACAGTCAATAGGGATGTGAAAATCATTGTTGAGTTGTCAAAAATAGAATGAAGGGTGCATCAGATATGAAACCTTTCAGATTAATAGAAATGATGCGGGTTAGTTCACCGTATTCACGTTCGTTGCGAAAATAATATTATCGCTTTCATTTCTTTCTTATGTAGGTATATATGGAAAACTAAACTAAAACCAGACTACATAAACTAGAAGTAAGATATATCCCTGTATCAGCTTTGTAATAATAGACAATTTACTGAATTCAAATCAACAAAATATAGTTAAACTTAACATAACATAATCAATCCATTATACTGTCACTATTGGGCGGTGTCCTGTTAGATTGAGAGGATATAGTTCAGCACGTGCGATAGCCTAATGCGAGTTGGCAGACTTCACACGCCGTCGAGAAAATCTCTTGGGCATGCAGGTTTCCTCACAATGTTTTCCCTCGCCGTTTAAGCGCGTGATAATTATCTATACTAATATATAAAGCTGAAGAGTTTGTTTGTTTGTTTGTTTGTTTACTTGAACGCGCTAATCTCACGAACTACTGGTCCGATTTGAAAAATTCTTTCAGCGTTAGATAGCCCATTTATTTAGGAAGGCTATAGGCTATATATCATCACGCTACGTGGACGAAGTCGCGGGCAGAAGCTAGTTTATTAATAAGCGCGTGAGTTCGAGTTCGAGTCAGAGGTGTGCGCCTTGCATACTTGTCAGTCCAGTGGTCATATCACTAGGCTATCTATCACTACTCTAACTACCTAATTGTAAATTAAACTTAACAATTAGAACCAAATAAGTACTTCAGTCTTTATATTATTACTAGCATCTGCCCGCGACTTCGACCCCGTAGCGTGATGATATACCTATAGCCTATAACCTTTCTCAATAAATGGGCTATCTAACACTGAAAGAATTTTTCAAATCGGACCAGTAGTTCCTGAGATTAGCGCGTTCAAGCAAACAAACAAACTCTTAAGCTTTATATATTAGTATATAGATTAAGCCTCATTAGTTTAGTGATCATGAGGACGACTGCTATGCTAGAGTGCCGGAGTTAGATTACCAGGTCAACTGGGATTCTCAGTAGCAGCTCGGAATTAATATTTGTAGTTATTAGACTTGCTCTCAATAGAGAGTTTAATTGAGTATAACTTAGAGTTTAATTAAAAAAATAAATTTAGTAATAGATTTTTAAGTCGTCTAATAAGACGACTTAAAAATAACGGTGAATGCATATATTAAGCGATGTATATTAAGAATGTACACTTTTCCGGGAATACACGTATAATGGTATGTTGTATATGTTCGGATCAACAGACATTGCTAGAGATATTACCTATTTGTAGTAGGCATGGAAAATTTTGCAGATAGCATGTGAAAAATCATATGCAATCATTTTATATACGTCACACCTGTGATTATTTTTTCAAACAACCTGCTAAAAATTTTAAATTTTTTCGCTTTTCAATAAAATCGCATTTAATAAAATCTCTTTTTTCTCATAATAATCTGCAGTGAAATCGCTGTGAATGAAAATGATAATTTCATTATATGAACATGAATCAAAATTAGCAATCATGCTTAATTTGTAGGGCAAATCACTTTTTTGTTGTGCGGAAAATCCACAAATGTGTTTCATCTCTTTACGGAATATCTATTACAGAAAAAAAAAAAACGCGGTATTAATTTGCGAGCAAAAATGGATCGCCCGGGTAATCCTCGAGAAATGCTTTTTAAAATTTATTCGGCCTCCGGGTGCTATTTATATCGTCGTTTCAAAAATGAAGTGCGGTTATCTCAGAGACGTAAAAACGTGTTCGGAATAACAATTCGGCGTTCGGCAATAGAAGCGGTGTTGGCACTCGGCCTAGTCGGGGAGCTTGGTGCCTCACTAATTTACTTATGCCGTACGTGATGTAAGTTGTTTTGTTAATTTTATTGTTCTACATTCAAGTGTTTGCACTTATTTATGTTGACGTATATGAGACAACGTGTTTCATCCCTCAGTGTATAAATATTATAATTTTATTCCTATCCTTACAAATAATTTGGGATTTTTCTTGACTGCCTTTTAATTATAGCTTGTCTAATTATTTTTATATATTCTACATATTACTAAAATCTAATTTTGTATAAATTTAGCGTATAGTTAACTACGCCAATCGGTTATATTATATTGTACTCTATTATTGTATTTTCTCTGTAAGTGATTTATTTATAAGTCTTTTGAGAAAATAAAAAAACTAACAGTGATGATCTCACTTTCTAACAGTGATAACAAAATAAAAAACTATTAAGTAGCTTTTGCGCCAACCCGTAACAAATAGGCAAACAGACAAGAATATTAAAAATCACGTTTTTGGGTTCGGTATGTATCCCAACCCAGTTGTTTTTAGGTTCCAGTTTAGGAAATAAGCAATTAATTTTGTGATTCACGGATAAAGGAGACTTTTTTATAATAATGTTCACCATCTTCCAACAGTTGAAACCCGAAACGAACACTCGCATTCTGCTATATTCGATCTATATTGCTAAACTAATTGTTACCAAGTTTAAAAACGCTATCTGCAGCTGGAATAAAATCACCACAACTTTTTCCACTAAATCGTTTGAAATTCATCTCGGCATAGTATCCAGTATCCAGTCTCGAGAGAGAGACGAGGCCACTATCACTCCTCGGGGAGAGAAGGATCGATTGCAATTTAAATGTGCTGATTTCTTCCATCGTAACCAGTAATGAGACGTCGTAATTAGTTTTAGTCCCAATTCGATCGTCAGACGATTACGGTCGAATCTTTTCAGAAACACATGCATTTTGAATTGGATAATTTTGTTTTACTTCGGGATAATGTGATGAAATAATGTAACTATTATTTACATAAACATACCATCACGCCTGTATTCCCCGAAGCGTTTTGCAGAGGCGTACTTAATGTACACCCACAATTCGCTGGTATGTTTAGGTCCCATGTAATAGGGGGCGAGCCTATTGCCATTAACCGGGCACAAATTCCAAACTCCGAGCTGTTACTGGGAATTTCATAGAAAAACCCAATAACACTTTGCTCGACCTGGAAATCGAACCCAGGACCTCAAGCGTAGCAGTCGCGCTCAGGACCACTAGACTAATGAGGCAGTTTTTGTTTTAATTAATATAAATAAAATAATAAAAAAAAAATGTTTCTGTTTTAATTATAATACCAATTCGAATTCAATATTCATAGTTAAGACAGGAAAACGTCTGTCGGCTCAGCTAGTAGGAAATAGAAATAAAAGTTTATTTAGTGTCTCAAAATAAAATTTACCGAAAATATATAAGAGACATCTTGTACATAACGTAACATACTATCGCGGCTGTATTCCCCGAAGGGTAAAGCAGAGGTGATTAATTCCCATGTGCCTAATAGGGGGCGAATCACTTGCGTAAACATCATAAAAATCGATCCAGCCGTCTTTGAGTTATAAATCGTGTCCTAACATAACCAATATTTTTATTTTTATTTCATCCAGCGTATCGCAAATTCCCAATGTACCCAGGCAGATCTGAATCGGCCCACTACATACGTATATACAATATATATATAGGGTCTTTCAACAAGGACGGGTCGATGTTTAAATTAAATAAAACAAGCTGTATTTGAGATATTAAAGAAATTATTATTTTTATTTGAAAGGCCCATTTATGCAATTACCTACTTATGAAATATGACATCGATTAAATGACCACCGCGGCTTCGAACGGTGGCACGGATCCGAGAGTTCAAATTTTCAACTGTACTGCATAGATTCGGCTGAATCTGAGCGATGACCTGCGTTATGTTGACTTTCAGGGCATCGGTTGATTGCGAATCATTGGCATAGACCTGCAACTTGAGAAAACCCCACAAGAAAGAGTCTAGCGGGGTCAATTCACACGGTCTTGGTGGCCAATTCACGTCACCTCTGCGAGAGATAACCCTACCCTCGAACCGTTCATGTTCGTTTGCACTAACGAGCACTCATTTTGACAATAAAGTTTTATCATTTGGACGTGCTGCTCAATCGTGTAACTTGCCATGGTGATTTAGCATCAGTAACTGAAGAAATAACAATGCATTTAACAGATGCCAAAACAACATGGCCGCCACAAACTGTCAACATCGACCCGCCCTATTTGAAGACCCTTAGACAATATCTATCTATCTATACTAATATATAAAGCTGAAGAGTTTGTTTGTTTGTTTGTTTGTTTGTTTGCTTGAACGCGCTAATCTCAGGAACTACTGGTTCGATTTGAAAAATTCTTTCAGTGTTAGATAGCTCATTTATCGAGGAAGGCTATAGGCTATATATCATCACGCTAAGACCAATAGGAGCGGAGCATCAAAAAAGAATGTTTCGAAATCGGGGGTTTTCCTTTTGAAAGCTTCCGATGCATACGCTGCGTAAACGATTAAAGTTTCGCAAAAATCATATATGACAGAATTGTTCTTCTTTAAAAGTTCTAAAAAAAAGTCCGCGACATCATATGTCTATCTTTTAAGGTTGGCTCACTATAAACGTTTTTATGTTAACTTTGTTCTAAAATTCGTTTTTTTTTCCTTTTGAGAGCTTCCGATGCGTGCGCTGCGTAAACGGTTAAAGTTTCGCAAAAATCATATATGACATAATTGTTCCTCTTTAAAAGTTCTAAAAAAAGTCCACGACAGCATATGTCTATCTTTTAAGGTTGGCTCAGTATAACCTTTTTTATGCTAACTTTGTTCTAAAATTCCAAATGCATTATTTGCGTAGGTGTTTTTATAAACATGATATTATTAATCCTTATCCAAATAAATACGTTATTCATCAGCCTTTAGAGCGTTTGTTTTGTATCCGTGCGGACCGAGCTTGGGTCCGCTCGGACCCAACAAACGCTCTAAAGGACATATCCTCATTTAGCGTTCTTTTATTATTCCTGTTCCCGTGACATATTTTACTAAAGTTCCGCTCGGATACTCAATACTCAATTATCAACTAACAATATTGGCTATATCTTGAAGTGAGCTTCAATCAAAACATACTACAAGCCGCTGAAGGGGATCATCATCTTCTTACCACCTGTAAGGAGATGATGATCCCCTTCAGCTTCCTGCCACCTGCCAAGTTTGCTTGAACGCGATAATCTCAGGAACTATTGGTCCGATTAGAAAAAATCTTTCGGTGTTAGATAGTCCATTTATTGAGGAAGGCTATAGGCTATCATCCCACTAAGACTAAGTAACTATTCCACGCGCACGAAGTCGCGGGCGGAAGCTAGTACTAATATATAAAGCTGAAGAGTTTGTTTGTTTGTTTGCTTGAACGCGCTAATCTCAGGAACTACTGGTCCGATTTGAAAAATTCTTTCAGTGTTAGATAGCCCATATATTGAGGAAGGCTATAGGGTATATATCATCACGCTACGCGGACGAAGTCGCGGGCAGAAGCTAGTATAATATATCTATAGATACTCAAAGCCACAGCCTTAACTAACGTTTGTTTTTTCGAAAGTTACCATCGAAATTTTAAGTGAGCACTCAACTTTACTCAGATATCCCCAATGGACCGATCTCGACACCTAGGCACCTCAGTAAAACTGGATATTTTTACACCAAATATTAATTTCTTTAATGTACCCGCACTTTTCTGTTAAAAATATCTTCTTTCTCAATTTTATAAGTAAATTATGTAATCTATCGGTTGTCATGAGACATTTAATTTTAAGTTTGAATTAAGAAATGTTCATTTATTATGTAATGGCTTCAAAATAGTGTCTGAGGCTGTCTTGGAGTTCTAGAAATATTAGTTTGCAAGAAAGAAAGAAAGAAAGCTTTTTATTCTGGTCTCGCACGCACACAATCATAAGATTAGGTCTTTACACGTCTTAGTCGATTCTGAACAAACTACTTTCAGGTCTTGCGCTTATTCTAAAAAAGTTTGTAAGTATAACTAAGGTTTTATATACTACAGATTTCCTTAGACACGGGTTTCTAAGGAAGTCTGTAGTATATAAAAACTTAGTTACTTGTGAAACATTTCATTGAGATAAAATATTCAATAACTAGCCCGCGACGTCGTCCGGGTGGAAAAGTCACTTGGTCTTAGCGTGATGATATAAAGCCCATAGCCTTCCTCAATAAATGGGCTACCTAACACTGAAAGAATTTTTCAAATCAGACCAGTAGTTCCTGAGATTAGCGCGTTCAAGCAAACAAACAAACTCTTCAGCTTTATATATTAGTATAGAAGTATAGATATACAGTCCGTTTTTTTGGACTTGTCTTTTTTGGTAAACAAACCCTGCCCGATGCGAAAATCACAAGTTTTTCTTTAATAACGCACTTGATGTAGGAAACGATTTTATTAACACTTACACTATACAATCGTGTCTTATTTAACATCTATGGCGAGCACATAATGCGACAAACGCTTGATAATTGGGAAGGAGGCATTAAGATAGGTGGAGTGAAAGTATCGAACCTTCGCTACGCAGATGATACTACTCTGTTCGCATCATCTGAAGCTGAAATGGCCGAACTACTGGGCCGTTTGGAAAACGTAAGCTTAAACATGGGTCTGGCTATAAATAAAAATAAAACCAAACTCATGGTTATCGACCGGTTTGCAACTATCCAGCTTAACAACTTGCTACATGAATACGAGACAGTAGATCAATTTCAGTACTTGGGCTCTGTCATAACAAACAAAGGTAGCTGCGAACCAGAAATACGAAGGCGAATAGGCATGGCTAAAACAGCAATGACTCAATTGAACAAAATATGGAAGGACAGGAATATCACCAACCGTACAAAAATCAACTTGGTCCGCACACTTGTGTTCTCCATATTTCTTTATGGAGCTGAGACGTGGACCATGAAGGCAGCCGACAGACACAGAATCGACGCCTTTGAAATGTGGTGCTGGCGCCGTTTACTAAGGATCCCATGGACGGCGCACCGCACAAATGTCTCGGTCCTTAAAGAATTGAAAATGAGTAGAGCTCAACGATTGTCGTCAACCTGCCTAGAGCGCGTGATGCGATACTTTGGCCACATTGCCCGTAGAAATTCCGATAACCTGGAGCGATTGATGGTGACGGGAAGAGTCGAGGGCAAAAGATCTCGAGGCCGCAGCCCAAAGCGTTGGACCGATCAGATATCCGAACAGCTGGAGATACCCGTCAGCGCCGCACTCCATCAAGCGGCTGATCGTAACAAATGGAGGCACATAATCTGCAGACTGAAACAGAGTCACGATCCTCAGCAGTGAGGGACCGACTGAGAAGAAGACACTATACACATGCACTCTAAATTACACCAAAAACTGCTTCGAAATCACTATAAAAGTCTATTATTTTTAATAAAAACGAAATTTTATGTAATTACATTTTCACAGAATAAAATAATCATGACAATTTGACATTTCAAAACTCTAGATTATCTACGAATTTTAGGGGATGTGACAAAATAATGAATGATTTTGATTTATGTGAATGAGCAAAAAATCCAAAAAGTCCTTATCTTCACAAAAATAATATTGTGTACAATATTATCCATAGCATTTTTTTGCTATTTAGCATACTACGTTTTTAATCATGAACCCTGTGCTGACATTAAAATATTAATTATTACAGATGGAATTAACAAGAATTAGAATTAAGAACAATAATAGTTGTAGCTAGGAATTTTGTCTAGAAGGGGCAGACATTCCGATGCGGACCACAGTGACGACGTTGTTCCTGAGGTGAATGGCGTAGAAATGAGTGGTGGTTGAAGTCTCAAGGCCAGAAGTACTGCTCCAGGACCCGACGGCTTGCATGGCAAAGAGTGGGTCTCGGCCTTGGCGGCTCTCGGGCCTCGATTGAGGTAGTTCCTTAGCGCACGAGGGGCCAATTCCATTCCGATGGAAAACGGGGAAGTAGATCCTCTTTGCAAAGCCGGGACGCCCTGCAGATTCTCCGTAGGCATTCCGATCCTAGTGCTGCTCGTCAATCTGGGCAAGCTAATTGAAAGTCCTTGTGGACTGCCTTGTCGGGCACCTGGTGGGGGTGGGTTTACTCTATCGGGTTCAATGATACTGCATCAGATGCACCGAACCAGAGGTTCATAATACATGTGTGTCGGAATCTGATGACTCTTCAGAGCCATCAGATTCTGACAAATCGTGTATTTTAGAGGAACTACTAATAAATTAATGTTTTGCAGTTGTCGTTTTATTTCTTCATATTCACTTCACACATTCACTTCATATTTAAAATCAAAAAACAAATCAGTACTCGTCAAGGTGAGAATCATTCAGTCTTGGCTAAGAGTATTTAGTTCAGTCATTCATTCATGATTTCCCAACATTATCTAACCACTATCAATTATCTCTGGTTACTAGGACGCCATATTTGTTTACCAAAAAAGACAAGTTAACTGGGATAGACTGTAGCTAGGAATTTTGTCAAGAAAGGGCAGACATTCCGATGCGGACCACAGTGACGACGTTGTTCCCGAGGTGAACGGCGTAGAAATGAGTGGTGGTTGAAGTCTCAAGGCCAGAAATACTGCTCCAGGACCCGACGGCTTGCATGGCAAAGAGTGGGTCCCGGCCTTGGCGGCTCTCGAGCCTCGATTGAGGGAGTTCCTTAGCGCACGAGGGGCCAATTCCACTCCGATGGAAAACGGGGAAGCAGATCCTCTGCGAAGCCGGGACGCCCTGCAGATTCTCCGTAGGCATTCCGACCCTAGTGCTGCTCGTCGAGGTGGGCAAGCTAATCGAAAGTCCTTGTGGACTGCCTTGTCGGGCACCTGGTGGGGGTGGGTTTACTCTATCGGGTACAATGATACTGCATCAGATGAACCGAACCAGAGGTTCATATAGATGTGTCGGAATCTGATGACTCCTTAGAGCCATCAGATTCAGACACGTGTATTTCAGAGGAACTACTAATAAATTAATGTTTTGCAGTTGTCGTTTTATTTTTTCATAATCACTTCACACATTCACTTCATATTTAAAATTAAAAAACAAATCAGTACTCGTCAAGGTGAGAATCATTCTTCAATAGTCTTGGCTAAGAGTATTTAGTTCAGTCATTCATTCAGGATTTCCCAACATTATCTAACCACTATCAATTATCTCTGGTTACTAGGACGCCATATTTGTTTACCAAAAAAGACAAGTTAACTGGTATATACTGTAGATTAGTATAGATATAATATAGTATTCAATCCAAATATATTGACTGTAGATATAAATAGTACATACATCTTACCGATGAAAAGAGTATATTAGTGGGGTGATATCGTAATATTTTCCTTATACGCGTCATTAGAGACACCTAAGGAACCTCTCAGCACTTGTACTGTTCCCGCGGGGGCCATTCGTTTAACCAAACTCTATTACGTATATTAATCTCGTTGGATTAACATCAGTGCGCATGTCCTGAATAAGGTACAATCAGCATCAAATATATCAGATCGAACAGAAGAAATAAAAGAAACTAAACTTTATCTAAACTAGATAAAATACATGTCAGATTGACAGCTGCCGTGTACAGTGTTAATTCTAAAATATCCTTCATGTCATTGAGATATTATTATAAGTACTTTAATTTGGTTAGTTTTTCAGATGACTTTAAATAGTTTCTACGGCCAAATAAATCTGAAGCTAACTATACCTACCTATTCTCTTAATATAAAGTGGATACGCAAGTGGATACGAAACCACAGCCTACAAAAATACAACCTCCCATAATAGGTATATTTCTAGGAAATTGTTGGTTTAATTTAAATTATTTTTGGAATCCATTTCTAATCCTAATATTGATTTAGGTGAACGAAGCCGCGGGCAAAAGCTAGTACTTAATTTATACAATCTGTACCAGAATAAGTGCAAGACCTGGAACTAGTTTGTTCAGAATCGACTACTGAATTGATCACAGTGGTTTTTAATATATGTTAATTTTTTCCATAAAGATAATTACAATACCTGAAACGATGGCCCCCTGATCCATCGGCTCGAGTTATGGGACACTGAAACCTATTTGCAGAAATTGTTATTGTGTGCGTGTGTTCGTCGATACCATGGTCGTTGGGGGTACGATTTTAGTACTTACTGTACAGCCACCAGTTCTGACTTAAGTAATTTCTCGAAAAAAGTAAGCTAACTTTTCTTAAAATTACTGACTCGGTATTCTAATTAACTAACAAGTTAATTAGAATACCGAGTCAGTAATTTTCCTTTCTCGTTCTTTATCCTTTCTCGACCTGGGAATCGAAACGCGCGAGTGATACCCCTTGTGTTGTTGCGTCCATAGGCTACGGTAACCGCTTACCATCAGGCGGGCCGTATGCTTGTTTGCCTTAGTGGTATAAATAAAAACGGGTCCTCTAGCAACACTGGTCGCACTTGGTACCACTAGATAATGAGACTAATCCTAATAGAGAACAAAATGGCTTACAGAAAAACTTCTCAGACGTAATAAATCCTCATAAATAGAGACGGAGGAGGTAAAGATGTCACAGGATCTCACCTGATCGAATAAGAAACCAAGCATTACATCATAGACTTTTTGTTCGCATTAGAGGTAAATTAACGCCACGAGAAATGGCAGAAAAAGTTCGTAAGTATCTCGTTGTTTGATTAGGAAAAATACTCTTATAATGTCTGTAAGACTTTATGTATATATGTACAGTTGCCAGCACAATAACCAAAAACTGTCAAATTTGGATAATAAAATATCCCCAATGGATAATAAGCTCTATTATTTGGAGATTTGCTGGAGAGCTCTATTAGATGAAAATTACTGACTCGGTATTCTAATTAACTAACAAGTTAATTAGAATACCGAGTCAGTAATTTTAAGAAAAGTTAGCTTACTTTTTTCGAGAAATTACTTAAGTCAGAACTGGTGGCTGTACAGTAAGTACTAAAATCGTACCCCCAACGACCATGGTATCGACGAACACACGCACACAATAACAATTTCTGCAAATAGGTTTCAGTGTCCCATAACTCGAGCCGATGGATCAGGGGGCCATCGTTTCAGGTATTGTAATTATCTTTATGGAAAAAATTAACATATATTAAAAACCACTGTGATCAATTCAGTAGTCGATTCTGAACAAACTAGTTCCAGGTCTTGCACTTATTCTGGTACAGATTGTATAAATTAAGTACTAGCTTTTGCCCGCGGCTTCGTTCACCTAAATCAATATTAGGATTAGAAATGGATTCCAAAAATAATTTAAATTAAACCAACAATTTCCTAGAAATATACCTATTATGGGAGGTTGTATTTTTGTAGGCTGTGGTTTCGTATCCACTTGCGTATCCACTTTATATTAAGAGAATAGGTAGGTATAGTTAGCTTCAGATTTATTTGGCCGTAGAAACTATTTAAAGTCATCTGAAAAACTAACCAAATTAAAGTACTTATATCTCAATGACATGAAGGATATTTTAGAATTAACACTGTACACGGCAGCTGTCAATCTGACATGTATTTTATCTAGTTTAGATAAAGTTTAGTTTCTTTTATTTCTTCTGTTCGATCTGATATATTTGATGCTGATTGTACCTTATTCAGGACATGCGCACTGATGTTAATCCAACGAGATTAATATACGTAATAGAGTTTGGTTAAACGAATGGCCCCCGCGGGAACAGTACAAGTGCTGAGAGGTTCCTTAGGTGTCTCTAATGACGCGTATAAGGAAAATATTACGATATCACCCCACTAATATACTCTTTTCATCGGTAAGATGTATGTACTATTTATATCTACAGTCAATATATTTGGATTGAATACTATATTATATCTATACTAATCTACAGTATATACCAGTTAACTTGTCTTTTTTGGTAAACAAATATGGCGTCCTAGTAACCAGAGATAATTGATAGTGGTTAGATAATGTTGGGAAATCCTGAATGAATGACTGAACTAAATACTCTTAGCCAAGACTATTGAAGAATGATTCTCACCTTGACGAGTACTGATTTGTTTTTTAATTTTAAATATGAAGTGAATGTGTGAAGTGATTATGAAAAAATAAAACGACAACTGCAAAACATTAATTTATTAGTAGTTCCTCTGAAATACACGTGTCTGAATCTGATGGCTCTAAGGAGTCATCAGATTCCGACACATCTATATGAACCTCTGGTTCGGTTCATCTGATGCAGTATCATTGTACCCGATAGAGTAAACCCACCCCCACCAGGTGCCCGACAAGGCAGTCCACAAGGACTTTCGATTAGCTTGCCCACCTCGACGAGCAGCACTAGGGTCGGAATGCCTACGGAGAATCTGCAGGGCGTCCCGGCTTCGCAGAGGATCTGCTTCCCCGTTTTCCATCGGAGTGGAATTGGCCCCTCGTGCGCTAAGGAACTCCCTCAATCGAGGCTCGAGAGCCGCCAAGGCCGGGACCCACTCTTTGCCATGCAAGCCGTCGGGTCCTGGAGCAGTATTTCTGGCCTTGAGACTTCAACCACCACTCATTTCTACGCCGTTCACCTCGGGAACAACGTCGTCACTGTGGTCCGCATCGGAATGTCTGCCCTTTCTTGACAAAATTCCTAGCTACAGTCTATCCCAGTTAACTTGTCTTTTTTGGTAAACAAATATGGCGTCCTAGTAACCAGAGATAATTGATAGTGGTTAGATAATGTTGGGAAATCATGAATGAATGACTGAACTAAATACTCTTAGCCAAGACTGAATGATTCTCACCTTGACGAGTACTGATTTGTTTTTTGATTTTAAATATGAAGTGAATGTGTGAAGTGAATATGAAGAAATAAAACGACAACTGCAAAACATTAATTTATTAGTAGTTCCTCTAAAATACACGATTTGTCAGAATCTGATGGCTCTGAAGAGTCATCAGATTCCGACACACATGTATTATGAACCTCTGGTTCGGTGCATCTGATGCAGTATCATTGAACCCGATAGAGTAAACCCACCCCCACCAGGTGCCCGACAAGGCAGTCCACAAGGACTTTCAATTAGCTTGCCCAGATTGACGAGCAGCACTAGGATCGGAATGCCTACGGAGAATCTGCAGGGCGTCCCGGCTTTGCAAAGAGGATCTACTTCCCCGTTTTCCATCGGAATGGAATTGGCCCCTCGTGCGCTAAGGAACTACCTCAATCGAGGCCCGAGAGCCGCCAAGGCCGAGACCCACTCTTTGCCATGCAAGCCGTCGGGTCCTGGAGCAGTACTTCTGGCCTTGAGACTTCAACCACCACTCATTTCTACGCCATTCACCTCGGGAACAACGTCGTCACTGTGGTCCGCATCGGAATGTCTGCCCCTTCTAGACAAAATTCCTAGCTACAACTATTATTAAATTATTTTTGGAATCCATTTCTAATCCTAATATTGATTTAGGTGAACGAAGCCGCGGGCAAAAGCTAGTACTTAATTTATACAATCTGTACCAGAATAAGTGCAAGACCTGGAACTAGTTTGTTCAGAATCGACTACTGAATTGATCACAGTGGTTTTTAATATATGTTAATTTTTTCCATAAAGATAATTACAATACCTGAAACGATGGCCCCCTGATCCATCGGCTCGAGTTATGGGACACTGAAACCTATTTGCAGAAATTGTTATTGTGTGCGTGTGTTCGTCGATACCATGGTCGTTGGGGGTACGATTTTAGTACTTACTGTACAGCCACCAGTTCTGACTTAAGTAATTTCTCGAAAAAAGTAAGCTAACTTTTCTTAAAATTACTGACTCGGTATTCTAATTAACTAACAAGTTAATTAGAATACCGAGTCAGTAATTTTCCTTTCTCGTTCTTTATCCTTTCTCGACCTGGGAATCGAAACGCGCGAGTGATACCCCTTGTGTTGTTGCGTCCATAGGCTACGGTAACCGCTTACCATCAGGCGGGCCGTATGCTTGTTTGCCTTAGTGGTATAAATAAAAACGGGTCCTCTAGCAACACTGGTCGCACTTGGTACCACTAGATAATGAGACTAATCCTAATAGAGAACAAAATGGCTTACAGAAAAACTTCTCAGACGTAATAAATCCTCATAAATAGAGACGGAGGAGGTAAAGATGTCACAGGATCTCACCTGATCGAATAAGAAACCAAGCATTACATCATAGACTTTTTGTTCGCATTAGAGGTAAATTAACGCCACGAGAAATGGCAGAAAAAGTTCGTAAGTATCTCGTTGTTTGATTAGGAAAAATACTCTTATAATGTCTGTAAGACTTTATGTATATATGTACAGTTGCCAGCACAATAACCAAAAACTGTCAAATTTGGATAATAAAATATCCCCAATGGATAATAAGCTCTATTATTTGGAGATTAAATTGAAAATCGATTTAAGAAATTGGACAGTTTTGATTACAAGACGTGCTTGCGAGTGAATGTAGCAGGAAACAGTTTTTAACCGACTTGAATACAGACGGAGATTATCAATTCAGGTTTCTATTTTATGATGTATGCTTGCTTATAAAAATAAAAATAAAAAATAAAATAAAATGAATTTATTTCAGGCAATGTGTACCCGTAATTTACATGTCCGATTCGTTAGTAACAGAGGTCTTAATAACTATGTTAGTACTTACATATTTAAAAAAAAAAACCATTATTAGGTAATTATTGTTCTAAAATTGATATGTCAGTCAAATCATTATAATTATTTAATTAACCTACCAATTCTAAAACACATGCAGTTTTACAAATCTCCCTAGCACACTATTGATTTCTGGCCTCTCCGCAATCATCTTCAAATTTCTGTTGTTGCCGCCACGAATTTGACGTATTAGTGAGGACGACTTCTTACGCATAATTGCAAAAAAGTCGTCCACCCTCGCATCAGCAAACATGCCCGAGGCGCTACAAAACCGGGGCAGCCCCACCAGAATCCTGAAGGCGTTATTATATTGTAATGTACATAATGTTTTTTTTAGTCTAATTTTGTTAAAAATTTACTCTTGAAATGATATCGTAATTATCCCTGTCATACCTCGATAACGTAGAAGACTAAAGTACCCATAAAACAATTAGAAATAGAACTCCAGCAACAGAATCACACCACTTTTAAAAACAAACCTACGTGCGAACTGTGGAATTACGGCACACAACACATTTACCTTCTATTCGAGAATACGGACGTAAATGTAAGACCGTTACTCCGAATATCAAATCCAACAGACGTACATAATGGTCCAACATCGATTTAAGGGGCTATTTCGCCAACGACTAAATTTTAATGCTTCACCCAAAACCTATTGAATATTTAAATTGGAATTAACGATCAAAGACGTTGTCGATTGAGCGTTAATACGAAAGCCAGCAAAGCGAAACAGGAATCAACCAATGAATTCCATCGACTGGAAAGAGGTATAAAAATTGAACGATTTTTTGACTCTTTTAGGACAGCTGAGACTCGTTAATTTATGCTGTCCTAGTACATATTTATTAGATTCATGCTCACAAAATGATCGATACAATTATTTAAAATTTTAGGCAAGCTAATTAATTTTTATAGCTAGCCCGTGTTTTTAGTTTGACTCGCATCCCAAGGACCAAGGCCTTTGAGACAAAAGGCATCATAAGTTCCCTTCCTAAGTCCAGTCTATCTCAGCCAACAAAGCTTGTTTAGTTCGTTAATTTATCATTAATTAATTTACTAACTTATTTTTCCGTGGAAAAACCAAAGTTGCCGACATAGCTCAAATAGGTTCGATATGAAATCTGTGAGTAGATTTGCTTACTAGAAATAAGATTTTGACATGAAGTCCATACAGCTAATATCAAAATCCCATCTCTTGTAAGCAAATCTACAGGCCCTGAGTGGTAGTAGGCGGCACAGATAGCTCGTAAAACTGAGATACGTAAGTTCTGAAGTGGAGATCACACACCAGAAAACGCACTGTGGGACGATCTAAAATGAGATGGGCAGACAAATGAGGTGAGCTCGTAAAAGTCACTAGGAGTCGTTGGCTGTAGGCGGCACATAACCAGTCCTTGCCGAAGTCTATCTGGGAGACCTTCAGTATTGGACCATTTTTAACTGATATAATAATTATCTTTTTGTGTTTTTTTTTGCATTTTTTATGCTAAGTTTATAAAGTTTTCCTTCACTAAAATAACTTTATAATCTTAGCATGAAAAATGCAAAAAAAACACATAAAGATAGTTAGTAGGTATGGTAGCATCGTACGACATAGAACTAACCGTTAAGGTAAGTCGTGTCGGTTGTGAGGCAAAGTAACTTGCTTGTCAATAGATGTTACTGACGTCACCTTTAAGACGTAAGTTCAGAATGTGAAGGCAAATTTCGACATGGCAGGTAGGACTCGCGGTGGCTTAGTGGTCATAGCGTCTGGTGTATCAAACCAGAAGACGCAGGTTCGAATCCTGCCTGCGAGTCGAATTTTTCCTTCACTAAAATAACTAAAAATGATATAGTAATGATGATAATGTACAATCGTTATCTTGAATAACTATCTAAGTTAAAATAGAAAAGAGCATGTATATTAGATAGAAATAAATAAACCCTTAGAAACATGAGATCAGTTACAGATAGCACGCTACCAAATAAACCACCACTATTTCGAGCTATTAGCCATTTGCGAACGGACTACAACTCAGTACATGCACACGGTAACATTTCTCAATTCTTTTGTTAGGTTTACGATTGTACGTTGCACGGCAGTGTATAGCACGCGAGCATCCAATAAACAACCAACTTATGAGTAATTTTGTTCTATGATACTCCCAATGCACGGCAGTATACAAAGGAATGAAGTTCGGATAGATTTTAAGTGAAAATTGTTGTTTGAAGTCTAAAACAAATATTCTATACTAGCTTCTGCCAGCGACTTCGTCCGCGTAGCGTGATGATATATAGCCTATAGCCTTCCTCAATAAATGGGCTATCTAACACTGAAAGAATTTTTCAAATCGGACCAGTAGTTCCTGAGATTAGCGCGTTCAAGCAAACAAACAAACAAACTCTTCAGCTTTATATATTAGTAATAGATTTAAACGAACTATATTTAAATATTCTTTGAGTCGGTTTCTCGAAACGGCTTTAACGGTTATGATTCATGGATGGCTCTGTTTCTCTTTCGGCAGAAAAGTTTTCAAATTCAAAATGTAAGTAGATACTTATATAAGGTGCTATAAAAATATCTGCCACGGCTTTAATGGGAGGTAGTATTGTGTTTTATAGATTACAATAGTGAAGAACTTTCGTACCCCTGAACATTTAATTCAATTTTGAGAAAATAAAGTAGTTAAATTAACATTGACTCTACTCCGGATAACGTGGTTCACAAATTACGCGCGATGTGTCGCTTCGTCAATGAAAACAACTGCTATCAAGTCCGCAACAGTTATCTGGGGGCACGGCAGTGCCCCCGCCAAGACGAGTGCGAAGCAAACACTGCCATACCATCCTTTACTGGAACCATTTCGCCGCATTTTCAGGCCCCTATTTGAGAACCTCTGGATAAGACCAGAACGCAGAAATTTTCGTCATCCAGTAAGCTATAATCACATACTTAAAATCCAAAATTTCAATCATTTATTTCCGAAGTTAAGCGAAAGCAAAGCTTCGCATTTATGACACTCATGATCATCAAAATTGAACTAGTACTTCCCATAAACTCAGAGAGCTGAAATTTAGTACAGAGTTAGGGTTTAATGGCCACATAAAGAGAAAACTATAAAAACTAGGATAATTGAAGATCTGGAGTACCTGGTGACCCTGGTTAGAAAACACAAGAGCCCAACCAAACTATTAGAGATATCGACATATACCGCCTTTACAAAAAATATTCAACATGGTGGGCCGCTTCATTTGATGTCAAAAACGTTTCTACAAAAAGAAGTGAAATCCCATCAAAAACATTCTGTAAAAAACTAGCCAAGTCTCAATGGAGCCGCTTGTTTATCTGTAAAAAGTAATGAAATCTAGACAAATGCGTGCCAAGTGTAAGGTTCCTTACTGCGATTTCTTTATTATTTATAGTTAATGTTGTGTGACTTGGCCACTGAGTTGTACCCACTAACTTATAAAGAATGTTCAAATTATATTCTCAACGAACATTCATACTACGTAATCTTTTGTGAACATTCACCTTTATATTTGAATTTACAACAAGGGTACAAGTCAACGGCCAAGATACACAAGCAGCTCCATTGAGACTTGGATAGTTTTTACAGAATGTTTTTGATGAGATTAAGTCTACGGGATGGTTTTTAACCCCCGACGCAAAAACGACGGGGTGTTATAAGTTTGACGTGTCTGTGTGTGTGTGTGTGTCTGTCTGTGGCATCGTAGCTCCCGAATTGATGAACCGATTTTGATTTTGATTTTTTTTTGTTTGAAAGGTGAATAAGTCGGGAGTGTTCTTAGCTATGTTTGATGAAAATCGGTCCAAGATGGCCGCCGCCACAAGATGGCGGTTTACATATTTTTTCACAACTCCCACAATATTGGTATTAAATGAAAGGGCCTGGCTAGTAGAATACTAAGTATACACTATGATATAAGATATCAAATAGCTATGAAATAATTGTACAAAAGTTGAATAACTAAACGAAGAAAATACCTAATTAAACACTAAATTACCTGGATCTTAAAACGCAAGAAAATAAAAGAAATTAAACAAAATAACTAAGGAGTCCCTACAAAAAGTGTGAAATAACAAATTAAATAAAAAAAATTAAAAAAACCCCCGACACAAAAAATTCAACTTAAAAACCTAAAAGAAAAACTATGATGAAATAACCACAAATAGAACAAAAAAGGTATAAACCTGAATCCCTATAAAAAGAAAAAACAATCTTGAAATTATAACCCTTCGTAAGTACGTATGAAGTTTTTTGATTAAATTTTGTCGCGTCAGGGGACCGCTCTCTAGCTCTCGCGTGTCTGCCCGCTCGGGTCGCCAAACTTGAATATGTTACGCTCCGCCCACTTTACGCCCTCCCGCGCCCATCCACATCAATTCTGAATTCGCGCGATTCACGTTCGGGAAGCAAAAGGAAAGGAAAGGATTTACATAATTAGAGAGCGGTCCCCCGACGCGACAAAATTTAATCAAATACTTCATACGTACTTACGAAGGGTTATAATTTCAAGATTATTTTTTTCTTTTTATAGGGATTCAGGTTTATATACTAATAAATCAATTCAAATTTATACGTACATTTATTTGTTTGAATTTTTTTTTACAAATAATCCATAATTTATCTTTACTATTGTAATCTACAAACACAATACTGTCGCCCATTGCAGCCGTGGCAGATATTTTTTTATTTAATAGTATTTCTAGTTTAAGGATTTATTGTAATAATTAAAATGACAATATTATTTTAAATGAAACAGCCATACTTTTAAGTTTTTAGTTTTATAGAGTTAGGGCTTATAAAGTTAGGGGCTAGACTCCATGAGATCTCCAGTAGAATAATTGCATTGGGAGATTAGGCACTGATCATTATACTTACGTTTTGATGGGATTATATATTTTTATCACCTACACAGACCCTATTAGTATTTTTCATGTCCCACGCACCATTACGACTCGAATACCGAATACATGAATATTCAAATTTATTTCAAGCAAATTTGTTTTCTAGTTCATCCGTTATTGCTTTACTCCGATGATAATTAAGACTATTTTATTTTGATTTTGTAAAAAAATATTTCTGTCACAAAAATAAGACGTCCATACTTGCAAAGTTATTAGGTTCGTGGGTTTTCATAAAATCATTGCGCTTGATGAAAATTCTTAAAAAAGTTTCCTATTCATGGCTAGTTCTGCAAGAATCCTTTTGAGATAAACCCAAAGCGGTGTTTTCTTTTTTAAATACTGATCTTTTTTTGAATGCTTATTTGCGAAAAAAAGTGCCTGTGCCAGGTAGGATTGCAAAAATTTCAAATACTAATATACAGTATTTTTGATGTAGATGATTATGAAAATTTGTTTTGTCCGAAATAAAATACATTACCACTTTACTTTAATGCAAAAAAATAACATCTTTTTCATCAACCCTGTTTACTGTAGGTACCAGTGGTTCTCTTTCCCGCAATACGTGTAAGAGCGGTTACGCACTACGTCCGATCCGAATCCGAGTGCATCCGGTACACATGACTTCACATCAATTTATAATTATGGCGTTCCCTTTATAAGCTGACCTTGACCATTATAGGATTACGGTACAATGAGAAGTCAGTTTATAATACTAAAAATTATAGCTTGATACGCATCAAGTTTTCACGGGTTCGGATCGGATTCGGATCGGATGTAGTGCGTAACCGCTCTTAGTCTAGAATTTATACGACGCACGCACCATTTGACGTCACAAGCTTCTCTAGTGCTCTATAGGGCTGTCTAGCATTAAGTCAAAATGCTTATTACTTCTTTATTTTTGCCACGATTGAAATGTTATTCTTTCTTTATATTTTACTGACCTCGTTATCTTTATCAGCGTCCTTGATGTGTTGTGCTATGAACCTTACACTCTTCAATGCAGCCGCCACTTCTGGAGACAGGTGACGAGGCAACATGTTCTCCGATTCAGTAACTAGACAAAATAGAGAAGCATATTAACTTGGATCGACTTCAAATACATTACACTCAAAATAACAGTGCAAAGGTAACAACACAATATCTAATTAATTAAGTGATTATTTGAAAAAATATCTTAATCAGTAAAGACAATAATCATGAGAGAAACACATTTACTACTCCCAATTGACTTTACATCGAGTTTATATATCAATAAAATAAATTTTGACAAAAAGTAAAAACACCTACAAAAAAAGACATTCTTTTGTTACTAATAACCAGTAGGTAAGTCTTCCCCGACAGATATATTATATATTGGTTGTTTTTAAATCACAAGTGATTCGGTTTCTTCCAGGCAAGCGTGCTCCATGGTAGATCACACTTTCGCTTAATATCAACCGTAAGCCTATCAGGAATAAAAAAAATAGTTGTCTTACATGCTCATGTGCCTAATACGAGTAGTGAATCTCAATTTTAAGGCAAACTTTGTGAGAGACTGCCTGATGTAGGTTTGTGCAACTAGACAACCTGTATTACAGGTCACCAAGGCCCTCTTGCAGTTAATAGAAAATTGGGCATATATTTATTTCAAGAGGTACGCTTCACCTGGTACCTGGCATAGTGGAATTGAATAATTCCACTCACAATTAGAGCAATACCAATACACTTGGAATTACCTCCACCTTGCAGAAAATCGTGGCCAAATAACATAGAAGAAGACAAGAAGAAGCGTTGTGTTAGCAGTGAGAGGCGACAGGTGCTGTTTAAGCATCACATTTATTGTCACCTATGCTGGTAAAAAGGTGAGTTTTTTTTGCTGTCAGCAATACGCGAGTGATGCCCCTGGTGTTGCGAGCATCTATAGGCTACGGTAACCGCTTACTATCGGGCGACTATGGCTCTTACACGACCAGTGAAGAGGAGACCTTAGAGTTGCTGGCCACGACCCACTTTCCCGGGTCTCTAAAAAGGGACTCCATGCAACAGCTGCCACCTACCCATAGACCTCGTAACGAGGACTGGAGCAGAGCTGCAAAGATAATAAGACCCGATCAAGTAAAATGGGCCGTTGACTCCTTTAAACCATACAAAGCATGTGGTGAGGATGGAATATTACCTGTCTTATTACAGCAGGGGGTGGACATCCGAATTCCACATCTGGTCAAAGTCTTCAGAGCGAGTTTCGCATGGGGCTATGTACCAGATCAATGGACTTTAGTTAAAGTCCTCTTTATACCTAAAGCAGGTAAGAAAGATTATAGCCAGCCAAAGTCTTTCAGACCAATCAGCCTCACTTCATTTCTTCTCAAGACAATGGAGAACGTGCTAGATAAGAATATTAGGGATGTAGCTCTTACTGCATTTCCTATCCACCATAGCCAACATGCCTACAGCAAGGGCAAATCAACGGTAACTGCCCTCACAAGCCTCATAGACAAAGTAGAGAAGGCCATGGAAGATAAAGAAATAGCACTATGTGCGTTTCTTGACATTGAAGGTGCTTTTGATAACTCGCCAACATCACTGTTGGTGAATGGGTTGATAGTTAAAAACGTCGACCCTACCACCACCAGATGGGTGAGAGCAATGCTCACTAGTAGAGGAGTAAAATTAGCACTTCACGACACAACAATAGAAGTATCCACTGTCAAGGGATGTCCACAAGGTGGCGTCTTATCGCCATTGCTATGACTCTTGCTGTGGATGAGCTACTACACAGGCTGGCAGAACATCGAATCAATGCGCAAGGTTATGCATATGACTTGGTTATCATAATCAGAGGGTTCTGCCAATCTACTATATCAAGCCTTATGCAAAGAGGACTTAACATTGTCAGTGAATGGTGTGTCAAAAGTGACCTCTCTGTCAACGCTGATAAAACTGTTATAGTACTATTTACGAAACGACGGCATTTGGACAAGCTCACACTGCCAAAGCTGAAAGGAAAAATAATCAAGCATTCCACGGAGGTCAAGTACTTGGGCGTTACCATCGACCAAAAGCTTACGTGGAATTCGCACTTAGCTAATGTACTTAAAAAAGCTAAGATGGCACTCGGGGTTAGCGGCCGCCTAATGGGGAGCAACTGGGGTGTAAAACCTAGTACTGCCCTCTGGATAAACACTGCAATTGTGCGGCCGATCGTTACGTACGCATCAGTGGTATGGTATGAGAAGGCCTACCAAGTGACCACTATAAAAAAACTTGACAGTCTGCAGAGAACTGCCGGTCTCATTTCCTCAGGAGCCATCTCCACATGCCCCGCTATGGCACTAAAGGCCTTACTGGGGTTACCGCCTCTTCATGTTTTCGTACACAGAGTGGCGAAAGCCACCATGTACAGAGCCAATATTCAGGGCAAAACTTGGCTATCCAAAAAAATGAGGACCCTACAGAACCCAACATTGGAAACTCAACATGACAACGGATGCCATGCTTCTGCGGCATGTTTATGAAAAACAATATACCGTAGAAATGCCTTCAAGGGAAGACTGGTCAAAGGACAAGTTACTTTATGAGGCCGGGAGCCTAATTTGGTATACCGACGGCTCGAAAATGGAAAATGCTGTAGGCTGCGGAATACATGGAGAGCGATATATATAAAACAAAGTCGTGTTAGTTAGACCATTTATAACTCAAGAACGACTGAACCGATTTGGCTGAAAATTGGTAGCGAGGTAGCTTAGAACCAGGAGACGGACATAGGATACTTTTTATCCCGTTCCCGTGGGATGTGATGGCAGACCGAATTCCACGGGGATGAAGCCGCGGGCAGAAGCTAGTGTTGTAAATAAATTAAATAAAGACGGAAGATTTTGTTAATTTTTAATTATGAAAAAATATTTTAAATTTCAATTACTTCAAGATACGAGTCTCCCACATACATAGTGCTAATAGGTTCATAAGTTTTATACTACGCTAATTTTAAGTCTGTGCCTAACTGTGATGAGATTGCTATTTAAAGAGATGCCATTTTTTGGTTTTATTACCTATTTTGAGATTTTATTTTTAATTAATAAATGATTGTAAATAATAATATGATTTTTTAGTTAGTTATATGGGCTGGTGGTTATAATATGCCTAACATTATATTACATATTTCAAGGTTGTTATTCACAAGGGACTCTTAGTGGATGGGGAATTCCAACATAAAACGACCCATCTTAATATATAACGTCACCATCACCGTAGAATAACGTGTTATATTCACTATGGACACTCGCTCTGCCGCTATAAAACGTCCTGTGTTGATATAGAACTCACTATCTCGTGAAATAAAAGTATAAGAAATATAGGCTACAGAGCATTTAACTAGGCCAGGGTGTTGTAACAACATACCAAAAAATCTAAATGTCAAGTCTCACCGTTTCAGAGTTACTTTAGTTAACAACTTGTCTGGCCTCTACTGAAAACTATCAATCCTGCAGATCGGACTTTATTCTACGGATGAGTCGAATTAAAACGTAAACAGTCAATTATTCACGATCAACAAACATTTTTTTCGGATTATTTACCAAATAACATCCGTAGCATGTTCTTATGGAATTTGGATTATTGACGGGCAATAGAAACGTGTACTACGGTACTGAAATTCAATCAAACAGTCGATACTAGATCGTGGTTGGGACGGGCTGATCTTTCAATAAACTATGTAAGTGTTACTAATCTTGATAAAATAAGTGTTACTAATTCGTTACGTGTGATATCGGTCATTCGCCTGATAATAAGTGTATCGACCGGTCTATACTAATGTACCTTTTTTTTACCGTGAGCCATGCTTGGTCATGGGCTTACAAATGGGCTGGCTCGACCGGAGTCAGCAACGGCCTCATAAAACAACGCTTACTATGTGTTTTGCCGAGTGCCGCCTTTTTACAAGGCGGGCAACGCACTTGCGACTCCTATGGTGCTGCAGGTATCCATAGGCGGTGGTAATCGCTTACCATCAGGTGATTCGTCTGCTAGTTTGCCCCCCCATTCCCATAAAAAACAACCCTTACGTTGTTTCGCCAAGTGAGTGAGGATACTGGAGGCCAAAACCCTTTTAAAACGCAACGTACTTGCGACGCCTCTGGCGTTGCAGGTGTCATGGGCAGCGAAAATCGCTTGCCATCAGGCGGTCCGTCTACTCGTTTACCATATCTATATATATAAAAGAAAGTCGTGTTAGTTACACCAATTATAACTCAAGAACGGCTGAACCGATTTCGCTGAAAATTGGTGGAGAGGTAGCTTAGATCCAGAAGACGGACATAGGATACTTTTTGTCCCGTTCCCGGGGGATGTGATTACAGACCGAATTCCACGGGGGCGAAGCCGCGGGCAAAAGCTAGATTTCCATAAAAAAACCTACTTATGAGGAATGGTAGCGTTCCCTTCGGATATCACGGAGCCTCTCCTCATAATGAGCGAAAAATGACCGCGTGGTTTTAGTCGGTAAGAGTCTGACATAATATTTGGTATCATTGGCATACTCTTGTTTATGTTGTAAGTACAAGGTTACTCAATCAATCGTCTTCTTCAACTCCTTGCAGTGTCAACGGTACGAAAAGCTGTGTCCCTGCGATCGCCAATCCACTTGCCCCGCGTGGCGATTATGGGCATATACCCCCCATGGGTGAAACTCGCGAGAAACGGCCCCCAGTTGCCGGTAGCTCTGCTATTCCTGACCAAGGCGGCGGTCACGGTAACGGCAGGGCGGGGGGTGCGAAGAATCCCCGGGCTACGGAAGGCCACCCATCCCACCTGACCCTAGCAACGTATATCAGACGCAGTCTGAGGCTAACGCACACCTAGCACAGTTGGAAGTGGAGATGGAAAACATCAGGTGGCATGTTTTGGGGTTATGTCCAAAGAGAGTACAAAACGTGGTTGGAACGTTGAAAGACGAGGGCATTAAGTTTTGCCAATCGCGGCATAAATGTAGGAAGTCCAAACTCTCGGACGAGACTCTATGGCTTATGACAAAAAGACGGGAAACCACCCGATTGACTTCGTCAGACAGATCAAACCTGAACAAGGAAATTGCGAAGATGATACGGCGAAACCGAGGGTACAAAGTATTCACTCAGCAGCTTGGAAGGAGCCACCTGACGAAGCTCACCACAAACGATGGTAGGACCGTTTTGTCAAAGCCGGAGATTCTTGCCGAGATTCAAGACTTCTATGGCCGACTTTATACCGCCTATGTCCCTCATCCACAGCAAGACAATTGCGTGACAATTGCACCATAAACCACATTCATACAGTGAGGCAGCCACCGCGAGTCCCACCTGCCATGTCGAAATTTGCCTTCACATTCTGAATTTACGTCTTAAACGTAGGTCAGTAACATCTATTGAAAGGCAAGTTACTTTGCCTCTCAACCGACATGACTTACCTTATGGTTAATTCTATGTCGTACGATGCTACTATACCTATTAATCGCGGTGGCTTAGAGGTCATAGCGTCTGGCGTACCTAGCCAGAAGACGCATGTTCGAATCCTGCCTGCGAGTCGAATTTTTCCTTCACTAATATAACTTTATAATCTTAGCATGAAAATGGAAAAAATTCACAAAATGATAATAAACGGCGATTATATCTCGCACTTACTATTCGCAGACAACTTAGTCCTAATGGCGGAGTCGCTAGACGAGCTGCAACAAATGATGGACAGCCTAGCATCAGCCTCATAACAAAGCGTAGGTCTCAGCATGAATTTGGATAAAACCAAAGTCATGTTCAATGACCACATTGATCTGAGACCTATTGCTGTAAATGGTCATCTTCTTGTAGTGGTTTTAGAATATATTTACCTCGGGCAGATCTTGCAGTTGGGTAATAACAACTTTGAGAAGGAGGCCAAGAGGAGGATCCAACTGGGCTGTGCAGCATTTGGAAAACTACGTCAAGTCTTCTCATCACTAATGCCGCAAAGATTTTAACCAGTGCGTCCTACCCGTGATGACCTACGGTGCTGAAACGTGGACACTCACAGTAAGGCTAGTCCACTATTTTAAAGTCGGTCAGCGTGCTATGGAGCGTGCTATGCTCGAAGTTTGTCTGAAGGATAAAATCCGCAACGAGGTTATCCGACAGAGAACCAAAGTCGTCGACATAGCGCACCGAATTAGCAAGCTGAAGTGGCAGTGGGCTGGCCATATCTGTGCAACACAAGCAAGGCGAAATGGCGCATATTGGGGGAGTCCTACTACTACTAGTATAGGCTGATGATGATGATGATGATTATGATGACACAATATTTTACCTTTTCGTAGTTTTTCATGTTTCTTCTATTTAAATCATCATATAAGCAAAATAAAATATGAATAATTCCATAAAAAGAGAGAGATATTAAAAAAGGCAAACCTTTGGGCTTGATATCTCTCAAATATTTAAAGAACGTTGATAGCCATTCAATAGCGTATTTACTGAGGAAAAATGAAAAAATGTGTAATCGTGTAAAACTTTCATTTTAAAGAAATGGCATTCAAAAAACTAAGTTATGGTAGTATTTTTATGAAAAAGCATAATAGTGGCAATAACATAATCCGAGGAACTTTGACATTAGAACAGTGATATTTAATAGATAAACCCTTACCTAGCAACACCTGTCGGAATATCATATACCATTTTGCACCAAAGCTCTGGACAAAATTCAATGGCTGTTTCCTAATAGACTAATACAAATATTTTGACCCCATACCATAATAATATTGGTGTTATCTCGAAGTTGAATCATTACAGTCATTTCACGATAAAAACACAAAAATTGTAGTATGGCTAGACACATTTCTGCTCGTGAATTGCGTGTTTATAAGTGTTAAAGTTTTATCTAAAAAAAATATACACATCGTTTATAATAATAAACAATGAGTTAAATGATATTTGTTTCAGGTACTTCACTGCAATTCAGATTATAATACTGCATATATTTCAACATGCTCCCATTAATGTAGAAGCTCAGCTACCATGGAAGAATAGGGCGATGAAATATATAGATTATAGTGACAAATATCATGACTTATTTTTTGACAGAATCGTAGCCATAACTCTAAATATTGCTAATTATTCCGGATACGGTGGTCCAGAGAAAACTGTAGTTGCCATAGGAGCTTTCATAACCCACTTTCGAATTGTCACGGCGTTCAATCCTTTCAGAGAGATCGTACGTGACAAATCTTTAGTTTCAAAAACGTTTGCAATGGTTTTTGGTGGACGAACAAGATTCGCAAATGACACATGCACTTATACTTTCCATACACATCATATCATATGCGCACGTCAAATTGCGTATTTTCCAGACGAGGAAATCCCAGACTCGCAGTGGCACGGACGGAACCGCAGAGACTCCCCTGTTCACGACTTGCTGGTGATGAGAATGAATAAATCAGTGACCTGGAGCAGTTATAATATAAACACATACATATTATTTAATGCACTTTGGCCAGCAGGACAAACTACCGCTAAAGATATTAGCTCATTTTTGACAACACTTGCGCTTCCCAAGGATCGCATGACCGATACGTTTAAATTTGTTTCTCTAGGGTATAGAAATGATAAGGAAATAAAGGAATGGCATGCCTTACATAGAACAATTTTTACAAAAGACGACAATGCTGTAGTAAATTGTGATGAGTGGTTGCCAAGAGACTGGGGACATTTTATATGTCTACGAAATAAACATAATTTTCCCGGCGTGGGCGATGGTGCAATGTTATATTCTGACTCAAAACTATTTGGAGTAGGTGCGTTTGTATTTTTCAGATCGAATTCAAGTATACTGGTATTCACCGATGTGAGACCTTATAATGAATTACTTATGCAAACTTGTACCGAAAACGATATGAAATAAGGAGTAACCTACGAGTGCTATTATGCATTTACAGAATTTTCATTGACAACATTTAACTGCCTCATTAGCCTAGTGTTCCTGAGTGCGACTGCTACGCTAGAGGTCCTGGGTTCGATTCCCAGGTCGGGCAAAGTGTTATTGGGTTTTTCTATGAATGAGTTAGGAATTTGTGCCCGGTTAATGGCAATAGGCTCGCCCCCTATTACATGGGACCTAAACATACCGGCGCACTGTGGGTGTACATTAGTACGCCTCTGCCTAACCCTTCGGGGAATACAGGCGTGATGGTATGTTATGTTATGTTCATTCAGAATATAGTACTTATTGCCTATATTGTCATGATAAAGTAACTCCTACTTTGGGTTGCTCAGATACCTAATAATTGTACAAGATGGTGACATTACAAGACAATCAATACATTAATATGTATAGGATCTGGTTATTAATATACAGTACTAGCTTCTGCCCGCGGCTTCGCCCCCGTGGTATTCTGTATGTCATCACATCCCACGGGAACGGGATAAAAAGTATCCTATGTCCGTCTCCTGGTTCTAACCTCTCCACCAATTTTCAGCCAAATCGGTTCAGCCGTTCTTGAGTTATAAATGGAGTAACTAACACGACTTTCTTTTATATATATAAGATTAACTTATATTATATAGGTATATTGAGATCATGATTATGAAACCTTAGCTCTAGAAATGCTTAGCATTTATCAGATAAAAATTCCAGTTATCATTGTCTTGACAATTTCTTAGCTCCTGTATGATATCTACCAGAAATATGTCATTATAATAATATTTAGCAATATTTATTGCAGCCTGCCCAGCACCACATTGTGGGCCACAGTGAATAGGTACATTATACATAAATATTAGTGAAATGCCTAATCAGATTACCTAACAAGAGTGTAGATTGTAACTAAAATTTTGTAATAAACCTCCTGTTTATTATAGGAGTACCAATCATCTATACATCGGGCGGAAGCTAGTATAAAATAGAAGTATTGCATACCTTAGGTGTATATGACATAGCATTTACTCAGTAATGTCTATATCACCTAATCCAGTGCTGTTCGTGACAACAAGCAACTAGTTTGACAATAAGTTCAACTATGCTTATGGGAAATAGGTAAAACATTTTGACTTTGACATTGAAGCCCATGGATTTTGTAGAAAATGTGGGCAAACAACCAAAAATCATTAAACCAATCTAGGTTAGATTGTAATATTTGTGTCATAGCGCATAAATTCCCTTAAGTGAGTAACATTGATTTTATGACAAATTAATTTTTTTAACAAGATAAGAGGTGTAGGTAGTAAAAATACATCATATCTATACTAATATATAAAGCTGAAGAGTTTGTTTGTTTGTTTGTTTACTTGAACGCGCTAATCTCAGGAACAGGTCTGATTTTAAAAATTCTTTCAGTGTTAGATAGCCCATTTATTGAGGAAGGCTATAGGCTATATATCATCACGCTACGCGGACGAAGTCGCGGGCAGAAGCTAGTTTAAGATATATATATTTTTTGTGCATGTTAAGCAACATCATAAATCATCCTAATGCATAACAAGAACAAGACATTGGTGTCATGTGTCATATACCCTGGTTTTCTAATAAACAAATGTATGTTCATTTAAATTGCCTAGGCCACATTCATATGGCAGTAGTGCAAAGGGCTAAATCATGCTAGCACATTTTGGTCACAGGACATCATTAAAAATAAAGTTTATCTAATACTTATATTTTTAAACAAGCGAAGTACAGAACGAATCCAGAAAAATGGTATTTGATCTGGGAAAAGATTCTGGTTGTGGCTTGTTACACCTTACACCAATGTTTATATAGAAGTGATAATTACATTTATTCAGAAAATATTATACTGATAAAAATCTAATAAAATATTGAGTTTTGGAACAGTTTGTATTTATCAAAGTTCACATTTATATGGAGAATTTAGATACAAATAGGTACATACCTACATTGTTTAAAACTACAATATTAGGTGCCTCTACTAGGATAAACCTGGGCTAGGCTCATAATAAATAAATGCATTGCCTTAGTCTTCTGAAAACATTTAAAGCCAATGAATATTGAAACTTTCACTTGGACTTTGATATATTATTTTTTCTTTGTTTTTGTTATGGTGTCCGTCCAAACACCTTTTGATTAGAAGATTTAGTACAAACTGATAATCTCACCAAAAAATAAAGGTCCAGTCTTCCTACAGAAACCTCATCCACCAACAATTCTGATTCTGATTCTGATTTCATTCCAGAAATCCCAAACTTAATCTGGAATAATGTAACTTTCAAACTGTGAAAGAAATTTTGAAATTGGCCCAGTACTTTCTGAGCCAATTATTTACAAACATACTTACATACAAATCTTTCCTCTTTCTCTCTCCATTCTCAGGGAGATCTCTTCTATCCATTGGTACCAGGTATTAAGTAGGTATTTTATAAAAAAAAAATTGGATTCGCGGCTGCCTATAGACTGCCCGTCATAAGTCAGTTCCATCCTTGCTCTGAAATTGGGGGGGGGGGGAATGTGAACAGGCCAAGGTGACGCAGTTTTATGGGGCAGACAGAATCACGCTTATAAAAACCTCACCGCGTGGCCAGACTTAATTTCTGAATGTGGGTAATGCATAGACTTATGTGGAGTGTCTCGTATCGACTAAAAACCGCACTTGAGGCAAGTGCGGTTTTTAGTTTGCCCTATACATTCACTAAGCAAATGCCGTCACTTTAAAGAGCAATTTTAGAAGACTACTCGGAAACTGAATAAATACTAGGCCTGGTCTAAGAGAAATTGAGAGTATGGAACACCTTCTGTGTCCGTGCGATGCAATGGCTAGAAAGCGAATGTACCTCTTGGGGCAAGGTTATCCAAGACCAGAGACTACAAACTTATAGCCCCAGGCCTCAATATAAAGCTCATGGATGGAACAGCTGTTTGCAGAACTGGGAGAGGATGAGCATTAGGTATGTGGAGGAAGCTCAAAAGATCCCAGGCACTGAGGCCTTGCTGCCTCGGCCCCACACAAGATAAGATACCATTAAGGCTGGTCTACTAGAGGGTGGTTGAGGGAAAAATCACTTAGATTTTCATAGAACTTCAAAGTGCAGTCTTGTCTTTGTCTTATATCTGCAATAATATTTGTGCTTGCATGACGCTCAGTTCCAAGTCGAACGGACGATTTTTTTGTATTTTATATCTTACTAGCTTCTGCCCGCGACTTCGTCCGCGTAGCGTGATGATATATAGCCTATAGCCTTCCTCAATAAATGGGCTATCTAACACTGAAAGAATTTTTCAAATCGGACCAGTAGTTCCTGAGATTAGCGCGTTCAAGTAAACAAACAAACAAACAAACTCTTCAGCTTTATATATTAGTATAGATGTAATTATAATAAGCTCTATTGTAAAGTTGTAATAAGATTGACCTATAAAAGATTAATCAACAAAATTACATTTAACATAGTTAGTATCTTACTATAACAACGGATTTTTGTTTTCATTATAAATAAATAACATACCATCACGCCTAATGTACACCAGTTCGCCGGTATGTTTAGGTCCCATGTAATAGGGGGCGAGCCTATTGCCATTAACCGGGCACAAATTCCTCCAAACTCCGAGCTGCTTGCTACTGGGAACTTCATAAAAAAACCCAAAAACACTTTGCTCGACCTGGGAATCGAACCCAAGACTTCTAGCGTAGCAGTCGCGCTCTACTTAGCTAATGAGGCAGTTATCATTATAAATAAATATTATTATTTTAAATGTGATCAGACTGATCAGATAAAATGTACTGTAACTACTGTAACAGTTTTATTGATACAATAACTGTTTATTGAAACAATAACAAGCTATGTAATAATTGTAATAATCAATGTTTTACTTAAGTGGGTATTGCCAACACATAAACAAAATTAACACCTAATAAAATATTATTGTGTAAATATTATGTTTTCATTCAATCAGGGGCCCAAGTCTGCTATTTCAGTTGTATCAATGGTCGTTCAATGGCACTAAATGACATAAGAACTGACACATTTCGTAGACAAAACTGTCAAAAATCAACAATACTGAAGCCATTGAATGACGATTTTGACACGACAAAATAGCAGACTTGGGGCCCAGATCAAGCAGTGTTATTTTTTTTATAAAATTTTAACTGTTTTTAATAAATTTCTGGATCAGCTCGAAGTTTAGATTTGCTCCTCTCTCCCGCTGTTATGGAAACGGTATGAAGATGGGCGTTATGGTGTGTTATAAGTATAACACTAGTTTGGCAGTTCACATGTGCTCATCTCTACTATTATAAAATTGTAAAAAAGCTGTGTCTGTACATTGAAGATTTTTAAAAAAAACAAGTGGGTTAGGGTATATAGACGTCTCGGAACCCAAAAATGTGATTTTTAAAATTCTTGTCTGTTTGTCTGTTTGTTACGGGTTGGCGCAAAAACTACTGAATAGATTTTAATTTTGTTATCACTGTTAGAAAGTATGTACTCCAAATTAAAAACTGGTATACTTCTTATCTCAAAAAATAAAACGGGTCCTTAGATACAACTTGACCTCTCTAATTGACGACCTCTGTGGTTTAGTGGTTCGAGTACCGGACTGCTGACCATGAGGTCGTGGGTTCGATTCCCACAGGACACAAAAATGTATGTGATGAATATAAGTGTTTGTGTTCGTCTGGGTGTTTCTTATATATTATAAGTATGTATTTACAAAAAAAAGTATATAAGTTGTAAATAACAGACAACCAGTCATTTAATTTTTAATATGTTTTTTGTTGTAATAAATATCTTGTACTTACCTTGTTTAGTTTATAAGTTTTTTTATGTAATTTCGTTTCTACTTATATACTTTACCTTTTTATTTTATTTGAATTTATATCGTTTTATCTTTGTGCTGATTATTGTATGTGTAATTATTATTAATAAATGCGTTTGCCACACACACACACACGTACACATACACACTTATAACCAATCCTTACATCTCACTTACACATCCTCCATCCCTCTCTCTCCTGCCCGCTTATTGGCTCACCGTCAAACGCTACGACTACACACCTAGCGCAAACTGCGCAGACGGTCTGAGTCGATATGATAAGCGCGGCCCAAATTACTTACATTCACTCTACATTCCGCCGTCCTACATGCCACTATCATCTACAAGGCAACGTTTAAACCATTATAAGGCGTTTTTATTTCTTTCTTCTGAAGATATACCTACATACAGTCCACAAAACAAAGTTTCGATTGCAGCTACATCGAACAGATGGTCCTTCGAGCCGGATCCCTGAAATCAAGCATTCAACATTTCAAGCATTCAAGTAATTTCAAGTAACTTCAAGTAATTTCAAGAAAGAAACAAGTACGCGCGAGCTATTAGCTGTTTGGTTTGCTTGACCACTGCTATATGCTTGGAAGCACTTTTCACATACATACGCGGCCACCTTACGGTGTCAAACGGCCACTACATTAGCGTATGGAAGCACAGTGGACTATCTGACGACTCCACGCACCTACCAGGTGTATCAGTCAGGCCCCGCCGGTAAGGTGTGGATTACTCTGGGACCACGAGTTGGTACGCAACGACGAGTGCGGAATATTCCCCCCGTACTCTGATGCACCCGTGAGTGTCCACATTCTCTGCCGGGAGGTTCCTACCTTTCCCACCTTAAAGTTCCCATTCCTGGTCCGGCATCACCGCGGTAGTAGTCCGGCCAGGCTGATAGATAGACGCCACACATAGATAGTGCTTCAAGTGAAAGTGAAAGTGTTAGTTTTAAGTTTTAAATTAATTTAGGGTTAGGGACCCCTCGTGCGCAATGGAAAACGCACGTGTATTGCGTTCAGGCAAGTCGCCTGCCACAGACGCTACTCCAGCGTCGGGCCAGACAGGCTCAACAGAAACCGAAACGTGGAGTAAAGGCACCGGCACAGAGGACACGACCGGTGAACGCAGCACGCACAGCCAAAGTAGGACGGATAGAGTAATCAACGATAGGTCCGCCGCACAAGTCGAAGCCAGCGCGAATACACAGGCTAGGAGCGCGCCGGGTACGGTGGTAAACGTCCCCGGAGACAGAGCTAGTAGCAGAATATCAGTTTTAAAGGCCGAATTAGAGTTGCACAATTCCGAATTAGCACAGGCTAGGGCGGCGTCCGCAGCTGCTTTAAGTCGTTTGGAGTTAGCTAGGGTAGAAGAATTAGAAAGCTCCAACGGCGCGGAACCGCCACATGTAGAAGAGTCTCGTGTTAGAGGTTGGATAACGGAACAACGTGTATACGATAGGTCGGTCATGGCAGATAGAATAGCTCCGAACCCAGGACAACCCGCGCGGCAATCCGACCCTAGTAGGAACGAACCACGCGTAGGTAACAACACGTCGGCGAACAGCAACGACATGACGATGTTAGCCAACGCGATAGTGCAAGCGGTAAGTTCCAATAGAGCAGGCTCGGCGGTACCTAAATTCATCCACGAATTACCTCCTTTTGACGGAGCGATAGCAGAGTGGATGGCTTTCAAGTCGGTATATGACGACACAGAGGCCATGTTTTCAGACGTACAAAACGTGGCCCGATTAAGAAAAGCGCTTCGCGGAGCGGCTCGCGAAACAGTTAGGGCGTTATTATTCACAGTATCGGACCCGTATGAAGTCATAGATGCGTTAGAAAGACGATACGGAAAGCCAGAATTGTTAGTATTATCCGAGCTAGAATTAATTAAACGCATGCCCCGCATGACGGACGACGGGCGCAATATAGGTAGTTTCGCAAGTAAGGTAGCAAATACAGTAGCCGCAATAAAATCATTAAAACAACCGCAATATTTATACTCACCCGAACTCGTCAACAAAATAGTAGATAAATTAAGTATGATTTTAAAGTTTAAGTGGTACGAGTACAAGACAGGTTTTTCAGGCGCACCCGAGTTAGAATTGTTGTCTAGATTTCTCAACAACATGGCCGACCAATGCGGCGCTATGTTCGCGTACGAAACCGCACGAGACGATCGCAGGGGTAAGCAGAAACCGCGCACGGTGAACACGGCGCGCGATCGCGGCTCGTACGACGACGATAGCGACTGCTCGTGTCAATCTGACGATGAGGACAGCCCTCCAAGTAGCACAGTAGCCACAGTAAATAAATCTATGAAAGGGCGAGCCTCGAGAGCACAACCGCGCCCTCCAAGACCGCCTCCGCCGGCACAATCCACGCACCGCGGTAACGAGAAATGCACGATATGCGGGGGTAGCCACGGCATCTCGGAATGCGCGGATTTTACAAAGTTAAGTGTAAGCGATAGGTGGAGTGCGGCCAAGCAATACAAGTTGTGTTTTCGATGTCTCGGCGACTCACACAGGCGACCGGCAAGGTGTAAATATGTATCATGCGGCGTAGGCGGATGCGAAGCATCGCATCACAAATTACTTCACGGTGGCAACTCGAAAGGGGATAGGCAGACGCAAGCCCCTCCCCCCAGCCACGGGAACGTGAGTTCAATTAACCATTTACACAGAACAAATACCTACCTAAAAATAGTACCGGTTGAATTAGCAGGCCCACTAGGTACAGTCACCACCCACGCGCTATTAGATGAAGGCTCAACAATGACGTTGGTTGAGCGAGACGTGGCGGATCAGGTGATAACTAGGGGGCACAGCCGACTCTTATCGTTAGAAGGGGTAGGGGGAAGCAGGATCGACGATGCTGAGTCGTGTCAGGTAAAATTAACAGTGCGGGGTTTATTTAATAGGAATTTAGAAGCCATGGATGCATATACCATAAGTAATTTGAACCTTATCCCGCAAGAAATAAGGCGTGATTTGGTCCAGCAGTGTAGTCATTTAGCCGATTTAGAAGAAGAGTTATGTTACGAGCAGGGTAAGCCGACTATATTAATTGGGCAGGATAACTGGCATTTAATTACATCTAGACAGCTACGTGTCGGCAATAAAAATCAACCCGTGGCATCTCTCACTAAGTTAGGATGGGTTCTGCACGGCCAAGACTCACGACCACGCAACGCCGTAGCAATCGTCAACCACGTTCGACCGACGCAGGCCGAAGACCCCGCGTTGCAATTAATTAGGGATTATTTTAGCATAGAATCATTAGGCATAGAGGCGCGAAAACCGGCGTCAGATCCGGAGCAGCGCGCCCTATCTATTTTAGAAAAAACGTGTAAGAAAATCAATAATAGGTATGAAGCCGGCTTGTTATGGCGGACGGATACCGAAATAATGCCGGATAATAGAAAACAAGCACTCAGCCGCCTATTTAATTTAGAAAATAAATTAGATAAAAATATTAGTCATAAGTGCGAATATATTAAACAAATAAATAATTTGATCGAGCGAGGATACGCCGAAAGGGTACAAGCGCCGCCCACTTCACCACGCGGCTGGTACTTGCCGCATTTTGCAGTCGTACACCCCCAAAAAGGGAAAATGAGGGTAGTTTTTGACGCGGCAGCCAGATGCGCGGGTAAATGTTTAAACGACGCGCTCCTGGCGGGGCCCGATTTGCTGCAGTCATTATTCGGCGTACTGATTAGGTTTAGAAAAGGTAAAATAGCGGTCGTTGCCGACATTAAAGAAATGTTTTTACAAATAAAAATATTAGAACAAGATCGTGATAGTTTACGCTTTTTATGGCGAGGTGACGACAGAGTAGGGCCGCCACAAGAATACCGAATGACGTCGTTAATATTCGGGGCCGCGTCGTCTCCTTGTACCGCCATCTATGTAAAAAATAAAAATGCGGAAAATCACAGCCAGGCATATCCAGAGGTCGCAAGGGCCACGGTACGCAATTACTACATGGACGACTACTTAGGTACGTTCGACACCGAAAGCGAGGCTAGGCAAGTAGTAAATTCAATGCACAAAGTGCACATGGCCGCGTCTTTTGAGTTGCGCGGATGGGCGTCGAACGTGCCTAACGTAATAAGCGACGTCACGGACACGCGCGATAGCGAGACCACCACGCTGGGCAAAAGCGATACAGAGCGTACATTAGGTTTAATATGGAATCACGCGCGTGATACGTTGGGTTTTAACGTAAATCTCCGAAACACGCCCGCTGACGTCATACAGGGTAGAACTTTACCTACAAAGCGTCAAGTAACTAGCGCAGTCATGTCAGTTTTCGACCCGTTAGGTTTAATATCGCCCATCACGATGATAGGCAAATGCCTAATACAGGAGATATGGCGCAGCGGCGTGGACTGGGACGACCCTATCACCCCCGAGCATAATGTCACATGGAAGTCGTTCATAAAAAACGTACAGATGTTGAAAACTTTAGAAATAAATAGGTACATACCAACCACACCCTCTGGCGAGGGGGAGTTACACGTATTTTGCGACGCTAGTGAAAAGGTTTACGCGGCCGCGGTTTATTTAGTGAGTGAGGATACAGACGGGAACCGAACGTCGCAATTGGTGGCGGGCAAAGCCAAAGTGGCCCCGCTAAAACCGATATCGGTACCACGTCTCGAGCTTCAAGCCGCCGTCCTGGGTAGTAGGTTAGCAGAATCAATCAAGCGCGAGTCCGATTACAAAATATCAAAGTATTATTATTGGTCGGATTCAAAAACCGTCCTTACATGGATCAAGTCGGACCCGCGCACGTTCAAATCGTTTGTCGCCCATCGCCTGGCTGAAATAGAGAACTCGACGTCACCGATAGACTGGCACTGGGTACCTAGCGCGGACAACGTCGCGGACGACGCGACAAAGGGTATCCCAGTGAAATTTGATGCGCAACATAGGTGGTTTAATGGACCCGAGTTCATTAGGAGCGACCCCACGACCTGGCCTAAAGGCGACCGCGTCACGAAGCCGCAACCCCCTTCAGGGGAAGAAAGGTCAATTAAACAAGTCCACGTGGCTATAAAACGTGACATTGACAATTGCTTACCGGACGTGCAACGTTTCTCTAAATACAGTAGGTTAGTGCGTGCTGCTGCAACCGTTCTGCTCGCCGCTGAGGTTTTCAAAGCCAAAATACTCAATAGAATTACGAGCAAAGAATTGTCACCTTATCATATGAGATTAGCAGAGTTACTGCTCATAAAAAAGAGCCAACATAACTCGTTCGCCGAGGACATTGCGACGATAGAGGCTGGACGGCGACCGCCGAAGAAATCACCGTTCCACAAGCTCTCAGTGAAGATCGACCGCAACGGCATCTTGTGCTTGGACAACAGGATTAAAGACGAGCAAAACATGCCAGTCCTACACGCCAAAGAAGGTTTTACACGCTTGATGGTGCATCACACGCACGCAACATTCAATCATGGCAATCACCAAACCGTCATGAATGAATTGAGACAACGATATTACATCATAGGACTGCGCAATGTGATACGCTATATATGCAATCAATGCCAATGGTGTCGGACCTACAGGGGGAAACCATCTAAAATCCCCATGGGCGACTTACCTTCAGAAAGGCTGGCCCACAATCAACCGCCATTCACAGCCACAGCGGTGGATTATTTTGGGCCCATGCATGTCACAGTCGGGCGCAGACACGAAAAAAGGTGGGGCGCCTTATACACATGCCTCACCACGCGCGCAGTGCATCTCGAGTTGGCCTCCTCACTAACGGCCTCCTCCATGATAATGAGCCTGCGACGCATGATTGCACGCCGCGGCACACCAACAATAATATATAGCGACAACGGCACCAATTTCGTGGGCGCCGAGAGGGAACTACAGGAAGCCGCGAACGACAACCACTCTGAGCTGAATACTTTTGCGTCAGCCAAACAAATAGTGTGGAAAAGGATACCACCAGGCGCCCCAAACATGGGTGGAGCCTGGGAACGCCTGGTTAGATCAGTAAAGGCGGCACTCAGAGTTACCCTAAATCAGAAATACCCTACAGAAGAGGTATTACATACTCTTATGCTTGAAGCTGAGCACATTATAAACACGAGGCCATTAACTCCAGTAAACCCAAACTTGAACGAGGAAGCGCTAACCCCAAACCATTTTCTACTGGGGCGCTCAAGTGGGATGGCCCCGTTTGGATCATTCAAAGATACTCAGCTGAACACCCAGGATTGGAAGGCTACTCAAGCTTTAGCCGACACCTTTTGGGCCCGTTGGTTGACAGAATACAAACCTCAACTGATGCCCCGACCAGGTTCCGCTCCTCAACAAAACCTAAAAGTGGGAGACATCGTGATTATAACAGATCAAACAATGCCCCGTGGAATATGGCCCAGAGGTGAGATAACGAGAGTATATCCAGGTCCGGATGGACACGTGAGAATCACAGAGGTAAGAACAACAGCGGGCCTCATGCGTCGTCCAGCCTCTCGTCTCATTTTAATAACACCTACCAATTAAAAACATTAAGTTATGGTGCTTGCGCACGAGGGGGAGAATTGTAAATAACAGACAACCAGTCATTTAATTTTTAATATGTTTTTTGTTGTAATAAATATCTTGTACTTACCTTGTTTAGTTTATAAGTTTTTTTATGTAATTTCGTTTCTACTTATATACTTTACCTTTTTATTTTATTTGAATTTATATCGTTTTATCTTTGTGCTGATTATTGTATGTGTAATTATTATTAATAAATGCGTTTGCCACACACACACACACACACGTACACATACACACTTATAACCAATCCTTACATCTCACTTACACATCCTCCATCCCTCTCTCTCCTGCCCGCTTATTGGCTCACCGTCAAACGCTACGACTACACACCTAGCGCAAACTGCGCAGACGGTCTGAGTCGATATGATAAGCGCGGCCCAAATTACTTACATTCACTCTACATTCCGCCGTCCTACATGCCACTATCATCTACAAGGCAACGTTTAAACCATTATAAGGCGTTTTTATTTCTTTCTTCTGAAGATATACCTACATACAGTCCACAAAACAAAGTTTCGATTGCAGCTACATCGAACATAAGTATTATATCCATTGTCTAGTACCCATAGTACAAGCTATGCTTAGTTTGGGACTAGATGGTGCTGTGTAAAAAATGTCCCAGAGTATTTATTTTTCAAAGTTCAAGTTCAAATGTTTTTATTTCAAATAAGCTTTTACAAGCATTTATGAAACGTTATGCTTCTAGTTGCACGGTTCCAAAAGGTTGATCCTATGGAGAAGAATCCGGCAAGAAACTCCATGGACACTCTTTTAAAATAAATAAAGTTACAATCTTCACGCAGGTACAATATTGCGATAGCAGCTTGTGTGAACATTGAAGGCTTATGTCTAAGTGGAAGAGGTCGATGTAAAAAAATAAAAAATGAACTATGTGGAAAACACACACATCGTCGAAGTATATAAAACTAGGTGTCCACTTAGACATGCTACAATGTACACACATTTACAAGTCCTGTTTATAAATAGTTGGGGACAACAATAAATAACTAAATGATGAGACAACGAAATTTTTGTAAAAAAAGTATTCACGAATAACCTCAGGTTGCCAGGGAGGCCACATGTGCATTCGTATTAAAACACCACACATTCTTATCATCAACGTAGTCCTTGATTTTATAATAGGCTTTCTTAACAAGGACAGATTTGACGTAATTTTTAAATTTCTTACCAGTGAGATCGGTGACAGATTTTGGTAGTTTATTGTAAAAACGTACACAATTTCCCAGAAATGATTTATGTGTTTTAGATAGTCTAAATTTAGGTACCACTATTTTGTGTTTATTCCTGGTATTAATGTTGTGAAAGTCACTATTGATGCTGAATTTTTGCAGGTTTTTACGGACGTGCATAATGTTTTCAAAAATGTAGAGTGACGGCAGTGTAAGTATATTGATGTTCTTGAAAACTTCTCTTAGGGAATCGCGAGGGCCCATATCATAGATTGCGCGGATGGCCCTTTTCTGTAAGATGAAGATTGAATCTTCTTCTGCAGCTGATCCCCACAGCAGAATACCGTATGACATAATGCTGTGAAAGTAAGCGAAGTACACTAGTCTGGCCGTAGCTATATCAGTAATCTGTCGAATTTTTCTCACTGCATATGCAGCGGAACTTAACCTGCTAGACAGTGCTGAAATGTGTGCGCCCCACTGCAACTTACAATCAACAGTAATACCTAAGAAAACAGTTTCATTGATTATGTCAAGTTTGCTGCCTTCAAGAATTAAATTAGTTTCAGCTTGGGGTACATTTGGTAATGAGGAGAATTTTAGACATTTTGTTTTGCTGGCATTAAGTAGTAAGTTATTAGCAGCAAACCATTTAGACAGTGATTTTAGGCTCTCATTTACATTAGCTAGATCGCTATCATTTCTATTGATTTTAAATATAAGTGAGGTATCGTCAGCAAATAATACTATATTCGGTAACTCGGACATCATATAGGGAAGGTCGTTTATGTACGCTAGGAAAAGAAAAGGGCCTAAAATAGAGCCCTGTGGAACACCCATTTTGACAACAGACCCGAGAGATGTAACTCCATTTATGCCCACTTTTTGTCGCCTTTCGGAAAGATAGGAACATATGAGCTCCAAAGATAGCCCCCTTATACCGTAATGGTTTAATTTACGGATAAGCGTGTTGTGATCAACGCAATCGAAAGCCTTCGAAAGATCACAGAAGATGCCTATGGCATCCTGTGACCCCTCCCAAGCTTCTAAAATATGCGACACTAGCTTCGTACCAGCATCAGACGTTGACCTACCTTTCGTGAAGCCAAAACTGTTGATCATGCAAGATCTTGTTTACATTAAAATGTGTTATCATTTGATTAAGCATCAGTTTTTCAAATATTTTGCTTAAAGCGGGAAGAATAGAAATGGGCCTATAATTGGAGGGATTCGCTTTACAGCCCGATTTGAAAATTGGTATGATTTTACTTTGTTTCATTAACTCTGGAAAGGTTCCTGTCTTAATGCAAAGATTAAATATATTAGCAAGGATCTTATTATTATTATTATTATTCCATTTATTTCATTAAAATCATATCATTTACATTTTTAAATATTTTTATAAAAAACAAAAGAAATAAAAACATTTAAAAATATAAAAATAGTTGTCCACCGGCATGGGGAGCAGGGTCCAAGCTACCGGTGGTTAGGGCCCCAGAGACAGGAACCTCCTCACAATACGCGCCGTATCAAGGAGTACTGCCTTCTGAATCAGGCCCTTAACCCAGCCATCCAACTCGAGCCTCCTGAGGTGTTGGTCGAGGCTCTTGGCGATAAGTCCATTGACCGTGACGACTATCGGTACAATGATGGCCGAGTCCACATCCCACATGGCGACCACCTCGTGGGCTAAGTCGAGATATTTTAATTGTTTCTCTCTCTCAGCATTCACGAGGTTCTCGTCATGCGGGACGGTGACATCGATAATCATTGTGCGGCGCGCTGATCGATCTATTACCACTATATCAGGCTTATTGGCAACAATAGTCCTGTCAGTGATAACAGATCGATCCCAGTACAACGTGACATGGTCATTCTCGAGAACTGGGTCGGGCGCATACCTGTAATACGGTACCTCAGAATCCACAAGGCCGTATTTTAAAGCAAGTTGCTGGTGGATAATCCTGGCCACTTGGTTATGCCTGTGCAAATACTCACCGTTAGCCAGACGAGAACACCCAGAAGTAATATGCCTGATAGACTCACCGGGACAATGGCATGCCCGACATATGTCGATCGTCCCGTCTTTCATGATATACTTCCGGTAGTTGTTCGTCAGCATAACTTCATCCATAATTGCACAGACCGAACCCTCGGTTTCCCCGAAGAGGTCACCGAAGCGTAGCCAGGCCACGGACGCTAAGAAATCTACGTCGGGCCCATGAAGGGCACGGAAAAAGCGTCCGTGAAGCTCCTTGCTCTGCCATACTTCCTTGCGGTCGTTGGTACTAAGCACCACAGGTTTGCGCCAGTTCTCTTTAGCCAAAGATAGCGGGGTGAGTCCCTTGTCCACTGCGACCACATCTCGGTGCATACCCACGTCAGCCTTGAGAAAATATTCTCTGAGACTGCACACCTCGCGGTTGTGGAGGGTCTTAGCATTTAAAAAACCTCGACCCCCGCACTTCCGCGGGATGTACAGCCTCATGACAGACGAACGTGGGTGATGCATCCGGTTTGCGGTCAACAGCGACCGGACTCTCCTATCCAAGGCGTGCAACTCCGTCTGGGTCCACTTGAGTATGCCAAAGGAGTACATCAGGACCGGCATGACCCAACCGTTAAAGGCGCGCACCTTGTTGCCGCCTGACAAAGAACTATTAAGTACCTTTTTCAGGCGGCCGAAGAAGCGCTCCTGCAACGCTTGTTTCATGTCAGCCCCGTTAATGCCTAACCCCTCTGACATTCCCAGGTATTTGTAGGTATCAGTTGCGGAGAGTGATCTCAGGTTTATAGAATCTGAGAGTTGTAGTTCCTCAGATTCCACAATCCCGCCCCGCCTTACATGCATGACCGCACATTTATCTACACCAAACTCCATCCTAATGGAATTACTAAAAGTTTCAGTTGCCTTTAGTAACTCCATCAGTTGCAATTTGGTGGAGGCAAACAGTTTTAGATCATCCATGTAAAGCAGGTGGGATATTACCTGACCCCCTCTCCGCAACGTATAGCCCAGCCCTGTACCCTCCAGCAGGGTGCTGAGGGGGTTCAGGGCTAAACAAAACCACAGTGGACTCAGACTGTCGCCCTGGAATATTCCCCGCTTAATCTCAATGGGTTCGTCGTTCCCTTGAATCTGCCTACATCCTGGATAGCGAAGAACAGTTCTCCACTGCCCCATACATGACATCAGGAAGGTGCGTAAAGTTGTATCTATTTTATACAACTCCAGCACCCTCATGAGCCATGTATGCGGCACCGAGTCGTAGGCCTTCTTATAATCTATCCAACATGTTGACAGATCCTTTCGGGATCGACGGACCTGTTGGCTTATGGCCATGTCGATGAGGAGAAGCTCCTTGGTGCCGCGGGACCCATTCCTACATCCATTTTGGAAGGCTGACATAATAGAATTTTTTTCTATGTGATAATAAATTTTTGCTCTCAAAATGGACGTAAGAAGTTTATAGACCGTCGGTAAACATGTGATCGGTCTATAATTTTTGGGTTCCGCGGCATCACCTGATTTATGGAGCAGGTGGGTGATTCCCGTTGCAAGGAACTGTGGTAGCGATCCAGACTCTAAGGCCGACTGGAATTGCGATGCCAAGCGCGCGTGTGAGCTTTGTAGCCATTTAAGCCAGAAATTGTGCAGTCCGTCCGGCCCCGGTGATTTCCAGTTCGGTACCGAACGGGCTGCACTGGCTACATCTGAGGCAGTGATTACAACTGCCTCCATCTCCGGTATGGCTCCACACACGCGCACAACATCGCGCATCCATTCAGCCTCAGTGTGGCAGACGGGCACCGACCAGATGTTGCGCCAGAATGTACTAGTGGCATCATCATCTGGGCGGCTTCCATCAACCACAGTTTGGTCAGGTCGCTCCCAAGCTCTATACACCCACCTTTGATCGCTCTGGAACATGCGATTCTGGGTATACCGCTCAACCCGTCGCCCATACCTTCGTATACGGCTCGCCCATGCACAGACCTTCTGCTTCAGGAAGTCAATGCGCTCCGCGACACGGGGCATATATTCTTGAGGCCTGATTCCAGTCCCCGAGAATGCCCGCCTCACAAAGCGCATCACTCTAGGTCGAGTATTGCCCTCCCTAAAGCAGTATAGTTTGCCGATGAGCACCCTGGTCCCCTCGATACGCTGCTCGATCCTGCGCTGCCAGGCCGGTACGGCGGATTTTTGTCGTGTAGAATTGTCACATTTTGGAAATGTGACATTAGCTACACGACACGCCGCAACAGCCGCGCAGTACATTATCGAGTGAGTATCGAAGAGATCTTCGCTGCTTTCAAAGTAACTACCAAGCAGCGAGTCCAGGGCACACACCAACGCCCTATTCCTTCCATGCATAGGCAAGCGAGGTAGACGAGGCCTAAGTTCGGGGGGAGCAGTTCTAAAGTCCCGAATCGCATCCTCCAGTGCGCTCCTCAATCGGTCGTTGCACTGGCTACTTACCGTAACAACCCCATCGTCTCCCTCCCTATCGTTGACATTTGACCGCGGTTGTATAATATCGCGTGCTAGCGGATGTACCGCGGTCTGTGCAGGGACAGGGATAGGGACGGTACGGTTGTTTAGTACCTCTGAGCGTAGCCTATCAAGTGCGGCGTCGTCCAATCTGTGATTCCGTTGGATAACCCGCACCTGATCCGACAGTCGTTGGGCCGAGACGCTGATGGCTGGTTCAAGTTATTATTATTATTCCATTTATTTCATTAAAATCATATCATTTACATTTTTAAATATTTTTATAAAAAACAAAAGAAATAAAAACATTTAAAAATATAAAAATAGTTGTCCACCGGCATGGGGAGCAGGGTCCAAGCTACCGGTGGTTAGGGCCCCAGAGACAGGAACCTCCTCACAATACGCGCCGTATCAAGGAGTACTGCCTTCTGAATCAGGCCCTTAACCCAGCCATCCAACTCGAGCCTCCTGAGGTGTTGGTCGAGGCTCTTGGCGATAAGTCCATTGACCGTGACGACTATCGGTACAATGATGGCCGAGTCCACATCCCACATGGCGACCACCTCGTGGGCTAAGTCGAGATATTTTAATTGTTTCTCTCTCTCAGCCTTCACGAGGTTCTCGTCATGCGGGACGGTGACATCGATAATCATTGTGCGGCGCGCTGATCGATCTATTACCACTATATCAGGCTTATTGGCAACAATAGTCCTGTCAGTGATAACAGATCGATCCCAGTACAACGTGACATGGTCATTCTCGAGAACTGGGTCGGGCGCATACCTGTAATACGGTACCTCAGAATCCACAAGGCCGTATTTTAAAGCAAGTTGCTGGTGGATAATCCTGGCCACTTGGTTATGCCTGTGCAAATACTCACCGTTAGCCAGACGAGAACACCCAGAAGTAATATGCCTGATAGACTCACCGGGACAATGGCATGCCCGACATATGTCGATCGTCCCGTCTTTCATGATATACTTCCGGTAGTTGTTCGTCAGCATAACTTCATCCATAATTGCACAGACCGAACCCTCGGTTTCCCCGAAGAGGTCACCGAAGCGTAGCCAGGCCACGGACGCTAAGAAATCTACGTCGGGCCCATGAAGGGCACGGAAAAAGCGTCCGTGAAGCTCCTTGCTCTGCCATACTTCCTTGCGGTCGTTGGTACTAAGTACCACAGGTTTGCGCCAGTTCTCTTTAGCCAGAGATAGCGGGGTGAGTCCCTTGTCCACTGCGACCACATCTCGGTGCATACCCACGTCAGCCTTGAGAAAATATTCTCTGAGACTGCACACCTCGCGGTTGTGGAGGGTCTTAGCATTTAAAAAACCTCGACCCCCGCACTTCCGCGGGATGTACAGCCTCATGACAGACGAACGTGGGTGATGCATCCGGTTTGCGGTCAACAGCGACCGGACTCTCCTATCCAAGGCGTCCAACTCCGTCTGGGTCCACTTGAGTATGCCAAAGGAGTACATCAGGACCGGCATGACCCAACCGTTAAAGGCGCGCACCTTGTTGCCGCCCGACAAAGAACTATTAAGTACCTTTTTCAGGCGGCCGAAGAAGCGCTCCTGCAACGCTTGTTTCATGTCAGCCCCGTTAATGCCTAACCCCTCTGACATTCCCAGGTATTTGTAGGTATCAGTTGCGGAGAGTGATCTCAAGTTTATAGAATCTGAGAGTTGTAGTTCCTCAGATTCCACAATCCCGCCCCGCCTTACATGCATGACCGCACATTTATCTACACCAAACTCCATCCTAATGGAATTACTAAAAGTTTCAGTTGCCTTTAGTAACTCCATCAGTTGCAATTTGGTGGAGGCAAACAGTTTTAAATCATCCATGTAAAGCAGGTGGGATATTACCTGACCCCCTCTCCGCAACGTATAGCCCAGCCCTGTACCCTCCAGCAGGGTGCTGAGGGGGTTCAGGGCTAAACAAAACCACAGTGGACTCAGACTGTCGCCCTGGAATATTCCCCGCTTAATCTCAATGGGTTCGTCGTTCCCTTGAATTTGCCTACATCCTGGATAGCGAAGAACAGTTCTCCACTGCCCCATACATGACATCAGGAAGGTGCGTAAAGTTGTATCTATTTTATACAACTCCAGCACCCTCATGAGCCATGTATGCGGCACCGAGTCGTAGGCCTTCTTATAATCTATCCAACATGTTGACAGATCCTTTCGGGATCGACGGACCTGTTGGCTTATGGCCATGTCGATGAGGAGAAGCTCCTTGGTGCCGCGGGACCCATTCCTACATCCATTTTGAGAGGCTGACATAATAGAATTTTTTTCTATGTGATAATAAATTTTTGCTCTCAAAATGGACGTAAGAAGTTTATAGACCGTCGGTAAACATGTGATCGGTCTATAATTTTTGGGTTCCGCGGCATCACCTGATTTATGGAGCAGGTGGGTGATTCCCGTTGTAAGGAACTGTGGTAGCGATCCAGACTCTAAGGCCGACTGGAATTGCGATGCCAAGCGCGCGTGTGAGCTTTGTAGCCATTTAAGCCAGAAATTGTGCAGTCCGTCCGGCCCCGGTGATTTCCAGTTCGGTACCGAACGGGCTGCACTGGCTACATCTGAGGCAGTGATTACAACTGCCTCCATCTCCGGTATGGCTCCACACACGCGCACAACATCGCGCATCCATTCAGCCTCAGTGTGGCAGACGGGCACCGACCAGATGTTGCGCCAGAATGTACTAGTGGCATCATCATCTGGGCGGCTTCCATCAACCACAGTTTGGTCAGGTCGCTCCCAAGCTCTATACACCCACCTTTGATCGCTCTGAAACATGCGATTCTGGGTATACCGCTCAACCCGTCGCCTATACCTTCGTATACGGCTCGCCCATGCACAGACCTTCTGCTTCAGGAAGTCAATGCGCTCCGCGACACGGGGCATATATTCTTGAGGCCTGATTCCAGTCCCCGAGAATGCCCGCCTCACAAAGCGCATCACTCTAGGTCGAGTATTGCCCTCCCTAAAGCAGTATAGTTTGCCGATGAGCACCCTGGTCCCCTCGATACGCTGCTCGATCCTGCGCTGCCAGGCCGGTACGGCGGATTTTTGTCGTGTAGAATTGTCACATTTTGGAAATGTGACATTAGCTACACGACACGCCGCAACAGCCGCGCAGTACATTATCGAGTGAGTATCGAAGAGATCTTCGCTGCTTTCAAAGTAACTACCAAGCAGCGAGTCCAGGGCACACACCAACGCCCTATTCCTTCCATGCATAGGCAAGCGAGGTAGACGAGGCCTAAGTTCGGGGGGAGCAGTTCTAAAGTCCCGAATCGCATCCTCCAGTGCGCTCCTCAATCGGTCGTTGCACTGGCTACTTACCGTAACAACCCCATCGTCTCCCTCCCTATCGTTGACATTTGACCGCGGTTGTATAATATCGCGTGCTAGCGGATGTACCGCGGTCTGTGCAGGGACAGGGATAGGGACGGTACGGTTGTTTAGTACCTCTGAGCGTAGCCTATCAAGTGCGGCGTCGTCCAATCTGTGATTCCGTTGGATAACCCGCACCTGATCCGACAGTCGTTGGGCCGAGACGCTGATGGCTGGTTCAAGTTCCTGGAACAGAGACAGCATCCTATCGCGGTACGCAGTGAGGTTAGTTCTCCCCTCTGTAGCCCTGTAATATGCGCGCATGACGTTCTCATTAATTTTTGGAGTCCATTTCATGCGCTGCACACAACCACCGGCAGCGGGGACCCGGCTAGGGGCCGGTTGGCCCCTGGATCCCATGCCGTTCGGTGGCCGGCCTCTTCCCGGCCGACGTACAGGTGGTGGCGACGTCGGTGGGGAGAAATACTCGTCGCTTGAGCTCGACGCGGCTGCAGCTGCCGGTGTCACTGGTGGTCCGAGTTCCGGCGGCGGCGAGGCGGAGCTGAGCGACGAGTCCGGGGGTGGTGGGCGTGCGATTTGTCTACTTCTGGCTCTCGTCAACATTTTTTTTCACAATTTTTTCCAATTATGTTGTGGCATTCTGACAGTGAAATGTCACTGTTATATTTTATAGGTTTTTCCTCTTTTTCTTCATGGTTTCTGTTATTTAGGTTTCTGATATTAATTCGGTAGGTTAGTTATTAAAAGAAAAAGGTATAATATATCGATAAAATTGATTTTGTACGGTAAATTAAAATAAATATTTGGAGAGAATTTTTTTGTTGTTGACGTTTCGAGTGTTGCCAGTATTATTATTATTATTATTAATGTATAATTATATATGTATGTATAAATATATATATTAGGATTTTATTATTATTTCATTCATTTATTAGTTAATACTTATTTAAATATATTTTTAAATATTTTTACAAAAGATATACAAAAACATTTAAAAATATAAAAAATAGTAGTCCACCGGTATCGGGAACAGGGTCCAAGCTACCGGCGGTCAGGGCCCCAGAGAAAGGAACCTCCTAACAATACGCGCCGTATCCAGGAGTACCGCTTTCTGTATCAGGCCCTTAACCCAGCTGCCTAACGAGAGCCTCCGCAGGTGCGAGTCGAGGCTCTTGGCTATTAGACCATTGACGGTCACAACTATCGGCACAATGACTGCTGAGTCAATATCCCACATGTCAACAATCTCATGCGCCAAGTCTAGATATTTAATTTGTTTGTCTTTCTCAGCTTTCACGAGATTCTCGTCATGCGGAACACTGACATCAACAATAACTGCACGGCGTTCTGATCGATCTATCACCACTATATCAGGTTTATTGGCAGCAACAGTCCTGTCAGTGATAATAGATCGATCCCAGTACAGAGTAACACAACCATTATCAAGAACTGGGTCGGGCACATACCTATAGTATGGTACCTCTGAGTCCACAAGAGTATATTTCAAAGCAAGTTGCTGATGAATAATCCTAGCTACTAGGTTATGCCTGTGCAAGTATTCGCCGTTAGCAAGACGAGAACACCCAGAAATAATATGCCGGATCGATTCCCCTGGACGTTGACATGCCCGACAAATGTCAATCGTGCCATCCTTTATAATATATTTCCGGTAGTTGTTCGTCATTATAACTTCGTCCATAATTGCACAGACAAAACCTTCGGTTTCCCCGAAGAGGTTCCCGAAACGTAGCCAGGACACGGACGCTAGAAAATCTACATCAGGTCCATGTAGGGCCCGATAAAAGCGTCCGTGAAGTTCCTTGCTTTGCCATATCTCCCTGCGGCCAGCAGTATCAAGTATTATAGGTTTGCGCCAGTTCTCTTTAGCCAAGGATAACGGAGTGAATCCTTTATCTACCGCGACTACATCTCGGTGCATCCCTACGTCAGTTTTGAGAAAAAACTCTCTAAGCCTGCACACCTCGCGATTGTGAAGGGATTTAGCGTTTAAATAGCCACGTCCTCCACACTTCCGCGGGATGTACAGTCTCATAACTGATGAACGCGGGTGATGCATCCGATGTGCAGTCAACAATGTACGGACTCTTCTGTCCAGGGCGTCAAGTTCTGTCTGCGTCCATTTGAGTATGCCAAAGGAGTACATCAAGACCGGCATGACCCAGCCATTATAGGCGCGCACCTTATTTCCACCTGATAAAAGACTTTTTACTACTTTTTTCAAGCGGCCAAAGAAGCGCTCCTGTAATGATTGCTTCATGTCAGCCTCTTTGATGCCTAACGCTTCCGACATACCCAAATATTTATAGGTTTCAGTTGAGGAGAGGGATTTGAGATGTATGGAGTTCGATAGATGAGTTTCCTCGGACTCCATAATCCTTCCTCTCTTCACATGCATGACCGCACATTTTTCCACACCAAATTCCATCCTAATAGAATTACTGAAATTTTCAGTTATCTTCAGTAATTCCATTAGGTGTAAATTGTTGTGGGCAAAGAGTTTCAGGTCATCCATGTAAAGGAGATGGGATATCATCTGACCTCCTCTTCTCAACTGAAAGCCCAGCCTTGATCCCTCGAGTAAAGTGCTAAGGGGGTTCAAAGCTAAGCAGAACCATAACGGACTCAGGCTGTCGCCCTGGAATATACCCCGCTGAATCCTAATCGGTTCAGAGTCCCCGCGAATCTGTCGACATCCTGGATCGAGAAGTATTGTTCTCCACTGTCCCATACATGACATAAGGAAGGTGCGTAGAGTTGCATCTATTTTGTACAACTCCAGCACCCTCATAAGCCATGTATGTGGAACAGAATCGTATGCCTTCTTATAATCTATCCAGCATGTCGAGACATTCTTCCGGAAACGACGAACTTGTTGGCAAATGGTCATGTCAATGAGGAGTAGCTCCTTAGTACCACGAGACCCATTCCCACATCCATTCTGAGAGTGAGACATAATTGAGTTATTATCAATATGATGATTAATCTTAGTTCTCAAAATGGATGTAAGAAGTTTGTATAAAGTAGGTAAGCAAGTGTTAGGTCTAAAGTTCTTAGGTTCCGTGGTACTACCTGATTTATGAAGCAAGTGGGTAACTCCTGTTGTCAGGAACTGGGGGAGCGATCCCGACTCTAAGGATTGTTGGAATTGGGATGCCAAGCGAGCATGTGAGCTGCGTAACCATTTCAACCAAAAATTATGCAGCCCATCCTGACCAGGAGCCTTCCAATTATGTAATGCATGGGTTGCACTGGTTACGTCTTGAGGACTGATAATTACTTCCTAATAATAATAATTACTAATAATTATTATTATTATTATTAATGTATAGACCCATACAATGAAGAGATCATCACTGTTGGTTTTTGAGCTTCAAGTGAGCGAAGCCGCGGGCATAGGCTAGTAATTAATGTTAGTATTCGAAATGTGAAAGAAACTCCATCTGTTACACTATAATGCATGTTGTGACTCCTTAAAATGTTGTGCATTTAGTTTCTAATTAATATTTATTTCACAATGTAAAAAATAATGTAACAACTACTGGATGTCCAAAATAAATAAATAAAAAAATTACCTTTTCACACCTAAACAGCATTGTGGTTGACGGTATAGGCTATGTTTTGTTTCAAAAGAGAGTAAATAATTATTTTGGGACAACAGGTTCATATTTTGAATCTTAAAGATTTGTAATATATATATTAATATTAATCTATATAATCTGTACACATGGAAGCAATAAATACTTTGACTTTGACTTTGACTTTGACTTAATATATAAAGCTGAAGAGTTTGTTTGTTTGAACGCGCTAATCTCGGGAACTACAGGTCCTATTTGAAAAAATATTTTAGTGTTAGATATCCCATTTATTGAGGAAGACTATAGGCTATATATCATCCCGCTATGACTAAGTAACTATTCCACGCGGACGAAGTCGCGGGCGGAAGCTAGTAAATATATAAAGTTGAAGAGTTTGTTTGTTTGTTTGCTTGAACGCGCTAATCTCAGGAACTACTGGTCCGATTTGAAAAATTCTTTCAGTGTTAGATAGCCCATTTATTGAGGTAGGCTATAGGCTATATAATTATCATCACGCTACGCGGACGAAGTCGCGGGCAGAAGCTAGTGTGAAATAAAATCATTTAAAAACAGGAAAGATTGTTTTGACATTTTTTTTATTCTTGATAGTCTTACGCTTGAATGACTGTTCGTCTGGTATTAAGTGACACTTTGATCAACGATGGAGCGCACTTACCTAGAATAAATCATTATATAAAGACACCCAAATTGTATCTGGGAAGACCCATTAAGGAAGCGTATACCACATTTTGAATTATTTTTTTCTTACCTGAAGGTCTCTGGTGAGCGCCACCCGCAGACAGTAAGTCGTCTTCTAAGGCTGGTGATTTGCGATAATCACCGCTATCGCCCTTAGAATCACCAAACGCGTCGGTTAAGCTGTCCCTGCTAAAGAAACATAATTCTCTACTATATTGTAAAAAAAATGTGTCTGTACATTGAAGATGTGTAAATAAAACAAGTGGGTTAGAGTGTATACTCGTATGTAAACGTCTCGGAATCCAAAAAAGTAATTATTAAAATTCTTGTCAGTTTGTTACGGGTTGGCGCAAAAAGTACTGAATAGATTTTAATTTTGTTATCACTGTTAAAAAGTATGGTGAACTTTTTATCTCAATTAACTGAACGGATCCTGAGATACAGCTTGACCTCTCTGATGTATACAGACCCATACAAAGAAGAGATCATCAATGTTGGTTTTCTTTTTTACTCCTAATATAGCTTCATGTGAGCGAAACCGCGGGCAAAAGCTAGTATAAACTAATTATAAAATAAGGCATGTCGGTCACTAGATGGCGCCAACGTCACATTTAGACGCATCTAGTGGAAGAGAAATTCTAGCTTAGGTGGCTAAAGCGTCTGTTGTACTTAAGCGGAGGGAACGCTGCTCCTTGGCTTAACTTTATATATTTAAACTAGCCACTGCCCGCGGCTTCGCCCAATTGAAGCTCAAAAACCAACAATGATGATCTCTTCTTTGTATGGGTGTCTCTACATTACAGAGGTCAAGCTGTATATCTGGTTCCGTTTAATTATTGGAGATAAGAAGTATACCAGTTTTTAATTTGGAGCACATACTTTATAACAGTGATAACAAAATTAAAATCTATTTAGTAGTTTTTGCGCCAACCCGTAACAAACAGACAAACAGACAAGAATTTTAAAAATCACATTTTTGGGTTCGGAGATGTTTATATACCCTAACCCACTTGTTTTTTTTTAAATATCTTCAATGTACAGACACAGCTTTTTTACAATTTTATAAAAGTAGAAAAGTAAAAAAGTATGTTAAAATAAAAATTATAAATAATAATATTTTTATTTTGAAAATATCAGGTAGAGGTGTAGTAATAATATACACCCACAGTTCGCCGATATGTTTGTCTCATGTAATAGGGGCAAGCCTATTGCCGGGCATTTATCGCAAACTCCGAGCTGTTACTGAGAATTTCATAGAAAAATCCAATAACACTTTCTTTTACCTGGGAATCGTACCCTTTCGAAGACCTCTAGCGAGCAGTCAAACTACTACATATTAGGCTAATAAGGATGATTTAGGGAGTTTAGGCGGGAAAATGTAAAGTGCACATTGTCGATTTTATATTATTTTTCAAAACTTGAATTTCTCCGAAGTTTAATGTGTAATTATGGTGGATAATTAACCATTAAGTGTTCGTGAACGTGTGAGAGCACGTGTGTGTAGGCAAATGATATAAAATTGAAAATCGTGACTTTTTGGGTTCACTCCTAAACTCCATCGAAGCCTCAATAAAGTTTCTAGCGTTTTATTGGGGCAACTGAACTTATACTTGACACTGGCGAACACAAAAAGTGTGGTGCCATAATACAATCCCATGATGGGAAATATTCTTTGAATACTTGATTACTTTATTACTTGACACTGGCAAATAAACAAAAAGTGTGGCGCCATAATAAAAAAAAAAAAAGGATGATTTATTAATCATCCATATTAGCATATATTAATACATACTTATTAGTATGTATAAAAAAGGCTTACCTCATTTCAAGTTCATTGGTGTAACCGTTAGAAACGAAGGTGTCATCATAGTCCGGCAGGGAGTACTTTGTCCTCCTCATCATGAGGAGTTTCGGCATTAGCTGCAGGAACAGCTTCTTCATCCAGGGTGACATCGTGTGAGTAGACGGCGACCTATCAGGAATAAGAGCGTGAAGTTGAAGATTATCATCGCCGACCCATTAAAAGAGTCTGCACACTACACCGTCTCATATGAAAGTCAAAATCAAAATCATAAACATACCTTCACGCCTGTATTCCCCGAAGGGTTCGGCAGAGGCGTACTAATTTACACCCACAGTTCGCCGGTATGTTTTAGGTTCCATGTAATAGGGGGCCAGCCTATTGCCATTAACCGGGCACTCCGAGCTGCTACTGGGAATTTCATAGAAAAAATCCGGTGTTGGTGTTGATCGACATAACGCACCGAATTAGCAAGCTGAAGTGGCAGTGGGCTGGCCATATCTGTAGAAGAACCGACAACCGCTGGGGTAGACGTGTTCTTGAGTGGAGACCGCGACTCGGCAAACGTAGCGTAGGACGCCCTCCGGCAAGATGGAGTGATGATTTGCGAAAGGCTGCCGGCAGTAGCTGGAGGCGATAGGCCGAGGACAGGGTGAAATGGCGCACATTGGGGGAGGCCTATGTCCAGCAGTGGACTATTATAGGCTGATGATGTGTGTGATGTGGTGTTGATCGGTGACGGAATGGTCTAATGGGCATAATCTCATACTTAGTTTCTCAATACAACAAATATTTTATTGTCTGGTACGATCTTATTACGGGCATGGTATGAGACGGTATAGTGGACAGACTTCTTTATCGACCCTCTGCCATTCACGGGTCTCGCTCTCAAAATGAGAGGAATAAGGCCACGGTAGCCTATTGCAGGTTGGCAGACTTCACACGCCTTAGAGAAATTTTTGCTTCGCCGTTGAAGCGAGTGATAATTAAGTGCCAAACGCTATTATATAATATAAGGGCTATGATGATTTTAACACATTTTAAGAATGTGAAAATTCATGTAAATATTTTTTTCCTAATTTATTTGGTGATGTGATGGGGTATCCCTATCCTACATAAAAACCTGTTCAACGCCGAAAGTATTTTTTATAACATAATGTATGTATACTAATACTTATAAACAAGATGTTAACCATCAATGATCTCTATATTTCTCTAGTATTATAAAGGTTGGTGCTAACCATTCCCCTATAATGTCAAGTGATAATAACGGCGTTAATTATTGCATAAAATATCTCTTTATACAGCGCCCCAAATTATTCAATGCTCTAATAGCATATCGCGCTATCTTGCTCGCCATGTATCACGCACACAATGTTCTATTACTGTAATGACAAAATAACAATGAAAACGGGAAATTTATTTGAAGCGACGAAATAGGGATGTTCTATTCCGGTATTCGAATAATCTGTTGACTACAAATCAAATAATTATTTCGAATATCGGAATACTGATGTGATATCTATTCATTTTTACTGTAATCATTCTCGTTTAAGTTATAAATCAGCCTTCATAGATAATACTACGGAATAAAATAATGGTATTTAGGTATGACTTCAGAATCATACCTGATGAAATTCCATCCTATCTACAGTAGATTATAAATTATCTTAGTGCAAAATTTTATTAGATTTGTTTAGCCGTTCTGGCTTGATTCAGTAAAAACAACCATCGGTACCAAGACCAACTTACGCATATATAATAAAATTTTAGTAAAGTAAAAAGGAGGGAGAAAGGCGCTGTGCGTAAAAGAAAAAAAATAAACAGAATGAAAAACACAAACGAAGGTAAATAAATCTTATATATAAGACAACATAACATACTATCACAGACGAGAATGCGGCAATAAATGAAAGCTCATTAGTCTAGTGGTCCTAAGAACTAAATTATAAGTATGTATACTTAAAATATTTTCGACCTGGTAATTGAACTCAGGAACTCTAGAGTAGCAGTCGCGCTCAGGATCACTAGGCTAATGATGTAGTAACGAAAACTACAATTATATCCGTGGCACGGAGAACACGGTAACCAACACAACAACACTACCCTTAGAATATTTGGTAAGATAGTACGGTCTAGAAATTGAGTTACGATAGTCTGATGGAAGTCTTTTCCAATAAAAAAAATACTGATATTTAGTCTTGCTTGAAGAAGATCACAATGTAATTACTCTGTGTAAATGTATTTTTATATATATACATATCCTCATTGCGTGGGTATGGCATTCATCCTGGGAGGATATAATCTCATTATCCATGTTTATTATTGAGGAATCTCCAGTTAAACTAACTTAATTTATAGGTATGGTGCAGTGGAAGATTTATGCTATAATGCCCAGCTTGTCCTACACCTGCACCTCAAGACATAAAGACCTCATGGCCACTATAGAAAATGGCGTGCGCATAGCGGAATACGGGGCCAATCTAGTTTCATGGTTTTCAAGTATGATTTCTTTTCTTTTGCTCTTCTCTTTCCTTTTGCTATCGATTCGATAAGAAGCCATGTGTTTTTCCACATAGTTTTTTTTATAATGAAAAACATAGAGTTCTCCAATGCTGGGAACCTTCTTTTAATTATATCGACGTCGGTCCAACTCGAACTCGTCGATCAACTTGGACATTTTAACCTTCAATATCCATACATCATGTTATAGCCCTGTTGCAGGCACTTGAAGAGTGCCTTACTTATTTTAAGACAGTGTGCTTATTTGAAATAAAATCATTTAAACTTGAACATGTACGAGTATGTTCATGCGTATCCATATTTCGGCGATTCTTATTTTAGTTAAAAAGTTTATGAACGATAAATTCAACCTCGGGCTAAACCATTTTTTTTTAAACCGGACCATTTGATAGTTGCTTAAATAATTATAAACCAAAATGTAAATGCGCCATCTACATATTAGATCATGCAGTACAAACATGTTAAGAACCAAGAATGTAAAATTTTGGATTATTTGTTTTAATAGGCCATTAATTCACTGTCTTATACATATTTATTTAAAAAATATTCAGTAAATTTGAATTATTTTTTGTTTCGTAGTTGATCGTGATGAGACCCTAAGACCGAGGGATCAAGAACTATTGGGAGTGGGGAGTATTGCAAATACTTTATGCAATATGATCGTCAATCAATTTAACGTTACTTTGTTTAGCGTGGCTCTCTAGGAATAAATGGAAATCATCCAGTGGTAAATCCTCTACTTAATTAAGGCTGATCGTTTCGCTGATTTCAAATTTTCGAATTTTTAGAATTTTAGAATTTTCAAATTTCGCCAAATTCAAATTACAGTTGGCTTTTCAAATCCTCGGTTTCAGTCGAATTAAAACCTTTGCTTGTGAATCGATATTGTAGCTAAAAGTAGCGACAATCGTCAATTTTGGCCAAAATTGACGATTGACCCTACTTTTAGCTTCTTTAACGTTTATTATGCAAAGTTTTTAATGATCAGTTGTAAATATTGTATGGCTAAAGGCGCAATTACTACCTACAGCTAGGAATCTAGAATGTGTTATAGACCTACAAATTGCGAAAAACTATCAACCTTGGGGTAAAAACCGTCAAGAAGTGTCTATGTCAGTCACAACTTACATAGATAACAAGTATAATGTTTTACGTAAACTATTCATGCTGTTGCTTATCTACGACTATTCCTTTCAATAAATAAAAAGACGGTGAATGGTCAAAATATTGTTGAATTTGTTGCATTTATTTAAATTACAACGTCCAGCGCCATCTAGTGTTAAAAGTCCAAAGCGTATTTTACTGGAGTAAAAGTTTTTATGATGATGATTTTTAGTTTTAATTAAATATAATGTTTATTAGTTTTTTTTAATAACGCACCAAGTATTCTGGGCGTGGCTAAATCTACAGATACCGTGAGCAGTACAAATGCAAGCATGGGTATTCTAATATTTAGCTTGGTGAATATTGACCGGGACCGGTGCTCTCGTCCCTTAAGCCAAAAAAAATTGGATATGTGCCTTAATGACATAAACTTCTGTTGCTACTGCAAAAGCTATAAATATTATAATTATTTTATATACTTTTTTATATGCTTACTGCTTTAAATTGTTTTCTATCATATTCATTTAAGTATAAAGTTTTATGCGGTTTTCTAATTAATTTTATGATAACGTGTATTTTAAGGACAATTTAAAATAACGGGAATTCTATCACTTTATTAACACTTCCTTGTTAGCGAAGTTAGAGCCAGATAAATAATCAAGGAAGGTATGGGTAAAGTAAGAAAGGAAGCGATCTAACTTTCTTTACTCACCTAAAATGAACGTTGAGGACGCAAACGGTCATCCATACACTCAAAGACACCAGAATCATTGTAAACAGCAAATACTTTCCTAATAAAGGTATAGCGAGCGATGTGGGCGGGATAATTTCGGCCAGCAACAGGAAGAATACAGTCAGCGACACCAAAATCGAGATGCTTAACGATATCTACGAGAAAAGAAAAAAATATATTTACCTGAAATGCACGTTAAGTATGCAAACAGTCACCCAAACGCTGAGCGAGACGAGTATCATCGTGAATAGTAGATATTTCCCAAGCAAAGGGATTGCCAAGGATGTTGGCGGAATTATCTCAGCCAGACCAAGGAAGAACACAGTGAGGGACACCAGGATGGAGATGCAGAGCGATATCTAAGGAAGAGAAGTCTTTTTTGAGTTATTTCATTCGTTTCTTTGGTTTTGGCACACTTAATGTGGAATTATATTACGACGTTAAGGTTCCTTCTAAAGATACAAATATTCATGGTTTGGTATGCGGGTTCAATAACACGATGAAATTTGGTATGTTAGCTTAGGTTATTAATAATGATTGAATATCAGCTACTACAGAGTTGATGCTGTTATTTTAAAACCAAACGTTGTTTGTCCAGAATTCCATCGTACGCATGATCCCAAGGTTTATAGGCTGACTATTCTTATATTGTAATTTTTTCATAAGTGTGGTCAACGAACCTTAGTCAGCAATTAATTCCACCTGTACAAAAATCAGCGCACGAAAATCTGTTCCATATTTATAACATTACAGTTTAATAAATATAATTGTCTTTCCACTAATAGTTATATCGAAATAATAAGGTAAGAATATGTTGTACAACCAATGAGTGAGTGACAGACAGTCTTAGATTTTCATGCAATTAAATCATTATTTGATATTTTTATTAATATCAAGTGGGTCCTTACTTTTTGGTGATACTTATGTTATAGATCTTAATTTATCGAAAAACGGAATTTAAGAAGACATACCTATCTATTTTTAGATGTAATACTGATGTAATGTTCAACATTTATTAGATTAAAACAAGTTGTTTAAACTATAAAAGTTTCTGTTTACTTAATTTGGAGCAAAATATAACAGAAAACTTGAAAATACACGTCATTATAATCTCGAAACTAGATCCAATTTGATTTTTGACATTTTTAAAATATTCGGGAATAAGCTTAAAGAATAATAATAAAATGACACAGAAGGAGATCATTTATACAGATAAAATTTATAAACCCAAGATAGTACTAATAATATAAAGCGGAATAAACTTTAACAATATTTTTTTTGAACTAGCAATTAATTAGAATCGTGGGCTCACATTACAATATCACAAAATTCTGCTGAAGAGTGGAAAGACAATAGCAAACAAAAAAATATCCAGATGATACTAACACACTCACACGACTAGCTACTGATTCAAAAAAGACCAATGGATGAGGGTTATGAAGGATGGTGTTGCGGACTAAAGGCAGTAAACATCCCATTCACATTTACATTGAAAGCTTTTTTGTAACGACATTCTACTGTATTTTTAATTTACTGCAATATAGTCACGTAAATTTAATAATGTTTATTATTCATACAATTTCATTTGATCCTATCCCGACAAGAGCTACTCCATCGGCGTTCTCCAAGATATTCATCATCATCATAATCATCTACAGCTGAGTATAGGCCTCCCCTTGCATATGCTACATTTTCTGGTTTTGTGTTAATCTTATCTAAGTGGGACCAATTCATCTTTTTATGTAATCGACCCATCTCGCTACTGGACGCTCCAAGATATTAGCCAAATATAATTTATGCCGGACAAAATTCCGCTTAGTTTCTTAAGCTGAATAATTTTACAGACCAAAGAAATTCAAAACTTTGATCCGGAGGGTGACTAGCTAAGGTAGCGACCGGTTCAAATGACGAAATCGTCCCTGTCATACTCAAATTCGTACCACACCGACTGTGATCCCCCAAGTGAGTAACTGAGGCACTAAAGACGCAACCCAGAAACTGGATCTCGGTACAAAACGGTAACTGAAGAGGAATATGAACAGTCAAACAGACATCAGACAAATTCTAGTTTCTGTGTAATTCCGGTCCCTATATTGTCGCGCGATCCAGTCGCTGATTTGGTATTTCGTAAGAGAAGTCTGCTCGTCTCGGTTCAATTCTTAAATCGTCGCTGTCAATCAAATCTTCATACAAACTAGCGCCATTGGCAGAAACAAACCAAGTTTCAATAATGTTTCGGTAATGCGTACCTTTACGCAAAAAGTTTCGATACCTCAGGGTATCGATACCTACTTATAGCATAAACCTAGATCTGCTAGTACCGTCGATTACCACTGGCGCTAGTTTCTATGCAGATTAATATCATAACTAAACTTTTTCAAAAAATATCACCAAATCAACGTTATTTCTTAGAGCACTACGTTATTATAAAGTAATGATTTTACAATAGTAGTATAGTATAGATTTTAGAATTTAGTCTCGTGGTGTACACAATCAATAGACTTAAAGTAAAAGAGACAGCACGAGACTTAAAGACATCCTCAAATTAAAAAGAGTAACAATATTTAGCGATTTGACTTATGTCAGCTCTTGAAGAACGCTACTCTTTTAGTAACTATTTTTTTAGTAATTATTACAGCTTGAACTAAAGTCCTAAGAATTAGTATTGAAAAAATCTATAGATAGGACCCAAATTCATAAAATAATTATTAAGAGATAAAAAATAACTAAGTATTTATGTTAAAGTAAACAATAAATGCTTAGAATAGAACAATACAAAATATTTTATTGCATTACAAAACAAAACACAAACGTAAATAGAGAGAGAGAGAAAATAAACTACCAGCGAAAATTTCAAAAATAGAATGTCGTTACGTCTACCACACACAAATAGGAGCAAACATTCAAACAATAAGTACCTTCTCTCCAGAATCTGAGGGTAGGTAGAACACTAGTACAGTCAGAAATGTGAGTCCAACACACGGTATGATCAGATTCACTGTGTAGAACAAAGTTTTTCTGCGCATCGTCAGTTTGAATGTTATGTCTGAAAAGGGAAACCATATGTGAATAGAATCATTATAGAAACTAAACTATAATCATTGTAGAGCTTTAAAATGTAAGTAGAATTACTTATAGTTTACCAGAAAATGGTTCTGGGCAGCAAGGGTAGTACTCTTCATTCCTTGTGGCGGGTACTTCGAGAATGTCCCATTCTACTGACAGATAGAACTCGCTAAGATCTATTCCAACATGAACCAAGCTGCTGCCGGGAGACTGGTCCATATGCTTTAAATCCACCTGACAATGGTGAAAAAAAGATTGTGACAAAAATTCTAGACAAAAATTCATATTACACATTATTTCGTCAGCTTCGCGAGTTTGCTTGCAGTCATCTATTGAATGCTTTTTTTCTTGGAGTAATTTATTTAATTGCTATAACTGAAGTATGAGAAAATGAGCGTTGCTAGAAAGGAACAAACTTGAAATGCTTGGAACTTAAATTTGGGAACTTTATTAGCCGATTTTAATATTTTTTCAGAATACGGATAGTATTAATTTAATTTTTCACTAAATCTATCATTTTAAATAAATCGACCACCAGTTGAGTACCCAATATGCGTCCTCAGCCACATTCGCATCACATCGTATCACATTTACCTGGGCCCCATTATAAGTCCAAGAGCCGAACTTCATGAAGCAGGTCTGCTCATCAAAAGGGAAGTATTCCACGTTGATCTCACAGGATGACTTGTAGATGGCTGGTGGCTTCCAGTTCACCTCGCCAGTGTATTTCAGAGTCGCTTTAGTCATAAGTGTTACCTGTAAATTTATTTGAGTAAAAATTACATTACTTAAAATGTTCAACTGTTGATGAAATTGGTAGAAAATAAATTGTGCAGTCGTATAATTAGTATTCGTTCATAGTTCCATATCATTGGAGGATTTTGAAGCGTAGTCTCTTAATGAGAACTTATTTCGTAGGTAGAGGTTAGATAGAGGTGGTATGTAATTGGACCTTATGCGAATCTATAGAGGAGGCCTTTTCGTCAGCTGAGGCTGGTCTACTCCAAGCTGCAACGGCTCTTTCTTCAGAAGGCCATCTCGAGTATAGTACTGCATATCTACACTCACATATTGCAACTTTTATGTCTCGACTCGAAGTTGAGATATAGAAGTCGAGACGAAGAGACCATGATTATATATGAGTTAGTTTTAATGTCTATAAAAAACTGATAACTAAAATAAATATCATTTATTCAGCAAACTCTGCGTTAATATTAAATTTTTCCATAGTTGTTCCGGGTGTAGCCGTTTGTGTATTTAAGTATTTGTGTTTGTAAATGCAACCACAATACAGGAGAAAATCCTAATTCGGGGCAAAGTTTTTTTTTTAAAGAATAAATAAGGAAGAATTATAAAAAGAGTAGAATAGAACAAAATATGCTCACTTCATAGTTCCCATCCCAGTTATTATACAGCACTATGTCTGGCAACCAAATGTGTTCAGATGGGACATACAGCATCTCAACGCCACCGTAATCATCTGGGTTCCACTGAAGCTTGTAGTCGAACCATTTCTGAAACACACCGTCTTAACTTCAAGACCTCTTAAAACTCTACTTATAATTAAGAACTTCAAGGCTCTACATATTCCCTTTAACTAAAGGGAATATGTAATCTTTAGTAGACTGAGATAATTGTAGCCTGTTACGACCAATGCCATGTAGATAAATTATATTTATTTCTGTAAATAGATCATAAAAAGACAATTTTACAAGTTGTTTTACATATTTTTTTTTTACTAGATGGCGCCGGCATTTCCTATCTGACGATAGGACGTTTGATATAAAACCCCACTCCACTAGCCAACAACACGACGCGACAAAATTCTCATTATCCTAGTGGCCCTGAGCGCAATGCTAGGTCCTGGGTTCTATTCCCAACTCGAGCAAAATGTTATTGCGTTTTTCTACGAAATTCTGAGTACCAGCTTGGAATCTGGATTTGTGCCCGGTTAATGGCAATAGACTCAAACCCTATTACACGGGACCTAAACATACCGGCAAACTGTAGGAGTACATTAGCACAACTCTGCCTAACGCTTCAGGGAATACAGGCGTGTTGGTTTATCTCAATGTCAAATATTCGTGTAAGTGTCAGAAATTTGTGTGGGTTGATGATGATATTGAGGTATTAAACTCACCTGCTCTACCCAGAGGTTGGTAGTCATGACTTGATTCTTGAGGTTGACTTCCATCAACTGTGACAACTTCAGTCCGAGCCTGACGGTGAGGATATCGCTTACATTGGTCACCGGCCTGATCAGGCGGTTGTAGTTGCTCAGCAGATCGTCGTACAAACGCTTCACATCTGGGTTGGCTTCCAGCAGCTTGACTCCTGGAAGACCACCGTCAATAAATTCGTACAATAAAACATTCGTTAATTTTATGGAAACGTTCATATTGTTATTTTTTATATCTTGTATATTAATGAACTAGCTTCTGCCCGTGACTTCGTCCGCGTAGCGTGATGTATATAGCCTTCCTCGATAAATGGGCTATCTAACACTGAAAGAATTTTTCAAATCGTACCAGTAGTTCCTGAGATTAGCGCGTTCAAGCAAACAAACAAACAAACAAACTCTTCAGCTTTATATATTAGTATAGAGTATAGATAAAACACATTATAACTTTTTTTTAAACTTCAACTTCTGCATTTTTCTCTGTGCGATATCCTGGTATTGCTCCAGGAGTTTTCTATAATAGGTATTCGCACTACGATATATATTTGTCATCAATTATCTCGTACCGAAACAATGTCTGGAGACGAGACAATGTGACAACAAAATTATGTCACGACCACGCAGGTAGGCGGAACTTTTTCACATGCTTTCCAAAAACCTATCAAAGTGGTAGCGATATCCGCTTAGATTTGAACGGTAGGAATATCGCTTACCCACTCGAATAACACTTCTAAAACTCTCCTTAACGACTGTAGATATTTTAACAGAAAGACATCAAATCAAAACTAATGTGTTCCGTCTTAGCAATGTCAGACCAGATAGAAATAAAAAATTAGATACATAAACACAGTACTTACCGAGACAGCTTCTGGTGTAACTGAACAATAAGAAAAACAGTCCCAACCGCATTTTGATAGGTTTATTCGATGTCTTCTGTGTATTTTCAACGGGACATGTTTACAATTTGCAGAATCTTGCTTGAGGGCTGAGATGAATGTGATTCGTAGCGCGCAGGCGTAGGCGTAATCAATATGCGGTCTTGCGCCCTTATTGCAGTGAGGTGCGAATTCGCGAGATAACTATTTCGGTTGGTTGCATAGATGGCGTTACTGTCGCAGATGTTAGAGATGAAGTTTGACTTTTGCATTCTGAGCAAAGCGGCAAATATTCAAGTAGTATATACCGCGATCAAAATTGATTATATTTCGGAACACGTATTTATTTGGTTATTTTAGTAAAACAAAAATTCTACTGCGGGCAGGATTCGAACCTGGGTCTTCTGGTTCAATAAACGAGATGCTATGATCAATTAACCATAAACCAGAACACAGGTTCGAATCCCACCGAATTTTTCCTTCACTAAAATAACTTTATCCCTAACTTTGCTTGGAGAATGCAAAGAAATACAAAAAGACGTCCTTTTCTTTTTATTTTATTTACTTATTATATTGATTTTTTTGTTGAGTATGAGAAGGCGAAGAAATATACGTGTATAAATACTTATAATACACTTAGTTATAGTATTAACTAGTAATCATTAAAAAAAGTGATCCAACAGACAAACTAAGTGAATAGTTTTGTTGGACACCATTGTACTTTATATGTATTACCTTGTACCTTATTATCTACTAATAAATAAATAAATAATAAATACATATATATAACTTTTGTGTTTTTTTTGCATTTTTCATGCTAATTTTATAAAGTTATTTAGTGAAGGAAAAATTCGACTCGCAGGCAGGATTCGAACATATATATATGTGTGACTAGTTCAATGCAGAGCTTAATAAATTACGAATTTGAAATTATAAAATTAGCTTACATTTTTGTAAGCTTGAGAATTGGCATGAGAAAGTTTTAAGGTTAAAATGAAACAAAACGAAATCATAATGTAGATATATCATTAAATATAATTACCTATACATAAAATTACAACTTACAACAGTTCGTTCGTTCATCGCTGATTTTATTTCTTAAAGGTACTAAATATAATTATCCTAAGAAACTTAACCTAGGTATTTACATAAGTATGAGTAGGTATTATTATATATTCCTGGTTTCCTACTATACATTTCTCACCAACATAGTTGCTAATAAATCCTGCGATCCAGTAGGATCATTTATGTTTTATAGCAACTTTATGGTACTTCAACTGTAAATATTAGGAGGAATACCCTTTTAAATCTCTTTGTCTAGCTATACAACATCTTAATGAACCCTGTCTGATCCGTGAAGGAATTATTAGGTATCGAGATTTAATTAAATGCTTTTTAAATTAGTACAATTTAAACATACCGTGAATAATATGTAATAAATTGTGAAACTTATATGGATTTTTTTAAATAATCTATACTAAAATATATATAAAGAGGAAAAAAATGTATAGGTACGTATAGTAACGAATAAACTCAAAAACTACTGAACCGATTTCAAAAATTCTTTCACCTTTTGAAATCTACGTTATTCCAGATTAACAGCTATAGAATATATTGAAAAAACTTCATAAACAAATTGTAACTTTCGAGAATATTTAATATTTCTCATTTTATTTTGGCAATGGGATTAGCATCCCTATGTAACTACCCCATTTTATCGGACGGGGTTTTTTAGCATAGTTTATAAATTACTTTTGATAAACAAAAAGATTAATTCTAACTTTTAAACCATCGAGTTGCATGATAATACTATGAACTAAGAAGCAATTCAAAGGTATTTAGTTCTATAGTAATAAAAAGATTAGTGTTTAGATGTATGTAGGAACACGGCATCAGTCTATCTTTGATTTTGCCTCTTGATGCTATAATTTCTTCTGTAAGGGAATAATGATTCTTGGGAATCTTCAATGTCTGAAAAAATTAAAATATTTCACGTTTAAACAATATATTTTTTATACACGATTTAATTACCATATGATGTAAGTACTACTACTGTGTGAGTACCTATACAAATTTAATTTATCAAAACAACAATGAAAACTTTTTTACATTTTAGACGCATTATATTAATAAAAGCTTTTATTAAATTCTGAATGAATTATAAAAAAAATATAATTGAAGTAATGATAAATGATATTTATTTCTGTAAATAGATCTTTTGAAGACACTTTTACAAGTCAATGTTTTAAATTTTTTTGAACTAGATGGCGCCGGCATTTCCTAACTCACGACCTCTGAGAAGAAACACCGAAACAAACTCAGAGAATCATGGTCTCTTTTAAAGTCCAGACTGCCTGAAGTCCAGAAAGCTGTCAGAAAACGTTAATATCAATTTAAAAGTAGCCTACACAGTACTCACATTTACATATTATATAACAAATTCAGAAATTTAAATTAAAACAGTAGAAAAATCTGGACCGACAAATAACTAGGATTTCCCTCTTTTTACATTAATTGATAATATTTGATTTTTCATTCAAATAAATCAACCACATGTTTTTAAAACCCACCTCTATTTTGGTACTTCGGCAAGGGCCACAAGCTAAACGGGTAGAAGTACGCATTCGGCAATCTGCGCACCACTATTGTTTCTTCTTGCGTCATTTTCGACCCTGAAACAAAATTGTACAATTGGCGCAAAATAACTTGAACCAAAATAGCGAATGCGCAGTCTTTCAACTTTCCCCCTCTCCGTTAGTTTTGGGGCAAGTTATTTTGCGCGAACTATATTTCTTTTATTATAACATACTATGTAGGTACCTATTCATTTCTGAGACGTACGCGAATGTAATTTATTTATTCTATTCTTTATGCACAATTAGTGTACAGAGGCGGACTTAATGCTGGCATTATCCAGTACCATACCAGTCGACCTTAGGGTGATGCAGAGACAGGAAAAGGTAGGTGCAACAGTATATTTAAAAGAGTGGTTCTGTTGAGCTACATACATAAATATATTAAATATATACATATATAAATAAATACCCACTATATACAACTACTAAATATAAATAAATATAATATTGTAGGTACCTACTTACTTATGAATAATATATAGACATAAGATATAATAAATACCTATATATAAAAACTTATAAAGGAGAGGTTAATACCTATTATGAATCTACCAAAGAACTAAGGAGATGTTTGCGAAGTTTACATTTGAAGGAGTAGCGACTGGTGGCCATCCTAATTTCCTGAGGTAGCGCATTCCACAGAATTAATTATTAATTCTTACTGAAATAAAACCACTTTACGGATTTTATCACTTTATCGATTATACGTTACAGAATGCCAATTTAAGAATAAATCATCTTAATTTTTAATAGATAAGTATATAGGTATAATATGTGACTGTAACACTTTTACTTTTTTAAGAATTATAGTAGGTATTAATTATCAAATGTCAGTCTGACCGTGACTATGGATTTGATAATGTAAATTATAACGCGATAAAATCCGTAAAGTGGTTTTATTTCAATACTTCTTCTTTATAGTTATATTTTATATCAGTTCTATGTTAATACAACATAATATCACGCCTCATTAGTCGAATGGTTGTTGGTGAAGGGTTAGGCTATAATCCACCAGACTAGCCTACTGTGAATTGACAGACTTCACACACCGCCCCCGTTTGAGAGGATCTCTCAGGAAAGTTTCCTCACTATGTTTTCTTTCCCGTTCCAGCGTGATAATTAATTATGAATACGCAATGATTACGAAAAGTTAGAGGCCTTGGATTCGAACTCGCGACCTTTGACTTTGTACAACGGTCATTACACTAGCCGGGTATAAAATACAGCGTTGTTAATAGCCGATAAGGAAGCGGTAGGGCCATAATAAACGTTGAGCAATTCTTCCCGGTCAGAAACTAGGAAGCTACCGCATTCAATGTCAAAAACATTACTGCATCATTAAGATATGGACCTGGAATCTTCCTGTACATGATGCAATTGAAATAAAACTACTATTTACGGGTTTTTTTTTTAATTCTTGATAGGCTTACACTTGATCGCCAGTTCACCTAATGTTAAGCAACACTGCGACCTAAGATGGAGCGCGCTTGCCTAGAAGAAACCGATTCACTCGTGATTTAAAGACACCTAGATTATATCTTTATCCCGTTAAATTAATATTATTATTGGTATCAGTATGATATACCTTTTTTCCCGTCTCTTAATTATCAAGTAACTGCCTTATTAGTCTAGTGATCTTATACACTGCTACGCTTGAGGTCCTGGGTTCGATTTCCAGGTCGAAAAAAGTGTAATTGGATTTTTTTAGGAAATTCTCAGTAGCAACTTGGAATTTGGCTTTGACTCGCCCCCTATTACATGGCACCTAAAAGATTGCGCGAATTGTGAGTATATATTAGTACATCTCTGCCTATTCATTCAGAGATTACAGTCGTAATGGTTTATATGTTGATGTAATCCATGTTTAGTAAATAATTAATAAAGTTATTGTAACGAAAATATTTTAAAATACCCGCCTTGTAGCTCCTAGGTAGGATACTAAGAATAACTGGAATACTAATATGTAGGTACATAGGATATGTATATATGAACATGAACACACCTACTATAAAATATGAACACACCACCTTTTTCATGCGACAGGAATTACAGGATTTTCCCACGTTAATACATCACCATACCACAGTTAATAGAATACTAGTAACCATACTGATTGAACTGCCTCGTTAGTCTAGTGGTCCTAAGTGCGACTGCTACGCTAGAGGTCCTGGGTTCAATTCCCAGGTCGAGCAAAGTGTTATTGGGTTTTTCTATGAAATTCTCAGTAGCAGCTCGGAGTTTCGCCTTAGGAGGCTCGCCCCTATTACATGGGACCTAAATATACCGGACAAACTGTGGGTGTACAGTACACCTCTGCCTAACCCTTCGGGGAATACAGGCGTGATGGTATGTTATGTTATGTTATGTAATACTTCACCAAAAAAAACCAGCCAAAACGAAACATTTTACAAATTCAGGATACCTACTGGTTGTTCAAGATTGTTCTTGAACTTTCATCATTGAAGCTCATTTACTGTCCTATGCAAGGCGCGATTTTTGTCTCAGGATGACAGGGGTTAGATTGTAGTCCACCAAGTTGGCCTACACGATAAAATCAAGGGATCATATCGTCTGAATATTGTCTATCCAACATCGCACATAACTGCGAAAAATCAGAGATGCGTGCCTTGGATTCTAACCTGAGATCTACGACTTAACAGTTCAATGGTCATCCAGTCTATCAATGCTTAAAAACTTTTGACCACATATAAATATAACAATCCAGTCACTAATAACACCTCACATAACTACGTCATTCTTATAATATAGTGTTGAAAATTGCTTCGTATCTACCAACTACTTGCCGGTTGCGTGAGGTAGGAAACCATGATTTTTCCACTTAAGACAATGTGCATAAAAATGGACAGATAGACGCAACAGATTTATGGATATTGAAGATAATTGTATAAGTAGTGTAACTTATTTGTTTAGAGATGAATGGACGGTAGGATCTTTGTTTTGGCAAAGAATACCATCATCCTTATACATTCATAGGTACATATTATAGAACAAAGTTCCCGGCCGCGTCTGTCTGTTCGCGATAAACTAAAAAACTACTGAACGGATTTTCATGCTGTTTTCACTAATGAACGGAGTGATTCATGACGAAGGTTTTAATCTATATAACATCACGTTACAGCTCTTAGGAACGGGGCAACGCGGGTGAAACCACGGGCGAGTCGCTAGTTGCTTATATATCTATAAATAATGATAAAGATACACATAATACACTGTAATATACGGTTACAACTATAATTAAAAATAAAGGTAAGATTAAAGATTGGTATAATAATAATAACAGTACGATTTAAAATCTTTTTTTTTAATCTTGGTAGGTTTATGCTTGATCGTGAGTTCGCCTGATGTTAAGCGGCACTGCGACCTAAGATCGAGCGCGCTTGCCTAGAAGAAACCGTGAGTCGGTTCCTTCTTGATATAAAGACACCCAGAAAATGCGGAACATAAACTCATGCTAAACTTTCTTTGACCAAACACTTGAAAATACAACTAGTAGGTATGATAATTGTTCCCAACACAATAAAAGGAAATTTGTATGATAACGAAAATGAGATACCACTCACATTCTCACGAGTACCTACTGTAGGTACGAGTAGGTACCTAAGTCAATCGAGATTAAAAGATCACAAGTCGTTTTCAGGAGCCGACAACCTACCTTGTATACAGAACAATAATATGTAATACTTATTTAGGCAAAACTTCCTAAACTTGATGAGCTGGACTCCTTCCAAAAAAACTGGTCCTTAACAACAATGGACAGAGAGAAGTGGAAGAAGAGTGGAGAATCTTTTGCTCCGCAGTGGGACACTAAGCCCTCTAGACAAGTGGCATGAATTAATAGAATAGAATTTTCGATAAAATATGCAACTGACATAAACTTTCGACAAATCGAGCTTGCACTAATGTCATCTCCATACATTTTGTTTCTATTTGTTTGTCTATTCGAACTTCAGATTGCAATTTATCTACAGGCTCAGGTACAGGCTTTTTATTTTTGTTTTTGTTTTTATATAATAAGAATTTAATACAAGACAATGATAGATATAACAATTATTGTAAGCCAAAACCTATTTATATGGAATAATGGACATCAACTAGAGAAACGCTAAATCAATACTAGCTGTGTCCTAGGGAAACGATTCAACTTTCTATATAGAGACAACCTAATTCTAGTTTATTGATACTGAACTGTTTCTTTAGTCTATAGGTCCCAGAAAGCGCGACTGCTACGCTAGAGGTCCTGGATTCGATTCCCAGGTCGAGCAAAGTGTAATTGGGTTTTCTATAAAATTCTCAATAACATCTCGGAGTATGGACTTATTCCCGGTCAATGGCAATAGGTTCACCCCCTATTACATGGGGATCTAAACATACCGACGAACTGTGGGTGTAGATTAGTACATTTCTGCCTAACCCTTCTCAGAATAAAGGCGTAATGATGGTATGATACCGAAAGTTTACGTAATTTGAACCGAACTTGCACCTTCACAATACCTATAGCAAGCTAACCAACAGACACTACACGTGACAATGTGTTACGAAGCAGATGGTTTGAAACGTGATATACAGACAGCCATAATTGAATCACACAACATGTTTCCTCGTAACCATATATTACTAAACAGCTGATAGGTGACTAATTTGCATGTTAAATAGGGACTTTTTGTGACCCTTGGCTATAATCACCATTAATACGATTTAAGTTAGGACTGGCAAAAAATTTGAGTCTTCGAAACCCTACCATGAACGTAACCCTACATGGGGAACGCATAAAAGACCTCCTTCCGATTTGGTTACAAGGTAAGAGTGACGAGAGAAACTTGAGAATATCTGATAAATATTCGTTTTTGTAGGAACTAAAGTCAAAGGAGAAGCTGTATTGTCTCTCTTGGATCCAACACTATATTCCTCAAGAAAAGCCACTCCAGATATGTAAGATCTCGTACTGAAGGGTGCTATCAGCTCTTCTATAAATATATCTTTTCAAAATACTCGTAGATCTATAGCAGCGTCAAGGCAAACGTAGTTTAGGATACTCTACTGGCTAGGGGGATTGATGATGTGCGGAAGGCAGGTGGCAAATACTTATTGCAGTAAGCACGAATCATATATTATATAGTTATACATACATATTTTCACGTCTGTCTCCCATTGGGGTAGGCAGACACTGCACTTGCTACGATCCTGGCACACCACTTTTGTTTCATCTACGTTCATCAACATACAACCTCCTTCTCATACAAATTATTCTCGATTTTGATACGAATACGTTTTCAAATGTATAAGTGCTTGGGCTACAGGTCAACTTTTTACATTTTTAATCATTCCAAAGACCTCTAAGTAGGCTCTACGTTTCACCTCCTCAGAGGTCTATTTTGAATGGTCTTTTATAAAGTCCAGATCTCAGGTCCAGATACAACATCAGGCAATCTTTTAAATTTGCTGATTTGAAGAGAACAGTCCCAAAAAGTACATAGGTACTTACGCACATGTGTAATTCTATATAGACTGCAGTAGTTGTCAAGCAATTTTTCCTTTTGCGGAAGAAGAAGGTCGATTCTAAAACACAAGGAAGACAATGTCGTATCTAGACGTCATAATATATGAGCGAGACCAACGTGACGTGTAGAAACCTTTATTACTGTGGGTGTGAAGTACTTTAGTTATTTATGGGCAGTAAAATATTTCCGTAGTTAACTGGAGAATGGCAAACACCTAGTTAATCAACGGAGATCAACGTATTCTGAACGAAGGAGCCGGGTTCCTTCGTCCAGAATATGTTGATCTCCTAAACGTTTCAAATTCAACTGATTAAGGGGCCATATTTTATCAGTCACATGAATATGGACTTTGAAGTCATGGGCATGTTCTTGAGGATAATAATTCCGCCATCTTTCGTCTCATCCTGTGTCAATGTTTAAATGAACCTTCTATTAGTGTCCTGAGAAGACAGACCAGCTGTCTTCTCCTAGGCAGGCTCAGCAGATACTTGAAGCCCTTTTTGGAAATAAGACCCAACATTTTACATACCTGCTATGCTCCGTATATGGCCCTGGGTTCGCCATATAAAGAGTATATACTTTGGTAAAATACTCTCCGAGAAACCCTTTCTTATTCACCCGAATTCTTATTCATTCCCACTCGGAGGTAGGCAAAAATACACAACTAGCGTGGTTTAACTTATGTACTATTGACGATTTTTGTTCTCCAATAAGACAGCATAATTCAAATTATAATTATAATTCCAATATAATCACGATGTGGTTTATTGTTTATTCAATGATATTAACTATATAATGTCATTCTTGTAACTTCAAATCAAACGTGAACAATTTAATAGAAATATTGAAATAAATACATTGAGAATAGAGTGAAATTATATTTTGAACGGATTTTAAATAGACGTACCAGAATTACTCATTAATTTGTATCCAAAAACAGCACCACCTTATATTGAAAACGATGCATGTTCCAACAAAAAATAGTTTGCAAAACGTTATTACCAAGTGTTGGTAACCTACGCACAATTTGCTGTAGGCATTAAGGAAATGGAACATCATAAGTGGGCCTCGTCGGTATGAAATTCGCGCACTATGCCGTGACAGTGACCTGTATAATACGATACTATATTGGTTTTGTTACATATTTTTATGGAATAAGTCGGTGAACGAACTAACGAGCCACCTGGTGGTAAAAAGTCATCGTCGCCCATGGACACCAGCAACACCAGAGAAGTTTTTTTTTTATTATTATTATGGCGCTACACTTTTTGTGTATTTGCCAGTGTCAAGTATTAGAGTAATCAAGTAATATTTCCCATCGTGGGATTGTAATATGGCACCACACTTTTGGTGTTCGCCAGTGTCAAGTATAAGTTGTTGAGTTGCCCCAATAAAACGGTAGAAACTTTATTGAGGCTTCGATGGAGTTTAGGAGTGAACCCAAAAAGTCACGATTTTCAATTTTATATCATTTGCCTACACTCTCACACGTTCACGAACACTTAATGGTTAATTATCCACCATAATTACACATTAAACTTCGGAGAAATTCAACTTTTGAAAAATAATATAAAATCGACAATGTGCACTTTTCATTTTCCCGCCTAAACTCACCAGAGAAGTTACTGATGCCATTCCGACCCTTAAGATATAGACTGCCGTCCCTCGGAGACCATTTAAAGCCGTCGGTCCCGGTTGTCATACGAACCTCTGTGACAATTGTTAGTTGTAGTCAGAAGCCCAAAAAGCCTGACAACCAGTCTATCCTCCGAATATCGGTATTGCCCAGAAATTGGGTTGCGGAGGTCTGATGACAGTCGCTTCGTGTAAAATACTGATATTCAGCATCTGGTGGCCGACCGCAACGGAGAATAGGAATGGGCTCGGAAGAAGAAGACGATATACCTAGACTGCCAGAGCCGCAGTATCCGAGAGCGAACTCGCTCTTACACGCAAAAGTCGAAACACACATGAAGGTGCTTTAGAGCGCTCGCGCACTTGTGATTTTTTAGTCGGGCTATAGTTTGATCGTTCTGGGATTCACTATGGAGTTATATGGCAGTGCGCGCATTTGACCATTAGAATTCGACATGAAATTATACAGGACTACTACAGCGACTAAACTATCGGTCGACTAAAAATCACAAGTGCGCGTTAGCCCTTACGACTCCGATGTAAGGGTCGCCAGCCAGTCAAACCACAAGAGCTCCTACCACCGAGCAAAAAGGTTTAGTTTTCTTAGCACCACGCCATCCTCCTACTAAACTTTTCACAATTACCTATGTTGGGGTCAACTTCCAGTTTATTCACATATCTACATACCATCACGCCTGTATTCCCGAAGAGTTAGACAGAGTTGTCCTAGGTAATAGGGGGTGAACCTATCGCCATTAACTGGGCTACTGGGCATGTACCAAGCTCCGAGCTGCTACTGAGAATTCTATAGAAAAACCGAAAACTACTTTGCTCGACCTGGGAATTGAACCTAGGACCTCTAGCGTGGCAGTCACGCTTGGGACCACTAGACTAACGAGGCAGTCATAAGTTGTTAAATAATGTTCGAACATTCATCATTCACCCAGGTCTTATTTAACAGAAACATTATTTGTAAATAGGTCAAAATCACATCACACATGTGCGATTACCAACGTTTACCGACGTCCGGTGTGTCGGTAAGTGCAGCACTGATATGGGTCAGTTGATCAAAGGCGCCGCAAGGATCGTTGACATGCGCCCGAGTTCACCTAGATACCGTTTTGGTGTCAATGATCTAAATAGAGCTACTGTCAGGGGTGTGACTAAATACTTACTCGTAGATTTTTTATTATATGATTTAAAGAAATTATGAAGACAAAGTGTGCATTGGGACTGCGTCATTGGTTCAGTTGCTGCAAACGCGGGTGCTCAGCGTAACGTCCTGGGTTCCTAGCAGCTCGGATTTTGGATTTGTCGGAGTTTGGACGAACTGTGGGTGTACATTAGTGCACCTCAGTCTTTAATACACAATTCAGGGAAAAGAATGTGATATATGTTATGTTACGTTTTGGGATCGGTTTCCGAGGAATACGTAGAGTACGTTCAACAGCTTAGGTCTGTATGAACGCGATTCTATTTATAATTTGGGGACGCTGGCAGGCACCAGACGGGCGATCAGTCCTCATGTTGGGATTATTTCGCCCAGTTCCCCATTTTTGGTGGATCCCGTCATGGGTTACTGGCGCTCGGCGTCGCAAATCTTCCTGTAGCCTTATACAAGCCCACCAGTAGTCCGATGGAGAGTTCTGCTAGCCGTTCTTCATTTATCTCATCGGTTCCTAGTATTTCCCATCTAAGTAGCGCATACATTGTGCATTTTGCTATTATATGGAAGCTTGTTTCTTCTGCTTCTCCGCATGCTGGGCATTTGGGGTCGTCCTATATTTTCTCCTATAAAACCGCGATAATCTTAAAAACTACCGAACGTTTTTCATAGCTTTTCACTAATTGAAAAGTGTTTCATGAGGAAGGTTTAAAGCTATTTAACATCACGCTACAATCTATAAGAACGAGGTAAAGCGGGTGAAACAGTGGTAGGGCTAGTACACTGTATTTCCGTTTCATTTCCTCCAAATACTCAATGACATTCGAGCGAAAAACAGATTAAACTACATTTTTTAGGAAATAAATCCACAAGCCAAAGCTAAGATAAGTTTTTTATGTGATACGGGGGCAAACGAGCTGACGCATCACCTGATGGTAATGATGGTAAGCGATTACCGCCGCCCATGGACACCCGCAACACAAGAGGAGTCGTAGGTAAGTGACGACTTTTAAAAGGGCTCCTCCGGTATCCTCATCCACTCGGCGAAACACAACGTAGGTACCTAAGTCTTGTTTCACGACAGTTTTCTGTGAGGCCGTGGTATCACTCCGGACGAGCTGGCCCATTCGTGCCAAAGCATGGCTCCCCACGGAAAGAAATATAGACAAAAGATAGGTAAATTGTAGGTAAACATCAATTCAATTCTCGACAAAGGATGTTAAACTCATTTAACATATTTCTGTCACGGAAATACAAATGAGAGCTCATAAAATAATAATGAGAATACTTAGCTACTTGACAGACACACCTTAATGTCAAGTGAAGAACGAGGGGGGATTGATCTGAGTCGATCCTCGTGTACCTACCCATGACCTCATGCAATGAGCTGGACAATAAGCATGACGGAGTAAATACCGTAGTAAGATGTCCCTTACCATAATATAACAACACTAATGTCCTTATCTACACCATAATATATCATTCTTGCCTCCACTAATAAATGTCAACCCATATACTGTCCCACTGCTGGGCACGTGGGCACGTCTCCTCTGAGAATGAGAGAGATGAGGCTATAGTCCTCCACGCTTGCCTAATGCGGGTTGGCGGACTTCACACGCCGTCGAGAAATACTCTCAGGCATGCAGGTTTCCTCACGATGTTTTCCTTCACCATTTTAAGCAAGTGATAATTAGATATTAATACGCACATGATTACGAAAGGCCTTGGGTTCGAACTCGAGACCTACGACATGGCAGTCCAGTGGTCATACCCTAAGGCTATCACTACTAAATCAGCTGCACTAAAACCCGGACCGAATTTCCAATACAGACGTAGTACAGTCGCCGTCAGATATATTGTAACAGACAAGGTGACCAAAGACTTCTAAACAATTTAAAATGTCAATAAGTTCCATACACTACAAGTTACCATTAATATCTGAACATTCATTACTTCATTAATATCTGAGCAAATGCTTGTCAATAATTTATATACTTATAACTCACCAAAAATATCTGAACACTTAGATATTAATGGTAACTTGTAGTGTATGGAACTTATTGACATTTTAAATTGTTCAGAAGTATTTGGTCAACTTGTCTGCTACAATATATCTGACGGCGACTGTACCTACCAAAATAAATCGTATTTCAAACACAGTTTAATCAAAGTGTGTTTATATTCAGATTCCGATAACGTTTATCTAGGTTCCTGCTCTACCTCTCTACCTTGAGTCGTTCTCCTCACTACTAAGGGTCATGATCTCTATGATTCAGTTTTGTATAGACTTTGTTACGCCATTTCGCTCTATCCTCTGCGGCATGGATGGCGTCGCTCACACTGGTGTCGCATGTCGAGCGAATTTGGTCGGCACGAATGGGCCGGCGGGACCGGAGTGATACCACATCCTCACAGAAAACCGGCGTGAAACAATGCTTGCGTTGTGGCTCGCCGAGTGAGTGAGGTTACCGTACCGGAGGCCCAAACCCTTTTAAAAGGTGGGCAACGCACTTGTGACTCCTCTAGTGTTGCGAGTGTCCATGGGCGGCGGTTATAACTTAACATCAAGTGAGCAAACGAGCAGACGTTTGCTCACCTATCCCAAAAATAAATAAAAAACCAACGCATTGGGCTCCTTCCCCTTGGTCTTATTCATTCGATCTTGCTGTACCATTTCATGCAAAATACTTCACTGGAAATACATGGAATGCAATTCTTGATAACTTTACCAAGTTTGGAACAATTTTCCAGACGTTTATTTCCAATGAAGTACCTACTTAGTAGTAGAATGCGAATAATAACACAATGTGATAAAATATTGTTTGGCAATTCAAGGTCTGCCGGACCCTTTATATACTCTCTGCTTACTACATTAGTAGGTCCTAAGCGTGACTGCTACGCTAGAGGTCCCGAGTTCGATTCTTAGGTCTAGCAAAATGTTATTGGGTTTTTCTATGAAATTCCCAGTCCCAGTTTCTCGGAGTTTGGAATTTGTGCCTGGTTAATGGGAATAGGCTCGCCCCTATTACATGGGACCTAAACATACCGGCGAACTGTGGGTGTACGTAAATTAGTACGCCTCTGCCTAACCCTTCGGGGAAAACAGGCGTGATGGTACGTTATATATTAACTTTAAACAGAGGCTAAAAGGTACAACAAATACACAAGTACCTAGTGCTACTTGTGTATGAATGTGTAATCATTATCACAGGTGAATCTTATTAAAACACCCATACCTACTGGAAGATTTTTCTCGTGTATATATTCTCTACTGGGTACAGAACATTTCCTAACTGTGGATAGCTGGGTAGGTAGCATACTTACCTACTGGTAAGCATGGTTTTATTAATAACTAGTAGTAGCTGTAGCTGTTACCCGCGACTGCGTCCGCGTGGTATTAAACAAAAATAATAAAAAAGTAGTCTAAGTTACTCCTTGTTACATCATCTATCTGCCAGTGGAAGTCCCGTCAAAATCAGTCCAGCCATTTCAGAGTTTAGCCAAAACAAACAGACAGAGAGACAACAACAAAAAAATGATTTCTTGATTTTTGAGCCCTAACGTTTCTATGTACCTACATGATCCTACGTTACTTTATTGCCTACCTTTATAAATAGAAATATATTTATTAGTTACCTACCTTTGTTATCGGATTTAGCGGGCAGCGCCGGCGCAGCGTAAGCCGTGGCGTTCGCGAAGAGCGCGCACGCGTAGAACAAGGCAGTGCGCGCGTGCGACATGCGTGGTGCGTCAATACCAACTGGTGACCGCAGCTGGCCACAACTCTCAACGTTCAAGTTTAATTGTGCAATTGAAGATCCACACTGTAGGGCTGCGAGCCGTGCCGACTTGGGACTGGATTAATTGGCTGGTTATATATGGATGGATAATCAGGACCAAATAAGGCCATGTACCTATGCAAGTCAACTAAAGAGGTTACTTTTCTGGTTTTCTATTAAAAAATAATTTTACCATAACTATTAACCTGGCCTTGCGAAAACAGAGTAATAAAAAATACACATCCAAATGTATATTACATCCAAAAATACATAAAAAATACATCTAAATTTCTTTTTAATTCTTGAGGCTTCCGCTTGATCGCCAGTTTGCCTGATGTTAAGCGACACTGCGACCTAAGATGGAGCGCGCTTGCCTAGAAGAAACCGATTCACTCGTGATTTAAAGACACCCAGATTATATCTATCGGGGAAGACCCACTCGGGAAGCGGGAAGTTTAAGTAAAAGTACGTAATGAAAGGTGGATCTGAGGGTGGATCTGAATTTGAAGTTCCACAGACATCGAAATTTGATAACGACCTCCTTCCATAAAGACAGATCTCCTTATTAAATTTGACAGATCTCCGTAATAAATCTCATAAGTAAATTTATAATCTGTCCGTCACTCAATATCAATTCACTACAAAAAGTAAAGAAATACCGTAATTTTAAATCGATAAAACAAAAATTTCAAGTTCAATGTATGTTTCGGAATATGAAACTACAAAGACCAATACATGCGGTTAGGAAGAATCTTTCAGATCCTCATGGAACTATAGAAAAAATCGCTGCTGACAACCAGAGTCTTCGGGACCAGCTGCTCGAAGCCACTGACAAGCAACACCAAGAAATGTCAAGAGCGATAGACCTCAAAGAAAAAAATGCATACCTAAGAACGAAGATACACGACGCGAAGGTAGAAGCCTGTAAACTAAGAGATTTAAACAGTAAATTACAAAAATATAAGTAAAAATAATGCGAGGAATAATGGACTGTAGGCTGGTATCTCTGCAAGCGGAAAACGAAGATTTAAAAAAGCTCATTATCCAAGCCAAAAAGAAGAGGATAGAGGCGTCGAATTACGCCGAGAAGTTAGCCGAAGCCAATTATTATTTAGAAAACTGCCTTTGCGAGGCGTACATAGAAATAAATAATTTAAAACGAGATAATAATGATTTGCTAATGAAAAAAGAGCAACTAAGCGCGTATGCAGAACAATGATTCACATTGTTATTATATCCTGTATTTGTTTTTGGACGTTTATGAATAAAAACTTTAAAATAGTTAATTTTTTATCATTATGTAACACCAATGCCATTGATTAACACAGTCGTACTTGAACATGGCCTTGATACGAAATACTAATCTCATCTTTGGGATGGACTCATCAGCTGGAATCTACCCTCCAAGAAGCGTTTTGCTAATCTGTAGGTATAAATAACGCCAAATTATTTGAACAAAGAATGAGTGTACGAAGCGCACACTCCACATTATTGTTCTACCTGTCTTTTTTTTGCTCAAGTTGTTAGCAGTAGTTCGCGCAAAATAACGACCCAAAACTAACGGAGGGGGAAAGTTTACGCAGTGCATTCGCGTGCAAAATGTACTAAAAATCGACTACTGCGCAGCCGCCATTTTGGTTCAAGTTATTTTGCGCCAACTGTACTCTCGTTTTCAAAATGCGTACCGCCGAGTAGTGGCACTCATTTGCTGAGCGTTGTTTCCAGATAATTACCATCTAGCAATCTTGTGTATGGGTTTATGCTGAGTAAATGTTCACCATCGTCGACCAGTGCTGCTTATTTTCTTTTTTTTTATGTTGCCCCACACTAGGATTTTCTCCTGTATCGTGGGTGCGTTTACAAACACAAATTCTCACATACACAAATACCCAGACCCGAAACAAATACCTGTAGACCATACAAATATTTGCTCCGTGTGAGAATCGAACCAACCCACAACACGTGTCGCACAAGCCGATCGCTCAGCCGATACGCCAAACGTGTCGTCAAAATTATGAACAGAGTAGCAGCCAAACAAGCCCTGTGTAATTTTTTTTATTGTAGCACTCCTCGTGCTGAGACTTTGGCATCCTAGGATGCCAGTCTCTAGTACTGAACACTTGAATACTTTACTTAAGATGGTAATAACATAACATAATATTACGCCTTTATTCCCCGAAGGTTTAGGCAGAAGCGTACTAATATACACCCAACAGTTCGCCGGTATGCTTAGTTCCCATGTAACAGAGGTGAGCCTATTGCTATTAACAGGGCACAAATTCCAAACTCCATACTGTTACTGGGAAGTTCATACTAAAACCCAATAACACTGCTCGACCTAGGAATCGAACCCAGGACCTCTAGTGTAGCAGTCGCGCTCAAGACCACTAGGCTAATGAGGCAGTTGACGTTGGTGATAAACAGTTCCATTCGATTTACAGGGATATATTAAACCACCCTTGCCTTGCCACCCCAAGTAAAACGCAAACATGATTGTAAAATCATTTATTAACCCTTAAATGTCTATTCCCTCATCATCTTCTCCTTCTGGCGCGCCAACTTCTTCTTGGACAGCTTCTTCTTAGCGGGTGCGTCGTCGGCGGGGGCGGCGCGGGCGACGGCGTCCTCTCGCTCGCTCAGACAGACCTCGATGTGGCAGGGAGATGACATGTAAGGGTTGATGCGACCGTGCGCGCGGTATGTGCGCCTGCGCAGGCAGGGAGCGCGGTTTACCTGCAGATAAATGAAAGATCGATTCATAATCTGAATAACATTGGCAATTACAAGTATTGCGTAGTGCAGTCATTTATGAAAAACTATAAGACAGCGAAAATGACCCCAGAAACTGTTAAATTCTTCCTAATTAGACGGATTTCTGACCGTAAATTTCAATTCGTATTACTAGCTTCTGCCGGCGATTATGTCTACATAGGCTTCAGAATTGGGTCCGACCTGGATAAAAAGTAGCCTATTTCAGACTTTAATCTTTCTCTGTTCTAAATTTTATCCAGATCCGTTCAGCGGTTCTGGCGCCACATCCATACATCCTCACAATGAACATGTTTATCTAATGATAAAACTATTATAAAATTGTAAAAAAGCTGTGTCTGTACATTGAAGATATTAAAAAAAACAAGTGGGTTAGGGTATATAAACGTCTCTGAACCCAAAAATGTGATTTTTTAGATTCTTGTCTGTTTGTCTGTTTGTTACGGGTTGGCGCAAAAATTACTGAATAGATTTTAATATTGTTATCACTGTTAGAAAGTATGTGCTCCAACTTTAAAATTGATATACTTCTTATCTCAAACAATTAAACGGAACCTGAGATACAGCTTGACCTCTCTAATGCATTGAGACCCATACAAAGAAGAGATCATCACTGTTGGTTTTAAGCTTCAAGTGAGCGAAGCCGCGGACAGAAGCTAGTCTAATTATAAAATTCTTTATGAAACAGATTATCTCTTTTGGTGGTTGGTTAGAAAAAATATTATAATATACAGGGTGGCGATTTAATCACCTGCACTGCTTCAACATGGTGTAGTATTGATAGCATATAACATAATAGACATAATTTATAATTTGTATGTTTAAGCAATCCCGTGTTAAAGGAGTTGATAATTATTAAAAAAATTCATAAAACGATATGCAGCCTGCAGTATGTTGACCTTATGCGGACGGCCCGATCAAGTAGTTGCTTGATTCGCTATCTCTAGATAGATACATACCTACAATGAGTTCAACATCCGCGCTATGTCTTTTACTCTTTGCATACAAAATTTAAAGGACATTTTGATGAAAAATTAAGGTACATACATACATACCATCACGCCTGTATTCCCCGAAAGGTTAAGTAGAGGCGTACTAATGTACACCCACAGTTCGCCGGTATGTTTAGGTCCCATGTAATAGGGGGCGAGCCTATTGCCATTAACCGGGCACGAATTCCTAACTCCGAGCTGCTACTGGGAATTTCATAGAAAAACCATATAACACTTTGCTCGACCTGGGAATCGAACCCAGGACCTCTAGCGTAGCAGTCGCGCTCAGGACCACTTAGCTAATGAGGCAGTTTTAGAGAAAATTAAGGTATGTTTTTTTTATTGATATGGGTAGTATTTCGTGGTCTGATTCACCTGCTAGAAGGATGCAGGTGATTAAATAGCCACCCTGTATAAAAAATATAAAATTAAAAGCATATTATAAAAAAAATGTCAGTAGTTGAGAAAAGAAAGTATTATAGAGGAATACTTTCCATATGTTACAACTATTAATATATGCCTTTTGAAAACAGTGATTACAACAATACCGTAACACTGACAAGCTAAAAGGCAATAAAACGTAACATACACACATGTATTCCTCAGGGTTAAGTGGTGTTTTTCTGTACAACCAGAGTTTGCCTATGTGTTTAGGTGTAATATGGAGCAAGACTACTAACATTAATCAGGCACACATCTAAACTCTGAGCAACTACTGAGAATTTCATAGAAAGCCCTATAACACTGCTTGACCTGGGATATGAACCCAGGACATGACATAAAACCTGTTAGCATTCATATATTTTCCTTATTTCACATTTCCAGCAATTGAACCCAAAATCCCACCTGCCTGGCACACCTCAGTTGCAAATACTAGACTAATGCAATAGTAAATAAGGTTTATAATCATAGAATAAATTTTATTCTCAAAAAAGACAATTGCCACTCACATGAGAATTTATAGAAACATTTGCTAAACATAATAGTATCTAACATCACCGATATCGTTTTTTGGTAGGTTTTAATGGAACTCATTCAGTAGTTCCCATCTCAACTAGAAATACATCATTAACTAAAAATAAATTTAATCATAGTAATTTTCTATTATATGTTTGGACAGCTGAGATTTAAAACCATTGAATGAGCTAACATTTTTATATAAGAGGGTAGATTATTAAATAGTTGTGCTCCCTCATAAGTAATGCTCTTTTTGGCATAATTAGTACGTATTTTCGGCAGGACAAGTAAACTGGGCCGACGGAGACTTCGTTTACATATTTGGGACTTTTTAATAAATACCTAGCAATCATTAACTATTTTAAGCATCATCAGCTTATAATTAAATAGACCAGTGATGGACATAGGCCTCCCCTAATGTGCACCAATTCCCCCTGTCCTCTATTCTAGATAGATGCCCACTAGTTGATTTTTAGTATATTTTGCATGCAAATGCACTGCGCAAGCTTTCCCCCACTCTGTTAGTTTTGGGTCAAGTTACTTTGCGCGAACTATAGCTTCATTCCAAGTTCAAGCAAAATCCATTGCAGGACATTATATTAGCATAGAGCAAAAAAAATTAAGTATATCCTGGATTAACTCAAATAGTTAGATTTTATGTATCTAAAACATAAAAAAGTCCCCAATAAAAAAGGAAACCTTCAAAATATTAAATTACTATATGACAGCATTAATACATTAATCTTTTAGTAATATTTGTGCCTTTTCCATACTAAGATGCAACTGTCGAATTTTTCCTGCATTAAAATACAAATCACAATCACAGTACAATTAGCACAAAATAACTTGAACCAAATTGGCGGAGGCGCAGTAGTTGTTTTTTAGTACATTTTTCCGTTAGTTTTGGGTCAAGTTGTTTTGCGCGAACTATACTGAATGCAAAATGATGATATGAAGAATAATACATTATATTCAATAGAATATAAAATATTATAATAGTTTCGTAGCAGACAAATGTGTGCTGGCTGAGTACGTAATCCTAGGTTTAAATTCCAGGTGGATTGGTATCAGGATTTATTATGAAATTCTCAACAACAGCTACTTTGGATTTGTCCCTTGTTCATGTCAATAATGCCCACCCCTATTATCTAATTATTTGAAGTAAATCTTATTAAAGCCATAACAGTGAGACTTTATAACCCTATGTCTGCCTTGTTTTTGAATACAGGGAATTGAAATTAGACATAAGATGAAAGAGCTAAGACTCACCTGAATGTGATCAATAACCAGCCTGTCAACATCCAAGCCTTTGTAGTCAGCATTGGACTCAGCATTCCTGAGCAGCTGTAGCAGGAACTCTGCAGACTTCTTGGGCCAACGACCCTGTGTGGTGCCAAACTGCTTGGCTTGTGCACAACGGCCTACTCCACCATTGAAGCGGCGGAATGGAATGCATTCCTTCTTTTCTGTCACATTCTTGAGGTAACGGACGGCACGGCGCAGGGGCAGTTTCCTGATCGCCATGGCTGTCTCATATGTGTTCTGAAAGTTTTATAAACATAATTAGGTACTGTTTCGATCAGTTGGAAAGTCACTGTAGAAGAAACCTCCTTGGTGAACCTAATATGTTAGTCTGTACTGTTCACATTCAAGTACAAAATGTCCCTTGATACTGTTTAGTAAGTTATTTGTGTTTGCCCATTTCGGGCAATTATTTTATGTTAGGTAGTGATACATAGCTATCACATTTTGTTTCTTTATGACGAACTAACCTAAAAAATCACAGCAACGATGTTTTTTTAAACCCAAACATATTTCATTTGCGTAAATAGTTACATTCCTACTCTGTCATCAGCTATATTCGCGTAGCAGAAATGGCAAATGAACTTTGTCCATGTGGAACAATAACTTGTATACAAATAAACTTTTTGGGTCTTACCTTGAAGTGAACACGGAGGTTCGAGCCACGCGCTTTGCATGACTTCGCTGGGTTATCAGGCTCCCGAGAGTAACGACCCATTTTTGTTTCTGAAACACAGAGCGGCTTTATGTCTCAAAAGCTATCGAACATCGAACATAGGTTATTTTACAACATTCCGGCTTTTCACATATTTAATAATAAAATAAACACATGAGCAACAAGAATACACTGTTCTTAAATACACCATGACTGGATTTGATTCAAAACACAGTGGATTTCGCGATTAATTTAGATTTTAATAAACACGAAACCAACCTCTCAGGAGAAAATTTAACAGGAAAAGGAATAGACAAGATTTGCCGTCAATTTTTTGACGTTGACAATTGTAAGAAAATGTTGCCACTACTCTCTAGTAGTCATAATATATTTTGTCTATTCCTAAAATATTAGGAGGTTTTATGGTTTTGTTATCGCTTTCGTATTCTCTATTATTCCCTTGTCTTACTTAAATAGAAAAACAATTGCAGTATCAAACAATATAAACTATTAAAATTATAATAATGGTTTCTTAAGGCGGATCGTTCACCTGAGCCCGCCAAATTCAAATTTCAATTGGTTTTTCGCAATTTGTAGGTCTATAACACATTCTAGATTCCTATCTGTAGTAATTGCGGCATTAGCTATACAATATTCACAACTGAGCATTAAAAACTTTGCTTGTAAATCGATATTGTAGCTAAAATTAGGTACAATTGTCATTTTTGGCCAAAATTTACGATTGTACATAATTTTAGCTTCTTTAACGTTTATTAAGCAAAGTTTTTAATGCTCAGTTGTGAATATTGTATAGCTAATGCCGCAATTACTACAGATAGGAGTCTAGAATGTGTTATAGACCTACAAATTGCGAAAAACCAATTGAAATTTGAATATGGCGGGCTCAGGCGAACGATCCGCCATAAGAAGACTCAATTTTTATGTCAATTTCTGGTAAACACGCTAGGTGGCACTACGATAGTAGTATTAAACGCGCTTTTCTACGCATATATATTGTTCTAGTAATCTAGAACAAATAAATTTGTCGCACTGTACTAAAATTACTATTTTAAAAGTTAGTTTAATTTCATTACTATAATCTAAAATAAATCTTGACTAGTGTTCTATTGAAATGTCTAGGTATGTATTTAGTTGATTATGCGTAAAAAAGCGCGTCGTAGTGCCTAGGTGGCGCGTGTTTACCAGAAATTGACATAGGTACTTATAAAAATTGAGTTTTCTTAAGAAACCATTACTATAATTATAATAGTTTATATTGTTTGATGCTGCAATTGTTTTTCTTTTTATTATAGACTAGCCTATGCCCGCGGCTTCGCTCACTTGAAGCTCAAAAACCAAGTGATGATCTCTTCTTTGTATGGGTCTCTATACATTAGAGAGGTTAAGCTGTATCTAAGGTTCCGTTTAATTATTTGAGATAAGTAGTATTACCAGTTTTTAATTTGGAGCACACACTTCCTAACCGTGATAACAAAATTAAAATCTATTCAGTAGTTTTTGCGCCAATCCGTAACAAACAGACAAGAATTTTAAAAATCACATTTTTGGTTTCGGAGACGTTTATATACCCTAACCCACTAGTTTTTTTTTTAATATCTTCAACACACACAGCCTTTTTACAATTTTATAATAGTAGAGAAGATGTAAGACAAGGGTATAATAGAGAGAATACGAAAGCGATACCAAAACCATAAAACCTCGTAATATTTTAGGACTAGACAAGACTGCAATGAACATTTACAGAATTTTATTAAGACTATGTTTCCTAGGTATGGCGGTACCTATAGTATGTTTCATGAATAAGATTTAAAGGGAAAGGACAGTTCTCTATTTTTATAAAATACACAATATAATTCATTAAAAAAATGGAATTTCATGTGAGGCGCTAATTGGCGGCGCTGATACCATAGCTTGTCGCACTATAATTCGTACAAAGAAGGAAAAGTTGAATATAAGCTTGTAAAAAGTAAGTCGAACCCTGTGATGAAACTTCGATGAAACCTTATTTTTAACTATCTTCTGCCCGCGACTTCGTCTGCGTGGCCTTTAGAATAAGTTCCAACCTAGATAAAAAGAAGCCCATGTGTTATTCCAGACTATAATCTATCTCTGTGCCAAATTGTATCCAGATCAGTTCAGCCGTTCTGGCGTGAAAGAGTAACAAACATCCATCCATCCTCACAAACTTTCGCATTTATAATATTAGTAGGATAGGATTTAAAAAGTAGTAGGTAGGTACATATCTACAAATTAAAAACAAGTGAAAATTTTGGACACTTTATTATCAGTGCTGCTAAATACATTATCACTATAATGTTGATACAATAATTACATTAATATCAGGAAATGCCTGAGAGATCTTCTCAAAGGCTTTTAAGGTCTGCCAACCCGCAGCATAATTAGCGTGGTCGACTACCTATTGCCTAATCCCTCTCACTCTGACAGAGACCCTTGCCCAGCAGGGGGAGAACATATGGATTGATGATGATCAGGAAATAAATAACCGAGAGAGATTCTTGCCAACAAGTTTTTGACAACCCTGATTTCGAGCTAAACTTTAGGTACCGTTTAAAACTTATCATAAATTGTTTAGATTCTATAGAAGCAAGAATGCTACTGACATAAATATAATACCTATTTAGCTATGATTGTATTTACAATAAAAATATTTTAATTATGTTCATGATCTATATGTATTTTTACAGTATCGAGACCATAGACTAGATTAGATACATTTCTTACAATGAATTGAATTCATTATATCTACAATTGCTTTCATAAATAGCACTACGAGATATATATTATAATATTTCTAATTACCTAACTTATGTTACAGGACTAGATTCTGTTTAGGTATATTATATAAGTAGGAATGCATGTCTAATTGTCTACTACACATTTCCAGTGTTGCCAGTTTATGCTGACCTCGCAAGCAATACCCGTAGTCGTCCGCACCGTAAGAATTTTGTCGGCCCTTTCATTTAATTTCATTTTCAGTTTGTGGCACTAGTAGGTATTCACCAATCACTATACAAAATTTCACTAACATTTATTTTGATCAACAAAATAATTAGGTACTTTAGTAGGTATTTGAAAAGCCTTGATGGTAACATACCATTAAATTGTATCAAAGCTTTAAGATCGTAAAATCTATATCTATACTCTATGTATATCTATATACTATTAAATAAAGCTGAAGAGTTTGTTTGTTTGTTTGCTTGAACGCACTAATCTCAGGAACTACTGGTCCGATTTGTAAAATTCTTTCAGTGTGAGATAGTCCATTTACTGAGGAAGGCTATATCTCATCATGCTACGCGGACGACATCGCGGGCAGAAGCTAGTAAATAATAAAAACAACAACATCTCTAAAATATTGACCAAAACTATAAACTTTAATTTGCTGAAAATGAAATAAATTTGTATTTGGCTGGCCCGCGAATGGTTCAGCCGGCTCAACTAACCTTAACTAATGACAGAACTTCGTCGGATTCGAATGCGCTTCTCATAATCAGAGCAGAGGTTGCGGGCCTTTGTGTCATTTATGCTATTTTGACTTTTGTTTCAAAATAGCATAAATGACTTTTCGTTAAAATATAAGCGTCTATAATTCTCGAAAAGTACTTCATTGTACAACTTTATTTTTGTTTTGTTGTAACCAATAAAAAAATAACATACCTACTTATTACAACTAAGTAAGTAAAAAAAATGACTAAGTAGTATAATATACAGTCAGTATAACTCTGCAAACATACTAAAATAAATTAAACTTTATTAAAATGGGATAAAATACATAAAAGATGTCGGAAGCCTTTAAGTATTTGAGATACCTACACTTTAATTAGGTACTTTAGTTGTTCAGGTCATTTTGAATAGCTTTTGTGCAGTCGTCAGCACATCAAGTTACCATAAACTGTCAAATTTCCCCAATGAATAATAAACTCTACAGTTTGGAGATTAAATTGAAAATCGGTTGAAGAAATTTGACAGTTTTGGATACCATGATGGGCTGGCGACCATACGTCCAGATACATCTGATGCTAACTGTACTTACATAACTTTTTATTTTCTAGCAGGATTGTACTTGAGAGATAGTAACAAATGTAATGGACGTGCAATTTATATTATATTTTTTAGAAATCATTTAATTCGATACAGTCCCTACAAAGTGTCTATGGTAGGTAGGTAATTTAAAACAAAGCAACCAAACATTCAACATAATATAATACGTAGATATAAGTGACTAGGTAGTGTTTTTTGGCAAATTGAGTCCCACAAATGGGCGTATTTTTAAAAATTACTACAGATATGTGTTTGTAGGTAGGTAGTAAAAGTAAGTAATGGCTAATGTGGGGCCGGCGCAGGCTGGGGCAGCAGTGGTAACGGCGCAACGCAGGCAACACAGTCTCTATCTGAAAAAGATAAACAAAAGACATAAAAAAATGGGCTGAATAATCAAGTTCGGATATAGGCACTTTTTTTAGAAATCATTTGTGTATATACATATAGGTAATAGTTTATTACTAAGACAAAGTATTCCTTTAAGGTTTAGGTAGAGAAGAGGTGTACTAATGTAACAAACAATCTAGGACGTTAGTCGAATCTACTTAGCTCACAGTTAAACGGTGTGTTTAGGTGCCATGTAATAGGGGGCGAGCCTATTAATCAGACACAAATCCAAACTCCGAGCTGAGACTGAGATTGTTATACAAAAACCCATTAGTTATAAAATGTTTAGACGTGAGAGAGCCATGCTTCGGCACGAATGGGCCGGCTCGACTGGAGTGATACAACGGCCTCACAGAAAACCGGCGTGAAACAACGCTTGCGTTGTGTTTCGCCGAGTGAGTGAGGTTACCGGAGACCCAAACCCTTTTAAAAGGCGGGCAACGCACTCGTGACTCTGGTGTTGCGGGTGTCCATGGGCGGCGGTTATCGCTTACCATCAGGTGACCCGTCTGCTTGTTTGCCCCATATCCCACAAAAAAACATACCTACCTATTTTTCGACTTGGAAACAACCCCAGGACCTCCAGACTAAAAGAATAATGAGACAGTAAATAATATAATAGATATCACGCGCTTATTCCGTAAAAACATCGTGAGGAAACCATGCCTGATTTTTTTTGCATCCAAAGCTGCAAATTATTCGCTCGCCTACTTCACAAATAGGTATCATCGATTCATCGTTCTCTGTATGATATGAGAATATCGATTCTCGTCTCCAAGTAGCGGAGAACGTAATCCGAATATAATTGCGTGTTCCGTACCAACCAATTAGAGACTACACCATTAAATATGCTCACACGGTTTAATTATACACTGAATTATTATGAAACACTTTGGTATTTGGTTTGAATAGGTTTTAATGGTAGATTTCGTATTAAAAAGAAGATACTAATATTTTAAACGTGAAATTTTGTGTTACATCCATACACCCTGTATGGATGTTTATTAATCTTTCAAGCAAAATCTACATAGAAACTTTTTACAATAATATAGCTCATACATCAGAATAATACATAGGCTATCAAATATCTACGCGGAAGAAGCTGACAAAGGCTAGTATTTACTTATGTAGGCAGACCTAAACATACCCGGTAAACTGTGGGTGTAGGTACATTAGTACAACTCTGCCTTACCCTTCGGGAAATACATGTGGTATATTTAGGTAAGGGGGTAAAGTAGTCTAAAAGGCCATTTCGTTTATACGACTTTTTGAATACGGGTCAGAAATTGATTCAGACGTTGTGATCAAATTAGCACTGCCAAGAGTACCTCAAAATCTCGATCTCCTTATCTAAGAGTGGCTTGAGCAAGACAGTTCACTTGACTCATGCTAATAGTCCCAAAAAGCAATCTATAAATCCAATACAATTCAACATAGAAACCAAGTGTAAACCAAATATTGTAGTTTAACAGTCCCACCGTAGAGATACGGGCAATCTAATTCCTAAGGCTGAATGACACATAATAGAAAAGAATCCGATAACTTACACTTACCGCGATCATGCATGTAATGCAGTGAAGGTCGCAGGTCGGGCAGCCTCCACGGTTCCACCCTCGACTCCTCGTCTCTCTCCACCTTCGGCACCAGCCCGCTCCAGCAGGTCTCATCGGGCCGCGGGGTCGGCACGCTACTGCATGGCCAAGTGCATGACTGCAAGATTTAATGGTCCAACATTGAATTTGGCAACGCAAATCAAATTATATATTTTATTCTAACTGCCGATCTCTGAGATGAAACGCCGAAACAAAAAAAAACCGTAACAGAATCATGTTTTGTTATATGAGATAGGGGAGCAAACGAGCAGACGGATCACGTGATGGTAAGCAATAACCGCCACCCATGGACACCCACAGCACCAGAGGAGGCGCAAGTGCGTTGCCCGCCTTTTAAAAGGGTGTGGGCCTCCGGTAACCTCACTCACTCGGCGTGGCGCTTGCGTTGTGTTTCAACGCAAGCGTTGTTTCACACCGGTTTTCTGTGAGGCCGTGGTATCAACTATCACTCCGGTCGAGCCGGCCCATTCGTGCCGAAGCGTGACTCTCTCATGTACAAAATATGATCTGTTATAAAGTCCGAATTTAAGTCATTTGAGACCGGAGGTCACCTCATAATTGGCAATGTATGAAAAAAAAAAACTCATAGCAGCTTTGAATTGACCATTGACCAATCCTAACGGACAAAAGCGGGAGCACGACGACACTAAACACTAATTTATTATGTTCCGATGTCTTTCAAACTAACGCAGATGGGCCATGTAGAAAAGTTACAATGTAACTTTCGAATCAATAGAAACACAATATAATTATGGAAGTTACGTTTTGAAAAATCGAGAGGTTTTAAATTCGATTCATTCATCGATCTTATTGCACTTTTTTATCGTGCACCGTCAATTGTAATCTAAAACTATTCTGCATTCAATGTGTATAATTAAAAAATGCTTCAGTTCAATAATCGACGATATTGCACTGCCGGCCGGTTCATGTGTAACGCGCGTTTTCGATTACCGTCACGAAAATTATATCTGATGAAGCACGACACTTCAAAACAACCCCTTTGTGACTATCACTTAACAAATAACAACCGTTATGGTAGTGCAGCAATTTCAATGGTTTATCAAACCTTTTTAACCGACTGCAAAGCAAATAGGTAGGTAGGTATTAGGGTTTTGGACAACGTAGAATAAATTCATCAATATCTCCAGTCCTTAGATTATTTTAAATTTTTATACAATACGTATCCCGTGTGGGTACGGCATCTGGTAAGAGGTAAGAAAACATACTATAAATTAGGTTTCTTCTTTCGATGCTCGGTGGTAGGATCTCTTGAGGTCTGACTAGCTGGCGACCACCCTTACGTCACAGTCTACCACTTACTACGATAGGTACTTGTTTGTCATCTTTTGCTTCATCCGCATTCATACATCTTGTCGTACACGCCCGCCGGTTTCGAGTATTAAACACCTGACCTTTTGGAAGGATCTCACCGATAAGGTCTATCTAGGGTGTCCTCTCCCGCGGCGGCTCCGCTGACATTCGCTTTATCGTCGTCCCTTTCGTGAGTCGCCTTTCATACATTCTCTAGACATGCACAAACCATCTCAACATATGTATTGTTCTCAATTCTCGTCACTACATCATCTTTTAAACCACAACATTGCCTTACCACACTATTTCTCAAGCTATTATTCAGAGTTACGGTTCTCAAGGGGCTCGTGGCTAAGTATTAGCTTAGTTAAGCTAGTTAGCTGATCAACTGATCTGCAAGGTTAAGCTGCGTTCGCCGCGGTCAGTATGTGGATGGGTGACCGTTCTTAACCCATCGAGACCCCTCCGTGACTCAGAGCGCAAGTAAAGCCGTCGGTCCCGGTTGTCATACGAACATCTTTGACAATTGTTAGTAATTGGTAGTCAGCAGCCCAAAAAAGCCTAACAACCAGTCTTTCCTTCGAATATCGGTATAACCCAGAAATTGGGTTGTGGAGGTCTGATGGTAGTCGCTTCCTGTAAAATACTGATATTCAGCCGCATCTGGGTAGACTGGAAGTCGACCTCAACATTGTTGGGAGAAGCCTCGTAAGATGATGATATTCCGAGTTACTTTTAATAGATTATTAATAAAGTTTTTTTTTTTATTATTATGGCGCCACACTTTTTGTGTATTTGCCAGTGTCAAGTATTAGAATAATCAAGTAGGTAATAATTATTTCCCATCATGGGATTGTATTAGGGCACCACACTTTTTGTGTTCGCCATTGTCAAGTATAATGTTCAGTTGCCCCAATAAAACGGTAGAAACTTTATTGAGGCTTCGATGGAGTTTAGGTGTGAACCCAAAAAGTCACGATTTTCAATTTTATATCATTTGCCTACACTCTCACACGTTCACGAACACTTAGGCCCACTTGCACCAAATTCCTAAATGTGTTTAAGCCATATTTAAACACAATTTTTCATAGAAATTTCATGTTTAAATATAATTTAAACACATTTAAGAAGTTTGTGCAAGTGGGCCTTAATGGTTAATTATCCACCATAATTACACATTAAACTTCGGAGAAATTCGAGTTTTGAAAAATAATATAAAATCAACAATGTGCACTTTTCATTTTCCCGCCTAAACTCCAAATAAAGATTTACAAATACTTGTTCCAGATTTGGGTTTGTCAAAGGAACCATGGAATAGGACAAATACGTAGTAGGTGTTCCTAAATATGTCCTCGCGTGGGACTGCGACTGAATAATGCCTATAGCAAAATTTGGGTATTTATTTTTTAAGAAATACAGACGCCACGTGAATTTATTTATATAACCGATTGTATTTTATTCTGAAAGATCATTCAAACCCAGTGGAATTGATAACGACATTGAGAAAAACTCTTGAATGACAAATAATATGTTTTGTACTACATAGACATATTTATACAGGTACATACCCCTATAAGGACTAATTTACTACTGTAGATACTACCGTCAATATGTTATATTGACCAATTTACTAATTATAAAATAATCTGTCAAACCGCATTAGGTCAAAGTAAATTATGTACATAATAAATATGCGTATTTAAACGTATAACATACCGTCACGCCCGTTTTCCCCGAATGGTTAAGCAGAGATGTACTAATGTACATCCACAGTCGCCGGTACATTTAGGCCCCATGTAACTAATAGGGTGTGAAACTATTGCCTTATTTCTTTATATTCTACTATTCTTTAATTAATAGATAGCCGTGATAGCCTAGTGATATGACCATTGGACTGCCAAATCAAAGGTCTCGAGTTCAAATCCAAGGCATGCACCTCTGTCTTTTCGAAGTTATGTGCGTATTAATAGTTAATTATCACGCTCTTAAACGGTGAAGGAAAACATCGTGAGGAAACCTGCACGTATGAGAGATTTTCTCGACGGTGGACTTTAGCCTAATCCCTCTCATTGTGAGAGGAGACCCGTGCCCAGCAGTGGGACATATAATGGGTTTATTGTGTATATGTTACGTTATGTTTAATTAAATTTGAAATGTGTATACAATGTGCTGAATGTTATGAAAATGTTGAATATCGCTGTCCAGTTTGCGGAAAGTTGGATAGTAACATTACGAACAAAGCTCACAGTAATTATTGTTGTTTAATTTAAAAGCCAAGGCACTGGCGACAACATGTGACCGATGCAATATTTAGAACTGCATTTTACTAATAAACCAAATTATCTGTACCTCAGGACCAAATGCAGTAAGGACCATAATGCTATTACGCAAATTCAAATAGCAACATTCTAGTCGAAAATTATAATAGAAAAATTACGCCTTGTTAAAAATAAACTAAATTAAAAATATGCATACCGTGTTTTGTCATCTCTACCTACATTACTGAAAAAATAAATTGTATGAATAACCTATTTTACTTAGCCTTTCAAGTTTAATTTAGCCCCGTGAGCTGTCGCTGTGTGAGTGGGCTGGGGCGTTTAACCTTCACAAATACCTAAAGAAATCTTCATTTCAATCCAACAATATTTCATGCTTGTATTTTTTTTTTCTTTCTAATGATTCATTAATGAAGTCGTATGCTAAAGTCGTAGACCATCTACGCCGTAGCTAAAGTCCTAGGCCATCTACGCCGTAGCTAATGTGCTACGAGCTTCTAAGGATACGGGATTAAAATGTAATAACTGCCGAAACTTGCTAGTTCTTCTACTTAGACCCGAACAGCTGTTGTTTGCCAAATTTGACTGTTTGAACATTCCTATCAATTATGTACATTTATTAAAATAAAAATATTTGGCATTAACTTCAATAATCTCAACAACATTTAGATGTCTCCTCTAAATCATATTAGCTCTGTGGTCTTACTAAACTATTCATAGGAATTTCCATATATTTATTTACGTTACGTGGCTTCGTTGCGGCAACACAGCATGTGTTATTACGTTAAATAATTTATCATAGTTCGATTAACATACTTCCATGCGTTGCGTGTCAATGAGTAGTTCGAATTAAACCTTCTATTTGTTAGTTACGATTTCAAAAGGCATTTGCTGATACGGGTAATTATTGACATTGGCTTTGTTAATGTTGAAGTGATATGTGTTTTTATTACCTAGATAATTAACAGATGTAATCTATCAATAGTTTTGATTTTTAATCCACTTTAAAAAAGGTTGTTTGCAATTTTATACGTTTTTTGTGTACCTACCTGCCTAAGATTTCTGGGACTAGAGCGTGTTTATAATAGGGAAATCCTTGGAGAAAACATACGATATCTCGTAATAAAAGTGCTTACATTAAGGGCCACTTGCACCAACTTCTTAAATGTGTTTAAATCATATTTAAACACAACTTTTCATACAAATTTTGTGTTTAAATGCAATTTTAACACATTTAAGAAGTTGGTGCAAGTGGCCCTAAGTCTATAAACAATCAATTACAGTATATGCTAAAGGCCTTAGATGAATTATAGTGAAAATAATTCGATTCCACAAAAAAGTCAATTTCGCCAAAAATAATTTTGTCACGCCAACAAAAGACTGGGGGCAATATTTTCGCGGCCCACAGGCTAACAACAAAATTAATGTTCCGCACACGGCGCAACCAATAAAAACGGGTGGGCCAAAATGCCAAATCCCAAATTAGGTAAATAAAAAAAATATCAAATGTCACAACGACATTTAAATAACGGCGTGCACAGATAGACACAAAAATCTATTTAAGGTTAAGCTCTCATTTATTTATGAATGTTAACATCGTAATATCTAAATAACAATGACCGGTGAGGTGACTTAGTATAGGTCGACGTTTAGTAGTAACTTCGGTAAGCGACAACCACAATTACAACTTAGGTACGCGTTGTCAACTTGAGACTTTAGCTGTGATTGTCTTTCAAAACAATGAAGAGAGATGGCGGGAGACAAAATATTGAAGTTTGTGCAACGACCCTCATGACCACGACTACTCTGCCAACGACTGAGAAGAAGATTGTTAGTAAGCTTTTAAAAAAACGGTCTACAATGTGTACCTTGAGATTCTCAAGGCAATATGTATAAAATATTACATTATAAGAGTTCGCGTTGCAAAAGTAGAGAGAGGGTGGTTATTTTAGGGTTGACCCCGGATGGCAGAAATAGAGGCTATACCACTGCCTATTCTTGCCCATGCATGCTGTTGTGCTATGAAAATAATTATTGTCAAACAAAAATGACTTCCCAACTTTTAATATGATTTCGATAAAGATCTATTTGTCATTAATGTATAGACACAAATAATTTGATTGTACTGTAACGGCTATTCGTTTGTGTTTCTGTTAATAATTAATGTCCCCGCAATAGACTTTTTGTTTAATAAAAGAAATGTATTGTTGTTTAAAGAGAGTAATTTGTTTTGAGTGGTTTGTTTACCGATAAAAAATATAATGATGTAACGTTCTTTTGTTTAGATGGTTTTTTTAACGTAGTATACTGCTCGTATATTCCCCGTTAAGAGTTTTTATTGTACTAAGATCACCGTGTCGCTACATGGTAAACGGAAATTGCAGCGTATAAACGCTAGTAACACCAATGGTATCACTCACATACATCTTGTATATACTACGCTAGGTAGGTTTAAAAACAAAATAGGTTTAATTTCAAAGATAAAGAATTTTCTTCCGTGAATAAAATATTTAATTTAAATATTTAGGCTTGGATAATACCTATCCCCAGCTAGCTGCTCCAAAAATTGATGCAAAACTCAGGCTGTTGTAATATTCATACGCAGTTGAGGGATGGGTGGCCAAAAAAGTAAAAAAAAATGAGCCATATGGCTTATACGCCGAACGCTTATAAACCTAGCATTCTTTCTGTTGCTATTCATCTTGTACAGACAGGCTGCTATTAAGGTCATGACCTAGTTTTATTAAATTCAAACTATGATAATTTATCAACTCCTGGATACGATTCCCAGCTCGAGCAGTCTTATTGGGTTTTCCAATAAAATTCCTAGTAGCAGCTCGAAGTTCGGAATTCATGCCCTATTAATGGCAATAATAGGGCACAAATCCCATGTAAAATGGAGCGGCTCACTCCATTTTACTGAATATACCGGCAACTGAGGGTGTAAGTACATACACTACGCCTCTGGCTAACCCTTCGGAGAATACAGGTGTGATAGTATGTTCAATATAAATAAATGACATTTACATTCTCTCTTTATTTTAGTTGAAAGGTGATTCCTTTAAAACAAAACAAACTTATCATTTTATCTCAGCATTATACAGATAGGTACTATTATTAACGATCAAATATCCAAAGTCATTAGTCTGACAGTTAATTTTTAAATAGTGAACATCAGTTCGAAGTTCAAACACAATTAATACAGAACAACGTCATTGTCGTGACGTCAGCGTGTGAAGCGTGTAATTAACTGAGATACGTCACTGTCCCCGGGGATGCGGGGCGGGGACGCGGGTTGTCCCCTGGGGCACTGTTGCATTGCGTATCAATTGTTTAGTCTCATTCAATTACGAGTCACTGCCTCAGGCTATAAATAATGCAAGTCTTCGAAATATGAAATTAAGAATACAGATGTTATTTGTAAAAGTTATTAATGTTACTTAAGTATCTAATCAAAACTATGAAGATGATTTAAATTAAATTACTTAATTTAATTTGCAGAAGGTTAAATTTAATACAGTTCCTTGTTCCTTCCAAAAAATACCGTACACAATCATCTCATGAAAAGAAGAAAAACTTAATTCCATGAACTTTAATAAACAAATATAACATCCTTAATCATAACTTACCCGTCAATTTCTTAGTTTAATTCGCAGTTAAGCATAGATTCTCGAAATAAACAAGCCATAAGTTCATTTCCACCATTCCCAAATACACAAAGATAAACCAAATCCAAACTCGTACAAAAGGACCAATGGCAAAATAAAAACCATTTTTCCCATAGCACTTGTAAAACATCACGGAACCCAAACATAATCTCTACGTGCCTAAAACAAAGTGGTACCGGGTACACCGAGTGATTTATACCAACATCAAGTGCTACAATTGAATCGTTTGCGCAATCCGACTGAAGTATCTATTAGGGACGTGATCCGGTTACCGAACTCGCACTAACGGTACAAAAGTATTTATGTTTGCACAGAAACGGTTTTTTTCTTTAATGTTCGCCCTGAGGATTACGTCCATTCGTTTTTCTGAAGATACGTTTTTTGGCGGTCGCTAACTTTGTATTACGGATTGGTTACCAGTTAGCGTTAAAACAATGTTTTCTATTTTTCTTAAGAGATTCTATTCTAGGCTAATTCAATTTGTTTATTTATTGTGAAACATATAGTTTGATTTCTTTTTTCAAAATTTCAACACTTCTTTTTTAGAACGTACCATTTCACCACACTTGTATTTCTCGGAGAATTAGGGTACTTAATGTATACACATAGATAAGGTAAGTTTAAGTCCTATTAAAAAAAAATATTTTTTACAATGGGAGATTTATAAAAAAAGCATTAGGCATTGCATTTTTGTGGAATGCCTAATGCTTTTTTTTATATTTTGCCAATGGAATGGGTTGCATCGAAACTATACATATAAAATATCCACGATGGTTATATTATGGGCCATAATTTAGCCTGCTGATCTAAATGCTTACTTGCCGATCTTTTAACCACAACATGAACAACTACATTGTGTAGGAAGTTATAAGGACACGATAAAAAATAATGAATACCACAAATAACTATAAGTAACGTTATGCAATAATCAAAAAATAAAAACATTAAAACAAAGAACAATTCCTATCTATACAAGCTTACTGCAAACATTTCCATGTACAAAAGGACCAATCACATTCATCTCGAATGTCCACTAATAATTAATTAAGCACGGCAGAGGGTTGTAGCGTTTTAATTCAATAACTTTGTCGACATCGACTTAAAGTATTGAAAGCTTATGATAGAGTGTCGAGTGGCTGTTTGTGAGCGCGCCTTAATTTGAACAGAGCGCGTGGCTTAGGGCTGTCACCAACGTCGAACAGAATTTAATCACTTTTAATATTTTGATGTTTTGCGACACGGTAGGAATGCATCCCCCGTATTGTTTTTCCCGAAGGGTTAGGCAAAGGTGTACTAATGTACAACCACAGTTTACCCGTATTTTTGGTCCTATGTACCTAATAGGGGGTACGCCTATTGCACCAGGCAATACTGAAAATTTCATGAAATTCACTTACGAAATTATATCTTTTATGTTATAGACATGATGACATCATTCAATCTAAAATCATAATACATCAATTACATTGAGTATTTAAACCAACCTTCATCCAATATGAACAAAGCGTCCTTATGGCCGAACAAATCCATCGATCCGAACGTAGTGCCCGCGGCGTGAACGCTAAGCCGATTACCATCTAGACTAGTTTGTCCGCGCGTCCTGGATCCGATTTAGCGATTACATTTTAATCCCAGCTATGATTTGGCCTTCTATATTAATTGTTCCAGTACCTATACTTCTGAAACAGGTGGGCAGTGAACATGAAGGTATAGAATTGTTATTAATTTGGCCGCAGGCTCTTTTTGTCATTAGTTTGAGGCAATGAATTGGTAGAATTTGAAATGCACTGCAGTTTTTTTTCTGTTAATAAAACCTTAATAACTTTTCGCCGGAATATTATTTCGATATTTTTTATTTATCGGAAGCCTTTGCGGAGGGATGTCCACCACAACTCACCAATGATTCATCGTAACAAGATCAGAATCTGAATGGCATAGAAAGGCTTAGGTACAGGACAAATAAACTTTCATGCCATCACGCCTGTATTCCCCTAAGGGTTAGGCAGAGGTGTACTAAGGTACACCCACAGTTCGCCGGTATGTTTAGGTCCCATGTTATAGGGGGCGAGCCTATTGCCATTAACCGGGCACATATTCCAAACTCCGAGCTGCTACTGAGAATTTCATAGAAAAACCCAATAACACTTTGCTCGACCTGGGAATCGAACCCAAGACCTCTAGCGTAGCGGTCGCACTTGAAACCACTAGACTAACGAGGCATTCGACGAGTAACTTTCATTTTTATTTATATTATATTTAGATTTTTAGGTGGGTATTGAGTTTATTGTCAGCCTGTAACATAACATAACCATCAGGCTGTCATCCCCGAAAGGGCAAGCAGAGGTGAATTAATACACACCCACAGTTTTCCACACTAGAATTTTCTCCTGAATATGGTTGCGTTTATAAACACAAATTTTCACATAAGTACACAAACGCCGAGAAACGGACTATCTAAAATTAAACATCGGAAAAGATGTCGCGTAATGAGCATATGTATAACCTCCTTCTTGAAGTTGGTTAACAATGAAAGCGGGCTATTGCCATTAAACTCCAAGATTATTTGATAAATCAATTGCCATTAAATTCTCGTTTATAGAAAAATCTATGTCAAAATAATTAAGTAGAGTATAATAAACTATGTAACTTAACACTTGCCAACCCTAATATGTCCTTTGAAGGGATTAATCGTAGGGTTCTCGAGGCGCGTTAATTACTACCGTTTACGTCAGTTATTAGAGGCAATAGCTCTTTTATTTACAATGTAATACCCATTCGGCACTGGTAAATAACGTGTTTACGATCATAACTTACAGGATTTACTCCAATTTGTGTTGTGTTGATACTTATGACATATTTTTAGGTGTCAAACAATTTTGAGTGATTCAAGGGGATTCAGAATAATATTTAACTTAGCATGAAAGTAAGCTTTACTATGCCAGATATTTCTTTGAATAATTAATTACCTAGTAATAAGAACACCTTACGCGATGAGTCTAATTTTTGATAGTCATAAAAACACAAAACATGGCACGACATACTCGTCTTCTACGAATAAAAACCAGAATAATCACTAATTACACGCCGTGAACCGAAGCACCAAAGCTTACTCAACGCTCAATACGCAAAAATGAACACTCGCAACGGATACTAAAACGTAAATCCCCAATTAATTGGTCCACGAAGCCGATCGCTACTAAATTAAACATTTTCTCTTATTTAAAACCGAAATGAAGTTCATTTGAATTCGTCCCGCCAGTAATTACAGAGTTTACGACGTGCAAAAGCCTCGAATGGGCGGCCATTTTGTCAAAATGGCGGCAACATTCCTCTGGGAATCTGACGGACACCGCTTGAAATTAAATGGCTAATCTTTGAAGGCGACTTAAATTAATCAATGCATTAATTACACAAGCTGTTTTTTTTTAAATTCTTATTTATTTGTAAAATTGGGTGAATGATAAATTAATCATTGGTTAAGTAGGTACTTAACAAGCATATTTTTTTGGGATTTCTTGACTAGTCAGTGAGGAGATAAAGCCCCTATATACTATAGAGAACAGGGAAATGGCTGCATGCGTAAACGTCGGAAAAGACCTAGGTGTATTCCGACGAAAAGGTGATCGCCAGCCAATCAGGCCCCAGAACCAAGTCAAATATTTTCTCAACAGTTACTTAGATGCCTATTTTCAGTGGCAGCGAATAATTGAATTCATCCCTGCACGGGGTTAATATAAGTTATAAGTTACTATTACCCATTTTAAAGTAAATAATTATTTAGACTAGGCTGTGATTTAATTTTGTTGTCTCACCGTTAAAGAAGTCCACATCGATTTCGTCAGAATTCCCTCTCCACTAGAATTCCCGTGACCGACAGAACGTCTAAATAGGTGAACAAAAAACTAATCGCTACGATTACAGAGTTACGGACGAGGTGATTGGAAAAATTTTCCTCTTCCAACTTTTTAAATTGGATCCAACTCGCCGTTCAGTTCGAGCTCAGAAAAATCCAAGTCGAGTGGATAATACGATTCACTCAATACTATTAAATTGCATCTTTGAGAAACGTTTACGTAAGTTATAAAAGGATTGGAATGATTTTAACTGACTTTTATATACGAGTATTGAGCAGCATTTTGTTGCTTTTGTAGTATTATTAGAGAATTGAAAAAACAATATCGAACTAACCTCAAGTTAAATTCGAATGGTAATTTATCCTGTCTTATTGTATAGTAGGTAATGTACCTACATGGTAGTAGTAGTAGTATTGTAGTAATCCTATAGTACTTATGTATATTGTCATGGAACTCTTTTTCAAACTTAGTTTCAATACCTAAACTTAATATAATAAGGTGTAATTCCATCCCTTGCCACCAGTCACTGATGATGATGAAGTCACTAGATTCACTTTTTATCTAGGTTTTTCTGTAAATGTATCTGTCTATAAAACATAAGTGTTCGTCGTCGTCGTAAATCGTTATCATATTTCGATACTCGTTTTATATACCGATTTCTATAATAAAGTCACTTACCACATCCCTAGGCACAGGCTGGTCTTCCTCCGTAGTCTCTATGTCCACACTCTCATCACTGTCTCTGTCACTTTTGGTTGAGCGGGCCGGTGATGACCGCGGCGGTGATCTAAGCGGTGATCGCGTCAGTGATGAGCGACGCGGTGACGAGGAGATTGGCGACCTGCTTAAAAAAATAGGTAATATCTGAATTTTAGTTTTTTTCACTCATTCTTTATAAAAATCAATTATGTGAGATGGCATTAGGGAGCTGTTTAGAAACCAGTTCATTGTCATCAAAATTTTGGTTCAAAAACAATTCAATAAGCGGCGGTAGCCTAATGTCTAGGGCGTCGGACTTGCGATCATGTGGTTACCGGTTCGAAACTCACCCATTGCACTACCGACGTGAACCCGCTCGTAACACAAGCATTTAGCTTAGCACGAGGGGTTAACAAGAATACTAGTAATGTGCGAACCACATTGCTAGTAATCTTAAAAAAAAAAATCAAGAAGGCATTAACATCTAATTTGATATTTTTTTGAAAGTGTGTGATTATTTAAAGGGTATTTCAAGTCATATTATCATTGAAAGGCGACCTAATCGTAGGAAAAGTTAAGTGTTTTAATTTTCTATAAGATGTTATTTTGGCAATATGTGGTATACCTGTTGGGAGACCTGTTGGGGGACATGACAGGAGACACCTGTGGAGACTCCAGTCTATGTCCTCCCCTCACTGGACGGAACGCGCGGGGCTCCTCTATCGAGTTCACGCTGCTCAATGCCGTCAATGCACCTGTGTAATAATGAAATTAAATAGGTACATAAAAAGTAAAAACTCTAATTAAAAACACCCCTAAAACGTCAGTTCAGGGTTACTATGTTCTAACAATATCGTTAAAGATACTGAAAACAAAATTTTGAATCGATCAGACTCGTGGTTATTGTTGTTGTTGAAGTTGCTCACAGCAACTGGGGGTATTTTAGAAGATGAAGGGTCATCTACTAAAAATCCCCAGTATATTTAGGGTCGCTGTAATAGTGGGCCCACTGCCAAATCCAACCCCAAGGCGCTAATGAGAAGATAGAAGAAAAAGTGTCGTTTTAAAAAAAACTAAACCAAATACACTGTTACCCGGGGTCCATAGTGTGGGCTTCAACCAAGGTATAGCGTATGGTAGAGGCAGCCTCGCTCCCCACACATAGTCTGCCAGTCGAGGCACCGGTGCATGAGCGGTCGGAGGACTAGCGGCAGGCCTCTTGGCCTCACTACTGCCCTCCGACTCGGGCCTGCGAAGAGGTACTCTTCTGAAGCACAATTTAAAACTGAACTTTTTAAATAGGTTTTTGACAATAACTTTCTAACATATCAGATCTGTTTCACAATCACTTAGATGTAAAACCTAAAAGACAAATAAAATGTAATACGCCTGGAATCTCTCAAATAAAACCTAACTAAATATCATAAAATAAATAAACAAGTATAACATTTCATAATAATATTTCAACAAAACAGCCACATAATTGGTCCAACAAACTAAAATCAAAACTAATAAACATACATCTGCCTCACTCTCACCTAGCGGCCGACAGCATCCTCTTTCTCGTTCCTCCGTTGAACATGGCCTTCACATCTTCCCAGGCATGAACCACTTCTTCAGGTGGAGTTCCGCTGAGTTTCATGTGTCGCCTCCAAGAGTTGAAGTTGGCTGCATCAGGCTGTATGTACTTGTCTCCGGGACCAACACGATGGGAGTGGAATATGAACTTATTGGGAGAGAAAAACAAGCCGCAGTAGGCACACTTGATGCATTTCGCTCTCGAAGAGTTGTACCTAAGAGACAACGATTAAATTATTAGGTTGAAAATGCGATGTCGATGACAATGATACAAATTGAATCAAATAAAACAGTAGTAGCAGTAGGTTGCAATTCAAATTGCACCTTAGTTGAGATTTTCAGTGGAATGAATATTAGACATTGAAATAATACTACTTTTTTATCACGTTGTAAGTATTGATATTAACAAAAATGTCCAATACCTCAGTCTACCCGTGACCATGGATGTTGTAAAGGATCCGAAACATCGGGAATTAAATAATATCAATACAACGCGATAAAATCCATTAAAAATCAGGTCTATTTTAGTGAAAACGATTATTTTTAAGCTTTTGAGTAAGTACTGAGACTTATCCAAAAGCTGTTTATTATTCAGAAATTTCTTTAATTATTTCAGTGGATTGAATGCTTTTATTAACCTGGCTGGTAAGAATGCACCCCGGCAACCCCAGGCGCACTCATGATGGACGGCGAACGCGAAGTCGTCAGGTAGTCTTGGAGGAGCATTGTCTCCGAGGAAAGACTTGCAGAGACGCTCCGCCTCCCGCCGCGTTATCATACCTTGAGATACAAAAGAATGGTACAGTTTGTTACAAATTTGAATAACAAGTTCGGAATTATTCACATTTAAATGAGCTTCGATAGATCTGATGCTCTTGTACATTCAGTTCTTTATTTATCAAAAGTAGGAGTAAAAACAAAGCTATGACTGCAAGACAAAATTGAGCACAAAACTATGAACATTGTATTGAACTACATTGAACGATAAAAACATTAATCTATTGACAATTATATGATGTGGTACCTAAGAGATACTGATCCTTATTCTAAAATATTCCTAAGTATATCTTTTTTTATTTAATCGGAGCTTCTCTTTGGTCGTAGCAAATATCATGTCGGTAGTTTAGTAAAAATGCACGAGTAACAATTTTTATAGTAAACTTCCCTATTAATGCTCCAAGAATGAAAGCGTGGGTAGGCTCTCTACAAATAATGATAGAAAAGCTTATTTGCGCAACAACAACTGTAGTAGATGATTGCGAAGACTTAAGTATTGTGTGCATCACTTCTTCCGATGCTGAAACTTCTAAATATAACAATAATTACCATAGAAGTCTTTGTTATAACTTTTCTTACTTAAAAGGTAGGAAAGGTATATTAATATCTATACCTTTCTACACTGTACAGTCACGAGCAAAAATATGTATACACTCACTAAAATTCTTAAGTAATTCTTGAGTTACGATTGTAAACTTTGAGATAATACCAATATTACAAGTATTCTATTATCTGTGCCAATATAATTAAAGTATTGGTTTGAAATTACTATGTTCATAACACCATAACATTTCAATTAATAGTTTAAGAGAAAATCGCTTTTGAATTTTGCCAAGTGTATACATATCTGTGCTCGTGACTGTACACACGTGATGCCCAATGCCACGCAACGGTGGTGTATCTCGTTGAACGAGAACTAACTACATCGTCGTGATGACACCGGCATGACGCCTGCCCGGCTCAGTATCTCGAACTGCACTGAATTACACTGTAGACACGTGATTCCCAACGGCACGCAACGGTTGTGTATCTCGCTGTACAAGAACTTACCACATCGTCGTGACGACACCGGCATGGCACCTGCCCGCCTGAGTATCTCCAACTGCACAGGGGTACACTGTACACATGTGATGCCCAATGCCACGCGACGGTTGTGTATCTCGTTGTACGAGAACTGCTTCAGCAGCGTGTTTGATATCTGAGCCAGACAAAGGCGCTCGTTGCCTTCGATCACCAGGGACACTATTGGCACTCCATATAGGAGAACTGTGCCGACCTGTGAGAAAGAAGACTATTAGAAGATTGAAATTAGATTTTTATTTGCTGCGGTTTCATTCGCATTAAAGGACTTTTCGAGACAAAAGGTAGCCTCAATCCTTCTCCTATTTCCAATCTAGGTCCGATATCATTCAACAAATTTGGTTAAGTGGTTTAGTGGTTAAAAAGCAACACACAGACCAAGTTATTTTCACATTTATAACATTAGTATGAATTGAATGAAATAATTAATTAGGAGTGACTTGATGTCAATTTTGCCATTCAGAGGAAAGACAGTTATGTCTTCTTTGTAAACTTTTCGAGTTAAAGTTCCTATTAAAGTTGGCGCAAAATAACTTGAACCAAAATGGCAGATGCACCAGTAGTCGATTTTTAGTACATTTTGCACGCAAATGCACTGCGCAAACATTCCCCCTCTCCGTTAGTTTTGGGTCAAGTTATTTTGCGCGAACTATAATAGCCGTGTAAATGGTAATTAATATTGATAAACAATTATTTTTTCTTTGGTATTTCACCTGATTGGGTTTGCCAGTTAATTGGAGAGTTTTGTGCTCAGCTCTGGGTTTTAGAGTATCTCTTGGCGAGAGGGCCAAGTTCGTCGCTTCCATTCTGCAAAAAAAATTGCAATTAACAACAAAATTAGAATTTAATTTTATTTAATTTAGATTCTGCCAATCCCTATGGGAAAAAGGCGTGAGTTTATGAGAAATTTGAAAAATATAAAATGAGTAGGTATGTAATGGAAAAGATTTGCGGTGGGTACATTGTTATTTTTCATAAAATAATTATTTACTTTGGCTTACTAGCATTTTAGAACCTCTTATTCTGCAGACTTCAAAAAAATCCTAGCCTTTGGTATAAACCACATCCTTAATAATATTCCTTACAGGAATATTGCTATAATAAACCACAAATCATTACTGAATACCATTTCATCCCTTAATGTAACAAATAAGCAATAAAATGACTTCATTTACTTTTGCCGCACAATAAAACTGCACAGTGTGCTACATTTGAATAAATTTGGGACAAAAGTGATCGTTTTGTATACAAATAGGCAGTTTGCGTGTGAATTTAGTGTATCGAATATCAATTGGGTATATTGAGGGGAGCGATAAATGTATGCAGTGCCGCCCCTTTAAGGGCCCCCTTGTAACTTTTTTCTATAGCTAAAGTTCTTTTTAGTTTAACGTTATGCAACTTACAAGTTATAATCCCAATTCTATTGCAAATTTATGTAGTTATACCTATTCTTTTTTTAAAAAAATTTTATAGAAAGACATGCATACAATACAAAGGCTACTTTTGTTAATACTTCTTATGGTATTTTTTAAAATAATATTTTACCCAACCAACGCAATATCCATAAAATAACATCTATTCTAAATTTGATACAAAAAACGCTTGACCCATATTTACCCTTAAAAAGCATAATGCGCTGTACCGAAACATGTCAACACTTTAAAATGATAAATCAACACTTAAAACTGGCCTTAAATCAGGAATCAAAGTAGGGTTGGCGTGGATAGCCCGTTTTGGTAATTATAGGGTGTGATTAGTAAAATTGTGTCACCCCTGCACAGTGGGTCGGCGCACAAGCCCGCCAAAATAATTGATTAAGTTAAATGACGTTACGTAATGTAATGATCACATATGTTCATTTTTGGGGGACATTTATTTGTTTCTGTGGTATTTTATCAATGTAAATTAGTTATACTTTTGTCTACGACGAAATGTAGATAATTATTGATAATATTTAATAATATATGTACTACCTACTCGTAACATAATGATTTGATAAATACGGTTTCAGTTTTAAGGCAATATATTTTCTTTCTAAGAACATAATATTGTGTCAAGTGCCCTTACTAGCCTTTTTTTACTAGTCTGCATTTGGGTCTTTAACTTATATTTTTATATTTTTTTAGGATACATTTATTATAATAATAAATAACAAAGCCTTATATTTTAGCTTAGCATTATATACTTACTCATATTTTTTTTTCATAAATTAAGTAAAAGGTGTAGGCAATTAATTACTAAAATCCTTCTGCACATCTCAAAGACAGCAGATTACAATAATCATTTTTTACATTTCACGGCTCAACTGACAACAATTCTTGTTGATTCGCGGACAATGCATTTAATAAAATTCACTTGTAATTATAAATCCCTTATGGGGCCATATGGTGTTGATATCGGTGATATACGGGGGTCATCCCCCTGGGGTCTGGGGTACAGATGAGCACATGTGTACACTTGTAACGGAACTAATCGTTTTTGTAAGATATCTTTTCTTTCGGTATGGTTGTCGGCATTAGTTTTATAGGATCACGCATCTTTTTGAATTATTTTGTGTGAATATGTAGTATAGATACTACATAATTGTAGTCTCTTGATAATAATATCAAGACTGGCTTCATCATTACTTAAGATTTGATAATCATTATTTGTATTTTAATTAAGTATTAAATTTGTCAAATGAAAAAAAATACACATAAATAATTTATTGGGAAAGTCTCCCGATAAATTATTTATGTGTATTTTTTTCTGATTTTTTGCAGATGTTTAATGTTATAATTAACCTAGGTATGTGCTTAGAAAGCTTGGCAGCTATAGAAAGGAGCTGAAAAGCATTTTAAATAAATAGAATGTAACCGAAACTTCAAAATTGTTTTTCTAACCCAACCTCAACAAATAGAGACACTCAAAGCTATCATCGGGTGTCCAAATAAATTGGTGAAGCACAATACCGCCGATCGCCACATTGACAACATGTTGTGCATTTTCCCGGATAATCCCTAACTAAAGGGGACACTCGAATCTGTGTGTGTCAAGTGCGCGGGGAACTGTAAGGTGACCATGAAATATCATTTCGGAATATCTGTCTTTTTATTCCGGAGATATTAAATTGAGGTCCGTTAAAAATACTGGTTTATTTAGAATCTTTTGAGATAATAGTGGTTTACATTTCATAAGTAGGTAGATATATTATTCTGATTTGAAGAAAACCTAATGACTTTTGTACACGCGCAGTGTGCTTAATTAGCGCTCATTAAACTAGCTTAGCAGCCCACAGGCACTACCTATCAGTTATTCTGTGCTTTTAAGTTAACATAAATAAACTAACAACTTCCTTATAATATTTAATACCTAAATTGTACCTAATAAAGACATATATTACCTTATTTTTTTTATTTCTACGTCACCCTCAATCAGTCAGTCACAAATCTCAATCTGCTGGTCACCCTACCAAAATCCGAACAACGATATCTCCTCCAAGTTGTTCCTTTGAAATCCGTCCGTTTTGTACAGAGGAATACTATTTAATCTTCATACAGAGCCGGAGGTTCGGGCCCATTGTTACGGTCCAACGTCTGTTACCTAGTTTAGGGGAACGCGCTCGCAGTTTTTATGACACGTGACGAAATGCACCATTTTGTAAAAGTCAAAATAATACGTTACGGTACTTTGATGTGGATTTTGTTTTAAAGTGTTTTTATCTTTAGGGATTTGGATTTTTTTAAGTTTCGTTGAGCTAGACGACGACATTAGCCTTTGTATTGAGATTTACATGAGTTTCCATTGGCTAACCGAGCTACGTCACTTTGCAATTGTCTCAGAGCGAGCGGATACTTACGTTTCATAATTATGTGTTCTATGAAATTGATTTTCCTACTTCATATTTTTTAAAATTTCTTTTGGCTCGTGACTAACTAAGGTAAACGCAGCTATCAACGACCCATCGAAAATCTGTAGTTATTACCGACCTATAAAAGTAATTCGAAATTTTTACGTGACCAGAACTATTCTAGCTATAGGTAGGTAAAGTTACACACAGGCCCGTATTTCCCCTTAGGCCCACAAGGCCCAGGCCTAGGGGCCCAGCCATCCTAGGGGCCCCAGTTCAAGTGGCGGAACCTACGTACAAGCTCAAAGGCCTAGGGGCCCAGCCAGCCTAGGGGCCCCAGTTCCAGTGGCGGAACCTGCGTACAAGCTCAAAAGCCTGGCTTGCCCTATAAAGAAACTTTATTGAAAATATTCTTTAAAGTCTTGAAAGGACATTACGAATTCGAGCTATTTAAAAGTTAGTGGTCTTATTGTGGACACACTTTTGCCAGGACTCTTCTACCAAATTATCAAAAAAACAGACGTCACTTAAGAAAGAGTTGAGTTATGGTCGTTTATCTTACTCGCACGCGCGTGCACTTTAACATATCTTTACAATGCACATATTCAGAAAGTACTCATTTACTAGGCTATACACAGATAAAGAAAGAGTCTCTTAAAACCTTTGACTATCTTAGAAGCTTAAAACTGAAAGTAACTTTTTAATTTGCAGGTTCGCATAATATGTACAGGCAGATTTTTTTCCTCGCATAATTAATTGTAAAATGTTGTATGATCTTCTTGCTAAAAGGTAGGAGATTCCTGAAATTTTAACTTGAGATATTGGCCTTGTATGAATACGCATACGTGGATGGTGGACGTCGCGAGATTCATATTAAAATCAAAACTGATTCGGTTTCGTGTAGTCAATTTAGCATCATGAAACGTGGAATATACAGTGCCGGTTTTAGCACCACCTGGGCGAGATTTTGATCGGCGCCAAACCCATACGAAAAAAGGCAAAAAATATAAATTATATATAATCATAGATGTTCTAAATAAGCACATCAACAAAATCTAGGGATATTTTAACTAAAAATTTTAGAGTAAAAGCTTTCTACAAAAGTTAGCTCTTTTATTCTTGTTAATTTTACTAAGGGCCGATTTTTCCATCGCCAGATAACTTGTATCTGTGCAATAAAATTGACATTTGACAGATATTGTATAGAAAATCTGTCAAAAAATCGAATTTATCCCTCCGATAAAGTTATCTGGCGATGGAAAAATCGGCGCTTAATTAAACTGAAATATTTAAAAACAAATGATGGTGCCAAAATTCTGGAAAGGCTACAAAAATCACATTGTTTGTTATTGATTTTCTGTTGTTTTTTAGACAGAAAAGGTTGTAACCGTTAACTTTATTTAAAAAACTGATTAAGTACGTAACACACGTACCATGTCGTTATTTAAGCCGGTAAGAAAAGCTTCTAGCTGTAGGCATGTGGTTAAACATGGTCTAACGCGCAGTTCCTGAAGCTCTGAGTGTAAATTAAAACATGATATCCAGGTTGTGATCACGTTATCGAGCTTCAGGAGATGTAATAGAACTGCATACGTACAGGCAGAAACCATGATACTTCTCCATGACCTATCACGATTTCTGCCTGCATGGTCGAAGTTGAAGCACATCAGTAGAATTGGTGAGAGGCTTGAGCGCCTTCCTTCGGGAACTCATGCGTTCTGGTCTCTTGCCAAAGTTCTCGAAGGAAATTTCTGTAAGCCATCTTTTTCACCTCTACACATGGGAAATGGTCGTCGCTCAAATCCCTCAAACTATAGACCGATAGCTATAAGAGAAGAGAGAAGAAAAGGGAGGCCTTTTCTCGAAGATAATGGAGTCCATTGTCAACTGCCAGCTCCTTCGGTTCTTAGAGGATCTGTTTCGTGACCAGCAGTACGACTTTCGTAAGGGTCGATCGGCTGTTGATCTTCTATATAGTATACCTGACACATCGTTGGTCTTAAGCGATCGAAACTAAGGGGGAAGCCTTGGCGTTCAGTTTAGACATAGCGAAGGCCTTTGATCGGGTATGGCACAAAACGCTTCTTTCGAAGCTTTCTTCCTATGGGCTTCCCGAGAAACTATGCGAATAAGTCACCAGCTTTTTTGCAGACCGAAGCATGAAGGTCGTAGTCGACGGTGAATGCTCGGATTTCACACTTATAAATGCTGGTGTCCCTCAAGACTGTGTGCTATCGTCTACTTTGTTCCTCCTTTATATCGTCGACTGCCAAGATATTTCAAACCGACGAATTGAGAACCTCCTCTTTTTTGAAGCCGGATGAAAATGGAATGATTTCGAGATGGGGGAGGGGGCCCCCAAATGCCAAGTGCCTAGGGGCCCTGGCCCCCTAAATACGGGCCTGGTTACACACGCGTTTATTCCTTGAGCATCGTATACTTTTATTTTAGTGTAAGTAGCTGTGCAAAAAAGAGATAAAATACTTCAGTTACTGCGGGGCAGCGTGGACCCAGGACTTGTCGTACGGTTCCCTTGTTCCTTCAAGTAAGTACGTGACTTTTCTATTTAAGACATTTATACAAACAAATGACGTCTAATCTTTATCTTATATTACTAAATGTATTCATTTAAGTGTCAACTCTTAATTTCCTAAGACATTTTTTTTATAAAAAGTAATTTGAAACGATAAAACTTTAAATTAAAATGGGATGGTGTTAGCTTCATCAGTTTTAGTCGTGGCAGCTATCGACGACCCATAAGTCGGCAATGGCAGCAACGTAACTTTTCGTTTTATATTTCTTTTATGTTATTATATCACACTAACACAAGTATTTTTATGGACCAGTTTAAATCTAAGCTATCAGTCTTTATAAAAATCTATTAGCGACTAAACTTTTTTGTCTAGTTTTTACCTTTTAGCGTTGTCAATTTAACCAAAGTTATGGTATTTTTCGAGGATCGATATTGAAAAGTTATAGTAATAAATCACTGTTTTTGTGTTTAAAACAGTGTGCATTAATTGTTCATATTATTTGTGACATTATCAATTATAATCAATTTTATAGTCCGAAGGTCAATTGAATTAAAATAACCATTTTTTATGAGTCGGTAATACAATTTAAGTTTATATTTACATACTGTATTACCGACCCATGAGGGTCGGCAATAGCAACTATAAAGAAGCTATTACCGATCGTATATAGATTATTTAGTTTCTCACCTACTTTTATGACATAATAGGTACCTATTAATTAAATTAATTAATCCTTAAATTAAAATATATGTGTATTAATATTATTATGTTGATTAATTAAAAGTTTATAATTATTTAGTTAGTTTAGGTATTACTAAGAAGTACTACTTAATTTGTTTTATTAAAAATAACGATAATAAAAAAATACGAATAAATATTTGCATTTTTATTTTATTAAGATCGGTAATCACCATTATCACTAGCTTATATAGGTACATCCCATTGCTGGAAAAAGGCCTCCACTCATACACGATCGGGGATAGCTGCATAAAAATCGTTAATAGCTTCACAGCCGTTTTTATGGGTCGGTAATTGCAACAATCGACTAAGTCACATTATAAATTATTTTTTACAAGATACTCCTTTATTTAAATGTATTTGATTCAGTAAATACATTTTTTATACATAACACTAGCATATAAAATGAAACTATTAATCTTTAGAGGAACCAGTATACTAAAAAAATATGGTTGATTTTAAAATTGCCTTAAGGGGGTCGTTAATACCTGCGTTTACCTTAAGTAATAACTAATCTGATCAACTGATCTGCAAGGTTAAGCTGCGCTCGCTGCGGTCAGTCTGTGGATTGGTGACCGTTCTTAACACACCGTAGGCACCACTATGCCGCGGATAACACGTAAAGCCGTCGGTCCCGCGTGTCTTACGAACATCTATGACAAAAACCAGTCTATCCTCCGAATATTTGCCCAGAAATTGGGTTGTGGAGGTCTGATCCACATCTGGGTAGACTGGAAGCCGACCCCAACATAGTTGGGGAAAGGGTCGGAAGAAGTTTTTTTATTAATTTCTTTTTATTATGGGATCGGTGAGCAAACGAGCAGATGGATCACCTGATGGTAAGCGATAACCGCCGCCCATCAACACCCGCAACACCAGAGGGGTCACAAGTGCGTTGCCCGCCTTTTAAAAGGGTTTGGGCCTTCGGTAACCTCACTCACTCAGCGAAACACAACGCAAGCGTTGTTTCACGCCGGTTTTTTGTGAGGCCGTGGTATCACTCCGGTCGACCCGGCCCATTCGTGCCGAAGCATGGCTCTCCCACTTGCAAAAAAGTTCTAAGCGAAATTATGTTAATACAGTTGTTAACTTGTAAACCATGTCCCCCGTATTCGTTTAGGCAGAGGTCTAATGTATTTACACCCACAATTCCTCAAAATGTATAGGTCCCATTTGTGAAAGGCGAGCATGTGACGAATAACCCCAAACTCAAAGCTGTTATTGACACACTCAACCTGGAAGTTGTACCTTGACGTCGTAATTAGTGTCGTTAGACTGATGAGTTATCTATACCAATATAACAAAGAGAAAAGATTTGTATGTATTTGTTTGTGTGTATGTCTATGTAACGAATAAACGCAAAAACTTTGGGCCGATTTCAAAAATTCTTTCACCATTCGAGTGCTACATTATTCCAGATTAACATATAATCGAATCGAATTTTAAAAAAAAGATTTCTCCACTCGTACGAATCCGGGGCGGGCCGCTAGTCTATCTCTAATACACAAACTTATTTATTTGCGATAGATATACCCAGCAACCTACCATCAAGAATACGAACTACCTACACCGAAATCCCTTCAAATAATCATAAACCCCACATTTCTCGTACAATAGACACATCGTTTAAACAAATCGATTCCAAATTCAAAAGGTTACGTAGGTAGGTACTAAATTAATTCGATGGCGTTATTTACTCTGGTACTTTGTTCGCTTAATTGAGTCGACGGCCAAAGACATGGAGTTAATTCGTCGATTCATATTTAATCAGCGCTGCGAGGTCTTGTCTCGGAGATAGGGAACTCTTTTCAACTACGGTTTTTAGCCAACTTCAAAAAGAATGAAGTTCTCGTGCATTTATTAGTATATATATACATGTTTGGAAGAGGTAGGTTGGTAGGTTTGTTATACCTATATATTCCTAAACACGTTTGGAATATGTCTAATATATCTTCATGCAAAGTTAAGAGAGAAAAGAAGCATGCCCGCGCTTGTTTTTTACCAGTTACGCTACCCCGTAAAGAACTAGCGAAGAACCGGGGCCCATTGAAATGGCAGACTTCGCCCAGATCTAATTTCATTAATTTTCACAAACTACTACTAACATTCGAGTTCGAAGCCAAAGCACCGCACCTCTGACTGTTCAAATAATTAATTATCACTCGCTTAAACGGTGAAGAAAAATATCATGAGAAAACTTGCATGCCTGAGAGATTTGCATGCCAGAGAGATTTTCTCGACGGCGGTTTGTGAAGTCTGCCAGCCCGCATTATACCCTTAGCCTTATCCCCTCATCGTGAGAGGAGACCCGTGCCCAACGGTGGGAAATTATATGAGTTTATTATGATGACTTGCCAAGGCATAGCATTTTGGTGCGCGATGTTATCTATACACAGATATTGTTTAAGAGGGAACTCTAGTCGCGAGGAATTTGAAAAATCGGTATTTGAAGAAACTATTGCCTTCGTCGTTACTCCAACCTCCACCCGTAAAGTTGGAAAGGGACAATTGCAGCTCAGGCTGATTTTACCTACAAAAATCTTGACTAAACATCGTTTCGTATTCCACTGTTTTCTCGATCAAAACTGGACCGATCCAAAAAAATTTTATATCAAAATTTAGAGGAAAAGTATATCTATGCTTCTATTTTTTTCCTTTTTGTAAAAAACTTAACAAATTTGTCTGATAGTCGTCTGAACATGGCAGTAAAAACGGGCCTTTTTTTCGAGTTTTTGGGTTGTTATAAATCTTTTAGTAATTATATTTTTCAAAAAAGGAATTAATAGGGGCATGTAATAGCACGGCCTATATTTTTTGGGAAAAATCAAAAAATCATTGCTCTAGAGCCATTACCCACGAAGTAAACAGCGGAATACGTTTGTATAGAGAAAGGCCCACTAGAGTTCCCTCTTAAAAAACTGTCAAAACGTGGGACAGCCATGCTTCGGCATGAATAGGCCGGCTTGACCGGAGTGACGCCACGGCCTCACAGATAACCGGCGTGACACAACGCTTGCCTTGTGTTTCGTCGAGTGAGTGAGGATACCGGAGGCCAAAACTATTTTAAAAGGCGGGCAACACACTTGTGACTCCTCTGCGTGTTGCGGGTGTCCATGGGTGACGGTAATCGCTTACCATCAGGGGCATCAGGTGATTCGTCTGCTCCTTTGCTCCCCTATCCCATAACAAAAACAAAGTAGACTTGAGGCTCAGGGCCTAAGTGCTATTCATGGCATTAGTCCACTAATTTTAATACAATTGGTTCAAATTTCCGCCGAATAACACAAGGTCTGACAGATTTGGTAGACAAACGTGTACCAGTTATTTTAAAAAATAGGTACAAAAAGCCGTCATGTTTTAAAAATAAATTTAATCTTTTTTTCAGTGGCGCTAGCTCCCGGCTCACGATATTAAGTTCTAAACTGCGCGTTTGTTCCAAGCGCCCACCCGCCCAGCGCACAATGGCGTCTGTTGACACACGGGTCCCACCGCCCGCGTACCTCGGCACAGATTTTTCGCACAATTGAATTCGTAACTAATCCGTTATCCATTGTTAATTTGGTGGATTAATTTGTTTAAAATTAAACATTTGTTGAATTAAAATGTTAGTAGTTGCTGTACTTCTAAATGTTTCAATTTTTAACTTAATTATTAAATATCTAGTAATTAAGAAGTCATTAGCGTAAATACATTGTCATTGAAAATGGTTTTTTAAATACCTAAGTATAATTATTATTTCCTTTGCTATAACACCTAGTAATTTCCGTAGCATAATATTAATACAATTTAAAAAACATACACGAACAGGTCGAACAGGTTTTTTTAGCATACTAAAAAAACCTGTTCAACCCGAAAGGGACATAAATGTGTCCCAATCACGTTACCAAATAAAATAAGAAATATTAAGTATTCATGAAAATAAAAATATTAACGAGGAATGCACAATGTCGTTTCCCAATTGCCCCAATTTCCCCAAATTCTAGCATTTTTTAAAAATGTGAACAACATTATGTTTATCACTGCCTTAGTTAAGTATATCTGGCACCCATTGATGATTGCCAGTGTATTACCATATTTCCCTCACTTTAATATACATATTCAAGTCATTTTTTTATTTGTAACTAGCTTCTGGCCGCGGCTTCGCCCCCGTGGAATAAAAAGTATCGGGAACGGAATAAAAAGTATCCTATGTCCGTCTCCTGGTTCTAAGCTACCTCTCCACCAATTTTCAGCCAAATCGGTTCAGCCGTTCTTGAGTTATAAATGAAGTAACTAACACGACTTTCTTTTATATATTAGAAGATAGAAGGGATTAGATCTCGATACCTAATTATAACTCAATGGATCGGAAACCTTATTTTTTAACAAATTGTATGATTTCTAACATCTGAAACTCTGCTAAATAAAAATAAAAAACACCAACACATTCATAAAACTCAAATCTGAATAAATCTCCATGTTAAAATCATCCTACGTAACGAGAAAGTTTAAACAAGCATCCCTTCTTATGAACGGGAGGCATCAACATGTAAATTGTCTCCGAATTTATTTATACAAGTAATTGAATCGTCCGCGATGGCCAAATGACATCTGTAGACTTGATTTGATGAAAATTACTTGGAAGGCGATGCCCACTTGTATTAACTCCACTCCCCTACAAAAAGTTTATTGTACGAAGACTTATGCATAAATAATGGCATGTATTTGTTAATTCACTTTTGATGGTATTATTTTTATGGAGATAATGAGGTTTTTTGACATTGGTTGCAGTCGGAATATAACCTAGGCGTGGCACATTTCACAGATAGGAGGTGAAAAATCACATGAAATCCATTTTCATGCCTCAAACCAGCGATTGTTATCACAAAGCCAACTAAAAAACGCATATCAATGAAATCGCAAAAATGCACGTGTTACGAAAAATCATTTTGAACGAAAATTCATTGCGCACCTAAAATAGCAGGCTGCGAAATGTCGCATGTGAAATCGCTGTGAAAAATATATTATTTAAATATATTATCATTTCATCAAATGAATATCATTGCCATGCCTAATATAACCAGTCTTGTAGAAATCTGATGTGGGAGGCCTAGATGATTGGAACTGTTTATGGTACTGTTTATTTCATTTAAAACGGAGTTCTTTAATAAAATATAAATAAAAGGAACATATATAGGACTATCACGAACATTATTATACTGCAGTAATAAATTTAATCATCATAAAACATTATTTTAGGAAGGTATAAGTGTAAGTGTAATTGATATTGTTCTTTTATTGAAGATACCTAATTAAAAAGTATGTATGCCAGTGCAACACATTCCACAGCTGTACTGAAAGCAAATTCCTTAACTACCTTCTTCCGAGTTTTCCTTAATATGCCTATCAGCCCTCCTTCCTTTTCCGTCTACATTTCCTGATCATGATGTTTTCTTAAGTCATAGGTAGTGGTGTATAAGGTCACTGGTTAATCCCTATATCAAATTTTACTGTATGAAATTATAACATAGGAGAATGCAGTAGGTCCTACAATTGCTTTTCTAAATTTTATCCATTCGCTACATCGAACAAACAAATCAATTGTGACCCAACAACCTATTGAATTCACAAACCGATAATCCACTTCCCAAGAACGAGCGAGAAACACAAATTGACAATGAAACAGCTTTATAAACACAATTTACGAAAGACTCCTCAAGGAAAACTCATAAAAGAAAGTTAGATGAATGCGACGCCATTTTAAAAGTTAAATGTCAAAATGACAACGGATTTTTATGGTGCGATCTTGGAGAAAATTTGAATGCGAAAATATAGCAAATCGTAGAGTACTTAAGAGTAAAGTCACACGTCATTTTCTCAAAGGGGATAGGCACTAGGCAAGAACGCCACTTGCTTCGGCCAATTTCATACACGTCCGCCATTTGCATTTGCATAATGTACATTATGTATTTTTTTTTTAAATAATACATTATGTACTTAGGTACATTATGTATTATGCTTAAGAGTAAATCTAATATGAACTCTCAATGAAGTCCCATGAGGGAAAATAGATCAGTTGGAACAGAGTATTAGCATTGGTAGGTACATCAACTTGGCAGCTACTCAGACGGATTCTTCCAAACTTAGATAAAACAAGACTTTAAAGTTAATTGTTTTGACGACACATTATATGTAATTACATCTGCAGGAAACTCGGCATTCAGCAAACATGTACTGAACCACAGTACTTAAAAGCAAATCTATCAAATCAAATATCACCACACTTTTCCTTAAAACTTCGACGATACTTATCCAAGTATCGTCGAAGTTTTAAGGAAAAGTTCGACGATCAAAAAAATAAATATCCATTAATTTTTTTGTTTATAGGGTATGTAGTCATTGATAAGTTATTTTTAGACATTAAAATAAAACAATTTTTGTACGGATTTTATCGCGTTGTATAGATATTATTGAATTCCTAACGTCTCGGATCCTTCACAGCATTCATTGTGACGGGAGGACTATGGATGGATGCACCATAATATAAATGCTGTGAAAAGAAGTTTTATTTCAATGTTCCTACATCTTACTTTCATCAGTCACTTTTAATAGTATTTTTTATTAAAACGTTGATCCACTCTAGGATTTTCTCTTATATTGTGTGTGATTTTACAAACACAAATTCTCAAACACTTAAATACCCATTCCCAGATCAACTACCTGTAGCTCAAATATTAGTTCCGTGCGGGGATCGAACCCACAAGCCGTGGTATAGAACCCAATCTCTGAGCCGACAAACGCCAAAGAAGCTGTCTTATTCATCTAATGTTTAATTTATCTAATCATGTCATCGCGCTGGGGACAGAAACAATAGATTTTGCATTTCCATGCCTGTAATTTGTACTGATGGAAAGCTAGTCAACAGTTTGATAGCGTAGTTACTCAGGTTCATCATCCTCTCCGTGTCCTTGTCCCGATTTTCGTTGAGGAGTCGGCGCAGTATGTCTTTTCTTCCATTTATGTATCCATCTTTTCTTTGATACACTCCTGAGCTCCTTCTAACCCTCCTCATTCTTAGTCACAACTCTTTTACACACCTGATGTTACTCAGGATGGTCATAGGCCCATCTTGTGCAAACGCGCATAAATACTGTCTCACATGGAAGCTCTTATAATGCGCCCCTCCAAACCACTGAACAAATTCCTCCAATGATTATCTCAGAAACATAATCTGCATGACGTCAAGCAAGCCGGTATAAACTTAATGTGGAAGTAATGAATTCGTCGCGAATCGTCCGTCCCCTGTTTGTCTTTCAATTATAGGCTCCCCAGGGCCCATCGCCCCCCTGTTTAAACAATGTAACACTCCCATGTATATTTAAGGAGGGACAAAAGTTGATTCTTCCGCTTATCTGTCTTGTTTAAAATGTAATCTACAGAGACAATGGCTTTTGGAGAAGATTGGTAAGCTTCTTCAGATTTCTCAGAGGTAATTTATGATAAATTCATGTTTTTAATATCAGTTGTCGGAGAACTAGTCGATTGTCAGAGAAGACAGCTTTCTCTACAGAACCTGTCAGGTCTTATGTCTTATAATGTCATTGGGGGACCATTTTGGTACAATTTTAATAGTAAACTTGACCCCTTTTGGTGTAGCCATTGCCGCCTTTGGTCATCTTCACCTAAGTGACGTTATTCATCATATTCTTCGTTTTCTATGATTTGCAATCTGTGCAATGTATATTTTCCTTCCATATATACCGGAATATTTTTTATTCATTGCGCAAACTTTGACAATTGATACTTAAACGACTTTTATTAAACACCAATTTGTTATTTTGATATGTCTTAGTACAAAATATCGAAGTTATCGTTAACGAAAGATGTTTACTTTGAAACTGATTTTATGGTTACTCGCTAGCGCACGGCAAAGCGCGCGCGCCTTAGTACCTACATCAGCTGTACACCGGCGCGTGAGTCGGCTGGCACAAGTGCATATTGTTATTATTGCGAATAGATATTATGTGTCCATATTTTGCTGATTTCAAGCCGGATAAAATTTTTAAAAAAAGTTTTGAACTAATAATGGGAATGTGTTCTATTACTGATACTGAACTACCAAAATTTTTTTGCGCACTGCTTAAAAAATATTCCTGTATAAGAATCATATTGTGTATATATATTCTATTAATCTGTTTCGTTTAATAACTAATTTGTTTAGTCTGGAATCACTTTTCAAGCATTTTAGTAGTCAAAATTGTCAAAGAAAGGAAACTTTTAATTTTGGACTCGCACATTCCTTACACATCATACATTAAATTATCAAAAATAAGTACAGCGACCCTGCGCGAGACTAAAAAGGCCTCGATCTCAGCTTAATGGTGCGACATTTAAAAAAACGCTATGTAATTCACGCTCACATAGTTTCACAACATGCTACTCTTATAATGATCTCTCTTTGTAAGAGTGTAATTAACTGAAAGGTAAAAGCCTATACCCACCTAAAGTTTAATGGATTAACTACTAATGATTGTACGTATATATGTATAAATCTAAATATAGCAATTTAAACGTCGGAAATTAAATACGTAATATCAATATAACGCGATAAAATCCGTAAAAAGTAAGTAGTTTCATTTCAATGTCTAATATTCGCGTAAGTGTCAGAAAAGAATATAACATTTTGAGAATCCATCCATCACAGTTTCTCTTCTGTAATTTTATCTACGAAGAAGAACCGACGCAAAGTACTGCCGAAGAGTGAAATTAACTTTATTCGCGTACATAAAATTCAGTTTTCCGGATTGCTTTGCGAACATTATTTCTTGTAAATATTACTGCTAAGAGAAAGCTCTTCTACAACTTTGATCAAAAGATTCAGTCACAGCCACATTTTTTATCTGTTAATTGTTTTTGTACGGTTGATCGACACACAGTTCACTGCGAATTGTACATTCTTCCAACCGATAACTGTTTCTTAAGATACAGGCCAGTCCTAGAGAGAAGAGACTGGGTTCACTATTTGTTTATGATATTATCAAGCTTAGGTATAGCTACTGTTACATAAAAAACAACGGGTTGCACTCCGGGAGTGCCGGCAGAAGTGTAAACTTGACTATTTACGAAGATTTCACTTCAATACGTCTTACGGTTACGGTCTTACGGTCTTATCTGTCACGATATGATCTGTCGCGAGTTTAAAATTTATTTCCCATCACAAAAAGTGCACAGCTTTCATGAAAGAAGTTTTCACTTCAGAACTATCCCTTTCTTACTTTATCCATAATTATGTAACCTATGTATCATTATTTGGTTGGCTAATAAACTATTATTATTATTTTATTATTTAAACTCATTAAATAATATAACAATGGTACTACCGATGATCCAGAATATTAATCATCTGATATTCATATCAAAACGTAGTCTCTAAAAAAATTTCGTGTACATAAAAAACTGCTACGAGGCGTAGGTGATATTTTCGTAGCACTTAAGTTTCGTAGCCACAGTGCTACGCGCTACGAACTGCCGTAGCTTATCCGTCAAACAATCTTTTAGATTTGGTGGAAGCGCTAAAAGCTGATGAGTGTTATCAGAATATTAATTAAATTATTTTTATTTTAATAATTATTATAAATTATTTCATTTATTTTATTAAAGAAAATATAACAGATAATATAATTTAGTTTTAAAATTATATTAAATGTATTTGTTTAAATATAACGTATAAATGTTTCATTGTTAAAAAGTCTCGTTTGATTTATAAATATATATAGTGAAATTGTCAAAACTATATTTATTAGTGAATTCACCAAAGCTATAAGTATTAAAAATATATAAAAGTAAAGTCAATAAAAATATCCTCTTGTAAATATAAATAAATGGACAAAAATATATCTCACCTGAATTCGGCACACACACAAATCAAAACATGTTAGGAACCGGTAACACCACTCCGCGTGCCGCGGCGGTAAGCACGACACTGTCTCGCGGCGCCCCGACCAATCGCACCACGCCCCGGCCGGCTCCCGCCCACCTCGCAGCCGACCAATCACCGCCCGCCCAAAACGTTATTTACCACAAACGCCCGCCCGCCCAGCCTGCCTCAACTTATCGATTGGACGGCCCCAGCACTTATTTAAGGCGGGCGAGTACTGAATTAATTTTGTGATTGAAATTACAAGTATAAAGATATAATTCGTTCGCGCCCGGTGGCGGCGGCCGGCTCGTTCGATTAAAACACAGATTATTACGATTGTTGCCTTCTGATGTTTGGTCCATTATGTTTTTTTTTATAATCTGTAATATTTTACCTGTAATCTATTTGTCTTCTCTTTAATTACTCACAAACCTAATCTTATTAAGGATGCCTATAGAAAAGATATATTTTTCTGTAATTATGACAAAAAACTTGATCGTTATTATTTTTAATTTAATGGTTTTTTATAAGCGTCTGAAGTTTTGAACTCAGTTATTTATACTAATATTCAGTAACTATTTGTACCTTGTATGTTATTAAGTTACCATGTTATTGAGTTCTATATTTATATCTTGTACCTATTTAACAGTTAAATTTCGAGCCCAGAGCTTAAAACGATGTAGAACTCTGAACTCTGTAGAATGAGATTATTATTCCATAATCATGTTAATTAAGAGGCTCTGTACGTTAATTATTACCTACATTATATTCCAAACTCATTAACTGCCTCATTAGCCTATAGTGGTCCTGAGCGTGACTGCTACGCTTGAGGTCCTGGGTTTGATTCCCAGGTCGAGCAAAGTGTTATTGGGTTTTTCTATGAAATTCCCAGTAGCAGCTCGGAGTTAGGAATTTGTGCCCGGTTAATGGCAATAGGCTCGCCCCCTATTACATGGGACCTAAACATACCGGCGAAATGTGGGTGTACATTAGTACGCCTCTGCCTAACCCTTCGGGGAATACAGGCGTGATGGTATGATGGTATGATGATTATATTCCAAGAATTATTCTAAGAATTATTTTACTAACATACAGAAGAAAATTAAATTTCACTGAAACCAGTGATCGTTAACGATTGCTTACATCTTTCGTTTCATGAAAAGGCATTCATAAATATAATATTTAAAAAAGTAAAAATGTTAACGTTATCTCCATTTTAATTCGATTTGCGTCATTCTGTCATATATAATTTGTAATTTTTCGAAATTAGTCAAAAGTATTTTATTACATACATATATTGCCAAAGACAGAAATAAATCCTCCTCTCTTCAAAAATTGCTGTGCCCTACAGGGTCCATAATGATTCTTGTCTAATTACACCACCTTATTGTACATTATGGTATGCAATAAAGAATATGAATATGAATATGAAAAGTTACTATATATATGATACTTTGAAGCTATTTCAGTCGGTAGGAACTTTAAAACTAACTTAACCAGTCTTAACCACTTAGGCTTAGTAACTTAGTAGGGAATTTCCCACAGGTTTGCGAAAAACTAGCGCGGATTCTCCTTGAGACACAGCTTGTAAGTTAAAGCTTTGTTTGTAAACGAAACACTTAAATTCACACTTTTCCTCACACACATGTCAAATATTTTTATGACGCAATCGTTAAAATGCCATCGAGATACGGATCCCTACCGGCTGTGCCGTAAACGATTAAGTACTGAGATATAAACATGGTGTGATAATGAGTAAGTCCGTCTGCCAGAGATTTAACCCTCAATTATAGAATTAAGCCGCGATGAAGGGTTGTGCACCCCTGTTGCGACGGCAATTGACGGAATAGTGCGAGGCATATATTTGTCGATATGTTTATTCGGTAAAATAATGTCGATGAATTGGTGATATCTTTTATCCTTCACATGCTAAATCAAACTGTGGCAGTATGTGACCACGGAATGACCTCAATACAACTGTGCCTGGACCTATCTACATACATGCTGTGTAAATTGTCTATTAGAACGGCCACTTGTATTCACGCCAACAAGACGATTTCAGTGAGGAATGTTCTTGTTTTAAATGTATTTGATTCCTATATACAAAATTCTGCATTGTACAATTATCAAGAATTCTTATCATACTGCCACACTTATATATAATCATCGCTGAACTGTGCTTGTTCATCGATATCAATATCGACATGTAATGTCACATCACTTCACTCGATGTTCAATACTGATATAATGAAGTGTCGTCACGCCGCGAATGTTTGCTATTGTCGAGTGTGTACCAGCCCTAGCCGTTGTTATCATTGTGCTCCCGGCTTTATTGTCAGATGTTTTCATTGATAAAATTTACAGCAATTAATGATGGCTACTTATACTGGTGATAGTGTTTGTGTAGCTTTATTTCGAGTGGTTAATTTCTAGGGTCACTTGCACCAAATTCTTAAATATATTTAAGTAATATTTAAACACAATATTTCATAGTAAATTTGTGTTTAAATACAATTAAAACATATTTAAGATGATGGTGCAAGTAGCCCCTAGTGTTTTAAATAAGTATTTCAAAATCGGTATATGTAAGTTCATTAAATTATTTCAGTTTGTATCTGGCATTTTTTGAAGCGTTAACGTTTTATTATAATGTGAACATGATATAAGTATATTCGAATACTGAAAAGAACATAACGATACGGCTAATTAACTACTTTTTTTCTTAATCGTTAATTAATCTAAATATTTTTGAAAAATGTATTGTTTGAAATGATAAGTTTTTGTAATACTTTTTTCACTTTTACTGAAAAACCCACTTGCCACGGTGCGCCTCAGAAGAAGAGGGTCATGTGTTCTTCGATTTTTTTTTTTATTTATTTAAAGTATGGAAGACTTACAGCTAGGATATCACAGTAAAAACATCATATAGTTAATAGAAAGCCAATAACAAGTCTTCACTTATAGAAATATAGTAAGTTAAATTGAATTGTGAGCGAGTATATTATATAGTATATTGACAATTTACAACTACAGATCACTATTACAACTACAAATTGTTATTACATTGTATTTTGATTTATTGATCATACAACAAATATGCTGTCTATTTAAAAAAGGTGAGGCTTAAGGTCCTTCTTGCCGATGATACACTAGTCATAAAGGGGTCAAAACCGTGCTGCTTACATATACTATTAAAATTTCTGATTGCTCGCACAATGTAACTGTTCTGCCTGTAATTTGTACTAGCATTCGGAACACGAATGGGTGGATTGAAGCGAACTGACTTACACGAGAAGTGTCTAGATATGAAGGCTAGCGTGGTTGACTATAGCCTAATCCCTCTCAATCTGGGTGGAGATCGATGCCCAGCAGTGGGACATTATAATGGGTTGATTATATTATAAGTAAATCAGACGATTAAATTTTTACTAAGACTGTAAGACATCACATCAAATCACCCGCCACCTTTTCATTTGAATAAATATTTACAAAGAAAGGATTTACATGCGCACGTGACCACAACAATTTTCATTACAAGCACGTAAATAATTACTACCTATATTTATACCTTATCTAGTTACAAAGTGAGTTACACCTTGACAGAGTCTTATAGGGTCGATATTTAAACACGCTTAAATATGGAGTTACAGCATTTTTTTTTGTTCTTTTACGACATTCAAATTCTTTTTCCGAACATCAACAATGGGCGCTGGTAGCTGTCAAGCGAGGTACAATACGCCCCATCTTTGTAACGTCGGCACCAATTAATTGAGGATTTTTTCCGTGTATTTAGATTTTAAAGATTGTATTTGATATTTTGAATACACGTGCAAACAGCGTCTAATTGGGTGCTTAAAAGCTTATTGGTATTAATTTAACGTTTCTGGTTTAGATATATTTTCATATAGGTAAGTAAGTAAGTATTATTCTTTATTCATAAGCACTCTCGAGCTCGAATCGAATTCGAAATTCGAATGAGTGTGATGGAAAAACATCGCGAGGAGTCAGTAGTAATTTTGCATTAATACGCATATGACTGCAAAAAGACAGAGGTACCTTCTTATCTTATCTTGTGTAGGGCCGAGGCAGCAAGGCCTCAGTGCACTCCGACCCAATGGGATCTTTTGTGCTTCCTCTAGATAATTTATTCCTAATCCCCTCCCAGTTCTACAAACAGCTCTTCCATGAGCTTTATAATGAGGCCTGGGGGTATGAGTCTGTAGTCCTCGGTCCTGGATAACCCTGACCCAAAAGGCACATTCACTTTCTAGCCATTGCATCGCATGTACACAGGTGTTCCATGCTCTCGATTTCACTTTTACAGGCCCTGCAGGCTGATGTCTCCGTCAGACCCATCTTTTGTAGTAGAGCATTAATCCCGAAGTGTCCGGTCAGCGCCCCCATCAAAAGACGGGACTGCCGCCTGCTTGAGTTCCAAGTGGTATTTTACCATTTCAATGAGGAACCTATGAATTTCTTGGAGTGAGCAAGTCCCGTGAGGCTCAACCACTCATCCATGTGCCTCGCCCTTGCGTACTCCCGAAATGCCGTTTTGACTGTGCTTGGGGCCAGTCCTACAAATGGTTCCGGTCCAATTAGTGGGGTTCCAGAACCTTCCCTAGCCAGCTCGTCAGCATGCTCGTTGCCCACAATACCCCTGTGACCAGGGACCCAAACAAGCCTGACCTTGTTTCGGAGGTACCTTAGATTTGACTCCAGACCTTTGACTTGGCAGTCCAAGAGATATATCACTAGGCTCTGATCACTGATCTTCTCTTGTACTTACTCAAAATATGAAAATCCAAAAAGCCTGAATCACGTTATTGTGAAAGAAACCGTCTGAGAATAAATAACTTTAACCAATAACGTGAAAGTTAAACGTTATCAACGTCAGTTAAAACAAAATACGCGGCAACATTACCGGTTGGGTCGTTATGCCAATAGATTAACTAATGAAGGGCCTGCCCACCTCCCGCCGGACTCGGGTTACGGTCAAACAAAGGACATGACAAAGTGATTAAGCTCTTTTTGTATTAAATAACTAACATAACATGAAACTTAGAAAATAACGTTGTGTATAGGAGTAATAGAATAACATACCATCATGCCCGTATTCCCTGAAGGTTATGCAGAGGTATACTAAGTACCAAACTGTGCATCCACAGTTTGGTAATATATTTAGATCATATTTAATAGCAGATGAGCCTATTATCATTAACCGGCTTTGACTATTTATAGAGTACCTAACACTTTACTCGACCTGGGAATAAAACCCAGGACTTCTAGCACAACAGTCGCGCTTATGACAACTAGACTAATGAGGCAGCTTATAGAATTGTCGTTTGTTATTTTTAACCGACTTCAAGAGAACAATTGAGAATCTCCTCCAGATTCTCAATTCAATCGTATTTTATTTTAGGTTTGTTACCTCAGAACTCAGAAATTAACAAACCGATTTTGAAAATACTTTTTCTTTAATGAACAGCCGATATTGTCTTAATTGTCTCATTACCCTAGTGATCATTAGCAGGGATGCTACGCTGGAGGTCGTGGATTCGAATTCAAGATCGAGCAGTGTTATTAAGATTTTCTATGAATTTCTCAGTAGCGGATAGGGGTTGGAATTTATGCCCAATAACAATGGGCTATTACATGGGGCCTAATATGCGGTATATTTAGGCCCCATAAACGTAATACCACGGCCTCACATAAAACCGGCGTGATATAACGCTTACGTTGTGTTTCGCATAGTGAGTGAGAATATTGGAGGCCGAAACCCTTTTAAAAGGACGGCAACGCACTTGCGACTCCTCTGGTGTTGCGGGTGTCCATGGACGGCGGTAATCGCTTACCATCAGGTGATCCAGGTGATGAACTTCTTCGAGAATATTACTTTACGCCGCACTCGCACACGGTCAGAATCAAACAACGATGATAATGATGTCTTATCACAAACATTGGATTGTACTACCAGCAACAGTATGCCGGATATTTCAGAAGACGAAGATGAAAATCAAATAAAATTATTAAAAGAGGAGATCGATAGTTTAAAACTCCAATTAAATAGTGCGCATTACGAAATAGGAACATTATCATTGGAAAATAATAATTTGAAATTACAAAATGAAGAATTAATTAAGAAAAATAACACGTTTAAGAGAATAGTTAGTAGTCCGCTAAAACAAAAATTAACGACACCCACTAAGAACTTAAATAGTAAAATAACGTCAAAACAAACGCAATCTATAAATAAGGCCTTTGTCGAAAAGCTTCCAACTTTTAATATCATGTGACAGTAAGCCATCGCCACCATCACCAACTCTGCTCACGGAAGCGCTGTCGTTGACTAAACACAAAATATGTTTAATCAGTAGTGAAACATCTAATAGAATGTATAATATGGCTGAAAGAACAAATTTAAATAATTATGAAATCTGTCATTATCGCAAACCGAAATGTGGAATAAAACTTATATTTGATAATATTGAAGTAAAAGTTCGAGAGTTTACCGAATATGACTATTGCATCATTTATATTGGTGAGGATGACTTTCGAACAACGCATAACTACTCAGAATTAGTAACGTTTATCCGTGAAAAAATAATGCCACTTCATCACACTAATATTATTATCTGTTTACCAACCTTTAAATACATGGAGAAATGTAATATTATGTATAACAGCCGAATAGAGGCATTTAATAACTTGTTCTACATGGATATAGAAGCACATCATTACGCTTTTATATTAGACTCTAATCTCAATCTGCCATATACTTATGATACATATAGTAAACAACATATGTCACTGAATAACAAAGGGTTAATTATTATCATGTCAGATTTGGAGCAGCTAGTCTTAGAATTGGAGAACAATCATATCTACAATAATACAATAACATCAAAAACTAACACATTTAAAAAATACGAAAGCACAGGGACCCAAACATATGAAGAGGATTTTTTTCGTAATTCAATCTGAGAATGTGTTAAGAGTAATGCATCAAAATATTGCAGGGGTACTTAATAAACAAGATGAGTTGTACTGCAGTGCCCTAAAATTGTTGCATAAAGTAGACATATTGTGTCTTACTGAAACATTTCTATTGGAAGGAACTGAAAGGAATTTGCGATTGAAAGGATTTCTAAATGCATCATTCTATTCTAGAAAAAATTCAAAAAGAGGCGGAGTTGCAATTCTAATTAGAAGCGACTTAGAATACAAAAAAATACAGTATAATAATAACAACATAAATGAAATTTGTGTTTTTGAAAGTTGTGGGATTGAGCTTGTAAAATACAAGGTATTAGTCATATGTCTATATAGAACACCATCGTCTAGTACTGCAATATTTCTTCATAAGTTGGAGACTCTATTGGAAACGCTATGTCGTAACTCCCGCAAGAAAATTATAATATGTGGCGACATAAACATAGACCTTCTGAAAACTTCAAAGGAGTCAACAGATTACAGAAGATTATTACAGAATTACAACATTGCACCAGTGATTACTACACCAACGCGGATTACGAGCAAGTCGAGCACTTGCATTGACCATATTTTGACGAATATTGTGGGAGGAACTGCTGACATTCATGATCTTGGGCTCTCTGATCACACCGCCCAAACCTACTACTGGCCAGTCAAGCAACCCAGACTTCCTCCATTAAAATTGTGGTACGAATTTAAGCGCGACTATAGCGATGAAAATGTCATGAAATTCAGGGAATGCCTCACAAATCTGTCTTTTCATAATGTTTTTAGTAGCACTTCCACTTACGAAGCTTTTTCAGAATTTCATGAATTATTTGTACTGTTCTATGATTTGTGTTTTCCCCAAATACGTGTCAGAGTAACGAATAAAGATAGACGTAAGTCGAAATGGCTAACTAAGGGTTTAAAAATATTTTATAAAACTAAGCGAGATATGTACTATAGAAATAGGGCTAAAACTAAGAATGAATTGAATTCACGTAAATATAAAGTCTATTGTCAGATACTAAAGAAATGTTTTATCACTTCCAAAAGAAATAATTGCACTAAGTACATAAATCGCTCGAGTAATAAATGTAAGGCAACGTGGAATATCATTAAAAACCATACAACATCCGAGGTCAACACAAATTCTATTCCAAAAATATCTATCGATAATAATGTTTTAACTAATCCTGAGCAAATAGCAGATTGTTTTAATAATTTTTTCATTGACATAATTAAAAATAATCAAAATTTTAATAACCTTGGACATTCAAATTTTAATGACATTCACACATTTGTTGAATCTAGCCAAAATAGTATGTTTATTTATCCAGTGAGTACTGATGAAGTAATTAAAATTGTAAAATCACTCAAAAATTCTAAAGCAGTTGGTTATGATGGAGTATGTACTGATATGTTGAAAAAGAGTATTGATTTGATTGTCTTTCCACTCACACATATAATCAATTTGTCATTGGAACAGGGTGTATTTCCAGAACCATTGAAATTGTCTATTGTTAAACCGCTTTTCAAAAAAGGAGACAGAACTCTAATGGACAATTATAGGCCGGTGACCTTGATCTCCATATTATCAAAGGTTTTTGAAAAGGTATTCTACACCAGGTTAATTAATTATTGTGAAAAAAATAATATCATCCAAGACGAGCAAAATGGATTTCGCAAAAATCACAGCACCTCCTTAGCAGCTTTTCAACTTATAAAGACCATAACTGATTGTATTGAGGAAAGCATACCAGTTTCAGTTATTTTCATGGACATGAGTAGGGCTTTCGATTTTGTATGTCATAAACGCTTGCTCGACAAACTTTTTGCTTACGGAATCCGCGGATTAGCACATAACTGGTTAGAATCATATCTAGAAAAAAGGAGACAGTGCGTTAGAGTTTCTAAATATAATGAGCGTTCTAAAGTACTGGAATCTTCACTTTCAAATTACCTGGAAAACAATCATGGTGTACCCCAGGGTAGTATACTGGGTCCACTTTTATTTCTATTGTACATCAATGACCTGCCCAATGCTTTAAATCATAAATGCGTGCTATTTGCTGATGACACATCGATTGTGGTAAAGGGTACTAACAGATGTGACTATGAATCCGATATAAATAAGGCTCTTACCACTGCGATTGAATGGCTCTCAGTGAATAAGCTGAGGGTTAATATACAAAAAACTCAATTCATGCAATTTCATACATACAAATCTAAACCACTAAAGCTAAATATTTCATACGATGGGGTGACAGTGTCGGAAACAGATTTGTATAAGTTCCTCGGCATCTCAATCGATCGGTTTTGTAATTGGAAGACTCACACAGCAGATATCTGTTCAAGATTAAATAGTTTTGTTTATCCGTTGAGACGAATAAGTCAAATAGTTTCTAAAGAAACCGCAATAACGGCATATCATGGGTATGTCTGTTCCATACTACGTTACGGTATAATCATTTGGGGCAGAAGTGTAGACATAGACGATGTGTTTATAATGCAAAAGAAATGCCTAAGAGCCATATTTGGGCTGCAACAAATAGACTCTTGCCGGCCATTCTACAGGCAATATAAAATTTTGACTGTCCCATGCTTGTATATTTTGGATGCAGGTTTATTTGTATTTAAACATAAGAACCTATTTCAGGAAGCTTCTAGTTCTTATAGTAGACGGGCGCGACATCAGCATAAATTATACAGACCATTTACTAGACTGACTTTGACATCTAATAATAGTTATATAATGTGTATTAAAATATTCAATAAAATTCCTAATAATTTCAAATCAATGACGTTTTATAAATTTAAAAAAGAATTAACGCGGTGGCTTTCTGAAAAATGTTTTTATAGCATTCATGATTTCTTTGAATTTAAATTATAAATTGACATTATATAGTTAGATTGTGCTTTTGAATAATATTATGTTCTTAGCTTCATAAAAATATTTGTACGCTCGTAAGAGCAAAACATAGGGGGCCATAATTAATTTTATAACACCTTTAATGTACCTGTGTTTGTTGTCAAATAAATATAAATAAATAAATAAATAAATCCGTCTGCTCGTTTGCCCCCCTATCCAATATAAAAAAACTAAATTTTACAAAATATAATCTTTTTTATAATCCAGATGGTGCAAACTAAGCTATTGTATTCAGGTAGGCAACAATTATCGGTACTCACCTACCTAAAAAAGCTCAAATAAATATTTTCAAGCAATTATGAAAATATTCGCGCGCCGCCGCGCTCAAGCAACCAACTACGCAGTTACTACGTGAAGTATTAACGCATTGCACTTACCATCATTAATTTTTTTTTGTAATCACGGCGTTGCCAAACTCTCTTTTCAATAAATACTAAAAACGTATAATTATTTTCCTTAATCACACGTTCTAAATTTGATTTGTTACTTACTTATAGGTTTTTTTTAGGATAGGTTAGCAACCAGCAGACGGATCAACTGATGGTAAGCAATAACCGCTGCCCATGGACACCAGAGGAGTCACAAGTGCGTTGCCCGCCTTTTAAAAGAGTTTGGGCCTCTGGTAACGTCACTCACTCGGCGAAACACAACGCAAGCGTTGTTTCACGCCGGTATTCTGTGAGGCCGTGGTATCACTCCGGTCGATCCGGCCCATTCGTGCAGAAGCATGGCTCTCCCACGTTTAAGTATTAGTAGGTATTTTAATTTGTCGCGTCAATCAAATCTTCACCATTTATAACATCTTCTTCGGGTGCCTCTCCCTTACTGAAGGGCCGTCATCTCAGCAAACTTCTCTCGATCTTGTGCCAAGCGAAACAGATCTTTGACGCTGGCAATTTTATTACAGTCTACCAGTCTGAATGAGTAGATTAGGTATGTTACGTTTACAGGAGGGTTCATGGTAGTGTTCCATTTGGAGATCCCGGAGCCTCTCCTCATAATGTGCGGGAAATGGCCACTGTGTGGTTTTAGTCGGTAGGAGTCCGACATAACCATCGGGTATCCATGATTTCCACAAGGGACAAAAAAAAATGTATGTTACGTTTACGTTACGTTTTTCTTCAATGTTACCATAGCAACTACCTATTTCCGAACCTGTAATACGTAAACATTATTTTTAAGAACAACAATTCTGCTCTTAATTAAATTGTGTAAAATTTTCGCGTTGGCTGACGCTGGGGGTGGGTGAGGGGGTGAGAGGGGCGGGGCTCGTTTTAACTTTCCGGACCGTTGCTTGCAGCAGATACTACTGGACCTCACCTGAAAGTATTATTTTCATATACTGCCTCATTAGCCAAGTGGTCCTGAGCGCGACTGCTACGCTAGAGGTCCTGGGTTCGATTCCCAGGTCGAGCAGTGTTATTGGGTTTTTCTATGAAATTCCCAGTAGCAGCTCGGAGTTAGGAATTTGCGCCCGGTTAATGGCAATAGGCTCGCCGCCTATTACATGGGACCTAAACATACCGGCGAACTGTGGGTGTACATTGGCACGCCTCTGCCTAACCCTTCGGGGAATACAGGCGTGATGATATGTTATGTTATATCAATACTACAAGCAGTGACCGCCTAGTGATATGATCATTAGACTGCCAAGTCGAAGGTCTCGAGTTCGAATCCAAGGCACGCAACGCACCTCTGACTTTTCGAAGTCATGTCCATATTAGTAGTTCATTATTTTATTATTAACGATCTCTGGTTTAGTGGTTCAAGTACCGGACTGCTGACCACGAGGTTGTGGATTCCCACCGGACACAAATATTTATGTGATGAATATAAATGTTTGTGTTCGTCTGCGTGTTTCTTATGTATTATAAAATTTAGAAAAGAAAAAGTATATAAGTATTATATCCATTGTCTAGTACCCATAGTACAAGCTCTGCTTGCTTAGTTTGGGACTAGATGGTGTTGTGTAAAAATGTCGCAGAATATTTATTTATATATTTGCGCGCTTAAGCGGTGAAGGAAAACATCGTGAGGAAACCTGCATGCCTGAGAGATTTTCTCGACGGCGCTGGACTCTTAAGTGTTTTAATAATTCTGGAATTAAATACCGACTCTTAAGTGTTTTAATAATTCTGGAATTAAATACCGACTCTTAAGTGTTTTAATAATTCTGGAATTAAATACGGAGTCTTAAGTGTTTTAATAATTCTGGAAATAAATACCAGAATCCGTTAGTAGCGGCTAGTATTCAATTAACTGAAGCCCCGGCGTGGAGCGCCTTCACACTTTTAGTTATGTCTGCCAGCGTTAGCGGGAACAAGGGACTGCGTCCTTATTTCTTATTTAAACTAAGTAATTAAAATGCCAAATTATGTAAGCACGTCATATAATTTATTTTCAGCGAAATCTCGCTAGGATTATTTCAGTCTAAACTAGGGATTGTTTAGGGCAATGCCTCATTGGTCTATCGGTCGCCAGCTTGACTACTAAAAGTGAGGTCTTGGGTTCAATTCCCAGGTTGGGCAAAGGGTTTTTCATTAGAAAATACTCAGAAGTTAGCAGTACCTACGTTATATTGATTAAAAAATGATTTTTTATGGGATAGGGGGGCAAACAAGCAGAGGGATCACCTGGCCACCGTCGCCGTCGCCATGGACGCCAACACAAGAGGAGTCACAAGTGCGTTGCCCGCCTTTTAACAGGGTTTTGGCCTCCGGTAACCTCACTCACTCGGCGAAACACAACTCAAGCGTTGCTTGCGTACTGCACGCGTACTTGCATGCGTACTATAACTATAATGTGATTATTGTATTGTACTATGTAAGTATGTCTACTTTAAAAGAAACCATGATTCTCTGAGTTTGTTTCGGTGTAAATTTCTTCTCAGAGATCCATCCGGCGCCACCTAGTTTTAATCGTAAAAATATCATTTATCATGTATATGAATTAATTATGAACTCAAATTTTTCTATTTGTAAACGTACAATGCGTTTCCTTATCGCGATATGCAATATCTTCCTCCAGCACTGGACAAAACTAGGGTTATATCTAATAATTGTTCTATAAATACATAAACACAAAACAATATTTACTTAGGTAACAATCACGGCATACTTATAGCCCCATGCATCGTAGCGCACGACCACTGTAGCAACAAATAGCATTAGTTATACTAAACCGATTACGTTGAATGAGAAGGCCGATACCCGCAGCCTTCCACCCGTGAATACTTGTAAATATAATAGATTGTTGCTACATTGCTATTACAGTAAGATGTAATAAGTAAAGTTGGTAAAAGAGTCTTGTATAACCATGGTTTTGAAACAGGTGGCTTATTCTGGTTCATGAAAACCGTTACAAAATATAATTACACCAGCCTCAATGGTATGGAGCATTTCGAAGATCATCATCATCATCATCACCAGCCTATAACAGTCCACTGCTGGACGTAGGCCTCCCCTAATGTGCGCCATTTCACCCAGTCCTCGGCTTGTCGCATCCAGCTACTGCCGGCAGCCTTCCGCAAATCATCACTCCATCTTGCCGGAGGTCTACGCTCAGTCCTACGTTTGGCAAGATAGCAGATGTTTATTTACTACAGACAATTAATAATTTAAATTTATTTATTTATTTTATTATGTTTTTCGCAGATAGCATGTTAAAAATCACATGTCAAAGCCAAAGTAAAATGTTTTATTTCAATTAGACCAGTAATACAGGTACTTTTGAATTGTCAAAAACTAGGTGCGCATGAAATATTTCCATTGAACCACCGAATAGACCGAAAAGTCTAAAATCACGAATTATTTAGTTTCGATATTGAGATTAGATTGAAATTATAATTTAACTAGCTTCTGCCCGCGGCTTCGCTCACGTGAAGCTATATCAGAAGTAAAAATATATAAAACCATCATTAATGACCTCTTCTTTGTATGGGCCTCTATACATCAGGAAGGTCAAGCTGTATCTCAGGATTCATTTAATTAATTGAGATAAGTAGTTCACCAGTTTTTAAGTTGGAGCATTTACTTTCTAATAGTGATAATAAAATTAAAATCTATTCAGTAGTTTTTGCTTCAACCCGTAACAAACAGACAAGAATTTTAAAAATCACATTTTCGGATTCGGAGACGTTTATATACCATTAAATCCAAGTGTTTTTTTTTTATATCTTCAATGTACAGATACTTACAACTTTTTTGATTTGTAACTTTGTTGTGTTGTCAACTTTGATTCAGTATTCAGTATTCGCAACCAATGGGAGAGTAGGACAAGATGTGTGAATTGTATGAAGCAAAAGAGGTATGCAATAATCGTAGCAAGTGGTGGTGATCTGTAGTTTCTACCTACCCTAATGGAAAAAGGGCGTGATTGTATGTATAATTTGGTATTTTTTTAAGTTTACTCTTTTTAAAGTAAGATTACCTATAGATTGCGTAATACATAACGGTTATTATACTGCATTCTGTGACAAAACCAAAATTAGGCAAACTGTGGGAAGTACATCATTACCCACACTCCGGAGAAGATAGGCGTCATTTATAATTATGTATGCAAAATAAATCACGCAAAAATTAGCTTTAAACCATACCTATTCTATAGTCGAGTAAGTAAAAATTCAAAATCAGCACTTATAATACGTTATTACGTGTGTTACAGCTGACAATGCTATTAGACGACGGTTTAATAGCATTCACCAGAGATTTGGCAAAATTTTCATGTTGGCTTTTAATATAATTGTGTTCAGTTTATCTGTTGGAGGATTATACGCAAGGATTACTGGTACCGCCGCCGGTGCGGGCGCGGGCGAACCGCTCAAATTGAATTGTAATATGCTGCCGTTATTAATAACAGAGAATGGAGACACGTTAGGGTTGACGAGCAGCTCGTCGAATTTATATGCTTTTAAGGTCGCATTTTAACTTCTCGGAGTTGTCGATAAATTACTTGGCATTTAACGACATTTATAATTTCTCTGACAGAACAGGACATTTTTAATTTCTTCGGAAGGCAGCCGCAGCTGCTGGTGCACGGTAAGTATAAACATAACAACCATTATATTGATTGCGAAGATAAGTATTACGTAAACATGTGGTATGTTTACGTAGTTAATACTTATCTTGCACCAGCAGTTTTTTATAAACTTACTAACTAAGCTCTGATAAGAAGTTACATATTACTTAAAGCAAAAGGATTTTCCACACGAAAACAGGTAGGTACCTACTTATTTGATAAATGATGTAATTAAAGACACCTTTTCAATTCAATGGTTTTCTTTTTTATTTTAACTAGATGGCGCCGGTATTTCCTATCTGACGACATCTGAGAGGAAACACCAAATTAAACTCAAGAGAATCATGGTCTCTAGTAAAGCCTAGACAGTAATAGTCGTATTATCAGATACTTACTAGCTTCTACCCGCAACGTCGTCCGCGTTGCGTGATGATGAGCCTTCCTCAGTAAATGGGCTATCTAACACTGAAAGAATTTTGCAAATCGGACCAGTAGTTCCTGAGATTAGCGCGTTCAAGCAAACAAACAAACAAACTCTTCAGCTTTATATATTAAGTATAGATTATGTGAGTGTAACACTCATGTAGGGTAATATCTGGATAGGCCTTTCGAAGAAAGAGCCATAGCATATTTGATAATAATACCTATGCATTTACCAAATTAATAATGATATAGGTACTTGCCTGTAGCGTTTCTTTTTACGAGTATAATAATACTAACATCTACCTATTAAGTCTATAAAAAAGTTTTATCAATAAACGAAAAATATAATATCCACCTTAACGAACTATTGTTCAAACACATAGTTGAAAAAAAAATATTGCAAACAACCATAGTATCAACCCTATCGGGCACAATCGACCATGTCTACCGGAGCGCGGCATTTTTTCCCGCAAATTTTAAGCGTCTCCCTGCGAATTCCGCGAATCAGCCGTACCCGTATTTGTACAATAACTGCCCACCCGGGATCGTTTCGGGCACAATAGCCTCTTTGTTTAACGACGTCTTTCTATTGCGACATGGCGCGTGCCTAGTTTTTTGAATGGGTCCGTTTGACCCATGTGCCTGAATGTTACGTATGTTGTATACGCTTGCAGTTTAGGGTTGAGTTGTTATGTTATTATTGTATTCGTAGTAAACGTATTAGGATTAAATTATAAACATTTATTTGTGACATTTAGGCCCACGTGTTTAAATGGTATTTTAACACGAAATTTCTATGAAAAATTGTGTTTAAATGCAATTTATGCATTTTTAAATAGTCATAATTGTATTTAAACACAATTTTTCATAGAAATTTTGTGTTTAAATCCATGTGTTATCATTTTAACGTCAAGAGGAATATTCCTGGGTAGGAGGTACCTATTCCTCTTGAACTGTGTGTAGGGACGTACCAAGCTGTACCTATGTAGCGTTGCTCGATACTAATTAGAAAAATCAAATATTGAAAACTTGAATGGGCGAAATACTTAATTGTAAAGTCACGTCGACAAAAAAGTTGTCATAAATAACAGTTTTATGCATACCTATAGGTAATGATTTAACCCCCTATCTAAGGGTCACGTTATGTCAGCTGTTTAGAGATACAATTTAACAAGGTATATTAAACAACTGAAAGTACTCATCAACTGCTTCATTAGCCGGGTTGGATGGGTTCGATTCCCAGGTCGAGGAAAGTGTTATTGGGTTTTTCTATGAAATTCCCAGTAACAGCTCGGAGTTTGGAATTTGTGCCCGGTTGATGGCAATAGGCTCGCCCCCTACTACCTACTTGGGACCTAAACATACCGGCGAACTGTGGGTGTACACCTCTGCCTAACCCTTCGGGGAATACAGGCGTGATGGTATGTATGTATGAAAGTACTCATCAAGCCGGACTCATTTCATTATTTTGACCAATCAACACCAGTAGCACGAGAATAAATAACTTTTTTCTTAGTTAAATAGGCTATAAGTAAGTTTTCTATTCTTGTCCCAATATTCAATAACAAAACATCAACCAACATTTTAAACGTCAAACCCTAACCATCGCATTTTTTTTTTCATATTCGCCAATATTATTGTATTTTACAAACGCGACCCTAGAGTTCCCCACTCCGGGCCGCCACAACTATTTTGTAAGTATAACGAAACACATTCATTGGTCACAATTACCGGTGACGCGGAATAACTAGCGCCTGGCGAGTGCCGAGTAGCGGACTGACGATAAACCTCCTCTTGTTAGCTGCACATCTCGTGGCCGCTCATACATTTTTATGAGCCTTTTATTTTTATCCACCCATGTTTTGAAGGTTCTCGTTGGAAATGTGATGGAGATAGTTGTATTGTTGAATTACATACATTCATAACATAGTCAACCCATTTTACTGTCCCACTGCTGGGCACGGGTCTCCTCTCAGAATGAGAGAGATTAGGCTATAGTCTACCACGCTGGCCTAGTGCGGGTTGACAGACTTCACACACCGTCGAGAAAACTCTCAGACGTGCAGGTTTCCTCACGTTGTCCTTCACCGTTAAAGCGCGTGATTTTTTTTTTTTTGAAAAAATCTTACTAGCAATGTGGGTCGCACATTACTAGTATTCTTGTTAACCCCTCGTGCTAAGCTAAAATGCTTGTGTTACGAGTGGGTTCACGTTGGTAGTGCAATGGGTGGGTATCGAACCGGCAACCACATGATCGCAAGTCCAACGCCCTAGCCATTAGGCTACCGACGCTTTTTAAATTATATTATATTTACTATTAATACGTACATGACTTCGAAAAGTCAGAAGTGCGTGCCTTGGATTCAGCTTCAGAGTCGCACACTCAATGACGCGTCGCGCTGATTAGCCAATAATAATAGTAAATGAGTCGGTTGAAGCTAGTGTGAAGGGGAAGCTATGGCATTCCCATTAAGTGCTAGTTAGGTACAAAGTACAAAGCTGCAAGGGGAAACACTGTGGGCGCTTTAGTTTTTGCGTTTTGGTAGGCCACAACGGTCTAAAAATCCCTGTTGGTGTTGCCATCCCCAGTCCATGAAGATTTCCACTGTTTCCACAGGCTGAAAACATGCTGAACATGAACGACGACGAAGGTCCTCTTCTTTTGACTTATTCTTATCTGTTTGTATCTCTGCTATTATAAAATTGTAAAAAGCTGTGTCTGTACATTGAAGATATTAAAAAAAAACACGTGGGTTATCGTATATAAACGTCTCCGAATCCGAAAATGTGATTTTTAAAATTCTTGTCTGTTTGTAACGGGTTGGAGCAAAAACTACCGAATAGATTTTAATTTTATTATCACTGTTAGAAAGTATATGCTCTATCTTAAAAACTGGTAAACTTCTTATCTCAATTAGTTAAATGAATCCTGAGATATAGCTTGGCCTCCCTGATGTATAGAGAGCCCATACAAAAAAGGGGTCATCAATAATGGTTTTTCATTTTTACTCCCGATATAGCTTCACGTGAGCGAAGCCGCGGGCAGAAGCTAGTGACCAATAATTTTTTTAAAAACTATGACTCCGTGGAACGACATCTAGCGTCGCTCTGAGAACTATATTGCCCTAGCTGCAGAAATGCACCAATCGCGAATATTATTGAATCTAGAAGAGATGGCGCTATTTGAATCAAATGATAGTAAATTGATACATCATAAATCAAATCATAAATTGATCATACAATCATTGATACATACAAATCATAAATTGGTTATTTTTATAAATAAATCAAAAATCTCTACTGTTATAAAATTGAAAAAAAGCTGTGTCTGTACATTGACGATATTAAAAAAATAACAAGTGGGATAGGGTATATAAACGTCTCTGAATCCGAAATATGATTTTTAAAATTCTTATCTGTTTGTTACGGGTTGGAGCAAAAACTACTGTATTGTTATCACTTTTAGAAAGTATATGCTCCAACTTAAAAACTGGTGAACTTTTATCTCAATTATATAAGCGGATCCTGATTCCTGAGATACATCTTGACCTCTCGGATGTATAGAGGTCCATACAACGAAGAGATCATCACTGTTGGTTATTAGAATTTTTTTTTGGAATTTATTTCTAATCCTACTATAACATCAGGCGAGCAAAGCCGCGGGCAAAAGCTAGTAAATCATAAACTCAGTAATAGTGAGGACATACATAATGTAATACATACATATTACATAAACAACCTAATAAACTCTCCTACATTTAACACTAGTCTCTGTGCTACTCTCGCGCACAGACTACTAAGAGATACTAGTATGTCTCGCGTGCATTTATAGATGTATAAACTCAAGGCTCAAGGTCACGTTCATGTCCGCGTTAGCGTGTAGCAAAAGCAATTTACCTAGAGGGGAAAGACTGACCATAGACAAAAAGTGTGTCAAATCAAGTCAAATGTCACATTATTTTAGTCGAATAAATTGTTTCGAACTAAATATGCGATATACAAATATGGATCCATAATTTTTAGAGAATAAACTATGGAATCAGTTATTAATATTCACATATAAAAAAATATTCAATTAAAATTTGTTTTATTCCTTTACGGGAGCTGACTTACAAAATTTGTAAACAAGCTATTTATTTAATAAATTTAACAGAATATTGATATAGCGTTTACGGTAATAGAAATGAAAGCGATCAAAATTGAGTGCTTGTATATTGATAAGTTTCGATCTGGGGTTTCGATATCACATTGCACTCGATCCTAAGTCGATTTTTTTTCACTCGTCACTCCGGGGACTACAGTATTATCGTACCTAATTCGTAGTATAAATGGCTGCACTGAGCACTCGCTTAGTTCTTGTTTATCAACTTGTACTCCTTATTGTCGTGTCCTGTTAGTGCCCGAAACGGCCCGAAGCACAAAACAAGTCACTGTTTTGCCCCTACTTACCAGGTAGGTACTAGATATTTGTGTTATTGTACTTAGTGAACGTATTTTTCGGTACTTGCCTAACTAAATCTTTCAATTTTCTTTTATTATATAGGTAAATTAAATTTTTTGATATCATAGGAAATTAAATTAGTATTATAGTAGGTACATACTTACCGGACTTAATATAATATTTAATTATTAATACTCGATTTTCTTTTGAAAGCAATCTTAAATGATATAAGCTTACAAAATATAAATAGGTATATAGGTTCTGCTTATTGTTTATTGTATATGAATGACGTATATACAGGATGGATGCACTGATAGAGTCAGGGTACCTAACTACTTATCTTTTATGGTATGTTTATAAACATTAGGTAGGTACTATTAGGAATGTACTAGCCAAGAATGTTATGTATGTAGGTAGTTGGTAGGTACTAGCTCATGAGTTGGTAGGTACTAATTATTAGAAAATATTTTTTACAGACAACCATTCTTTTAATTAGGCTAGGTAATATTTACGTTGGGCTAACGTTAAATTATTAATTACTAGCTTCTGCCCGCGACTTCGTCCGCGTAGCGTGATGATATATAGCCTATAGCCTTCCTCAATAAATGGGCTATCTAACACTGAAATATTTTTTCAAATCGGAACAGTAGTTCCTGAGATTAGCGCGTTCAAGCAAACAAACAAACAAACAAACAAACAAACTCTTCAGCTTTATATATTAAGTTAAAAGAGGTACTTTATGTATAAACAAGTACCTACCTACCTATACGGCTACTATCAAGCTATTATGATCAAGCAAAGCAGTGATCCTGAGCGCGCCTGCTACACTAGAGGTCCTTGGTTCGATTCCTAGATCGAGCAGTTATTAGATTTTTTTGAGTTTAGGATATATGCCCGGTTAATGGCAATAGGCTCGCCCCTTTTACATGGGTGCTAAACATACTAGCGAACTGTGGGTGTATTAGTACGTCTCTGCCTAATCCTTAGGGGAATACAGGCGAGATGGAACGTTTGAAATTCCTCTCATTGAGGCGTAAAGAAACAGACGAGAGTTACTTTCGCTTTATAATGTTAGTATGGTTTCTTAAAGTATATTATGATTATGGTTTATAGTATCTCTGGTCAATCCTTGTAGTAACTAGGTCAAAGGTATAAGGAAGTATGGATTATGTTTCAAGTATAAAATAGGAAATCTACCTGTGGTTAATCGCCATCCACAAGAAAGAAATTATACTTAGGTACCTAGTACCTATAACCTACAATGTACGAAATATTTTTATGGATTAGGCAGGTACGATTTTGAAAAATCTTACAGTTACATTTAAAGAAAATGAATTGCCAAAAATTTATGTTACCTACGCGCATAATTTCAGAACAGAAAAGGCTGTTTGTTACTCGATAAAGCGCTCCAGCGGCGAAAGCTACTAATAAAAACCATAAATCTGGTTTCTGTTGGTATGGGCGAAAATAGATACAATTTAAAAAAAATATTTTTAGTTAATACTACGAGCTTTCTGTCCAGTACAAGATATATGGAGAACTTCGAATTCTCATCAGACAAGAAGACTGCTCCTACGACTACCTTCAATGGCCCGCAGTTCTTCAGCGTGTATAAGGATGCTGAATTTTTACGAGTAGACGCCAACATCGAGAAACTTCTGGCGCGAGGCTATGAGTTGAGGCAGAAACTAAGCAGAGTAGAACCTGGCAACACCGTTGTTATTGAAGGGATGAATCTGGAGCGAAAGTAAGTTTGAAACATTCAATTTCGACAAGTACTTAGAGGTTTGAATGTTTGAAATATAATAAATCGGATCGTACAGATTAATATGAAATTTTTGTGTAAGAAATATTCCATTTCAGGTAGGATTCAAACCTGCGTCCTTCCGATAGGAAAGCAGGCGCTTTACCACTAAGCTACCAAGAATCTGTAGCTTAGTGGCGGAGGAATTCGGGTTCGAATCCTGCCACTGCCACTGCCATTTTTTCTTTCGCCAATATTTATAATGTAACATTTTATTGGTCTCAACTTTTTCATCCAATGCAACGCTAGCCTCCCCCGAAGCGGAGCAGCGGCTTGGGACAAGACTTATTTTTTTGTTAACGGGTTGGAAATGCTTTATGCACTATCCTCCAATCCGGGGAGAGCGGTGGGGTGTGTCGGACTCCGCTCTGAAAAGAGCGATCTACCGACTAAAACCAACCTCGGCGTTTCGCGTCACCACTTTGGTGCCGGGCCTACGGGACCGCTGTAGCATTCGTCCACGGTTGGGACAAGACTAACCGAAGTGCTAAATGTAAAAATTATATTTAATCCAACGATAAGCGCAGGCTCACTCCACTTTGACTTGTTGTTTTTTAAATAAAACTACTTTTTACGGATTTTATTGCGTTGTATTGATATTTATTTATACGACTAAGGTGGCAAACAAGCATACGGCCCGCCTGATGGTAAGCGGTTACCGTAGCCTATGGACGCTTGCAACACCAGGTAGGTAGATATGATATAACTCGCGTGTTGTAAACCCTGTAAAAACCATTTCACCTATTGATATTAATTCCCGGCGTTTCGGATTCTTTACAGTATCCATGGTCACGGGTAGATGCGTAGTTTTTACCTAAGCTCCTCGAAAATATTGTAATTGCACCTAGAATTGTTTTGTCCAAAGGAACGCGTAGGTGTTATGTTATAAGTATGCCCCATATAACCCGTAAATATTATTGTAATCTGCGCCGTAAGCTAATGTACAAACTGGGAGCAGTCATCTGAATGGTTTTGTTATCATGTCATAGATAAGCAACATTGCAAGCAGTACTAAGAAAAAACTTGTGCTATAGGTACTTTTGCGCTAATCTGTGGTAGGTGTGTGATTATTAACAGTATTGTACTATCATTTCAGTACCCCATTGTTGGTAAAAAGAACCGCGAAGAATATAAAAGTTGAAGATTTCGAGTTCACTTACAACCGTCTGGTCAGTCTCGCTGCTGGGTACGTTTACGAGAACCGGAAAAGATTCCCGGTTATCGAGACCAGCGAAGCAAAAGTACTCGGTCTGGTGTGGGACAACTCTAACGATGACAAATGTAGACTGTATTTGTCTGCTGTAAGCGGCACCGAACATTTAATTGATCTATTCTCATTCTGGCCTCTATTGTGTGGAATGCGTAAGTTCCAAATGAAGAAATTTCCCGTGGAACTAGTCGTGAAGATGGGGAACATTAAAAATAACGAAGGCGTGACTATGGCTAAAGTTATGAAAGCCAACTTGGTCACAGCTAAACGTATCTGGTTGATGTTCCCGGGAACTTCGCTTCGGGAATTGCAAACATTGATCGATGAATCGCCGGAACTTAGCAGACTGTTCCAGGGTTGATACATCTCTATTTATCTTTTGGACCACAATTGACCGGCGGATATTTGATGTATATTAATATTCTGCCACCATTTAAAATTTGATTGATATACGTGTTTGTTTGTAATTGTAATTTGTATTTAAACATACAACAAACATTGTAATTTTATTTCTTCAATAAACAAAACTACAACTGACTTGTTTGTATTCATTATGTTGAAGAGCCATTTCTTTATAAGTATTCGTAGAAATTGATATTCTGTAATGATCACTAATTAATTATTAATTAACAGTGTAATTAAATGTTATCTAATATATACAAAGTAACTACATAAACTGTTAGCAATCATTTATTTTGTTTATAAACTGCCTCCTACCTAAGTCTAATGGTTGAGCACGAGGTCAGAGGTCAAGAGGTGTAGTTATTTAAAAATACTTTTATTTTAGTTATTTTAAAAATACTCCGTAGTAACTTAGAATTGGGATCAATCAGAGTTGGGTGCTCAAAGATGGTCTTTTATATCTCGAAATAAATATGAGCATTATGCTTACGAGATAAGGGTCAATTAAGCTAAGGATTTTATTTTATTACTAGCTAACCTGACAGACGTTGTGTTCTCCAAGTTTTTATTATCTTCCTCGAAAAATCTCATAGAAAAAAGGATTCTGGTTTTCCATATTTGTAATACACTTAGCGCCATTCACGTCTGAATACCTTATTTCTGACCTATAAATTACTTAATTTCAAACATTATTATTATTAAAATGACCCATTTTTTTATTAATTATACTTATTACATACGTGGTATATTATTTATTTGAATTGGTGGAAACTCTTTAGTTTCTCAAATAAATTGGGCGCACTGTATTTCCACTATAGAGGTTCACATTATAAAATCAGTTACTTTAAAGCTGGATGCTATAAAGAAGAAAAGAATGGCCGGCTGATGCTCGCTGGATAAGTCCTATGTATGTCCCGTGATGCCTTGTATAAGTATAGTTAGAATAACTGTACTAATAATCAATTCCCGTTCACAATAATGGTTTTTTATTTATTTGTTTTATTTTCTTGTTTTATCTTATTTAGTACCTGTGAGTGTATTTTTTAATTTTATTTGTTGATTCTGTTATAATGTTTGACCCGTGCTAGTCTAGTACGGAAATACTTAAACAGGAAATTTGCTTCAACGGTTATTGTTCGAATTCTACGTTTTCAATCGTTAAAATGCTAATAACTTTGATAGAGTGAACCGATTTTAATGAAATATAGCCTGAATGTTAATGCAAGAAACAGGCTATGAATTCCTGTCCATTTCCTCCAAATCTCTTCAGTAGTTATTATTTGATGCGCGGTCAAACATACAGACAAACCGACAGACAAACAGACAGACAAACGTTCCAAAAATAATAGAAATGGATTGTGTTACTGATTCTGAGTCCCCCAAATTAGTTTTTTTGTAAAAATAAGCAATGTACAGACACGGCTCACTTACTTTCTTATTATATGTAAGATAAGATTTAGCTAAGGATATTATTTTGACGATTGGATTGTGTCAATGTTCATTGACTCTGGCAGGCAGAAGCGTTACATAAGATGTTCTGTTTATTTTTAGCATGTACGCGAAGTCTGTCAAATCGAGACAAATCATGTAAAAGATTATTAGAAGAAGAAGAACAATTATTTTAAAGCATTTTATTAATTTCAAAAATAACTAGCATATAATCACGCAGTATTACTAAATTTATAATATACTATGAGGAAACACACACAAAGTAGCGAATGATGCTGTTGCTGCATACATCAACATCATTATTATAATTCAGTACTAATAGTTTACTTTGTCGTTACCCATTCAGCTAATATACAATACCAATTTATACGTATCTCCATTAATTTCTAGTATGCCTACTTATGTCTAATTTGTTTTTACATTGATATATGCGTCGAGCGATAATCACTGACATTAAGAGTAAAGCCGCGAACAGGCACGCGGGACTTTTCGAATGCGATTACAATCCGCAAAGTGCTATGTGCTCTGCTTCGTATTCGCCGAGTAGCGAGCCTCTTTATACACACCTCTCCCGATATTCTTATTCGTACACTTGAAGCGGACAAATACCGACAATAAGCCGAGCGAGGCTCCTCCCTAATTTTCGGAATGCGACGAATAATTGACTCCGCATTTGGCAAGCCCCGCATATTGGTTCGCGACTTCACATTAATTTATGTGTAATATAAAAAAGATAATCCTGAATGTACTAAAATAATAGGGGACTAGAGAGGGTGTAGTAGTGGACAACTCTTGAACTATGTTGACTCTAGTCCAGGTGCGTTCTACGAGCGCCGCATCTAGCAAACAGTCAAACATTAAAAGCGAATATCACTTGGTGAGGCTAAATGTCAACAATTATATACAGATGAAGTATTCATTATTTTATTTTGCGAAAGTTATTGATGATTGTGAAAGATTTTAAGTAGTGTCATCAGAACACATCATAAGGAATAATCGTTATTATTAAAATCAACCATGGATGTATTGTTTTGCATAAAAAGCCACACAAATACTCAGTGTCTTTTTAAATTGGCATACTTACATTTACTTCATCTATTTATAATCATCGTAAAGGTGTCATCATAGTTTACTTTGTATGATGTTATAATATTAAGTATGCAGAATATAACAAACCGTATTCAAAACAATATTATGATTACAGATCTTGAGCTCTAAAACATTTCAAAAGACTAAAATATTTGTGACATTAAAAATGATCTTTTGAATAATCAACGGCCACATGTAAAACTCCCTTGTTCCCGAATTATTGCCCAAATATGTTCGTATTACAGATATACATATTATACATTATATATTATTAAAATTGTCAAGGGTTGATCCAGATTCAAACAAAGCTGAGATTGAAACTCCCCGCGTTGATAACACTCGTTTTACGTACATTAGTATGAGGCATACTACTCAAAGTTGCAAATCAGAAAATATCTCACAATTAACGTCCCTCTCTAGCAATCCAGGAATCCTTGCTTACGAAGCCCCTGTGCCCCATAAATAAATCTTGGATCAGCCCTTGAAAATCGTTTTTTTTTACTAATTCCCATGTAGATACTCAATTAACTCCTATTCAAATCACGTACGGCACAGCACTGAAATTTAATTTCTATATAACTACCAATTAGGACATGACAATTTAAATTTTTAATATAAAAATAAAACATTACTTTAAATGTATGCCAAAATTTGTTTATGACAAAACATCTAAAAAATAATAATTAATCAATATGATACAATAATAGATTTTAAATATAAACTACGAGAATGAATTACAAAGAAAAACTAAGTATAAAACATAAATTCACAGAATTATGATTTTTATACTATTATATAATATAGTGAAACAATACGTAATAATATACAATAATTAATATTATATATAAATTCTGCTTTGAGCCGAGCTACCGATTTTAAAATACTGTGATAAAATAGACAGAGTAACACCCAAGCTTTTTCTAAAACTGATAATCCAATATTATTACAGTAGACCCATTTGCGTGCTGATTTTTATCGCGCACGTCACGATCTTACACCGAATTATAATATTCTCAATTTTAGTATAAACCCGAAGTCATACCTTTGCCTTATTAGTCTATGTTGTATGGCAGTTAAAATAAAGGTATTACATCCGGTGGTATTACAACGAATTAAAAGAATAATGTAGCCTCAAAAAGATCCTAAAATATACACTGATTATTCCAATCTAAAATGCTAAAATAACGATTCAAACAAACTACAAGTCTCAAAATTTGTGTCTGTCAAACTGACACCTGTCAGTGACGTATCAAACGTCATCAATTCCAATAAAAATGGGAAGATACTTACGATACTGGTTTAAAACCTTGGTGTTCTATCAATCACATATTTGCCAGACTTTAGATCGGCCGATTGCTAGTTCTACCGAAATGAGCGTCTACGCTTAAAGTTTTTGAGGTCGATAATGCTTTACGTAAGATTTCCCGATCACAGCGCGGTTTGTGACGCACTCGACGGAGTGGTATAGCTGACATTTGCCTGGAGGATTGTAGGAAATGCATGTGGCACGCAGCCCGCAGCACGCAGTACGCAGGCTCAGTGCGTGATGACGGTGGCGTGCAGGCACTGCGGCACGACGTGGCGGTACGGAAGCCGGTAGTTCTTGACCGTGCGTGCAGCCAAACACTTCAGCGTCGTGTACCGCAGCGGGTTCACGATGGCGCTCAAGCTCTGGTGCGACGCTTTAAGAATCTCCTCCGGCGTCTCCCCCTCGTAGTTCACCGTGTCGATGTGCGCGCCGTGCGATAACAACTCGTGTACTACTTCCGATGGGCACGGGTTTAACTGGAAATAATAAAGTTTAATTAGTATTAGTATTCTACATACATAACATAACATACCATCACGCCTGTATTCCCCGAAGGATTAGACAGAGGCGTACTAATGTACACCCACAGTTCGCCAGTATGTTTAGGTCCCATGTAAAAGGGGGCGAGCCTATTGCCATTAACTGGGCACAAATTCTTAACTCCGAGCTGCTACTGGGAATTACATAGAAAAACCCAATAACACTTTGCTCGACCTGGGAATCGAACCCAGGACCTCTAGCGTAGCTGTCGCCCTCAGGACCACTTGGCTAATGAAGCAATTAATATTCTATTAGAAAAAAATAAATGAATTTATTTTGTGTGATGCCTAAGTATTTTAACAGATCGACTTTTATACCGTGGGAGAGCCAATCTCCGGACGAATGGGCCGGCTTGGCCGGATATCACATCATGGCCTTATAGAAAACCGGCGTGAAACAATGTTTATGTTGTGTTTTGCCGACTAAGTGAGGATACCGGAGGCCCAAACCCTTAACGTTAGTAACGCACTTGTGACTCCTTTGGTGTCTATGGGCAGCTGTAACCGCTTATCATCATCAGGCGATCAATTTGTTGCGCTGCTTCTATTTTTCAGTCGATGTCTATATTGTAAAATGATGTTGAAGAACCTATTATATTAGTCTATTTTGGGTTAGTGATTTTCATTTTGACTTTGAATTTGTGCTCATTTAATAACCTATGACATGGATGATCTTATGATGAACCTAAATATTTAGGGTATACATTAGTAGGTACATCTTGTCTAACTCATTAGTTCACACTTGACTAAGTTACACAGCGGAATCCGTCGGGGAATACAGGCCTGGTGGTATGTTAGGGCATGTGCATATGTTTCATTGCAAACGCGCCGTTGACGCACGTTTCTGAAACGTGGTGTGCACAGGCCCTTAGTCAGTTGTTTGTGTGTACCTTGCAGACGAGGTGCAGAGGGGTGTTGCCGTCAGCGTCGCGGGCGTCGGGGGCCGCGCCCAGGCGCAGCATGAGCGCCACGAGCGGCGCGGGGGCGCCCGGGGCCTCGCCCCCCGCGGCGCCGGCGCCCGCGGCCGGCCAGGCGCGCGCGCCCCCCCGCCCGCGGCACGTCTCCGCCGAGCACGCCACGTGCAGCGCCGACCGGCCCTGGCGCACCTGTGACACACGGGAACACATAGCGTTGTTAAACACCATTGGGACAAATTAAACACGCGCTGCATCACTAACATGTCCAATTAATTGACACCATCAGATCAAAATCGGATGGACGGATGTTCGTTACTATTTCACGCCAGGACGATTTTTTTTCTATATATCTATCTATACGAATGTCAATTTCGAGATTCCTAGATGTGATATTTATGAAACAGACATATTTATGAAACTTTTAATATTTTTTATTATTTTAGTGAAGGAAAAATTTGACGCGTCCAGGTTTCGGATCTGCGTCTTCTGATTAAATACACCAGATGCAATGACCACTAAGCCACCGCATGTCCCACCCAGTGGTCTCAATTTGGGGGGGATGATAAAGAAAATGGCATTTTTAAATCCAAGATGTGGGTATTATCTTATTGGGTGTATTTTGGTGGGTAGTAACTATTATTCCAAAATTAAATTCTAATATTTGCAATCAAAAATGGCGGATATTATATAGTCGTAAATATCGAAGTTTCTGGGTGTAGTAATTACGAAAATAACGACATTTATTGTGTAATCCAAGATTAGAACCGCAGTTAAAACAACTGGAAAACATTAAACTATTTATATTATTAGTTATGAATAAAATTGTGTCATTGGAAAACAATTTTGACAACCATTAATTGAATTACAATAATATTGTCCGCCATCTTGGATTTCAAAATACACGTATTAAATAAAATAGCTTGGTTTTGCTTTTTCCCTCTCATTCCGAGAGGACACCCATGGCCAGAAGTGAGACAGAAAGAAAGAAAGAAAAATTATTTATTTGGAATGCAGCAAGTGAGGCAAAACAACGCAACAACAAATATTTTTTTAAAAAAAATAAACAAAATTATAAAGGAAAAGAAAAAAAATGATACAAAAGAAAATATAGAAATTGGCAGTAGAAGTTAACCTAATGTCAGCAAGTGTGCCCCACGGCTGCAACAAATGGGAGCAGTTCGGCATTGTTAAAAATATATAATTTGCACTAACCTTTATATCTAACTTAACAAGCGAATAGACAGCCTTATGGATCTTCTTAGACACCTCCTCTGTACAGTCTGGTTCCTCTAGCAACCTAGCCATAAGCGCGGCGAGGTGCAGCGATATGACCAGTACCCTCTGCAGCGTGCTCAGGGTCTGTTCACGGTCGATGCTTAACTTAGAATCGAGGAGCTCCATTCCCCGGTCTATCTCAGACAACGTTTTGCTGAATACGGGTTCTATGTCTTCAAATGTCACTGGTGGGACTATGCGACCTGTGGGTGTAATGATTATGTGTTTACAAATAGCTTGGTATTTTTGAGCGATGCTGAAACGTTTTGTGGTTATTTACAGACGAATATTTTTTTTAAAGTTTTGTTGCGTGGTATATTTCAAGGCGGGATCAGTATCAATATAGAGATACTGACCTCGGCCTTGTCCTATTGGAGTGTGTGATGTGTGATTTAGGTAATTATATTAAAAATCGTGCATTGAGAAGTATGTAGTAGGTTTCCGACACTGATGTCGAAGATAGAGCGTAGAGGAGGAAGTTGATTATTGATCCTCCCCCCCCCCCCCATGTAATTGACAATCGGGAAGCGAGAGAGAGGGAAATAAGGAGAGATGATGGGGAGAGAGATACATGGAAGGAGATGGGAAGAGACGGAGAGAGATGGTGGAGAGAGGGATATCCGGCTCGAAGGACCAAATTGTGCGACCTTCACGTAACCCACACAAAAAATATCAGGCGAGATTAGCTAGGGAGATTTTTTGTCAGTACGAGTTGAATGCCTTTAATGCACTGTCAAAACATGCGCTAATATATATATAAAAAATTAAGGCCGGTTTTGCAATCTGACAAAATGCTAAATATTAATTATTTAAGTAATGGATTGCACAAGATACATAGAGGGCGAGAGAGTGTAGAGTGAGGCAGGTACCTCTGAGCGGCGGGCGCGCCCTCTCGGCGAGCATGTAGGAGAAGAGTTCCGCGAAGCTGTAGAGGCTGGACTGCGTGAGCGGCGACAGCGGCGGCAGCACGGCGCGCTGCATGTCCAGCGCGTGGTGCCACAGCTAGTATTATATAGATAGAGGGAGAGAGTGAGGCAGGTGGCAGGTACCTCTGAGCGGCGGGCGCGCCCTCTCGGCGAGCATGTAGGAGAAGAGTTCCGCGAAGCTGTAGAGGCTGGACTGCGTGAGCGGCGACAGCGGCGGCAGCACGGCGCGCTGCATGTCCAGCGCGTGGTGCCACAGCTGCCGGCAGCGCGCGAAGCGGCCCGCGTCCGCGTACACCGCGCCGCGGTAGCGCACGTAGTACGACGTGTCCGGGTGCGCCGGCCCTGCACGAGTGCGCGCACGTTCAGCATAAGCGTATGCGGACACAGCACAGTATAAAGTAATATAGTCTAAGAGCCCGTCAATCCCAGACCTTCGTTATTTTATAAAATGTGGAAGTTTATCAGCGCTCCCAATACAGGTAAGGACGATGGACCATCGAGGGTGTCTGACAAGTGTTGCCATGATGTTAAGTGTCTAGCAATGAAAGACGTGGTGTTTAATAGCATTCTGAAGTTAGATTGCCAGGTCGAATAAAAGTGTAAGATTTTTCTATGAAATACTCAGTAGCAGCTCGGAGTTTGTCTTCTCTCTTAATTCTACACTGATCGCGTTAGACTTCTAATACAAAGAACTCGAAACACGTATCCGAGGAACACATATTTGTCTCAGGTAGGAATCGTATCGAAGCATCGAACAAAGGCTATTTGAAATAAATTTCCGAGTTTTCCTCCCTGATCTCTATGTGCTCTATTATAAAACCTTCGCCTTTTCTCAAGAGTCCATCCAAAGGTTGTTTGTAAGAGATCGCTGTTAGCGATAAGACTGCCAATTGACCGACCAGTCTATGTTTTATCAAATTGTACTGTTCATTCGTTTTTGATGTGCAATAAAGAATATTCTATTCTATAACGCCATTTATTGTTTTTTTTTTTATTATTGATAACTAGCGACCCGCCCGCGGTTTCACCCGCGCTGCCCCGTTCCTAAGAGTCGTAGGGTTATATTAAATAGCTTAAAACCTTCCTTAAGAATCACTCTATCTATTAAAAAAACCGCATCAAAATCCGTTGCGTAGTTTTAAAGATTTAAGCATACATAGGGACAGACAGCGCAAGCGACTTTGTATTATACTATGTAGTGATTTAATTCTAATTAAATATTGTTTTTATCATCAGTTCATCACATACCCAGAATCCTCTCTCTGATGACTAGGGCCTGCATCCGCATGGCGTCAGGGTCGGCGAGTATTTCTTCTAGTTGCTGTGCATCGCTTGGCTCCACCGCGTAGTCGTATGCTTCTATGCGTGGGATATCCTTTGGCTTGGGGATTGGCTCGCTTCCGTCAGCCGGGAACCTGTTCATGAATTTTTTCTGCTTAATTTTTTTTTATGGGATATGTGGGCAAACTAGCGGACCGTTCACCTGATGGTAAACGATTACCGCCGCCCATGGACCTTTGCGTGGGATATCCTTTAGTTTGGGGATTGGCTCGCTTCCGTTAGCCGGGAACCTGTTCATGAAATTTTTCTGCTTAATTTTTTTTTATGGGATATGTGGGCAAACTAGCGGACCGTTCACCTGATGGTAAACGATTACCGCCGCCCATGGACACCCGCAACACTAGAGGAGTCACAAGTACGTTACCGGCCTTTTAAAAGGGTTTGAGCTTCATTACCAGATAACTTGCCCGCTTCAAAATTTTATTATAATCATTTATTATACTACTAAAATCTCTTCGACCGTAAACGATACTGGGCCGCTTGGCCCGAGTTCAATTCCCAGGTCGAGCATGATTATTGTGGTTTTCTATCAAATTGCCAGCTCGGAGTTTAGATTTGTGACAGGTTACAAACCATTGTATTATTATTAATTGTTAACGGGAGCTAACTCGGAGTTGGTGAAATGCGAATAGATATTTTTGTTGTATTTAATATAGATAAATACTTAATTTAATATTTATTTTTATAGATAAATTTATAGAATTACATTATTCAGAAGATTTTTTTGATTAATGTTGATAAATTTATAGAAATTTAGTTACCTATCGTCCATGGCTCGTTTCCATAAAGCGAGTGCCCCGACCATGTCGCGCCGTTTATCGACATACGTCGCACCAAGTAGCTCTAGCGCGTCGATGCGTTGTTGTCTTGTTACTAGTCCATATTCTATGTTAATTAAATGTTCTACTATGTGTGTGTGGCCCGTTACTGATGCTGCTAGGAGTGGCGTCATACCTGAAATTGATCAAATTGCTCTAAAATATTGTCTATGGATGATGCGATGACAAACCGCGAAAATGGCGATGGCGCGACGAAATTAATGCATATTGATTTCTGAAGCTTACGCGAATATCAGACATATTGAAACAAAACAACTCTACGGATTATATCGCGTTATATTAGTATCAAATACAATACAAATCCCGACGTTTCGGACCCCTTACAGCGTCCATGGTCACGGGCAGACTGCAGAAATTAATGCAGTCATTATAACCCATAAAAGAAAGCACAAAAACATGAGAAATGGCTTACTTACACTTACAAATCTTGAAGAAACGTCAAGATTAGTAAGTGTCCTAAGGAAAGCCGGAAGAAATACAGCGGTATGGGAGTCTTTGCCAATGCTAGAATACTCTACGGGTGTTTAACCCATTATCTACCTAAGTCGTATTTATCCGAAAAAATACTAACTTTACGACAAGAATTGTCGGATAAATCCGACTTTTAATCGGATAAATCCGAGAGGTTAAAAGGTTAATATAGCATGACTTACCATACGAATCAACGTCCATACTCGCTCCATGTCCCAACAGCATCTTGAGTATGTGAAGCGACCCGCTCTCCGCGCAGTCGTGTAAAGCCGTGTTGCCTTTAACGCTCTTCCTATTGACGTCAGCGTTCAGTGACAGTAGATATTTGGCGATTCTTATGTGACCTTTATAGCATGCAATCATAAGACAGGTGTGCCCGTGACGGTTCGCTATTTCTATGTCTGAAAATAAAAAGGAAAATCAGTAAAGAAATTCATTGTTTCACTTGCTTAATAAAGTTTTATCTTTTATAGCCTTTTCTCTCGCGACGTATTATCAAAATCGACGTCAAAATTCCATAATATTTATTCATATTTAGCAGCATATTATTATGTATTTACCACCTCAAGTAACTTAACGAGGCGTGAAATGAAGTAAAGTTTTGCATGAGTTCTGAACGGTGACGAGACAATAATGTATTCAACTAGGTATTAAGTACCGTAGTTTTTATTCCTAGCAGTTGACGGATTAGATAGTGGACTGGAAACACTACTGCAAAGGATGGTTGTCTAAGAACTAGCAGTATTGTTAAGATGCGAAAATGTGTGGTTCTAAATCTTTGGCAAAACTTCACAGTTGCTGAGTATTGTGGGGTCAAAGTTCTTCAAAACAGCCTGTGATGGTACAGAGCATGGGAAGGCCAGGGTGGTATTAATCAAATTCTCCAGAACGCAAATTTAAATTTATAACAGTGAATCTTATATGAAAACTATGACATACGTTTTTGTTTGCGTGAAGTACTTACTCATTGTGATGAATTAGATACGCTTTCTGACGTGCGTTTCATGCAAAAAACTGAACGCAATTCTTTACCTTTTGGTGAATTTATTATCTATAGATAAAAATATATATGACAAAACATATATATAAACATATATGAAAAAACATATATGAAAAGTTTTTGTGATGGCTTACGCTTATACAACACTAGCTTCTGCCCGCGACGTCGTCCGCGTAGCGTGATGATATATAGCCTATAGCCTTCCTCAATAAATGGGGTATCTAACAATGAAATAATTTTTCAAATCGTGAACCAGTAGTTCCTGAGATTAGCGCGTTCAAGGAAACAAACAAACAAACTCCTCAGCTTTATATATTAGTAATAATAGAGTATAGATATCGGCGAACTGTGTACTACATACATACCATTAGTGTACCACTCCCTTCGGGGAAACGTGATGGTATGTTATGTTACCTAGAGTAATCAAAGTACTTACCGGCGCCATTTTCGACTAGGAACTTAACGATATCATAATGGCCATCGAAGCAAGCGGCTCTGAGGGGTGTGCTGTGTGTCCTGGTGGTTGAGTTCACGTTGGCTCCAGCTCGTACCAGCAGCTTCACCAGCGGCAAGTGGCCCGCGGCCGCGGCGCACCATAGCGGGGGGGCTCCCTCTATCGTCTCACCGTCGAATGTAACTGCAAATAACAAATAAGAATGGATTAACTTCAGTGGTTAAGCTAGCCACTACCTCTGCACCCAATGTCGTGAGTTCCCCACTCGAGCCACGAGTCTGTGTGTATTGTTCAAGTAGCAGAGCTTGTTTCCTAGTGCGGGGTCTAGGAGGCACCTGTACTAAAACATTGACATAATTCAGATCCGGGTATGTGTTATTCTGCCCTGGAATCGATCGAATCCATTAAAACGTTGTAGCGTAAATATTAATTATCAACTTGGGCATTTAATCTTAAAGTATTAAAAATCTATATTCCGACCAGTAATATAATTATGACCCTTACAACACGAGGGTGAAGAATCCATGTATCTGCGCATATTAGCCATAATTGAAACGTCCGAAATCATTAGTATGGTTTATTAATAACTATACTGACCGAAATAATCATAAAACCAAATAAAATATATATTGACGGTGACAAATTTTGTCACCACAGTTTGAGCAAGCAATCCGTCAGATAAAATGGCTCCCGTCCAACCTATTGACGCAATTTAAACCGTTACGACAATTCAACCCGTGACAAAATGCGGTTGTGGAATGGATAAACAATTGTATTTACACCACATACGAGTGATTAATAGGGTCCTGATTGACCGACAGATTATGTCGGCGAAACTGTTTTCACCGACGATTTTGACCGCTAACCGCCGTTGCCAACACCGACATATTTTTATGGTGTGGATCAACAATGGAATTTAATGGCAGATTTATATTGGGACAGTTAAAGACTTCCATGACAAATGTGATTGCGGCTTGTAAAATATTTTTTAATCAACTTCTATAATCATCCATTTGAAATGAAATGATATTTATTTATGTAAGTAGATCTTTAGAGACACTTTACAAGCGAATGGTTTGTTTTTTTTTTAAAACTGGTAGCCGGCATTTCCTAACTGACGACCTCTGAGACAAACTCAGAGAATCATGGTCTCTTTTATAGTATAGACATACTCAGAGTACTTTTAAAATATGATAACCATCTAACGAGTGAATAATTACAATTATAATATAAAAACATTTTAATTATAATAAGGTAATAAAAGAAGAATTAACGTCAATGTCCTACACACAATGTTAAGAAATATAATTAAGCATTTCCATTATTTTTGTTATTATCTTTCATAAAAGCATTATTATAAAGTTTTTTTTTATATAATTTTATCATAAATTTAAAATATCTTAAGATTTCCGAGTGACGCAAACTTTTATGAGTGTACGTAACTGCAGTAGAGTGACCCCAAAATGTGTTTTGCTAAGGACACAATGGGATCCCTTTTTTTCTCATAATGGTTTTTGTTCTAATTTAAATTGTCATAATAAGTTAGGCATAATTTTCTTTGTCATAATAATAGTGTGCCATATTTGCTTTTAACATATTGTGTTATTAAGTATAAATATTGTATATTATACTATTGTTTATATTCATGACTTTCATATGCATAAAGTTGTAAAGCATATTATTTATTTGTCTAATAGAAAATCGAAGGAATAAAAATAGAGAACCGGTAATTTCGGGATGAAATATGTTATAACTGGTTAGGTTAGGTTAGAACTGTGACCAAAAGACGCACGAGCCGAGCGAGCGAAGCGAGCGGGGCCGCGGGAGCGGCCGGCGAGTGCCGGAACATAATAAAAAATATTATTCTCATTTTAACAACGTGTTTTATTATAAAAAGTATTCTTTTTATACATTTCCTAATACGATATTGGAAGGTTATATATAGGCTTTGATAATTTAATTTAAGTTATTGTTATGCGTCGTTATGCTTAAGTAAACTTATGCTTTTGGATAGTATGCTTATTAAATATTATGCTTATAGTAAATAGGATTAAAAAAATATGATTAAATAGTTATGGCAAATGAGTATTATGCGTAACTAATGTTAGGACAAGTAACATTATGCAATGTTAAATTATGACATAAAATCGTAGGAATAAAAATAGAGAACCGGACACAATGACCGTGGAATTAAAGCACTAGCATTATCAGTAATTAATGACGTAAGTAGAAGCCGAAAAGTGCACATCAATTAAGTCGTATGTTCTCGCCAATCATGAAGTCACGAAGAAAGAAATTTTACCAAAAAACCCGGAGGCATTAGTAGTTTGTTGAATTCAAGAAACAAATAATCGCGTCCGACTGCTTGCATCTACTGCTACTTCGACAATAGATCTTCTCTTTGTATCCTATTTGCCCAAGCTAAGTAAACTAACCCTATTGCCGGCTATGGCAATCTGAACTCTTTGAACTTCAGACAAACATTATTATTTTTAACGTCTAAAAAGAAATAAACGAAAGAAGCGAAAGTAGTATGCCAGGATCGTAGCAAGTGGAAATCTATAGTCTCTGCCTACCCCAATGGGAGACAGGCGTGAAAATATGTATGTATGTATGTAAAAAGAAATGGTGGTGGATAGCGAAGAACACGTCAAAAATGTCAGTTTTGACAGCCGTCTTGTCAAATAATGTACTATGAGCTATGACGATGCACCTCACCTGAACCAGGCTGTTCGATGTCCGCTTTGCACCTTTCGATGAGGTATTCGGCAACGTCATAGTGTCCATTTCTGCAAGCGATCACTAGTGGTGTCGCACCGCCGACCTTCGCACCCACCAACATGTTCAGCTCCTCAGCAGAGCGCCAACTGTGTAGGTACGCCTGGAATTAAAGAAAAAAGAAATCTTAAGATCATAAAATGATTGAGAGAGTCAAAGAACTAAACCAAAACTACCATCAGTACTTCCTGCTGTGATATCAAATATTAAACACTGGCAATAAAATCGAAAAAAAAACTATTTGTGACGGGTTGGCGCAAAAACTACTAAATAGATTTAATTATTTTTTTTCACTGTTAGAAAGTATATGCTCCAACTTAAAAACTGGTGGACTTCTTATCTCAATTAATTGAACGAATCATGAGATACAGTTTGACCTCTCTGATGTATAGAGACCCATACAAGGAAGAGATCATCGGTGTTGGTTAGTGATTCAATTGTTTTCGGCATGCATTTCAATTCCAATATAGCTCCAAGTGAGCAAAGCTGCGGGCAAAAGCTAATGAATTTAATAAAAATATGAATAACATCCAATGAGAATGAGAGATTCATTATTTGGTCGTGAAATTGGACACATCAGCTGTTGACAATGAACTGTTAAGATAAACGCTTCTTAGAAACATATTTACCGCAATTACATAGTACTTCTTCGAAACGTAGTGCCCTAAGACTAATGGTCAATTGAAACATGGCCGAAACCATTGAAACATGACGAATAAATATATATGTCGGAGGAAGCTATGAGTCAAGTTGATTGTTGTTTTCATACGTAAAAGATAACATTGCTTTTGCTTATATTGTAATTACTTTTAAAATTCCTAATTTAATTTAAATTGATTTGTTACATTATTTTAGAATGATAAATCTCAATAATTTAATAAAAGTCATGATTTGATTATAATACTACGTAACGACCAATCAGAGCAGAGCACGTGCCTCGAGCGGGGTCGAGGCGCCATCTTGGCTTGGTGGAGTTAGTTAGCGTTCAGTTATTTCGAGACTTTTGGAGTGTGAGCTAGCGATCGAGTTGGATCGTGTTTAAAATATGAAGTAAGATCGGTGCCCCGAACCCGCTGCTCGGTCCTAGCTGTATCATTTAAATTAATTAGAACTATTGTGTTAACCTAAAATAAACCACTGTGAACTTGTGATCGTTGTTTTGTGCTCGCATTTTGCCCTCATGACGCCCACAAAGCCCGCAACCACTAATGATGATGTCGGCGGGAATGTTTCTCCGACATCAGAAGTGGGATCGGTGCAGGCACAAAACGTGAGCGAACCGACAGCGGCAAATGAAGGATGGCGTGCGTTATTCGAAGCGCAGCAAACCAGCATGAGGTTACTAGTTGAGGCGCTAACCAACCCACCGAAAATCGAGGATAAGGGCATCACGCTGCCTAAATTTCAACCGGATGATGCTGACACTGATGCCCGGGCCTGGCTAGCAACAGCGGATATCTGCTTATCGGATCGCGATATACAGGGAAGTAAATTGATTCTCATACTTAGTAAGGCTATGAAGGGTTCGGCTGCAACATGGTTTTCTCAGATAGCTTTTCCCAATATGAAGTGGGTAGAATTTAAAGAAATTTTCCTTTCTCGCTTTGATACATTGGAAACATGTGCTGCGACGATGTTAAAGATGATTACTGGCAAACCACAAGAAGGTGAATCTCTTGCTGCTTATGCAAGCCGTTTATTCACTTTACTGATGGCACGATGGGGTAGTCTGGGCAAGGAAGAAATGGCGGTATCTTTAATACTCGCACACATGGGGCAAATCGAGCCACGGTTGCAACGCAATATTTTTTCTGAAGAAATAACTACCCGCAGTAAAATGCAACGTGAACTAATGGCGTTCTCTTATCGCAAACGCAGTTACCAAGAGATTTCAAAGGCCGTCGCAAGTACTACGCAAGACAATAAACGTCCTAGGTTAAGTGCTGTCTCAACAAAATGTTACGCGTGTGGAAAGTTAGGTCATAAATCTTTTGAATGTTTCAGCCGATCGCATGACAAGCAGCAACCAACTCCAACTTCTGAGCGCTCCAACACGGCCGTTACTACGCGGCCCGTTGTGACTTGCTACAAGTGTGGTGCTGAGGGTCACGTGGCATCGCGGTGCTCAAAGACATGGCCAGTTGCAAGCGGCAGCGCACAGCCCGCCGCCACTCCACCCAGCGTTGTGAAGCGAGTGGACGTATGCGGCTTGAGACCTGTCACTGGAACCATTACGCAATTTGGTGAGCAGTTTCCATTTTGTTTCGATTCCGGTGCTGATTGTTCCTTAATTAAAGAGAGCGTCTCTCGCAGGCTTGTTGGTACATTGCAGCGTGCAATTGTTACTTTGACTGGGGTAGGAAAATCTAGTGTATTATGCGATTCGCAAATTTTATCTAGAGTTTTCCTTAGTGGTCATGACGTAGAAATTTTATTTCACATTATACCTGATGATTATCTAAATAATGACATTCTGATTGGACGCGATTTGTTGACCCTAGGGTTGTCAGTACACATATCGAGTGATCAGCTTACTATAGTCGAGAAGCCCTCTACAGTTAATATTTGCAATGTTGATAACGCGACGGCTGACTTTCAAGACGTGGATACCGATATACCCGATGACCTTAAACCACAACTGATAGAACTTCTTAGCAGTTTTAAGAACTCATTCGTTGAAGGCACGCCTACTAGTAGAGTAAAGACAGGTGAATTGGAGATTAATCTAGTAGATCCTAGCAAAACCGTACAACGGAGACCATATCACTTGAGCCCTGAAGAGCGGGAAACAGTACGGAATAAGTGTAGCGAACTCTTGTCTGCTGGGGTTATTAGACCTAGCAAATCGCCCTTCTCTAGCCCAATACTTTTAGTAAAGAAGCGCGATGGCACGGACCGAATGTGCATAGATTATCGAGAATTAAATTCTAATACAGTTCCTGACCGGTACCCCTTGCCTTTAATCGGCGACCAAGTTCAGAGGTTATCAGGTGCACGATTTTACACGTGTCTTGACATGGCTAGTGGATTTTATCAAGTTCCTATAAATGTAGAGTCGAATTCGATAGAGAAAACCGCTTTTGTTACCCCGGACGCTCATTATGAGTTTACTGCCATGCCGTTTGGCCTACGAAATGCCCCCTCCGTATATCAGAGAGCTATTAATACGGCTCTAGGTGACTTAGCGCATTCTTATGCGATTGTCTACATGGATGATCTCGTCATACCTGCGAATACTGTACAACAAGGGCTGGAACGGTTAGGCGTTGTACTTAAAACTCTTAGCGACGCCGGGTTTTCGTTCAATATGAAGAAATGTGCCTTTCTAAAGAAGCAAGTTCAGTTTTTGGGGTATGAAATATCAGAGGGTGAAATCAGGCCTAACCCCCGTAAGATAACCGCATTGACTAGTTCCCAACCACCACAGACCGTCACTCAGCTAAGACAATTTTTGGGGTTAGCGTCCTACTTTAGGCAGTTTATCAATAACTTCTCACTTAAAATGGCACCGCTCTACCGTCTATTAGCTAACAATAATTCTAAAATAACTTGGACTGCCGAACATGAAGCGATTAGACAAGACATAATATCGCTATTGACGTCGTCTCCAGTTTTGATGCTTTTCGACCCAGAATTACCTATAGAGTTACATACCGACGCTAGTAGCGAAGGTTACGGCGCAATTCTTTTCCAAAGAGCTGGTTCAAAATTACATCCTGTAGAGTACTACAGTAAACGCACTATACCCGCGGAGTCTCGATACCACTCTTACGAGTTGGAGACACTAGCAGTTGTTAACTCAGTTAAGCATTTCCGCCATTATTTGTATGGTAGAACTTTCACAGTCGTCACTGACTGCAATTCTTTAAAAGCCTCAAGAACTAAAGTTGACCTGACACCTAGAGTGCACCGGTGGTGGGCTTTCCTCCAGGCTTTTGATTTTGATATCCAGTACAGGGAGGGTAGGAAAATGGCCCACGTTGATTTTTTCTCGAGAAACCATTTGTCCGAAGGGAACAACACCGCCGTTAGCGATACCCATAGCTTAGGTAGAGAAAATTACGTGGCAGAAAAACGCGTCAATATAGCCGAGTTATCTTCGAATTGGTTACAAGCGGAACAACGACGAGACCCCGAATTAAATGAAATTATTACTAAACTTGAAACCGATGATCTAGATTTAGAGAGTTGTAGAATCTATGAATTGCGATCTAGTGTGCTCTACAGAAAAATTCAAAGAAACAATCGCAACATTTGGCTACCAATTGTACCGAGAGCTTTTCGTTGGTCAGTTATAAATCATATTCATGAATCAATTCTCCATTTGGGATGGGATAAAACTTTAGAAAAAGCATACCAACATTATTGGTTTCCTAATATGTCAAAATACGTCAGAAAATTTGTTGAAAATTGCATAACGTGTAGAGTAGCTAAGTCTCGAAGTGGTAAACAACAAATAGAGTTACACCCCATACCGAAAACAAATATTCCTTGGCATACAATTCACATCGACGCTACAGGCAAGCTCAGTGGCAAAAATGATCAAAAGGAATACGTGTTCGTGCTCGTAGACGCTTTTACAAAGTATGTGTTACTAAGGCATTCCACAAGAATTAACACTGACAGTGCTATAAACGCCCTCAAAGCATCCATATCTCTTTTCGGTACCCCCGTGCGTGTTATTGCAGATCAGGGTAGATGTTTTGCGAACAAAGATTTTAAAGATTTTTGTTCCAATCACAATATCGAGTTACATTTGATAGCGACCGGCTCTTGTCGCGCTAATGGCCAAGTAGAGCGCATAATGAGTACACTCAAAAACATGTTAACTGTCGTAGAAACAAGCCCTAATAGGTCCTGGCAAGATGCGTTAGATGACGTCCAACTCTCCATAAACAGTACGATCCATAGAGTTACTAAAGCAAGCCCCCTAGAGTTGTTAATAGGTAGAGTAGCTAGACCGTTAAATTTATTATCCGTTGACGATCACGAGGTTGAGGTAAATGTAGAAGAAATTAGAGAACAGGCTGATAGATTCTTGAAAAGTAATACATGCCTTGATAAAGCACGGTTTGATAAGGGTAAGGCAAAAGTCACTTCGTTTTCTGTAGGAGATTACGTTTTGATCGAAAATCACGAAAGGAATCAAACAAAATTGGATGCTAAATATAAAGGACCGTTTGAGGTCATTGAAGTATTGGACGGTGACAGGTATCATCTCAAGAGTTTGACTTGTAATCGTGTATACAAGTATGCGAGAGACCGCTTACGTCCACTCCCCCAATCCTATGTCCCAACTGAGCTGGATCCGTGTTTGTCAGATGAGAGTGATGGTAAGATCATTGTACAATACTTAGTTTGTTTAAAATCTCTAGTTATCTGAGTGTGGGTGGCGAATTTAAGTTTTATTTTTACAAGATATCCCATGGTAGATAGGGGCGTGGTGGCTGTTGAAGTGTAGCGTTTCTGTAAGGCGAGGTGGCCATTAAAATTGTGAGATAGACGTAACTGAAATTCCGTGTTTAACTCAATAAAACAATTTAGTAATTTAGTAAGAGGCGAGGTGACCATTATAAGGCGAGGTGGCCATTGTAAGGCGAGGTGGCCATTGTAAGGCGAGGAGGCCATTGTAAGGCGAGGAGGCCATTGTAAGGCGAGGAGGCCTACAGACTTTTCTTTGGTCAGGAGTGGCCGAACTTTACAAGAATTTCTTTCTTTTCCGCAGATGATGCGCGGCCTTCAGCATCACACGAGGGCGTGTAATAAGTCAGGACGGCCGTGTCGGAGGAAGCTATGAGTCAAGTTGATTGTTGTTTTCATACGTAAAAGATAACATTGCTTTTGCTTATATTGTAATTACTTTTAAAATTCCTAATTTAATTTAAATTGATTTGTTACATTATTTTAGAATGATAAATCTCAATAATTTAATAAAAGTCATGATTTGATTATAATACTACGTAACGACCAATCAGAGCAGAGCACGTGCCTCGAGCGGGGTCGAGGCGCCATCTTGGCTTGGTGGAGTTAGTTAGCGTTCAGTTATTTCGAGACTTTTGGAGTGTGAGCTAGCGATCGAGTTGGATCGTGTTTAAAATATGAAGTAAGATCGGTGCCCCGAACCCGCTGCTCGGTCCTAGCTGTATCATTTAAATTAATTAGAACTATTGTGTTAACCTAAAATAAACCACTGTGAACTTGTGATCGTTGTTTTGTGCTCGCATTTTGCCCTCATGACGCCCACAAAGCCCGCAACCACTAATGATGATGTCGGCGGGAATGTTTCTCCGACATATATTTGTTTTATTCCTTAGACAAATACTAAATGACCATAATAAGCGTAATGGTAATGTAGTGTACAAGACGATAATATTTGCCGTAATAATTACCAAGGAAGCGCAATTTCACGATATTGAAAACTATAAAAACACCAAACATTGTTTGATAAATATGGTTTTTTATACATATTACTTTATACATTTTCAAGAATATTTTGTAGGCTACCTACTTTTTATGACTATGGTATATGAATATAATATCAAAGTACAAGTAAAACCTTCAACATTGTACCAACGTAATACAACAACTATATTTTATAGCAACTAGCTAAATTATGTTCGATACGCTAAAATCATACCAAAACAACAATTTATAACCAATTTGTATGTACTAACAATTCATTTCTAAAAAATAATAGATTGTGGATATTCAGTCAAAGTAATCAAAAAAATATATATGTTCCTCATTTAATCAATATTCAACCAAATTGGTTAAATCTTTCTAGAAGCATGGGTACGGAGTGATGTGTCATCTGCTGGCATTTGGTATCAATTCGCAAAAGTGAAAACCCCAGATATAATAACAACGAAATTTGGCAAGCGCGCCCGCGCCGAAGCGTGGCGCAATGTTGCTCCGGCGCTTGCAAAACATACACCGGTAAACACACCTGTAGATATTTTAGGAACTGCATAGGAATACTAGCTATCAGGGGTCAGCTTCCAGTCTACCCAGATGCGGCTGAATATCAGTATTTTACACGAAGCGTCGCCCTCAACCCAATTTCTGGGTAACACTGATATTCGGAGGAAAGAATGGTGGTCAGGCTTTTTGGGCTGCTGACTACCAGTAACAATCGTTAAAGATGTTCGTATGACAACCACGCCCGACGGCTTTACGTGATCTCCAAGGCACGGAGAGGTCTCGATATGTTAAGAATGGTCACCCATCCACATACTGACCGCGGAAAGCTCAGCTTAACCTTGCAGATCAGTTGATCAGCTTAGTTATTACTTAGCCACAAGCCCCTCAATAAGAATATGATCTGAAAATCGCTGAAGGGTTTCTAGCTCCGGTTGAAATTTATTACGAACTTAGCCTTGACCGATACGACCTTCATGAAGAAGCCAAGTAAATAAAGGATTTCGCTTAATAGAGTAAGAAAGGCGAGTTAATGTTTAAGCATACATTAGGTACATTTTTAGCAACACTAAACGTCCTTTTATTAGACAAATCTTATAGCGTAATTTTAGCCCATAATAGATGAGTTCATAACAAATGAAAAGCAAACAGACATAATGGCCTCGTAAAATTCCATCACGAGTTTAAAAAAATTGTAAAATTGTCCATGTCAATTACAGCATCTTCATTATAATACTTTATAATCTCGGTGAATAGTGTACACATGTATCTATTTTTAAATGAATCATTAGAAAATAAACATTTTATCTTACACATTAGTAGACACCTAGTTTAGTAGTAGCTAACCGCTTTTCAAAAACTTACAAAAGATAAATGGTAAATCGGTACATATTATTTTTGCCCAAATCTATACTCTATACTAATATATAAAGCTGAAGAGTTTGTTTGTCTGCTTGAACGCGCTAATCTCAGGAACTACTGGTCCGATTTGAAAAATTTTTTCAGTGTTCGATAGCCCATTTATTGAGGAAGGCTATAGGCGCGGGCAGAAGCTAGTCTTTGATAAGAAAATTAGTAAGTCAAGTTAAAGCCCTACATTATAAATTACTATGAGCAGGTTAAATCAACAAGCAACTTGATGAAAGAATCTTAATCAAATAAAAAATCCATTCATTAATTCTCACGAACCCATTCAGTTTTTTTTTTTCATGCCCATTTCGTCCCACTGCTTGGCAAAGGCCTCCCTTCCCTCCTCCCAAATCGCATCTGTTTGTGGTTTTAGCTACCCAATGTCTATTGAAAGGGTGCAATTCATCGCACCACCTTCGTCTGGGCCGACAACGCGGTCGCTTCCCTCCCTATGGGGTTCTATTTGTTTTTTCCCATAGTTCGTTTGGCATGCTGCTTACGTGTCCCCCTAGTCCCATTTAAGCTGTCTGACCATTAATTCAATTAATTCAGTATGCACTTATAAAATAGTAAAACCATCGGTGTGATAAAAGTATACGCAAAAAATATATAAAGAGTAAGTATATTACATGGTATTTCCACTTCGTTTTGAGAGTAGTCATGACTTCACGAGTGAGACCAAGTGAAATGGGTCAACGATGTTCTTGGCCTCTGTTTTAAAGCGTTGTGACTAAAACTTACACTCGTCTAAATAAAAGATTATTTGAATCAATCTAAACTTAATTCTGAAAAAGTTCACTTTTGTCATATCATACAAAACATCCAGTATTTACAATAGCCTCTTCAATCGGAAGAGGCTATTGTTTATGTCAATAAAACTTTTATTTATTATTATTATATAACATACGTATCGTAACTATACTAATCAAGATTAATGCGTAACAGTTACGATGTTACTAAATTAATTAATTATTAGGCTGAAAATCAGCCTTACCACATTTCGTTTCACTGACTTCTTCGCTAAGTTCCACAAGTTACTCGTACCACTCGTTGTATAATTATTAATTAACTTATGATGCCACACAAGATTTCTAGCATGAATTTGGTAGAAATATCGAGCCTGGCCGAAAATGATGAGAAATTAAGATGTTTTACATTTATTAGGAGATATTTCTAAAAACTAAAATCCGTAAGAAGTAGTCTCATTTCATTGTCCAATATTCGCGTAAGTGTCAGAAATCAGTAGATATTTCTAAGTTATTGAGAGCATCAGAATTAGAGCTTTATAATTTTATAAATATCAAAAACAGATCAATTTAGATTTAAGCTAAAACTGATAAAATCCTGATGAATAATCCAAGATAAAAATAATGCTATTTACAATATGTTATCTATTTAAATTAAATAGATAATTGCTAATTAATACTTAGATTTTTTTAATTAAGATGAGGAAATAAAACCGAACTTAATTATACTTTATACAGAAATTAAGTTTAAGTTGTTTTCCACACCAGGGAACCAGCTCTGTGTCGATGGGGCCTTCGCAAACATACAAACCGCACGCTCGAAATAACTGGGCGCGTAGTAAATTCACGTAATTGTGTTTGTTGCGAATCGATCGAAATGGTCTACAACGCGCGAGTAATGGTGTAACAAGCGCCCATAGGCTACGGTAACCGCCATCAGGTGCCCGTATGGTCGTTTACCGTAAACCGAGCACTCTCCGAGAGATCTTGAGCAACATTAATCGCTTGCTGGCCTTTCTTGAGGAGTTAGGGTGGCTCGAGTAGTAAATCCTTCCCACCCGCACGCAAAATACGCGCTTTGTCGTGGAGTTGCGGAAAATAGCCCGCTATACCTTATCATACCATCCCATGGTCGTTTGCCACCTTAGTGGTATTAAAAAGAATTAAACAAAACTAGACAATAATCAGAATCACGAATGCGAAACATTGAAGACCCTAATTTTCTTTACACCGAGTTTTCACATTAAAATTTACAAACAAAACTACTTGTGGACAACTTCAGACGCGCACAGTTATTTTGACCGGACTGTAACAAACAGAAGCTTGGTACATCGAACGTGCAGCGAAACACTAGCTTCTACCCGTTGCTTCGCCCGCGTGGAGTTCGATCGGTCTCTCAATAGGAATCTTTTTTTCCTGTTTTTGGTACATTTTCATTGATGTTCCTTTCCTTTTGGTCGTAACAAGATGTTATCTAACGTTCCTCGATAAATGGACTATCCAACACAAAAATATTTTTTAGTTCCTGAGATTAGCGCGTTCAACCAAACAAACAAACTTCAACTTTACAATAATAAGTTTAGATTACTCACGACTACGAGATGGAACTTCAGCTATTCACGACAATATTAGAAATATAACACTGTTACTTGGTAGTGTAATGGTATGTACTTAGTAGTGATTGAACACAACACTAACTCATCAATACGATACGACAGCTAATTAAATAGAGCTGAGACAATGAACGAATGAAAATTAACTAGCAAGTTATTTCACAATTCCGTATTGTACTGGGGCGTCCCTGACTCTTGCGCGAACAGATCAACAATGAGTAAATCTGTAGATGAATACTTAATTTTATTTTGCAATCACACCTTAAATATAATTATCGGAGTTAATAAATTCTTAAAATATGTTAATAACATGACTCTTGTTTTAATTTATAAGGGTTCAAGACAAAAAGTTCAAGACCCAATTTCCAAGGGAATAATTTTATTGAAATCACTCGTTTTTTTCATAAAATAATAATTAATTTAAATAAATGAATTATTAACTATTTTCGAGTTCACGAGTCTTGATCCTTGCCGAATAGTGGCATTTTTTTAATTATTTTTAAACATCATTCTACAGATAATGTGCAATCTGAATGATGAATCATGAATATTAAAACACAAGATTTAATTGATTAGTAATCATTTAAGAGACAATAGCGTAATATTAATAGGTAGATAATTGAGTAGGATAATAATATAAAGTCAAGGTACTACCTTATGTTCAATGTCCTTAGAAACGTATACCAGTATTTACATTTTATAGATTCATAGCCACTTTTATATCCTGGTTGTTGTTTCAAATAAAGCTGCTTTAACTTAATTAGTTCCTAGTAATTAATCAGTATCCCCCTCCCCATTCTTATATAAGAGATACAATAATTTTAATTCATCAATCCGCATAACTTATTTAGTGAATTAATTTTTTTCTTGTTATGTGTAATAACTCTTTGCACTGGTTCTCCTGAGACCTGCGCTAATAGCAGCCGCCTATCTGGCCAAGTCCTAACTGCGACGAAGATAACGATTCAAAACAGTGACTGTGACGTAAGAGACTAGATGAAAACTTTAAATATACGTATTTTACCGATATATCACTTCCAAACAATTCCGAGCGAGAGCGGAGCGCTACATTTCTTACTTAAATTACTAGAGCTCCATTAACCCCATTAAATAAGAAAGTAAAACTTGAGCGACGCTGTTTTCTTGTTTACTTTTTTGTGTGTAAACTTTTATACGATCATTGTTCCTAGTTATTTAGTCATCGCCCGCCACCCTTGCTGAACATCACAATGGCCACAGTGAACAATTAAAAAAGCCATTAAAATCTCGTTAACAACTAACCAACATTTTGTTAGAATTATTCCATCTTCATTCATTATAATTATTAACATTGGTTTTTTTTTTTTTCTCAAAAAAAGCTTACTAGCAATGTGGGTCACACATTACTAGTATTCTTGTTAACCCCTCGTGCTAAGCTAAATGCTTGTGTTACGAGTGGGTTCACGTCGGTAGTGCAATGGGTGGGGTTCGAACCGGCAACCACATGATCGCAAGTCCGACGCCCTAGCCATTAGGCTTATTGGCTCCACATTGTGGATACAGTTGGCGCAAAATAACTTGAACCAAAATGGCGGATGCGCAGTGGTCGATTTTTAGTACATTTTGCACGCAAATGCACTGTGCGCAAACTTTCCCCCGCTCCGTTAGTTTCGGGTCAAGTTATTTTGCGCGCGCACTGTTGCACGCTCCAGGAGCACGAACGTACGCACAATGTGGAGCAGTTGCATCAGCGCGGAGCGCAAGAGGTTCGCGAACAAAGTGGATACCCGGCTATAGAGGTGGATAACTTTTATCCCGGAATCTGACGAGTATTCATGTGTATATGCGATTTGAGGATGTCTCTCATCGGTACTAATATTGCATACCTTCTTCAATCTCCTGAGAAGCCTGCGCTGTCTACGCAAAAGCGTTTTGCCGCAGTGCCTCAGCGTCTCGATCCAACGGCACCTCGAAGGCATCAGATCCCATACACCAGCAGACATTTTGTGTCAACACATCACAGAAATTCTATAAAACCAACACACTGTGACACCACTGCTATTATTCTTTCAAAACTTGGAAGACACACTATTCATATACTTAAGTTTAATTATTTAGATTTAATTTCACGGTCACAAATTTGATTCGAAGCGGTGTATAATTATTTCATAGATAAATAAAATAAAAAAGATGAAAAATGCGGAAAATTTATGTTACAAAATCGTGTCTGCGTCTCAACAACTTGTTCATAAATGATACGATCAACACTTGACGGATAAATATATACGAAGTAAGGAAACCGCAAAAAGACGCACTTCTTAGCAGATTATTCATTTTCTAATAATATGTATCGATATTTATATTTGATTATGCGGGGTTTATCCATGTAAATGTACGAGGGGCTATCGACCCTGAACCGGTCTCTGTGTCAGTATCATTGACGTTTTATGCACCTGATGTTCTTGGAAGTGTTTCCGAATACAAGCTGTAAGAATTTATGACGTCACCTTAAGGGTCCGGCGGAGCTTAAATCGCCCAAATAAACTTAATGCCAACATAAATCGTAATCCAAATAATATTTTATCAATTTTTTTTATTGTTCGGATTAATCGGATCAGTAATCTAGGTTCCTATCGTCCCATTTCGTCTACTACTTCACTGGAAATAAACGACCGGAAACTCTTTCCAAACCTGGTAAAGTTATCAGCGAATTGCATTCGCTTACATTTATTTCCAGTGAAGTTTCTATGGGAACTATGAAATAAACTTCTATGGGACCAACCATAGTTGGAGTACTCACAAAGTCACAAATTGAAAAAAACTGTATGACATGTATGGCTGGTGTGATTAGCAGATAAGGAACACAGCTAAGAACAGATAAGGTAATAATATATAATTCTGAAATAGTAACGGTTCCTCATCCTTATACAATTTTAGTAATCACCATTAATTTTATGATAAACTATGTAGGCTAAACGTATTAGTTTACTCTGGGCTAGATTGGCAAATACTTACCTATATATAAGAATGATAATATGTAGCTAATCTATATACTAATATATAATACTAATATATGTATAAAGCTGACGAGTTTGTTTGTTTGTTTACTTGAACGCGCTAATCTCAGGAACTACTGGTACGATTTGAAAAATTCTTTCAGTGTTAGATAGCCCATTTATTGAGGAAGGCTATAGGCTATATATCATCACGCTACGCGGACGAAGTCGCGGGCAGAAGCTAGTAATATATAATTCTGAAATAGTAACGGTTCCTCATCCTTATACAATTTTAGTAATCACCGTTCATTTTATGATAAACTATGTAGGCTAAACGTATTAGTTTACTCTGGGCTAGATTGGCAAATACTTACCTATATATAAGAATGATAATATGTACCTAGCTAATAAATTTTACACGGCGCAATAGTAGAAAAGAATTTTAATTGTGACAACTCACGAAAATAGATAGGTATCAAAAACAATAGATATTTTATCGGTCCATATAAACTCGTGGCGGAATCTGGATGCGTCAAGCCGACGACAGGGTGAAATGGCACACATTGCCTACGTCCAGCAGTAGATTTTACTTAAGCTGATGATAATCTATATACTTAATTTAAAAAGCCGAAGAGTTTGTTTGTTTGCTTGAACACGCTAATCTCAGGAATTACTGGTCCGATTTGAAAAATTATTTCAGTGTTAGATAGCCCATTTATTGAGGAAGGCTATAGGCTATATATCATCACGCTGCGCGGACGAAGTCGCGGGCAGAAGCTAGTGATGATATAAAACGACTTTTGTGTCGGAAAACATAATTTTATTTTGATATGGGTATCACTTACATTTAATTTAATAGATTATAACCAGTCGTTTCATTTAGTTACGACTATTAAGATATAGCATATGTTGTTATTATTTCAATTTATTAAGGAATGATCTTCATCAAAACAACAAAACCGACATTCCATAGAATTCAATATGAGTATATTCGTATAACACGCGCTCATTGTTCAATTGAAAGAGATCGAAGGAATATATCTCACGTTTTATCAATAACATTCACACGTGCCTCTTACATACATATTTGTTGCGTAATTTCTACAGAAGCTAAACGATCAAGCTGACATATGAGATTCGCGTGTAGGTACAGCCAGCACATCAAGTTACTACAAACTGACAAATTTCCCCAATGGATAATAAACTCTATTATTTGGAGATTTTATTGAAAATCGTTTAAAGAGGTTTCACAGTTTTGGATATCATGTGCAGGCGAATGTACCTAGTTCAAAATGTGTGAACAAAATGATCTTTAATTGTTACGTCATAAAATGCTACTGACTCAAGCTAAATTGATTTTAAGCTCAAATCGTGTACTCGATTCACTTACTTTGGAGAAACCCCCATGGCACACTGTCCTTTCGAATGATATGACATAAACTTACAAACTGATAATGTCAAATAACCTCCATGACGCAAGCCACAGAGTGCATTTTTGACTTAGGCCATTAGCGTGCAACATCCGGTCCCACTAAAATCTGTCATTAGATTTTCTTACTAGACAGGTTTTTGACATTGCCACGGTATTTATTTATGTATATAAATAAATAAATAAATGTATTTATTTATTTATTTGGACAACCAGTAGCTGTAACACTGTTGCATATATAAATCTAAAATATTATATTTTTAATATTACGCATTCCAGTTCTGGCATGTTTTTGGTCATTATTTATTGTTTGTATGCAAAACAGATGAATGGTGTCAATTGTTTTATTTTTATTGGCTTTTATCAAGAAATTATACGCTATAATATGGGTGTCACGCCATAAACATAGTCTTATGTATAAGCTAAATCTTCTAGGAATCAAAATAAATTAAGATGTATATGTAATAAATACGTGATAAGTATTAATTTGCATTATTATAAACTTTTTTCTACACTAAAAAAGCCTAAAGGTCCTGGAATCTATTCCCAGGTCGAGCAGTGTTATTGGGTTATTCTACGACCTTCTCAGTAACATTTCGGAGTTTGGAATAAGTGCCCGGGTAATGGCAATATTCTCTCTAATACATGGGATCTAAACATACCTCCGAACTGTCAGTAGACATTGGTACGCTTCTGCCTAACCCTTCGGGGAATACAGGCGAGATGGTATGTTGTGTTGTTTTATAAACCATATTGGAGCCCGATTAATATTCTGACTTTGACTTTTGACAATAAATCGGTATTTTTTTTTTTATCTTAATCCAAACTTATACCCTTGTAACGATGCTTTAATAGCGTGAACGCATTTCATGACGTAAATTAGAATGGGCGATAAGAAAACAAAACTTCCACTAATTTAGAGAAAATGTTGGAATTAATTTGTGTTCCAATTAGTGGCATAAACAAAACATTCGATCGAATACTATTCAATTAAACACTATTGTTCTGTTACGAGGCTAATGAGAAACGAAAAGGGTTACGCATAGTTCTAATATACGCTTGCATCATTTGTCTAGTATTGTTGGTTTTACCAAACATACGTCTTATACAGGAAGACATAAGGTCAACTTCGTTTTTAAATCTGAAAATTGTACTTGGCCCTAGTTTGTTTGAAGATGATTCACGGCAATACACCACAGCCTAGATTATATATATAGAGGAACGTTGCGCTCCTCTATATAATCTAGGTTGTGGTTTATTGACTCATACCGCTTATCAGACGTACCTATGATGTCCCGTGTAACGAGGGCCTCCGTTTAATTTAATTTAATCCGTTAATTAATTGAGATAAGAAGTTCACCAGTTTTTAAGTTAAAATTACGATCTGTTTAGCAGTTATTGCTCCAACATGAACAAACAGACAAGAATATTAAACATCACGTTTTTGGATTGGGAGACGTTTATATACCATAACCCACTTTTTAAAAATATCTTCAATGTACAGACACAGCTTTTTTACAGTTTTATAATAGTAGAGATTATTTCTTAGAATAGAATTAATTATTATAACCATAACTAATGAATTTGATACGCGGCCAATGTTAAAATTGTTTGAATTCGTTTGTTTTTTCATTAATACGCAAAATCTCTTAAAAAAATTATAAACTTCTCTTGTTCTTATTTTAGTCTTTAATATAAAGATTTCAACCGGTTCCCTCGAATTTTTTTTTTATATATTGAAAATAATGAAAAATTCTACGTTAATAGGCTACTACTAGACTGAATATTTTTATAAACTAATAAAAAAGTTGACCTTACAGAGCCAAATAACAAAGCAAATTAAAATCGGTTCAACAATAAGGAAGTTATACGGATTTTATTTTTGTGCTGTCAGAGAGCGTTCTAATAATAGCATGTTGTGACGTCAAATCATGTGTGCGCCATACATATTCTGCAATTACACTGGTTTTGGGGGAAATATAACATAATTAATTGATTTAAATATATTTTTCTCTATTAATATTTTTTAATAGGCGTCATACTATCAAACTACCCTATAATAGGTATCATATCTTCTTAATAGTATGTAATCACTGTAATTATTAGCTGTAATGGCTTATCTAGATTTCAACATTCTCCATAGTCTCTAATTCTTATTTCCATCGAGTTATTTTCTTGTGGATTCAAATTATCTACCAGCGCCGAGAAAGACTTTTTAACTGGCATGATTAAGAGAAGCGAATAGCGACTTATTTGTAAAGATAACATCAAATTTAATATCACACGAAGAGACATTACTAGGAAATAGATCAAGATGAACTCGACCTTATCTACCTTATATTAGAGGTCACGATTTAAAACAAACATTGACGAAATCAAGAGGGCATAGTCGGTAAACATTTTGCAGGAAACAAAAATAGTCTATACCTAATTATACAAGAGACTGTTTACACCGCATGTTGATTAAGTCTAATCTACAAATGAATGTAAAGCCTTCGTTTATGTTTGTTCACTATGCTCACAAAATAAGTATGAATATAGCTGATGTTTGTTAGAATCGTACGTAGTGTACGATTAAGGTTAGCCTCGAATAACACGTGGACGTCAATGAGAGGCTATTGTTTATATTTATTTATTTTATACTTTATGTACATAAATGTGTACAAAGGCGGTCTTAATGCCTTAGGCATTTTCTACCAGACGACCTTAGGGTGGTGCAGAGACGATCAAATTAAATAATTCAAGCGGCGGTAGCCTAATGGCTAGGGCATCGGACTTGCGATCATGTGGTTGCCGGTTCGAACCCCACCCATTGCACTACCGACGTGAGCCCACTCGTAACACAAGCAATCTAGCTTAGCACGAGGGGTTAACAGAATACTAGTAATGTGCGACACGCATTGCTAGTAAGCTTTTAAAAAAAAAAAAATTTAATATTGATATAAAGTCGATAATCGACCATCGATTTGTTGATATTGTTATCATCTACGAGTATAATATCGAATGATATGGAGATGATCATATGTTATCATATTCTTCATGTCGGGGTCGCCTCGGTCATTCTACTGACAAATTTGACAATGTCTCACGTAATATAATAATTATCTGCTTTTTCTTATAGATTAAGCTCACATACCGTACCTATTACGTCTCAATTTGTGCTATAATAGTAGTTCCATAGTCTTATATTCGATAGAAGTGCACAAATAAGAGACTAGAAGATGTGTCGGAGAATCAATGGCATATTATATTTATTTCAAATCGGAACATTGTAACAAATACGGCCCGGCTTCTGCCTATCGAGAACACAATCTTTGGATCGAAGACAGCGGAACTGTATCCCGGATATTTTAATAGATAAATCAAAATAGGTTTAAAGCATTTATTAAGAAAATGTTTTTAGTTCCTGCATAGCACCACCATCCAATATTTTGGGTTAATGGAGCTCCTCTACTAACTATATAGAACGTCAAGTGTGAATCAAATCGTCACATTACACAGTGTGCAAGTGTGCATACCTATCAACCAACATACACGGCGCAGTTATAAAGTGGTACCATTAGTCCCGTTAGCTGCCGGTGCCTCGACCTTAGTTCTGATAGTAACGTCTTCTGCTTTCCAATTTACATCACCGTTAAGTAACGCTAACTTAGCTTTACTCAGCATTTCATTAAGTTGTGAATCTGTCTTATTTATGTTCTTATAATCAAAACTAATACAAATTATAGGACGCGACTATTAGATTGAATTAGATTACAAAAACTCCAATTTCCCAAACAAGTATTTACTTGCAACACTATCGAATTTTCAAACAATAACAGGAACTATGAGTAGATAACTATGTAAGATATATTACGCCTCAGAGAAAATACTTAGTTCAACACTAAAATCGTCAACTATAAACGGCTTGTGACAGAAACAAATCTAAATAAAAAAACTTAATTACAAATGTCATACATAAAAGCATTCGCACACACAACAGATCCAATTAGACGAGTCGCACAACCGAATTAAACTTTAGTTTAATCAGCGATTAGATCACACTTCGAAGTTCGCGGTGCGAGTGAACGCGGAGTCGACCGCTCGTTGTCTTGCCGTATGCAATACTGCAGCTGCCAGTGGTGGGACTACTTCTTTCACCGAACGCTTACACAATAAAAAGGTTACGTAACTAACTTTTGCCTTTCCAATAGTGCTGCAACGGCGTGTGTAGCAACTGCTTTTTCAGATGATCGATGCTTTAAATGGAATACAAACAAGACGCGTATCGAGGTGCTACAAAATGTAACACTAGGTAGGTAACCGGTTTACCAGAAAACAGATTACTATGCCACGCTGATACGTGTATTCCAATTTTTTTAAACAGTCTTCAATGACAGGCAATGTTGAGACTATTGAGATGCTGTCAATGACGTCTGACACACTTAAACGCATCAGTTCATTGCATTTTTTTTTTTGGACAAACACTGCCAATTAATAACAGCTACCTGCACTTGAATTTCATACAGAAAACAACTTAATCGAAACTAACAAGACAGCGATGCCTCCCGATCTATTTGTGTACTATCTTCTGGGCCGGAGGTAATTTCCACCGAAAACAAATTGTTACTTTGATTCGAAATGAAAAATATTGTTTTGTTTTTATGAAGCTTAGGTATTTTTTTGTAACTTTGCTTTTAGAAATATAGGTTTAGTAGGAGCCATCTGCTGTATTACGCGCATTGCAAATTATTGTTAATCAATCCCGTGGGAGCTGAGCGACAAAATCGGAAGCGATTCAGAATCAGTAAGAATATGCTCTATTTATAAGCTCAAACAGCATGAAAACCAGAAAGCCCATAAAAATTATCTAGTCATGTCTGTCTGTAGCCAATTTTGGATTTAGTATGCTTGAGATTTTGTGATTAGTGAGCGGACATGTATGAGACTGCCAATTTAAGTGGGTATTTCAGCGATCCCTAGTTCTTATAATCGGAATCCTAATCACGCACGTCTAAGGTTTCCTAGTGACGTTACAAACACAAATACGTTGGTTTATTTGCTAAGTTCTACATGCTCGGCATCCCTGCACTCTCCCTGAAATCTATTTTTCCGTCACTTGTTGACTTTGCAGTACAGTTAGTGGAATGATACAGATTACCTATACGAGATAATATTTTCTATGACAGTTCATGTCCTCAGTTTTCTTCATTAGAGAATTCAGAGGGTTTAATTATTGCCTTAATGCTGATCCTCGCAATGTTTTTGTCTCGCCAACTTTTGGTTAGATCATATTTTTATTTGGTCCGCAATACTCTCCTCAGAAGCTAAATCAATACTTTCGTTACTCGAATCCTTTTTTAGTAACTAGGTTACAAAATAAGGTGCTTAAAATTTCAGTTCTTAAGGTGATATGAAGTATGAAGAGCAAATATGACGAACATTTTCAAATGACTCATTTGCTTAATATAATGTATGAAAAAAATGTCAAGTTCGGAGACACGTTTCGTAAATAACTTAAGTAAACAGTACCTGCTAATTTCTTTTACCAATTTTCGTAAAAACAAGTAACACAAGGCTTCTGAAAACGTTACCCTACTTTCGATAAACATTAACGAAGTTTTCCACCACATCTAAATTACTTTTATCGGTACGGTAAAAGAGAAAAAGTTTTTATTAAATACGAGTACTTCCACACGATTGCCCATTGTAAACAAAATCTAGATAAGCAAGAAAAATACTTCTAATATAATATTTACCGACTAAAATGAAAGGAGTTTTAAATTGAAAGCCAACACGTGGTAAGTGAACGTGGTATGCAATTTTGATCACGCAAGCAATGCTTTAATACATAAAACTCGTTAATTAAACAACTGCAGCGTGAGACAATTCTCTTGAGTATTATTCTGTATAAAACTCTTAATTACAAAAAGTTTTCTCTCAGTCATTTAAAAACTAGAATCATTTATTCACAATTCTATTAGCAATTAGACTGGAAACCATCTAGCTATAAAAAAAACAAACCATTGACTTATAAAAGTGTCTCTAAAGATCTACTTACAGAAATAAATATCGTTTCATTTCATCACTACACCATTAGGGACTAATTAGAATTTGCTTCAAAGAAAAAATCTGGACTCAGTCATACCATCACGCCTGCAGTCCCAGAAGGGTTGGACACAGGTGTACTACTACAAAAACACACCCATAGTTCACCGGTATTATGTCCCATTCAGGTAATAGGTGCTTGCCATTAAACAAGTACAAATGCATACGCTAAATATCCTAAGAATTTTATAGAAAAACCCAATACCACTTTGATCAAGCTAAGAATTGAACCCAAAACCACAGACTAATGAGGCAGTTAGACATTAGTCAGATTGAGTTAGACGTAGGAGTCATATACGATTTTCTAGGCCAGCAGACAAATTAAGAAGAACAAGTTACAAATAAGGACATACTTATGACCTGACTGGATATAACCAGCAATAACAAACAGACAAAATCGTTACTTAACCGGCACGCGGCATTAAAACACGTAATAGTGTGTCAACATTTCATACGGCCTTATATAACATATCTAGATGTTAATGCTTAACACCAAATCACCAATTTAGTATGAAAGCAAACGGAAACCTTGACAGCTGATGCCGCTGTGCGGTTGTTAGCATCAGTTTCTAAATGCTCCTCAAAGAAGGTCAATGTAACTGGACTAGTTGGTTTGATAATTTGGCTTCTTTCTTTTGTTAAACAGCCACCAATGCTTTCGAATATTATGGATTAATTAGAATAGAATATCCTTTATTGTAGAACAAAAACTAATGTCAAGTATAAGTTATCAATCATAGAATATGGTACAATGGGTGGTCTTATCGCCAAAGCGATCTATAGTATTAGTGATACCAGTGTTATAATCATCATTATTATCTTGATGGTGGTAGGCGAAAGCCCAAAACGCTGGACAACCAGAATGCCCTTAGGATATCAGTACTTCCCGGACTTTAAGAGGCTCTCGAGTCTCTGAGTTTATTCGTCGTGTCTTCTAACCTTGAGTAATAGGAAATAGGAGTCATAATTCAGAAGCGGCGGTAGGCTAATGGCTAGGGCGTCGGACCTGCGATCATGTGGTTGCCCGTTCGAACCCAACCCATTGCACTACCGACGTGAACCCACTCGTAACACAAGCATTTTAGCTTAGCACGAGGGGTTAACAAGAATACTAGTAATGTGTGACCCACATTGCTAGTAAGCTTTTTTAAGAAAGAAATAATAATAACAATAAAATTGCAGGGTGCGTTAGAAGAGCCTCTCCAAATGGTCTGACGCATGAGCACCTTGGTAGTCGGGATCGCTCTCAATGGAACGTATTGACTGGCAAATCTTTTTTCCATGACATTATCTAACCTTGTATAGCATGCCAGCAAAAAATAGCAGATTACCGAAACTTAACCTTGCTTCTAAATTTAAGGCGATCTCATTAACTTTGGAGCATTGGCCGAAGATTCATAAGTCACGGTCAGGCTGATTTTTGAAAGTCAGTATTGGTTTGGCTTCTTTCAGGGCCATCAAGAAAATATTTACACTCACGAGTACCATCATAACATACATACCATCACGCCTGTATTCCCCGAAGGGTTAGGCAGAGGCGTACTAATGTACACCCACAGTTCGACGGTATGTTTAAATCCCAAGTAATAGGGGGCGAGCCTATTGCCATTAACCGGGCACAAATTCCTAACTCCGAGCTACTACTGGGAATTTCATAGAAAACCCCAATAACACTTTGCTCGACCTGGGAATCGAACCCAGGACCTCAAGCGTAGCAGTCGCGCTCAGGACCACTAGGCTTGTGAGGCAGTTACACACTCAGTTATACACTCAGGACTATATAATACAAAAAAAAATACAATTCAACCTCATTATTTACAAATCAATTATTATATCTCCTAATTATTACTTGTAGGGACGTTTATTATTTTAGTCTTGCTGAAAACAATACATCTCCAATTTAATAATAGCAAAAACATCAGCCAATTAAAGTTATTTAATAGAATTTATTAAAGGTTTTTACTTGTATCGTTGTAATCAATAAATTATGTCTTGTTATTTAATGAATTTTAATTATTCATTGATTACCTAACGACACGATATGAAGTAGCTGAAGAAGCGAAATGATGAAATGAAGTAGATGTTTAGATACACTTATGATAATGTAGTGCGAAATCATTAGCCCAATGGTCCTGAGCGTTAATGCTACGCTTGAGTTCCTGGGTTTCATTCCCAGGTCGAGCAATGTTATTGGGTTTTTCTATGAAATTCCCATTCCGCTCGGAATGTGGAATTTGTGCCCAGTTAATGGCTATGGTCACGCCCCCTATTACATGGGACCTAAACATAAGTACCGGCGAACTGAGGCTGTACATTAGTACCCCTCTGCCTAACCCCTTCGGGGATTACAGGCGTGATGGTATGTTTACAAGTCAATAGTTTGGTCTTTATAGCTAGTTGGCTTCGACATTTCCTAACTGACGACCTCTGATAAAAATTATCATGGTCTCTTTGATCCAGACATAGAAGAACACATATATGTGTGGCACAATGCAAGGCAAAGTCTGAAAAGACCTTTTGAGGAAAGAACCATAGCAGCTTAGAATAGACCAGTCCCAACTGACAGCACGCATGCATCAGTCATCGTGTAGTTCAACCATCGTTTAGGGAGCTCAACATTCTATCGCACGTTAATACCAGATCAGCAGGACATTCGTGTAGGTCAAATAAAGTTCCCAAAGCCTCATATCATGTTAAAATCAATGAGGAATTTTTACTTTTTACCATTTACATCTATACTGTAATTGACTTGACATAACTTGTTGTTGTAAGCTTTGATTTTAACCACTATTTTAAGATCTTTATAATTAATTTTATCAAATAGTCTCAGTAACTATGTTGTTTTAAGAATGTCATTAATTATTATTCATATAATATTTTATTAATCTTAAGCCTTAAGCCCGATATAATTGCACTCAATTGTAATCAATTTCAATTTTATTAATATTTTTTTTATTCCTTTGCATGGTCTCACTGTTAATAATAATGAATTGTAAGCTGTGGTTGCCTTCAACAAATGAGCACAAAGCTTGTAACACTGTGATTGTTTAATTATGTTTTCATCATTTAATGGCAGCCCTTAAATAAATAAATAAATAAATTCGACCATAAAGGCGTTGAAACGTGTTTTGCTCATCAGAATAGGTGACTTGTTTGACTAAATATTTGCTTAGAGCCTATACGCAGCGACGTGCGATTTATTTATTTTTATTAACAAGTCTGATTAAAGAAGGGGCTTTGCTTAACAAAGGGACAATTAAAACTACTAACAGATATTTTTTTCTTTACCTTTTTTAAAGTATTTTAACGGGTCAGAGCCGGTCCTTCATCTCTGAAGTCCTCTGTGGCAAATTGGTGTAAGGGATATCCAAAAACGTCCATAATCGTCCTAAGTCGTCACCATTACACATGAATAAAGGGGTATTCGGACCTTATGTTTTTTTTTTATGGGATATGGGGGCAAACGAGCAAACGGATCACCTGATGGTAAGTGATAACCGCCGCCCATGGACACCCCGCAACACCAGAGGAGTTGCAAGTGCGCTGCCCGCCTTAAAAAGGGTTTGGGCCTCCGGTAACCTTAACTCACTCGGCGAAACACAACGCAAGCGTTGTTTCACGCCGGTTTTCTGTGAGGCCGTGGTATCACTCCGGTCGAGCCGGCCCATTCGTGCCGAAGCATGGCTCTCCCACGTGAGGCTTAAACAGCACGTTATGTAAGGCTTAAAAGTCAATACACAAACACTTGTGCAAATACTTACGAAATGAGACCCAGATCGTACACAAAAACTCACTCTCGCTGGTTATGTCATTCATTAGGTACCTATATCGGTCTTCCGTTGAATTTTACCAACATTGAAATTGATGATATTACTCGCAAAGTTAAGCTCATTAACATGAAGGACTTCGTAACTTATTTTATTTGTTGTACCCATTGTATCTATCTCTACAGGTCTTAAACCTAATGCGATAGAGTGGCAACATATAGAATACTAAACAGTTTAGACAACATAAACATACCATCACGCCTGTATTTCCCGAAGGGTTAGGCAGAGGCGTACTAATGTACACCCACAGTTCGCCAGTATGTTTAGGTCCCATGTAATAGGGGGCGAGCCTATTGCCATTAACCGGGCACCGATTCCTAACTCCGAGCTGCTACTGGGTATTTCATAGAAAAACCCAATAACACTTTGCTCGACCTGGGAATCGAACCCAGGACCTCTAGCGTAGCAGTCCCGCTCAGGACCACTTGCTAATGAGGCAGTTTATAAAAAACACTTACTATTAATATAATATACTATACCACTTATAACATTAATTTAAAACATTAACATTTATTTGTAGTTTATGTAATTTCTTTTATGTCCCTTTGTTAAGCTAACCCTCTCTTCAATAAGACTAGTAATGTATCGCTCTGTTGAAAGGGCAAAAGAGGTATCGGTTCACTGAGAGAGCTATTAAACTGAAAATAATATTCTCCAGATTTTTATTTCTTTACTAGCTTCTGTCCGCGACTTCGTCCGCGTAGCGTGATGATATATATACCTTCCTCAATAAATGGGCTATCTAACACTGTAAGAATTTTTCAAATCGGACCAGTAGTTCCTGAGATTAGCGCGTTCAAGTAAACAAACAAGCTCTTCAGCTTTATATATTAGTATATAGATTTACAGACTGAATTTATAAGATGCATAATTTGTATGGTATTTAAGTATAATATGTAGTTATACTTATACGTTGTTTTTGCATTCATACTCACCGGGATTTTCCAGTAGAACACGCATGTCCGATTCTATTAGATTTGAGGTAGTTCAGAATCTGCTTTCTGACATCGTCACAAATTTTGACTCATAAAAACTAAACAACAAAAAAACCCAAATTCAACCAGACTTTGGCATAAAAGACTACGAAGAAGTCTGCTAATTACTTTTACGGTTCTTATTTTGCATTGGTTTCATTAAATTAATTTGCAATCCCACTTTCACGTGTAATTTGAGCTCACGTTTTGGGCGTGGGTATATCGCAATTAGTATATTGGTAGAGAAAAGAGGTCATAATGAATCATTGTGATGGTATTCCTCTTATTATTATTATTATGAGCCCGGTTTGTCCTACTGCAGGGCAAAGGCCTCCCTTGGGATCCTTCCACTCCTCTCGGTTCACAGATTTTTCGGCCCAATTTCCCAAATAGGTATTCCTCTTACTTATTAGAATTTGTATTGTCACAAAAATGTATTAATAAAGCTTTCGCGACATTACTCCATTCTTGCTTTTATTCGATGAACTTTAATTTTAGGAGATTTGCGCCTAGCGGTTTTCGCATAACTATGTTTACATATTCCGCATTAATTTAATATTACTTATAGGCGCTTGAGTAGCGAGGTAAGTAGGTATTTACTTATCTCGAAGAATGACGTCCAATATTGGAGTATATAATTAATATGCAAATATGCCTTCAAGATAGCAAATGAAAAGTGAACTAAGATATAACGACAGATTAAATAAATAAATATTAATGTCGCTTAGTTTACGTCACGTCAACGTAAACGCCTCACACTAAGTTATAATCAAGAAACGGCTCTGCGTTTATTAACTACAGAAGAATAAACGATCAGGCGCTCAAAACGTAGGTTCGCTTCTTCTCCTTCGAACTGTTTAGTATTCATTAAAACCTCTTTTTGAGAAAATTACATGCATGATAGCAATTATAGCTAAGGAAAATAGTATAATCACGGATAATTTGTAAAAAATTTAACATCTTGCCTCACTAAAATTAATGGCATGATCCTATCAACGTCATACCTACTTAGCTAGTTGATATGGGACTCTGTCCCTTGTGTCTGAACACCTGTACGAGGGACGATCCCTACGCGACCTCTGCAACCTAAAGCCATTAAAGTAACCCAAATAACTGGAAAATTGTTAAACCAATGACGCGATAAGAATGAAATCAAGTTCATTGCTCGAGCTAATTAAATACAGACCTTTACAATACATAAATTTCAGCAATCCAAGTAATAGAGTCTTCTCAGTTATGTAGACTACTGACAAAAATCCTATCCTATCCTACTAAAATTATATTTTTTTTTTATGAGATAGGGAGGCAAACGAGCAAACGGATCACCTGATGGTAAGCGATAACCGCCGCCCATGGCCACCCGCAACACCAGACGAGTCGCAAGTGCGTTTCCCGCCTTTTAAAAGGGTTTGGGCCTCCGGTAACTTCCTGCGAAAGTTTGTGAGGATGGATGGATGGATGGATGGATGTTTGTTACTCTTTCACGCCAGAACAGCTGAACGGATCTGGATGAAATTTGGCACAGAGATAGATTATAGTCTGGAATAACACATGGGCTACTTTTTATCTGAAGTCCACGCAGACGAAGTCGCGGGCAGAAGCTAGTATTTAAATAAAAATATGGAGCTTTTTTTAGAAGCAACCCCAACGAATCCTGTAATGGAAGACTGACAATATATTGTGCCGATGTGTATGTTGGCGCCAACAAGATTTCATATCTCATGCATTATGAATAAACATTGTCATATTTTATGCGAAACCTATGTGCGATGAATGTAAGAAAACAATAATATATTAGCACAAAATTACGGTTATTCATGTAAGCTATAATAGTGTTTAAATAATAAGATTATTATGTATTCTGTATTTCAGTAATAATAGCACATCAATTTACTCTAATTTCTGTTTACATTACATTCAATGGACTTCGTCCTAATCAGTCGTTAGTGTTACCTAACATAACAAAAGGTTTAACATACATACGTAATATGTAAAAAATTTAATCGTGTTTGAAAATATTGAGCCTGAACCTACCTAAACAAGCACTTGCACAAACGAGCACAGCAGCAATAATTGGGATATGATTTCGAAGGTTCGATAGCGATTATATAATTAAAAATCGATTACATCGAGTTCGTGACTATATTGTAAGGTTGCAAAATGTAGTTCAAAATAGTACCTAAGCCGCAATACGTAACGCTTGATTAATATGCCACAAAAATAATTCCGTTTAAAATATTGGACGATATCACAGTACAGAGTACAGTGGCACCAGTCACAGCGACAAACTAAAGCGTTTATCTAAAAACTCTCTAGAATATAATGATTATGTTTGATTTTACCACCTAAATTATGTCGCTTGCATTTATGAGTTTTACCTCAATGGTTTTTGGTCTACGGCGTTAGATGTTATTATAAAATTAACGAGTGAAAAAAAAGAAAAATAGTAAAGACAGTAGGGGTTTATGGAATTTTTCACAACACTACTGCACTAAATTACTAGAAAACATGACTTCCGACAGTATAATCACTTAAGTGAGTTCATACAACTTAAACGAGACATTAAGTAGAGATTATCCTCCATTCTTAGATTGAGGAAATTAAGCGTAATAATGCCTGCATACGCTTCGTCATCTTGCATTTTTTAACCACATCGGCTGTAAACGTAATGTTTTTTTTTTCACCGGATCGCTTTTTCCTCTCTCTTAGGCACGATGCTATTCTGATGGCACAAATAAGCGTAATTCGTTTAAGCAACCTGAATTTTCGCAACGCACCGATCGCGCGATGTTATAATCGCGTCGTATTTTCGAACTGCATCTAATGAGGCCACCAGCCAAAACACTAATTAGACTAATTACGAAGAAGTCTTTAATAAATGAATGATTCGTTTGTATACCTCATTGGTCTAGGGGTCGTTACTGCTGTTTTAGTGTGGGGTTCGATGGTCGAACCAAGTGTTAATGATTGTTCTAAAAAATCCTCGGTTACAGATGGGAGTTTTGCTTTGTCTATAATCATGGTAGTAGGCTCGCCCCTTATTATATAGGTAAAACGTACCGGAAAACAATGGGTGTATCAGTACACCACTGCCTTCCCTATGTCATAATTATGTCCCCACATAGGCGTGTGGTATAGTGGCCGTGGTGGGAAATACCTGGAGCAGACTGGCAAGAGACAGAGCTAAATGGAAGGAAATGGCTTTCACCGCCAGAGCGGTACTTACAACAAAACGCGCTAATGCAGTTTAATAACATATACTAACAAACTAGAATAAGTATAATACTAACACTACATGTGTAATGTTTAGAATTAAGGAAAACTCTGTGTAAGGAATTAATAAAGCTTATATTATTATTATATTATTATTGGCGTGTGGTTATGTAATTGTTGGTTATCAATGTAAGATCAAGTTCTAACATGGCTTTGTTATATTTTAGACCATAATCTAAACACCAAATCATGTACTTTAAGATCACGTCACCATTCCTAATTCCCAAACAATTAGTGCCAGTTTTTGGCACAGATGAAGTCAAAGTTAATAAATCAGCTCTACGTATTCGTGTATTCGCTCGCCCAATGAGCATGTAAAGCAGACTAAAGCAGAGTTTGGTAGGTCTCTATAGACTTGTCGTTCTTTATTAATAAGAAAATCAGACCAAAAATAATTATAGTATAAGGCACATCGTATAATATATATGTATATTGAAGTGCACTCTTGCCATGAATTTGTATAAATATATGATGTACATGAATAAACTTTTTCAAAAATCTATTCTAGGTCTAATATCTAAAGGTCTATTTATCTCATAATGATTTCTTATAATTCCACTTCAATTTCTTATATTTTTCGCTTCAATGAACATAATGAAAGCAAATCGATGGTCCAAACTTTTAAATTAAATTAAACCGCTATAGCTAAACATTTGACAGGCGACCAGACCTAATCGTTTCAAATAGTGATATAAATCGGAGTTACGATCACTAACCACAGTTAGATGAACAAAAAATCGAGCGTTTTAATGAGACCAGTGATTATTGGACGTCATTCAGTTGATTACAATTTTACGACAAATTAATCTTTGCCTTAAATACATTACTAGACGAACTTTTTCTGTTGGCGTGACGATTGAAAATCTTCACTCTTATTGTTAATTAAATCGCTCAAATTCTGAAAGTAATAATGGTAAGTACTGACTGCTAAGAAATGATTTGGGTAAGGCTTCTTGGAAAAACCATGTTTTACAATCAAAGAACCTATGAACTCATCCTAACAACGATTAAATTACGGCTCAAACCATTATCAATCTTAGTTATCATTGCGCAGGAGTTGTGAAATACTTAGAACTAAAACCAAGTAAGAAATCTACACACTGCAAACTGCAGGCATAATTTCTTAACGATACTGATTTTTGTAAGATATTTCTAATACTAAGCGGCCGTTTTCTTAATTTAAGACTTTCTAAATGTAAACTTTATATTGCGGAGGTTAGCAGTACCTAACCCAGAAATGACGTTTGAGTATGTTGTGACAGGGCTAGATTTGAGTGCTAGTTTTTTGTGAGCGTTCCTGCTTAGGAACAACGCGCGTTGCGTAAACGCTTTCGCGTCGATTTCACCTCGGCTGCAGTTTGTCGCGGCGGCAAGGGCTGGTGCTGTGTGTTACGTGATATAACTGTGATTTGTAGCAGTTATATTATTTGAATAGTAATTTTGGTACGTGCTTCGTGTATTCACAACAGTCTTTAAGTAAAACGCTATTACATAATGAGCAAAGTATCTACTCCTAACATTCAAAACGTATTTTTTTAAGTCTTCCACTTTGACTATAACCAACATGTCAATTGCAAAGGATCTAAATGAGGAATCCGTAGGGTCTCTTATGGGCCGGCAACTTCTCTGGTGTTGCAAGTGTCAGCAGCGATGACTACTTATCAGATGGCTCGATGACAGCCAAAATATTTAAGGCATTATACACAGAATTATTAAACATAATGATATTGAACGTATGTCGAATATGAAAATGAGCAATCAATCATCTGGAGAAGAAAGTAAATAACAAATTTCCGCAATCGTGACAGCGTCTCATCGCGTAATGCAGAAGAAAACACCAATTCGATTGTCGTCCGGACCTTAAAAAAGAAACATATGGCTATCCTATTAAATTACATTTATTCCATGTGTCTAATGTTTATAGTAGATACAGTTTATTACTAACCGAAGACCTCAATAGTTAGGGTAAAAAAAAATACCGTAACAAAATATGTCTTACATTCAACGTAACGTAATTTATTGTAATCGTTAATATAACATACCATCACGCCTGTATTCCCCGAAGGATTAGGCAGAGGCGTTCTAATGTACACCCACAGTTCGCCGGTATGTTTAGGTCCCATGTAATAGGGGGCGAGCCTATTGCCATTAACCGGGCACAAATTCCTAACTCCGAGCTGCTACTGGGAATTTCATAGAAAAACCCAATAACACTTTGCTCGACCTGGGAATCGAACCCAGGACCTCTAGCGTAGCAGTCGCGGTCAGGACCACTTGGCTATTGAGGCAGTTTAGATATGATAATCTTGAGATAATCGTTAATATAATAATAGATATTATGTTTTCGATTCTCTAGTACGAAATAAAGCCGAGTTTTTTATCGAGCAATGGACATCAAGACTTCATTGCTGCAAAAAACTGTTGTTGTTTATGATTCAGCAGTATTTAGAGTCACGTGTCACTGGCCGGCAACGCAGGTCCTTTGTCAGACAACCGTTGAAACTGTTCAAAGTCAAATTATAGACTACAATAAGATTATGTCATTTAACTTAACCGTTGAAACCTGTGAAGAGAGAGTACCTAGTGTCAAACATATCGGTGGGATGGGGGATAGTAACTCCAGCTCTCTCCGAAACAAATGAGTTTGAGAGCTGTTTTGGGTAAATTTGATTGAATTTATTGCAGTAATTTAATATTTATCTGCAAACGTACAGACGAGTCACCTGATGGTTACTAGTCAGCATCCCCGACACCTGCTACCTCATAGGAACTTTGCTGATGCGTTGCCTGAGCATTAGCTCAGACAGAGCGTCTATATTGCAGACAGGGGGAACTGGCACACAAGGCAAGGTACTTTACGATAAAATCTGACTTTACAGGTGGTTGCCACCCAGTCAAAGAGAGTCACCCAGTCATGGGAGAGCCATGCTTCGGCACGATTGGGCCGGATCGACCGGAGTCGGCGTGAAACATCACTTACGTTGTGTTTCGCCGAGTAAGTGAGGATACCGGATGCCCAAACCATTTTAAAAGGCGGGCAACGCACTTGTGACTCTTCTGGTGTTGCGGGTGTCCATGGGTGGCGGTATCACTCAGGGGATCCGTCTGATCGTTTGCCACCCTATACCATAAAAAAATGCTACATATTATTTTTTAGCATCAAGTCATTGCGATAGAGAATGTTGAAACGATAAGCGCCTGTAATATTATGATTTCTAATATTGGCTTTACAATTTAGGCAGACTTCAATAGGTTGGTGTTTCGCAAGTTTTTGACATTGTGCTCATTAACTTTATAAGGTAAATTGTTGCACAAATAATTCAATTTTTATCTTACCATAATTATATTTAAATAAGAATACTTACATTTGAAAATGTCAATGTTGCTTTGGGTTTTTCATAATATCATACAAATTCATATTTGATAAACAGTAACGGAGGTGTAATATTTAAAAAAATATTTATTATTTATTTATTTAGTAACTTACATACAGATATCCTTACAGGCTAAACCCAATGCGATATTGTACTTAATTATATCAATTACAACTACCTAAGTCTTAAAATAACAAATTTTATGGACTGTTATCCTAGTGAATTCACTCAGAGCACACAAGAATATGTCCAAATCGTTGGCTACGAGGTTGAGAGTGCGGAGCGCCCGCGTTAGCGGCGCCTCGTGCAGCAAGTTAGTGCGCGCTCGCGGCACCGCCATCAACTTGGGCCGACGACGTCGCGACACGTACCCGTCTGGGACATATAAACCCAACCTCTCCAATACATCTGCGTTGTGTATCCTTCCCCTTATTACCTTAAAGAGGTAGGTAACGAGTGCAAGTTGCCTCCTGACACTGAGTTCATTATAACCGACCATTCCCAAAATATTATAACTCATTGCAATATTTTTAGGGTAGCATACTTTCTATCTAAGAAAGATAGGCGGAGTCATGAACTCGTGACCGAATCAATAAAACTGTTAAAAATCAGACAGCGACCGAATTGAGAAAGAGAAAGACCTCCGCCCGGGTGATTCATGATAGTTACATGCCGTATAAAGTTTCTATAAAAATAATAATTAATGACATATTGTTCCAATTTTCATCTTACTACGGACCTGGCTTTCAGTACGAGTGTAATGTGACCACAAAGCAATTTCCATTTTGGACAAAAACCATAATGAAGTTTACTAAATGACTATTTTAACGTTGACTTTATTGACTCTTGCAGTGTAACATAACACACCATCACGCCTGTATTCCCGGAAGGGTTAGGCAGAGGCGTACTAATGTACACCCACAGTTCGCCGGTATGTTTAGGTCCCATGTAACAGGGGCCTATTGCCATTAACCGGGCACAAATTTCAAACTCCGACCTGCTACCGGTGTATAGTATATTATTATATATATATATAGTAAAGTGTTATCGGGATTTTTATGAAATTTCCATTTCATAAAAAACCCGATAACACTTTGCTCGACCGGGGAACTGCACTCTGGACCACTAGGCTAATGAGGCAGTTAGCTCTTGCAGTGTTAAACCAAATGATAATCTAATCCACCAAAAGTCGTGATGTGTGTACCACTTAACCGCATTTCCAAGATTGACTGGGTAAATAAACCAGGCGTAGAAAAGCATACAATGCCTTCTTATTGTTCTAGACGTGGCTTTTAGAAGTATAGAGGTCATGTTAGACTGGTGCAAACGCACAGCCCACTCGGAAGAACTTAGCCTATTGTAAAACGATTTCACTCTGAGTTATTCATAGTGAAAGTGCTAAATGTTTTCCGAACAATACCGTTGTTAATTGTATTGAATTACCTAAGTAATATACTCGTAGGAAAACTATAGAAAGGAATATGAGAAGTCTTTTAGATAATTAATGTGAGACGCCTGTGTGACATGATCCATCGGGATAATATATAGACAAAGTTTTTAATGCCCCAACCCTCAGGTTAACGATGTTAGTTTGTTTTAGTTACAAGAATTATACAAAACTTTAGACCAGTTTTCTCATGATGTCTAATGATGATAAATGTTGGCATAGGTTTTACAAAAGTAGATATATATCTATCAAACAGTATAAATACAGAAAATTTTAAATGTTTAAAAAAATATTTTTATAATTACGGTTGCTTGAATTATAACTTTTATAATAAAAGCAGTGTAGAGAGAACTAAATACCCATAGAATCATTGAATACTGCTACGCTGTCTCCGTGTCTAAACAATACCTGTCACTACAAGTACTTCATAAATTAACTTAATTGACGCCTCGAAGTAAATAGAGTGGCCTCTTGAACGATTTGCGATTCAAATGTCGAGTGAAACCCGCCTAGAATTTTCTCTGCATATCTAAGTAGTTACGAGAACGTTTTAATATGCATTCCAGCAATATTGTCACATTAAAATGATCTTACAATGACAATCTCAATCTCTGCAGTTATTTTATAAGGCTCACTGCACATGTTTTATACATAATTATGTATACATATATAGCTTCGTTCATGAGTTTGCAAACCTTGCACGATGTCCGTCATTTAGGCGTGCATGAGTACCCCATATTTTCCCATAGCGGAAAAGTTATTTATCATGACTACTCTCTACTCACTGCAGTATGCCTAAAGAAATATAGGGTGTATTCTTAACTTCTTATATCCATTATTGTTTTAATTGGTTTTGCCAAATTAGTGAAGAGTAATGGGTAAACAAGCTTAAACTGATTCAAAGATCCAACTTCTTAAATATATTTAAATAGCATTTAAACACAATGTTTCATAGTAAATCTGTGTTTAAATACGATTTAAACACATTTAAGAAGTTGGTGCAAGTGGCCTTAAGTGTACATGATGGTGTTACATTACATTTTAGTGAACTTATAAATTAGCAGCCTTTTGCAAGCATTGCAATATGGAGGGCTATACGCATTAATTAATAACTGTACCCCTATAAATAGTGCCGTAGAGTGACAACAGTCAGTCATAGTGTCTGACTGTGACACATCACTAATCTCTTCAAGGACAAACAAGATACCGTTATCGATGTCAAACTAAGTCCGCATTTCACCAATTCGAAGTAGCCGCTACTCATCGAATAAATTTAACATTGATATAATAACATAATATGAAATTAATTACCGAGTAGGTAATTTAACGAGAACTTACTCGGAGTTGGTGAAATCCGGCCTTAGTAGCGTAATAATGCTAAGATATAAAGCAGTACTGAAAACGTTATTAACCAGTACAATGAGTCACTATCATTTGTCTCTATTGTAGTACTCGTTTCACATTTTTTCTGGAGGTTTTTAACACTAAACAACTTATTTTTAGACTTTAAACCTCATTTTGTGCGTCCAAGGCATTGTTGCCATATTCGCGTGGTCGCAAATTAGCCTATCTATTCGAGCACGTGGGAGCCGACATTGACCCCTATTTAATTATCTTTTTCCGAGTGAATCGTGTGCCCGCCATTGTTTTGATACATTTTGTAAGGGGCACCAATTCCCACGAATAATTTGAGACAATTCTTGTTAACTTATCTACTGAACTACTTTATTTAGCGATGATATCAGTAACGTGTACTGTGTGTGTGAAACATGGGTCTCCGATCCGATGATAGACATAAAACAGTCTAGAAGGAAATTGCTAATACGTTTGACGATAACGGCTTTTGATATTCAATCAAATACAAAGCAAATTGACATTCTGGCAATTACTATTAAATTACCAATGACATCCACAGTAATCTATGGATGGTATGCTTTTGAATTATTTGGTTATAAGATCCATAATAAAATAACCACTAACGATTCACAAATCTATATACTTAATATATAAAGCTGAAGAGTTTGTTTGTTTGTTTGTTTACTTGAACGCGCTAATCTCAGGAACTACTGGTCCGATTTGAAAAAATCTTTCACTGTTAGATAGCTCTTTTATTGAGGAAGGCTATAGGCTATATATCATCACGCTACGCGGACGAAGTCGCGGGCAGAAGCTATGATAAATATGAAATAACAATCTAATTTCAAACGCAATCATTATTCATGACTCGATTGCACTCACGACAAAACGATTAGTTTACCTCAGATAGAGATTAATCAGTGACTCGATAACTGTTTCTCGTTAAATACTAATTATTTATATGATGTAATACAAAACAAACATTGCCAATGCTTTTTATCTTGTTCAATATTCCAATAAAATGCGTAGAATATTAAAATCGATTAAGCGCTTCACAATGACACGCTTGAAGTATATCACGAGGACAATGGCGCTGCAAATAGACTATTTTAAAGTATAGTCTGTGGACAAAGGTAGAAAGCCTAATACGATCCAGTTATTTGCAAACAGTCGTACTATTAGGGACAATAGGACTGAAAACGTGACTAGTATACACAACCTCCAAGAAAATGAATTTGAAGGATTTCAGAAATGTGATCGAGAACCGTTTAGGCAATTGGAATCTGGTCAGCAGTTTAAGTGTGAAAAATAAGAAACAGACAGACATAATTATATTAGCATTCATAAGTATGCTAGTCCAAGAGCGGGCAATTTTTTTTTAGATGAACATGAGTCATGACGTAAGCAAATTGTAGTATTAATAAACCACACCTAAATACCTCTGGTATTAATAATAAAAAATATTTCTTATAAAAAAATGTTCGCAACACTTACAATCGTGTCAAAGTCCCATAATAGGCAACTAAGTGTCATTGTTCTAAATACAACACTTCTGGTTAAGAGCTCATTAATAAACATATAATATAATATTGTATATTTCAATTATTTTATCTAGCAGACAAATCAGCCGGTTTGAGCTGAGTGGCAAAAAACTCATCTAATCGCGGAACTTATGGGTAAATAATTATGTCGTGAGGTGAGTATAGTTTTAAACCAGATATCAGTGACTAAGTTTAAAAAAGATTGTACAATATTATGAAAACTATGTTTAATCATAAAGGTGAGTCTACATAGCGTCTGCACCGGGCGTTACAAAACTTGGACGAGTGCACGAAATTTTTCGGTTTAACATTACAATGAACTTAGTACGAAAAAATTGCTGAAAACGACTGCTTTGGCGCGTAATGAGATTTTTTACAGAAAGAAGCGTTCGTTTAATAATGAACACTGTTCATTATTGTGGCCGCATCTTAAGATTGCATGCATTTGAATTAACTTCTCTAATTCCAACTGTCCAATCTTCTCATAGGTTTAATTATTTATGACGAACAACAGTTTAGAAAATTTTAAATAACCTGATATTAACGTGAAAACTCACCTACTCTATGATTATAAAAAAATATGTAAGTATTCTTTATGATTTCTTTCTAGGTATAAAGCTGTAAGGAAATTATTATTGAGATGTTCTAATGTTTACAGGTTATGGCGGATCAAATTTCAATAGGTTTTCCGAAATAGTAGGTCTGCAACTCGTTTTAGATTCATTGCAGTAGTAGTTGCGACTTAACTATACAACATCGACAACTGAAAATTAAAACTTTTGCCTTAAAATCCTTATCAAGCCTAAAACTGCGAAACTTGACGATTGACTCTACTTTTAGCTTCAATAAGTATTTTTAAGAGAAGGTTTTAATTCTCAGTTGTGAATATTTTTAAATTAATTTCGCAATTATTACCATGAATATAAATAAATAAATAATAATAAATAAATAAGCCTTTTTATTAATTTCTCATTTTACATGCGGTTTTTATATTATTCATTTACATGCAACAAATTGTTTCAAAATAGTTTAAGATAGTAATTAATAATACATTTAAATAAATCATTTCATTTGCTATCAATTAATTATTACGTGCATTTTTTTTTTTTTTTTTTTTTTTTTTTTAATTTATTTATTTATTTTAATGAGAACCCCTCTGAAGGGTAAAGGCCTCCTCCAGTTTTTTCCATTTTTTCCTGTCACGTGCCTCAGTTTGCCATTTGTTTCCTGCTATATCTTTGACATCATCGACCCATCTTTTTGATGGTCTTCCTCTTTTTCTTTTTCCCGTGGGACCTTCCCATAATACGGCATGACTCGTCCACCGGTCATCCTCCATTCTAACTAAATGTCCCGCCCATTTCCATTTTAGTTTCATAGAGTGGAGTAAGAAATCTAATTGTTTTGTTTTTTCTCTTATCTTGGTGTGTCGTATCTTATCATTTATTCGTATTCCTAGAATAGATCTTTCCATGGCTGCTTGACATATTCTGATTTTTTCTTTCACCTGTTTTGTGTATATCCATGTTTGTGAACCGTATGTGAGACAAGGAAGGATACCGCTGTCCATTACTTTCTTTTTTACATAAAGTGGCATATTTCCTTTCATTATTTCTCTATGGGCCCAGTATTTTTGCCATGACATATTTATTCTTCTAGTTATTTCTTCTAGGTTGTTGTTCCGATGGAATGATACTTGTTTCCCCAAGTATATATAAGTATCTACATATTCGAGGTTTTCGTTTCCTATCATTATTGGCGGTTTAGAAGAATTAGTCATCAGTTTGGTTTTTTGCAGGTTCATTTCCAATCCCACAAGTGCGCTTTCTACATGTAGGTTTTTAATCATTTGTTGTAGTTGTGAACTTGATTCAGAGAATAATATTATATCGTCAGCAAAGCGTAAATGGCTGAGGTATTTCTCTTTTATTCTTATACCAAGATTTTTCCAGCTGAGTTTTTTGAATATTAACTCTAAGACGGCGATAAAGAGCTTAGGGGACAAAGGGTCGCCTTGCTTCACGCCTCTTTTTATCTCTATCTCCGGGCCACTTGTTTCCAGGCTGACTCTACTTGTGCTCCTATCATAGATGTTTTTTATTATATTACAGTAGGTTTTGTCAATATTGTTCGCGTTCAGGGCCTCCCATATTGAGATGTGTGAAATAGAATCGAATGCTTTTTGATAGTCTACAAATGCTAAGTAGAGAGGCCTCTGTAATTCCTTATATTTCTCTATTATGCTCTCCAAGGTATGAATGTGGTCGACGGTTGAGTATCCCCTACGAAATCCTGCTTGTTCTACTGGCTGATTTTCGTCAATTTTTGCAGATATTCGGCTTAGGATACATTGTGAAAATAATTTGTAGAGGCTAGGCAGTAGGCTGATGGGTCGATAATTGCCTATGTCCTTTGGATCGCCTTTCTTAAACAATAATATGATATTTGATTTGGTCCATTGTTCGGGGACTCTCTGCTCTTTGTTGATAGTGTTGAACAAAAGGGTTATTATTGGTGTCAGCAGTGATCTTGCCAATTTTAATGCCTCATTTGGGATACCGTCTGGTCCTGGGCTCTTGTCGGATTTTAGTCTCTTTATTTCCCGATCTATTTCTGTTTCGTTCCAGTTAGTGTCCATATTTTCTTTAGAGTGAAAAATTATCGTTTTGCTGTCTTCATAGCCTTTTTGGTCATAGAGGTTTGTGTAGAAATTTGTTGCTATTTTGAGAATACTTTCTCTGTTAGTTGTTGGAATAGACTTTTCTGATAGGCTGGGTATCCAGGTTTTGTGTGTACGGAGCTCTTTGTATGCGCGTTTGCAGCTTCCACTAGTTATTAAATGTTTCTCTATTATTTTTGATCTATAATTATTGTAATCTTTTCTAATGTTTTTGTTTGTTATTTTGTAGATATAGCTGAGTTTTTTCTTTATTTCACGGTTCTTTGGTTTGATAGTTTGTAGTTTGTGACGTTGTTTAATTAGGTTTAATGTTTCATCAGCGAGAATTTTGTTTAATTTGCATTTCTCTACTTTTTGATCAAGTTTCATACTTTCTAGTATACATTTTTCTAGTTTATTGTATAAGATTTGGCTTGTGTGTGTTCCCTCGATTGCTATAGATTGTATATTCATTTCTAGTTTCTTTAGGTAGTAGCTTACTTCATTTTGGTTTTTTAGTGTGCTGGTGGGGCTCTGATATTTGAGACGGCACTTTTTAATTGGTGTAAGTATTATTTTTGATCTAACCAGTCTGTGGTCTGAGGGAAACATGATATTATTTAAAACAGACACATCTTGAAAACGGTTTGGAAAATTTGTAAGAATATAATCTATTTCATTCATGGTTGTTTGATCAGGAGACTTCCATGTCCATTTTTGACTGAGTTTTTTCTTAAAAAAAGTGTTCATAACTGATAAATTGTGTTCTTGAGCATAATTTATTAGCTTTTGTCCTCTAGGGCTTCTTTTTCCTAATCCAAACTTTCCAAGAAGCTTGTTTTCTTCGAAATTCTTCCCTATCTTTGCATTAAAATCGCCCATTACAATAAGATTTTTGGTAGATTTTTCATGAGCCCTATGTAGAGTTTCATAGAATATTTCAATTTCAGATTCTTCAGACTGTTCTGTGGGTGCATATATTTGAATAATAGTGATTAGTAGGTCGTGTGTTTCTATATCTAAAAGCGCTACTCGGTCGGATAATCCTCTGAAGCTTTTGATGCAAGATTTTAGATGTTTTTTTATAATAAAGCCGACACCATATCTTCCTTTTGTCTGTCCGTTGTAGCATAATATGAATTCATCGTATTCTTCTATGCCATAACCCAATCTTCTTATTTCTGACAGTCCGATAACATCGTATTTAATATTTTTAAGCGCGTTTGTAAGTTCTATGAGTTTGGCCGGACTCGCCAGCGATCTAACGTTGTATGTGCCGATATAGAGGTTGTTTTTATTTTTGTTTATTGTCGGTTCCTGGTTTTTTGGAGGGTTGTAGTCAAGAGAAGAACTGATTACATTCTTCTCCCCCGCGGTGACCAGCCGTGTTGGGTTTTGAGATGGTAGAGGGGTCTCCGTTAGTTGCTAGATATTGGATGTAGGGGTTTCATTTTTCTTTGGTAAATATTCGGGGTCCTTTCTTTGTCTCATAAAAGCTGTGATTTTGTTCTTTTTTAAGGCTTGGTTTTCATGGCTCGTTCCATCTTGGTTTGGAGAAATCTGCAGATTTCGTTTTTTTGGTTGTTGTTGACTGGTCTGGTGCTTATTGGAATTGTTTTCATTGAAAACTATTAGTTTGTCATACTTAATTATTGCTTTTTTGCCTTCTGCTTTATATTTTAATATCTCTGTTTGTAGTTGTTTCCTTTTCTCCAAAACTTTATATGGGTAATCTTCTTTATAGTATATAGTACTATTTTGAATATTTTTCTTGTTTTGTAATAATATTATTTTTTTCCCCATAGTAGTGAAGGTGACTGTAATCGGTCTGGGTTTTTCTTTGATTTTTCCTAGTCGTTTTACTGATTCGATTTCGTTTCGTTCACAAGAAATGTTTATTTCGTTTATGAATTGTAAGATTTTATTTTCTAGTTCTTGATAGGATTTTTCTCCTTCCTCGATTCCGAAAAATACCAAATTTTTCTTTCTGTTTTGTCTCTCCATACGATCCAAAATGTTTTCTTGGTTTTGTATTTGCTCGTTTAGTCGACTATAATTTAGTTCCATTATTTTAAAATTTTCGCTAATATTCCTGTTTATGCTGTTTGTAATGTTCATTTCCATTTCTCTTATTTCTCTCTTTTGTTCTGCTAGATCGAATTGTATTGATTTTAAAATACTTGTTATGTCTTCCATATTCTTCGCTTTTCACCGATAGATGTCGCTAGTTTGGCATTCAGCTACTGCGTTGTTAATTTTATTGTGGTTCAAGTTCTTGGTGTGGGTAATTTTGCTACTCGTCCCTAGATGGCGCTAATTAAAGCGGTTTAATGAAAGTTTCTGTTGAATGACTAATTAAATTTAAAGTTAGGTTATGTCGATACAAATTTGTTCTTCACTTACTATTTTGTATTTTCTTTTGACTTCTTCTTAATTATTTATCACTGTTTCCATAGAGTTTTGGTAAATTTCTTAATTGTCGTTGATCTTTTTTGCTGTTAAACTGTTTTAAAGACTTAATCGATTTTGTTGTTGTTCCCAGTTCTTTTGTGGAATTTCGCCGGTTCACTTATGTTATTGGTGATTTCTAGCACATTACGGTCTAATAATGACTGTTTTTTTTATTTAATTCTCACTTTTTACTATTTTTTTTGCACTTTTTATTACGGAGTTCACAGAACAGCTGTTAATATCGCAACGGTGGCGCCCTCTCCCCATGAACCTATCATGAATATAGAATATGTTTATAGATTTACAAATTACGATGACCTAATTGAAATTTGAATTTTGCGGACTCAGGTGAACGATCATCCTTAAGTTTCTGTTAATTGCACAAGTATGTGCATAAATAAATGCACACAATGTTCATTATTCGATTGTGTAAAATGTTTGCGTGTTAATAAAATTCGACAGGATCATAATAAAACTTTAAAAATGAACCAGGTCATATATAAAATTACAAAAGAACCAGGTCATATTTCCATGGTCTATTTATGGACATTATAATTTTCCTTCCTCTTCAGTAACTATGTATAACTAGTGATCGTTGGTTACCGTATGCCTCTATTTATTCTTAGGATATTCGTATCGGTATTTTGAGATTGGGATATTGGTATCACCCAGAAATTAGGACGCGGACAGCAGGCTATACAAGTATACATATAGTTTTGTTTTTATGGGATAGGGGGGCTACACATATAGGTTTTTATGGGCAAACGAGCAAGACTAATTAAGGATTAATATCCGGACACCAGAGGAGGCGCAAGTGCGTTGCTCGCCTTTAAAAAGAGTTTGCGCTTCCGGTATCCTCACTCACTCGGCGGAACACAACGTAAGCGTTGTTTCACGCCGGTTTTCTGTGAGCCTTAGTAACACTCCGGTCGAGCCGGTCCATTCGTGCCGAAGCATGGCTCTCCCACGGTTGAATATCTTGTTAGATGGATAGCCAACCTATTTGGTGATGACCATTTATACGGTAACAATGCATGGCTTAGTTTCAAATTACATCTTGTTAAATTAACAAGTAAGTATTGAATAATCTATTAAAGTTGTTTATAGAATACTGATTCTTCTAGTGGAATGCAGGCGCCAGTTACTACAGTCTACAATAAATTATTAGTCACGCTTTTGTTTTAATTGCAATGGACACACGCCCATTACGGACAAAGCAATTATTTATATCATTGTGGAAACTTCACAATGAGGAATGAGGAAAACCTCACGAGATTCATCATGTGCCCTTTGTATGTTTCGACTTTTGTTTTATTATTTCTTAATTTATTTTCATAACATTTGTCGAATATTTTTACACATTGAAGTAGTAGCACACAAAATTAAACTTTAAATTATTGAAATTACGGTTCCATTTTCGTTACATGTTTCAATTTATGTGAGAGTATGCATTGCGTAAACGACACCGGTAGAATATTTATAAGGTTCCCACGACACGACTTCAGTATCAAAATATACTTTCTACAATATTGTTCTTAATACACATATCGCAATCGATACTTACTATCGATTGCGATATGTGTATTAAGAACAATATTGTTAATTTAGAGACCTTGTAAACAATTGAACACTGTAACAGGGATTACCATTTTCTAGCCACGATCACTGTTTAGCTGTCAGTCTGATGCCCATATCTAAACTAATATTATAAAGAGGAAAGACTTGATTGTTTGTTTGCATTGAATAGGCTCTAAAACTTCTGGACCTATTTGAAAAAATCTTTCACCATTAGAATCCCACGTTAGCCCTGGTGAACATAGGCTATATATGTCTTACAAATCATATTTTTTTAATTTGTTGTTAAATACCTGCGAAGTCTATATTAATACTATAAAGAGGATAGATTTGTATGTGTGTATGTATGTAACACATAAACTCAAAAACTACTGGGCCGATTTCAAAAATTCTTTCACCATTTGAATGCTACATTATTGCAGACTAACATAGGCTATAGAATATTTTGAAAAAAGTTAGGAATTTCTCCACCCGTGCGAAGCCGGGGCGGGCCGCTAAGCTGACATAATTCTAATTATTACTTACAACCATGCGATAAAAAGTACCTACATAATACTTCTTATACTCATCGTAATGCTAATTGGTACCTGTTCCACTCTCCTATATAAAAGTAGGGTTACTACATTTACGAGTACAACATAGTCGCCCGACTCGCATTTTAATTGCAGTCCTATTAAAGTAGGTACAACTCAAAGTTTCATCTCATATTTAGGGGTAGTCGAGAGACCGGTAATATAACTAAAGTGGGCTTACAGGATGACCTACCATGAAATATTTGCATAATAATACACAATATTTTACTTTATCGCGTCATACCTACATTCATAATTATATAAAAAATATAATACTTGTTGAGCTAAACTAATTTTTTATTATTATTATTAATTCACATTGCAACAAAGCTAAGATAAGGTTACAAATGTCTATAATTTAAGCAATGTCTGATCACTACAATAAGCTAATTTATTGTCACTAAGAGCTAAGAGCCGACTTGGTTGCCAAAGAAATTGCCCAACGCTATCGTCACGTAAAAACTATTACAAACCCCAATCAATAACAACAGTGTCCTTCTCTGAGCTTAGGTGGTTTCAGGAGGCTTCCTTCCTGGGTTTTACTTTGCCCGATATTTGGCAATAGGCTCGCCCAACAACAGGTGTCTGCTTCTAACCCTTTGTGATTATAGAGAGATGATAACAGAAATCATAATTTTCAATTATAGACCTATAGAGTCCTCGTTGAAAAATTTGGCATTCACATTACGTTAATAAACTAAACAAATAAAAATTAAATTAAATAATCCACAGCAAGATTAACATAATTACAATTAAACGATTTCGTTTAAAATTAATTACCTACTTATATGATTCATTAATTAAACCGACAATGTTAGCTCATAATATTGTTTTTTGAAAAGGTGGGTAAGTTAGTAGGTTAAGGAGGATATTATTAGTCAGATAATGTTTTGTTATTATGGTTTGTGTCAGTAAAAAATATAAATAGGTAGTAGGTACAATTATTTAAAAAATAAATTTAGTAAAAAAAAAACTCCAGGACCTCTTTCTTAGCAATGAGACAATGACCTATAATACTATACATGCCTGTACGTAGACAAGTGACATGAAAACTAATCAAATATAAATATATATAATAATATAAATAAAACGAATAAAACAGAAATCTCAATGTATGACATATAGCTTTCGACAAATCGAGCGCGAACAAATGTCATCTCCATACATTTTGTTTCTATTCGTTATTCTATAAGAACTTTTCTACATGCCCATGTTTAATAATATAAGTACATAATTATGTATCTGATAATATAATTATACACAAACTTACATTACATAGCTCATACGTGACATGAATGAATGTTGTTTAAATTGTAATTAATCAAAAATAAGTCATAACAGTATTGTTTATAAGTGTTAAAGTAACAAAGAGTATTGCTTTGCGTAATGTTGAACATCATCGAAAGGGTCTGTGAATACCGTTGGGAAAATGGCAAAAAAACTAAGGTCGAAGAAAAGCCTCCTGAAACGTGGACTTTGAGGTCTTTCATCCGGAGAGGCATAGACAAGACATACATAAAGATTAGAGAAAAATCTGTTGTTGAAAACGAAGAAAGAAGAAGACAAGAGGTCGTGCGGTCTCTAGGTGAACTGGAGAGGATCGCACGACTTCTTTGGGATATTCTTAACGACGAAATTGTAGGAAAGCTTAGACATGGAAAACTTAAAACAAGTTTTATAGAAAATTTAAAGGAATAAGTAATTGAGTCGTATCAAGCTCAACAGAAGCCAGGGGATAGAGAAAAGGAAAAATTGAGAACTGGGTTGAAGTCAAACAGAAGCCAAAGGAACAGAGCTCTTAAAGAATAGAGCCTCAAGTTCGATATTTCATTAATTGGTGGGCGAGCGAGCTCTGCGTGGCCATTAGAGAATGGTATCGTTATCACACGTGAATCGCTCACGTGTTTTGCAATATTTATTTTCAACGAACGTCCGTTAGGTATGATTGCAACCAATTAATATTGTACGTTCTATTAAGGATTCTAAGAAGTACCTACGTCAAAAATATCAGCGTAAACATCTTTTTTTTTAATTCTTGAAAGACTTACGCTTGAACGCCAGTTCGCTTGATGTTAAGCGAGACTGCGACATAAGATGGAGCGCGCTTGTCTAGAAGAAACCGATTCACTCGTGATTTAAAGACACCCAAATTATATCTATCGGGGAAGACCCACTCAGGAAGCGCATTCCACATTTATTATCAGTGTCTTGGACACAAATCAAATGATAGATAATAAATGCCTAGTGGCTCTGAGCGCGACTGCTGTTCGATTCCCAGGTCAAGCAGGGTTTTTCTAAATTCCCAGTAGCAGCTCGGGGTTTGGAAATTGTGTCTGGATAATGGCAATAGGCAAATCGGAAACAGTCGATCCACAAGTTCAAAGCCCAGTAGAAGTAAGCCTGGCAATTATTTAAAACATTGGACAAAGACAGCTGGCGAGCAATGGTCCGTGTAATAGACATCTTTTTATGTAAGGACAGTGACCGGGACGACCGCAATGACACCACGAAAAGTAATTGGATTCGTTTGACGATATTCGACCATCTAGGAATTCATTTGAGAATATGCTCCAAGCGAAGTCAATAGACTTTAGATAGATATAAGTACCAATATGGCCGAATGGAAACATAATTATTTTTTTATTCATACATTTTACACCTAAACTGTTAACCAGATTTTAGATGACATCCTGAGATACGAAAAGGACATCTCAAAAAAATAATAGTGAATATTCCTTTTGGGAGGCAGGTGAAGAAACCACGTGCAACTCCTAGTCATCATAATATAACATGTCGAAGAGTTAGACAGAGGTGTAGACGTGTATCTTAAGGTAATAGGCAGCGAGCCTATTGCCATTAACCGGGCACACATTCAGACGCCGAACAGCTACTGAGAATTTAATAGGAAAATCCTAATAATACTTTATACGACCTGGGAATCAAACCCAGGATCGAGAGTAGCAGTCACACTTGGGATCGCTAGACTAATGAGGCAGTCAAAACTGCTAGTCATACATAAATAAAAACCAGAGGCCGTATTATGACGTGTTATTGCGATTATTATTAACTGGTCAGAAAGAGACGGCGCTCTTTAAAATGTAGAGCTGCATCTCACTCTCTCAATCGCAAAACGATCGTAGAAAACTTCATAATACGGCCTCAGATAGAAAACTGTAGTATTTGAGTGTAGCTACATAGACTAAGTACTATTCTTAGTACCAGTACCAGCTATAGGAACAAACTGGAAAAGAACATGGCCTACATACATTATACAAGATATCTACGCAATACACGGTAATAGGAAACAATTTTTTATCCAAACAAACGGTGTTGCGCAGTGTTATTGTAACAACAAAATTGATTGCTGTTTTAGATTTATTATTATGACAACACTAATAGTATTCAGGGTGTATTTTCTCGAAAAATCCTTGCCTAGTCACAAGACCCAAGACAAAAGATGTTTGGCAAAAAACCTCTACTATTAATAAATCGTAAAAAAAGCTTGTCAGTTTTTTTTTTCTTTGTTTATCACTGTTAGAAAGTACCTATATGCTACAACTCAAAAACTGGTGAATCTCTCTGATGTATAGAGACCCATACAAAGAAGAGATCATCACTGTTTTTGATTTTTGGTTTTTGATTAAATTGCTTTTGGTATCCATTTCTAATCGTAATATAGCTTTAGGTAAGCGAAGCCGCGGCCAAAAGCTAGTAATAAATAAAATCATCTCATAATTAATCTAAATAGACTCGTAAATAGTAGGCTAATCATTGTCAACTTTCACGTTACTAATAGTTACTGGAGTTCCTATCCACCCACGACTGAAACCGCTTTCTAGACACCAGACACACAAAGGCGCTTAAAAGATATTCGTGAGTTAGCAAACAAAGCAGGGCAAAAATAGTCAGTTTTTCATATTTCAAAAAAAGCTTTATTTTCCGAACGATTGCGGCTATTTTAGACATACCCAATTATAGGCTGTTAAATTTACACCTTGTTATTTTTTATACCTTGTTAATTCCCAGTTGATTTTTACAATCCAAAAATTTGGTTGAAGGTACTTAGGTATATTTCTAAGCTTATCAAAGCTCAATCATAAACGACTAATAAGACGGGGTGAATCGGGTGATGTATGCTACATAAACGATAATTCACATTACACTTACGGAGTTAAATAATCCTAAATCTTTCACCCTATACCTACTAGCACTCGTCGTGAAATCTCAGTTATTTCAGTGTAACTTTCTTTTTATTGTTGTCCAACGCTAGGATTTTCTCCCGTGTTGTGGGTGAAGAATTATCACGTACAAAAACACCCAGATCCCGAATAACTAACCTTTCAGTCATGCAAATATTCGCTACGTGTTAGGATTGAGCCCACAACTCGTGGCGAGGAAGCCGGTACCATAAGTGTCGTCAAATTGAACCTTAAAAGCACAGTTATAAGCGTCACTGATTTTAAATAACATGCCCAATAGAATTGAACCAGGAAGAGTTAAAATAATTGGAGCAATATAAAGAGTGGTAAGACATCCGAGCAATAAATAAAATTAAAACATTTTAGTGTCTGTGTAGATGTCCGTTTGACTGAATGTTATTAGGGTTATTTGGATGAATATTTAATTCATGACTATACTGTATGACATTTAAATTACTTAGCTACCTAATTTTATATTGATCACTGAATTAACTGATGTAAACAATATAATAAGACCTACGTATTACCTGTGAATCGGAAATAAACAACTTTGACTTTAACTTATAGATATTTAAGAAGCATCAGAGAATCATCATAATTAACAACAAAAGAAAAGCGTTTTATCAACAACTCTGTTACCCGCGACTTCGTCCGCGTTGTATTTAAAAAAAGTTGCCTCAGTTACTCCTTGTTCATCGGCTATCTGCCAGTGAAAATCCCGACAAAATCAGTCCAGGCATTTCAGAGATTAGCCGGAACAAACAGACAGACAGAGAGAATTTAAAAATATATTGTTTTGGTATATTACCGTGTATACATCCCAAATACACTTAGTAAAAAGCGGTTATTTTAATATTACAAACAGACACTCCAATTTTATTTATTTGTATAGATGTATAGATAACAATCTACCAAATTAAAAGGTCACGCGCAACCCGGATGATGCGTGCTGATGGTCCGACCCCTGCATGTCGATATGTTCACAAAACGCGTTTTCGCCATATCTGCCGTGTGGAAGATCATTAACGAATGACCTTTACCATTGTGATTCATAATGAACATAAACTCGAACGACTTTTGCTGAGCATCCAAACGTTATTTTAAGCTTTCATTTTTGAGGGCTGCAAAAGAAGGTCAGTCTAGTGTAATATAGATATAGCAGTATTAAACAGTATTTAATTATATAAACCAACTAGCTGACCTGACAGACGTTGTCCTGTCCAAGTTTCAACTAACCACCTCGAAAAATTTGGTTTTCCATATTTGTAATACACTTAGCGCCATTGATTTCTGAATACCTTATTTCTGATCTATAAATTACTTAATTTCAAAAATTTGTTCACATTGTATTGACGTGAAGCATGGAAATATAAATAGACATACCTACATAGATTAAAATCTCAAATATCTGTTTCGGCATCAGTAAAGATTAACGCACGTTGCATTTTTTTTATTATTATATTTATTTATGTATTTAATTATTCGATTAGATGGAAACTCTTTAGTTTCTCAAATAAAGGGTGCGCACTGTATCTACACTATGGAGGTTTCACATTATAAAATGAGTTACTATATGGCTGGATGCTTTAAAGAAGAAAACAATAATATTGTCAAAATTGTCAACTCAAAATGACATCTGTTATCGAATCAATTTAATTGAGGTAATAACGATGTCGTGTTAGTCCGCTAGAAAATAAGTTGTAATTTTTTGTTTACTTCTTTAACCTACTCAAATATTTAGTTTTTACACCGGCTTGTGCTCGCTGGATAAATCCTATGTATGTCCCGTGATTCCCTGTATAAGTAGAGTTAGAATTACTGTACTAATAATCAATTCTTGGTCACAATAATGGTTTCTGATTGATCTGCTTTATTTTCTTGTTTTATGTTATTTAGTCCCTGTAAATGTATTTTTTTAATTTTATTACTTGATTCTGTTACAATTTTTGATCCGTGCTAGTCTAGTACAGAAATACTTGAAAAAGAAATTGACTTCAATGGTTATTTTTAAAAGTCAACGTTTTCAATAATTAAAATGTTAATAACTTTTGATAGAGAGAACCGATTTGAATTTAAAATAGCCTAAATGTTAATCCAAGAAACAGGCTATGAATTCCTGCCCACTTCCTCCAAATCTCTTCAGTAGTTATCATTTGATGCGCGGTCAAACATACAGACAAACCGACAGACAAACAGACAGACAAAAGTTCCAAAAATAATAGAAATGGATTGTATTACCGATTCTGAGTCCCCCAAATTAGTTTTTTTGTAAATATAAGCAATGTACAGACACGGCTCACTTACATTCTTATTATATGTAAGAAGATAAGATAAGATTGTATGACTTTCTTAAGTTTTTTTTAAATCTCCAACTCTTGGAAATTACCGGATCGCAGTTCATTATTATTTTTACCCGACTGCCGAAGGAGGAGGGTTATGTGTTTGACGTGTATGTATGTATGTCCGCTCGTAACTATTCAACGGTGCAACCGATTTAGATAAATGATACCTCATTAGATTTGTCTTGATGGCACGAGTGTCACTGGGTACATGAAATTAAAAAAAAAAACAAAATGGCGGATTTTATGCGCTTTAATGCGTGGGCTGAAAAATATGTATTGAGCATTCCGTATCATGTATTCTCAAATTTTCGGTAGCAATTAGCGAAAGCATTACATTACTTTATTGTTAAGGGACTTGTAGGAAATCATCTACTTTTTCATACAAAAAATATATATATATGTTACGTAATTAAAATAACTAAAAAACCCGACTGCATAAAAACACTTTAAAAAAAATAAAAAGACAAAAACAAGTCTAGTAGTCCAGACCTATGTAAAGTAATATTGAATAACTACACCATTTAAATGTTTTCATGATCGATAAATACATTAAATTATAACGTAGGATAAAGTCAATCTTGCAGTCGGGACCCATTACTGGGAATTTTAGAGACGGTCACGATTTTGAATGGGTCCCGACGGCAAGATTGACTTTATTTTGCTTATTTTGTTGCTTCTTTCTACTAGACTTGTTTTTGTTATTTTAGTTTTTTTTTAAAGTGTTTTTATGCAGTCGGGTTTTTAGTTATTTTTTTAAGTCGAAATGTTTTATTTCAGAACTAGTTGCACGGTTCCAAAAAGTGGGTCTTATGGAGAAGAGCCGGCAAGAAACTCCATAGATACTCTTTTTAAAATAAAATAATCACAATTACAATATTAAACTTTACAACTTTGTTTTAAATAGTTGCTGAGAATTATGCAATTTGATTTGATTTAAATTGATGATCACATAAAACAAAGACAATGAAATTTTAAGGTCACTTTGTCACCTCTGTATTAATAATTATCTAGTGCTTTCATAAGTATATTTCGGTTCTTTTTTATAACAATAACACGAGGTTAAAATCAGGATCATGTTTAACATAAACAAATAAAAAAATCTTGCTTAGTTATTGTTTTGTTTTATATATTATTATAGAGACAGAATTTACAACTTCCTTTAATTATAATTTACCGCCTTGTGGCTTTTATAATAATCCCAACATTTCCGTTCTTAATCTTGATAAATAGGGCGAGCGAAAAGCTGCCATTAGATGTTCTATTTAAACTCCAGAAGGGATTAACAAAGTCTATGTTAAGCTACACACTAATTAGTGACTTTAATTGGAACTTACAATTTTTTTTATAATCGTTTTTTGTGTCTGTTTGTTGTGTTGTGTTTTTGCACGGTCTGAAGCAGTGGTTATTGAAATTTGCTGTTGTTATTAGAGATTTTATGTATATAGTTAATAGACTGCCATTATTTACGGGGTTATAAATTCAAAGTACACCACAAATATTTTAGACAACATTAAAAAATAACAGATTATACAGATAATTGAAAGAAAGAAAATATTTATTCATTGAATAAAGGACACCGGAATACAGAAAGGAAAAATAGTATTATATTAACTACTAACCAAATTGTCGTACACATGTGAACCTTACAAATAGTACAATCTCGGAATAATGATTGACGAACAATTTTTTTTTAATTGCTACTTAATTATTATAAGCAAAAGCTAATATTTTTTAATCTGTAGCACAACCATTACAAAATGATAAAGAAGCAAGATCAATTAAAAAAAAACAATAATTATTAAAACACTGATCCGATAGTAGGTAGTGCAAATAACATGATATTATCAGATCGCAAGCAAGCAAGATATGATTTGTAGCACAAGATAAATTAATAATGTCAATTAGATACTTGAAACAGTTCAAGAATTTAATGCGGCTATGATTGAATTAATAACTAATTCCCTTATTCAAAACGTTTAAGACACAGCCAAAGTGGATATTAGCTTACCATCTCACTTTTTTTATATTAAAATACCTACAATGATTAATCCGTAACTTCAAAATGTATAAACAAGCATATGTAAGAATCGCAGCGAGTGGTGTTCTTTAGAATCTGCTTACCCCCATCGGAAAAAGGCGTGAGTATATATAACAATATATGTACACAATTATATGAAGTAAATTATCTTATAATTATAATAACACTAGCGCACACTATGAACTGAAAATCTCGCAACGAGACGACGCGACACCACGTCTTTCTAAAGGTTCTAACGAAGCTTTAACTTAATTAAATCCAGCCTTGTACTACTTCTACTTTTAATTAGGTTCTTATATCGTTCTAACGTCCTATATAAACACAAACTATAAACTGACATCATACTGGGCTTTGGCTTCATGTGTATTTTCAATTATTAGTGGAGTTCGTCTACGGTGAAACAGCTTTGCAATGTGCTAACGTTATTGTGTTTCGTTTTGAGTGTTTAAAGAAGAGAACAACAGGGTAGTTGATAGTAGGTTAGTGTTAACCATAGTGCACCATGCTGATTTAGTTTGAGTTCTCCGACTCTAAACGTCATTGATTGAAGGAATCTCTCAGCCATGCAGGGTTCGTTGAGATGTTTTCCGGGTGTTTTTCCGTTTTGAAGCGAGTGATAATCTATTTAGGAGAATATATAATTATGTTTTAAGGAGCCTTACATACATAAAATAATGAACCCAATATATGTCCCACTGCTGGGCACGGGTCTCCTCTCACAATGAGAGGGATTAGGCTATAGTCCACCATGCTGGCCCAATGCGGGTTGGCAGACTTCACACGCCATCGAGAAAATCTCTCCGACGTGCAGCTTTCCTCACGATGTTTTCCTTCACCGTTTAAGCGTGTGATAATTAACTATTAATACGCAAATAACTTCGAAAATTCAGAGGTGCGTGCCTTGGATTTGAACTCGAGACCTTTGACTTGTCAGTCCAATGGTCATATCACTAAGCTGTCACGGCGATTAGGGCGCCTAAGATTCCTATTATTTGGCAGACCATAGACCCATCACTTGACTATTGAAATGGGCTCACCCGCTATGGAATGGAATGATGGGACCAAAATACCGGCAAACTGTGGATGTACATTATTACGACTCAGCCTATCCTGGGCCCAAGTCCAATTGTATCATAATCGTCGTCCAGTGGTACTAAATGACATAAGAACTGACAGATTGTGAAGGCAAAACTGTCAAAAAACAACAATTCTGAAGTCATTGATTGACGATTTTCACAAAATAAATTAGTAGACTTGGGCCCATGGTCTTATGAATTTATCATTTCTTTATACTGACGAGTTACTATGAAAGTCTGTGTTCTCTAACGGTTTCCGGTGCATTTACGTCAGTCATCGTTCATTTCCATTACGCGTCTTTCTTCAGATCATGCGCAGAAGCAAATATGGCATTTATACTGTGTATAACAAGTAATAGCTAGGTTTCTTATCATATTTTCCTTAAGTAACGTCTAGATTTTTGTCTTAGGGGGTTTTGTATTTACCAATTGTTTACAATACCTTTTTATCCTCGTCTGAGTGACAAGCCGGACTGAACAGAACACACGCATAACAATCCCAGATCAACTGATCTCATTGATTGTAAGATTAATAGTTTCGAAGATGCAGCATTATTGATTTAAATTTTGCAGTTTAGTAGACCAAGGTCGGTGAAGCATACTTAAACACTTCAGTATCGAAACTAAATGAACTCCATGCGAGGTCAAGATATTTCGAATATCATTCAAGAAAACTTCAAAAAAACAAATAATTTATTCATTTTATTTTTTACCTACTTGTTAAGTGGTGCTGATGTGATATATAGTATTTAAATTATAATCTAAATATATTTTTAGCCTTTACTAATGGAAATAAAGATTTAGCGTATTATACAACAATCTAGTTTTTTAAATCAAGATTTTGAAGAAGTACTTTGTGTCAAATACTAAGATAACATAAGTTCAAGGATAATGGTTTCATTGTGATAAGCTTGTGATTTTGCGTTAGCATTGTAATTTGCAATATTTCATTCTCGTCTTTAGAATATTGGATTCCTTGGATATAAGGTAATTTTAAGTAAGGTCTAATAATAAAGTGAATGGATTTCTTTATTGAAAGGAGCGTACTATTTATTATAAGGCAATTTTCTCATTTAATAGATCTATATTAATACGTGCTACACAATTTCTGTTATATTAAAACGAGTGGTACAAGCTAGCAGCTCACTTAATCATATCGTTCTAGACCACTTTCACCGATAGACAACTACGGAAGCATCGGAACCGCGTCAAATCGATTCATTCTGCATTCGTTCAAGTTTCATTTCACGTCTCGATGATTCTATTTAAACATAAGTAAAATGGACCCATAAACTTTTCAATAAAAACCGTTGGTCCGGTAAAGAATATTGGAACCAAGGTACTAGGGACCTTTTGTCCATTATGAAAAGATGTTTTCGACAGTTTAATGAAGCAGGACGATAAAGGGACCAAAATACATGCTAAGAGGTTACTATGCAGAGCTAACCCCATAGTTGATATTCAACTTTGAACACACACTTGAGAACCAGCAGCAAAAATATCCCATTTTGAAGTTACATGCGTAAGAAGATATTTTTGACATGGTTACTATTTTTCTCATGGCACATTTCACAAATTTCTATGTATAAAGCTAAGCTATACAGCTACAAGGTAAGGGCCACTTGCACCAACTTCATTAATACATTTAAGTTGTATTTAAACACAAAATAACATTGAAAAATTGAGTTTAAATATTATTTAAACACATTTTAGAAGTTGGTGCAAGTGGCCCTAAGTCTAAGTTATACTTTCAGCCCGAGGAAACGACGACTAAATTCTGTCGAGGAGGCCATTTTAGCATAACAGCCAGCCGCAGGCACGGTTCCTATATTATATCCAGCTACTTACAACGGGCTAGTTACAGCTGTTTTGATATCGAGAAACTCGATTATACGATAAGTTTCTCTTTTCTTGTATTTTAATTGAGTTTAAAAGCTCTATTTAAATCTATCGTGTCTTAATTGAGTTTAAAGCTATCGTATCTTAATTGAGTTTAAAAGCTCTATTTAAATCTATCATATTTTAGTGATCCTGTGCGTGACTGCTATGCTAGAGGTCCTGGGTTCGGTTCACAGGTCGAGTAAAGAGGTATTAGGCTTTTATGTGAAATTATCAGTAGCAGCTCGGAGTTCGAGACATGCACACGGCGATAGGCTCGCCCCTTATTATATGGGACCTAAACGAACCGGTGAACTGTGGGTGTGTATTAGTACGCCTATGCCCAACTCTTTGGGGAATACAATCGTGATGGTATGTTATGTTCATAAACTCTTATATTACTTATATTAAAAACTTTTTACCTCATATCATTCCATCACGCCTGTATTCCCCGAAGGGTTAGGCAGAGGCGAACTAATGTACACCCACAGTTCGCCGGTATGTTTAGGTCCCATGTAATAGGGGGCGAGCCTATTGCCATTAACCGCGCACAAATTCCTAACTCCGAGCTGATACTGGGAATTTCATAGAAAAACCCAATAACACTTTGCTCGACCTGGGAATCGAACCCAGGACCTCTAGCATAGCAGTCGCGCTCAGGACCACTTGGGTAATGAGGCAACTTTTTACCTATGGCAATAAAATCAGAGTGAAGGTGCTCAATGATGGTCGAGTGCACTAAAATAGCGACGACGATAATAGTTTCCAATTAATCCCGATAATCACATTAAGAAAACGTATTAAAACATCAAACTTAAGAAAAATAAAGTCATTAAGAAATAATTCCAGCTTTAAAACCGGTATTATTGTAGTTTGCATCTGTTATTATCACAAAATTAAACTAGTTATTGATTTTTAACTTCGAATGCTATAATTGGCAACATAATGTGCTTAATTATTTACCTGCTACTGACAAGATAATATACTTAATGATACAGTAATATAGTAATTAAATTCTACTTCAGATTAAGAAACGTCATTTATAACGTTGTTGGGCGCGGAAATGAATTAAAACATGACACGATCAAATTTATCTAAACCGCAAAAACTAATGTTGAGTAAATAGGACAGGACTGTGATAAAAATAATTTTACGTTTAATGATATACTCATAACGTTATATATACTGACAATCCTTAGCTTCAGATAATATAGCAAAAAAATATCAATGTCTCAAATAAACCAAGAAATTAATATTATGAGCAAAAAAACAGTGGGTCTAATTGTTACCAAACAAACCGAGTACAGACAGCCAAAACAAATTGTAATCAATAATATCCTAATATTTTTATTTATACTGTCAATTTTTAGCGTCAGGTAATATTACAAAAAACAGTAGGTCTAATTTGTGACCAAACAAACAGAGTAAAGTCAAAACAAATTGTAATCAAGTCTGAACTTTTAACATTGGTAAACTAAATAACCCAACCCATTAACAAGTACCAATAACAAATCAGTTGGTAGATTTGGAAACTAGAGCTAGGTTACAAGTATGTAATGTAAAAATCATGTCTATAATTAGCAATTTTTTTTATTTATGGGATATGGGGGCAAACGAGCAGACGGATCACCTGATAGTAAGCGATAACCGCCGCCCATGGACAACCGCAACACCAGAGAAAACACGAGTGCGTTGTCCGCCTTTTAAAAGGGTTTAGGCCTTCGGTAACCTCACTCACTCGACGAAACAAAACGCAAGTGTTGTTTCACGCCGGTTTTCTGTGAGGCCGTGGTATCACTCCGGTCGAGCCGGCCCATTCGATCTATCGATTTGTTAGTGGAACCGGGCCGTAAAGTAGTGTGCGTACGTATGCTTGAGCCAGTACGCGATTTATACTCGTATACTCCGAAAAGCAGTCCAATCAGCCTAACAAACCAGGGAATAAGCTCGCCAAATTAGATAAGTTACCTTTGGTATTAATACTGTCATGACGTCTTCGGGAAAAGAAGGCAACCTCTCCAATTGAAGACCTCTATTGTAGCAGTCGTGCTAGACAAGACTAATGAGGCAGCTGGTATTGGAGTACTAATATATTAATAATGAATATTTAATATCACACTAATTTTAATTAAACTGCTGCGATGTTGGCAAATCAATTGTTCAAGAAACCCATTAAAATATCATTTTTTTACATTAAAATACAATTTTTCTGGACAAGCGCGCTGTATCGTAGGTCGCGTTTGCGTATCAAGAATAAAAAAGAAGCCTTCATCCAAGATAACAATAGTCATGAAACCAGAGGCATGGCTAAACTATGTATTAGGACGACGTATGAGCATTAATCAAGGTTGTCAAGGCCCAATCGATAAGTAAACTCTTCCGTGATGATGTTTTCGGTCTCTCTTACTCCTGATACAATATCCCATGTGAGAAGGTAAGGGCAATAGTGTGTGAGAACTTAAGAAAACTAGATATTATTAGTTCTCCTTTAAAGGCGAATGTAATTACATCGTCTACCATTTATGTCAGTGAGTTATTGTGTATGTTACGCGCGGCATACGACTAGGAAACATGTTTGTACCTACGTCAAATGGTTTGTTGTGACGTGAGTCGAGATCGTGAAGCAGCAGTCACAGGTCACCATCACCAATCACATAAATTCTCAAATCATGCTAATTCCTTAGAATAAAATTTGACATAAAAGGAATCGGAATGTCGAGAGATCTTCAATTTAATATGTATCAATCGTAATTCTCCAATTCAATTATTACTGACAATTACAATATTGTCATCAACATCAAAGAAGGTTATAAATTCAAGCTTATTGCTGAACAAAATGTAAACATAAAGACACCCATAGATATTCAATTAGTTCTTCATGAGCAACACAAACCTTAAACCCCGCTGGTACTGATAGCTTTGAAATGTGTGCCACAAAGGTTTATACGAACAAAACAACTCGTCCGCGTATCCATATAATTGAGTCGAGTCTCCCAATTCGGTCATGGCACGCGTGTGCAGGTGCTTCCGCGGCCCACACATAGCACGCTGACCTCCGTGACCGAGCCGGTTATTTCTCACAGCGCGTGCACTGCACTATAGTCCTCATAATGGACTACTCATTTTTTATTTGAACTCATTTTTAGTAGTTTCGTTTTTTTATGGGATAGGCGAGCAAACGGATCGCTTGATGGTAAGGATTACCGCCGCCTATGGACATCCGCAACACCAGAGGAGTCGCAAGTGCGTTGCCGGCGTTTAAAAGGATTTCGGCTTCCGGTATCCTCACTCACTCGGCGGAACACAACGTTAACGTTGTTTCACTCCGGTTTTCTGTGAGGGCGTGGTATCACTCCAGTCAGCCCAGCCCATTCGTGCCGAAGCATGACTCTCCCACGTCAAAACTTCTACTACTATCTACTAAAATATCTCGGGACCAGTTCAATGTCCACGACGTAATTTTTTATTTAGGTATTGCGCTCAAGACCAGTTTTTGTTTTTTATATTAATTGCATCGTGTTGCTTCTAAAATAGAAACAATAAATTATGTGTTTACTAATAATTCCAATTGCAAAAATTGCTTACAAATGTAATTAGGCTAAAACGGTAAGAAATAATTATGCATTGCATAGATGAAGCAAGTTGTAGTTACTGCAAGCTAATGTACTGGCTCGGACATTGACCCACAAGTAAACAGTACCACTGATAATTTCAGCTTAAATATATACTTTAAATAATATTGTGGTAAACATCATGTACTTTATCAAGTGTCCTAAATTTCTACCAATTCATATATCATTTAGCCGACTTGTATAACAACGACCGATAATTCGTTTCAAATGAGGATTTGACACAAAAACCATTTTATATTTTTAATTAACATATGTACAGAATAAAACAGTTACTGATTTAAATGTGATAATAAATAAGAGATTAGTATTGCTACATTAAATAAATCAAACAAATGCTGGTAATATTGAGCAACGATTTGACAAAACGCCAGTGATACTACATTACCGCGTAAATCACTTCTCTGTAAGTCAATGTTCACGCTGTAATCGCTATTATCACCGACCAAAAAAAAGTAAAAATACTGTATTTAAATAGTGTACCTAAAGGGGTACGGCCGTTTTGTTTAAAGTAGAACAAATAAAACATGATGCAACTCTACCTGCTGAAGACCAAATGGTTATCTGGTGGTATCAACTTACCTGCAACAAGAGGAATACAAAAATTAAACTTCAAAAATCATAAGTATAATAGGTATTATTCAAGTTCAAGTTCAAATGATTTTATAAAGCAGAGTTTATATGAAGCCAGAAATGCTGGCGCCAGTCACTGGTTTGAAAAATAGACGGGCGCTCTATTCTCGCCAGCGTCGCGCTGGTAGCGAGCGCTGGCTTGGCTTGAAAAACTGTTTACACAAGGCAAAATACCAAGCCAGCGCTGATTGCCAGTGAGACTGGCAGCCAGCGATGGCCTCGTGTAAACTAGGCTTTACATATAATGTTTCTTTTACTAGAAGCGTTTATGATAAGTAAATTGAGTCCAGTTGCACATTTCCAAAAAGTTGATTCCATGGCGAAGAATCCGCTATTATTAAATTCTTCAAGTACAGCAGTACAATAACAGGTTTGTGGAGATTGAAGGTTAGTGTTGGACCGAAGTCGATATTATTTATATTTAACTTTAAATTATTGAAGAAAGGTATTCCATAAACAGTAAAGTACCTAAATAAATCAGGAGAAGCAAAAAGGCCAAATTATATTTAGAACTAAAAGCAGTTCTGCAATTTTCAAACCTGAATCATAAATATTGAAGATGATTCATCAGAAGCGGCCTTTTTTACGCCGCCAGCTCTTATCACCAATACACTGATTCCATTAATAATACAAATCCTGGGTACTGATTATTTTAGAAATAAACATGTAGCCTGATAAACTAAAGACGGAAGAAAGGAAGATACCTACGTCTTCGTAATGAGCAGATCTTTGTCAATTCGAAGACTTTACAGGAGGATATGGGGATTCAATTTGTCAATTGGAAAAGTAAGTTAAAATAAAATAGTAACGTACTTATGCAATAATAAGGGTTAATTCTTTACCTTTTTGAGGAGTAGAAGCTGGCTATCCTTCACTATAAAACTAAAACTATTACAGACTACAGCGGCACGAGAACACTAGCAAATAACAATTTTGCCTCTCCCAAAATTACAATGTCCCCAAATAAGCGTTTTTGTCCTCGAATCGGTTAACGTATTGGCATAGAAGTATTCAAAAATAATCTATCCTCAAAATTTATTGCTCAATAATCTTTTGACAAAGTCAAATGAGTTTTAGTCTTTCTAAATAAAAATTGTGACATCGACATAAACTGTCAATATTTATAAGTTCCTTACGGGCCTTTTTGGTATTAAAACATGAACTTTTTGGAAATTTACTTAAAAAATGTATTCTACGCTCACTTACACTTCACAATTTTATATCCCAGCATTTCTTGAGCGTTTCTAACATAATATTATTATATACATTATATAAATAAATGAATATGCATAAGGTCCTCAAAGGATGTCGACAACAACGTCATCTACCGGGTACTATAGCTTAAGAACCTCAGGAACTACCTACACAGAATAAATCATGAAACCGTTTAAAAAGCAGGACTTTCATACAAACATACCCACACGGTTTTACCCCTATAGGGGTAATCCTTTTAGCTATTTAGTCGGTGAGTGACTCAGGACATTAGTTCTTATAGATCAGATATAGGTTGTAAAATACGAGCAATGTATTAATAGTTTCTTTCAATACTTTCTAAAGCTTAATAAAATAAGGTTTGTTGCCAAAAGCAATTAGAAACAGATTCTATTAGGACTAGTTTTTTGCTGTAAGTTATCGCAGAGAAAAAGTAGCTAGAAGCTAAAACCTCTCTTGTAAACGTTAGTAAAAAAACTAATTATATCTATTTATAAAATAAAATGCTAGGCTAACATTAATCTCGTTTAGTGCAACTATATTCTGTAGCTTTCGCTTAATTCTGATGAAGGCCGACCTTTTATCCCACCTTATTCATGAACTTCACGGGCCAGGCTACCCCTATTAGTGTTGGAGGTCACTCGCTCTGGAGATATCGATGGATCGATGATACGTAGAACTTACGTATCGCAAAACATGCATATTTTTTTAGTAAATGAATTTAATTGTATATCCAGCTTTGTATATAATGATACTGTCAGAATGTTTGATATTTTGTGAGAAGAATGCATGACTGTGTTAAATAAATTATATTTTATGTTTAAGTAGTGTAATTGGTTTCGGCCGTTCTATTTAAATAAATAAATAAATAGATGAAATAATTAGATAATCTAATTTATATTTCAATCTATTACAACCGTTCTGACTGCCACTCAGCAAAAAACTGTCCATTTCGAACTCAACGTTTTAATAGATTCCTTTATTTTTAAATGTCACTTTCAACTTAGCTACCGATTTGGCTCAGAGCCTAAACTCCAGAATGCCTTGGCCCATTTTCAGCGATGCACATTTACGGTCTAGTGCCCATGAAACAGTGCCCTTACGTTGGCACAAAGCAATCATCACTTAGGTTTTACTACCCTGAATAGGAAAACAACAGTAGCTTGAGATACCTGTTAGAAAATCAGCGCTGCAGATCTCTTACGGTTGCTGCAGACTACCTACTGAGCCTATTATGACGTCACACACGCACAAAATGATGATTGATTGTTGATACCTTATTGTTATCATTTTCGTGTAATGTTTTCATCTTGTGTTGCAACTACTTAAGTACTGTAATTTCTGTGGGACCCAAGGTTCTTCCTAGGTCATCGCCAACGATCTCATAAAACTTAATGCCAAACAAAGTCAAAAATATAAACTGTAAAACAAATAATATTTTGTCGAGTTGTTTTCTGTAAAACGTTATACCTAACCTACTATGGTGTTTGTATAAATTTCTGTAAAAAGTTATACCTAACGTACTATGGTGTGTTTCGTTGCAGAAGTTCCACCTGAAAAAAATTGCGTCGGTCCGTCACGCGATATTCCATCGCGCTACATAAATGTTTACTTATATACATATTTAGCTACATGTCGATCGATCTAAGTCCTTGGCATTGGAAACACGTTTGACCTTTTCCATTGTTTCGAAGTTAATTCGCCTTTCTTGTGACTTGAGTATATTTATAGCGTAACTGCACTTAAATGTCTCGTATGATCATATGTGTTTCAAAATTAATATATGTCACTAACGACCTAAAGTGACGTTATGTTCAACTCTAAACTATAGCCTATGTTAGGTACTCAGGGATCATTTAGCAATCTAATAGTGAAAGAATGTTTGAAATGGGTCGAGTAGTTTTTGAATTTATTCGTTACAAACATACAAAACTTTCCTCTTGATGATATTAATGTAGATCTGGGAGAGTGACTGAACTAATTTACCTCTTCGGTTGTTTGTTCTTTCTCCAAAATAAGAAATGGTAGGTGATGATGTGGTTCTTATTGCGAAATATATCCTATCCTAAGGTTAATGAAACTAACACAAATATTGTGTAAATAAAACTGCTAATTAACTTTTCAAATTAAAAAAGTAATTAAAATCACAATCAAACTGTTTCATAACAACTTTGTCGTTCGAATAATTAAATTTCTAATAAATATAATACAAACAAAGTCAAACATAGGGCATTGCATTGAGCAAGTAACATTTAGATAAAGGTCAAAACCGTACTAACGTTACTATAAAATTCTCGTTCAAGCCATAAAATACTCTTTACCGTTGCCACAAAGACTACATTCGTAGCAAGCGAATTTTAAAGATGACATTTTAGTCCTAAATAATATTTCATCAGATGCGGTTCTCCTAGCAATAACTATTCGTTCAATATAAAGAAATAGAATACCAATTTGGTATCAACGTGCATCAAGAGTCACTAACAGGTTCATTATTTTTAGTTGAACGACTGCTGTGAACAGTATTCATGTTTAGCTTATAACTATGAATATTACGATTAAAATTTACCACTGCCAAACACTTGCGGCGAACTTCAGAGGCGCACAAATATTTCGGCCGTATTTTATTCTCTGCTTAGCGAAAGTATATTTTTTCTGTCAAATACAATACTTGTCTTGTTCTTAGCAAACTTCATTTTGAGAAAATTGATTAGGTTTGACGCTCATTGGATTAGTACCTTTATGGGTCACTAGTTATTCTCCATGGTTTTAATTGGAAACGGTTCACATTCCAAAAGTTTTTTTTGGAATAGAAGGGAACTTCCTTCCTGACTTCGGGTGCAATCCAAACCGATTTCGATAAAATTTGGCATCCAGCAGCAACTACTTATTAGTTATTAATGTATCCTCTTGCCAAATTATATCGAAATATGTTTAGCAGTTTAGGTGAAAAACGAGATACAGTTCCATTTATACATATAAAATATTCGTCAATTATTATTGCAAACAAATACTTAGGTACAGGTAGACTATCGTTAGTACTAGGTATAGTTCTCTCCCCCGGTAGGTCGTGATTCGTGATCCACACCGCAACGTATATTTTATAGTTTTATTTTCAAAAGCCATCTGTCCATAACCTTGTAAAAATATTTCCATAACAAACAGCAGCTGGGTACAAAACTGGGAGGATAAGTTTTTAATAAAAATCTTTTAAGATGCGTCTTAATTCATCGCGCGATCATTCGCGAGCAATGAGCATTCGAACATTCGAGTAGCGGTTTCGTTGCGGTTGGTTATGCTAGCGCGAAGATTCGTTGGTTCTAACACTTCCAACAAACTCTCCTCTCGCTGCATTCTGCCACGACCCAGCTCGCAAATGAATGAGATGATTGTATCGCAATGTAATTTTCATAGGCATCATAGGCTTACATTCAAATGCAGCAAATCGTGCATTTATTTCGAATTGTGAGTCAAAAAGTGTGAGCACTAGATAATTTATTCTTTGCAATAAGTATTTAGTGCGAAAATAATTTAAATTTTTGTCGCATTGCGCGGATTATCTACTGTATTTCTGTTGTTCACAGACGCGATATCTTTTCGCAATATTTTTTTAAGTGTAGTGCGCGCTTACCATAAGACTTTTCTCGTCTTCGTTAAAAAGAACAAAAGGATTTAAAATCTTTATATATAAAACAGTCATGGTGCGATTTTTATAATCTTTGATTTGTCTGATTTGTTGATATAGATTGTTATGATTATTAAAATTCACGAAAAGCAGCTGGTTAAGAATAGAAACAGCTTCCACTTGAGAATTCATTCAAAGGCGTATCAGGTGCAAATTATCGGTTATGTCGACAATGCCATTTTTCGACCACTTTTTGGTCCTAGCATGTCTTCAATGATGTAACTACACGTTCTTCGTGTATGTTTAGAATATTCTGGATATCGTTCTTCTTATATTTCATATTATGTTACAGGATTTAATTTAGTAAAACGGATACATCATTCTGATAAGCAATTAGGTTCACACACTTAGACCTTCGCCATCTTCATTGCTTGTTTTCCTTTGCACCAAAAATAGCGATTAAAATCTTTCAAAAATGCCTATGATATTGGAAATTTCTTCTAATTTTGCTTGTACGGTGCAGTAATGTAGTGAGATGTTTCAAGAATAATTCAAGAATAAATTACTATGAACATGTGTGCGTATCTTGATAGCTGTTATTAACAGCCAGCCAGAGGGTTATCAGTGTTTTCTGTTTTATCAATGTATACGACGCGATGCGATAAAGCGAATGGAAAGTTGTATAAATAGTTGATGACAAAGTACTATTAATTAACTGCAAGTATGCAATTTACTCAAGCTACATACTCAAATAGGAACCTGCTTCCTGCGTAGTAGGTACAACATTTTTATTAAGGCCAAAAACGAGTTTCGAGAACAAGTCTTGAATATTCCATCGCAGTAATCAAGTTACGATGATTCATGCGGACTTCCCAAATTATTTTTACCAAGAATTTTACTGAAATACAGCTTCATGAAGTAATTAGATATGAATCAAGTTTACATCAAAATGTAAGAAGTAAAAATAGCAAAAGTAAAATAATTGGGAGGTGTTGCAGTACTTGTGGTCATAAGAATTATATAAGATATCTTAAATACGCTTGCAAAATATTACATCGCATTACATTTTCGTCACAGTTAGCGCAATAAGAAAGACGCAATCAATCATGTTCTATTCTGGTAAAACTAATGCGAAAAAGATGTGCTCAATACATTCTTTTTTTCTTCTTTCCCAATATTGCATTTTAGAAGCAGCCAAATCACCTGGCATTTTACCACAGTATTTTTTTAGACTATATAACTTGATTCATTTAAGCATTCAATTTGATAAGGCAATAAAACATTTTTCTTTCATAACCATAATGTTTTATATCAACCAAGATTCAACAAGAACAATTCGACCTATCTAAGCTCAGAGTAACAATATCTAAGATAGTCAATGACGCACGGCCGGCACCTTCATTAATTACTCAATAACTATATAAAAAAATCTTATAGATGAAGTCAACAATCGATAGACCATCTTTAGAAAGTTCACACCGGCTTCGAACATCTACAACTATTGCCAACCTTAGAAGTAAAATGTAGAGTCTTATACCTCCTCATTTGCCACACAGCAATAGCATTGCATTCCCGAAAGAGCTCTATTACCGAACAAATAAGTTATAAATGATGTTATTAAAAAACCTTATCAAATTATAACGTCTTATCTTAAATTAATTTATCTTATCATATTTTGACAACAGACCAACTGCATAACAAATGTAGCGACGGCCTTCCCAAAAATATGTCGGTATCGGCGGTGTTGAGAAAACTTTTTTGCTAATAGCACAACTCATTATTAGGATCCTGTTTTGCGCCAGCAGAAACTACAAATATCCTACAATTACAACAGGCAACTATTATTAAGTCAACGATCTCAATAGTTATTATAGGTTATCATTTGCCTCTTATACAACAGATTGAGAGTTCATCAGGTTCTTAGTGAACGTAACAAACCTTTAACACTTAACTTAAATTTGATGAAGCCTTCTGGATTACAATTAAGGTTTTTAAATAAATAAGTAGTTAAATATTCCTTATTGCAAAAACCAATGTAAAGTAAAATTTTATAAATCATTATGGTACAGTGCAGTGGTATTAATTACTTCTCTATCGCTACGAGCGATCTTTTAACAGACAACCTTTAGATGGACTCAAAAGGAAAAGCAAAAGCGATACTATAGGTCATCAGGCATATTAAGTTAAAAATAAATATTGTACTAGAGGGAGTTTAGACCTGCAGTGTGGCACACAAGGGGAAGTCCTCGCAGCCATCACTGTCATAGATAAATAGATTGCGGGGCCAAACGTGGTTCCATGAGTGCTTGTCAAGAGGATGTATTGTAAAGATAGGTTGACTCACACAATGGAGCGGTCCGCCAATCACTTAGGTGTGCCAAGAGTATCAAGAGTCGGGGTGATTGCACGATCGCATAGGTAATTATAATTATAGTATCTGGTAGCCAAATGACGCAGAGGGAGGACTGATCACAGATGGCAACCAACCAGTACATTTAAGATTTCTACATATTGTAAAACCCACAGATAAAAGAACCTGTCCTACTACCAATAGAAAGAGGTCTTTGCGACCACAATTCTGCGATAAATTAACTAAATTAGCCGACAAGCTGAGTGATTATGACAGATCGGTAAGCTGTCCGGAAGGAGACCCTCGTAAATGTCCACTATTAAACTGACGTCATAACGGCTTTGCATGATGGCGATGACGAAGGCATGCTTAACAGCGCTGCTCGCTGCTTTAACTGTACAAATAATAAATAATGTACAAATGAGCTGTATAAATAAGCACTTGGAACAATTTAAAGATCTATTCCAAAGTAGCTTTATGATTTTTACCTTAAAATATCTAATACAGATGACTAAAATATAAACAAATCCAAATCACAACCACTTAAAAAAAAAAACTTAATCTATTCTCGTCCAATTAATTATATTTCATTCAAGATTCATTTCCTATAAAAAAAATTTCATTCGCTCACATTTTCGTTACTCTGTAAACACTAACAAAACAGTGTATTGGTGTCGATCAGATCAGAACTAAGAGACGCCACAGAAGGCGTAAAATAGGAGGAGTAAGAAGACCACCTTAGAACTGTTAGAAGCATGTTAAGAGAACCTTTCCCTCCTTCTCCTAGACTAGACATTAGACTTAACATTTAAGCAGACCCAACATTTCAGTTGACTCCCTCTTGTACTCCCTTTTAAAAGGCCGGCAGCGCACTTGTGACTCCTCTGGTGTTGCAGGTGTCCATGGGCGGCGGTGATCGCTAACCATCAGGCGATCCGTCTGCTAGTTTACCTGCTATCACATGACTCATAACGAAACAAATATCAACAGCATGAACACCTACTTTTCATCACTTACCGTGCAGAACCTTGAAACTCACATTTCCGCAACGAAGATGTTCAATTAGAAGATCAGTTTAAAAGAGGCGCAAACGCGTACCCCGTACTTATCTCGACCTGTTATGATGTATTGCTTACAGCCATACTGATAAGCACTTGAAGCCACGTGTTGTACATAAAACGTGCTGGCTGTAAAAGTAAATCCTGTAAGTGTACAAACTGAACGTTGAATATGAATTGCAGGTCACTAGGTCTTTTTACGCTTGCAAGACTTTTAAAGGCATGCCGACGATAATTACACATATTACATGCGTTAAAGAAACATTAAAGTTACAGCACTTGTTTAAAAATGGCACTTATCTAACCGAAATAACAAGGTGACTTAAAAATTTAAGAATTACATATTATTATGTGAATTACAATATTCTAGGTTGGTTGATAACTAGAACGCAAAAAAATACTGCAAAATTTATTTAGTGAACAGTCATCAATACTGAAGAGCTCCTTGTTAAGTTTTAACCTACATCGAGCCTGGCATAGCCCAGGCACGAGGCATCTCAATTATGGCTTTAAAACAATGCCCTGTCTTCCTGTCCTCTTTCAAACCTGCGCAAAAAGAGCTGACGCATACTGATAATAGTGACTTGGTTCCCGAAAATGTTATGTAAACGGATAAGACTAACGTAAGCGTATTAAATGGAAGTAGAATTGACGACCTCTTCAAGCCACACATAGATTTACATACATTACCGTCGTTTACATCCGTATGTGTCAATTGTCTTTGTTTTGTTACACAAATACATTAAAAGTAAATAGACTGTTTATTTATATTCTTGCGTCAAAATAACAACGATATTCTTAATATCCTATATTCGTTGTATCTACGGAAAATGTCTCCAAAGTCATAACTGTATTGAACCTTGGAGAAATTTTCTGGATCGGCTCGCATAAAGATGTTTTTAAGGTGCGGAAAATTTAAAAACACATATTCTACCATCTGGAGTGGCAGACCGACAGGTGGTATATCGGACTTGTACCGACTAAAATGGCACTTTTGCCTCCTCTTGTCCTATAGTCACGGCCAATCACGAACTTCACCTAAACGGTGACAGGCTGTGGGCCAGTTTTCAAAAGACTCTTTAGTCCCTGAGGCGAGGTCTGGCTTCGCACCCTACTCTGACAGTTGACACCACTGACATCAAAACAATGCCATCAATACACATCTGTCATGTTGTCATCATTCGGTGCTCATCCACGCTGACCTAAAATCGTCAGCCATTAGTCAATAGTTCAATATCGATCGTAATTTAAGTACGGCGGGCGTTTAAAAGTTTGTAATCTTCTTAATGTTACCTAACTCTAATTGCATTGAAATATCCAAATTGCATCAGCGACGGTCCGGGGAAGTTTACTAATTCTGTTGACTGAGATTTACGGTGACGTGAATACAATTTGCTTTGCCTATTTTTTCTATTTAATTAAAGCAATACATTATAGGTATGGGAACAGTTATTTTTCCTTAATTATTACTGTACCCATTGAAGACAGGTGTTTCATTGGTTGATAGTTTAAAACCGAGCTAATGTGTTTTCATGTACCTACCTATGTTTTGGCAAGCGTCATTTTCAGTAGCTGTGTGGATACATAATGCCAAACATTAATGTAAATACAGGCAGACAAAACGACGAAATCTTACAAGTACGTAATATATTATTGTATCTTCTAAGATTCATCATTATTAACGGCTTTCGACCCGGAGTTAAATTGCAACACGATGCTGCAACACCGCTTACTGTATAGAACTAACGGTATGGTTTTGTAACGGAATTTTAATAGAGCCACACATACACAAAACGATCTCGCCAGCGTGATTCTTTGTTGCGACTAATATAACAATTGAATGTACATATTGCGTTAGATCATTTAGATTCGGTAGTCTTAACTAAAAATTGACCACTCCTATAGTAAACGCATCGCAATACATCTAATTCAAAATTCCGAGCACGAATAATAAAATTCCTACCACTAAGGTGACGCGAAAATCTCAAGAACAAAAAGATTTCATGTTGGAGCGTTTTAAAACACTCCAGGAAGAGGATGAGTAAGAGCAGCGATATTTTTTCAGAATATCGTGTGTCACCCTCTCGTTGGCCAAGAAAGCTTTCTGACAATGGCTTCTTACTTCCGAGGCATAGTGCAAGTATTCGTTGACGCGTCCTTAGAGTAATTATTGTAATTTCAGAATAAGAAAAACTGAAAAGCCAAGAACTAAAATTGAGCAAATCAAGCTAAGAGTGAAACAACACTCATCTCAACATTTTAGCTTATATGTTTAGCTTAGCTCTGAGGTGTTCGAATATAAAGAAAACGGCCCACTCGTTCCACGAAAACTGATGAAAGCAATGTAGCGAAAACCACAGATAATGAAGTATGGGTTTCCGCGTACTAGGTATACTCTTTTATTATTATTTCTCGAATACGACCGCATTTATGTCGCCCGGTGAACCAACAACATTATTTAAACATACAGAACGAATTAAATTTACATAAATAAATGCCGTGTTTAACCTAATAAACTGATTCGAGTCGGAATTGCTTCAAATTGTCTGCGTCTTTATGCATTCTTTTGGCAAACGGCCAAATAAAACAAACAAAAAATTGTTCTCAAAGTTCTCAACCAACAAAGGCCTATTAGGAAACATATTGAGGGCCAACAAAAACCTTGTCCTTCCTCGTTCCATCTTCCGTGGTAAAGAGGAGGTCGATGCGAGTGACCGAGTGAGTCACATCAGCACAAAGAACCGGCAACGACCGGCGACAAAACAAAATAGAGGAAAAGCTGTAAATTCGCGTGTGGTCTAATTTTACACCTAAATTCTACTTATACAAAATAAGATACAGCATTGAGCCAGAATTATTGTTGTTGAAATTGTTATGATCTAGCTAGAATATTATGTACATAGATTCTCCATGTAGTCTCTGTAAACTGCAAAATAACAAACAAGTCAATAAATTGATGAGTAAAGAGATAAAGAATATGTTATTGCGCAATGGCTTATTACCGTAATGCTCACTTAGGTAACATCACAGTCTATGACTTCACACCTCTGGTAAGTATATAAAAGCCGCTAAAGTAATTCCAACTTAAAAAAACCTGGACGAGTGACGATGACCAAATACACTACACTCGGAATAACTGTTCGACTGAAATTGTCGACTATTGGCTTCGAGTTGTCTCGCATTCGTAATTTTTACCTTTACTCATTTCTATATATTTACTCAAAAACCCACCTACCTTTTTACCTACGAGATAACTTCTGATTGTTTACTCAGATTCAGGACCTGAGTCAAACTTATCAAGATTTATCGTTCTCCGTAAATTAGTAAATTAATCGCTTGGCCGTTTAAATTGGACCATTACGCCATAACTGTGGTTTAATTTTAACGCGTCGCTTTGTGAGTAAACTACGACGGTTGGAAGTTGCATTCGCGCATGCGGGATGAGTAAGCAACGCTCTAAATCCGTTCTCATACATATTATGAATCTCGAAAAGAGAACACATGGTAGATATATCGTCGGTATCGAACGACCAGACGCGCAGGATCATACCGTTCTATTCTGCAAGTGTAGGAAATTAATTTAAACTTTTTTTTTTTTCTCTCCTATAACTGCCATCAGTCCTTTCTGGACTTTTATCAGTTTGGTTCCGTGAATAGAATTGGCGTTTCAGGTGCAGAGGCCATTGCCACTGTTACCTCTTCAGATTACTTGATCAGATTACTTGACCTCTCTTAAGTCGCATAACTGATTTGCTGCTGTCCAGCAATTTGACAGCCAGAGGATTTGGGTGGATGGCTAAACGATCAGCATATCGCTTTTTGTGTTTATTAATTTCCTGAAGTATTGTAGGAGCGTTGAGATAATCATGTATTTCTTCATTCCGTGTGAACCATGTTGCGTTAACAATATTCCTCAAGATGGCATTTTGAGCTCTTTGAAGGCACATTGTGTTGCTTTTGCTGGCCACTCCCCATAGTTGAATGCCATAAGACCATATAGGTTTTAGCAGAGAATTGTACAGAAGAAGTTTGTTGTCCAAGGATAGGACTGAGTTGCGACTCATTAACCAATGCAAGTTTTTATATTTAGCGTTGAGTTGATCTCTTTTCTGTTTTATATGCGTTTTCCAAGTGAGCCTTTTGTCCAGGTAAAAACCGAGATACTTAACACAGTCTGAGTGTGGTAGAATTGTGTCCCCCAATGTTACTGTGGGACAGTCTCCTCTTCTCAAAGCGAAAGTAATTTGACTTGATTTGTGAGCACTGGCGCAAATACGCCACCTTTGCAGCCAGGTGTTCATCTTGTCTAACACTTTTTGTAGTTTGTTGCTGGCGACATTGGGTTCTTTGGCGCTCGCCAGGTAAGCAACGTCGTCTGCGTATGTCGCTACCGTTACATCTTCTGTAGTTGGCAGGTCAGATGTGAAAATATTATATAAGACGGGTCCCAAAACCGATCCCTGTGGAACACCAGCTTCAATCTTATACAGACTAGATCTTTCGTCTCCTTGTTTTACTTGGAATTTTCTGCCATCTAAGTACGAAGCTAGGATGGGAAACACTGAGTGTGGAAGCTTTTCCTTTATTTTGTACAACAATCCCTTGTGCCAGACACGATCAAAGGCCTGTTGCACGTCTAGAAATGCCGCAGAGGTGTATTCCATCTTCTCAAAACCCTGGCGTATTGCGTGGTAGACTCGGTGGACTTGTTCGGTGGTAATTTAAACTTAGAAATCATATTGCTTTGCGCAGTCATGGGCAATAGAAAATTGTTTATAGTTGCCAACTATAAGCACCAGTAAATAAACCATGCAAGGACACTTAGAAAATTTTGGAAATTAATCTGGTGGCAAGCATTTCACAAATTAAACAATAACTCAAGTTTAGTCCAATATTATTCAATTTATTTACCAGTTTTAATTGGATATCAAAAAAAATTACATCAACTTATATTTTTAATATTTAGTCGTTAGTGTTATCTGACTTCTTAGAAAGTTAGCATTAACGCCTCATTTACCGAAATTACTTTTATATAAATGTATTTACTTTATCTGAATGATAATCAATCTGACTGTTTTGCAGTGGTAGTGCTAATTTATATATCATCACATTTACATCCGTAGCGGGGTAAGCACAAGCAGCTTTATTTATAGAACATCAGTCATCATCTTCTACCTCGCTGATTGAAACGCTTGGCATTCGTCTTGACCAAAATGCGTAAGCGGTTCATGTCTAACACGACAGGTGACTATTAAAAAAAACACGATTTCTTGACATAAATCTTAACATAAACACATGAGCAACGAAAGTTTACATACACGTTTTATAGAGCTCTGAGCTCCTGCGTGCAATCTGCTAAAAAAAGTAACATCGCTTCAAGCTACTCAATCATCCGAAAATAGAAACTTGGGAGCAAACAAATCTGTGATTTCTCCTGCGCCATTCACTTTTGGAATATTGTAACACTGAATTTTCTTAGCTCATGAATTCTGTTCGAGTACATACGCCCACTGGTACCTGTGTGTAAACACACCTCGAATGGGGTCAACGCTCTGCCACCTACTTTCCCTACAGAGAATTATTATTGTCCATCTGACAGTGGAATAATCAGCGCACGTACATACATATACAGATATGCATAATATGGTGTAGTATATATTTAAACGGCCGGTTGGTTCAAGGCAATTATTATAAGTAGCCGATGCCATCGTGGTCAGGTTTTAAAGCGTCACATTTATATATTCCACATTTTTTAACGTTGATACAATATCAAATACGCAAGAAATTTACCAGAAGTCCCGTTTCTAAAAATGGACTTAGGACATGTTTACTGTGACTGTAGTACGCGACAGACAGCAATATATAATATACTAGCTTCTGCCCGCGACTTCGTCCGCGTAGCGTGATAATATATAGCCTATAGCCTTCCTCAATAAATGGGCTATCTAACACTGAAAGAATTTTTCAAATCGGACCAGTAGTTCCTGAGATTAGCGCGTTCAAGTAAACAAACAAACAAACTCTTCAGCTTTATATATTAGTATAGATATGAATATTACGATCCGAATCTAAGATAAATTGCTTCTTACCTACTCAAAGGTCTACTTTAGTGTCATGCAGTTTAGGTTGATTTTTAAGTGAGCAAAAGTAAAGAAATCTAGACTAAACCTAAATCATTTTGGTAATACTGCTTTGGCAGGCTTAATAATCAGATCTAGGTAGATACATAATAATATGTAATTCCCAAACTTTTTTATTACACAAGTTTATAAATTCGAGTGTAACATAGTGTTGTAGTCCTAAAATTCTGTCTGTCTTTCTGTGTCGTGACTGTGTGATAGTGATACTATTACCTACAACGCCAAATTCTCAGTACCTAACTAACATTGCAATTGTAATGAAATTTGATAAATTTATTAAAGTCATCCAGGATCAAGCCCAGGTAATTTTTGCAAAAAAATTATATGATTTTAGAACATAAACCGCCAATATCGAGATATATGTAATTTTTTTTAAGATTTACTATAGGAACAAATAAAATATAACATAAGTAAACTACAGCCCTTATGTACTGTTGTCATGCAACAACAGCTGTTGTTTTGTATGATGTCTGTGTCCTTTTTCTCGAAGCAAGTAGAACTTAACGGAACTAACATGATGTTGATGATGTAGCTAGGTACTGTTATATGACCCCCTTAGACACAATCTATCAATTATATTACATAAATTTTGGCGTAATGCAATTATAATCAGATCAGCAATGTTATATATTTATTTAACAGCTTCGCTCAGCTATATTAGGATTAGAAATTGATCTCACCAATAATTGAATCTAAAACCAACAGTGTTGATCTCTTCTTTGTATGGGTCTCTATACATCAGACAGGTCAAGCTGTATCTTAGGGTTCGTTTAGTTAATTGAGATACAAAGTTCACCAGTTGTTAAGTTAGAGCAATTTCAAGTTGGAGTTGCATTGGTGCAAGTTGCATTAAATTTTTGGGATTGGAGACGTTTATATATTTACCCTAAACCAACATGGTTTTATTTATTTTATTGCTTCAGAAAACTTACAGCTAATGTACGGATTGTAAAAATAATATTACGAGAGGGCCAATTACAAGTTTTCACCAATAGTGCATAGACATGGGCCAAGACTATGCTACACCTACATAAGTTTAAGTACTTACTTAATAAATAAAAAATACAAGAAAAAAGGAGAACTAATTACACAATCTGGGCTCTTTTTTAAATATCTTCAATGTACAAACACAGCTTCATTACGATTTTATAATAGTAGACATTACAGACTTGCAGCTGTAAAACTCCTCAACTTTCTTGCACAAGGGAAGTGGTTTCACTTCCTTGTTGTGTGGATAATGTAGGAAGTTGCTTCTGTGACAGTTTCATTACGGGATAAGAAATGGTTCTAAGTCATAATATAAATGAGGATAAATATATTGCCAATGATTTCTCAAAACATCATTAATTGAGTGGTGTATTTGAATATAATATTACAAGAGGAGGAAATTACTATTTACATACTACTTAATATTATAAATATGAAAGTCTGTCTGTATGTGACTTTTTCACTCCTAAACTGCTGAACAACAGATAGAGTGCAATGAGTGATACCTACTAATAAAAGTAGGTAGGTATATTTTCAAGGAAAATAGGCAGTTATAATAAGGAATTAATAAGAACTTGGAGAACTTCCAGAAGCTGGAGGAACATTTATTTACAAAATATGTGTAATTATTATTAGCACATTGCTCCCATACAAAGCTGGGGGTGGGTAGCTAGTTATAAAAATAAAACAAAACAATGTTGCAATTTGTAAGTTCTGATAGAATTGTATTATAAAGCAAAGATTACTTTAATCTATACTAATATATAAAGCTGAAGTTTGTTTGTTTACTTGAACGCGCTAATCTCAGGAACTACTGGTCCGATTTGAAAAATTCTTTCAGCGTTAGATAGCCCATTTATTGAGGAAGGCTAATCTATATCATCACGCTACGTGGACGAAGTCGCGGGCAGAAGCTAGTATAGATATATAACCAGCTACAATAATAATCTTTTGTCAGAATTAAGGATTTCATGAAACATTCATTCAAAAGATTACAAGAAAAAATATGCAGTCCATTCGATACTAATAAATAAATGAGTTAAGGTATCTTCTATCTATCTATTTGAATGGTGCAGCTATAACATGCATTACTAGCACATAAATGATGATGATTATTATGATAAATTATTTTTCTGTAAATAGATTTTTTAAAGACAATAATTCACAAATCAATGTTTTACTTTTTATTATCATTTATTTATTTTAGGAAAGCTCACAGACAAATTACAATCGTAGATTATACACATGAGTAATCATTTTGTTAATTACAAGCTTTCACAAATAAATTACCACAACACAGGTTTTAGGAAAAAAAGTAAACGTGTTCCAGATTTTGCTATTAGAGATAAACAAAAAGAGCAAAGTTAATGGCAATGATTATAAATTTAAATGGAGAATGCAGCCTGAGCACCATTAGTGGGTTTATTTAAACTATTAATTGTTTAGTCGTCTTCTGATCGAACCAGCAGTAGTACAAAATAGGTCAATATTTAATTCCGGCGAAAGATTGTTAAAGCTTCTTGCACTGAGCAGGATGAAGGAATTTTGCCTATAATTTGTAGTGGCAAAAGGTACAACCAACAAAGGATGTTGCCTAAAGCCTGATTAATTAGTGCGAAGTCCAATAGTAGATAGAACTAGTAACTAGTACTAGTAACTTTAATGGCACTAGCATTTCCAAACTGACAATGTCTGAGAAATACCTTTTAAAGTCCAATCTGGAGCAGTAGTATTAAAACATATTGGAAGTACCTACAATTTGTGATAATATACAATTCAATATGCACATTGTTTTATTCTAATTGACCACCAATGCAATAAGAAAACTAAAGAATTCCTTTAGTTTAAAATTAAAGTTCTCCTTAATCTAACAATAAAAAGCCCTATCCACTATATCATGAGTCAAGACTAATATTTCTAATAATATATTTTTTTAAATCAAAATTTTAATGAAGCTTTTTGGGCCATTCCAATTAAACCAATAAAGGGTAGGTACTTTTGAATTGAAAAAAAAACTAGGCTGTTGCAGTGTAAAAATAATGTGATGTTATCCCACTAATAATATAAATATGAAAGCTTGTGCGTAGCGGCTGAGCAATCAGCTTCTACGACATGTGTTGCAGGTTCGATCCCCACACGGCAAATATTTGTATGATCTACAGGTAGTTGTTCCTGGTTTGTATATGTGAGAATTTTTGTTTGTAAACACACCCACAATACAGGAGAAAATACTAGTGTGGGGCAATGTTTCATTTAAAAAAAAGTTTGATACTATAACATTAAATAATAGTCAGTATTTACATATAAATATATGTAAATACTGACTATTATTTAGCTGAAAATTTTATCTGATAATCAGGGTCCAATCCTACTATTTTATTGTGTGAAAATCGTCAATCGTGAATTGTTGATTTTTGACAGTTTTGTCTTCAAAATCTGTCAGTTTATATGATATTTAAAACATTGGACGACCATTCTGACACAATTGAAATAGTAAGCAAGTAAATTGGATGGTAGTACCTATTATAAGACTGTATTATAAGACTGTATTATAAATAAACATTTTTTCATACCACTGAGATGACCAACAACCTTACAGCCTGCTTGATGATGGATGGAAACAGACCATAGCCTATGGACAACATTGCCAACCCTGTAAAAACCTTAACTTATTTAAACGATTTGCAGCGCAAAATAATTATAATAATATTATGGTCCTCCTCCTCATTATCATTTCGAATAAGATCAAAATTAGTGTTATTCCCAAAATAGTCTGAACTGACAAGTCCTACGTCTCGACAGCAGCATAGCAGGTAGATACGGTGTTTTTTTTACACGTGTAACGTATGTGTGGTGATAAGATAAAAGAAAATTCACGCAAACGTGTGCAATCAAGTAATAACCAAATGGCAATGACAATTTCAACGTGGAACTGCGTAACTGTAATTTCTACAGTTAGAATCAGATAAATAGACATGGCAGACAACTTATACCACTGTTACTAAATACAGCTAACAAATATTTTTTAAATAATACTTACTTTCAGTCGCGTAAGATTTCCATCTCGTGCAGCGTTGAAAACGACTGTTTTGAAATCCATGATGGTTCTCTTTGCTACGTAGGAAAATCACAAAAAAACAATCTCACTTCAAGAACAGCACTTTCTTCTGAATAAAATCATTGAAAATACACTGTATCACGATAAAACAAAGCAACCAGTCAGTTTATTTCAAAACACTTCGACTCTGCAAACTCAGTCGCTCAACAAACAGCTGCAGCGCGAGTCGCGACGACGATCTGCCAGTTCTGCTGCCAACTGCCAAAAGCCAATTTGATCTGCCATTATGAAAATAACCAAAGACTAAATTGAAATTAACCACAGACAACTCACAGAACTAAAAAGAAAACAAGGATAAACATTTTCTAGACTTTTTAAAGTAGTCCACTTCCACCAAACAAATGTTTTTTTACAACTCTTTACTTTTAGGTGCGTGGTGTGGTGACTTGATTCCCGATTATCTTACAGATAAATTTTGAGGCACGCACCGACGACCGACTAATGGCAAAGACCAATTTGTTTGTATCCATTAATTTCTGAAGCTTACGCGAATGTTAGACACATTGAAATAAAACAACTTTACGGATTATATCGCGTTATATTAGTATATGCAATACAATACAAATCCCGACGTTTCAAGACGCATAACACCTCAGTCTGCCCGTGACCATGGACGCTGTAAAGCAGGGATCCCCAAACTATTTTGGACAAGTGATCCCTTTTCCAAAATGAACTGTTACCTCAGACCCCCATGGCCAAATTACCTACTTTTAAGATCAACCCCCTTATTCATAATGGTCCGCTAACTTAAAAGAGCTGCTACAGAGTGTTAATTTTTATTCTGACTTAGGTCAATAGAAGAAGACAGAGTGAGAATTAGCCTAATAAGGGGGCCTATCTTTAGTTTTTTCCTATTGATACAAAATACCTAGGTACTAAGCTACCAATTGGAAAACTTTGCACTTAGTTAAGTGAGTAAAGTTGACTTCATTTTCTCATCAAAATTTAACAAAATAGAAAGACATACAATTCAGTAAATATCAAGTTTAATTTATAATGATTATTACAAATTAGGTACTAGCGTCAAATAGAGTAAGATAATAGAGCAAGTCAAAACTATAAAATAATAGAACTCTAGTACCTAGAAAAAAGATAATAGAACTCATTATCTTGCAGACTTGTCCACACTGACTTGCCGAGTTTTTCATCTTGTACGAACTTGAGACTTTACATTACTACAACAATGCTATTTCCTACAAAAATATTAATTATTCTTACTACACGTAACACAACATAAACAATACAGTACCTACCTACCTATCTTGAAAGTTTTAAATAAGTCTTGTGTTAATTTAATAGGGGTCGATTTTTAGACCTCGTCGACCCCTAAATCAGTTTTCTTTTATGTCGACCCCTAGGAAACCGACCACTTTGGGAGCCCCTGCTGTAAAGGGTCCGAAACGTCGGGATTTGTATTATATTGTGTATAACTAATAAAACGCGATTTAATCCGTAAAGTTCTTTTATTTCAATTTGTTTGTATCTATTTATTTGTTTGTATTTTGAGCATTAAACAAGATCTATGTCTTTATTTCGTCTGTATGTATTATGTATATACATTTATTTCGGGAAAGCGCTTACGTTCAGCAGTGGTCACAAATAGGCTGATATGATGATGATGTGATGACACATTTATTTTGCATACGCGTATGACGTGTCCTGTGTCCTGTCCTGTGCCCACGGCCAAAATTGACGATTGACACTACTTTTAGCTACAATATCGATTTATAAGCAAATATTTTAATTCTCAGTTGTGTTTATTGTATAGCTAATTGCACAATTACTACAGCTGTAAATCTAGAATGTGTTATAAATCTACAAATTGCGAAAAACCAATTGTAATTTGAATTTGGCGGCCTCAGGTGAACGATCCGCCTTAATTGATTTTAATAAAAATAATAACAATAAACATTTATTTCAGACTAGGTCCATATTATGTTAGTAACATACAGTAAAAAACTAATCTTAGTATAAACAGCACTTACCTGGACCTGAGGTTGCACCCATCTTTGCAGCATTTTTTTTTCCTATATGGCAATATATGTAGGCTAGCTGTTGATCACTTGACAAGTTGACAGCGTAACCGCCTAACCGGAATTGGTGGCGAGACACCGAATGCCTCCACCCAGGAGCAACTTCTAACTAAGCAACAGCAGCTAAGGGCGTCCCCAAACGGGACACGGGCCTCGGCTTAGGGTGTTGCTGGGTGGTCAGCTAGGGACGGCTGGATCTGGTTTAAGTTATTTAGAGACTAATTTAAAGCTACTGGCTCGGCTCGGGTCGGCTCGAGCAAGGGTCGGGGGGGGGGGGTAGTGTAGGACGGTAATAGGATCATCAGGGTAGGTCAGAGCATGCCGCGGACGGCGGACTGCTGATATGGGATCTTTGCAGCATGGGAGACTCCCACCTATCACCAAAAACACTCAGTATACTATATATCCTATTTTAGAGCTCGTTCATTATTTTTGTAAGGTATGTAAAGGCGAATGATTTTTGAATGGGATTCATTAGATGATATCTAATTTTGTACTTAAGGCGGATCGTTTCACTCAGCTCGCCAGCCCCCCCACTCAGCCCACCAGCCCGTAGGTACTGTATTGTTTATGTTGTGTTACTGAGCATTAAAAACTTTGCTTGTAAATCGATATTGTAGCTAAAATTACGTACAATCGTCAATTTTGATGATTGTACCTAATTTTAGCTTCTTTTACGTTTATTAAGCAACGTTTTTAATGCTCAGTTGTGAATATTGTATAGCTAATGCCGCAATTACTACAGCTAGGAATCTAGAATGTGTTATAGACCTACAAAATGCGAAAAACCAATTGAAGTTTGAATTTGGCGGGCTGAGCGAAACAATTTTAGAGGAGTTTTACAGGAACTTCATTAACTAAACATAAACAAAACGATACCCGTAGCGTCATCTATTCAAATATATTTGAATTAAGTTTTCTTTCTAGTTTCCTCGTAATGAGACCCCGAAGAAAATAAAGACTGAAATTAATTAGTTTAAACTAGTCAGCCAGTAGTCCAGTACTACCAACCTTTGACGCCGAAAACTTGACGTCGCCTGCTATTCTCGGTAGATCAAATGGTTAAGAAAACTCTATGATATAAGAACCAGCAATGTACAGTCTATTATTATGACGATCTATAACAATTTTCGAGAATGCCATTCTGTGATGAATGATGATGGATGACATGACAGCCGAACAAAAATTACGGCGTGGATTTATGGTTAAAAAAATTGCGAAAATCTGTTGACTTTTTCTCGAAATACATGATAAAATGCAGTTTACTACAATATTTGCATGGTGATTGATAATATTCTACATAAAAGTTGTTAATGTAAATATAATGACCGATAATTCAAAAGTTTCAAGGCAAAGTTTGTGCATATCATTGTCGTTAGCGCGTAAGTCGGGCTCTCCGGACTCTCCGGCGTTTGGTGTGTTATAGCAGCGGTGAACGGTGTTATAGGAGATGGTGCCGATGGTGCTAGCAAACGGATCAAAAGAGAACTATATTTGATTGTGAATACTATAGATACTGAAGTAAATTTTTGTTAAGATGTATCCAACTGCTACGCGGCACCCGGCCGCCGCGGTAAGGGTTTGTGTTGTTTTTCTACCTTTCACCAGCTATCTAATTAGTATATTTCTGAACTAGCAGATTTGTAACACTTCAAAAGTTGCTTTTTGAAGTAGATTCTTCTTAGATCCCATTATTGTTTGTCAATTTTTGTTCAGGGACCTCAACCGCCAGCAGGCCCTATTAAATTTACAATAGCAGATACACTAGAGCGTATAAAGGAAGAATTCAACTTTTTACAAGCACAATATCACACGTAAGTACTTTACAAGTTCTTATTTACATTGCTAATCCATGCTAATTTGATCTGTATTTATTCCAGAATCATTATCTTATCTTAAGATTAAGTTACAATTCATTGTTTACAGTTTGAAATTGGAATGTGAGAAACTGGCCAGTGAGAAGACGGAAATGCAGAGGCATTATGTTATGGTAATTAAACTTTTATATAAAGCCAAAGATAAAGAAAGTATATTTGTGAGCAAATATCACTGTATAATCAGAAACAAATAATGATAGGAGAAAAAGAGATACTTAATAATTATTTAAATATTGAATGTTTGGCCTAGATAATGATGTTAGCTAAGCTTAGTTGTTTTCAAATAGTAATTGTAGAGGATTATGTTGTTTAAAAGTATTTAAGTTAGAAAGAAAGTCAATTCTAAAAACATTAATAATCTTGAGAATGTTGCAACATAATTGGTAACTGTTGACCTTTATTTATACTACATAAAGTACACAACAAACCAACTTCACAGTGTGTCACATTGTTTCTCAATTTTTTAGCACATTAGTGTAAAAACTTTTGTACACAGTCTTTAAAATTTACGATCTCTTTATTGCTTCATTCTTTATTGAATATAAGAGGTACTCAACTATGTTGCATATTGTGAACTTGCACAGCAATTTTTCTTTAAATGTGAACTAGGTTGACATACATTTTAATTTAACAGAAACCATAAAGGCATTATTTACTTTGCATCAAGTTAATTATTATTGTCATTATACTTTTTAATTGACTTTAAAAAATCAGTACCTATGTAGGTATTGACTAAATTCATGATGAAAATGAATATAATATATAATAATAATATATTTTTCAATAAAGTATGGTAGTACTTATTGGTATATAACTATTTAAAAACAATAAGTACACGAGAGCTAGAACTTAACATGTGCAAGCAAGGCAACAAGAAAAAGTTTATTAATATTAATGTACTTATGTAAAAAAAAAATATTTTACAACAGTAGAATTGTAGTCTAGTGACCTAGTGCACTACTGCTACGCTCTGTTTCTATGAAATTATAATGTGCCTGGGCGAAGGCAATAGGCTATCACTCGGGACATAAACATACCAGTGAATTGTGGGTGTTTTATTACACCTCTACCTAACCCTTTGAGGAATACATGCATAATAGTATGTTATGTTATTATTAAAAGGTTTCATTTAGCTTCACATAGATCATGTGACTTAGTATCTGCAAGTTTTGGATTAGTACATTGTTAATATTTATTGAGCTGTCTTTGTGATTGAGCTTTGGATCCTTACAGTTCTGATGCTGCAACAATACTGCCAAGCTAAACCATTTGTTTTATATTACATGGTGTGGAACCGGTTAGAATACAATTCCTCACTGACTTGATACAGACAGGATAGGCAAGAAAATATCTCAATTGCTCAGTTGTAAGACCTTATTAAAATAAGGTGATGCACATATAATTGCATTTTACTTCATATTATTTTGTTTATCTGAAAAAGAAACTACTTAATAACAAAACCCTAAAACAATCATAATTATTTTCTTTCAGTATTATGAAATGTCATATGGTCTCAATGTGGAGATGCATAAACAGGTGAGCATAATACAGGAACTCTTTATAATAACTAGTTTTAGTATCATGATAATTGAAATTATATTGTTTTTATTTACAGACAGAGATAGCGAAAAGGCTAAGTGCTATTATAGTGCAAGTGCTCCCATTCTTAGCACAAGAACACCAGCAACAAGTAGCTTCTGCAGTAGAAAGAGCAAAACAAGTCACCATGTCAGAACTGAATGCTATCATTGGGGTAAGCTATCTTGTAACTGCTTTTTTCATTATCATATTATATTTATATAAAAATTACATTTAATTATAAAATGTTTACTCATCTTCAAGGCTTGTATACTTGTATGTTTAGTGTTATGATTATGAATAATATCATTGACTTAGCCCATTAATAGTTTTGCTTTTTTTTATTTATTTGAATATGAAACCTTATTGGATGACTTGTGAGGGTCATCTAGTGAAAGGATAAATTGTTATCCACACATAAAAAATAAATGTATCAATCCAAATCATGAGATTTGTCTTAATATTTTATTTATTTAATACCATAATATCTACTGATAGATGCTGTATATAAGTTGAAATATTTTGATTATCTTGCTGGATTTAATTGGATATTTAAATATAAGTTGGAAGAAACATGTTAGTTCAACATGTCAGTTTCAATTGTCCTCAAACATTGACTGGTCTGCTATAAAGGTGATGGACTAAATCTAGAAGACTTAGGTACTGTAGAACATAATAATAATAATATAGTGGCTGTATAAAGCTTGAAGGGAAATGTCAGTCTTACCAATTTCTACATTTTTTTTTGTAAATTAAACAATTTTTTTAATAGAAAATGGAGTATCACTGTTAAGTTCCATCTTGTGCTACCTGCTTAGCTATTATAATGTTATAATTCTTATAAAGTTGCTTGAGTCTACTCTCTCACATCAATATCTGGAAATGACAACAATGGCTAGTCAATACATTACGAGTAGGAGTTTTTACAAATAGAGGTCTAGGTATAATACATCAATAAGGTAGGCAACTGAGGAACTAAATGGTGCCACCTCCGACTTGGCCTATGCAATCCCATTGGCTGACAGCTCTTTGACATAATTGCCTTAACACGTTTTGATAGGCTGTCGTAGGGAACGTCGAAGGTGCTGACATCTGTGTTAGCTTTGCGTTGTCTTTCCCATTTGATACATGTCCATAGCCACATGTAATTAAGATTCAAAGTGCTACATCTACAAGTCAGTTAAGTGAGAAACTGAGAACAGTATAATATGACAGCATATATTATATTGTTAATGTTGTCCGCAGCAACAACAACAGCAGGGTCTGCAGCAACTGCTTGTAAGTCCAGATATACTGTGCTTGGTACATTGATTATATGTTGTGATTAACATTTTGCATTATTTTATGTTGCAACTTTGATTTTTTGTACATCTAAAATATTCTTTTCATGTTAGCTTTTGCATTCTCATCTCATTCACAAAATTAGTTTGAATATTTACCCTTGTTCTTAAAAGTCTAGCAATAGTAACATAGTCAATTATATTTTTTTTAAAAGGGTAAGTATTTATTCTCGGGAACCGGACACATACCTAGCAACATTAAAGAATTTGATCATACGTAACATCATGGTGTTATAGTAGTTTATTATTTTTCAGATTAGATATAGGTTTTATTTGAAAGCATTTAATGTGTTCTGAAGGTGCACATAAAATTCCAGTTTTATTAAATACTAGCGGCCTGCCCGGCTTCGCACGGTTGGAGAAATCCCAAACTTTTTTCAAAGTACTCTATAGCCGATGTTAATCTGGAATAATGTAGCATTCAAATCGTGTAAGAATTTTTGAAATCGGCCCAGTACTTTTTGATCCGCTTCGTTACAAACATACTTACATACAAATCTTTCCCCTTTATAATATTGGTAAGTATAGAAAAAAATTGAATCCCAGTTAACAAGTAGCTTGATTTTTTACACGAGTAATAATTGCACATATTATGATCATAAATGCACTTTCACAGATTGTATTCCAATCGGAGATTGTCACGCCATCACTAATTTCCAGAAAACCATAAAAAATAACTTGATTTTAGTCTTAACTCCTTCCTGTATCAGCCCATCAATTATTCATTAAAATTAAAATTAGCAACACTATGCTGGGGTAGGTAATGTTTAATTTCTATCGTAATTATTATATGTTACCATTATGGTGTGACTTCACGAGACGGAACAAGGCTATCTAAAGATAGCCTTGTTCCTATTAAAAGTAAAACCCGACAACGAAAAAAATTAACGGAAAAGTGTGAACCAAGCCAATTTGCCTATGTCCAGAAACATTACAGTGGTTTCCAGTTTATAGCCGTGGTCGCATGTCGCTGTGACCTGTTGGTGCCATCTTAACTATAATTATGGCCTTATCTTTTTCGTAGTCCGGTAAAAAAGAGAATGCACAACCTAACATAAGCAAGCCAATATTTAACACAGATAAACTAATTGGACTGTTTTTAATCACACCTCTAACTTCACGTTTTCATTGTATGCAAGCACATAAGTTGAGCGTAGCTGTTGCATCTAACATGCAATTTTGTGCTTCATAAAGTTTATATATTACGGCTCTTTTTTAATTTCTCATTATAATGACGAATGAGATTTATGCATCGTTGCTAGTAAATCCGTCTGTTATGTTTGGAAGCGGCGGTAGCCTAATGGCTAGGACGTCGGCGACTATGTGGTTGCCGGTTCGAAACCCACCCATTGCACTACCGACGTGAACCCCACTCGTAACACAAGCATTTAGCTTAGCACGAGGGGTTAACAAGGATACTAGTAATTAATGTACGACGCACGTAGCTAGTTAGCTTTATTTAAAAAAAAACAAACAATTCATATTGCTAACAAAAAACCAAAATATATATCGTTGTTATAATTATATATTTCTGAATTAAATAATTTGAAACTCGTATCGAGAATTGTACCCTTGATAGAGTGTAAATTAAAATTAGCGTATTTAACTTTAATTACGTTGTAATAAATTAATCAATTAGCTAGCATTAATTATTTTATTATGAGTTTTTAATTAATTTCATGTGCACGCTTTTATCATTAATTGGAATATACTTCCTGTGTACAAAATAAAATAAATAAATTGTGTTTTCTAATAGACCCTGGCTCCACCTTTGTTTTAACACTTCTTTTTTATTAAGTACTTACTATCTTATGTGTAGTATTAGAAAATTGCTAATTTTATAAGTAATTTATGTCTCACTAAAGCATTTATTTTATTTAAGTGAAATATTTATGTATTTCATAGTTAAGAATTCGTCCCACTTTCCATTTTATATGTACATATTTTATACGTAAATCTTCGAAGTTTCCTTGAGCAGAGCAGGGCACAGTTTATTCGTACATCGCATTACATGTCACACCCTAAAGATCATGACATTTCTTGGGAAACATTGTATGTAATTAACACATTACGGATATACTTTTCGTTTTTAATAAACAATGGGCTCTAATAATAAGATTTTTGATCTTATACTAATCTGATCTGATACTAATTTGAGTATCATGGCAACTTACTTCGAGGTTTTTGCAAACGTTACACTGAAATAAAACTATTTTTACGGATTTTATCGCGTTGTATTAAATTTTATTATTTCCTGACGTTTCGGATCCTTTACAGCATCCATGGTCACGTTACACTGAATAAAAGAATGTCATCAAAATCCTTGTCTGCAGTTGTTTTGCTACTTCGCGCCACGAAATAATTTTGTCGTTGTATACATAATTATCTTGTGCTAGACGCGTAGCGAAACTAGAGCTCGTGTTGAGAGAAAACGACGACAAAATCATGTCACGACACGCATGTTTTCCCCTCGGGTGCAAACACCATAACGTCTTACAAAACGAATGTTTCTTGTAGCAGCAAATCCATGCGAGTGCGGGCCTGTCGCATGGCGTGGCGGGTGGTGGGGGGCTGCTGGGTGCCGGCGGGCTGATGTTTGCGCCGGGGGCCGGGCCCCCTCCACCGCCCCACTTACCTCCACCCGCACATAAGGTAACAATACACTACATACAACTGCAAACAATCCACTAGCAGCAAATTTTCATTCTCAACTCTGACTCGTGCGGCGGACTCTCACATAGTTACGGTCGGTTTAAATTGAAGGTGCATTGTATAATGATTGGTGCTAACAGCACAACATCACAGCCACTCTCATGGCAATAGTGCTGTAAAGTAACACTTATACAAATGAGGGTAGTTCGCAAGATTGCTTAGGGCCAGTTAGCAGCAGCCGTCTGCGGCATGTCTCCAGTTTCCTTGGAATATGAAGTTTGCCCGAGCAGGACTGTAGCCAAATGTAAACATGCGAATGGTAGCCATGGTAAATGCAACGGAGACAATACTATGTTATAAAGTTAACTTTCGATTTTAAACGTACGTTCCAAAAGTGTATCTGCTATTAGACAGTCATCATAGACAACAGACAGTGTTTCCCAACTTCAACTCATTACTTGATCAGGTGGAGCTCCCCCCTCCCGCGGACATAAAGCCGCCAGTACTGCCGGGCGGGCCGGCGCCACCTCCTCTATTACCAGGCCAGCCCCCGCCCAGGGACGATGATCGACTTGGCTCCAGGGGGCTACAACAGGTACACAGAATACTTAATTTTTTTTTCCAAGTGATCATAAAATCACTTTACGGTCGGTTTGCTAAGAGAATTAGAGATAGGTTTTTAAATTGCTTGTATGGGCCATGTCATTATTTTATAGCTGGTCTAGGAATTATAAAAAAATATAATTATCTATGTGATAGCTAGTGGATGTTCTCCTAGTTTTGTCACAATTAATTCAGATCAAAGTGTTCATTAATCGTTTGCCCCCTTATTCCACAAAAAATATAAGTCTAAATAGGCTAGATGACTTATTTATTGGTGACCTCATGAAAAAGTTTTGCCACAAAGAAATCCAAACAACAATACCCTGGATACCCAAGTTAGAATGTTTAGAACGGTATTTATACTTAAATAGAAGGATTTACAGACTTTTTTGAGCTGAGACCTCAATACGATCAATTTATATATTTTGCATGGAAATTCTATGTTGATATTTTTTTCGACATTAAAGCAAAGGCGATCAGTGTCCCCTCACGAGCGAGAGCAGAAGTATCGGCCGCGCTCGCCGGTCGAGCCGGAAGCGTTGGACGTGAAGCGCAGGAAGGAGGAGAAGGTACTCGGTCATGTGAGTCTATGTAGTGTATGTGTCGGCTTCTATTACATCCACATTGCTTTTTGTGTTCATTCCTCCGAACGTTAGATTAAGGCGGTTGTTGCTGGGATGAGAATTATATCAAACTATTTTTTGTCCGCGATTTCAATCGTATTCGAAAGACAGACTTTTTGTGACAAAAGTAGCCAAGGTCCAATTGCTTTCTATAAAAAAATTTCATCATAATTGGTTCTGCGGTTTAAGTGTGAAAACCTAACAGACAGAATTACTTTCGCATTTATAATAGTACTAGTGACCCGCCCGCGGTTTCACCCGCGCTGCCCCATTCCTAAGAGTCGTAGGGTTATGTTAAATAGCTTAAAACCTTCCTCTTGAATCACTCTATCTATTAAAAAGAACGCATTAAACTTCGTCGCGTAGATTTAAAGATCTGAGCATACATAGGGACAGACAGCGGGAGGCGACTTTGTTTTATACCATGTAGTGATGAATGAATTTGAACAATTATAGTCTTATTTTTTATATTTACTCGTGGTCTAAGCTCTTATCTCTCTCATTAATAGAACTGGGACGAAATAACGAATCGTGGAACCTTCCAGCTCCATGGTGGTTTTCCTCAAGATATGATAATAATATGTGTGTACTGTGAACTATGGCAGTGAACGAACTCATTTATGTAATTGACCTATTTATTAAATAGCTAGGTTCTCGCGGTTTCATTTGCGTCCCAAAACATTTTACTTACATTCTTCATACAATCACATTTAAACCTATCATTAAATCAAGTTAAACCTTTAGCAATAAAATTGAAAATGGCAATTCCTTTTAATATTTTTGCATGAGGCCCATACAAACAGACATACGAACAATATTTCTAAATATAATTGTTTCGGCTACTATAAATACCATTTATATTATTTTTAATGTACAGACATTATGATCGTCATAATTATAGGCCCTTATACGTAATATGCGCCATCTGTCAAATCAATTATATTGGTATGAGATCATACTAATTCAACTAAGGACGTGAATAGGTGCGCTTAACAGTTGTAAGATATAAATAAAGAAATTTACCTACATACATTGGTATGTACCATCACGGCTGTATATCCCGAAGGGTTAGGCAAAGGTGTATTAAGGTTCACCCACAGGTCGCCGATATATTTAGGTCCCATGTAATAAGGGGCGAGCCTATTGCCATTAGCCGGGCACAAATTCCTAACTCCGAGCTGCTACTGAGAATTTTATAGAAAATCCCAATAACACTGCTCAACCTGGGAATCGAACCCAAGACCTCCAGCGTGGGACATTTATTTTTGTTTTATTTAAATCGTTACTAGGATTGTATAATGGGAGCGTTCACAAACACATATCGCGCATGTTGGAATCCCATTACCTACATCTAACATTATACCTTGAAAACCAATGCAATTCTCCCAACTCAGCAAGAGCCGTCTGTTCCGACCGCTTGTTTGTACAGATGCTTCGTAAAACTCATTGCTGGTAATGATGGCTGTGACAATATAATGTAAATTAAAATTGCTGTTACATAACATGATTTGTATATAAATAATGTCCGTATTAATTGTTACATACATTTCTAGGACAGCGATGCAGAAAAAAGCGATCAAGATCTAGTTGTAGATGTGGCTAATGAGGTAAGATGGTAACGATTGTGTATTCTATTAAGAAGATCACAAGGTTGCAAAACGTTTAATTTCCGATTTTTCCTGTTTTGGTTTGCAGATGAATGTTGAACTAATATTTTGATAATACATAACTGAAAAACAGGATAGTGGTACAAATTCTGTTGAAAACCACACTAATCTAGATATATCTAAAATTTATTAGATGTATCTATCTCTGTCTAACAAACGTCATTCAAAAAGGATATATATATCTAGAGCTGTCACATTAATTTTCATAAATATAGCATTGAAAACATGATCACAGTATGACTAAATTCACATAGAAAAGGAGCAAAGCATAAGCGAAAGTTTGTTTCGGTGCTTCTTCTCAGAGGTCGTCAGTTAGGAAATGCCGGCGCCATCTAGTTCAAAAAAATGTAAAACATTGACTTGTAAAAGTGTCTTTAAAAGATCTATATATAGAAATAAATATCATTTATCATTTAGCAAACAGAAATTAATTTGACTTTTTTTATTTAATTATTCTCGTTGAAAGCGTGTGATTATGTGCAAAAGGGTTTTAGCATTATTATCCTCCAGATGACGTAACATTTATTTTTCTATTTTGTTTGTTGTTCTTAAGTCCTTGACAGGTTAAAACTAATATTACTGAAATAATAGGCATCAATTAAATATAATATAACTTGCAATTACTTTCCGTTCGACGGATTTCTATTAGTTAAGGGCTGATTTGAATCGTTACATATCTTTTAATTGAGGAATAAAATTGCCGTTTGACAGATTTTGTATACAGAAACTGAATAGAAATTCGAATTTATTCCTCCGATAAAATTAGATGGCCTAAGTCTTGGTGTAGGTTAAATTAAATCTAAGTTTTTATTGGTAAATGTACTGTAGTTAGAAAATAATATGTTCTTTGATACTTTCCTAGAAATTAAGTGATACATAGTTGGTTGATTTATATTTTAGGAGGAGAGAGGGTCACCTAGTGTGCGTACGGAAGGCGGTGAGAGAACAGAGAATGGTCCCCGACCACCCTCAAGATCTGGCTCTTCGTCCAGTCGCTCCACACCCAAGAGTTCCAAAGACGTGAGTTGGTTACTGTCTATTTTATTGTTTTATTATATTTAATGTAGGAAGTTAATTACTCTAGTATTCATCCCACTTTCATATTTAATCACTTTAACCCCTTTCTAAGTAGCAGATATTTTATCCTTCCTCCCGGGCCGCTTCAAGTATATCAATATCTTTAAAAAAATACACTTAGATAACTTTACTTGGACCATTTAATTTTAATCTAAGCAACATCAGTTAAAGTTCTGTGGTGTGTTGAGTCTTGTCAAGGTCCTCGGGTGCTGGTGCTGGGGGCCAGCTAGGGACGGCTAGATCTGAGTTAAGTTATTAAGGGGCGAATATAAAAATTGAGGTATATTCCATACTTATCTGTGGTACTTATTATAATAGGAGAAGCCGGGTACGCCGGGAGGCAAAATGGGGCGCGCGTCAACACCGACAGGCGCGGCGGGGATGGGGGCGGGGCCGGGGGGCGCGGGCGGGGCGGGCTCGGCCGGGCGCGGCTACCCCTTCCCGTACGCGTACCGCGGCGCGGCGCCGCCCGCGCCGCACCCGCACTACGACCACCACCATCGCACCAACGGCATCGCGCCCACCAAACCGTCAGTACACACTACTTTTTCTTTATGGGATAGGGGGGCAAACGAGCAGACGGATCACTTAATGGGCGTCGAATGGGCCAGTTCGACCGGAGTAGTCTCACAGAAAACCGGCGTGAAACAGCGCTTGCGTTGTGTCTCGCCGAGTGAGTGATGTTAACGGAGGCCAAAACCCTTTTAAAAGGTGCGCAACGCACTTGTGACTCCTCTGGTTTTGCGGGTGTCACTGGGCGGCGGTGATCCCTTACCATTAGGCGATCCGTCTGCTTGTTTGCCTGCTATCTCATAAAAAAAATGAACCTTACAGCCAAGTTATGCGGTATTGCAGTATCCCCGACGATATACTAATGTTGTGTGTGTATGGTTAGCGCGTACTCGTACCACTCGTGCGGCGGGCCGCTGCAGCCGGTGGGGTTCCCGGCGGACGCGCTGGGCGGCGCGGGCGTGCCGCGCGGCGCGCGCGCCGTGGCGGCGCTGGCGCACGGCGAGGTGGTGTGCGCCGTGGCGCTGTCGCACGCAGCGGGCGCGCGCCACGCCTACACCGGCGGCAAGGGCTGCGTCAAGCTCTGGGACATCTCCAACCCCGCCGAGCCCGCCACGCTCGAACCGCTCTCGCAACTCGATTGTTTGGTCAGTCATTGCACTATTATACTCTTACTCCACCTGGTTCTTAACGCTTTTATAGTTCACGCTAAATAACTTGAACCAAAACTAACGGAGAGGGGGAAAGTTTGCGCAATGCACTTGCGTGCAAAATGTACTAATAATCGACTACTGCGCATCCGCCATTTTGGTTCAAGTTATTTTGCGCTAACTGTACTTCATTTTAAGTCATTTCAAGGGTCAGTTGAAAATCAGCGTCAAACACTAGTGGCTTGACACAATGCTGAACTGAACCTATTTGGCGCAGCCGCGAGGCGAACAATATGCCATAATGTGTGAGTAGGTGCATATTTATTATTGTTGTAAATTATTTTATTTTTCTGTCTACTCTGTTTTTGTGTGTCTTGAGCGAACTGTTGCCAAATAAATTTCATTCTTCATTCTTTCTTTCTCTCATTAAACAGACATCGACAATATATTAATGTTAATTATCTAATTGACGATCTTCGAATCTTCTAATCTTCGAATTATCTATCTTTTTTGCATTCTCTATTATGCTCAGATTAAGAATAGTGAATGATAAATTCGAGTGCCGTCTCCCGACTTCATCTCAAAAACGTAAATTCGGAATGTGAAGGTAAATATCAACCTGGCGGGTGAAACACTGTGTGGCTTACTTCTTAGCTCTCCGGGTGGCTAACTTGGTCATAATGTCTGGTGTTTTGAACCAGAAGATGCAGGTTCGAATCCTGCATACTATCAAAATATTCCTTTCACTAAAATATTTGATTGGTATCAAAAAGCAGTTATAGTCTATGGGTATGATCGTTGTACTGCCAAAAGGTCTCGAATTTGAATTATCACTCGCTCAATGTTGTATTGATGCTGTTAAAACAAATACTCGATTTCAAAAATCGTTTTTAAAAATCGATTTTCGGGGTGGATCTGTATTGCAGTTCTGATCTTATTCGTTCCTTGTTTATTTTTTTTTTCAATGTGTAATTGCACATTGAAAAAATTACTAGAGGGCCCGGTACTCCGCCTCAGTATTAATATATCGGAGTAATGCGTATTTCCAGCAAAGGGACAACTACATAAGGTCGGTGAAGCTGCTGCCGGACGGGCGCACGCTGATCGTGGGCGGCGAGGCGTCCAACCTGTCCATCTGGGACCTGGCCGCGCCCACGCCGCGCATGCGCGCAGAGCTCACCTCGTCCGCGCCCGCCTGCTACGCGCTCGCCATCAGCCCCGACTCCAAGGTAGGTGTTTGGTAGTGCCAAACATACTAACATCGTCCAATGACGAAGCGACAGACCGCTATAAGGATAGCAGAATTGTGTGTGTAGATCTGGGATCTAAACATACAATCCTGCCATCGTTTGTCGCGGTCCAGTCTCAACTCCAAGGTCTAACTCTCTCTAACACATTTATACAAAGATCGTCCACTAACGAAGCGACAAGGATGGCAAGATTGTATGCTTAGATCCCATGTAATAAAGGCGAGCCGATTGACATTAACTGGGCACAAATTCCAAGCTCCGTGCTGCTACTGAGAATTTCATAGAAAAAACCAATAACACTGTAGATTACAGAGTATAAAGAACAACAGATATTCTTTTCCCATGACAGCTAGATCACGTGATCGACTCCCGTCATTGTTTGAAATGATACCACTTGTGTGAATTAAGCACAGCAAGATGCACTTTTTCACTTACTTGTTTTTTTATTAGTAGAAATTTAAATAACTAATTTTATACAGTTTACTTCTTTTTACTAAATAGACGAAGAATATGAGACAAAAATAGTTGGGCTAGAAAAACAATATATATTTATATTTATCATTAATTAAAAATTTCCATAATGGTATGTCAATCACCGGCAACACTGATCGTGAACTTCGTGTTACGTTGCATAAATGAGCGCCATTTTCGGAAAGAGCGCAAGCAAATCTTATTCTACCATAGCATATTGTAAATCTTATTATACATACATTAAAATAAGTCTTATTCAACAGGTGTGCTTTAGTTGCTGTTCAGATGGTAACATTGCAGTATGGGATCTACAGAACCAAACATTAGTTAGACAATTCCAAGGTAAGTCACCATAATCAATATTATCATAATTCATTTTATTTTTCTTTATTATAATTTTGTTTTTGTTGGTTGATTCTTTTTATGGTAAACACTAGCGACCCGGCCGCGGTTTCACACGCGCTTCCCCGTCCCTAAGAGTCGTAGCGTGATGTTAAATAGCTTAAAACCTTCCTCTTGAATCAATCTATCTATTAAAAAAAACCGCATCAAAATCCACGTTTTATAATATGTAGTGATACACATTTTTAAGGCCTCAAAAATGTTTACTATAACGAGCCACTAAGCTTACACGACATTAGGATATTTTCAAAATTTTGGAGAACTGCTTATATTTAAAGATTGAGACGAACAATTTAACAGAATAATAAAAATAAATTAATGTGTTCTTTTCTCCATTAAACCAATTAAAGTCAAATTTATTTTTAACTAGGTTTAACCCGCGGCTTCGCTCACTTGAACCTATAGTAGGATATAGAAATGAAGTGCAAAAAAAATCCAACAGTGATGATCTGTTCTTTGTATGGGCCTCTAGATACATCAGAGAGGTCAAGCTTTATCTAGGGAACCGTTTAATTAATTGAGATAACAAAATTAAAATCTTTCAGTAGTTTTTGTTCCAACCCGTAACAATAAGATTACTTTTTGTTGTTGTTTTTTTAATGTTGAAACCCACTTGTTTTTTTTTATATCCTCAATGTAGCGACTCAGCTTTTTTACAATTTTATAACAGTAGAGATTATTTTGAATTTACCGCCAAAACGATCGGTTCGGTGACGTCAGCTTAGTGTAAACAATAAGTTGTGTGTGACAGGGCACACGGACGGCGCGTCGTGCATCGACATCAGCGGCGACGGCACGCGGCTGTGGACGGGCGGGCTCGACAACACCGTGCGCTCGTGGGACCTGCGCGAGGGCCGCCAGCTGCACCAGCACGACTTCTCCAGCCAGATATTCTCGCTCGGATATTGCCCCACAGGTCACTACTAATCATACACTTGCACATAGGGAATGGACTGCGACTGAGCGTTCCCTATCTAGCTGTAACGTTAAATACGGGCACTAAGTATGAGAGAGACGAAGCGAGGGTGCGGCCTTGCAGGAGCGGATTGACAGCTGTTCTACAAGACAGAGATAGGCATCGGCCGCACTATCGCTTTCTCTTTTTCTGGAGCTGAGCAATACCCGTATAACCAGTCGTCATCATACGAGTATTGCTCAGTTCATTATCTATTGGTGTTAAAACAGTTATCCGCCTAAAGAATATAGGACCTTTTCCATTGTGCACCACATCGTTCGCCAATCTGCATTCAGTATCCATATATTTTTCTGTTATCATCCATCAGCCTGGAAAGTGTCCAACTACGTACTGATACTATAATTGTAATCACCCACATTTTGGAACCATGCAACTAGTTGTGATATTTCAAACATCTAATTGAAATAAAACAATTTGCTTTAATTTTATATAAGTAATGCTTCGGTAGACGTAACGAAAATCGTGTCCGTATACTTACGAATAAGTAAACGTTTGTCCTCAGGATCGTGGCTAGCAGTGGGCATGGAGAACTCTCACGTGGAAGTGCTACACGCAGGCAAGCCGGACCGCTACCAGCTGCTGCTGCACGAGTCGTGCGTGCTGTCGCTCAAGTTTGCCGCGGCCGGCAAGTGGTTCGTCTCCACCGGCAAGGATAATCTGCTCAATGCGTGGCGCACGCCCTATGGAGCTAGTATATTCCAGGTAACTTCCAAAAGTGTTGAAACGGTACGTTGGTTGATGCCAAATGATGTGCAAAACTTTTATGAACTTATTTTATGAATCTATGTTACGATCTATCGATCGATCGATCGATCTATATGAATCTATGGTACACCCCAATCCCACCGATTTGGGGTGTACCATAGAGTCATAAAATAAAAGCTGATGATGATGATGATGACATCATCATCATCAGCTTTTTTCGATTCACTGCAATAAGCATAAAATAAGCCTCCTCCTTTTTACGTCACTCTTCCCTGTTTTGTACCATAGATTGACATCAATCAATTCATTTTTCTGTTCCAGTCAAAGGAGTCATCCTCGGTGCTCAGTTGTGATATATCAGCGGACGATAAATTCATAGTGACGGGTTCTGGTGACAAGAAGGCGACTGTCTACGAAGTTATGTACTGAAGTGTCAGTGTCAGTAATCTCATAAGTCATAGGCAATAAATGAACATTGTTCGAGGTCCAGTGCAAAGTGGGAGCGGTTTTGTATCAAGGTTTAGTTGGCTGTATCAATTGTTACTGTTAAGATATTGTTCAAGAGAGGAATGGCTTTTATGGGGAAAATATTACAATAATGAAGAAGAGAGAATGTGTGTCGTGTAGTGTGAGGAATGCAGATTATATCAGTCACAATACGAAAACTATGCAACAGGTCACATCCCCTTTGGGTCGGTCTTTTCATTAAGGAGGCTGTTACAGATTCAGCTTGAGTTGTATACTCAAAGTAAATACGATATCTGACAAACAATCCCTTTTTAATATTAGTTTAGTGGTTACTGGGGCATAGTTCCCTGGTTTTGTGTACCTGTGACGATCTGGACAATATAACTGGTCCAGTGGTGAATGCTTCATATCAAATCGACTATTTAAGAGAATTCCTTGGTAATAAATGTTCCTTTTTATAATACATGGTTCTATAATAAGCATCACATCAATTCCGTTACAATATTCCATCAGTCCTCACTCCTCACATAATTAATTTAATAGTTTTAATTAATTTTCAATTAACATATTTATGCGCGCATTTTTATAGCCTTTTGTTTTGCTGTTAGAATTCTTATTTTGGCCTAGCACTGCCATTTTGATCTCATCTCTTCAAAATTTACTTGTATTATATTATAGTGTTGCAAGCGCCAGGGTAGTATTAAATTGAGCTCTATCAACACTGAAGTATTTCATTGTTTTATAGTTTTAATTAACAATTTCTACAGCCAACTAAAAATGGTTGAATTAAGTGTAATTTTAATGTAACAAATAGATCAATGTTGCACCGTTAAACATGGATATTTTTAGTGTTATTATATATTTTTATAAAGAAATAAGAAAATCATTTATATTAATTTTCAAGTTGAATCTTGTTTCGTGAAATGGTCCATTTATTACGAGTATTTATTTTCTTATTCTGATAAATAAGTTCAGACTGATATTTTGATTAGTGTTACGAGTTGTCATTATGCGTATCATATTGTCAATTTAGAACCATAGTCTAAAGTAATGAAGACGTCAAAATACGCACACCTTGGCTTTGCATTTCGTCTCTATGTGGGCCAATGTTGGCCCCAACCATGTTCCTAATGTGTGATTGTTAAGGGCGCGTCATAACTCGTTTTGAGTACGAACATGTACAAATACTGATAACCCTAACATTGGCTCCAAAATGGAGTACTAATTTGTATTTAAAAAATAGTGCCTGTAAATTTTTTCATATCGCATGGAAAATTGTGCTTTACATTTTTAGGTGAACAACTTCTTTTCACTTTAAACCTGGAGTCTTTATAATAGTTATTGACAAAAATAACAGTGGTGGGAAATATGAACGGTATTCGGAAGTATTTTTTTATGTCTAATAATTGCACGAGTAAGTAACACAAAACAACAAAGTTTTATTTATGAAAATGGACTGGGAAGTTAGTGAATTATGTTAAAATATTGAGTTCACTCTTTATAAGGAAAATATACAAAAAAATATTTGGCATTTAAATTCCTGCAATAATGCAATAATGTATTAAAAAATTGTTTTCTATAATCTGACTGAATTTTTTAAATTTTTATATCAAGTATATTTTATTGTACTTAAAAGTTTATTGTACTAATCGAATCTTTTAAATATGAATTTCATTATTATAATGATCTGCGAATTGTGATATTATTTCCTGAATGACATACAATTTAAGTGTACCGAGTATGCAACACCAGATTGACTGTAAACAACCAATTGTTATTTTACTGCAAAATTGAATTGTATTATGTACTTTGATTATATTTATTATTTCGATAAAATGTGCCTAATTTATTTCTTTGTGTGTCCTTTATTTAGATCATTATTATAAAATGACAAAAAAGTTATAGTTATGTACAATATGATTTATCAAACTCCTATATAGGATCATTACAAGAATGAATGACGTATTTATAATTTATTAAAAAGAGGATCTAGAAATTTTATGACTTGCCACGACTCTGCTCAAGCAAACTAGCGGCCATGCGTTATCTTATTAGGAATAAAAACATAAATATTTATAGAAAGACATACCCCACCCTCAACGGAAACCGGTGTGAAACAACGTTTATGTTGGGTTTTTGCCGAGTGAATGTGTATACCGGAGGCCCAAACCCTTTTAACACCCTTGTGACCCTTCTGGTGTTACGGGTGCCCATGGACAGCGGTAACCGCTTACCATCAGGTGATACGTCTGCTCGTTCGCCCCACTATCTCATAAAAAATCCCTTATTGGTGAAGTCTAAAAAAATCGGATTCAGTCCAGGGCCTTCATATTAAATGAAATATGTTATAATATTCTTGAAGGGGACACTGATCTCCAAGAAGTTATCTCCTTATTACTTTAAACGATAGAGCATTAGTTTCCAAAGTGGTCTAGGTGGACCCCCAGGGGTACACTCGACAGGGGTAATAATATGTAATATAATATGTAAATTTACATAGATCCAATCACAGACAACTAAGAGATACTTGTATGATCCAATCTTTACATTTTTTGTCGAGTTTTGGAAATGTAGCTGCAGCTTTGAGAAAAAACTAGAAAAAAGGATGAGAAACTCTGCTATTGAGGATATTAAATATCTGTTATCTGTGGTATTATGGAGAGCAGTGGACCCCAAGGACAATGATATATCAGGGGACTATTTTATAAACATAGGTGACTATTTTATATAAGTAGCGGCGGTAGCCTAATGGCTAGGGCGTCAGACTTGCGATCATGTGGTTGCCGGTTCGAAACCCACCCATTGCACTACCGACGTGAACCCTCTCGTAACACAAGCATTTAGCTTAGCACGAGGGGTTAACAAGAATATTATAGTAATGTGTGACCCACAATGCTATTAAGCTTTAAAAAAAATAAAAATAAAGTAAGAAGTTTGAAATAGGGGGCCCCATTGGATCACGGGGCTCTGGGCAGTTACTCATAGTGCCCAATGGAAAAGGGGGTGGTTGCAGGTGCTGTAATCTTACCCTAAATTATTTCACTTGACAGTGACAAAGACATTCAAATTTTGACACTAATTTGACAGCCGATGTGTTGGCACGTTGGCAGTTGGCAATAGACGATTTGTTTATTTTGATTACTACAAAACTATTTCAACAAATTTTATTAGACGTAAAAACACAGCTTTAGCTCTGTCGCTATTTTATTTAATTAGACTACGAATAAAAATATATGTAATAATATATTTAGGAAAATGTCGCAATCTAACCTGTTGGATATAGTCCCTGAACAACTTTTCCAAAGTCATTCCATTAGTGATATAGACCAAGTCCAAAAGAAATTACAATATGAGATTGAAAGGAAAAGGGAGGAATTGCGGGCTATGGTTGGGTAAGCCATAATATAAATAATCTAAAGAATATGGTATATCAAGTGCATAATTGTGATGTGTTTACTACATTTTATTAACCCATGCTTTTATTAGTTAAATCAGTAAATCCGTTCCTGGATATTGAGCTTCTTTTCTTTAACGTCGTATCATCACAAATATTCGATAAAGAGAATCAGAGGATTACTCTAACAAAGACAAATGGTTTACTTATGAGTACCTACAGATTGTATCCTTTCAATACAACAAAGCGTAAATGATACAAGAAATTTGAATGGTTTTAGTGAGAGATACAGGGACCTAATCCATGCAGCAGACACAATTGAAGAGATGAAGGTCACTACAGGCAGTACTCTGAATCATATTGGTGAAATGATCGCTGCCTGCAAAAACTTGCATAACACACATCTAGTGGGCTTTAAAATTGATAACAAACCTTCAAAAGCTCAAAGGTAATCTATAAAATAATTATAAATAAATAAAACTTTATTGAAACAAAAGACCTTACAAAATGTCTTAAAGTCACATTTGTATATTTAAAAATACATATTTTTAAATTAACCAAAAAAGTCAGGTTAAATGCCACCTAAGCTGAGGCAGTTGCAGAACTTATGTGTGTACATACATTTTACATCATCATATATCTTGGTTGTTCATTTTTATGTAAATAAATAAAATATTTAATATGAACATAAAAAAATCTTGGTGTCATTTTAATATAAAAATATTTCATAAAACAAGAAATTGACTACTAGTAAAACAACTAGTATGGGTGTCTGACATCTGATAAATTATAAGAGGTAGTTTCCATATTTTGTATCACAGTTTTCAGTTCAACACAGACCCAGTGCACAGTTTATCAGTTCAAGTAAAGTTACTGATGGAAATACCTGAAAAAATATGGACCAGCATTGAGGCAGAGGACTATGTAAAAGCCACACAGTTGTTTATCATGTCCAGGCATGTCAATACTGGTAAGTTTTAATTTGAAATCTCTCAGGCATACATAGTACCATTTCGGATAATGCATTATGCAAGGGTAAGAAACAATGGTTGCCATACCTTATGCTACTTTTAAGGGCAGGATACTTATACACTGAACACTGAAACTTAAGCAAACTAACTGAAGTAAGCTTGGCTCATAATGGGAATTAAAAATATGAAAAAACCCTACAAAGACACATCTTTGTAGGGTTTTTCCATATTTAAATTTTTTAGCTCACAAGCTAAGTTAACTTTATTCATCATAGTTGCTGTAGTTTTAAACAGTTTAGTTACTGAGCTAAGTTTAGTTAGCTTAGGTTGTGATGAGGCATGCATTTTACTTGTCTTACCCATCCTAAGGGGAGGAGGGAGAGGGGCAGATGGTTTATGCATTTACAGTGAGAGGCTGTTTGTTTGTTTGTTTTAGTCAAATTATTCCACACTAAGATTTTCTTCTGTGTCATTATGTGTTAACAGATACAAATTCTCACATTTTAAAGAGAATATATCATAGGCTACCTCCTGCCTATGACATATCCTCCTCAATTAGGTGAAGATATTGTTATCGTAATTTATGTCTTAAGTCTACCTTGGCATGTAATAAAATTATTTACATGCATTTGTGTCCAGGTCTTCAACTTCAAATAGGGGGTAAAAACATAAAGCCTGGCATGCACTCCCTGCAGAGGCTGGTGCAGCAGCAGTGGAACTCCATAGCTAACTTCAACCAGACCATCATAGATGTGTGCCGGCAAAAGCTTCAAGATGTCGAGATCAGTGTTGAGGTTAGAACAAAATATTAAACTGCTAAGATTAGTGGCATGTGAGATATTGTACTTTTTTTGACATCTGTCAAAATGTACTATTTCTCATATGCCACAAAAAATGCTGACAAGATGTTAGCATCCCTAGAGATTTTTTCAGCCAGAATAAGCTGTTAAGAATATAGTAACGATGAGGTTGGCGTATTTGTAAAAGCCTCTATAAACAAAAATATAAAAAAAAGAATATAATTTATTTTTTGAGTTCGGAGTATTGCAAAAATCTACCCTACTGAAAAAATAGTATTTCTGCATACTATATATTTAATTGAATTCTACATATATTTTAGTATGGTTGGCTATCCTAGTTAGTATTGTTGTTATTTATTTTTTATAAGTTAGAACGAGCAGACAGAGCAGCATTACCATAGTAGACCCAATCCAGAGAAAATCCTAATACCAAACTGTCTAAAAACAGACTATCATGCCTATATTCCCTGAAGGTTTAAGCAAAGGCGTACTAATGTACACCCACAGTTCGTCGGTATTTATAGGTCCTATGTAATAGGGGGCGAGTGGCGAGACCAATCCGACTAAGATATAAGAGAGAAAGAGACTTATAATACACATTATCAATGAAGACGGTTATGTTATTGGAATTTGAACATTATGTCAATGACTTAAAGGCTAAACAATTAGAATTACTATTCTACTTCAGAAAATATCATCAAACCTATTCAATATTATTGCAGGTAGCCTGCTCGTGTCTCGTAAGCCTGTACCTCCTGGATTCGCAGTCTATGGTGGAACTGCTGAACACGCTGATAGGTCTTCATAGTAACAGCAGCTTGAAGTCTACACTACAGTTCGACCTGGCACAGATACTGGAAGGCGATGTCAAAGTTCAGATTAAAGATAAAATAGTGAATGGTGTCAAGATTGTATTGAAGACTGTTGTGTTGGTGTACTCTTGTTTCGTGGGTAAGACAAACTATATCAATACTTATATCGTATACGTCTGTTTGATAAGTTTTTGCGCTTAAACCACTGAACCAATTTTGATGAATTTTGAAAATCGAAGCTACGAAGGGCTAGCTATCTCTTTTTCGGAGAGTTCAAGGTCCATATCGCGCATTGTTCTCGGGCTCGCTGAACATGGCCATATATATATTAAACCTGAGGTTTGTTTTATTACAAAACCCTCTTCCTATGGGCTTAGTTTTGAAATAGTAATCTAATTATGAAATACAGGCAAATTACACAAGAATCTTATTTATTCCATACTAGCTTCTGCCCGCGGCTTCGCCCCCGTGGAATTTGGTCTGTCATCACATCCCACGGGAACGGGATAAAAAGTATCCTATGTCTGTTTCCTGGTTCTAAGCTACCTCTCCACCAATTTTCAGCCAAATCGGATCAGCCGTTCTTGAGTTATAAATGGAGTAACTAACACGACTTTCTTTTATATATATAGATTATGTCAATGTATTGTGTACGTATACACTTATATAACTTGGACTGCAATAATTAATATAATAGTTAATTATTACGATATGTTTTCAGATAACAATGGCGGTGCAGTTCTAGCGAAATTGCAGGAGTTGTTCCAAAGAGACTCGGAACCGTTAATTGAATTAGTGAAATTCAGTGATCCATCGTCTTTGAAACTACTGCCGCCTGCCATTTGTAATTACCGGTATGTTTTTATCTAAAGCTTTAATGTTCAAATTGAATATCCGTGAACCAATGAAGTTGCATAAATGCGGAAGATCACAATATAGAAACTAATGCAAACTAATGCAAAGAGAGATGACCCTTCTGTACATACATCATCATCATCATCATATCAGCCTATTGCCGTCCACTGCTGAACGTAGGCCTCCCCCAAAGAGCGACAACCATCCCGGTCTTGGGCAGCTTGCATCCATCCGCTGCCAGCCACCTTCTTTAAATCGTCGGTCCATCGTGTCGCAGGGCGTCCCACACTACGCTTGCCCAAACGCGGTCTCCACTCTAACACTTGTCTGCTCCATCGATAGTCTGTCCGTCTGCAGACATGACCGGCCCACTTCCACTTCAGCGTGCTAATTCTACATATATATTGTACATATTCTATGTACATACATATTAGTTAGGTATTCGATGACGGAAGTTACTAAAGCCCTATTATTCAGGGTACCGGTCTGTTGCCGGTATTGTGACCTATAGGACTCATAAGATCATTTAGAGGTAATATAGTAACAAAAATTGTAATATAGTAACATTTTGAAAAATTCTTCTTCTATTCTTAAACATAACATAGCATAACATCACGCCTGTATTTCGGAGGAATAGGCAGAGGTGTGCTACTTTACACAGCACAGCGCTGTGTTTAGGTCCTATGTAGTAGGGGCGAGCCTTTGCCAAGCACAAATCTAAATTAAAAACTGCTGAAAAATCCAATAACACTGCTCGACCTGGGAATCGAACTCAGGACCTGCAGCGTAGCAGTACGCTTAGGACCACTAGGCTAGGCAGTTCTATTCTTCATCTACTTTATTCGAGTATACTTAAAAAGCTTGACCAACCATGAACTTTGTTACCAGGCTTTCATCACACAAAGAAGTGCTACCATTAGCCAAGGAGGAGATAACGAAAGGCGTTCAGAACTGGAATGTCTGGGTGAAGTCGTTTATAGACACCAATGTGCAGATATTACTGCAGAACATCACCAGGATCAAGGTGCTACATGAGATTAGAGAGGAGGCTTTTAAAATTGGTAAGCAAAACTGTGGCAAAATTTTATGTTAATGTCTACTAATATACTCCCACAGTCCGCCGGCAGGGTCTAGGATTTTGGGTCCTATTTGTATAGGGGGAGAGTGTGAGAATTTTATAGAAAATCTCGATTATCTCGATTATCGATCGACCTCAAGATCTCTAGCGTAGCACTCGCGTGGAACTGGACCACTAGACTAAAGAGTCTAAAGTCTAAGCGGTTAAAATTATTGTTGAGGATAGAGAGAGGATGCTCTGTACCTTTCCCACACAACGACTGCTATAGTTAGAATTTCTATTATCCATTTTTTATGGTGTAACTACGAAATGACGTAATCTCCCATGAATAAAATAAAATACTTACATATAACTTCCTTATTTTTTTAACCAATTTTTTCTTTATTTGATTAGTCATCCAGCCTATTATACTCGCTTTCTTTTCCAGAAACACCTGCAAACTGGTCCACAATTTGCACCTCACTAGACATACCAGAGGTCCATGTGTGGTGTCATTACTACCAGCCTTTGTTGACCTCTCGCGTCAAGGCGATTATTGACGGGCGATGGGTCAAGATATACGATGCATTCAAAACCCAACTCCTGATAGACTTGACGAAGGTATCCTCAGAAAGCGAAGTGGAAAAAGAGGCTGACATCAACTGGTTTGTGTGGAAGGACCTCATTGGAGAGACGGTCATTGAATCAAGGAGTGATGTTATCAAAGTTATGAATTCGCTTATGAAAGGTAAGTATGAAGTGGGACAATGTATAACCTGTAACAGACTAAGCGCAAGACAGCATGAAATTAGTTTATTCAGAATCGACTACTCAATCGCATACATACGTAAAAGACACACTAGTACAGGCTGTTTCGCGAATTCTTTAAAGTGCAAAGTATAAGGGTAACTCACATATATAATTTGCAAGTTTGCATTCAGTATCTTTGCAAACTTACAAATTCTATAAGCCGTGATAGCCTAGTGATATGACCATTGGACTGCCAAGTCAAAGGTCTCGAGTTCAAATCCAAGGCACGCACCTCTGACTTTTCGAAGTCATGTGCGTATTAATAGTTAATTAGCACGCGCTTAAACGGTGAAGATAAACATCGTGAGGGAACCTGCACGTCTGAGAGATTTTCTCGACGGCGTGTGAAGTCTGCAAACCCGCATTAGGCTAGCGTGGTGGACTATAGCCTAATCCCTCTCATTGTGTGAGGAGACCCTTGCCCAGCAGTGGGAAATATAATGGGTTGATTATGTAATAAGTATCTTTTGAAAATAATGGCTGTGCTGAATGACTTGAGTTCTACTGTTAGTTAGTTACTCTGAAGTTCTAAATTGAAGTTCCAAGTTGCGGATTCAGACTTGATTTTTATTTTTCACTACTTACATAAGCACACTTTTCCTATGTCTTGTGGCAGTGGCGTATTATGACAATGAGAACATTAAGATTTACAATTCCTTGGGTATCTTGGCAAATGCAATACATAGTTACAAATTATTAGTGACCATTGAAAATAGAAATAAATACAAATAGATATTCTGCGACATTTTACACTGCACTGTCTAGTCCCAAACTAAGCAGAGCTTGTACTATGGGTACTAGACAATGGATATAATACTTACATACTTTTTTTTGTAAATACATACTTATAATGCACAAGAAACACCCAGACGAACACAAACGCTTATATTCATCACATCAATATTTGTGTCCTGCGGGAATCGAACCCACGACCTTGTGCTCAGCAGTCCGGTACTCGAACCACTAAACCACAGAGATCGTCAAAAAGAAAGAGGTCTTATTTTGAATCCTTTAGCAATCAATAGTGCAACATTATTTTATCATATAGCAAAAATAGAGGGGGGCGTAAGTATTTAAATATTGCTCTAGGTGGTAGAAATATACGGTACTGTCTTAGGGTTCAGAGTGCCGACGGAAAATTTGACGCACGAACGCAATAATATCTGAATCGCCAGCGGAAATCATTATCTTACATCTTTATAGGCCGAATTAATCCAATGTTAACGATAGCACTTGCGTGGAGCGATAGAATGTTTTAGATTTTGATGACGCATTAAGTGTTAATCTTATTGATATTAATTACCATATTATAACCTTTTATGTTATATAAATGTACGCTTTTGGAGTTGCACCTCTGTATAAAATTAATCCTCACCTCTTGTACAGTTTGTGATAAATTACAATTATGTATTTAAATACATCTTTTAAAGACACTAAAATTAAATTAAATCTAAAATACAACGTTATTCATCAATGGAGAAATAGGGTTGCTTTTATAAACGAAACTCTTCTATAATATGTACCATTTGTAATAGGGCAGGGATTTTTAAGATGCAAAATTATTATCAATCCTTTGATAAGCTGATAAGCTTTTATTTCTTTAGCAACAATATTAAATTTTTAGTTAATTAACCTTCGGTATGTTCAGTTAAACAATGTCCATTGAACTAAATGTGATATCAAGCGTTTCTCAGTATAGATAAATTCATTGTCACGGTGGTAAGCTGCGCCCGCGACACTGATTGATTTAACTTTATCTTGTCTATGATATGGGTAACACCAGTAGTTTAGTAGGTGTTTGTTGAGATTATCGAATTTTGTTCTACATAGTTAAAGGCCTTACAATTTGATTAGGGAGTGATTACTTGGAATTCGAAATTATCGTCTGCTTAATAGTTATTGTAACATGTGTTTATTCCTGTTTTTAATAAAAATATATTTTATCTACGTTTTTCGTAGAATAATCCGTGTATATCAATACTATAAATTATTTTTACATAACTTTAAGTGAATAACATTTGTAGTGATTGCAATATACAATTTTGTAATTTACAGTCGCGTAGCAGATGAATATTACATAAATAAAAAATAAAAAAAACACGCCTGTATTCCCTGAAGGGTTAGGCAGAGGCGCACTAATGTACATACACCCACAGTTAGCCAGTATTTTTAGATCCCATGTAATAGGAGGCGAGCTTATGCCTATAACCGAGCACAAAACCTAAACTTCTAGCTATGAATTTCATAGAAAAACCCAATAACACTTTGTTTCGGGATTTGAACTCAGCACCTCTAGCGTAGCAGTTGCGCCAAGGATCTCTAGGCAATTGAGTCAGTTTGGAGACTTTTTGAACATTTATTACATCTTCTCCTCGGTGATACATGATAAAGGTTTTTTAATAAATATACTGATATCTAGATAAAAATATCTCCGCATTGTCCTTGGCGTTATCTAATTATACCTACGTAATTTCCGCTAGGCGTTCAACGCTTCTATAAACAGGAATATCAAGAATGATAAGCATCACATATTCAGATGTAGATTTGATAGTATATTATAGATAGATTACAATCATTGGATTATCACTCCTGTCTAATCAACTTCAATAGAAGCGCTGAGCGCCAATCATCATGACTAGTATTTGTCGCCATCTACGTGATCTGTTTATAACTATGTATGTCTATTATACTTGATTATGGAGTAGTTCAAGTTCAAGTACAAATGTTTTTATTTAAAATAAGCTTTTACAAGCTTTTGTGAAACGTTATGATTCTAGTTGCATGGTTCCAAAAGGTTGATCCTATGGAGAAGAATCCGGCAAGAAACTCCATGGACACTTTTGACTTTGAATAAAATAACAACGTTATGTTGTTAGTAAGAGTAAATTATTATTATTAAACTAGCCTAGCCCATCAGTCGATTTTTAAACTAACGTCACTAATTTTTTTTCAAAAAAAATTCACTAACACAAACTTTATGGTATGGTTTTAAAGTTCAAATTGACTTTTAAGTATTATTACGAATGTTTGTATGGGAATATAGAAAAGTGTTGTTTTTAGAGTATTCAGGCAATTTTTTAAATTTTTCTCTGCGTAAGAACCATCCTCGAACTTAAAGGAATATTAAAAAAAAAGAATTAGCGCAATCGGTTCAGCTGCTCACGAGTTTTGCGCTTAGCAACACATTTGGCGATTCATTTTTATATGTATTATAGATTTAAGGAGCGAAATAAAAATTCTCCCTGTTACTTTAGGCATGGCCCGTCAGGATCATGGTTACACACCAACCTTAGAAACACTATGCCAAGGGCTAGACGATGAACTGCAGAAGCTTCTAGAAGACCTCAGAGTGTACTTGTATCAAGATAAGAAAAATACAGGCAACAGAGATAAGCTTTTGTTTGCGTATGAGGACGACGACGATACAGATCAGATATACAGCGATAAACATCTGATCGAGTTGTATTTGAGGGATGTTTCCGATAAAAACATACAAAGGTATGTTTGAATGTGTTATTAGGTATAATTAGATGACGTAAAACTTTAGATAATATATTTTAGCTTCTGTTTGAGCGTGAGTGAAGGATTCAGCACGAAATAATGTTGAAAATGGCGGTCATGTACACGTACCTAATAATAGGTAATGAGCTTTATAATTATGGTCTACTAAGTACATTTTAGAATGACGAGAACAAATTGAAAACTGTGAAAAGGTCTGAACTATTTGCAATAGAAATTGAACTTATTATAATATTGATGTTGATTATTCTATTCCTAGACATATTTTTTTATTTCCCAGCATGCTACAATACATAAAGGCGTGTTTTGAAGAACCAACATTGCAATCAAACGAACTACAAAAGAAAACAACTGCAATATACACAGCGCGTTTTACGCAAGCGATTTCCACCCTAATGTTACATTTGCGCAAGTGCTATATTCCCGAAGAGCGCGACAGCTTGGGCGTGATGAATATAGATGATAATGCTTTGAAGAGGTGGAATGACTTGTGTGTGGTGTTGAAGGAACATTACCAGTTCTGTTGGGGCAAGTGGGTGGACATTGTGATGATCAAAGTGGAAGAGTTGACCAGGGGTCTACCGCAAGAGTTTACTTTGGAAGCTAATATTGATTATTTGATGATGGTAAGTTATCACTACCGATGTCAACCTAGCTATGAATTTGATGGCTAGAAAATTATTCAATTAAGACCATAGAACGATTCTTGAACATCTGTAACATGTTTCAAACATAATTTTACATGGGTTTTGGCAGATTCTTTTCCATAGGTTCAACTTTTTGGAACAGTGCACCTAGGCTTAACGTTTTCATAAATATGATGAATATTATAATACCTACTAACATTGTTTTTTAAGCTGTACTGACTAAGATATGGGTTAAAATAATGTCTGAAATAAATGAAACTGAATTGAATAAAAAAACAATTTTATAGAACTGAGTTGAACTATAATCCAAATAAGACATATACTTACAAATATACATTCGAATTTATATTTTACGTATACATAATTTAATATTATTTTATAGCAATGGGACGTCATAAAAATCACCGAAAAGGATGAAGAAGGAAACCCGATAGAGTCTACAATAAAGGTACCAGCTGGACCGTCTCTTAAACTGCAGGAATACTTGTACGCAGTGAGCCGAATACTCGATGAAGTAGCCCCACACACACTTCCAATAGAAACACACACACTATTCATCGAAAAAGTAACTGCTATCACATTCACTCATTACAACAAAGTTATAAGAGAGAACGAGCAAGATATCAATCAGAGATGTGCGCTTCAAGTTCTTATGGATGTGCGGCATTTGACGCTTTTGTTAGTGCCAAGAGAGAACAAGAAATATATGGAGCTGTCGCATGAAATTTGCGAGTTTTTGCGGCAGAAGATTGATCCGTTTGATTACGATGTGTTCTACCCGTTTATACAGACTAATTTGAAGAGATCTGTGCAAAGAGTGCAGGTATGTTTATAAAAAAAAAACTTGTCTATTTTTATTTACGCAATTTGAAATATAGCTTAGAATTGTTACTAAACTACAAACATATTACGTCAATCGGAAGCCAATCGCTAAGAGACTATAAACAATTTAATACAATTTGCATCATACTTCCAGTGTGTGCATAGTTTCCAGTATTTTAGTTCAATTGCTTACAATTAAACAGTAAACTAGATGCTTAAATTTATAACAGAATCGGATTTCATCACCACCTTCCTAGACTTTTCCGACTATGTTGGCGTAGAATATTGCAGCAAAGTGTCGATCGTAAAATGGCGCAAATGATGTAGAATAACAAGATGTAGCTGATTATATCAGTAATTTACACGAAGCGACTGCCATCAGACCTCTGCAACCTCTGCAACCAATTTCTAGGCAATACAGATATCCTAAGGAAGGATTTAAGATTCTTTTTTGGTTTCTTTTTCTTGACGGCCGGGACTGACGACTTTTCGCTTATTGTCTTTATTTTCTTCAATGAAATAAATGAACGACGATTGACGAAAGATGTTGGTATTTATAAGGCGAATGTCAGCGGGAGCATCGGAAGAGGTTGTCCTAGAAGGACATACGCCGATTTTATTGGCGAGATCCTTTAAAAGGGTTGGGTGTGTAGTATTCGCAACTGGCGCATGTGTATGAGAATATTTATAAATATGCAATGCAATAATCGTAGCAAGTTCAGATGCACTTTCATTACCCCTATGGGACAAAAGCGTGAGTGTATGTATGTTTTTCAATATTTTCTCCTCCACAGACTCTGCTAGGCAGTCTTATCTTGCATCACGGTCAGCTGACTGGCATCATAGGCACGAAGCCTGTTCTTTCCGGTGGTAGTGGAGACAAGGCATCTGCACTCTTGGCGTCTGGAGAGTCTCATTGGTTCTCCTTATTACCGGTAGCAGCTCCACCCAGTCATCTTAAAAAGCAGGATAAGCCCGTGAGTATACTTTATGATGTGTATGTTTTTGAAAGTAGACCCAAATTTTATCAAGTAAAAAAATTTACTGTCATTACTTTGAAATAATACTTTTTTCAATCAATAATGCCTTTTCGAGCACGCTTTTTACAACCTATACATATAGTAGACTATGACTACTATGACTACTTTCTTGGGACAGTATTGGGTTGTGATGCCGAGTCGAAACTAGAGATTATATAATGACATTTAATTTCACGGGAAAAAGCAGTGCCCAGCGCGCCTAACATGCGCGCCACGAAATAATTTTGTCGTCACTTACCTCGTACCGGAACTATGGCGAGAGACGAGATAAAATGTCGACAAAATTATGTCGCGGCATGTTTCTTAGTCCCGCGATACAATTTTTATTTATTTGCTTCTTATTTATTGTTCTTGGAGTGAAGATCTCTTCTTACCGTAAACTGGTATGAGTGTTGATTTGTTTATGCTTATTATTTCTTAGTATAATTATTTTTGGTCCTTTAACCCTAGTTCTTAGTTACCTAGGTTATTTGACTTGTTTTGACTTTTGTGCTTTGTTTCGAATTACTAATGAGTGACACACTGTAAATTATCACCTTTAACAAGTGTGAGTGTTTTTATAATCCGAAGTATGTTATGTAAATAGGATTAACAGCATTTTGAACATTCAATGCGAGCCTTAAATGTCACAGAAAATGCAATTATTGGTTTATTAATTTTCTACTTCTCTACTATTATAAAATCGTAAACAAGCTGTGTTAAAAAGATATATAAAAAAGGAAGTGGGTTAGGGACATATAAACAAATAAAAATATTCTATAGCAGAGATATAATATATTTCTTTTAAATCTTACTAGCAATGTGGGTCGCACATTACTAGTATTCTTGTTAACCCCTCGTGCTTAAGCTAAACGCTAGTGTTACGAGTGGGTTGACGTCGGTAGTGCAATGGGTGGGTTTCGCACCGACAACCGCATGATCGTAACAAAATATTTTTTTAAATTGGATGAGTAGTACAGGTGGTTCCCCCGAACATCCATACTTTACCTCTTTATAATTTAGAATAGATCAAAATTTTTAACATGACCTTGATATTTAATACATGGAATACCAGTCAACTGCACTGTGTTCAACGTTAACGTACTCATTACTTCCAGGTCAAAAAGAAGCCAGTGTCTTCGAGTCCTAATAAGTCTAGGTCCGATATATCGGAGTTGATGACCAGCTCGCTACCAATAAACTTCGCTAACGCCCGCTCCGGCGCTGCTTCCTTCTTCAACTCGATATCGTCTGACTGGTTCAGTGGCTCGTAGAATTATTTATACATTGATTTAATTTATATATAAGCCCCCCTATTCATAAAAATGATTAACGTCTTAAAGCCCTTCCATAGCTATAATGTGTTTTGTCTTGTTTTGACACGTGATATTCTGTGACAGTCAAAAGCTGTAAGAAGTTTCGACGTTTTACATTTTTATGAATAGGACTTTAGGTATTTTATATAATGATTTCCTCTAATATAGTGTTGGCCATAGCTACACAATAATAGTTCATGCTGTATTAAATCAGCAATAACCAGTGCGATTTGTTATAAAAGTTGGTAATTTAATTTAAGCCATCAAGTCCCTTATTACAATGCAAAATTGATTGTTTTGGTCTCCCGGCTATTACGATGCTGAATTAAGAAGGCTAACAGCAGTTTGTAAGATATCGAACCCTTTTATGTCCAATCACCACATGAATGCGTTCGATGTGACATGTGACCAACATAATAATAACATTTTAACTTATAAGAGTTGCCCATTGTATGATAATGTTATTGTATTATAATCTAAATGTATTTGATTATAAATAAAGAATTATTTCAATGTAAAATATTATAAAGATATATTCGTCGTTTTATTTGGACCTGAATGAAGCATTGTGACAGAATGATTGGAAGTCACTGAGCCATATCATTGAATGCGTTTTTTATGCAAAAAGTACCTAATGTATGCCAGATTGATGTCAGATAGAGAAGCCCTTGAATATCAAACAGTTCTTTGTAGCGTGGGACTGGCAAAGCTTCGGACGGCTCCCTTCAAATTCCGAAGTGATTTAAAATAATGCCTATAACTTGCAATCTCGTTTATTTGATTATGGAGCCAACATGTCATATTATTTCAAACATTTTTTAAAGATTTATAGGTTTTGCTTTGTGGCTTCTGCGGTCTGACTGAGTCGGGCGTAAAGTATATGTTTCAACATTTGCACGTGATTGCCAGTTTCACCTCGGTTAGCTCTGATAGTCTGTAGGGGCTCTTAACGCCCGACAATGCATCGGAAATTCCTCTGGTGTTGCAGGTATCTACGATCAGCGAAAACAGTAATCGCTAATCGACAAAAACAAAAAAAATGACTCGGGGGAAGGTAACGCCAAAAAAAACCGCCTAAATTCAACTATAAATAATTTTATTAATAAAGTCAGTGCAACAGTTAAATCAGATCTTAAATAAGTAGGTACTAAAATTAGTTCTAAGCTCTACCATACGAAATTATGACTTCTCGTCGCTCTCTTTGATTTCTCCAGCTTTTCTACCCAGAAGTCTGAAGTTGTCACTATAACCGTCTCCATAACCACCGAAGTAGTTGCCGGCGGGGCTACCACTACCAGAGTAGGGCCGGTCAAATCCGGGCCGGTATTGGCTGCTGAAACCGGGTCGGTAGCTGCTGCTGCCCGGGTAGCCTAAGTTGCTGCCTGTGTAACCGGAGTAACCGGGGCGGTTGTAGTCGAAACCGGGCCTATTAGGGCGGAACCCTGAAATAAATGATTATTATCATAGATCAATTAAACGTAGGCACTGTAACAGTGCCACTAGCGCAATGGCGTTCACCAGCACCACTTAGGTAGATGTGGTGTCAAATGAATCTTTGTCTGCACAAGTACAAGTAGGTATTTTTTTTTTTTTTTATATGGGATAGGGGGGCAAACGAGCAAACGGATCACCTGATGGTAAGTGATAACCGCCGCCCATGGACACCCGCAACACCAGAGGAGTCGCAAGAGCGCTGCCTGCCTTTAAAAGGGTTTGGGCCTCCGGTAACCTCAACTCACTCGGCGAAACACGCAAACGTTGTTTCACGCCGGTTTTCTGTGAGGCCGTGGTATCACTCCGGTCGAGCCGGCCCATTCGTGCCGAAGCATGGCTCTCCCACGTGAGGTACCTATTGCTAACATTTTTCGACCGGTTTATTCTGATACCTGACTGCCTCGTTAGTCTAGTGGTCCCAAGTGCGACTGCTACGCTAGAGGTCCTGGGTTCGATTCCCAGGTCGAGCAAAGTGTTATTGGGTTTTTCTATGAAATTCTCAGTAGCAGCTCGGAGTTTGGAAATTGTGCCCGGTTAATGGCAATAGGCTCGCCCCCTATTACATGGGACCTAAACATACCGGCGAACTGTGGGTGTACCTTTGTACACCTCTGCCTAACCCTTTGGGGAATACAGGCGTGATGGTATGTATGTAATCTGATACCTAATTAACAGACTGAGCTTCAAAAATATAGTTATGTACGAGAAACAACTTAGAAGCTTTGGAAATGGGTACATCGTACCTTAAAAAGGTTTTAAAATATTAGTTTCTAGGCATTTCTAAAAGTTGTTTGTTCTTGTTTTGAACCCCTTGATGATTGATCGCGTATAAAGTATATCTACGCATGGATAATAAAATAATATTAGGTATTAGGCGTTCAAGTGGTATCGTTCTTTCTTGTTAGTAGGAATTTTGACCCCCTTGACGATTGATCGCGTATTAAAGTACGCATTATTGTTTTACTCTACGCATACCATTACGCCTGTATGCCCCGAAAGGTAAGGCACACCGTACTAATGTACCTACACCCACAGTTCGCCGGTATGTTGAGATTGATGTAGGGGCGAGGCTATTGCCATTAACCGGGCACAAATTCCGAACTCTGAGCTGCTACTGAGAATTTCATAGAAAAACCCAATAACACTGTGCTCGACCCCAAGACCTCTAGCGTAGCAGAGGCGCTCAGGATCTATCGAGGCTATCGAGCCTATTCTTGGAATTAATACTAGTTTGATTCTCATCCCATGTAATTACTATTCTAAGTAACGCCTCAAAGGTATCCTGTATCAAAGGGCCATTGTAATTTGCTCCTACTTCAAAAGGTAAGGTGTTAAGGCGCGGAGCAAGGTAAGGTGGACGTTAGATTCGTGGAATAATTTCAATATGTAGGTACAGTCCGATTGATTGTTGATTATCAATTTTTATAATGCCAGTGCTCTGCACTTATTCACCGTCAAAGTGTTTGTATATCATATTTTATACTGTGTTTAGTGAATAAGTGGTTGAAGTGCCATAATAAATAAATAATGCATAAATCCCTAGTCTCTTTGGGGGCATTACGAGCAAATGAGAAACTTTTTTATACCCATAAATATTTTTTTCATTTAGTGATTTTTATTGTTAGGTATCTTCACATTCACATGTCTCGATACACCATGGCTCATGGCAATTTATGCATTAAAAATATCAAAGAAAAATTAATCAACTCGAATTAATTTTCTCATGACGTCACAGACCACGTAGGTATATTAAGTGCACAAATAATTCTGATGCTAGAAATACATGATTATGCAAATGATATCACTACATAGTATAAAACAAAGTCGCTTCCCGCTGTCTGTCCCTATGTATTCTTAGATCTTAAAAACTATGCAACTGATTTTGATGCGGTTTTTTTTAATAGATAGAGTGATTTAAGAGGATGGTTTTAAACTATATAACATAACCCTACGACTCTTAGGAGCGGGGCAGCGCGGGTGAAACCGCGGGCAGGTCGCTAGTTGTGTATATAGTGTGATGGCCGTGCGACAGGCCAGGCCACTGACTCGCAAGTACGTGAACGTTTTCCACGAACATAACTCTTTATAGGTAGCTACTTTAATTTGATGCATTTTGTCGTTGAAGCCACATATTATATGTGATAGGAATCGGTATTAGATAAATTTGAGCGAACCGACCTTGAGACTTTGACGTCCATTGCCAAGGACCGAATTTTAAACAACATTCTTTCTTTTTTCTTTTTCTTTCTTTTATTTTTAGAAAAAAACGTTGAATGTTTATGTGGGTGTGTTTATTTTTTGAAAAAAATCCTAGTGTGGGGACACTAGCATTTTCTCCTGTATCGTGGGTGCGTTTACGAACACAAATTCTCACATACACAAACGCCGAGACCCGGAACAACTACCCGTAGATCATACAAATATTTGCTCCGTGTGGGGATCGAACCCATAACACGTGTCGCAGAAGACGATTGCTCAGCCGCTACGCCAAACGTGTCGTCAAACATTATTCTTCACTTTTTCTCATTGTGAACTTCCTTCTAATTAAGTAGTAACACATGTAGTACATGATTGTGTTTCACCATTTACCTAAGGTTATTTATACAGGCTTCGTCACGTTTTCCCCTCGCCTGAATTTGAAGACAAACAGGGCTCTACGTTGGAATATCATATTTCTGTTATATTATGTCAATCACAATGTTGTATTTAAGAGTCCTAACGTGGTATTCTTTAGCTTTTTCTAATCCATACGTTAAAAACGTGTACTAAGATAATCAGTACGTATGTAGCTTTAGAAATTCAAGATAACTATTTGTTTTATTTTTTCCAATAGCCTAAGTCGTTTGGTCCTTCGATACAGAACGAATACCTTTTGGTTATCGATATCCTACGTGGTTCTTAAATCGTGATCATATGTATATTGATAACTGCCTCAATAGCCAAGTGGTCCTGACCGCGACTGCTACGCTAGAGGTCCTGGGTTCGATTCCCAGGTCGAGCAAAGTGTTATTGGTTTTTGTATGAAATTCCCAGTAGCAGCTCGGAGTTAGGAATTTGTGCCCGGTTAATGGCAATAGGCTCGCCCCCTATTACATGGGACCTAAACATACCGGCGAACTGTGGGTGTACATTAGTACGCCTCTGCCTAACCCTTCGGGGAATACAGGCGTGATGGTATGTTATTGATAATAGGACCAGTGAATCATGCTTACCACTGGCGCCGTATCCCGGATATCCTTGTCCGTAGCCTCCGTAGCCACTTGGGTAGCCGCTGCCGTAGCCACCGGCGCCGTAGCCACCGGCGCCGTAGCCACCGCCGTAGCCACCACCTGCACCTGTGTATGTAATAAAATAAATCAATAAAAATATCTCAATTAATAAAAATAAATGTCAAAACCCTGTGTCTATATGTATTTCACGATTGATGGATCTTTCTGTTACTTAAAATGTACATAATTGCTACTAGAGCAGCCTTTATTTTTTTTCATTCTGGAATTTATTGTCGTTGTCCTTTATTTTTGTCTACAAGTTCATCGTGTACACAATAATTTAATTAGTTATTGAACGTTTTTACGACATTTAGGACTTGTAATAATACAAAATCGACAATAATATACAAACCTCCAAATCCACCGGGGTATCCTTGACCCGGATATGATCCAAAACCGGGTCCCCCGTATCCTGGGTTACCTCCATATCCGGGCCCGTATCCTGAACCTCCGTAACCGGCATTGTATCCGTTGTATCCACCGCTACCGGCCGGGTTATAACCGGACGAGTAGCCGGGTCTTAGTAGGCCATAGCCGCCCGTACTCCGTCTTTGTCCATCTATGATATCATTGCTCGTGTCCCCCACTTTTTGAGCGACGGTCACGGCCAGAGAACATGACAGCAAAACTATGTTCTGCGAAAAAAATGTAACAAAAAAGACATAATTAATTTTCTTATCTATTAGTTTACGATCGCTGCGCTTAATCACCTTGATTTTGCCACAAATATTTGCATAAAATAATGATCTCGATGATTGAATTAGGATATGCTATTTTTTGTGTGTAATTTTGCTATTAGTCAATGGAGGCTTACATATAATAATATCTCATTAATATTTTCCGATTCGTGTAAATGAGGCTCTTCATTAGGTATTTATTTATTCTTCGAAAGTTACACGTTTTGAAATATTTTTTTACGATCAAGTTAATGTTTTTTGATGCCTTTTACCTACCTACATGTAACTTATTGCTACATGTGTTAATTCATTCGTAACGGAGAACAAAGACGCCTTGCACAATATACACAATAAGTAATTAGAGCCAGCTTAACAATGAATGTCCTCATACTCTTCTTCCTCAAGTTCTGGTGTAATAATTCTGGCTAACTACGGTAAGTTACATACCATCTTCTGTTACAGAGATATTCTTCAACCTAATGTGTATCCAGGCCTTACATTGCTGTACAAACTGTAGAAACTATTTAGGTATATTAAAGTATCTACCTGAACCTGCTCACAAGAATTACAATAATTAACTTGCCCGCCGTATAGAAACAAGAAATTAAGCTGACTTCCGTTACGTCTCAATCCAATACCTAAAAGATATAAATCAATAAGATACTATCAAACAGAAATTTTCTATTAAAAATAGTAATTTATCGATGTGTCTGTAAGCGATAACTAGGCGCCGTACATAGGTAATGATAAGTTTACACATCTCCATAACACTTTAATAAAATATCACAATCAAAGAAAAACTATAAAATTCATTAATTTAAAAATAGAGGCATTCGGAACTACCGGCGGATTTATCTTTTAATCTTTGTAAGGACATCAAAGTAATTTGAATTTATAGGTACTACCTACGCGTTGTTACGTAAAAAATACAAGTAAGTATTTGGTCGGCGTTTGATCATAACTCCTTCCGTGCTATGTGAGAAGTGTATTACAATTTGATTACTAGATATTCAAAAAAGATTAAAAATATCAAGATTGAATGCTCAATTCGGTAGTGGATAAAGATCTATAGGTACAATCTATATAAGTAATATCGAAAAAATCTAATCGCATCTTAATGAACTAAAATAGAAACCGCGAAAATGATGAATTTTTTGATTCATTGTTTCCTGTTCATATTCTACTAGAGATTATTAAGAGCTACTAAAAACCTATTTTAATAGGAAAACCAAAGTATCTCTCCTATTTTTAATTAATAGGTCACATTTAGGTAATATACCTACCTATTAATTTTTTTAACTAATAAATACTGATACATTTTTTTCAAAACACATACAGTAGTCGAATTTTTAAGTATTTTTTAACAATTTTGTTGCTTATTTTAGAACCTATTATTTTACCTATTTATTTTTACTGAGTATTTAATAAGTCAAAAATTGTAACAATAAATTATTCTCGTATTGTTGTTTACCCATATTTTTATTTCTGTTTGTTTAGTAATTTAAGACTATTTAGTTTTAGGCTTTATAAGTTTATGTTTTTATTTGAATGTACATTTTTAAATTATATATTTTTTTTTCGAAAAAGCAATTTGCAGTTGCCATTAGGAAAATCTATTTATGTACTTTGTACTTTTTTCCAGTTTTTCTCGTTACATTATACGCGAAACTATTCTGTTTCATTGTGACTTTTAAAAAATAACTTTCCAAAGAGGAATCACTGCACTATTTACAAAAAGAACGCTCACCAAGATATTCATGATCACTGCGATCCGCACTACACTGTGATCTGTGTAACAATGTGCATGATCTGTTGATCTCACCATTTATATTCTCACTATTAAAGGTGTGTAAGGTTTTTGTCTTATACAAAGACAGAACGTCAGTTTTAATTAGTGCGGTTGTAAAAATGTTTGTACACATTGTTTGGGTTTAATCTAACGGATGTTACGTGCAAAATGACGGATTAATGGTGCGTCTACATTGTCACTTATAATGCTATAGATCGATTTAGGGATATTGCATTGGTTTTAAAATCAATTGGCCTCGAGTTTACTGTGATCACTCCAGTAATTCTTGGTGCCTAAAAAAAAAAACTGAAACAGAATCATCAATAGCTGCCTGTAATTTTCTGTTTAATTAAGAAAAAAATAACTGTATGAGTAAATCCGTAATTATATACTTATTTAAGAAGGATTAGTAAGTACAACCAAAGGTCTTTCTCCATTTAATTATCGCATTATCGATAACACTAAATAATAAAGTAATATATCAAGACTTATTTGATCATTTTTCACTGGAAGCAGAATGCCTTGACCAACACAAATTCTGAGAAAGAGCACGCAATAAAAAAAACACCTTCTTTATCTATAGTTTTTTTAACTAAATTTGATAAAATTAACCTGGTATCATTTTATATCAGCCAGTTATAAATAGTGTATATTATTGCGCCGATGCATATGTTTTTTATGATAGTGGTAAAGATAAAAGTTTTGGAGTTTAGGCGGGAAAATGAAAAGTGCACATTGTCGATTTTATATTATTTTTCAAAACTTGAATTTCTCCGAAGTTAAATGTGTAATTATGGTGGATAATTAACCATTAAGTGTTCGTGAACGTGTGAGAGTGTAGGCAAATGATATAAAATTGAAAATCGTGACTTTTTGGGTTCACACCTAAACTCCATCGAAGCCTCAATAAAGTTTCTACCGTTTTATTGGGGCAACTGAACATTATACTTGACACTGGCGAACACAAAAAGTGTGGTGCCATAAATATACAATCCCATGATGGGAAATAATTATTACCTACTTGATTATTCTAATACTTGACACTGGCAAATACACAAAGTGTGGCGCCATAATAATAAAAAAAAAAAAAAAAAAAAAGATAAAAGTTAACTGTTTGTTCAGATCATTGGTTCTCGTCGTTTGTTGACGTTGCCTTAACGTTCTAGCTTTAAATAATATCTAGGAACGACTGGAGGAAATAAAGAGTCTGAGTCTGTTAGGAAGTGATTTAATAATTAATCTTCGGAAGGCTTTTTCTTGTTTTGTTACAGGTTTTTAGTCAGAGTAACTATGTCAATTTATTTAACTAAGTATATGCCGTTACTTTTCGGTGAAAGATAAGATTTTTATTTCGATGTAATAATAATTATGCAAATTAGAGATAAGAATCCATGTCATCATGTGATTCCCCAATTTAAGTAATATCTATTACATTTGAATCAATGATGTAAGTACATGACACACGATTTCCTTTGCCTATTTTTCTATAGGTATCGATTACTTTTAATGTTCACTTTTTAAATTAAATCGAATCGATTCAAAAATAAAAAAAAGTTAATGGGATGTGATTATTAAAATTTTGACAGGGTTTTAGGCGGGAAAATGAAAAGTGCACATTGTCGATTTTATATTATTTTTCAAAACTTGAATTTCTCCGAAGTTTAATGTGTAATTATGGTGGATAATTAACCATTAAGTGTTCGTGAACGTGTGAGAGTGTAGGCAAATGATAAAAAAATTGGGTTCACTCCTAAACTCCATCGAAGCCTCAATAAAGTTTCTACCGTTTTATTGGGGCAACTCAACAACTTATACTTGACAAGTGTGGTGCCATATTACAATCCCACGATGGGAAATACTTGATTACTCTAATACTTGACACTGGCAAATACGCAAAAAGTGTGGCGCCATAATAAAAAAAAAAAAATTGACAGGTTCTATATAGGCATTTCAGATGTGCTTTTTTCTTTTCATTTGTTTTTCGCGAAATTTATTTAAAACTAGATAATTTCATTTGAGTTTTTGATTCCATATTATCTTTGCCATCAAAAATATACAATTTTTTACAAATAACTGTGGTGATTTTTATGGCGGTGGTTTCAACTGTGTGTGATGTGTGAGCTGTAATTTAGATAATGCATATACAAATCACAGGTATTTAATTAATTACCTACTACGTTCTTGTTAAGTAAAAGCTAAGTTCTCGTTAATCGATGATTTGATGCTGATTGTACGAATGCTTTTGTCGTACTGCAGGTGTGCTGTAGAAGATGGGCCATCGCCTAATCTTAGCTTTGAATAAAAAGTACAATAATTTATTTGTAGGTAGGTATGCGGCGAGAAGAAAGTTAAGGGTTTATGCACCGAGGAAGTCAAACAGAGAACTATTAATCAAGACAGTATCATCATGACGCTGGTGTTTATTATCGTGGTAGGTATTGTTTTGTACGAGTTACGTAAATATGTATTTAGTTCTGACAGGATTTTCCCCAAGAAAAACCTGTGATAACGAAAAGGTTTACCTAGGCAACATGATTCAATCTGGATTTTTATTAAACTTACCATAACGCCTGTATTCCTCGAAGGATTAGGCAGAGGCGTAGGTACTAATCTACACTTACAGTTCGCCATTTGAGAATTTCATACAAAAAACTCAATAAAAATAACTATAATTAACATTAGCTCATTAGCCAAGTGGTCCTGACGACTGCTACGCTAGAGGTCCTGGGTTCGACTCCCAGGTCGAGCAAAGTGTGATTGGGTTTTTCTATGAAATTCCCAGCAGCTCGGAGTTAGGAATTTGTGCCCGGTTAATGGCAATAGGCTCGCCCCCTATTAAATGGGACCTAAACACCGGCGAACTGTGGGTGTACATTAGTAGGTACGCCCCTGCCTAATCCTTCCGGGAATACAGGCGTGATGGTATGATGATGATAATAATTAACATTAATTAAATTATAATATGATACAATTTATATAAATGTGTGATGTAATAATTTTACAATATTGGTTGATCGTGATTGGTGTTACGCATTAAGATTTCGTTGTGTATCTAATATAATAGATGGCGCTAGTTGTTACAATTAGATTCACGGAATATAAAAAACTGTATTTTCTGATCTGTGATTAGATTTATGCAATTAAATTATATGTTTATGTATGCAGATGTTATGTACCGTTGAGATTTTTGGTAAGTAATTTTAACATAACATACCATCACGCCTGTATTCCCCGAAGGGTTAGGCAGAGGCGTACTAATGTACACCCACAGTTCGCCGGTATGTATAGGTCCCATGTAATAGGGGGCGAGCCTATTGCCATTAACCGGGCACAAATTCCTAACTCCGAGCTGTTACTGGGAATTTCATAGAAAAACCCAATAACACTTTGCTCGACCTGGGAATCGAACCCAGGACCTCTAGCGTAGCAGTCGCGGTCCGGACCACTTGGCTATTGAGGCAGTAAGTAATTTTAAAGCATCTATAACAGCTTATCTTTAATAATTTTGAGCGAAAATCACAATAGTGTCTAATGCGACAGAACCTCAAAATACATCACGGCAGATCCGGAATGAGATTGCGGTACGAGCTTGACTTGCCTGAATCGGGGACTCCAAGTCTACTGTTGTATAGCACTTAGGTAGGTAGGACCTACTATAGTGTCACAATCGTTATTGAATTAGTTTAAAATTGTTGTTTAGTTTAGAATTGTTGAATTTTTGACAGTTTTGTCTACGAAATCTTTTATCTTATACTATACTATGTCAATAAAAATAATCTTTTATGTCATCTAATAGGTACCTACCACTGAGCCACATATAACAGAATACTAGACTGAGCGAACATTCTGATGCATCTATTACCTGTAACTATAAACATGTTAACAATTTCGTTATTAAATAAAAGGTAGGTAATCTTCTATATATATAAAAGAAAGTCGTGTTAGTTACACTATTTATAACTTAAGAACAGCTAAACCGATTTGACTGAAAATTGGTGGAGAGGTAGCTTAGAACCAGGAGACGGACATAGGATTTTATCCCGTTCCCGTGGGATGTGATGACAGACAGAATTCCACGGGGGCGGCGCCGCGGGCAGAAGCTAGTATACGATAAAAGACAAGTCAATATTGTATACCTACATTGTGACTAGTTTTGATTGACATGGACTACCTTATATACTTAGTATAAAATAATACATTATATTCACCGCTAAAATATTCAATACCTACCTGGCTAATAGCATGCTTAATGCGCAAATATACCTAATGCTAATTTATAATCTTAAAAAACACCCACACTTTGCATAAGTATTAGGTACTTAGTTTGTTAGATAATTTCTGATACCTACATGGATTATGATACGATTCGCTTCCAACATTAGAATAGGTACCTAAATAGTGTTAGGTTCATGCCTAACACTATTTAGGTATTATTTATAACAGTATTTTATACAAATTATTAATCAATATTTTTTTATTTAATTTCAATACGACGACGACGACCTCTGTGGTTTAGTGGTTCGAGTACCGGACTGCTGACCATGAGGTCGTGGGTTCGATTCTCACAGGACACAAAAATTTATGTGATGAATATAAGTGTTTGTGTTCGTCTGGGTGTTTGTTATGTATTATAAGTATTATATCCATAGTCTAGTACCCATAGTACCTACTCTGCTTAGTTTGGTTTAAAAAAAAATCCTTACGTAACTAGTTAAAAATATCAATTTTATCCCGTTCCCGTGGGATGAATTCCACGGGGGCGAAGCCGCGGGCAGAAGCTAGTTTAATAATAGATACATTACGACAATGCACAAAGAAACAATGACATAATAAAATGTGAATATTTTATTCAATCCTTGCGCCACCAATTATCCTTGGCCGGAATGGCCACGATACACTGGACCGCTATTTATTCCGCCTTAAACGTTATATTATTGTTGAATCATTTTATGTCCTGTTTGCTTCCGGATTATTCATTTGTTTAAGTAATGGAGGTACAAGTGAGCCATGCACTCCAAAACATACGAGTCTAAATAGACTATAGGAAAAAACCGATGATGAATAGATGCTCCGTAATAATTACTAAAGACATTCGCATCGCATTCCACGGCTGTATGTACTATGTACGTACTTACATGGTTGTACTTGAGTACAATAGATAAATAAAATGCAATCCCATACGTTTGAACGTATGGGATTTCATTTTATTTATCTAGAAAGCAGTTATACCTACGTAATTATATTGTAAGTAGTTAGGTGTCACAATTAATTCAGTCGTGTTTCAGCAAGTAAAATTTTGTGAAAAGGAGTTTATTAGAATACCAGACTCAAAGAGTCACTATAAAATATTTAATCATATGGCGAACTCGGCAGTTAGCCTCGGTACCAATGCTGTTTGTTCACTGGTATCATTTTACCACAGCATGCATCAATAAAGGTAATTTAGCGTATTTTTTACCGACTCTAAACATATAAACAAAACAAAAAAAACGGTGTTTGTTCATTGAATATTCAAAAAACCAAGTGGGCTAGGGTTAACCATCCCCGGCCTCAAAAATGAGTTTTTTTCTTGATAGAATTGTAGCTTATATAGTTTAAATCAATATTTTTAAAAACGCTGAATTATAAAAAAATAAAAAATGCTATAGCGGCACTGTGGAGATGCTTTAATATAAATTAGTTATCTATAAATAAATATTTATTCATTATTTATAATAATTTATTATTTATTTCGATAAATTCCATTTAAACCTATCTCCAATAAAGGTACAAAATTGGCGCTTAAGCATTTTTACTTTTCCACTGTCAAGGTATAGTGTATTGAACTCGTAATCTATACAGCCGTCTAATCGCTTCATTAATTTAGTTTCCATCATAATTCATGACAGCAGCAGACGGCCTCGAGGGTAAACCTTTAACAAGAAAAACGATAAGACCTTATCAGACAGAGATCTGGTCAATACCAAAATTTTATTTCCATAAGGATTCTGGTTAGCATTTAAATATTTATAAATTAATATATTTTTTAATTCCTTTAGTTAACAATGACAGATAGAATAGAATAGAATATCCTTTATGGTACACCAAAAACGAATGTCAAGTACTTATAAGTTATCAATCATACAATATGGTACAATGGGTGGTCTTATCGCTAAAAGCGATCTTTTACAGACAACCTTTGGATGGACTCAAGAGAAAGGAATGGCGAAAAATAGGAATTAAATATTATATTATATACATATTAATTGTTTGATATGTAGTGTCGGTATCCAAAAAATATCTTCTGGCTCAGAATTCTTTGCTATAACAGCAATATTTTCATAAAGAATTCTAACTCGTCTTGGTACACAGGGGGGGGGGTTTTCACAACGAAATTTTCAATTTTATGAGATGTCATAAAATTGTGTACATCCGAATAGATGTATTCGGATGATATTTTATACTAATAGTCGCCTGACAGCCTCTGTGTCATTAACTGAATAAGTATCTAGTTCTTTTTCAAAAAATTTCAGTATGAGGAATCAATAGCAGATGCTCTTTTTTGGGCCAATATATTTTAATCATTAATATTTCAGTGCATATTTTTCGTTTTACCTTACGAGAGGGCTCAAGTAAATCTTAGTCTCAGAATCCATACTGAGACGATCATAATATATTAAGAATGTAAAGTTAAGAATTTGGAAAACTGTATTAGGTACTTTTCCGGTACGAGACAAGGAATAGTAAGATATATTGATAACATAATTAATTATGTATATGTATATGCAAGTAGAACGATTTATATACAGATGTTACATTTTTTTCTGACGTGGAGTGAAAAATGAAGATAGCCGTTAACAGTTTCGCCAGGGTCACTTTCTAATAGAGAAACTTAATGAAATCACAAAATATCTGTGAACGCTGAAGAAGTGATTAAATATAAAGCAGATAACACAATAGGCAACCAATCCGTCGTATCGTGACGTATGGAGCTCGCATAGGATTGGCTAAGGCAAACGGGCTGCGACAATTAGCAGCTTAGTGTGTTATCTACTTATATGTACCTATTCAATATTCATAGACAACACCATTGCATAGGATAAATAATTCTTAGAAAGGAAGAAACTCTTAAATAATTAGCAATAGACAAGTTTTTATGATCTAAAATATAGCATCGCTTACATAATGTTGCGCCATCTATTATATTCAAAATCAAATATTTTATTGGAAACATTAACAGGTTTACAAAAAATGGTGTTCGTGAACAACTGCATTAGTTAATAATAAACTGTGTCGTAGCCATTAGCGCCCTCTTCCAGGATCATATATTGGTCTCCGAGAGTCCTTGCGGGCGTTACTGAATTAAACTGAATTCCATATTTGAAATTATATCTTGTTGTCGATTACGTAGGAAAATCGGAAATTCTTAGCTGCCTCTCGAGAAATCTGAAGTTACTGTTTTTATTATGAATCAATACTCTAAAGGAAATAGACACGGTAAACTTTGGTGTAAATTGAAATTACTTTCATAGCTGCAATCAGCTGCATGCCCACTTAATTTACCTTGCTTACTAATTAGCACAAGTTCAACCAGCATCCGCGGTGAAAGAATTAACTCAAAAGGCACCAATGCCTAACTTTTCAATTAATTTTGATCGAGGTACAAACAGAAATGGGTGTTTTATTAAGCTTCACACACAATATACTTCGTGTAGGGATTGGAGTAATTGTCGCTGTATGATTTATTCTGTTTTATTTTAGTAGGCTTCCGTACCTAATAATTTATGATTGAAACGAGAAAGCTAAGTAGGTTTGTTTGTTTATGACAAAAATATAATAAAAACTCCGATTTTTTCAGTCGCGCACTTCATGCAATCTCTCCCTATTGTGTCTGTAAATCATGGATTTCCTGTCACTACCTTTGTAGGTTCTTTTACCTAAGTTTTGATTATTTATAAATAAAAATATTTTTTTTCGTTCACGGAATTAACCAACTAGGTACGAATTTAATAGTCATGACTCATGAGATATTCGCCAGCTCTTCTCTTTAAGTTTTTCTTTTTGTCTAACTATCTATTCTTTCAACTGAAAAACTAATAGTAATATAAATTCGATTCGAAAACGAAAAAAAAATCTGTAATCAATGTTCACGGAACTCTAATACGACATAGGTCATAATTGAATAACAAATAGAAGTATATCAAAAACACGCTCACATTTACAATGTTAAGTTGGGATTATTCGCATTCAATCGCTATTTCTAGGAATCGTTAATAAGCTGTAGTGGATATCGCGATTACAATTACCTATCGTTGATAACATTGGACACATCTATCTAGTTATGTACGCTCTAAATGCTAATAAATTTACAAGCATAATATAAATATATTATTTATAAATCACATGTACACGCCGGTTTTATTTGAACAACTTAACACATTATTTTCATAAAATAATGTAATATTTAAACAAGATTTAAGTGGAATTACTCGCATTAAGCATATCCGTTAGCTGAAGGCCTATTTGGCAGATATATTTGCTATGTTGTATTTCATTCATTATTTACAACGTGCACTTAAATTTTCGAAATGTAATTTGATGTAAGATCACACGACCTTGTAGATTTTGTTGCGTATGAATTGATATGCCTTCATTATAAATTAAAGGACATTATCAAAACCTATATTACTCTACAAATTTAGCTTTATAACCCTTATTTATAGTAAGTATTGTAGAACTTTTCAATACGCTATAAATATTTTTTAACGAAAAAATTGTTTAATAGGTACCCTAAATTATATGCACGCCCTTTTCACTTCCTAAGATTAGTAGATGATAGATACCGTTTTTCATTCATATATCCTTATTTTCTTCATATATAACTTCGTAAATACTACATTGGAATTTCAAATAGCGTCTGGTGTATCTAACCAGACGACGCAGGTTCCTTTCAGAACTTTTCCTTTATTAAGATTACTTTATAATCTTAGCATGGAAAATGCAAAAAAATACAAAATGATAGTTGCCATATTATGTCTATCGTACTAAACCACTGACTTATTTTACAGAAGAGCCGAATGAAAACTTCCTTCAATTAAAAATGGTATATGCATAAATATATCTATCTATATATATAAAAGAAAGTCGTGTTAGTTACACTAGTTATAATTTAAGAACGGCTGAACCGATTTGGCTGAAAATTGGTGGAGAGGTAGCTTAGAACCAGGAGACGGACATAGGATACTTTTTATCCCGTACCCGTGGGATGTGATGACAGACCGAATTCCACGGGGGCGAAGCCGCGGGCTGAAGCTAGTTTATAATAAGTTGACAAAGCGAAAGAAAAAGTTAATTAGGTACTTAAAGGTTGCCTCATCAGTCTAAGTCCTAGGTTCGATTACCAGGTCGAGCAAAGTGTTATTGGATCTTTAGAAATTCTCAGTAGCAGCTCGGAGTTTGCATTTGTGTCCGGTTAGTAGTAATTGGATCGCTCAGTGCCAAGTAATAGACATGGATCTTCATCTTCGGGGAATACAGGCGTGTGTATACTAGAGTACTGAAAAATAGTTTTCTGTATGCCATAGTACAATAACAACATTATGTTCTCCAATAATAGAATGATTGATACACATATTTCTAGATATTGACGTAAGTACGTTGAATTTGAAATTTTTGAAATTGAATTTGAATTTGAAAGAAAAGTATGCCACTCGTCAGACAACAACATCAAGAAGTATAATTGATCATGTGTGTGCAAATATAATGGATGCAAGTATACACGTTGTTTTAATAGAATCATCGCTATCTGACCATAAACAAGTCTATGTTGAACTCAAAAAGTATAAGCAGTCATTCAAGCGTAAAATACAATACCAAGCAATAAATTATGAGAAATTACATAAAAATATACAAGAAAAATATTTATTAAGCGAAGAGGACAGCTATAGCAGTCTCGAAACATTTATAAAGCAACGAATTGATGACGCAAAAATAACTAAATATAAAATCCTTAACTTGCCTCAGAAGGACTGGATTAACAAGGAAATAATCAAATATATTAATGAGCGAAATCAAGACTGGTATAACTATATGGAACAACCTGAAAACGAAACACTAAAAGAAAAATTTGTTGTCGCAAAGGAAAAAGTAAACATCACCATAAAGACAGAAAAGAAGAAGTATTACTATGATGCTTTTAATAAATGTAATAGAAACCCTAAAAAGATGTGGAAGTTAATTAATACTCTTGCTAAAAACAAAGTCAGTAATGGTTGCGCTCCCCCAAAATTAATTGTTAATGATAAGCCTATTCTACGCGGCAAAGATATTTGTAATTGCTTTAATGATTATTTTGCCACTATTGGTTCTATATTGACACAAAACATACAATCAAACTTACACAACCAATGCAGTACCCTATTTACTAGGAAACACACCTCTGTCCTGGCAGAACTACAACCTTGTACAAAGGAAGAAATATTAAAAATTATAGATAGTCTAGATAATAATACTAGCTGTGGTATAGACGGGATAACTACCAAAGCCATTAAATGTATGAAAGACCTTATTGCAGTCAGCCTTACCAGCTGTATCAACAAATGTCTGGATGAAGGTGTGTTCCCGGATAGCCTTAAGGTGGCTAAGGCCCATATATAAGTCCGGACCTAAGACTGACCCTGGCAACTACAGGCCCATTTCAGTACTTCCTGTTGTGTCAAAAATATTCGAAAAGGTGTTATATAGCCGTCTGTTTCAATACATAAAAGACATTGACTTCCTTTACAAACACCAGTATGGTTTCCGACCACATTCAAACACATTGTCAGCAACTATAGATCTAGTAACCAAAATTAAGCAAAATATTGATCAAAAACAATTAGCTCTAGGAGTTTTCATAGACCTTAAGAAAGCTTTCGATACAATAAGTCACTTTATCATGTTAGAAAAGCTAGAAAGCATAGGTATCACTGAAAAAGCTCACAAAATTTTTGAATCATATCTTACAAACAGACAACAGGTAGTAAAAATAGAAAATTATCAAAGTAAACCAGCAAAAATAGTGTGTGGAGTTCCGCAGGGTTCGGTCTTAGGGCCGTTACTTTTCCTAATTTACATTAACAGCATAAGTACTATTGAGCTTACAGGTAACATCTCACTATATGCAGACGACACCTGTCTTTTTTACTTTGGGCACTCAATTCATTCCGTTGTCACTGAAGCTCAACACGACCTTAGTAAGCTGCACATGTGGCTAAAGCAGAATTTATTAACAATTAATGTCAAAAAAACCTCATACGTGATTTTTTCAGCTAAAAATAAAAAGATTCCTGATTTTCCCCCGCTTACTGTAGACAATCAACAGATTTTAAGATCAAACCACGAGAAATATTTGGGACTGATTTTAGATAACAGACTTACATTCAGACCTCATATTGAACAAGTTAAATCAAAATTATTATCACTAACTGGCGCTCTGCGAAATATTTCTAAATGTGTACCATTTAACTTGCGCCATACAATTTACAATACATTAGTAAAGCCACATCTAGATTATTTGATCCAAGTTTGGGGACAGGCTGCTCCTACCAACCTAAAAGACCTACAAACTACACAAAACAAACTAATCAAAGTATTATTTAACTTCAAGTATCACACACCAACTACACAAATTTATAGTAAAACTAAACTACTCAACTTACAGAAACTTTATACCTACCACACTTGCATATTAATAAATAAAATACTTACCAATAATATTCACTCCCAAATCACATTTGAACATAAAAAACATCGTTACTTTACCAGAAGCAGAGGCAATATAGAACTTCCTAAGATCAGAACCTTGTATGGAAAGAGGAATATACAATATGAGGGAGCTCAATTATATAACAAACTGCCGAAAACTATAAAAGAGTCTGAATCTGTTCACATTTTTAAAAAAAGACTATTATTACACCTTTTTAATAACTGACAGTTTCCATAATTATTTTCGTCTATTGTATACTTTGGCTATCTATAATAGTCAAAGATTGTATATCGCTATGGTGGATCGATTAAGTTTATTGTACTTTGATGTTAATTAGTTAAGTTTCTCATTTTTAAGTGAACTATTGTAATGTTCTTTTTGGGAAATAAATTCTTTAAACCGAAACCGAAAATTCCTCGAAAAACGGATTAGACTTTAAAATCAATCACGCTTATAATTAGGCTCTTTTTACCCATGCATATAGTTCATAAATAGCTCAAAATATTGATAAAATCAAACATTCTGTATAATTTTTTTTTTTAAAAAAAGCTTACTGGCAATGTGGATCGCACATTACTAGTATTCTTGTTAACCCCTCGTGCTAAGCTAAAATGCTTGTGTTACGAGTGGGTTTACGTCGGTAGTGCAATGGTTGGGTTTCGAACCGGCAACCACATGATTGCAAGTATTGCATGATTGCCCTAGCCATTAGGCTACCGCCGCTTCAGAATTTTTAATATTATATTCCGTATAATATTTTATATTCCGTCAAAATTTAGAATATTATATTCCGTATAATAGTCAAAGTTCTTTATTGCTTCATGTATATATACCTACATAGGTCTTGAAAGTTCAGTTAGTAACAACATGAATGCCTGTTACACAGTTGTTAGGTACTTATTTGGTTGAAAATTGACAAAAAGTATATATGTTAAACTATGAATACTATCCAGATCCGGGACTGAAGATAATAAACGAATGATGAAGATATCAACTCATATATCAGTTTATTACTTGTTATTGAAATAGAAAGATTAGGGAAATTAAAATTTCTTTCTTTGTTCTTGTAGAAAATATGCAGTCAATAAACTTTGGTCGAATGTCCGTTTTGTTTTATGTCAACTTAAATAAGTTACTGCCACAAATGTCACGGTGCTAGACAAATGTATTGCGTCGCCTACTTCGTTTACCAATCAATAAAGAAAACAATAATAGAATGAGACTGGTGTATGCATCCAGGCATATCTGCCAACCGTTGAAGACCAACCCTGATGTATGTATAACATATCTTCTCTTCTCTACTATAATAAAATTGTAAACACGTTGTGTCTGGACATTGAAGATATTAAAAAAAAACAAGTGGGTTAGGGTATATAAACGTCTTCGATCCCAAAAATGTATTTTTTTATATACTTGTCTTTTTGTTACGGGTTGGTGCAAAAACTACTGAATAGATTGAAATTTTGTTATCACTGTTAGAAAGTATAATCAATGTTGGATTTTCATTTTTACGCCTAATATATGTAGCTTCATGTGAGCGAAGCCGCGGGCAAAAGCTAGTATATTATATGATCATTTTTATGTGATGATGGGTCGTATATTTTATGTTAGTTTATTTTATAAAAATATTTGATATACTTTGATTTAACGCTTTTTAATCGGCATCGGTAGAGTAGCGTTCTGGAGTCGGAATTTCACTATTTCTTCATACCGATCACGACTCACTAGAGTTTCAATATTGGTTATAACAAAGTTATGGTCATCTGTACCTAAATAACTTGAAACTGGAAAGTCCGGTTGCCTACTGTGAGCTTCGCTACAAGAAAGGTAGCACTTTCTGCTTAATTGGCAACAGCTTCGCATATCCTCATTTCTGCTTTATCACGTAGAAAAATGCTAAGCATAGAATATAGCATAGACCTTGACAGTTCTCTTGTTTCCACGAAAGATTGCATATAAGCTTTATCGATTATGTACCTTCTACTGTATAGGTACCTACGTGTATACACGACATATTATTATAGTGGTCAATATTAGAATACTGCTGTCGTGTCGCTTGCGCAATTGTCATGTAGGTAGGTTAAACAACAGTTTCAATAGATGATTGTTATCAACTAGATAATATTGTTATAGATTTTGATCGCCGATAATCAAATGAGTCATTAGTTGTTGTCGTCCAAAATTTTATTTCCATAAATTCATTTTATTGTGTCGTGATTTTTAGTTAAATAGTGTAGGTTCTATCATACGCGAAGAGCATAATGTCGCAGCTACTTGAAGCATTAGAGTGTTTTAGAAATCCCTCCATTTTAATCGATAACTACACCTATTGCTATTATATACAAAGATTTTCAGTAATCATAATGTGTTATTTAGTTAGAAGTAGTGCCTTTTGATTTCAGCTCTTATCGCTGCATAAAACAACAAGAATTTGTTACATAAATAAAAGTATTATAACAATATACCTGGTTCAAAAACATTTTCAGGACATATTGTAGTAAGTACCTACCCATTAAATCACTACAAACAGTCGTAATCAAAACAAAGCATTCACCCAACAATTATTATGTTCCCTTAGAATCAGGTAACAAAGTTGAACGAATCGTTGAATACATTCTATAGAACTGAACTATTACCTGAATAGAATCCACTTAATTAGTTCCCGCGGAGAAAATGCACCATCTACGAGCCCATTGTTCGTTTGCTCCCGTGATTTTTGTCCGGGACACTCGACGGTAGGGTAGTTAGAAATGCAGTTGATATTTTAAGGATAAGTGATTGTGCGTTACACTACAAGCTGATTCAAATTTTATGATAAACATTCCCAATATCATCATCCTCCGAGCGCGTTTCTAACTATGTTGTGGTCGGCTTCCATTCTAACAAGATGCGGCTGAATATCAGTATTTTACAGGAAGCGACTGCCATGAGACCTTCGCAACGCAATTTCTGGTCAATACCGATAATCGGAGGATAGACTGGATAGATTCTGACTAACAATCGTCATAGATTTTAACACACGGCTTTAAGTGCACTCTGCGGCACGGAAGGGTCTCTGTCTATCCACACACTCACCGCAGCGACCGTTGCTTAACCTTGCAGATGAGTTGATCAGCTCAGTTATTACTTAGCTACGAGCCTATTTTTAACATGTAAGAAAAAAAAGAAAACTTTACGGCAGACCGAATCTGCGTCTGAATATATTGAAAAAATGTAGGATGCGTAAGCGCCAAATACAATTGAAATTAGCACAACATTTTAAATAAACTTGTATATATTTACGCACGTAAACGTCTACGTAACAATGTGTTATTTCAGTGCAAGATAGTATGATAACTGTGATATTTATTTTATAATTGTAACTGCCAATTTATGTATGTAAAATTGCCAGTAAGGTTCTCAAATTTTACTAATTATTATTCATGTATTAGTCATCCAATCATAGGTAGATTATGCAAAACATTTTTTAGGACTTTCCCTCAAACCTCTTACTACATGGTCACACGCTTGGCAGTCTAGGTCCGGGTAGACAAAAGACACATTTAGGTTCATCCGGGCGCTCCCGGATAAGTAAAGCAAAAAAAAACCGGTAATTCTGTACGTTATTACGTATTGTTCCATTTTATGAACTAATAGTTCGTTGCTTCAAGATTTCAAAAGTATAAAGGCTTCTATCGTTGATGGCCACGAATTAATTCATACGTTTCTTTGATGGATTAACTCTTCTATGCAGTAGGTATATACAAGGGGAATGATGGCTTTAGTTTGACGAGATATTGCTCTTACCTATTCTGTAGGAGTCAGGTAGATATAATAGATATGTATAAAGATTGTAACAGTAGGCATTGTGTCAGATATCACAGCGTTAACATATAGATATATTTATTGTTACTTTGAGATTAACCTATGCTACAGATTAACCTATGCTAAAGTCTAAATACAGTAGCATCCCGATTATCCGGATCAAATAAAACCAGGGGTATTCCGTATAAATCGAAAATCCGGATAATCGATTTCAAAGCAAATCAAACAATATTTTTTTTTTTTTTTTTTTTTATTATGGGTTTTACATGCGTCGTTTAGATAATACGATATATAAAAAACGAGCTATAAGTAATGAGAGATAATGAATTACATAATACCTATGCAATTTAAAATTTTGGTTGAAATTAACATTTATATTGATTGTTGACGTAATGAATTGACAATTAGAGCCGTGATCAATGAGTCCGGATAATCGAGGTTCGGATAATCGGGATTCTACTGTACCTATTATTATTATAAATGCAAAAGTCACTGTTTATCTGTAACCTTTTATATGCCTAAATGCGATGCAATATCTTGACTAGTAAAAGTGTCTCTAAATATCTACTTACAGAAATAAATATAATTGAATTTCATCATTTCATTAGTCCAACTTTAGGTTATTGATTATCGCAATAAACCAGCTGACTCCTTAACTTGTGCCTCTATGTAACTTACCTCAGTCTCTCAAAGTATTCTCCTTGGCTTTTGTTTAAGAATGACAGAGCATGACTGTATTAAATTAAACGGAAATGTGTTGTCTTTACATAACATAAGTACATATGTTATGTAATGACAACACATTTCCGTGTCTCTAAGTGCATGTAAAACCGTTGGACCCGGAATGTCATACGAACTATGGAAACTATCATCGTAAGTGTAGAACGCCAAAAAGCCTGACAACGAGCTTGTCCTTATGATATTGCCCAGAAACTGGATTACGGAGGTCTGACAGAAGTTCTTTCATGTAAAATACTTATATTCAACTGCATCTGGTTAACTGAACGCCCAACATAGTTAAACACAAACACAATAAACCAAATATCGGTGCCTACTTCTATGTATAGAATTACTTATACCCAGAGCCCAGGACTTTATAAGCCTGTAAGAGCCTGTTTAATAAGTATCCGCGTTTAATGGCGGCCACTGTCAAAAGTTTTAAGTAGCGTTAATTCTTTTGAGACGTTAGATTAATGCGTCGCCTAATTAAATATTTAAAAGAAAGATATTAGGCACTGGCTTTAGGAGACAGCCTTTCTTTGAATAGAAACGTTCTCATTTATTTTTGAAGTAGTCTGGAACCCACACAATGACTGACATTAGAAGTATTTTATTGACATTGCGGGTTTATATAGTCGTCCCATCGAAAATAAAATGTAAGTACTCAGACTTATTGTTGTTATTACGAGGCTATGCTGTCTAACTCTTGCGTAAAACCCTCCAAAATTTTAACATTTTCTCGCGATTATGCATTGTTGTTACGGGGTGTTAATTTTTCATTCATTATTTCAAAATGACAGTGCTCTACTTCCTAAATGTGAGGGAGAATAGTTACATTTCCACCTCACCACTCTTTCGATTTCGCTCCAATATAATTCAAGAGGTGCCCTCTGATTTCAATTGGGGGGCACCGAAGTTCCCCAATCAAAAACAAGTAAACAAATGAATGAGTCACTGGCATAGGTAAGTACCTTTGTCTGTTCCGCGGAGCGGCATTGTCTTGTAATATGTTCCTTTAGAGTAAGTAGCTATGATGTTGACTTCATACCTGACCAAAAGGAAACGGCGCTTAATATCACACCAACTTGCGGTCAAGCGTAAGCCTAATAGGAACAAAAAAGATTTCACTCATTATGGGTGGAGTACGATACGTCCTGTCGCATTTCATGGGCGGTGGAAGTCCATGAGAATTTCAACATACAAAAAAATGCAGATCCTTCTTTTCCAATGATTACTCTGAGCAACTGTAAGGGCTCCGCGATCCAAGTAGGCCCCATAATAAAATAAATCTGTCATATCATTGTCAAAGAAACTACCACCACTGGCCACTATAGAATAATAATTCTATAGTGGCCAAGATCTCCAACAGGTTACAGACGGCCCTGAGGGTATGGTTCTATTATGTTATGTTAGAGGTATGGATTAATTATGGGACTGGCGTCGTCATGTGAAGCCACTGGCCTAGGATGTTCACGGATAAACACAAATAAAAAGCATCAGTAATTATAAATGGCTACCATAATCAAAAACAGTATAGATTCTGTCATCTTGCCTTTGCTTTAATAATGTTTTTGATAGAATACGTTATTCCAGAAATGCCGTCAATAAGTAATAAGGTGGAGTTATTAGGTATGTTTTCAACTGTGGAAATCAGCCAAGCAAATTATACGTAGCTCTCCCAAGAAAATAGCACGAAAGTACATAACAAAATAGCATGAAAACAAATCTTTCCCGCCGCCCTCTAAATATATTAAAGTGAAACGCATCTCCAACTCTGTATAACAAACAAAGCGTCCTAAGTGGGTGCTTAATTAAGAAATGCTGAAGTGTTTTGATGGTGGCACATTAATTTTATCTTGTTTTTCTGCTTTCGCGACCAATTATCTTGGCGAGTTCGTGGGGAGTCTTCCCTTGGAGTTTTAATTTTATTCGCTTGCCCCAATTATATTTCGTTCTGTTATCAACAATTACTACTATGTATTCAAGAACTCGATCTGACATAACATATTGTTTTTGGGAAAACTGTCAAGGCCATGTGGTTTGTGCTTATACATTTTACGTAATAATCTTTTGGAATGTATGAGTCACACCTCCCTCGGTGAGAACTTGGTCATTTAAGTATTATTGTAATAGAAAAGTAACAGCATTAACGTACTCTGTTACATAACTTATCGCTTAGATGTCAGCGTCCGCTGCTCTGCACGGGGTCCTAATCGAGCTTTAGCGAACGAACTTTGGCAAATAAGTCTTAAATATCCTTGATATATTGTACCTACCTACAAAAAACTTCATATGATAAGATGATATTTTATTGGTATTTCGAAATGGTGTTCATTATCATGAGTACTAAGTATATCACCTTAGAATAATATACCCTTCCCGAAATTCTGTATTGATGTCAGTAAAATGAATGTTATAAAAATATTGTTTCCTCATCTTCTAAACTCATTGAGATCCTTTCATACTTGAAATAGCACGCTAAAAGTTAATCGTGGTTTTTATACAAATATCTGTCAGTGTTTATCACACAAGTATCAGTTTATTTTATTTCTATTTATTTTCAAACATCTTTGGAAGGATTTAACTTCTTAATATATGTTATAATTATTTAGTAGTTTTAAGTACATAAGTTAGTTTCTTTACGTTAACTTTGTATTATGTATTTATTCTGTGCTGTGCCCTGACAGGATCTTATGCTGAATCAAAAGAAAATAATTAGCACCGATATGTACGAGAATCAAAGTCAAAGTATATTGGTTCCATGTGGAACCAATATACTTTGACTTTGATTCTCGTGGATGTATTACGGAAGTAATACCTATAGCTACCTCTCAAATACGATTAAGTTTTGTTTAAAATTACTTTTTCAAGGATTACAAGTTTAACTCATTTAATCTCAGTGTCAAGTCGAATTAGATGATTCATTGGATGGATAGCATATGCCTATAACATAGGTTTTGTCCTTGACCTTGGATAAAATAAAAAAGCCTACCACTTAATTTATGACCTAAACTAAATAATTCAGTAAAGCTTTTTATAGTTTTTAGAAGGTTCTTACCGGGTTTGGAATATATTGTTGGTAAACTTCCTTAAAATATTTAAGGTCAACTTGTAGTTTTTGATAAACCGTTTAGCAAATATGGAGGTATAATAAAGAGGCCTAATGTGAAGCCTATTAATTGCGGATATAGTACTTGAATGCTGACTTGGTGATTACGTGGATTCTTAGGCATTGTTTCAACATCATATAATGATATTGTATGTACATTTTATATTATAAAATATAAATTTTATATTTATATTTCATATTTTTTGAGGTGTATCATACCAAAGTTTGATTCAAAGTATTATTTGCTATCCACCGAAATCTTAGTAAGGTTTCTCGATAGTAAATCATAATAGGTGCTTCCAGTAGTAGAATCTCGTTGGTTATTTTGTGGTCGGCCTCGTCGCTTTGTTCCCAATGTTCCTAATTTCCCTTTGTCCCAAGTTACGTTTAACGTAAAAACCTTTGCGGAGGAAATTTCCTTAATACTTGACGTTCTAAGCGTTAATTAAGTGACGAAGGAATATTAAAAAAAAAAATTGGTGATATTTTTACTTTCACGTTAATGGCAATTTATTTAGTCAAAGTTTAATTTCGGTTTTGGAATTTTTCGCCATAAAAAGTTAATGATATGCGGTAAAATATATCCAAGAGTTATATGAATGCGAATCGTCACCGGAAATTTAAATTTGTTTTTCATAAAGCAGTAAATAAGTTAAAAATGGCCTGAATAAGATATACATTAGTTTCTCAGAAAAATATTTACATATATGTCGGGCGCCTTCGTGCCATTTGTATTGTCAGGATAACGAAGTTTAGTAAAGGTAAATATAAACCATTCTTTCTTTAAAGTCTATCCATGGAGTTTCTTGCAGGATTAAACTCTCCTGGAACCGTGCATAGTTCCAATAACCTTTCATAAACGCTTATTTGAAATAAAAATATTTGAACTTGAACTTGAAGGATGAAATAGTGCATGGAACACCTTGTGTGAACATGCGATGCAATGGCTAGAAAGCGAATGTGCCTTTTGGGTCAGGGTTATCCAAGACCAGAGGACTACAGACTCATACCCCCAGGCCTCATTATAAAGCTCATGGAAGAGCTGTTTGTAGAATTGGGAGGCGATGAGGAATAAGTTATCTAGGGGAAGCACAAAAGATCCCATTGGGTCGAAGTGCACTGAGGCCTTGCTGCCTCGGCCCTACACAAGATAAGATAAGGATTTAATAAAACAATTTTCATAGAATACATAGCTACACTATTATACATTACTTTATATCTTTGTTTACATATAATTATCATCCTCTTAGCTTTTTCCTAACTGTTGGGGTCGGCTGCCAGTCTGACTAGATGCGGCTGAATATCAGTTTTACAAGAAGCGATTTCTGGGCAAAACCTGGTATACCTTTTCTGGGCACTACCTTTTGGGCTTCTAACTGCCACTAATATTTGTTGTTCGTATGGCAACCAGGACCGTCGGCACGTGTCTAGATGCACGGAGCGCTCTCGAAGTGTTAAGAATGGTCACTCATCCTCATACATAGCTCAGATAATGAGCTAGCTATAGTTTTTTTAATAGTTATATGTTTATATAAGTATAAAAAAAACAATAGACGATGTAATTTCGTACTTATAACAATGAAGTTCTTGGTAAAGTTCTGAAATTAACATCTTAATTAACGCGTTATTTGACGAGGGTTTCCGTCAACGTCCCAAGGTTTTTTCTTTCGTTTTTTTTCATAGCAGTCCTCTGTTACCACATAAGTTTGTTTATTAAAAATAATTGCTTTACCTACTTACACTGGTCACAAAGACTACCCCTGGTAATTCTTTTCATCTGTCACACCCAATGACGTCATGGCCCATTGTAAATTCATACGAGAGCCTTGTCTTGTCAGCTATTACGTAGTATTATTATACCTTGTGAATATTTGTGTCAAGAACACAGGTTATTGGGTTTTTCTGTCTCCGTCTGAATAACCATCAACACGTCATATTCTTGGTCATGTACACTGCTCGTACGTGGTGATTATGACGCAATAGATTGCTAATTGAGTTTTCATTTCGTTAAATACAGCATGTCAGCTGTTAATTGCATGGTTTGGTTGCGTAGGTTACATGGCGACAATCAATATGCTTTTAGAACATCCTACTAATATTATAAATGCGAAAGTTTGTGAGGATGGATGGATGGATGGATGTTTGTTACTCTTTCACGCCAGAACGGCTGAACGGAGCTGGATGAAATTTGGCACAGAGATAGATAATTGTCTGGAATAACACATGGGCTACTTTTTATCTGAATCGCGGGCAGAAGCTAGTAATTAGATAAAACCAGCGTAGGTATCATATTAGTCAAAAACCTCCACTGCTGAACAAAGGTCTCCTCCATAGATTTTATAAAATGACCGGTTCTACGCCACCTTCATTTATAGAAATGGTTGTCCATTAAATAGCTACAGGGTCAGATAAATACTGAGTAGAAATAAGTATACTTATTGAATCTCATTATAGTTTATCAGAAGAGGAATCACTAAAAGAAGATTACCTTCGTCTGAGTGGATCCATATACAAAGACTGATAACATACCATCACGTCTGTATTCCCTGAAGGGTTTCGCCGGTATATTTCGCCGGTATGTTGACACATTCATATGGGTTGGTCACATTTATATGGGACCTAAACATTGAGGTGAGCCGATTGCCATTATTTGACCACAAATCCTGAACTCCGAGATGCTATTGAATTCCTAGAACCTTTAACGTAGAAGTCTCGTTTACGATCACTCGACTAATGAGGCAGTTGTAGAATAGATAGATGTGAGATCATTTTGTGATTTTTTTCTGCATATTCCAAGCTAAGATTATAAAGTTATTTTAGTGAAGGAAGAATTCGACTTGTGGGCAGAATTCGAACCTGCGTCTTCTGGTTAGATACACCAGAGGCGAAGCCACTGCCTTCACATTCTGAATTTTACGACATTTTTTTTAAAGCTTACTAGCAATGCGGGTCGCACATTACTAGTATTCTTGTTAACCCCTCGTGCTAAGCTAGATTGCTTGCGTTACGAGTGGGTTCACGTCGGTAGTGTAATGGGTGGGGTTCGAACCGGCAACCACATGATCGCAAGTCTGACGCCCTAGCCATTAGGCTACCGACGCTTGAAAGGCAAAATTTCGTCATGGTGGGTAGGACTCGTGGAGGCTTAGTGGTCGTAGCGTCTATTGTAACCAAAAGACGCAGGTTCCAATCCTACTCGCAACTCGAATTTTTCCTTCACTAAAATAACTTAGATCGATGTTGGTTTAAGTACTCGAAATATCTCTTACAGTTCAAGATTTTTTTCCATATACCTACCCAACCCACATCTTCAATGACCGAAGCTTGTAATAAACATTATGTAAGGGAACGTAGTATGCGTTCGGGACCGCAATATCAAAATATCGCGTTTCCTCTACGAGCGTCAAGGTCTGTGTCGATGACCTTTTTTATGGCAATAAAGAAAAAAAAATGGCTGCTCCTACAGCCATTGCTGTGTATCGCTTACTTTTTTTGTTATAGATTCCACCGAAAGTTTCTTAAATCTATTCATAGAAGTAGTTTGATACATTTGGAACGCAGGAAGTAGATACACAGACTTGAATGGATACTTGTTAAAATGGTGATTAGGCAACGTTGCGGCTAAAAAGATGATCTATAGTGACGCGAATTAAGAAGAATATGTCGTGATGGTTTGGGCATGTCGAGAATTGATGAAACGCGACTAACGAAAGCATTTTATAAAACATAATAATATAATTAAATATAATTATGTATACGTAATGCAAATCTGAGCACTTAAGGGACTCAATATTATCATGTTTATGAAATTTTCTATTGAATATTATCTACGTTAATTTACCATCTTGAGAATGTAGGTGACGCTGACATCTTGAAATATCCCATCAAATTATCCTTGTATTGCAACTCGTCTTTCTATTTAAGTATCGTCAAGTTTGCGATACTAAAATATCTGCCTACAAGGCTACCAAGGGATACAAATACATGTTAATTTGGGGAAATACCAAAAGTATCAGTGATACAAGGTTTGCCTGTGACCTTAGCACCTACGCAAAAACATCAGAAGACAACAAAATAATTAAATATATCGGTTACTTGATTTAATGTGGATTTATCTAACAGAAAATACCTTCACGCCTGTATTTCCGTCAGGGATAGGCAGAGGTGTACACCCATAGTTCGTTATAGTGTTTAAGTCCCACGTAAGAGGCGAGCCATTGCTATTAACCGTCCACGAATCAATTCTCCAAGCTGTTATAGAAAATTTGACAAACATCCAATAACACTGTCTTTTAGTGTAATAAACATGTCGTTATCGGTTTTCTTGATAGGATAGGCGCGTTCAAGTAAACAAACAAACTCTTCAGCTTTATATATTAGTATAGATTATTACTACAAGCTAAAACCATCCTACGTAGTGATTTTATTCATTATTGATACATATTTTTGTGAAAAAAGCATTTTCTCCATGTCATTTTAATGATTCGTATTCTGAGAATGAGTCAACATTTTTATTAGGAACCAATTCTCGAGTTTTTATAAGGTTGTTCTTGCGTTGTACGTGTTCCATATTTTTTTGAGTATTTGATAAACAAATTATATCAAAACGAGTATCTCGAGTCACGTAACAAATTTGATTTGTATAATGACGAGGATTTGTGATACATATGAAAAAAATATTGCCGGAAGTTCATAATTTGATCTCGTTTTTGTGTTGAGGTTGAGGCACTTACTAGTAGGCACCTACTAGGAGACTTGATAGTATAATGAACTCAAATCGTAATATCGTTACAAAACATAATTTTTAGATACATAGATAAATTACATTTATTTATGTAAATAGATAGGTATTGTAAAGGTACTATTTCAAGTCCATGTTTTAATTTTTTAAACTAGATGGCGCCGGTACTCCTTAACTGACTAATGAACACAGAAACAAGCTCAGAGAATCATGAGCAAATATGTGAGCTGCAATATCTGAAATAGTCTCTTGAAGAAAGAGGTTTTGGGTAGACCAGCCACGAGGTATGCAAGCTTCAGTCATTTTGTAGCTTGTTATATTATATCCATATCACCTCTTTTATCTTCTCAGTACTACTATTCTTCTTCTTCCTGCCCTTGTCCCGATCTATTATGGGTACCTAATAATATTACACACTACTATTAAAAACTGCCTCATTAGCCTAGTGGTCCTGAGCGCGACTGCTACGCTAGAGGTTCTGGGTTCGATTCCCTGGTCGAGCAAAGTGTTATTGGTTTTTCTATGAAATCACCAGTAGCAGCTCGGAGTTAGAAATTTGTGCCCGGTTAATGGCAATAGGGTCACCCCCTATTACATGGGACCTAAACATACCGGCGAACTGTGGGTGTACATTAGTAGGTACGCCTCTGCCTAACCCTTCGGGGAATACAGGCGTGATGGTACTATTAAAAATATCCACACACTTAATTAACAAAACATTTAATAAAACAAATTTTACATTAATCGATATTCTAATATCCTAGCATGTATCTACTAATATCTTCAGTAATATTTTCATGGAATGTAAATGGCAAATGATAGCTACTTTCAAATTAATTATAATGATGTTATTAATTTAATACATTTCTATTATGTACTAAACTTAATAGACAGGGAACTTATTACTGAAACTGGGAACTTACAACTGTTGCCTAGTTTAAACTGATGTACGTTTAAAGATGTGTGTGTAAGAACATCAGAACATTTTGTGAGGCTTTCTAATAATACATATAGGTACCATCTGTCATTAACGAAATAAATTAATAACCTAAGTGAAGTAAATAATTATAACCTTATTCAATAATAATTTAGGTACTTAGAATACTATGATGTCTTAGTTTTAATATAAAATAACGAAATTATGTCTTAGTTTTAATATAAAAGTAGGTTAACAATAAACCATAAGCTTAAAGTTTTATCTTATAAATCAGTGGCACTTAAACTTCTAGGGGCAATTTACTTTCAAATATTCCACAGACCCCTGCCTCGTGAGGCAGTATGTTCAATTGTTCATGTTGGGTCCTTCCACACATCACCAAAACCCATCATCTTCATCAAACGATGCTCGAATTACTGACTATTTTTGAAGTGAAAACTTCTTTAGCGGCGTTGTGCACGGGATGGGTAAAAAATGTTAAACACGCGTCAGGACAGGTGACCTGATCGAAAATTCGTAAGATGGCTGTAATATTTCTGAAGTGTTAAATTTTTTATACGATAGCGCAATAAATGAATATTGTATTTTACCACAGAAATGATAGTACTTTTATATTGATAATTAAAGCAATTCGTGCGAAATTATTCCTTAACCATTCTAAAATATCAAAAATGCACAACGTTAATTTCCGGTTTTCACTTCTGCCGGCACTCCCGGAGTGCAACCCGTTGTTTTTCTATGAAATAGGTACATAATGTTTCACGAAATGTTGAATTGAGTGGCTATAGACCCTAGGCTCTCATGTCATGGACTCCGATGGGGTCTGTGGACACGACTTATAATAATTTACTCCATCAATATTAAGATCTCATGGAGATCGATTACAAACCTTTACATATAACATCTTTAGGTAAAAGTCAACTTTTAAAGGTGTTTACGGTTAACATTACCTAATTTATAACGATTGAAAAAATAAAAGTCTTAAATAGAAAACGTAATTAACTTTATATATCTATTAATAATATTTACAAAGAAATATTCGAGATCATAATGGTTTTAATCATATTTAAATAAGTTTGATTACATGAGTGATACAGTACATAATATGTAGAAATAACTATATTACAATGATATACATATAAGATTGCAATTACTTATAAAATGTTCAGATAATGATTATTACAAACTTAATTAAGCTACGCCTTAAAATAATGATGTTATTGGTATCATATTTATTTATTTTGGTTTCTTCCATATATTACTAACAAAACGATTAAGCTTCGCATTATTCGTCTCTGTACAAAATATTTTGTTGATACTTTTTACAATTTCATAGGATTAACATCGTTCACTGCACTTATTCCAATTTATATGGTCGGTTATGAAAATGAAATGGAAATAAATGTAGTATCTAACAAGAAGATACTTAGATAATAATAATCAGAGTACGTTGTATTGATCTCTTTCATAAGTTTTTTTAATACCATCTCACTATTAAGGTAAAAATGCGCTACCTCCTCTAGCATATGGATTTGTGTTGACATCCGGATATACATGTTTCACTCTTGGTACTTTGAGAGTACTTGGAAGATCTTCAAAATTTAAAATATCATCAGTAGTGGCTATAACTTTAGCATTTCTTTGCCCAAGCTTGTAAAAGATTAGACATAAAAGTGCTAAGAATATAAGCGACAGAAGAACAACCATTGTGATGGTAAGCGGGGTCCAGAAACTATCTTTGGTGCAGTCAGGTTCAATAATTATAGGTGGTACTGTATTATCATTGGGAGCATCAGTCGTTGATGGATCATCAATGTCAGTGGGATCATCAGTATTTGCTGGAATATCAGTTGTTGTTGGAGTATTAGTTATAGTGGGAGGATCAGCCGTTTCTGGAGCATCAGTAATAATTGGGGCATCGGTCGTTGTTGGAGCACCAGTGACAGTTGGGGGATCAGCTGTTGTTGGAATATCAGTGATGATTGGGAGATCGGTCGTTGTTGGAGAACCAGTGACAGTTGAAGGATTAGCTGTTGTTGGAGCATCAGTGATAATTGGGGTATCAGTCGTTGTTGGAGCATCAGTGATAATTGGGAGATCAGTCGTTGTTGGAGCACCAGTTGTAGTTGGAGGATCGGTAGTTATTGGAGCATCAGTGATAATTGGAGGATCAGTTGTTGTTGGAGCATCAGTTATAGTTGGAGGACCGTTCGTTGTTGGAGGATCGGTCGTTGTTGGAGGGCCAGTTGTTGTTGGAGGACCGGTCGTTGTTGGAGGATCAGATATAATTGGAGCATCGGTCGTTGCTGGAGCATCAGTTAAAGTTGGAGGATCGGTCATTGTTGTAGCGTCAGTGATAATTGGAGGACCGGTCGTCGTTGGAGCATCAGTGATAGTTGGAGGGTCAGTCGTTGTTGGAGCATCAGTGGTAGTTGGAGGATCAGTCATCGTCGGGGCATCAGTAGTCGTTGGAGCATCAGTCGTTGTTGGAGCATCAGTTATAGTTGGAGGATCGATCGTTATAGGAGCATCTGTTGTAGTTGGAGGACCGGTCGTCATTGGAGCATCAGTGATAGTTGGAGGGTCAGTCGTTGTTGGAGCATCAGTGGTAGTTGGAGGATCAGTCATCGTCGGGGCATCAGTAGTCGTTGGAGCATCAGTCGTTGTTGGAGCATCAGTCGTTGTTGGAGCAATAGTAGTTGTTGGAGCAATAGTAGTTGTTGGAGCATCAGTCGTTGTTGGAGCATCAGTCGTTGTTGGAGCATCAGTCGTTGTTGGAGCATCAGTCGTTGTTGGAGCATCAGTCGTTGTTGGAACATCAGTGGTAGTTGGAGGATCGGTCGATGTAGGAGCATCAGTGATAGTTGGAACATCAGTCGTTGTTGGAGCATCAGTGATAGTTGGGTCCGCTGTGGTAGTTGGGATATCTTCTTCGTAAAGTGTACATTCTGCTTCATCCATACCTGGTGGTATGTAACGGAATGAATCGACTAATACAATAGAATCTGCAGACGCCAAACCCATGATGGATATCTGTAACAAGAGGAAGTAGGATCAATACTCGCCTTTTGTAAGACAATATTTTTTTTAATATTTCAAATGGTACTCTTTTGAGCTAATTTTAGGTTTGAGCAACATGATTTTATCGCCTTTACATAATCATGGGATATTGTCTGACGACGAATAAATTATCTTGGAAATTCATATTTGGTGCCACTTTTTGGTTCCACTTGACTATAAACATCAGTGACATTAGCTCGTTTGGAAGCATTCTTGTTATTTCAAAATCACGACATGTGCAAATATTATGCACGTTTCGATAGACTGTAAAATGTTCCGTGCAGTTATATCTGGCGATGGACTAGAACATTTTCTTTACGGATTTTATCGCCATATAATTAATATTGGAAAGCCTGAAAAGGGAACCCTGACTTAAGTATGGATCCCGCGGACAACATAAAAAAAACATGTGCCACTGTGTTTTATTTCTTACTAGTCGGGAAAGCCGACTATCTCTCTGACACATTTGCAGTCGGTCAATAGTCTAAAGCAAAAAAAAAACTACCAAATATTGAAAAAAAGTGCATATATATACGCGATTTCTCTTTCGACATTATTCTAATGAAGAGCTGTTGTTTGTCTAACAAAAAAATGGATAATCTTACACATTGTCACTAAAACGTAAACAAAACAAACTAACTAAAACACGAACGCATGACGAATGACAGTGCGAATAGCGGACCAAAACGAACGTTCCTGATAGCATCCGAACTTAGCCAATGATCGGCATTGCCGACTACTCGGCTACTTCAGCGCCGATAAGTCATTGATGCTGTAAAGCATATAAAATATGCTTTGCAGCATCAATTGTCTCAATATGGAAAATGGACGTAAATTGAGCCAGTCGTGACGGTAAATTTGCGTAAAATCTTACATTGTTGACTAGATTGGAAGGTGACTGGTAATCCTCTCATTTTTTTTTATTCTTGATTGGCTAATTCTTTAACGCTAGTTCGCCTGATGTTAAGCGACACTGCGATCTACGATGGAACGCGCTTGCCCAGAAGAAACCGTTTCACTCGTGATTTAAAGATAACCAGATTATATTTTTCGGGTAACATACATTTGGGAAGTGCATTGCAAATATTTCGGAGATCGCTACTAATCTTTACAAAGAGCGACCGGAAGTTTTTATTTTTTTTGTTCTGAAATTATGCTGCACTTATCTATATCAGTGTACTCAAGTAGGATTTACTTTCATGTAAATGCCATGATAGATTGATTTGATATCTCGATGACGTCATCGTGAACATTCTAATTGCTATATTTTTTTGTTGTTTAAAGGTATTGTTTTTTTGTTGAATTGTGCTTTCTTGCATGTAAAGTAAATCATAATGTTGTATAAAGAATAATTTTCACGGCTAGAACCGAACCTGCCCGCTCTAGTTTGGTAAACCAGATGATTCAGCCAATTTAAGCACTAAAGTCTCTACCTGTATTGTAAATTTTTTTTTCACAGTACATCTTATGGTGACGTCAGCGACTATTGATGACGTTACTGTAGCTCAAGCACGAACATCTATCGAATTCGTATCGTAAACGAATGAGTTTTTTTCTGCTACAAATCTCATACCTACATGTAACATATTTTCACATCTGTCTCCCGTTGGGATAGGCAGAGACTACACTTGCTACGATCCTGGCACACCAGTTTCGCTTCATCTACGTTCATTAACCTCCTTCTCACACAAATTATTCTCGATTTTGATACGAATACGTTTTTGAAAGTGTTCATACTTATTAGGCCACTGATTCTAATTGTGTTACGTACCTAGGGTACCAAATCAAGAGACAGTCTTTTTTTAAGTCATAATGACTTACATAATATATTGTAATACTCACATAGCCATCGTAGGAGCTAGGGCCAGTCAAAGTAAACTCTAGAGTATGCCAACCGGGTACAGCTGAGTTCTCCGCAAACCAGTTACCACTCAATCCGATTACCTCATCATTAGCACCCGGCACTACGTGGTGGGCCATTACCGATAAGTTGTCAGAAGTACCCGTTACTCCGATGTAAATGTTCACTTGAACCTTACCGCCATAGGCCATCGAAAATATTATAGATGACACGCAACTATATTGCGGTTGGGGTGTAATGTAATGTGTACTGCCTGTATTTGGGCTGGCCACACCCAGGGTAAAGTAGTCTCCAATATTCCAAGTAGCTGTGTTGGCACAAATCCCCAACTGGTTCGTAAACAAGTTATTGTCGTTAGTTTCAAACGTGGTTATCACACACGAGTTACTGAACGCGTACGGCACCAAGATTAATAATATAAATACTTTGAAAACCATTTTGTTTCCCTACATGCACCAGTTACAGTAGATATACCAAAAGAAACAAAATCTCTATAATGTATTTTTGACGTTTTAATCAAATATATATCTTAATTATTTATACCGGATAAGATAGCATTCTTTAAAACGATGATAATTTTGTAGGCAGCATAAAAGTGTTTATAAGTTTCTCCGTTTTGGTGACCCTAAATAATGCGTCGACTTTGTTCGTGTATGTGTAAAATAAAAAATAGTTTCCAAAATTACACGACTCTGTATATGACAAACTATGTATTTACATATTAATTAGAAGTACCTAAACATATTAATTAGAAGGTACTTCTCTGCCTATCCTATTGGGGAATACAGGCGTGATGGTAAGTATATTTACGTTGAAGGATAACAGTCCATCCGAAAACACCTGTTATAAAATTATTTGTTTTGATGTCGTGATCAATCTCATGAAGGTTACCTGAACCATAAACCCTATCTTGCAAACCTAAGCAATAATGTTTTTTAATACTTATTGCATAATATAATTATATATTCGTTTTATATGTATAAAGTTTATTTAATGTTATCGTTGGTAGTACTTTATCACTTTTCATATTACATAAATAGCTGAAAGTACTTAATCAGTTCATATGTAATATATTATACATAAATAATTTGTAATTATATGCCTGCTGTACATGGTAACAGGCCTTCACACTAACGAAATTACAATAATCTAAATTTTTTCCTAATTGCCGAAATAGTGCTATTCGAATCAATATTTTGTTTACAAACAAACATCAAAGATATATTTATTTTATAAATATATTTTTTATCTTGAGTAATTTTAATAGATATGGATCGTTTGATTAATACGTAAATTAAATATTAAAATAGTTGTGTCACAAGCATTTAGAAAAAAAAATATATTTTAGCTAAAATTCGACTACTATAAAAATATATATTAATAAGAACTGCCTCATTAGCTAAGTGGTCCTGAGCGTGACTGCTACGCTAGAGGTCCTGGAGTCGATTCCCAGGTCGAGAAAAGTGATATTGGGATTTTCTATGTAATTCCCAGTAGCAGGTCGGAGTCAGGAATTTGTGCTCGGTTAATGGCAATAGGCTCGCCCCCTATTACATGGGACCTAAACATACCGGCGAACTGTGGATGTACATTAGTACGCCTCTGCCTAACCCTTCGGGGAATACAGGCGTGATGGTATATTAATAAAATTAAGTCATTTAGTTTAAGATTAAATCGTTATTGTTTCTTATGTATTATAAGTATGTATTTACAACAAAAAAAAGTATATAAGTATTATATCCATTGTCTAGTACCCATAGTACAAGCTCCGCTTAGTTTGGGACTAGATGGTGCTGTGTAAAAATGTCCCAGAATATATATTTTTTTTAACTTTACCAATACATTGAATATCGTCCTTATGCTAAGTTGTGTGTTTTATGCAATTTAAATTGGAAGTCGTTATGATAGTCTGTCAATTTCAGAAGAAAAATGATATTAATTACAGTTTTATTTCGGTTCTTAAAAAATCGTCTTTTGATCTCAACCAAAGGATTAAAAGAGTCATGGTACTTATATCATGGTACTTAGGTTTCAAATTTGAGAGGTGTAATACTGTTCAGTTCTTTATATCAGGTTTTTACGCAGAAATACGATTTACATTTAACGTCTGCGACATGAATGTTCATTGATATCTTTAGATTACGGCATATCACATGGCTCCATTAGTCCGCTTCCGAGGGGAGTTAGTATAGTCATACTCTCGATGCGTGCAAATTTAGAAGGATTTTTAAGGTAATCTGATGTTTGCCTTGTGGCCATGCAGATAAAAATACATAATTCATTTGATTCCACTTCTTTGTTGAACAGACTTTTTCTAATATTATGGATTATCGTAGTATATTATAATTCTTGAATTATCATTCACAGCTTAATCGAGCGTTTGCATGATAACTTTGCATTGAAGTGTATCGCTACACGATCGATCCATTCAAAAACATACCTTATTTTAAGGGGACAGGAATAATTATTTAAAAACCGCAGTATTGTGCAAATAAAAGGAAGAAGAGATAATCAAAAACAACTCATTGTTTACACAGGCATGCATGGCAGTAAAGGCAGTCATATACTCGAACATATGTATGTGTTACGAGTATTTCCCATTTTCTGTAACTAACTGCTTCCCGCAAATTTAATTTCTTTCAGCATGGCAAAAAACGATTATTTTCTGTACAACTTAACATACCTACTTATATCGGAATAAAGCATGAATTATTTATTAAAATTTATTTTGTTTATCAAGATAAGCGTGGAAAATTATTGGCATTTCTTGTCAAATTGTAACATGGACGAAGACACGATATTTGAATATGTACTATCAAGTACGATAGTATTTAAATATCATGTTTTGGAGACAACAAAGTCGAATCTTGATTACCTGCTCTGCAATGTTATTTATAACATACCTGAAAATTAATTTTGGGATCCGATTTTAATCCTAATATTATATAATATATTAGGATAAAAAATGGATCCCAAAAATAATTGAAACGAAAACCAACAGTAATCTCTATTCATCAGATAGGTCAAGTGCTGTTTAATTAATGAGATGAGAAGTTCACCAGTTTAGTTTTTTTTTGATGAGATAGATTATTCCAGTTTCCAAATTTTCACCATCTTCGGTGGAATCATTCGTTTCGTAAATAACCTCTTAAATAGTTAGTTGCTGCGAGTTCAATTTAGATTTTATTTTTATTAAAGCTAAACTACATTCTATCTTTAACTAGATTCTTATGAAGAAAAAGTACTATATTTTAGTACTTACTACAAGATAAAATATAATCAATATAAAAAAAAAAGTGTGTTTTGATTTGAATATCCACTGAGCTATGAGTTATTTATAAACCTATCAGTTAAGATCGATATCAGTAAAGTCGCTGTTAAAATTAATTAGTAGATAGATATTATCGCCTGATAAAGTTACAGTCTGAGTACACTTGTATCACAGTAATGTCACACAATTTCATCTTCTTAGCTTTTTCACGACTATGTTAGGTTCGGATTTCGGTCAAACCAGATGCGGCCGAATATCAGTATTTTACATGCAGCGACTCCCATCAGACCTCCGCAACGCAGTACCTGGTTTGTCCAGGTTGTCAGTCTTTTTGGGCTTCTGATTAACTCAACGTTCTCTGATCGTCTCAACGTTGTAGGTGTTCATATGATAACGCGGACCCCGTATTACCCACTAGCACGTCTGTATTCCATAGAATGCACTCACAAAGTCGAAGAAAACTAAGACTAGTCAATAAGGGATCAGCCTTTTGCTATTAGGTTTCCGGCTACTATTGAGAATTTCTCTGACACTTGGTCCTACCTAGGAAACGAATACAGAACTCACGCTCATTACAACAGTGACTTAGTTACTAATAACTTTAAGCTTACAATTTTCGGTTGATATTATTGTCAGGAAGAACAGGCATGTTTAAATCGTTGAAATTATAAATTGAAAAGTGAAGATGGGCGGATGGGCGAAGCGCTGGGCGTCCGACAATTAGGTGTCTCGAAAACAGAAAGAGGAGGAAACTGAATGAGTAAATCAAGAAATAGAGATTGTAGACATAAAAGAAGGGAATAGGTATGAAGAATGTAATAGATTATTATTTATTGCACTATAATGTTTGTGGGTTATCCGTCTAGGAATAAATTAGCAGTCACAAAAGGAAAACAATTGTTACAATCCCATGGAGTGTCACTATTGTTATTTTAGATTGTACTGACTAACCCAGATATTAATCAATCAATCCTTTAAAATTGGAATGAAATTAAAGCATACATGGTCACGGGTAGATCATGGATGCTGTAAAGGATCCGAACCGTCGGGAATAAAATAATATCAGTATAACGCGATAAAATCCGTAATCATTATTTTGATTCCAATATTCGCGTTCATGTTAGAAACCAGTACAATTCTTTCAAATAATTTATTAGTAACATTTACGGGTTGTACAGAACATGTACGGTTAACAACTGCCCTACACTAAATGTTGTAACTTGTTTATAAGTAAGTATATCTAAGAATTGTGGTTTTAATAACAATACGAAAGCAGAAACTGTCTAGGAGTGATAACAAGATCCATTTACTAACTATAATTATAACTGAATAATTTAGTAACTATTTCCTTAGAAATTGATAAAATCAGGACAAATTCAACAATAGTTGTTGTTTAATTTTGTTTATATATTCATAAATCAGTGCAGGAAGGTATTAGGTGTATAATCCCTATATCATAATAGTATTATTTGTTAAATCGGGTTTACATATCTCTGACAATTTTCATCTTTATCACTTTTATCAATAGTGAGTAAATATAGTAAGTACTTCCTTATGCATTTTTTATATTCGTGCAACTAGAATCATAACCAACGTTTCATAAACGCTTGTAAAAGCTTATTTGAAATAAAAACCATTTGATTTGATTTGATTTACGCTATCTGTTTAGATATACTTAATTTTAAGAGCGAATAGAGCATTTCTTTTGCATAAAAGAAAAAATGAATACTCAAAGATATACCAGGGCAGCGAAACCGTCCCTGGGTGCTAAACATAGGTACTTCAGTGTGTAATATGATGGCAATAATATTTTAAATTTTGTGCTTGCCATTTCGGCAACACAATCGTGATTTTTAAACTTCATTAATATGTTTACTTTCATGATTTTTTTGTTTCTTATTTTTTCTTTCGTGATTTAATTTTAACACTTATTAAATATGCTCCTTTCGGATTGGACAGGGTTTTTTAACACATGTAAAAAGTGGATAAAATAGTTCTTTGCTATGTAAGTACGCATTACTTGAGAAAAGCTGGACTGATTTGACTCATAAATAGTGTTTTTTAAATGAACCAAATCAGTCCAGCTTTTTTCATGTTCGTAATACGAGTAATTAGTAGAATAAGGATTTTAGGGAAATAATAATTGGAAATGTTGCCCAGAAATACCCAATGTAAAAATGTACTTAACCTAATTTGTACATCAACAGAACACATGTTTAGTTCCCATTAGGGAGTGAGCAGATTGCCATTATCCGGACACAAATTCTAAGTTGTAACTGTGAATTTCATAGAAAAGACCCAATTACAGTTTGCTCGACCCTAGGACCTCTAGTTGTAGTGGCACTTACTACCACTAGACTTATGGGACGTCCAGAAATGTTCTTGTTGTAGATATCAATGGGTTGTTGATATAGGTAGATATCGATATGAATATTAGTTAGGGGATTAGTTCCTTGTGCATACATTTTCTAATAATGTGAACGCAATTGGCGTACCTTGACGTAGAAAATACACGGTCTTATAAATAATAATACTTGCCGAAGCTATACATTAAATTTAAAACACTACGATTTTCTTTCACAGGGGTAGGTAGGGTAGGCAATGCCACGATTCTTGCATTCTTCTTTCGCTTCTACCACATTCATACATCTTCATATATACACGCGCCAGTTGCGAGTACTAAGCACTCTGACCTTTTTGAAGGAAAGATCAGCGTATGTCTTTCTATGACGATCTCTTCCAACGCTGCCGCTGACATTTACCTTATAAATTCCTTTCGTTTATCGTCTTTCATTCATTCTCTCAAGATGTCCAAACCTTAGCATATTATTTTAAATATGTGTCACTACACCAACTTTCAGTCCGCATGGATGGATGGCCCCTTAGCGGCGGTAGCCTAATGGCTAGGGCGTCGGACTTGCGATCATGTGGTTGCCGGTTCGAACCCAAGCCATTGCACTACCGACGTGAACCCACTCGTAACACAAGCAATCTAGCTTAGCACGAGGGGTTAACAAGAATACTAGTAATGTACGACTCGCATTGCTAGTAAGCCTTTTTTCTTTTTAAAATATTACTATAAGGCGATATAAACCCGTCGTAATTTTCTTTTTAATTAACAATTTCATCCATATTTAATTACATGGTGGTGGTGTACGACCTAATTATCCTGACTATCAACCAATCTCATATAACACCGGCTTCAACAGTACAGTGCGACAGAAAAATCTCGAAAGAGTATTTACTTTGCGTTCTCCATTTAAGGCCCATTTTTTTTTATGGGATAGGTGAGCATACGAACTGGCGGATCACCTGATGGTAAGCGATAACCGCCGCCCATGGACACCCGCAACACCAGAGGCGTCACGAGTGCGTTGCTCGCCTTTTAAAAGGGTTTGGGCCTCCGGTAACTCACTCACTCACTCGGCGAAACACAACGCAAGCGTTGTTTCACGCCGGTTTTCTGTGAGGCCGTGGTATCACTCCGGTCGAGCCGGCCCATTCGTGCCGAAGCATGGCTCTCTCACGTGAAAATTTATATGGCAAGACAGGAGTTAAACACATCCAAGACTATTATAGATGGCATTTTTTGTGAATAAAAAATAACACTATCCCCTCATCTCCAATTGCCATTCTCTATATTATAATGCTTGCTAGTACCTAGTAACTGTCACACTGGCTTAGCCAATGATGCAAAAAGTCTGTGACGCTAAACTGTTCCGTCATCTTTAGACGTCAGTCTGTCCGTAGGTCGAATTTAGGGCGCGAAGGTACTTTTAGATGATTTACTTTTATTTTCTTTTTTCTTTGAAAGTAATAATGTAAAATTTTTGCTTTTTAATTTTAAATTTGGCAAAAATCTTGCCAACGTTTGGTTATTAAAAATAAACATTTTTTTTAAATATAATAACCGCGGAAGATACAAATGTCTCTTCACCTGCAAAATATGTAGTGATGAAACTTTTATTTAGGTAAGTAGATTTTTTATAAGCTAAAATCTAAATAAAATTGTGGTCAAGGTTTCTTTTAAGCCTACATTGTAGACACAAAATTGTACAAGTTTATCAATGTAAATTGATGTTTAGAATCTTTTAAAGATAATGAAGAGTTAGTAAATACTTACATAGCACATAAACGTCCCAGTGCTGCTTAAGTTGACTACCAAGGTATGCCATCCGCTGACGTAATTATTATCTAAAGGTGAGTTTCCAGCCGTTCCTATTACTCTGTCGTTTTCACCTTCCACGAACTGGTTCGCCAGCACTGTTATTTGATCCGTAACAGCGGCTGACTCCATATAAATTCTCACTTCTAGTCTACCTCCATTGGTCATTGTAAACATGAACGATGAAACACAACTTAGAGATTCTAATGGGGTTATAAATGAAGTACTTCGTTCATCATGTCCGGTCACATATGTTGTATCGTATGTTCCCAAATTCCAGAATGCCATAGTGGAACAAACACCCCCGTTCGTAAACAAGTCATTGAAATTTTCTTCAAACGTATATCTAACACAAAATTCACCGAACGCGTGCGATACCAAAATGATTAATAAAAACAGTTTTCGTATCATATCGTGTGGCCACACAAAACCGTTTCAAACATGTGTATGCCAATAGACCCAAAATCTCTATGATTTAAGCTTCGCATTATAATCAAATACCTATCATAATTATTCACAATATTATCGAGGATAAGATAGCATTCTATGTAAACGAGAATAATCAATCGATAATTTTATAGGCGATACAAGAATGTTAAAACTCAGTTCTCACACTTCTCTTCCTCGATTAAACTCGTTTTGTGCCACGGATTTGGTTGTCATTAATATACCTATGTACTTTTACTTGTTATTTTTATCGCCTGTCACTATTAACATATACAAATGCTAAGTTTGAAAGGAATTATGGACCACGGTCCATAATTGAGTATAATACATAAAACCTATTCACGTTTCGCTAAGGCCCTCGTGATTAGATAATCTTACCAGTGAGTCGGAGAAAAAAAATGTATATAAATGTAATAATAATAATGATAGTTAGGTACTTTCATAGAGAGGTAACATAATATATACAATTTTATTATTATTTATTTACTAGTTATTGCGTAAAAAAATACTATTTATAGGAGAAAAACAAGTTCTGAATTACTGGTCTTAAATGGATACCGAGTTTCTTGAATATACATCGGAAAATATTAAATTGTTGTCCACGTTATTGTTGATGTATTGGAGAAGAAATTCTTGGTTTCAATGTACCAATCTCTAACAATAAGAAGTGTGTTACGTACGTGAGAACGGCTGGTGGGATTTCTTTTTTATTTTCGTAATGTGATTATCCTCAAAAAAATAATCAGTAGGGGGAAATTTTAAAGTGCTTTTTCCTGAGTTCTTTTTTCGTATTACATCAATAAATTAAAGATGTAAGTGCCACATACAAACCCTAGAGGTTTAACTGGTACTATATATTTTTATTATTGTTTTTGATAAATAAGATAAATATTTTTAAAGTTTTACGTGATTATTATGTCTCGCTGTAGTAAATGGGTGTCCAGCTCAGCATGTGCCAGGCTATAAACACCAGGCGCTGGTATTCTGCTGGATCCCGGTAGTGACATACGGATGTCACGGATATACGGATATACGGATAATATAGGCATTTTATAAATAATGTTATGTGTGTGTGTGCATGTGTGTGTTGCGCGTATATTTGCTCGATTAGTTCCAACATTAATATGATTGCACCCTTTTTTTTTGCTCTGATGTATTTTTTTTACTTTTATCTACAGAGTTTGAACCTGTGTTTGAATAAGTTTAATCTAAGTTCAAACAAAAAAACACCAGTAAGCCATAGAGTGCTTATCTGAACATGAACATGAACATGTGCTCATAATAGCATTGGCAGCCTACCTACCCGCAAATTATACTAGGGCAGAAGAAGGCTCAAACCAAAACCTGAAAAGACAAAGTAAAAATACATTACAGTTTTACAAGATTATAAATAACTAGCTTCTGCCCGCGACTTCGTCCGCGTTAGCGTGATGATATATAGCATAATAATATAGCTTTCCTCAATAAATGGGCTAACACTGAAATATTTTTTCAAATAGGACCCGTAGTTCCTGAGATTAGCGCGTTCAAGCAAACAAACAAACAAACTCTTCAGCTTTATTTAGTAGTATAGATACTAGCCAATGCCCGCGGCTTCGCTCACTTGAAGCTAAAAACCAACAGTGATGATCTCTTCTTTGTATGGGTCTCTATATATTAGACAGGTCAAGCTGTATCTCAGGTTCCGTTTAATTATTTGAGATAAGAAGTATACCAGTTTTTAATTTGGAGCACATACTTTCTAACCGTGATAATAAAATTAAAATCTATTCAGTAGTTTTTGCGCCAACCCGTAACAAACAGACAAACATACAAGAATTTTATAAATCACAATTTTGGGTTTGGAGACGTTTATATAGCCTAACCCACTTGTTTTTTTTTTAATATCTTTTATGTACAGATGTACAGACACAGCTTTTTTACAATTTTATAATAGTAGAGATAAAATAAAAATAATAAATTAAATTTTATTCAGGGATTGGAATTGGACTTTATGACGGGATCGAGAATGCATGCATGGTGGCAGTGATCACTTAGGTACTGACTTCACAACCAACGTGAACAAGTGGAAATCTTTTACCACGATTAGCCCAAAAAAAATGTACGTGACAAACAAACCGTCATATTATATTTTTTCGATGGATAAATTGTTAAGTATTGAAGATACGGTCAATAAAGGATTACAAATTTAATAATTGTGATACGTCATTCGGTCCGCGAGTCTGCTAGAAGTGACATCATTATTGGTCATCATATATCATAAGTTTATCTCAAGTTTTATACTGTCTGGTTCTAAGAAATAAAATAAATAAGGAAGCTAGGGGAACCTTTTTTTTATAGGATAGGGTAGCAAACGAGCAGACGGATCACCGATGGTAAGCGATTACCGCCGCCCATGGACACCCGCAACACCAGAAGAGTCGCAAGTGCGTTGCCCGCCTTTTAAAAGGGTTAGGGCCTCCGGTATCCTCACCCACTTGGCGAAACACAACGTAGTTGTTGTTTCAAGCCGATTTTCTGTGAGGTCGTGGTATCACTCCGGTAGAGCCGGCCCATTCGTGGCGAAGTATGGCTCTCACACGGTAGTAATTAAGTGTAATTATTAACGGGAAGTTTGAGGCCTAAGCACGAAGAACTATCGAATTTGTATCGTAAACGTATCGAGTTTTTTTCTGCTACATATTTTCACGCCTACGGCTACGTTTCTTGCCCACCACTTTCGCTTCATCTGCGTTCATAACCTCCTTCTCATACAAATTATTCTCGATTTCCATATGTGTTTGGGTTACCGATTTATTAGAAATTACAGGAACTCTGACCTGTGCACCATGCTCTTGATAAATATGATCTGGGGGCACGAAAGTGCCCCCGCCAAGTCGAGCGCGAAGCAAACACTGCCGTACCATCCTTTACTGGAAGCATTTCGCCGCATTTTCAGGCCCCTATTTGAGAACCTCTGGATAAGATCAGAACGCAGAAATTTTGGTCATCCAGTAAGCAATAATCACATACTTAAAATCCAAAATTTCAAGTCTGTAGGTCATTTAGTTCCGAAGTTAAGCGAAATTAAGGTTTCGCATTTATGACACTCACTCACTCATGATCATCAAAATAGAACGAAGTAGTACTTTCCATAAACTCAGAGAGATGAAATTTGGTACAGAGTTAGGTTTTAATGGCCACATAAAGGGAAACCTATAAAAACTAAGATAATCGAAGATCTGGAGTACCTGGTGACCCTGATTAGAAAACATAAGAGCCCAAACAAACTATTGGAGATATCGACATATACCGCCTTTACAAAAACTGTGTCAAATAAGAAAATCTAATAAAATAAATCAATAAGCCCACGTTTCTACAAAAAGAAGTGAAATCCCATCAAAAACATTCTGCAAAAAACTAGCCAAGTCTTGATGGAGCTGCTTGTTAAAGTAATGAAATCTAGACAAAGTCATGCCAAGTCTAAGATTTCTTACAGCGATTTCTTTATTATTCATAGTTATGTTGTGTGACTTGGCCGTTGACTTGTACCCACTAACGTATAAAGAAAGTTAAAATTATATTCTCATCGAACATACATGCTACGTAATCCTCTGTGTACAAATGTGTTGAACATTCACCTTTATATTTGAATTTACAACAAGGGTACAAGTCAACGGCCAAGTCACACAACATTAACTATAAATAATAAAGAAGTCGCAGTATCTTAGACTTGGCACGACTTTGTCTAGATTTCATTACTTTTTAGAGATAAACAAGCAGCTCCATCGAGACTTTGCTAGTTTTTTAGAGAATGTTTTTGATGGAATTATTCTTTTCACGGTAATCTTCTGATTATGTTAATACTAATGATCTGATAATGGCTTAGCTGCACCCTTATCACTTCGAAGAAGAGTCGTTATGTCATTGTTTTGTCGTATTGATTTTGGAAGGATTTAATTGAACAATTTGATTACATTCCGTTAAATTGCAATTAGTTTTCAGTATTGCATTATTCACGCCAGTAATACTAATATTTATTCAGCGTATTTTCTATCATTTTCATCAGCCTATATTGGTCTACCGCTGGACTTAGGCCTCCCCTAATGTGCGCCATTTCACCTTGTCCTCGACTTGTGGCACCGAGCTATAATTAGTTCAAATTCTCGTCTCACTTTTGAAATCCTACTAATATTATAACTGCGGAAGTTTATGACGATGGATGGATGTTTGATACTCATTCACGCAAGAACGGCTGAACGGATCTGGATCAAACTTGCCACAGATATAGATTATAGCCTGGAATAACACATGGGCTAGTTTTTACCTAGGTCGGACCCAATTCTGAAGCCCACGCAAACGAAATCGCGGGCAAAAGCTGGTTATTCTATAATTCAGCAGAATATCAGTATTTTATATGCAGTGACAGGCATCAGACTCGTAACTTAATTACAATTAATACAAATGGCAATAAGGTTTTACTAAACATAAAATGCCTAGTCAGGATTTTTTATCTCCAATATTGGGGCAATAAGATTTTCCTAATATTGGTAATGTTTCTCTAGACTGTATTCGATTTTTATAACTATTATCATCGACATAAGGCTAAGATTGATTGGTATGCCTCATCATTACATAGTGTCATTATGTGTTCACTTTTAATAAAATTTATTTATTTATTTATTAAACAACACATTAAAAAGTACATGAATTGCGCTGGTTTCTGCACTAAGCTCAGGGCTTGTATCGCAGATAATAAATATAAAGCAATAAATTATAAAGCAATCATTTTCAAATCTAAATTATTTGATGGGTATGCAATTATTACTTAGTTCATAATTTAGATAAATAATAATGTGTCATCACATCGAGAAATGAAATATAAACATCCGTATTGAAATAATGATATAATTTTCAAACACGTGAATCCCCGGAGCGCTCTCACAGAAAACCAGCGACGGCGTGAAACAACGCTTACGTTGTTTCGCTGAGTGCGTGAGGATATATCGGAGGCCCAAACCCTTTAAATAGATGGGCAACGCACTTGACGAATGGGAACGACTCCTCTTATGTTGCGGGTGTCCATAGGCGGCGGTAATCGCTTACCATCAGGCGATTCATCTACTCGTTTGCCCCCTACTAATGATTCAGTTACTATAAAATATTAATTTAATTGTGACCCTATGGGTCACAATTAAATTAATAAAATATTCAGTGAAACGAGGCCAGTTTAATTTTCATTTAAAATAAAAACTCAAAGTTACTCTTTGTAGTTTTCTAATCTGAATCTGCAAGCTTAAAAAATAACGTCTACTTATTACTTACCAGTTTTAATAAGTTCCATTTAATAATATTTAAAACTGTTATACATTCAAGATCTATTATTTTCGTCAGACAGTAATTTAGTACTAGTATTCTGTTATCTGTGATTTAGTTATAAAACTGAAAATAAAATGTTTAATCTGCATTTCGCATACGTTCGTATTGCTAGTAGTATTTTTTAGGCGCAAAATACAATTTCGGCATTATCTTATTTGATACAACGACAAATCCAATTTCATTCAGTAAGCCTTTGCGATCTTATCAGGCTTTTGTAGAAGTAGACGTGAATGGGAAGTACGTGTTGGTAGAAGGTATACTACTAGACCGTAATATCTGACAACCAAGTCCATACGATATGAATGTCTCTATGTAAGCAAATAATGAAATCTCAACAACCCTTCAGAATGCTTTGTTAGCGACAATGTGGATCTTGCATTTTATGCAATGATTGAATCAACCTATTAAGTCAAATTTTATTATGGAAATTGGAAGGCCGCCAAGCGACGGTGTGAATCTTATAGGTAGTTTGACATAGAATCACTTTGAAGCTACGTGTTCTTTTTCATTGGTTTGTATGTGCAGACATCAATTTTTCAATTAATTGAAATAACACCCAGTATGGTCACTTCTATCAATTGATGGTAAAAGCGAACCATTGAAAAAAAAAACAGCCGGCTACCCAGATGAACTCCCACAGCAAACAGCCACTCGGAAGAATCTAAAGGGTTTGATTAGTCGTCTTAATCAGTGGCGAATTTACACTTTTGCCGCCCGTAACCTATTGCCATTGCTACCAACAGTTAGCATGTTTAATTAGTAGAATAATGATTGTGAAGTAGGGAATCTATGTTCTTCGATAATTTTTACGACCCAGCGATTTAGTTCAGATGGTGGTATTAGCTGTTGGTGGCGTTGCTACAGAGCATGACACTCGGATTCTCTATCGACGGGACAGTAATAAAGGATACATACTTATATAGTCTCTAGTAAGTCATGGTAAGCGGCATTTAGCGAACAGTCATGTCATGTAAAAGTGTCAGTCTTTCCCGGGCCGTAGCCAAATGCGACTAGGTGGAAGGTAATGCACATAGGTACGCAAATAGTGGAAAAAAAATTAGTTGTGTTACATGGTTTTTGTTTTTGTAGACTAATAACATCAATCTATACTAATATATAAAGCTGAAGAGTTTGTTTGTTTGCTCGAACGCGCTAATCTCAAGAACTACTGGTCCGATTTGAAAAAATATTTCAGTGTTAGATAGCCCATTTATTAAGGAAGGCTATAGGCTATATCATCACGCTACGCGGACGAAGTCGCGGGCAGAAGCTAGTTTAGATATATAAATGTGCTTTTCTTAATTTTAGTAAGATATAAAAAAAATTAGACCCCATTTTTGTCACCCTCAAAATCTGTCGCCATAGGCTCCAGTCTACTTAGCTTGCTCGTAAATCCGCCACTGGTCTTAATTGAAATTCCATTTTTATTGCTCAGTGTACCTACAACACAATCAAATTAACGGTACGTTCGGCGTCCTAATTGAGCAATTGGCTTCTATACCACATGTGGGTTCGATTTCCATACGGAACAAAATGTTTGCATGACCTACAAGTAGTTTTTTCGGGGTTGGGTGTGTATAAAACTGTGTTTGTAGATGCGACCACAATACAGGAGAATATCCGAGTTTGAGGTAACATTTTATTTAAAAAAATCTCCACATTTCTAATGACAATGGGGTTTTTAATCAGCTACGCGCCATGCGACATGTTACTACTGATATACAAAAATATTTACTGACGTTTGATACCTAAGATACCTCCAATAAATTAATGCTACTGTAGTATTGATAAACTGGGCGCCTATATGTGGCGGAAGCGCCATAATACGTTAATGCTTCATATAATTATATTTGTAGGTATTAGTCGGATCCTATTACAACTTGATCATGATAATAAACTGATATTGCTTGGACGGAAACATTTAAAGACGAAGAGTTTTAATTTCATTCATAATATAAAAATGTTTAAATGACTTATTTGAAACTATCGTTTATAACAAATTTTTAATTTTATAGATGATGATGATGATGAATGTTATTTAATTTTTATTATTATGACAAATATTTTAACTGTGTTCCTTAGTTTAGATGTGAATGCTATGGTCTCCAGTGTGAAGTGAAGGAGAACATGTTACAAAATATAATGTTTAGATAATCTCTTTCTTTGTGTATCTTTCGTTGGAGATCCTAAATAAATAAATAAAATAATTTTAAATATATCTAGTTGTTTAGAAACGATAGTTTTGTTAATAAGCATCGTTTCAACCAACCTTTCTTAGATTAAAAAAACAAATAACATGCAGTAGAGGCGCACAAGACGTAAACTCTTCTTTGTAAACTATTATAAAAAGTATTCAAATTGTTTTCCTTAAATTTTTAACTGTATAATATCCTTAATAAACTCACAAAATAACATATCACAAAGACGTTATTGGTTAAAAACATAACTAACTAAATAGACATAATAATTAAAGAGTATAATTAATTAATTTTGTAAAATAATCATAAAAAAATATAGAGTTAAGTAAGTAAAATTATAAATTCTTGGTACAAACCCTTATTCTTTATTTTCTTTTTTTTATGGGATAGGGGAGCAAAGGAGCAGACGGTTCACCTGATGATAAGTGATAACCGCTACCCATGGACACCCGCAACACCAGAGGAGTCACATGTGCGTTGCCCGCCTTTTAAAAGGGTTTGGGCCTTTCGGTTACATCACTCACTCGGCGAAACACAACGCAAGCGTTGTTTCACGCAGCCATATATTTTTATAAAATTGGAGTAACTATTTACAAATCTGCAGTTTTAAATTAATGTTTATTACTATACATAATATATCGTTAATAGGAAACTAAAAAAAGCTCAAGTAGGTAAACCATTAATCATATTATGTGATCATCATATGCGTGTCTAGAAACTGTTATTAGCTGAGGCACATCTCCGGCATTACCGTCATCATACATTGTTGAGCTAACCTGTATACCAGTACTAGAACACGCAAAGAACCAGAAAATTGCTACTGCACAAATAACCACGAATACACAACTAAAACTTATGACTGTAATGATAAATGCGCTTAAACCAACGATATCTTCGATTTCCATTTCAGGTAATACGGTAGACTCTGATGTGGTCGTAGGATCAGTAGTCATATGCGAGGTAAACTCTGTTTCAGTTTGAGCAGAAGGATTTACAAAATTGTCGTCAATAGTGGTTGACTGTGTAATAGAAGGCTCGCTTGTTGTAGATGGTGGACCTGTCACAGAGGAGGTCTGTGTATTGCTAGGCCCGCTTGTTGTAAGCTGTGGAGCTGTCACAGAACTAGTCTCCGTATCACTAGGTTCACTTGTTGTTGGCAGTGGAGCTGTCACAGTAGAGGTTTCGGTATCGGAAGGCTCATTTGTTGTAGGCCTTGGAGCTGTCACAGAGCTAGTCTCCGTATCGCTGGGTTCACTTGTTGTAGACAGTGGAGCTGTCACTGTAGAGGTCTCCGTATCAGTGGGCTCAATTGTTGTAGGCAGTGGAGCTGTTACAGTGGAGGTCTCTATATCAGTAGATTCGCTTGATGTAGGTAATGGAACTGTCACGGAGCTAGTTTCGGTATCACTAGGCCCGCTTGTTGTAGGCAGTGGAGCTGTTACAGTGGTGGTCTCTGTATCAGTAGATTCGCTTGATGTAGTCAGTGGAGCTGTTACAGTGGAGGTCTCTGTATCAGTAGATTCGCTTGCTGTAGTCAGTGGAGCTGTTACAGTGGAGGTCTCCGTTACAGTGGGCTCGCTTGATGTAGGCAGTGGCGCTGTCACGGAGCTAGTCTCGGTACCACTAGGCCCGCTTGTTGTAGGCAGTGGAGCTGTTACAGTGGTGGTCTCTGTATCAGTAGGTTCGCTTGATGTAGGCAGTGGCGCTGTCACGGAGCTAGTCTCGGTACCACTAGGCCCGCTTGTTGTAGGCAGTGGAGCTGTTACAGTGGTGGTCTCTGTATCAGTAGGTTCGCTTGATGTAGGCAGTGGAGCTGTCACGGAGCTAGTTTCGGTATCACTAGGCCCGGTTGTTGTAGGCAGTGGAGCTATTACAGTGGTGGTCTCTGTATCAGTAGGTTCGCTTGATGTAGGCAGTGGAGCTGTCACGGAGCTAGTTTCGGTATCACTAGGTCCGCTTGTTGTAGGCAGTGGAGCTGTTACAGTGGAGGTCTCTGTAACAGTAGATTCGCTTGATGTAGTCAGTGGAGCTGTTACAGTGGAGGTCTCCATATCAGTGGGCTCGCTTGATGTAGGCAGTGGCGCTGTCACGGAACTAGTCTCGGTATCACTAGGTCCACTTGTTGTAGGCAGTGGAGCTGTTACAGTGGAGGTCTCCGTATCAGTGGGCTCGCTTGATGTAGGCAGTGGCGCTGTCACAGAACTAGTCTCGGTATCACTAGGTCCGCTTGTTGTAGGCAGTGAAGCTGTTACAGTGGAGGTCTCTGTATCAGTAGATTCGATTGATGTAGTCAGTGGAGCTGTTACAGTGGAGGTATCCGTTTCAGTGGGCTCGCTTGATGTAGGCAGTGGCGCTGTCACGGAACTAGTCTCGGTATCACTAGGCCCGCTTGTTGTAGGCAGTGGAGCTGTTACAGTGGAGGTCTCCGTATCAGTAGGTTCGCTTGATGTAGGCAGTGGCGCTGTCACGGAGCTAGTCTCGGTAACACTAGGCCCGCTTGTTGTAGGCAGTGGAGCTGTTACAGTGGAGGTCTCCGTATCAGTAGGTTCGCTTGATGTAGGCAGTGGCGCTGTCACGGAGCTAGTCTCGGTATTACTAGGCCCGCTTGTTGTAGGCAGTGGAGCTGTTACAGTGGAGGTCTCTGTATTAGTAGGTTCGCTTGATGTAGGCAGTGGCGCTGTCACGGAGCTAGTCTCGGTAACACTAGGCCCGCTTGTTGTAGGCAGTGGAGCTGTTACAGTAGAGGTCTCTGTATCAGTAGATTCGCTTGATGTAGTCAGTGGAGCTGTTACAGTGGAGGTCTCCGTTTCAGTGGGCTCGCTTGATGTAGGCAGTGGAGCTGTCACGGAGCTAGTTTCGGTATCACTAGGTCCGCTTGTTGTAGGCAGTGGAGCTGTTACAGTGGAGGTCTCTGTAACAGTAGATTCGCTTGATGTAGTCAGTGGAGCTGTTACAGTGGAGGTCTCCATATCAGTGGGCTCGCTTGGTGTAGGCAGTGGCGCTGTCACAGAACTAGTCTCGGTATCACTAGGTCCGCTTGTTGTAGGCAGTGGAGCTGTTACAGTGGAGGTCTCCGTATCAGTGGGCTCGCTTGATGTAGGCAGTGGCGCTGTCACAGAACTAGTCTCGGTATCACTAGGTCCGCTTGTTGTAGGCAGTGGAGCTGTTACAGTGGAGGTCTCTGTATCAGTAGATTCGCTTGATGTAGTCAGTGGAGCTGTTACAGTGGAGGTCTCCATTTCAGTGGGCTCGCTTGATGTAGGCAGTGGCGCTGTCACGGAACTAGTCTCGGTATCACTAGGCCCGCTTGTTGTAGGCAGTGGAGCTGTTACAGTGGAGGTCTCCGTATCAGTAGGTTCGCTTGATGTAGGCAGTGGCGCTGTCACGGAGCTAGTCTCGGTAACACTAGGCCCGCTTGTTGTAGGCAGCGGAGCTGTTACAGTGGAGGTCTCCGTATCAGTAGGTTCGCTTGATGTAGGCAGTGGCGCTGTCACGGAGCTAGTCTCGGTATTACTAGGCCCGCTTGTTGTAGGCAGTGGAGCTGTTACAGTGGAGGTCTCTGTATTAGTAAGTTCGCTTGATGTAGGCAGTGGCGCTGTCACGGAGCTAGTCTCGGTAACACTAGGCCCGCTTGTTGTAGGCAGTGGAGCTGTTACAGTAGAGGTCTCTGTATCAGTAGATTCGCTTGATGTAGGCAATGGCGCTGTCACGGAGCTAGTCTCGGTATCACTAGGCCCGCTTGTTGTAGGCAGTGGAGCTGTTACAGTGGTGGTCTCTGTATCAGTAGGTTCGCTTGATGTAGGCAGTGGAGCTGTCACGGAGCTAGTTTCGGTATCATTAGGTCCACTTGTTGTAGGCAGTGGAGCTGTTAAAGTGGAGGTCTCCGTATCAGTAGGTTCGCTTGATGTAGGCAGTGAAGCTGTCACGGTGCTAGTCTCGGTAACACTAGGCCCGCTTGTTGTAGGCAGTGGAGCTGTTACAGTGGAGGTCTCCGTATCAGTAGGTTCGCTTGATGTAGGCAGTGGCGCTGTCACGGAGCTAGTCTCGGTATCACTAGGCCCGCTTGTTGTAGGCAGTGGAGCTGTTACAGTGGTGGTCTCTGTATCAGTAGGTTCGCTTGATGTAGGCAGTGGAGCTGTCACGGAGCTAGTATCGGTATCACTAGGCCCGCTTGTTGTAGGCAGTGGAGCTGTTACAGTGGAGGTCTCTGTATCAGTAGGTTCGCTTGATGTAGGCAATGGAGCTGTCACGGAGCTAGTTTCGGTATCACTAGGTCCGCTTGTTGTAGGCAGTGGAGCTGTTAAAGTGGAGGTCTCTGTATCAGTAGATTCACTTGATGTAGGCAGTGGAGCTGTTACAGTGGTGGTATCTGTATCAGTAGGTTCGCTTGTTGTAGGCAGTGGAGCTGTTACAGTGGAGGTCTCCGTATCAGTAGGTTCGCTTGATGTAGGCAGTGGCGCTGTCACGGAGCTAGTCTCGGTATCACTAGGCCCGCTTGTTGTAGGCAGTGGAGCTGTTACAGTGGAGGTCTCTGTATTAGTAGGTTCGCTTGATGTAGGTAGTGGCGCTGTCACGGAGCTAGTCTCGGTATCACTAGGCCCGCTTGTTGTAGGCAGTGGAGCTGTTACAGTGGAGGTCTCCGTATCAGTAGGTTCGCGTGATGTAGGCAGTGGCGTTGTCACGGAGCTAGTATCGGTATCACTAGGTCCGCTTGTTGTAGGCAGTGGAGCTGTTACAGTGGAGGTCTCTGTATTAGTAGGTTCGCTTGATGTAGGTAGTGGCGCTGTCACGGAGCTAGTCTCGGTATCACTAGGCCCGCTTGTTGTAGGCAGTGGAGCTGTTACAGTAGTGGTCTCCGTATCCGTTGGGCCGTTTGTTGTAGGCAGTGGAGCTATCGTAGAGGTCTCCGTATCAGTGGGCTCGCTTGTTGTAGACAGTGGAGCTGTCACAGAGCTAGTCTCCGTATCACTAGGTCCGCTGGTTGTAGGCGGCGGAGCTGTCGCAGGGCTAGTCTCCGTATCATCAGAATCAGGATCATTTGATGTAGGTGTAGTTATTTTAATGGTAGTATCTGTATCAGTAGATGGTCTTGCAGTTGTCGATATAGCTGTTACAGCCTCGGTTATGGGAGTAGTAATAGGAGTGGTTTGTACTGGGGTTGGATAGGATACAGTAGGTAAAACAGCAACTGGTAGAGTAGCTGAATCTATATGAGAAAATATCTGTATTTGTTGTGTAGACAACAGTCGATTGTTAGCTTTGATAGAATTGAAATTTCTAGTTTGAGTATCTGGTACAAAGTATATTGATTTAACGATGATGGTGGACACTTCAGAAACACGTCCCAGGAGTACAACCTGAAATTGATAAAGGTAATATTGTAGTACTACATTCAGCCTTTACTTATATTTTTTGTTTGTCCTCTAGGTATTCTTTAGTACTAAACTTGACTAGGATTGCGATGAAACTTTGGTTATTTATTATGTGCATAAATGGGAAGGTCTATAATATAAAAGATAAAAAATGTAATTGCAACGTAGGTATACCGAGCACAGTTGCTTATATAAAATTATAGACTTTTGATCATAATCTCGTCCATCGATAATAAAAATTGCAATTACTCAAGTGGTTTTTCTTTAAGTGTATTTTGGCCATGCCAACATGATAAACTGTATCCATAAATGTTATTGATAGGAGTTATCCATATTAAGTAATTATGGTTCTGATATTTTTTTCATAATTGTTAATGAAACTGGCCTACACTAGAATATTGTCCGGCATTGCTTTTACTAACACCAATTCTCACAAACGCCCAGACCCGGATCTCTGTAGGTAGAAAATTTATTTTGATATTTGTCAAAACGTACTTTGTAGCTTATAACGAACTAATTAATGTTTTTTGGCAATTAGTTTCTTGCCTTAGGCATAATCTACATATTGAAAAGTTTGATTGGCATGCCGGATAAATAGCCGTTAACCAATTATTACCAGTTTAAGAGTTTGAACCGTTTGTATCGCTACAAACAGTTCAAACTGTTCAAAAATAAGATTAATGCATGAAGGAATTTGAACCTCATACTTCATAATCAGTTTTATAATTATTTATGTTAAAAACATGTTTTTAATATTTTCTTTACAGCTTTAAATACTTACATAGCCAATAGTCTTCTTAACATTAATTCGAAGCGTATGGGATCCATTCACATTTGTATCTGAAGCTGTAATTTCAGCTTTTCCTGTAAATCTTTCATTCTTATCACGAGCTTCGTAAACCAGTACAGACACTTCGTCATCTTTAGAACGTAATTGGGCAAAAATATTAGCTTCTAATACCCCGGCAGGTATTGGAATGACATCAGTTGCAACACAACTTAATTTTCCATTTGGAGTCATAACTGTTTCATTTATTTTGTCATTATTAAAGTAATATCCACGAGTCCAAAAAGGAATATCAACACAAACACTATTTTGTTTATGAAAATTAAACGTCAAATTTTCTTTAAATTGATGACCAACGACGTAATAAGCACATAACAGTATAAACACATGCCGAGTGATCATTTTGCGCGTTTATGTAAAATAAATTAACGCCATTGTATTTTTTTTGACTATCTTAAAATCAAGTTTAATATCGATTTTATAATCAAAATTCGGTAAAGTATTGATAATGATATAATTCATATGCGCGGCGTTGGATCTTTATTGATGTAAAAAAAACTAATATATCCGGCTAGATTATTTATTATTAAAATTAAAAAGGAGTGTACACACGAGTGAAGCCAGTCATTAATGTCGTTCATAGAAGTTTATTGTTACATAGTTACATACCCACCGGTGATAAATTTATGTTTTGCACAAAACAGACATCCCACTTCCGTTCACGGGGATAATACATAATTGCTATGACATTAGATATAATATTTTAACCTCTATAGATAAGTACCTCATTTTTCTTCTCAAAAAGGTAGATTGAGAGCGACTTGTTGCTAAAATTAATGTTGATTTTCTTATAGATAGTCAGATCTGTCGCAATCAAAAGCAGAATTCCGATATCCAAACAATGCTCAAAATATATTTTCGGTATGGTTTCAGTGTTAAGACTATTTCGATCTTAAATCAATCTAAATTGACTTTCTTATTTCAAATTACTATTTTTGAAGGGGTCTAGGGGACGGTGGACCACAACGTCCATAACCTAATCACGGCGAATGTCATAGATGCCATGGTTGCATCTATAAGACAAAGGAAAGAAATAATGGCTTTTGGCCGGTACGAGAACGGCTACCCATAAAAAAGAATATCATATTCCATTTACGAAGATTAGATCGCAATTATATTTGTAACGGTTTTTAAGCATCAAAATTACCAATACCATTCAGCATTGTACTGTAATCAAGTGAAAATAAGTATCAACTCCAATTTTATCAGATTATTAATGACAGATAAGTCTTGTACCTATCTTAATTCTCTGGCAAATAGAAACTTAATACAATTAATGCATCTGTACTCCGCTTTAAAACAATGCGAAGTGATAAAGTTCATTCACAAATTCTTGATAACCATCCCGATGTTATCAGTAGGTGATATACCTCGTTCTGTGAACTAATTTTATAATCATGGAAAACTTGTCGATAGATTCTTGTATACTTAGTTTCGGAATTTGAGACAATCTATAAATCCGTATTAAGACCAGCATGATTGGGTCCTTTATAAACAGAGCGATGATCCATGCCCAGTAATGGGACATTACAAAGGTAGACGGCGGTGGTGATAAAAACTACTAAGCAAATATTCCACAGTTTCTTTTGCGAACTTATTCCATCAGTGATGTGTAGTTTCTTTAATCAATCTGTAGTTTTAGTAGAATATTTAAGTATGCAGGCTATATCCACCCTAATAAAACTTATGAAGCATACAATAAAAGGAAATAGCAATATATTCAAATACCATCGAATGCTTTCACAGCAAAATGGTGTATACGACACGCTGGGGACGCGTCACAACTTTTAAAATAAATATATGCAAATAAATAATACTGATGTGCGACGCTGCTTGGGGAGTTGAAGGGGATATTTCATATCTATTCCATTTGAATAATACGCAAATAAAGAAATCATGATAACCAGTAGACCACTTTTTATAATATAGGCCGCAAAATTTACAGTTTACAAAACAGGTTTGCAGGACATTGGTGTTTGACGTAGATTGTTTAATTTTATTTAAAAAATTCTCATGTCACAATGTTAGTTACGATACTCTTCCGAAACGGCTTGACCGATTTTTATAAAATTTTATACCCATATTCAGTATGTCTGAGAATCGGTTACTATCTATTTTTTTTTATGTGATAGGCTAAGAATATTTTGAAAAAGTTAGGGATTCTCCACCCGTGCGAACCCGGGGCGGGACGCTAGTAATTATCTATACTAATATATAAAGCTGAAGAGTTTGTTTGTTTGTTTGTTTACTTGAACGCGCTAATCTCAGGAACTACTGATCCGATTTGAAAAATTCTTTCAGTGTTAGATAGCCCATTTATTGAGGAAGGCTATAGGCTATATATCATCACGCTACGCGGACGAAGTCGCGGGCAAAAGCTAGTACTAATATATAAAGCTGAAGAGTTTGTTTGTTTGTTTGCTTGCTTGAACGCGCTAATATCAGGAACTACTGGTCCGATTTGAAACATTCTTTCAGTGTTAGAAGGCTATAGGCTATATATCATCACGCTACGCGGACGAAGTCGCGGGCAGAAGCTAGTCAAGAATAAAAGAATCGTTTGCAACCTCGGGATGCGACATAATAAGTCGGAATCGTGACGTCTAAAAAGTGCCCATGCTTGCCCTTGCCCTTTGTTCAAGCTAGATATATAGTCAAAGGTTCAAGCTCTTGGAAATTGTGATATATTCAGCACGAACTTGACATATCCATATGTAGGTACTTGTAATTATCTCTCTTGAAGTTAAATGTTATCTTTGATATAATAGAATCGGTATTGTATTTAATTAGTCAAGGACTACTGACAGATCGTAATCGATCTATATTAGATCCTATCGGTTTCATATCAATACCAATAGGTACCTTTGTGTCAACTGCCGCCTTTTAAAAAGAGAACGATTTCATGTTTTATCATTCGAATACTATTATGAGACATTTTTGATTAATAATAAAAATATAAAAAAAAATGTAGGGTTACCTAATTTTATTAAAAAAATCTAAATGTAGGTAGGTATTTGTGTGAATTCACCGTTGATGTGCCTTTTTACATTATACAAATATAAAAGCACCTTATATGTGTAATTTTGTTTACGTTTTTTTTAAATATGGCGGTGTATATTTCTAATCAACGATAAAATATTTTTTATCAACACTGAACTATCAACGCTATGGTTTCGGTATCGTTTCTAACCAATTTTATATTATCAATAGGTACAGTACTAAATGAAAAACAGACTTAATTTTCAGGGTTGCTTTCGTAACTACTTGCTAATTATGTGACTCTATAAAGACAACATCCTTCTTCTCCTAGTTACGAAGGATACATTATTTTTATTCTTAGGCTTACGCTTGATCGCCTGTTCGCCTGATGTTAAGCGACACTGTGACCTACGATGGAGCACGCTTGCGCAGAAGAAACTTATTCACTCGTGATTTAAAGACACCAATATATCTAACGTAAAGGCGATTACTTGCTAGAGATCGAGAGTTCGATTCCCAGATACAGGAGTCCCAATACCAGCTTGGAGTCTGTACTCATGCTCGGTTAATGGTATCTAATAGGCTCGCCCGCTATTACATGGGATATAAATAAATCACGCGAACTATGAGTGTAGATTAGAACAACTCTGCCTAACTCTTCGGAGAATACAGACATGGTGGTGTGTAATGGATGTTATATTTTACGATTTTTAGACTACATATATGTTGCAAACTCGACTGCTGTAGAAGAATCAGGATACTGCTCTTCCCGGTATCCGTATAGTCGTAAGTCGTTGAGCGATTGATGAAAAATAGTGCTGGTAATATTATAATTCACACGTGGGAGAGCCATGCTTCGGCACGAATGGGCCGGCTCGACCGGAGTGATACCACGGCCTCACAGAAAACCGGCGTGAAATAACGCTTGCGTTGTGTTTCGCCGAGTGAGTTGAGGTTACCGGAGGCCCAAACCCTTTTAAAGGCGGGCAGCGCACTTGCGACTCCTCTGGTGTTGCGGGTGTCCATGGGCGGCGGTTATCACTTACCATCAGGTGATCCGTTTGCTCGTTTGCCCCCCTATCCCATAAAAAAAAAAAACGCTTGCGTTTTGTTTCGCCGAGTGAGTGAGGTTACCGGAGGCCCAAACCCTTTTAAAAGGCGGGCAGCGCACTCGTGACTCCTCTGGTGTTGCGGGTGTCCATAGGCGGCGGTTATCGCTTACCATCAGGTGATTCGCCTGTTCGTTTGCTCCCCTATCCCATAAAAAAATTGAATATGCATTAATTGCGAGTATTTACAAGAATGTATAAAATGTTGATGTGTAAAACAATAGAGAAAAAACAAAATATTCCCCACGACGTCATCCGTTGACACGCGTCGCTGGAACTGGCCGAAAACATGCAGTCGTCGCGATCCTCATGTCACCATGTCACCTTCTTGGTTCGCCAGGTGACATAGGCGGCAACATCTTCTTTATATATAAAAGAAAGTCGTGTTAGTTACACTATTTATAACTTAAGAACGGCTGAACCGATTTGGCTGAAAATTGGTGGAGAGGTAGCTTAGAATCAGGAGACAGACATAGGATACTTTTTATCCCGTTCCCGTGGATGTGATGACAGACCGAATTCCACGGGGGCGAAGCCGCGGGCAGAAGCTAGTTTAGTATAGTAGAGGCTGTCAGAGGGCTTACGGAGGTATTCGGTGACTCACCTCCAAGTCCGGTTACGCTTAAGATTTTAAGATTAAGCTTGTTAAGATTCCTAAACAGGGTTCTCAAATCGTTGAGAACATGTTTCTTTAGATAGTAACTTTAAATTTTTTAAAGCAATATTTCTACCCAAATAGTTTTCTACTTCAATATTTTATCAGGCGTAGTACGTTATCTGGTTATCTACCAGCAAGTATTTGGTGACTATAACTTCTATTATCTGTGCTATAACAATATTATAAGGCGTATGGCAACAAAAATTATTTGTAATTTTTTAAAGTTTTAGGCTCACTTGCACCAACTTTTCAAATATGTTTAATTTCCATTTAAACACAATTTTTCATAGTAAATTTGTGTTTAAATACAGTTTAAATATATTTTAGAAGTTGGTGCAAGTGGCCCTGAGTCGGTCATCTCGCTAATTACCGCGGTGCCGCTTGTCGTGGGTGCACATTACACACACTTCTTGTTTACTGCCCGTGAATCCGGTCGCGTGGGTTTTAGTTTTTGGATTATATAGCAAAAGTTCTTATATATTTGTCTATATTTAAATTATAAGAAAATACATAGAAAAAGGTGGCAGAAAAATCATCTTATAAGTTACATACATACACAGTACACACCCTCGCTCCAGTCTCCACAGGGGTAGGCAGAAACTGTAGACCGCTACTTGCTACGATTCTTACATACTTCTTTGCTTCTTTCACATTGATACATAAGGAGCTCACCAGTAAGATCGGCGTATGCCCCTAAAGTCTGTCTAGAGAAGTCCCCAAACTTTTTTTATTTTGTCGGCCACATGCCATATTTTTCGGATTTTGGTAGAATATCTAATTTATACTAATGCAGTGATAGCTCGTTTCGAAGCCGCCGGGAGCGGACACTTACTACAATTACTATGATTCAGAGAAAGCTTTTAATTAATACCTACTAACTAGTTAGTGAGTTAGACTGTCCATTGTTTGTGTATTGCAGCCAGATAACTACACTGTTCTATTTCCAGAATTTGAAGTTATAACTAACTTGTATTGAAAGTGCTGGCTCGTCCCCAGTTATGCAATGAGAAGTCAAGTAGGAAATGGTTGCAATGTTTTATTAGTCTTATTTAGGTACTCGTGTTTTTTTTTTATAAGATAGGGGGGCAAACGAGCAGACGGATCACCTGATGGTAAGCGATAACCGCCGCCCATGGACACACGCAACACCAGAGGAGTCGCAAGTGCGTTGCCCGCCTTTTAAAAGGGTTTGGGCCTCCGGTAACCTCCTTCACTCGGCGAAACACAACGCAAGCGTTGCTTCACGCCGGTTTTCTGTGAGGTTTTCCGCCGAAGCATGGCTCTCCCACGTAAAAATCTGATTTATATTATTATCTGGTCTTCACATTGCCTCACTGGATTATTTTTGCAAGCACAGCGGGCTGAGCGTGACATCCTGGGTTCAGAGGCGTCTCTAGCCCATGTAGCGCCTAAGTGCGATTTTAACCCTAGCGCGGTCTAGTAAGAAAGTGGCTTAAGGCCCCAGTACACAATGGCCGTGTAGCCGTGATAGCCTAGTGATATGACCATTGGACTGCCAAGTCAAAGGTCTCGAGTTCAAATCCAAGGCACGCACCTCTGACTTTACGAAGTTATGTGCGTATTAATAGTTGATTATCACGCGCTTAAACAGTGAAGGAAAACATCGTGAGGAAACCTGCACGTCTGAGAGATTTTCTCGACGGCGTGTGAAGTCTGCCAACCCGCATTAGGCTAGCGTGGTGGACTACAGCCTAATCCCTCTCATTGTGAGAGGAGACCCGTGCCCAGCAGTGGGACATATAATGGGTTTATTATGTTATGTTATGTGTACACAATGGCATGTGATGGGCCATGCTTTGCAATGCACAACTGTAGGCCACGATCACTTGGTGTTTACACAATGGTGCATGGCTCATTGCTGCCTGGCAAAACACTTGCGATAGACGTGGAAGTAATTAGGGCCGCGGCTATTTATTTATAACATAACATACCATCACGCCTGTATTCCCCGAAGGGTTAGGCAGAGACGTACTAATGTATACCCACTGTTCGCCGGTATGTTTAGGTCCCATGTAATAGGGGGCGAGCCTATTGCCATTAACCGGGCACTTACTGGGAATTTCATAGAAAAACCCATTAACACTTTGCTCGACCTGGGAATCGAACCCAGGACCTCTAGTGTAGACTTTTAGTCGACCGATAGATTAGTCGCTGTAGTAGTCGTGTATAATTTCATGTCGAATTCTAATCGTCATATGCGCGCACTGCCATATAACTCCATAGTGAATCCCAGAACGATCAAACTATCGCCCGACTAAAAAATCATAAGTGCGCGAGCGCTCTAAGATTGCAGCGCCCGCGCGCCGTTTGCTGCGCACACCCAGAAATGTCCCAGAATATTTATTATTATTATTATTACCCTGCACCATAGGTGAAGCCACCCGGATCACACACAGTGAGTTTTTCTGTAAGGACATTCTTGGTTGCATTTCGTACTTTTCATTCGTCATCATCATCATATTAGCCAAAATATGTCCACTACTAAACAAAGGCCTGGTTAACTTTGAGATCTTGACGTTAAAGTGAGCATTTTACATGTAGGTAGTGTAGATATGATACATTTTTATAATATGAAATTGTTGTAGAGTTTATCGCTATGCTGTCAAATATTATTATGTTTCATAACGTTAGAATGATAGATGGAACATACTAATGTGCTGCGCTACACCTACATAGTGAAATCTCTTCTATTATAAAATCGTAAAAAAGCTGTCTGTACATTGAAAATATTAAAAAAAACAAATGGATTAGGGTAAGTATATAAACGTCTCCGAACCCACAAACCTTTTACATTACTTTTTGCATTCTTTTCTGTTTGTTACGGGTTGGCGCAAAAACTACTGAACAGATTTTAATTTTGCTGTCACTGTTAGAAAGTATTATACCTACTCCAACTTAAACACTGGTGAACTTCTTATCTCAATTAATTAAACTGATCCTGAGATACAGCTTGACCTCTGTGTACAGCCCCATATCAAAGAAGAGATCATCACTGTTGGTTTTCGATTATATTGGGATCCATTTTTAATCCTTTAAATATAGCTTCACGTGAGAGAAACCGCGGGCAAAAGTTATTATAATATATTTTTCATCATTGGTTTTCCAGGAACTCACAAGCTCAAACTCAACTCCTAAAGTTTGCTCACACAAACTAAACATTCAATAACACTTTGCTCACACACCTGGGAATCAAAGTAATTAAATCTCCAAGTATATGTAGGTAATGTGAATTTCTAATGTAAAAATAACATAGTAAATCACTTTAAGATTTTGAGTAACCTACCTGACAGCTGACACGCGTTAAAGACATTAGCAATATTATACAGATTAATAATCACAATATAATGTTTATAAGATGGGACAGCGACGATTTATCGATTTTTAATCAATCAGATTAATCAGTAATTTATACTATTGCCAACCTGCTTGTATCTGCTGCTTATTCGTTGACGTTAATACTTAGGGCTATCATTCATTTATCAGCAGTTATCAAACACTTTCGTAGAATGTCCGGGGTGCGGTGAAAATGCATTATCGTCACGTTTCTAATGCGCTTATGAGTGGCAGCCTGCATGGCGGCGTTAAGCGACCTTCAAGATATCTTGTAATTACGTGATACAGCAAGCTTATCATAATTAATGAATGAGAGCTTCAGGTTTTCTTGGTGAAGTGAAGAAATGAGTCACTTTATAAAGACTGTCCTTAAAAGAGCACATTTTTTTATGGGATAGGGGGGCAAACGAGCATACGGATCACCTGATGGTAAGCGATAACCGCCGCCCATGGACACCACCAACACCAGAGAAGTCATAAAAGCGTTGCCCGCCTTTTAAAAGGGTTTGGGCCTTCGGCAACCTCACTCACTCGGCGAAACACAACACAAGCTTTCTTGAAATATGTTGTAATGTACAGGAATACATCTTAATTGAGATGAATAATAGTTTTGTATGTAGTTATGTTTTTTCAACGTATGAGTTTGTGTTTTTATTTATTTTTTCAAGACTGCTGGTAAAATTCCTATATATATTCCATCAAAATATATATTTTAGTTTACAGTTTACAGCAGATCTTATGGTGATTATACACATAACTATTAACTGGTACTCTATACGTTGAACTTTTCCAAAATAAGTTTTAGTACTTAATAGTATCTATATTAATATTATATTCTTTCATTAATTTACGCAAGTGTACCGGTACCATTGACACCGGATAAATGTATTTTGACCATAGCGGAGCTTCGCGGTAGGCGAAAGAAAGACCGAGAAGAAAATCATTTTTATTTTGTCTGGATTCTAAATATGGCTTTGGAAGATGGTTTAGATAAACCTTGCCAATGCGACGGTCTCTTAGGACTAACAAGTGTATCTGTCTGCACAGCATACGGGGTTAAACAAATGTTATCTGCGTAGTTTAACGATGTAGACGAGAAAGTATCGTTATCGTTGATCGTAAATCGCACGAAACGATCGTCCGATACGTAACGATTGCGTTCGGAATGGATTCCGTTTTGCATTGATCGCTCCAGTACACTGCATATTGTTACGCCTTTTTATATACGACGTCCGGGCGCGAACCAGGCAATATTTTTTATTTTTATTAAAAAGGCTCACCAACAGCTACTTATACTATCTTAATTAACGGATACACAAACAAACTAGTAAGTTAAGTATAGCAGCCTTTTACAGGCGAGCACAACATGCGCAAAAATAGGTGAGTCGACAAGCATCTAGTAGAAATTTAAACAAACAAAAATCTAGAACGAGAACAATACTGGTATACAAGTTAGATTAACTAATTTAAATTTAATAAATTTAATAACATTAGATCACTTAATACTACTATGGGAAAAAAATAATAGTTGTCTATGGAATAGGTTAGTTAACATTATATGGTTAAAAACAAATTAAAAATATTTTTGCGGAACGTGGTAAGCGAATCATTGTGCACATCTACAATATCATGACATTCGTTTATGAGCTTACAAAGTCTAGGGATAGGAGAATTTGCGCCGAGAACAGTTCTACGAAGCGGTGGGTACAATGGAGTGATAGGTGCACGAGGATACTAGAAGAATATTGTGTAGCATGTTAGCATTTTTTACTTAGGTACTTACCATTTTTCCTACCTGTTTCGCATGGGAGAGCCATGCTTCGGCCATGGTCTCACAGAAAACCGGCGTGAAACAACACTTACGTTGTGTTCCGTCGAGTGGGTGAGGATACCGGATGCCCAAACCCTTTAAAAGGGTGGGCAACGAACTTGCGACCCAGCTGGTGTTGCTGGTGTCCATGGGCGGCGGCAATCGCTTACCATCAGGTGATCCGTCTGCTCGTTTGCCCCTCTATCCTATAAAAAAAATGGTCAGATGTTTTAATCAAAACGACTTGTTCTTCAATAAACATGTCACATTATTTATTATTGAAACGTATAATTTTTAATGCTTTCCATTTTGGACATAAGTAGGTATATTAATCAATCAACTATACCTACAATTTTGTTGTTCTATTTGCCATTCATCGACAGTTCTCAATAATAAGGACAAAGAAATTTACAGGCAGGCAAATTTAATTCCTCTAATTCTTAATTAGAAGCCTTAGTAAATATTGTAGATTTTTTTAATATGATTCATCCAAAGTAGGCCTTTAGCCCTTCTGGATTAAGTTTATTATTTCTACTTTACATGTAGTTATGTAGAATAGGCTCCGATATAATTAATAATTAGCAGATTGTATAGTGGTTTATTATTTCATTATCAACTAGCTTATTAGCTAAAAAACCGTAGTCGAACGGTGCAGTGTCAATACGCAGGCGACTGGTAACTGCATCGCTTGTAGATGATAATTGTAATGTGTGTGAACAACATCTGCACATAAAAGCCTTCTTTTACTACAAATGATACAGCTTAAAATATATAATAACACAAAAAATGTGAATATGAATAAAATAAACTAAAATATAAATATAAAATAAACTGCCTCAATAGCCAAGTGGTCCTGACCGCAACTGCTACGCTAGAGGTCCTGGGTTCGATTCCCAGGTCGAGCAAAGTGTTATTGGGTTTTTCTATGAAATTCCCAGTAGCAGCTCGGAGTTAGGAAATTGTGCCCGGTTAATGGCAATAGGCTCGCCCCCTATTACATGGGACCTAAACATACCGGCGAACTGTGGGTGTACATTAGTACGCCTCTGCCTAACCCGTCGGGGAATACAGGCGTGATGGTATGTTATGTTATGTTAAACTAAAATATGAATCATCCTAAAGAAGAAAAGGCTGAAAATAAAAGCTTGGTCCACCGACAATAGCTTAAAACATTGCGCAACTTTAATTGCATAGTGTATTCCAACACTTAGTTGTAAATAGGAATTGGTCGAGCTGATTGGTATTGGAAAAAAGGAATTGCATTTAAATGAGACAACTTTACAACAGTGTAAGTGGTATCATTTACATATTTTAATTTCAAGATTGTTTGTAAAACTAAAATAGGTAGTAGTAGATTTTTTTGAGATTTTGAGAACATTGAGACTACATACATACCTACATACCATCACAACTGCATTCCCTGAAGGTTTAGGCAGAGGTGTAGGTACTAATGTACACCCACATTGTGCCCGGCATGTTTTAGGTCCCATGTAATAGAGGGCGAGCCTAATTGCCATTAACTGGGCATAAATCCAGACTCCAAGTTGCTACTGAGAATTTCATAGAAAAACCCAATAGCACTGGGGCACCAAAACGAATTGGGGATCAAACCTAGGACCTCTAGCCTAGCAGTCACGCTTGAGACCACTTAACTATTAGCTTGGCGCATGATTTGAGAAGCGTCCATTTACGTTATAGGTCTAAAATAACTGGTATCACGTAGTTCGGGCACACGGGGCACATTTTTCATTACTTAAATACATACAGAGCCCACAGTTTTATGGGCAAAAATAGGCCAGCACAATATTCTTCGCATGATCGATTTCAATAAAATCTTCGTCATGTCTGCAGTTGACATGGGGACTAATCAAACAGTTTGATCGATCGGTTTGGGCCTTTAGGAAAATCGATAAATATCTCATTTATCAAATCAATACATTATTTTGAACACCACAAAGGGAATATTCATCTACCTACTTAAAATAATTAAATTATATAAATATTTTTTATTTATTGGATTCTAAGGGGTATTTTTTTTAAATTTAATTCGACAAAAAGATGAAAAACCTAGAAATGTTTATAATTAAATTACAGTCATAATTGGGGAACTTACATATAATTATTGCAATAACAAACTAGATTCCGAACGGCTACTGTTTGTGGTAACACAAAACCAATATAAACTCTAACAGTTAGGTGCAAACTGAACGGCAACACCTGACGTGGAAGTTCAGCCGGCGTTGACGCCAACCCCCGAATTAGAATTAGAATAGAGCTTGATTGGCGGTGCTGAGTTCTCAGACAAACTTGTCAGGCGCTCCGAAGTTCACAGATTGATTGTGTAGATAGCTTTGGGTTTCATAGATAGCTGATATTGGTGCAGCTGGTCTGCAGGTGTTCCGCGCTTGAGCTATGCTCGTGAAATTGCGGTCTCAAGATCTCAGATATTAGTGACCCAAACTACGTAACCAACAGTTGTAGGTTTATTTATTACAAACTTACTATTGAATTTATTATTCGTTATTTTTCAAAGAAAAAATATTACTGAAGGATATGATATTACAGGTTTACATTGTGTTTTTTTTTACTTAAGGATTATTTTATATCTTTTAAAAGCTATTGAATTTTGTATATTTGTATATTTGTGAATACCTAGCTATTGTCGGCGGTATTTATTATTTCTTTTTTGAAACAGAACTCATGCTATGTCCTTTGAAGTAATCTATAATACTTGCTAAATTTTATAGAAATCTATCCAATGGTTTGGACGTGCAAAGGTAATACAGACAGTGACTTACGCATTTAAATATTAAGTTTTATCAAACACTTATTATTTGTGGTTTTCCTATCTTCATAGTCTATGCATAGTTGGAAACCTTAAGCGTCCTTATTTTTGCTGAATACCTATCCTAAATTTCTCTCCTTTCCTCAGAAATAATTTCCAGTTCTACGAAAAATAGTTTAAGGTGTAGCAACATTCTTCAGGTCAAAGATGTAGAAAGTTGTATTAAATTTTATTGTGATTCCGCATTGCGGTGTACTATGTCCCCTAAACAGGAACACAAAGCCTGTCACGGCGTGCTCTTTGTGTCTAAACGAAAGAATTGGACTTTCCGCCTGAATTCAGCTCAAAGCCATCCAATATTAAAGTGTCGTTTAACATTACAGATTTATTACACACTATTCGTATATTTTCGAGGAGCTTATCCCTTAGTATAAACTACACCATATAATGGTCTATTGATGAGCAATTAACATTTCTAGTCCGGTTCGTCATACGAGCACCTATGCCATTGTTAGTCGTAGTCAGAAGCCCAATAATATGCCTAACAAACAGTTACTGTTTATCTTTAAGTTATCGGTGTTGCCCAGAAATTGTGTTGCTCAGGTTTGATGGCAGTTGCTTCGTGTGAAATACTGACATTCGGCTGCATTTATATAGAGTGGAAGCCGAGTTCTAGAAGAGAAAGAAGAATGCCTTTGCATAATCCAGGGTGTTATTTTAGTAGGTCACGATTCCATTGCATGTCGCGTTTTACACAATTCTATATTTTTACATAAAATAATTATTAAAAGAGCTAAAAGAGAGTACTGAGAGTTATTCCATATATAAATTCAGATAGAACCTTAACCGCAGGTAGGACACAAACCATAGGTTGAACTGAAGATGATATTTCAATTACTAAAAAAGTCCTATTGCAAATCAAATTATTCTTTTTATACTTAGGTAGAAGGACTGAGTTTCGTCAATTTAAAACTTTAACTTCATTCAAGGAATCTGTCCTGACGTGACACCTTATTCTCTAATGTAAATCTCATTATAATTAAATTATTGAAGTGAAAACTTCTTTAGCGGCGCTGTGCACTTTTTGTGATGGGGAAAAAATGTGAATCTCGCGACAGATCATATTGCGACAGATAAGACCGTAAGACAAAAGTGAAAATAAATGTTTTCTTAGACAGTACAACTGAACATTATCATTTATTGAAGTGAAATCTTCATTAATATTCAAGTTTTCACTTCTGCCGGCACTCCCGGAGTGCGACCCGTTGTTTTTTTTATTCTAAAGCTGCGTATCGACTACGCCTACGATTTTTTTTGGCACTCAATATCTCAAAGTTTGGGTCGTTACGCGGTATGTTTCACCGTTGCTGCGTTTGACTTACCTTGCACGTCGGTATAATGTTCAATGGTCACGCGCAGTCTACAAGCAGTTTTACAATCGCAGCCAATAATATAGGTAGGTATATTATTATGCTATTTTGAATTGCAGTATTTTAATGCAAATTATGATTTGCCAAATCTCTTGATAAAGATCTTGCACAAGAAATCGATTAGCATCTACATTAATAACAAAACATTTTAATACCCTGATACCGATCAAGTAACATTGTTAACTGTAACAGTCATCGCTAAAATGGTGTCATGATAATTAATTATGATATAATTGCGCACTTGATTAATTATTGCAAATTTAAGTCTTGAGCAATGCGAATCTGATTCATTACAGGTACTTACAAAACACAACATGTCGTTCAACAAGGCCAGTTGCCAATAACAAATCTGTCGATAGATCTGCTTACTAGAGGTAAGATTTTGACATTACTTGTATCACAGATAATAGAATACCTTGTATGGACCTTATGTCAAAATCCTATCTTTAGTAAGCAAATCTACTGACTGATTGGTTATTGGGACCGGCCGTAAGTGGTAACAAAAATATATTTGTTTGAAAACGTACTATAACGGCTGTATTCCCCAAAGGGATGTGTACTTTTGTAAACCCACAACTTACCGGTATATTTAGGTCTCATGTAATAGGGGGCGAGTCCATTAAATGATAAATGATACATTTTTAGTCTGTTTGTTGGCGCAATAACTCCTGAATAGATTTTAATCTTGCTACTACTATTAGAAAGTATATGCTCCAAATTAAAACTAGTGAACTTCCTATCTCAATTAATTGAACGGATCCTGAGATACAGCTTGACCTCTCTGATATATCCAGACCCATACAAAGAAGGGATTTTATTTTTAGGATCCATTTCTTAATATAGGTTCAGGTGAGCGAAGCCGCGGGCTTCTTCTTAGCTAGTGTATATATAGTCATAGTGCAATAATCTTCGTATAAAAAATATAGTTAGGTGTTTAAATTATATCAGAGATCGTATGTTAAAATTTTTATACATACAATTTTGCCATGACATTATAATACACAATATCTGATGTTCTTATCAGATATTAAATATTGATTGTAGGGTATGCCCGATTTGTGGTATCAGGATTAAGTATTTCTAAGATTTTCACTATCGGGTTGCAATATATATATATTGACAATAGACTCTGTTTTAAACCTTATACTACATTAATCGCAAAAAGAATTAGGAAGCTTATCTACACAATGAAACTTCTACGTAATGTTGCTAATCAAAGGATTTTGATGCTTGTCTACGTCGCATTATGCGAATCCATACTTAGTTATTGTATATCTATTTGGGGTGGAGTCGGCATCACAGTCATGTTACAAGTTGAACGTGCACAACGCTCTGTCCTGAAGGTTATGCTTAGGAAGCCTTTTCGTTATCCAACCATTCAACTATATAATGAAGCTGCAGTACTAAATGTACGCCAGCTATACATTTTAAAGTCAGTTCTTAAAAAGCATGCAGCAGTGCTCCAGTCAACTGAATATGCAGTATTACTCAAAAGTCGCGTGTTCAAAATACAACAAACAAGAGTTAAAACGTCGTTTGCGCAACACATGCAAACATTCATGCAACCGTTTATATATAATAAAATAGTAAGATATTGCAACATTAAAGAAAGTACCACTAAAAAAGCTAAAAAAATTGTCCATAAATGGCTTCTAACGCTCTCTTACGCTGAAACAGAAAACATTGTTAGAGTGATGTAGTTCATCTAAACACCGTACCTCACAGTTACTCACAGTATACACAATCGTAATCTCACAGTTATACACACAAACACACACACACACACACACACTCACACACACACACACACACACACACACACACAGAACTTACCTACTTTACACAATAATTAATATTGTATTCTGAAAATAGTTTTAAGTTTATTTTTAAGTACCAAATTTACCCTTTTATAGTCAAAGAATTTACCTGATAAAAAGATTTGGCCTCCACGAGACAGGCTTGACCTAGTGTGGAGGTCATAGGAAACATTATTTCTCCATACAACATGTCATCCTCAATAAAATGTAACACATACCTACGTATGGAAATGTAATACTTATTTTTGGCAATAAATTTTTCTTATTCTTATTCTTATAATATAAACAGTAATTTTACCTACTTATGTATGTTCAATGTTATAATATGAAACTAGGCTTTCTTGTTGTTTACCCGCTTACTAAATGGAGTAAAAATCACACCCAAAACAGTGTATTAAATTTGTAACAATTTTGACACTCTAATGTACTAAAATGTTAATTAAATGTATATTTGCGTTAGTTATATGCCAGCCTCCACATTTCGTAGCTGCATGCGAACACGGCAATAAATGGGATACATCTGTTCCTGGACATTTGAGTTTTCTTGTTTCATACATTTGTATGGTTGATCGACACTCAGATCACTGCGAATTGCAAGTACATTCTTCTAGCCGAAAACTGTTCCTGAAGATACAGGCTAGCCCAACCTAGTTTAAGGGACAAGGATCACTTTATGTTTAAGCTTGAATATAGCTACAGTAACATTAAATTACCCTGTCTTACTTTGTTCATACGTCTGTCTCAGTAGATTTTTTATAACCGGGTAGGTTTTTCAACTTTTGTTATTATTCATCACGTTTTAGTGGGTTAAGATTATCTACAACAACAGACTGCTAGTGTCACTGTCTACTTCAATCGGTCAAGCTGTAAACATAAATTGTACTTCGTCAAATAACAAGATGGCGCTAGTAGGTAGTAAGAAAGTAAATGTAGGATTGTAGGTTGATTTTTAATACATTCAGTGTTGCCAGTGTTGGATTTTCCGTAACACCATATACCGCACGATACTCTTGGGATTAAGATGAATCCAATGATCCAACTAATTTGTTAAATTCAAGTTATTTTTTTCTCGGTCCCGTTTTTATAGTCGACCATGTCAGCCTCACTGTAGGTACTGTAGAGACCGCTCCAAGAAGGCGATATTATATTATGGGCTGACTGACTGTTTTCAAAATAAAAAAATAAACATTCATTTAAAAATCTTATAGAATTGTCTAGAAAGCGAAATGCAAAAAATTTTAACATTCAGCTCTTGATTTTCTACTAATATCGAAGTGATAATACTAATAGTTAATTTTTTCTTAAATAAAACCCCCATAGTGTTCCGGTCCTCCAGTACCTATTAATGAACACCTTGTTTGCAAAAATCTTATCAGTGGTTTTTGAGTTACAATGTAACACATCCATACTTATCTACTCATTTAGATAGACTGTAATACTCATTCATTACCCTTCGTTTTTCGTAGTCTGATAACAATAAATGTATTGTTTGCCCATACATATGTAGCTATAAAGTCTAAAATCTTCCTATCTACTTAAGTTAATTAGAACAAACTCATTTTGGCGCTCGTGGGTGTCCACCGTGGCTTACAAAAGAACTTGCTTTTGAATTGAATAACTAGCTTTTGCCCGCGGCTTCGCTCACATAAAGCCATATTAGGAGTAAAAATAGAAAAACCAATATTGATGATCTCCTCTTTGTATGTATATGTTTGTGTATTGTTGTATGTCTGTATACATCAGAGAGGTCAAGTTGTATCTCAGGATCCGTTCAATTAATTAAGATAAGAAGTTCATCAGTTTTTATTTGGAGCATATACTTTTTAACAGTGATAACAAAATTTAAATCTGTTCAGTAGTTTAGCGCCAACCTGTAACAAACAGACAAACAGACAAGAATTTTTAAAATCACATTTTTGGGTTCGGAGACCTTTATATACCCTAACCCACTTGTTTTTTTTAGCTATCTTCAATGTAAAGACACAGCGTTTTTACTATTTTATAATAGTAGAGTTATATGTGTGTATAATTGTAAATATGTGGTAATTCTAGCAAATGTATATCTTTGGGTAACACGTGTATGTTTCATAGAATATATTCTGTATTAGTATCATCATTAAATATTTATTTACTATTTAGTTTTTTAAATTTATTATGATTCTGACCAGTGCAACCGTAATTTTTCGCACCACAATTCTTCACACGCTTGTATGCTTACTTAGATCTTCGTATTGGATCTATTCTGAAAGTAACGGGTAATAATTAATACCTCAAACGGAAATAGAATATGGGAATATGCAGAAGTATACCACTGTTTACCGATATACATATGCGTCGTATATCGGGGAATGAATAATATTAAAATAAAAAGTATTTCTACTTGAATTCGGTTCAATTCAATCCAAAGAATAACTGAAATATTAAGTAGCTTTCCTACTCAGTTACAACAAAATATATTCTAATATATCATGCCTCATAGCTGCCTCATTAGCCTAGTGGTCCTGAGCGAGACTGCTACGCTAGAGGTCCTGGGTTCAATTCCCAGGTCGAGCAAAGTGTTATTGGATTTTTCTATGAAATTCTCAGTAGCAGCTCGGAGTTTGGCATTTGTGCCCGGTTAATGGCAATAGGCTCGCCCCCTATTACATGGGACCTAAACATACCGGCAAACTGTGGGTGTACATTAGTACGGCACTGCCTAACCCTTCGGGGAATACAGGCGTGATGGTATGTTATGTTATGAATAATATTAAAGTGCCGCGATAAAATCCATAAAAAGTATTTCAACTTGAATTCGGTTCAATTCAATCCAAAGAATCACTGAAATATTAAGTAGCTTTCCTACTCAGTTATAACAAAATATCTTTAAATATAATCTGATCACGAGTGCATCAGTTTCTTATAGGCAAGTGCGCTACGTCGTAGATCGCAGTGTCGCTTAATTTCAGGCGAACTGGCGGGCAAGACTGAATAAAACAGCACCAAAACATAATTTCCAAGACTATACAGTGGAAGTAAAGTAGAATCAAAACCAACATTTTCAGTTGACTTTAAAAGTTGCATAAAATGATACAAATTTTTTATTACACATAAGTCGAGAATCTTAACAATAATACAATGGGACTCGCGGTGGCTTATTGGTCATAGCGTCTGGTGTATCTAACCAGAAGACGCAGATTAGTACTCTGCCCGCAAATCGAATTTTTCCTTCACTAAAACAACTTTATAATCTTAGCACGGAGAATGCAAGAAAATTGCAAAAAGATAACATAACATAACATACCATCACGCCTGTATTCCCCGAAGGGTTAGGCAGAGGCGTACTAATGTACACCCACAGTTCGCCGGTATGTTTAGGTCCCATGTAATAGGGGGCGAGCCTATTGCCATTAACCGGGCACAAATTCCTAACTCCGAGATGCTACTGGGAATTTCATAGAAAAAACCCAATAACACTTTGCTCGACCTGGGAATCGAACCCAAGACCTCTAGCGTAGCAGTCTCGCGCAGGACCACTTGGCTAATGAGGCAGCCTGCCTCTCAGTCAGCCAGTCTCTCCTTCAGCCTTTCGCAAAAAGATAATAATACAATATTTAGGTACCTAGTTACAGTAGGTCTATGTAACTTACATTGGACAATAAGCTAGAGGTCCTGGGTTCGATTCCCAGGTCGAGCAAAGTGTTATTGAGAAGTTTTAAAAAAAATCTCAGTAGCAGCTCGGAGTTTGGAAATTGTGCCCGGATAATGGCAATAGGCTCGCCCCCTATTACATGGGACCTAAACATACCGGCGAACTGTGGGTGTATCTTAGTACACCTCTGCCTAACCCTTTTGGGAATACAGGCGTGATGGTATGTAGAAACGCGGATAAGAATGGAATGGGATGTGACCGGTATAATCTTATCGCTATCGATTGTAAGAGGTACTTAATGACGACCAATAAGAACACTTAGGTATTATTGCTTATATCATAATTACCATTTACGTCATCACGGGTAAAAATGCAAGTAGCATAGTAACTATCTTGTGATTTATAAGACGAGGAAGACGATTCTACCGTAATACATGCTTATACTATTGGTACAGGGTAGTGTGAATATCTATACTTCTATACTTACTAATACATAAAGCTGAAGAGTTTGTTTGTTTGTTTGCTTGAACGCGCTAATCTCAGGGACTACTGGTCCGATTTGAAGAATTCTTTCAGTGTTAGATAGCCCATTTATTGAGGAAGGCTATAGGCTATATATCATCACGCTACGTGGATGAAGTCGCGGGCAGAAGCTATAATAAATATAAATATTCTACGTCATTTTACACAGCACCATCTAGTCCCAAACTAAGCACTAAGCTTGTACTATGGGTACTAGACTATGGATATAATACCTTTATTTTTAATAATTACTTAAGAATCGCGCAGAAGAACACAAACACTTTTTTTATCACACAAATATTTGTGTCCTGTGGGAATCGAACCCACGACCTCGAGGTCAGTAGTTCGGTACTCGAACCACTAAACAACAGAGATCGTCAATATGTCTTATAAAAATCCAATGCCAATACCTGTTACTATTGTTATTGTTAAAATACACTACCTTTAAGTAAGCCAGGTGGAGTGACGACTTGCGGAAGGCAACTGGCAGTGACTGTATGAGCAAAGCCGAAGATCGGGCTCTGTGGCGTTCACTAGAGGCCTATGTTCAGTAGTGGACGAAGATAGGCTAATGAATACTGATGATGACCTTTAAGTAAAAGAAATACTTTTATGGATAACTAGCTGACCCGGCGAACTTTGTACCGCCTAACAGTCGATTCTGAAACTAACGTCACTCAATTGTTTTGCCTTCCCGGAACCCCTCCACTAACACTTAATTCTTATGGTATGGTATTACAGTTCAAATTGACTTTTAAGTATTATTACGAATCTGTTGTATGGGAATATAGAAAAGTGTTGTTTTTAGACTTTTTCAAGCAATTTTTAATTTTTTTCTCTCCGTAAGAAACATTCTTGTACTTCAAGGAATATTATAAAAAAATAATTAGCGAAATCGGTTCAGCTGCTCTCGAGATTTGCGCTTAGCAACACATTTGGCTATTCATTTTTATATTATAGATAAAAATAATGCAAATGTCACCATTGGTAGGGGTGTAGTTAATATTGTTTAAGTTTGTAGCGCAAAAATAAATAAATATATCTACGAGTATCTAGTTTACTTGAAAATACCAGATATGCTCTCTGCATATGTTGTAATGCTATTTTTTTGTCATAAAGTATAAAGTAAAGCATTTAAAGTAATATAGTTTTAAATGCTGCTTTTACCTGAGTTTTGATATTTTATTGTCATCATATATCATAAACAGACAAGCAATATTCTTCTGTATTTAAGTTGGGAAAACATGTAATTGGTAATTCGTTTTTATAACCTGTTTGTTATCTTAAGTTATAAATACTGTTTGTTTTCGGAATAAAATAAAATAAAGGCGCGCACACAACTACTTACTCACCTTACTTACTTACTCACATTCAACGCAATCTGATGAATGGTTTAGGTTTTTTTAATTTTTATATAGATAGATAGATTGTTAAGTCTTCTATAGTGTTTACCTAACCCGGTATGAAAAAGGCGTGAGTTAAACGTGAAACCTCAGGCTTACCTACATATACTCAGCAAAATATCTTGAAGCTCTAGTTGGTAATAAAGCTAATCTGATTATGGATAAAAAATAATTTAGTCATGAAATTATAACTTAGTTGTCGCTAAATAAACTAACTTTAAGCCGTAGCAAGAGACAATTTATAAACCATTATTTAAATAAACCACAGACAATTTAGTGATTATAGCCGGTATTAAAAAGTTAAAACTACTTGAAACGCACTTTTAGAAGAAGGCGAGCCATGCTTCGGCATGAATGGGCCGGCTCGACCTGAGTGATACCACGGCCTCACAGAAAATAGGCGGGAAATAACGCTTGCGTTGTGTTTTGCCGAGTGAGTGAGGTTACCAGAGGCCCAAACCCTTTTAAAAGGCGGGTAACGCACTTGTGGCTCCTCCGGTGTTGCGGGTGTCCATGGGCGGCGGTTATCGCTTACCATTAGGTGATCCGTCTGCTCGCTTGCTCCCCTATCCCATAAAAAAACGCAAATTTTACTTTTATCATAGACGGAATGAGTGGACGCGGTCGAAAACAGATTAATAAAAAAATAATTTACCTTCAACAAATATTAGGGTATGCCGACAATCATAATTCAATACGTTGTTTGTAAATGAATATATCGATAAACCTAACTGCACTTTATTGCTGTATAATCTATTTCCAAGAAAAACCTTCTGCGAAGACGTCACTGGTGTGTAAATCAAGCCGCGGTGACAGGTTATTGCCTGCGCGCAGTTAACGCTTGCGTCCCCCAAATCCGTATGAATTTATAGCTCCCTCCAGTGCAAATGTTGGCAGGGCTAACTTGTTTGTACGGGACATCATTGTCTTGCTGTTTTCTTGACACGTGGCAAATATAGAGGGATCACATAAATCTGGTGTAATGATGAAGTCTGTTAAATCTGAAATGGCTTAAAAGAAGGCTTCGCTCACCTGAAGCTATATTAGGATTAGAAATGGATCTCAAAAATAATTTAATCTAAACCCAATAGTGACGATTTCTTAGTGTTTTTGCGCCATCCCGTAACAAACGCAAACAGACAAGAATTTAAACAACACATTTTTGGGTTCGGAGACGTTTATAAACTTGTATATAAATCTATATACTCTATACTAATATATAAAGCTGAAGAGTTTGTTTGTTTGTTTCTTTGCTTGAACGCGCTAATCTCAGGAACTACTGGTCCGATTTGAAAAATTCTTTCAGTGTTAGATAGCCCATTTACTGAGGAACGCTATAGGCTATATATCATCACGCTACGCGGACGACGTCGCGGGCAGAAGCTAGTGTAATATAAACGTTGTATGTAGCCACTTGTTTTTTTTATATCTTCAATGTACAGACACAGCTTTTTTAGAATTTTATTATAGTAGAGAAGAAGAAGAAGACATATACAATTGTACATGTAGGTATTGGCCTACAGATTAATGAAATGAAAGATTGTTTATTCTGACAGTAGAAGTTATATTTTATTTCCCTATAAGCTTTATATAAATTAATTTAAGATCAACGTTTAAGATACAAACATTTAGCTTAGCACGAGGGATTAACGAGAATACTAGTAATGTGCGACCGACATTGCTAGTAAGCTATTAAAAAAAATATATAATATGGCTAAATGATGTATAACAAAGTGTCAACCTGAAGCATAAAAAAGAAAGAGTACTATAAAATACATTTAAAAGGATAAATTATTTATTCCGTAATACGACATTATGCCCTTATGACCCTTTGGTTACTTGCTACAAAATATATATGCATACATCGGGATTAGTAGGAATAATAAAGATAGGAAATTCCAAATGCCGCGATGACTGATAATAATCGACTCATATTCTTAAACCCAAAGGAAGCTATTCCATATAATACAACTGATATATCATTGCAGGAAACAAATGCCTAGGTTTAACGCACAGAATGCATCTTTTATCTTTTCACGGTTCATATGAGTCATTCAATAAGAGCCACTTCTCATGATTTTGCAGTGTGGCCTTTCCTGGTAGCAAGGGAATGAAATTGGAACTGTAAAACGCAAGACATAAAGTGAGTTTTGTAATGATTATGCAGACATAGATTCAAATGATACCCCATAAGAAATTATTGACTACATTTTGCTACGTTGATATTAGCTTGATTAGCCATATTAGAGAGTTATGTTAGTGAAGGAAAAAGGAACGAATTCGAACCTGCGTCGTCTGGTTAAATACACCAAACACCGTCGGATTTTTCCTTCACAGAAAAATATAAAAAGATAGCCAGATAAAAGATAGATATTATTTTATTTACTGCTACAGTTTCTAACATTTGTGGTTAGACATTTTGTTACTGCTTGTATTTAAAAATATAACCTTTTGTAAGATAAAATAACTTTAATCAAAAGTAAAACCAACTTTTAAAACAAAAATAAAGTGTTATGTGTGCTAGTTTCGGTAGTTGATGCCATGTATTTATAAACTTGTGATCAGATCTTCACCAAATTTGAATGGAACCACGGTAATTGGGAATATATTATTCTTTCACACAAAGTAATAATTTTCCAAATCGATTAATAAGTTGCCGAATAATCGCGTAACAAGTACAAAAAAAAAATGAAAATAAAATACAATAAAAAACTAATTAGTTGTTGTGTTTGTCTGTTTGTTTTTCGGTTTCGGTATCTGTCTGTTGGTCTGTGTTTAAACAGGCATCAAATAAAAAACTACATAAAACTATGTATAATTGCAAACATTAGGGTTACACCGCAGCTGGTTTGTAATAATTATCTACATCGTGTTTTTTTTAAATATCTGATTGAGATCAAAAAAATTAAGTTTACTCTTCCTATGTATATTTTGTAATATGGCAACATCACTTTGAATTATTTTGTTAATTAATTAATTTGCATTAACATTAATTGGCAAACAGAATGGTGATTGCCGTATGTTCTTATGATGGAGAAATGCTTACCTACGGAACGAGGGGCTTACAGACAAATACCCAACATGAGAGAAACTGATTCACTCGTGATTTAAAGCCACCTAGATTATATTTGTCTAATTTATGCATAAATGCTAATTTATTAAATGCCTTTTACAATCTCTAAAATGTTATCAATAAAACAAAAAGTTTTTGACTGATCTTGTTTATTAAAAAAATAATGACATCAATTCTTCAAAGGATTTTTTAGAGCTTTTAATAAAACCATAATAATTTTGGAACAGTTTTTGGGAGAAGAATATGCTGCTATTTAAAGATTTTGAATCAATTTAAAGAATATATTCGAAACGAAAAAAATATTAATAAAAAAATATTTACTAATCAGATTAATTTATTTGGATCAGGTTTGTTTGATCTTATGCCGTTTTGTTCAAAGTAAAGTAATTTTATATTTAGGAATTGGAATAATTACTTTATGAAAAAGAAAAACAATTACCTAAAGCTTTGACAATTGTCTTTAGTTGTCCTTATAATTTTGTATTATTATTGTCAGTGTCATTGTAGAGGCACATGAATTAACCATTTTATGCTATCAACCATTTCAATCGCAAACCTCTTAAACTAGAAAATACTGTCTCCATTTTAATTTAAAAAGTGGTTCAGTTCAAATTTACTGAGTATTTTCTTTTTAATTTACACAATACGCCAAAATGGTTTTACTTTCAACAATATGACGGCAGTTAATATCCGAAACGTCTTCAATAAATTTCACAGGTCTCTTCGGTGTTGGGTGGAATATATCTGAAGGAGTCAATCAAAACTATTGAGTCCTCTGCGGTCGAACCAATTAGAGTAATCTGAAAACGAAAAACAGGATTAAGGTATTATGTTTTTCAAAGGTTTTTAGTTTTAGGTTCATTGTTCTACTACAATTGAGTAGATTAATATATTAAGATTTATATAGATGTCATGCTTTTATGACAGTTTCATTAAAATACTGCGACTGACAGGAAAACAATAACAAGAGTTGCATGTTTTTTTTATAGGATAGGGGAGCAAACGAGCAGACGGATCACCTGATGGTAAGCGATAACCGCCGCCATGTATAAAAAAACACAATCGTAGTTCTTGGATAACTCATAAGAGCTGTATCCTTGAAGCGATCAATAATTTTGACTTTTCATCACCTCCATGATTACTAATAGGTATGAGACGCTTTGTATTTTTTTATTTTCTTATAAGTATTGATTGTTAGCACTTAGGCATACATTATTATTTTAAGTCAATCATAGCGGCATCTTTGTGATTGCTTCGTGTTATTTTTAAGCATAAAAATAATACGGGGTAGTCATGGGGATGTTGCTGTGATGATGCAGTTCTACGTCAGGTTCCATGTCAGGCGAAAAAGTTTTCAACTGACTTCATAAATTTTGTTTTTCTTTTTAGCGTAAAATTATATTATAACATTGTATACTGTGGATAACGTAGTGGATTACATAATTGTAAGTTTTAAGATTCACTGTTTGTATACTATTATTATGTAATTGTTTGTTATTCCAAATAAAATAAATAAAAATAAATAAATAAATAAACTCAAAAAATATATAATATATTTTTTAAACTATTTGCTTATTAAGAAAAATAAAATAATAATAAGATAAAGTAATGCTAATTTATTAAATGCCATTTTTTATTTTATTATATTTCGAAATCTACCTATTAAACCTATTAAAAATTATAAGATTATCACATAATACTGAGAAAAGCCACCTAGCAGATAAGAATTAATATAATTCATATTTATTATATACAAAGCAATAAATTGACTTTATTACAACTATCAAAACTTGCAATCTTATAAAAAAGGAACGTGATGTTAATAAGATAGAAAATTTGTTGAAATAATATTTATGTAAAGACAAAACTTTTATCATAGCAATTGTAAATTTTTGTATGACTACACTAAAAAATAGGTAATAATTGTAACACATATTTTTCGAAATTTTGGATGTACAACTCGATTATATGGGACCCCACGATACAGGTTTGCCTAGTGTGGGAACCACGGAAAATGCAAATGTGTGTAATACTTATCTCTACTATTATAAAATTGTAAAAAAGCTGTCAGCACATTGAAGATATTAAAAAAAAACCACGTGGGTTATGGTATATAAACGTTTCCGAATCCAATAATGTGATTTTTAAAATTCTTGTCTGTTTGTTACGGGTTGGAGCAAAAACTACTGAATAGATTTTAATTTTATTATCACAGTTAGAAAGCATAATGCTTCAACTTAAAAACTGGTGAACTTCTTAACTCAATTAAACGAATCCTGAGATATAGCTTGACCTCCTTGTTGTATAGAGGCCCATACAAAGAAGAGATCATCCATGTTGGTTTTTCCATTTTTACTCCTGATATAGCTTCATGTGAGCGAAGCCGCGGGCAGAAGCTAGTCAATAAATATTATTCATTCATTAATTTAGACGCAAGCAAAAGTAATGCTTTATACTATTATTGTATTTATACGTGTTTAATTTGGTGATGTTTCTGTAAAGGACTCTGTCCGATTTTAAGGAAAAAGTTTTTTTTAAATTTATAAATATAAATTAGTAAGCATACTTACATAGCCATCGAAAATTGAAAAGTCATTCACAGTTACTTTCAGCACGTTCCATCCTTCAACGAAATTATCATTGGTTGCATAATAAAGCTGGAATCCAGCTACCGTATCTACTCCGGATGGTACCACCTTCTTAGCCAGGATGATTATATAGTCCAAACTAGATGCTGATTTCATAAAAACGTTTACTTCTATTGTGCCTCCAGGCATCATTCGGAAGATGAATGAAGAAACACAGCTTGATGTTTCATTAGGAGCAATAAAAGTTTTGCTGTCAGGATCAATGGTTCCAATAGCAAGAGAATAGTAATTTCCTAGATGCCAAGAAGAATATCCATTGCATAGTACATTATCGGTATCAAATGAAGTATGAAAGTTAGTTTCGAAATTATACGTGACGCATTCTTTACCAGTGCCGATTGGAGGAACAGTTACAATGGGTACTACTGTTGTAGTTTCAAACACTTCATCATCGTAAATTCTGCAATCCTCCCTTGCTAGTGTCGGTGGTATATATCTGAAGGAATCGATCAAGACTATTGATTCTTCTGATGCTAATCCGAGGAAAGATATCTGAAATGATAAAGAGGCAATAAAAATACCTATCATTTGTAATTTTTAGAAATACTCAATGACATAATAAGGACTTTTCCGATGATAAGATAACATTAAAAAATCATGTAAATATTGGAATTAAGATTGCAGATAGGTAAATTTTAATAGTGATTTATTAACAATAATCTAATTAGTTAAAGCAGTCAAGTAATATTATATTACGAAATATAAAACAGATTTGTATCTAAGAATGGATGAAGAAGCTTAATGGAAAAAATATTTGTTTTGGGCTGTTTACGTCAACTATTTTATAGCTTCTGTGGTTGGGTTTCTTTTTTATCAGGAATGTAGTTAAAGAAATTGTTGTTTTTTAATAAATTCTCCTAACCAGTTTTTGAAAGTAACTTACGTATCCGTTATAACTGTCGTCTCCAGACAAATTAATTCTCAAAACTTGCCATCCGTCAACATAGTCTTCATGTAACGGTGTAGCGACCGCACTACCAGTCACAACATCATTGGCTTCATTCTCAATTTTATTCACCAACACAGCTATCTGATCAGTGCTGGCTCCAGATTCCATGTATATGTTCACTTCCACAATACCGCCAGCCCCAGCTTGAAAGTCAAATGAAGATACGCAACTGATATAAGTCTGTGGTGAAATAAATTGATGGCTTCCTGTACTAGGGTTATCAATCGGCAAAGAAGAGTATGAGCCTACATTCCACTGAGTAAAACCAGTGCAAAGTCCTCTGTCACTGTTGAATACGACATCGAATTCAGTTTCGAAATTGTAAATTACACACTCTTCAGGTTCAGCCGGTTCTGGTGTTTGCAATGGGCTTGTTGTAACAAAATCCCCATCGTAGACGTGACAGTCTTCGCCATACTGTGGTGGGATGTATCGGAAGGAATCAATCAAGACTGTAGATTCTGGTGATGCAACACCCAGAAATGATACCTGAAAATTAGAAGAAAGGTAATCGTGACGATGGCCGAATAAGATGTTTATATTAAAGTTGATCGTTTTGTCTTGTCCTGTTTTTGTCAGCAATGAGCGACTCTTAAAACTCTTCGTAAGGTTTTTTGTTCAGTATAAGTTGTTTAATATCATCGAAGTTTACTATAAAACTTCATGCCTGTGTTGCAAGAACGGTTAGGCAGAGGTGTACTAATGTAAACTCATAGTTGGCCGGTATTTTTACGTACTATGTAATGGGGAGCGAGCCTTTTGCCAAACTCCAAGAAGCACACGTGGGGATTGAACCGAGTACCTTCCTATGACCTCTAGATTAATAAGGCTGACCCAATCTAACTAACGCCATTAAACTTTAAATCCGTGATACTTTAGTGTTGCAACAAAAAATTGTGATCCTAATAAGATTGTATCGAATGCTAGGTTTGAATCAGTGTTTGTGTATTATTTGTTCAGATTAATTTTGAATTACCTACTACCTCACCTTGCGTTGAATTTTTCCTTGTTTATTATTTAAGGGACACCTAATCTGAGTATTATATATCGAGTCACGTCTTACATTATTGTCATCAAAATGACAATAGACTGATTTTTACTGTAACCAGTTATAAGGTATTGGAATTAATGTTTATTGTCGAACTCACATATTTTTTTTGCGTTTTATTTGTTTTTCTATTTCATTGCGTAGATTTTATCAATTTTAAACTCTTATAAAAATAACAGCTAGGTACTATTGTTAGATACGTCTCGTCTATTATAGTGTAGATTGACAATACACTAAACGGCATATTTACTTGTTTTGTTTACAGTAACTGAAAAAATTGTTCACGTAAGTAAGCCCATGAGAGTTAGATATTGAGAGCTTGAAATCTGACAACATTTCATGCATGTATGCATATTTGACCCTAGTTACAGCAACGACAACAACTGCTTTAGTAACAAGCTGATTAAAATTATGATAATAAGTATCATTAATTCAGGGATTGGATTTTAAGACTGAATTAATGTTTTACATCCGTAATTATGATAAATATTTTAATCAACTGCAGTACCGGATGCATGTATGATGTAATTGCAGGATTTCATTTTGCCGATAAATATGTTTTTGATTTCAAGTTTCTTTTTTTAAGCTTGTAATTTTGGTATTCCCCATCTACTACTTTTTCCTGATAAAAAGATTGCATTTTAAATTAATTATATTTGAATGTATCATTTTTCTTTTCTTCTGGAAGGCAAGTGATCGTAGTTTATTAAATTCAATTGTTATTATGCACATTATAAGAACTAAATTGTAAAAAAAAATCAATGTTATAATCTCTGTTTAAAAGAGTATCTATGGAGTTTCCTGCCGGTTCTTCTCCATAAGACCCACCATTTGGAACCGCGCACCTAGTTTTTGACAATTCAAAAGTACCTGTATTACTGGTGTAATTGAAATAAAACATTTGACTTTGACTTTAAGATTACTTATTACAAGCTTATATCGAAATAACAATGGCGGGATAACGTTATTAGTCTCACATTATAATAAATTGAGTAGTTTTTAATATAATATCAAAGCTCTAGATAGTTTGTGTAAATTAATAAGTGAGTATATACATATTTTGTTTACCTATCCATGTAGAATATATATATTTAAATTAATTGAATGCTTCATTTTGCTTCAAAACATCAGCTGGTAGGTATCGCGGTTAATCCTTTAATCGTATCATATCGTGCACACGCTTAAAAGGCTTAAATATTGTTCACTTTTTTACTGAAAATTGTATAAATTTTAATACTTACGTATCCACTAAAAATCCGGGTGCCGATCAAATTAATTTTCAGGACATGCCATCCGTCATAGTAACTTGTGCTAAGAGACGTGAGCATCGCAGTTCCAGTAACAACCACGTTCCCATTGCTCGACACTTCATTAGCAAGTACCACAATCTGATCCCGCTGCGACTTCGACTCCATGTAAACATACGCCTCCAAAGTACCAGTTGACATCATCTCGAAACCGTAAGATGACACGCAACTCAGATTCTCATCGGGTGTTATAAACATTTCGGTTTCTGGATGGGGACTCTCAACATCCACATTAGTGTAGTTCCCCAATTTCCAGGTTGCCATACCATTACACAAGGAGTTGCCATTATTGAAACTGTTATAGAAATTTAATCCGAAATCGTATGTAACGCAATTTTCACATTTTATTGCCGAAACCGCGAACAGCAATACTATTAAACATTTAATATATTCCACCATACTGACACTTCACACAACTGATATTTTCAACTGTCTTGTAAATGAAGTAATTATAGCAATATTAATAGTTATCGTGGATAAGATTATATTATACGTATCCGGAATATCGATAAAGTGCAATTGTTTTCTTTTTATCTGTACTAGATATTTGCTTGCTGGCTTTGTTTGCGATTCGGACGTTTTTGGAATATTCGTTACTATTATTCAGACTTTTATCTTATAATGTATAAACTATTCCTTATAATAGTTGAATATATCTCTTTGCTATCTCTCTTTGCTTATTTATATATGTCTTATATTACTTTGCCCATTATTTAAAAATAAAGATGTAAAATGTAGCTTTTATTTATTTGGATTTATTATTTATCTATCTAGGAACTGGTTTTTGGTTTAATGTTAGTGATCGATGATTTTCGTGCCTTTACATACGGAGATGAAATGAAAAATAAGATGTCATGTTATTTATAGGTAAAACTGACTTTCAAAGTTGGTATTGTGACGGACAAAATAATTTTTCATTAGGTTAGATAATATTATTAAACAACTGCATAATAAGCTTTATTATTATTTGTTTTAAGAACCAAATAGATAACATCAAATATTGCAGGGAGCGACCTCTTTGATCTTTATCACTTATTTCTAGGAAAATCAACGGATCGTATATCTCTATACGATCCGTTGATATATACTCATCGATTGATCGATTTCATTGATGTTTTATTTCTATTTTATCAATTTTCCTCAATAATTGCAAGTATTCTATTAAGGAAAATTAAGTTGAAGAAATTTAATTACGCAAATGGGAATACCGTGACTCTGGCGACAATAACTTTTATTACGTGCGAGACAGTCTTTGAAACTTACATTGACTTCAGTTTTATCTATACTTCTATACTAATATATAAAGCTGAAGAGTTTGTTTGTTTGTTTGTTTGTTTGTTTGCTTGAACGCGCTAATCTCAGGAACTACTGGTTCGATTTGAAAAATTCTTTCAGTGTTAGATAGCTCATTTATCGAGGAAGGCTATAGGCTATATATCATCACGCTAAGACAAATAGGAGCGGAGCATCAATGAAGAATGTTTCAAAATCGGGGTTTTTTCCTTATGAGAGCTTCCGATGCATGCGCTGCGTAAACGATTAAAGTTTCGCAAAAATCATATATTACAGAATTGTTCCTCTTTAAAAGTTCTAAAAAAAAGTCCGCGACAGCATATGTCTATCTTTTAAGGTTGGCTCACTATAACCGTTTTTATGCTAACTTTGTTCTAAAATTCGTTTTTTTTCCTTTTGAGAGCTTCCGATGCGTGCGCTGTGTAAACGGTTAAAGTTTCGCAAAAATCATATATGACAGAATTGTTCCTCTTTAAAAGTTCTAAAAAAAAGTCCGCAACAGCATATGTCTATCTTTTAAGGTTGGCTCACTATAACCTTTTTTATGCTAACTTTGTTCTAAAATTCCAAATGCATTATTTGCGTAGGTGTTTTTATAAACATGATATTAATCCTTATCCAAATAAATAAGTTATTCATCAGCCTTTAGAGCTTTTGTTTTGTATCCGTGTGGACCGAGCTTGGGTCCGCTCGGACCCAACAAACGCTCTAAAAGACATAGGTATTATTATTATCCTCATTTAGCGTTCTTTTATTATTCCTGTTCCCGTGACATATTTTACTAAAGTTCCGCTCGGATACTCAATACTCAACTAACAATATTGGCTATATCTTGAAGTGAGCTTCAATCAAAACATACTACAAGCCGCTGAAGGGGATCATCATCTTCTTACCACCTGTCAAGTGCCACCTGCCAAGTTTGCTTGAACGCGATAATCTCAGGAACTATTGGTCCGATTAGAAAAAATCTTTCGGTGTTAGATAGTCCATTTATTGAGAAAGGCTATAGGCTATCATCCCGCTAAGACTAAGTAACTATTCCACGCGGACGAAGTCGCGGGCGGAAGCTGTACTAATATATAAAGCTGAAGAGTTTGTTTGTTTGTTTGCTTGAACGCGCTAATCTCAGGAACTACTGGTCCGATTTGAAAAAACCTTTCAGTGTTAGATAGCCCATTTATTGAGGAAGGCTATAGGCTATATATCATCACGCTACGCGGACAAAGTCGCGGGCAGAAGCTAGTTTTTTAATATTTTGGGCTCTAGTCTAACTATATGATATTAACAAACAGCAGGTATATGTATAAGTATTCGAGACATTTACTAGTGCCTCATTAGTCTAGTGGTCCCAAGCGCGACTGCTACGCTAGAGGTGATGGGTTCGATTCCCGGGTCGAGCAAATAATATATGTTATTGATTTTTTCTATGAAATTCTAAGCAGCAGCTCGGAGATAATAGCAATAGGCTCGCCCCCTATTACTTGTAACCTAAACATACCAGCGAACTGTGTACATAAGTTCTCTTCTGCCTAAACCTTTCGGAGAATACAGGCGTAATGGTATGGTTATGTTCTTCGAGAAATAACTTGGCAGTCCAATGCCTATATCACTAGGTTATCAGTGATCATCATCATCATCATAGATTAATAAATAAATCAGTAGGTATATTAGGTCAGACTTTCACTGTAACAATGTCTGTCATGTTATCGGTAAAGAGAATTGGGGTCACACTACACCAAACTATTCGCGATCTTTCTTGCAATCTTTCTTGAGATTATCATCACCGACGTCCCAGTTCCACATGGTTAGATCCATTAATAATACAACCGATAAGATTTTCGACAATAATAATTTATTAGTCAGACGTTATTATTAATTTATGGTTGTACTTAATTTCTAAGAATGGGAACAGTTATTACGGTTTATTTATTTACGGTTTAATTTATTTATTTGCTTTAATATTTTTTAGGTGTGGACTAAACCTAATAATAGATTACTACTTCAATACTAAAATCAATACAATAATAGGTAGGTGCAACATGCTCCACACCGAGGTTTTCCCAAAGGACTGCAGCATAGGGTGTTTCAAAAAGGGTGTGCAAATATATTTACAGAGTCGGCAACGCACGAGTAATACCCCTGGTGTTGCAAGCGTCCATAGGCTACGGTAACCGCTTACCATCAGGCGGACCGTATGCGTGTTTGCCACCCTAGTGGTATAAAAAAAAAGTTCATATAATTTCCAAAGTCATGAAAGCTGCTGTGGGAGAGTCATGCTACGGCACGAATTTGCCGGCTCGTTCGGAGTTATACCACGACGGCCTCACAGAAACTCGGCGTGAAACAACACTTAGTGTTTCGCCGAGTGAGTGAGGATACCGGAGACCCAAACCCTTTTAAAAGGCGGGCAACGCACTTGTGACTCCTCTGGTGTTGCGGGTGTCCACGGGCGGTTGTATTTGCTTACCGGATCGGACCGTGATCCGTTTGCTCGTTTGCCTCCCTAACCCAGAAAAAAAAACCAATGCCAAGCTAACCTCTTATCAAAGAAGATAATACTAAACAAGAAAATATAGCAGCTCTGAAAAGACAGCAGAAAACTGATTAAATAACCCTTGGTCTGATCCAAAAAAATGGTTCAAATTGTAGGTGCTTATTAAGCACCGAAGTAAAATTGGGAAACCTTTCAATTATCAGGATTGCAATGCCTTGCATTTCTATATCGAAAAAACCATTACCGTAACCAGAATACCTCCATAATAATAGACGATGAACGCTTTTATAATTTTCAACGAAAATCCATAAATCACCGAGGGGTTTGTTTGAGAGGTAATCCGATGAATTCCGATCGTGTCAGGCGGCCGGATGTAGGTGGCGCCCGCGCGTGACGTCACCAACACTTCCGGTGGCGTGCCGAAGCCTTCGCTGTATTTTCCTAGCTTATTTTTTAACAGTTTTTGTCAAGCGAAATGGGATATTTTTAAGCCGAGTTTCAATAGGTATGCATTTCGTGAGTCTGTCTATAAGATGACTGTGTTAGTTTACAGTTACAGTTTGAAATTATTATACATGAAAATCTTTTTCGAAGGACAAAAACTTCTGGGTTCTTTTTCGTTTCTTAATTTAATTAATAATAACTTGCATTTAAAAAATCTCGAAAAATCAAGCTTAATTATATATATCTATACTAATATATAAAGCTGAAGAGTTTGTTTGTTTGTTTGCTTGAACGCGCTAATCTCAGGAACTACTGGTCCGATTTGAAAAATTCTTTCATTATTAGATAGCCCATTTATTGAGGAAGGATATAGGCTATATATCATCACGCTTTTATCTTTACTTAGCGGGTAGAAGCTAGTAAAATATACAATCTTAAAATTGAACTCGTTAATCTATGGAACAAGATAATGTGGCCTGTTTTGTATGCGTTTTAATGTTTAAATTGCGTGCTTGACAACCGTATACATACAAGCATTGGTCGAAAAAATTTCTCGGAATAGGGTATTACACCTTTTTTTGAAAACTGTTTTATATTAATTATTAGATCGTAATGAACCAGTAGAATTTTTATTTCAGTTTTATAAAACCGAAAAATGCCTTAAAAACTATTTTTAATTTATGATTTTGAATTTTCGCGCGGAAACGCTAGCCGCCATGCTAGTTCGGGTCGTGACGTCACTTCGTTAGTAAACAATACAACTGCAAAAGACCAAGTAACGTCAAGTAACTATCGGAGTGACATCACGTCGGAATTAAACAGATTAAAAAAGACTATTTTTGAAATTGAATTATAAATTTTACATTGCATTTTTATAAATAAATACTAAGTTTCTCGTTTATTTTTTTAAAAATCTATCATAAACATGCATTTTTATATTTTTTCTTACATGGTGTAAAATACCCTATTGCATGGCATGCATTTTTTACCATTAGCGAGAGTAGGCCTACGTTTTTATGTGACCGATGAATCTCGGTAAGGAACATGCATGGTGGTTCTTATCAATGCAGTTCTGACCAAACCAGTAAACTTTATGCTCAGTGCGTCGCGATGCCTGTTGGCTCATATTTATTTTTTCATAATATAGGGGTGCAAACGAGCAGACGACTCGTTTGATGGTCGGCCATAGAAACCCGCAATAGCAGAGGTATTGCAATAGCGTTGCCCGCCTTTTAAAAGGGTTTGGGCCTTCGGTATCTTCACTCACTCGGCGAAACACAACAGTATATAAATACTATGTACTTTCATCATAATCATCAATATCAACCAATATTCGTCCACTACTGTACCTATGTAGTCCGCAAACTATTAAAATGCGCCTAAAATGTTCCGGTTAAACTTGCTTCCGGCTGCATACTTCTAAAGATGTTAAACGATTATCAAGAAAGTTGGGGCCTTTAAATATGCAAAAAGTTACCACCTTCATCCTCCCGACACAGGTGAAGTTGCCGACCATAAAATTTATCTAATAGTCAAGAAATAATATACATAGTAGCTTCGTGGTTTAAAGTTCATACTAGACAAAAATGTACCTAGATACCTGTATGGGGTATTTCTAATTATAAGATGATTTATATTCATGTTAGAGATTATGTTATCGTATACGAACGACAAAGACAGACGACAGATTAGTATTATTTAATTCTCGACGTTTCCTTTGGGTATTGATAAAATCCGTAAAAAGCGTAAAAAAATATTCAATTTCAATGTCTAATATTCGCGTAAGTGTAAAAAACCAGGACCTACTAATGCATTATATTTACTCAATTTTAAATTTGAATGCAATTCTTAAGTAGAAGCAGCAATTTTAAAGCATAACATATAGACTTATTGTTATAGGTACCCATTCACAAAAGCATGATATTGTTAAGCAATAATTCGTCATCGGAATATGAATGACATAAAAATAATGTAGGTACCTTTGGAACTAACGCGTAGATACGAGGAAATTTAATGTTTATAGGACTTACCTAGAATAATATCTACTATTTCTAATAGCAGATAACGGCTGTTTTACTGCACGTTATAATTTTATATCAAAAGTTGCTCCTGATATCATTTTTAATCACGAATCGACTACATTTTGATTGAATGACTTTTACGAAAGTATTTGAATACATTCATACATTGTATCTTAGTACAAACACAAGAAAATAATAGATAATATATAAATAATAAATAAAATAAAATCATTTTTACGGTGGGAGAGCCAAGCTTCGGCACGAATGGGCCGGTTCGACTGGAGAGATACCACAGCCTCAGAAAAAACCGGCGTAGATCACCGCCTGTACATAATTATTTTCATGTGACCAGTCTTTATTGGCTTGCTGTTATTAGCGGTAATCACCTATCCTCCAAGACGGAACCGACATATATGTGTCTGTATTTAGGGTAATTCTAATTTATATCCAAAATGGTTGGACCGGATTTAGATACGGTTTTCTGTTATGTATTTGAAATTTACCGTTGATGGTTCTTAGATAGATGTTACGGTCGTCAGAGGTCACTGCAATAAACATAATATTCAACAACTGTAATTAAAAAAAAAGTTTTATTTTTATTTTACTTATTACTTGATGAAATTTTAAGAAAATAAATATACTATGTGTTACGAATTATGTGGTAAAATTACACATATATTATCAAAGTAGGTATATAAAACTAGGTGTGTACAATGTACACACATTGACAGTTTCTGTTGTGGTAAACAACAACAAGTTACTCTCTTTTTGTATCGAGAAGATAAAAACTTCAGTAGATAAATATAAAAGGTTAGTTCAATCCTACGTGCTAATTGAATCATGTTATTCGAATAATCTCATCATAGTAAAGTAGCAGTGTATTGTATCAAATAATTAAATAGTAATCAAGTAAGATCTTGATTGGTTTAGTAGATAATACAACAAAATAATTGTGTGTGATAATGGAGCCAACAGTAGCAATCATAGGTAATAAAATACTGAAGATAATGTTACTATGTGCTCGATGAACTATTTATTATTTTGCCGATACATGTCTTTATTTACAAAACTGGCTTCTGCCCGCGACTTCGTCAGCATGGACTTCGTTCTGGCGTGAAAGAGTAACAAACAACCATACATCCTCACAAACTTTCACGTTTATAATGTTAGTGAAGCGAAGTGATAAGTGAAGTGATAGTGATTTGACTGGCGACTGCTACGCTAGACATGACTGCTACGCTAGATGCGACTGCCACGCTCGACGAGACTGCTACGCTCGACGTGACTGCTACGTTCGACACGTCTGCTACGCTCGACGAGACTGCCACGTTCGACGCGACTCCTACGTTCAATGCGACTGCTACGCTCGACGAGACTACTACGCTCGACGCGACTGCTACGTTCGATGCGACTGCTACGCTTGGTGAGACTGCTACGCTCGACGCGACTGCTACGTTCGACGCGACTCCTACGTTCGATGCGACTGCTACGCTCGACGAGACTACTACGCTCGACGCGACTGCTACGCTCGAAGCGGCTGCTACGCTCGACACGACTGCGAATTCTCAATAGCTGCTCAGAGGATGATGATTGGCGTCCGCACTAATAAACAAGCCCATGTGTCGTGGTGGTCTTAATAAACATGCATTCAATCGAACCCACGATACTCATGCGCGGGGGTAGTGACAACCAAGACGTAGGTACTGTCTAAAAATTCTAAGATTTGTCTTTTAAATAACAGAATTAGCTATTGACTTTATACGTAGAAAAAAATTAGTAATCAATTATTCATTATTATGCGGGATATATATCTCATGTTGTTTCTCTGATGCTTAATCAATATGTATTTATTTTGATAGCAAGAGACTAATATATATACAATAATTAATAACTCATTTACTCTCAATCAGTATTGTATTTTGGGTAATAGACAGCTCTTTAATAAAAACATTACCTAATAAAGACAATGCTGTTTCTTAGGTTTAGTTGGATTGATTTAGTTAGAATTGCGTATTTGGCTTTTTCAAGTTACAATGTTTGTTAAAAACTGTCCCTTGATGGGACAACTCGTGCGCTCCTACACTTCTGCGCACTGTATTTGCGAACTTTTTGATCCTTGCCCTCGTTTGAAAGCTCGTCGGATAAACATGGAACTATTTGCGTTTTTAATAACATTGTTTAACTTTTTTTTGTTTAATTGTTACATAGGTACAAGATTTATTTGTTTTGATTACGGGTAGGTAGTCTAGTTTTTTTTAAAATTTAATTTAGCGTTGGACTTGTGCCCTAGATATTTTCTACCAGTCGAGTTTAAAGGCATTTTATAACAAAATTTAAGCAGTTCACATGGTCTTATTATTTTTTTAAGCAATGATGTACTCCGCAATGGATATTCCCATTTGTATACCAGGAACTTTACATACCTATAGCGCAATTATAAAATTATGATAATTATTAGTCAGTGCGTTTGTGATAAGTCGATAAGATAATTTTATTAACTTCAAAGATACATTGATAAAAAATTGTTCTCAGTAATCAATTGAATCTTGAAGCAAAAAGGATTTACGTATAATTTATTGTTTATAAATGCGATAATCGATATTTTATTGATACAGTATTTTTATCTTTTTTAATAATCGGGTTTATGGTCTGGAAACCTGGATATTTAAGTAGGTAGAAGTCAAAGATTAAGGGTTTGATGACCTTTGCAATGACGTGATAATTCCTTCTCGAAAGTTTGTAACTTGACAAGACAGGGCCCGAACTTTATAATATTTAGTTATTTAATATCGACGTAATGATTTGTAACGATTACCGCAAATAAAAATGAATTTGATGAAGGTGTCAAAGCCCTTATCACAAGCTCAGATTTTGTAATCTTGACTAATTTTGATGGGTCTCAAATGGATTGCATAATATATAAAAAGTAATCACATTTACTAAGTAACTAATATGACAAAGAGTACATCTTTGTTGTACGAATAAAGAAATTACAAATGAGATGCGATTAACCTTTATTTTCTTTTCTATTCTTCGTTTTGCAAGGAAAATGGCGAGAAAGGTTTTTCAGATAATAGCCAATTCATCATCTAGTCTGAGGAGATTTTTTTTGTAAGAATTCTTTTCACAGACTTCTAAATCTAATATACCTAAATATGTAAAAATATCTGGTAGCCAACCTCAAAGCAAAGAGCCCGAGACGAAAACAACGTAAGTAAGCAATACAAATAAATAGGTTCATGAATAATGCGGTCTTTGAGGTAAGGTGTTTGCCTTGCTGACGACAGTCGTTCCATTTGGGCACACTCTCCCCAGACTTAAACTCTCATTGTTGGTAATAGCACATAGTTTATATAGTGAGTCCGACCGAACTACGTAATGTCTTATAATATTTCATAGGAATTGCCTTCGGGAAGGTTCGCGGTAATTTTTTGTGATTTCAACGATTTGCAGGTAAGCTAATTTGGTGAACACGCTCGTTTGGGACACGATCGCGTACAGATATTAGTGTAAACAGCGTTAAATATTCATAGAATATTTAGTTTGTATTTCCATATAAATGTTACAATTTTATATGTGTGCAAATGCGGTTGGTAGTTTGCGATATTGTTTTACTCATAATTATGTGATGGAATGCTACTGGAATATGTTTTGTCAATAGATTTTACTGGTGTCACCTGAAGACGACCACTGGGGTAGAGATATTCAATATATCTGGCAGAACTTTTTAGCTTAGTTTGTGAAAGCGTTCAAGAAGTACAGCAGTACCAGCTGACGGCAGAGGTACGTAATACATACATACATACCATCACACCTGTATTCTGCGAAGGGTTAGGCAGAGGTGTACTAATGTACACCCATAATTCGCCGGTATGTTTAGGTCCCATTTATTAGGGACCGGACACAAATCCAGACTGCGAGCCGCTACTGACAAAGTCATAGAATAACGCAATAACAATTTTCTCGACCTGGGCATCGAATCCAGAACCTTTAGCGTAGCAGTTGCGCTCAGGAACATAAGATTAATGAGACAGTCCAAAAGGCAGTTTAGAACTTATCATAAAATAAACTGGTGTGTAAAACGTGCGTACCTATCTACGAGTATTTTATTGTAGGCCGCATAATTCCACTCATAAATGTTTACAACTAAACAATCCTAATTCGTCACTTCCGCTGGGTTTTGTTAAGGCTGATCGTTTCACTCAGCCCGCCAAATTCAAATTTCAATTGGTTTTTCGCAATTTGTAGGTCTATAAGACATTCTAGATTGCTTGTAAATCGATATTGTAGCTAAAAGTAGTGTCAATCGTAAATTTTGGCCAAAATTGACGATTGACCCTTCTTTTAGCTTCTTTAACGTTTATTAAGCAAAGTTTTTAATGCTCAGTTGTGAATATTGTATAGCTAATGGCGCAATTACAACAAATAGGAATCTAGAATGTGTTATAGACCTACAAATTTCAAAAAACCAATTGAAATTTGAATTTGGCGGGCTGAGCGAAACGATCAGTCTTAGGAGAATGATAATTTTTAAACTTTACTTTAAACCTTTTAACTCAATACTCAATTCGTTTATTACACTCCAAAATGTTAAAAGGTGTTAGTATAATATAAAAGTGTCAATCATGGACCCTGTCGGGCACGGCAATGTAGGAGAGAGTCCGGAACTAATTTATAAAGAGAGTCAATGTATTAATCCTGCAAATACATTTAATCCTTGAAAATGTTTTGGAAGTTTACGAACGGATGATCAGCTAATGCTGTGTCGTCAATATTATAAATCCGTTTTAACACAGGTGAGTCTCTTGCCATATTAAAATGTAAATCACACGGCCAATTTAATTTCAGGGTTGGAGAAACTTAATAGGGGTTCTAAGTTAGGAGAGGGAGTGCTCACAACCAGATGTCACCCGGTCTAGATGAAAGATGAAGGAACACAAAGTGTTGTTGAAAGTCCGATTAAGCCCTCGTATTTATCACAGATATCTTCTGCCCGCGACTTCGTCTTCGTGGACTTCAGATAAAAAGTAGTCCATATGTTATTCCAGACTATATCTATGTTTCTCTGTGACAAATTTCATCCAGATCCGTTCAGCCTTTCTGACGTGAAAGAGTAACAAACATCCATCCATCCATCCATCCATCCATCCTCACAAACTTTCGCATTTATAATATTAGTAGGATAGTTAAGGAGGTTAGGAAGTAGGATTACGTAACGAAAAAGGTAGAGTTTTTTTTTACTGTCTTCAAAGGAACAAACATGATTGTTATCATTTTGTTCATGTTTTTATTTGTTTTTTTATGACTTCCAATATCAACATGAACATCTGATACCTACTGCCTCCTTAGTCTAGTAGTCTAGGCGTGAGAGGTCTTGGGTACAATTCCCAGGCTGGACAAAGTGTAGCGAAATGTAGTAAAATTCTCAGTAGCAGCACGGATAGTATGTTATTAGTTTCTAATGTTAATTATAATCAGAAGTGACAAAAAGGTTATATAGCTTTCTCGTAGCATTCAACAATATAAAAAACTACGGTACAAAATTAGTACACTTCTGTTTTACCGGAGAAATGCATGCATCATGGAATGTTTTCAATCTAAATTCATCTATCGCTGTCGCCTAGACATTGATCCGCGTCCAACACTAGTTGGCTCATCTTGTCTGGCCCGGGGCGGCGTGAATGCCTCGTCCAAACAAATTGTGTTAACTGCTGACCCTCAATGAAATATTCTCGTGCAGGACCGTGTTTACCCTTCATCTTAACTTAGTGGGCGCACGTGCGCCAGGTCAGGAAGTTAGCATGGATTACTCAAGTACTTCGTCAGTGTTGGATGTTTAAATTCATTTGTGTAATAGTGCCTGGATTTAGTTTACCTAAGATTGAAATGAAACTACTTTTTATGGATTTTATCGATATTAACCATGATGACCATGACCATGGATGCTGTAAAGGATCCGAAACATCGGGAACTAAATAATATCAATATACCGCGATAAAATCCGTAAAAAGTAGTTTCATTTCAATGTCTAATATTCGCGTAAGTGTCAGAAATCATTACCTAAGATTTATAAAATTTGGTGTTCAAATGCTTTATAAAATCTTAAATAATTTGGCGACGACACGTTTGGCGTAGCGGCTGAGCGACCTTCGTCTGCGACACGTGTTGTGGGTTCGATCCCCACACGGAGTAAATATTTGTATGATCTACAGGTACAGGTTGTTCCGGGTCTGGGTGTTTGTGTAGGTGAGAATTTGTGTTTGTAAATGCACCCACGATACAGGAGAAAATCCTAGTGTGGGGCAACGTTTAATAGGCCTATTATTATTTAAGGAATATGGTTATATAATACATAACTAATTAAAATTATTCTTCATTGATTTGACTTGTTTGTTTGCAAGATAAATAAACAATATGACATACTTATTCAGTTTCTCTTCTCTATATCACTTTCATATTTTTTTTGTTGAAATACGTATTAAAAAAAACTATTAAAATTATTTTCGATTATCGATATATCGTACAATATTATTTACGCTTCTATATTACTTTTAGATGTCGGACATTTAGGTCATACGGTCTACGACCCATGTTACAACTATAACATTTAATGTTTTCATAGCAAAATTGTTATCAAAACAATATCACAACTAATCAAAACATCTAAAGAAAATTTCAAACAACAAATTAAACTATAAAAAGATAATAAGTTTATAGATAACACCAAAAAAATACAACCAAATAAGGTAAAATATAGATTAAATGCTTTTAAAACAAAAAAAAATCGTGTTGTAGGTACATTGTAGATAATTATACAACGTCAATCATTATAATTAAGACAATAACATCTACAAACAATCTTTAAGTAAAGCTTGACTGACAGTTAAAACTGATATAATTCTTCCACGTTATCTGAGAAGTGGTCCAAAAAATTACACCTTAATAATTCATACTGCTATACCGTCTGTTGTTGTCAATCTTTGTTTCGTATCTCGGGAACGGCAAGAGACAGCTGTCATTTGCAGCCGCCCTTATCTCGCTTTGTTTGCTTGTTTTCTGCGACGTTAGGGGGGCTACACACGGGCGTGAATAATTGTTCAATGTACCAGTTACGAAGGATGGTCACTTACTCGATTCTGGTTTTTATCTTTTTGTTTTTAATTTCTATCCATTTATGAAAATCTGAAAATTTCTGAAAAACCCACACACCTAGTCTTGAAACGTATAGAAGCCAGGACTGGGTCAAATTCTGAGAGTCCATCAAAATGTTTCTGATATAATAATTATAAACTTTCTGATAATATGCGGCTGTATTTAAACGCGGAAACGGCACAGAGTGATCTAAATTGGTCTCTGTATTCCCGCAGCACGACTTGAATAGAGATGCAAGGGGTTTATTTACGACCGTTTTAGAACCATTGCACGTACCGATTTTTAATGACCGGCAGTTTACTTGGATTGCCAATTGGTATGGGGATATATGGGATTGGCGGAATGACTATTCAAATTGGGCCGTAAGCGAACAGCTTCGAATAGGGATTCTGCCAAAACTATAGTCCTAGCATTCTAGCGATGGCAAAAAAGTACTACTTTTATGGTACTTCGTATAAATACTTAGGTGTTTTTTAAAATATTGTAAATGACTTTATCAGCTGTATAACACTTTCACAAACAGCTGATATTTTAATTGCGATTGAATTTTTGGTTGATAATAAGGGTATTTCAAAAGTAATGCTTGTAATTTTCGCCTTTGCTTAACTTTCATACCGAACTGAATAGATGAAATATAAAGAATTTTGTTTAAATACCACTTTCTACCATATTCTGGCAAATAAATACTTTATTCATCGAAAGTAATTAACAAAAAAGACGGAGCACTGAAAACAATCAAGTGTGAAATCTTCCTTAAAAATTACAATATTTGCAAAACTTCATTTAAATTTCTTTCAGATCCAAATCAGTACGCGGGGACAAGGCTGCTAATAGACTTAAATTTTATTTCCTTTATTATTCCAACTGTTCCTTCTCGCTCCAGTAGATATTCTTGATAAAGTTTCTTCAGTTCTTTAAGTGACATCGCATTGAAATTCAGTACGGGGCTTATGTTCATTGAACTGAGTTGGCAATCTTGTTTCTTCTAACATGAGTTTCAAAGAGGTTGCGGTGCCGCGTGAGATAGGAATTGTTGTTCTATGTCTGTTGATACTTTTTTATTATATACCAGCTTTTACCCGCGACTTCGCTCACCTGAAGCTATATTGGGATTAGAAATGGATCCCACAAATAATTTAATGATAAACCAGTTTAAATGATCTCTTCCTTGCATGGGCCTCTATACATCAGAGAGGTCAAGCCGTACTCAGGATTCGTTCATTTAATTGAGATAAGAAGTCCACCAGTTTTTAAGTCGGAGCATACCTATACTTTCTATCTATCTTTGCAATTTCGGGAGTCGTCATGTAAACAAACTGACTAACAATTTAATCATAATATTCTACATTTTCTCTTAGAACTTCACTGGGCAATTTAAAGCGATTAGAAGAGTGAGACATTGCCTAACGACTGTTGTCTGACTTCCGCGTCCCTGAGGAGCGTGTTGTTAACTTTAATTAGTTAATTACTTTAATCTCATTTAGAGGCCTTTATATTTTTAGCTACGGATTGCTCGGCAATGTGTTACTTGGTTTTTGTATTAAGATTTGAATTAACTTCCTCCTTCCACCTCTAAGTTGTAGCAAATTAGTCAGTAAATTTTATTAAAGTCAGTAGTGTCTAGTGCCTAAACAAGCTCTCTGCTAGTTTTTTTTTTAAGTTTCTACTGACTAACGACCGATCCATTAACGAATCCGTCGATAGATTTGCTTACTAGAGATAGGTTAATGACATTGCTTGTATGGACCTCATGTCAGAATCCTATCTCCAGTAAGCGAATCTACTGACTGATTTGTTATTGGGATCGGCCGTCAATATGTATTGAAAACGTAAGTAGACAGTTTGAATGTGTTTTAACATAATATGAACAATCTTTTTTTTTGTGATTTTTTGCATTTTTCATGATAAGATTATAAAGTTATTTTAGTGAAGGAAAAATTCAACTCGCAGGCAGGATTCGAACCGGCGTTTTCTGGTTTGATATACCAGACGCTATGATCACTAAGCCACCGCGAGTCCCACCTGCCATGTCGAAATTTGCTTTCACATTCTGAACTTACGTCTTAAAGGTGACGTCAGTAACATCTATTGACAAGCAAGTTACTTTTGCCTCTCAACCGACATGACTTACCTTACGGTTAGTTCTATGTCGTACGATGCTACCATACCTATTAACTATCTTTTTGTGTTTTTTTTTTGCATTTTTCATGCTAGGTTTATAAAGTTATTTTAGTGAAGGAAAATTTCGACTCGCAGGCAGGATTTGAACCGGGAAGGGGAAGGGGGCGAGCCTATTGCCATTATCCGGTCACAAATTCCAAACTTCAAGCTGTTACTGGGAATTTCATAGAAAAACCCAATAACACTTTGCTCGACCTGGGAATCGAACCCAGGACCTCAAGCGTAGCAGTCGCACTCAGGACCTCTAGGTCCTGAGTGCTGCGACCTGCTCGCGACGCTGACGCTCCCTCATTAGCCTAGTGGCTATTTAATGAGGGAGTTTTATGTGTTTGTGTGTTGCCTTAATGTGTTTTCTTAAAACTAAACTTTGTTTACTAACTATTAGGATTAGGTACCTACAGTAGTACCTAAGTATATAATTACGTTTAGCTATACACATTAAGACCTGCCTATACGTATATAATATCTACCATAAAACGCAACTTCTTTCATTCGGAATCCATAACTACATAATTTTTCACACAAAAGATACTGAAATTCTGTAACAAAGACCATATTTCTCTACTTAAGGATATTACCATTTTCTCTACTTAACTGCCTCATTAGCCAAGTGGTCCTGAGCGCGACTGCTACGCTAGAGGTCCTGGGTTCGATTCCCAGGTCGAGCAAAGTGTTATTGGGTTTTTCTATGAAATTCCCAGTAGCAGCTCGGAGTTAGGAATTTGTACCCGGTTAATGGCAATAGGCTCGCCCCCTATTACATGGGACCTAAAAATACCGGCGAACTGTGGGTGTACATTAGTACGCCTCTGCCTAACCCTTCGGGGAATACAGGCGGGCACAAATTTCAAACTCCGAGCTGTTACTGGGAATTTCATAGAAAAACCCAATAACACTTTGCTCAACCTGGGAATCGAATCTAGGACCTCAAGCGTAGCAGTCGCGCTCAGGACCACTAGACTAATGAGGCAGTTATGTTAGCTATCTTACTCAACTAAAATAAAAAATCTAAAAAAACAAATTATACATTACAAGTACCTACCACAATTTTAATAAATCATTTTGATGTTATGTTATGTTAACTTAACATCGTCACGCCTGTATTCCTCGAAGGATAAGGCAGACGCGTACTAATGTACAACCACAGTTCGATAACCTGACAGTCCTGGCACACATTGTTTTAGTAAGAGTCTGACCTACTGATTTATTTATTTATCTTATGATGGTCACCATACAGTGACAGCCTCGTCGGACTGCCAAGTATATGTCTCCAATAACATAACATACCTTCACGCGTGTATGAAGGGTAAGGCAGATGAGTACCTACTTATTTATGTACACCCACAGTTCGCGGGTATGTTTAGGTCCCATGTAATAGGGGGCGAGTCTGCTGCCATTAAACGGGCAAAATTCCAGACTTCGAGCTGCTACTAAGAATTTCGTAGAAAATCCCAAAAACACTTTGCTGATCTGGGATTCGAACCGAAGACCTCTAGCGTAGTAGTGGGACCACTAAGACAATGAGGCAATAATTTAGTATTTTCAATGACAATACTAAATTATTATCTATTTTCGATATCGTTCACTACTGTTAACAAAACTAATTCTTCATCCCCAAAATAACATCAACTTCTAGCCTTTTTCCAGATATGTTGGGATTGGCTTGCAGTTTAACCAGATAAGGCTGAATATTAGTATCTTACACAAAAAGACTACCATCAAATCACCGCCACCCAAATTTTGCCAAATACCGATATTCAGTCAGGCCACCAACGATTATATATGTGTTCTGTTATACTGGTTCTCCAAGCTACGGAGGAGTCTCGATGTATTAGGAATAACCATCAAAGAAAGTAACAGTTAAGCGCAGCTTAATCGTGTACATTGTTGATTAGCGTAGTTTTCACGTATTTACGAACCTATCAACAACAATACTTCCACTCTTGATCCTTACATCCATCTACATCCTCCAATAACATCTCAAGTATATTTTCTCAAAACACCTCTTCTAAATGGCGCTAACATTTATCAAATATTATTGGCTTTGTCCGCAAACATACCGTACGTGTTATCTTTGTAACGTCGTAACAAATTTGCGGTGTTAATGCGTTTGCCGTGTAAACTGCGCGCAGCCAACATTAGCTGTGTCCGGGTGCTATAACATTTGAACGGGGAACCTAGCAATATATCAAATATATTGACAATCAGCTCGGAGAAACTGTCTATTGGTTTCAAGAAAGCTCTATTACTTTTGTCGTTGTGCTGGTGCAGTTAAATCTAAATTTATCTTTCGTGATGAAAGCGACACACAAAAAACACCTTGATAAATTAGATTATTTGAATTAAAGGTTGCTACCATATACCTACCTATGCAAAAAACTTAGCAAAAACATGTAATAAGACATGTAACGACTCACATAATAATAACAACTTTAGACAAAAGAAAAACAAGAAAACTGATTTTTGATGAATTTATAATGAGTCTTTACATTAAAAAATTGAGTAATTTTAAGTTACTTTTGTTTTGGTTTGATTCCTATAAATAACAAAGAAAATACTCTAACGAAAAAATACAGGAATTTGCCTCATTTCGTCTCGAACAAAACTAAATTACGTAAAATAAATTGGATTATACAAACAACGCAAATTGTCCCAAAGTTTAAACAACATCTACAAATTACGAAAAAACCCGATAAAAGAAAGAGTAAGGGACCAAATCAAATGAGCGATTAGACCTTTTAAAATTCAACTCAACCCCAAGGAGTCTTCCGAAGAAACGTTCCTAAGTAAAAAAAGATTGTGAAGCTGTTACAAATAATCTGAATGTAACCCAAAGATTATTTTAAATCGACGTTAAGAAAAGTTGCGGTAATAAAAATCGCTTTATCCCGTTTAATACGTCGGCCAGAGGATTAATGACTGTCCAACTTTGTTCTTAGACATAAAAAAATGCACAGACCAAACTTTGTCTCCTTAATAATTTATTGTGGGGCTCTTAAGCCTTGGCCTTTTTTACTCCCTCCTTCTAATTGTTACATGAAATGGAACCGAGCTCCTTTTTTATTTCTTTCCCTGTAGGTGACATAAGGTACTGTGGGTGAAAGATAAATGGGTGGACCTTTTGGTGTCAAGGTTTTCTGTTTTAATTGGCTGGTCTCTATGGCGTAATCTGCAGGCTAGAGGAAAAAAATAGTTTATTTCATTAACATTTCGCACCCAAGAAGCATGTAGTAATGCTTGTGTTGGGTGACTCTGCTCCTCCCTAAGATTAGTACATATGTAGTTATATTAATTAATCAAACTATTTTACGTTTAATTTAATCCCTACTAATCCCTACTAATATTATAAATGCGAAAGTAACTCTGTCTGTCTGTTACGCTTTCCCGCTTAAACCTCTCAACTGATATACTGATTTCTGACACTTACGCGAATATTAGACATTGAAATGAAACTACTTTTTTACGGATTTTATCGCCCGTGACCATGGATGCTGTAAAGGATCCGAAACGTCGGGAACAAAATAATATCAATATACCGCGATAAAATCCGTAAAAAAGTAGTTTCATTTCAATCTCTCAACTGATTTTGATGAAATTTGGCACAGACAATCTTTAGACCCTGAGAAAGGACATAGGCTATATATTATCACGCTAAGACTAAGTAACTATTCCACGCGGACGAAGTCGCGGGCGGAAGCTAGTTATTAAATAAAGAGGAAATATACCTAATTTAATTGGTTGGATGGTTTGATTTCGAAGTTTAAAAATAAAGTGCATTAAATAATTTGGAACAGTTTTTAACAGACATTAGCAGTGATGAACGAACGTGTCAGAAACTTTAATGCTCGCATTATTATGGCTGATATCCACTCTTGTGTCAATGCCATAGTTTGTGATAAGCACTAATCAACTTTATCCATTAGGGATATTTGTGCCACTATTATTATTTGACAGGAAACTCAAAATAAACACATTTCATTCCACGAAAACTTTAGTTTGGTTTTTGTGCGAGGCAGCGAGCATCAATATTTAATTTTACTCTTAATTACATATTAGACTCGGAGAAAAATAAACTTACTTAAATAACTTAGCATATTATACAGCATAAAACAATATCTCCCGAATATTATTATATTATAAACACTTTTAGCGAAAAGTTATGAGATTAAAGACTGTTATTATTTGTGAACTTAATAAAATCAGCAACATGCTATAATTTAAACGTGTGTAATATAAACATTACTTATATATAAGTTAAACACTACAATCTCAATATTATGTTCAACATTATACCTTATACAGTACAAAAACAGAAACTTAGAAACATCGCTGGCATAAGAGCAACATGAAGTTTAATAAAAACTAACAGAGCGAGACGCATCACATATTATATATATATGTCTTTAAGGTGAGGTCCTTATACCCTGTATTCTATGAAAATATATAAATTAATAGAACGAAATATGAATATTTAAAAAAACCCGGCCAAGTGCGAGTCGGAACCGCGCACCGAGGGTTCCGTACTTAAAAATATTTTTATTATATGACGTTACAAAAAATGTATGATTTTCACTATTTTTCCTTTATCTGTGCTATAAGACGTTGCTTCGTACCAAATTTCAAGATTCTGAGTTAAAGGGAAGTATCCTGTAGGTTTGTGTCTTGACAGACAACAAAGTGATCCTATAAGGGTTCGGTTTTTTCCTTATGAGGTACGGAACCCTAAAAACACTACCATGCCATAGAGACACTAGACATAGACACACGAAGGAATATTAAATCATGTTTATTAATTTTTAATAATAGTACATTTTGTTTCTGAAGGTACATTTTATATTTTAAAATTAATTAAATTAAATAGAAGGAAACATTAAAAAAATATTAAGTATACCTAATAAACTAGGTACCTACCTAATACAAAGTATAAATTAATTACAGTATAATTTACAAAAAATTTACATTTTTAAGTGCACACTCGTTTACAATTTTTCAAATATATTTTGTATGATACGACTACCCTTAACCGACTATTATAAACTGGTAGAACTTTATAGAAACAATAGCAAACTAAATTCGTTGAATCTAATATTAAACGAAGCGTGGAAAATATTCGCGTGAATTTATTACTGTCTGTTCAACTGTTCGGATGCACTTTGTCGGGAAACGCCGCGGTATTTGGCAATATTTGGCTTTTATAAATATGAGTTGGGATTGGAAAACAATGTAGTGAAAATATCGTAATAGATATGTCATGTCATTTTGGACACAATAATAGTTCTTATCTCAGTTGGTTAAGCTGTCTTATTCACCATAGTGCAAGAGGACCTGCTAGGTTTGACTTAAGGAGTCGAACATTGTGTTATTAAGAATTTCATAGAAATTGTATATTAGACTCTCTTTTATGATCACACAAGACTAGAGTCACACTCATACAAGACGAAGATATCTCCAGACCTTGGAAACGTGCAAAACGTGGGTAGCACCGCGGGATTTGGCTTGTTAAATGATATAAAAACACACTTCATCTTATCATTCAACGTTATTTTGCGCCTGAAAATTTTAGCTTGGGCCTTCAGAACTCAGCATCAACATCTGTAGCGAGAAAATTGGGCAACAATATAACAAATAGCCTAATATACAGAGTAACACGCAGCCGGGTGAACAATGGCCGCTACGGAGAAGTAAGAAATGGAGTGTTAATGTGCGGGTGGTATAATATAAGACATACTTTTTTACCCTGTTGGGTTTCTTTGCCGGTTCGTGTTCATCTATATCTATACTAATATATAAAGCTGAAGAGTTTGTTTGTTTGTTTGCTTGCTTGAACGCGCTAATCTCAGGAACTACTGGTCCGATTCAAAAAATTCTTTCAGTGTTAGATAGCCCATTTATTGAGGAAGGCTATAGGCTATATATCATCACGCTATGCGGACGAATCCGCGGGCAGAAGCTAGTAAACAATAAAAAACGTCTCAAAAATAATTCCTTATAAAATCCTTATGGGGAGGCAATTCCTCGGTATGCAAGGTGAAGATAACATTACTCCAAGCAGCTGCCTATACAGGTCTAATAAAACTATCGTGAATTTGTATTAAAATAAAACATTTTACATACCTACTTCCTATCCGGCACTATCATGGTTTTTTTTTTAATTTATAGTATCTATAATAATATTATATAGAGAAAAGATTTGTATGTATGTAACGAATAAACTCAAAAACGACTAGGCTAATTTCAACAATTATTTCACCATTTGAATACTAAATTATTCCAGACAGGGATTTCTCCACCCGTGCGAAGCCGGGGCGGGCCGCTAGTAAAGATATAAAAAGTAAATCATCTGCCACTAACACTCCATTTTTTACTACTCCGTGGCAGCCTCCAATGTACATTATTACACAGTACATTACTCCTCAAAATTGTAGTTTGATGTTGAATAATTGACTCGTGATTGGTATAAATGTTCTGCAATATTGCTTAGCCGATTTGCGGTATCTATAATTTTATATTGGCAATGAATGAGCCAGCTGTTCTGGATAAAATTGAAGCAAAGTATATTATCATAGGCTCGAAATACATCATATTTATATGTTTCACTGTACGTAAACGATATATTTCACCTTTTTCTAAATTGACTAAGTATTATTGATGGTGTTTACTAGCAGCGAGTCTGTTATAACTTGCATTTTATATTGTTCTTATCTTATTTTTATTGTATGAAGGTGACTTTTAATAGGTAGCCAGGTTATGGCGTTCTTGCCGCTGCGGTTAGTATTTTTAAGCGGTTTTTTGGTAGCTTAAAATTGACAATTTATTCCACAGTAAAGTTTTTTTTTATATGTGACAATCAGTCAAAAGTCTTGTTCTTATTCTATTTACTATTTAGATATCAACAATTATGAAGACGAGACACAATTATTGAGAATATCAAGAAACTCATTTCATCACCTACTTAATTGAGTTTAAAATACAAATAAAAGGGGCAATTAATGCGCTCCGTGCTAATTATTTATTTATTAATTGATTTATTATTATTAACAATAAAATATACAGTTTAAAAATAAATTGTGTAATCTTGATAAAAATAATTATGTATTTGTCCTAGAAAACTATTATATTATCGAATATCATGGTTGTATATTATATGTGTAATCGCTATTTCTTCCAACCAACATCGCAAATTCAGTTTGAACTTATGGAGCTTCACACATAACCTCGCAAAGCTCTATAACCGAGAAACGTGATCGCAGAACACACAACATCACGTTACAATATTCTAAGAAAATGACGCGTGAAAACATGGTTTAATGCACCGCAGCCAACATGATGGATCTAATAAAACTTGGCCACCCTACGTGACTCCATTGCTATACAGGCAATAGATAAAACAGTAGTGTAACTGCGAATAACGATCGATTTCGCGTTTATAGACATATATATTTACTCAATGTGCAATTGACCTCAGGAAACCTTTTTTGATCATCATTATCAACCCATTTACTGTCTTCTTGGGTGAGGGTCTCCTCTCAAACATAGCAATAGAGGTGTAGGTAGGTACAGTCACAGGCACAGATACGTATGTATACACTTCAAAAGCGTAAAATTCAAAAGCGATTTTATCTTAAAATATTAATTGTGTGGTGTTATGAACATAGTATTTCCGAACTAACGCTTTATTTAATGATATTGGTATTATCTCAACGATAACAATCGCCATTTCACGAAAGAAATCGCTTTCAAATCAAATCAAATGTTTTTTATTTCAAATAAGCTTTTACAAGCGTTTATGAAACGTTGGTTATGATTCTAGTTTCGAATTTTAATAAGTGTATACATATTTATGCTCGTGACTGTACACTCGCAGCTCGCAGATATATTGAGGTTCCTTGTAAAGGGTGAGCCTGTTGCCATTAATTGGACACAAATACAAAATGTGAGTTGCTATTGAGAATATGATAGAAGAAATCAATAACACCCAGAAATTGGACCCAAAACTTACTTAGGATGACTGAATATAAGATAACAAGACAGATCCTCAAAATGAAGAGGGGTAGGTTTTAATAATAGTCCATCTGACTTAGACTTCACGCAACGTAGAGAAAGCCTTTTAAGCAAGCAAGTTTTCCCACGATAATTCCATTCATTAACGGAGTGATTGTTGATTCTAAGAATGCCCATGATTTCAGGAAGCAGTGGAACGTGCCTTGGTTTTGTACTGGGGATTTACAAATCCATGGTCATACCACAAGACTTCAATTCCTTTTTAATGAGGAAAATAGAAATAACAGTTTACCACGGATTGAAATGTCGTCTTATGTTTCTTAACTTTCTTGTTCTATAAAACTAAGTTCTTAGTAGTAAGACAATACTGTTAGGTTTCAAGTCAGTGTGATTCATTTCACTGAGACAGGCAGCTCGTTTTCATTCACAATAACAAGGACTAGTCGTGAATAGTGATGCGCAATTATCGAGAACAATCTCACATCGAGAACTTTATTAGTGGAGTACCTAATATTCACAGTAAAGTATTAAAAACCTTTATGAAATACCAGTTTACTAATACAAGTTACTGAAAGTACGAGAATATTTCTGAGAATTCATCCGAGTTTTTTTCGAGAATATTGCTGTCGAAGAGAATTTACCCAAAAAATTATGGTTCCACAGTCAATTATGCTTCCTGCTAACTTCATAAAACATTCAAATAACATGTAATCTTTTTATCTCGATACTAACTCATTACTAACTCCATTTTGTTACTAACATTAGTATTTTAAGTTTCAAGTGTTTACTAACGAAATATGGATTTTTAGTTGATCGAAATAAATGATTTAAATTTAATTAGAAAAGACATAAAAAAATAGATATTACAATTTTAATTTCTCGCCCCAGAGAATGCTCTCTACATCACTAGTCACGAACAAAGCAAGAAAAGTCGGCGATTTAAAAAATTCATATATTTCGAAGACAATATAACATATTTATTTGTTGTATTGTGCTTTTAAGAATTGCGATTTTATCCTACAATTACTCGCATAATACACTGCAGTCCACAAAAACTGCAGCTCCAAAGAATAACAAAGGCGCTAAATTAAAAGGTTACCTTTTATTTGTGTATAATGTACAGTGTAAGTTAGTTGGTCGTTGTCCAGGCTTACGATGGTTGACGTCAGCGAGTCAGGAAGTTGCTGCGACTTGCACCGTCTGACGTTATGCTCGTATTACTGAATACAAAAATTGTGGATTCAACCAAAATTCGAACAAACAATAACGTGGGAGAGCCATGCTTCGGCACGAATGGGCCGGCTCGACCGGAGTGATACCACGGCCTCACAGAAAACCGGCGTGAAACAACGCTTGCGTTGTGTTTCGCCGATTGAGTTGAGGTTACCGGAGGCCCAAACCCTTTTAAAGGCGGGTAGCGCACTTGCGACTCCTCTGGTGTTGCGGGTGTCCATGGGCGGTGGTTATCGCTTACCATCAGGTGATCCGTTTGCTCGTTTGCCCCCCTATCCCATAAAAAAAAGTAAAATAATAATAAGCTAAAATGACCAAGGTTTTATTTCGAGTGTTTTTTTTTTAATATGGCCGACGGATCACCTGTTGGTAAGCGATTACTGCCGCCCATAGACACCCGCAACACCAGAGGAGTCACAAGTGCGTTGCCCGCCTTTTAAAAGGGTTTGGGTCTCCGGTATCCTCACTCACTTACACAATAACATGCTTGTATTCCCTCAAGGGTGTACTGTTGTACTCCCACAGTTTGCTGGTATGTTTGAGTCTCAAGTAATATGGGGTGAGAGAGATGCTGTGTATGGAAGTAATTTATTAAAATGCTTACTCAATTCCTCGTTTCAAACATTTTACCTACCTCAACGCGTGATTAGAAGATGAAAAGATATTACACTTACTTCAATACGCGTTCATTAGCCGAAAGAATAACTCGTGTGAAGACGTTAAATTAATAACACCTTGAGATTTCGTAAATTAAAAGGTTTGGCTTTGATCAATGAGCGTTGTACGAAGCCTGTGCATATTTTACATACTTTTTTTATGGTATAGGGGAGCAAACGAGCAGACGGATCACCTGATGGTAAGCGATAACCGCCGCCCATGGACACCCGCAACACCAGAGGAGTCACAAGTGCGTTGCCCGCCTTTTAAAAGGCCTCCAGTAACCTCATTCACTCGGCGAAACACAACGCAAGCGTTGCTTCACGCCGGTTTTCTGTGAGGCCGTGGTATCACTCCGGTCGAGCCGGCCCATTCGTGCCGAAGCATGGCTCTCCCATGTGAAAAACTTATATTATATTATACTTCGCGCTTCTCTCATCAAACGAATTCCACAATGTCACTGAGTTTTAAAATAAATTGATCGTGTATCAACTTGCGTACCTAGTTGTACCTGAAGCAAAAGTTTATTATGTCTTAACTAGCGCTCCAACTCTTATTACTTAGTTATGCCTAAAACTTGGCCTGTCTAAACTATGGCTTGTCTTGTAATAATAAGCAAATTTTAATCACAACAATTTTGTAATGTATGTTGCTTCTAAACTTTTATGTCATAATAATTTTCTCATTAACACATTTTGCACCCACGAACATCATTTATTTTGCAATAAACACTCATTTCTCATCTCGGCTCCAAATGATAGTGTTTAAAAAATAAGATTCAGAGCATAGACATAATTAAAACAGTCATAACCTCTATAATGTCTTGTCCTCCTTCCTTTATTGGACCGTAAAGCAAATTTTCAGTAGCTATTAAATATTTTTTATTCGTTCATTGTCTAGTTTAATTAACACCATCGTTATTTTTCGTCGTAATTCAATTCTTAATTACATTGAGTTTGTTTTATTATATACTTCGAGTTTTTGGTTACTGGCGCAAATTGGAGTTATGATTTTCGCAAGTGTGGTTTATTGTTGCCATTTAATTAATACTTACAGACATTTAATGTTATGAAAAATACTTAAAATTGAAATATATTTTCTATTGTTAAAAAATAATAAAGAAACCACGAACTATAGTTCGCGCAAAATAACTTGACCCAAAACTAACGGAGAGGGGGAAAGATTGGTCAGTGCATTTACGTGCAAAATGTACTAAAAATCGACGCCTCATTCACCATTTTGGTTCAAGTTATTTTGCATCAACTGTACCTGATGGTAAACAGCAAACGCCTAGAGGCTAACAGTACTATTAGTATCATTCACGCTCTGGTATCTTGAGACCTCAGTTAGGTATTGATAAATTTTCTTTTCCTAGTAATTTCTACGTTATGTAGCCCGCAATAAAAGCTCTTTTTTATTGTGACGTCAGCAAAGGAGCAAGTACTCATCGTTGCCCATAGACACTTAAAACACCACTGGTAGTGTTTGTGATATGTTGCGTGATGTAGCGGTGTCCCCAACCCGAACCCAGTAGAGGAGTCCTACCATACTTTTCAAATTTTTACTGGAGTGTAGATTAAACAAGTTTTTGAAAAAGAGAACCGACTTTAATCCTATAAGTGCACCTTTGGAGTCAAGTCACCAACTAAGTTAATTGTCACAATTTCTCCTCAAACAAGGGATCAAAGCGTCAAAGCGCTGTGACATAATTTTTTCGTATAGCAACTATAAGCGTATCCTACCTTAAAGGTACCTAAATTATGAACATTTCTAAGAAAAAAGGGAATACTCCGCAGAGTATTTTCGGTAACGATCCCCAAATTGATCAAAAGGAACACGCTTCGCGGAACCCCAGAAATTCATCATTTCATGGGCGAAGTAATCAGAACTAGGAATCTAATAAATAGTCCTGAGTTTATTCGTAACGAAAACCCACGCACAAAGTTTTATTAAATCAAAAATTGTAATTTTGCCCAAGACATAAATTAAATTTCATTTTAGCATTTAAAAAAGGAACCACCGTAAAAAAATATCCATATTTTGTCTCTTTCTTTTTCGAATACGGATCTGATTTATGATCGTGGAATCAAAATAGTGTTTGATCTAGAAGCTGTATGTTTTATGATTCTAAACATACAAAATGATTTTGGTTAAATAGTGATGATAACATCGCTTTGAAAAAATTAAAAATATGTGCTCAGTTATTTTAAATTCTCAATCCAGACAATGTCACTCACTCAATTATTTTTTGTGTTTGTTCATATTTGAACAACACCACACCAACCACAAAAAATATTCACTTATTAGTCTACTGGTAATTTTCTTAATCAGCACCCCGAGAATCTTTGAAATTGACATTGGAAAAATAATGTCCACCATCTTGGATAACAAAAATATGGTTATTTTCGTAAATTGACACTCATATCAGTTTAACTAGCTTCTGCCCGCGACTTCGTCCGCGTAGCGTAATGATATATAGCCTATAGCCTTCCTCAATAAATGGGCTATTTAACACTGAAAGAATTTTTCAAATCGGACCAGTAGTTCCTGAGATTAGCGCGTTCAAGCAAACAAATAAACAAACAAACTCTTCAGCTTTATATATTACTAGCTTCTGCCCGCGACTTCGTCCGCGTAGCGTGATGATATATAGCCAATAGCCTTCCTCAATAAATGGGCTATCTAACACTGAAATATTTTTTCAAATCGGACCAGTAGTTCCTGAGATTAGCGCGTTCAAGTAAACAAACAAACAAACAAACTCTTCAGCTTTATATATTAGTATATAGAATTAGTATAGATTAAGATTAATATTCATATATTATATATTAGTATAGATTACAGAAACTAATATGACGGTCAACGCTTGACGATAAGATCCGAAATATGCCGGACGGGTGTAACGCTTTTTCGTTAGGTACATGTAAATTTTTGCAATCCGCATTAAAGAATTTCGTTCCAAAATTCTCGCACGTTTTCACCCATAAGGGAAAAGTAAGCGTAGGTACCTATCGTAGTAATATTTCTTGGGCATACCTACCTATACAAGTTTTCGCTATGGAAGCATAGTAACGGAAATCTAAGAACGATATCCGAGCGAAACCGCCAGCAAAAACTAGTCCGACGTAAGTCTATACTTCATAATTTCCTGTTCACAGTTCAAATAAGGGTGAGTATACATTTTCTAACTTACTTACTGCCTCATTAGCCTAATGACCTTAGACGCGATTGCTATACTAGAGGTTCTGGGTGCGATTCCCAGGTCGAGCAATGTGTTATTGGGTTTTTCTATGAAATTCTCAGTAGCAGCTCAGAGTTAGGTGAGCGAAGCCGCGGGCAAAAGCTAGTTACCAAATAATTTATTAAATAATTTTTGAATTACGATAAAAAAAAACACATCATCAGGCTATAATAGTCGACTGCTGAAGGTAGGCCTATTATAGGCTGATAATTTTTTTAAGTAAGTAGGTAATGCAAATTATACCTAAATTAGGTATAACACGACATGGGAAGTAATTTAATAAAATAATAGGCAAGGCCATTTTGCAAGTACCGTGTTACATAGACATTTGTCGCCTCGTGTGTACGCAGCCTTAAAACGGTTTATTTTCTTTACACGTCATATCCGCAAGCCGCCAGTACAAGTGTATCGTTAATACTCCGATTTTATAGCTGATAATAAATCCCCAGACTGTTCCCGTTAATTAAATTTTCTTAAACTTACCAACCGCTGCGGATTGGTTCATGCTAAAATATGGCTTTAAAGATAAAATGAGAATTAATTATGACGCTAACTTAAATGTATTTAACAGTAAAACGTATTAGTGATTTGGTATCGTCTGTTACCTACTCAGTTTCGAATCCAAGGCACGCACTACTGATATTTCTTATCTGAATATTAACTGACAATAAACTAGGAATTGTAGACTGTAGTTAGTTAAATTTTGTCTATCTCTCGCTTAACCGGCTTTACATCCGCGATCCATAGCCCTAAAAGGTAATCGGATAACCCTTGGTGAGTGAAAAGCCTTCTCACTGATTTTTGACACTAAATCCAATCTTAGACTTATAATTGAAAGAAAAACAAAATCAAAACTTTTTACGTTTAAAAAAAACACAAGTAAAAAGAGGTTATGTTTCAATATATATATTAAAAAAAAAATAAGCCTTAGATAATAACTCTTGTATTTCCCTCCGTAATAACGCCACACACAAAACGTTACATTTTGCAGGTTTTAAAGCCAAATAATTGGATAAAAAGTAATAAGCTATGGCTGAAAAATCGTACCTGGCAACATTGCAGGCCAGTTCTCGTAACAGAATCCAAATACGACCTCTTAGATAGAGAGATCATATTTGCGCTTACCTCTAAGAAGCCACCGTGGCCATCCTTGAAATATTATATTATTCTAGAAAATGAAGCCAAAGCCCCTTTACAATACCAGCCAAAGATACAATAGATACTGTGAGGTCTGGTTAGTCTGATAATAACTTTTATCTATTCATACAATATTTAAAAAAAAATGAAGACCTCTCTAAGACCCTTCATATTATTTTATCTTGAATATCTCCTATGTAAATAGTTGTTGGCCAGTACATATTGTACTAGTATGATGAATGACCACTGTGTGGCACATCCCTTAGTAATCATAGTATGTGCTTCTTCAACGCCCCACGGGAGTAGGCAGTGAATTAGGTAAATCTGTTGGACCGGGAATAATTAGCACATCTATATTAATTTGGTATGGCCATAAAAAATAATTACTACACAATAAATTTTCTTCACTAAATAACTTTATAAAATTAGCAAAAAAATCACAAAAAGTTACTACACAATAGTTAATATCAAGATGAAAAAAATCTTTTTTCAAAATTTTAAAATTAATGAAAATAAATAAAATGATACCTGGAAATTCAAGTTAAAAAATTATGTTAGAATAAATTGAAACACAACAAAATTTATTGTCATATTACCCCTTATTCAATCTACCCAGCTTAAGAAGTCGAGTTCAAAAATGCTCAGACCTTTTTCGGGTTAATATGGGCACGCCCTTAAACGGTGAAGGAAAACATCGTGAGGAAACCTGCACGTCAGAAAGATTTTTTCGACGGCGTGTGAAGTCTGCCAACCCGCATTAGGCTAGCGTGGTGGACTATAGCCTAATCCCTCTCATTGTGAGAGGAGACCCGTGCCCATCAGTACTTAGGACATAATAATGGGTTGAATATGTTATGTTATGGGCACATATCAGTCTTTAAATAATATAAACATTTTGAGAGTAAAAAGAGACCGAGTAGAAAAGTTATCTTTTTCATAAAAATAAAAATAAAGGTACATAAAAACTACGAGGGGAACATAACAAATTCAGGTAAACATAAAACTAACGCCCCAACTTTCCTTACATAAGAAATTTAATGAAACAAAGGATTTTCTTTCGTCCAGTGAATTATTATCGAATAAAATACTGGTGACAGGGAAGAAAAGTTACAGCTCGTAAAGGGGCTAAGGGATGGCGCCGGTCGAGCGTCACACGAGATTTTATTACTCAAGTACAAAGGACAGTCGCCGTCACGACAACCTTGTGGGTGCCATATACAAACAAAAAAATTGCACCGCTAAGAAAAAATTGTATGAACATATTTTTCTTCGTTTGCGAGAAAAGATTGGTCAGCCTAACAAAGTGGATTGTCGCCTTAAGGAATCTTGTGATGTGTAAAATCCAAACCTTATTACATGAAACTCGGGTATATTACATCACTAGCTTCTGCCCGCGACTTCGTCTGCCAGGACTTCAGATAAAAAGTAGCCCATGTGTTATTCCAGACTTTATTCTATCTCTGTGCCAAATTTTATCCAGATCCGTTCAGACTTTCTGGCGTGAAAGACTAACAAACATCCATCCATCCATCCATCCACCGATCCTCACAAACTTTTCGCATTTATAATATTAGTAGGATTACATGTCAACACCTAAATGCGGGTTGCAGATACATTTACAGCTAGGTCAATTTCAATACCTTTTTTCTTTATTATTTTAAGCATGTTTAACCTAGTAAACGTTTACGAAGTCAAATAATTTTTTGCTTGTGATAGGTAGGTATCAGAGGTAAAATAATAAAATGGTTACTTTTGATGAATCGCAATTTGATTCACTTCACACACAATGTGCCATAACCATACAGTATTAGCTGGCCTATAAGTGTACGGAAAGCTTCTATAAAGTGAGGTCAGCTAATACTGGAATCCGTGTGTCCGTGAATCATACTTTAAATCATAATTTTAGTTACTATATTCTTTAAAACTTTGTAGATAAAATGAAATCGACTTCAAGAATTTTGTGGTATGTATATCATCAGAATCAACTATCAAATACCAATTAATTACCTAAATGTTTCTATCAGATAAAAGGTCTTGTTAAATTTGGTCCTGTACAACAAATCACGTTATATTTTTTATATCAGTTCCTAATAGAAGATTTTTTAAATAAAAAAAAGGTACAGTTCGAAAATATGTTTAAAGTTATCTCACGTTTTTTAGGTTTGTAGTGTGAAGGAATGTGTGAAAGGTCGTCTTAATGACGGGTTCTCTTGTGAAAATGGCCTTAGTGGAATCTGTTCAAGCGCTGATGTTATTTACGCCCCATCAAATTGTTCAAAGGTATCGGCTTGCCTTAAGAGGTCACAAGTTCACACGAACGGTGAAGTGCTAAATGGATACTGCGTTAAGAGGTTAAACCCTCCTTGACAAGGCTACATTTTGGATAAATGTCCATTCCTTACTCGTTCTGACCTCTCCTGTAAACGGTCTCGGTTTCTGACACTTCGTGAACATTAAAATAAAACTACTATTTACGCATTTCATCATGTTGTATTGATATTATTTAGGTTATATCGTTAAGAGTTTTTGAAAGTCTGACAGCTGATGCAGACAACTCTCGCTATATTGTTATATTGGTTTCCGGAAGGTCATCTAATACTTAGGTTAAACTAATGAATATTAATGAAGTATTTGATTATGATATGTGTTAACTTTTATTTTATTTTATCTCGTATGGGGACCGGTAATAGTACGGTTTATTGCTATTCAGATATTATAGGCATCTCGTAAGCGAAAGAAAGAAAATCTCTTGGGGTTTGACTGGCTTATGTCGGAGTCAGCCATATAGCACCTGTATGTGGTGCGACTTTTCCATATGAGAGCCGGTTTGCCCTCGATTGCTGCGGTTCTAGCAGTTTGCGGATTGGGACCTCTTATAGCACGACAATGAATCATCGACTCCATTGGCGTTCCAGGTAAACTTCACCGGCGATGACTACCGCCGATTACTTTACTACCTAATGGTAAGTAAAGTAAATAATTAATACTGCAGTAACTATTGACTTCAGGTTTAACACCCTGTCAGAAAGGTCAGAGAGTTTTGAAAAACACAACTGTTTTTTCCGCTTCAGAGTCAGATTCAATTCACCTACATTATTTGACTTTCACTATCCATCTACTCTAAAGTTTTGTCGTAGAATAAATACAGCCTTTGCAGAATATAAAGGCAAAACGATTTTTTATTTTCTTCTTTTCTTCGTTACATGTCAAATCATGTTTAAAAGATTGAGATTATTATCCCGGGTAAGCTAGGCCCTTCATCGAGGTAATCCGATATTTTAAAAGAAAAAAAAATGACGACGAACTTACATATTAGTTCTTCGAATCCATTTCACTAAGAGAATTTCCTCCACTCCACTTTTTTCTTCCTCTGCCAGTTAAAATGAAAATTACGAGTACATCCATTAAAGCAAGATTTATGGAACAATGATTACCTTTAAAAGGTGCTTTACTATGCACTCTGTGAATACGGGTTCGTAAAGCCATTTCAATAGCACATTTATCTATGCCTCAGGGAAATCTATTCAACATGTTATATGTCAAAGGAAGGAATCCGTGTGTTGTTTCTGGGGGTAGAGTGAATTTTTAAAACCTATTAGATGCATTACCTTCTTTGAATAGGTTATTTTTAAATGTCTTTTAATTGATAATTATATAAACTAAAGTAGGTATTTAGTGTAGATCTGTCGGTACTAAGTTTAGTTCGAATTTCACGAGGCATCAAGACAGCAAAGTAAAGACTTTTGCCAGCAAGAAAACAATGAATTATTCTTATTTATTTATTTATTTATTCATTCAGGATCTCCAACGAAAGATAAACACACAAAGACAAAGATTATTCAAAAAATAGGTATTTTAGAAGTGTACTCCTTCACTTACAGGAGACCACAGCTTTCACTACTGACTTATTACATACATACATAAAGTCACGCCTCTTTCCTGTAGGGGTAGGCGGAGACCACAGACTTCCACTTAAGCTCCGGCTAAGATTCTGACATACCTCTTTAGCTTCATCCACACTCATCAATCTTTTTATACATGGACGTCGGTTTAGGTTACTCTTGACCGAGCCATTTTTCAGAACGTCCTCAATCTGATTTCGGAACGTTGCCTAGGCCTTCCCCTTCCTACAATCCCATTCACTTGACTCTCGTATATCTGTTTAGTCAGTCTCCTTTTAATTAACAGTTTAAATCGTAATTAAATTAAATTTTTAACAGATATTGTTCATTGTTTCGTGGCAATTTCTTCTTCAAAAGCTTCAATAATCTCGTCTAATACCTATAAGTACCTAGTCAATATCAATAAGCGTTGAAACCTGATAACTGCTCTAACTCGATGATATTGGTATTTCCAAGTAATCTGTTACGGAAGCAGCTAGTGTTCGCTTCTTGTAAGTGTTCATCCGAACCTGTTAAGATCGCAAGCCGATCCCAAGATACGGGAGAGTATATTCCTACTAATATTATAAAATATGCGAAAGTTTGTGAGGATGGATGGATGGATGTTTGTTACTCTTTCACGCCAAAACGGCTAAACGGATTTGGATAAAATTTATCATAGAGATAGATCATAGTCTGGCATAATACATAGGCTTTTTCTCTAGGTCTGTTCCAATTCTGAAGTCCACGCAGATGAAGTTACGGGCAGAAGGTAGTAGAGTTATAAGCGCTAGAGTACTTTAGATCAATTAATAGTACTATGTAGCATAAACATACTATCACGCCTGTCTTCCCCGAAGGGTTGGACAGACTCCCATTGCGCCGGTATGTTTAGGTCTCATTTAATAGGGAGCGAACCTTTTGCTATGAACCATACACAATCACATAAGGCCATTTCAGACATAGCCCTGCATTTGGGTACGCAACCCTAAAAAGTACATTTTCATACATTACATTTTATATTTGTATTAATTAGACTAGATTTTCTTCTACAGTTTCAATGCGAAAACGGTATCAAGCCAGTTGCAGGTACTCAGGTGTATGCCGGAGCCCGTTCTGCTGGCATAATCTCTTAATTGCCTCTTACTGCAACTAATGGTCAATTGGTAGTCCACATGATACAGTAGCGCTCCTAATCTTAAAACCCTACGTTTGGTCTATTGCAACGTGTTCTCAACTTTACAGGTACAACATAGACTTTAATTAACCCTATTGTATTGTTTCTTGAACAAAATTGAAACAGTATCGAGGAATTTCACGGGGTATCAAAATACTAAAATGTAAGTAATGTAATTTTTGGCATATCTCAAAATTTTATATAACGTAATATACGGGTACCTAATTGACAAAAAAAGCTCAGGTCGATGTTAACATGTAGTCATTCTTCTGAGCAACCTTTAACACTACTAATGCGGTCCCAAATCTGTCATTAAAAAATGTCAAATCCCAAACCTGTCATAAGTTTAAAAAATGTATTTTTAAGGCAGCTGAATTTTCTCAGCACATGTTTTCTACTAATAGAGACGAATATTTAATAATGGTTATACCGAAGCTGGCAGATCTATGGTCTTATCAAATAAGTTTTATTGTTGAAAAGGCTTAGACATAAATTTTAATGGATGAAAAATTCGAACTCGTGGAGGTTCAAACCTTCCGGTTAAATACACTAGACGATCTCTCTCGACCTTTTTATTAGCTATTTTTAAACATTTCCAAAGATGTCAATTATTAGCTTACGTTTCATTAAAGATTGCAACTAAAAGGCATATAAGTATTTGCAAGCCAGAATAAAAGACAGTTCCCTAGAATTTACGTCTGAAAGAATGTCAAACTAGTTGCTACAAATCGCGGAGGCGCCCGACGACTTTCAGTTCTTAGTGCTTTAGAAGTCTAGTGTGCACTGGAGCGGGTGTTAACACGTAGTGATGTCACTCGTGTGGACACGGTTATGTAAACTTATGTAAGTAGGTACTCTGAAAACTTTTACATTTTCTTTAGTATGAGAGCAAGAAAATTATGAACGAAAGTTGAGGCGTTGGGTGACAAAATAGGAGTTTTTTATGAGTTATCATACTGTAATCAAATCAAGTGCCGCAAAAATGACGTCAAAAAATCTTTTACTTCACCAGACTGTAAGGATAATGTTTGGCGCGTAGATGGGTATGTATAAATGGTTCTTACTTTGTAGTACTCCTTAAAATATATTTTATTTTGGATCATATTAGGGTCCCGGAGACTGTATTGTTTATTTAACGGGTTAATAAATGCGGGGTCTACACACTTTCTGCAAGTGACATCGAACTTTTCAAACCAAATACTGTATTGATTTACTTTAAATTTATATAATGTGCGGTGTTATTCTAATAGATGGAGTTTGAATAATTACAAAGTTTTTTTTACTTTGTGGAATATCATTATTTCCTATAATTTGATACTATCGTATGGAATAATAATACCGTGTGTTTTCTTCCCGAAATCAACGTGTTTGATCGTTCATGGCAAGCAAAATAGAGATTTCAAAATCAGTCTCGAGACTTTTTTTTTTACTTTTCTCTATTCCTTATAGAATCGACTATGCACTCCCACTTGAAAAATTCATGAAATTAAAGAAGACAACTTTTATACAAAATTTCGAAATTATAATTTTGAAATTTCCTTGCCTAGAATACCTCTGCGAACCATCTCAATATTTAATAATAACTACAAATACTTCATCTCATAGTTGCAATTCTATTAGCAAGTCAACAGAAACCTGACTCCAAGTAACGTCTTACGTAAATCTAATATCAAACTGTCTGTTGAATTAAGCGGTATTCATATTCAAATTATTTGAAGGCATTCTACCAAGACGTGGGTATCAGATATTAAGTTTTCAGACGAGGTAGACAGTGACAGTGATAGTGGGACTTTGTAGAAACGTTCACCTGAAAGTTCTATTTAGGTATTAATTGATAAATGATGAGTCGAGAAATGTTATGAAAAGGAAAATAATGAAATTTATCAGATAAGTACATTGCCACGGTAATAATTGTCAAATTTTCTCAAAAGGTGTAAGGCCTTCGCCACACTTGGCGGAAACTCCAACGTCGATACATGTTATTGCATATAAATTACAAATAGCGGGCACACTACGCGGAAGATCAGTTTTTCCGCCAAGTGTGGCGAAGGCCTAAGACATTTTTCAAATATAGATAAGTATGTACGTAAAACAGTATGTTTGTCTGGTCTACATAAACCAGCTGACACGTCTGCACACAACTCAGATGTGTGCGTGGACCTAATGTATTTATAGCTTAAATTTAAAGTTCTGAAGCACTTGACTTCGGCATTTAGCTCCAAATTTACAAACAGATTATAGTGCAGTTTGATTTTGTGTGAAAGTTTCATGATTGAGATGTTATTTTAACTATCTATTTTAAGATTATTCAATTATAAATTATTGTAGCGACACAGAGAAGTTCTTTGATGCCCTTTTTTATTAGTTATATTTTTCTAGTTTTAATTTAGTTAGTTAATTGTTTGAGATAGTTATTTAAGTAGATAATTTAAGTCATTTAGAGATTTTATTATTTTAATACTTAGATTAGTATTTGAAAATAATTGTACTTACCTATTCAATAATGTATATTGTAGATATTCTTTATAAATAAAAGTTATCCACAGACTTTAGTTAGAACGTTCAAAAATTTAAAGTGAAATTGTAATAATCGACCATGAATCTCAATTTTGGAAATTTGCTTTTATTGGTTGTTGACAGTTGAGTAATATTAAGAGGTATTTCAAACTATTTCTAGAATGCCTTCGATAGGTATTAGCTGTCGTTGAAGTTAAATGACGTCTGCTCGTGAATATTGCAGAGACGTTGATAGTAATTTTAAAAGATTGGAGCCAACGGCCGTTTTATTGAATTTGAATTACCTATAGAATTTGCTATGCCTACTATTCATATTGGATGAGATTGCACTCATCAATTATGGGTACCTATAAAGTTTATAGAGAGTCCTTGATAAAGGTACTATTATAAGTAACTAGCTTCTGCCCGCGACTTTCTCTGCGTGGATTTCAGAATTGGGTCCGAACTGAATAAAAAGTAAATATGTTATTCCAGACTATAATCCAAAGGTTGTCTATAAGAGATAGCTGATAGAGTTAAGACCGGCCATTGTACCAATCTATGATTTATCAAACTGTACGAGTACTTTACATTCGTGTTTGGTATGCAATAAAGAATATTGTAGGTATTCTATAATCTATCTCTGTTCCAAATTTTATCCAGATCCATTCAACTGTTCTGGCGTGAATGACTAACGAACATCCATACATTCATACTTCCTTTCAAACTTTCTAAATAATATTAGTAGGACTAGTAGGAAGTAGGGTTGCATCGTTTATTAAATTATTTAAACCATGGATGCGGTAATGGATCCAAAACTTCGGGAATTAAATAAAATCAATACAAGGAAAAAAAATCCTTAATAACTAGTTTCATTTTAACGGTGGTTAAAGTGATATATTATAGCCAGTTTGAAAAAATAATTTCAATGTTCAATTAATTAGATATTAATATCTAAAAATATTTCTTAAGCATATTCATTCCGGTCCCCATCTTTCTGCATTTCTAAGCTTAGTTATTTCGTATGCAAATAGCTGTCATTATAATCCCTATGGAGGTGAGACTAAATAATGAATCAGCTGACTACAGGTTGTTTTGGTGTCTCGACATAGATCCTTTGGCAGACAGACTAAATCAACTTGCTGACTGGCTAATCTGTTATCTACAATTTCAGTTACCTTCATCCCTCAGCAAGAAATACACGGTATCTATATACTAATATATAAAGCTGAAGAGTTTGTTTGTTTGTTTGTTTGCTTGAACGCGCTAATTTCAGGAACTACTGGTCCGATTTGAAAAATTATTTCATTGTTAGATAGCCCATTTATTGAGGAAAGCTATAGGATATATATCATCACGATACGCGGACGAAGTCGCGGGCAGAAGCTAGTTAATAATAAAATTATACATCCAAGTCAATCGCCTTATCTCGAATTGAAAATCATTCGTTGCGTTGCACCGATCCAGCGCAAGGGAAAGCGGAGCTCAGATCCGATTTTAACTAAATTGAGTTTTATAAGATTTCTGCTGTTGAATGGGACCCTACAGTATTCAGTCGATGCACTGTAATACCGGGATTTAGTTGTAATATTATGTACTCCATTCAGCTAGTGTAAGGTAAGGTTATTGTCCAGTAATGTTATTTCAAAGCGAAATGAAAAAGTATTTTATTCGTCAGATAAATAGCTAAGCTGATCAATTGATCGCCGCGCTCGCCGTGAGTGTATGGATGGGTGACGATTCTTATCATCAAGACACCTCCGTGCCTCGGAGAGCACGTAAAACTGTCGTGACAATCGTTAGTGGTAGTCAGACAACCAAAAAGTCTGACGACAATCAGTTAGTCGATATCCTTCAGATATCGGTATTGCTAATTGTATTTTATACTAGCTTCCGCCCGCGACTTCGTCAGCGTGGAATAGTTACTTAGTCTTAGCGTAATGATATATACTATATAGGCTATAGCCTTCCTCAATAAATGGGCTATCTAACACTGAAAGAATTTTTCAAATCCGACCAGTAGTTCCTGAGATTAGCGCGTTCACGCAAACAAACAAACAGACTCTTCAGCTTTATAAATTAGTATAGATGACAATGACGATGACGATCTCTGTGGTTAAGTGGTTCGAGTACCGGACTGCTGACCATGAGGTCGTGGGTTCGATTCCCACAGGACAAAAATATTTAAGTGATGAATATAAGTGTTTGTGTTCGTCGGGTGTTTCTTATGTATTATAAGTATGTATTTACAAAAAAAAAAAATATAAGTATTATATCCATTGTCTAGTACCCATAGTACAAGCTCTGCTTAGTTTGGGACTAGATGGTGCTGTGTAAAATGTGGCAGTTTTTTTTATATATTAGTAAATAAGATCTATTTTGAAGGTTTTCTTCTCTGCTTTCCTTTCTGTTATCTGCCTACCTGGTTGCCTCTCCAAATCAATTTAATAGTCACATAACTATCGTTCCACCTGTCGAAGGTAATCCTGGCTTAATAAGCTAGCAAATAACACAATTATCTATACGCCAGCATTGGTCCGGCAATAACATTAATTGATTTCGATTCAATGCACCTGATGCCTCTACGCCAAATTACTCTGTATAAATTGTTAATACACTCGTTATTAAACAGATTGAAAACGATAATTCGGTCGGTTAGGTTTAAACGTGTTAGTGAAAACTGGAAACTTCCGTAGCGACTCAATGTCATAGCATTTTTTTGGATATGTCTCGGTCGGCAGGTGTTACATCAGAAAAATATCTATAGACCTAATAAGTATATAGGCAGAGTTGTATATACACGGTTGCAAGGTAAGTTTTATGGGCTATGTTATAAGGTGTTATATATAGTTTATTTCTTTCTACGGGAAGAGTCTAATGTAATTTAGAAATATAGAGTCCGAACTTCTATTCTATAATTTCCAATCAAACCTAGTAAGTACCCCATTGAGGTAATTATTAATTAAAAGGGTTGTGAATTAAAATTTTTGAATTATTGATGAACGTATTTTTGTAGAATTTTGTTTTTATTCTATTTCTTAATTCTATAAAATAATGTTATTTTCGTTGATGCTATAATTAGCATAATTTATTGAATAGAATTTCAATTTGGCTTAGCTTATATACGCATTAAAAGCCCTAAGTAGTTTAAAGCCTTCTAAATTTAAAATTTAAAGACCCATCAGATCTTTTAAGTATAAGTCTGCTTAGTTGAAATTTAAAAGGGCCATGTACTATCAGTAGTTCATCAAACATTCAGTTTTAGCTGACGTTAATGACCGTTTTGCGAGTACGTGTAGTTAACTAAGCTTAATTAAGTGGGCCTGCGCCCTAACGGCTCATTGTTGTGGCCTCCTTAGCATCCTCGTATAACTACTTAATGAAATATATGTATAGCCCTTATACGATACACACTGTCGACGAAAATGGCTAATACTTATTCAACATTTTAATATATTATACATAGGATGTGTTTGCGTGTATATATAACATTGTGTTTTCTTTTTTCTTTTTCTTCGGGGTATTTTTTTTTACTTATAAAGTCAAAATGATTAATTTAAATAAATTTGTACCAGATCTCGATACCTCATAATACCTGAACGAGTCTGACAGGTTTTTTTAACACACTGTATATACAGGTATGTATGTGTGTACCCATATTAATAGGTTTTTCTGAAACTTATTTTATAATTAATCTTTTATAGATACCTTAATAAGAAAGTAATACATAGAAAATAATAATGAACTAAATAAACAATATAATAACTCTATGTATATTTACTGAAGTTAATAAAATATTAGTGTTAAATCTATTTACTTTAACGATAAACAAGTCTTAATAAGCTCACGAAAAATAAAATTGCAAATTCAATTCATTTGAAATTTACCAAAACGTATGCAAAAATGTTTTGAAAGTTTTATATATGCAAACATGTGGCTGAACTCTTTTGACGGAGGGGTGAATCACAATCTAATATCCGAGGCCAATACATTTTGACAATTTGGTTATCTATCGTAATTTAGAAATATTGATCGCTAAGTTTTGCTTCAAAAAGATTGCGTCTAAATAATTTTTTGATTTAGTTATTTAGTTTTTTAGAAGACGATAAAATGAATTGAACACGTAATCGTGTTAAATTCATTTTATCATAAAAAAAATACAAACATAACGTCTGTATTCCTCGAAGGTTTAGGCAGAGGCATACTAATGTACACCCACAGTTCGCCGGTATGTTTAGGTTCCATGTAAGGGGGCTAGTCTATTGCCATTAACCGTGCACAAATCTAAAGTCCTAGGGGCTACTGAGAATTTAATAGAAAAACTCAATAACACTTTGCTCGACCTAGGAATCGAACCCAGTTTAGTAGTCACGCTCAAGACTACTAAGCTAATGAGGCATGCTATTTAGGAACATATAAGGTGTAATTTTTTTTGTCTAAGATGAATGCTGTTTGTTCCTCATGTGAAGGCTACATTTGGTTTTATCTATCTATATCTATCTATACTAATATATAAAGCTGAAGAGTTTGTTTGTTTGTTTGCTTGAACGCGCTAATCTCAGGAACTACTGGTCCGATTTGAAAAATTCTTTCAGTGTTAGATAGCCCATTTATTGAGGAAGGCTATAGGCTATATATCATTACGCTACGCGGACGAAGTCGCGGGCTGAAGCTAGTACTAATATATAAAGCTGAAGAGTTTGTTTGTTTGTTTACTTGAACGCGCTAATCTCAGGAACTACTGGTCCGATTTGAAAAATTCTTTCAGTGTTAGATAGCCCATTTATCGAGGAAGGCTATAGGCTATATATCATCACGCTACGCGGACGAAGTCGCGGGCAGAAGCTAGTCATCTATAAAAAACCTGATATTTAGTAATTAACTGCCTCATTAGCCAAGTGGTCCGGAGCGCGACTGCTACGCTAGAGGTCCTGGGTTCGATTCCCAGGTCGAGCAAAGTGTTATTGGGTTTTTCTATGAAATTCCCAGTAGCAGCTCGGAGTTAGGAATTTGTGCCCGGTTAATGGCAATAGGCTCGCCCCCTATTACATGGGACCTAAACATACCGGCGAACTGTGGGTGTACATTAGTACACCTCTGCCTAACCCTTCGGGGAATACAGGCGTGATGGTATGTTTATGTTTAACATAACATACCATCACACCTGTATTCCCCAGCTGCTACTGGGAATTTCATAGAAAAACCCAATAACACTTTGCTCGACCTGGGAATCGAAGCCAGGACCTCTAGCGTAGCAGTTGCGCTCAGGACCACTTGGCTAATGAGGCAGTTTATGTGTATGTTATGTTATGTTTAGTAATTAAAAACCTTTTTAAAGCGTGAACGAATTTATTTTATTCTTTTTCATTTAATTAATCTATCTTGGAATATAAACTATTTGGCTTAAAGTTGTACGATCTTCGCGTCCGTGTGTCTCAGAGCAGTACTTGTTTTACTGTTATTAAATTTTCGCGATAACGTTGTCGGCTCGCTGGCCTATTAAAGAAGAATTGTCGGCTGACGGCTGAATTTATTTTCAGGTTATAGACTGAGGATCCCTGAAGACTGCTCTTAATTAAATTCGGATGTGAGCCCATTGTTCCGTGGGTTGATAAGGCAGGTTTTTAGTTGAATTTTGAGTAAAAGCCTGACTCGTAAGTAATATATAATTGTATATATGTGTGCGATATTCTTCTCGTATGTGTGTTGTGTGTTTCGCTTGTGGGTTTTCTGTAACAGATTATTTGGTTAGCCAAGTGGTACTAACGGAAAGTAATGGTTGAATAGTGTTAAGCTAAGTACTTGTAGGTAAAACAGTATTAGTAGAAGCAGTTAGTGGCAGTAGTTATTCGGAAATAATAGTGATGTGTGGTGCTTTATTGACTTAAATCCGTATTAAATTAATGCCTACCTATATCATATTGGTAATCCTACTTTCTACCTACTTATTATTAACGTGAAAGTTTGTGAGGATGTATTGATGTTTGTTACTCTATAGAATATTAGATAATTCAAATATCTACGTGGATGACTATGCGGGCAGATGCTAGTATTATAGTATTAATGAGAAAGTAACTGTTGGAAGAGGCACACCTAAACCTTTGAAAGAATTTTTTTTTTGAAAAACTTTATCCATTTTCGTATTACAACCGTTTGAGATAAATTAAAAAGCGTTTTAATTAAAATGCTACTTCACAACCTTAGTTTTAGTATATGCAAAACCCGACTAGTCTATAATTTTTATGCAAAGAATCTATGTACAAAATTTCAACTGTATTACAAAAAATCGCAAAATTTTGACCAAGTATTTTTTTATTATCTGCTTAATTTATAATTTAACACTAATCTCCGTGTTGTAAACTGCCTCATTAGACTTGTGGTCCTAATTACGACTGCTGGTAACCTACACCTGATGGTAAGCGATTACCGCCACCCATAGACACATGCAATACCAGAGCAGTCGCAAGTGCGTTGCCCGCCTTTTAAAAGGGTTGGGGCCTCCGGTATCCGCACTCGGCATAACACACCGTTCGTGTAGTTTCACGCCGGTTTTCTCTGGTATCACTCCGGTGGACCTGATCCATTCATGCCGAAGCACGGCTCTCACAGAGTAAAAAAGTTTGAATTGCTGCCCGATTACTGACAATAGGTTTGCCCCATAATACATGGGACCTAAACATACTGACGAACTGTGGATGGACATTAGTACATCTTTGTTTAACCTTTCGGGGATACAGGTCAACATTCGGACAAATATAGACAGTGCCTGAATATTAACACATGGAAAAACAAATATATAAAATTATAGATATAGCTATGTTAACAGGCGCATACTCACTCCACTTAGTATAGGTACTGTAGAGACTACTCCAAGAAGGAGATAATATTAAGGGTTGACTGGCAGGTAACAGACTAAAGAACAAACATTCAAATTAAATATGAAGTAGAATGTGTAGCAAATGACGTGCAGAAAAATAGATTGTGATTCATTTTTTGATTTTCTTCTAATACAGTCTTATCAATATCTCTAGAGCATTTTTTCATTAAAGTAAAATCCCCCTATAATTACTCGGTACCTCGACAGTACCTACCAACATATATCACATCTGTTCGCTCACATAAACCGCTATTGTCGAGTATAAATGGCAGCCAATCAAATTAATAGACCCCCAAGCGATGTTATTGCATTTCATTAAGCCGAAGCTGAAACGTAACATCTGAGCCCGCTATATAAACACTTTGTTTAAACAAGAAATGTGTTAATAATCTCGATTGCTTTACTAAGTATTCGTAAACTTTATCAAGGAGGTCTATGAAAACATTTCAGCTTGAAAGTTTGTGTCGCAATTCCAAGAGACATTATTTGATTGTTTACAGTATATTTCCAAAAGCTTAACATTTCATCACGCCGTCTGATTGTAAGCAGTTACCGTAGGCTATGGACTTCTGCAACACTAGAGATATCGCTCGCGCGTTACCGACCCTGTAAAAATCTTATCAAACCCTTTTTGAAAGGGTGGGGTAAAGATTAAAGAGGAATACTGCAGTATAGGAGACAATAAGTGTGATACTTAATCTACCCCCCAATACCTAAGTGTGATGCTTAAACACCACCGATCCCCCCCACTAACACAACGCTTCTTCGCGGAGCTCTGGTAACCTTAATCATGGTTAGGAACACAACATAGCACGGAGCTATGATATTTGGCTACGATTTTCTGCTAGGACAATTACGATTTTACGGTACACTAGTACGTATCTGCTTAGCCCTTTGGGGAATACAGTGTGATGGTTTGTATATAATCTCCTTTAATAAAATATCGTTTTTAAATGTCCATGAGAACACAAATTAATATTCACTTTCAAAATAATCACAATTTATTAATGTATCATATTATTATACATTCTCCCAATGTTCATGGAAATTAATTTCATAAATCCCAAGTTGTCAATGAATTGGTTATTTTAATGAATTGCGTTAATTGACCACAATTTTATTTGATGAAAATATACACTTCAACAGATAATACCTATAAGCACTACTATGTAATGTCGAGAATTTTCAGCTTAATTTATTTCAATTTTTTCTTCCGTTACAATTAATATCTTAAAATAAAGCTTAATATATGTTTCTATTCCATTAAATTTATTAATATAATTAGATTAAATTTGGGTTTGTTAGTTGTTTTCTCGTGCGGAGATGGTTTAGAATAGAATTCGTTACTGGCCTTCAAATAAGCGTCTCGTAAGAGGCGAGAAAGATCTTACTTGCTGGGTGATAGGACCTCCTGGGATTTGACTGGTTAGAGAACACCCCTACGTCGGAGTCTGTCGTAGGTAAAGCACATTTGTTGTATGTTTCGACTTTTGCTCTTGAGAGCCAGCAAGCTGCAGTACGTAGGGGTTCTTAAGGCTCGTAACGCATCAACAATGCTTTTTTAATGTTGTAGGTGTCCATGAGCGCCGATGATTACTTACCATCAGATGACTCTTCCACTTGTTTGCTGACGTAATCATAAGAAGATGAATTGTAAAGGATTTTTTATGAAATATTGGTAAGTAGCCTTTCCCTGCGTCATGATCTGTAAGGTAGAAGTACGTATTTCCGGCAGCGTCCCAGTACCCGGTAACTAGATACTTTTTTTTGTTTTCCACCTTTCTACCAAGCACAAATTAAAGTTTGTAAATTGTAACACATTCTTGATAATATTTTGTACAATAATAATTGCAACACTGATCAAAAAGTTTTATGGTGTCAAAACTGTGTAACCATAAAAGTGTGCTCTCCAAAAATATTAAGAAAGTTGGAGGTCCGGTCTCTAAACTGCGAGATCACCCCGTCGTACTATTCAGCTTGGCATGCTGCTACGGATGACCATACGGTAAGGGTGTTAATTTATTGAAATATTTGAGTGAACTATCTAACGATATAAACTATAAATTATGGTGAATCTAATTGAGAAGTATTTATTTTTGCATGTCACATTTATTGGTACGCACTAATCCCTAGTTGACCCAGCAACCGGCATATATTTTCCATTTTCTACCGGATATTGGTGCAAGCATCATACCGGTAATATCCATTGTACCGATACCCGTTATTGTATCCTTATTGCCTTGCAATAGGTCTCTTTTTCCTTTGAAACTGTGGTATAAAGATCTGCCGGGTACTAGGACGTATATTAACAGTTGCACCTAAATCCGTAATGATTCTTATTGCCTTAAGTAAGAGCTTATTTTCCTTTGACTTCAATTGAAATGACTGTGTAGGTACGTTCTTTTAAAACCACATGGATTGGATTCCTTTTTTCTTTTTTCTGTACTATTTTATAATTTTTCTGTACTATTCTGTAATATTTCTATACTATATTAACTATACCCCTTATACCACGCACCTTTCATACAAGATAGTACTCAAAACAGACATTTTAAAATGCCTTATTGTAATAAAAACTCAGCTGAAGGTAGTTTTGGGTAAACAGCACATCATGTGCTCAAACATTGAGTCGTTGACTGGTCTCAGTTTTTAATCAGCAAGAGCTGACCAGTGGGTCAGCTCTTACTTGCTGTGGCTATGGGTCTCTATACATTAGAGAGGTCAAGCCGTAGGTATCTCAGGTTCCGTTTATTTATTTGAGATAAGAACATAATTATGGCCTGACACAACTGGTCACCACGCCCACGCGAATCCCAGATGTGGAGAGCCAGAAGCCTTCAATGCTGGATCTTCTGCTGCCTTCTCATCCGGACGGCTATCATGTATCCGTAGGCGCCCCGCTTGGTTCGTCGGATCATTGCCTTGTCCGGAGTACAGTGCCTCTCATGTGCTCGTCTCGATCGCGAGTTGTACGTAGCCGCCGTGTGTGGCACTACAAGTCAGCAGAATGGGATGGGATGCGGTCCTTCTTTACGTCCTACCCTTGGAGACAGGTTTGCTTCTTGCCGAATGATCCCAACGCCGCTGCTGATTTTGTTGCTGATGTGGTGCTGCAGGGTATGGAACTTTTCATTCCATCCTCTGTAGTTCCCATTAGTGGCAAATTTCGACCTTGGTTCGGTTCGTCTTCCAAAAAGGCCTCTCGTCGGAAGCAGGAAGCCTATCGAGCCTGGGCTGATGCGGTGGCGGCACGGGATGTAAATACCAGCGCATTAAAAAAGAAGTATAACTTTGCCTCTTCCTTGCCAGGTCCTTCAAAAGAGACATTGCAAGGGCGAAGTCGGTGCAAATCGATAGAATTGGTGAGAGGCTTGAGCGCCTGCCTTCTTCTCTCGATCTTCTGGGCAAACTCTTTGCGTCCAACTCAACTTTGGATGACGGGGGAGAAGAGCCGCCTACCATACCGCGGTTCGTTGGCTGTATGCCGGATATCCGGTTCCACCAACGCGCAGTGCGTTTAGCACTTGTATCCCTCGATATCTAACTCAAGTGGGCCTGATGGAATCCCTCCTATTGTGTTAAAGATGTGCGCTCCAGAGTTGGCACCAGTTTTAACACGTCTTTTTTCGGCTCTCTTACTTTTCTGGCGTTGTCCCAACATCATGGAAGACAGCATTGCTCCACCCGATCCCTAAAAAAGGCGACCGCTCAAATTCATCCAACTACAGACCGATAGCCGTTACCCCCCTTTTCTCGAAGATAATGGAGTCCATTATCAACTGCCAGCTCCTTCGGTACTTAGAGGATCACCAGATGCTTTGTGACCAGCAGTACGGCTTTCGCAAGGGTAGGTCGGCTGGTGATCTTCTGGTATACCTGACACACCGTTGGGCACAGGCGATCGAGACTAAGGGGGAAGCCTATTAATATAATTTTATCATAATGATCTCATTGTATATCTCCAAATGTTTGTTGCAAAGATGTTTGTTAATTTTGTGTCATTTTAACAAATTATTCAAGCTGTATTTACAAAAACTACCAGATTTGTATTCTCATTCTAAGATTTTTAAGTTTTTAATGTTGGTGCAATTTTTTTTCGCAGGTAAACCTATTGAAATTGAGGCTTTAATGTTATTCAAGCATAAATTCAGAGTTTAGCCATAAGTTAATTCATACCTTATTTTACCTATGTAGGTTATATACCTACCTGGTTCCAATTTTCTAATTATAACATTGAAATTTATATAAGTAAAATTTTCTGAAAATATTATTGATAAAGACTGATTTTATTAAAAACGTTTATATTTTATAAAATATATATTTTCCTTGGATACGTATTATAATGTGAACTTTAATATCAAGCAATAGAGTTCATATTTGCGGTAAAAAATACCGGATTCTGGGACAATATAACGATTACTAGTACAAATCTAACGGATACTGGTACAAATGACCCTTTTTAATGATTTTGTTGTATTATTGTATATTAACGTTTATATTAATTTTGAAAATAGTAATCATAAAAAACAAGAATAAATTTACTATCTTTAAATGTAAAAATAATTATTGTAAGTCTTCTAGTTTTAGCTTATCAGACCTGCAAAGTCGGCGAAGTTCAAAACTTAACGGTTACTGGGCCGTTTACCTTATGTCGCAGAATGAATGAATGAATCATAGTCTATGTATTATTCTGATGTAGGACCTATATTATTGTAAATATTTATTAAAATCCATATTGAGGTACTGTATTTTTGTGTGAAATAATAACAAACATACGTACATCCCCACAAACTTTCACGTTTATAATATTAGTAGGGTAGAATAAAGTTTAAGTTTGGTCACCAATACGTTAAACTTATTTTTTCAAAGTAATTTCTAAGAGACTTGTCGACTCTTCGCGGGATCAGAGGGCTGGTTTATTCTTTGGTCAAAGGATTAGCATTGCCATTCAATGTGGCAATGTAGCCAGACTTCTGGGCACGTTGCCCGATGACAGTGATGTGGAGGAGTACTTTGACGCCTAGGCGTGTCTATTTTTCATTGTCTTTTTTTTTTAGGTTATATTTTGGTTGGTTCTTAATTATAGTTGAAAGTACGTAGAAATTAAGTTTGTGAATATGTTATTGATAATGTGAATTAATTATATAATTTTTTTTACATATACATACTTTGGCGTTGACCTTATGATTGAATAGTTCTCAAGATACAGCAAAACATGAATATAGATATCTAGGTACTACATACTTATTTCTTTCTATACAATTATAAAGTCCAAACTTAACTGCTAAAATATCTCATTCTAAAATATATCTCCATAAAATTTAACTCGCACCCATAAATCTAAAGGCCGATACATGTTCAGTTGAACATTGCCATAACACCCGATCTCGGCGACACGTAGAAAACTTGCACCCAAGTATGGTAGTAAAACAGGCTTGTCTCTAATATTGCCCCATTACTTGACAGCACTTAATTTATGCCGCTGCTAAGTCATAAGGTAGGACAAGGCAGGCGACGGATGTAGGGTCACTGGATGTGGCCTGTAATGACAGCTTAATTTATAGTCATAAGTCTCATCAATCATTGGATTCGATCGTCTACTTCTAGACATGCGTAGAATATAGGTTTAATGGTAAATCAAGCGTGAATTTAATATTTATCGTCTGTATTTAAAGAGAAAAGAAGTTTGTTTGCAATTTATTTATTAATGTTATTCAAAATCATAAATGTTATGATTTTGAATAATAAGCATCGTCAACGTAAACGTAAAAAAGCAGAGTATCTATCTATCAACTATGAAAAATAAAGCGTTTTTTTTCATAGTTGATAGATAGATACTCTGCTTTTTTACGTTTACGTTGACGATGCTTAGATCGTGCTACTTAGGAAACGCAGATTGTAGCAAAGAGTCCCAAATCACAGCATTTTAATGTTAACGATATGCTCCTTCGTTATCAACACTATAGTTGTCTAGTTATCGTTTGTTATTAAGACTATGAAGAAACTGACAAGGCCATGATTGGACAGTGAGCTATCAATATTCGTATTCCTTTGACACTTCCAGTCACTTAACCTCGGTGCTCGAAGACTTGCCAACCAGAAGAGAAACTTGACGATTTATTATCATACTGCTTTCTAAAAGTTTTATCTTAAACGCTAGGCGGCGATAGCTAACGCATCTTGTGTTACAAATTTTAGTTTTAATCTCTCCAGCCTCATGTTATTTTAATTTCATGAAATGTGATCTAGTTTTAGAAATATTTTTTTTGTTGCGACAAATGAACAATCTTTTATTAATTCAGAGGTTGTGAACAAAAGCGGTTTCGTAATTTAAAAAATATAGAAAATTACGTAAAGTGTTAAGACTATATGCTACGTTTTTAAATGGTGTGTTTTGTGATAGTGATTTAACCATTTACTTTTTAAGTCATATTATGTCTTAAGTTAGAATTCAAGGCAGACCTTTAAATGATCAATCGGTTAAAACGTTCTCGCTTACGTGAAGGAAAACGTGTTAAATATCTGAGAGGTTACTGAGGGTAGATACGTGTAATGTCTGTAAGCTACATAAGCCAGAGTACTATAGCTTAAAGAAAACCTGTATCTAAGAAAGATTCGCACCTAGTATAAGAACATTATATGAAGTGAATTCCAGTGAAGGGGTATTTTTATTTAATTTATTTGAATTTTATGTTTTAATTATTTAATAATATTTATTTACTTAGTATATAACATAACATACCATCACGCCTGTGTTAGGCAGAGGTGAACTGATTTACACCCATTAGTTCGCCGGTACATTTAGGTCCCATGTAATAGGGGGCGAGCCTCCACCATTTACCCGGCACAATTTCCGAGTTATAACTCCGAGCTGCTACTGAGAATTTTAAAGAAAAACTTTCACTTTGCTCGATCTGGGAATCGAACCCAGGACCTCAAGTGTAGCAGTCGCACTTAAGACCACTAGGCTAATAAGACAGTATAATATATAGGATAGTATATTATAATGTGTATTGTCAAGTATATAATAGAGTTTGGTAATCGATCAGATAAATCTGTAGGTGTATAAAAATACTAGCTTCTGCCCGCGGCTTCGCTCACGTGAAGCTATATCAGAAGTAAAAATGGTAAACCAACATTGATGACCTCTTCTTTGTATGGGCCTCTATACATCAGGGAGGTCAATCTGTATCTCAGGATTCCTTTAATTAATTGAGATAAGAAGTTCACCAGTTCTTAAGTTGGAGCATATACTTTCCAACAGTGATAATAAAATTAAAATCTATTCAGTAGTTTTTGCTCCAACCCGTAACAAACAGACAAACAGACAAGAATTTTAAACATCACATTTTCGGATTCGGAGACGTTTATATACCATAGCCCACGTGTTTTTTTAAAGACACAAATTTTATAATAGTAGAGAAGAGAAGAGATATAGCAAGCTGTTCCTCTGTAACAAGCGTTTAACACTCAATTAACATTAGATCATCCTTGAACTAATACATTAAATAACAAGTGACAGCTAGACAGTTAAGATATGAACACGCATTTTCAAACTTGGCAAACAGACACTTCAGTTACGAGTACATGTTTCACGCCCGAGGTGAGAGAAACTTTGACGTGACAGTTACGTAACCCCGTGATTGCCACGCAAACGCGTCACGTATGTAAATTCACCGTTAACAATCACAAATACTTCGGAATTACGTTAGTAATTCTCCCCGCATGAGTATTCAATTTGATTTAACTTGGAAAATTAACGCACACGCTTATTTGTTTGCTTGTGTGTGAAGCGTTATTATCTCTTAAAAAAAATAACATTTTCCTAAAGTTGATATTTGTGATATGAAAATATAACTAATGCTATTGTTTGGACTTTAAAAGGGACCATGATTCTCAGAGTTTGTTTCGGCGTTTCTTCACAGAGGTCAGTTTTCTATGCCATCCAGTTAAAAAGCAATGAAAAGCATTTTTTTAAAGCTTACTAGCAATGTGGATCGCACATTACTAGTATTCTTGTTAACCCCTCGTGCTAAGCTAAAATGCTTGTGTTACGAGTGGGGTCACGTCGGTAGTGTAATGGGTTTCGAACCGGCAACCACATGATCGCAAGTCCAACGCCTTAGCCATTAGGCTACCGCCACTTTATTGACTTGTAAAAGCCTCTTACTTATCAAAGATACTTAAACAAACTGCACCAACTTTCTACTCAAGTTATGTGTGTTGAACAGAATATATTTGCCTAGTGGTCCTGAACGCCTTTTAAAAGGCCAGCAGCGCACTTGCGACTCTTCTGGAGTTGCGGGTGTCCATGTGCGGCGGTGATAGCTTACCATCAGGCAATCCATCTGCTCGTTTGCCACCCTATGCCATAAAAAAGAGAATGTAGAACGAGCAGGTTCACTTCCTTTTTTATATAATAGTAAAAATACTTTTATAATGAATTAATTATTTTGTAGCTGTTTGTCATATGATTTAAAAAAAAAGTAGGTATTTTACGCAACCCAGTCACTCTATTTAACTTCTTAAGAAATGTTTACATATAAATAATACATTATTTGAATGCAATCATTTTACTTTCCAGCCACACTACTGATCGCACCGTTTTTGACCACTTTGAAGTACTCGATATCTTCACAGGTTCCTTCGCTGACAATGTAGACATCCGGTCCATCGCATTTCATGCAATATGCATTGCCATATGTCACGCCGTTCGAACCACACACAGGTGAATATACCATGGGACAGATGCAGTAAGGCTCGCTTAATTCGAGTAGACTTAGGAGCAGCGCACACATGACGAGTAAGGCTTTCATGTTTTGAAGACACCTGAAAAATTGAAGCAATTTTCATGTACCTAGGTACTTTAATCGTTATGTGTGTGTATTATGGTTCTTATTGCTGTGAACAACGGCGACGTACAGTTTAGTACAGGCGAAGATAGGACTTTATTTAGGGGATATTTGGCGTTTCAGGGGGCTCGAAGGGATATCAATTTTATTTCACCGGTCTTCTATAAAATTCATAAAAACGAAAGAAACCTACCTGCTTAGTTGTTAAATTTAGAAATAATTTATTTAGTAGGTAGTATGTAGAATTGGTCAAAATTGTTTATAATTAGATAAGCCACTACTGTAGTTTAAATTTTAATTTATTCTCTTGCATTTGCCGACGTCATGATGGTTGGGTAAAATAGACCTATTAATTTGATTAATTTTACTGCTGTGTGCTTTACTTTTACCTCAGTACAATATTTAATTGAATTTATTGTTAAATTAAGACCAGATTACACGTTCAGATTTTTTTAGCACAGGCATACTATATTTTCTTAAAATCTAGTTTGTGGGTAGGTATTGTTTTCCTAGATAGGCTAACCTGTGCAAAGAGAAACATTGAAAATAATATTAAATAGAATATAACTAATAAGAAAGTTATACATAAAAAAATAGACTCTTAAATAACTAAAATACTTGATGAATCAAAATGGTGTTCGGTCTACTGGGAATACACCGGGGAGTGTGGGATTTTTATCCATTAAAAATCCTCCTCCTCCTCCTCCTCGGTGTGGTGTGTGCTATTTTTGGATATCACCTTGGTGGTTCCAAGGTGACATCCAAAAATAGCACATGAAGACGGACATTGTGGCGTCTTAAAAGACCCCAGAACCACCCTGTTCAACGTCTGTTTGGACACATCTCTGGGACTGTATACCGGTAATATTGTTGATCTTTATTCATAAACAACAGCAACAACTTCGTGAGCCCTTATTATCTCTCTTTTCTGTTATTCAAATATAACCATCACGCTTGTATTCCCTTAAAGGATAGGCAGAATTCAGGAGATACACTGCTGAACTCGCACAGATCGCTCATATTTAGGTTCTACGTAATATGGGACGACCCTACTTCCGTTAAGTCCGTGCTACTACGGATAGTTAGGGCCACTTGCACCAACTTCTTAAATATGTTTAAATAGTATTTAAACACAATTTTTCATAGAAATTTCGTGTTTAAATACAATTCAAACACATTTAAGAAGTTGGTGCAAGTGGGCCTTAGACCCGAGAATTTAAATTAGGACCTCTATGTCAGCAGTCTAGTCACCACGGGACTAAGAACATAGTTTTTTTTTAACAGAAGGTAAAATTGATTTTTATACCCTAAAACATTTACTTACGCGTTAAAGTTTTTTGTGCACCAACTAAAATAATGAAAAGTCAGTGTGTTTATTTATACCTATAGTCACGATAATAATTATGTTAATTATTTTCGGTTTAATATTACAATGCTTTTATAATGTATACGTAATTAGGAATAATTAAATACCAATTGGTTTTGGTATTCGCTGTATAAACTGATAAGAAATGGCAATTTTTTGCAGAACTAGCTGTCTCCTACGAGCTTACTTGTGTTAAAAATATCATTACACCAATTCTGTCCGAATGTTCCTGTGGGTGATTACGTCGCAAAACCGATTTCACGTTGATGAATCAATCAGGATTTTTGCTTTAACATCAGAATTAAAAGTGCTCTAAAAAGAGCACTTTTTAGTACTAAGTCACGCGCTTAAAAAAGCGTGTGACTTTTTATTGACATTCGTTCATTTGAAAAGCCAGAAGCCTTCGATTCGAACTCGAAACCTTTGACTTGGCAATCCAATGGGCATTTCACTAGGCTATTACTGATGTGATCTAAATTATACAACATTAGTAATGCGAAAATGTCTTCGGAAAATTCTTGACTTCTTTGGTCACATAGCCAGAAAACGTGGTGATAATCTAGAAAAACTTCTCATGACAGGCAAGATCGAATGAAGAAGACCAAGGGGAAGGAGCCCAATGCGTTGGTCCGACCAAATTCGCTCGACATGCGACTCCAGTGAAAGCGACGCCATCCATGCCGCAGAGGATAGAGCGAAACGGCGTAACATATTCCACACAAAACTGTTGCATAGAAATCACAACCCTCAGTAGTGAGGAGAACTACTGAAGGAGGAGTAATGCGAAACCCCAGACACGAGTTTAATATTTTTATGTAAAGAATCTATGTACAACATTTCAAAACTATATCACGAAAATCACAAAGTTATGAGCATCAAGTATGTTACCTGGTCCTCCGTACAAAAATATGCTCACCACATCTTAATAGCCCGACCTGCTGTGCGCCCGCGCCTAGTACCGCTATGACCTGCCGTGGTTAGTGTTGTGCACGTATAACGGCGGAAAGATACTTAGTATCGCTCGGTGTCCGACTTGTAATAATTCGCACCTTCGGTAAGACAAGGGTATACTCGTAATTGCAGTAACTGCAAAACTGCAATTATGACCTTACGTCACAGAAGACAAGGTCAAAATTTCAATTTTGCGGTTACTGCAATTATGACCTTGTCTTACCGAAGGTGCGATATTTTTTAAATATTTGTAGGACTAAACTGGTGTATGGTGTATTGGAATCGATTCAGATACTTATCCTGAACAATCTATATTCATATTTCGTATAATAATATACTAAAAATAATGTTGTATAGGCTGTAAAACATATAATGCTTTGACCTAATCTGTCCACTAACAACTTTCAAACTGCATAGACATCGTATTCGGTAGATATGAAGTTAAAAAAATATATCGATATCAGTTGGAAAATGGTCGCATCACTTAACAACGCGCGGACAAACAAACTCACAAAGAATTCAAAAGATAAAGTTACCGCTTTGGTTATAAAAGAGAGTTAAAAAGATAACGATGTCTTTGACTTAGTGTTGCCCTTTGACGCTTGTTACAACTTTCTTCTTGTTAAGCTAACTGGAGTAAAAAGTTCTGTGACAACTAATACGCCTGTGGACGGAGATTTGATATCCTTTGTGGAGCTTGACTCAGGCTTGGATAACAAAAGCATGTTCGGAGCTGCATAGTTATAATCCTCAAGATTTTCAAAGCGATGATATTTATAGAGAATACTCCAAGGTTTATATATTAAGTATCATTGTTCAGGTATCATTGACTAACTCCAACAAGTAAAGTTTAAAGAAAAACAAATATTATTTAACACTAGATGACCTGGCGAACTTCATACCGCTCCAAAATTAAAAAAAATATGTCAAATAATAGATATTTATAGTAAAAAACACGTATGTTCACAAAATAAATAAATTGAAAATTGAAACAAGTACAACATTCCTTTTTGGAAATTTGGGCCTCCGGTATCCTCACTGCTCATTATCTACCAGAAGGCTCGATATGTGGACAGCTAGTTGATACATATTGTGTGATATATTAAACAATCTTGCTTGTGAAAAACACAAAGATATCATTAGCTGCTTATTTTGTCAAGTGTACATTACAAATATGTTGTTGAACGTAAGGTAACAAGAGAAACAAGTCACTTTCTCCCCCTACCCGCAGCGTTCTAAGTTTATTCGACAAGAACTTATTCATGTCCTTGTCCAGTGCCAACGGAGTGTGTACGTACACAAATCATACATAAAAATGCCGCGGCATTTTGTGTACATAGTTATGACGACTTTTCTCGGCATTAAGAAGAAGCTTCGAGGAGTTATTACAAGACGCGAGCGACACCTGGTGTTGCAGACGTCTATAGGCTATGGTAACTGCTTACTTGTTTGAAACCTCAGTAGTATAAAAGTGCTACCGTAGGTATATGCATAAAGAATATATATTTGTTTTGTCTGTATTGTCATACTGCAAAGCTAAGGCCCCCTCTCTCCCTTTTGGTAAACAACTCTAATCTCTCCTGATGAACGCTCCTACTCTCCTTTCGGTACGAGTCAAGCTCGTCATTATACTCCGCCTTAGTTTGCCACGCTGACGCTGACTGACTGACTGAAATTTAATGTATCATTGTAATTTTATTACCAACTAGCTTTTGCCCGCGGCTTCGCTCACTTGAAGCTATTGTAGGATTAGAAATGGATTCCAAAAATAATTTAATAACAACCAACAGTGATGATCTCTTCTTTGTATGGGCCTCTATACATCATAAAAGTGCTACTTTTATTATTTTTGAGCTGTATCTCAAAACCCAATTAATTAATTGAGATAAGAAGTTCACTAGTTCTTAAGTTGGAGCCTATACTTTCTAACAGTGATAACAAAATTAAAATATATTCAGTAGTTTTTGCTCCTCCCCGTAACAAACACAGATTTTTACAATTTTATAATAGTAGAGAAGAAGAAGTTAGAACAAGAAGATACACTAAGTTTAACATAAAAAATACGGTTTAAAACAAGGTTTTTTTTACAAAATAATGTTTATGTTAAGGTTTTTTAGATCATAAACTTTTCAATACGGACTCATAAGATTAACGTGATCCTATTCGATACGTAAGGATAAATATAAATATATTATTATAAAATCTTACACCTTAACAGCGAAATGTCGAGATTTCATAATCGGATTCTCGTTAATGTCAGCGGTAATGTTAATAATATTTGACTTCCATCTCGAAATATAAGAGATACGGAAATTTTATATATTCGCTTAGATTATATTATTTATTCGGGATGTGAGGTAGGGTGAGACATGAGAGTGATTAATGCGGAATTTAAATCATGGGTACCTACGAATTTCCTCTATTTTTATATAAAGAAGTTTGAATTGAGGCAAGCGTATTTTGATTCTGTACACGTCACAAAGACTAGTAACTTGGTATAAATAACAATACTTTTTCAGAGCAAGACAACACCGGGAGAGGTCATTAAATCGCGGAGAATTTTAACACCGCGATCTATGAACGGCACAGCGACATCTCTTATCAAAAAACATAAAACAAATTCATACTTCGAAGACTTAACAGATTCTCTTTTTTGAACCCTTAGTTCGATTTTACATCCTAATTTTGGTCTTTTCATTACTATAAGTGCATCTACTGATTAATTATCTATCTCTACATCACCCTAAGTTTTTGTGGCAGAAAATGTCTACCTAATGGAATTAAGACCGCCTTTGTACCAACAGTGGATAACGTATTAATAAATAAATAATCTTCTTTGCTGTCAGATTCAAAGGCTTTGCTATGCTTGACTGGGAACCAATAATGTTCCGTTATTCCGTTCTAACCTTAATGATCTTTATCAAACTAACTTCCCGACTACTCAACCTTTTGATAATGTATAGACAAATTGGTGTGTACCGTAAACAAGGCCACATTGATAAATAATCGCGGTGATCCCGAACGGATGTTGTAAATTGTTCCAGCGATCGCTGCTTTAGATAAATCAAGTTCCATGTAATCTTCATGTTGTGGCTACAAAGATAGCGATTGTAATACACGTTACGTCCTCATGCAGTTGCACAATGTAGGAGATATCGTGCAATTGCGTATGCAATGGCGTAAGTACTTCGAATGAGTAACAAACTCCGAGGTACTAGGTACTATAATTAAATAGGAAAAAAAACTCAATTTAACACTTCTTGAACTGGAAAATGAACTCAGGACGCTCAGAAGCTCCGCATTTGCGATTGCTAAACTAAATTGCGAGCCATTCCTTTTGATATAATACTTTATAGTTCTACATTTTTCTGAGAATAAACCTGTTTCTGTTTCCTATTTCCAGTACGATTACCGAACATCGATAATAATGCATATAAACACATATAGTAACATAATAAACGCAATGTAGAGGAACGCAAAATTGTACACTAGGGAATTTCGAGTAAAGTTACAGAAATAGCTGAAAGGCTAAGCATCAGCCCCAGGTTTATAGCTCGTAGAACTGACAGTCGCTTGGGTTTTCTACTGAAACTATGCACTGTAAATCGCAGTATAGTACGATCTCCAACGAGATGAACAGCTGACCTGGGCCCCAAGTCTGCTATTATGTCGTGTCAAAATCGTCACTCAATGGCTTCAGAATTGTTGATTTTTGACAGTTTTGTCTACGAAATATGTCAGTTCATATGTTATTTAGTGCCATTGAACGACCATTTTGATACAACTGAAATAGGAGACTTGGGCCCCTGGTGAAGGTCGGTAGGAGTCATTCGAAAACTATGGAGAGGTCCTTGTTCAGCAGTAGACTTTGTTGGCTGATATCATGATGATGGTGAGTATCTTTATAATAAAATAATATTATTTTAACTTTCACTACCGCTATTCTCGTGGTCACACAATAAGGATGTGCGTGGAATCGATTTTTTTGCTCGCTGATCCGAAAGTAAGGGATCAACTGTATTTTGTTTAACATCCCGACCTTAAGCTACGATATACCTTACCCTTTACTTATTTTTATCTATGAGATAAGTATGTAGGGCTCTATAAGATTATTTTTCAACAAATGACAATATAGCTTCAAAATTACAGACTTTCACGGATTAAGTCGGCAAACGAGCTCATCTGGTGGTATGTAGTAATTGCCGCCCATGGACCTCTCCAACACCAGAGAAATTGCTGATCCACCGACCCTTACGAGCTCTTGCGGGCTGCCAGAGCCGCAGCAACCGAGGGGGACCTGGCTCTTATGCGCTAAAGTCGAAACACACTAAGGTGCTTTACGATAGACTCCGACGTAAGGGTGGTCGAAAACCAGTCAGACTACAAGAGATGCTACCACCGAACAAGTCATTTATTTTTTTACCTCTTACGGGATGCCTATCTGAAAGGCAGTGAGGAATAGTATTCTAATTCTAATTCGCCGTATAGGGCACGTTTAAGCATGTTTTTCCCCGTGTAGGGCCCATCCCTACACGGGGAAAAACATGCTTAAACGTTATCACTTCAGCCATGAAGTGAGTTTAAACAGCCTACATCAACTACTGATACGTTATTAGTTTGCTCACTGACTAACATGCACGCTCCAACATGTTTTTGTCGTCACTTGTCTCGTACCGAATCAGTGGCTGCAGTAGAGATAACGACTTAGTAAGAGACAAAATTATGTCATAGCATGCGTTATAGCCTCCTTGAAATAATAGTCCACAAAATAGAAAAAAATCCGGTGAATAAATGTTTGTTAAAACTATTACTATAGGCAATATAAGGATAAGTATATAAGAATACTATATACCTACCGCAGCAGTGATAGTCTTGTTATATGACCATTTGATTTAATACTTAAAATTATCATGGCAAAGGAACAAATTGTGAGGAAACCTGCATGTGTGAGAGATTTTCTCGACGACGTGTGAAGTCTGCCAACCCGATTTCCCACCGTCAGCAGTCTTGCATTATAATGGGTTGGTTATGTTTATATGTTCCTATTAGGATAACATGATGTATGACGTATTCAAGTATAAATAAAACATGGATCAAATCCGTTAAATATAAAATCCTGTCCAAATAAGAGAAAAATGAATACAAAAACAATAATTTCCCTCAAATACCCAACGGATCCAAATCCATTAATAAAATATAGGTGTTCAATCTCCCAATCCATTGAGGCATACATCACACAATAACGCAAACATCTAACGGGTCGGTTGTCATCACTTATTGGCGTTATGGGTATAATCCTGTAAAATATGCAAGGCGCCTCGGGGGGCGTTGTTAGTGTGAGATTTGCATAATGGCCAATCAGTTGGTAGGCGACGATTTGCGCCGTGTTGATGGTATTCGCATAAAGTTTTACTCGTTGACGCCATCTTGTGACATGTGGGGAAACTAGAATAATTAATTGTTTACCTACTATTTGAAGAAATGGGAACTCGTTAATTATATACCATCACGCCTATATTCCCCGAAAGGTAAGGCAGAGGTGTACTGCTTTACACCCATATTTCGTGAGCATACTTTGGCCCGGCATCATTTGGCCGGAGCTGCGGAGGCCCAAATCCTTCAAAATCAAAGGCGGGCAACGCACTTGTGACTCCTCTGGTGTTGCGGGTGTCCATCGGTTATCGCTTATCGGCGGTTATCGCTTACCATCAGGTGATCCGTCTGCTCGTTTGCTACCCTATCCCATAAAAAGAAATTAATATCAAATTAAAATATTTTCTTAAAACGCTTGTACTTGCAATATTTATAAAGTTGATAATTTCATACCACTCAAGAACAAGTTAAATAAATACGAAACTCCATGCTTGGAACGTCACCTGCGATATCAAGTTGAAGCTATGAATTGCTGATAGTAAACTCATTTCAATTTCCCAACTTCACGGCTCTTAGCTTAGTATACGGTGTTGCCAGCATTTCGCCGGTGAGAACCCCATCGATAAATCTGGCCACTTTTGCCTAACTTTGTTACTGAGGTGGGACAAATTCGTACCAAGTTGGGGACCGCCATTTTTCATTGTTACTTTACAACACGTTGTGTCGCCACACTTACTTTTTGTTTTGTCCAATTTTATTGTGGTGACAACTTGGGCTTTTTTGCAAATTTATTGTTTGGAATTTTTGTAATCTCTCGTTTTATATTTATAGCTGTTATAATAACGGATTGCCTTAATTCTGATTCTTTACAGAACAAAGTAATGTTTGATAAACATTATCCTGCTTTTATAAGGTACAATCTTCACAAATAATAGTTGAGTTAAATAAATTAACTATGTGGTTTAACGTTAGGTTTGTTGGTATAGTTGGCGCAAAATAACTTGACCCAAAACTAACGGAGAGGGGGAAAGTTAGCGCAGTGCATTTGCGTGCAAAATGTACTAAAAATCGAGTACTGCGCATCCACCATTTTGGTTCAAGTTATTTTGCGCCAACTGTACAAAACCATGGTTGAAGCCAGAGCCATAAAATACAGCTTGGTACCTCTTTTATCACTTTTACATAGTGGTGTAACTAGGTGCTATTACATTATCCTATGTGGAAGATCTCGGGTACATAATTTGTGGTGCAATAAAAGCAAGCATTCTCAGGTTGATTACACTATGATTAAACGCGAAGATTAAGCACTAAACTGGGATTAATGTTAACGCTGAGCTCTACGTTTGAACTCTCGTTCTAATCGGTTCGAATTAAGTTGCATTGGATTATGGTAGTACAAAATATCTTGGTATAAAATATTTCCATTGAATTGATAAATGTTATTGCATAATATTCCTATTAAGATTTTTATTTTTCGGGGTTACAGCATTTTGAAACCATTAAGTAATTATTTTTATTTAGACATAAAAAATAGTTATAATTATATATATTCGCGAGTGTCAGACATCAGTATGTTTTTATGATTTCAATGTTCTGTCAACTAAGAAACAAATTAAATAATTTTATAACAAACACTGTTGTAACCAATCTTCTTTGTAGTAGATTAACTAGAAAACAAAATAAACAAAAGCACCCGAGAGAAATGCAACGTTTGTTAAGTAACCGTAGTTAAAGTTTGGTGCAACCAAACACCAAGTTTTCAGGTAACACATTGTTACAGACACATAGCACTATAAAAGAGAATAATTGGCTCGCTACAGTAATTACACTTGTTTAATTAAATCATTAACTCTTATTAAAATTGCTTTGATGCTGGTTTGTTGAAGACTTTTATATAGTAGTTTTTCTAAGATAACGAGAAAGAAGGTGAGTAGATATTAAAAATTTTGATGATTGATCTACTGATGTGCAAAGTGAAACTGCTTTTGCCGCGGTCAGTGTGTGACAGGGTGGCCATTCTTAACACATCGAGAGTCATCTGTGCCTGGGAGAGCACGTTAGTCCCGGTTGTGATACGCACATCTATGACAATTGTTAGTGGTAGTCAGAAGCCCAAAAAAGCCTGACAACCAGTCTATCCTCCGAATATCGGTATTGCACAGAAATTAGGTTGCGGAGGTCTGATGGCAGTAGCGTCGTGTAAAGTACTCATATTCAGCCGCATCTGTGTAGACTGTACGCCGACCTTAACATAGTTGGAAAAATCTTCGGAAGATAAATAAATAAATATTCTGCGACATTTTTACACAGCACCATCTAGTCCCAAACTAAGCAGAACTTGTACTATGGGTACTAGACAATGGATATAATACTTATATACTTTTTTTTTTGTAAATACATACTTATAATAGATAAGAAACACCCAGACGAACCCAAACACTATATTCATCACATAAATATTTGTGTCCTGTGGGAATCGAACCCACGACCTCATGGTCAGCAGTCCGGTACTCACCACAGAGACCGACCAAGAGATGCACTATGCTAGTTTGTAATTACATTTAGCATTAATGGACGCTAAACATTTTAAAGATATTTGCCCCGTGTAGGGATGGGTTAGAATGCAGTTCCTCACTGCCATTTAGTTGGGCATCTCGTAAGAAAATATCCGATTGGCTTGGTGATAGGATCTCCTTGGTGTGCATACTTATCGTGTGATAACCAGCTTTCCTCGATTGTTGCAGCTTTGGCTTGCAATCCTTAGCAGCTGTCAAGGCTTGCATCAACAACTCGTCTGATGTTGCAGGTGTCCAATGGCAGCGATAATTACTTAAAATCGGGTGGCTCGTCATCTCATTTAATTTTACCGACATCTTCTATACATAGTATGAAACAAATTCGCTCCTTGTGTCTGTAAGTCTGTTGTTAAGTAATAATATAGTTTTTATTTGTAGATAGAGTAGGTAAGCCAAAGAGGTCTTAAGCTCTAGTAAATAAAAAAAACTGAAGATCTAGTAAACAACATTTTTTATGGGATAGGGGAGCAAACGTGCAGACGGATCACCTGATGGTAAGCGATAACTGCCGCCCATAGACACCCGCAACACCAGAGGAGTCACAAGTGTATTGCCCGCCTTTTAAAACTTTTCTTTAACGTGGGAGAGCCATGCTTCGGCACGAATGGGCCGGCTCGACCGGAGTGATACCACGGCCTCACAGAAAACCGGCGTGAAACAACGCTTGCGTTGTGTTTCGCCGAGTGAGTTGAGGTTACCGGAGGCCCAAACCCTTTTAAAGGCGGGCAACGCACTCGCTACTCCTCTGGTGTTGCGGGTGTCCATGGGCGGCGGTTATCGCTTACCATCAGGTGATCCGCTTGCTCGTTTGCCCCCCTATACCATAAAAATAAAAAAAAAATGGTTTGGTAACCTCACTCACTCGGCGAAACACAACGCAAGCGTTGTTTCACGCCGGTTTTCTGTGAGGTCGTGGTATCACTCCGATCGAGCCGGCCCATTCGAAATTTGTACTAAACGAAACTTTGACATTTGATTACATAACATACCATCACGCCTGTATTCCCCGAAGGGTTAGGCAGAGGCGTACTAATGTACACCCACATTTCGCCGGTATGTTTAGGTCCCATGTAATAGGGGGCGAGCCTATTGTGACATTTGATTAAGAAAAATAAAATGACTTTATTTATGTTAACACTCCGAGCTGCTACTAATAAGTATACTTTGGTTAACCTAGTAATCGAACGCGGCACCTCACGCTCAGTAGCTATGCTTGCAACCATTAGACTAATGGAGAAGCCTATCAACATTATAATAAGAACCCAGATGTTAAATAAAGAGCCAGCCATTCCAGCCTTACATTTCATGAGTTTTGTGAAGTTAACAAAAGAACCAACAAAACATTTCTAAACAGACTGTTTTCGTAGAAATTTCCATAATTGAAACGTATTCAGACAAGATTACAATATGAATCAAGTTATTGTCTATGTATTATTAACTGTATATACTCAAGGTAGGTGTTTGAAATCTTTACCAATAACATTAAGGCTAGGTCATAAAAACAGCGGTAAAATTTAATTAAAGTTACAGGTCAGAAAGCCATTTTAGCGTTCGTAAATCCTTCGTTTATATTGCTAGGTTATGCACTATATATAGGTCTTAAATCTAGATCTCGAGAAAAGTTCCACATTTTGTTAAATCATGTCTGTAATTATTAAGTGCCTGGCCTAAACGGTGAAGGAAAAACATCGAGAAAAACCTAAATGCTTAAGGGATTTTCTTGATAGCCCATGAATTCTATCAACCTTTGATTGCGATTTTACCACCATCTATTAATGGTGGACATTCCAAAACAATATGTTTTAAGTCCACTTTTTATATGCGTACTGCTGAAATGTGGAATGTACTTCCCTATAGTGAGTCATCCCCGATAGATATAATCTGGGTGCCTTTAAATCACGAGTGAATGGGTTTCTTCTAGGCAAGCGTGCTCCATCGTAGATCGCAGTGTCGCTTTACATCAGACGAACTTGCGGTCAAGCGTAAGCGTTACAGGAATAAAAAAAATAAAAACCTGCAGCAGGCCAAAGTGGTGGATTACTAAAGGGTTGAAAAATAATTACGTTATCTGAGTATATAGGTAATAATATATACCTACATAATCTGTATCAGTCCGAAGGTTTTCAGGCAAACTTCGGAATAACATGCAAAGTTTAAGTATGTTCGTACTGTAATTACTTACGCATATTATTATTTAAAATTAAATAGAATATAATTATACAATTGCTCTCTTAAATTCCCTCCACTTTTTCTTATTCACAAACCCAAAGCAGTATTAATTTTTTTTCTTATTTCGTATGTACCTATACTTATTATCACGATTCTGGAAACCCAAATTTCACATTGACTATGAAAATTACGTAATAGTGGTAGTTTTATATCTTCTATCTTTATTATCATTTGATTTTACCATCCAAAGGTGCTTAAGTATATTACAATGAACAAAAAACCATAATTTCAGTCACGTTTAACCTACTTATTACAAGTACAACGGTGGAGATACGAATTTTATGAGGAAGGAAGGTACCCATTTATTTCCAAAAAGACATACAATTGAGATAATTCATTATATTACGTAATTTTATAGTCTAAAAATTAAGGCCTTTTTACATTATCTTAACCTACTTTAAAATAGGGAGGATCTAAATTCGCCACGAAATGATTTCCAAAAGATTACTAATAGTTTTTGGATATGTTTTTATTGAAAAATAACGAAGTATTCATTAATTAATCCGTTATCTGTCTGTCTAGACCCTTTCTCTCAGGAATACTTGGTATAAAATAATAGGTATACATTTGAAGTCTTTTTAAAAAGTAAATCGATCCTTCAGTCTCATTTATCTTTAAATGTTGAACAATGTTGTTAGAACAATGTTCTATGTTTTCATAGCTTACGGTCTGAAGCAATGTTAATGATATTGGTGCGGGAAGCTCGGTGAGAGTCACAATTGCCCTAGTTGTTAATTTTTTTTACAAGAAAAAATTGAAAATAAATTCCAAATTTAAAATTCTTTCTCATGTTATTTACCCACAGATAAAAGTAACCATAGGTATGCGTGTATCGTGTATATGAGTGCAGCTAATGCAGACAAAACAAATGGAAGATAATCTGTAAATTTAAAAAAGTCCCATCGCTCTTATTCGCGGGATTCTTGGCTCCAAACATCACTCACAGAAGTTTACTTAGCTTCTGAGAGGACGACAAACAAATTCGTGTTTCAGGATATAATAACACAAATGCTCAGTGCTGTAATATTGCTAAAATGTTTGTATTAAGGCTCACTTCAATTGTGTACAAGTACTGTGTTTTATTGTATTTGTAGAACTTAAGAAGTTTGGTTTATTTTAAACTCATAAATAATAATACTTTAGCGGATAGCTTTGTCCTTTCTGAACCGATTTTGATTGCTTTTTATCTGACAATCTTTACCGACGAGATGCTCCTATAAACATTTTGGTTGGCATTTAGCTTATGTATCTTCAAAGCTTTTGAAGCGGCGGTAGCCTAATGGCTAGGGCGTCGGACTTGCGATCATGTGGTTGCCGGTTCGAACCCCACCCATTGCACTACCGACGTGAACCCACTCGTAACACAAGCATTTTAGCTTAGCACGAGGGGTTAACAAGAATACTAGTAATGTGTGACCCACATTGCTAGTAAGCTTTTTTTTTTCAAAAAAAAGCAATCAGTTTTGAAGATACATATGACACACTATAAAATCTCTTAGGTTGTTTTTTTTAGTAAAATCCAATTCCTTCTAAAGGTTTTTTTTTCTCTTACATGGCGATCTGTGTTGGACACAATGAGCCACTCAATTGGCTGTACCACTGTACTGGTTTTGCGTAGGATCGTTAGAGGGAGTCTCCAGTGAGCGCTCCAACTATTGTATGATCTCTGATTCAGTTGAATCTGCTGACTCCCTGCCCCTGTTCGCACTAAATAACAAAGTAAATAACAAATTTTGCGACCAACAAATATATATATATAAAAGAAAGTCGTGTTAGTTACTCCATTTATAACTCAAGAACGGCTGAACCGCTTTGGCTGAAAATTGGTGGAGAGGTAGCTTAGAACCAGGAAACGGACATAGGATACTTTTTATCCCGTTCCCGATACTCTTTATTCCACGGGGGCGAAGCCGCGGGCAGAAGCTAGTAGTAATATAAAGTATATGAAGTACTGAAATCTTAACAAAACTAAAATCTAAAACTAACATTTACTTAATATGCCAAAAGCATACCGTAAAACACCGCTGCCAAACTGCACTACGTCTAAAAGATATTAAAAGTCCACTACGACCAGGATCAAGTTCTACAATATAAAGGTTCCCACCTTTTCAGCGCTGTCCAACTTCGCGCTGTTTTGAATTGTAAAACACGTCCGCAGTCGATTTTAATGTGAAACGACTCAGGATTGATGTGCTTCTGCCGTTTCTGTTAAATTACCAGTGTTTTTTATATTTTTTAGTGATATGACATTACATAACATGCCATCACGCCTGTATTCCCCGAAGGATTAGGCAGAGGCGTACTAATGTACACCCACAGTTCGCCGGTATTGCCATTAACCGGGCACAAGTTCCTAACTCCGAGCTGCTTCTGGGAACTTGGCTAATGAGGCAGTTATAGTTATATGTGCGTGGTTATTACCGTTAATGGATACCCAACATCAGAGGAGATGCAAATGCATTGAACCCCTGTGGACAAGCATGCCCGCAATTCACGCATCGAAAAAATTTCGCTGTCGCTTATCTCGTGCCAAACTACGGGTGGAGACAATATAACGTGACGGTAAAATCATGGCTCGATACGGACCATGTTTTATATTCCATTCTCATCCCATTTCATATTCTTGATGATTAGTTTGATTGCAAGTTATATTCCTGTTACGTACCATATTTTTTTTGTACAAGAAACATAAGATGTTCGGGTGACCCATAGTCAGCAGAATTATGTACAACAATAAGAATTATGTTTTCAGCATTTAACACGGAAAAAATAATTTGTTTATATTTTTCGATGAATTATCGGCTATTATTTTGAGAAGTTCGTCGTTATTGTGGTTGAGAAAAGGCTGGGTCTACTAAATAAATAAATTCTAATTAGTATTTTACTCTTAATATGAGAACATAATAATCCCAAATCACTTCAGTACTAAAAGGACACTGAGACTTTAGATTTGAACCTTTACTTGCCCAAAGTCTATAATGGTTTGCTTGTTTAGGCGCGCTAAAGTACTTTAAAATTAATTATTGTCTAAGTAGTTAGAATATATTATACGAACGTAAAATGGTTAATTAAAAACTGTATGTTTAAATAAGTTGCCACATGAATTATTAATTTGAATAGGTATACTTTTTTTACATTATTTTAGGTCTTATGTAAGGATATAGTACTTAATATGTGTGTGAAGTTGGGGAGTTCAAAGTACAACCTTTGAATTCCTCAACTTGACTACTAGTATTCTTTTATCTGTGACTTGACTATACCTTTCGACCTTGACTATATTTATATGAGAACAAATTAGCACTTGTTTTATGTTTAGAAAAAAAAAAACAATTGAAACATAACTGTTAACTGCCTCGTTAGTCTAGTGGTCACAAGTGCGACTTCTACGCTAGAGGTCCTGGGTTCGATACCCAGGTCGAGCAAAGTGTTATTGGGTTTTTCTATGAAATTCTCAGTAGCAGCTCGGAGTTTGGAATTTGTGCCCGGTTAGTGGCAATAGGCTCGCCCCCTATTACATGGGACCTAAACATACCGGCGAACTGTGGGTGTACCTAAGTACACCTCTGCCTAACCCTTCGGGGAATACAGGCGTGTCGTATGTTATGTTATGTTATGTAAAACATAACCCTGCCTCCGCTGTCGGGTAAAAACAGATGAGAATCCTTGAAAGTATGAGGTAATGAAACAACCTCTCGTTTGATCTGGTCGAAAGATAGCAGAATTTTATGTACCTATATTTAAATATGTTTCGAAATAAATATAAATAATAGTTCTGACTACATTATCTTGAAAACTTGACTGTGCCTTAATTCAACATTAAACGCGTTGTCGCTAATAGACTTACATTTCCGGTGTTTCGCACGCAACACGTAATTTAGATATTTGAATATGCAGTGAAGCGTGAAAGGTTTATGCGTGATATTATATTACTAAACTGATGTACAATATATACATAACTTTTGAGATATAAAATGTTAATGAAATATACCTATTTTACTATTCTGTATTTAAATTATTGGCCTTTTGAAGGATTTTTTCGACTCGCAAATTGTCTTAATTACATAAATAAATATTCTGGGACTTTTTTTACACAGCACCATCTAGTCACAAACTAAGCAGAGCTTGTACTATGGGTACTAGATAATGGATATAATACTTATATACTTTTTTTTTTGTAAAGACATACTTATAATACATAAGAAACACCCAGACGAACACAAACACTCATATTCATCACATAAATTTTTGTGTTCTGTGGGAATCGAACCCACAACCTCATGGTTAGCAGTCCGGTACTCGAACCACTAAACCACAGAGGTCGTCAACATGCCCGTTTATTTGGTGGAAATATTTTTTATCCACCAAATAAACGGGATTCTTGAATCCAGTAGCTGTGACTGTTAATGAATGGCAAAGTGTACTATTTAGAATCCGATATATCCTGCCTGTAGAACATTAAAAAAGGTTTTTCATAAAATACAATCCTTTCCAGCCACCTTCATCGTGTCTTCATTGGTTGCTTACTTATGTTTCTGCGTCTTTTTATGGCCACACACCCTGTATAGGCCGTGACCCTAAAGTTGTTTTTCACCTTTGACGCGGAACGCTAATAAAAAATACATTTCCCGCCTCCCGTGATTTGTATCTCACGGAGGTGCTTTTGACATTTGCTCGCGGCCATGTTATACTTGATTGGCTTTCACAAGTAGCGGGTGTCAAAATTTTGCAGCAATTTAGGGGTCTAAAATTGCTATTTTTGTTGAATACTTTTCGTATACCTACTTAAACATCAGCTTATTCCATTATTCCCCCCTGGTCACATTAGTTGAATAGTTAGATTTACTGTAAAGTTAACTCAGTTAAATAGTTGAATTTATATTTTTTACCTAGATTTTGCCCGCGGCTTCGCTCACATGAAGCTATATTGGGAGTAAAGATGATAAACCAACATTGATGATCTCTTCTTTGTATGGGTCTGTATACATTAGAGAGGTCAAGCTGTATGTCAAGATCCGTTTAATTAATGAGATAAAAAGTTCACCAGTTTTTAAGTTGGAGCATATACTTTATAACAGTGATAACAAAGTTAAAATATATTCAGTAGTTTTTGCGCCAACCTGTAACAAACAGACAAACATACAAGAATTTTAAAAATCACATTTTGGTTTCGGAGACGTTTTATATACCCTAACCCATTTGTTTTTTTTTAATATCTTCAATGTGCAGACAGATTTTTTTCAATTTTATAATAGTAGAGTTTTATAAAAGATCAATGTTACATTTCCCAGCTAAAAATATACAAAAATTTAATGGAACATTGGATTGAACATTTTACAATACAGCGAAATTCGTTGAATAAGCATTTGCGATATGTAATCATAATGCTAGGACTACGCGATGCGTGTAGAGCTATGATTCTTTTATTGTAAACATTGTTATTTTAATGTCTAATAATATCTAGTAGAAAAACTATTCTGAAATTCAATTACTTCTAGATAAATATATTCAGAGATAATAATTTTATTATCTTCTCTAAAAATTTTGTCTAAAAGTAATTTAATTTTAAAATACGTTTTCTAAACTAACAATGCGCTATGTAACTTCGTTTATCGAACACACGTCGACTCTAACTCGGCAAAAAACTATAAAATAAAACAAAACTGGCAACATCGGACACATCGAACATTTCTAAAAAAGAAAACATGTTTACCCACAGTGTTGCGAGCGCAAAAAACAAAATAATTGAATCGGGAAGGGGTCGCCCCGGCCGTGGCGTCGCGCGTTGATTGGCCGATATTCAAATTGAGAACTAACGAGATATCGTGCGGCGTGTGCGCGTGATGACGTTTTACGGTGCGGCTAATATATTTCCTATCGCCTAAGGGAAGGTGTTAGGGGTAATGAGGCGAGGAATGGAGGGAGTGACTTAAAAATTGCACGACGATATTGGTTGGCTACGCTTTAGGTATGAACGTTTTATTATTTATTTTATTCTTATTTTAAACCGTGATATTCGATATAGAAGCTCTTGGCTGGAATTTACCAGTGTTGCTAGTGTAATTTGATTTCACCGTACACGCGGTTGAGAGGTACTTATATTAACAATAGCAGTATTTTAAATAGACTCCTCCACTTTTGTATTTTTTTATGTAAATTGCTAACCTACTATCTCAAACCTTAAACTAAATCAATACATAAACGATACCATTATTGTAGTCAAATCTGTGGGACCGTTAAGAAGATATTGAGGAAAATAAATAAAGACAGACACACGCATATCAACATTACCCTTATGTTAATGGGTCGCAGTCGGGTAATATCCAAGCAAGTGTACACGTGTAAGAAATATGTTTTGGAAAATAACATAATGTATGATAGAGACTGGTTCCGCTGTAGCTTCCATATTTCGCAGGTTAACGATTGAGCGTGATTTGCGTTTTTCCTTATATGTATAGGTACCGTCTTCTAAGAAGCAACATGTTGTATCAAAATTGATGTTGTTGTAGAGGGATAATAAGGGATTTAATATGTTAATAATACTATGATGAAAAAATTAGGAATCATATTAATAACATATTATGAGAAGCTTGTTGCTAAGTATTAACTACGCTGATCAATCAAAATTTAAGGTTAAGCTACTCTTGTCTTGTCTTCTATATATCTATATAGAAGACAAGACAAGAGTAGCTTAACCTTAAATTTGATTATGAGAAGCTTGTTGCTAAGTATTAACTACGCTGATCTATATAGAAGACAAGACAAGAGTAGCTTAACCTTAAATTTGATTATGAGAAGCTTGTTGCTAAGTATTAACTACGCTGATCTATATAGAAGACAAGACAAGAGTAGCTTAAGCTTAAATTTGATTATGAGAAGCTTGTTGCTAAGTATTAACTACGCTGATCTATATAGAAGACAAGACAAGAGTAGCTTAACCTTAAATTTGATTATGAGAAGCTTGTTGCTAAGTATTAACTACGCTGATCTATATAGAAGACAAGACAAGAGTAGCTTAACCTTAAATTTGATTATGAGAAGCTTGTTGCTAAGTATTAACTACGCTGATCTATATAGAAGACAAGACAAGAGTAGCTTAACCTTAAATTTGATTATGAGAAGCTTGTTGCTAAGTATTAACTACGCTGATCTATATAGAAGACAAGACAAGAGTAGCTTAACCTTAAATTTTGATTGATCAGCGTAGTTAATACTTAGCAACAAGCTTCTCATAATATGTTATTAATATGATTCCTTTCGACCCATCTGGGTCGAAATTCTCAGCACATCGAGGATCCTCCGTGCCTCGAAGTTATTTATTAGTTACTGATCTTAATATTCATCTATTAGTATTAGTAATACCTATATTATTCTGGAGATTAATTAAATTTAACGTTTAAAAAGTTTCATTATCAACGATAATACAAACGTCTTTCACGTCTTTACATTTTTCGCGTGATCATGAAAAAAGTTTCGGTAATATTAGTTTTTATATTTACTATAAAACCCAAGGATTTCATAGTACCATAAACCATGGGATCTCAAGACGGTCGCCTGTGAAAACATGGCGTATGTTTACTTGGGTGTTACCGCCTGATATTGTTGGTATATTTTCATTTTATAGGGCAAAGGTTTGAGCTTTTGTTTGTTATGTAAATGGAGGTACTTGTACTTATTGTGGCGTAGTGAGAATAAAAGGGTATAGTTGTTGTCGACGGATGCATAGTATGGATGACATTCTAGCTGTCAGCTAGACCAAGCTGCCGTGTGACCGGAGCTATAGTAAAATATTACTGTGTTGTTTTATTTACTTTATACCATCACGCCCGTATTCCCCGAAGGTTTAGGCAGAGGCGTACTAATGTACATCCACAGTTCGCCGGTATGTTTAGGTCCCACGTTATAGGGGGCAAGCCCATTGCCATTAACCGGGCACAAATTCCTAACTCCGAGCTGCTACTGAGAATTTTATTGAAAAACCCAATAACACTTTGCTCGACCTGGGAATCGAATCCAGGACCTCTAGCGTAGCAGTCAAGTTATTTACTTAATCCTACCTACTAATATTATAAATGCGAAAATTTGTGAGGATGGATAAATAAAAATAAATAAATAAATACCTATCAATATTCTGCGACATTTTTACACAGCACCATCTAGTCCCAAACTAAGCAAAGCTTGTGCTATGATACATAAGAAACACCCAGACGAACACAAACACTTATATTCATGATTAAAGTTTGTTACTCTTTCACGCCAGAACAGCTGAACGGATCTGAATACAATTTGGCACAGAGACAGTTTATAGTCTGGAACAATACATAGGCTACCTTTTATCAAGGTCGGATCCAATTTTGAAGTTCACGCAGACGAAGTCGCGGGCAAAAGCTAGTACATAATAAGTATGTGACTATTGAATTAAATAATTTAAACCAGATCCAGCAGTCCATAACTGTCCCCCCAGGGCCCCAGCAAACCCTAAGCCGAGGTCCGAGTCCCGTTAGGGGGCGGCCTTAGCTGCTGTTGCTTAGTTTATATGTTTTGCTCCTGGCTGGAGGCATTCGAGGAGGTTATGCTGTAAAGATTCCCTGAATCAACAGCCTACGACCATTAAAAAAATATAAAATTCAAAGTCGCATTCAATGAATATAGTACCTAATGGTTTGAGAATGTGGTGTCTCTAATGAGGTCCATTTCGGTGGACGAGGAAATGAATTCGGTGCAAATACATTAATCAAAATGTAGTTTTTCAATTCTCTTTTTAGTTTCTCTTTACTTAAAGAATACCTTAATTTTTTATTGGCAACACAAAACAAATTGTCATTGCGAACATCAAAGTGAAAAGCCATTACTTTAAAGCACAATTCTTTACCTTTTAGTTCTGATTACTATCTCTTTAAAGAAAGCTTCCTCAATAAAAATCGGATAATAAATAATGTATAACATTGTTGGTTAGGGGATGACAGTGTCAGTTACATTTCTGGTTAATTTAAAGTAAGTCTTCGGTTTTAATGGCAGACTTTATGTACCGGTTTTTATGTGCCAATAAAGTTTCTTTGGAACGAAGCAATGTCGTTAATCTAGAGACCTAATAAAAGAAAAAAAAGTCGATGACGTTGACAGTAGGTACTTTTTTTTAAAGGAAAATTTCAAGCATCGTAAGGTTTTATCTGTAGAAAAGCTCTAGTTCATAACAAGGATCCAATGTAGGAAAGGTTATAGATCATTTTTTCATCTTTTAGATCTTCTGAAAAATATACTGATTTATGACTAAACTACACTATTTGTGTACGGATACACACACTATTTGTGTGTGTACAGATTTGTGACTGAACTAGGTAAATAATATTAATATACCGCGATAAAATTCGTAAAAAGTAGTTTCATTTCAATGTTCTGAAAAGCAGTCAAAGTTTAATTTTTTTAGTAGCAATTAAAGTTTACCGTGGGAGGGCCATGCTTCGGCACGAACGGGCCGGCTCGACCGGAGTGTTACCACGGCCTCACAGAAAACCGGCGTGAAATAACGCTTACGTTGTGTTTCGTCGAGTGGAGAGGATAACGAAAGCCCTAACTCTTTTAAAAGGCAGGCTGTGCACTTACAACTCCTCTGGTGTTGCGGGTGTATGCACTCCCGCAACACCAGAGGAGTTGTAAGTGTACTGCCAATTTACGAATAACTAACCAATCTTACGAATTAGAATTCGTAAAATTGGTTTATTTCAATATGTATAATATTCGGGTAAGCTTCAGAAATAAAATAAATATGCCCGTGTATATATAACATCAAATTAGTAGCATTTCTACGCATGTCAGACATAAGATTGATTATTATTTGTTACTATATTTATATAATTCTCAACTACATAGATGCCTATTTCCAACATTAAAATATAGGTAAATTGGATTGATGATACCAGTTCAGAATAGCATTTATTTTTGCAAAACGGCTTCGCGGTCAATTCTTTTGGTGCAATTTCTGTGAAGATTTAGCAAAGATGAAAACAAACACACATGTAACCCTACTTTGAAGTCTAGACCCTACTTTGAAGACGAGTGTGCGTATTGAGAGGTTAGGCTCAATACGGTTAGAATCCGACGAACCGTTTTCTCAAATACCTACCCCAAGCCGGAGTGCAAATTGCCTCAAATAACCCGAATGGCTGATCGGGTTTAACCCATTTGGGGATTCAGTCATACGGCTTAGACGAAAGGTGAACCATTATTGGTCTGGCTTGATATATTATATATCGTCTCCTTGTCTGTAAATATTCAAAAACATTTTCAGATACACAAAACAAGAGCACGTACAACATACACACATATTTATATCAAAATTTGGGTATAGGATATCAATTTGTGCGGTTTTAATTTAAAAAATGCCTCATTAGCCAAGTGGTCCTGAGCGCGACTGCTATGCTAGAGGTCCTGGGTGCGATTCCCAGGTCGAGCAAAGTGTTATTTGGGTTTTTCTATGAAATTCCCAGTAGCAGCTCGTAGTTAGGAATTTGTGCCCGGTTAATGGCAATAGGCTCGCCTCCTATTACATGGGACCTAAACATACCGGCGAACTGTGGGTGTACATTAGTACGCCTCTGCCTAACCCTTCGGGGAATACAGGCGCGAGTGGTATATTAATTTAAAAAAGTACTTCAAATTATATGATGAACGTACCATTACACCTGTACTCCCTGAAAAGTTTAGCAGAGGCGTACTAATGTACACCTACAGTTCGCCGTACAATAACACTGCTCGACTTGGTCGAACCCAGGACCTTCAGCGTAGCAGTCGCGCTTAGGACCACTAAGCTTACGAGGCAGTAACGAGCAGTTATAATTGATGAGATTAGATAATCTTATAATTAGATATACTTAGTTACCTATATAATTAAATACACGAAAGAATAATAATCGGTTTCTTCTACAAAAAAATCCACTTAGCTTTAATATGTAAATTTCTTGTACATAAATTCTTTAAGATGTAGCAACATCTACCACGCTACATAGAAAATGTAGACAGACAAATCCTGAATCGCGCAAGTGAAGTTTGCAACGCACCTTAACCGCGCATATTTAAATTGTATGTATATACAACTGCCCGACATCAACCATTGGGCAATGGCCCGCCTGGCAAATCGCCTGGTCGAAGGATAATTGTATTTAAACACAAATTTTCATAGATATTTTGTGTTTAAATACAATTTAAACACATTTAAGAAGTTGGTGCAAGTGGCGCTAAGACTATAAAAAGTATTAGAATTCAGCCATTCAAACAATCTACTTAGAAAAGGACTTTATTTTTCATTTGTTTGATATATGCCGGTTTCTAAATCTGTTTAGCGAGAGGTATAAAACTATATATCAAACATACAGAGCTATTTTTCCATTTCTAATTGATCAAGCAATATCAATTGATATCAATTCAATTATTGATATTCAACAACTAGATTAGAGAATTGATGTCAATAGAGCGTTGATTCTGTAAATGAACGGTATAAAACACTGTATTTGAACTTTCAAAGGATCACTCAAAATCCATGATGGCCGCTTGATGTATGTCACCGGCACGCACGTTACGTCATGACACAAGTGGATCACAGGAATCAAGTTCTGACAACCGAATATGAAGAGGCTTATACGATCCAATAATTCGTGTTTCGAATCGAAATCTCAAATCGAAATCTTTTCGAAAATCCGATAGTTTGAGTGGCAAGTTTTCATTTATTAAACTAGGATTTGAATGTAAACGGAATTGCCAGGAAGGGTCTTGCGCCGTCCGTAGTGGTGAGCTCCTCAAAAAGGTCATGAAAACCGGCGTGTAACAACACTTACATTCTGTTTCGCCGAGTGAGTGAGGATACTGGAAGCCCAAACATTTAAAAGGGGCGCAACGCGTGCGTACATCTCTGGTGTTGCTGGTGTCCATGGGCGGCTTACCATCAGGTGATGCATCTGTTCGTTTGCACTCCTATCCCATAAAAAATGTCAAGTGCGTAGTACTCGCATCCGGCGCGTGTTTATGAAAAGATGTATGAATGTCGATGAAGCAAAAAAGCGCCAAAGAAACGTAGAAAGTGGTATTCTGTCGTTTCTATCTAACTATATCTGAAAAAGTCACGTATACGAAAGTAAAGAATTTTATTTGTCTTTTACGCAGATAAAAATATTAATTACATAATAAAAGAACTTAGTAAATTAACAAAAAGACATAATGGTCTTGAACTCAGTTTGATGGTCGACGGCACGTAGCGTGTAACCGCTGGTGTTCTGTCCAAGCCAGTCATGCATTTACATTCTTTTTAAAATATCACAGAAGTTATAATTATCTCGTTTCCTCTCAGGAACAAAGGGGTTAGGGTATCATCCACCCAGCTGGCCTATCGAGGTTTAACAGATATTTTCTCTACATACTGTTGAGAAAATATCTCAGGTTTCTTCACGATGTTTTCCTTCATCATTTATTACTTAACTATTAAGACACGCACCTTTGAAAAGTCGAAGGTACGTGTCTTCGATTCGAACTCAAGACCATTAACTTACCGGTCCAAGGATCATATCAAAATGATGGCCTCAAAAGGCCATTTCAGACATTGCCCTGCATTGTCCCACTCACATTATTTGCATTATTTTATGTCTGGACTTTAAAAGAGACCATGATTCTCTGAGTTTGTTTTGGTGTTTCTTCTCAGAGGTCGTCAGTTAGGAAATAAAGCTATAAAAAAAAAACAAACCATTGACTTGTAAAAGTGTCTCTAATGATCTACTTACAGAAATAAATATCATTTCATTTCATTTCATATCACTATCACTGACTTAAAAGCTATTGACAACAAATACCAGCTTTTCTTCAAAATTTCAATTTCTGCTCACATTTTGTAAACCATCCGTTGTAGCGCTTGAAGTTTAGTACGTATAACACTTCAATCACCACTTCCAGCGATTGTAGCTGGCAAACAGTGGAACGGTCGCTTCCAATTCGTCCGCTAATTGAATACAGCCCAAGGGTGATATAACTCAGGCTGTGTACGAATCTGTGACGACTATATCCGAGCTGGGAGCCAGTTGTTTTGCTTAAACAACAATATATGTACGTCGGGGAATAAAAAATGGTGGAAAAAAGCGTATATTTCGTAGTGTTACGTTCGACCGCGGTCGCAGGGTTTGAGTTACCAAAGCCGGAATTCGGTGATGCGTATTACCGGAATAGAAACATATCTCAGTGACGTATTTACGCAGTATTTATTTCTTTTTGTTTCTGCTATAGCGTCGATATGTCAAGTCGTAGGTTTATACACGTCTATTCTGCGACGTGGACTATTGTGGACTTTAAAACCACAGTTATAAGGATTATTAATATTTTTGTAACGATAAGTGCCTTTTTACTAAATAAATTATGACCCTCAAGGTGATTTTATGAAGAGGGAATAGAAGAAAAATTAACAAACATTTTCTGTGCACTCATTCCATCATAGACCTCATCCGTAAATATAATCAGGTAACGTTGAAATCAAGAGACCATTCATAAATAAATCGTTTTGAAATGGCCATAGTACACTCCCGTAAATAGATCTTATAAAGACACATGTCAAAGTTTTACGCTTTTCTATGTAGGTATTTTCTAACTTACGATCTCTGAGAAGAAACATTGAAACAAACTCAGAGAATTATGGTTTCTTTTAAAGCCCAGACATAATAGTAAATATGTTAGTTACAATGCAAGCCAATACTCTAAATGGCCTTATGAAGAAAGAGCCGTACGTAACTATTTAGAATACCTAAAACACATCACACCGAAAGTATGCCCTTAATATGAATCAGATGACAAAAGAAACCCCATAAAGTTCATTACTCCGAATTTTATTGCATTTATATGACGTTGTACCAAATGCCTATGGTCGGTAAACCTATAATACGCTTTAGTTTTATGGCCGCGTTTAAGGGTTAAGGACGAACAGGAATGTAGATAATACGTCTCGAGACGTGAAATTACGCGGTGTTTTGAGGGTTATAAGTACTTACATGACGTTTATGGCGAGTGGATCTTTGTCGGCCTGTGTTTCCTGTTTCATTTACACAATCATAATCTTTTTTTAGGTTGACTGAATGTTTGGGTCGATGGGACTGGATGAATTGGGTGCTTGTGATGTTTTGTGATGTGTGTAGTCGCTTGTGATTCCGGGTGTATGGAAGAAGTATAAGAGATCAAAGTTTTAGTTTTTCTTAAACAAAATGTAGTGTATATTTACCGTGGGAGAGTCATGCTTTGGCACGAATGGCCCGAGTTGACCGGAGTGATACCACAGCCTCACAGAAAACCGGCGTGAAATAACGCTTACGTTGTGTTTCGCCAAGTGAGTGAAGAATACCGGAGGCCCAAACTCTTTTTAAAAGGAGTTCTCCTTATTTTTTTCGGATAATTCATGAGGCACCCAAACATCTAGCTTTGTCACGAAGCCTAATGCTTGCATCCTTCTTTCTACTGTAGTTCTGTCAACTTGAAACTTCTCTGCTAATTCTGACACTGTTACTCTCTTGTTTTCTTCTATGGCTTTTATAAAATCTTGGTCACGTAATTTTCTAGGGCGGCCCGATCGGGGCTGATCTTCAAGCGTCCTTTCTCCAGAACGAAAGCGCTGGAACCATTGCAGACATGCTCGTTCAGTAATCACGTTCTTACCGTAAATGTTACATATCTTCCGGTGTGCATCTGCCGCATTATTTCCTAAATCGAATTCATATAATAGACAGTGTCTGATATGTACTCTGTCTGCTTCCATGTTTATCGAGTCGTTGTCGTTTCTAGACTGAGTCCCTGCATTTTTTTTTTTTGGAATGGACATTAGCTTTTGATTCAGGGAATCTTAACAGCGTAACCGAACTTGGTGGCGAGGCACCGAATGCCTCCAGCCAGGAGCAACTTAAAATTAAGCAACAGCAGCTAAGGGCGTCCCCTGCGGGACACGGGCCTCGGCTTAGGGCGTTGCTGGGGGGGCAGCTAGGGACGGCTGGATCTGGTTAAAATTATTATTAGGGACTAATTTAAAGCTACTGGCTCGGCGCGGGCCGGCTCGAGCAATGGTCGGGGGGGTATAGAGTCCCTGCAACGCACACTCGCCTTTATATAGCTACGCACGTAGAAATTTCTGGAAATCAGTAGAATCCTATAAAAGTTCAAAGAACAATTATTAACTAACTCGACAAATGTTGTAGTGCAAACCGAAAAAACTTATGCACCGACCCAATATAATACATCACAAAAGTATTATTATGTAACAGTTAAAAGGACTTGTCATAATCCATCCATCCATAGACAACCATACCCATTTCTCGGTATCATACAAAATAATAATTTCTTTTAAGTGTCGTAGCTTCTCGTAGCACGTCGTAGCACGTCGTAGCATATTGTAGCATTCGTAGCGACCCTCAGTGCACATTAATTTATCTCATAATATGCAATGGTTGAAGTACCATGTTTGAAATATTCTCTTTGAATAATTAATCCACACTATATTACCACATATTACCAATAATTACCACAGATAAAAGAATACTAGTTCTCTACTATTATAAAATTGTAAAAAAGCTGTGTCTGTACATTGGTGATATTTTAAAAAAATCAAGTGGGTAAGGGTATATAAACGTCTCCGAACCCAAAAAAGTGATTTTTAAAATTCTTGTCTGTTTGTCTGTTTGTTACGGGTTGGCGTAAAAACTACTGAATAGATTTTAATTTTGTTATCACTGTTAGAAAGTATATGCTCCAACTTAAATAATTAAATGGAACCGGAGATATAGCTTAACCTCTCTAATGTATAGAGACCCATACAAAGAAGAGATTGTTGGTTTTTGAGCTTTAAGTGGGCGAAGCCGCGGGCAGAGGCTAGTTTAGAAATATAATATAATAAAATATCCGGCCTATTTTATAAGACCCTTTTTTGAATATCATTACGCATACAGTTTGCCGATAAAATTATTTTCAAAAGCTTTTCTTATAAAGGCGCGAGCCTATTACCACTAGCTGGAGTTTATAGTTATCAAGGCCCGACAACTATAAACTCCGGCTGACATTAAGAATTTAATGACGAAATATACTATATTAGATTTTCCGACCTGTTTTTTTGCGTGTGAAAATCCTCATGGATGCCCACCGTCTATCGGAAGGAAAGACGGGGGGTTATGTCGGACTTCTACCGACTAAAAACACACGGCCATCTATAGCACATTGTGTAGGGGGCTCCGAAATCTCTAATGAACGCACCGGTGCCCCTCCTGTGCTTTGCATTTGGCACCTCCCAGAGATGCAGCTTTATTATGCTGTCATCCCCCGGGATACAAACGCCTACAGTTGTTCTAAGCATCCGCATCCCAAAAAGTATCCTCTGCTGATGGTAAAATAGCAGGGATTCGGCAATTGGCCCTAACTGGGCTGGGCACTGAGGCGATAGGAATCGAAATCGGTACATTAAAGTGAGCAGTGTCACTTTTGTAAAAAATCTAGACAGTTATAATTTCCAGGTGCCTCATGTACGCCCATCAACTGTTTGACAGTGCTAATCATTGCTTAACCATAAATTATCTTTTTTTTTTAGCTTTAGATCTAACAGTGCTACCATCAATGTTACCTTAAACTTTCAAATTGAAATGCATACAACAATGGCGTATAAAATTGTATTCAAACATAGAGCGAATATCTCTCGATAATGACTGCTATTCATACTAACAATACAGCCAGACCGGATCTATAAAATCTCTCCATTCAAGACGTAGGTGCCTTATTCAAGAGGATTTCTTACAAACGCAGCCCCTATAACAATTCATTATAAGGCCATTGAGCTATTCCTATTGTTAACTTAACCCATTATAGTCTCATTTAGCTTAGACCGTATTATAGGGTTAACAATGGCACTTTGTCGATTAAATTATGTCATTGGGGTGTTTAATTAATTCAGAGTTCATGGGCGGGCAGGTAACGGTTAAGGTAAAGAGTACCTACATAAAAAAAATAACACTACATAACACTATCAATTCTTTATACTGTCCCACTGCTGGTCACGGCTCTCGTCTCAGAATTAGAGGTATAAGGCTATAGTTCGCCATGATACCCATAAGCGGTTGGTAGGCTTCACACGCCGTCGAGAAAATTTCGAGCGAGCGAGCCTATTGCCTCTTGCCTAAAAGCCGTGATAGCCTAGTGATATGACCATTGGACTGCCAAGTCAAAGGTCTCGAGTTCAAATCCAAGGCACGCACCTCTGACTTTTCGAAGTTATGTGCGTATTAATAGTTAATTATCACGCGCTTAAACGGTGAAGGAAAACATCGTGAGGAAACCTGCATGCCCGAGAGTTTTTCTCGACGGCGTGTGAAGTCTGCCATCCCGCATTAGGCTAGCGTGGTGGACATTAGCCTAATCCCTCTCATTGTGATAGGAGACCCGTGCCCAGCAGTGGGACATATAATGGGTCGATTATGAGCCTATTGCCTCAACTGGGCATAAATCCAAATTCCGGGCTGCTATTTAGAATATCATAGAATTTCTTATATAACAAGGCTATAAAAGACTTGAAATGCAAATATGAAACGTCTTTTTTAATAAATCTATAAGTAAACCGGATATTTAAGTAATATGCATATGCATGAATCAGCATAATTGGTTCAATCTTGAAATTAAAAAGAATATGCGTCTTAATTGCCTTATTAGCTCAGTAATCCTGAGTGCGACTGCTACGCTAGAGATCCTGGGTTCGACTCCCAGGTCGAGCAAAGTGTTATTGCATTTTTTGTGGCAGCTCGAAGTTTGGAATTTGTGCCCGGTTAATGGCAATAGGCTCGCCCCTATTACATGAGATCTAAAAATACCGGCGAACTGTGTGTGTACATTAGTACCTAACTCTTGGGGAAATACAGACGTGATGGTATGTTACGTTTTTTTATTTCCGTTTATAAGCAAAAAACTGATTTTTTTATTTTGATCTCGTCAGACTATTTTCTTATTTAGATCTTAAAAATAGCATGTGTTTGCGTTTATTTATTATAAATTGTGCATTACTACCTACTACTGAATCGCAGAAATAGTTATCGCTTCCAAGTCTTCTGTGACTTACAATTACATTTGTTTACGAGTTTGCATTTAAAAACTCAATCAATTCGTCACTCGAAAATCATAGAAAATGCGATACAGACATACACACAAAGCCTGACAGCTGCCAGCAACAACCAACCAACAACCGGTAATAACATAAAATGTTCGTCTCCCACTACGCCGAGTTCTAGTAGTTTCTAGAACAACTTTATACCGCATACCTAAGTTTGTAAAACAAATAAGGCATTTGAATTTCTCAGCCCACTTTCAATTGAATGCCTCGACTTCCAGTTGCAAACTCACCGGAGCTTTAAAGTCATGTTTTAAAAAGCTCGGTAAAGTGAACTACCGACTTTGTTTGTAAACTCGTGAATTAAAAACAACTTTGCTGATTGACCGACCTGCAAGGTTATGTTGCGCTTGCCAAGATCAGATCATGGATGGGTGAATTTTTAACCAATTTTTATAAAGCGTATGTGTAATATGTGAGAATTTTCACGCATGACATAACATCACGCCTGTATTCTTCAAAGGGTTGCCGGTATGGGAAGGTGCCATATCACTTTATAAGAACCTTTATTGAACTCACAAAACTACACTCAATCTTACCTTATCTAACTTTTGCAAAACATATCAAACGGTATCAAACAAGATATTTTTTGACCATCTGTCTCATGGGTCTGGTGGTCGTAATTGTAAGCGTGAAGTTCAGAGTCCAATTCCCATGTCGAGCAAAACTGTTATTGAGTTTTTTAAAGCGCAAAGTTTGATTGCTTGCGTCTTATAATATAAGGCGTAAAACACACCACAAAGCTAGGGAACATATTATCAGAACATTTCTGCCTATCACTTCTGGGAACACAAGCGTTACGTCTGTACGTAAAATTATACATATTTATGGGGACCACAATTCCATGAATTGTTTTGTCAACAGCTGTTTCCGAGAATGTATATAAAGTTTATTGTAACGTTACATTAAAACAACAATTGTAAACATGATTGAGTCATCCTTTTTATAATAATAACATAAGGTAACTAGGTAATTCGTTTTCCTTAACATGCTTGTCAAAAATGCTACTAATATTTATCGTCTGTTTTCCTTAGGAACGAAACAGGAAGAGGAATTAGGGAACTGGATTAATAACATACAAGTGGTCAAAGATTTTAATTTGGTACATACTTATTTTTTAGTTGTTTATTCGATACTATAGGAAAAGTTGGATACTGTACATTTTTGCTTCGTAGAAACTGATGTGTGTCCCTAGGCTCTTATGGAAACACCATCCTTCTAACAGCGTTAAACCTGCACCGTCTGTTCTGTCTTTGCTTAAAAGAATTAGCATCAGTTTGAAATGAAATGTCTTCGTTGTTTTTAGGGTCCTATGCCCCATGCCCTGGGGTAATCAAAAGATATAAAGAAGCTCTGGTTTTATGTTTTTTTTGTATTATTATATTACGTAATCCAAACTCCGAGCTGCTACTGGGAATTTCATAGAAAAACCCAATAACTCTTTGCCCGACCTGGGAATCGAACCCAGGACCTCTAGCGTAGCAGTCGCTATCCAATATTACTTTAAATACCTATATAGAGGTACTGTCTATGGTAGCAGTCGCGCTCAGAACCACTAGGCCAATGAGGCAGTAGGTACCTACTATATGAATATATACCCGGCTGAAGGCCACTCCAGTAATTGTTTTCGAGGTATCCCAGCGACATTGTTATTCAAAGCGTACCGCTTACAAATCGGTGCCCTCTTAATTGCGAGGGTAATTTAATATTTTTCCAGCAAGCCATTAAACGAGCCGCCATGCTGCCATCTGTCGGCAGACTGATGACGTAATAAGTGATTCTAGTTGATGTTAAAATGTGTGAAGAAATAATGATTGTGTTTGCATAGAAAGGACTGGCAGAAAAATTGACTTAGGTATCTGTAAGTATTAGAAGTCAATCCATTTTTCTTCTTTGTTGGTGCATTATCTTAATTATCATGTTATCTGCCTCCTTAGTGTTCGCAAGTGTGATGCTCAATGAGAAGTCCTGGGTTCGCTTCCAGTTCAAGTAAAGTGTTGTGCAGTTTTTTTATTAAATTCTCCGTTTCATACATACCGGCAAACTACCGAAAAATATACAGAAAGACTGTTGGCAGTAAGAAAATTTAAAAAATTTGGATAAGCTCTGGCACCCATGATAATAACCTTGTGTTAAGGGTATCAGGGCTCTCGCACATATAGACATCACATTTACTTGTGTTAAAAGAACTTAAGGATAAAAGTAATCACCTGATGGTAAGCGATTACTGCCGCCCATGGATATCTGCAACTCCAAGAGTCGCAAGTGCCCACTTTTTAAAAGAGTTTGGGCCTCCGTATCCACACTCACTCGGCGAAACACAACGTAAGTGTTGTTTCACGCCGGTTTTCTGTTAGGTGGTGGTATCACTCCAGTCGGCCGCGCCATTCGTGCCGAAGTATGGCTCTCCCATGGTAGACGAATGTCACAAATTGCATGGCTGTGACTATAGGGCAAGGTAAGGCAGGTGCGGTACAAGTCCGACATACCTACCATGCCACCTCCCCAAGTGGCAGACTATCCGTGAGGATTTTCTTTATTTCTAGCTTTTAATAATAAATATTCTGGGACATTTTACACAGCCCCATCTATTCCCAAGCAAAGCAGAGCTTGTACTATGTAATACTTATACCTATACTTTTTTATTTGTAAATACATACTTATAATACACTAGACTATGCGCGGCTTCGCTCACTTGAAGCTCAAAAACCAACAGTGATCTCTTCTTTGTATGGGTCCCTATATATTAGAGAGGTCAAGCTGTATCTAAGGTTCCGTTTAATTATTTGAGATAAGAAGTATACCAGTTTTTAACCCTAGATAGCTAACGTTCCTGAACTTCTAGGATAAGCTAACCATTCGACTTTTTGACGATCATTTTTTAATTAGGTATTTTATTAAAAAAATATTTTATTTTCAATTGGTTTATTTTATTTATAGAAAATATGGGATATAAATTAAAGATAATTATTACAAAAAATAATATTTATTTCACTTTTTAGTACTAAATCACAATTATTAAATGGCACATGTTTCTTTGAGATCAATAAAGCACTAAATCTTACTATGACTAAATTAGGAACATTTTTTATATTTTTATTATACTTTTTTTTATAAATTATAAAGAAAAAACCTTAAAATTAATCGTAAGTACAAAATTGCTTAGACTTTTTTGGCACAAGTTGGGCAAAAGTCGATTGTATGTTCGCCACAAATGGTAAGTCTGCAACTATAGCAGATATTCTTGGTCATGCGCCTTTTCTTATAGGAACACAAACTGCAGCTCTTTCTTTTCCTTGTTGTGATATTTTCAGTTAGAGTACTTCCGGATCCAGATTGCCCAAGAGTTTGACTTCGACTTTCAGAGCATTCCTCATGGTTCAAACCCAATACATCCTTGATTGTTTCTTTTATTCTACGAGGCATTGTTGGTATGTCAAGTCGACGTTTTAGCCATGGTTCAACAAGTTGTTCATGCAATTGCTTCATATAGTTTCTTCGTGACAGTGGTTTACTTCACTATCAATGTTATAACTAAAAAAAAAACGTAAATATCAACACAAAGTATGGGTCCAAAAGTTACGCATAAGCTAACCATTCGTCAAAATGACGAGCATGTGGTAGGTATCTCAAAAAGTAAAGTACTTACCGGCTAAACTCGACCACCACGCGACGCAGTCTAGCGGTCACTAAGTTGGCGCGAAACCGCGAGTGCGTAGGTAAAACCATTAAAGAGAGAGAGGAATATATTTATTCGATGTTCGTCATTTTGACGAACGTTAGCTATCTAGGGTTAATTTGGAGCACATACTTTATAACAGTGATAACAAAATTAAAATCTATTCAGTAGTTTTTGCGCCAACCCGTCACAAACAGACAAGAATTTCAAAAATTTCATTTTTGGGTTCGGAGACGTTTAGGTATATATTCTAAAACTCACTTGTTTTTTTTAAATATCTTCAATGTACAGACACAGCATTTTTACAATTTTATAATAGTAGAGGGTGGATGCCGGACTGATTCGTGCACTGAAATCTCTCTATGAGGATTCCAGTGCATGTGTCAGGATAAACGGGACCTACACTGAATGGTTCAGCATCGATAAGGGTGTTAGACAGGGATGTGTAGCGTCACCGTGGCTGTTCAACTTATTCATGGACAGTTGTCTGAAAGATTTGAAAGACAGTGAATGTGGTTTAAGAATGAATGAGTTACTTGTCAAATGTCTCCTCTATGCCGATGATCAAGTTATCCTTGCATCGTCGGAGGAGGAGTTACAGGAGATGGTAACAGTTATGGATGGCGCTTTTAGGAATAAGGGAATGAAAGTGAATGTAAGTAAGACGAAAGTTATGATTTTTGAAAGGGAAGAAATTATGACAGTGTGCAATATTTTGATAGGTGGCGTAAGAGTGGAACAAGTAAAAGAGTTTGTATATCTGGGTTCTTTGTTTACTAGGGATGGTAAGCATGAGAGTGACATTGAAAGGAGAGTGAGTGCCGGTAATCAAGTGAATGGGGCGCTGCACACTTTCATGAATAGCCGAAGTGTGTCCGAAAAGGCTCGGCGGGCTGTAATTGGGGGTGTGTTGGCGCCGACACTAATGTATGGTAGTGAAAGCTGGGTATGGCAGAAGAGACATGAAAGTAGAATAAATGCTGTAGAGATGAGAGCGTTGAGAAGTATGTGTGGGGTAACTTTGAAAGATAGAGTGAGAAACAGCGTGATAAGGGAGCGGTGTGGTGTGAAAGAAGGTATAGTAACAAAGATTGAGAAAGGTATGTTAAGGTGGTTTGGGCATGTACAGAGGATGGATGAACGGAGATTGACGAAACGAGTATACATGATGAGTATGGATGGAAGAGTTGGAAGGGGCCGACCTCGACGAACGTACGACAACCAAGTTGCGGCCGTTCTTAAAAAAGGACAGGTTAAGAGCACCCTAAACCGACGTTCATGCATGAGGAGGTTAATGAACATAGATGAAGCGAAAGTGGTATGCCAGGATCGTAGCAAGTGGAAATCTATAGTCTCTGCCTACCCCAATGGGAGACAGGCGTGAAAATATGTATGTATAATAGTAGAGATAACAGATAAGAAACACCCAGACGAACACAGACACTTATATTCAGCACATAAATATTTGTGTCCTGTGGGAATCGAACCCACGACCCCGTACTCAGCAGTCAGGAAGTACCTGACTGCTGAGACTTTTCTTTAAAATAAACGCTGCCCCACACTTAGGTTTTCTCTTGTATCGTGGGTGCGTCTACAAACACAAATTATCATATACACAAATACCTAGACCCGGAACAACAACCTGTAGATCATACAAAAATATATGTTCCGTGCGGGGTTCGAACCCACAACACGTAGCGTAGAAGCCAAACGCTCAGCCGCTACGCCAAACTAAAGTAAACAATAAAAAGGGTTGATGGTGGTAACTGTAGGTACCTATAAATATCTTAGTCGATAGGGTGTGAACATTTCAGCGGCTCATAGAAACTTGTTATCCGTCGTAAAAGATTTCGCCTATGACGTCATACGCAGTTGAGCACAGTAACACATTTTACTGGAACTTAAGTAGGTGCGTGGAATATTGGAACTTAAGTAGATACGTAGAATATTCTAGTAATAAGGTGATAAGTGACTTTATTGTATCCGGACCTAAATAAATATAGTAATATTATATTAGACTGAAAATTTTGCTGCAGCAAAAACTAACATGCAAAAAATAAATTTTGATGGCACGCTACGTGTTGTGGATTCGATCCCTGCACGGAACAAATATTTGTATGATTGTATATTGTATGATTTGTGTTTGTAAACGCACCACGATATAGGAAAATCCTGGTGTAGGGCAATGCTTTTTTAAATGAGTGCATTTTTCTGCCATTCCTCTACTAAACTGTGCTGAAATCGACAGGGTCCATAATATTGCTCCTATTCTCCTATATCATCTTCTAGTATCAAGTTTTGGAATCAAAAATCTATGATGAAATGATTTTTAGTAAACAACCGAAATTGTTGCATATGGTTGATCATCAATAGGTTAATTTATTATTCTAAACCTGTCGGCGGTTAACAGGTCTCTGGGATGCTATACAAACATGAATAAATCACACAGGCAGTATTCCTATTATGTAAACATTATCATTTATTACCGTGGGAGAGCCATGCTTTGCGGCATGAATAGGCCGACTCTATCGGAGTGATACAACGGCCTCACCGAACACCGGCGTGAAACAACGCTTACATTGTGTTTAACCAACTGAGTTAGGATACTGGAGCCCTAAACCCTTTTAAAAGGCCGGCAACGCACTTGCGACTCCTCTGGTGTTGCGAGTGTCCATGGGTGGCGGTAATCGCTTACCATCACGCGATCTACATCGCGGTTTGCTCGTGTTCCCCCCTCACCCATAAAATTGAAGCTACAAATGTGAATTGATTCGGTATTCATCATTGATGCAGAAGAACATGAGCCTCCAAAAGGTCGAAAGAATGATTGTTCTATTGTGTTTGAAAAAGAATCTTTGAAAGGTTAAGTAACGGTTTAATTTAGAAATCTTGTAAAAGTATTTAATTATATATTATATAAAGTATTTAATAAGTATTTTCAAGTGCAAGTTCAAATTATTTTACTTCAAATAAACTTTTACAAGCATTTTTGAAACGTTGATCCTATGGAAAAGGATCCGATAAGAAACTCCATGCATCATTTTTCTGCAGTAGAATGAACACAAGTTACAATCCTTCAAATTTCATGAAATTACTCATCAATAAATATATCATCCTCCTCTTCCCAACTTTGTTGGTGTCGGCTTCCAGTCTAACCAGATGCGGCTGAATAACAGCGAAGCGACTGCCATTAGACTTCCGTAACCCAATTTCTGGGCAAGACCGATATTCCGAGGAATGACCGGTAAGCCTTTTAGGGCTGCTAACTACCACTAACATTTGTCAAAGATAGACAACTGGGATCGACGGCTTTACTTTAAATTACTCATCAATGAATTTCATATATTCATACTACAGAATGTTACGTCTATTAATACCGATTAAGTTTAAGTTTTGCATTATGTACACGGGTTTCGCAAAGCTCCTCACTTGGAGCCTCTGAGAAGTTGCAAGTAGAGCAAAGTCTTGCAAGAGTCTTGTTACAACTTGCAACAATACGCATACACTGCACTTGCGCAAGTATTGGAGTCTGTTTTGCATGGAAGCGATTTGTACTTGTCTGTTTTACATGAGAGAAATTTTGGTTCTACGGGGCCTTTCAAGTTGCTTTGAAATATATTGGGTGAAGTTCATTGATATTGATATTTAAAAAAATTAAACAAATTTATATAACTTAATTGTAAATATTAGAAAAACATTGTTAACATTTTATTATAAGTAGTATGAATGGAGTAAGGTGTAGTAAGAATCCAGTAGGTACAGCTCTGCTTATCCTTTCAGGGAATACAGGAGTGACGGTATTTTATGTTTTACACGAGCTAATTCTTAGGATGCAACTTTGGAAATAACACTGTAGGGCGGTGCAAACGCTTCAATAATAAAATACCTACCGACACATATTATGTAGGTATGTAGAGGAGTTATATGGAGAGACTTGTCTTGACTATACCACTCCAAAGTTTAATGGTGCATTTAGGAGCACTCCAAATACCACAACAGCACTAATACTATGTAATTGTACAACATTGTTCTGTTTTGTCACCTTCAGGACTTCAGTGCAACATTTAATTATTGTAATCTTTTCAACACTGTAATTTAACGTTTAAAATTAGTAATCAAAAGAGTAAGATCAATTCACTAGACCATTTTCTATTAATTACTATGACAACGAGCTTCTCTTGAAAACGGGTGACACTGGAAATAAATTAATTTAAATACCTACCAATCTCGTTAAAGGACGCACATCGATACAAACCAATTAGTAATTCAAGACAATTGACGCTCCACACAATACGCTTCGGTAGAGTGAACTAAGAAAGGGCGCCAATTTTAGCGCATGCGCCCACCAAAACAGACCAAAAGTCCTCCAGTCACGCGGAGTCAGTCTTCGCGGAGACGTCGTACAGAACGGACGTCGCTCGAACATATTAAAATTACATTTCGCGAGTGTTGAGACTTATAATGATCGGGTTCGTGGTTCGGGAATTACTTAGGTAGTAGCGTGCGATGCGCGGTTTGCGCGATGTTAGCTTACGTGGTCGTGGTACTGACAGTGTTGGACGCCTGTGTACCGTTGTACCATCATCAGTTCGCGGTGTTTGTTCCCGGTGGGCCGGAGAAGGCCCACGAGCTGGCACATAGACACGGGTTCATTAATCACGGGGAGGTAAGTGTGGACGGAATGCTTCGGACGCGTGATCTGTCTTTCCTTGAGCTTTTTTCTTTCATTTCTGCGAGGATTGTGAGAAAAAGCTTATTGTGTAGACGTTATTAATGAACCGTTGGGAGTACGATATTTCCTTTTATCTTGTCTGAAGGGTTTTCTAGTATCTATAGTTGAATAGTTTTGTGAAAGTAATGTTGGGTGGATTACGACATTTTTGAGATTGGAATTTACTAATAGGTACTTTGCCATTTTCGAAGTATTTGACTTCATTTTTACCTTTACCGTAATAGTAAAAAGTAGTTTTGTGCTCGAGTTTCATGTCATTGTGTAACACTTACGCTAACTTCGTTTAGATTCATGTTCATTATGTTCAAAGTTCAAATGTGATTAGTTCAAATAAACGTTTATGTATTGGTATGATTCTATTTGGACGGTTCCAAAATGTTGATCCTATGGAGAAGAATCCAACAAGAAATTCCATGGACACTGTTTTAAAATAAAATATAGGTAATAAATAACAATAATATTTTAATAAAATATGTCTAGCATTCCATCATAAACATTACTTTGAATGGCTCTGATGGCACGAGATGTGCAAAATTCGTAAATGCCAGAGCAAAATTGTTATTTATTTTATTCATGCACATTAATTCCGTTGTGACAGTTAACGGACACAACAGCAATTTAGCTAGAACATTGACAAGGAACACCAATGTTTATGTAATCTGCTTTATGTATGTAACTAGGACATAGCCCGACTAATAATATAAAGTGAGTCGGTCTCTATCTTTGTTAACTTCTTTTCGACGCAAACTGTTACAACAAATTCGATAGGATGCCTCATTAGCCTAGTGGTCCTGAGCGCGACTGCTACGCTAGAGGTCTTAGATTCGTTTCCCAGGTCCAGCAAAGTGTTATTGGGGTTTTTTAATGAATTTCCCTCTCCTCCTCCTAGCAGCTCGGAGTTTTGAATTTGTGCCCAGTTCGTAGCAATAGGCTCACCCCCTATTACATGGGACCTAAAAGATACCGGTGAACTGTGAGTGTACATTAGTGGGTATGCCTCTGCTTAACTAACTTAAATATTATAGTTTAGAAAGTAAATTTATATCCATTTATTTTCTACGTCATGAAAAGTACGCTAGGAAGTGGTAACTGCTGTTTTGGATATAGGTATTGTCTTTTTGGTTTGTGGATGGATAGATTTTGTTAAATAAGCGCCCCTATAAAGGGTACGAAAACTAGGAAACGAGGAGGTTCTATCCAGACTGATATGGATTATTTAAGTGGAATATGCTTGGATAAACTCGCATGAACTAGTTTTTACTCTCGGGTAAGAAAGCTGGGGTTATGACATGTATTCGTGTGTGGATTGACTATTCAGTGAGATTTCATTACTTCAAAAAAGCCTTGTTTCCTAGATAGAGAACCATTCTGATTCTGTGACTAATGTTGCTCGGTGATAAATTCTCCCGGTTTCTCCCGAGTAGAAGTATAAAACATGTTTATAAAAATACTAGCTTCTGCCCGCGACTTCGTCCGCGTAGCGTGATGATATATAGCCTATAGCCTTCCTCAATAAACAGGCTATCTAACACTGAAATCATTTTTCAAATCGGACCAGTAGTTCCTGAGATTAGCGCGTTCAAGCAAACAAACAAACAAACTCTTCAGCTTTATTATTAGTATAGATATAAGTATAAAACATGTTTATAAAAATAAGTGGGGCCGTTCTGTTAAACCAGTCGTGAATACTTGATAACTTTTACTTCATCGACACTTGTTTGGGTCCTGCAGAATAAAACCAGTGGCCTTTACGAGTTATTCCAAGGTAGAAAAGTTTTGGGTCGCAGAGTAAAGAGTTGGTCCGTGAAATATATTATTAAGAGCTGTTGCTCTCTTTTTGATGGAAAAGGTATCAATAGGTTCTCGTCGTTTGCCTGATTACGTCCTTCTTCAGCATACAATCTATCTGTTTCCCAATTTTATCGAAATCCATTTAGCAGTTTGGAAAAAATCGAGTGATACACGAAAATAGTAATAAACATACTTTATCATATACAATATTAGTATGGATATTCACTATCTGTATCTCGCGGAGATAGTGCCCGTGTTGATCTTATTTTTGCCAAACCCATCCCATGCACGATGGCAGATTTAGCGTAGCAGCTGAGCGATCGGCTTCTGCACCACGTATTGTGGGTTCGATCCCCACACGGAGCAAATATTTATATGATCTACAGGTAGTTGTTCCGGATCTGGGTATGGTCTGGTGGTGTATGTGATACCCGCGAAAAATATATATATATACACTATTTATATTAATATAAATACACCCGCGATACAGGAGAAAATACTAGGGTATGGCAAAGTTTAAAAAAAATGTGTTTGTAAAAGCACCGACGATCCAAGAGAAAATTCTAATGTGAATAAAATGCAAAATATACAAAGATTTTGGATTTTCTGTGATCTCGTGAATAATCAGTGAGTCTTATTTTGCTTTTAAATATGAAAGCCAACTTTAACCCTCACAAGTTTAAGAAAAACAAATAAAAGTTCAAAATGTTTAAACCAGCTTCTGTGTACGGTGAGAGAAAGGTAGGAAATGATTATGAGGCTAAGAACTTAGAAAAAGACCTAATATATACTCCAGTCCATTAAAGCGCAATCAGCGTTAACCTTTCAGGGGTGGTTTCACAATGAAAGTTGTTTATAATCATGAGTATTTTCAGCCCCTGAAAGGTTAAAGCGAATAAAAAATCACCATGTATAGAAAAAATCGAACATGTAGAACTGTAAACTAACTGTACGTACTTTAATAGCCGCATTAGACTAGTGGTTTTAAGCACGACTGCTGCGCTAGAGGTCGTGGGTTTGATTCCCAGGCCGAACAAAGTGTTTTTGGGATTTACTATAACATACTCAGTAGCAGCTCGGAGTTTAGATTTGTGCTCGGTTAATAGCAATAGGCTTGATCCCTATTAAAAGTGACCTCAAATTAACGGCCAACTGATGATAAATATTAGTACACTTCGAGTAATACCAGCGTGATCGTTAGCTAATTTGTTAGATTGTTATTTTACCATAGCTAAACATGGCATCCGTTGCCATGTTCCTTGTTTCATGTTTTTTTTTGTCTGAAATCCTTACGGAAAAAACACAGCAACACACAAAACTTTCATCGTAATTGGATTATGGGTAAAGGAACGCATAGAGGTCGAACAAACGAACAATAAATTTTGAGTTTTTTTTTCTATATACCGTAAAAAAATAAGGAGCAATTGTACTCACAATTACAAACAACTTTCACTACACAACTAAAACTGAAATCGCGCAAAAACACAGCTATTTATAGATAACCTTAAAAAAAAGCAATGTGGTCGCCGCACTAAATCAACATTCTAAATTCAAATCTGTAAGGGGAGGGTTTTGCCGCCTAAACAAAACGTCAGACAGTGTAAGCATGTTTCCTAAACGTCGAGTGCGTATTTATTTCGCTTATCTAATGATGACTTGGTAATACTGCCGCGATGGTATCATTATTTTCCCTTCGATACCTAAATCTACGAACATTTGAATTATTCACCGTTTAGTTGTAACTAGCTAACATTTGATTACTGTGCAATATTGTGATCAAGCATTTTTTTTTCACTACATAGTTCTCTATTACATAGTTTAATAAAATAAATGTACACACATGTACACACATCGCTTGATATACAACCTTATTAAAAAACCTGTTTAAGATATTTAAGTATCGAAATTAAAGGAGGAAGCCATGTTTTGAACCTTTTGCTTGTAGTTATGAGAAAAACTGAAGGAGATGGTAAAATTATAGATATTTAACAATGATATATTTTTAACTATATAATGTCATTGGTATTTAAAGTAATATTGGATAGCGACTGCTACGCTAGAGGTCCTGGGTTCGATTCCCAGGTTGAGCAGTGTTATTGGTTTTTTCTATGAAATTCCCAGTAGCAGCTCGGAGTTAGGAATTTGTGCCCGATTAATGGCAATAGGCTCGCCCCCTATTACATGGGACCTAAACATACCGGCGAACTGTGGGTGTATATTAGTACGTCTCTGCCTATCCCTTCGGGGAATAGGCGTGATGGTATGTTATGTTATGTTATGGATACCTATTTGTTTGTGTAAAAAATAGTTTATCAGCAGAGATAAGATATAGCATAGCATTTTGGAATAAAGCGACTTTGCTAAATAAATAATTATTATTCAGGTATCTTTATCTTTTAACAAAAGTTGTATATTTACCTAAACACTTTTCTTGGCTTACAAATTGAGAGAGTTTGAAGCCACCGAGGCTTTCCAGTTATTACCAGCCGTGGAAATATGTAAACTAAGCAATTTGCCGCTAAATATTTTAGGCTAATTTTATTTAAACTTTGTTCTAGTTTTCCTACGATTTTGTTAGTAACGTCTGTACATTAAAGGCATAACTCCGAATGCTTTTAACTATGAAATGGAAAATTTTAGTTACAAACTCTAGTAAAAGGCTGTATAGTAAATTTTTGCGCTACTGTTGCTGTTAAAATTAGTCGGGTTTCACGGTTCTACTTAATATAGAAAATAATTAATATAGAAGGACTTCAGACTTCTCGCCAGGGTCCATTTGAAAATCAGTGCCAAGCACTGAGGACCTGAAGAGAGTTTCTTTGCACCAATTAGATTTTACGCATCGAACGCGTTTTATTTATCACATAGCGGCCCGCTCCGGCTTCGCACGGGTGGAGTGGACACGGCCCAGTAGTTTTTGAGTTTATTCGTTACATACATACATACATATCTTTGCTCCTTATAATATTAGTCTATCATATACAGATAAATATAAAATGTAATTCTGTTGGTTAGTAAGCGCATCACTTTAGAACGGTTGAAACGATTTGTATAATTTTTAATTGAAAATAATCGTAATAGTCCGAAGTAGGATTATTACGAACAGTTTCAATTATTTTTCCCTAAAAAAACAAACAAAATTTTCCCGAAAATATTCAAAATTCGGGAAAATCTACATGCCTGTTTTGTATGGGATTTTTGTATAGTTCTTAAAATTTGGATATGACATCGTTAGTTGGGTTAGCTGTTTATATGTTACAACAATTTATGTTTGCTAAGTACATAATGTCACTAAATCTGGTAAAGTAGATATTTTCCGTTCTCATAATTCCTTCTTAAAACCACATTACTATGCTTACTTGAGTTAGTTATGTGTTCGCGCAAATTATGTGGGTAGATAAGGAAAACAGTTTTCTTAATACGATGTTCGTAATCAATGGTATAATAACTTGTCACTATTAACGGCCTTCACGTGTAGGTATAAGAGATATGAATAGAGTTATTAGTAGTACCTATGATTAGTTATAAGAAGATGATTAAGATTATCTTGCATAACTGCCTCTTGGGTCTGTGTCGTCCTGGGATTGATTCCAGGTGTTTTTGCCCGATTAAAGACAGTAAATGATAAATGATGATAAATTATATTTATTTCTGTAAATAGATCTTTTTTAAATACACTTTTACAAGTCAATGTTTTACATTTTTTTGAACTAGATGGCGCCGGCATTTCCTAACTGACGGCCTCTGAGAAGAAACACCGAAACTAACTCAGAGAATCATGGTCTCTTTTAAAGTCCAGACAGTAATAGCGAGTGTTATGATGTAGGGCAATATCTGGACAGGCCTTTTGAAGAAAGAGCCATAGCAGCTTTGAGTTGACCTGTCCTAACTGACGGCACGCATACATCAGGCATCGTGTAGCTCAACCATTATTTAGGTAGTAGTAGGCTACCCCTGTAAACATACTGGCCAGCTGTGGGTGTACTCTATTATAATCTCTGTAACGTTCAAATTACAATGTAATTGAAGAAAAATATATACGTACGTATAATAGAATATTCTGTATTGCAAAAAAATGAGAAGTATAAAGTCCTTATTTAGATACTTATTTTATTTATGTATACTTTATTGTACACCAAAAATAAAGACATGATGCTTAATAGTTAATTTAAAGTTGAACGTAAAAACGCAAGGTATGCGTTTTTACTCACTTACGTTTTATTACCTGTAGTCCAAGCACGATCAACGTGCGAAAACGGATTCGCATCGAAATCGAGAATATAATTTGTAAAAGAAGGAGGTTAATGAACGTAGATGAAGCGTAAGTAGTGTGCCAGGATCGTAGCAAGTGGAAATCTATAGTCTCTGTCTATCCCCCAATGGGAGACAGGGGTCAAAATATGTATGTATGTATGAGATTTGTAGCAGAAAAAATACGTTTACGATACGAAGTCGATAGTTTTTCGTACTTAGGTTACTGATACTAGCTGCCCCAACGGATTTCATTCTGTAATAAATGAAATTTTCGGCAGCCATAGATTAATACCTATACAACCTAATCAACTTGAAGGCATACCAAAAACAATCCTAATGCACAGCAACCTTTTTTATTTTGGTTGACATCAAATGTTTGACAGCTTAGGACAGATGCTTCAATTTACTCTGTGGTTTCTATGGGAATAGAGGTGTGGTGTTATTACTATTCTCCTGGCAAATTTTACGTAACATAGTTATTATAACACTAGCGACTCGCTCGCGGTTTCACCCGCGTTGCCCCGTTCCTAAGAGGCGTATCGTGATGTTAAATAGCTTAAAACCTTTCTCATGAATTCTTCCATCTATTAATGAAAGCCGTATGAAAATCCGTTCAGCAGTTTTTGAGTTTTGCGATTAGCAACATATTAAGTTATTCATTTTTATACATATAGATTCCTTATTATGGCAATAGGCTCGCCCCCTATTACATGGGACCTAAACATACCGGCGAACTGTGGGTGTACCTTAGTACACCTCTGCCTAACCCTTCGGGGAATACAGGCGTGATGGTATGTATGTATGTATGTAGATTCCTTATGCCTTAGCAAAAATATGAAAATAAAAATTGGCCGAATTGGTCGAGTCGTTCCCGAAATTTGCGCTTAGCATTTGGCGATTCGTTTTTACTTATATGAGTCGTACTGTGTCTTATACACATAAGTCTTATTTGTACAGATTGCACATTTAAATAAGTGAAATATTTAAAACTACAGAAATGGCGTCTTTCGCTAGCCTTTGTTGTAATATATTTAAATAATCGCGTCTTTCAGTTTTTAATAAATTTACTTGTAAACGTAATTTATCAAGGGACGACTCGTAAAAAATTAAGAGAGACGGAAAATCTCAAAGACAAATGACGACATTCGTCTAAGAAGGAAGAGAGAGAGAGATGACCTTTTCGTGACGTAATCAATTGTTACGGAGGCCTCAAGATAGAGGATTAATGAGAGGATTAATCTGGCGATTCGTTTTTGGGGTCACCATATTTTTTGTTGAAGAAATGGTTCGCGGCATTTTTAAGTCGCCGGAAATTAATATTTCCGAGAGCTTCAGCTTAAATATAAAAAAAAGAAATTAGATTCTCGTAAAAAGTATTTGCTGTTACGTTTTTGTCTCATGGATAAGAGTGATGTGAATTTTTAATCAGGCATACTGGAAATCCGATTTTCAATTTATCGTTTTCTAGAAAGTTGATATTTAATGATTAATTAAATATTACAGTACAAGTTTTATTTTAAGATATATAATAATATCAGCTTAAGTTGTTTTAAAAGCCGCTGCTAGGGGTCCTGAGTTCGATTCTCAGGTCAAGAAAAGTGAAAATATTCCCAATAGCAGCTCGAAATTTGGTTTTGTGCCGGTTAATGGCATTTAGCTCGCACACTTACGGGACTGAAATATACTGACAAACTGTGGGTGTACATTAGTACCCCTCTGCATAACCCTTTGGTGATTACAGGGTTGGTGAGGTATTATTTTGCTTTTTTATTTTATATTCTTCGTGTGAATTTGTTTTGGTGTACGCAAATACTCACATAGATACACACGCGATTAGAATGATGGCTAGGTTGATGATGAACTCATGGAGTGTATTACGAACCCGGCCATGAATATAATGGAAAGAGGCATGTGCGGTTTTTAGTTTTTTTTTTAATTCCTGATAGGCTATAACCTATATAGGCTATTTGACCGCAAGTCCACGTCATGCGACACTAAGATCTACGATGGAGCGCGCTTGCCTAAAAAAACCAATTCACTCGTGATTTAAGGACACCCGGATTACATCTATCGGGGAAGACTCGACTCCACTCGAGAAGCGCATTCCATATTTCTGCAGTACGCATAATGAAACTGGACTTAAAGCGTTTTGTTCGGGTTTTTGGAATGCCCGCCATGAATCGATGTCGCTTTTTCGCGCTTCTGTTCATTCGAGTCCAACATACTTTCACCTCTCCCAATGGCGGAAGACCCAAGGATTTTTTGTTATAGAAAAAAGGCTGATGATGAAAGTTTTCTAGAGAGCTTGCCATTACAGCTCACCAGGAGACGTTTCGCCTCAGTATATATCAATTGAAACATATAAACTTATCTTTGTCACACTCCATTGAACTTATGTAAGAGCGACTTATCTACAAAGCACAACTTAGTTTCTGAAATTCGCCGACGTCTTGCAATATCTTCTCATATACGTTCCGCTGTGGAATAGTTTCATTGTCTTATAAGTCAAATAATGTAGTATTGTCAATTAACAAAAGAAATAGATATACGGGCCAATAGAACCTGCCTGTGTACATATTTATTTAATTTTATTTTCACACCTGAATTAATGTCTAATAATATATCACGTAATATGTGTTAAAACGCAGGTTTTGTTAGCTGTCTATATTCAAACTCTTTGGCGAATAATGCACATAAAGTATGTATCTTTTTATATAATTATACTAGCTTCTGCCCGCGAAGTCGTCCGCGTAGCGTGATGATATAGCCTATAGCCTTCCTCAGTAAATGGGCTATCTAACACTGAAAGAATTTTTCAAATCGGACCAGTAGTTCCTGAGATTAGCGCGTTCAAGTAAACAAACAAACAAACTCTTCAGCTTTATATATTACTATAGATTAGTGCCTGTGTATCTCTTTTGTCAATGGTATTTTCTCATGGCGAGACTGTGGCTGGCGACGAGATAATGTTACGACAAAACAATGTCACGGCGTGCATGCACCCCCCGATATGTTTTTTTTTTAAATATAGATATTTAGTCTATTTCAATCAAAACTGCTCAAAATGTAAACAATATTGTCTTGCCTTTTTATCGTACCTATATGAATATTTAAATTTAAATAATCTAAATTATATAAGGCGTTTTAAACTCGGTAGTTAACATGTTTATAGTTATTTTCTTACACTTATAACTCTTAGGGCCACTTGCACCAACTTTTTAAATGTGTTTAAATCGTATTGAAACACGAAATTTCTATGAAAATTTGTGTTTAAATACAATTTAAATATATTTAAGAAGTTGGTGCCACTTGCACCAACTTCTTAAATACCCAACGCCCTAAATCTCATTTTATGAACAGTGCCTTTGAAAATTTAGGTTAAAGAAAAATAAACGGATTGTTTACATTTTAAGAACTTTTAATTGAAATGAACCATACATATTATACATTACGTATTAACTAGTAACTAAAACTAAAACTAATTTTCTAAGGTTATACATATTATGTTGAAGAAAAAAAATGAGCAGGTTTCCAACCTGTGTCCTTCGGTGACAACTGCACGATTTTGTAGCTCTGAAAGTGGTCATCTCTCCATTAATGAAATTTAGTTTTTTTTTATGGTATAAAGTGGTCAACCTAGCAGACGGATCACCTAATGGTAAGCATTAACCGCCCAGAAGAGTCGCAGGTGCGTTGCCGGCCTTTTTAAAAGGGTTTGGGCCTCCGGCAACATCACTCATTCGGCGAAATACAACGTAAGCGTTCTTTCCGGTTTTTTGTGAGGCCTCCCTCTGGTCGATACGGCCCATTCATGCCGAATCACGAAAGATGTACGTTAAGTTACTTAACTTTGCAGATCAGCTTAGGTATCCACAATTCTTCAAAATAAGATTCGAATTCTGGCTTCAGAGCTTAATAAGGTAATTTCCAAACCGGTGGTGACGCTGTGTGTTCCTTTTGAGACCAAAATTTTTATATAGCTATGTTATCATCTGCTGTAAAAAGTAATGCGGTATCGTTAAGCTTTTTTGTAATCTTCGTGAAACGATTATTTATTTAGGATTCGGGATTCCTTAAGTAGTAACTATGTATTCCGTACTGTCTCCACCCTATTGTCTATGTACCGACGTAAAAGCAACGCGAATAAAATTTATTTTATTACTTTGTTTTATTTCAAGGTTTGTTAACGAAACGCTGTAAAATATAACATACCACTTCTGTATCCCCTAAGGCAGAGGTGTTGTAATTTTAAAACGTTCGTAGTAAAATCAAATAATATTTTGCTCAACTTGGGCATCGGACTCAGGAGTTCCAACGTAGCAGTCGCGCTTAGCACAGTTTTTTTATCGGATAGGGCGCGAAACGAGAAGACGAATCGCCTGATGGTAAGCGATTACCGCCGCCCATGATACCCGCAACACCTGAGGAGTCGCAAAGACCTTTTTTGGGTTTGGGCCTCCGGTATCCTCTGGAAAAACACAACTTAAGCGTTGATTCAAGCCGGTTTTCTGTGAGGCCGTAGTATCACTCTGGTCGAGCCGAAGCACGGCTCTCCCATGGAATAAAAAAAAATTCAATCCGATAAACTCTTAAATATCAACGTTTATGTGTAGACTGTTAAACCCTTCCTTTTCCGTAGTCGGGTAAAAACTATCACATTCATGCAGCAAACATGACACAAAGCATGACAGCACAATGGCCTTTACTTTTTTTCTATTTATCTGCGTATGAAACTTATATAGAAGAAAGAAAGAAAGAAAGATTTATATCTTCTTCTCTTTTGCCTACAAAGTGAAACATAAAATTTAAACATTTAATTCACTTAGCGGCGCTCTGCTTCCAAAGTAGCGTTCCCATAACCTACTGCAAAATATATAATTTTTTGAAAATCGACTTTTTTGCGAGATAAGAGAGCTGAATTTTCAAGTGAAGACGACAAATAATATTTTTACTAAGTACTTTTAAGTGAGGTAAGTAGTATATTTCTTATGTCTTGTTATCCAAGGTATAGCTGAGGTTTCTAGAAAGCTTGGTTTCTAAGTCATTGTAGGTAGGTTTAAGTAACTCGGAACTCGGCTCGTAGTGATGTGTTAAACAATTTTTTTGTCGAGTCATTCGGGTACAATAACTCTCCCATGAGTTTACGCATTCGATAGGAATTGTTAGCACAATTCTTGAAATAATAATAAAATATCTTTTTGTTTTTCAACATTATAAAGTTATACTTATTAGTAAAGGAATAATTGGACAGCGAGCAGGATTCGAAGCTGAGTCTTCTAGTTCAGTACACCAGATTTTATGACCAACTAAGTGACCGCGAGTCCCACCGGCCAGGTCGAAATTTGCATTCACATTCTGAATTAAAGGCGTAAGTCTTGAAGGTGACGTCACTCTAATTGCAAAGGATAGAATATTGGGTCAAAGTATAGCTCACATCCTCCTTTGAGATTCAGTCTCATATCTAAACCAAAATTCACCATAATTGATTCAGCGGTTTACGTGTAAAATCGTAACAAACAAACAAACAGACCTACGGACAGTGTTATTTTCCCATTTTTCATCATCATATCAGCCTATTGCCGTCCACTGATGAATGTAGGCCGCCTCCAAAGAGCACCAACCATCCTGGTCTTGGGCAGCTAGCATCCACACGCTGCCAAGACACATTCTTCAAAGCGTAGGTCTACCATGTCGCAGGGCGTCACACACTACGCTTGCCCAAACGCAGTCTCCAATTCCCATTTTTAATATTGTAATAAGTATAAATATAGATAACTTTCAACTGCTGTTAACAGACTGTTTTTCAGTTTTGATACAAATATTTCTTAAGTAAACGCCATAGTTTTTAATATAAATATGTATCAAAAATATGTGTCAAATGACAAAAAAGCGATGATAGCAACACATACCATGAATTTACGTGTTTATTTATCGCTACCATACATTCTAATACATTATTTGAAAACTATATCTTGATTACGCTGTTCGGCTAATTATTCCAGAGGTACCTAGGATGCACCTGTTCGCATTATTCGCACATAGATACGGATCGAGCTGAACAATTTTTCGAGCTGACTTCGAAAACTTGGGATTCCATTTTTATCTTTTACTATATTCCGATAAAAGTCGGGCTGAATTAAATATCTTAGAACACGTCGTGTGATTAAAATAGAATATGGAATTACGGTAATGTGAGCATCCTTTATATGTAGTGTCATTTGTGTCCCACTGTTGAGTAAATAACTCTCCTAACTGAATCTAGGATTTTCTAACGTGGAGTTGCTTATACTGTATTGGAGAAAAGTGATGGGAATCGTCATCTAAAGCCTTCTTCTCCACAATTTCTAACCACTCGAACCCAGCCTCATCTTCCTGTTCGGTTACATGCGGCTGACATGGCCAATCCAGAAGTAACATATTTCAAACTCGCTATTCCGTTTGGCTAACTAAATCCTATACGTATAGGATGTAGTTGGACAAAACACGTGTTTTGGAACTCATGATTTCGTATGAAACTCGTCCTGTTGAGAGCCAAAACACCGTGCTTCACTGCTCTATAACGAACGTTTGACTTTATAAAACTTTTTACATTTAAAAAGTTTATTATTCTCTTTTGTTATTGTAATAATTCTTTAGTGTTCATTGGGCCAATCAATTGCACTTTTAGTGATCTTCTTTTTGTTCTTAACTCATTTATTATTGACTATGGACTTTATAGTGTTTGACAAAATTTGCTTAAATTAACATTATTTAGCTTAGCTAGAAATCCGTAGGTACTTTAATCATTATAAATACGTAATTAATAAAAGTAAATGTAAAATAAGTACCACATAACCGCCTATTGTACATAAATATATCTTTCTTTATCCAATGTTCATAATTTCTAAGTCCATAAATGCAAATCTCTATCGAAACGAATCTCATTTTACTTATAAAGCCTTATGTATAATATTACATATCTATATAATATTACACATCGTAAAAGTATATCACTAATATACTTTCAACACTCAAATATGTAAATACAATAATCGAAAATAAACACAACAAAACTCGAAATAATAAGCTCGAAAAATATAAACGAAATGCGTACTGTATCCATCTTCTCGATTAAACTCGACTACTCGCATCGTAAGCCAACGCCCGTCACTACCTCCCCAGAGACACGACGATCTTCGTCCCCACAAAAGAATTTAATTATGTAGGTGAAGCGAGGTAAAGTCTTACATGGAAAATAAAACCAGAAATTTGGTATATATTTATTTGGTACGCAAGCGTGGTTCACCTCTAACAGCGAGGGAGGCATACTAATGCTTTGTCAAATGTAATCATTTTTTGGAAGTTAACGACGAATCCTAAATTAGGTTTGACATTGTTAAGATTTAGTCTAATTTAAAAGGAAAGGTAGGTAAGGAATTATTACTGGAAGATGTATTTAGTAAATTGAGTTACCTTTTTATTTAAGTGTACTTAAGATAATTATATGTATGTCCGGATTTTAACAACCGAGACCTATCTTTATTGAAATCTGATTTTGTATATAATAGTCACTTCACTAGTTCATTTTAGTCTAACCTAATTTTTTTTAAAGTTTGGTGTGTTGTACTTACAGCCAGGGCCCCAGGTCTGCTATTTTGTCGTGTCAAAATCGTCACTCACTGCTATTTGTCGTGTCAAAACTGCCTCAATAGCCTAGTGGTCCTGAGCGCGGCTGCTACGCTTGAGTTCCTGGGTTCGATTCCCAGGTCGAGCAAAGTGTTATTGGGTTTTCTATGAAATTCCCAGTAACAGCTCTTCTTCTTCTTCCTGCCCATGTCCCAATCTATTTGGGGTCGGCACAGCATGTTCTTTTCTTCCATTCATCCCTATCAGCCGTCATCTCACCACTCACTCCCTTTCCCATCATATCGGCCTTAACACAATCCATCCATCTTTTCTTTGGTCTCCCTGTACCTCTCTGTCCCTGCACATTCATACTCATCACTCTTTTAGTCACATGCGTTTCATCCCTTCTCATCACATGCCCATACCAAGACAAACGATTCCCTTTCAGCTTTTCTACTTCCCAGTAACAGCTCGGAGTTTGGAATTTGTGCCCGGTTAATGGCAATAGGCTCGCCCCATATTACATGGGACCTAAACATACCGGCGAACTGTGGGTGTACATTAGTACACCTCTGCATTTCCCTTCGGGGAAAACAGGCGTGATGGTATGATATGTTAAAATCGTCACTCAATGGCTTCAGAATTGTTGATTTTTGACAGTTTTATCTACAAAATCTGTCAGTTCTTATGTCATTTAGTGCCATTGAACGACCATTTTGATACAACTGAAATAGCAGACTTGGGCCGCAGCATGTGTGTATGACAAGATGTATGAATGTGGACGGAACAAAAAAGGATGAATTGCAAGTGTCGTTCTATAGTTTCTGTCTACTGTCTGTTTTGCATGTCCGTATTTCCCGAAGGCTTGGAAGTGTGGCAATGTACATCCAAATATTGCCGGTTTATATATCTATACTAATATATAAATACGATAATAATATACTAATATACTAATATATATAATATACTAATATATATAATATACTAATATATATAATATATGTAAAGCTGATAAAGCTGAAGAGTTTGTTTGTTTGTTTGTTTACTTGAACGCGCTAATCTCAGGAACTACTGGTCCGATTTGAAAAATTCTTTCTGTGTTAGATAGCCCATTTATTGAGGAAGGCTATAGGCTATTTATATCATCACGCTACGCGGACGAAGTCGCGGGCAGAAGCTAGTATGTTATAAGTTTCATCTAATAGAAAACGAGGCAATTCCATTGACTGAGCATAAACCCATACATTTTTTTTTCGTTTAAAAAAAGTCGTTGCCCCTCACTAGGATTTTCTCCTGTATCGTTGGTGCTTTTCAAACAAATTTTTACATACACAAACACCCAGACCCGGAACAACTACCTGTTGATCATACAAATATTTTCTCCGTGTCGAACATCGAACCCACAACACGTGTCGCAGAAGCTGATCACTCAGCCGCTATGCCAAACGTGTCGTCGATATAATCTATCGACATACTCCGTAGCAGCAACAATGAATATAAAAGAAAATCCCTACAACATTGTTCGACTTAGGAATCGAACTTAGCATCACAGTTACGCCTATGGTTATTGTTGTATTTCAACATTTTATAACCACCAGGCAGGCAGTCAATTCGATTCTCAATAAGTTCAATTCTGTTCATACAACATACGAAAAAAATCTAATGTGTTGTGAAAAGTCTATAAAAATATACTATTTGATGTAATTATCGGATAATTGAAACATTATGTCGACCCCATAATATTTTATAACCCTTACAATACGTACCTGTGTTATGTTAACAATTGCCTCTTATGTTACAAGAAGGGTTCAGGCAAAGATCACCCAACCCTACATCAGTCATCATAAAACTCGAATTCTTTATTACACTTACACAACGGGTAATTTAGGGTTAGTTTACATTTTGTGCTACCCACAAACACGGCCATCGGCTGGATAACCCTTCTATACTATTTATATGGCCTAAGTGAGGTGTAAGCTCGGACATAATAAAACATGAACGGTTTTTTGTAATGTTCGACTGCGTGATACTTTTTGGGTTAATATTACTTCTACAGCTGTATTTTTACGGTTAAACCAGGTGGGTAGATTAAGATAGCACTCGCTTAAATATTTTTTAATGTCGCTTTATTTTGTAGTAAACTGTAATTAATTTAACTAAGTTGTCGTTTTACATGAATATTTTAATAGTTCTAGATTGTGAATGATAGGAAAAAGTACAAAATAAAATACTTATATTTAAGTAACTTTCACATTATTTTCGTTATTTTTTTTCTTGTAATGGAAAAAACACATTTAAAAAGTAACTGTTTTCGTTGATAGACTGATTTTATTATATTTTAATGTTTTATTTTATACTGATGTTTTTAGAAATTCTATAGCTGACAAGTGGTACTATTAGGCACGTATTGTTCTGGAATGAAACGTATTGAGTAAAAATTTAAAGACTAAAATTATTGAGAAATCAAGCAAAATAATATTGGGAATTTACCAGAACTAACTCGGAATTTAAATTTATAATAGCAATAGGCTCGTCCGATGTCTGTGTCCCTATGAAACAGGACCTGAGGGTCCGAACTGTGTGTGTACCTTACCTACACTTCTGCCTAACCCTTAGGTAATACAGGCGTGATGGTATATCTATATAAGAATATTTAGTAACTTTTTGCTTAACAATATAATCAGAGACTATTGCTAGTTCCTATCTATTCACGGAACACACAAACTTTTATGTAGGTAATTCCTTACAAAACTACACCAAGTACTGTATAAAGATTCAGCATACTAATAAATAGCTAGAGAAATGTATCCTTACAAAGATTACATGGATACAAAATGCTTGAAATCATGGACACTCGGACAGAAAAGTTTTTCCGCTCACTCGCTCGGTGCTCTTAACTTTGCGAGTGTCGAAGTACTTTCAGTTAGAAAAGTTTTTACTACAGACTTTATTTGGATTCTGGAGGACTATTAATGTAGGTGTATTTGAAAGAGAGTATATTTTGTACTATTGGTTACAACCTAATATTATTTTTTGAAATAATTTATTTCAATGGGCATTTACATTATTTTAGATCTAAGCTTCAGTATTTGTGTTACTTGACATATTTATCGTAGTTATAATACCTAATGAACTTTTGTAATTATAAGGTAAATAATAGTAAAATATTGCAGAAATAATCAATTAGTTATCATTTTTTTAACTGATTTCAAAAAATGGTTCTCAATTCGGACATTTATATTGTTTATGTTTGTTCGGGCATAACTCCGTCTGATATAAACGGATGGATTTGGATGTTTTTTTTTGTTCGAAGGAAGATTATTTCGTAATAGTCCTATTTAAACATATAAGAGACCATAAAGGTATTCAAAATAGATTGTATCTATTTTTGGTAGCTACATTACTAAATGCATATGCAGGTAAGATGTAGGTTACTACGACAGTGTGACTTTTACTCGTGATTAAAAATTATCAATAACGTCACTATGATACATATTACGTACCATATCAGTACCGATACCAGGCACGTGTTTTCTGGGTTACACACTTACACGGGGAATTACCGTATTTATCGGTTGTGAATCATGGCGGTGCGCGCTTGACCACCGGTGCTTACGTCACGTGTCGTTTGTGATCACAGGTGCTTACAGGCGCGTGCGCTGCATATGATGCAAAAAGCACTGCATACCCTAGCAGTCACGGATAATTTCGCTGATCAAAGAGTATACAATAAGTACCTAAAGTATAATTAATAAATCCGTAAATCGTGGAATTACTAGAAAACTCCTAAACGCTCCAAAATAGCAACGAATCGCAAGTACACCTAATAATCTCACAAGTCACATCGCGCTTTACTGATAGGCGCTTTACACAAATTAATGTACCTAATGTCAACTACTGCGGCTGGCAGCGGCAGGAAACGGCGAATAAAAAACGTTCGCATGTAGTGATAGTTCGATTAGATTTTTGTGTCTGTGAACTGCACACATACATGAATTGCACGGGCGGAACGTACCCAACTCCAGCCGCATGGCCCGCGGTATTTGTTCCGACTAGGCTCGGGAGTCGTCGGGAGACACTCGAAAATAAATCGGAAGTCTTCGTCTTCTTAATGCGGCCAAGTATTATTGATGGATTTCCTACCTAATCACGTAGAGAAAATGATGCATTTTTGTTTAAAAAGGTTTTATTTGTTCAAATATTAGAAATTATTTTTTTTTTCTTATGACTCCATATTGTTTTTTTCATGTGACGAGCGGTGTTTACTATTTTGTGTATGCCAGTAATTGTTATGGTTTTCTTGCAAGTTTTTTCATTTTGAAACGTAATTGTAGTGTAAATATCGTTGTTTATTTGTTTGTTTCTATAATAACTGTAGTTCTTGCATTTACGAGTCTATTCGTTGGTTTTTAAAATGTTATTTGATTGTGATGTTTGTGTTGACAATGTGTGTTTATTAAAAATTGTAAGTTTTCTCAACTAAAATTTAGTGAAAGGACCCAAATTGTGTCTAAAGGTAGGTGTGTACCCGCGTTACAACAATTAAACCAACAAAAAGGAAATGTAGGTACTTACCTAACTCGTAAGTTTCTAAAGTTATGAAACCTATGCCTGGCTGTGTGGTTGTGTACACACACGTAAATTATTTTGTTTCCCTTGCATTTTGTTTAGTAATTACCATACAGTGTGGACGGATTCGGGATATTCAGATTTAAATAATTTCTATTCCGCGGCAAAGAAGCATGACAACTCAGAAAAACATCTGAAGGCTTGCTTAAAATTAAATACTTTTGGTAGATCTCGTATTGAGACAAGTATTAACAGCCAGTTTCGATTAGATATTGAAAGGCATAATGCTAAAGTAGATCGCAAACATTTTTCAAAGGCTGATCGATGTTGTTCTCATATAATTTGTTTCTTTTTATAAGGTATCGCTAATTCGCTAGCATTCCCCCCGCGGAGAGTAGTTTCATTCAGTTGACTAGCATTCTGACCGGAATTTCGGTCTTTCGCTATGACGTCACGTGGTGTGGATATTCGAAAAATCAATAAAAAAAAACTGCCTTACCTAAGATCAGACCCAGTGCACGCCACTGGGTGCTTACGTCACGCGTGTCGCTTGTGTCCACCAGGGTATTATGCAAGGTGTTTTCGGGATTACCTACAATTATTTACTTGCTTCCGATCAAAATAACTCTAGCCTTATGTGATAGTATATTTTTACCTAGTCATCTCGAAACGAGAAGATTGTTTAAATCTGGTCGGTTGATTGGACAAGAAGTATTGTCATCATAAATATAAATAATACATGGCTGACGACTCTAGACTATGACGCTACAGAAAATTTGCTAATAATATAAATAATAATTAATATATAAGAACTAAATCCAATACACTGACACACCCACAAGCACACACACACACACACTCACTCACATTAATTCACACACACGCACATGCGTTCGCATAGTCACACACACATTCACTCACATACTTTAATAAATTGTTACATACCTAATTATATATTAATAATGTGTTGAATTGTCTTCTAAGACTAGGCAAAAGCACTAGCTCCTGCAACACAGTACATGCTAGCGTAGGGGCCAAGGATTTCATGTAATTGTAAACAACCTTATGTCAATAGACTTTTTTTTAAGAATACGCACCGGTTCTAGTCCTTGAAGGAATGGCAAAGTCAGTGTATTTCTTTCCACGACACACTTCGATTTTTCAGCTTACCAATCCCTTTTCAGCCACCTTCATTCTATTACCATCCCATATCCTAAATTACCCCAAAAAGAGTAAACACACGAACGATAACAACACATATCAAACGCAATAGCAGCACTAAAAAGGACAATATATCAATCACTATCCAATCTCCTCTGCCTCCGTCAAAACTAGCGAAACAAGGGAAAAAAGGAGTTTATCACACGCTAAAGTGAGTCATACAAAAGCAAAATAAATTATCCTCGCGACTTGGTACCGTGGGGATCATGTCGGTATCACAATCCATCAATTAGCTGCCTATCAAACGTCGATGTGGAACGATGTCCTGCTTGTTATGTATTATAGTTTTTTATTTGTCCGGAAATTTCTGCAAAAATTGGACACAGTGTTAGAAGCAACTTTGGTGTGTAAGAAATTTTGGGCTTTGTAGTAGTTATTGAATCATACTTTCGGCTTGGGGGAAGTAAGACACTTTTGGATTACTTTGTTCTTTAAGTACTTGAATTTCTTCAGTACTATGACAAATATTGTATCATATTTTGTATATTTTTTTTTATTTTTCACTCACATGTATTTACAGTTGTGTTTGATTTTAAACTTTTCTATTTGGCTGGTGACACACTGGCGAACTGTGGAGTACATTACTATATCTTTGCCTAACTTTTCGGGGCATAAGGCGTGATTTTATGTCATGTTACGTTTCAAGGAAATTATGAAACGAAGCATAAGGTAATCTTTCAGCCACTACGCTATCTTACATGTTGAACATTAGGTATATCTGTCTCATAAAACTATTAAAAAGTAATCACTGGAAAATTGTGTTCTAAAACATCGTATGCAAAGTTGCGCTAAAATCAAGTCGTCTATATTAAGTGGGAGTTCTTAAAAAAATTCGTCATAACAACACGGGGAGTACTTCCCAAATTCATTAAGGCGAACGCTCATTTGCTCTAAATGTGAAAAGAATGTAAATCACTGGGGAAAATGTCTGACCTCAAAACCTTCAAGTTGCCCGCATCGAAGTGTAGTTACAGTAGCAGGTCAACAGATGGCGTTAGACGTTGCGGGTTTACTTTCAAACAACCTATTGTCTATTGTTTAGTCTGTTTTTTTTGTGGAGATCTTGATCCTGGCTTGGGAAAGAGTGTAAAGGATTTAGGTTTGTAGAAATATATGGTTGCGAATCTCATGCTTGCATGTAGTGTAGGTATTAGACATGCGTTGGTACGGGAATTCGTATCTTAGTAGTTCTTGGTATGATTATTAATACCAGATAATTGAAACTATTTATTTTTAATTACTATGTATTATTGATATCGGGCCTCGAGTTCGCTTTAGATTGTGGAATATTTCGCCAGTATTAAATATAACTGTTTTATAGATAAATTCACTATGAGTACAACGAACTAATCTATAGTCCCACTACGACTGAATATTTTTATTGTTATCAATAATCACTATAACATCGTACTCTGCGTTAATCGCGTTTCGCTTTGCAGCTAATGAACAGTTCTACGCAATAAACTTATTGTGAAAGCCAATATCACATTGTTATAATTGGTTTATAACACCCATCTCTTCGTATGTTTAACTAGCTTCTGCCCGCGACTTCGCCCACGTAGCGTGATGATATATAGCCTATAGCCTTCCTCAATAAATGGGCTATCTAAAAAAAAATAGCTCATAGCCTCGGGGTCTTAAGTGCGACTGCTACGCTAGAGATCCTGGTTTCGGTTACCAGGTCGAGCAAAATGTTATTGAGATTTTCTATGAAAACTCTCTGTAACATTTTGGAGGTTTGGAGTTTGGATTTTTACCCGAGCTTGCCTCATATTGTATGGGATCTAAACGTACCAGCTAACTGTGTACATTTGTACAACTCTGCCAAACCCTTCGGGGAATATAGGCGTGATTGTACAATATGTAAATACTTAAACTAAACATTTAGTTGATCCTTCTTACAATAACCAAGTCCTTCTCATCAAAAAAGTCATAGTTCTAACAATGTTATTCATTTAATTTATGATATATCAACCGTGTCTTCTATGCTCAGGGTTTATTGTACAAGTCTCCTCTTAAAATAATAGGAGTTTAGTTATTTATAGTCCACCACACTGGTCAAATGTGGTGGATTATAAATAACCAAACTCCACTATAAATAGCCGAAGACTTTTCAAGGATGTCTCTCAGTCTATAACTCTCAAGTTTCCTTATAACGTTTTTCTTCACCGAGTATACGAGTGAATAATTTATATAATAATTATAAAATCAGAGGCCGTGTATTTGAACTTGATACTTGTCATTGAACGTCCATACCATTAGGCTATGATAGGATAATGAGCAGTGAAACGTTTAATTAAATTTTTAAACATTGTGTTTTTAAATTTATAAGACTAAAATAAAAATTCAAATCAATCAATCAATCAATAAGGTATATCATGTTTATAGTATTCATCATCATCATTAAGATTATCAATCAAAAGACGCCCACTGCTGGAAAAAGGCCTCTAAATAGATTTCCACAAGGACCTGTTATATACCGCCTGTACCCAGCGACCTTTACCAGATTATCTCAATTCTTTTAGTTTTATCAAAAGAACTTCGTTAAAAGCTTGTAGAAGATTTCAGCCTTTCATGCAATTGCGATAAAAACCTACGCCAAAATCTAAGTTATATTTCTAAGAAACTATTCAAATTAATGTTCATATTTTAACATTTTATCGAACTACCTCAATTTCAGATTCATGTCTCGCGAGACAAGTATGAAAAGTCAGTCTATCTAAAAGATTATGGGATTTAGCACAAATCAAAATTGAATGCTGGATTATTGAGTCATCCATCTAAAATTATATTCTACTTTTATTATGGCTCGGGATTACTTCTAGAAAATTCTTGTTTAAGAATAATGGATTGATGGGGATTGGATTTCATATCTATTTGGACGTAATGCAAATTTAATTTGAACGATACGGAGAAAACGTAAGTTAGTTTCTGAGTATTTTCGTTAATATTTTATTTTCTTTTGATTTCAGACGGAGAGTCAGTAATTTTATTCAATTATATGGCTAGGGCGTCGGACTTGCGATCATGTGGTTGCCGGTTCGAACCCCACCCATTGCACTACCGACGTGAACCCACTCGTAACACAAGCAATCTAACTTAGCACGAGAGGTTAACACGAATACTAGTAATGTGCGAACCGCATTGCTAGTAAGTTTAAAAAAAAAAAATCTGCGACCGTTCAAAATTACATTTCAGATTATAAAATTATTAGGTATAAGTTTGTATATAACCATTAGATAAAAACTCATAAATTTTCTCCTATGATGTTAATTTTATAACTCTATCATGGCGTATGACATGACCTTGGTTCGTAGGTCACCAAGATTTAATAAAAAATCCATACCTGTATTTTAATCTTTGTATTCTAGAGTACAATAGGTATTAAATGAGCCTGTCACAACTTTCACATAATGAAAGGCTTACAATATTTCTAAAGAAAACATCGCTTAAAGCATTCACGTACGCGTGATACGCACCCATAAAACCCTTTCTACACACTAAACGTGTTTCCATTACAATTCGCTACAGATAACGCGCAAAATCAATTAAACAACAAAAGCGAACACGCTGGGTACGGAAGGGTACAGTTTCTATTGAAATTTTCTAAAATAGATATTAATTAAACCCACAAATGAATGAAAAATATTCATTAAATGCGCGAATGTGATGACAATAGAGCGACCGTACGAGAAGGAACAAAAGCTATGGATAATTGGAATCTCGCCTCAACGCACTTTGTGGAGTCTTTATAAAGCCGTCATTTCATTGCTGCAAGTGGAAATATACAATGCACGTGTTGATTGAAACTTCATTATAGCCATAATTGCAATGTTCCATGACATGGATTTCTTCATAGACTAGTATTTAATTTCCGGCTTTCGACCAGAAAACATTTAAAAATGATAAAAAGACTAAGTAGTTATATACTTAGCGTAAAAAGTTCCAGATGTAATATGTGATTTATAGTGATGTTTCATGAGTAATTTTATTAGCAATAGTAAATATTTATGAACACCTTAATCTTTCTTCTCATCTCCAATTACGTAAATAATTCCTTGAATCAGGTTAAGATCTCTGGCTTGATTCGAGAACATTTTGCATGCAAAACGTGTTCTGTGGTTATACTCCATGTCCGCACACAAAATCTGTAATTAAAATCAGGACAGGATTTGGAATACTAGCTTACAGCTTTGGAAAAGTTTGGCATAATGTTCGCGTAAAGGAAACAGCGGCTTTATTCCGATGCATGCTCTGTAGGCTTATCCGAACCTTCAGTTTAATTCTAGGTCATTTGGAAATTGGGTTGAAGCCTTTGTGTATTTGTGGGACGGGTTGATAAAAAAATACGTAATTTTTTCTTTCAATATTTGAATCCATAGAACATTATTTCATATTAAGTATTGGTAACTGTATTTATTTATTTATATTTCACAAAAAGATTAAGCTATAGCTTGTAACATTAAAAGAAAAAATAAGATAATTAGTAATACGGAATAATCAATAATAAACCGTACCTACTAATATTATAAATGCGAAAGTAACTCCGTTTGTTATTTTAGTGAAGGAAAAATTTGACTGCGGGCAGTATTCGAACGTGCGTTTTCTGGTAAGATACACTATAGACGTATGGTAAGATACGCTATGACCACCAAGCCACCGCTGCACAGTGAGTCCCACCCGCAGGTCAAATTTTGTCTTAAAGATGACGTCAGAAACATCTATTCAAAAGCAAGTTACTTTGCGTTGCAACCGACAAGACTTACTTTAGAGTTACTTAGTATGATGCCACCATACTTACTTATTAACTGTCTTTTGTGTTTTTTTTTGCATTTTCTATGCTAAGATTATATGTATAAGTTATTGTAATTGCCCACAGTCCTTCACTAAAATAACTTTATAATCTTAGCATAGAAAATGCCAAAAAAAATACAAAACAATAACTCCGCTTGTTTTTGTATCTGTTGCCTTTTCAAGTCTAAACAAAAAAGATGTCACAATAAAATATCAAATAGATTTTTGGAAAACGAGTGATATCGCGGGCAGCAGCTGGTATTTTTTTTTTCTTTATTATAACAAAAATATCTTACAAAACATTAATTATCTTACAATCTAAAAACCACTAAGGTTTATCTAGATTGCAGTGAATATCACTCTGCACTCTCAACAATGGTACACACTAGTAATAATTATAGTGAATAACTAAAATTACTACACGACTACCTACATAAACTTATTAATTAATCACTGCAGCAAGACCGGAATCCGGTTTGACAAACTATTCAATAACAAGTAGTGCTTTGTGTGTGTGTGGGACCAAAAAATGAGTTTTAAGTTTTGATTTTATTTTATTAAAATACTGTTCACTAAAGTAGTATCATCATTGTAAGCTTAAACTTCTGTTACTAAGCAAACACTGACTATAAATTTAGTTTGATGTAGCTTTAACGGGTTTCTAATTAGCCAGCCAGTGAGCTAAATGTTTTCTAACTAGAAACTTTTAGTGAGAAATCTTACTTACCACGCTCCATTTAGCTAAATTTATTGCTATGCATGTCTTTTAGTTCTATTTATGAGGTTATTTGCGGACCATGTTTTACACTTAGGGCCACTTGCACTAACTTCTTAAATATGTTTAAATTGTATTTAAACACATTGTTCCATAGTAAATTTGAGTTTATATACGATTTAAACACATTTAAGAAGTTGGTGCGAGTGGCCCTTAGACTTTGCTTTATTTAAAATGCTACTGACACTTATTGTACTAATCGTATTGGATCGTATTGTAATAATGTACACATTTGTTTCAGTTACGCTAATCTCTCTTCAAATACCTTTATTTCGATATAATATGTATCTAACATACAATCACGCCTGTATTCCCCGCGAGGGTTAGGCAGAGGCGTACTAATGTACATCCACAGTTCCCCGGTATGTTTAGGTCCCATGTAATAGTAATAGGGGGCGAGCCTATAGCCATTAACCGGGCACAAATTCCTAACTCCGAGCTGCTACTGGGAATTTCATAGAAAAACCCAATAACACTTTGCTCGACCTGGGAATCGAACCCAGGAACTCTAACGTAGCAGTCGCGCTCAGGACCACTTAGATAATGAGGCAGTTAAGTATGAAGCAATATCTATCTAGCTAAGTTAATATTGCAATATCACATTCTCCCTCGACTTTAGTGGTTAAATAGCAATTTTACGATATTGGCACACTTATTGAACATGTAACGATCCCTCTGGGATTATTATAAGCCGACTATATGACGGTAACATGCCGCGCAGATTACTGACAATTAGCGATCACTAGGTTGATTAATTTGAAAGTTATCTCGCGTAGGGAAACGGTAAATTAAGCCTAAGCTGGCTACCGTACAGTGTGGAATGACAACTATCTTTTTGATTTTTTGTTGCATTTATAGGTTATGATTATAAAGTGTCGCCTCAGATACGTAAATTTAGATCATAGAATACCTTCACGCTTGTATTCCCCGAAAGGTTAGACAGAGGCACACATAATAATGTAGATCCACAGTTCGGCTGTACGTTTAAGTAAATTTAGAATGTGTAAGCCTTAGTTGATCATAGCGTCTGGTGTATTGAACCAATACTATCATAAAAAACGTATTAACTCTGCTCAACCTGGGAATTGAACCCAACACCTCAAGCGTAACAGTCGACAGGGTAAGGAATCATCAGTTTATAATAAATAGTTTGAAAGTGGCAAGTCCAATGGCTATAACGTTATCTTCTTCGTCTCTACTCTCTCTTTCGGAAAAAATATGTAATAATGGTAAAAAAAACATATAATAAAATTTTAAAGAATTAAACACGTTTTTAACAGTCAAAATAAACAGTATGGACAAACAGCCACGAACTGCTTGACCTAATTTTTTTAACATTTAACTGGGCTGCATTTACACCGAATCGTAGCACGAACACATATTCCACGGAGCTTAAGCTCAAGTATCATGAACTTGTGATTTGCGAACATCCTGTTACTCTTGATTTCGATTCTCTGGTCTAGCAAGATTTTTAAAGTTTTTCTATTAAATTCCCAGTAGCATCTCGGAGTCTTGCCTCCTGTTACATGGGACCTAGATATACTGAACAAATTTGTGTGTACCTCTGCCTAACCTCTCATTGTTGTCTCAAATAAAACTATGACTTCAGCCTGCTAGTGATACTTTCAGAACTTTGCTGAAATTATTTCTAACCAAAGTATTTTCTTTACCAAGTCTAAAACTTCAGTTAGAAAAGTAAATACCTACTTTATTTACGTTAAATTTATCCCATATTTACTTGTAGTCGTGAACAATAATAAACCGACATAATTTGTGATTTATAAATTATTGTTTTCTTTCTTTATTTTTCTGCAAGGCCGATTGTATTTTTTAAATGAACTGCATAATATTACTAGCAACGCGCCCCGGCTTTGCTCGGATATCTCTAAGGATTAGCTAGCGTTTTCAATGAAAGCTCCCAGGCGGCTTGATTTTTTCCGATATTTTATCGTCATATTTCAACCAAAACACAAAACTTGAACGTTCCACATGAATCACTCTGTCAATTGGTGAAAACCACATGAAAATCGGTTCAGTAGTTTTTGAGTTTATCGCGAACAGATAAACAGACAGACACGGCGCCACTTTGTTTTTTTTTGGTAGTTATATATAGGTAGTTACAATGTTTTTACGATACTGTGTGACTAATTTCCAAGATTACTGTAATACTTAAATATTTGATTATATTTTACGTTGAGTTTTTCCTCAAAAATTTCCGCCAAATATTATATTTTTATTTCTCTCATTTTTAAATACACTCCATACTTTAATAAGAGGGTCTTAAGCAATATAATTCAGTGTGATGAAAATTTGTACATTTTTGTGTTCAAAAGTCTTAAATATGTTTTTGTATTCATAAAACGGACGTGTGACTGAGGAGGTTAAGGAGATCAAAAAAGTAAATATTTACATAATATTTTAATTATAAAAATGCTTACAAAAGTTTGGATTTTCTCTTGATTCGCTTTCACTCATAAAAGGCTCCCACCACCAGACCTAGAAGATATTTTCTCCGGGCAAGAATCGAAGCGAAGACCTAGATATATGTAGAACTCTAATGAATGAATGATTTATTTGTCAAATTAATGATAGATTATGGAATTGCCAATAGTAATTAGTTTATTAATAATATTGGTTCAAAACAATTACGATATCTAATAAGGATTATGATACAATTTATGTACAAGAGATAATTTACGCTATAATTTTAACCTCTGACTGATATTCAATTACATTTGTATACATAGATATGATTAGAGCCAGAATTATTATAAAACATATTGTTCAAAGGCTATAGTTACAGTCGTAGCCTATATTTATGTCTACATGTAGCTACGAGCTACGGCGTAGCTGCGTGATATCGTAGCTGCTACGATAGTTCAATCAAATTTAGTTGAACCAGTTTAAAAGTTGACTTCTCAGGGCCACTTGCACCAACTTCTTAAATGTGTTTAAATTGTATTTTAATACAAAATTTCTTTGAAAAATCGTGTTTAAATACAATTTAGAAGTTGGTGCAAGTGGCCCTCAGTGGCGATGGCGATAAATTTAAAGTAGATTTAGTTACACCATAAAATGTCATGTGAACTACCTCAATGGCCAGCAATCACAAGTCTGCTGAACGTTAGGTCCCAGGTTAGGTTTCTAAGTCGAGCAAAGTAATAAAGGGTTTTAAGATGAAATTGTTAGAAGCAGCCCGTAGGGGGTGACATGGGATTTAAAATGTTTATACAATGTGTAGTTCATTTCTGCCTAACTCTTCGGGGAATACAGGCGTGATGATATTTTATGTTATTTAATGGTTCCATATTAATTTCAAATTCAATCGTTTTCTTGTAATTTGTCTTTCGCTTATGTCTTTGGTATAAAATAACAAGTGAAAGTCGTTTTTTGTTCTCAAAAGTAAATTTGATTTCTATTTTGTTTGACCTTCTTCTATTGTGTACTTTGGCTTTATAATGAATGTTCATTTCCTTATTTTTGTTTACCTAGTACCTGTTTGTACCGCAGATGTTTATGAACAATGTTTTAAAAAGGAGGTCATGTCGGCAGGTAGGCACTCAGTGCAAAAATTATTACTTGGTTTTATTAATAACTGCTTGGCCTTTTGCCAGGTCGGGTAATCACAATAATCCAAAATATTATATACCAAAAATGGCAATTGGATTGATTAATCATACATTTTTGCCTTCAATTAAAACTCAAGATTTCATTGTGGGAGATCCATGCACCATGAGAGCCTTCGGCACGAATGGGCCGGGTCGACCGGAGTGATTCCACGGACTTACAGAAAACTGGCGTGAAACAACAATTAAGATATGTTTCGCCGAGTGAGTGAGGATACCGGAGGGCCAAACCCTTTTAAAGGGGGCCAATGATTTGAATATTGAATTAATACTATAGTAGATAGTCCAAGTTTAGGGAATCCAATCAAAAAAGTGTGATTAATGTATAATAACTAACGCATATTTTTCTTTGCAGATTGGCAACCTGAAACATTACTTCTTGCTATCACACCCGCACGTCAGCAAGAGATCACCTAATGCAAGCATAGACCATTATAATAGGCTCAAAAATGACCCACAGGTAAGTACGTCGCTTCTCACTTATACTTCAGAAAGACGTGTCTATTTCCTTTTCTGCGGTAGAACATAACGGCAGTTATTAGCAGACTACTGCTCATAAATTGACTGGGCTGACAACGTTTTTTTTACGGGATCTCCCCCAAAATATTCGTTTGAAGTAGGTTAGTATGACAGGCATGTGCGGTTTTACATACCCTGCCGCCTAAACAATATATGAGCATTAACCGGTCTATAAAAAAACCGGCCAAGTGCGTTTCGTACACATTTGGGTTCTGTACCAAATTACCGAATTTGGCCGTTATATCAGGAATAGGGAAAAAGGAGGGAATTTCAAAGAAAAAATAAAAATATTTTAACTATTTGTTAAAGTAAAAGGTGTTCTCTTATTAAAGACAAGAAGAATTACCTATCATCTGAAATATTAGAGTAGTATTCAGTCATTCAATTAAATTTGAAAATATCTATAGTTGTTCTATATTAGTGAAAATACTTCAGAACTAATTAAAATCCGCGAATATATAAAGAAATTAAAACTGAATTAAGTAATTCATGTTTAAACAATTTTCTAGGTCAGGGGTATTTTAACTTGGAGATCTAAAATCGTAATTAAAAACTTAATTAATACTTGAAGAACTTGTTGATAGAGTACAAATTAGTAGCCACGTTTGCTTTCTAGACGCATGGTAATTACAAAGTCTGGCAAATTATCATGATAATATGTAATTTCAAATAATAAACATGGCGGGAAACTTCAATTTAGCTTAGATATAGCTTTATTGTTTTACACCTCGATTTACTTGTGTGATTCGAGTCGCAGATTCAATTCCCGCTTGGAACAAAGTAAGCCATATGAATGGCTTACAGGAGTACTTTGTAGGGTTTCTTGACACATCTTTCCTGGTTACACAGCGCTGTCATCAAAAATCACAGTGTCATTATACGTACTGTTCATTATTGAGAAGGTCCATTGTTTACTGGCCTTCTAACTAATAAATACACATATAGCATTATTTTTTTACAATTTGGAATTTTGTCTAGAGTGCTAATAAATTATAGGTAAACAAAATTATTTTAGTGAAGGAAAAATTCGACTTTTGGTTAGAAAGACGCTATGACCACTAGGCCACCCGACATGTCGAAAATTGCCTTCACATTCTGAGTTTACGTCTTACAAGTGACGACAGTGACAACTATTGAAAAACAAGTTAGTTTGCTTCTCAACCGACATCACTTATATTGCAGTTAGTTTGATGTAGTACGATGCCACCCTATTAATTGACAATATTTTTGTAATATTTTGTATTTTCCATGCTATGATTATAAAGTTATTTTAGTGAAGAAAAAAAAACGACTTGCAGACGTAAGAGTATATTGTACGTGGGAGAGCCATGCTTCGGTACGAATGGGCCGGCTCGACCGGAGTGATACGGCCTCACGGAAACCCGGCGTAAAACAACGCTTGCGTTGTGTTTCGCCGAGTGAGTAAGATTACCGATGGCCCAAACCATTTTAAAACGCGCTTGCGGGCAACGCACTTGTGACTCTCTGGTGTTGCGGGAGTCCATGGGCGGCGGTTATCGCTTAACATCAGGTGATCCGTCTGCTCGTTTGCTCCCCTATCCCATAAAAAAACATATATACACATAAAAAAATAATAAAGTGTGAGTTCCTTCTACTTTTTAGAAGTCGGTTAAAACGTGTTCTCTCCAGTTTGAAAACTAAACTCTACCGGGTACAGTTACTAAGTTAAATGAACCCAATCAATAGGTACCCTCATTTGATTGACATCGGGCCTCCATCAAATTATTCATTGGGATAATCCTTAAAGTTATCAACTTCAATATCATGACTTGCTCCGTTTTGAATAATTGATTCACCGCCATATTGACGTTACGTTTTGTCTCTAGGGATTGGTCAGGTAGTTAATCTTCGAATTTGAATGGGGTTTAGCCAACCATGAAGTTTCCTGTCGAGTGGGTGAGCAGAATAGGCCGGCCCTGAATGGATCTTACTTACCTGAGTAGTTTTAGTATGTGTAGTTATTTAGTTCGTTATTGTGAAATCGCCTGGCGGGTAGTTTATATCGTACTGCTCTTTGACTGCCAGGGCAGACTGCCCTTTGTATCATGTTGATAGCAAAAAAGATTTAACATACTATCGCGCCTGAGTCCTCAAAGGGTTAAGCAGATGTGTACTGATGTACACAGTTCTCCGGTTTGTTTTAGGTCCCTTAAATGGGACCTAGATCTAAACCATGAACCTATTGCCACAACGGTACAAATCGATACTGCGAGTTGCTATTGAGAATTCATAAAAAAAACCCAATCAAATTTTGCTGGACCTGGGAATTCCACCTAGGACTTCACGCTCAGTAGTCGCGGACGACCAACAAGGCAGGTAGAAAGAATAAAATAAGAAATAAACTAATTAATATATTTTGTTTCGTTAAAAGTTCAGCACAGTGGACCGCCTGATTATTTCCTAAATAAAACACTTATGAAGAAGTAAACCGTACTTGGGAATATGAAACTTATACCGTCTTTTGATTTTTTTTTTTTTTTTTAAAAAAGGTTACTAGCAATGTGGGTCGCACATTACTAGTATTCTTGTTAACCCCTCGTGCTAAGCTAAATGCTTGTGTTACGAGTGGGTTCACGTCGGTAGTGCAATGGGTGGGTTTCGAACCGGCAACCACATGATCGCAAGTCCGACGCCCTAGCCATTAGGCTACCGCCGCTTGTTATTATCATTGTATAACATTCTAGTAATTCTAGAATAATCTTTGTTTACCTTCTTTATTGATGAAAACGTGACTATGGCGAAATTTTGTAAGATAACTAACAATCATAAAATTAAGGCTAAGGGTGGGTAAGGCTGAGTTCTAGTGTTTTTTATAGCATAGGGGGGCAAATAAGCAGACGGATCACCTGATGGTAAGCGATACCGCCGCCAATGGACACCTGCGACACCAGAGGAGTCGCATGTGCGTAGCTGGCCTTATAAAAGGGTTTGAGCCTCCAGTATCCTCACTCATTTGGCGAAACAAAACAAAAATCAAGTGGATATCACTCTGGTCGAGCAGGCCCATTCATACCGAAGCACGGCTCTCCCACGGTTAAAAATTTTAAAGTCTCAAGTGTTGCTTTAAATTAGACAGGAAGAAAGAAATAAAGAAATGTAAGATAATAATGATAAAATCTGTAATATTAGTAATACATATCAGTTTGACTTTTCACTTCAGCGATTTATAGCTAGCATAGCATAGCATATATATGGATACTAGTACAACATTTTTAATCTCTAAGAGGGATACGGGCGTGATGAAAGTCCCTACTTACATTTTATTTATATTCCAGCTTCGTAATCATCTGCTAATATTGTATTTTACGACGCCTAATCCCGCAGCCATCTTTGAATTCCAAGCACATCCCTAGCCCTTCTTAACTTAGCAAAGAGGATTAACTTGTGAACATTTGACAGGTGAGATGGGTGATGCAACAGAGGGAATTGCGGAGGTCGAAGAGGGACCATCAGTGGAGGCCGAGACATGTCATGAGTCAGTCCAGCGCTCCAGCGTTCCCTGATCCATTATTTAAGGAGCAGTGGTACTTGGTAAGTAATTACATCGTTACAATATAATTATAACATTAAACATGATTTATATTTTTACCAGTTTATTTTTTAGCGGTATTAGATTTTTTTTAAAGATTACTATCAATGTGCGTTGCACATTACTAATAGTCTTGTTAACCCCTCGTGCTAAGCTAAATTGGAATGGGAAGGTTTCGAACCGGCAATCATATGATCGCAAGTCAGCCATTAGTCCGTTTCAACTCAAAGTTATTTATGTAAGTTGAAAAAAAAACAATTCGTTATGATTTGTTTTATATTATAACTAATTTAAAGTAACAAAGAAGACTATAATGAAATACTTATAATTCAATTAAAAGTTTAAGCAAAAATATATTATTTACTTTATGGTACTTCTCATGAAGCACTGGCCATTGTCCTTTTACGAGCGTCCGGCATGCCCCTCATAACAATTTAAAGACACATTAAAAAGCAAAATTTTCATTTCGGCCTCATTGTGAGAATGAGAGAAACGGGAAAATAACTCCACTTTTGTTTTTCAACTGCGTCTATACTGTGGAATATGGTGTACAGGTTTTTTTTTAATTTGAGCCTTTTCCCAAAAATATTGGGTTCGGCTTCCAGTCTAACCAGATGCGGCAGAATATCAGTATTTTACACGAAGCGAATGCCATTACACTTCCGCAACCCAATTTCAGGGATGTACGGGAGCCGCCTTTCACCTTTAGGCTCCAAGCCAACCCTACCTGCCCGCGGTCATCCTGCTGAATAACGGACGGGCTCTGGCGACCGGCTGATAGCGGTATAACACAGCTGTTTTTTTTGGGCACAGCTTAAAATATTTGGCCGTTGACAGGCAGCAGTGTCAACAGTACGAAAAGCTGTGTCCCTGCGATCGCCAATCCGCTTGCCCCGCGTGGCGATTATGGGCATATACCCTCCATGAGTGAAGCTCACAAAAAACGACCCCCAGTTCCCGGTAGCCCTGTTATTCCCGACCAAGGCGGCGGTCACGGTAACGGCAGGGCGGGGGGTGCGAAAAATCCCCGGGCTACGGAAGGCCGCCCATCCCACCTGACCCTGGCTACGTACAACGGACGCAGTCTGAGGCTTGACGCACATCTAGCACAATTGGAAGTGGAGCTGGAGAAGATTAGGTGGCATGTTTTGGGGTTGTGTGAAGTCCGAAGAGAGGGGGAGGACACTATAACCTTGAACTCGGGCCACCTACTGTACTTCCGCGAGGGTGATAAAACATCCCAGGGCGGCGTAGGGTTCCTTATCAACAGGGCCCTCGCTAATAACGTTGAAGAAATCTCCAGTGTGTCGACCAGGGTAGCGTACCTGATAATCCGACTATCGAAACGATATTCGATTAAGATTATTCAGGTCTACGCACCGACCTCGGCACACTCGGATGATGAAGTCGAAGATATGTACGAAGACATATCTAGAGCCTTGCACAACACCACAAAGACTCACTTCAACGTTATTATGGGGGACCTCAACGCCAAAGTGGGAGTTCAGAATTGCAGCGAATCCAGAATAGGACCTCATGGCTATGGATGTCGGAATCACAGGGGGCAAATGCTTGTCAACTTCCTAGAGAAAGAGGGGCTCTTTTTAATGAACTCTTTCTTTAAGAAGAAGCCTCAAAGAAAGTGGACATGGCAAAGCCCCGATACTGTGACAAAAAACGAGATCGACTTCATCATGACGGATAAGAGGCACATATTCAGGGATGTCTCCGTAATCAACAGGTTTAATACCGGATCTGATCACCGACTTGTCCGAGGCTCCCTGAATATCGATCTGAAACTCGAAAGAAACCGTCTGATGAAGTCCACGCTCCGACCGAATCCACTCCATGCCATGACGGGCAGCGAGAAGTTTCAAAAGCTTCTCGCTGACAGATTCGATGCAATGAAACCCACTGAGGATGTTGATGAGGCCTTACAAAACGTAGTTGGAACATTGAAAGACGAGGGCATCAAGTTTTGCCAATCGCGGCATAAGGCAAGAAGTCTAAACTCTCGGACGAGACTCTGCGGCTTATGACAAAAAGGCGGGAAACCTCCTGGTTGACTTCGTCAGACAGGTCAGACCTGAACAGACAAATCGCGAAGATGGTACGTCGTGACCTTCGGAGCTATAATACGCGAAAAATTGAACAGGCGATAGAGCGAAACCGAGGGTCCAAAGTATTCACTCAGCAGCTTGGAAGGAGCCACCTGACGAAGCTCACCACAAACGATGGCAGGACCGTTTTGTCAAAGCCGGAGATTCTTACCGAGATTGAAGACTTTTATGGCCGACTGTATGCCGCCCATGTTCCTCGTCCACAGCGGGAAAACTGCGTTTCAAGAGCCGCCCTGATACGCCACTACACCGACGAACTGCCGGATATCAGCCACGACGAGATCGTGTTGGCTTTAAGACAGCTTAAAAATGGAAAAGCCCCCGGTGAAGATGGAATTACTTCAGAGCTCCTGAAGGTAGGAGGAGCCCCTGTTGTCCGGGAGCTGCAAAAACTATTCAATTCCATTATTCACTGCGGGAGAACTCCAAAGGCGTGGCATGAGAGTGTGGTGGTTCTGTTTTTTAAGAAGGGAGACAAAACTCTTCTTAAAAATTACAGACCCATTTCCCTTCTAAGCCACGTCTATAAGCTGTTCTCTAGGGTCATCACGAATCGTCTCGCTAGTAGACTTGACGAGTTTCAGCCACCGGAACAAGCCGGGTTTCGCACGGGGTATGGCACCATAGACCACATTCACACAGTGAGGCAGATTATACAGAAGTCCGAGGAGTATAATCGGCCCCTGTGCCTGGCATTTGTGGACTATGAGAAAGCCTTTGACTCAGTGGAAACCTGGGCTGTTTTGGAATCCTTACAGCGGTGCCAAGTGGACTATCGCTACATCGAGGTGCTGAGATCTCTCTACGAATCGGCCTTTATGAATGTCCAAGTACAGGACCAACAGTCTAGACCCATCCAATTGCGCAGAGGCGTGAGACAGGGGGACGTCATATCCCCGAAACTGTTCACGAGCGCATTGGAAGACTTGTTTAAGACGCTGGACTGGAAAGGTAAGGGCATAAACATAAACGGCGATTACATCTCGCACCTACGATTCGCAGACGACATAGTCCTAATGGCAGAGTCGCTAGAGGAGCTTCAACAGATGCTGGACAGCTTAGCATCAGCCTCGCAAGGCGTAGGTCTCAGCATGAATTTGGATAAAACCAAAGTCATGTTAAATGACCACATTGATCTGAGACCTATTGCTGTGAATGGTCATCTTCTTGAAGTTGTTTCAGAATATACTTACCTCGGGCAGATCTTGCAGATGGGTAAAAACAACTTTGAGAGGGAGGCCAAGAGGAGGATCCAACTGGGCTGGGCAGCATTTGGAAAACTTCGTCAAGTCTTCTCATCACCCATACCGCAAAGTTTGAAAACGAAAGTTTTCAACCAGTGCGTCCTACCCGTGATGACCTACGGTGCTGAGACGTGGACACTCACAGTACGGCTAGTCCACCATTTTAAAGTCGCTCAGCGTGCTATGGAGCGTGCTATGCTCGGAGTTTCTCTGAAGGATAAAATCCGCAACGAGGTTATCCGACAGAGAACCAAAGTCGTCGACATAGCGCACCGAATTAGCAAGCTGAAGTGGCAGTGGGCTGGCCATATCTGTAGAAGAACCGACAACCGCTGGGGTAGACGTGTTCTTGAGTGGAGACCGCGACTCGGAAAACGTAGCGTAGGACGCCCTCCGGCAAGATGGAGTGATGATTTGCGAAAGGCTGCCGGCAGTAGCTGGATGCGACAGGCCGAGGACAGGGTGAAATGGCGCACATTGGGGGAGGCCTACGTCCAGCAGTGGACTATTATAGGCTGATGATGATGATGATGATGATGAACCCAATTTCTGGGCAATACCGATATTCAGATGATAGACTGGTCATCAGACTTTTTCGGGCTTCTGACTACCACTAACGATTCTCGTAGATGTTCGTGTGACAACCGGGACCGACGGCTTTACGTGCTCTCCGAGACACGGAGGGGTCTCGATGTGTTAAGAATGGTCACCCATCCACACACTGACCGATAAATATTATTAAACAAAATATGTGCGATTAGTTCTTTCAAAGTAAGCAACGGATTTTGATCCGGTTTTCACTATAATATAGGTATAGATTTTCTTCCAAAAGCTTTACATAATTATGTTACGTACTAAATAATGATTACACCAGTGCGTAACTGATGTGGGTCATTGAGTGTAAAAATATAGACATAAGAATAATATTTTAATAGAATGGCGCGAGATTTTCAAAATACCTAATACTTTGATATGATATTTAATAGAAGAAAAGACGTAATTTATAAATATATTTCATGACATTGAGATAAATGAATAAAAATATCAGCAGAAAAATACGTGATAATAGTTACAATTCAAGTTATAAAAAAAAAACAACGCGCTGCTTAAAATTCAGACCAAGTACAAAATATTACTGAACATTTCAGTGGCAGATGTTAAGCATAATTTAATAGCACGAATGTACAAGTCGACGAACTCTCACAGAACAAAGCAAGACGGTATCATTCATACTAAAATTCATTCTACAAAGGATTGTAGGGGAATAGCGGAGAAATTACTAATTCAGTAACACAGACCCTAGATCAAGGTATAAAAGCGATTCTCCCGTTTCAGGTGATATAACTTTGACCTTAATATTCATTGTTTTATGTATAAGAAAGACTAGAAAGCTATTGGAAAATAATTATATCATGTAGAAGTCGAGTATTGAAAATGCATTTGATAAATTTTATTTATTTCTGTAGGTAAATATATCTTTTGACGACACGATCGGCTTCTACGCCGCGTGTTGAGGGTTCGATCCCTGCACGGAACAAATATAATATTACCCACAACACAGGTGGCAACGTTTTTTAAAGATAAAAAAAAACATAATATATAAAGATATAAATATAGAAGTCAATGTTTTATGGGGAAACACCGAAAATAAAAACTCATTAATCACAATTTCTTTGAAAGTCCTTAACTGAATTGAAATTGAATGGCTGAAATTAACGACTGAGTAGTCCCAGCTGACGACAATTTAATTATCTAGCCTATATAGTACTCAAACTTACATTTTTTTAAATGTTAATTGAACAAATTCAATTCTTGGCAATGTCACTGCTAATATAGGTAACTAAATTATAACCAATTTTTATAACTTATAAGTGTAACGTAAAACTCAAAAAGAAACGAAAACATCAAATTGAATGTCTTGTTAGTCGAAAAAAACATTTAATATGGGTATCAAATAGAGCCACATAAATAACTGCCTCATTAACCAAGTGGTCCTGAGCGCGACTGCTACGCTAGAGGTCCTGGGTTCGATTCCCAGGTCGAGTAAAGTGTTATTGGGTTTTTCTATGAAATTCCCAGTAGCAGCTCGGAGTTAGGAATTTGTGCCCGGTTAATGGCAATGCTCGCCTCCTATTACATGGGACCTATACATACCGGTGAACTGTGGGTGTACAATAGTACGCCTCTGCCTAACCCTTCGGGGAATACAGGCGTGATGGTGTCAAATAGAGAAAAAATAACTATAAAACTTTGCATAGTCTGCTGGTATATAACTTGTATACTTTGTACGTCTGGCGTAAAACTTACAATTTCGTGGTAGAATTTCCAGAAATCTCGCTTTAGGTTTCATCCTTAGCCATAAAATGTACCTAACTATGTATACTTACTCTAAATTTGACACTTTTAGTTTATACAGCTCCAGATTTGGATTTTATATGTCACTGGGTCATATTTTGTTTTGCTTACATAGCATATACTAGATAATATTTTTTAAAAACGTTCCCCCGCTCTATGTTTTTCTTCTGTATCGTGGATGCTTTTACAAACACAAATTCTCAAAAACACAAACGTTAAAACCCCGAACAACTACCGGTACATGATAGAAATATTTGCTCGGTGTGGGGATCGAACCCACAACACGTGTCGCTACTCCAAACATGTCGTTATAATTTTGTCTACGGTATGACTGTATTTTTTTTTATAGGATAGGGGAGCAAACGAGCAGACAGATCACCTGATGGTAAGCGATAACCGCGGCCCATGGACACCCGCAACACCAGAGGAGTCACAAGTGCGTTGCCCGCCTTTTAAAAGGGTTTGGGCTTCCGGTAACCTCATTCACTCAGCGAAACACAACGCAAGCGTTGTTTCACGCCGGTTTTCTGTGAGGCCGTGGTATCACTCCGGTCGAGCCGGCCCATTCGTGCCGAAGCATGGCTCTCCCACGTCAGTTTTTAGTGGCAAATCTAAGTATTCCGTGTAGGGACGGGTTACATACGGGTATACTGCTACACTTTGAAAAGAAATATATCCAGTGAGATTGCTGGGCAACAGAATAATGTAACATAACATGCCATCACGCCTGTATTCCCAGAAGGATTAAGCAGAGGCGTACTAATGTACACCTACGGTTCGCCGGTACGTTTAGGTCCAATTTAATAGGGGGTGAGCCTATTGCCATTAACCGGGGACAAATTCCTAACTCCGAGCTGCTACTGGGAATTTCATAGAAAAACCCAATAACACTTTGCTCAACCTGGGAATCGAACCCAGCAACTCTAGCGTAGCAGTCGCGCTCAGGATCACTTGGATAATGAGATGGTATAATATATGAAAAATAAAACAAGGATTTAAAACGAGGTACTTACAACCTTGCTGGTCTGTCATCGTACTTAATAAAATTATCTTACTCGGTACTAGAATTAAAAATAGAGTCATATTTTTGGCATGATATGATATAAATTCATGTGGGCTATTAGAATTCTCGCATTTACCACGCTCAATTGAAAGGCGTAACATTTTTATGCCAAGTAAATGTAAATTTTGACGGTCAGAAAATTACTTATAATGGTACTCGTAGGTGTAGTGTAACATTAGCTGTAGGTACTTTTATGTCAGGTAAACCACCTTCGTGGCACGCACATATCTATTACTTGCACGCGATTTGTGTACACTAAGGGTGCGAGCGTAGTTATAAGCAAAAGCGGAATATTAAATATTACTTATAAAGACTCTCCTCTAGAAACTATTAGGAAATATCAGACTAACTTACTTTAAGTGACGTCTGATGGTTATTTTATAAATGGCTCATCCTGAAAACAATTAGGTTCCCTCGATACCTACAAGGTATCATCCACCCATTAAATAATGGCGACCCTTGAGTGATTCGACATAATTATGAGAAACGCTAGAAACTAGCTGCTTTCATTTTATATATTCGTTTTAGGACTTAAAAAATATACGCGAAGGCGTTCGTTCGTGTAATAAATAAAAATAACTAATAATACTGTTTGTTACGGGTTGGAACAAAAACTACTGAATTGATTTTAATTTTGTTATCAATGTTATAGTAGGTTATGGTAGGAATGTTTAATGAATGTATTTTTTTTTTATAATTTGGTTGTATTACGATTATGGCATAAACTCGTTTCACCGCATTTTTCCTCTCCTCAATTAGTGACAACAATATTAACAGTCTCTCATTTCTTTCGCTCGCCGCTTAACTCCAATTTTGCGTTAACACAAGCACTTACATTATGTATTCAATGCGCGAAGCGTAATATCCGTCCACTTGAGTGTATTTCTAACTGCCTATTTTTAGATATTAACCGTATTATTGTTTCAGAATGGCGGTGCAGCCGACGGCTTGGACATGAACGTTGGCTACGCTTGGAGAAAAGGGTATACAGGAAAAGGCGTCGTCATCACCATCCTAGACGATGGTATCCAACCAAACCACCCGGATCTATCACAGAATTATGTAAATATATTTTTTTATCTAAAAAAATACATTGAAACACCCATTAATCAAGGCAGCTAAGAGCTGTCAAATGAAAACCTAATTTGGAACAAACGATTTCTCTTTAGCGCTTATGTATTACGTAACTGAAGTGTATTGAACGGGAAACTCGATATTGTAGGATCCTGCAGCATCGACAGACATAAATGGGAACGACACAGACCCGACGCCGCAGGACAATGGCGACAATAAACACGGCACCCGGTGCGCGGGCGAGGTGGCTGCGGTCGCCTACAATAGATATTGCGGCGTCGGCATAGCTTACAACGCCAGCATTGGAGGAGTCAGGATGCTTGACGGCCTTGTTAACGACGCAGTGGAGGCGCAAGCACTCGGATTTAACACACATCACATAGATATCTACAGCGCGTCGTGGGGCCCTGAGGATGACGGAAAAACAGTCGACGGTCCCGGCCCTTTAGCTAGAAGGTATTGTCTAATGCATGCAATTAAGAGAAATGGTTACAGGCGAGCTCATTAAAAACTGCTTTGTTTCAGGGCATTTATAAATGGTGTGACGAACGGAAGAGGGGGAAAGGGATCTATATTTATATGGGCGTCCGGAAACGGCGGTAGGCATACAGATTCTTGCAACTGCGACGGATATGCGAATAGCATATTCACTATTTCTGTTTCTAGTGCTACACAAGGTGGATATAAGCCATGGTACTTAGAGGAATGTTCATCAACTTTAGCTTCAACATATAGTTCAGGGACGCCAGGTCGAGATAAAAGCGTTGCAACGGTGGACATGGATGTACAGTTAAGGCCCGATCACATTTGTACAGTAGACCATACGGGCACATCAGCATCAGCGCCATTAGCCGCCGGTATATGTGCATTAGCCTTAGAAGCAAATCCATTACTAACGTGGCGAGATATGCAACACCTAGTCGTAATGACGTCTCGGTCACAACCCCTAGAAAAGGAAGAAGGATGGATCGTAAATGGCGTAAAAAGAAAAGTCAGTCACAAATTTGGCTACGGGCTAATGGACGCCGCTCAGATGGTAACATTAGCCGAACAATGGACCAACGTACCCCCTCAGCACATTTGTAAGTCACAAGAAATAAACGAGGACAAGTCTATTGAAACATCTTTCGGTTATACGATATCAGTGCACATGGATGTGAATGGGTGCAGCGGGACGATGAACGAGGTCAGATTTTTGGAACACGTTCAATGTAAAATTTCACTGAGCTTTTTCCCTCGAGGAAATTTACGGATATTGCTTACATCGCCAATGGGGACTACTTCTACCCTTTTATTCGAAAGGACGCATGACGCAACGAGTTCGAACTTCGACGATTGGCCATTTTTAAGTGTCCATTTTTGGGGAGAAAGTGCCGAAGGGCGCTGGACCCTTCAGATATTAAACGCCGGTAATATCCACGTCACTCAACCGGGCATATTGAAAAAGTGGCAGTTAATATTCTACGGTACGGCCACGAGCTCGATACGGTTACGAAACAAAAGTTATTTTAACACGAATAATGTTTACCAGCAAGAGAAGGCTTACCATATTAACGATGTTTACGACGCCTCGGAATACTCACAATTCCTAAACGAAATCGAACTCGGCATTTCTGATAGACGCAATTACCCCAAAAATATTCCCTCCGCACAACGGAAAAATGTTTTGGCAGATGCCAACGATAAACAAGTACAAAGACTGTGCGATCCGGAATGTGATTCGCAAGGTTGTTATGGGAAGGGGCCAACTCAGTGTGTTGCGTGCAAGCATTATCGTTTAGATAATACATGCGTGTCGAGATGTCCCCCGAGAAGCTTCGTTAACCAAGGTGGGGTTTGTTGGCCGTGCCACGAATCGTGTGAAACATGCGCCGGGGCCGGCCAGGATTCGTGCCTCACATGTGCCCCAGCTCATTTATTAGTCGTTGATTTAGCTGTATGTTTACAACAGTGTCCGGACGGATACTATGAAGACCCCGACGCAAATGCTTGTTTTCCGTGTGCAGAGCACTGCGATACGTGCTCCGAAAAAGCTGATATGTGCTCCTCATGCGCTCACAATTATGTTCTCTACAACGGCTCTTGTTTAGCGGCTTGCCCACCGGGAACACATCAAAAGGATGATTTTGGATGCATGCCGTGTCATGAGACGTGTGAATCTTGCCATGGCCCAAGTGAAAATGCCTGTGTTTCATGTCGCATTGGTGATTACGCATTCAAGAATCACTGCGTACCAAAATGCCCCCCAGGATATTACGCCGACGCTCAAAGAAGGGAATGTTTGCCGTAAGTATTATTGTTATGATAATTTATCTTTGCATTCCATTCCGTGACGAAACAGAGATCGTCAATCTTATGAACGCTTGGAATTTCAAACGCTTCGCTTTGAACCGTACATTGTTCGGGCGTTTAATTGTCGCCTTTACATTTTATCTCGTTTAAAGAAATTCCGTGTTGTTTTAGGTGTCCAATTGGTTGTTCAATTTGCACGTATGCCGTTTGTTCTGTTTGCAAAGAAAAATGGATTCTCACTAAGAGCGGAACTTGTCTCCCCGATGGCAATGACAAATGCGATACCAGTAAGTAATGTGCTAAAACAATGTTTTTTTGTCACTTTTGTTCGTCGGAGACTTAAAGTGACTTTTTGCAGGTGAGTATCACGAAGGGGGGAGGTGTAAAAATTGCCATTCGACCTGCGAGAAATGTGGCGGATCAAACGAGTGGGACTGTTTGTCTTGTTCAAGTCCTTTGTTGCTACAAGGATCGAGGTAATGGCCCTTTATCCATATAGACCTTTCCCTATATGTTTTGAAGTATTAGTTTAACATGAAATATTTATTTTAGGTGCGTAGCTGAATGTGGACAAGGCTTTTATCAAACGGCTGGAAGATGTTCGCCATGTCCGCACACTTGCAAGAGCTGTGTGTCAAGGTTGAACTGCACGCTATGTGCGGGTGCATTACGCTTGCAGTCGGGAACGTGTAGGGCGACCTGTGCTCCTGGCTACTATCCTGATGAAGGGACCTGTTCAAAATGCTACTTGTCCTGTGAAACTTGCACAGGTCCCAGAAGAGACCAATGTGCGTCCTGTCCTCCTGACTGGAGACTAGCGGCTGGTGAATGTCGGCCCGAATGTCCTCAGAACTTCTTCCCGTGGCAAGACAGTTGTCGTCGCTGCCACCATTATTGCCAGGACTGTCATGGCGCCGGCCCACAGCGCTGCACGTCATGTCCACCACATTTCTCTTTAGAAAACGGTTTATGTGTGGAGTGCCTTAGTTCTCAGTACTATGAGCCAAGGTCTAGGACTTGCCGTCCGTGCCATGATTCCTGCCGGTCTTGCTCGGGACCTGGCCCTACCAGCTGTGTAACGTGTGCTCATCCACTTCGTTTAGATAGGTAAGATATTAAATTTTCTGACGGTATAATTCATTTAAGCCATTAATGAAGGCAGCAGCAAGTCATACTGAATGAAAAAAGCTATTGAAATTATTAAGATCTTAATTAATATACGATTATAACATTGTAAATAAAACAGACTCCATTCCGTCGTGGGTAAAATTTTGTTAGAAATACTACTGTACTAAAGTCTGTTGGTATTTGCCATTAATCGGGCACAAATCCAGACTGCGAGCTGTTACTGAGAATTTCATAGAAAACCCCAAAAACACTGCTTGACCTGGGGATCGTATCCTGGACCGCTAGCGTAGCAGTCGCACTTTAGACCTTAGACCTAGACCACTTTAGACTAGACTAATGAGGCAGTCCAAAATGTTGTAGCGTCGTTCTAAAAAGCGTAACTTTGATTTTGAAACTCATTTTTTAATAAATACCTACTTACCTACATAAACACTAATAAGCACGATACAATAAGCACGCAATTTTGTTTGCAAATAAAATGGTTCAATTATGTAACAGATTAATTCTCATTTGCAGAGTGAACCACAAATGTTTGCCATGCTGTACGGAGAGCATGGTATCAATTTTCGTAAATAGTAACCAGACAGACTGTTGCCATTGTGATAAAGATATAGGTAAGTTTGAAGTCGATTCTGTTTTTCTAAAAAGTTCTGAAGCCTCCAAAGTCGTCAATATCAAATAGCCAATTTTGGTAATTAAAAACAAACAAACAGCCTCTCACCCTATTCATATACGATGTCCGTTTTGTCGTGGGTAGAAAGTGTTTAATACGCGTACATACGTTTGTGCGTGCTATCTGTGTGTGAGTGCAAGTATATGTGCCATAATTTCGGTATTTCTGACCGTATGATATTTTTCCTGATGATACAGTACCAGTTAAGAGGCCGTCCTAAAAATTCACTCGATCGAGTTTAGGTAAATTCTATGTTTGTGTGCGCTTTTCACGCACACATGGCTGTAGAGCGAGCGTACGAGCCTATAAACAATGTTGATCCTTTCATTATTAAATTAAATTTCTAGTTTTATTCTCGTTAGTTTTTTTTTGTATTTTCAATTTTGTTTTTAATTTAGTATATTTTTATACATACAATATTCAATAAACATCAAAACATAAAACTTTGAAGGCGGAAATTGGGGTGAAAATTGTAATTTTTGTAGCTACTCATCTATCTATATATATAAAAGAAAGTCGTGTTAGTTACTTCATTTATAACTCAAGAACGGCTGAACCGATTTGGCTGAAAATTGGTGGAGAGGTAGCTTAGAACCAGGAGACGGACATAGGACATAGGACTTTTTATCCCATTCCCGATACTTTTTATTCCACGGGGGCGAAGCCGCGGGCAGAAGCTAGTTACTAATAAATACCTAGTGACGAGTTTAATGATTTATGGATTTTTACATTTTAAGGGTAGGAAACGAGGGTTGAAGCCTGAAGGTTAATGTACTTATTAGTATGGGTGAATAGTTTTTAAAGGTAGGTATTTGAAAATGAGATATGTAGCTACTCATCATAAAAAATGTGTTTCAGGGATTTTGAATTTTCAAACTTTTACTTTAGAGGGTTGATAGTTTTATCTTTTTCTAGGCACTTCAAAATCGTAATATTTTGTTAAATGTTTATCAAAACACATTTTGGTCACGACTGAAACCGCTCGGTTGTATGTACATCTGTGCTAATTGTGGTATGTAGTTTAACTTTGCTCCACTTCATCGTGAAAAGTGTGAGATGAGATGTCTGAAGAATTACTTATATATAGAATTATATTTGTTTTTCATATTTTACCATGCACGTAGAATGTGCATAATGAAGGACCAACATAAGACATTAATTTTGTACTACAGTAGTTATCACGGCGATAACTACAATATTCATACCTTTGAATTTATTAAAACCTTTGCTTATAAATATTTAATGTAAGAAGAGGTTGCTTTTGACTAATGAACATAGAGCTTTGTAATAGGTGCTATGATTGCATAATTTTGTTTGTAATGTATATCATTTAATGGGTTATTTTAAATCTATACTAATCTATATCTATACTAATATATAAAGCTGAAGAGTTTGTTTGTTTGTTTACTTGAACGCGCTAATCTCGGGAACTACTGGTTCGATTTGAAAAATTCTTTCAGTGTTCGATAGCCCATTTATTGAGAAAGGCTATAGGCTATATATCCTCATATATCTCCTATATCTCCTCTACGCGGACGAAGTCGCGGGCAGAAGCTAGTAAAATATAAAGCGTTATAATAGCTACTAAATTACCAAGCATTGCGTTGTCTAAATTTGAATGCTTGAATTGCCGGCAAAAACATAATACCATAATGGCAGGTGGGACTCGCGGCGGCTTAGTGATCATAGCATCTGATTTATCTAACCAGAAGACGCAGGTTCAAATTCTGATCGCAGTCGAGTTTTTCCATCACTAAAATAACTTTATAATAATATCTAGGAATGTGCAAAAAAATCACAAATAGTTAACAGTTCATATTTAACTTGAAAAAAATTAACCAAATTTTAATCTCTGGTTTCAAAATTAATAATTATGATTTTCGTAATCAGCCCCTGAGAATCCTTGAAATTGACACCCATATCAATTTATTTAGAAAAGCATTTTCGTAATCAGCCCCTGAAAATCCTTGACATTGACAGCTGTATCAATTTATTTACAACAACAATGTCCGCTATCTTGGATTTAAAAATTAATGTCATTTTCGTAATCAGCCCCCAAAATTCTTTGAAATTGACACCCATATTTATTTATTTAGAAAAGCAATGTCCGCCATGTTGGATTTCAATAATTTTCATAATCAGCCCCTGAAAATCCTTGAAATTGATACCCATAACAATTTATATAGAAAAGCAATGTCCGCCATCTTGGATATCAAAATTAATATAATTTTCGTAATCAGCCTCTGAAAATCTTTGAAATTGACACCCATATTAATTTATTTAGAAAAGTAATGTCCGCCATCTTGGATTTCAAAAAAAACATTTTCGTAATCAGCACAATGAGAAACTTGTACTACCCATACTTCCTACAAAAAATACCAGACCATATTATATTATAGGGCTTTTCTAGAAATTCGAAGTTATAAAATAATCAACGTATCAAGTTGTGTTAATCGCAGTATAATTTGGGAAAATATTTACGTCGAACACGCGCACGCTTGTGACACAAAGCGATACGTCCTCTCGCTGGGAAGGCCCAATCGTGACTGGCGCGAGCGGCTTTGCGCGCTCGATATTATAGCACAATTATAGGTCTTTTCATCTTTGATTTACTAAATCAAAATTTTTTTTTTTTGAAAAAGTAATTTTTGATCCTATTAGAGGGATAACTGAAGATTATTAAGTAATTTAAAAAATAATCAAAATGTCTTTCTAAAAAATAGAAAAAAATACATATTTGTCTGCAATTTTCACGAAAAATTACGTTACGTAAATATTTTTTTCCTGCTATATTTTGTATGAAAATTGAAAAAAGTGCTTCCGCTAGTGCCAAGTAGAGCATATGCTGGGTTTTATAGTATTTTTTAATATTCACTAATACTAATATTTTCTTGTAAACCGATCATCAAACTTCACTCGAAACGCGTTTTTTGGGAAAAGGAGTTGTCAATAAAAGGGATTTACGATTATTATAGACGTAAATTGAAAAATCCATTTCCGCTTGTGCCAGGTTTAAGAGCAGTTCTTTTCAAATAATTAATAACTTTATATAAATTCTTTGTAGATTCCTCACAATCGGTCAACAAAATTCACTAAAATGCGTCAATTTTTAGGACGGCCCCTTAATGTCATCTTTGTGTCAATTTTGGATCTTATTACAATCCATTTCGATGTTATTTTTAGTTAGGCAGAATTACTCTATACGTGCCTCACATGTTTTTGCACACACATTTCGGGCCTATTTTTCCATGTCTGAGTAGCCGGTACTTAGTGAATAATTTAAAAAAAGGAACAGAATTTGTGTGAAATAAACTGTATAGTATTTTTTGGGAATTCACTTGGCGGTGATGAAATAGGCAATTTAAATAAGGCCACATATTTTGTATCTAAGTCAGATTGGCATTTTAGAACTGTCTAGAACTCTATAAGTTTGGGTTTTAATTTTTTCACCTATACAACACTGAGACTAAATCGATCGAAACCATATTATGAATATTTTAACTTATCTGAATTGACCTTGATATTCGATATTGACTTTTAACAAACACGAGATCCGTCACTGTCATTTCTATAAACTATATTGATTAAACTCTCGTACATATCTAAGAAACTTTTGAAGTAAGTGCTAAGGAAGAGAAATCTTAAAGAAATAAACAAACTTTAGCCCATACTTAGAGGTAAACGACAGCAACTTCGTGATTTATAAATCTCTAAAGAATACTTCATCTTATTATTTTGTGCCATAATTTCTTTTCAAGACTTTTTGTATGGTAAAAAATTGCCCCGTTATACAAAGGCTTTTAGGTGTTTATTTGATAGGCAGGGTGACTAGCTAAGGTGGCGACCGGTTAAAATTACGAAATAGTCTCTGTCATACTCAAATTCGTACCACACCGACTGTGCTCCCTCAAGTGAGCAACTGAGGCACTAAAGACGCGACATAGAAACTGGATCTCAGTACAAAAATTCCAAAATTCGTATTACGTAAGCCTAATGACTTTACGGTAACCGAAGAGGATTAGGAACTGTCAAACAGTAATCAGACAAATTCTAGTTTCTGTGTAATTATATTCCCATCTTCGCTTACGAAATACCAAATCAGAGACTCGATCGCGCGACGATTTAGGGACCCGTAACTGGTTACTCTTTTTACGTAGTTACCCTGAGGTGCTTTTATGTGACTAAAACATGTTTATTCCACAAAATACCTATGAATTTAGGTGGTAAGACTTTGCTGCTATAGTTTGTCATAGAAATAAATAATTATAATAGATATAAAAACTTATGTAAACCTAATTTCTTGAATTTTTCTTCATATATTTCTTCATAATTACTTCTTAAGTGCCTCACATGATTTTGATAAAATTAAAGAAAAACGTAGAATGTTTTATCATATTGACAGATTCTTTGCGAGTTTATATGCGCGTACATACATTTAGGGCCTGTTTTACCATGTCGGAGTAACCGCTACTCGCTGAATAAATTCAGAAATAGAACAGTGTAATTACCTGTATAATATATATTTTTTTTCTTTCTAAGTCAATTTGGCATTCGAGAACTGTCTAGAATTATGTAAGAGTTTGGGTTTTAATTTGATTTTCATATTCTAGGAGGGTGTTTAAACGGTTCATCGGCTGGCAAGCGGCGAATAGCAGAGAATATTCGCACGCATATAACAGCATCGTTCTTCATAGAAGATTCTAAGGACGTCTCGAATATTCTAGAACGGAACTCTATAGCTGTGTGGAGTGTAGGAGTTGTACTGTTGGTTGCAGTTGCCATTGTGATTGCTATTAAGGTAAAAATATTTTTTATTTATATGTAGTAGGTTCATTAAGGTCAAATATTTTGTATATAAAACAAGTAGGTATAAGATTTTATCGGTCACTTGAGCAACTACGTTAAAATAATACATTTCTATAATTTTAACGACAATTCCAAGCGACCATACAATTTGCCCCCTTAGATTGAATCCAACGGAATTCAATGTTCAACTAATAATACAATTATAAGTATTTTAATTATTAAAATAAGTATTCCATTACAGTTAAAATCAAGAAAATATACATACCGGACTATGTTCCCGAAGACCGAATATTCACAACTGACCACGATAGACGAAGACTTGATAGCTCTGACGACATCAACGACTTTGAAAGCCGTTGATAGTATACAAATACAAACTAAAAGTGAACTTGAAGAACCAACATAGCAATATGAACCTTCAGATCTTTGTAATTAGAGTATATTTTACACTGCAGACTGATATGTAGAAGTTTCAATATACGATTTATGTAAATACATAGTTGAAGTAATATACTAACACCGACTATCGTGTGGTTATATAATTTGAAATTAAGTTATACAAATTAAATATCTTTAAGTTAAATACCAAAGTTATATTAGTATTCACGAGATTATTTCTGAAAGAAATAATTTATTTTTAATGTAGGTATATAAGTATTTGTGAACTTACATAAACTGTATACCAAAAATATTTTTATTTTTCATAATCTTAAAAAACTTGTAGTAAAACCGTTATGCAATTATTTCAAATTGAATTTGAACAATTCAATGATTACAATGCAACTTTTTCCGCAACGTTCATGGAATTGAAATAGAATTGTATATTTTTAAAGTTATGCTTAATTTAATTATGCAGCGCAACGGTGTTATCGCTTGCATACAAACTTAATTTGAAAAATTCTATGCAAATGAATGCAATTCATCTCGCATATGAGTACATAATTGTATTTTTAATTAGTTCATGTAGCCATGTTGGATGTCAGAATTTAATTATGAATTAGGGTGAAGCATAATTGTTGGGAAACCCCTATTATATATTAATCTGGAACATAAATTCACACAAATTATTATAATATCAAACAGCGGGTGCTTTCAATGTATGTATTATTTTAGTATTAATATTTATAACATTATACTATACACATATATTATATACACTGTGATTAACTATCAAACTGAGGATAAAGTCCAAATTATTATAAACAACTTACACTAAAAGACGAACCATGTTATATATAAAAAAAAACATTTTGTTTCAGACATTCTCAAAACATTTTTGTTATATTTTAGGGTTAGTCTCATATACACATATTATTTATATATTCATGAGTATTTTAACCCTGTTTGCTTCACCCTACCTAAGAATATAATATTGTAATAGACAGTTCAAGTATAAAATTCACTGTTCTAGAATCAAATGAAATGCTTTAGATGTTTTTGCACTGTGTAACCAACATTCCATAAGACCGACATTACTTTCAATCGGAATGCGTATTCAACATAGATTTGTGAAGGGAAAATAAAAGGAAGGAAGGGGAAGATAAGTGATTTGGGTTGAAATTGAACATTCAATTAGAGAATCGAATAAAAAGTAGCGGAAAGAGTGGGTCACTGGTTTATTTCTCAATATGGCTATGATTTTCTCAACATTTGAGATTTTTTGCACCTGCATAAACAATCCTTGAAATAAATAATACTTCTTGAAAATACGTCAATGAAACAATGATTAAGTATTTGATCTAGAACATAACATACCATCACGCCTGTATTCCCCGAAGGGTTAGGCAGAGGCGTACTAATGTACACCCACAGTTCGCCGGTATGTTTAGGTTCCATGTAATAGGGGGCGAGCCTATTGCCATTAACCGGGCACAAATTCCTAACTCCGAGCTGCTACTGGGAATTTCATAGAAAAAACCCAATAACACTTTGCTCGACCTGGGAATCGAACCCAGGACCTCTAGCGTAGCAGCCGCGCTTAGGACCACTTGGCTAATGAGGCAGTATTTGATCTAGAACATCTGATATTAAGTACCTAAATAGCTTATTTATTTTAATTAATAATTTTATCAGGTACGGTTATGAGTGTTTTTTATCTATGTATATTAAGTTAGGAATTATTAAAAAAACTTTTTGTTAGAATAGGGTTTGAGATTAGACTTTTGGAAATAATTTTCGAATTAATTAAAATTTATTAAGATCATTGTGGAGAAACCTGTTGGCCTGAGAGATTATCTCGATGGCGTGGCCGCGGCTTTAGAAGTCTGCTAACTTACGCTAATCCAGCTCAGTGGACTATAACCTCTCTTATCCTAGAAACGGAACTGTAGGTACATGCCAGCGGGACAATACGTATAAAGTTGAAATTATATTTTATAACCAGTAATGTCGGTCTAAAAACGGACCACTCTATTTTAACGGGACCCAATACACCGCTTGATGTTATCCGTAGTTCCATTGTTTTAACTGTAACGTTAACATATCTAACGTTTATTTGTTTAACTGTTATTGTTTACATACTATACTGTGTACATAGAGTTCAATTATTACTGTAATAGAGTTTGATCGTGTAAATATGTAAATAATTGACAGTTGTAAATATATCGATGGTTTTTATGACGGATAATTTACTGTGTTGTTTTATTTCCTTTATCCAAACGTTATTTTATAATGAAGAGGTAAATATAGATCTCTACGGGGCGTGTGAAGTCTGCAAACTCGCATTACCGTGGTGCATAGCCTAATTCCTCTCATTTTGATAGGAGACCTTTGCCCAGCAGTGAGATGGAATAATGGGTTGAATACTTTATGTAATACAGGATAACTTAACTTAAGATCAATAGAAAAAGTAAAGTATGATAATTTTAATAGGAAACTGAATAAATTTTCTAAACAACTTTAGTTCAAGAAGATAAAATAATTCATCATCTCACGATTTCACAAAAAGATTATGTTGAAAATGCTGACGTGGTCTAAATAAATGGAAATAAGCGTATTACAGTTACATAAGAGGCCCGAGGAACGCATAAACGGTAAGGTACATATAAGATGCATATGTTCAATATACAACTCTGTCTAATTCGGCTCTGAAAACAGACAAAAACTTCTACAAAAATCTTGTCTGTTTGTTACGGGTTGGCGCAAAAATTACTAAATACGAGTAGATTTAAATTTTGTTGTCACTGTTAGAAAGTATGTACTCCAACTTAAAAACTGGTATAGTTCTTATCTCAAATAATTAAACGGAATCTGAGATACAGCTTGACCTCTCTAATGTATAGAGACCCATACAAAGAAGAGATTTTCACTGTTGGTTGCACAGCTTCAAGTGAGCGAAGCCGCGCGCAGTAGCTAGTAGTAGATATAAACAGAGTACATAGTAGGTGAAAAACGAAGTTAATATAAAATTCATGAGCACAACCGTCCCATTCCAATTAAATATTTAATGACTTTATTTATATAAAAATATTGCCCTTTTGAAAACACGTTTAGCGAAATCAAAGACCCATTAATAATTCAATGGAAGAGCTTTAGAGACATTTTTTTATTTATTTATTCTGTTCACCGTTTTGTGTTTATAAAATTTATTTTACCTTTTCACTGGCGGACTCCGGTGTTGGTTCGTTGGTTCAATCGTTTGCTTATTCAAACCGTGAAAAATAAAATCTTGGGTCATTTTTATTTAAATGCCCGCTTTTGTGCCGATAATCAATATACTGCAGGTATCCATATTGTTTCTGAAAGTTATTTTAATTATTATATTTCGACTAGCCCCCTGCATGTGTTACAATGCCTTTTTTCATGGCTCATACGGGATAAATAAAGACACGTTAATTTTTATATCAGTACCTATGCGAATGTATTTCAGGGTCTGCAACGCGCGAGCGACACCTCTGGTGTTGCAGACTTCCATAGGCAAAATGCTTACGTGGCGGGCCGTGAGCCTATTTACAGGTATCAAAATGCCAGATTTCAAATATTGATTATAAATAAATATTCTGGGACATTTTTACACAGCACCATCTAGTCCCAAACTAAGCAGAGCTTGTACTATGGGTAGACAATGGATATAATACTTAATTTTTTTTTTTTTTTGTAAATACATACTTATAATACATTAGAAACACCCAGACGAACACAAACACTTATATTCATCACATAAATTGTTGTGTCCTGTGGGAATCGAACCCACGACCTCATGGTCAGCAGTCGTCACATTATAAAATATTTATACATCTCTAACTGGTTGAATTCAACTCTAAAAAGCTGAGAAAACGGTTTCTTACTCAAAAATCCCCACACTAACAGCTGAATTATGTAAAGTTTATTCACAAAAGGCCTTCTAGAATGGTTGAGGAACATTTGCTATTAATTTAACGGCTATATCTCTGCGGGTTTTATAAAAATGACACCATTAGTGGTGCGACAATAAAAACGGATTACCTCCACTTCTAACGACGATACGTAACTGTGGACACACGGATGGAAAGTTGGTTCAACAACCATAAAATGGGATTTTTTGTAATGTTTTATTTATTATAAACTAGCTTCTGCCCGCGGCTTCGCCCCCGTGGAATTTGGTCTGTCATCACATCCCACGGGTACTGGATAAAAAGTATCCTATGTCCGTCTCCTGGTTCTAAGCTACCTCTCCACCAATTTTCAGCCAAATCGGTTGAACCGTTCTTAAGTTATAAATAGTGTAAGTAACTAACACGACTTTCTTTTATATATATAGATTTTAATATTAATTTATAAATGTTATTATTAAACAGTGAATAATAAACAAAAATAATATGATCTTGCACTAAGATCATTCAAAGCAGCATCCCAAGTTTAATAATTCTTAGAATTTTACAAGTCGGTTTCGGTTAGTACCGAATTTTCATCACCTTTATTTTTTTATGTTTTTTGTAATTTTTTTAATATATTTCGCTATTTAATCATCACTCACTCATGAACCGATAATAATATAAAATAATTATATTAAGAATAAAATGTAAATTCAACAACTAAGAACGATTATTAGGTTTTGACTTATTTATTCTTGACCTAAATACTTACCACTCAGTCACCTGAACTTACCGTACTTTTTCTAAAAAGTAAATTATAAAAGCTTGTCATTTTTCACAGCGATGTGTAGCAAGAGCTACTAACTCCAGAGATAAACTGTTCCGCATCCGAAATACATCTTCTGGAAGGGAACAAATGCTTTGAGAAAATAAGCCTTTATTTCCATAGCGGCGCACAATGTGTTAAACGACTGCTCCAATTTGAATGGAGAAGGAAATCTAGAATTAGATTTGAATCTAGCCTTTGTTGGAATCTTAAGTAACGTTCATACTTTGTGGGTTCATTAGATAGCGCTCAATCTACCGTACCGTTATACGTCAAAAAGCAGATGTAACATTGAATAAATAAATATCGCTTCTTTATTTTCGTGAATCTGTGAAAACAAAAAGTTTGGTCATGTTTTCTTAAAAAATACAGTAGATGAAATTAAATAAGCTTTCGATTCGTTCGTTGATTTGAGGTGTGGATTGAAAATTGTCTACAACTAGAAATTTTTGGCTAACCCGCGATTCATGTTTACTCCTTATATTTTGCAAATTATAGGATTAAATAACAATTGTTTTTAAGCAAAGGCGTTTAACCGTTGGCGAGCCATGCTTCGCCATGAATCGCTGGCTCGACTGCAGTGAAACCAGGGCCTCATAGACAACCAGCGTCAAACAACACTTACGTTATGTTTTACCGAGTGAGTGAAAATACCGGGGACCAAACCCTTTTAAAAGGTGGGCAATGCACGTGCGACTGCTCTGGTGTTGCGGGTGTCCATGGGCGGCGGTAATCCCTTACCATCCGCCTGCTCTTTTGCCCCGCTATCCCAAAAAACAGAGCCCTGAATATTATATAGTTAACGTTGTAATTAATATTTTTATACATCCTGAATGTATGATAGAACTAAAAGCTGCGAGAAATAAAAAAAATGTCAAGCTTGACCGAACGATCCACCTTGAATCTTTGAGAAAATTTACCATTCCAGGATTTTTGATTAGGTACCCCAAAATATATCCACATCACTCCTTAAATACCTTTGTTCCAAGGGTCGAACCTTTGATTTTCTTTCATGTTTTGTACATTATTACTTCACAAACCAGCCGATTACCCTGTACACCGATTCAAAGCGATCCAGGAAGCAAAAATGAAATCTCAAGGTGGTTTATTGTGAGCTTCCACAAAATTTACCCTAGAAAATATTTTACCTTTTTTATTATTATTTAACACTCGGACTTTATTTTGTGTAAAGGGACTAGATGGATACAAAAGGCTTCAAGGAAAATTCAATCTGAACAATACTTAAGTTTTAAGATATGTAAGATGAGGTATCCGTGGACAGAGTAACTCGCTACTAAATATATTAAAGAGTTGAGATTCTTTTTTTCTTTTGAAGCTCACCCAGCTCAACTCAGTCAGTAAGTCTTCAGTCGTCCGTGATGGTACGGTACTTAAAAACTGTTCTTATCTTTCTTTGCCCAGTCATATCCATGGGATTCGTGACATCCACCAGGATCCTGACAGGTCCTACGCTATCCTATGTACCTGAGGTCATGGGATGCTCTGTGGACCATAATTTGTGAGCGGCTAAAGCCCGGCAAACTGTTTGAAATTGTAGGGGAAGACTAACAACACATTTAGACTGCGTTTACATCACAGATGTGCTAGGTTCCGTAGCGAGGGATGTGTTCATCAAGAACCAATAGAATCACTTCATTTATCTAGCCTCGCTCAGCGCAGCTCTAGTGGAAACGGCTCAGTGGAGTGAGATTTTTATACATACAAAACAAGAGAAGTATGTGTGCGAGGGATGTTTCCCGAGGGATGTGTTGCGAGAGATGTGTGCTTGCGACGGATGCAAGTGAAAACATCTGAAACGAGCCCACTACACATGTTCGCACCGCTTATCTGCGCACATTTACACAGCGTCGCTACGCATCCTCGTACCGCTCAGCTACCTCGCAAATCTCCGTTGGAAACGCAGCCTTAGGGGGGCGATTCCTCATCTTTACCTGTAACCATAAAACACCCTCTTTCACTTATCTTTCCATTATATATTTTCCCCTCCAAAATAATCTTTAGAATCCTAAAACAAGGTTCAAGAAAAATCACTTTCAGAAAGTTTCACGGTCAAGGGCATTCACCTTTTTTCGGCATAGCGGCAGGTAGCGAAGCAATAAATATCTGTACGCAACTTTTAAATAATTCACGCGAAACAACTGAAGGCCGAACTGTTACATTGAAGTGGTGTAACTTCTTCCATACTAACCGTACTTACATTATGTATGAATTGGGGATCTAGGGTTTCTTTATCGTTATAAACCTATTTACCGTCGGCCTACAGGGAACGGGTTGTCTCTCAAAATTAGGAGACTAATATAGGAAGTTTGTTTTAGTTTTCTATAAAAAAATACTATTAATCATTTATTTTATTACTTTTGTCTTGTGTTGACTGTGTTTTTTTTTTTATTAGGTTGCTAACACTTTGCTCGACCTGGGTATCGAACCAGGAACTCTAGCATAGTAGTCGCGCTCAGGACCAGTAGACTAATGAGGCAACCTTCAGAATACACATTTTACCTAAACATCTTATAATTAATAATATGGAGAAGAGTAAGTATGTACCTACTTACCTATTAATTTTTTGCACAAGTATCGATGCATTTTCAAAATTTACAGCCAAATTGCTGTTTTAGATTGTTGTGGTTAATAGATGTACCAAAGAATCGGCTTTTTCATAAAAAAAACTTCAAACCAAATTAAATACTCAAGAAGACAAGTCTGAGGTGGAATTTCACGGTAAGTTCACCGTGATCTAATTAGGTTCATTAGATTAAACCTACATAGGTGATAAAGTAACTTTGTTAGGAGGAATTAGCTTATTCCCTTAAATATAAATTCATTAGAAGTTTTACGTTACCTATGAATCGGACTTATAAATCGGCTTAGAAAAATAATTCAAATAAATTAAATTTGTATTTTAATTTATTTCCATTGTTTTTTGTTTTGTTCCCTACTAAACAGTTCTGTTGAGCTGAGTTGATAAAACATCTAATATATTGCTTTAAAACATGAGCTAGTCCTTAAATATTTATTCATTACAAAACGGCGCAAAACACTTACAATTTTACTTAGACCCTTTATCTCTAAAACCTCAAGTTTCTCTATAAAAATTTAAAAGCATCTTGCAGAAGAGAAAAATAAAACGAAATATTTTCAACGGACCGCCGGCGTCCCGATTCTTGAATTATTGATTTGCTTTGTTTGAAAATGTGAAAAGACCAGCGTAACTTGATCTTCCATCTCCCTTCGCAGCCCCTCTCGGGCCGAACAACTGACGAGCATTACGAGAGCGGTGGCAGGTCTCGTTAATTGTTTCTTAGCAACGGTCAATTGTATAGCGGTTTGAAGGATCAAAGGTTGACCAGACGATTACAAGATTCCTTGGATTTTCTTTGTGGAATTTTACGGAAGTGTGTCATAACTGTAGATATAGGGTTGAAATTGGATATTGGGGAGGTCAAAAAGAAGTTTTATGTAGGTATAACTTTTTTAATGTAGGGATGTGCTAAGTGATTACATAATAATGTAGCAGTTCTGATGGCACAAGCGATAAGATTATCGAACATCAATCGAATAGTTTTTATTCGGATTCAAATGTTCGGGCACCATTTAAAAAATAATGGTGATATGATGGCTAGGAAGATCATGATCGTGAATACGAGGATGATGATGACGAAAATGATTAAAACGATAATATTGATGATAATGATCACCAGATACTGTACTTATGACAATGTGAATGGGTCCGGTGGATGCTGAATTGCCCATAAAAACGTACCTAATACCAAAATAAATCATAATACAAACACGATTTTGGATTCGGATACCGTTAATCGAGGTTCCTACCCAACCATATTCTCTTCTTCTTCTTAGTTGTACGATCCTAGCGGAGTGGTCGTGGTTATGGATCGTCTGGTATGGTGGTTGGGGCTTTTGCGATACTTCTCCATTTCTCTCTATTTGTGACACTGCGTGTACATTCAGTTAGGGGACCATTCGTAGATGACTTAATGAGGTCTGTCTATCTTATGTGTGATCGGCCACAAGAGCGTTGTCCTTCTACTCTTCCCTGCACCATTAATCGTTCTAAAGACCCTTTGTTGCGGATGATATGCTTAGTCTCTACTACTTCTTCATTGGAAATACACGACCGGAAAATCTGACGAAACTTCGTAAGGTTATCAAAAACTACAATCACTTACAATTATTTCCCGTAAAGCGTATTGCATATACAGCATATGCAGATAGGAATCTATCTAATCTTTTATGGTATTACGTTTGTACAGACAATTTGACCTTTACTAAACACAGCTGAAACGGTTATAAGAAAGCCTGTAAATACATAATTCTTACAGATATGAAAGTGCTACAAATTCCTATCAACAGCAAATAAATTACACCAACAGACAAATAAAATGATAAAAGGGGGGAAATATTAAAAACGGTGGAAACAAACATTGGGCAAATAATTTGTCTTGATGACAAATACCGGCCGAGGGCGCCCAATAAATACGGATTCCTAAGCATTGTTTCCAAATTCTCATCATTAATCATTTTTATGTCTGTAATTAATATAAAGATCCTGGCGACAATAGGGTCTGAAGTTATTATCTTTAAGAGAAAAACTCCCCGGTGGGTAAGAGGCTGTATAACATCGATTTAATACCTTATTAAATGGTGTTAGAGCTGAATATGCTTTGTCAGTTGTTGGGTTTAAGAGGGGATTCTCGTGTAGTAACGTAACTGTTTTTAAAGTACTTTCTATGTTGATTAAACCTTCTTCTGGAAAAAATTGCGTGTATGCTGCTCCGGAAGGCATGACCTCAGTATTGTTAGTTTGTTATTTGACATACATACCATCACATACTAATGTATACACACAGTTCGCTGGTATGCTTAGGTTACATGTAATACGTGGTGAGTCAATTTCCATTAACTAGGCACAAATTGAAAACTCCGAGCTACTACTGACAATTTTATAGAAACATCTTATTGTATTTTTTTCTTTCGCGTTTTCCATGCTAAGTTTTATCCTACATTAAAATAATTTTGTTCGACCGGGAAATCGAACCTAGGACCTCCAGTATATCAGTTGCGCTAAGGACCACTTGACTAATGAGTTTGATTAAATTCTGTTTGATTAACCATTCATTTTGCCGGTCTGCCGAAACATTGGATGGCATGTAATAGAGGATAATAGATATGGATTAGTTACTATAACTAAGTACATTGTAACTTAATCAACAAGTAAATCTTAACACCAAAATTATAAATTAACATGCAACGAATTAATATTTAACGTACATATTATTGATGTCTATATTCTAAAGCTCGTACGTAAGAATAAAATTTAAAAAAAGAACTCATCAATTGAGTAAAGACATTATTGCAACAACGGCTTTAATAACTCAATGCATTTTTAAAAAGGGAATAATGTAATGAATTTTGGAAAGGCATTATAAACTAGGGGGCCATGTAAACGCAGCTCCGTTGAAAAAGTACTAGCTTAGGTGCTGATATTTGATTTAGGTACTATCTAACCATAATCGTAATCAGACATTCAACAGACACAAATAACCGGATTATGGCGAAACCAATTAGCATTTAACCAGCAATACCCAACTAACTACACTGAATAGTTTAATCTAAATGGTGTGTATTTCATAATTATGATATTTCTCTAATTAGTTTACATTGAAAGGAAACTTGGATGTAATGGAAGTAGAAATGAAAGGATCACACAGTATTTGAACAAGAGAGAAGTATATAATACGGGCTGATAATTATAATATGTAGTACTCGCAAGCAGCGCGTATGTATAGGAAGATCTAAGTATGTATGACTGAGGAAGAAGCAAAAGAAGTATGCTGGAATCGTAGCGAGTGGCGGTCTGCAGTTTCTGCCGACCCCTATGGAAAAGAGGCGTGAGTTATTAAACCTAACTGTTTTTAACAACAGAACAAATTTAAGGACATATTTTTTCAGTCTCTTCACTCCAATTAGGGTCTTCCCACACCGATCGATGTGGAATCGGCTTGATCCCAATGCGTATCTAGGAAACTGGAAAAAGGGTAGATAGTCGAGAGACTTTGCAAAGCTTTTTCCGAACAAGCTTAGCCGATTCCGCATCGAAAACGGTGGGAAGATGCATAGCGAAAAAAATTTTTTTTTTTAAAAGCTTACTAGCAATGTGGGTCGCACATTACTAGTATTCTTGTTAACCCCTCGCGCTAAGCTAAATGCTTGTGTTACGAGTGGGTTCACGTCGGTAGTGCAATGGGTCGGTTTCGAACTGGCAACCACATGATCGCAAGTCCTGCGCCCTAGTCATTAGGCTACCGCCGCTTAAAGTCTACGTCATATCCTAACCTTTAATATTTAGCTGATGTCTTTTTTTATTAGTACCTACTCGTATAATAGCATGAATTATATTATTGTGTACATCTTCAACGTCACAGTTTCGTATCTGTATCGACACTGTATCGCTTTTGTCGTGTTGCAAATGCGACAAGCGGTCACATGTCGCACGTTGATGAAGCGAGCTAACGCAAAAACCTACCATTTGGAGCTGTTTTGTTACTTGTACCACAGATACACGCAACTACAATTAAATTTAAATTCAGAAGATAAAGTTAAATAATATAGGTATTAGAATGTGTTCAAAATCTCGCTCTAAAAGGCCCTATCGCCGCGCCGTAATGAAGCGAACTCACAAGTATTTTTCAGCATTAGCTAAAAAGGTTGAAAGATAACGGAGCGAAAAAAGAGGTTTTTTGAAATACAATTTTAAAAACGTCAATCAACAACAGTCGACCATTTAAGTATAACATGAGTAGAACGATGTTTTCATAAAGTGAAACTCTTTTTTATACTGATTTAGTGAGTGAACTGGCTTTTTTAACTAAATAATTACCTACTAGCTGATGCCCGCAGTTTTACTAGCGTCCTTCAATGCTTTGGTATAACAATCTCGGCATTTTGTTCTCGATACAAAATGTACATATTAGCAAAATATTTTCTTCATAATTTTCTGCTACTCGGGACGGGGACAATTCCAACAAAATATACATAGATATTAAATAGAAATCACTCCGGCTGTTCTTGAGGTATAAATGGTTATAATTAATACGACTTTATTTTATCTAAAAAAGATTATGTATAGGTACTACTAAGAGAATGTGAAAGCCATATTAAGAAATATGAGTGGTCTATGTTCAGTCGTATGCGCCACATAATATTAATATGATGATATCAGACTCATTTATAATAATATCATGGTTTTATGATTGAGTATGAGCCATCGCCGTCGAGGGGATGGAGACAGCAAAGATGGAGACAGCTTTAGCAGCCTAAGAAAACTGTAACTGAAGACTACAACTACCTAGTAGTTTTGGGTTTGAATTTTATTGACACGAAAAAAATCATGACATCAAATATTATTCTCGCATAACATACCATTAAATCTGTAATCTCTGAAAGGTTTGGCAGAGACGTTCAGTACATACTGTATATAATGTCTCTTAGATTCCCTCTAATAAGGAAGAGCCTTTTGCTAATAATGATAATTCCCTTACAGAAAATCTAAACACAATTCAACTGATCCGGAAAGCGAACCCTCAATACTCAGTAGCCGAACACAAACAGTAAATTATCCTAACTGCATCCAAATTTAGTATCCAATATTCCACATTACATTTCTATCATAACACCGAACCGCATACAAGAAACGTTGAGGTCGATAGTGGCTGTAATTTCGAAAGCCCAGTGAGTTGGAAAATTGAGAAGTGGATTAGGCAAATCACTTTTCATTCCGTCCTATGGCCGACGAAGTTTGCCCTTTTAAATTTTATTATCTCAGAGGCCGTCTGTTGACGTAGCCACAGTGGAAGCGGAAAGGAAAACAACGTTTTAATTATTTACTAATTTAATTATTTTTTTCATGAAATTAAAAAATGAGCCGGGGTTTCCTGTCATCAAAATTAGAAAAATATTATAATTTTGGTGTGGACAATTAGGATTTCGTTTCATAGAAATAGGTTACTAACATGCAAAAAAAAGGTTTTCGTCTGATATGTCATTAGGTCTATTTTAGGTTAAACTAAATATGAATACTTATATTATTACTTATATAATAATTTCATGAATATGACAGAATGTGCAGATAATCCTCATGGACCATAACCCTAAAAGGCGGAGGGTAGAGGTATTATGGACCTATACCGCCTACAAAAGCGCCTCGTCTACTCAACTTGTCTTCCTTTGATATGCGTAAGGGAGACAAGTAGATAAGAAGAGGTGATTTCTGTTTTGGTTGGCGTCACTCGTAAACGCTTAACTAGGAAAAATATCAGTTAGTAGTATTAGAGAAAGACTGTATTTTAATAAGTCAGTAAATGGGCAGAGGTTATGGATTTCCTTAACAGGAGTAAAAACTTCTTAATATTTGAAGTTCTTTAATATCTACAAGAGATATATTATTTATGATTGATAATTTTATGGCAAAAAACATTATTTGTTTGCGAAAATTTGATTACTTATACAATTATGGAATAAGGAAACGCACCAGATTCCTCAAACGCTTGCAGTGAGCCCAACCCAATTTTAAGTGAAAATAAATTTCATCGCGATCGAGCGGCCATGCTAACTTACGAGCCTGTAAAGACTTTATTCGTCACCAATTTTACAAATTCCACAATTTATATTTCAGTGTTTGTTGTTGCAAATTGCTCGGTTTTCGGCTTTGTTAAAGATTTCCTTTTGAATTAAATTGGCCTCTTCGAAATTACTTCTCGCAATCGCAAGGACCGACGTATTTTCTTTAGGCATACACTCCAGTATAGAAATTAGTGAATATTTAGCCTCAGGACTAAATAAAATGCCGTTTGTAAAATGCTCATTTTATATTTTTCGGTTTATTCATCCTTTTATTCTCACTAATATTCTGCATTTTGGAGTCATACTTATATCTTTACTAGCTTCCGCCCGCGACTTTCCTCAGCGAAGCGTTATGATATATAGCCTATAGCCTTCCTCAATAAATGGGCTATCTAACACTGAAATAATTTTTCAAATCGGACCAGTAGTTCCTGAGATTAGCGCGTTCAAGTTCAAGCAAACTTGGCAGGCGGTAAGAAGATGATGATCCCGTTCAGCGGCTTGTAGTATGTTTTGATTGAAGCTCACTTCAAGATATAGCCAATATTGTTAGTTGATAATTGAGTATTGAGTATCCGAGCGGAACTTTAGTAAAATATGTCTCGGGAACATGAATAATAAAAGAACGCTAAATGAGGATATGTCCTTTAGAGCGTTTGTTGGGTCCGAGCGGACCCAAGCTCGGTCCACACGGATACAAAACAAACGCTCTAAAGGCTGATGAATAACGTATTTATTTGGATAAGGATTAATATCATGTTTATAAAAACACCTACGCAAATAATGCATTTGGAATTTTAGAACAAAGTTAGCATAAAAAAGGTTATAGTGAGCCAACCTTAAAAGATAGACATATGCTGTCGCGGACTTTTTTTTTAAACTTTTAAAGAGGAACAATTCTGTTATATATGATTTTTGCGAAACTTTAACCGTTTACGCAGCGCACGCATCGGAAGCTCTCAAAAGGAAAAAAAAAACGAATTTTAGAACAAAGTTAGCATAAAAACGGTTATAGTGAGCCAACCTTAAAAGATAGACATATGCTGTCGCGGACTTTTTTTTAGAACTTTTAAAGCGGAACAATTCTTTCATATATGATTTTTGCGAAACTTTAACCGTTTACGCAGCGCATGCATCGGAAGCTCTCAAAAGGAAAAATCCCGATTTTGAAACATTCTTCATTGATGCTCCGCTCCTATTGGTCTTAGCGTGATGATATATAGCCTATAGCCTTCCTCGATAAATGAGCTATCTAACACTGAAAGAATTTTTCAAATCGAACCAGTAGTTCCTGAGATTAGCGCGTTCAAGCAAACAAACAAACAAACAAACAATCAAACAAACAAACAAACAAACAAACTCTTCAGCTTTATATATTAGTAAGATATATAGAGTATAGATTTTGCTATTACATACATACTTTAAAAGAAATAGATATTTATATACATGCGAGTTCATAGTGAGAATAAAACATCCTCAATTAAATCCTCCTCAATATGAAGACTGTTTACAGTAACTTACGTTGCCTTATATTCGATGAAACAATGGTAACAAGAAGATCTTGGTCGGTAGGGAATTATCGGTCTGGCAATATAAAGATTTTATTTTTGTAAAAAAGCTTACTAGCAATGCGGGTCGCACATTACTAGTATTCTTGTTAACCCCTCGTGCTAAGCTAGATTGCTTGTGTTACGAGTGGGTTCACGTCGGTAGTGCAATGGGTGGGGTTCGAACCGGCAACCACATGATCGCAAGTCCGACGCCCTAGCCATTAGGCTACCAACGCTTAATTAGAGCTAGATTGATTGAGAGGTACTCGTACCATTCCTCGAAAGATACCCCACAAGCTTGCCTCTTACCTCAACACTAGAGACACAACGCAACCTGCATTGTGTCTTCTCTAGTATTACGAACATCCAATTATCAGCCCATTGATCGTATATTATTTTAGCAGCTAACCTAAAGAAGGGCTGCTTGAAAATTAATTTGAAGAATACTGTACTGAGGGTGAAATGAAATAGCTTTAGTAAAATACTTTCATCAAATATTTAATTCATTCTCTCTAAATGATGGGCGGGAGTACCTAGTCACAATTTGTCGTAGTCCGCTACCATCGGTCTTAAATCACGTTAATTACATCGGAGCTCCCAAGAAATGTTTGAAGAATTTCGAAAAGATGTCGAGTGTTGTTAGATTAATTAATTTATTTGTGACCGTCAATATTATTATATAATTATGTTACAGTCAAAACTCATAACCAGTCAAAACCACTTTTGACTGTTTTTTGCAGTTAAAAGTACTTTTGACCAACGTCCTTAGTTGAAAACACTGACTGCGAAAATCAATCAAATGTGGTTTTGATGATAACATGAAATATGTTTATATTGTTTAGGTTAGGTTAGGTTAGGTTAGGTTAGGTAGCGAGCGGGGCCGCTGTAGCGGGCGGTGAGTGCCAGAACCGAAATGTAGAATATTTTGAAGTCAAAAATGGTTTTGACTGGTTATGTTATTAGTTTTGACTGTAACATATACATTTCGTCTAAATATTTGTGGTAAAGTTCAATTCACGTTCAAACTTTTTAATTCATATAAGTTTTTACAAACATTAGTGAAACGTTTTCCAAAAAGTTGATCCGACTTATAAGAATCAAACAAGAAACTCATCCTTTTAAAATAAAACGTGTTACATTGTTCACTAGTACAATATTGCCATGATAGGATGTGTGGATATTGAAGGTTAATATCCAAATCGGACCAAAAACTCGAGATTATTACAAGGTTATAAATCCGCTGCTTATGATAAAGCTTTTAAGTTAGTTTTTTCTAAACTCAAGCGAGTAGACGGGTCGCCTGATGGTAAGCGACATCGCAGCCCATGGACACCCGCAACAACAGAGACCTTTTAAAAGGGTTGGGGCCTCCGGTATCCTCACTCACTCGGTGAAACACAACGTAAGCGTTGTTTGACGCCGGTTTTCTGTGAGGCCGTGGTCAAGCGGGCCCATTCGTATCGGATCATGGCTCTCCTCTCAATTAACAATTTCGTGAGTCCACGTCGTTGCAAATGGCTAATCTACGCATTTTTTAACATACCAAACGACTGATGTTATTTTAATTAAAACCTTTGATGTGAATCACACTGCGGGTTGTCGCATTAATAACATGTAGGTATGTACGTATGTCTGTAGTGGTATGTGTTTTCAAACGCATTTTCTCTCTCATTTTTTAGGTTTATTTTTGCTGGACAGTAAATGGTTGCAGTAAAAAAAATTATTAAGGGTTCTTGAAATAATTTGATATTAATAGCTGTTTGAGTGTGAACATTAATTTTGACGTGTAAATGCAGTAGAAAAACTTGAATGGATCCCGAAATTTACATAAACAGGTGCATGTAAAGATACATTAATATTGTTGATATTTTTATCTAGCTTCAAGCATGAATAATTTTGAATACTTTTTATCATTGCAACAATATATTTTGTGTTTAGCTGCTGTGTTTTTTGCTAGTATTCCTATATTTATTTATGAACGTATCTTCATTTTACTAATATACCTATACATATTCTAATACACATCTTCAGTTACGTAATTGTCTCGATTTTTTCGATAGATTTATATAAAATATTTGACATTTACCTACACCTTGTCCTGGCATATTATAAATACAAAAAAAGAGTACTTAAGCCAAATCGTCGAGCCATTACCGGCGCCATCTAGTTAAAAAAATGTAAAACATTGACTTGTAAAAGTGTCTTTAAAAGATCTATTTACAGAAATAAATATCATTTATCATTCTCAAGTGATCTTCGAATTGTGATCACGATGAGGCAGCTTTGAGCCCATACCAAAACCTCCAATACACGTTGCTAGTTGCGATTCATATCAACTTGATAAAAAAGTCGTATACTCCCAACACAAGAGTAACATTATGACATTACATTAAATGTCAACCCTCTAAGGGTCGAAAAGTAACCGATCTCACAAAAACACTCCGCAACTAAAAGTGTCGTATACAACATAAATACAATACGTCACTACTGTTTCCTATCTCCTATAACAGAGAGAGATCCCATGCAAATTAGGCGGGCACCTATTTATTTTCAAATAACATCGTCCTGAGTATACGAGTTTGACAAGGGTCGGATATATCATAGGGATGTTCCATATTTCCACACTTTTTTTTGTTGAGCTGACAGTTGCGGACTCGTCACGGTGACCTCCATATATTACGCGAACACATATCGTTTTGTAATGAAGTACCCGAAATTGGCAAGGGATGATTTATAATGACATACTTAGGTCATACCTTTCGGTGTGGACTTGGCAGGTACTCTGTGTGAAACCCGATCGTTATAGTAATTGATCCTTGGATGGACCTTTTTAAATGTCACTTTTCATATAAATTTTTTTGTCTGTCAATGCGATGTTTTTTAAGTTTACGAGAAATGTGGGTCGAACATTACTAGTATTCTTGTTCACCACTCGTGCTAAGCAAATAATGCTTGTGTTACGAGTGGGTTCGCGTCGGTAGTGCAATGGGTGGGTTTTGAACCGTCAAGAACGTGATCGCAATCGTCTGACGCCCTAGTTATTAGGCTCGAAAATAACATTACATACCATCATGCCCATATTCTCCTAAGGGTTAGACAGAATTTAATAGGAGAAGTAGTACCTAATGAGCTGATCTGTCTAAATATCATGTTATAGGGGCGAGTGTATTGCTATTAACTAGGCACACAATACAAAGTGCTGCTGGGGATTTAATAAAAAAAATCCTATAATAATGCTCGACCCGGGAATCGAACGGAATCACTCAGTTGTCGCGCTTTCAAAAACCAGACTATTGGGGTAAGGCAGGTATAATAACGGGGTTTCAATCTATCGTGGGAATCGAGGGATGAATTAATTATTTTAATTCGTCTGGGTGAAAATGACTTCTATGCAAGCTCGACATGGATGTGAAATATGTGGATAATATATCATAATAATATCTATAAATACTGTTCAGTTAAACACGTGTCTATTCAACTGAAGCATCCATTAATAACTTTGACTATCTATCTATAAGGACCCGCCTCTCATGATCATTCCCCTCTGTCAAGGTAGTGGATTAAAAAATCTAACGCGTTTATCAAAACTGTTTCCGAAATCGATTTTTCATTAACAGAATCGTTTCCGCTCAGTAAGGTCATCATAAATGCTCCGTGTGAATACCGATATACGTGCAGTTAATGTATGCAAAAAATATCTAATATCTTATTTAGATAAAGATGGAGTTATTTTCCGTATGTAAGTATTAAAGTTCATTTATTTCTATTTAAATCACATAATACAATTTATTAATAAAGATCGAGGACGTTACCGATTCAATAATCGAGTATAAAATAATCGTTTAGTTCAAGCATGCACTCCCCACAAGACTACCCGCACTCCCCACGAGACTATCCGCACTCCCCACGAGACTAGCAAATTTTTTTTACAAACAATATCAGCCTTCTGCTAATACACGTAAGATTTAAATTTGAAATATCCATCAAAATGTCACTTTTTTGTTTCAATTATATATCATCCAATAGGATGTCACCATTTCTGATTTCCAATTATAGGTCTTAATGCAGAATTACCGTTTTTTGGCAATTATAGGCCTTATATATATTATGACATAGTGCATAAAACTCGAATTTTAAAAAGTGTAGCGAGACTATGTCCCTCTTTTGTTTTGTCATTTTAATTAATGATGTGATAGTGTTTGTTTACGATTTCGAATCGATATCGATATTATTTTCGTGTTCAATGTAAGACCAAATTATAATAATTGCTAAAGATCACTAAAGATGAATATCATGAATTTATGATATCACTATATTTTAATAAAATAACATTTTTGGAAATGACGTAACTAAGATTATTGATTATTTTTGATATCCCGTATTAGATATTTTATTTGTTACTTTTTCAGATCTACAAAAGACCTTCATTTAAAATGATATAGGTGTGATTGATAAATAATAGCTTAAGCCGTTGCGGATAAATTTGACAAAAGAATTTATAAATTAACATATTTAAATGGTATTTCAAAAATAATTGAAAATGATTTCTAAGATACGGTATGGTTAGAAGGTCTGGGGTTTCTTTTACCTCTTAGGTGGAAAACCAGCACATATCCCGCCTGATGGTAAGTTTATATATAGTGTTAATGTACCCTATTATATGAACGCTTGCAACACCTGGGGTATCACTCGCCCGTTGCCGAACCTGTAAAAATCTTTTCACACCCGGTAGACAACCCACAACACCGGTACCCCCACTGCCAACATAACGCTTCCTCGCGGAGCTCTGGCGATCTTGCTCACCGTTAGGAACACAACATAGTACAGTCACAGATATTAGAATACTAGTAGTACAGTGCTATGTTATTTGGCTACTATTTTCTGCAAAGTGTAGGTGTTTCCCCAGTTGGGCAGCTCCAATTGTAAGTGAGTTATTAAATTCCACTATGCCCTGCCTCTCGGGGTGTTTCTTCAAACACATTATTTTCTTTTTTCGATATCCGGCTCAAAGAAATAACGAGAGTACGGAACACGACATACCATCACGTCTTTATTCCCCGAAGGGTTAGACAGATGCGTACTTAGGGGACGAGCCTATTGCCATTAATCGGGCATCAACCCTTAATTTTATAGAAAAACTCCAATAACACATTGCTCGACCGGGGAATCGAACCCAGGACCTCTAGCGTAGCGCTTCTGTTTATATTAACGCGCGACATAATGAACAAAATCGTATTTACTCCTACTTATATCTCGTGGGAAACAAAATGCTCTGTCTAGTGTTATTCCTAATATATCAGCCTGGCAAAGAAAAGAAAAAATCAAAATGAAAGAATCAAACTAATTGGTATCAAAGTATTTGTAACATAACGTCCCCAATATCCGCTCTATCTATACTAATATTATAAAGAGGAAAGATTCGTATGTATCAATGTATGTAACAAATAAACTCAAAAACTACTAGGCCGATTTCGAAAATTCTTTCACCATTTGAATGCTACATTATTCAAGATTAACATAGGCTATAGAATATGTATTTCGAAAAGTTTGCGATTTCTCTCACCCGTGCGTTTATTTTCCAATTACATAGTATGTTACACCTATTTATCTATACCTAAACAGTTCCTTTGTTTTGTATTTCATTAGCATGCAATGAGAATATTGCATTGAAAATAATTATGTTGCAAGATATTAAAAAGGTGTGTATGGATGATTTTAATTTTGCAAATAAATAATTACATATAAAAATAATTTGTAATGTTGTTACGTTTTTCTCCATTCTTCCTAAAATATTCTATCGATATAAAATATCGACATAGTAGCTTCCTAATTATTTTTATTGTATTATACGTTCGTATTGTCGTCAATTCTTGTATGTTGACGTATTTGACCTCTATGTGTGCGTAAATTGTGTTAGTGGTGAAGAATTTAATATGTGTGAGTTCGTGGCGATACAAAATGATTTTGAGTATGTGTGCAGCAATGTCTATGTAGTATTTCCTCCCCCCGCACCAAAAGTGACAGACTTTTTTGTTCATAGAATTAAGCGCGTCACTTGTCCAGGGATAGATAGTCAAAGATTAATAAGTGTCTATTCAAAGAAGCTTAAATACTTTTTGGAATACCCTCCTTCAAAAATATTAAATTTTACTCAAGAATATTGTAGAAATAACATTCTTGATTTTAGCTAAAGCAAAATATTATTTGGCTTACAGTAAAAAAACTATTTACTTCTTAAAATAACACATTGCTTTTAAATAAATATCACAAAACCCTTTTTCGACATAAAACTTTGTATATAAACTAAAGAGTTTTCTTTACTACATTATCGTTTTTGTAGTCAACAACTCTTAGATATATAATGGAAATAATAAACAAATTCTATGTAGCAGAGACAAAATAATAAAGAGAAATAATCGAATAAAGATGGTTGTCAACTCATTTCGTCTTGCAATGCTACATTAATAGTTTGTGACAACAATAACAATAAATAGTGTTATTAAGATAAAAAAAATGGCGAACTACAAACTAAATCGACAGTATATTACGAAAAGAGCGGCTTGTTGTGTCGTGTTGAGCCACAATAAGCGTGGCCCGGGGCCGTAAACATTTGGTATAGACGCAATAAAGATATTAGTGGCGGCACTTGGACCAGCGCGAACGGCCGTGTGTGCTCAAACATTTTTTATGTGCGTAATGAAAGTAACATTTTTATTCAAATAAAATTCCGGCGAAGGAACGCACCCGAAAGCTTTTAAATAAAGAAATTGCGTTCGAAAATGTGCTTGTTTTATTTTTATCATGGGAAATAAATTATGAAATGGGCCGAGGGTTATGCGCTTCTGCTATTTAGTTGAGTATATTCGTAGGGGTACAGTCACTTGTTTATAAGTAATGGATACGCAGAATTGTTTTTGCTGCGAAATGCTCGTACCTAATAAAAATCGATGTTAAGTAATACAATTTCCCAGGATAGTTTAATTTAGATTGTTTAATCCTAAGTGTTATGTTGTTTCTAATAAACTGCATCTGAATTATATTAATAAACATGACTATTTAACATTCATGCATAAAAGAATCGGTAAACTGACGAAATAAATTTTTATTTTTTCTCTCTTTCGTGTTTGTGAAATGCCAAAATTTTTCAGTGTTTTTTTGAGAAAGGGGTTGCACATTATGATGGTGCTCGTGGCTAAATATGAAGCACTTGAAATAGCTTTGAGCCATAAAAACGTGGTACCTAACGCTTTATGGTTTAACGCTTACTATGGTCAGTCTATAGTCTATAGTCTATTTGTCATCACTGCGTCTCAATGAGAACCTCAGAGGGCACATTTGGGTCGTGGGTATCGGTCCCTGTTGTCACATGAATATCTATTATGACAGCCGTTAATGGTAGCTAGATGTCCAAAAGTCTCGCAAACTGTCTAACCATATAATACCGGCCATTACCTAATAATTGGGTTCCGAAACTCAGTTAACAGTAGCGTCGTATGAAATATGAGTGCCTAAACCTGCTCTTTGAATAGTTAAATTTAATTTGATGATGACATCAACTATTAGATGGGACATCGAGGTATCAGTGGGAACAGGGAAGAGACCTTAACTCATTAGAAGGTGAACCTTCAAACCTTCAAGAAAAGAGCGTACTCCCTTTTAAAAGGCCGGCAGCGCACTTGTGACTCCTCTGGTGTTGCAGGTGTCCATGGGCGGCGGTGATCGCTTACCATCAGGCGATCCGTCTGCTCGTTTGCCTGCTATCACATAAAAAAAAACATAATATACTATAACGCCTACATTCTCCGAAGGGTTAGGCCGAGGATGTTTCACGCCGGTTTATCTGTGAGGCCGTGGTATCACTACGATCCAGCCAGCCCATTCATGTCGAAGCATGGCTCTCCCACAGTAAAATACGAAAACATTTGCATGTATTCGTATTTGTTCATTGACTTCATACATTACTTCGGTTACCATTCCCTGAAACAATTCAAATCTGTTCATAATTTATAGCACGAACAGAGAAACAAACATACATCAAAACTTTCTCACTTATAATGTTACAAAGTTACACAGCACTATGCTAATGAGTAGCGAGTTCGATGCCAAACAAATGCGAATTTATTTACAGTCATCACATTTTGAGTCGCGGAACTTTAAAAGCTGCCTTTTGACTGAGTGAAATGAATAATCCTTTCCATTTCAACCCGCACTCTCCCAGACAATAGGCTCCATCAAGTATAATGATGGTTTTAAACAAAACAGACCATTTCTCAGCGAAGATTCGTCTCCCCAAGGAATTGTGTCCTGATTTATCTAACGTTTCATGTAGAATTAATAACTTTAAGAGTGACTTAGAATAATCTTTTATGATTTGACGACGGAGATACTATTGTTCGAAGCGGATCGAGTTGCGAACTGTATGTAAGATTGAGACTGTAATTAAATGTTTTGTTACAAATTACTTTTGGAACAGAAGCGAGATATCTCGGTTGAGAAACGGTATATATTCTTGAGTAATAATTTATATCATGTGAGTGATATCTTGTAGAGTTTCTTGACTCAAGAGAGGGGTTGAATGTTAAGATGACACGCGCGTCTCGTAATGTTTTAGGACTTTTGGACTCATGGTACAAATAAATAAATAAATATTCTGGGACATTTTACACAGCACCATCTAGTCCCAAACTAAGCAGAGCTTGTACTATGGGTACTAGACAATGGATATAATACTTATATACTTTTTTTTTTGTAAATACATACTTATAATACATAAGAAACACCCAGACGAAAACAAACACTTATATTCATCACATAAATATATGTGTCCTGTGGGAATCGAACCCACGACCTCATGGTCAGCAGTCCGGTACTCGAACCACTAAACCACAGAGGTCGTCACATAAACACACAATACAATAAACGATACGAGAACAAATGGCATTATACACAAATTCATAACATTCCGTCACGCCTGTATTCCCCGAAAGGTTAGACAGAAGCCTAAGGTAAATCCACAGTTTGCCGGTACGTTTAGGTCCCATTATTTTAATATTGAGCGAGCCTATTGTTTTTAACCAGGCACAAATTCCAAACTCTGATCTGCTACTGGAAATTTCATAGAGAAACCCAATAAAACTTTGCTCGACCTGGGAATCGAACCCAACACCTCCAGCGTAGCAGTCGCAGATGAATTCATTCATAACGAACAAAATTACTATTTATCGAATAGGTTGTGTTTAGCAATTTCATCGACGTTTTATGACTGAATTACGGATACAGTTTCTCCATCCAACATTTCTCTCAAAGCCTATCCATACCCTGTCTAAAACACAATAAAAGCAATTTATAATAAACTTAGCAAAACTTATCAATCACATTCCAGCATGGTTTCCCCGTGACTCGGCACGGAAGGACTGGACAATGCAGGGACGCTGAATTTTTGAGGTCGACCCTCTGACTTCTGAAGGAGATTAATGGATCTGAGGACTTCAAAGAACGTACTACACAAAATGACATATAATACTCCCATTCTTTTCCGTAATCCATTGCCTTCTCCTAACAATACATCTTTAGGAATACCGAGGGTTAGCAGCAATGTATGCAATAAAACGCGATGTTTCGGCGTTTCCGCGTCTCGAAATTCTCGAGAAAATCTCACGTATTATGCAGTATATGTGGGATGTATTGATTGAAAATCGTTGTTACATATGCAATTGAAAAAAGAAAGGTTTACCGGTCGACGGTTACGGGGGTTGTCGAGTGGAAGCACATTTTTCACGCATTCCATGCTATTGGAGCGAACGGAATCGACGATTGTGAAGAAGGACGATTATCCTGTTATTTTATCCTACGAATTTCATGGTTCCCTTTGATATGGATTTTAAATATAATATTTAATGTTGTGTTAGAAGTTTTCTGTTATTTATGTACCTATGTCTATAATTAAAGCCCGTACTGTACCTAAGATGTATCTATAGCCTGTAAAGTAATTTTTGATTCATTTGAGAATCTAATTAAAATGTTGTTTACCTATGCTTAAATAAAACGTTTAAAAACTCTTTCCGAAATATCTATTTATTTTTGAAGATTTTACGAGCCTATATCTGGAGTTCTACATCTCTACTATTAGATATAAAATTGTAAAAAAGCTGTTCTGTACATTGAAGATATTTAAAAAAACAAATGGGTTAGGGTATTATAAACGTCTCCAAATCCAAAAATGAGATTTTTTAAATTCTTGTCTGTTTGTCTGTTTTCTACGGGTTGGAGTAAAAACTACTGAATAGATTTTAATTTTGTTATCACTGTTAGAAAGTATACGATCCAACTTAAAAACTGGTGAACTCTCTCAATTAGTTAAACGGTTCCTGAGATACAGCTTGACCTCTCCGATGTATAGAGGCCCATACAAAGAAGAGATCATTGGAACATCTTCCAAGAGTACAGTGAATTTTGTAGTGGTCATCCACACTGTAAGGCTTAATGTTCTTAATTATAAGGGTGAAAATTGTTTAACTGCCAAAATTGACGATACTCGTATCATTCAAGATCTCTTTAAGAAGGTTATCATAAAGCATTACATTTCTCATACTTCCATTACAGAGACATAATCTCAAGGATTATGAGCCATAACTTTATTTAATAAATCGTATTCACTATATTAAAACCTTCATACTTTGAACCTTCTTAAAGAAGCAATTTTTTATATCGTCCCATTGTGTGTTAATGTCGTTATAAAATGCTGTCAGGTTTATTTCCTTTGCCAAAAATTCTTCATTAAAAAGTCAGCGCTTAACTTTTCATTGCCCTTCACTTCAGTTGCAGTCACAAGTCTATTTATTAGGAGAAGCGAGAGCTGACGCTTGGCATAAAAGGGGAAACCCTTTCCTTCGGCTTAGAACAATGGTGGCCCAAGAATGGTATAAGGCACTCCATTGTTCTGCGAACATCTTGTGAAACAAGGATCTTGTCTAAATAATTAAATTGATCTTTAATATGACTTCATTATGAACCTTAATTGAGTGCATTTTCCACCAAGCCAAACCCTAACACAAGTATTTATATATATTACTTAATAGGGCTGTCTCAGTTTGTCTTAAACGCAATTTAAGATTCAATAAAGGATTTTTTGTTCGAGCCCGGTACTTGACTTGTGTGAATCTATGTAATGGGCTTACTCACTATTTACTATTATGTATACGAGCCTATAAACATACTAGTGAAGTGTGGTTGCACATTTCAGCCTAACTCATAAGAAACAACAATCGCGATGGTATGCAACAAGCGGGATACAAAGCAGAAATTGTGTCTTATAATAATTACAAATTAATGTACACATACGTCAGTAGTAAGCGTTCTCATAATCTGTCAAATTTCTCCAATAGACAATAAACTCTATGCTTTGGAGATTAAATTGTAAATCGATTGAAGAAATTTGTCAGTTTTGGATACCACGACGTGCTGGCGACTGTACACAAGTGTAGGAACCATTGTATATAAGAAATTACGTCTTTGTCAATTAAAAAATGTCAATCAATAAAAAACATGTCAACGGTTGTCCTACTACGCCTGCAGAAGCTGAATATATAACAAAAGGAAATCCAACAAAAACGGAGTTCTTAAATTAAAGAAAAGCGCATAGCTACCAACCAACTGAACCAAAAAGTTTTAACCCAAAAAAGGTTCAACTTTCAACAGAGAATCACACAATATCGTGATTCAAAACCATTCGATTGCACCATTTTAAGAAAAACGACCTAACTCAGTAACTCAGTAACCTAACTCAGTTTACGCTTTCCGAGTAAAAGGATCCATTGCATATTGTTACGAGTTTCATTCTCTGTTGCGATTGTACACCGCAATGCGCCGAGAACGCCTTTAAAGTATAGCCTTTAAAGTATTAAGAGCAATCACAATAAACTAAGATCCAACTCCGATCCAACTTTCGTCGGTGTAACCGATCCTTTTAGGAAGTTTAACATACTGAACGAGATAGCGAACTTTTTTCATAATGCGTGTATGTGGAGGTATTAATAACGCTAGAAGTTTTTTAATTAGATTTAGAAAGCGCGTTGTGATATTTAAATTATTTATCAACGGTCATGTGTTTTGGTATTTTTGAGGTCATAACATACCTTCACGCCAATATTGCCCGAAGGGTGGGGCAGTGGTCGCCGGTATGTTTTGGTCCCATTTAATATTGCGAGTTTATTGCCATTGACCGGGCACAAATCTAAAGTCCGATCTATTACTGAGAATTTCATAGAAAAAAAAACAATAAAACTGTGATTGATACGGGTACATTGATTGACCAATATTTACAGTGATATGTCAATTGAACCTGTTCGCTATTAAATTCTATTTTAGTTTGTAACTAGTGTTTTTAGTTTTCTGTTTAAATTACATTAATTTAGTTTTATCAATATTAACTAATAAATTATGTTTTTGGAACCATTGAATTATCATTATAAAATCTAAACTACCATTTATTATCTTTTGTCATTGTATACTACAGTGCAGTCATCGGCAAATAGTACCATAGGATCCACAGTAGATTTTGGCAGGTCATTGATATAGATAATAAAAGGTAGTGGGCCCAGAACACTACCTTGTGGAACTCCATATTTAATTTTCCTACTCCTGGACTTATAATTCATCTCATGTTTCGTATTAGGACAAATTTTGACAATACTTGTAATCTATATGTATGATTTCAGTAAGTCCAAGGTGTTGCCCCTAACACCGTACGATTCATTCCGATTCCTATGGTGTTGCGGGTGTCCATGGGCGACAGTACCCGCTTACCGTCAGACTATCTGACAGCGCGTTTGCCCCCTTTGTCATAAAAAAATCGTCACTATGAGTGACTACGAGTGAGTAATTGGAAAATTTGAATTTTCAATATTCTAATTTGGTTTTCACATAATACCTATGGTATTTATTTATTTTAAGCTAACAATTGGATCAACAATTTATCATCTGGTCCACCTATTTATGCTCGACACATGACGTGTACTGTACAGGTAAGTTTAGCCTTAGTTGTGCCATTGTTTTACTATGATACCTTGCCAGATGATTAATGATTTAAGGTGAAAATTACTCACGCTCTCTTGTGCTAATCTCACACAACAAACTGAATTAAGTGGTAGATGGTACGTCAAAACTATATTAATATTAGGTACTCTATTGTCCTACAACAAGATTATATTAGCCAGTGGTCCTGATCGCGAATGCTATGCTGCAACTCTTGGGTTTGATTCCCAGGTCGAGCAAAGTGTTATTGGATTTTTCTATGAAATTCTCAGTAAGCCCAGAGTTTAAAATTTGTGCCCGGTATTACATGGGACCTAAACATACCGGTGAATTGTGGATGTACATTAGTACGCCTCTTATTAACACTTTAGGGAATACAGTTTCGGGGAATTAGGAATCCATAAGTACTTAATTCCCCAAAACTGCATTCCCCTAGATATGATTTCCATTTAGGAAAATATTAAATCACTAATAATAAATATTGCTATAAATATTTTTTATATTTTTAATTTTTTTTCAATTTTTTATAAAAGTATTTAATATAGAAGTTAAAATAATAAAAGAGAAAATATTGCTTCCAAATCGTAAACAAATCTAGTCTTTTAACTTACTTATACCAACTATCAACAAATCATAAACCATTGGGGTAATAAGTAGGTTAGTACTAATTTTATAAGTAAAGAGAAGCAAACTTTCAAACAATACGCTTGCTGTGGCTGACATTGATATTGTATTACAAAATAATAATGCAAAAAGATAGGTACGCCAACATCTTTGTAAAGTAAAAACACTTGGTGTTTTCCCTCTGCACCGTTCTGTTGATTAAGTTCGTTGCAACTTGCAAGACAGTTTAGCGTTCCCTGGGCACGTTGAGTGTTATTGTTTCATGTTTTTCTTCACTGAATTTTACCCTAGAAAATAGAAAGCAGGTACTTGTTTATGATTAGAATGATGATGTAAATTTAAGAAAGACTATGATTTGTATTAAGCCGTCGTTCATAAAGACCTTCTTATGTAATGTGGGTTTGTTCATAACACCCTGTGTGCCCTGTGATCATGTGCCTGTGTGTGTGATTCAGAAAGGCATCTCGTAATTGGCGAGAAAAATCTTGCTTGGTGTGCTTCTTGAGGTCTAACTGGTTTGCGAATATCCTCACGTCGGAGTCTGCCATAAAGCACCTTACTGTTTGTTCCACAAAAGCTAGGACAGTAAGCAGTCAATAGGGGCTCGGCAATGTACCAGCAACTCCTTCAGTGTTGAAGGTTTCCATGGCAGCGATGACTACTTACCATTAAGTTGCGTGACTGCTCGACCGAGTAATATGGCTATATAATTCATAGTGACGTGGCATAGACCTAAATATTTCTGCAAATTGTGGGTGAACATAAATACACCTTTGTCTTAACCTTCGAGGAATATAAGAGTAACATTATCTTACGTTAAAATTTGAACTTTTATCCATCTACTTTGGATGCCAAAATATTTGTTAAGAGCATGTCTATCAAAAATTTAAAGTTTATAACCGCGATGGATTGCTCTGGTACGTCAGCACACAGAAATTACTATTACCTCAATACCAGTTTAAATATACTCACAAGCCACTTCGTTTTCAATTTTCCTTGTTATTACAATAAAGTCACAAGATACCCAGAATACGGTTGGCAGTAAAATGGAAACTCCAGCGCCATTTTGGCATTATGCCAACGATGTAAATGTGGATAAAGTGATTCCATCCCCCAAACACTAAGCAACTTAAACTATGTATAGTGGATAGTGACATTAGCTAGATTCCCCTACAGGGAAGTGCAGAAAAAAAATCGCGAAAATTGTCAAAAGTTAGATTAAATAAGTTTCAACTCGACGTTCATGTAAAATTGTTTCATTTGGAATTCGTGTTCGTGTTTCTCTATGGTATTCGTTTTGTGTTAGGGTTGATCTGCAATTTTAGTTGTTCATTAATATATTATGGTTATTTTACTGAAGGAAAAACTCGACAGCGAGCAGTGTTCGGACCTAAAACATACCGGCGAACTGTGGATGTACATTAGAACATTACCTAACCCTTCGGGGAATACAGGCGTGATGAAATTGAGTTCTCGAATGCTGAGAACCTTCTTTTAATAATATCGACTTCGGTCCAACTTGGACATTAACATCAATGTCCAGTTACCCTTACATCCTGATAATCGCACTACTGTATGTACTTGAAGAATAAAATAATACTTAGTTCGAAAGAGTATCCGCGGAATTTCTTGCCGGATTTTACTCCATAGGATCAACTTTTTGAAACCGGAATTTCTTGCCGGATTTTACAACGATCAACTTTTTGAAACCGTGCAACTAGACTCATAACGATTCATAAACACTTGTAAATAAAAACATTTGAACTTGAACTTAAACTGTGCGCGTACTGTAACTGTGTTTTTGAACGATCGGTTAAAAATTCGATCAATCGCAGTGCAAGCATCAACACTGCATAAATATTTTCATAGTGATCGATGGCTTTCCAACGCTATCGTTGGAACATAAAACGGCGCTTGTATGAAATTGCCGACAGTGGAAATATATTTGAGGCAATACCATGACGTGTTAATATGTCTATTTTTAGGTTGCTAGAAAGGGATGGCGCTATTTAATGTGTAGTGTCATCTCTCTCTATCTCAATCGCAAAATGATCACTCAGACTTTGTGGTAGGGTCTATGATCGCTTTATATTAGAGGTATGTCAACAGATGTTTTTCGTTATATTTGTGGTATAACAATTCCTCGTGAATGCCACAGATCCTGATCTTCATACTAAGTTTTCTTAGGATGAAGACAATGATCAGGGATTTGATTGTAATTGAAACAAAAGTACATAACTAAATAATTATTTATTTGTAAAATTTGTTCAAGGGCTTGGCGGATCTTGAATTGCCCACAAACACGTAATACCAAAATAAATCGTAATTCAAACAATATTTTATCAAATTGTACCTATTATTATTCAGATTGAGATGCCATTGATCTAGGTTCCTATCGTACCATTTCGTCTACTACTACTTCACTAGTAATAAACGACCGTAAAATCGAAGAATTGCATTCGCTTACAATTATTTTCAGTGAAGTATTTTAGACAAAATGGTTTAACAGGAACCTAATGGTATTGGAATCCGAATAATAACACACTTTGAATAAATTGTATTCCAATTATTGGAAATTTGATCCCCCGGTCTTAACTACCTACTCCATTTATAATCCACTCTTAAAATTACAGTGACAAATAACAATATGTAACTTTTTGCAATTATATCCTAGGGAGAGTATTAATCACCTCGCGACGATTGAGCTAAAGTACCAATAGAATCGTGCCGAAACGCTGGGAGCCATGTTGCAATGGCAACCCAATGAAATAACACAAGCTTTCTCGTTGTGATGCTTGCCATTCACTGGTGGAAAATCAACTTTGAGGAAAATCCTGCAGATACTTAATGCAATATCATACTTAATTACTTTTCTGCTTGTCGAAATGAACTTCCTCCGAAATGTCAGAGATCAGGCTATGATCATAACAATTTTATGTTTATTAAGTATTCCGGAGACGAAAAATGTAACACAAATGCGAGCCATCTCTACAAAAAACAGAACATTATCATTCCACGAAACAGTTCTAATTAACGAAATAACCTATACACCGCTAGAGATGGGAATGGAAAAGTGAAAAAAAAAACCAGCGCCATTTTTTCCAATTCCGCTTGGTAAACGGGCGGTCAGTCACAGTTCTCCGGGGAAATCTGTTTCTGTTGATTCAATAGAATTTTTTATAACCCATTCGGTAAGTTTAAATAACAATAATACACTACAGAAATACATTTATATATAGGTAAGTTCTGAAACGGGTTACGGGTTCTCTACATTTTAATTTCCATTAATTAGAGGATTAAAGAAAAACATAATAATAATACAGGGTAATATTGTTATTTAACAGCTCGTAATTTAAGTTATTTTTTGATTATAAATTAAAAAAAGAACAGAATAAGTCCCTGTATTTTGCTACTAACCAATGTTTGTGTTTATATCGTTGATGTGCCTTAAATAAATAAATAAATAAAATAAATTTATGTACTAAAGTGTGTGCATATCATGATAATAAAATAAGTTGTCTATTGTAAACGTTTTCAGTACAGATCGCAGGCAAAGGGTTATTGGAGTAGGTATTGTACTGATGACATTTAAAAAAAAACGTGTGAGGGGTTTTCAAAAGTTACTTGATGTTTAATTGAAAAAAAAAAAATTGTTTGGAGCAAATAAAAAAAACTACAGTACCCCACGTGTAATTTTTGTAATTAAAAAAATAGTTTTCCACTAGCATAGTTATTTTTTTATTCACCTAACCCTAAAAATAGTACATGAAACATGTAGTATGCATTGAAAATTATATTTGGTCAGTTAATATTTGCTCTAACACACCCACAAAAGTCAATATTTTTACAAATATATATGAAAACATGCCAAAATTTATTTGATATCAATAAACGTGTACATTAATTTTGTTTACAATTCGTTCGTTTCTTATTATATGGCGATGTCCTTATCAATTTGTTTATAATTATTATTGTAAGCCCGATTTGTCCCACTGCAGGGCAAAAGTCTCCCTGCCCTCCTTTCCCTCCTATCGGTTCAGTGCTTTGTCGGCCCAATTTCCCAAATAGGAGTCCAATTCGTCCCACCATTTCCGTCTGGGCCTCCCACGTCGTCTTACGCTTTCTGGACTTCGCCTCGTTGTTAGTTTAGCCCGTTCAATTAATTATAATAAGATATATCGTTAAAAATAATAATCTCTCATAATATCTTATAAATATTTTGTAGCTCCGATTTTCCTCATCTTCCTTTCGCAAGTACTTGAACAGGTTCAATTTGGTGTGTATTGAGTCTTCGATTAAACTCTTCGATGGAGTTTAGGAGTGAACCCAAAATGTCACGATTTTCGCTTTTATATCATTTGCCTACACTCTCACACGTTCACGAACACTTAATGGTTAATTAACCACCATAATTACACATTAAACTTCGGAGAAATTCAAGTTTTGAAAAATAATTATAATCGAATTTTTTTAACGTGGGAGAGCCATGCTCGGCACGAATGGGCCGGCTCGACCGGAGTGATACCACGGCCTCACAGAAAACCGGCGTGAAGCAGCGCTTACGTTGTGTTTTGCTGGGTGAATGAGGTTACCGGAGGCCCAAACCCTTTTAAAAGGCGGGCAACGCACTTGTGACTCCACTGGTGTTGCGGGTGTCCATGGGCGGCGGTTATCGCTTACCCGGTGATCCGTCTGATCGTTTGCCCCCCTAACCCATAAAAAAAAATCGACAACATGCACTTTACATTTTCCCGCCTAAAAACCTGGTGTACACCTTCATTCATCACCGTCTTTCACGTAGTCCGACACTATTAAGATGACAACGTGGGAGTAAAATATGATATTACGGAACTTACAACTCGAACGCAAAATACGCGCTTTGTCGTGGATTTGCGAAAAATAGTCAGCTATACCACAACATACCATTATCATGATATCACAGACAAAGACTTCGGTAGCTTAGTTGGCCAAGCACTGATCACCACACCGAGGACACAAGTTTGAGTCCTGCCTGTAATGTTTTTTTTTTTTTACAAAATAACTTTTATTTTTAAAGTTTCGTCTTATAGTTTTTATTATACCACTAGATGTTGTACATAATTAATATAATATTAATATAAACAACATTTCTAGGCCTACATTACGAGAAGAAACACATTTTCATTAATAAATTCGCAGAAATCCACAGTGAGTACAAATTATTTTTCCTTAACAATAAACAACGCGAACTACTTAATCTTAATTACACATACACGTACAACAAAATAAAATAAAGATTACGTCACAAATGGAAAGCTTAAGGGGATGATTTTGTCTTTCATTGCGTAATATAGGTAAGTAAATCTTTCCTCAGAAGGCTATTTTTTTAAATAAACTACAAAACTTCTTACCTAGTTGATCCTCATTTAGCTTCTGCTATAAGAATTTTCTAAGCCACATTCATACATGACATATACTAATATTAAAAATATAAAAATAATCTGTCTGTTTGTCTGTAACCTTAAACATACTTTTTTACTGCTACTTTTTTAACCTCCGACGCAAAAAAGATTGGTTATATGTTTAGCGTGGATATCTACATATGTCTGTTGAATTTTAATTCAATATTTTTTGTTGATCTGTTGACTTGATCGATAGTTATAATTTAATCTAGTTTTAATTTTTTTTAAACAATTTTACATTTTAATCTAGCTATAAAAAAAAAAAAACAAACCATTGACTTGTAAAAGTGTCTCTAATGATCTACTTACAGAAATAAATATCATTTCATTTCATTTCATTTCATAATAACATCTGGCCGGCCGTTTGAAGATTTCAGCTCTTTTCTATGGATGTGAGATACTTGTATGTACAGATCTGTTTGAAACTTGGTGTCCTGTATTTCAATGATATCGCAAGAACATGGTAACAATGACTTGAATAAGCTGGGATTTTTATTTTATTTTTCAAAAATGCTTTCGCGTTGCGAATCTATCCACGGGAAATAGTTCATATTTGTAGCTAAAACCAGCTTATATAAAAAAGTTGAGGTATATATATTATGAATAAATACGTACTACCAGAAATACAAAATAAGACCTTGTCTTTTCATGCAACACGTCACCTTAATAGTTATTAAGGCCAAGACCCTAGCGGTAAGAATTCTCCAATTAATTATATTAAGGCGGAGTCGTGGTGGAGTTAAATAATGGCGCAAATCTGCGAGTTATCCCCCCGGGCTGCTGACTGGGTAAATCTACAGTTTGTCGCCTTAGAATTGTCTCATAAATACACACAGTGTGGAGAAAATGGCAAAGCCTTAAAACAAAAGTTGAATTGTTGGTAGAACGAGGTTTAGAAATTTAGAAAATTTGTCATCTGCCCTGTTATCTTTTCGTTGAGTGAGTTCAATAGTGGCTTAAGTCAAAATATTTGCATTTTGAGTTAATAATGTCTTTTTTTATCAATGGAAACACTGTAAGTATTAATTATGTAAAGGTTTTTTGCCAGCTCTTCTACATAAAACCTACTATTTGGAAGCATGCAACTAGTTTTTGACTTGAAGGACAAACTTACCGTTTCATAACATTTCGATATCTGCCACTATTGAATTTGGTCAAAATTTTTATTGATATTTAATACATGGACAATTGTCAAAGGTCGTTCATGCCAACCGTTAGATTCAACTTACGTTCGGTGCGCTTGTTAATGAAATTATAATGATAAAAATCCGTGAACGGCACCTTGTAAGATATTCTTCAAGCAGCTTTATTGTGCATTGTGAGCCATGTATTTGCGAGAACCAGAGGCCGAAAAGATATTCACTTCAATTTTTTACTCCGTTTCTTGTCAAACGCATATATATGTTAATATTAAACTTAAATAATGGTTGAGCTACACGATGCCTGATGTATGCGTGCCGTCAGTTAAGACAGGTCAACTCAAAGCTGCTATGGCTCTTTCTTCAAAAGGCCTGTCCAGATATTGCCCTACATCGTAACACTCACATAATATCTAATAATACTATTACTGTCTGGACTATAAAAGAGACCATGATTCTCTGAGTTTGTTTCGGCGTTTCTTCTCAGAGGTCGTCAGTTAGGAAACGCCGGCGCCATCTAGATTTAAAAAAAAATGTAAAGCATTGACTTGTAAAGGTCTTTAAAGGATCTATTTACAGAAATAAATATCATTTATCATCATTTATCATTAATAAATCAGTACCTAGTAGAAAGAACTTTTTGACTACAACTTTGCCCGCCATTTTAATCATCCGTGTGTATCGAGTATAAGGTTGCGCATTTCTATTTAATTTGCGTTATAATTGGAAGTGGGGCTGAAAACTGTCTAAACAAATTAATGAGTTACATATATGTAATTAAAGGCGCATCACTAAAATTTATTAAATACCTTACAGGTTTTGCAAAATCAGCGGCCATTAAAAAGATACCATCATGGTATCGGGGGGGAGACACGCCCGCCCATACACAGTTTGCCAGTATGATTCCATGTAATAGGGAGCGAACCTATTACCATTAACCGGGCTCAAATTCCAAACTCCGACGTGCTTCTGAGAATTAAAATTAAATTCTAAAAACACTTGGCTCGACCTGGGAATCGAACCCAGTAGCTTTAGTATAGTAGTCGCGCTCAGAACTACAAGGTTAATGAGGCAATTAAATTGAGCGTCAATTAAAACAAATCATACTGTATTGTTTTTTTTTGGATTGTATAGGGTTTTTTGTAGTATGTGCAACATAAAATGTACCTAAATAATATTACTTACGCGTATGAATTTAAACACAACTTCTAAATCAAGTTTACATAAACGATTTATATTTACTTAAATAATGTAATAGGTACTTATTGTAATCTTGTATTACTACAAGATATGTATCATATTTGAAGCCAAAACCAGCTTATTTTAAAAAGTTGAGGTATATATATTATGAATAAATAAATACGTACTGCCAGAAATACAACATAAGACCTTGTCTTTTCATACAACACGTCACCTTAATAGTTATTAAGGCCAAGACCCTAGCGGTAAGAATTCTCCAATTAATTATATTAAGGCGGAGTCGTGGTGGAGTTAAATAATGGCGCAAATCTGCGAGTTATCCCCCCGGGCTGCTGACTGGGTAAATCTACAGTTTGTCGCCTTAGAATTGTCTCATAAATACACACAGTGTGGAGAAAATGGCAAAGCCTTAAAAATAAAAGTTGAATTGTTGGTAGAACGAGATTTAGAAATTTAGATAATTTGCCAACTGCCCTGTTATCTTTTCGTTGAGTGAGTTCAATAGTGGCTTAAGTCAAAATATTTGCATTTTGAGTTAATAATGTCTTTTTTTATCAATTGAAACACTGTAAGCATTTATTATGTAAAGGAGTTTTTTGGCAGCTCTTCTACATAAAACCTACTATTTGGTAGCATGCAACTAGTTTTTGTCTTGAAGGACAAACATACTGTTTCATTCGATATCTGCCACTATTGAATTTGGTCAAAATTGTTACCTATATTTAATACATGGACAATTTTCAAAGGTCGTTCATGCCAACCGTTAGATTCAACTTAGGTTCGGTGCCCTTGTTAATGAAATTATAATGATAAAAAACCGAGAAAACCGAGAACTCCACCTTGTAAGATATTCACAAGCACAAGCAACTTTATTGTGCATTGTGAGCCATGTATTTGCGAGAACCAGAGGCCGAAAAGATATTCACTTGAATTTTTTGACTCCGTTTCTTGTCAAACGCATAATGTTAATATTAAACTTAAATAATGGTTGAGCTACACGATGCCTGATGTATGCGTGCCGTCAGTTAAGACAGGTCAACTCAAAGCTGCTATGGCTCTTTCTTCAAAAGGCCTGTCCAGATATTGCCCTACATCGTAACACTCACATAATATCTAATAATACTATTACTGTCTGGACTATAAAAGAGACCATGATTCTCTGAGTTTGTTTCGGCGTTTCTTCTCAGAGGTCGTCAGTTAGGAAACGCCGGCGCCATCTAGATTTAAAAAAAAATGTAAAGCATTGACTTGTAAAGGTCTTTAAAGGATCTATTTACAGAAATAAATATCATTTATCATTTATTAATCAGTACCTAGTAGAAAGAACTTTTTGACTACAACTTTGCACGACATTATAATCATCCGTGTGTATCGAGTATAAGGTTGCGCATTTCTATTTAATTTGCGTTATAATTGGAAGTGGGGCTGAAAACTGTCTAAACAAATTAATGAGTTACATATATGTAATTAAAGGCGCATCACTAAAATTTATTAAATACCTTACAGGTTTTGCAAAATCAGCGGCCATTAAAAAGATACCATCATGGTATCGGGGGGGAGACACGCCCGCCCATACACAGTTTGCCAGTATGATTCCATGTAATAGGGAGCGAACCTATTACCATTAACCGGGCTCAAATTCCAAACTCCGACGTGCTTCTGAGAATTAAAATTAAATTCTAAAAACACTTGGCTCGACCTGGGAATCGAACCCAGTAGCTTTAGTATAGTAGTCGCGCTCAGAACTACAAGGTTAATGAGGCAATTAAATTGAGCGTCAATTAAAACAAATCATACTGTATTGTTTTTTTTTGGATTGTATAGGGTTTTTTGTAGTATGTGCAACATAAAATGTACCTAAATAATATTACTTACGCGTATGAATTTAAACACAACTTCTAAATCAAGTTTACATAAACGATTTATATTTACTTAAATAATGTAATAGGTACTTATTGTAATCTTGTAGTAATACTAATCTGTCTAAGAACTTCAAAAGAAAAATAAACTTGAAACGAGCTGTATAAGTCATAAAACTTGAAAGATAAAAATGCCATAGCATATAATTGTAGCTTTACTTATGAGTAAACTCACGCTCGGATTACGAAAATTTAGGGTTAAAATTTGTTTTTAATACCACAAGGTGTTGGGCCTTAAGTTATAAGAAGAAAACGAGTTGCTTGAGTGCATCTAAGGATGTTGACAACAGACTGACGCGCTCGATATTGAATCGATGCATCGATGTGTCGTCGATTCGCTTAACGCTTGACACACAGTACATCCTTATTCATAATTCAATCCAAAAAGAGGTGTTATATTTAGTACCTTTGTCAATCTGTGTCTCTGTTTGTGGCATTATGAATATACATCGAAACATCAAACGATTCAAAGAGTCCTTTAAAAAAACATATAGCATAAGAGCTCGGCGAAAGCTGAATTCTCCATACAAATGGAATAACAAAAATAAACGAAAATATAACACAATTTAATCAAATTGTGTTATTATTCGGATTCGTATACCATTAATCTAGGTTTCCACTCTACCATTTCGTCTACTACTGCTGAATAATGACACAATTTAATCAAATTCTGTTTGAATTACGATTTAATTTGGTAAAACGTTTGTACGGTCAATTTGGTCCGCCAGACCTTTAATCGGAACTACTCTTAGGTATATGTTATTGAAATCGGTTTAGCTGTTTTATGATATTAGATTTAAAGGACTCTGCGAAAAGGTTCCAAATTAATTAAATCTATACGTCAAATTGCCTATACGTACTAGTGAGCAGATATGATCGAATACAATGCGTAATCCCTAGCTTATAGGATAGGATTATAGTTCAAAACACAATAATAATTCATCAATCCATTTATAGAGGATATTAGTTTGATCCATTAGGTACCCAGTCACTTCCAAATTACGATGGATACCTCTCCACATATTATGGCGTAGTTAACTTTCGTCAAAGTAAATTTGACTAAAGTTTGGAACTATTTCCATCGGCCTCAGAGCGTCAAACTGTTTGTTCTCATTGAGTGGATCGCTTCAATATAAACCGAGGAATATTATTGTGTGTGGAAAACGAACTCCTTTAATCCCGGGTGGTAAATGAGAGTAGAAAAATATATTTACTTAACTAAATTAAATAATCCATCGACCAATGTTTAGTATGGATAAAATACATTGTTTTATTAATTGTTTTGAGGGCTGGATACACAACCATTAATCCTATACGTAAAGACAAACATGTTATATAAATGATTTAGGCTAGGAAAAAATCGTCTGCGGGCAGGATTTCAACCTGCGTCTTCTGATTAGATACACCAGACGCTATGACCACTAAACCAGTCCCACCCACCAGGCCGAAATTTCAATTTTTTCCTTCACTAGAATAACTTTATAATCTTTAATTGTAAAGGATAAGACATTATTTAAATTGTTATATTTTCCATATAGTTAAATATTTCGACTTTATGTGCTTAATTACTATGATGTAACTTACTATTCAAACACAATGTCAACATTTATTCTGAATAATTGAATTGAAATGATAGTCTCAATTTTGGTATTAGGTTACCTGCCTATTACACTATTTTTTTTTTGCAATAACTGTTCATGATTCTTCCTGACACCATCAACATCTTTTTGCTTGTACACACATCAAGAAAAGTTTGCGATCACTAGCCTAAGCTGATAGCTAGGTATAATTTTTAAAAATTGAACTTTATCAAGAAAAAATCTTTGTTGTGAGTTTTCTTTAAATAGAATTTATACCCTGTTAAAGAAAACACACAACGAAGAAATTTTCTTGATAAAGTTCAATTTAAAAAATTATATCAGCTTAAGCTAGCGATCGCAAACATGTTTTGTTGTGTGTAAGTACAAGGCTAGGTACCCTATTAAAAGGGACCGGCATTATACCAGTGAACTGTAGTTATAGGTCAGTGATCCTTTGCCTTACCTTTATTGTGCTATTATAAATAAAATATAATACATTTGTTTAGATATCACCTGAAGACTAGGCTGTCGCTTATGTTATAGACCATACGCAAAGATAACAAAAGTCTAAAGTCCCACTTTCCCCCTCAAAATGTTTTACGAACAATTTAATCAAGATTTCGGTGAGATATTGTAATCTTGTTTATAACTAAAATTAACCAAAAAATATAATAGACAAACTCATAATTTTTATCCAAGTAATTACTCTTTAAAAGTTCTTGTGATGGGCGGACTGGTTTTGTTCGCCTTAATTTAAATTTACTTTGAGGTATTAGGTAAATAAATTTACGTTTTTTAAATCGTTATTGTATTTTGACAAGGGAAAGTAAGTTAAGGAGGAAATAATGTATCTAACAACTACAAAACAATATTAACAAAACATACTCTACTATATTTTTAGTTCACGAAATAAATAGGCGTGATAAGTTGAGGGTTGTTTTCGGTACTTTTCGAGTAAATGAAGCAATTTTTTTTATAGTAAAAGAGATAGTTCCATCCAGTTATGCGATGGAAACGAATGGCACTTTGTGCTTCTAAATCCATTATCTGAGTACACATGGGCACAAAGAAACTGACAATCATACATACATACGAAAAATATGACCCTCTTTCTAGGGACGACGTGAAGTAATATATATAAATAAATAAATATTCTGCGACATTTTACACATCACCATCTAGTCCCAAATTAAGCAGACCTTGTACTATGGGTGTACCCAGAAACCTTCACATAGTAAACGATAACATAAACACAACACAATAAAATAAACACAACAAAACATAATAAAATAAATAAAATAAACAACACATACCATCGCGCCTGTGCTCCCCGAAGGGATAGGCAGGGCCATTAAACCGGTTACAAATTCCAAACTCCATGCTTCTATTGAGTATTCCATAGAAAAACCTAAAATAACATATTTGTTCGACCCGGCAATCGAACTCAGGCGTAGCAGTCGCGCTCAAGACCACTAGGTAAAAGAGGTAGAAAATTTCACATTGTAAAAGATATGATGAATTATGTGTTTACCTCTGAACAATCAAAACTTTTTTACTGTTTAAGTGGTCAAAGCTACTTTAGGGGAAGTGGTGTCCTAAAAAAACACTTCAAAACTTTTTAGGACTTAAAACGGATGATAAAATTTGGAGAATAATAAAAATAAATACTTGGTCGCGCCAGAATACATAGGTTAGTATCCTGCCCAATGTTTAATATTTCCTTCACTAAAATTATTTTACAAGGATAGTTATTAAGTATGGTAGCATTGTATTACATAGAACTAATTTCTAAGGTAGGTAAGTCATGTCGGTTGAGAAGAAAAGTAACTTCTAAGTTGCTTTTCAATAGATGTTACTGACGTCACCTTTAAGACGTAAATACAGAATCTGAAGGCAAATTTTGACCTGGCAATTGGGACTCTCGGTGGCTTGAATCGGTAGAAGACGCAGGTTCGAATACTGTCCGCAGTCAAAATTTTCCTTCAATAAAATAACTTTAATATTATAGCATGGTAAAATGCAAAAAAATCACAATACGATAAAAAATACTTTACGCCATCACGCTATTTTCTCATGAAGGGTAGGGCAGAAGTGTGTTGCTACGTGGTGAAGTGTATGCGTAAAATTATCAATATTATCCCTCGCTTAATTAAGGGATCTAAGATAAAGTCAAGAGAAAACCTGTGTGCATGAAAAAATTGTCTCAACGGTGTGTGAAGTCTGCCAAGCCTCACCAGGCCAATGTTGTATGAATGTCTGAACTCTCGCATTAGCAGTGTACAGGGGTTGATGATGGTGATGCTATTCTGAACTACGGGACTAACATACACACGACGTCAAAATATTATCGTCTCCAGAAATTGATTCGGCACCACAAAATTAATTCATAGCAGGTGGCATGGATATGTAATGACAATTTTTTTCTCGCTGTAGACAAATAATGTTGTACCTCGTACAACATTAACATCAATAAAGAAGACATCTAAGCAAAGAGTTGAATAAAAATTGATAGGATGTTACACACGCGAGTATCAGTACTAAATAATAAAATCTGCCATTCAAAATTCAACTCTAATGAGAAAGTCTTTAAAGCCATTTATTCTATAAACGTGTTACCCTAAATATATGTACTTTTGTACATAAATAAAATGGGGTGGGGAGCGGCGTGTTCGCTAGTAAGGTTTAATAACGTCGGTTTAATCTCACGGACTTCAATATACTAGATAGTATACTCATATACCTTCATACTGGGTGATTTAGTACGACTGACGTTTTTTGAAATGAGAATTAGGAAAGCGGTATCTACAATGTTCCGGACAACTCTCCTTTAATTTCAAATTCAGAAGGCGAGTTTTGGAGGCAATTTTAAATTTCGGATTTTTTTTAGTACCTATTAATTTAGGCCTTTTGATGAAAGAGCCATAGCATAGAGTTGACCTGTCATAGCTGACGGCAGGCATACATCAGGCATCGTGTAGCTTAACCATTATTTAGGTTATCAATTGGACACAGATTAATTCACTCCATTCGTAATATTGAACAAAATTTAATACGCAATGCATAACCAAATACTAAATTCAAAATTGTGGGCTATTTAAGTCAATCTCTGTTGCTATGATGGGCACTAAATTTAAACCGATATGGACATATTTGGGAAATAAATTAGGCAAATAGATGTATAAAAGGTTCCCGCAGAGATCAACACATGTCTGGACATGACATTTTGAGCCCGGAACTGACGCTTGATTTGCAAACGGGATAATTATGTTTCAGGTTGAAGAGGGACTGTTTTGCAATACATTTTTGTTGAGATTGTATTTAAAATAGGTATTCAAAACAGATACATACTAGTCACTGGTCAAGCATTCACAAGCGCGTCTTCTGAGCTCAAAATCCCTGGTTCCAATGTAGATTAAAGTGTTATTGGGTGTTCTATTTCCTATCCAAATTTACAAATTTACCAGTAGATCTTAAAAAATATATTTAAAACCATCCATCCTTTTAATTATACCTTTTCTTGCTTTACAAACTCGAAAAAATAACCAAATCGGTCGAGTGGTTCTGTAGTGACCAACTGTCATACTTACGGCAACAGATTTTTATATTTATAAAGATTCGCAGTAGCAGCTTTGAGGTAAGATCTGTGCCGGTTATTGGCAATAGGCTCTCCCTATTAAATGGGACCTAAACATACTGAGTTGGCGAACTGAGAGTATACATTTATTCATTACTAGCTGACCTGACAGACGTTGTCTTTTCCAAGTTTCAACTAACCACCTCGAAAAATTTGGTTTTCCATATTTGTAATACACTTAGCGCTATTGATTTCTGAATACCTTATTTCTGATCTATAAATTACTTAATTTCAAAAATTTGTTCACATTGTATTGACGTGAAGCATGGAAATATAAATAGACATACCTACATAGATTAAAATCTCAAAAACTGTTTCGGCATCAGTAAAGATTAACGCACGTTGCATTTTTTTTATTATTATATTTATTTATGTATTTAATTATTCGATTAGATGGAAACTCTTTAGTTTCTCAAATAAAGTGTGCGCACTGTATCTACACTATGGAGGTTTCACATTATAAAATGAGTTACTATATGGCTGGATGCTTTAAAGAAGAAAACAATAATATTGTCAAAATTGTCAACTCAAAATGACACCTATTATCGAATTAAATTTCATTGAGGTAATAACAATGTCGTGTTAGTCCGCTAGAAAATAAGTTGTAATTTTTTGTTTACTTCTTTAACCTACTCAAATATTTAGTTTTTACACCGGCTTGTGCTCGCTGGATAAATCCTATGTATGTCCCATGATTCCCTGTATAAGTATAGTTAGAATTACTGTACTAATAATCAATTCTTGGTCACAATAATGGTTTCTGATTATCTGCTTTATTTTCTTGTTTTATGTTATTTAGTCCCTGTAAATGTATTTTTTTAATTTTGTTACTTGATTCTGTTATAATTTTTGATCCGTGCTAGTCTAGTACAGAAATACTTGAAAAAGAAATTGACTTCAATGGTTATTTTTAAAAGTCAACGTTTTCAATAATTAAAATGTTAATAACTTTTGATAGAGAGAACCGATTTGAATTAAAAATAGCCTAAATGTTAATCCAAGAAACAGGCTATGAATTCCTGCCCACTTCCTCGAAATCTCTTCAGTAGTTATCTTTTGATGCGCGGTCAAACATACAGACAAACCGACAGACAAACCGACGGACAAACCGACAGACAAACAGACAGACAAACAGACAGACAAAAGTTACAAAAATAATAGAAATGGATTGTGTTACCGATTCTGAGTCCCCCAAATTAGTTTTTTTGTAAATATAAGCAATGTACAGACACGGCTCACTTACATTCTTATTATATGTAAGATTACTCCTTTGCCTAATCTCTCGTGGTATACCAAACGTGATGTTATGTAATAGATGTTATATGTTACCGGGTATATTTTCTTGTTTTTCTTAATGTTATATGAAAATTTCATTGACACGTATGTGTCAGCTCGACCGGAGTGATACAACGGCCTCACCGAAAACCGGCGTAAAACGACACTTACGTTGTGTTTCACCGAGTGAGTGAGGATACCGGAAGCCCAAACCGTTTTAAAAGGCGGACAACGCACTTGCGAGTCTTCTGGTGTTGCGGGTGTCCATGGGCGGCGGAAATCGTCGGTCGACCGTTTGATTGTTTGCCCCTACCATATAAAAATATTAAAAGGCTAATATTCTATACTACTAAATATAAAATCATTACAATTGGGCACTTATGGTTGACTAAAAACACAGCAGTTAATTATTTTAATACACAAAAATGGTTTAAATTACAGGAGTAATTATTGCGGTTCAAATTGACGTGCTACTTCACAGTACATACCTACATACATATGTGTACCTTAGGTAGAAATTATATCAATTATTTAAATTGCTACGGTATCAACTCAATTAAGTTATTAAGTCTTCCCCGGAAATGTGTAGTAGGATCAAAGAAATAATGTGACGTCACGTCGAATGTTTGATGTAGGTATATGTACCTATATTCGATCCATGGTCGGAGGCGAGAGCGCGTGGGAAGCCGTCGCCTCCTTTTGTGAGAAAGTCATGCTTGCAAAGGAGGCGGCGGAAAGGGAGAGAGAACTAACGACCTCTCTCCCGATCCGCAGAAGACGAACCGGGCGTAGGAGGGCGCAGACAGATCTCCGGCCTCCATAAGCTATGACGTGCGGGCGGCTGACTTGGGGAGTCCGTCGCTCGATCACACTAGGGCCCCAGTAGGTGTCGCGCGTATACGGTGCACGCGCGCTGTCTTAGAGGACACGAGGCCAGGCCTTGCCTCCACATGAAGGGGTCCAGCCCATGCTGGACCATAGCTTGTCACGGTCGTGGTGCATGTCACTGATCCCATGACCGTGGCTGCAGGGCAAGAGAAGGCAAGTACGGTTTTTAGTCGGTACGAGTCCCACATACCCCGCCGCCCCCCAAGCGGTGGACGGTCCATGAGGATTTTTCGTACGTAAAAAAAAAGGTATATGTACCTATCCTTTGATTAAACCTCGTCAAAGTCAGATCTGTGTTTCTACGTCTTCCAACCACGAGTGAATACGTAACTTCTTGGTAAATATGCTACAACATCATCCTCCGAACTTTTTCCTGACTATGTTGGTGTCGGTTTCCAGTCTACCCAGATGCGGCTGAATATCAGTATTTGACACTAAGAACTACCATCAGACCTCTGATTTCTGGGCAATACCATTATTCGGAGGATAGACTGGTTATCAGGTTTTTGTGGGATTCTGTTTACCGCTAACAATTGTCTTAGATGTTTGTATGACAACCGAGGCCGACGGCTTTATTGCTCTTCGAGGCTTGAAGGGCTATCGATGTGTTAAGAATGGTTACCCATTGACAGACTGATCGCAAAGAGCATAGCTTAACCTTGCAAATCAGTTGATCAGCTTAGTTATAACATAGCCACGAGATAAACAATAAACATGCTAAACCATTGCGCACAATGTCACATCACAATATTTTTTTTATTTGCCGGAAAAATGTATTCGACGTGATTTCCACTGCAAAGAGGAACTTGAACACTTCGATCGATCTTTTATTATGAAAGTCTAATGATAATTATCACTACTGGACTGCCAAGTCACAGGTCTCGAGGAACCAAAGACACGCGCCACACACCTCTGACTTTTCGAAACCTTGTGCGTATTAATAATAATTAATTATCACTCGCTTAAACGGTGAAGCAAAATATCATGAGGAAACCTGCATGCCTGTAGATTTTTAAGACGGAGTGTGAGGTCTGCCATCCCCACATTAGGCAAGCGTGGTGGACTATAACCTAATCCCTCCCATTCTGAGAGGACACTCGTGCCCAGCTGTGGGACAATATAATGGGTTGATTATGGTATTGGGTCTATCATGTTATCTAGGGACCATATTGATAGTTTTATGGATAAAGGGGCACCCGCACAGTTCTGTCCAACCCTTCATGAGAAAATTGCATGATGGTGTAAAGTATTTCTTTTGTTATTCTCCAAACTTTATCATCCGTTTTAAGTTCTGATATGTTTTTTTAGGATACCATTTCCCCTTAACGACAGAGCTCAGGCTATACCTAAGCTCTCTCGTTCTGAGAGGAGACCGGTGCCCAAGTGGGGTAGAAAATGGCTTGATGATTATTTTTACATACATACACTCACGCCCTTCTCCCACAGGGGTAGGCAGAGACTGTCACTTGCTACGATTCTTGCATGCCTCTTTTGCTTCTGCGTCATTCATACATCTTCTCATACATACTCGCCGGTTGCGAGTAGGACCTTTTTGAAGGACTTCGCCAATAAGATCGGTGTAGGTCCTTCTAGGTCGACCTCTTCTGACGTTGCCGCTGATATGCGCCTTATAAATTTCTTTCGTTAATTGTCTTTCATTCATTCTCTCAACATGTCCAAACCATATTATTTTTTACGTATTTTTTTTATTGAACATGAGGCATTATAGTGCCGCATTCCCTGTAGATATCAACTCAATGTAATGGAGCTCAAATGCCAAAATTCATAATCTCATGGGAGAATATTCGAATTAATATTTTGAATTACATTGTGGCCCGCAAAAACTGCTGTGTTATACGAACATTCGCCAATTATATTTGGCAAATGGCAGCAAATTGGCCATTTGCTAGGCATAATACCTTCCGCGTTTATAGTTTAATGAGTTTTTTGACGCTGTGTATTTTGATAACCGTTTTAATGAGTGCTTCGAGCGAATATAATCAACGTTATATTAATTAATATCTTTTGTAGAATTAAATTAATGTTATGAAAGCATCATAAAATTTGCGTTTATCAAATGAATAGTCTAGTGGTCTTTTTGTGATTTTGTGTGGGGCGAGCCTAAACATACCGGCGAACTGTGGGTCTCCAACCTCTGCCTAACCCTTTGGGGAATACAGGCGTGATGGTATGTATGTATGTAAATTCCTAACTCCGAGCTGCTACTGGGAATTTCATAGAAAAACCCAATAACACTTTGCTCAAACTGGGAATCGAACCCAGGACCTCTAGCGTAGCAGTCGCGCTCAGGCCCACTTGGCTAATGAGGCAGTCGAAACTCAAACTATTTTTTTTTATTTAAATTCGTCCATACACCTACTTTTAAAATGTCAAAAACATTTGCATAGTCTGTTCCAAATTGTAGGTCTTTATATGGAGAAGAGCCGGCAAGACACTCCATAGATAATACCAGGACAACAAAGCTTGTAGTGTATATACCTGTTTCATTCCTTTAGCCTTTAGTTATCTTCACAATTATCTGTTCTTCAGGCATAATGCACATCTCATCACACCATTATCCTTAATTATTATAATTTTTCACTTTGCATCATCAACGTACGAGTTTTTAGTCTCAAACTGTAGCTTATGACGTAATATGTTTATATATTACTGCCATGGTTTGTATTTTAAGCTATTTTGTTTGTTTTTGCACATTTTATTTCTTTTGACATTTTAGTTATTAAATGCAACCATGGCAACGGTCTTTACTTTTCAGTAAAATCCGGGTGCATAGAGGTTCCGAATAAAGTATTTATTCTAATTTCGATTACAAACTTCTTCTAGCTACTAAATATTTGGTTTTAAAGTATACCATTTTCAAAATGATTCAAAATTGTGGAACGACTCCTGCTGCCTATAAATACGGGAGCCAGTTCCTTAACCAGTCAGTTTTTAGTCTGGTCTCGACACGAGAACTACACCAGTAGCCTTAAGCGCCTCTTGGTTCTTCAAAACAATCGAAGACTTCGTGAACCTACGCCGCCGACCCAGCCCTGGGACCACTGAGCGGAGCCTCTTCAAGGCGTGGTGCTGCAAACTGTCCACGCGCTCCGCCTGTCCACGCGTTCCGCCTGTCCGCGCGCTCCGCCTGTCCGCGCGCTCTGCCTGTCCGCGCGCTCCGCTGAACGCCGTGCTGCGTGCGCGCTGTCCGCGCGCTCCGCCTGTCCGCGCGCTCCGCCAGACGCTGTGCTGCGTGCGCGTTGTCCGCGCGCTCTGCCTGTCCGCGCGCTCTGCCTGTCCGCGCGCTCCGCCAGACGCCGTGCTGCGTGCGCGCTTTCCGCGCGCTCCGCCTGTCCGCGCGCTCCGCCTGTCCACGTGCTCCGGCTGCACACCGTGCTGCGTGCGGGCTGTCTTCGTGCTCCGCCGGCTACTATCGTCTACTATACTCTCGTATACTACGTCCATCACCCATTTTTTATAATAAATTGTATTTTCTGTTTTTTTTATTTCTTTTATCTGTCGCTTCACGACAGATTGGCGCCCAACTTTTTCTAAATTCTAAAACTACACTTCCTCTAGTGTATTGTTGACCCTATTTCGGACGTATTTTGGCCTTAAATTATTCTCTTAAACTCTTAATCGGTTACTCCTTTATTCTTTTCTAAATTCTAAAACTACACTTCCTCTAGTGTATTTTTGACCCTATTTGGACATATTTTGGCCTTAATTTAGTCTCTAAACTCTTTATTCGGATACTCTTTCATTCTTTTCTAAATTCTAAAACTACACTTCTTCTAGTGTATTTCTGACCCTAATTTGGACATATTTTGGCCTTAATTTATTCTCTACTCTTTATTCGGATACTCCTTCATTCTTTTCTAAATTCTAAAACTATACTTCCTCTAGTGTATTTCTGAGCCTATTTCGGACGTATTTTGGCCTTAAATTTTATTATTCTCTCCAAACTCTCTCTAAACTTTATTCGGATCTTCTCCTTCACTTCTTAACTAATTAATTATTTCATAAAGAAACTCATTCATCATTTGTAAGTAATAACATTTTACTTTATTATTTCAGTGGTATTTAACTACAAGACATCATTATCGTATCTTATATTTTTATTACTACATTAGATTTTATACTTATTCTTCTTCTTGCTTCTATACTTTTATTATTCCATGTTAGGCCCGATTGGACTGCCTATCATGCGAGTAATCTTAAGAGTTGCTTTCTCTTTAATCTCTCTTCTACACTCTCCTCTTCCTGGTAGGCCCGATTGGACTGCTTACTAGGGAGCGGGAATTTATCTTTCATGCTTGTTCATGTTTCACTTTTTTATGGGCGAACTAGTTTCTAAGCCTATTATGTGGCTATTCAGTATATCTTAAAACAATTTTATTGTTCCATTTACCTAGAGCGGTTGATTACTCTTTAAATAAGCCTGTAATCAGAGCGGTTGATTACTCTTTAAATAAGCCTTCAATCGTATGGAGCGGTTGATTACTCCTTAAATAAGCCTTTAATTATATTGGAGACATTCTTTTAGAGTGGTAGTCATTGAATGTGAACTCCACCCTTACCTTATGCTAGACGTCGGTATATTTGAGGAAGGATGTAGGATTTTGTCTGATGAGGTATGAATCTGGCAAGTAATGCTCCACGGTTTTCTTTCGACCTCCTCTAGGATTAAATTTTCTCTAGTCGAAAATTTTCTGGGGTTGTGGGGAATATGTAGTGTATATACCTGTTTCATTCCTTTAGCCTTTAGTTATCTTCATAATTATCTGTTCTTCAGGCATAATGCACATCTCATCACACCATTATCCTTAATTATTATAATTTTTCACTTTGCATCATCAACGTACGAGTTTTTAGTCTCAAACTGTAGCTTATGACGTAATATGCTTATATAATGCTGCCATGGTTTGTATTTTTAGCTATTTTGTTTGTTTTTTTTTTTTTTTTTTTTTTTTTAATTATGGCGCCACACTTTTTGTGTATTTGCCAGTGTCAAGTAATAAAGTAATCAAATAATATTTCCCATTAGGGGATTGTAATTGATGGCACCACACTTTTTGTGTTCGCCAGATTTTGTTTGTTTTTGCACATTTTATTTCTTTTGACATTTTAGTTATTAAATGCAACCATGGCAACGGTCTTTACTTTTCAGTAAAATCCGGGTGCATAGAGGTTCCGAATAAAGTATTTATTCTAATTTCAATTACAAACTTCTTCTAGCTACTAAATATTTGGTTTTAAAGTATACCATTTTCAAAATGATTCAAAATTGTGGAACGACTCCTGCTTGTTGAAATTTGGCTCAACGTGTGATGAATAAATTTAATATAACGTTAGCGTTTTTACAACCATATAATTTTCTTAGAACATCTGACATAACATTGGTTTTTCGGTTTCATGACATTGCAAAACCGTGAAGGTAGGTATAAACTATACAAACTACTTCAACATCCTCCCTTTTTTGTAAAGTCTATGAAAAGGTATACTATGTACAGTGTAAGCCTATCCGGTCCAATATGGATACGATAGACGACCTGCTAAGCGGCTTCGTAAGCAAGTCTGCGCTTTGTAGGTTTGCCCCTACATGCTTGACATGTAGTGTTCCATCTGCAACGAGTTCTCTCACATAGAAGTGTCTAACTGCAATGTGTTTCGTTCTTCGATGCAGTTCTGGATTTTGCGCCAATTTAACAGCGGCCTCATTATCTATCTTCAATACCGGTGTTTCTTTTAAGCAGGTAATTTCATTGAACAGCCTTTGCAACCAGACTATCTCGCGAGCTGCTTCGCTGGCTGCTACAATTTCTGCTTCTGTCGACGAGATCGCTACTGATGACTGTTTCCTGCTTGCCCAGGAAATCGCTCCTCCAGCGTATAAACACAGGATGCCACTAGTGGATCGACGATCCTTGACATCTCCTGCGTGATCAGAATCAGAGTAGGCTTCCAGAATTCCTGTCTGACATTTCTTATACGTTATTCTGTAATTTAAGGGTCGGTACATATCTGACGGAAAATGCGTCGCGTTTTATCGGTCGCGTAACGCCAAAACAGACAAATATATGATAAAACATTCAACCTTTCACACCTAACCGATGATGCGTTGGTGCGTCGAGCGTACAATGATGATACGCTCGACGCATTTTCCGTCAGATATGTACCGACCCTAACGTGCCTTGCAGGTAGCGCATTATACGCTTCACCTTTAGAACATCTTCTTTGGAAGGGTTCTCTAGCGTCCTAGATACTACACCAACGGCGTAGGCGATATCTGGCCGCGTTCCGACCATAAGGTAAGCAAGAGCTCCAACGACTTGTCTATAAGGATAAGACTTCTCGTCAATTTCCTCTTTGTCTGATATGCCTTGCTCGGAGTCCCTGATTATGGGTGTTGTCACTGATTTGCAGTTTCCCATATTGAAACGCGCTAACACCTTCTCTGTGTAGTGTTTTTGGTCTATACTTAAAGAGCCATCACCATTTTTGTGTAGTTGCAACCCTAGATAATAATCTGCAGGCTTTGCGGTAATCTTAAATCTTCTTTTAAGCTCAGTTAGAAACTTATCCGCATCCCTCTGATTAGTTGCAGCTACCAGCCCATCGTCGACGTATAAGGCTAGGATTATCTTGGCCTGTGTACGTTTCCTTATAAATAAGCATGGATCCGTCTGACTCTGTTGAAAACCTATGCTCTTCAAGAAGTCTACGATACACTTGTTCCAGCATCTAGGTGATTGCTTTAACCCATAGAGGCTTCGCTTTAACTTACAGACTCGATTAGTTCCATCATTCATACCATCAGGCTGTTTCATGTAGATCTCTTCCTCAAGAGTGCCATTTAGGAAGGCAGTAGAAACATCGAACTGTGTGAGTGTAAGACTTTCATTTGCCGCGACACTTATGACCGATCTGATAGTCGTCATCTTAGCCACAGGGCTAAATGTATCGTCATAATCCACTCCTGGTTTTTGCGAAAAACCTCGAGCAACAATCCTTGCCTTATATTTGTCAATCGTACCATCAGCGTTGGTCTTTATTCTGAAGATCCATTTGCATGAAATAGCCTTGCGATCCTTGGGTAGATCGACTAGAGTCCAGGTTTTATTCTCTTCTAAAGACTTAATCTCGCTTTTCATTGCTTTGATCCAATGCTCCTTGTCTTGACTCTTTAAAACTTCATTGTAAGTTGTAGGTTCATACACGTCAACTACAGAAGTCATAACGTAGTCACCAAGTTTTGCTGGTGGTCGCAATGTAGATCTGTCTCTCAGAGTCATTCTTCTTTGATCCTCAATTTCATTATCTTGCAATATGTCATCTTCCAACTGCTCTGGTAATGTTTGATCATCAACTTCATCTCGTTCTTGTGTTTCATTAGGTGTATCAGCAAACGATTCAGGAGGTATACACTCTTGAAATGTATCTGTACTTTCATTTCCTTCCTCCCTTACATCATGAATCGGTTGACTATCCTCCTCCCCAGCAACAAGATTTTGTGATCTACGAAGAGTTATTTCTATTTCAGAATTTTTCTCAACGGACTTTGATCTGAGATGTTCCTTAGTATCAGTCCTGGTGATTGATAACTCCTGAAATACGACATCCCTAGAACGTACTAACGAGTGCCTATCATTACTCATGTTTAGAAGACGGTACCCATCATCACCATCATATCCGATTAAAATACATTTTTTAGATTTTTTATCGAGCTTCTTACGCTTCTGCTTGGGTACATGGGCGTAACAAGGACTTCCAATGATTCTCAAATGTTTAATCTTAGGCTTCTTGTTAAACCATACTTCATATGGTGATTTTTCATCTACGGGAGTACGTCCAGTTCTGTTAAGGACGTATGCAGCTGTGTTTATAAGCTCTGCCCAGCAAGCGGTTGGCAGTTCTTCATGCGCATACATCATGGCTCGGGCGGCTTCAACAAGCGTTCGATTTTCTCGTTCACTGCAACCATTTTGTTGTGGCGTATATGGCATGATCAACCTTTGCTTTATGCCATACTTTTGCAGGACTGCTCGCGTTTTCTCATTATCGAACTCTCCGCCATTGTCGCTTAAAAGTTCTTTTACAACATGACCAGCTACTTTCGTTTCTTCTATCATTAGTTGAAGCTTTGAGTGGACTTCAGACTTTTGTTTCATAAAGTAAACGTAGCGGTATTTACTGAAATCGTCTTTGAATAGAACGAAATAGCGATATCCTTTATAAGAGAATGGAAATGGTCCACAAACATCAGAGTTTATAATTTCTCCGGGTATTTTTGCTCTATCTCTAGTTCTAAAAGGTTGCCTATGCATTTTCCCGAAGCTGCAACCTTCGCAAAAATCTTTTGTTTGATTTTGTACCTTTATTCCAAGTTCCCGTTCTATAACCCTTTTAACATGAAGTTTGCTTTGGTGTGCTAATCTCTCATGATATATTTGTAATGGGTCCTGGCTTGTCAGTGCATTAACTTCAACAGAAATAGGTGGCTTAATATTCTTCACATTCAGTTTGAATAGCCCTCCCCATTTCTTTCGTTCGCCTGTTACTTTGACAATGCCCTTCGATTTTAATCTACAAAATTCAGGTTCAGATTCAAATAAGCTTTGTGGTAATCTGTCTTGTGCAGCTAACAAGGAGAACAGATTTTTCTGTAGTGACGGCACACACCATACATCGCATAGGTTTATCGTCCCTTTGTGATTTCCGACTGTGGCTTCCAGTTTTATGTCACCTTTGCCAGTGGCATTTACTTTCTCACCATTTGCTGTTGTTACAATATGCTGTGCTTCAAAACTTTCAAATGTATGAAACAGGTCTCTCCTGAATGTGACATGACATGCTCGCACTTGCCTTCGGTGGCCTTCCGTCACTCAACCACTTTGCGCATTTTCTTACTTTGTGTCCTTGTTGACCGCAGTAATTGCACTTTAAGCTTTGGTGGTGAGGCTTCTTCCCTTTCCTAGAACCTTTAAGTGTTAGAGCTTGGGTACTCTCACTTGTCGATGTAGAGGGTTGCGACTCAACGTTTCTTTCGAACGCACAGAGTTGTGAAGTTAATCGATCTATAGTCCTTTCCTTTTTAGCCATAAGTAGCCAGCTTGATTTGAAATTAAGATATTCGTCAGGCAATGTGTCTAGGATCTTGCATATTAGAACTATCTCCGGCAATTCTTGGTTTCCTTGCAGCTTTGTTATTTCTTTATTAAGCTTAAACCAAATATTCTTTAGCTTAGAGAGATGAATGGCCATGTTATCCTCTGGTTCCTTCTTGTACTCGAAGAATTTTAAACAATTTTCGTACACCAGATCATCTCCGTCTCCATCGAATAGTCTCCTAAGTTCATCCCATACTTCCTTTGACGTCTCAAACCTCATAATTCTTTGGACTATTTCGTCGCTCATATTACTTGTCAGAATGACAAGAAGCATGCTATCTAGCTCTAGAAATTTCTGTTTAGCTGTCACATTTTCTGCACTTGATGCATCCGCTTTAGGTCCTGGCAATGTGTATGTACCTTCCAATAGGTTTAAGGCTTTTGGGATACCTTTTAGTAACATACTCATCTTATACTTCCATACTGACCAGTTTGTGCCGTCCAGGTTTCCGATGTGGAATTTCGTAATGTCTGGTTTGGCTGCCATAATTACTTCTCACATAAATTACCCGTTTCTAGCATCTATTTATTCATTTACGGAACCATCCGTTAAACAACGCGAAGCCACGTTGAACCACGCTCTGCTACCATGTTGAAATTTGGCTCAACGTGTGATGAATAAATTTAATATAACGTTAGCGTTTTTACAACCATATAATTTTCTTAGAACATCTGACATAACATTGGTTTTTCGGTTTCATGACATTGCAAAACCGTGAAGGTAGGTATAAACTATACAAACTACTTCAACACTGCTGCCTATAAATACGGGAGCCAGTTCCTTAACCAGTCAGTTTTTAGTCTGGTCTCGACACGAGAACTACACCAGTAGCCTTAAGCGCCTCTTGGTTCTTCAAAACTCAATCGAAGACTTCGTGAACCTACGCCGCCGACCCAGCCCTGGGACCACTGAGCGGAGCCTCTTCAAGGCGTGGTGCTGCAAACTGTCCACGCGCTCCGCCTGTCCACGCACTCCGCCTGTCCGCGCGCTCCGCCTGTCCGCGCGCTCTGCCTGTCCGCGCGCTCCGCTAGACGCCGTGCTGCGTGCGCGCTGTCCGCGCGCTCCGCCTGTCCGCGCGCTCCGCCTGTCCGCGCGCTCCGCCAGACGCTGTGCTGCGTGCGCGTTGTCCGCGCGCTCTGCCTGTCCGCGCGCTCTGCCTGTCCGCGCGCTCCGCCAGACGCCGTGCTGCGTGCGCGCTTTCCGCGCGCTCCGCCTGTCCGCGCGCTCCGCCTGTCCACGTGCTCCGGTTGCACACCGTGCTGCGTGCGGGCTGTCTTCGTGCTCCGCCGGCTACTATCGTCTACTATACTCTCGTATACTACGTCCATCACCCATTTTTTATAATAAATTGTATTTTCTGTTTTTTTTTATTTCTTTTATCTGTCGCTTCACGACAAGCTACGTCCAATATGTTAAATACTTATTTTTTATTTTACCTTTTTATTTAATTACGGACTCCTGTTGTTGAAATTTAAAATGCGTGAGGCCGCTGACCGAAAATCCTCCATCCTTAATGTAGGTTAAATTATATAATTTTATTTCGTAAATCGGCTCACGTGAAACATAAACTGAAAAATAATTTTTCACAACAAAATAGATGTACCTACGAAAATGAGGCATTTTTAATTAAAATTTAATTAAAAAAGGTATTGACGTCTTTACCTCGGGGTGTGTGTTGAAAATAAAATGTAACTTAATGAGTCCCTAGCTTAAACGATATATTTAAACATATATTATTTATTCATTTTTATTTAGAACATCCATCACGCCTGTAAGTACTCCCCAAAGGGTTAGGTAGAGGTGTTCACCCACAGTTCGTTCCATTTCTTTGCTTGTGACTACCATTAATAACTATCATAGATGTTGGTATGACAAACCGGGACCGACAGCTTTACGACCTCTCCAAGGCACGGAGAGGTCACCCATCGCCACACTGACCGCAGCGAGCGCAGCTTAACCTTGCAGATGCACGAGCTCCTCACTATCGTAGCGTGTTGTGCTAATCCTGTTTTGTTACGGAATATCGTAATGAATAAAAGTAAGGTTGTCATAGGCCAACCTTACTTTTATCCCTGACTTATTAGCCCTGTTTTTTTTTATGGGATAGGGGGGCAAACGAGCAAACGGATCACCTGATGGTAAGCGATAACCGCCGCTCATGGACACCCGCAACACCAGAGGAGTCGCAAGTGCGTTGTCCGCCTTTAAAAGGGTTTGGGCATCCGATAACCTCAACTCACTCGGCGAAACACAACGCAAGCGTTGTTTCACGCCGGTTTTCTGTGAGGCCGTGGTATCACTCCGATCGAGCCGGCCCATTCGTGCCGAAGCATGGCTCTCCCACGTGAAGAATTTTAAAATTCAACATTACTGTCGGCGCCACACCTAGCGCCATCTATCGTCGTATCGTTTATTGTAAATGAAGCGTAGACGAGGGTCTGGCAAGTGGGCACTATAGATGGCGCGCGCCTAAAATTTAAATCATTGATACCATAGTAACCAGCTGAAACAAAATTATCTATGAACCGTTTTCAAAAGTGGAGCCGGTGTTAGAAGCCTGGCGTTGCAACGGCTCTCACCGACGACTAGCGCATATTCTTTACTTACAATTTTTCCATATTCTTAATTCTGTCAATGTAACGCAAAATAAACGTATTTTATAATTTGAATAACAAATATTCATTGGAGAAGCCCTGGAAGATCCCCGTTGCCTGAACAATTACCATAGGATAGTGTTGAAATCAGGGCGTGTATGCTGATGGTATTATCATCACTTCAACACTGATTAGAATAGAATAGAATAGATTATCCTTTATTGAACACCTAAAACTAATGTCAAGTATAAGTTATCCATCATAGAATATGGTGCAATGGGTGGTCTTATCGCTAAAAGCGATCTCTTACAGACAACCTTTGGATGGACTCAAGAGAAAGGAAAGGCAAAAATTTGTGTATCTATAGTGCACATAATAGGTATACATGCATACAAATTCATCGCCGTAAAATGAAGCCGTATAGTTGAATAGTCGTGTTTTGCACCAATAAATGTTTGATACATAGGTATTTCAAATGTGGATGAAATGGCGCGTCTATCTCGTTTAACCAATATGGAGATTAAATATATCTATGTGTTTTGCATTTCAAACGTTAATGTTAAATTTTTATGACTGTCGGAAATTGATAAAATATTAACTGAAAAGTCGTTAACGTACGACTTTCATTTATTTATCAAAGCCCAGATATATATTTTGATCTCATTAAGGGAACGTTTTTCATAAGACTTAAACTTTATCCATCAGCAATAAAGATCATTTTCCTTAATCCTGATATCGTATAATATTATTGAAAATATCGTTATACCAACAAACTAGGCCATTGTGAAATTATTAGACACGGCAGACTATTAATTAAAATCGGAACGGAAATTCTGTAGTAATTACTCAAAGCCCATTTGAATTCGGTTTCAACGATGCTTCCGGTCCGATCAAATACTGCTAAAGGTTATCTAGTAACCATCCTTCTATTTGGTAAATATTATTACATGTTTGATTTGTGCTGGTTAATGGCAATAACCTCATCCTCTATTACTTATTCTTGGTTTAATTGGTTTTAAAAAGGAACCTATACAAGGGAATAAGTCATGGTGGACTGCATTATCATCAGCCTATATACGTCCACTGCTGGAAGTAGGCCTCTCCTAGTGAATGACACAGAGCCCGATCGTCGGTTTTCGTCATCCCGTTTCTACCAGCTGCCATCTGCAAGTCGACACTCCACCTGGCAGGCGGGCGCCCTACTCTATATTTTTTTCCTAGATCGGGTTTTCCACTCAGGAACTCGTTTGCTCCAGCGTTCTTCGGTTCTTCGTCGGATTTGATGTGCGTAACAGTATTCGCCTTAACCAGAACCTAACCAGACTCTATTAAAATTACTTTCCAATCTAACCATCAGGCCTAGCCAAGTTTATAATCTATGACCGCTTACGCTATAGAAAACTAGTCACGACATTCTGACCACGTGACTTAGCGTTATAGGTATGTACTTCCCATACATTTTAATTGTTTTCTATAGCGTTAGCGATTATAGATTAAACTTAGCTAGGCCTGTAGATACACCGGGGGAGAAATTTGGTGTGTCCAATAAAGGTTCTCGAGCTGAGATCAGAGAAAACGCTGTGGGGCGGCCTCCAACGAGATGGACGGGACGGACGACCTCGCGAAGGTCGCTAACCGATAGTTGTGGATGTCTTTGGAGGAAGCCTTTATTCAGCAGTGGACTTCTATTAGCTGATATAATTATGATGATGATGAATAATGGTATGCTAATCCCACGCGACAAAAGTATTGTTCCCTCGTTCTTAGCTGTTTATAAAAGGAACCTATTATGGATCATTTCGTTGCCCAAGTATCTCCTTTGTCTATCAAGACCTTTTTCCGAAGAATGCAAAGATGTAATTAATCTTGAAGCCTATAAAAAAACAGGAAAACGGTTGTACATCCTAAGGTAGATTTTAAAATAAAACGCACATTTAGAATGTATAATTAATTCGACTCAATCACCCTTGTGATCGGAAGCAAAGGCCGTTTTGTTAGGGGATTAGCGGGAGGAAGGAGATCAATGCGCCGTTCGTAAGGACGCATCAATTATGTACTCAAAATACTTCGTTCTAAGCTCATTCGGTTTAAAGACCTTTTTCTGTTAACACTTTGGAAAGTAAGAGGTTTTTACTGTCTTTGATAATAAGAGTATTTTGTTTTCAAGATCCTCTGTCTCTCTCTTTTGTTAAGTAAAGAAATTTTCATACAGACAATCAAATAGACACCTAGGTGATTTTATTAGTCCTTTTTGCGGTGATAGTCTAATGGCTAAGGCATCCGAGTTGCGATCATGTGCTTGCTGATTCATAACCCACCTATTGGACTACCGACATGAACCCACTCGTAATACAAGCATTTAGCTTAGCTCGAGAGGTTAACAAGAATACTAGAAAGGGGCGAAAAAAACGGTTTGGAATTCCGTATAGGTACATCACACACCAATAATAATTTTAATCCATATTCCATGAAACCGCGATTGCGAAAACTTAAAGCCATTATGACAAAGATACACCCCATTGTCCCAAAAAATAAAACCTTCACGACACAACATGTCCGTTCAAAGCCGAATTGTGGGTAACTTTTATTGGTTTTAGTCCAACTAACATAGAACTTTTCTGTTTCACATATCTATTGGGCCAACCAACAATTGGCCGAGTTGAATTGTGTACAGTAAATAGCTTGTTTTACTGGTATACATCGAGTTTCCCTCAGTGTTTTATTGGATTCCATGTTATAACAAGTTTGTAAAGAAATTTTCTCGGTTTTGTGAACCGCTATTGTGTGTAAGTCTTTTTAAAAGGTAGATGCGATATTGTTTTTGTTTTGACAGACAACATGGAGCTGGAACAATATATATGGAACGCTATCTGTTATGTTAGCGTTATGTAAGTATTTACCTAAATGTTATTTTTAACAATAAGCTTGTGTTGTGTGGAAATATATCGCTAAAAATATTTATATATATTTACTGAATACACTATACCATTAAGTTTGTATTTTATAAAGGGTTAGACAGAGGTATAGGTACTAGTTCACACCCAAAGTTCACCGGTATATTTAAATCCCTTGCTTATCCCAAACTTTTTGCCATTAATCGGGCACAAATCCAAAATCTAAGCTGCTGCTGATAATTTTATAGGCAACCCAATGCTCGACCTGGTAATCGAACCCAGCACCTCTAACGTAGCAGCCGTGCTAGAACCACTAGGCTTATGAGGCAGGTACGGCTAGTGTTGGCTGCAAATTAATTTTATGCTTACAAGGAAATCAATATTATTTCTAAGGATTTCAATAAACGAGCTATACTCTGAACGAATAGCAAATAACATTGATATATCTATGTTATAATGTTGGGAATAACCCTTTTGTATATTTACATGCAAAGGGTTGGAACCATTAACTCAAATTTAAGGGTTGACTTTCATTAAATGTACATAACTTGCGCAAGTTTTACTGTCTCACTTTGTATGGGGACCATCGAAAACTGTATAAATATATAGACCCCATTGTGATAAGGGTTCCGTAATAAATCTATGGGTCTGTAATATATTATTCAGTTAAATAGTAGTATTGTTTAAATATAAACTTTATTTTTATCTTTATGTAGGCGAAAATTTTTGTAGTTTTTAAGTAAGGATCAGGATATCAGGGTTCACATATTAAGAAGTTTTAAAGGTAACTCGTTTAATAGGTTTGAAAATGTAGAAAGGCAGATGTCTTTCTGTTGTAATATTTTCAAACGTACTAAAATTTGGCAATGATTTTTTATGGTATGGTATTTGTGACAACTCCCACGATACAGGAAAAATCTGTGTGAGGAAACGTTTTACAAAAAAGTAGAGGCCACTGTCTGTAATGTCGAAATTTCTCTTCCATAATGTAAGAAAATGGTTATTTAAACCACTATAGCAACTTTCCAAATTTAATTATTTTTATTTTTTTATGGCATACCGGGGCGGGCGAGCAGACAGATCGCCTGATGGTAAGCGATTACCGCCGCCCATGGACACCCGTAACACCAGAGGCATAACAGGCGCATTGCCGGCCTTTCAAAAGGGTTTTGGCCTCCGATATTCTCACTCACTCAGCGAAACACAACGTGAGCGTTGTTTTACGCCGATTTTCTGTAAGGCCGTTATTTTGATAACATTTAACTGGATCCAGGATCTGAAGTCGGGACCTTACGGTCAGCAGTCGCGATCAGGACTAACGAGGCTGTCAAACAGTCCCACTTTTTGGAACCATAAACTAGTTTTAACTTTTTAAAAGTACCTTCTTTAATGGTATAATTGAAATAAAACACTTTGACTTTGACTTATGGTAGCAAGTCCTTAAGTACTTAATCCTTCTGTGAATTCAGGCATTATATTAAAAACTTAATTTGTAATATGAATCTTTAATTAACTGCATACGAGATTTAACAGCAAAATACTGAAAAATGTCTGCGAAAAGACAGCCAATTAATGACTTACGTTACTGAGTTCCGCCCGCCTTCTTGTAATCCCCGTAACTGTCTCAAATTATGGCTTAATTTCTCTAGTTACCTTTGTTACTTTATCCTGAGTCTCGTCGCTTGCTTATTACCTGCCGTCTCTGCAGTAGAGCTATATCTTTTTCTATGGGTTAAGACGGAAAATGGGCTGACGAGCCACCTGGTGGTAAGTTGTCGTCATCGCCCATGGACATCTGCTGCTTTGCAGACATTTAAGAGCCCCTACGGACTGCAGACTGCCAGAGCCGCAGCAACCGAGGGGGAACTAGGTCTTACGCGCAATAGTCGAAACACACACGAAGGTGCTTTACGAGAGACTCCGACGAAAGTGGTCAGACCCCAATAGATCTCACACCACCGAACAATATTGAAAGTCTACACAAAGACATAACTATCATTACTTTATTGCTTCAATCTTTAAACCTAAATTTGCATAACATACGACCACACCTGTATACCTCGAAGGGTTAGGCAGAGGCGTCCTAATGTACACCCACAATTTGCCATTAACCGGGCACAAATTCATAACTCCTAGCTGCTACTAGGAATGTTATAGAAAAACTCAATAACACTTTGCTCAACCTGGGAATCGAACCCAGAACCTCTAGCGTAGCAGTCGCCCTTAGGACCTCTTGGCTAATGAGGCAGTTACACTTAATGTAAAAAAACAGCGTAGCACTTAATGTAAAAGAAGCGGCGGTAGCCTAATGGCTAGGGCTTCGGACTTGCGATCATGTGGTTGCCGGTTCGAACCCCACCCATTGCACTACCGACGTGAACCCACTCGTAACACAAGCATTTTAGCTTAGCACGAGGGGTTAACAAGAATACTAGTAATGTGTGACCCACATTACTAGTAAGCTTTTTTCAAAAAAAAAAAAAAACAAACATTAGATAAACTATTGTTTAAACCTTTTGGAAAGTAATACAAGCATTTAGCTTAGCTCGAGGGGTTAACAAGAATACTAGAAAGGGGCGAAAAAAACGGTTCGGAATTCCGTATAGGTACATCACACACCAATAATAATTTTAATCCATATTCCATGAAACCGCGATTGCGAAAACTTAAAGCCATTATGACAAAGATACACCCCATTGTCCCAAAAAATAAAACCTTCACGACACAACATGTCCGTTCAAAGGCGAATTGTGGGTAACTTTTATTGGTTTTAGTCCAACTAACATATAACTTTTCTGTTTCACATATCTATTGGGCCAACCAACAATTGGCCGAGTTGAATTGTGTACAGTAAATAGCTTGTTTTACTGGTATACATCGAGTTTCCCTCAGTGTTTTATTGGATTCCATGTTATAACAAGTTTGTAAAGAAATTTTCTCGGTTTTGTGAACCGCTATTGTGTGTAAGTCTTTTTAAAAGGTAGATGCGATATTGTTTTTGTTTTGACAGACAACATGGAGCTGGAACAATATTTAAGGAACGCTATCTGTTATGTTAGCGTTATGTAAGTATTTACCTAAATGTTATTTTTAACAATAAGCTTTTGTAGAAATCGTTGTGTGGAAATATATTGCTAAAAATATTTATAGATATTTACTGAATATACTATACCATTAAGTTTGTATTTTATAAAGGGTTAGACAGAGGTATAGCTACTAGTTCACACCCAAAGTTCACCGGTATATTTAAATCCCTTGCTTATTTATCCCAAACTTTTTGCCATTAATCGGGCACAAATCCAAAATCTAAGCTGCTGCTGAGAATTTTATAGGCAACCCAATGCTCAACCTGGTAATCGAACCCAGGACCTCTAAGGTAGCAGCCGTGCTTTCTAAGCACGGCTGTAATATGAATCTTTAATTAACTGCATACGAGATTTAACAGCAAAATACTGAAAAATGTCTGCGAAAAGACAGCCAATTAATGACTTACGTTACTGAGTTCCGCCCGCCTTCTTGTAATCCCCGTAACTGTCTCAAATTATGGCTTAATTTCTCTAGTTACCTTTGTTACTTTATCCTGAGTCTCGTCGCTTGCTTATTACCTGCCGTCTCTGCAGTAGAGCTATATCTTTTTCTATGGGTTAAGACGGAAAAGGGCTGACGAGCCACCTGGTGGTAAGTTGTCGTCATCGCCCATGGACATCTGCTGCTTTGCAGACATTTAACAATAAGCTTTTGTAGAAATCGTTGTGTGGAAATATATTGCTAAAAATATTTATAGATATTTACTGAATATACTATACCATTAAGTTTGTATTTTATAAAGGGTTAGACAGAGGTATAGGTACTAGTTCACACCCAAAGTTCACCGGTATATTTAAATCCCTTGCTTATTTATCCCAAACTTTTTGCCATTAATCGGGCACAAATCCAAAATCTAAGCTGCTGCTGAGAATTTTATAGGCAACCCAATGCTCAACCTGGTAATCGAACCCAGGACCTCTAAGGTAGCAGCCGTGCTTAGAACCACTAGACTAGGTTATGAGCCAAGTACGGCTAGTGTTGGCTGCAAATTAATTTTATGCTTACAAGGAAATCCATATTCTTTCTCCGGATTTCAATAAACGAGCTATCCTCTGAACGAATAGAAAATAACATTGATATATCTACGTTATAATGTTGGGAATAACCCTTTTGTATATTTACATGCAAAGGGTTGGAACCATTAACTCAAATTTAAGGGTCGACTTTCATTAAATGTACATAACTTGCGCAAGTTTTACTGTCTCACTTTGTATGGGGACCATCGAAAACTGTATAAATATATAGACCCCATTGTGATAAGGGTTCCGTAATAAATCTATGGGTCTATAATATATCATTCAGATATATAGTAGCGGTGTTTAAATATAAACTTTAGTTTTATCGTTACGGAGGCGAAAATTGTTGTAGTTTTTAAGTAAGGATCAGGATATCAGGGTTCACATATTAAGAAGTTTTAAAGGTAACTCGTTTAATAGGTTTGAAAATGTAGAAAGGCAGATGTCTTTCTGTTGTAATATTTTCAAACGTACTAAAATTTGGCAATGATTTTTTATGGTATGGTATTTGTGACAACTCCCACGATACAGGAAAAATCTGTGTGAGGAAACGTTTTACAAAAAAGTAGAGGCCACTGTCTGTAATGTCGAAATTTCTCTTCCATAATGTAAGAAAATGGTTATTTAAACCACTATAGCAACTTTCCATATTTAATTATTTTTATTTTTTTATGGCATACCGGGGCGGGCGAGCAGACAGATCGCCTGATGGTAAGCGATTACCGCCGCCCATGGACACCCGTAACACCAGAGGCATAACAGGCGCATTGCCGGCCTTTCAAAAGGGTTTTGGCCTCCGATATTCTCACTCACTCAGCGAAACACAACGTGAGCGTTGTTTTACGCCGATTTTCTGTGAGGATGATAATATTTAACTGGACACAGGATTTGAACTTGGGACCTTACAGCAGTCGCGATCAGGACTAACGAGGCTGTCAAACAGTCTCACTTTTTGGAACCGTGCAACTAGTTTTAACTTTTCAAAAGTACCTTCTTTAATGGTCTCATTGAAATAAAACACTGACTTTGACTTAGTCCTTATGTACTATAAACCTTCTGGGTATTCAGGCATTATATTAAAAACTTAATTTGTAATATGAATCTTTAATTAACTGCATACGAGATTTAACAGCAAAATACTGAAAAATGTCTGCAAAAAGACATCCAATTAATGACTTACGTTACTGAGTTCCGCCTTTTTGTAATCCCCGTAACTGTCTCAAATTATGGCTTTATTTCTCTAGTTACCTTTGTTACTTTATCCCTAGTATCGTCGCTTGTTTACTACCTGCCGTCTCTGCAGTATAGCTTCTTTTTCTATGGGTTAAGACGGAAAATGGGCTGACGAGCCACCTGGTGGTAAGTTGTCGTCATCGCCCATGGACACCTGCTGCTTTGCAGACATTTAAGAGCCCCTACGGACCCTACGGACCCCTACGGACTGCAGATTGCTAGAGCCGCAGCAACCGAGGGGGAACTAGGTCTTACGCGCAATAGTCGAAACACACACGAAGGTGCTTTACGAGAGACTCCGACGAAAGTGGTCAGACCCCAAGAGATCTCACACCACCGAGCAATATTGAAATTCTACACAAAGACATACCTATCATTGCTTCATTTCTTCAACCTTTAAAACCTAATTTAACCTGTCAACAAAACAATAAGACGACACATTAGATATTGTTTAAACCCTTTGTAAAGTATTTTCCTCCATGTGGGAAATACAATTATACAACGAGTTACAGTTATATAACAATAACTGCCTCATTAGTCAAGTGGTACTGAGCGCGAATGCTATGGTAGAGATCCTGGGTCCGATTCCCAGGTCGAGCAAAGTGTTATTGGGTTTTTCTATGAAATTCGCAGTAGCAGCTCGGAGTTTGGAATTTGTGCCGGGTTATTGGCAATAGGCTCGCCCATGGGAGCATGGGACCTAAACGTATACCGGCGAACTGTGGGTGAACCTTAGTACACCTCTGCCTAGCCCTTCGGGGAATACAGACGTGATGGTATGTATGGTAACTATTAAAAAAAAAACACTTTAACAAGTCATTGTTTTAGTTTTTTAGTACTACATGCCGCATTTGCGTGTTTTTTATCAGTACGAATTCCATTATTTTTCTATACTTTTTTTAAAACGTTGCACACTACGCAATGTTTCTTAAAAAAGGATTAATATCCATTTATCGATAAAATAAACGAATATAATCTTCTCGCTATTTTTGAGCAGTCATCTTGAATAAAAAATTAGATCCTTCGGCTTTCTTCTGACAATATCACAGGCCCCAATATTTATGATTTATAGTTTCCTGTGGAGAATATAAAACAAGCTTCCACTATCTCTTCGAGGACCTGAAGAGATCAGATCAATGATTAATGTTCTAAAAAGTCCTGGCTAGGCATCACGCTGTCAGCTCGCTTGTGCCCCAAGCAATTTGTCTTATAGGAAAATGATAACGGCAATTATTTTTTAATTTATTTATCTACGGAGACAAGAACTAAATTGTTCTCAGATTAATATGATGATAGTAAAGACAAAGGAGTACAGTGGCCGTACCTTGAGATGCAAATAATATTATTTTTGTAGAATTTAATATAATTTATTAGGTACGCATGTGATGTAAATAGTAAGGTATTTTTAAGAAAATGATTACGTAGCTTTTTTTCATTATATTTAGCATCACTGCTTGCGAAAAAATTTCTTGTCTGGGATGGTACTTTTCTTTCACTACCATATCTTATCTTATCGCACCCATACATACCTAATTATGAGGAATTTTAAGAAATTTATTTAAGGGAATACTTGTTTAGTATATAGGTAGGTACTAGGCTTAATTGTAATTATAACTATAATATAGATTAAGTATTTTTTTTTAATAAAATATTCATCGGACGTGAATAAAACCCACTAGTTATAAATTATTATGAAATAGCGCAAAAATCGACGCGCGAAACCTATTAGGACTCACTGGGTATGTGATGAGACGTCTAAGTATTTAATAGGTTTCTTGTACCCATCCTCGACCCTCCACACTTCTCCAGAAAAGTACCTTTTTATAATACATGTAATAGTATAATAATGTAATAGTAGTATTGTACATAATTTAATAGGTACCTAAATGTATTTACGTTCCAAGTAGTATACATATATTATATTATTTCGTTGCTAACTTTTTGTAGCGAATGCTAGCGAAAGGAATGATTAAAAGATTTAATAAAAAAACATTTAGGGCGGTTTTTAATCAAATAAAAGTTCCCTAAGATATATTTTCTTGTTTTCTATATTTTACTTATACATACCTACCTACTTCGTGTCAAGACAAAGTCGCCTTAAATTCCACACACCTCATAAGGAAAAAAAAGAACTTAAATTTGGAATTTCAACCACGTCGCACCAAATATTTTTTTAACTTTATTATTATTACAAGCACTTCCATTCCGTTTCCTGCCAGTCCTTTGAGTCGGTTATTAAATGACCTTCTTTCATGGGAAACTCTTTGCAATTCTTGGCCAATTTCGTTCATTGTTCCCGAAACTCCCCTTCTAACGATGACACGATTAAAATTGTTTTAATGTTCCACATTCTTGTGCCGTACCTGTATCAGTGACGCCCTACCCAACCTTTCCCTCGTACTTTATTTTTCGGATATTGATGAGATTTTAGGGACGTGGGTATTTTATTTTTCGCAGACCTATCCGCGTAGGTTAATTTATTGTCTAATTTTAGAAAAACTGTTTTATATTTCTTTTTTATACGTAATCTTCATCATTGTTTATCGTTGTTGTCAATAAATCTCTCTCTACTCTATCTTACTGACTCTCTCTATTTGATACGAAGTGCTAAGTTGTAATATATGTAAATACACACTTTGTTTCTATATGAGCCTGAATGATCACTCATTTACTGACCCACAGAAGGGCATGGGTCTCTCAGAATCAGAGGGGTTATAGAACATAGGTGGTCACCGCTGGAGTACGACATGTTCTTGAGTGGAGACCGCGTAGGACGCCCTCCGGCAAGATCAATGATGATTTGCGGAAGGTTGCTGACGTAGATTGTGACAAGCTGAAGACATGGGGTAATTGCGCACATTAGGGGAGGCCTACGTCCAGCAGTGGGCTAGTACTGTTATAGGCTGATGATGATGATGATTATATAGAAAATGTTTAAAAAGTTATAATTTTAGATTTTAAATAGAGAGCTGGCGTTTTTGAGAACTGTGTAATTGCATTTTTTTTATTTATATATGTTATGCACAATCCATTTATTGTCTTATATATTGATAAATTGTAACTATATTTATAAATACTAATATTCCCCAAAGGGTTAGGCAGAGGCGTAGGTACTAATGTACGCCCATAGTTCGCCGGTATGTTTAGGTCCGATGTAATAGAGGCGAGCCTATTGGCATTAACCGGGCACAAATTCCAAACTCGGAGCTGCTACTGGGAATTTCATAGAAAACCCAATAACACTTTGCTCGACCTGGGAATCGAACCCAGGACCTCTAGCGCAGCAGTCGCTCTCAGGACCACTAGGCTAATGAGGCAGTTAGTTGATATACCAATAAATAAATATAATGTAAATTTAAGAACTAAGGCCTATTAAGTAAAAAAGTACTCTTTATTTATTCCAACTATTTAAAAATTAAAAAAAAAACATTATTGATAGTAAAACTCTAAATAATGATATTATTACGAAACGTATCGTGGCAGTTTATAATACATAATAATATATTATTATCTGTTTCCGAACTCAAGCTAAGTACCCTATCCTACAAGTATTGAGTTACTCGAAAGTAAAAGGCATTGTTAAAACTTTTAAATTGGACCCCCTGAATCTGTTGCTATTATATTATTCCTTGTGTTACTCACTGGAAATTATTTTGTAATATTGTTGCTTTCCGTCTCAAATTAGTTCTTTTGAATGTTTCGAGTGTACTTGAAAGAATGAAGAAATGCCCCGCGTGCCTGCTGCTATGAGGTTACCAAGTTAAATTTTGTTATGAAATTGAGAGTATTTTTCATTAAACTACAAACAAAAATAAGTTAGCACTAAAAATAATAGATATTAATTCTGAATTGATTTAATTCTAAATGAACTGCCTCATTAGCCTATTGGTCCGGAGCACGACCTACTATGTTAGAGGTCCTGGGTTTAATTCCCAAATAGAGCAAACTGTTATTGGGATTTTCTATGAAATTCTCAGTAGCTGCTCGGAGTTTATTGTACCCAGTTAGTGGCATTAGGCTCGCCTCTGCCTAACTCTTCGGCGAGTACAGGTGTGATGGTATTTTGTGTTATAAATGTAGTTTATTTAAAAGCATGCAGTACCAACTCTAAGTACCTACCTACAATGATAATTCTTATAAAATAAACCATTTTCCAGTAGGTCCATTGAGTCCATTTTCAAACTTTTTGCAAATTAAACACAGCAAATATCAGGGAAAAATTTAACCAATTAATAAAAAAAATACCCTGTATGACACTAGAAATATTTTGCTACTAAAAAACTCCAAAATCAACAAAATACTCCTACATTTTTGTGTTAAATGTGTATCCAAAACAAAATTAAAAACATCGACGAGTGTGACGTATTGCCATCGCAACATTCATTAATTTTGGACGGAACAACTCCATTAATTAAAACACTTACGGCCCGGTAGAATCTGTAATGAAATATTGTCTATAAACTGCCGGAATGAAGAACAATTTTGTAGAGATAAATTTCAATTTATAAGCGTATTAAGATAACTATTAATTATATCTAATCTAAGTTTAAAGATTAAAATAAACGGCTTTAATTTAGGACGTAAATTCTATTTAGGTATTAAGGGTGTCTATAGAATAATTGATTTGCAATAAAAGGGGAATGAATAAATGCAACTGGACATTAATCGGGAATGTTCGTGAGGGTCCGCATTGACTGTTTTTATGCCAGCATGCGCAAAAGAGCGACCTCGATAGCGAGTAGAGTGCGGGGCAGCGGCAACGGTCTCCTTTCCGTTTTGCCAACAGGTTGGACGGGCCCTTCATACAACACTGGCAGGCCTTACATGTACCCATAATAGGGCTTGGGGCAGGTAGAATCATGTTATTTTATTCTCATTCATTCAATTATATTAATTTATTATTATTATATTATTATGTGTGTTAAAATATGGACTATTTATATCGTCCGAAAAAAATGTGTTATTATTTTTATTATTAAATAATAGAATGCAGAGTTAATTGAATAATGATGAATTTAAGACTTTGTTAATATTGTATTATGTACCAAAAAAATTGTAATAATTTGTTTTTTTTTTGAATTAATTGATGTTTTTAAAACTGAACATTCAATACAAAAAAACCATTGAAATAAAATAACTGATGTTCTTACTTTTCTTTGCTATAATAATCTTCTTCAAATTTTCTTAACGCTCTTTCGCAAGGATTTTAAACTAAGAATTAGCAAATTTGCGCATCTTCGAATTCGAATTGTAATTTGCGCAAAGATGCGCGAGACTTGTGTAAATTATGACCCCGCGTTAGGTACAGAAGACAATCTTAGTGTAGAAATAAACACAAGGGAAATATATATAACCTCATAAATTTTATCAAAGTCACAAAATATACTACTTATACATGACCGCGACAGAAAAAATACTTCACGGAAATTAAAAACGAATATGATCCCGTAAACACATGATCATAGGTATAATAAGATCCACGAATGTTTGTACACACATACATAAACATGATTTGTGTGTGGATATATGTATGCCAAAATTACACGAACACACACATACGCAGCATCTAAAGCAGACATTTTCATAATCAGAACTGCACACTCAAAGGTTTACGTCATATACATCCTTATCGTGACGTCATCCAGATCCTGCTACACTGTGCCCAAATAAAAAACGAGTTCATTTATCACAACGCCATTTTGTTTGGGTCTCTCTACATATACTCGCGTTTTGGCACCGCCAGACATTCACGCTCACAGATAAAAAAACTCACAAAAATGAACAAAAATTATCAGTCTGTGAAACGGATTTCCTCGCCAAAACTTTGTTGACACTTATTTTGACTTGGATTTAGGCAGGTATCTTTTATCCGTATCAATAAAATATTGTGTGCAGTTTTTAGATTTTTCAGCAATGGGTTTGATTGGGTTTTTAGTGAATCTGTATTTGATTTTTTGGTTATGCCAAGCCTGTTAATGGTCTGGTGGAGTTTGGATTGCCTACAAAAATGTAATCTATACTTAATATATAAAGGAGGGAGAGTTTGTTTTATTTGTTTGTTTGTTTGCTTGAACGCGCTAATCTCAGGAACTATTGGTCCGATTTGAAAAATTCTTTCAGTGTTAGATAGCCCATTTATTGAGGAAGGCTATAGGCTATATATCATCACGCTAAGACTAAGTAACTATTCCACGGGGACGAAGTCGCGGGCGGAAGCTAGTATCAAAATAAATCGTAATCCAAACAATATTTTATCAAATTGTATTATTATTTGAATTGAGATACCGTTCATCTAGGTTTCTACTGTACCCTTTTGTCTGCTACTACTTCACTGTAAATAAACGACCCAAAAATCGTTCCAAACTTGGTAAGTTTTTTTTTACATGCTCTCCGAGGCACGGAGGGATCTCGAAGTGTTCAAATTTCATTTTTTTTCAAATTCAAATGTTTTTATTTCAAATGAGCTTTTACAAGCGTTTATGAAACGTTATGATTCTAGTTGCACGGTTAAGAATGGTCATCCATTTAGACACTGACTGCAACGAGCGCACCTTAACCTTGCAGATAAGTTGATCAGCTTAGTTATTATTTAGCCACGAGCCCCTCTGGAAAGGTTTTACTGGAAACGTGGAAATAAAAAGAACAGTTATTTTCAGCAAAATACCTCACTAAGGGTCGTTAAGTCAAGAGGTACTTCTCGCCAATAACACTATCTTAAAAAGTTCCCATCAAAGTTGGCGGGTAAGGGTGCCGATAGGCAGTGGACTGAAAGGCGTGGGCGACAAAAGGCACTCCCTAAAGAAATACGTCATTTTTTTACCTATCTTAAAATGATAAACATTAAACAATCATTATTCATTAAACATTATGCCTAATGGCTACGGCGTCGGACTTGCGATCATGTGGTTTCCGGTTCAAAACCCACCCATTACACTACCGACCTGATACAAGCATTTAGCTTAGCACGAAGGGTTAACAATACTAGTAATATGCGACCCACATTGCTAGTAAGCTTTTTTTTAAAAAAACCGGCCAAGTGCGAGTCTGTCTCGCGCACCGAGGGTTCCGTACTTAAAAATACTTTTATTATATGATGTACTTAACAAAAAATTTATGCTTTTCGCAATTTTTCCTTTATTTGTGCTTTATGACGTCACTTCGTACCAAATTTTCATATTCTGAGTTCACGGGAAGTACCTTGTAGGTTTTGATTCCCTTGCGAGTGTCGAAAACTTGCGGAAATTTGCAGCATAAACGGTTGTATCTTTTGATTGCGTTTACTTAGAAGTTTGATTTTTTCACAGCTCTAAGGGACAGTAGACTTGAGTATTTGATATAAATTCCAGCTTGATACCTTTACGAGTTCCTGTGAAAAAGGGTCTTGACAGACAGACAGGCGAACGGACGGACAACTAAGTGATCCTATATTTTAGTTTTTTAGGTTTCCGTACCTCGAAGAGAAAAAACGGAACCCTAAAAAACAAAAAAAAATGTAAGTAAGTCACTCACAAACGTCGAGACCCAGAATAATTATGGCCGCATACGAATATTTGCTCCGGGTAGAGATCGAACCCACAATATATTGCGCAGAAGCCGATCGCTTCGCCGCTATGATGTGTTACAAAACAATCGCTTATCGCTTCCGCTTGTTTTAAACAACAGTTTTATAGTCCCCAAATTTTGACAAAGGTCCGCAAAATACAACTCCATTGCCATAATTAAAGTTGTAACAACTCGATATTGTTATTATTCGAGTTTCTACGTCGTAAAAGTTTTAACACAGTTGATATAACTAATATAATAAGTTGTTCAAATGTTTCGTTCTGATTGTTTTGACAACCAAAATTAGTTCGCAGCGTGTAAAGTTATTTTAATAATACATCATCATTATCTTGGCCTTTTCCCAAACTATCCCTGTGGATCCCATTAAATTTTTTTTATTTGTTATAATTATCGGCAAACGAGCCACCTGGTAGTATGCACACGGCTCGCTTTATGATAAGCGGTGACCGTGGACATCAATGGACGCTTGCAAACCAAAAAGAGCATCTAAGTATCCCAATAACATCACCAAATAAAATAAGGAAAAAATCAAATATGACTGTAAACATTTAAATGTAGTTTATAATTCACGATCTTTATGTCTAAAGTAGATAGGTACCTACAGTAATATCCCTAAATACAAACACCATTATCAGCCTTAGTATGTTTGGTATTGTAAGAATCACCATTTAAGTATCTTTGTTTCATTCAAAATGTTTAGGGCATTTAATTTTTCCTTATAATGTGAAAACATTTATTTAAATAGAATCAAATCTTAATACATCAATCATTAACATATTGTCATTGTAATAGGGAAGAGAGCTTATTGCCATTTACTGGGAACTAATTGAAACTTTCGACCTGCAAGGTCAGTAGAAGGATCAGTGACCACACCTAGCACATCAAGCCTCTTCCATATCAGTAGTGATAAACAAAAGCCGAGACGCCTGACAACCAGTTAATACTTAGGTTTTTTGTATACCATTGAGATGGCAAACAAGCATACAGCCCGCCTGATGATGAGCAGTTCCTGTTAGCGAAGGATAGGATGAAGGAAGGAAAGGAATGGTATCAATATTGTCCGGAAATTGTCATCTGATGGCTGCTACTTCATCTAAAAGTGGTCCTAATTCCACTTTGGCGCCCGCCGTGGGACATCACTAAGATTTTTTTATTCGATCTTCTTTCCTTTACTATGTAATTTGTATCTCATTAGTGAGCCATTTTTTTTCTTTATCGGCAGCATCTACATAGTTAGATTGGAAGGTGACTCCAATATTGTTGAGAAAATAATGATTTTATGACGTTGGATTTTGCTCCTAGACCAAAAAGGTTATCAAACAACCTTCACAGAGAAATAAGGCGACGTTTTATTAAAGTGTGTATTTTATAAACGGGGGTATCTAAAAGTTTTATCATATTACACACTCGCTTTTGGACTTAATTGAGTCTCCGCCAGAACAAATTTAATTACGTCTAGCGAAACCATCAAAGGTCTCTCAAATCTTTTTAATGAAAAATGGAATAAGATTATCTACTGGTAGTTTACTCTATTTTGGACGCCGAGCGTTTTTAAGTAAGTCTTCGTGGAATATCAGGGACGAGGTATGTTGGATTTATACTGACTAAAAACCGCTCTTAGCTTCCTTTGTAGTCACAGAACGAAAGCTAAAGGGTTAGATTTCCGGGTCAAGCGAAGTAGTAAATAACTGACACTATGGTTGTATTAATATTAATATTAAAATCTGCCTGACCCTTCGAGTGATATAGGGTGATGGTATGTAAGTTTAGTTTTTTTATGTCATGGGGGGCAAACGTGTAGACGGATCGCCTGAAGGTGAGCGATTACCGTCGCCTATTGACACCCACTAGACAAGAGTAGGCGCAACTACGTTGCCCGCCTTTTAAAAAGGTTTGGGCCCCCGGTACCCTCAGTCACTCGGTGAAACACAAAGTAAGTGTTGTTTCACGCCGGTTTTCTGTGAGGCCGTAGTATCACTCCGGTCGAGTCGGCCCATTCGTGCCGAAGCATGGCTCTCCCACGGAATTACAGTAAATGTAAAAGGTTTGTATGCCAAAATAAAAAGGTTATATTCAATTTCAGATTTACATATACCCAAAATATACCATTGTGTTAGAATAAGCGTGGTTTGAAATGAAGAAATAAATCATTTTTCCACATCTTTTGAATCTCGCTAACATGATAGTGACGGAAAGACGTCGTCTGTTATATGCTTCATATCCATTCCATTTTCGGTTCCTTTGTTAATAAAATCCATCCACATTCTGTTTTGGGTAAAAAGAGATATTGGAGGCTTTATCTCAGACACGTTTTAACGCTGATCTGTTTAATATGGTTAAGGCAGATTTGATTTTTAAACAAACGTTAATAAGGGCAGAGGACTGCAATAATATCGCGCCTGTATTCCCCGAAGCGTTAGGCAAAGGTGTACTAATTCACACCCACAGTTCACCGGTATTTCTAGGCCCCATGTAATAGGGGGCGAGCCTATTGCCATTAACCAAGCACGAAACCAAACTACGACTACAACTACTGAGAATTTCATAGGAAACTCTTATAACCCTTGCTAAAAATCTAAAGCAGAACTCTAAACAGAACAGAAATTTATGTGGAAAAGCCAAAAGGAAAAGTTGTGTAGGTATCTTTAAATTTCCTGTACCCTTCAGAAAATAATTCTCACTAGATATTATGAAATGGAATATTGCGACGAATACTTTAATGAATCTCAATACGGAAACATGTTTTTATCCACAACATGAATTCTATATTATTTTGTTTATTATCACAGCAATATAAAAATAGTTTGCGCATATCACATTGGATGTTATATTTTATTTCGCGTTCTCATATTATTAAATTCGATAGCTGGCAGCTGTGTACACCTGTGCGCCATTCATATGACAAACAAGTTACAATTCATATGACAACTTATTGTGATCAAAGACCTTCATATTTATATGAAGATCTTTACCTGTAGGTAAGCCAGCTGGTATTTCTTTGCTACAGTTTTTTTATGGAATAGGGGGGCAAACGAGTAGAAGGATCCCCTAGTGATAAGCGATTACCTCATTACCAACTGCCAACTCATTGCCAAAATCTCATTGCCAACTGCCTCATTAGTCTAGTGGTCCTGAGCTCGACTGCTATGCTTGAGGTACAAGGTTCGATTCCCAGGTCGAGTAAAGTGTTATTGGGTTTTTCTTTAAAATTTTTAGTAGCAGCTCCGAGTTTAACTAAACATACCGGCGAACTGTGGGTGTACATTCGTACGCCTCTACCTAACCCTTCGGGGAATACAAGCGTGATGATATGTTTTATATCCATGTACGAAAGAAGAAGAAAGTTTTAGTCTATATATAAATAGTGTGTAACTTAAGATTAATTTTAAGGCGAAAAGGCCTCCATGACACAGGGAATGCTAGTGTGCAAACCAGTGATACCGTCTGAGAGATCGGCTTCTGCGCCACGTGTAGTGGGTTCGATCCACTCACGGAGAAAATATTTGTATGATCTACAGGTAGTTGTTCTGGGTATGGGTGTTTGTGTATGTGATAATTTGTGTTTTAAACCCACCCACGATACAAGAGAAAATCCTAGAGTGGGGAAACGTTTATCTAAAAAAGGCTTAATTTTTATATGATAGAAAATTGCTATATCATTTTATGTAGGTACATCTAGTTATACGCCACAAATTGCTTTCAAAGTCTGTTTTCTTATCCTAGAAAGTTAATTATTTTATTCTGACGTTGGATCCAATTGTTACAACTGTATTCTGCTAGTGACCCTGGCTGGTGCAATTCAGCAGCATGTAATTAATAGTGTGTAGTAAATGCGAAAGTTTAATTAACTTGTTCGAAAAAGAACTACCTTATTAGTTTAATGGTTGCAAGTGTGAATACTACGCTAAAAGTAGGTACTGAGATCCCAGTCAAGCAAAGTATTTTTCTATGAAATTCTCAATAGCAATTGCCTGCAATGCTAATTTAATAAACATATTGCTATTATCTTTTTAACGTGGGAGAGCCATGCTTCGGCACGAATGGGCCGGCACGACCGGAGTGATACCACGGCCTCACAGAAAACCGGCGTGAAACAACGCTTGCGTTGTGTTTCGCCGAGTGAGTTGAGGTTACTGGAGGCCCAAACCCTTTTAAAGGCGGGCAACGCACTTGCGACTCCTCTGGTGTTGTGGGTGTCCATGGGCGGCGGTTATCGCTTAGCATCAGGTGATCCGTTTGCTCGTTTGCCCCCCTATACCATAAAAAAAAACTTATTGGATTTGGACGGTTTGGAATCCTCTTTGCAGTCGAATAACAATAAAATAACATATTTTTAAGGACTTTTAATAGATCAAAGTAACATCACATCGCACACTTTAAAATCGGTAACGAAAACGATAATCAAATAACAAGGTATTTCGCAATCAATAATTATCTAAAAAATATACATAATGAGTTGTGTCTTATTTTTTTATTTCTGATAAAAGAAAACATCCTGCACCAATCGTATTGACGCATTAATTTTGAGGGGTCCTCTGTCCTCTGACCTATGACAAAGTCGCATCTGAAAAATTGCCTAGTTGTAGATTCAGATGCAGTTACGAAGCTCCAAAGTTGGGTGAAAATATAATTACCTATTTGTTTCTTCCCTCCAAAAGGTTATAGAAGATCATAGTAAAATTAATATTACATTTACATTTACATACCATCACGCCTGTTTTCCCCGAAGGGTTAGGCAGAGGCGTACTAATGTACCCATAGTTACCCGATATATTTAGGTCCCATGTAATAGGGGCGAGCCTATTGCCATTAACCGGGCACAAATTCCTAACTCTGAGCTGGGAATGACCTAGTTGTAGACCTAGTTGTAGACCACTAGGCTAACGAGGCAGTACTAGGCTAATTACTATTCATCACCTTATTTTACTATAATTATGCAATAATAAACAACATTTCGTCTTATTTTTCCATAAGTAATCCTTGAGACGTCGATTTAAAGGTTGTGGGAAAGAGATGCGGCTTTAAAGGTTACATAGCGCCATCTTTTTCACAAACTACAAATGATAATATAAGCACGTCGTAGTTCGGGCCCAGCTGATGTTATTCCTTATTCATGGTATACTATTCTGAATGTAAAATTTTATTCCGTGTCCTAGATACTCCAGCCCCTCTAACCAAATTCGATAGCTGTGCGCACCTGTACCCCTATAACAGATAACAAACAAGGAACTATTTGAGATGCTCCAAGAGATATAGGGTTGGGCGTTTAAGTTTCTGAAAGAGGGTCCCCGTATCTTCTCAAGTCGTTATCTCCAACAAAAGGTGTGGAGCTGTGTAAAAGTCAATCAATGACACTTATCTGGCAACCCTATTCTAAGTCAGGGTGGGTATTGTGATGATGCAATTTGTGTGTTGCCAACGCATTTACTTGTTTTATCTAGTCTGACAGTAATTTAATTGTTTATACATATAAATTAGTTCTTATCGTACATAGGACGTACGCCTTTGCCTACCCCTTCCAGCATTTTTTTTTAAATAACTGCATACTACAGCATACTAAAAATATTCTATTTGATTTGACAACTTAAACTATGATTGTTACAGATAATATTAAGTTACCAATGCGCATTACATGTCCGTACATATTGAGGGCGAGTGAAATTATAAGAAAAGAAAGAAGTTTATTTTTTTTTGAACTCGCACATATATGTAGGTAGTTTCTGTAGAGATTGCCGTAAAAAGGTAATATTATAATGTGTTGGGAAATCAATACAGAATATAGATACAATGATTAAACTAGTTATATTAGTATTGTTTTGAAGGGTGAAGTCAATGAAAGTTTTTTAGGTTTTCTGCTAATACAGAAAGAGTTTTAATCTCATCCTGCATTTTTCTTATAAAGTCTCCCATATAAAACTCGTTACTCCACAGTAATTATAAATACAGCAACCCTACGCGAGCCCAAAAAAGGTCTCTTTCAGCTTATTGCTGCAAAATAAAAAAATCATAATGTCTTTACATTTCGACTCGCTTCGACTCGGCGCTTACATGAATCGAGGTTACAGGCAACATGTAGTTCTTTATAAACTACTTATTTTAGTTATCACTGGATTTTTCCAAGGTCTCTGAAGTTTATTCACCTGTATTAGATTAGTCGTAATGGGTTAAATCCCTCTTATGTTAGTCCTTATTTTTCGAACACCGTAATTCCTACAAATCATATTTGAGATAATAATATGTGCTATAGGACACATATCGATATTCTGAATAAGTAATATCATCCACAGTTTTATGTAATGTCACGTCTTGTGACTGCAGCTATCTTTATTGTATAACTAATGTTAGCATTTGATGTAGTAGATTGTTCAAGAAACAATATTTATTTTACGGGTTGATGCAATTTCTGAATGTGTTTTCAGTATTGCTGCTTTCTGAACAACTACAAAAGTTATTAGAAGATACAGTTGTAGTTATAGTACATTTATTTGTTCTGCTATGTATGGGTAGGTAAAATTCTCGTAAAATGTAGCTGTTATAAAAAATACACACCATAATATCTTAATTGTGCAAAAATACATATAGGTACCTACATTTAATGGCAATAGGCTCACCTTCTATTACATGGGACCTAAATATATCAGCAAAATGCTTCTGCTTAAGCCTTCGGGGAACACAGGCGTGATATGTGTGATAAATTTTATGATATAACTAGCTCTGTACCCCCCGAGATGATCTCGTAATTCCCAGTCCTCTTGCAATTTCCCAAAATCTCTTGTTAAATAGTCCTCTCAAAAATCAATTCTTCAACCTCTTCTTAAATATTCCTCTGTTTGATGCATAGGACAAGTTTCACAACGACTACTCATGCTACTTTTTATTGACTTATAAAAGTGGCTTGAAGAACTACTAAGAAAAATAAATAGGTAGATATTAGTTCATTAAAATCAATGAAATTATATGTTCTTTGCACTTTTTTGGTGTGCTATGTAATAATATCAATTTTATCTACCTCTATGTCATGCATCATCATCATTTTTTCAAATAAAGAAAGGGTTTTCAATATATTTTTCGAAAACGGATGATGAAGGGGTCTTGGCACAGCAGATAGCAAATCTGGAGGGTCAACTAAAGAGAATGGAACATAAAATTGAATGTCAGTAGTTTCGCGTGGACTCTGCAAACATTAGCGAAGGCCTGATCCAATAAGATTGTATGCTTTGAAGGGACTTGGGAAAGCCATAGAGAAAATCTAGAAGTGGTTCAATTTGATATTTTTAAGTCCTGAATATAGGTGTGCAAGGTTAAGCTGCAATCGCCGCGGTTAGTGTGTGGATGGGTGACCATTCGTAACACATTGAAACCACTCCGTGCCTCGTAGAGCGAGTAAAGCCGTCCCGATTGTCATACGAATATCTTAGACGATTGTTAGTGGTAGTCAGAAGCCCAAAAAAGCCTGACAACCAGTCCATCCTCCGAGTATCGGTAGGTATTGCCCAGAAATTGGGTTGCGGAGGTCTGATAGCAGTTGCTTCGTATAAAATACTGATATTCAGCCGCATCTGGGTAGGCTCGAAGCCGACCTCAACGTAGTTGGGAAAAAGGCTCAGGTTGGGAATAAATATCCGAAATAGTTTCACACAACGTATTTTTGAAGGCGGTTTATCTGTATTCTTTAAGTTATTTTATATTGTGCCCGACTGAGTCCATGAAGATCTCATTAAATAAAAAATATATTACCTAGGTTAATATTTTGGACTGTAAATAAGTGACTGATTGATTGATTTATGTAAAATGCTTTGTCAAAATGGATCGATAAAATACATTTACATGCCTTGAACATTGATTATCACACAGCAAAAGATATTTGAAGTAAGCTTTTAGTTTGCAAATGGTGTTCAGGATCCAATATCTATAATAAAAAAATGGTTCCGGCTAATTATCCGTTATAAATTAATTTCAGTTTTGTAGTTTTAGTGCCATTATAACTGTAGCCACTAATCGAATAAACTCACCCCTTTACATTGGGTAGGTATAAATCATACCGGCAATTTTTTTTTTACACCAGGCAGTCTCTGCCTAACCCTTGGGGGATACAGGCGTGATGGCATGTTGTACCTAGTAAATTCAAAACTTAAATCCATTTTGTCTTTTTCATTGGCTCTTCCATACAACCCAACATCAGCTCAACAGCATATTTGGTTAAAACTAACTCATACAAAATTACCCTTACGGGCTTTGTAATCTTCTCAGATAGCGGTTAATATGAATACTAAACCTGGTTTAAGGTCAAAGGTTTGTCAAACTCTTGGCCCAAGTTTTGGCGAGTTTGTTTTGCATCAACGACTGGCTTAAACTTTGAGGAATGAGTTTTAATAGAATTACCGTACGTTTGTCTTTGTCTTACGCTAAATAGGGAATGAACATTTTAACGATTTATAGGCAAAGATATTTTTTCGGTTTTATATTTGCAAGAACAACTGTGTAGCGCAGTGATAGCTCAATGATATGGTCATTAGGTAAACTGCTAAGTCAAATTTGAATTTAGGCACGCCACTGACTTTTTGACGCTATTTGCGTATTGATAGTTAATTATTGTCAGTGCTTAACCGGCAAAGGAAATCATCTTGAGGAAAACACTTTCTCAACGGCAAGTGGTCTGCTTTGCCTCATCATAACACACCATCACGCCTGTATTCCCCGAAGGGTTAGGCAGAGGCGTACTAATGTACACCCACAGTTCGCCGGTATGGTTAGGTCCCATGTAATAGGGGGCGAGCCTATTGCCATTAACCGGGCACAAATTCCTAACTCCGAGCTGCTACTGGGAATTTCATAGAAAAAACCCAATAACACTTTGCTCGACCTGGGAATCGAACCCACTTGGCTAATGAGGCAGTAGGCGGTATTCTTTACGTGGACTTTATGGATATTGCGACCACAAAGTCAACTCTGTAGTGCCATCGGATCGCATTGGTCGTAAGCTGTCCACGCGCGGACTGTAGGTGGATCACTTGTTGACAACTCGCTGCTCGCATGCTTGCCTTGCGTTGAAGCGCATTGCCAACGCATGAGTCTCGAGTGATTCACACGAGGACAATGCGTCGGCGATGCGCTGCTCAGCCTTCATTCTCAGACTTTCTTTTGAACGTATCGGATCTGATGCCAATTGCTGACAGACAACTCGCGAGCACGCGATATCAAGTCGTTAACCACGCAACCTTCCCTCTTTGACCACTTGAGGGCCACTGGTTGACCACGCGACGTTCACTGGAGAGAAGGTGGCGTCCACCCGTGAGCGTGGTTGCTTGTTGGGTGCCGGGTGGTTCTAATTAGCTGTGACCATCCTCTCTTTCCCAGAGGAGACCCTTGCCCAGCAGTTGGTTGATATAATGGTTTGATGGTGAACTGTAGACTTCACCAGACTGACGAGACAGTTTTATTGTTCTTAAAATATAACTGATCTGAAGTTTCTTGCGAGCAACACATAGTTGACACTAAATCAATTATGTAATATGTTTCTTTATTTTTATTTACGTCACGTTGTTTTAAACACACACACATTTAAAAAATTCTACAATCCAATTCAAAATTCCTACAAGCAACAACAGATCGCGTGCCATAGTATCAGTGTTTGTTCCTCAAGATGTGACTGTAACAAAGACATCAGTGGTGTCATTGAGAGACATAAATCCATCAGACACCATGAATGCGACATATCACGTCCGAGTCGACGCGCATTGCGACTTGTTCTCGACTTTACGACGGGCCTTGGTTCGTAAAACTTGTATGGCCCAAGGTATGAGAAAAATCGGATAGGGAAGAAAAAACAATTGATTTCAATCAAAATACACATATACCTATGAATTAAGGAGATTTCTGATTGAGCTACACAATTATAGATGCATGCGAACTCCGCGAAGTTACTGAGAATTTCCTAGAAAACACACACAGACTTTACTCCATTTGGGAATCAATCCCCTAGGACCATTAGACTTATGAGGCTGGTCTATTTACTGATTTTACATTTAAATATTCATATAATCATAATGACCATGATTCTCAGAGTTTGTTTCTTCTGAGAGATCTGTTAGGAAATGTCGACGCCATCTAGTTAAAAAAATGTAAACCATTGACAGAAATAAATATCATATAATTGTCAGCAAATAGTACTGTTAAACGTCATCTGCGAAGAGTTATATTACTGTCATCAGCATCATCATCATCAACCCCTAAGCGTCTCACATCTGGGCATGGATCTCATCTCAAAGTGAGGAGTTTAGGCTATAGTCACCATTGAGAAAATGAGGCGTGCAGGTTCCTTTATATTATTTTCCATCATCGTTTAAGCGAGTGATAACTTTATTTTATCATCATTGTTAGAAAGCATATGCTCCAACTTAAAAACTGGTGAACTTCTTATCACAATTCATTAATCGGATCCTGAGATACAGCTTGACCTCTCTGATGTCTAGAGGCCCACTCAAAGAAGATATTATCACTGTTGATTATATTAAATTATTTTTAGAATCCATTTCTAATCCTACTTTAGCTTCAGATGAGCAAAGCTGCGGGCAAAGGCTAGTTATTATATATTAACAAGAACAGAATTCCGAAAAGACCATTGACTAGGAGGTCTAATGGTTACTCTCATAATGCTATTACTGCTACGTGTATTTAAATACCTCCTTTTACTAGGATATTTAAATACCTTCTCTCTTTATTTTTGACCAAAATAATCGTTCGTTACATCTACAAAGTTATTTGACCGCAACATTGTGATGCTTGTACCAACGTCCATAATTCCGTCAACGAGATGTGGCGACGTACGTCGGTGGCCCGTATGTTTGTATGACTCCGAATACCTCGGTTACGACCTCCATCATCCGCTGCACTGAGGTAAGGAACGCGACTCAGAACATGGATCATGTTCGTGAGTTATAATGTTGATGAATTGCTAGTTGGGTAGCTAAATGGAAGGGCTAAATGAAGTTAGTCCTACTTTTGCGTTGGGGAGACTGCCTCATTAGACCTAAACTCGTCCGCTATGCAATTTCAAGCAAAGTGTTATTAGCTTTTTTCGGTGAAATTTTCAGTAGCCAATAAGTGAACTGTAGTACTTCAGGGCTGGACTTCAAGACCATCCGTCGAGAAAATCTCTCAGGCATGCAGGTTTCCTCAAATTGTTTTCCTTCACCGTTTAAGAGCGTGATAATTAACTAGTAATACGCAGATGAGTCAGAGGTGCGTGCCTTGGATTCGAACTCAAGAGCTTTGACTTGGCAGTCTAATGGTCATATCACTAGGCTATCATGGCTTCATTTATTAACATACATACCATCACGTCTGTATTCCCCGAAGGATTATGCAGAGGCGTAATAATGTATACCCACAGTTCCATGGTATGTTTAGGTCCCTAGTAGAGGGCGAACCTATAGCCATTAACCGGGCAGAAATCCCAAACTCCGAGCTGAACACTTTGCTCGACTTGGGAATCGAATCTAGCGTAGCAGTCCTGTTTAGGACCACTAAGCTTAATTTTTATACAGCTACCTACAATAAAATAATAATAACTGAATTCATCATTCATTATTCTCTCTTTATACAACTTAGCCTAACCTAAGTTCTTAGTAAAAACCTTGATTACAGGGTGTGGGAGTGCCCGTGGCTTTTAAATTAAACTAAATTAGGTATTCCAAATTGTTTTGTAAGAATTGGAGACTATGTAGGCAGGATCTTAAACACTTTCCGGAGCTTCGTAAAAAATCCACCCAATTTCCAGAACTTCGTAACCTCGCTTATTATATATCTTATGCGGTTCGGTGGAATCTTTTTTTGAAGTAATGGAAATTATTACTTTTGCTTATTTTGCAGCTTTTAGTTTGTACACCTTAGCCTAATCCTTCAAAAAAATACAGGTGTGATGGTAGTACCTAATGCAAGAGTCGGCTATAAGACACTTTTTCGGGTGACGGACATACACAAGAATAGCTATTTCATAACAAGCGGTTAACTTAAAACCCGATTTTACCCGACTTAACAACATAACATAACATACCTTCACGCCTGTATTCCCCGAAGGGTTAGGCAGAGGTGTACCAAGGTACACCCACAGTTCGCCGGTATGTTTAGGTCCCATGTAATAGGGGGCGAGCCTATTGCCATTAACCGGGCACATGTTCCAAACTCCGAGCTGCTACTGGGAATTTCATAGAAAAACCCAATAACACTTTGCTCGACCTGGGAATCGAACCCAGGACCTCTAGCGTAGCAATCCCACTTGGGACCACTAGACTAACGAGGCAGTCCATACCCGACTTATAGCACTTACAAAATAAAATCTCGTAAAAATAAAATTAAAAAAATCGAAAACATAATCAAATGAAACGGTAACAACATTACGGGGTACGAGGACACAGTATAAACATTTCCTGGCAAATTAACAGGGAATTGATCAGATTTCCGTAGCAAACAGGGCGCGAAGTCCATAGCAATGCCAATCAGAGGGCCGCTCTCTTTACTCCCACTTGTAATTTACTGTTCGAATGCACCCAATAATATAGACACGTCTAGCTCTGGTAATTACTAGGCCTCAAAAGCTGATGATAATTGCAATTGAAAGGGAAATTGGGGAAGGCTTTTTGTAGCCAATTTTGGCAATTTAATTGGATTGTGATGATTTTCTTGTGGTTTACAGCTGTTGGAGTGATTGAATGGGTCTATATATTTTGTTGATGTTAGTGGATAATCTGAGTGCAGCATTATAATTGGTACATGAAAGTGCCCATGCCTAAGGCAACTATTTGCATGAGAGAGTTTTTGTTACCAAGTTATCTCTACTATTATAACGTCTCCCAAAAATATAATTTTAAACTTGAACTTCTGTTTGTCCGTTTGTTACGCATTGGCGCAAAAACTATTAGAAAGTATATGCTCCAACTTAAAAACTGGTGAACTTGTTATCTCAATTAATTAAACGGATCCTGAGATACAGCTTGACCTCTCTGATGTATAGAAACCCATACAAAGAAGAGATCAACACTGTTGGTTTTTGAGTAAAATATTTTTGAGATCCATTTCGCAAATCCATGGGCAAAAGCTAGTTATTGATATTATTGGCCACGCGCGACCTCTTCGCTTTGCTGACAGTTGTGTATTGTTGTTACTGTCAGGCAAACTGCTTTTTTTATGGCAATTCTATCTTTTCTACACTAAAATTGAACGAACTTGAATGTTGACATGTTGAATATAATGTGGACTGGTCTAAGCTAGGACAGTTTTCGTATTATTATGTCTAAAGTAATCAGGTCATATTTTAAAGTAGGGTAATTTCTAAGCTGAGAAAATTTCCAGACTGTAAAACTTTAAATTAATATTTACCTACTGTTTTGTACCTAATAATCCACAGAACTCGGGCAAACTACTTGACATATATAGCTGTTTCACGAACTTCAGCCTAATGAAAAAGGACATAATTTTTGTTTACAGCATCAGCATTAACAACAGGCAAGCAATAAACTTGAGCTCTCACAAGGCACGTTTGCGCCGTCAAATTGTACTTACATAGTTAATTGTACAACATTTCCTTCGCACACAAAAACTTCACCACAACATGAAACTAGGAATAGTACCCTTCGGGGAGACACCGACGTTTTACAACTTCGACGAACATAAAGTCAGAGGTGGTAGTCGGGGACTCGCTAAGCGGTTTTTGATGTTGCTGGCCCGCAAAGGCGTCGTAAACGCGTGTGTTTCGGCCTTAGAATACGCCCTGTCGCGGACGAAAATGTTTTTGTGACGTCATTCGGCCCGAAGTTGATGTTTGCTCCGAAACAAATGAAGGTGCAACAGTCGCTTAAACAGAACGTAACGGATATACAACGCGGACAAGTTACAATTCTCATAACAAGTTTAGAAGGAGAATTTGTATGCAAAGTGTCCTATTTCCAACTTAAATGGAAAACTAAATTATATTTCTGATGTTCCGCAGTTGGGAGCAGACTTCGCAAGTTCTCGGAGTAAGATTAATACGTCTATGGATAACCTACATAATCCTAGGAAGTTTTGTTGGCCAAATTATTATTTGGATTTCTGCAATTAGATTTTGTTGAAACATTTCTAGCAATATCTATAGGTACCAGCATAGTACGGTAAATACAACATAAGGTGACGTCACGTAGATGACGTAAATGGTAGCGAAAAATTGGCAAACAAATTCCACATTGTACACGCTCACACGCTTACCTAAAAACTAAAGCATAATTGAACTTGATCATGCGATAGTGCGACATTTCTATTATCTACTAGCTATTGCCTGCGAATTCGTCCGCGTGGATTTTATTTCAGAAACAATGTCTTTACGATTACACACATTATTTCTTATTTGCTGCCCGCGACTTCGGTCGCATGGGTTTCAGTTTTTGGATTTTGCAGCAAAAGTTCTCATGTATTTGTCAATGTTTACGCCTACGCATTTACTAGAGCAACAAGTGACAAGTTGTCGTTATTTTATATTCGTTTAAATGTTCTTGTCATCGTATTTCATTATTGTCATTCGTTCTTCAATCCTAGGTTCAACGAACTTCAATCAACTAAAATTATACTTTGTTCATTCCATACCTTGCCACTAGCTCGGCAAGTCGAGTCACTAGCCTTAACTATTTAATATCTAGAATATTCTGCAAGTTTGCTAGTTTGTAAATTTAAAATACAAGGGTCTGAAAATTCTAGACAAGTTTTATTTTGGATCCTCATTGCGCCCTTGAGACGCAACATTTGGCGACCGTGACAGGACACGCTTGCGGAAGAAAGGAAGCCCTATTTTGCCGAGTCATCGAGGAGGTGCCAGCAGGTCAAGCCTTTCCAGTGGGATATTGCCGAGTAGCAGCCAATCTACAGCAGAGCTGAAGCCAGCTACGCCGCCACGAGCTTCTGCGTGTGACTATCACCAGCCGTTCAAAGCAGCGAAACCCTCAGCTAAGTGCCATCCTTTCTTATCCCACCTATTTTTCCGCAAAGTAGTGTCCACTTGTGCAATAATATTCCTAAGCTTTTCTCTCTAAATCAGTCTATTAATTTATTCTAATAATTTCAAATACCTTCACTATCAAGTTAATATACCAATGCTTTTCGTAACGAACTTTATTTTCACGCAACTTCAATCTCAAATTTCGCGCTTCATCTGAGCAATTAACTAGCTATCAATCGCATTAATACGCATCTTGTTAGTGTGTGTCCGTTCCTATCATAAATATCTGCAAATCAATGTGCACGCCCCGCCCATGCCAGCTTAGATCCCGTTATTCATACATTGCGACGCCATTTTATGGTAATCCTTTGTGCTTCACGTGTGCGGGCTAGTAAATATAAAGTTTATCCAGTGCAATCAGTTAAACATTTTCGATATTATCAATTGTGATACACCATTAGTGCTTCCAGTGATACCTAGCGTGCTATTAGTTGACATATCACTCGTAAGTTATCTAAATTTTCAATAAATTCATAGTCTTTAAAATAGTCGTTCTAACTGCGTCGGTAATAAAGGTTAAGAATGTCGTTAAGCGAGGTAGCCAGTACAGTGTCTAAGGATTCCTACAAAGATTTGGTTTTAAAACGCAGTTCCATTAAGGGCCGTTTAACTAAATTTAAAAATTATTTGGATAAGGTTTCCTCCCTTGACACATTTAGCCCGATACAGTTGAATGAATTAACAATTAAAATGAACAAATTGGAATTACTATCCAACGAGTTTGATGCGCTGCAGAGTCAGATAGAAGTGTTGAATCCTAGTTCTCTTGTTAACGAAATTAATGAACGGGACTTTGTCATTAACTTGGCTACGGCTCAGTCTATACTTGATCGCTTTAACAAGAAATAAGCTAATGTTTGTTGTTCTTCTCACAACTCCTCGCACGGCCATGATAATCACAGCCATGGTCAAGGCCTCAAGCTGCCTCAGATTCAGATAGCTAGATTTGATGGATCCTACTTTAGATGGTTAGAGTTTCATGACACGTTTTCTACGTTAATTCACCAGAACGACAATATAAAAACGATTCACAAATTTCATTATTTGATTTCTTATTTACAAGGCGAGGCTGCTCGAGTTATCTCAAATATTGAAGTTTCTGAAGCCAATTATAGTAATGCTTGGCAGATATTATGTGATCGGTACAACAACAAAAGGCAACTTATTAATTTTCATTTAACTGCCTTGTTCAACATTAAGCCTGTTACTCGTGAGTCAGAAAATTCTCTTAGGTATTTAGTCGACCATGTCACAAAGAATCTCCGTGCGTTAGCTAGTTTGGGACAACCCACTAACCATTGGGATACTCTTATTGTATTCATGGTCTCTTCTAAGCTAGATAGTAATACTATAATGAAATGGGAAGAGCTGCGTAACACGCTGGATGAATCACCCACTCTTTCTCAATTCCATAAGTTCTTGACTGACAGAGCTAACGTTTTAGAATCACTTAATAAATCCATCAAACCCATTCATTCAAAGTCTAATTCTAATCATCATTCCAATAAACACACAAATTCATCCACCTTGTCTAACCAAGCTACTACTACGCCTAGCACAGCTGCAGATAGTGGTTGTTATATTTGTAAAAAAACAACCCATAGAATATATGACTGTCCTATATTTCAGGCCAAGAGTGTTTCTGAGCGAATAGCAGAGGTGTCCAGTTTAAGATTGTGTCTCAACTGCCTTCGGCCTGGCCATCACACCCGTGCATGTCGCATGGGTCCATGCCGGGAGTGTAAGCGTAGGCATAATACGCTGCTGCATATTCCTAACGGTTCGCAGACTAACCCGGAACCTGAGGTAACAGATCAGAATTCTATTGTGGCGTTTTCAAAACAATTGTCCAGCGATGTTCTACTGTGTACGGCGTTGGTAAAGGTCATTAATCCTAAAACGAACAAATTTGAAACTGCTCGCGCCCTATTAGACTGCGGCAGTCAATCTTCTTTTATATCCGAGTCTCTTAAGATTAAATTATCATTAACATGCAATGCTACTCACATTAATGTATTAGGTATTGGTAACCAATGCAATAACCATGTTACTGAGAATTGCACAGTTAAATTACAGTCCACTATGAACAATTTTCACGCTACTTTTACGTGCCTAGTTTTAAGTCAATTAACTGGCTTACTTCCTAAAAATTATATTAATCTGCAAGGTTTAAAGTTACCCGACAACATCGAACTAGCTGACAAACATTTTAATAAACCTGCCCCCATAGATATGATTCTAGGAGCCGATGTCTTCTGGGAGATCCTGGGGTCAAATATTATTACCTTGGGCAAAAATTTGCCACAGCTTAGAAGTTCCCAGTTAGGATGGTTGATCGCAGGTAACATTACACATACACATGCATCCGTTTTCGCTCACACTGCTCGTAACTACACCCACTGCAATTACACAACTCGCACACCTGGTACTACCATGCAGATTAACAATACAGATATTCATAACCAGATGTGCCGATTTTGGGAGTTAGAAGAATTGCCACAATGTAATATTTTAAGTAGTAATGACAAGGCGTGTGAGCAACATTATATAAAAAATACGACGCGTTCGGAGTCGGGCAGATTTGTGTCAAGTTGCCCCTAATTGACTCCCCTAATTGTTTAGGTAACTCTTACAATACCGCTAGGACACGTTTTCTTAATTTAGAAAAACGATACGCAAACACAGCAGACAACCTATATTTTAGTCAGTCTACCAACGTTCTAGGTTTAGGTTGGAAACCCACTGAAGACATATTTTATTTCCCTATTAAGGTGGAGTCAAATGACAACACAGTTCTAATTAAACGGTCTATACTGTCTATCCTTTTTAAAATATTTGACCCTATTGGTTTACTTAGTCCTTGTGTAATTAAGCCTAAAATGTTATTACAACAGCTATGGCTGAAAGGGAGTAGCTGGGATGAGCCAGCTCCCCTAGAAATAATAAGTCAGTGGAAGCTGTTTCAATTAAATATAAAATCACTTTTTGAATTAAAAATTCCAAGGCAAGTTTTATGCTGCTCACCCATTTTTGTTGAACTTCACACATTCAGTGACGCATCGCAAGTGGCCTATGGTGCCTGTGCCTATTTGTTGTCCAAAGATGTGTCCGGTAACATCACCGTTAGATTGTTATGCTCGAAGTCCAAAGTCGCTCCGCTAAAGCCCGTGACAATCCCACGTCTCGAGTTATGTGCAGCTCTGCTTGCCGCTAGATTATGCAAGTCAGTACTAGATTCCCTGCGCTATAAGGTTCACAGTCGCTTTCACTGGTCTGATTCAAACGTGGTTCTAGGTTGGCTTCGGAAAGACCCACGAACCTTAAAAACGTTTATAGCTAATCGTAGTTCCGAGATTAGTGATTTGACGGACACGTCATGTTGGCGTTACGTGCCCACTTCCCAAAATCCCGCAGATCTTATATCTCGAGGTGTCGATCCTCAACATATACAGGAATCAGACCTATGGTGGAATGGGCCTAGCTTTCTCAAAAAACCGCAATCTGATTGGCCTAGATCTGACAACCAATCATTCCTAGATTTGCCCGAAATCAAATCAAACACCACTAATTTACTTTCATTTGTCAATCAAGCATGCATAATGGTATTCGAAAGGTATTTCAATTTTACTCATTTAAAACGAGCGTTTGCCTTCATAAAACGATATATAAAAAATTGTAAAGATCCCAAGAATAAGGTAACCGGTTTCTTATCTACGCGCGAACTTAATGAGTCATTTATTCATATTTGCAAACTCGCTCAACAACAATCCTTTCCCGATGAGTGCAGGGCACTATACAATAACAAAGAATTACATTCTGAATCAAAGATCGCTTCCTTAAGTCCTTTTCTAGATAATAACGATGTGATACGTGTCGGCGGACGTCTCGACTCCTCCCCTTACCCGTACGAGAAAAAACATCCTATATTGTTAGATTCGTCGTATCATTTTACTAAATTGATTTTCGCGTACGAGCATCTACGTCACTTTCATGCCGGTCCGCAGCTGCTACTAGCTAGCGTGCGTGATTATGTCTGGCCGATAAATGGAAGACAAGGCGCACGGCGCGCTGTTCGTCTGTGCGTCACGTGTCGACGCCTGCGCCCACGTCCATTATGCCCACTAATGGGCAACCTTCCTGCCCAGCGTGTGACCCCAGACTTCCCATTTTAGTCAGTTGCGCTTGATATGGCAGGTCCATTCGCTGTTTTAAATAGAAGGGGTCGCGGTGCTACAACTATTAAATATTACTTAGCCATATTTGTATGCATGCGCTATAAATGCTTGCACTTAGAAGCCGTTAGCGAGCTCAGCAAGGATTCATTTCTATTCTCGCTACGTCGTTTCGTATCACGCAGAGGCAAACCGGCGGAGATTTTTTGTGACAATGGTCGCAACTTCGTTGCCGCCGCTAAAGAGTTAGGAAATTTCATACAAACCAACAATGCTTCTATTTCTGACTCTGCGGCTCAAGATGGCATAAGCTTTGTTTTCTCCCCACCGTATAGCCCTCATTTTAACGGACTAGCTGAAGCAGGTGTAAAATCCTGCAAGCATCACATAAGGCGTGTAATAAGCAACACCCATCTAACTCAAGAAGAATTTTCTACTCTTCTTGCACAAGTGGAGGCTATCTTAAATAGCCGTCCCTTACATCCCCTCTCTTCATCTCCTGACGACCTATGTTTCCTTTCCCCAGGGCACTTTCTGATCGGACGGCCGCTCACTGCGTTACCAGCACCAGTTTCCGACCGGAGCGACAACCCTGGCCCGTTGCAACGATATGGCAGGCTCGAGCAGATTCGCCGTCATTTCTGGCTGCGCTGGCAGAAAGAGTACGTCAGCGAGATGCAGACACGTACCAAGTGGCGAGAGAACTACGACACCCTCAACGTCGGCGACCTAGTTGTTATCCAGGAGGATAACACGCCACCGCTGTCCTGGCGTATTGGCAGAGTCGCCCGCCTTTTTCCGGGACCCGATGGAGTTTCCCGTGTAGCCGACGTCAACACCGTTCGAGGATGTCTTCGACGTGCATTCACTCGCCTCTGTCCCCTACCTAAGCCGGACGAAACACTTTGAAACGTCTCAAGCACGTCGTTTCAACGCGGGGAATATGTTTACGCCTACGCATTTACTAGAGCAACAAGTGACAAGTTGTCGTTATTTTATATTCGTTTAAATGTTCTTGTCATCGTATTTCATTATTGTCATTCGTTCTTCAATCCTAGGTTCAACGAACTTCAATCAACTAAAATTATACTTTGTTCATTCCATACCTTGCCACTAGCTCGGCAAGTCGAGTCACTAGCCTTAACTATTTAATATCTAGAATATTCTGCAAGTTTGCTAGTTTGTAAATTTAAAATACAAGGGTCTGAAAATTCTAGACAAGTTTTATTTTGGATCCTCAATAGTACAAGCTCTGCTTAGTTTGGGACTAGATGGTGCTGTGTAAAAATTTCCCAGTTTTTTTTATTTTTTTTATTTTTATATAATAATTTTACTCTACAACTTATTGCTTACGTAAACATCAATATTTTCCTACTTTTAATGAGCGAAATGAGTAGGTTCCGTCCTTAACCGCAGTCGTTAAAATCTAGCTTGGATTAAATTAAACCGTGCTCGAAATATCATATTTACTTCTGTAATAAAATTGGAATAAGGAAAAAAGTAGCACATTTTTCATAGAAATAAAGAAAAATATCATGACATATTTTGTAAATGCGTATATAGGGAATGTGTACTCTCAAGCGCATATTAGATTTTGCGTAACTTAAAAAAACAACATGTTATAACCAAAATTGTATGTTTATTGCTTTTCAAAATACTCTCCTTTACATTTTAAACATTTTTTCATGCGATCGAACCATTTTTTAAAACAGAAGGACCACAGATCTGAAGGCATGTTTTCTACGTGTTGATTGAACGCTATCGCTGCCTCTTCGGAGTTGGTAAAAGTGAAACCTATCATCAAATCTTTTATTTTGGGGAAAATACAGAAATCACAGGGTGCTAAGTCGGGGCTATGCGCAGGATGGGTGACGAGTTGTACTTTTTCGGAGCTAAAAATTACTTTGTTTAGTTGGCCGTGTGTGAAGAAGCATTTTCATGATGTAGCAAAACGTGGCTTTTGGGTTGTCTTTCGCGATTTTTTTCTAACACCCAGTTCATAAGGTATCCAACGACAACAAAGTTTCCGAACTTTCAATTCTTCGTGTAAAATTTTCTGAATTTGACTCATACCAATCGCCAATAGTCCTCGAATTGACTCATAGGTAATCCGCGGGTTTTCTTCAATTAGCCGCTTAGGTAACAGTAGCCACATTATTTTCGTTGACGGCAGTTGAAGGCCGCCCTTCACGAAATTCGTCATGTAAAGAAACTCGACCTCTCTCAAATTCAGAGAACTTTTAAAATCATAAAAAATCATCGCTCTAAAATCTTTTCGACTTAATTCCAATTTCGTTGCGTACGTAGAACTTTGATGTGTGATAAAAAACAATTGACAAATGATTTCCCGCCAATTGTTTTTTTTATTACTAATAAGGTTGCAACGTTTAAAAATATATAAGTAACATTCGAAATTCAAATAGTTCCGATTAGCTAGAAGTGCAAAAGTTTTAGTGTGCCCCATGTATTCCGCTGCGAAATCATGGAACTTATTTCTCAAAATTATAGAACAAAACATTAATAGTAGATAGATCTAAGACCTATGGAAGACAACACAACTTCCTACGGAAATTTATTTTTCACGTCAAACAGTAAATCCCACATTATTCACACAAAATTGTAACCATTTATTTCTTGAGAGTATCCATTGAGTTTCTTGCTGATTATTTTCCATAAAACCCAATATTTGGAACCTCATAGTCTAATTGACTCCAAAATAACTCCTAATGACACAAACATAACATTTATGTTTACCAATATTTATTGCTAAGAAGGTAAACATACTTTTTTCATTCTCTAGATTAAACATGTCGTTTGAATATCGAATGTAAATATTTGACGTTTACTTTTTTAGGCCTCCCGTGTACGAATATTTACGAGCTGAGGCAAAGCGAGGCGTCGATTAAACGCGTTCGTCTAGTCGCATGGCATCGTCAAATGCGATATGCTAATACCGACTTTTTGCAAAAGCATTACAGCAGAAGTAATTTTAATAGGTTTTTTACGCGCCAAATGATGAATACTGAAGCGCGTAATAAATTTGGATCAGACTGTAAATTGAATTTTTTGTTAGGCCATATTGTGTTTACAATACATTAGCAGCGACCCGGCTTGTAAAAGTCAATTGATACAATGTTTGATAAATACAAAGGTCACAAAATAATTTGTAAACGAACGAAAATTAAATTTTATTAAGTATTAGTAAATCTAATTTCAAAAGAAAGTTTTACTACTATTCGTGGTTTTGGCCATCAAGCACCCCTATGGCACTCCATACGAGCAAACAGATTTAGTCGCCTATACTAATACAGGAGGGCCGGCCTATCCGCACACAAATTATGTATTTGTGTGCGTAAATTATGTTAGGGTTACTACCCTAAAATACTATTCAATTTATGTGTAGTTACAGGTCTCATTTGTGCAGCTGAATAAAATGTTTATTTCTTACCCTCCGTGCTAGGTGGAGGTAATTGAGCTAAACTAGCCCGCTAGATATTGCACAGTGAATTTGCAACCAAATGAAAATAATAATTACTCGTACACGCTTATATACCGAATTCCGAGAAAGTCCTCGACTCAGTATTTATCCCAGGCGGTTTTTGTAGCTCAATACTTTGGAGGGAAAAATAAATAATTAACTTTGTAATAGTAACGCATGGTTACAAGACTATTTATCTATCCGTCCAGGCTGATATCGTACTAGTTCAGAGTTTTGATCTGTGCCCTATTATATAAGGACATAATTATATACATGACATATAAGCAGTGATAGCATAGTGATGTCACCATTGGACTGCCAAATGGTGAACTGTGCCTGCATAGAAGCACAACTCTGTCGAACCCTTTGGGGAATACAGGTGTGATGGTATGAGTCCGGATGGATGCGAGTAAAACCGCTGGCAATAGGTAAATTCGTAAACAAAACAAAACATGAACAATTTTCTTACATGAGCCGTATCTCCTTACTGGTTTCTAGTAACAAAAGCGGTTCCGTCAAGCGTATTAGTGATTTATGTTAGCATTTTACAAGGATCGTTACGGCTAATAAATCTTGGTTAACTTGTTGCGGTAACGCACCGAATTAGGCTTCCTTTATAAACGCACGTTACGCGCAATTTTTTTTCTCGCGTTTTATTTATGCTGTGGCGCGAGATTTAGGAACGTGTAATAGAGTAATATTTCGGGCAAGTGACGTAGGCAAGTGGGTTATGCCTGTTTTTGTTTGCGTAAATTTGGAGTATTAGTGGGCGTTCCTATGGATACTTTATTTTATTTTTACTAAAAGCCATATCACACTAGGCCACTGTCAGACATAAATCTCTCATAGACTAACACGCAGGCCCGGAATAACAATTTGAAGTTATGACGTGTTATTTTAATCATTTTGCAAGTGAGAGAAATGAATATTGGCTTCGTACGGGTGTCGAACCTCGAGCGTCATCTTCTTCGATAAGCGGTGTCGAAACGAAACTACTTTTTACGGATTTTATCGCGGTATATTGATATTATTTAATTCCGCACGTTTCGGATCCTTTACAGCATGTGTCATGGGTAGACTGAGGTGATGGACGTCTTAATGTTAAAATTACAAACAGCTAGCTTACACTTTTGTTCATTATTAGCGATCCGATTCACGCAGAACGAGCTCACTATATCCTTTGGTCATGCAGTTTTGGGCTTGGATTTAGATTTAATAGATTCTATAATGGGGTTCCAAGCAGCTGGTAAGACCCAACCATCTTCTCTATTAAAATTTAGGTGTTTTTTAATTTCAATAGCCTGTTGGTAATCGATTACCGTCACCAATGGACACCCACAACTCTAGAAGAGTCACAAGTGAATTGCCGGCCTATTAAAGCGATTTAGGCCTCCGATAGCCCCACTCACTTGGCGAAACACAACTTAAACGTTGTTTCACGCCAGTTTTCTGTGAGGCCGTGGCATCACTCCGGTCGAGCCAGCCCATTTGTCCTGAAGAATAGCTCTACCACGGTAAAAAATGTGGTTGATACAACAAAATACCTTAAGATAACTATCGGATTACACAGGTATGATATTATCGCGTCAAGAAACTGTTTCAAAAGATCTGGACCTCAACTCACTTAACCAATATTTCTCAGCTTCGTCTAACTTTGATCAGACAACAAAATATAATACTTTGAATTATCTTACAGCTCTTCCCGCTCCCGACTATCTTCAATTTTCATTTAGTCAATTCTCTGCATGTGATGTTAAAAAGAGCATAGTATCTATAACTTCTAACGCAGTTGGAAGTGACTGTATCAGCCGTAAAATGATTCTCCCTGTGCTCGACATTATTCTCCCTGTCATCTGTCACATCGTTAACCATTCCATATCCAGCGGAGTCTTTCCATGTTTGTGGAAAGACGCCAAAGTAATACCTCTTCCAAAGAAATCTAATCCTGCATCCTTGTCCGAATATCGTCCTATATCTATTTTACCGTTCCTTTCTAAAGTTCTGGACCGGCTAATCTACAATCAAATAAACTCTTTCCTTTCCAAAAACAACCTTCTCAATTCCTTCCAATCTGGCTTTCGTCAGGGTCATAGCACAGCTACAGCTCTGGTGAATATTAGGGATGATATCAGGTCAGGCATGGAAATCGGTAATCTTACAGTATTACCACTGCTGGATTTTAGTAATGCTTTTAATGCTGTTGATTTCGATATTTTGCTTGGCATACTACGCTCTCTTAACATATCTCTATCGGCGATTGACTGGTTTCATAGTTACCTGTTCGGTCGACGGCAACGTATCTGCCTCGAAGACACTTCATCTTCCTGGAGCAGTACTGCTGCCGGTGTACCGCAGGGTGGCGTTCTATCCCCTCTACTCTTCGCAGTTTTTATTAACTCTATTTCCGAGCGACTACTTTCTTCCTATCATCTTTATGTGGATGATCTGCAGATTTATTGTCGTGCTCCCCTTGGGAATTGGTCACATGCGGTTCATACAGTGAATCAAGATCTAGCAAGTATTTGTGACTGGAGTAAGAGGTATGGACTTACGGTAAACCCCACGAAGATGCAGGTCATTATAGTTGGTAGTTCCAGAACCGTTTCTAGGATTGACTGGTCAGCTCTTCCCCAAGTTTCTTTCGATAACACCGTAATTCCTGTTAGTGATAAAGTCAAGAACTTGGGGATATTTATTGACAGTAGTCTTTCCTGGACTGCTCAACTGCAGGAAGTGAGCCGAAAACTATTTGCATCCGCCGCGGGTTTAAAAAGAATACGGAACTTCCTTCCAACTGCGACTAAAGTTGCGCTTGCTCAATCCCTTCTTCTTCCCATCCTTGATTATGCTGATGTCAGCTATCATGACCTTACAGAGGACCAACTTGATAAACTTGAGCGTCTTCAAAACTTTTGTATAAGGTTCATATTTGGTTTACGCAAATATGACCATATTTCTGAATTTCGTACCAATCTCAAGTGGTTGCCAATCCGCCTTCGCCAGAATACTCATATTCTTTCACTGCTATATAATGTGCTTTTCCTTCCTTCTACACCTTTATATTTAAAAAGCCGTTTCGAGTTCCTAGGCGATACTCACACGCTATTTCTTAGGTCATCGGATAACTTGAAACTAAAGATGCCAATGCATTCCACAACATTTTTTGACAAATCCTTCACAGTTCAGGCTGCTCGTTTATGAAATGCACTGCCAGTATCTATTAGGCGTGCTCAATCACTCCCTGTCTTTAAAAATCTCGTCAAGGAGCATTACTTATCTCTTTCACGTTGAAACTTTCTGTCGTCATTTTCATACAAATTTGTTGCTTAATATTTATTATACATTATTATTTACTTTATTATAGTTTATATTATAGTATATAGGTATATATTTATTTCTATATGTATATATATAAATATATAATTTAGATACTTAATTATATATATAACAATTTTGGTATTTATTTTTTGTAGGTATGTATGTAGATATTCAACTAACTTTATATTTAATAAACAGATAATTACTCTTGTTTTTATTATGTTTTATGTATCTGTGTAAATAAGTAGGTACACCGTAATCAACCCCATTTGCAAGTTCAGTTCTGACATGTCCATCCCAAGGTTGCCTGGAAGAAATTGCAGCTAGCGATAAGGCCACCCATTGTATGTTTTTTTTGTTTTTCTTTTCCTGTCCTTACTATCATTTTGGTGTACAATAAAGTATATAATAAATAAATATTATGTTATCTTATTTATATACACCACTACCCTTAACACGGAATAAGCAAACAACAGCCTTATAAAAGCAACCAAATAGCTGCTATATCACAAAATAAGGAGCTCATAAGAAAGTTCCACCCTGTACCATATAATTTCTATGTCAATACTAAAGTATCTTCGTCACGATAGTAGCAGAACTTCGATAAGACAGTTTATGGCGTCAGTCAGTAGTTGGCATGTTGTTTTATTTACATTTGATGGGCCAAATAAATCGAAATCGCTTCCGGGATGACAGTATTACGTGTTAATGTTTGGCATACGGATTTTTGTATTCAGAGGGCAGTCTTGAACAGTAATAACTTATGGTTGTAGGTTTCTTATAGTATTGGACACATAACATACCATCACGCCTGTATTCCCCGAAAGGTTAGGCAGAGGCGTATTAATGTACACCAACAGTTCGCCGGTCCCATGTAATAGGGGGCGAGCCTATTACCATTAACCGCGCACAAATTCCTAACTCCGAGCTGCTACTGGGAATTTCATAGAAAAACCCAATAACACTATGCTCGACCTGGGAATCGAACCCAGGACCTCTAGCGTAGCAGTCGCGCTCAGGACCACTTGGCTAATGAGGCAGTTATTAGGCAGCATAGTATTAGAGATGCTATAAGGCTTTGCACATTGGGTTCTGGGGTGGTTTTTAAGAGGACCTCCCTGCCGTCGGAGGAGTTCATCAGAAGACGCTGATGGATTCCTCCGATGGCAAAAAAGGAGTTAGAGATTGTCTAAGCTGAAATGACGCGCCCCACCTTCGCCAAGCAAATTTCAAATATGGACGCCGCTATCACCCGACTAGTCCACCGTCTTGTACACGTGCAGATCATAGTTCACTGAACAATCGACGCTCCCACACAGATGAAGTGTCGTCATTAATATTTGCACTCACACATCTACATAGACTAATTAAGTAGTGAGGCGCGTCATTTCAGCTTGGACGAGCTATACTGTTGTAAGACTTATGTTCGAATAACGCCCGCAGTCAAATTTTTCCTTCACTGAAGTAACAGTTAATGTAATAGGTATTTAATATTTTAATTTGAAATTTTTGAAAATGATAGGCTATCTGTAATCGTAAAGTGTGTAAAATTTAACAAAAAATATGATTAAGCAGCGTGGATCTGTGTCTTTATCACCGCATTTCTTTTCCAATGTAAGTGGTTATCATAATAATACTTCAGTTTAAATAGTTGTAACAAAGAGAACTTCGTGAAAAATTATGAGTATGGCAGGCTAAAAATTAAAGTATGTAAAAAATGGATACAAAATTGCACCAATAATATTTATACAAAATATATGTTTTTTATTTTATTTTTAAAGCTGCTTTTTTATTTTAACTGCCTCAATAGCCAAGTGATCCTGAGCGCGACTGCTACCCTAGAGGTCCTGGGTTCGATTCCCAGGTCGAGCAAAGTGTTATTGGGTTTTTCTATAAAATTCCCAGTAGCAGCTCGGAGTTAGGAATTTGTGCCCGGTTAATGGCAATAGGCTCGCCCCCTATTACATGGGACCTAAACATACCGGCGAACTGTGGGTGTACATTAGTACGCCTCTGCCTAACCCTTCGGGGAATACAGGCGTGATGGTATGTTATTTTTAAAGCTTACTAGCAATGTGGATCACCCATTACTGGTATTCTTGTTAACCCCTCGTGCCAAGCTAAAATGCTTGTGTTACGAGTGGGTTTACGTCGGTAGTGCAGTGGGTGGATTTCGAACCGGCAACCACATGATTGCAAGTCCGGGCGCCTTAGCCATTAGGCTACCGCTGCTTCAATGTTGTATGAGTATTGTTTTCTGAATTGTAATGTGTAATTCCATAAAAGAATACCTATAATATACATACTACTAAGTATTCATAAAGCCTTTTAGAAAAAGCCTATTGGTGTTACAAATATCAAAGTCTATGAACTCACCATATTAAATTAATAGCTATATCCTGCAGCTACACTTACAAAATACCAAAATAGGCACATTACGTGGCACAAAACAAATGTTTCCCATATATTATCACTATGCCCGACACAGCGGAATTATCTAAGTGTTTTTGTCCCGGCTTCATAGTGTTAATTTCCCTGGAGCAGTCAATTCTGCTGAGCCATCAATCTACGTCACTGTCAAAGTCACTAAAGCTTTTTAGACGTGTGTGTGTCTATATTTTTGTACCATGTAGGTAGGTAAAAGGTATTTTTTGTAGTAGAAAATAAACCCGATGAGTGTTATTAGACATTTATCCCAATGGCTGCCTTATGATTAGAAGAAACGGTTATTGATATAGGGAATATGGAAGTGGCTTTTGGTTTAGTTACCTTATGCCTACAATTAAGGTATAAAACATTTTGGGAAAGAAAGTAATAAGCTAAAAGCTACGGCAGCCTCATCTAGTGTTAAAATATCTATGACTTTCTGTTTGCATAAATATCTATCATGCCTAAAATTCAATGTTTTTTTATGTGTATCCGAGATGTGTAGTATAACATCTCCGATACTTATAAATGTTTTAAATCATTGGTTTATTTACGACCACAGCAAAGGTGGAATAAAGGCTAATAATCAGGCTAGCGTGGTAGACCCTAAGAACGAGAAAGTAGAGCCTAACCCCTCTCACTCTGTAGAGAGGCCCGTGATTAGTAGTGGGACAGAATATGTGTTGATGATGATGAATGGTAGAACACTGGCAAGGCAAATAAATATTGGTAAATAGAGGTTTGACGACCTCTGTGGTTTAGTGGTTCGAGTACCGGACTGCTGACCATGAGGTCGTGGGTTCGATTCCCACAGGACACAAAAATGTATGTGATGAATATAAGTGTTTGTGTTCGTCTGGGTGTTTCTTACGTATTATAAGTATGTATTTACAAAAAAAAAAGTATTTAAGTATTATATCCATTGTCTAGTACCCATAGTACAAGCTCTGCTTAGTTTGGGACTAGATGGTGCTGTGTAAAAATGTCCCAGAATATTTATTATTTATTATTTATAATAATGAAAATCGGTGAAGGAAAATATCGAAACCTGCATGCCTGAGAGATTTTCTTGACGTCACGTGAAGTATGTCAACCCGCACTGGGGTTTGACTGGCGTGTTGGCTAAACCCGTTTCTTTCTAGAGGATTACCTTACTCTATTATCGACAGTATCTACTAATAATACGACGCCATCTCGTTTTCCATATAATATCTCATGTTACATATTATTATTTTCTCCTTCAACTATATCGCCTGTTAGAATCGCATAGTGTGTCGTTCAAAGCTGTTTGAAGTCACAGTAATATTATCCAGTATCTGCGATGTCAAAGATTTCCATATTGCAATAGTAGATAAGTAGATATCGTGTTTTTTAAATAAAATAATTTGATAGAATATTTCGAATCTTTTAGCTTAGTTGGTTAAATCGTCTGGTGTACCAAGCTAAAGGATGTGAGTTCGAGTCCTTCTTGCGATAGATTTTTTTACATACGCCTGTATTCTCTGAAGGGATAGACAGGTGCGTATTAATTTACATCCACAGTTCACCGGGACGTTTAGGTCCCATGTAATTGAGTCTATTGCCACTAACTGAACACATATCCTAATACGCACTTAATCTACATACATAATAATTCTCACTATCTGTGATAAATTAAAAATAAATCTCGTTGTTTATAATAAATAATTGATTGCAATCAAAAACTTAATAAACTTATTTTGTCTACAACGGTCTTAGTTCATTCCCACTGTTATATTTAACAAATTGTTTATAAATTCCGCTGTTGGAGTTGTTCTTGGGGTAGACAAATTAAATCAATGTTTTAATTTGACGACTCTAACGGGCCAATTTGAATAATTCGATTAACTCGTTCTTTCGTCCATAATTGAATTAAATCGACAATTTTTATTAAAAAAAGTCTATATTCATTGTGCCGAAGTTGTACTTGACTTAGAGTTTCAATTTGTTGAGTTTTTAAAGGGTTCTGATACACCATATCGGAGGCTTTCGATCAACGGGTTTTAATTTAAATTCGTTACAAATATTACTTATAATACCTACTCTCACAGATTGTACAAGCCGAAACTTAATGTCTCAGTTTTAGTAAACGTTTATTTTTTTTAAATTCGTCTACCAAAATAATGTAAAAATTATTAGCTTTGTTTTAATAACAATCGTTTACATCAAAGCTGCAATACAAAGCCAATAAAAAATATTTATAGGTAAATATATAAATATGTAAAAATGCTAAGAAAAACAGTAAGCTTACACACCAGTGCCTATACCTTACCTACATAATAATAATTAAATTCATTGTTGACTCACGCCCATTTCCCGTAGAGTTAGGTAAGCAATAACTATAGAAAACTACTTGCATCTTGATTTTTCTTTATGCAATATTTATTGAATAGTTGGTACGACTCCATTATTTTATAAGGAAAAATAAATATAAACTCATACGCCCACGCTTTTTGTAATGATCGAAGATATCTTATTCGGGAGGATAAGTGTACTGGACGCAGGCCCTAAAGTTTACAAATCTCTAATAAAAAATATTGATGTCATTTTAGTTGTATAAAATTCTTTATTGTGCTGGAGCCTTTTAGTAAAATTGGTAGATAAGTTTACAATAGATTTTTTTATTCATTTCCATTCAACTAAGTGGTCTACGTATTTGATGTCAGGCCATTAAAAATGAAAATAAAAGCAAATAAGATAACTCTCATTATGCCCGTAATAACGAGCGGTGTTTGGGACTGTGGTTCACTGACTTCAACAAGGTGATTTTTTTGACCTCGAGCGGTTTTAAATCGTATCTACTTTTTTGACCGTGACAATTGACAATAATGTCACTTCTTAAGCCAGTCTAGTCTTACTAATTAAACATAATTACTAAGTAGGTATAATTTATTTTATTGAACGGAATATTGGAACTTTATTTTTACGTTATTTTTTAAGTAGGTACCTACCAGTACTTCGCAAAGCTAAATACTATGATTTTGATCTGCAATAGATATTGTTGGTTAAAACAGTCTCACATTATGGTAGGGTAGTAAATTTGTCGTAATTAATGTACCTAATCCCGATTCCCACGAGGCTTGCTTATAGGGAAAGGGAGGGAAACTTCATTTTTAGTCGGTAAGAGTTCGACATAGCCTGCCGTCTCCCTTGGGAGAGGAGAAACCATGAGGATTTTTCGCACTATAAAAAAAAAAAAATGTATGCACCAATAAAACCACATTAATGTTACTTTTAGATAAAATATATACTTTTTTAAGTCGGTAAATGAGTTGATGAGCCACCTTCTGGTAAGTAGTCGTCGTTGCCCATGTACACCTGTAACACCAGAGGAGCTGCTGATGCGTTGCCGACCCTAAAAAAACCCTACGGACGGCAGACTGCTAGAGCTGTAGCTATCGAGGAGGAACTGGGTCTTACGTGGAAAAGTGCTTTACGTCAGACTCGGATTAAAAGATGGTCGCCTGCCAGTCAGGCCCCAAGAGTTCCTAATACCTAGGAACCACTTTAATATCTATATTTAAAAATAGAATTTGGCGACGCGATTGGCGTAGTGGCTGAAAGATCAGCTTACGCTACATGTTGTGGGTTCAATTTCCGAACAGAAAACAAATACAATTTATTCAAAGTGAGTTATTATTCGGATTTCGATATCGTTAATCTAGGTTCCTGCTCTACAATTTCATCCTAAATACTTCACTGGAAATAAATTTAAGGCAATTCTTGATGTATTTCCCAACTTCGTTTATTTCCAGTGAAGTAGTGGTAGATGAAATGGTACGAAGGAAACCTAGATTAATGGTATCTCAATCTGAGTAAAAACAGAATCTAATAAAACATTGTTTGACACGAACACGAACGGCTTATTAGGAATACTAGTAATGTGTGTTTGAAAACCGGCGTGAAACAATACTTACAACACAACACTTGTTGTGTTCCACCGAGTGACAGAGGATACCGGAGGCCCAAACCCTTTTAAAAGGCGGGCAACGCAATTGCGACTCTTCTGGTGTTGCGGGTGTCCATGGGCAGCGGTACTCGCAACCATCAAGTGATCCGTCTGCTAGTTTGCCTACCTACCCCTTAAAAAAATTGCGTGCCGCAATGCTAGTAAGCATTAAAAAAAGAAACAAAAATTGTTATAATAAACTATATACGCTCTTTTATATAGTTAACTCTTCCTTAACCGCAACGGACTCAAACAAATCAAACTGACCCACAACCACGTCAGATGCAGCCACAACTTTTGAAAAACTGTTAAATGCGGGTACGTTTTAAAAGGCCTGGATGACGTCAAAGTGGTTGTAGATAAGCGTCGACTGCGCAATCTATCTTCCTCTGAGAGACGTGTGTGATACGGGCTCCCACATGATATAATCGAAAATCGTTTACCGCGATCCATCTACATATTCCTTCTGACACGACTAAAATTGGCTCGAGGCTTTGTCGGAGTTTCATCAAGCATGTATAATGTTTGCGGCAAAATTGAGGGTAGTTTTAAATTCAAAACACAAATGACGACTCGATTTGATTAACAAATAAAAATATATTGTACTAGCTTCTTCCCGCGACTTCGTCCGCGTATCGTGAAGATATATAGCCTATAGCCTTCCTCAATAAATGGGCTATCTAACACTGAAAGAATTTTAAAAATCGGACCAGTAGTTCCAGAGTGTAGCGCGTTCAAGCAAACAAACAAACAAACTCTTCATCAGCTTTATATATTAGTATACATTCCTAAAACAATATCAATAAAGAATTCAGTCCTACCTCTGGATATTCTTAAAAATATATTTTTCCGATAATAACATACCATCACGATTGTACTCCCCGACAGGCTATGCACAATATCCGTAGTTCGCCTAAATCTTTATTAATATATAAAGCTGAAGAGTTTGTTTGTTAGTTTACTTGAACGCGATAACCTCAGGAACTACTGGTCCGATTTGAAAAAATATTTAAGTGTTAGATAGCCTATTTATTAAGGAAGGCTATATACGCTGAGACTAAGTAACTACTCCAGGTGGACGAAGTCGCGGGCGGAAGCTAGTATCCTATATAATAAAATCACGAGTTATAGTCAGTACCTACCCGGACAAAAATTGAAACTCCGGGTTGTTACTGAAAAAATAATAGAAAAATCTAATAAGTAGGTATATAGCACTTTTCTTAACCTGAAAATCGAACCCAGAACAGACTAGTTCCACAACTAAGTAAATTCGCAGGTAGTACAATTTTATATTTTTTCATAGTAATCCAGAAATAACTTAATTACCTGCACAATATTTATTAAATATGCCGTCAAGTAAAAAAAATGCGGGAATCAAAATGGATCATGAAAAAAATATTTATTCAAAAATATTTGAATACCGGGCAGAATTGCAATTGGCTAGCCTACCAATTAATCCAATACTCGCATGTAAGCTGACAGAACCCGAAAAAAAAGCGAATTTGATTTTAGTGATGCATTCAGACCTTGATATGACACTGAGAAAATGTCCTGTCTGCAATACAAAAATGTTCTAACAAAAATGGTTTTGATTAAAATCCTACTCCCGTTATGGTATAATATGACTCCAATTGATCCTATGTTGCATCAGGAGGTCACGTGCAAGATAATCCTCTACCAATGCACTACATCCAATTTTCAATTCTTTCACGGGAAAGGATTAAAAATAGCCGTACCATGAAAAACCGTAAAAAGTATTCAACAGTGTATACTTCTAAATTATATTATTTTCTCTTGATATCTTCTAACCACAACAATATTAATAACTAGCTTCTGCCCGCGGCTTCGCACACTTGGAGCTCAAAAACCAACAGTGATGATCTAAAAATATTCAGTATTTTTTGCGTAACAAACAGACAAAAATCAAAACAATTTTAAAAATCACATTTTTGGGTTCGGAGACGTTCTTATACCCTAAACCCATTTTTTTTTTAAATATCTTCAATGTACAGACACAGCTTATTTACAATTTTATAATAGTAGAGAAGAGATAACTTTATTCAGAACGGCATTTCCATTAAAATCTGACTTAATTGATGTCTGGGTTCCAAAATTGAATTTGACAGAAAACCTGTGTACCAGCCATCAAAGATGACGCACGACTGCGTTACTGGCCAGTGCTATGGAGGTAATTGGATTTTTCACTCCACTGTTCATCGTACGTTACTCTAGTTTATGATATTCGACGTTCATACTGTACGGAATGACATTAATATTAATATTTCACATTCGTGTATTTTTTCCTTTAATTAAACGAATAGGTAAGCCAGACCTCTACCAACCTCTACCTACCTTCTGTTCTTCTTAACATAGATTACACAAGATTTGTATATTAGGTATATATTTGTATTGTATAGTTATATATATAGTTAACTGCCTCATTAGCAAAGTGGTCCTGAGCGCGACTGCTACGCTAAAAGGTCCTGGGTTCGATTCCCAGGTCGAGCAAAGTGTTATTGGGTTTTTCTATGAAATTCCCAGTAGCAGCTCGGAGTTAGGAACTTGTGCCCGGTTAATGGCAATAGGCTCGCCCCCTATTACATGGGACCTAAACATACCGGCGAACTGTGGCTGTACATTAGTACGCCTCTGCCTAACCCTTCGGGGAATACAGGCGTGATGGTATGTTATGTTATGTTTATTTGTATAGTTATCGTCGTCTATTGACACAAGCCTTAAGAACCCCTACGGACTGCAAACTGCCAGAACCACAACAACCGAAAGGGCTTTCACGCATAAAAAAACACACACCGAGGTGCTTTGACAAACTCCGATGTAACGGTGGTCGCTAGCCGATCAAACCCCAAAAGCTCTTACCACTGAGGAAGTCAGATAATTCGTTGTCTCTTACGAGATATGTATCTAAATGGTAGTTAGGAATTGTATACTAACCCATCCCCACGCGGGGAAGAGCAGGGGGCATGACTTACAACTCCAAAACTGATTACACAATGATAATATTCAAAAAGAGAATCTAATAATTCGACAATATATAAGTTGGTTATTTTAGGCAACCCCATCCCATGAAACATGAGATCCGATATTTATGTAAAATCTACGTGGTTCACAATAATTTATAATGCTCCAACGCGACGGGAATAATATTAAAATGAAACACCCTAATTGTTATGTTATTGGTAATTTGAATGATAAAGTGGTGAAATTTTCGGTTCAACGGTGGGGAAATTTTGTTTAGTGACGTGTTAACATTATGTCGTGGAAACACGGGACAAAGGACCACTAATAAATGCCTAGTGTTCACCTCTAACTACTTTTATACAAGTGATGATAAAATAGAAAATGGTAGTTACTTTAACATTGTAGTTTGCATGAAAACATAATTATATGTGTATGTAAAGATATACCCCCTTATTCATAAAAAGTTAAAACGTCATATACGAAGACACTATAAGAAGTTTATAACGTGTTTTATATTTTTAAGATTATGGGATATATTTTAGAGAAAGAAATACTCGATCTGAGGACGGAGGATACGTTTGGCGTAACAGCTGAGCGATTGTCTTCTGCGCTATGTGAAGTGGATTTGATCTCCACACGGAGCAAATATTTGTATGACTTACATGTAGTTGTTCGTTGGTAAGTGAGAATTTGTGTGTGTAAAGACTCCCACGATACAGAAAAATTCGAATGTGGAGCAACGTTTAAAAAAAAGTAGCAAGACCATTGTCTGTGATGTCTTATTTCTCTTCCACATTCCACGTCATAAGAAAATAGTAATTTAAACCAAAATAGCAAGTTTCCATATATAACCATTAACCGTTAATTCAACCATTTAATTATTAGATTTTTTATGGCATAGGGGAGCAAAACAACCTCATGGGTGGCCTGATGATAAGCGATTACCACCATAGATACCCGCATGAACACCAGGGGAGTCACAGGTGCGTTGCCTGCCATTTAGAAGGGTTTGGGCCTCCGGTATCCTCACTCACTCGGCGAAACACAACGTAACCGTTATTTCATACCGGTTTTCTGTGAGGCCGTGGTATCACCCCGGTCGAGCCGGCCCATTCGTGCCAAACCATGGCTCTCCCACGGCAAAAAAACTATACTTAGAAGTTATTTGTATTTTTTGTTGTTTCTTAAGCTTTTAGTTTCAAAAATAAATCCACTCCATAAACATAGACGTTAAACCAAACCACACACTAAACAAACTCTACTACTCTTCAAAAACCTATGAAAAATAACTGAAGGTAACTAATTATGCGATACTGAAGCCAAAATGATTATTTTTAGAACTGTTGTCTCTTTATGAAAAAAATATCGAATAATAATATCTATTTTGAATGTAGGAAAGTAGTGCTCAAATAACTCACAAAATGATATCATTTGAGGCGAAATTGCTCTCCAAAATCTGAAAGGGACGTCTGTTTAATACATTATCGACCTTACAAATCTTTCTTCCATACAGCACAAAATTAAATGAGCATCTGATATCAACCGGCTTAACCTCAATTTTCTATTTCCTTTGTGAAAATGGAATTCAGACACAGATAACACGCGGTTTTCTAAGATTTTAAACACAAATAGATGAATAAAAATACATCCCAATTACGAGCCGCGAGCGCACCAATAAACGAGCAAAAAACGTTGAGCATTGAGGTATTATACACGGGTATTGCGCTTGCAACTTTTCTTGAGGAAAGTTCACTCAAAAACCTATTTAGTCAATCGGAAATGCTGATTTATAAAGCATTGTAAGATTATTTGCTTAGATAATGTAACATAAAGTTATTTATAAGATTAACAAAGTAAACTTACTACCACTTACAACTTGTTATTTATACGCAAAATTCAAAATTGACTTTGACTAAAACAAGATATATTTAATCCTATGGTTCTAGGTTTACATTATTAAAATCCCGATATTTTTCGACCCTTTATAGTGTTAATGGTCACACACTACAAGCGAACTAAATTTGTATATTAGTTGACTTTTTAGACAAAGAGAACTCTTGCAAGCAGTAAGTGGTAAAATCCAAAAAATACATCTCTAAATAAAAATTCTCTATGAAACGTAGTATATTTTGCACTGGTAAGTAGCATTATATATTACTGATGATATTATAAGGTGTAACGTTAAATTTTTCTAAAAAAACAACATCAGCAATCTAACAGTTATTGGCTACGTATCTTAATTCTCATAGCATACAAAATAATTTTGACGTGGCTGCTCTAGTTCTTAAGAACTCAATGCAAAAAATACGTCCGCTTTGGAGCGCTCATTATCCTAAACCCAGATATGACTTGACTGATGTCTGCCGGCTCCGCAATTTGTCGACTACCCACCACTTAACGAGACTTAGGATTAAGCAAATTGCTTAATATTGTAGCACTTGTGAACTACGTTTTCGCTTCGTGTAAATTGTTTGAATTGCATTTGTTTAAAGTAAAACTGGTTTGTTTGCAATTCAAGAATAAAGACGTTTTTTGTTAATTACATACCATCACGCCTGTATTCCCCGAAGGGTTAGGCAGAGGCGTACTAATGTACACCCACAGTTCGCCGGTATGTTTAGGTCCCATGTAATAGGGGGCGAGCCTATTGCCATTAACCGGGCACAAATTCCTAACTCCGAGCTGCTACTGGGAATTTTATAGAAGAACCCAATAACACTTTGCTCGACCTGGGAATCGAACCCAGGACCTCTACCGTAGCAGTCGCGCTGAGGACCACTTGGCTAAAGAGGCAGTTAAGTTTTTTGTTTATTAGATTGGTTATAAATGACAATGAGAATCAGGACTACAAATACAATATAAAAATTACTGTTAATCACTCTTCTTCTTTACTATTATAAAATCGTCAAACAGCTGTGTCTGTACATAATCAACCCATTATATGTCCCACTGCTGGGCACGGGTCTCCTCTCACAATGAGAGGGATTGGGCTATAGTCCACCACGCTAGCCTAGTGCGGGTTGGCAGACTTCACACGCCGTCGAGAAAATCTCTCAGACGTGCAGGTTTCCTCACGACGTTTTCCTTCACCGTTTAAGCATGTGATAATTAACTATTAATACGCACGTAACTTCGAAAAGTCAGATAGTCAAAGAGTCAAAGTGCGTGCCTTGGATTTGGACTCGAGACCTTTGACTTGGCAGTCCAATGGTTGTATCACTAGGCTATCACTACTCGTTACTTAGCATACTCCCCCGTATGTGAAAACTTTCTCATTAAAAAAAAATGTATCGTGGTTGCTTTTACAAACACAAATTTGCACATACATAACCTAGAACAACAAAATGTAGTTCATACAATTATTTGCTCCGTGAGGGGATCGAACCCACAACATGTGGTGCAGAAGCTGATCGCTCAGCCGCTACGCCAAACGTGTCGTCAAAAATATGTTGTCTTTACATACATACCATCACGCCTGTATTCCCCGAACTTAATGTACACCCACAACTCGCCGGTATTTTTAGGTCCCATGTAATAGGGGGCGAGCCTATTGCCATTAACCGGGCACAACTTTCAAACTCCGAGCTGCTACTGGGAATTTCATAGAAAAACCCAATAACACTTTGCTCGACCCGGGAATCGAACCCAAGACCTCTAGCGTAGCAGTCGTGCTCAGGACCACTAGGCTAATGAGGCAGTTTAGTTCAGTTGTCGTCTTTATATTTCGACTTTTAAAATATGTTTCATTGATTTGCTGGTACCTAACAAGTAAATCCTATATAACCTATGTAACTAAGTTAGTACCTTGAATTTTTCCGAAGTTTAATGTGTAATTATGGTGGATAATTAACCATTAAGTGTTCGTGAACGTGTGAGAGTGTAGGCAAATGATATAAAATTGAAAATTGTGACTTTTTTGGGTTCACACCTAAACTCCATCGAAGCCTCAATAAAGTTTCTACCGTTTTATTGGGGCAACTGAACATTATACTTGACACTGGCGAACACAAAAAGTGTGGTGCCATAATATCCCATGATGGGAAATAATTATTACCTACTTGATTATTCTAATACTTGACACTGGCAAATACACAAAAAGTGTGGCGCCATAATAAAAAAAAAAAGTTAGTATCTACCAGAATAACAAAGTGTTGTACCCAAGTTCATTGACCTTGTCTGACCACACAACACGACTAGTATGTTTAACATGAAAAATTCACTTTATCTCACTAACTATATCTCCTACGCAGTTTCATATTATTTATTCTCGGATTTTATTTACTAAGTTCGTTGCTTTTGTAATACAATAGGTACCTTTTAAGGTTTTTATTTAATAAAGATCGAGTTTTTATTTTACTTTAAAAGTGTAATGCAATTTTACTTTTGAAAATAGAAATATATTTTGTCTATGATGTCGAACTGAATGTATAGTCGCGATACAATTAGAATAATGGTGGGCCCTAGCAGTACACAGGCTACTTTATTTCTTATTATTTTCTATGACACAGGCTTTCCGTGCAACGAGAGGTCTGCTTATACTACTTCAAATATATATACTATAGCGTTAATCCTCCTTTTTTTTGCATTAAAGTTATTTTAGTAAAGGAAAAGATCGATTGCGGCATAGATTCAAACCTGCGACTTCGGGTTCAATACACCAGACACTATTACCAACTAAGCCACCGCGAGCCCCACCTGGTCGAAATTTGCCTTCACATTCTGAATTTACGTCTTTAAGGTGACGTTACTTTGTTTCTCAAAGGACATGACTTACTTAACAGTTAGTTAGATGTCGTACGATACCACCTTTTCTATTTGTTATCTTTTTGTATACATATTTCCTTTGCATTTAATCCAACCCAAGAAGGCTCAAGGTTTCAGTGGCTCAAACAGTGGGAAAATAATTAGCTGACCACTGTTTTCTTTTCTAATATCTTTTAATAAATAGACGATTATGATTAAAAAGACCACTCAATCTATTATTAATCACAAAATTAAACACTTTAAAATCTATTATAACCTCGAAAGGGGTTTGGAAAAACGAGATCAATGCAGGTAGCACCGCGAGTCCCAGCTAGTTCATTATAAATTTCAGCAAAAGTAGCTAAGTACGTTCATGCACACTTCACAAACTTAATACATTTAGCATTCACTAAAATATGATTATTAAATTTATTCCTTTCGGGATTTCATTTGCCTTCTCAATTTATTAAACGAAAATATACGGCATGACGAAATTATAAAATTTTAAGGCTAAAATTTTACTAAATGAGATTTCATTTTAGCTTGCTTTAATAATTTAGTTATCGTGTGTATAATATAACTAGAAATCTGTTTATAAAATTAGTAGGTAGGTACGTCTTTATTCACTTCAATAAAATGTATTACCGTATTTAAACACGAATGATGCAATGATTAGCTATCGACTTCTACGCTGCGGGTCGCAGGATCGAGGACATCCAGGTGTGAGTCAAAATAAATAGTTTAGTTATAAATTTTTTTTTAAGAAGATTCTACTCCCATACGATCTAAAATTAAAATCTTGATCATTAATTATTCAAAACAAATGTCGAGTAGGGTGAAGTGACTAGATTCCTCGTGGTTGGACGCCGTATGTTTGTGAAACACTATTAATTAACTTTATATCCTCGTAGGTAATAAATAGAGTTGTAAAAGCACTGCTGTTTTGAAAAACATAATATACCTAACATAAACATAACATACCATCACGCCTGTATTCCCCGAAGGGTTAGGCAGAGGCGTATTAATGTACACCCACACTTCGCCGGTATGTTTAGGACCCATGTAATAGGGGGCGAGCCTATTGCCATTAACCGGGCACAAATTCCTAACTCCGAGCTGCTACTGGGTAATTCATAGAAAAACCCAATAACACTTTGCCCGACCTGGGAATCGAACCCAGGACCTCTAGCGTAGCAGTCGCGCTCAGGACCACTTGGCTAATGAGGCAGTTATAATATACCTACCTTATATAATTTTAGCACACAAATAAAAATTATTTCATATTAAATTAATTTCAGAACCATTACCATTAATCAAAGGAAGATAGAAAGGTTAATGCCTCATTAGTCTGATACAGTGGTCTTAAACTAATGGTATCGAACGAACGCTTTACAGAATTTAAAGAAATCCATAGACCCGTTGCGAGGCTGTATATTCTTATTCGGTTCCCCGCACATCAAACAAACGATGTGTGTTTTATTGCATAATTGTTAATAGGTAACTTGCTTATTTCAATCCTCAAATACCTACATAAAAAAAATTAATCCCTGTTGAGAAGAAAAATAAAACGCTTTGAATAAAAGAGTGTTTTGAAATAATACTTCTTTATTTCTTAACATTTATAAGATGTCCGAACGCAACGCAACGACTAATACATGCAAGAACTTAGGTAGAACTTCCTTGATACGAATGGCAAAGTAAAAAAATAATAAAAAGAAAAAGTTATTGTCTCTTTTTCTTAGTGATAGAACTTATTCAGAACCAAGATAATGTAGCGATGACAGAAATAATATTGCATGATATTTTATATTATGTTTGGACATCAGTTTAGGTGTGTAAGTAGGTGTTGATTTTTATCCTCCCAGATCAGATAGAATTCCAAATAAAATAAGCAATTAAACCTCTATCATCCTTGGAAAAGATATTTTTTTTTGTAAAACGACTACACCAATTTATTTTTAATATTTAAATTTATTCCACATGAACGCTTTTCAGTGTAAAATTTTAACGCTCAAATTCTTTAAGGCAGGCTTTTTAACTGGTAGACTTTAATTAAACTGAAATGTGAGGTAAAAATATTCGCTTTAATAGTATCAAAAAAATATGCTGCCGTATCGAAAGACCAATTTCGGATAATGTCCGAAGCCAATTATATAAAGGTATTCTTGTTTTATATAGTGTGTACAAAATAATGTATAAAGCATTTTTTGTCTTTTCATTTACCGATATTTATTAAGGTATTTCACAATTCGGTACCGCAAAGTCTTTCCAATTCGAAACCTTTGAAACCGAATAAAGTTTCAAATCGAGGCGGCAGTTTTATCGAAATATGAAATAATTTAGTAAATCCACACTACAATGCGGAAGTCTGTTTGTTTGTACATTTAATACGTTAGCGGTGAACTAATTTTGATGGCACCTATAGAAAGAGATTAGGCCTTGCTTCCTTTTGTTTCAAAGTCTTTTGGAATGAATCGAAATCATTATTTATCGTGTCGTAGTTATGTCAGCCTGACAAATTAAAAAAATAAAAGTTAGATTTATCTATTTTGGACTCGCATGGAACACAATTTTTACAAAATATCTATATTATAAGAAGTCAAATGCCGCAAACCTTGCGCAAGGCCAAAAAAGCTTGTATCTCAGCATAATTCTGAGACATTAAAAACAGAATGCCAAGTTTTTAAATCAAATCGACATCAATATTTATTGTATATTAATGTTCACAATTTTACGCTCTATAACCTTTTTTAATCTCACTGTATAAACGATTATTATAAGTCACGTAAATAATTCGAACACTGAAATAAAACTATATTTTACGGATTTTATCACGTTGTATTAATTTTATTTAATTCCCGACGTTTCGGATCCTTTGCAGCATCTGTGGTCACGGGTAGACTGAGGTGTTGGACGTCTTAATGTTAAAATTACTTACAGCTACCTTACATTTTTGTTAATTATTAGTGATCCCATTCACGCAGAACCAGCTCACCGTATCCTTTGGTCTTGCAGTTTTGGGCTTTATTTGGATTTGTTTGGATTTAATCGATTCTATAATGGGGTTCCAAGCTCAATACTCCTGCACCTTGAAGAGGTATGTGGCACTTGACAGGTGGTAAGAACTGTAAAATAGTTTTATTTCAATGTCTAATATTCGCGTAAGCGTCGAACACTATGTTTAAAAAAAACGTTTCTTAATACAATTGTTTACTAGGCAGTACCTACTCAAGAGCTCCGTGCCTCAACCATTACATAATAATATGGCACAACTAGTCCTATGCAGAATAACACTTAAGTGGCTCTCCGCGGTCGGCGGCGTGAGCACGAATACCAATATTCTAAAAGCATGCTCACACATTCTGCTCATATTTTGTATGATGCGTTTTATTCAAAAGGCTTTTTTCGCCAAATTCAGGGCAAAGCTGGCTGGCGAATTGAAGGATATTATGAGCTCACTGGGAAATGTTTTACTTAATTTTATGTTCAAGATTGATTCGGTTCGGGATTAGTTTTGTTTCTTTCATGTGTTGGTAGATATATTAGCGATGGTTATGGAGTCACTAAGCCAAAAGTATAAAATGTAATATGATATAACATACCATCACATCTATATTAGCCAAACGGTTAGGCAGAGGCGTACCGAATATTTGGCCAGTACCCATATTCGATGGATAGTTGTTCGTAAGTCCAAAAAATCTGACAACCAGTCTATCCTCCGAATATTGGTATTTCTCAGAAATTGGGTTGCGGAGGTCTGACGGCAGTCGCTTCGTGTAAAATACTGATATACAGCCGCATCTGCGTAGACTGGAAACCGACTCTAAAATAGTTGGGAAATGGCAAGGAGGATGATATCTTTGTATGTTTGCGTATTTTTTCTAACCCTTCAGGCGTAGTGGTATATCTTTAAAGTAGTTATGTTACGATGCGATTACGATCAACGGTAATGATACTGACAAAAACTAGAGTCATATATCAGTGGGGCTTATTATCTAGTGACGTCATCTGAACAATGTCGCCGGAGGGGACCATTACAGCTCCCATATCGAATGTGCGTATCCATTACACGGTTTATTGGGATTCTGCACATTAAAAAGTAAGTTATGACTTTCTTTACGTGTCTACATTCTCCATTCTTGATTTTATCCGCGAGTTTTGATCGAATCCATACTAATAACTCTGTCAGATTGTGCCTCTCACGCCTAAAACGTAGAAGCAATTTTGACCTTGAACAACAACATAGGCTACGTTTTGTCTTATAAAGTCTTTTGGTATGGGAGTAAAATCCTGGGGAAACTCATTCATTCATTATACTACTGCATAAATTGCCGATTTGCTCACAAATTGCGGTGGTTTTTGAGTAGGGGTGGTTAGTCGGGTGGTGGAACCGGGCGTTAATGAATGCGTTCAATTATTAATAAATAGGTTAAAAAAACAGTATCACGCTAAAGCACACAGTTTGGGTAAGCGTCGAAAGGGGCGAAGGTTAGCGTTTAATAATAATAATAATAATAAACCATTTATTTCAGACATCTGTGGCCCATAGATATATACCTTACAGACTAACATATATAAAATATATACAAAAAGTGTTAGTATACAGAACTTAAGACTACTTATGTTAGTAGCACTTCACTTTGCACTTATTGTCTTATTGTCTTTGCACTTATTTAAAAGGGGCGAAGACGAGAGAGGCAGTGTTGCCAATCAATAAACATATTTTTTAATCATATTGGTCTTTGTTGGTGTTGCCAACAACTACTAGTTGTACTACTACTAGTGTAGTATTTACAAGTCATTACCATTTCAATTTTTTATCGCGTTGACGTATGCTAAGCAATATACCTCTGCCTAACCCTTCGGGGAAAATAAGCGTGCTGATATGTTATATTATGTATAATATTAGTTGCGATTAATGGATTGAAAATCCTTAGATACAAAACTATTGAGCTATGAAGGCTGGAACTTAAATACCTAACTTTTCTTTCTTTAAGAAATAAGTTATATGTATTTTATTTTGGATATTTTACCGTGTTTTAGATCTAAAATCTAAAGGTCTCCTTTGAAACACAAAAATAACCTTTCTCGGTAAATGTACAGGATGTAATTTTACTTTCATCTAAACTTTCCCGACACGAACTTGTATTAGGGAAATCTTCTCAATTTCAGTGTTTAAAGTAGGTCTTATAATGTGAAACAAAGCAAAGAACCTAAATATTATTTAGGCTCTTTGAGTCCTAAATATGTTTTTGAAAGTTTATTTAATTAAAATTAAATAAATCTTTATTGGCCCAAATAACAAGTAGGTACATAGTAGTAGTATATACTTAATATAGGTACAGATTATCATAATTTTAATGTTCTGCTGGTACTTAAAATAGGTAAAACTGTCCTATAAGTAACAGCAACCTTCCATTTCACAAATTCAACTATGTAAAAATCTACTGGTTACAATAAGAAAGTAAACCTGAAGTAAAGCGGCGGTAGCCTAATGGCTAGGGCGTCGGACTTGCGATCATGTGGTTGCCGGTTCGAACCCCACCCATTGCACTACCGACGTGAACCCACTCGTAACACAAGCAATCCAGCTTAACACGAGGGGTTAACAAGAATACTAGTAATGTGCGACCCACATTGCAAGTAAGCTTTTTTATTAAAAAAAAAACCTACCTACATTACAAACTGTATGAAGTTAATATTAAGTTGAATGAATGGATAAATGAATAAAGAATTCATGGTAAGATTTATTAAACCTGCTATTTTAACATACTGGATGTGAAGAAAAGTAATGTATTGATGTATCTCTACATTATATGTGCGATACGTATATGTAGTGTGTGAGTGTGTATGTGTGTGTATATATGTATGCGTGTGTGTATGGATGTGTGTGTGTGTGTGTGAGCGATTGAAGAAAAGGTGCGATCTGCTTTGAGATTATTATTTTTGTATGTATCAAATATAATTTACTACTTCTTGAGTTCCTTATGTTATTGGATGTATTCGTTTTTCGGTGTGGTCATAAGAGAGTTTTTGTAACCATTTAATTAGCTTAATCTTACACTGATATTTATGGTTAATAGTTTCACTAAGTCAAGATATATTTAGCTCGGTTATTTTGGTGTGTTATGTAAATATGATAAATAACACACTAATAATTTGTTCAGCAATGGACTTCTAGGGATGATAAACAGGGACTAATCAGTGGTCTTCGAATTTTTATTTCATATTCTACGTCTCGAATGTGATGTCAGATTTCTTCCACATAATATTATGTGAGATATAAATTAGACAAGAATTTATGCATCCACACGTAGTGAATCTGACACGTGTCCACATACAATGTCGCTTCGCACTTGACTATTTTGTTTTATTAGATAATTCTGCCAGATAACAAGAGTTGAGCTCTTCGGGGAGCCCCGATGTCAGAGCTCATGATGTTTTCCATTAGACCGCTGACGTGTATCTTTAGTGCGACGCCGTGCGGGCTCCCGGAGGTAATGTGGTGTGATTTACAAGAGAACGGCTAATTCATATTTTGTAATGGAAACTTTTGTGAAATTAAAATAAAGGTTTACTTAAATTGGGAATCCCATGCGCTGCTTGGGAGTTTGTTGCACCGTTTCTTCTTCCCAGCAAAATCACTAGAAAGCGGGTTGTTTTTAATGTAAAAATGACTTTCAAAAAGTTACTATCCAGTAGTCTATTTTGAATAAATAATTCATTTTGACTTTGACTTTTATGTTTTCTTTTAGTGTTTAATAAAATTAACAGCTTTGATTAATATTGTTATACGGAAACGGAGGGAATAGTTACCTTCACGCTTGCTCATTGTAGAAAGATTATTTGAGTCTGTTTATCCGCGAAAACTGCAGTCCTTTCATCACCGTGAACTGTCTTTCTAACTACGATATTAAACTTACAATGATATTTTCTTCTTAAATCCAAAACACTTTTTACAACCCAATCTTTTAATTATAAATTAGTTATGCTTTGAATTTATAGTAAGTCCTTGTATTGAAATAATAATTAACCGTCTTGGAATTTTAAACGCTTCAGCGTGTCACTTCAGCCACTCCCGAAACACACAGCACAACAAACTTGGTACTAATAAATTGTATTATTTTTCTTTTATAATGGAACTCCGGATAGGCATCACGTAAGCCGCGTAGCCTTGCCTCAAGATTTGGATACAAACCAGTTTAAGTAGAACTTTGTTCATTACTCTGGTCCTTACGCATTTTTTACTTCTTTTTACTTCAATTAGTTGTAATAAGCGCCAGTTTCTGTGGGTGTCATTAACCGTGATCAAGATTTTATTATGTAAGTAACTACATATTACGTAGTAACTGGGTAGATAGTCTAATTTTCACTATTTTACTAATTAGTGTTGCAAGTCTGGGATTACCACGGCAAGATATTATCTGTGTATTTTTAAGTTATTGAAAATATACATAAGTAAGTAGTAAGTATTTTTTATTCAAAAAATAAGTTCACAATAAAGTTAATAACATTTTCACTAAGGGTCAATTCATACTACCATGAGCAGAATCGAGTCGAAGTGAAGTATGAAACTTTTTGGTAGTTGTAGAACCTACCTTAGGATAGTTATTTTAGTTCGATTACACTCATTCTACCGAATTCGCGCGTGTTTTCTATCTCGATAGAAATTAGTACATTATATTGTGAAAATAGGTCTCATTATGCAATCCAAAATGAATCCAATTCGCATCGATGCGCACTGGCTCTTCGCTATTACAGGTTACAGTGAGCCAGTCATGTAACACAGCACTGACAGTACATTTTACATAAGACACCCTTTGGGGAATACAGGCGTGATGGTATGTTACGTTAAAGATATAAATATTTGAATCATCTGAAACCGCATTACCAACCCTAATGTCTTGTATGAAATGATTTTGAAAAGCAATTTGATCACAGATATGGAACATCAAGGATGTCAACCCCTCTTCAGAGATTATCATAATGTGTTCGCGACACAGACTACTATACACCGCATTAACCTCTTTACATAATATCTGTATATACAGCCCAGACATACCTACTATCAAGTAATCCTCGAAGGGTTAGGCAGAGATAGTTCAAAATCAAAACTCTGACCTGCCACTGAAATTAAACATAACATACTATCACGCCTGTATTCCCCGAAGGGTTAGGCAGAGGCGAACTAATGTACACCCACAGTTCGCCGGTATGTTTAAGTCCCATGTAATAAGGGGCGAGCCTATTGCCATTAACCGGGCACAAATTCCTAACTCCGAGCTGCTACTGGGAATTTCATAGAAAAACCCAATAACACTTTGCTCGACCTGGGAATCGAACCCAGGACCTCTAGCGTAGCAGTAGCAGCCACTGAAATTGTAATTGAAAAATCGTGTTATTTAATTTTTCAATTACATTTTGCTCGACCTAGAAATGCAACCCGGGTCTAGAGGTCACGGGTTGCATTGCTAGGTTGCATAGCTGTCGCGCTTGGGACCACTAGCCTAGCGAGGCAGTTTGTATCGAAATATCAACCAGTCTATCCTCTGGATATCGGTATGGTCCAGAATTCGTTATATGGAGGTTTAATGACAGTCGCTTCGTGTAAAGTACTGATATTCAGTCGCATTTGGTAGACTGGAAGATCTAACATAGTTGAGAAAAAGCCAGGAGGATAATAATATCGACCTGAAAATAATATTCTGTACCTATTATAATATATAGTTTTTTTTTTATATGTAGACTAAACGCGGACCTTTTGCTTTATCTCTATAATACCCCACATAGGCATAGTTTAACATAATTTTGCAAAGTTTGATATATTAATAATATATATGACGACCTCTGTGGTTTAGTGGTTCGAGTACCGGACTGCTGACCTTGAGGTCGTGGGTTCGATTCCCACAGGACACAAACATTTATGTGATGAATATAAGTGTTTGTGTTCGTCTGGGTGTTTCTTATGTATTATAAGTATGTATTTACAAAAAAAAGGTATATAAGTATTATACCCATTGTCTAGTACCCATAGTACAAGCTCTGCTTAGTTTGGGACTAGATGGTGCTGTGTAAAAAATGTCTCAGAATATTTATAAAAAAAAAACCACAGAGGTCGTCGAAATTGAACTCATTCGCCGGGCAAAATACTTCCAGGTAACTACTTCTCTTATTTATAATTTACCACTAAAGTGGCAAACAAGCCCGCCTGATGGTAAGCGGTTACTGTAGCCCATGGACGGTTGCAACTTCTGCTGTCAAAATCTTATAGGGCCCTTTTTGAGAGGGTGAGGAATAGTTGGGTTGGCAGCATAGGAGACAATAAGCTTATCAAAACTTGAAATGTATTTGGTGACGTTACCTACCTGTAACATGTTACAAACAGTATTGTACCATGAATAAAGAAGGACACTTTCCTTGTTCCCATCCCAATCAAATTTTTGGGCAAAAAGCGATACCCACCAAATTTTCACTATTAAAAAAAGTTCCGCAATATTACGCCTCCAAAACTGGCATGCGAAGTAAAAAGTAAAATCGATATTAATACCATTTTCTCCTGCTTTTATCTAGTTTCTGCGGTCGTCAACGCAACTAAACTATTTTAAAGTTAGATTGAGTTTGTCGTAGTGTTATCTCAAAACAGTTCTGTATGGTTTTTATGTAGTTTGTGGTCTCCGATATACAATACAGCCCATAAAAAGTTTCAATAGGTCCTAACTTCGATTATATGCTAAGGATCAATTTCTGTTTTATGTAAAACAATTCCGTTCATACGTTATGTCTACGTCCAAATTATTATGTGTGTATTTTTCGCCACTGTTTCTTCAAGATAAAATGGCCCAATATTTACATAGGATAAGTCGTAGGATTTGTACAAAAGTGCCAAAAATTATTATACAAAAAAAATGTTGTTGGGTAAATGGGTCAAAATTATTTGACTTGATAAGAAGCTTCACACTGATTTACGATATTTAGGGCGCCCAGTTAGATTATTTAATTTAGAGACGCTAATTAACTTAATGAATCATTGTCTTATAGTGACCAAGTATATATTAGTACACTTACAAAACAATAATAGAAAAGAAATGGCAGGCCTTATAGTTAACGACCTGTGAGTTAAATATACGGTCTTGAGAAATCTAATATTCGTGAATTTGTTTGTTTGAAGTGCATATAAAGGATTGGAAGGGTTTTTACGGCAATACGTGAGCGATGCCTCTGGTGACGCAGACGTCCATAGGCTACGGAAACTGCTGAAAGTGGTATATAACACAAAAATATTATCACAAAAGCTATGTGATATTGAAGAAAAAAGTCATAGGAATGTTATATTTTCGATTCTAAAGCTATCAATGCAAGCACAACTTTCAAATGTCTGTTGAATAAACAAAACACATTTATCCAAAACAACTTAACCAAAAAGTATGGCTAGATGTTTATACAAAGATGTCTTTGGTCTAGATAAAGATACGAGTGAATGCCACGTCGTAAACGTCGTTGGCACGATTCCGAATGCAAGATAGAAGCTTAAATGTTAAAGAGCACAAAAGGTGGCACACAGATGTAAAATTATAATAGTATTCAACCTTTTTAATCTAGGTATGTAGCTAAATGAGTCTAAATAATGACCAAGATTAAATACCACGTGTTGAGTCGGTAAGAGATCTAGGGGTTTCATTTTCCGCAGACCTTTCGTTTCGAAGCCATATCGTAAGGATGTGTAAAAAAGCTTATAAAAATCTTGGCTTTATAATGCATGAGACCCGGAATTTCAGTAACATAGCAGCTGTAAAATCCCTTTACAATGCCTTAGTTAGAAGCAATCTTGAAAGTAGTGCTATCATCTGGAATCCGCATAAAACTAAATATTCTCATATGATAGAGAAACTGCAAAACAAATTTACCCGGTACTTGTACATGAAGCAGTATTGAGTATAACCCTTTTATCCACATATGTACCCAACTCTCTTTGTAATAGGTATGGTTGGGTACTATAAGTTGGAAGTTAGACGGAACTTTGCGTTAGTGAAATATGTTTTGTTATTACTTAGAGGTAAAATAAATAATCCATAGGTTTTGGGATCATTGGGATTACTCGTTCCTAATTGCAGGTTGCGGCAAGGGCCGAGATGGAGATTGTTTGATGTGCCAGTCATACGCACGAACTTATTAAAATTTGCGTTGCACTATATTGCATGAAACAGCAACTATTAAGAACTTTGGCGAGATTAAACCATCTTCGCCAACTAACAATATTCTTGAAGTTACACTTTTAAGGCTACAAATATTTAGCGGGCGCTGGTTCGATCGCTCCCTAGGCAGAGTCGGTTTCATGCATAATGCAAAGTTTCAATTGTCTAGAACTGTACAGTGGTGGTCGCGTTTAAAATTCATTCTGTGCGCTTGCTACGAAACGGGGTTGATACACTAAGGGGCCAGTCTTTATCGTGTCTTATGTATGGCTAACTGAACTGTGAAGCTTTAAGTTGATTGTCTTTTTGGTTTGAGTGTCTTGGTTGACAGACAACCGTTCTTACAATGGTTGTCTATAAGAAATTGCATTTAGCGATAAGACCGCAAATTGTACGTAGGTACTCATGTAACTTTTTGTTTTTGTGGGAGAACCATGCTTCGGCACGAATGGGCCGGCTCGACCGGAGTGATACCACGGCCTCACAGAAAATCGGCGGCGTGTTTCGCTGAGTGAGTGAGGTTACCGGAGGCCCAAACCCTTTTAAAAGGCTGGCAACGTACTTGTGACTCCTCTGGTGTTGCGGATATCCATGGGCGGCGGTTATTGCTTACCATCAGGTGATCCGTCTGCTCGTATGCTCCCCTATCCCATAAAAAAAAATTATGTTCACACTGTCCTTTGTTTTAGCATACAATATAATAGTATTGCTCACCAAAAACTAACGTCAGGGTTATTTTTATAAATCATAGAATGGTGTCAAATGAAGAATTATCTACCTACCTTTTGAAAGAATCAGCATTGCCATCCAACGTGGCAATGCAGCCAGTCTTCTGGGTACCCTACCGGCTGATAGCGATGGGGAGTTCTTTGACGCCCTTTTTTAGTCTTATTTTTCTAGTTTTAATTTAGTTAGTTTTGTTTTATTTAGATATTTAGGTAGTTATTTTAAGTTATTTAAGTTTTAGATAGTAATTGAACAGTTATATTTCTTATTTAAACTATTTAAGTAATTATTATTCTAATAAATGTTATTATTTGTATTTTTATCCTTTTGAAAACATATAGCTATGTTTATAACTTTTTCGTGCCTCGAAGAGCATGTGTAGCCGTCCATTCTGATTATCATACGGACACCTATTATAATCTTCAGTGGGAGTTAGAAGCCCGAAAATCCTCTCAACTAGTTTCTAGTTATTGTATAGAAATAGGGTTGCACAGGTGCACACTCGCTTTATATACAACCTGTAACAAAGTATGCGTAACACCTGAAAGTTGTTTGTTCAAAATCGATTACTGAATGTGTACTGAAACAGTGGTTTTATTTTGTGGTTTTATCAGTGGCTCTAGCTATGGAAAGCTGAATCCTATTTGCACATATTGTTATTGTGTGCGTGCGCGCCGATATCGTAGTCGTTTTGGGTATGACTGTTACAGCAACGAGTTTTGTGCTTGGCTGGTACAACTAATTTCTTGAAAAAAAAAATGTGCTTACGTTTCTCAAAATGAATATAGGGTTTCGTTATTATAATAATTACTCGATATGCTAATTGACGGCTTTCTCTAATGGATGGAGTGATTCATGAGGAAGGTTTTATGATATTTAACATCACGATAAGACTTAGCGGGCGGATCACTAGTTATTTTATATAAAATAAAATTTGCAAACAAAACAGATGCAATTTTCCGAAGTGCCTCCGTAGCGTACCTATCTAACGCTGAAAAAATATTTAAAAATTCATAAAACGCAGCACCGTACCGACGTTGGCGAGTTCAAAAGCTATTTGTTTCATGGCTCCAACTGAAGTTTTGAGGGTTTTGCAAATAAACCGGGCAATGCGCGCCCTCACTGGAAACAAACTTGGATTATTAAAGAGGAAGATAGAAGAACGTTTATAAGAGTTCCTTCTTTTTTTTAGAGGTGAGGTTTTGTTTGGCAAACATAAAAATGTGTTTAAAGCCAGTCAAAGTGTTTGTTTCAGGATTTAAAAAGATAAGATCGCAGAGTTAATGCCTTTTACAGTTTCGCTGTTTGTTTTTAATTCATTGAAAACATCGCGTTAACTTTCAACTGAAGTTTAGTTTAAAAGTGGAGAGAAAATCTGATTTAGCTATTGAAAATCTTGCTTCTGAAAGAAACTTTGCTGTATACCACTGACCTAAAATGAATCATATGGTGATTTATTTATGATCTTATTTCATTTAAATTATTTCAATGACCGCCTTAGTGTAGTGTGAAACAACGCTTACGTTGTGTTTCACCTAGTGAGTGAGGATTTACCCAGAGGCCCAAACCCTTTTAGAAGGCTGGCAACTTAGGTACTTGTGACTCCTCTGGCGTTGGGTGTGTCCATAGGCGGCGGGAATCGCTTACCATCAGCCGATTCTTCCGCTCATTTGCCCTCTATCACATAAAAAAGTGTTCGTTGCTGTGTGCGAGGCCCTCGGTTCGATTCCTAGGTCGAGTAAAGTGTCATGTGGTTTTCTATGAAATTTTCAGTAGCATTTTGAAGTTAAGATTTGTGGTAAGTGGACAAAGATTTACTTCTTTTTACATACGGGTGAACAGTGGATGTCGCTGTATACCTCTGCTGAACCCTTGAGGAATACAGGCGTGATGATAGGTTATGTTATTTTTAATTTGTTAAAATAAAATTTTAAAATTGTTAAAATAAAATAAAATAAATAATTTATTATGGATTTGTTTACCGGCCCAACAACTTTTATGCTACAAGTCCTCTATGAAGTATAACCAGTTCTTTTTATTTTACTCAGCGTAATTGAATTAAGCTATATAAAATATTTTAAAAACAGTTCGTGTATTATTCCAAAATATAAACACTCCGCGTGCTTGTATAAAATCTCTCTGGTTTTCAATTAACTCGATTACAAATGATACTAGTACCTATATTAACTCGTCTGGTTAATTTTGCTTATTAATATCGGAGCCTTTGTTAGTAAAATTTGACGTCATTCATATAAATCAATTTATTTTTGAACTTGGAATATTGGAGGTTATCCTACTAACAATTCTTTTTTTATTAACTGTCTCATAAGCCTAGTAGTCGTGAGTGCAATTACTATGCTTGGGGTTCTGGGTCTGATTCCCAGGTCGAGCAAAGTGTTATTGAGTTTTTCTATGAAATTCTCAGTAGCAGCTCGGAGTTTGGGATGTGTGCCCCATTTATGGCTATATGCTCGCCCCCTATTACATGGGACCTAAACGTACCGTGGGTACATCACTGCATAGCCCTTCGGGGAATATCTACAGGCGTGTTGCTATGCTCACTTACTTTAATATTGGATATAAAAAGTAAGTAAGTATGTATACATAGTGAATTTTAGTCGTTTTGGAGCCGAAACGTAGTAACTTAGGATAATCAGTAGTACTAATAACAAATATTCAATTAACTGTCAGTACTGCTTATAATAAAAAAGTTGGCATCAAAAATGTTATTTCCCACTTTTCCGAGTTTTGTCGTAGTAGTGCACCAGGTATGTAATACCGCTTACTTGTGTGCGTGTGTAACATTTAATTATTTTTTTTATGTGATAGCAGGCAAACGAGCAGACTGATAGCCTGATGGTAAGCGATCACCGCCGCCCATGGACACCTGCAACACCAGAGGAGTCACAAGTGCGCTGCCGGCCTTTTATAAGAGGGAGTACGCTCTTTTCTTGAAGGTTTGAAGGTCGTATTGGTCCGGAAATACTGCAGGCGACAGTTCATTCCACAGTTTTGTTGTGCGAGGCAGAACGTTTAAAATGACATCGATTGTAGTGATCGTAATACTTAAAATTGAGTGGAGCTACCATTAGTTTGTTCGACGTTGACAATATGACATTGCTTATAACAGTAATAAAAAAAATGTTTTTAATTAATTAAAATTATTCCTACATTAATAGGTTCTTTTATCGATATAGAGGCTAAAATTTTCGGTTCTAAAAAAGTAGATATTGTATGACTCCTTTGTAGGTCGTTTTCACGCCGTAACCACTGAACCATTTTTTATGAATGTTAGTACCTATAGTGATAAATTGGATCTTGGAGAACGAGCTTTTTGTCCTGGATCTGAAGTCTAAAAAACCGGATACGAGTAAAACCATACTAATAACTAGTAACTATATTAAACAAGGGGAGGGAGGGGCATGTACTAACAAATTTTACTTTTTAAATTGGACAGAACGTAGATTAGTTAAAGAGGTAGATGCGACATTTACCTCTTTATGATTTTTTATTGAGAAAAACTACAATTGTCTTGTACAGTCTTAACAAACACACGTTTAAAAAAAAAATACTTGTTAATATTTGGCCCACTTTTGGGGTAAGTTTTAACTATCTTGGGGTTAGTTTTAACAGTAGGCCCTTGTTATTATTGTGATGATATTTCATAAATATTTTATAAGACAATCAGTAATGGAGGATTCCTGGGCTTGAGAAAAGACAAGCCTGGGTTTTTTGTATCAATTTTTATTATGCGATAGTGGGGCAAACGAGCAAACGGATCACCTGATGGTAAGCGATAACCGCCGCCCATGGACACCCGCAACACCAGGAGGAGTCGCAAGTGCGTTGCCCGCCTTGGGCAATTTCTGGGTTGTTTCCTTCTTTAATGTTTTTGACATATTTATACAGTGTCATGACATGGCAAATATTAAATTCCTCCGCAACTTCTCTATATATTCTATTGTTATTTAATATTTATTTTCATGCCAAATCATATACTTCCTGAGACACTTCTCAGGAAGTATATGATATATATATTATGATATATGAGCCCCGTATGGTTTTTCTTTTGTAAATCCTCATACTGAAAAGATAATCACCTGAATGCAAAATCGTGCAAATACGTGTAATATTAACACTTGTCCCAGAGGCAGACGTTTCACAAAAATATTTATTTAAAAAAAGTCCATTACTATTGTGGTTAGATAGAAACAAAATACTATACAAGATTAAATACACTATCATTCAAATAATTTCAGTCTCGTTTACGTACCTATACAATTATGCAACAATAAAAAAATAGCGAGTTAAAAAAATATTATTTACGATTTTATGTGACTAAATTCAGGCCTCACGCACAGCTTTGTTCTGTGGCATGCCACCGACCGATAGGTCGCAACGCGTCTGTGGTCGTTCACTGGTGCCTATAACTGTACGTTCTTCACTCACTCATGTATAGTTTGGCGGCAATTGGCCTGTTAATGCCACCCACGTTAAAACAAGCCTCTGTATATAATTCTTGTGTAGACCAACCCTGCTTCCACCGGTAAGCCGCAGACAACGTCGACATTATTGCCAGCAGTAAAATATACTAATTATAGATGGCGGGAAACGTGACAAGCGTCACTAATGTAAGGTTATATACAGATCACTAAAATGTAAGCAACATTTTGCATTTAATTCGTATTGTGGTTGGAGTTAAGAGCAATGGCATGGGGATATCTCTACTACCTATTATAAAATTGTAAAAAAGGTGTCTGTACGTTGAATATATTTAAAAAAAACAAGTGGTTCTGGGTATATAAACGTCTCCGAACCAAAAAATGAGATTTATAAATTGTTGTATGTTTGTTGTTACAGTAAAAACTACTGAATAGATTTAAAGATTAAACAAGCATAATGGGTATTCTTGACTTTGACAACTCGCGGTTCTTTAAAAAAACTTTCAAACTTTTTTTTTTCATCCTATGTGGAGGAAATGTTGTATTCTTAACTGTCCTCCCACATACAAACACTGAATTATGTAGAGACGTGTTCAATTACATTTTCCGAAAAGGTTTGTTATGTGTGCGTAGGCCCTAAGCGAGCATCTCGTCACAATCCATTACATTCTGTATTTTTATATTCAACAATACAACGGAACATTTGTAGGTGTTGATAACATGCTACATTTGACACTTACAATGTGACGTCACTGCCTTTGAATTACGTGACTGTATTATGTTATACGTTACGTTACTTTGGGAAAAGCTTGGTTTTATCCTTAACTGCCTCAGTAACCAAGTGGTCCTGAGCGCGACTGCTACGATAGAGGTCCTGGGTTCGATTCCCAGGTCGAGCAAAGTGTTAGGAACACTGGGCTAATGAGGCAGTTAATCTATATATATAAAAGAAAGTCGTGTTAGTTACTCCATTTATAACTCAAGAACGGCTGAACCGATTTGGCTGAAAATTGGTGGAGAGATAGCTTAGAACCAGGAGACGGACATAAGATACCATATTTTTTTCATCATACTTTTTATTCCGTTCCCGTGGGCCGTGATGACAGACCGAATTCCACGGGGGCGGAGCCGCGGGCAGATGCTAGTATTGATATAAATATGTAATAAACATTTTAATTGCAACACCCTTATAGGGTCTAAATGTATGTTTAAGTTAATAACTTTGTAAAATACATGGTGCAATAAATAAATAAACTTAACAACGAAAGTTCAATCTTCAAAAAAGTAAACTCAATTGATCAAAATAGCATCTCGTCTCGATAAACTATCAAAACATACTTTGAAAACATACACCCTAAAGTTACATCGTGGATTATAACCACTTGACTAAAATATCAGCTCCATAACCAATGAAAACGGTTTTTTTCATTGCGAATACACCATAAAATTGCCTTAGGGACCATTTTGCCCATCGCAGTAAATGTGTTAAGCCACTTCCACAAATTGATACGCCTATTTTGACCCTTAAGCCGTTGAAATAAGACCACGTACTGCACGTAGGGAAGTTAAAACTGACATAGTTGAGAAAATTGCAGTAGTTCAATCAATCCAGGCGGCGGCCATGTTTTTATAAAAAAAGGAACACCTATTTAAAATGAGCAATATTTTTATGCACATAAATTTAAAGAGGGTTAGGCAGAAGTTTACTTATGTAACTCACAGCCCGCCGATATGTTTAGGTCGCATGTAATAAGGAAGAAAACCTCAACCTCAAAGAAAGTAACTCAACAGACAGAAATATGATGCTGAGGAGTTTGTTGAGCCCCTTCTTCTTCCCAGCAAAATCACTAGAAGACAATGAGAGGCGGGCGATTTGGGGGCTGTCTATAATGTTAAAATGACGTTCAAAAGTACTACCTAGTAGTCTATCTTGAATGAATAGTTTTGACTTTGACTTTGTGCTATTAATTACATCCACAGTACCTGTACCCACAGTTTCTCGGTATAATTAGGTCCCCTGTAATAGGGGGCGAGCCTATTGCAGGACCTCTAGCGTAACATTCGCACTTACAATCACGATTGTAATGAGGCAAAAGTGCATCTACTTCACCAAGTCTATGACACTTCCTTAGCAAAAAAACTCAATCGTCTCGCAGACTTGACCGACCGTTCTTGTTATACAGTCTCCTTTTACACCGCGTATGTAAATTTTAGTCTTACAGGAATAGATACAACTCGATATTCAGTTGAATAGTAATTTTTGCGGTACTAACAATCGAGAAACATAAGTGGGAGGAACCCTGACCCTTTTCATATCTTTATTGATATGTCACATATACTGCGAGATGTAAATGTGATATATATAGCATGTTTCCGACAAGTGCGATATTTCATGGCTTTGATAACGTTATTATGTCGTATTAATGACAAGTCGTAAAGCCGCTATTGGTTTTTGATATTGAATTCCTTTTGGTGGGGTATAATTATTGGGGTCGCCTAATCGTGGCGAATCTTCGAGCTCTAATAATAGGAGGAGAAAATTGTGTTAGACTATAGACATACCTATCTGGTAAAAGCTTAGTATACCTATTTTTTTATGGGATAGGGGGGCAAACGAGCAGACGGATCACCTGATGGAAAGCGATTACCAAAGAAAAATTATCGATTACCAAAGGAAAGTGTCTATGGGGGCATAGACACCCACAACACCAGAGGAGTCGCAAGTGTATTGCCGTCTTTTATAAGGGTTTGGGTCTCCGGTATCCTCACTCACTGGGCTCTGGCACTGGGCGAAACATAACGTAAGTGTTGTTTCACACCGGTTTTCTGTGTGTTCCAGGCTCCGGAAACCGAGCAGTAATCAAATTTTCGAAATTTGATTATTGCCCGGTTAAAGACAAGACCATCTAGATGAGACCTAAATATACCAGCGAATTGTGGGTGTACATAAGTACATCTCTGCCTAACATTTTGAGGAATACAGGTGTTAGGAGCCATCTTTTTTGAAATTTTAGAAAGCTTTTTACACGCAAAAGAAAAAATATTCTTTAATTCAGCAACAATCCATTCTCCTAATTACATCCGCATCACATCAGCATTCAATTCAGATCCGCCACTTCAATTACGTACACTTGAGTGCCTATCCAAGGAAGTTTACAATCTTATGAGTATTATGTTAAGTAAATTTGCGTCGTACGTCGCTCAATGTTTTTCTCCATTTTCTCGTGTGATACGTAAATGCGATGTTTAGCGTACCCAAAAGATAACTGAGTTACCCCCCTACAGTTGCTGTCGAGATGAATTTACAGGGCACGGATAAACAAAGTCGAGTATCGAGTACTTTGTGAATTTCTCATTATAATTTTATACTTTGAAAATCTTGGGGAAGACTTTTTTAGCGTAAATTAGAAGCGTGAAAATGCTTTCCAAAATAATTGAGAAAAAAAAGTGGTACCTACGCTTTTCTGGGGATTATATAAGAGATTAAGGGCCTGTTTCACCACCTCCGGCTAAGCACTATTTACCAGTTAATTCAAAATTGGAACAGAATTTGTAATTATGAATTATTTGTGTCAGATAATTTATCGGGAACTAATCCGAAGGCGGTGAAACACTGATGCTTTCTAGAATTTAACATCAAGACATTGAAATGAAATTATTTTAACGGGTTTTATAGCGATACCTACTTATATTGATATGATTTAAGTAAGTAAGAGAAATATACAAGAATTGTAGCAAGTGGCTGTCTATAGTTTCTGCCTACCCCTGTGGGAGAAAGGCGTGAGTGTACGTATGTATGTATGTTTAGTATGTTATGATTTAATAGTCCAAACGTGTCTGGTCTCTTACGGCTTCCATGGTTATGGGTAGACTAAAATTTATTAAAATATGTATATATTAACTTTAACTGTACTAACCTTAACTGTAGTTAGCAAACGCATTTTCACTTATCAGATTATGGAATCTGATAAGTGAAGATGCGTCACCAGACATCGGTCTGAACCAATGTTCTAATAACAAATTAATCGTACCTACCTGTTTGTCTGTAGGAAACATAATATACAATTTCAGTTTACATTGATGAATAACAGTAGCAGGCCCAAAGCTACACGTCAGAGTAAAGCTGCTTTACTAAACATCAACCAAAAGCCAGAATTATTATTTTGCACGCTAAAAATTATGATATTTTCGCCAAAAACCAAGTACCTACACTTGCTTTTATACGTCTCTCAGAGGCGGCTAATTGTCCATTTGCGGGCATTCGGGCGTGCTTCGCGAAAAACAGAGAAATTTCCAGTCGCCATTTTAATTCAATTCTTTCGAACAAAGCTGCTGTTGCATTTTTCGCTGTTCTCCCCACGTTTTGTTGTTGAAAATTGCAAACGTCTATGAAACGAAAATGGGACAAAAAGCGTCTTAATTTCCTATCCTTTTAGCCCGTCAGATGGCGCAGAGATAACTCCATAAGTATTGTAAGTATTTAAGGGAAAAAATTGGGGGAAATGAACCCTTCCCAAAATTAATGGTGCTGAATCCTTTTGAAGGAATATTACGGCTTGAATTGAGGTTCTCAAGTACCAGAAAAAGTGTTGCTGAGAAATTAGAATTTTAACAAGATTTTTTCATTTTATTCAGAGGAAGTTTCCAAAAGGATCAGATTATCTTGGCAAAAATATTTGTTTTACAAATATATTACCTAAATACAATTCCAGCGGCTTTCAGCAAAGTTTTGCTCAAAGATAAGCTTCCTACTTTAGATAGGAATGTAAATGGGGCACAATTTCCTTATGTAAAATATAAAATGGATAGCATTTCATAAACATAATCACAAGAATTGTCACTTTCGTTAATTAAAGACCGAGGAGCTGAGTCACTCAACGAAGCTTTGGCACCCATAAAGTCCATGGTTGTCAAAGTCCCACCGAAACTTGTTGAGATTCTTTCGCCAAGTTCACCGGAACTCGCAATCTGGTCGGCTACTGTCGTTTAGAATTCAACCCGAGTCCAATACCATTCCGTTATTAATTAAAGATGGTACAAAGTTCCCGGATTCCTCACACAATTCGGCCCACTCCGGTTTGTGCTCGGCAGGAATGTAATTGGAATTGTTCCGGTCGAAAGGTTAGAATGTGGCCAATTTAAGATTGGGATAAGGACAGCTTTGGACAGTTAGTTGAACTGTTCAAGTAAGTTTCAAACACACAGTTGAAAAATTTATTTGTTTCCTTCAGAAAAGTTTTGTACTGTTTGAAAGTAAATTGCTCAAGAATTGTCTAGGGATGTCATATTGAATATACAAAGACAAATTGCGTTTAATTTAAGTGAGTGCATAGTCTTGTTCTAGACGCAGGCTGACCTCATTTATATAATTCCGCAAGCGACAATGACTACAGTTTTCGCGTTCAGTGAATAAACTAGTTTTTTTCAGTGGATACTTATTTCATTAAACAACCGAGTTGTCATGTTAACTACTTGCTATTTGATTTAGGGTTCGATTTCTACGTTGAGAAAAGTTTTATTGATTTTTCATACAGGAGACTTAAATACAATCCGGCCAAAATGTGAGTGTACCTCATTATCAGTACATCTCTGCCTGACTCTTTAGGGATACAAGCGACATGGTACGTTTTGTTTTTCATTACTTTATAATTAATATAGAACTAAATAGACAAAAAAGAAATTAAGTCACTAACCAATACGAAATGAACGTCTGCCAAGCGCAACTGCTACGCCAGAGTTACTGTGTTCGTTTCTCAGGTTGAGCAAAGTGTTATTAAGCCTATCTCTTCAGGAAATACAGGTGGTATGTATGTTTGAATATTAATCAATAAACAAATCTGTACCAGCAATAGTACTAAAACGTAGGTAACAATTTCTTAGAAGTACGTAGAACGTACGAAGTAATAAGTAATAGCTTCTTCTTTAAAAGTAGTTTCATTTCAATAAGCTCCTCTCAGTATTTTCAGTGGCCAACCCTAGAAGTACCTACATGGGACATAAACATACCGACAAACTGTACATAAGTACGCCTCTGCCTACACTATCGGGGAGTACAGGCGTAGTAGTGTATGTATATGTCATTATGTCATTAGACAAATAAACTTGCTAACACGACTGGGACAGTCGCCCAGCAATTCACTTGATAAGCTGTGATCTCAAGTTCAATTCCCTCACAGAACACGTTATTCGTGTGGTCTACAGATACAGGACCCGCCAACATGTTCAGCGAAGAAGAAAGAGAGGGGTAGAACCTTGGTGTGCTTAAGCTCCACTACACGTCTCTTTCATTCATTGTCCAAGTTATTTACCGCTCACTGTACGAGTAGTTGTTGTGGATCGGGCTTTAGTGCGAACGGGATTAAAATTACTATGATCGTATTTAATTTTTTAATCCTTACTTAGATAAATTTCATCGCACATCACATGTTGCTTGTATTGTCATTGTTAATGTCAGTGTATTTTTTTTAATCTTTTTTTTTCTGGATAGGCTTACGCTCGATCGCCAGTTCGCTTATTGCGCTAATAAGCACGAAATAAATATTTTTTCTTTATTTCTTTCTGCATTTACAAATTGGTTTACACGATAGTTAGGCCCCGTTTGTTCGCGTTATAGTAATCTAAAACTAAATACCTAACTAACATATTCTTCAAAAAATTCTCTTAAAATCCGTTAATTTTCTAAACCAACATAAGTAAACCTTATTACAAGAGTTAAACATTAAATGGCTTTTCTAAACACTTTAAACTTTAACACTAAACGAGTAATTTATTAAGCCAGTGCACTCAATGAAGCCGACTAACTGAGTTGTCAATTTAAATAATATTTAGTACATCATCTATCATTAAAGACTCTAGCACTGATAACTTTTTTATGGGATTAGGGAGCAAACGAGCAGACGGATCGACTGATCGTAAGCGATCGCCGCCGCCTATGAACACCCGCAACACCAGAAGAGTCGCAAATACGTTACCAGCCTTTTAAAAACGTAAGCGTAATTTCACTCTGGTTGTCTGTGAGGCCGTTGGCGGTAACACTCCGGTCGAGCCGGCTCATTAGAGAAGCATGGCTCTCCCACCTTTAGCTGTGGCTCTGCCAATGGGGAGATGGCAAGGTAATAACACTCGTACCGACTAAAACGGCACTTACCTTACCATCCTCTGTAGTCACCATGGGATTTCTTGCATTCGGCAAGAACATGAAGAGGTCGCATTTCGAATTCGGAGTTCGTTCGAATTTAATTGTTGGTGAAGGAAAACATAATGTCAGCTGACCAAATTACTACACAAGGTCCGCTAGATCAAGAGTAGTTTGAACGTACCATCACGCCTGTATTCCCTGAAGGGTTAAACAGAGGTTTACAGCTGCACAGCTATAAATCCACGCATTTTATATTTTAATGTTAAGTACCTATGTAAATTTTAAGCTGTATAATTTTGATTTATATTTTCTACAAAGAATAGTTCTTTATCCATACCATCACGCCTGTATTCTTGAAAGGGTTAGGCAGAGGCGTACGTAAGGTACACTGATAGTTCGCCGGTATATTTAAGTCCCATGTAGGTAATAGGGGGCGAGCCTACTGCCATTAACCGGGCACAATTTTCAAACTCCGAGCTGTTACTGGGAATGTCATACAAAAACCCAATAATACTTTGCTCGACATAGGAATCGAACCCAGGACCTCTAGCGTGGCAGTCGCGCTCAAGACCACTAGGCTAATGAGGCAATTCCTTGTTTATAACAATAAGTATTACTTGTTTATTCGTCCTTCATAATGAACCTTTATTGATTTTGTCGTGTGGCGCCAACGAAGGATTCTAAGAAAAAATAACAAATCAAGATAGAATAAGATTTTATTTTACCTAAAATATCATGTTTATTTTAAATGAGATAGTTTAGGTTGTAGACACATTACAGTTCATTTAAGATTATAATAAAAAGATGACACTATTTGACGTATAGAGCGACATTTCTCTCTTTCTCTGTATTAATTCCAATAACACGACACAGTACGACATTAGTCAACTTAGAACGACACGTTTAGCGTAGCGGCTGTGCAATTGGCTTCTGCGACACGTGTTGTGGGTTCGAACCCCACACGGAGCAAATATTTTTGTATGATCTACAGGTAGTTGTTCTGGGTCTGGGTGTTTGTGTATGCGAGACTTGTGTTTGTAAACGCACCCACGATACAGGAGAAAATCCTAGTGTGGGGCAACGTTTTTTTTTTAAACAAAAAAAAAAGAAATGTTTCGCCCGCCGTTTTAATGTCAAATGGTTCCAACTACAAAATTACTTTGCTTATTATGCGAATTCGTGCCATGGCTCACATCATTACCTCACCACAGTCAACACAATTTAAAAAAGAAAACAACGCGTCGTACACAAACGACGCGATTTTTTTACCAAGCCAATGTAATGTAACACATTTTGTTGATAAATTATTTCTGGGGGCACACCCACTTTATTCAATTTCCCAAATAAATAGCTTATGTCGGTGGCATTGGGGGGAATTATTTATTTACCTACCTCTTTCTCGCCTTTTACTCCATATTACGCTAGCACCTAAATTTATTCATGAGTTCTCATGTTTTTAAGAAATATCATTATGAGGATCCCATAGGCCTTCTGACTTTGAATGTAAATTGTAGAGTCAGTATGAGACAATATGTCTGAACTTGCAAACAGAATAACCGTTCTGGACTTAAACGTGTTCAAATTAAAATTCCACTATAAAAGATACATAACATAACATACCATCACGCCAGTATTCCCCGAAGGGTTAGGCAGAGGCGTACTAATGTACACCCACAGTTCGCCGGTATGTTTAGGTCCCATGTAATAGGGGGCGAGCCTATTGCTATTAACCGGGCACAAATTCCTAACTCCGAGCTGCTACTGAGAATTTCATAGAAAAACCCGGTAACATTGCTCGACCTGGGAATCGAACCCAGAACCTCTAGTGTAGCAGTCGCGCTCAGGATCACTTAGCTAATGAGGCAGTTTACAAAAGATACATATTTTTGTGTTTTACGAAAATTTCTTTTGAGTGGATGTTCTTTTTGTCCATTAAGTAAAAACACACAACACAAAAAAACATCGGGCCTGTTCTACATATTCGCGTCAGTCTGTTCGCGATAAACTCAAAAACAACTGAATGGATTTTCATGCGGTTTTCACTAATGGACGGAATGATTTATTAAGAAAGTCTTAAGCTATTTAACATCACGCTATGACTTTTAGGAGCGGGCCAACGCTATACAGATGGGACGCTAGTTTTAATAAAAAAGGTAATAGAAAAAAATAGTCCCTAATCTTTTTTTATGGGTTAGGGGGCCAAACAAGCAGACGAATCGCCTGATGATAAGTGTTTACCGCCACCCATGGACACCCGCAACACCAGAGGAATCACAAGTGCGTTGCTCGCCTTTTAAAAGGATTTGGGCCTCCGGTATCCTCACTCACTCTGGGAAACACAACATAAGCGTTGTTTCACGCTGGTTTTCTGTGAGACCGAAACGACCCATTCGTACTGAAGCTCTCTCTCGCTCTCCCGCGGCTCTCCCGCGGTGAACAACCTTATAATCTTTCGTCTGTCAAGACAAAGTCTAAACTATTATGATAATTTCTACTGCTATCACGTTCATTAGTCATACTAGGCCCATTACCCTAATAACTTATTGTACCTACCTCAAATCAAAACCCAAGACATACATCTCCATCACCCACGAGCCTATAGATTTATGTATACGGTAGACCGCGTTGCCATGGTAACCGATCCAAATTGACCTAATGAGGAACTAATATGTATTAGCTGGACGCGGCTGGATGCGCAAATTAATTCGGTTTCACGGACTATAAATCTTAATATTGACTTGTATTAAGTGTAAATACTAATTACAACTCAATTAGGCTGAAAATGCTTTATTGGACAATTTTGTCATGAGACAATCAAGTATAAATACTATTTCAGAGGTGCGTGCCTTGGATTCGAACTCGAGAACTTAGACTTGACGGTCTAATGCTCATATCAATATGCTATGACTGCTTTTATAGCTAGTTTATTGGATCCAAACTTTTAGCTGCTACTGCGAAATTATAGAAAGACCCAATACCGATTGGTTCGACCTGGGAATCGAACCTCTTGCTCAGCAACTGCGATTAGAACAACTGAACCAACGACACCATGTTCTCCTTTTTAATGGGATAGGGGAGCAAACGAGCAGACGGATCACCTGATGGTAAGCGATAACCGCCGCCCATGGACACCCACTACATAAGAGGAGTCACGAGTGCGTTGCCCGCTTTTTAAAAGGGTTTGGGTCTCCGGTAACCTCACTCACTCGGCGAAACACAACGCAAGCGTTGTTTCACGCTGGTTTTCTGTGAGGCCGTGGTATCACTTCCGTTGAGCCGGCCCATTCGTGCCGAAGCATGGCTCTCCCACGTGTGAAAATGTCTTCAAAATATATGTTACTGAAACAGAAAAAAAAATATGATGGAATTTAAACCCGTTCGTGTAGAAAGGTGATTTTTACAAGTAGCCTCAGACAGAATACTAATAAAAACTAGAATTAAATACAACCGTAAAGACCAAGTCGTGAAGACGTCTAGCTGGCTGACATTCATCCTAGCAGTCAGCCGTTTGTTCATCCAGGGACAGCGATTCATTTCGTTTTTGTCCCGCTTGTTGTACGACAGTGCCTTGTCAACGTAACAGTGTGAAATGCACAAATCTTACAGGGAAATATATTGCTTTCAAGGCGGAACGGATGGGGCCAACTATCACATGCTTGTTTTTTACGAGACGGGTTTATGTGATGGTGTTTGCATGTGTTTTATACCTTATTTCGAAAGGCAGAAGATAAAAAGTAAACAAACAACTCTTCATCTATATAAATAAGACACAAAATTAAAAACCCTTCGACTAAATGACTACCTATACATATTCACTTAAGTACCTACAAAAAACCTGTCGGGGCTGCCATTTCTGTCCTGAATTTCAATTAAATTGTAGTGTAGAAATGCTTTAAAGTGTCTTGTAGAACCAAATGAAGCCCTCACCGGATTTTCTATTAGGTAAGTGAATAGAGTAGAGAGAGAAAATTATGGAGAATAGATAATTTTGTAAATACAACCTGAACGTGGAGAGAGAAACTTTTTAAAATTATTCGCAGTTTCATGGTACCAAAAAAAATATCACGCATCTTTCCTATCTTATGCTTATTTTGAAAATTGCGCCATAAAGGATCGGAAGTTCTGAGGAAGTTCTTCTGTTTGTTCTGTTGTGTTTTTTGACGAACACTTTCCATACACCGAGTCGGTTCTTCTTTCTTCTACACTCTATAACGTAAATGTACCCTAGGGAAAATCTTAAGCATGGGAAAAGGTTGTGCGTCCTAATCTCGAAAAGCCACAAGAAACCTTTAAGTCACAAATTGGTCGCCCTAAGTGCTCTAATCCTGAAATGGTAAATAAATAATTCTGTACTTAATCTGTCTCTCCTTCGAAAATTGCTTTTAGAGACCCTTTTTATGCCACCAATAATTACTTAGGAGACACTTCGTGATGGCAAGGTACTAAAGCCATGTATAGTCGCCGCATATGAAGTTACCACAAACTGTCAAATCTCACCAAAGGATAATAAACTCTATTATTTGGAGATTAAATTGACAATCTATTGAAGGTGTTTGACAGTTTTGGATACTAAGATGTGCTGCCGACCGTACCTTGTGTGAACGGAACCCATTTTCTCACTGCAATTCAGATCACCATCACTTAAAAGCCGAGAAATGATCTAACCTGCTTGGTGGTAAGACCTCTTGGAGTCAGTTCGATTCCAACTGCTGGCTAGCGACCATCCTTACGTAAACGGTTACGTAAACGTCTATGCGTACGTTACGGTGTTGTGTCGAATTTTACACGGGCCCCTGTCTCGGTTGCTGCGACTCTGGCAGTCTATAGTTTGTAGGGGCTCTTAAGACTTCAATAACTCCTACTGTGTTTAAAGGTGTTCACTATATAGATAACTAGGTACTTAAATTTAAGTGTATAATCTAATAGATGCTTAGTAGTTGTAATACAACAATTGTCGGGCATATTTCATATTTTAACCACATCTGTTTTAGTAATGTGTACCTAAATCTGTGCCAATTTTGCCCCAATGTGGTCGTAGCTATACATTAAATGGGTAATCAAGTAAGCCTACCTCTAGGGATTGTTAGTCCTCCAATCAATCCATATTAATAATAAAATAAGCCTGGCTATTGGCTGTTACGAGCTATCAATTATTAACCATACATAACTTTTGAAATACACCAATACATATAGAAGCTTAGTAAACCCGATTCTGAAAACAAGGACCAGCTGGTCCTGGGTTCCAGGAAAGGCTCCCGTAATCGCATGTTTAGGTACTTTATGTACGTCATCGAGTAAAATACGGAGCAAGGTTAGGACCTACCTTTGTATCTTAGTTAATCTTACCACTCTTATTGCGAATGCAATTCTTGATAACTTTACCAAGTTTGAAATGATTTTCCGGCCGTTCATTTCCAGTGAAGTAGTAGTAGACGAAATTGTACGGTAGAAACCTAGATTAACGGTATCTCAATCCGTTTAATAACAGAATTTGATAAAATGTTGTTAAGATTACTATTTATTTTGGTATAACGTTTTTGTGGGCAATTTAAGCTCCGTCTAACCCTTAAAGTTACACTACTGCTTGATATGGGAATGACAATATGATGATATGAACAAAATAAAGGATGATACCAACATTTTACTTTTTTTATAGACAGCTACTTTTCACATTTAAAACACTGATGTTATTTTTTTTTATGTTGTTATGTAGGGTACAGTACTACTTACTTTTATTATTTTAATTAAATCTCCTATTTCTATCTCATGAATAATTTATACCTCATATACCTACAATGAAACCCAATTTTGTCACAAACATACGGGTTTTCATTCAAAACATAATTGAATAGAGATTTGACATGTCTTCAGAACCGATCTCCAGAGTCGGTTTTGGGTCAAATCCTAATTAAATTAAGAGCGGACCCATGGGACTGATGAGTTAAACATTATGCATCAGTAATTAAGGCGGGCTTCAACGCCTTAATTGCTGTTGCAGGGTCTATTTTATAATAAAAATGTCCTTCATTAAGTACCAGTTTTCCATATGTATACTGGCCAACGAGGATCAATTTTACTCCTTGCATTTTTGACGTACAATGGGTTATAGCTGTTACCTGACCCACCTTAAAAATTTTCGAATTTGAACCCTCTGCTTGTGATATTACTGGTTATTCAGTATGAGGTAATCAGACTAGCGCTACTCGATGACAAATAAAATAATAATACAGACTACCTGCTAAGCAATTTTGATCTTTAAAACAACGACCTAGGTCGTTGTTTTAAAGCGACTTGTTCAAGATAGGCAAAAATTATAAACTACAGTTGTGCCAATTTGATCTTTAACACGTAACGTTAGGGTAGGTAATCTTTGAATATTGTTTTGTCACATGATTGAGGAGTTGTTAATTTCAATAAAACTTGTTAAGGTGATTTGGTCTGGTGGTTGCAACAGTGTATCTATGTTAGCATGGTTATGAGTTCAAAACTAGCCCTGCGCTTCGTTTAGCTTTTTATGTTTACAATATTCAAATATATTGTTTTTTTGAATTCCAAATGTTTTTATATGATATTAAAATATTTATTTTATTTAACTATTTAAATAAAAATAACAACAGAAATGAAAAACATTAATTATTATGATAACGATTTTATTAAATATAAAATACACAATTACTTGTCATAGTTATATATATATATACCTATATATATTATATTATATATATATTAAAAATAAAAACGTAAAAAGAAATTTTAATACTTATGATAAGCTTGATTTTTTTTATTAAAGTTGTTACTTACTAAATATTTTCTTCGTTTTAAAGTTGCCTATAAAATACCCATTTTTATTTTTAAAGTAGGTAATTAATCTAATACATACCTACCTACTTTAAACAGTAGTCAATGTAGTGAATCAACATGTTAAATGTTTAGAAATATAATATAATATTTCTATTTTTATAACAATAACATCACCACATAAACTATCATACCTACTTTAAAATTTAAGTGACAATAGCACTATACTTTGACCTACTTTATAGGTAATTAAAAATTTATATAATAATGGTTATGATCGCAAAAGGACATGCTTATTCACTGTAAGAAACACTTCCTTAGAAATTGTGATAACAACAATTGATTTAACACACAGACACATAAGTATTGTTAACTCCAGTGGAGCACCATCTCTTTCTATAATTTGTTGCAAGGGGCTTCGCATGCCGCACATCATGTTTCAGCAAGCATTACTTCCTCTCATCAGTTCCCATGTTGAAGTCACAAGTTGTGCCAAATTTTCTTTTGTCCTGACTTCTAATGAATCCCAATTTAAAATCATTTGACCCCACAAATTTTCTATTGGGTTTAGGTCAGGCAGGCTTTTAGATGGCCAATTTATTGTCTTGACACCTTCTTGACTGGCTAGCCAATTTTGCACCACAGCAGCTCGGTGTATGGCGCAATTATCTTGCATGAAGAAAATATCCGTGTTGTCACGTAATATTTCCAAATATTAGTGACTATTAAATCGGCCACCAACCTGGTGAACTTGTAGAAACAAACATTTCCCGTTTCTTCAAAACGTCTCAACCACAATCTGACGGTATTTCTCTGAAACAAAGAAGGTATATAAAAATAGGTTTGATTAAAGCAATAGCTAGGTATAATAATGAAATTTAAAATTATAAAATTACACTTACTGCTATATAAGTCTCCTAGCAATTTCTCTGATGCCAACATTCTCATCGTGTAAATAGTTTATTTTGTATTTTAAATAATCACAGACAATGACATGATAATAAAACTACTACAAAACATAAATTAAAAAATTGGAAAAATACGTTGTTTTTCACAATTTAGTAAGGCAAGGTAAAAAGTGTTCGCGCGTAGTCACTGCAATTGTGCGTAGACTGGCTTTAGCTTTGTTGTCACGGTTTATTTTTATTTTCCTACCCTCAAACTTAGTAACATTTGAATACCAGTTTTATAATGAACGCGTATTTGTCTTTCATCTACCCACTTATTACAAGTTAAGTGAAAATATAACCAAGTTAGAAACTTTATATTTGGAGAATGTGTCCGTCTATAGTTCTTTACAATAATGTAAGAAATAATTCTTAAATAAATTCTAAATTGAAAACAAAATAATATACGCCATGCAGGATTTGAACTCGCATCTTGCTCGTCTCAGCCTTACACACGAACCACAAGACCAGATCTACTTGCGTGTATTAATTAAAATAAGCTATTAGTAGCAATGACACTAATTATACCTATTATCTAAGATAAACCTTTAGTCTTACAGCATAAAAATCTAAATTGAATAACAAGTAGTTATAAATATCCTAACGCAAACGTTTTGCGTATCTGTATTATTATTGTATTTGTTCATCGAGTAGCGCTAGTCTGATAAACTCATACAAATTGTAACTCTTAATGTAACAAGCAGAGGGTTCAAATTCGTCCGTTTTTAGGGTGGGTCAGGTAACAGCTATAACCCATTGTACGTCTAGTGAGTTGAATGTACAGAATAAATAAATCGCTATGTCTAGTGATTACACGAGGAATAAAAATCAAACAACACTTTATGGTCACTGAAATGCAAGCGACTATCGAGTGCTTAAAGGCTATCGTGGTGAATGTCCCATGGTACCGATCATAAAGTAATGGAAGGCCGATATTCCCAGCCACCTATGTCAGCAGATCAATAACGATTTTCTGAAATATATAAAAGTTTTAAACATGATGGGAGAGCCATGCTTCAGATCGAATGGGCCAGCTCGACCGAAGTGATACCATGGCCTCACAGAAAAACGGCTTGAAATAACACTTACGTTGTGTTTCGCTAAGCGAGAGCGGACACCGGAGGCGCAAACCCTTTTAAAAGGCGGACAACCCACTTGTGACTCCTCTCGTGTTGTAGGTGTCCATGGGCTATGTAGGTCAGGTGATCTGTCTGCTGGTTTGGCCCCCATATCCCATACATTTTTTTTATCATAACCTACAATGCAATTATAATTTAATTTCAAATATTTTCAAAAAGTCGGAATGCGGCTCTGTACTCGCAACAACAAAAGCACAAAAAAAATAACAAGAATATTAGCCACAATTCCTAGGCGTTTACATCAGTTGCCACCCTGGGGGCTACCACGAATTTCAGCGTTCGTTACACAAAGATATACAAGAAAAGGTACAATAAGGGTGACACAAAAATAACGTCGTCAGTACTAATTGTTCGGAGACCGGGGGACCGGACGCCGGTGGACCGGCAAATTATATTAGGTTCGCAATAATGGCTACTATAGCAATATTATATGTGGCCGATGAACTTTGTTGTGTTGCTATTAATTTTAGTGGCACTTTGTTTAGTGTATACTGTATTGAGGGTAGACAATTGAACATTCGAGAATATTCATTTACGCTGGTAATGCTAATGTAGAAATTACGCCCGATTAGCCCCGACGGTTTTTCTTGAATATGTGTAATTAATGATTTTACGAGTACATTCATTGTTTTTTTTTTAAAAAAAGCTTACTAGTAATGTGGGTCGCACATTACTAGTATTCTTGTTAACCCCTCGTGTTTTTATTATAAATTCGTGTTTTTTTTATGGGTAACCGCCGCCCATGGACACCCGCAACACCGGAGGAGTCACAAGTGCGTTACCCGCCTTTTAAAAGGGTATGGGCCTCCGGTAACCTCACTCACTCGGTGAAACACAACGCAAGTATTTCACGCCGGTTTTCTGTAAGACCGTGGTATCAGTTCGGTCGAGCCGGCCCATTCGTGCCGAAGCATGGCTCTCCCACGTGAATTTTTTTTTCTCACGTTTTATGAATTATACATGGGAGCCATTTTGTAGTTTATTTTAGTTGTGATCTTGGTGACTGGAAATAGAATCTTGCAATCAACGCACTAATGTGACCTTTGGAAGTGAAATGATAGCCTATAGTGATGTGAATATTGGACTACTAAGTTAAAGCTCTCCAGGTATTGGAGTACCAATCAAAGGCACCCCTGACTTTTCGAAGTCACGTGCCTATTAATAATTGATTATCACGTGCGGTGAGGGAAAATATCGTGAGGAAATCTTTAGAGATGTTCTTGTCGGCTAGGCAACAGGGGTGTGAAAAGATTTTTACTGGCTCGGCAACGCGCGAATGATACCCCTGGTGTTGCAAGCGTCCATGGGTTACAGTAACCGCTTACCATCAGGCGGGCCGTATGCTTGTTTGCCACATTAGTGGTATAAAAAAACTAGTGCTGACTCTTCAAAAGTAACTATTATAATGATCTAATTGAAATAAAACATTTTGTCTTTGACTTTGACGTTGACGGTTTTTAGTACGAGTGGTAGCCCAGTGATATAACCATTGAATTGTCAAGTTAAAGGTCGCGATTTATGAAATTGAAAGAAACCTACAAGCCTGAGAGATTTTCTTGACAGGGAACAGTGTTAAATTTGCTAACTCTAATGCGATGGACTATAGCCTAATCCATCTCATTCTAAGTGGACATCCGTGCCTAGAAGTGGAACAATAGTGGGTTAATGATGATGAATGATATTATCCTCTTTACTGTACACCAAAAATATTTACACTAACAGAACAAAAGATATCCGAATAAAATGTAAGGGTTAAAATATCTAGATTAAACATTTTGAAATAACACGAACATGCCACTATAAAAATTACTAGAAACGAGTTTTAATATTCTTATATCGTTTCGACCTTTATAAATACTAAAGTACCTACAAGCAATTACTTAAAATAACTGTTTAAAAAAAAATGTGTTAAGAAATCGTCCCACAGTGTTTTTTCAAACGGGCATTTTCCAAATGAATTTTCAATAGTTCTATTTGTCCAATATCTTATTGTTTTTGTTCTGGAAATGTGCCAAATGGGCCCACTATTCCTTTGAGGATTGATGTCTTGATGCTGGACAAAAACTAGAGTGAATGATGTTTGTGTTCTTGTTGAAGAATTAGGAAGGTTTTGACAATTTTTTTTATTGATTTCACAACCAATCGTCTTTTCTTGTAAAACTGTAACGGACTAGTTTAAAAAGAGGGCTATAATTTTTTTTATAGATTATTCAAATATAGTGTAGTGTAGGGACAGAACCCACAAAGCGCGGCGCGGAAGCTGATCGCTCAGCCGCTAAACCTAACGCATCATCTCAAATCTATTACATAATACCGTTCGTTAAATTTCCACGAGATAATCTTGTACGTATTTTTAGCCATAAGAAATTTGCAATCAAGATATTACTTTACAACCAATATATTTTCCTTAGTAACAGTATAGATCACGTGTATTGTGAGATTATCATGACGTAATGTTTTTCGGGTATTGCCCTTAGTTTTTTATGGAACGTAAGTAATAAATACTCAATGTGACATTTACACCCACATATCTACTGAAAAACATCGTTGGTGCATCTGATATGTAGTGTTACAAGATGTTCGGGAATCGTCTGGATTCTCCAGACATTTCAAGTGATGTCCAGACTTCCGACAAATAACAAAAGTCCCGATAAACCGCTTTTCGTCATTTTCTACCAAAATAATCATTTGAAAACATGCGGGGTTCGGGCTGTTCGGGGAGCGCGTACTTTTGTTCGTTCGATTTACAATTTGCGGTTCTCTTTACTCACAGGATATTTAAAAAAAAAATAACGTAATGTTTTGAGTTCTTCTTTTCGGGCTGTTGCTTTCTATTTAAAAAAAATCTTATAAATTATCATTTCTCCAGACAGAAACATAAAAATCCCGACATTTTGAAATGTTATCCAGATATTTAAATTTTTCGATTTGGCAACTCTAATCAGATGGGCGGTAGTTATTACTACTATCGCATGAGTTCACTTGCCCACTATAATATAAAAAAATATCTGTTACAATCATCCCTTTTTCATGATTACCCGAAACGAAGGATCAGAACATACTATCACGCCTGCAGTACCCGAAGGGTTAGACAGAGTTGTACTAATATATACCTACACACAACTATGTTTGGGTCCCATGTAATAGGGGGCGAGTCTATTGCCATCAACTGGGCACAAATCCCCAATTACCTGTAACATTTCGATTTTATACTTGAATACGATATAATTATGTATTTATATTAATTAGTTTATTTTGTGTAGTATTCGTTACTGTGACAATAAACCCTTTTCTTTCTTTGTATACTTGATTCTATATTTACCTTTTCAGATAGAATAAACACGAAACATCAGTATAAATAGTAAAAGCGGAGGTAGCATAATGGCTAGGGCGTCGGACTTGCGATCATGTGGTTGCCGGTTCGAAACCCACCCATTGCACTACCGACGTGAACCCACTCTTAACACAAGCATTTAGCTTAGCACGAGGGGTTAACAAGAATAATAGTAATGTGCGACCCACATTGCTAGTAAGCTTTTAAAAAAATAAATACAAACACTTCAAAACTGCTAAAGAACATGCAAAAAAAATCTAAGTAAAAGTCGACAACAATACACTCATCACAAGCTAAAAAAGTCTAGAAACTACTAGTTGTCTTTAGACCAACTGAGCGAAATAAACGCAGTACTCAAAATAAATTACAAGCTTGTTAGATAAAAGGCTCGTCGGGACTAACTGGCGGCTAAAACTGAAAGTTTTGCGAAATTGCCAAGTTTATTCTTTGGCAAATTCATTCGTCTGTTGTTGAAAAATAAAGTGGAGTAAATCAGAAGTGTTTAAGCCAAGTGTCTCATTAGCCAAGTGGTCCTAAGCGCGACTGCTACGCTAGAGGTACTGTCGATTCCCAGGTCGAGCAAAGTGTTATTGGGTTTTTCTATGAAATTCCCAGTAGCAGCTCGGAATTAGGAACTTGTGCCCGGTTTATGGCAATAGGCTCGCCCCCTATTACATGGGACTTAAACATACCGGCGAACTGGGGGTGTACATTACTACGCCTCTGCCTAACCCTTCGGGGAATACAGGCGTGATGGTATGTTAAGCCAAGTTAACAATTATCGTCCACGTGAATACAGCTAAGTATATAGGAAAACGGAAATAGGGAAAACCCTTATTGCGGCACGTTTTTATTACTTGCGTCGCAGCATTTTTTTGTTATGAAAGAGGGGCTAACGATCAGATGTATCGGCCGATGATCTCTTTCTACTACCGCCGCCCATGGACAACCGCAACACTGGAGGAGGCACAAGTCTCTAGGCGTTGTCATGTCTAGTCAAGGCGTTGCCCGCCTTTTTAAAGGGTTTCCGCCTCTGGTATCCCCACTTACTCGGTGAACCACAACGTAAGCGTTGTTTCACGCCAGTTTTCTGTAGTATCACACTGGTCGAGCCGGTCCATTCGTACCGAAGCATGGCTCTCGCACCGTTAAAAAGCATTCAACTGTGATATTTTTATCGCTCTCTGTATATATTTTTAAAACATACCATAGTGTGGCTTTTCCTGGCTGGGCCACCATCACTGATTTGAATTCTAATTACACAGAGAAGTCGCTAATTACTGGAAATTAGTCGTGAAATATAGCTGGTTGCTGGTATGGCTAGTATTGCTGGTAATCTGTTTGATTAACGACTTATTCTGGGCGCAAACAGATTTCCACTAGGTGCTTTGGTTGTCGGGATACAGTGGTGGCACAGCCAGAAAGAGTGCTTTCTGGCTGGGCCTTCGGATTACTATTATAATTTTTGAACCACGGACCGACCAATTCCCATATTTGATGACTAATTCCGAGTAATTAGCGACTAAATCTCTGTGCAATCAGAATTCAAATCGGTGATGGTAAAGTCTGAGCTGCTACTGAAAATTTCATTAAAAAACCCAATATGAATTTGTTCGACCTGGGAATCAAAGCCAGAACCTCTAGCATAGCAATCGCACTTTGAACCACTAGTCTAATAAGGTTGTATTCATTACTATTATTGTATAGTGCGAAAACCAATAAACCACTGAACCAATACCCGTGAATTAGATGAACCGAGCACTAGACAAAGACATAGGAAACCTATTGTCTTAAATATACTTTGAAATGCGAATTAATCAAATTAATTAATTTATGAAGATAAAAACAACATCACTAACAATAAATATAAATTGTGATCTGGTCGTATGTCCTCGCTGCGCACTGATCACTTATTGTTTAGTAATCTAGAATTTCTCTATTAAGTGAATTGTTGTATTCTGTTTAAATAAATGTCTTAAACTGTAAGTTACAAACTGAATTTTCAATCTCATCAAATCAAAGCCAAATACGGCAGAATAGCCCTGTTTATTAAGATGGTACAAATTACAAGAGAAACAGACCGTGAATATTGGAAAAGGATTCGTAACCACTTGAATTGAGATCTCTTTAGTCTGATTCTGACCTATATTGTGAAGGATGTAGTAAAAGAAAATACTAAGCGCCTTATATTAGAGAACTCACTTTAAAAAAAAAAGCTTGAGCAAGCAATGTGGGTCGCACATTACTAGTATTCTTGTTAACCCCTCGTGCTAAGCTAAATACGTCGGTAGTGCAATGGGTGGGTTTCGAACCGGCAACCACATGATCGCAAGTCCGACGACCTCGCCATTAGGCTACCGCCGCTTCGCAACTTTGGCTATCGTAACCTTAAAGGGGTGTTTTATAACATACCATCTCGCCTGTATTGCTCGGAAATTTACACGGTTCGCCGGTATGAATAGGTTCCAGCATGTAATAGGAGGCGAGCCTATTGCCATTAACCGAGCACTAATCCCAAAATCCGAACTGCTACTGAGAATTTTATAGAAAAACCAATAACACTGCTCAACCTAGGAATCGAACTCGAAAGAAATCGAAGACATATAGCGTGGTCGTCGCACTCAGAACCACTAAGCCAACAAAGCAGAGAGGAATCTTTTATGTGTTAGATATGTGGTATAGTGATTCAATCGCCGTAGCTCGTAGCCGTTTCGTAGCACGTACTACGAGCGTAGCGTTCCGCGTAGACGCGAAGCCTTGTCGTCACGTCAGCGTAGCGTGCAGTGCAGGTAAATATTATTGCATAATCAATATGCTTACTTAACTTCAAACGAGACGACTCATATCCTACTGCTTTTTAAATACGGCCCTGTTTTTAACCCCCGACGCAAAAACGACGGGGTGTTATAAGTTTGACGTGTCTGTCTGTGTGTGTGTGTGTGTGTGTCTGTCTGTGGCATCGTAGCTCCCGAATGGATGAACCGATTTTGATTTTGTTTTTTTTGTTTGAAAGGTGAATAAGTGGGGAGTGTTCTTAGCTATGTTTGATGAAAATCGGTCCAAGATGGCCGCCGCCACAAGATGGCGGTTTACATATTTTTTCACAACCCCCACAATATTGGTATCAAATGAAAGGGCCTGACTAGTAGAATACTATACACTATGAAAAATTTCAAATCCAAGATGGCCGCCTCCACGAAATGGTGAATTTATTATGTTTTTTCACTACTCCCTCAATAAAGGTATCAAATGAAAGGGCTTGATAAGTAGAATACTATACACTATGATATAAGATATCTAATAGCTATGAAATAATTGTACAAAAGTTGAATAACTAAACGAAGAAAATACCTAATTAAACACTAAATTACCTGGATCTTAAAACGCAAGAAAATAAAAGAAATTAAACAAAATAACCAAGGATTCCCTACAAAAAGTGTGAAATAACAAATTAAATTAAAAATTAAAAAAAACCCCCGACACAAAAATAAACCTGAATCCCTATAAAAAGAAAAAAATAAACTTGAAATTATAACCCTTCGTAAGTACGTATGAAGTTTTTTGATTAAATTTTGTCGCGTCGGGGGACCGCTCTCTAGCTCTCGCGTGTCTGCCCGCTCGGGTCGCCAAACTTGAATATGTTACGCTCCGCCCACTTTACACCCTCCCGCGCGTCGCGGCGATGTACGCGCCATCCACATCAATTCTGATTTCGCGCGATTCACGTTCGGGAAGCCAAAGGAAAGGAAAGGATTCACATAATTAGAGAGCGGTCCCCCGACGCGACAAAATTTAATCAAAAAACTTCATACGTACTTACGAAGGGTTATAATTTCAAGTTTATTTTTTTCTTTTTATAGGGATTCAGGTTTATTTTTGTGTCGGGGGTTTTTTTAAATTTTTAATTTAATTTGTTTATATAATATTAATCTAAGGGCACAGGTGCGGATTCTAAACGTGATTTCTTGGATTTGTTATTGGATTTTTCTGTAAAACTCTCGCTGCGTAGTCCTTGTTATATGACAATAAGCGTAATATGAGTCTTAATACATACCGTAAACATATATAAACATATCGGTGAACTGTAATGGATAAATTAAATAGTTTCCTAACATACCATCTTGCCTGTGTTCCCCGAAGGGTTTGGCTAGGTTACTCGTAATATACTTCTACAGTTCTCTGTTATGTTGTTTATGTTATAGAGGGCGCGCTCCTATTGCCATGAACTGAGCGCAAATCCAAACTCCGTACTAATTAAGAATTTCATAGATTAGAAAATCCAATAACACTTCTCGACCAGGAATATTATAAGTTGTTTATTGTAATTAGATCAATCAAGTTGTACTATACAATATGCATAGTCCTGAAGTCGTATTATGACGTGGTATTGCGATCATTTTTCGATTGAGAGAGTGAGATGCCGCTCTACAGATTAAATAGCTCTATCCCATTTTCACAATCTAACAATGATCACGATAACACGTCATACTAGCCCCTGAATGTGACTGCTACGCTACAGATCCTGGGTTCATTTCCTAGGTCGAGTAAAGTGTTATTGAATTTTTCTATGAAATGTCAGTAACAACTCAGAGTTTGGAATTTGAGCCCGATTAATTACAATAGTCTTACGTCTTATTAAATTCTCATGTGGGAGCAAGCCTATTATTTATATGCTACGAGTGTCCATTTGTACGTCTCTGTCGAACCCTTCGGGGAATACAGGCGTGATGGTATGTTATTATACATATCTTAATATATATCTGGTTCACTTGCCATAATATGGCAAATCAGCCTTAATTTACTGATGAAGTACTTCTAGCCACACTTAGAGTCGGAAATTGTAAAGAAACAATAAAAACTGGAAGTGTTATAAAAAATTAAAACCAACACTTTATATTACAGTACACCTTCACCAGCTATTTTACCGACAATCACAGTCTCTAATTAGACAAAAGCACAGAAAAAACTCAACTCCAACGTGAAATTATTATTATGTAACAAAAATTCTCAAGGCGACCATCCGCAGTGTTGGTTTACTAAAATTAAGTAGGACCTAAGTAACCAGCAAAAACTGGTTTAATCCGCTCCTAACCAAACAATACTGGAATGGAGGAAAATGGCCGTTTGTGGAATTATAAAGCGAATACACACAGCCCGGAACCAAATAAACCCAAAAAGATACCAATAAATGTTGCCTTAATAAAAGTTGGTATTTTTTAGTGTTTCAACGAGAATAACCGTAAACGTTTGACTGCTTTCGTATTTAGAATATTCATTTATGTTCATGATAATTTGAATTTCGAATCTGTTAGTATTTTAATTGAGCCGTGTGTTGATAAAAAAAGTGATATGATTTTATGTTGACCACAATGTATTGTTAATACTTATTTTTGTGCTCATTTGATATAAAAATATGGACTGTTTTTGTATGTGGCATACTGTTGAAGATAATTTGAATTTAGAACGACATAGACATATTGTTTTTGGTTTAGGCTTAATGAGCTTGCCAGTGTTTTAAGATTTATTTTAAAAAATATATCTTAATGGTTTAGTCATTTAATGTGACATTATTATTTATTATAACATATTGATTTTTATGTTATTACTTTGTTATGGTGGGCTTTTGCGTAGTCAGATTGTCTATTTTATTTCGTCCAACCATTTCATTGGTATCAGAATTCAGAAATTTCATAGACATCACACTCATTGTTATTAGTACAATGAGAAGGTCCCATTTAAACCACGACTAGTAAAAATAGACCTGAGCTATATAACGCAACTACCTACTACTACCTTGGCAATAAAAATTATACTGAAAATATTTATTAATTGAAGTAAATATGTAGCATCTGAACTATAAACTATATATGATAGGACTGTTGAGTGATAAAGACGATGCTCTTTGAAACACATCGCCATCTAACTCAACTTTACAACCTATTTCCAGTAAACCGTTATTATATCCAAGATGATACCAATTACAAAACAAATAACCTAGTCCAAATTAGCTATCAAAATGTTCCATATAATAATTTTGCCAGACAAAAAGTGGCAACATTATTAAAATCCGTATTAGCCAATATAGCAACACTGGCATCGAAAAACCCCCGCGCAACTTTCTTAACTCACTATAGAGAACAAGTTGTAATGAATAGAATAAGTTTGCCTCAAACACATCGCAATCTCACGCCGAGCGAAACGAACCAAGCGATACATAGCAACGTAGTTACATAACTCGATTTTGTTTTAAGAGTTTTGTTCACGGATTATTTTTGGAACAGTGAAATGTTTTTCCTTTTACTTTATAAGAAGTAAACGGATAAGGTGAAGTAGAACGATTTTTTAAAGAAGCTTATTAAGTAGCTGCTCGGATTATAATATATAGGCTGGGATTTGTGCCCCGTAAATGGAAATAGGCTCGCCCCCTAGGCTCTAATCATACCGGTGTACAGTAGTACACCTCAGTCTAATCTTTCGGGGATACAGATATGGTGGTATGTAAAAAAAACTGTTATTGAATTCTTTATTGACATGTATAGTTTCTAGATATTTCCAATTTATTTTTAAAGATTAAGTGATCTTGGTAGTATATTTTATGCCACCGTATGACGGTGTTCAAATTTTAATGAACCTTATGGTTATCATGATAACGTTTTCACATTATGGAAATGGTGTCATAACAAGTTCCTAATGTATATAAAAAAAGTCCTCATTTCATAAAACCTTTGTTTTAGAACATGCTTTAAGGGGTTAAAGTTTACTATTTCAATTGTGTCAGAATGGTCATCCAATCTTAATTCAAAATTATAAATGACATAAAAAATTATGTAGGTATTTTGAAGGCAAAACAGTCAAAAATATTATCAAGTCTGGAGTCATTGAATGACGATTTTCACACAATAGAATAGTAGACTTGGGGGCTGGTTAGTAGTCAACTTACAAATTTAACCCTAAACCTATTTCAATTACCGAATAACCCATTAAAGCACATAGTGCCCATATTTCACTCCGGGTGACGCTTAGTCAAAAAGGTGAATCTAATACGCGATTAACCCTTCAACTGTTCGCGTGGGTCGCAACGATTTCACATGAATGGTGGAGGGTTAGACCGGGATAGTGGGTTGGCTGTTAATCGGCACGTTATCGGACGGTACTGGGCTACAAAAGACGGGGATGACTTTATTTTCTAATAAATTTAACACACATTTTAGATATTTTCCGGCGGGATTGGTGAGTGTTGTGTGTGTATTGTGTGATTGACCTTTACGGTACGAGAGGTATTGGGATGAAGAGTGCCTTGAACGTAAATAAGTAATAGTGAGGAAGGATTAGGTTCCCACGGTACTGGATGTGACCTACATTTTTAAGGGGGCAAGCGAGCAGACGGATCGCCTGATGGTAAACGATTAGCGCCACCCATGGACACCCGCAACACAAGAGGAGCCATAAGTGACTTGCCCGTATTTTAAAAGGGTTTGGGCCTCCGGTGTCCTCACGCACTCAGCAAAATACAACGTTAGTGTTGTTTCACGCCGGTTTTCTGGTAAGGCCGTGGTATCACTCCGGTCTAGCCGTCCTATTCGTGCCGAAGCAAGGCTCTCCCACGGTAAAAAAAACCACAAACTTGAGAGTTTTCCTCAACGGCGTGTAAAGTCTGCAATGACACTAGGCTGGGCGAGGATATCCGTCACAGCGAGGGGTAATTGGGCTGAATATGATCGATTTCATTTATTTTCTCTGGAATGAATAATAGCTATTAATTGCAGCAACCCTACAGTTAAAATAATCAAGGGTTTTAAATCTTACCTCGTTAATCTGTTGGGGTGAAAATATTTCTAGCACAAACATGTTTATGGCGAAAACACTCCTGAAACTGGCGCAAACATTGCCAGCTGCAGCTATAAATACAAAATTTATATTACATCGTGATTTGTGCAAAAGGCTGTAGAGGTCAAGAGGACCCAAAAACATGATTCATTTAAAAATACAATACATAGACATACTATCACGACTGCTATCGTAGTCAGTTTTTTTTTATAAAAGATCACAGAAAAACGACTACAAGGTCAAGCGGCGGTGGCCTGATGGCTAGGACTTGCAATCATGTGGTTGCCGGTTTCGAAACCCACGCACTACCGACGTAAACCCACTCGTAACACAAGCATTTAGCTTAGCACGAGGGGTTAACAAGATTACTAAGAATATGCGATCCACATTGCTAATAAGCTTTTTTCAAAACAAAAAAATACGATCGAAGTCATACTATAGCTGCAAAAAAAAATATAAATACCATCACGCCCCATATTCTCCGCAGTATTACACAGAGGTGTAGGTACTACTGTACACTTACAGTTTTTCAGTTTGTTTACATTCCATGGGGGAGAGCTATTGGGAATTTCATAAAAAAACCCCAATAACAATTCGCTCGAACCGGGAGACGTCTTAGACAAATGAAAAATATGTACTTTCTAAAGCGAGCCTATTGCCTTTGACGGGGCACAAAAGGTGAATTTGACAAAGACGGAACGGAAGATCTGTTGTCACCCTAACCAGACTTAGGGCCGGCAGGTGATTTGCCTGGCAGGCATTTTGTACAGCAAATGTTACTAGCGCCATGCTACATTCGCTCGTCGAGTTTCGTATGCATAATAGATCTCTCTAAAATACATGCATACATACACTCACGCCCTTTTCCCATAGAGATAAGCAGAAACTACAGAACACCATACCACCACACATATGCATATCTCTTTTGCTTCATCCTCGTACTAATATTTTTTCCCACTTACCGTCTCTTGAAGTAGATCTACTTCATACATCCCACCAACAAAGAAAGGGCTACATGGTAATCTAGTTCCCATGCGCTAAAACAAGCGTGTTTGAGTCTGAATCTCAGACAGGCAGAGCTCGTGTTGTCTCCAGCAATTAGTGTAAACACCGTCGACCTACAACCGTGAGGGCACTTCGCTCCCGCTCCGCCGCAGGTCGAGGTATGGTGATAAGCGGTCGCGATAGCCAGTAGCTATAATTGTTAGCGGTACCTGCATGACACACAAAGAAACCCATAGAAATCTAGAAACCCAAAGAAATGCTAGCGGTAGTCATTAGCGGTAGATGGTAAGAATAAACGGTAGCGATATGCGGTAGCCATAGGCGTTAGCAACAGGCGGTTAACACAGTAGCAATAGAAGGTAGCGATAATCATTAGTCACAGCAGGTAGTGGTAAAAAGGTACCTTTCGCTACCGAATATGACTAACGGTTATCGCTACTACTACCGCTATATCTAATCCCGCTAATGATTATCGCTATTAATTGTATTGGTAGGTATGCGGTAGCAATACATGGTAGGTGTGGGACTTCAGAACCGATGGTCAGGTAATTTAAATGAGACATATTTAAATCCACTAAGATTTTTATTTGAGTTACCCAAGCTCTTAACTCTCCAATTCTGATACGTCAAATTCGGAATTTATATATTTCATCATGGTTCTCTCTGAAAATAAACGCTATATTCGTTACTAACGACCTCGGCCTAAGTCCTCGTCAGTAAATGCAGGGGAACTTACACCGCACGCTTGTAGGTCCAGAAATATGTCTACAAAAATAAAGAGCATTTATAAATGTTGTGGAATTTTAAAAAATCTCAAATATTGTCCCTATGACTGGACATAGGAGTTCTTTCAGAAGAGTGGGTTTGCTAAGGATTTAGCTACGGTCCATCACCTTGTTATAATATGAGTTCACCCCTTGTAGAACTTGGTACATATCTAAATTAATATTAAAAAGAGGAAAAATTTGATTGTTTGGTTGCATTGAACCGGCTCTGAAACTACTGGACTGATTTGAATAATTCTTTCACAAATAGAATCCTACATTATCCCTGATGAAAATGGGCGATAGAATGTGTAAAATGTATAATTTTTGAAATTTTTATTAAATACCCGTGGAAAGCCGGGTCGGGCCGCTAGTACATTATACATACATACGCGTATACATGCGTATTTATGTATATGTAGAGCTTACGAAGTTATCGTACTCCGTCTCATTGCTTATAGAATGACTTGCTTATACTTATAGATAGATAGATAGAAAGAATATACTTTATTGCACACCAAAATAATGCTAAGTACAAGCTTCCAAGTAATCCTCACTTAGACTAAGAGATAAAGTGATGATAATCTTTTGATCAATGATCTCTTATAGTCAGAGATTCAGAGATAAGCGTCGTGCGTGTAAAAGGTTAGAGAAAATCTGTATTTTAATTTTCGAAAGCTTTTAAAAGCACTGTCGCAACTTTAGCAGATTTTCAAAATATTCATCATGATTATAATTGCGAATGAACGTCTATTCCTGTTCTTTTATGCAATATTTGCATGTCCGTTTAATAAAACTTCTCTTTCGTGAAATTTGTTCAAATAATAAAGCTCTATTTTCCTTTGTGCGCCGAGCACAATAAAAATTATAAATTGGCTATCAATGCATTGCTCCATAAAATTCGTTCTAGGAGACTATTTCCAACAAAAAGCAGGCAATATTTGAAAAACTAGTGAACTATATTTATATTGCTTTTTGGTTGTTGTTATACGAAATTAATTTATTTTTATATATGACAAATATCGATGAACTTATCTATAGTACATTTCTACCCACGACAACGACACGCTTGGCGTAGCGGCTGAGCGATCGGCTACTGCGACACGTGTTGCGGGTTCGATCTCCACATGGAGCACATATTTGTATGATCTAAAAGTAATAGTTCCGGGTGTGGGCGTTTACGTATGTTAGAATTTGTGTTTGTAGATTTTCCCTCGATACAGGAGAATATCCTAGTGTTGAACACCAACGTTTTTTTTTAAATAAAACAATACTAAAACAGATTCGCAACATGAGTATCCACTACTGTCACTGTCAATATGTCAATACTGTCAGTATTCTGAAATTGAAACCTTACCGAACCATTGTGCAACACAGACCTCCTTAGTACTGTCCTCCATAATATTATTATAATAGAGTAAATATCGAGATTAGTTTTGAGCAATATAAAAAAAAATTAAGTAAAAATTGTCTAAACAACACATTTAGTAATACTATGTAAATAATGAATACTTATAAATAACTATTAAACAAAATCTTCTGTGAAAAATAAATAAATTAGATATAAATAATACATTTCGTTGAAATAATTAAATTATTCTGCCATTGAATTAAGTTTTTAAATTGAGTCTTTTGTCTTATAATATATTTCCAAGCAGAACAGAGCTCATGTTTTGATGTAAGAATAATTGAATCGTTTTATTTAGTAATTGATTTTTTTATGGCGTAGGGGGGCAAACGAGCAGACGGATCGCCTGATGGTAAGCGATACCCCACACACCGCTCATGGACACCCGTAGATTATTGATATTCGCTATGTGATATTCAATTCTTTTTATGTTTAACAGTATTTAAATCAACATACGATAGCTCCTTGAAATGTCCTTTCCAATTTCATTATTTAACCTATATTAAAAATGTATAGGTCTCAAACTAATCTTTATTTTTTCTCTTCGAAATTTCTTAACCTGTTTTAAAAAAAGAAATACCTATACCATATGAAAGGTACCTACCATACTGATGTGCTTTCACAGGCCGCTATAGTATATGTTTAGGTACCATGTAGTAGGGGTGAGCCTATTGCCATTAACCGGGCATAGATTCCAAATTAGATACTACTGAGGATTTCATAGAAAATCCCAAAAACACTGCGCGACCTCGTCGGAATCAAACCCAGGACCTAGCACAGCAGTCGCGCTCAGGACTCCGAGGTTACTGAGGTAGCTCATACATTATGTAATTCAGAATAAGGTTATTAGAAGTATGTAAGTATAACAAATTAAATTAAAAATTAAAAAAAACCCCCGACACAAAAATAAACCTGAATCCCTATAAAAAGAAAAAAATAATCTTGAAATTATAACCCTTCGTAAGTACGTATGAAGTTTTTTGATTAAATTTTGTCACGTCGGGGGACGGCCATCTTGGATTTGAAATTTTTCATAGTGTATAGTATTCTACTAGTCAGGCCCTTTCATTTGATACCAATATTGTGGGAGTTGTGAAAAAATATGTAAAACGCCATCTTGTGGCGGCGGCCATCTTGGGCCGATTTTCATCAAACATAGCTAAGAACACTCCCGACCTTTCAAACAAAAAAAAACAAAATCAAAATCGGTTCATCCATTCGGGAGCTACGATGCCACAGACAGACACACACACAGACACACATACAGACACGTCAAACTTATAACACTCCGTCGTTTTTGCGTCGGGGGTTAAAAATAACATTCATCAACTCATCAAAAACACCGCAAATTGGTTCACTTTTTCAAAACGTCACTAGGAATACCTTTCCTGCCTATAAAAACTATCTCACCAAACAAAAAGTAGGCAGCATTTTTAATAGCAGACGGCGCGTCCTTAATATTACTTTTAATTCTGCAAATAGATAAAAGATATTATCCAAGAAGCTGTACGATAAAAGAGGAAGGAAAATTATGAAAGACAAGCTTAAGAGGAGTTGTCAGGTGACAACCACAAGCTCCGCGCTTGTACTCCGCTGAATAAAGGCGGTATAAAGATTATGTGCGCCAATATGGACAGATCCCTTACGAATATTAAAAAAAAGATACCGCGGGAGAAATACATTTTCCATGCACGAATTCTTTCACAACACTTTCTGCAATAATATTTATACTGTAAGAATTAATTGATACTTGGAAACAAAACAACTTTTTACGGATTTTATCGCATTATATTTGAATTATTAAATCCCGATATTTCAAACTCTAAAGCATTACGCATACAGTTACGGGCAGACTGAGGTGTTAGAAGTCTTGATATTGTATAAAATATTTTTAATCTGTTGTTTATGTTTTTATTTCAATGTCTTATATCCGCGTTAATTTCGGAACGAAATCACCAAAATGAACATACAACATTTGAACCCGATCCCATCTTCTTTACGAGCTAGCACAAAATAACGTCATTGTTATAATTATATTTTTAACTAGCTTTTGCCTGCAACTTCGCTCACTTGAACCTCAAAAACCAACAGTGATGATCACTTCTTTGTAGGGTTCTCTATATATTAGAGAGGTCAAGCTGTATCTCAGGTTCTGTTTAATTATTTGAGATAAGAAGTATACCAGTTTTTAAGTTGGTTGTTATAATTATATATTTAACTAGCTTTTTCCTGCGACTTCGCTCACTTGAACCTCAAAAACCAAAAGTGATGATCTCTTCTTTGTATGGGTCTCTATACATTAGAGAGGTCAAGCTGTATCTCAGGTTCTGTTTAATTATTTGAGATAAAAAGTATACCAGTTTTTAAGTTGGAGCACATCCTTTCTTACCGTGATAACAAAATTAAAATCAATTCAGTCGTTTTTGCGCCAACCCGTATAAAACAGACAAACAGACAAGAATTAAAAAAAACACATTTTTGGGTTCGCAGACGTTTATATACCCTAACCCAATTGTTTTTTTTAAATATTTTCAATGTACAGACACAGCTTTTTTCAATTTTATAATATTAGAGAAGCTGTTTCAGCTGATGTTTTCTTCATGTAGTCGAAAAACTATGTCGAACATTTTGCAGATTCTGTTACCACATAAATTGTTTAACATTTTATCAGGTGTTCTGTCTGCTTTGTTGCACAAATTTATCTACTTTAAAGATATCAGGTGACTGCGCCTGCATAGTGCTAGTTATACAACATAATAAGCATCTGTTAATTCTGCAGAAACCGTTTACAATTTCATAAAATAAAGACGCTATTTTGCACTTTGTATAATACAAGTTTCTTTATATGCGAAAGCCAGTGTGTCTGTCTGTTATGTCATATCTACTTTATAAAATTGTAAAAAAACTGTGTCTGTACAATTGAAGATATTAAAAAAAAAACAAGTGAGTTGGGGTACATAAACGTCTCCGATCCAAAAATGTGATTTTTAAATTCTTGTCTATTTGAAATGAAACTACTTTTTACGGATGTATCGCGGTATATTGAATCGGATCGCTAATAATTAACAAAAATGTAAGGTTATTTTAACATTAAGACGACCAACACATCAGTCTGCCCGTGACTATGGATGCTGTAAAGGATTCGAAACGTCGGGCATTAAATAATATCAATATACCGCGATAAAATCCGTAAAAAGTAGTATCATTTCAATGTCTAATATTGAAATTGTGTCTAAATCTCAGATTCTAGATGTCTAAGTGTCAGAAATCAGTATTATTGTCTATTTGTCTGTTTGCAGTAGCAAACTAGTTACTCCAACCAGTAGGTTGGAGTAAAAACAACTGAATAGATTTTAATTTTGTTATCACTGTTAGAAAGTATATTCTCCAACTTAAAAACTGGTGAATTTCATATCTCAAATAATTAAACCGATCTTGAGATACAGCTTGACCTTTCTGAGGTCGATACAAAGAAGGAATCATCACTTTGGTTAGTGATTAAATTATTTTTGGAATCCATTTCTTATTCTAATATAGCTTTACGTAAGCGAAGCCGCGGGCAAAAGCTAGTTACCTATATAAAGTTTTGTGCTCTGGACAAGAGAATAAAATAATAAAAGCTTTATTTTCAGAACTTCTTTTTCTTTATTTGCAAAACAAAAAATATGTTTATTGATGATTATGAATCTACGCGGACAAAGTTAGGGACGAAAGCTACTTGAAAATATTATAATTAATACCATCTGGTTAAAACATTTTCTGGTACAATATTGTTATTAATAATAATACTACTTTATTTTCGAGGCGTCAGTTTCTGCTTCAGGCCACTTTTGGATTATAAATACATGCCACGTCTCTACGATAGCCGGTCCGCGGAATATGATTTAGTAGGTAGATGTTAGGAAAAAATTGCAGAATAATTTTTATTAAAATCCAAAAGAAAGCACTTGCAGTCTCTTTGGTGTCAGCATTTCAAGGTGTTATATTTGTTAATTATTTATAGTAAACGTTTTAAATAACAGAAATTGATTTCTAGGTTAGAATGCCAAATAATACATTACATTGAATGGGTTATTAACATTAATGACACGATTGGCGAATTGATTGTGAATCCGTTTCTGTATAGAACAAATATGGCTTCCATATTATAGCTTCACTAGTTGAGTGTTTATGTGATATGAAAGAAAAATCATTAGGTATACCTAATAGTGTTTATGTTTATGTTTGTTATACCTAAAAGCCATGGTACGAATCCTGCTTGAGATCGTGAGATCGACTCTTTTAAAAAATTATTATAGTAAATATAATAAAAAATAATTATTTATGTGAATGAATGAATGAATGAATGAATGAATGAATGAATGAATGAATGAATGAATGAATGAAATTTATTTGACATCGCTCAAGACACACAAAAACAGAGTAGGTAGACAAAAAAATAAAATAAAAATAAAATAATCTACAACAATAATAAATATGCACCTACTTATACATTATGGCATATTGTGTGCCTCGCGGCTGCGCCAAATAGGTTCAGTTCAGCATTGTGTCAAGCCACTAGTGCTTGACGCTGATTTTCAACTGAACCTTAACAATGTCACGGATGAAAATCAGTGCATGTAGATAAATAGATAAATTGTGTAATAAAATAAAAATACATAAAATACAGCTAAAATAAATATTTATTATTGATAACAGAATTAATAATATGTAACATAAAAAAGTGTATTGTAGTTTACCGTCGGAAATATATGGCTTTCGTCGCCTCCCTGTGCGTGGCAATAGCCAAACCGGTTTCTAGCGAGGCGAAGAATCTTGCGATCTAACGGTAATCAAAAAATAATCAATTGAATGCGATCATTCCGCTGCATGCAGCCGTCTGTAGTCGACTACGATTATGCGCTATGGTGCAATTCAATATGGACAGTTTTTAAAGAATAAAATATACTTACTTTGATTATGGCGTGTAAATAGATAACATTTTATAGTAGTATTTATATTTGTAGAAGCATACTGTATGTGACCTAGTTTAGTGATTATAGCAATAAACAATGAAGAAGAAAAAAAAATACAATGCTGCTAGCTATTATTGGAAGAAGTTGAGGGTGAGTTGACTTATTTCACATGAGTAAATTAAATAACATTAAAGATGATTTAACATTGAACATTTTTAAGTAGGTATAATAGCAGAATAATAATAATTAATAATCGTATTTATTATATTACAGATGACAAAAAGATTCCTATCAAAACCTCGCATATGTTCCGGATTCATCCAACCTAGTGCCGCAATTTTTGTGGGGAATTGGGTGCAATGCAATACAATACAATAATGCAGGACGTTCAATTGCAAGCAGGCCAGGCACAAAGGGTAGGTGGTTAGTCATAAAGTAGATTGATGTCAGATTGTGATAAATTAATAATTAATAATTATCTCTAATTATCTCTTATATATAATTAATAATATATATGTAGGAGATAAATAGGTATATACCAGGTCACTGTTTACTACTTTTATTTTTTCGAAATATAATAAAGATACAACTTTAAAAAAAGACATAAATCTTATTTAATTTTTACTAATCCTTCACTTAAGTCGTTTCTCTTTCGTATATCACCTTCCAATCCTCCTTTTGTCCCTTTCTCACATATACTTCTCTTTTACTCAGCCTATTCGGATACATTCATTCATCCCATGCTCACTTACACAACGTTCGGATACACACATACAATCACTCAAAATTTTCCGAATTTCCTCTTCTTTGTCCTAAATAGCGAGACGGCTAGCAAACCTACCAAAATACACTAGTATCATAAATCAGAACGAACAACTGAAAGTTCTGGAACACATACCTTGAACATACCTATTGTTACGCCGAACAAACTCTACCGCACCTCTGTTTGCTTAGGCAGAGACCAACATTTGTAGTATTCTTCATACATTTCAAAGAACCAGGTGTGTATGGGTCTTACACAAACACTTGAAACAAAACCGGACCCGACCCAACAAAGAGAATAGTACTACACATGTTTTGATGGCAAATAAGGGCTCTTATGGCTACCCTAATAAGTTTCATTTCGGTACGGTATTTATTTAAGCTATATTATACGTTATTTTGGAAAATAAGTAGTAAGAAGTTAAGCAGTTTAATTTGATTCTGTTTTGTGGGTTGGGTTTTCGGAAGCGTTTGATTTTATTAACACGATTTTCGTTAATACGAAATGGGAATGTCTGTAATAATTGAAAATCAGTCTAGTTTTTGTAATTATGTCACGGCTTTCAGGGAAACATGAACTCATTTGTTGAAACTAGAATATTGAGGTGTAAACATGAACTCAAAACTCTCAGTGGTTTAACTTTGGTACCAGAGATAATCCTAGCTTTGGAGATAAACTATTTAATTATAAATTTAATTAAGAATAACACGTAACGACCGAACAAACGATGATATCGTCGAGTACTTAAAATTCTACTCGACACTCAAAATTGAAATAAAATGACATTTTAACAAAAAATAAAACAATTCAATAAAAAAAATCTTCAAAAACATAAACAATTATGTTACGTGCAAAACAGTTTTTGAAGTCTGTGGGGAAAACAAATGATCTGACTATAAGGACTAACTTCCGAAAGCGGTGATTTTAGTCCCCAGTATTGCTGAAAATTTACCTTTCTCTCAGGAAATAATAACAACACAAATAGCAACATAATTTCTACAGATATAAAATCAAAAACGTTCTTACCTGGTAACCCTTACTAACATAATTCCAGTCGTTCTTAACTCGGAAGTTTAAAATGCAATCGTAAAGTGACTCGCGCGAACTTGCCTAAGGGGTCACGACACAGTCGAGAAATAAAAGGTAGGGACTAAATTATAACTGGAGCAGGCTTTTTGCTTAAGTGGAACGAAACTTTGTATGAGATCCAAAGTACAGTCTGTTAAATAGGCAAAAAGCATTGTGCTTCTGTTATGTCGACTGTAATGTATTATCTGTTGTAAAAAAGTACTTCTAACAAAGCCGTATTGTATTTTGATGACTATTGTGAACATGATACGTAGATCTAAGAATAGTAACGCTAGAGGTCTTGGGTTCGATTCCCAGGTCGAGCAAAGTGTTATTGGATTTTTCTATGAAATTCCCAGTAGCAGCTCGGAGTTTGGTGGCAATAGGTTCGCCTCCTATTACATGGGACCTAAACATACCGGCGAACTGTGGGTTTACATTAGTACGCCTCAGCCTAACCCTTCGGGGAATACAGGCGTGATGATGTTAATGCTTAGAAAATCTATATTAATAGCAAATAATTTTCAGCAGTTTATATATTTTTTTAAAGTAGTGCTTGCATACTGTGATCCCTAGTTGTCAAAAAGAGCTATTTCAGATATGTTTTTTAGTAGACGAGCTATCTGATGATAAGTAGTAATCGATGCCCATTCACACCTGCAATACCAAAGGAGTAGCTGTGCTGCCGACCTCCTGCAGATTGCAGCAGCCGGCTAAATTTTGAATTTTGTAGTTTGAACTGAACGATATGAATAAATTAAGATAAAAAAGATCATAGGTATGCCACGCTTCCGGTACCGGTATTAGAGGATGTAAAAAATAACATTACAAACGCCAATATCATTTCCAGACACGATCCACTCAAAGTCCGGTAGCAAAATGTCTCAACAAACGTACGAACAGCGCAATATCCCAAATAAATGTAATCGTATGGTAGCCACAATAATAATTTGAATACGAATGTACTGATTTTCTAGGGGAAAACGTTTACATAGCCTACCAAGTTGTAGGGCGACTAAAAGGAAATATTTTTTGGGACTTTCCTCTCGAGATGAGATTTTGAGGCATCGCTCTTTAATTTATGCTTTGCAGAGATAAGTCTATATTCAACCTTTAGATATGCTTAATAAATTACTTAGTGACAAGATCATCACACTTTAGTACTGACTTTTATAATATTTTCAATGGTGCGTTTGAATGTTAACTTAAAAATAAAACTATAAATCAGTTTATACATATAAAATACTAGCTTCTGCCCGCGACTTCGTCCGCGTAGCGTGATGATATATAGCCTATAGCCTTCCTCAATAAATGCGCTATCTAACAGTGAAAGATTTTTTCAAATCGGACCAGTAGTTCCTGAGATTAGCGCGTTCAAGTAAACAAACAAACAAACTCTTCAGCTTTATATATTAGTATAGAAGTATAGAAGATAACTACCTTCTTGTCGACAATGGTGTTAGTGGAATATGCACAAAAATAGCAGTTCGGTCGACGAATTTAAATATCATAGCTTTTGGAGCAACCTTTTTGCGCCAACACGGGACATTTTTTCCGGCACATTTTGTGTACAACTAACATCTCAATGCCGGTTGTATCGCTTTTCCAACATTTACTACTGCCTATCTCACCTATTTTGCAGTTCGCCTTCTATTCTATACAAATGGTTTTGAATTACTATGACTTTAATGATTTTTTTTATTTAACGAACTTATTATATCTTCTTTTTCTTCTTTTTTTTTCTTCTCTACTATTATACAATTGTAAAAAAGCTGTGTTTGTTAGGGAGGGAGCAAAAACTACTGAATACTGTTAGAAAGTATATGCTCCAACTTAAAAACTGGTGCACTTCTTATCTCAATTAAATAATCGGATCCTGAGATACAGCTTGACCTCTCTGGTGTATAGAGGCCCATACAAAGAAGAGATCATCACTGTTGGTTTTTATTAAATTCTTTTTGGAATTTCTAATTTCTATTCCTAATATAGCGCAGACATGTATCAAATCGCATGTCTGCTCATATCACCAAAACTAAAATAGAGGAAACCAACTCATATAATTAAAAATACCTAATATAGCTTCAGATGAGCGAAGCCGCGGGCAAAAGCTAGTTATATAATAAGTCAGTAGTACCTCCCTACAATCTCTTTACAATAAGGGAATCTTTTGCCCCGAGAAGCAAAAAAAATATGCAAGAATATTAATAAGTGGAGGTTTATAGTTTCTGCCTACCCCTGTGGGAGAAAGGCTTGAATGTATGTATAAATATTCTTTTAACTTATAATACCTACACTAGCTTCGGCCCGCGACTTCGTCCGCGTGGAATAGTTACTTAAAGTCTTAGCGTGATGATATATAGCCTATATATAGCCTTCCTCGATAAATGGGCTATCTAACACTGAAAGAATTTTTCAAATCGGACCAGTAGTTCCTGAGATTAGCGCGTTCAAATAAACAAACAAACAAACAAACTCTTCAGCTTTATATATTAGTATAGCTTGTGCCCGTGACGTCGTCCGCGTAGCGTGATGATATATAGCCTATAGCCTTCCTCGATAAATGGGCTATCTAACACTGAAATAATTTCAAATCGGACCAGTAGTTCCTGAGAACTACTGGTCCGATTTGAAATTATTTCGCGCGGTCAAATAAACAAACAAACAAACAAACTCTTCAGCTTTATATATTAGTATAGATGATGTATCCATATAATATTTGTAGTCTACTTCATTCGATATTCTTGCCGTAGAAGGTAATCAATGTACTAAGGCATTCACTAGTTTTCACAGCGTAACACGTTTCTAATTTATTATTTACAAGCGCCGGTTTCTAGTTGATGTTTTCCATATAATCGAAGCCTCAAATAGTATATAAGCTAAGTAAATATTAATATGTAGATACGCTTGTCTAACAACCACATATTGAAGTTACGTAATTCAAAGCAGTAATAACATAACATAACATACCATCACGCTTGTATTCCCCGAACGGTTAGGCAGAGGCGTACTTAATTTACACCCACAGTTTGCCGGTATGTAAACCGAATATAGCAATAGACTAGAAAATAGACCCATGTAATAGGGGGCGAGCCTATTGCCATTAACCGGGCACAACTTCCAAACTCCGAGCTGCTACTGGGAATTTCATAGAAAAACCCAATAACACTTTGCTCGACCTGGGAATCGAACCCAGGACCTCTAGCGTAGCAGTCGCGCTCAGGACCACTTGGCTAATGAGGAATTAGTTAAGAAAATACTAGCTTAGGGATAATTTTAAGTGGCCTGAAAGCGGCTGACTTGGGAAGTCTGACGCCTGACCAGAATGGCCCCACTAAGAAGCGCCCGTGTAAGGCACACGCGCATCTTTGACTAGGATATTATGAGGCTGGGCCTCAATCCTTGAAATCCAGCGAACATTTTGACCACAGGCTATCCTGGTTATAGCGAATGCCACGAACTCCATGAGCATGACTATAGGACAAAGAAAAGCAAGTATGGTTTTTAAACAGTACAAGTCCGAAATTAAAGTCGTTTTATTTATTTTATTTTACAGAAGGCTTACAGACTAATAAATATATGATATAATGAACATGGTATTAATACATTGCTAATTACAAGCCTCCACATATAGCTTAAAATTAGTCGATAAGAAGAAGAAAAAAAAAAGAAAACAAGTACAGTCGCCCGCAGGTCAGGCCATCAAATCTGTCAAATTTTCCAATTGAATACGAACCTTAAACGTAAAAGTTTTTCGTACTATAAAAAATCTTTGTGGTAGTGATGTAATCATAGAACTGCCAAGTCAATGGCCTAGAATTCGGATCCAAGCTGGCCCTCATTATACTGCACTTGGGTCAATCCAGTACCATTTTTTAAACTTTAATAAATTGCCCTCCTGAAGCCATATTGCCAAAATACATTAATGATAGAAATCATTGGAAGCTGCTGTTTATTTGGATTTTGTTGAGTTTTTTTCTTTACCCGCATGCTGAGAAGAATTCATTTCGGACATACGTACAGTCGCCAACGGTATAGGTAGAGTTACTACAAACTGTCAGATTTCCCCAATTGGTAATAAGCTGTATTATTTAGAGATTAAATTGAAAATCGATTGAATAATTTTGACAGGTTTGGATACTAAGATGTGCTGGCGACTGTACAATAGGTACTTGATGTATATTACGTAAAATTTATGTAAGCACATGACTTAGCTTCTACGGTCGGTATCGCGTGTATTCTGATAAGTAAAATAACAGTTAATTGGGTTCAACAATGCAAAATTCAACCTAAACAAAGCTAGTACCTTATCTTTCTTTACTACATTCTATTCCACGAGTAATTTAGCAAAACGACAGACATGCAACTTAACAATTTAACCCAGTTTCTCTATCCTAAAGTTTTAGACTTGTATTACCAACCTTCAAATAATCTTAATCCAATTCTATAATAAACAGCAATAAAACTGCCTATTTTCATTATTACTAAGATTATCTTCCTCATAAAATGCAAGCAAGTTTGATTGTTGCTGACGAAGGGTTTTATTAGCAGTAAGAGCGAATTTGGCAAGCACTAAATCACCAAATTTTTCGTTCGCAATACGTTTTTCGTAAACTAGTATTAAATTATACGTTGCAGACGAATCGTCCCATTGATGTTGTAAGTTATAGTGTTAATTTTCTACAGATATTTGAGATTGTATTTTTTCTTGGATTATATCGCGTCTAGAATGAACTTTTTCAAACTTATAGCTGTCAACAGAAATGCTAGTACCTATTTATATTTCACACTGTTGGCTATTTATTTTCAGTTGCAATTTGTAGGGATCAAAAGCCTTCGCGAGAAAATCGTGTAGTGCAGAATTTTGAGAAGAAAATTTTTAGTTTTATAACACACGCTTCAACGAAATGAAGCTCTTACGAAAATCTTTTATCATAAAATAACATTAGGTCCCTCTATTTTTGTAAGGGTTAGGTAGAGGTATATTATATGTACCTACAGTTTTCCGGTCTGGTTTAGATCTCGAGTAATACCTATTAAAATAATAATCATTTCGCTTGACCTTTGGGTCTAATTAATCGAACTAAAATGTTCACAAAGCTTATTTGTAAAGAAGTTTACAGTAGTTTGCTTCTAATTACATAATAAATAATTATAATAAACGCTACAGGGCTTCGAAAGACGTAACTGACTGACAATAGCTATTACAAGTTATATAAATAGTTCTCTATCTAGTTCATATTGTCAGGTTTCAAATAGATGAAAGTAATTAAAATTTGAATATTTACATTACCTACTTTGGAAAACGAATGCCTAATTGAAATGTCTGTATCAGTATTATGATTTATAACTTTATTTAAGTATATTATATATATATTTTGCATTTCACAAACGAGTACCTATTCTGTGACATTGGACCGTTAAGTGAGATTTCGCGCCAGTGAAATGCAGTAACAATGCCATGAGGTGGATCCATATAGAAACATCCAACCTCAATGTCGTGTGGGCTGGCCAGAATTCATGAGACACAGGTAGCCCCAGTTTTTAAAGTTAAGTAGTTTTCGTTCTGGCTGCCTTCCAGCACTGTAATAACCGCATTACAAATAAGTGTCTCTCTGGATCGCGGCGCATACATTGTAATTCTACAGTATTCGGTTTTGGCAACGAGAATGAATAATGTTGGTAAGATCTATGCCGCTAATGCTGAGCCATTTTACGTGCAGCGATGGCGTAAATTACCATAAGCGGGTTGTCTTAGTTATGCTGTTAAGTACACAACTGAAAACTCAATTCACTGAAAAGTTTATTTGTGGTTTATGTTTATCATAATAATTATAAACATTAGTCTAGTGGTACTACGCTAGAACTCTTGGGCGATTCCCAGTTCGAGCAAAGTGTTATTGGCTATAAAAAAATCTCAGTAGCAGCTCGGAGTTCGGATTTGGGTGTGTAACAAAGACTGGGAAATTCCTTATAATAGGGGGCGTTTAAGTAAAAGTACCAGCAAAACATGGATGTACTACTATGATGTATTTAGACAATCCGATAACACTTTTAGATCAGGGAATGAAACCAAGGTCCTCACTAGCTGTGCTAAGATCAGTAGATGTTTTCATGCTAATGTGTGCTTTGAATTAAACGTAGTATAGCTGCTGTGCTTAAGATAGATTGCTGGCCCATTTAAAGCAGCTGACGGAAGACTCCTTCTTCATTAATGCGCTTTTTTGGCCTTATGCCAGGGTTTGCTTTGCTTAACGTAACTACTAGGACACTCATTAGCATGACATATTCATTTATCTGTGACAAACATCGTTTGATATCGGGCTATCGAGTAGCTCGCTGGTCTAGCGATGGTAAGCACGGCAGTGGAGTAAGCCTGGGCTTGATTACCTGTTCGGGCTATTGGATTTTGTGAAATATTCTATACATACCATCACGCCTGTATTCCCCGAAGGGTTAGGCATAGGCGTACTAATGCACACCAACAGTACGCTGATATGTTTAGGTCCCATGTAATAGGGGGGCGAGCCTATTGCTAGTAACCGGGCACAAATTCCAAACTTCGAGCTGCTACTGGGAATTTTATAGATAAACCCAATAACAACAAAACAAAAAAAAAGTGGGTAGGTGCATAAACATACTTACATGTGCTCTGCATTTCTTTTGTAAATTTAATTAATTTAATGATTCAAATTAAATTCGAGTGATAATAAATCAATAGTATTTAATCTATTAAATTACATATATTGTGGACAACCACAAATTGATGTCCTAAAAAAAAAACAATTGCAAAAACTTGCCGGTGACCCATCACTTTCAACACAGTCACTTTCACTGCACTTCCTATTACATCCATTTGAAATGGCTACTATTGCTGACATTGCGGAGACCCAGCGTATGGCAATTACATCCTTGAATCAGCGTATGGCTGATTTTGAAGCACATCTGCGGGCATCCTCTAGTGGAGCGGACTTGAACAGCTTACACAAAGACTTCATTGTCTTCAAAGAGCATGTGTGGAATGTCCTGAATGTCCTGCAGCAACAGATGGTGGAGGTGAGCAGAAATGTTGACATAATTGAGATGCGGCACAGGAAAAAGTTTGTCTTGCTTGGTGGTGTGCCTGAGAAAGCAGATGAGAAGGTGGCTGATATTGTAACATCCATCATTCACTCACTGTTTGCCACAGGTTAGGCTCTGCAACAAATGGTCGCCCTAGAATCATCCTCATTCGCTTTAATGATGTGACAATCAAAGACGCTGTTTGGAGGTCGAAGACTAAGCTGAAGGGTACTTCATATGTGTTATCTGAGTTTCTGACTCGTCAGCGGCAGACGACATTTTCGGCAGCTCGTAAACTGTTTGGAGTGTCGAATGTATGGACGATAGACGGTAACATCAGCGTCAAGCTCCCCGATGGCAAGCGTCGTCGGATTTATTGTCTTGAAGATGTTGAGGCGTTGGGTTTGGAGCTTGGTAAGACTCTAGATGCTCCTCCAGTTTCTCAGGCCAGCACGAAGACGGCAAGTCAAACGGCGCCAGCGCAGGTTGCAGCAAGACCGAAGAGGAAATCACGTAAATAGTGTTGCTTCAGTGAGCTTATCTGTTATCATTTTTTATTGTAATTTTTTGTTTACTTTTCCTTCACTTCAGCCTTCACTTTTCGTTAAAAATGTCGGTATTCCTGTGATGCAATTTCCTGTAGTGATAATTTTATTACTTCGTATCCGGGTGCTGTCTTGAGTTGACATCTCAGTTCGACAATTTAACAACTGTCAAAGTGTCAAGTTGTAACAAAGAATTATTAAGTACCATGAACCATTGGCTTTTGAACCGCGTACGTTCGGAAATTACTAATTCATTTGTGAACAGTCAGCCGGCAGGTTATGCAAATTGAAATCTTAAGTACTTTATATTATATATTATATTCAATCTATATTACATATTATTAATATTTATTTATTTAATTTAACTATGTCAGATGATGATTCCTTCCATTCTGCCTGTGACAATTCTTTTTGTTCATTCTCTTCTGATGATTCTTTTTCAGTAAATTCACATATACGTGACGAATATCAACGCTTCCCTAAATGTCTTAATGTAGCCCACGTCAATGCACAGAGTATTCCTCAACATCACTCTGAGTTGTTGGACTTATTCAGTGATGTCTCAGTACACGCTATCTTAATATCGGAAAGTTGGCTCAAACCCGAACTCCCTTCTACTTTTTTCAGTCTACCTGGCTTCGTTCTTATTCGCAACGATCGCACGGGAAAAAGGGCCGGGGGTGTAGCTATTTATCTTCGTAGCGACATACCCTACAAAACTCTTACATCTTAGCCGTCGCGATATAATGGCAATCCTGAATTTCTCGTCCTTGAAATTACTGTCAAGGGGGTTAAGGCCGTTCTCGGAGTTATATACTGCCCTCCTGCTAATAATTACTTTTCAAGTCTAGAAACCCTTCTTGAATCTATTTCTTCCGAGTATAAGCATATCATAGTCATGGGCGATTTTAATACCGACCTCTTGAAAAACAATCTACGTTCACGCAAGCTGAGAGCAATCCTGGAGTCTTCGAATCTGTTGTCTCTCCCTCTTAATCCTACTCATCATAATCTTGATTCTGACGATTCCTGGATTGATCTTATGCTGACGTCCTCCTTAGATCACGTTGCTAATCATGGCCAGGTTGTCGCTCCCGGTCTCTCAAGGCATGATTTAATTTATTTATCATATAAAATAAAGCCACCCAAGCGGCAACCGGCTATAGTTGTTCGCCGTAGTTTGGCAAGGGTTGACAAAACGAAGCTCAACAGCGACGCACAATCGATTGACTGGACCAATATTTTCCAGGCGGCTACAGTAGATGAGAAGGTGGATTTGTTTAACAAAACTGTTTTGAATCTTTGGGATACGCATGCTCCGCTTAGGGCCGTTAAAGTTAAACGTCCACCTGCGCCTTGGATTACGCCTGGCGTACGCATGGCGATGAGGCGGCGTGACAGGGCTTTTCGAAAGTATAGAAGAGATCGCAGTGAGGAAAATTGGTGCTTTTATAAGCAAGCAAGGAACCGTTGCAATCAGATGGTAAGGGCTTCTAAACGCCGTTATATTCACGATAATGTTCTTAGTTCTTCTCAGGCTGATATATGGAAGTTCATAAAATCCCTTGGCATAACTCAGTCGTCAACAAATATCATACCATCGTGTATATCTCTCAATAATCTCAATCAACACTTTTCCGCATCAGCTCCTCTTGCTGTTCATGTTAAAAATAATACTGTTCTAGACATTACTTCCATGCCTACTTTATCTCCAGACTCCTTTTCATTTTCGCCCGTGACTGAAGTCGACGTTCTGAAACTTTTGAATGCTATTAGGTCTAAAGCAGTGGGCTGTGACGGCATAAGTAGGATTATGGTTTATCTTATTATTGATAGCATAATTCCAGTATTAACCTACATGATAAATTGTTCATTGCAGACCGGAGTATTTCCTATGTCTTGGCGAAATGCTCATATCATTCCTCTTCCTAAAACCTCCAATCCCAGCCTAGTAAATCACTTTAGACCTATCTCAATTCTTCCCTTCCTATCTAAAGTTTTAGAAGCAGTAGTCCACAAACAATTTTCGTCCTTTGTATTTAAAAATTCGTTACTATCCCCTTTTCAATCTGGTTTTCGACCTGGACATAGCACGTCTACTGCTTTGCTAAAAGTCACTGAAGATATTAGATCTGGCATGGAGAAAACAATGGTGACGGTTTTGGTTCTCATAGATTTTTCCAATGCTTTCAATACCGTTGATCATGATATTCTCCTTGCCATTCTTAAACAAATAGGGATGTCGACATCAGCATGTGGTTGGTTTTCTTCATATCTTCGTGGTCGCCAGCAAGCAGTGCGTATTGGACAGGATTTCTCTGACTGGTGCGACTTGTCAACTGGTGTACCACAAGGCGGTATACTTTCTCCTCTTCTGTTTTCTTTATTTATTAACTCTATCACTAAAATCCTTAAATGCTCTTACCATCTGTACGCTGATGATTTGCAACTCTACGCTCAAGCCAGCATAGAAAATGTAGACAGCTGCATAGCCGATCTCAACGCGGACTTGGATGAGATTAAAATTTGGTCTACTAAATTCGGTGTTGCGGTAAATGTCAACAAGTGTCAAGCTATTCTCATCGGCAGTACGTTCCATTTAAAAAGCTTCGATGCTAATTCAGTTAATCCGATTCTTTTCAATAACACGGTGATTCCTCTCTCAAGAAGCGTCAAGAATCTGGGCTTGCACATTGATGATAGGCTGGGCTGGGACAAGCAAGTCAACCAGGTGAGTCAGAGTGTGGCGGCCACACTGCGATCTCTCTATAGGTTCAAGCACTTTCTTCCTCCCTGCACGAAAGCCCTTCTGGTCCAGTCCCTTGTGCTTCCTGTAATTGACTATGCTGATGCTTGTTACTGCGATTTATCCGAAGAACTTCTCAACAAATTGGATCGTCTACTTAATAACTCCATTCGCTTCATTTTTGGTCTTCGGAAGTATGACCACATATCCATCTTTCGTCTCCAGCTTAAATGGCTACCGATCCGTCAAAGAAGATCCCTTAGATCTCTCTGTATGCTTTTTTCTATCCTCAACGATCCAGGCTCTCCTGAATATCTTAAATGCTTCTTCCAGTTTTTGGGCTGTTCACATAATCACAATCTTCGAGCTTCTGAAAATCTTATTCTCCAATTCCCTTCTCACCGTACAGGTTTCATCGCTAATTCCTTCGCGGTCTCTGCTATAAAGCTCTGGAACGGTCTTCCACTTGATATTAAAAAAGCTACGACAAAATTCTCATTCAAGTGCAAAGTACGTGAATACTACCGCAATTCGGCGAATCAATAAATGTACTTTCTTTTATTCATTTATTTATTCTTTCTTACTTTATTCATTTCGTCTCTGGCATAAATAGTTAAATTATATATACCTATGTATGTATGTATTTAAGTATATATTAAATTATTTGTGTATTCTTAGTCTATCACTAGTCACTCAAATATTTATTGTTTGTACCTATTACAACATTTCCCAAACCCAAAGGTTGACTGGTAGAGAATGCCATATGGCATTAAGTCCGCCTTATGTACTACTATTATTGTGCATAGAAGTATAAATAAATAAATAAATAAATAAACACTGCTCGACCTGGGAATCGAACCATTATTCCATACTTATATTATAAATGCGAAAGTGATTTTGTTTGTTTGTTTGTTAGGTAAGCTTTCACGCATTAACCACTAAATCGATTTAAAAAATTCTTTCACTAGTAAACCACATTATCAGCGAGTAACAGACTGTATTTTTTTGTAATTAGAGATCTTTACGAAAATTAAAATAATGTGAGGTATAAAAAATTTGCTAATAATAGATTATTTGACGTGCGCTGCCATTATGTAATTTTAAGAAAATGCTTATGTAACTATTAATAAGTTCTAACATTCTTGATAACTATGCACATCCCTTTGACGCTTAAAATTCTTATAAGTGTAAAAAATTAAGGGGAAACGAAGAAACAATAAGTAAATATCGGCAGTCAGCTCACTATTCAGTTACATAAGCACAAATGCAACTAGATTACTAGACCCAAATCTGATCATCTCTTCATACAGGCGAAGGTACGGGCAGAAGCTAGTATTATACTATATCTCTTACATCGAAACTAAATAGGTACACCGGTGAACTTAGGGTGGACATTAGTACACTCTACTCCCTTCGAGGAATACTGGTGTGATGGTATGATATTATTTTTAATTCTGCAGCCAAGTATCCAAAAGAGCATTTCCATGATCTGACTTTAAAAAACTACGAGAGAAATTAAATTAAAATACGCGTATTTAAATTTAATTTCTATCTCACGCGTGAAAATGTACCTCTCAACTGCCTCATTAGCCTAGTGGTCCTGAGCGCGACTGCTACGCTTGAGGTCCTGGGTTCGATTCCCAGGTCGAGCAAAGTGTTATTGGGTTACTCTATGAAATTCCCAGTAGCAGCTCGGAGTTTGGAATTCGTGCCCGGTTAATGGCAATAGGCTCGCCCCCTATTACATGGGACCTAAACATACCGGCGAACTGTGGGTGTACATTACTACGCCTCTGCCTGGGGAAATCAGGCGTGATTGTACGTTATGTATGAAAATGTACCAACACCATTTTTATTTCGATTCGATCATGAAAATCGTATTGTAGGTAGTTCCATATCGATTCTCGGCATCCAAATACGTGTTATGATTGCAGGGTATGTACCAACACGTTTGAGCCAGGAATAGCTAAGTAGTTGTTGTTCAAACTGTTTGTAATTACGGCTCACTTGTACGGCTCCTAATTACTAAACTGTGCTACTAGTATATATGCCATAGCTAACTTATGGAATCTCTTACCGTCTCTCCGTCACAAATAAATAATTTGGATCTAAACAATTTGTTTGAATTGACAGAAATATAAGTCAATGAACAAATATAAGTCCATGGCTGAACAAAGTCCTCCCCCAAAGACTTGACCACGAAGACCGGTTATATACCGCCTGCATATTACCGAAGACTCTCAACGGTCATCCATCCATCGTTGGAATCTCCCCGTGTTAATACTGTTTATGTTGCCGTGTTGTTATCATATCTACTGATAAAATAAAATGTAACTGCTGATTTCTGACACATTTCTCATACATAGGCCAAACTAAAAGAAGCATAGGGACCCGCGTAAAAGAACACATTGCAGATGTCAAACACCGCAGTTCCAGAAAGTCAGCAGTTTGTGAACATACCCTAGACAAGACCCAGCACTACATCAGATTTGATAAACCACAAGTCCTCGCAAAAGAAAACCGATTCCTACCCAGGATGATTCGTGAGGCTATTGAAATCAAAAAACATCCAAATTTCAATAGAGAAGATGGTTGGGTCTTACCAGCTGCTTGGAATCCCATTATAGAATCTATAAAATCTACATCCAAGCCCAGAACTGCAAGACCAAAGGATACGGTGAGCTCGTTCTGCGTGAATCGGATCGCTAATAATTAACAAAAATGTAAGGTAGCTGTTAGTAATGCTGGTGGTAAGCGGTTACCGCAGCCTATTGACGCTTGCAACACCAGGGGTATCTTGTGCTGGCAGCATAGGAGACGATAAGTGTGATGCAAAATAACACGAGCTATGTTATTTGGGATGTCTTCTGCAAGGTGGAGGGACTTCCTCAGTCGGGCAGCTCCAATTGTGAGTGGAATTGTTCAATTCCACCATGCCGTATCTCTCTTTGTTTTTATTACACAACAACAACTTACGGAGTAAACAATCACAGAATTAAAACCTGTTTTGTACAGATTATACGGGTATTACCCTGTTTCAGAACTTTCCTTCAGCGTAAAAACTTTGTTTCTGCTAACATTTTACCTCACAGGTATACAAAACAAAAATAAAATCCTCCAAACTAACTCAGGAATAAAATACAATACGTATCCCAGTTGCTTAGTTGTTCACTTAATCATAATGAGTAATATAACAAAAACGAATAAAAAAACACTTCAAGAATTTGGTGGTATTATGTTCAAAACGTCAGAACCCAACTATCTAACATATGGGACCAACTAATAAGTATACTCTAACGTATAAAAATACATGAAAATAGTTCATGGTCGGCGATGATATAGCGCAGGTAATACACACACAAAACTTATACAGGTTAGTTAGTTAGGGACTAGATGGTGCTGTGTAAAATGTCGCATAATATTATTATTATTATAGGTACCTATGTATGTAGAATAGAGACCCTTCCATCGTTTAACAATTCTTTCAATATGACGTCAAAGGAATAAGTACAGAAAACAAATCTACATGTCAGAGGATCAAAGGAAAACCATGATTAATTTGTGAAAAATTGGATTGAGCTGTAAAAAAGTTATAGGCAACGCGTTTGGAGCCACGAAATCGCAGGTGTGACCGCGTGACGTAGAATTAAAGTTATGATTTTATAGGTACTCTTAGTAGTAAATATTAAATGAGAATTTATAAAATAATCCGACCATGGGCAGCAGTTTTCCTTCACTAAAATAACTTTATAAATCTTAGCATGAAAAATGCAAAAAATAGAAAAAGATTATTAAGGATTTTTTTCATTGAGGATTTCGTTATGCCTAATTAAAAAACCCAATGCTTAATTAACGAGCAGGACACGACCTGATTAAGACCATAAGACACTGATAGCCAAGTGATACGACCAGGTCATTTCCATTGGACACCGTGGACAAGTTTCCAGGGCTCCGCGATCCAAGGGGGCTCCCTAATTCCCATTTTTTTTGCATTTGTTTATAAGATAGTCTTCTGATATCATCATTGTCATTTTGGCCCTATTATCCATCCAAGGCTATCAATAGGTTAAAGACGGCAACATTGGTCTGCTAGGCTAAACGTCTCAAGTTCGAAACCAAGACGGCCTGAGGAAGGCGTCGGGGCATGCCTACCAACTAAAACCACACGGGCGTTTCTCCTCACCACTTTTTTGATGAGGATACGAAAGAGGTTTTATTCCTCCGCGACTGCATGGTGTGGTGGCCTTTAGCCCCTCTCATTTTAAGAAGAAACCCACGTTGAAAAGTGGGAAAATAAATGGGTTGATGTCGTTGATGATGCACGACCAGAAATACCCATCGGCAGTATTATTTGTTTTAAAGGAATCAAAACAGCGGTCCACGCAGTAATCGATTTGCGGCTGCTGTGTCAATTAAAACTGATTCATTTGACACCAAATGCACTGACATGCATGACTGTACTATTTGAGCATTTAGGTGACGTCATCTAGCAACTACTGTTGTGGCAAATATTTTGGGTGTTCCACGGATAATAGTTTGAGTCTACTTTGTATCCGTGAATTGAATATTCGTGAAATCTCTCATTATACAGATCTCGCTCGTCCCTCCTCGCCCTAATGCAAGAGGTGCGTATTTTTAACAATAAAAATATAATTGCCTCGTTAGTCTAGTCGTCCCAAGTTGCGATTGCGCTTGATGTCCCGGGTTCTATTGTGTGGTCCTGGTCTCCTTGGCCGAGCATTGTGTTATTGGATTTTCTCTATGAAATCAAATCAAATCAAATCAAATGTATTTATTTGCTAAAATATGGTATGCGTAAAAATACAGGTGTTGGTCTTAATTTTAAAGTACGACATATTCTGCCTCATGAGGCGTGCAAATATATATAAGTAATAGTAATTATAATAAAGACTGTTGTTAATAATAGAGTGAAAAATTCAACAAATATGAAGTAATCTTTCTCTAAACTAGGTACTTAAATTTATGTTTTATAATATCTTATCTTCTAAATATTCATTAACGCTGTAGTATCTTTTCTGTAATAAAAAGGTGAAGAGTTTGTTTTTAAATTTTGTAAAAGGCAATTCTTTAATTATTTTTGGAAGGTGGTTATATATTTTTATTGACATACAATAGGCATTTTTCCTAAATATTTCTAGTCTTATTGCAGGTAATTTAAGTTTGTGTTTATTTCTTGAATTAATATCAAATGTTTCAAAAAGTTCAGGATGTTGCTTCACTAATATACAAATCTCAAATATATAAAGGCATGGTACTGGCAGAATTTTATATTTAATAAATAATGGTTTGCAACTGTCTAGAAAATCAGCGCCACACATTGCTCGAACACATTTTTTTTGTGCCCTGAATACTCGATTAATATCAACAGAATTGCCCCATACCACAATACCATATCTGAGTAAAGAGGACACATATGCATGGTATGCTATCAATGCAGTGTTTATATCAACAGTCTGTCTGATCTTTTTTAATACATATACAAAGCGATCTAATTTACTAACTAATTTTTCTACGTGCGGTTTCCAATTACAATATTTGTCTACGGTGATACCTAAAAATACGCAATCGTTTACACAGTTTATGTCATTTCCATTATATTGTATATTTAGTGGTGTTGTGTGTTTTTGATAGGTCTGAAATTGAATTATATTTGTTTTTGACATATTTATTTTTAGGTTGTTTTGGTTAAGCCAGTTAATGGTATTATCTAGAGCTGTGTTAATGTCTGTTTCTAAGTTATTTTTATTTATATTTTTAATTATAATTGTTGTGTCATCGGCAAATAGGATGGAGTCATGTTTTATTGCGTCTGGGAGGTCATTAATATATATTAGAAATTCTCAATAGCAGCTCAGTATTTGGACTTGTGCCCAGATAATGGTACATAATAGGCGCGCCTCCTATAACAAAGGACATAAGGATGTTTACAATTTACAAATTAGGAAAATTCAAGAAAATTACGTAGGTACAATTAATCGAGAGTAAAAATTATTTACGCTCATTTTGTGGCTCCATTTTTAAAGTAGGATGATCTGATCAAGTTACAGGCACCAGAAATCACGGCTTCTTTCATCAGCATTACTCGGCAGTTTAAACTCAGTGAAAAAAAATGGCCAATGTATAAATATACTAGATGAATTCGACGTTACGAAATTAAATGAAACCATATCTATAATTCTTAAGAAGCACATTGTAATGGAAGGAATTTCCATTTTTTTTCTTTTATGGTAAAAGTTGTTTTTATATAAAACTAGCGTCCCGCCTGCGGTTTCACCCGCGTAGCCCCGTTCTTAAGAGTCGTAGCGTGATGTTCAATAGTTTAAAACTTGCTCCATTAATCATTCTGTTTATTAGTGAATACCGCATGAAAATCCGTTCTGTAGTTTTTGAGTATAACACGAACAGACAGTCACGGCCGGAGCTCTTATAATATGTAAGCATTATCATTCCCTATTGTGCCTGAAATATCTACGTCTTTTTTTAGGAAAGCCTCATGGATCGTCTGCTACCCCTCACTCTGACTCTCTCTGTGAGTCGAATCCAGGACCTCTTGCTCTGCAGTCGCGCTGACAATAACCAATAAGGCAAAGATTTAGAGCAGGTATTTTAACAATAGTAAAATTTCATCACGCCTGTAATTTACGAAAGATAACGATTCTCCAGTATGGTAGACGATTAATTTAATAGCGAAATAACCGATTGCCATAACGCTGTCTGATCTGGGAGTTAAATACAGGCTCTCACTAGTCAATTGGTGATTTGAGTTAGATCTAAATTCTGAGTTAAACTACCAGGTCAATGCACAATGTTACCGTTTAATTTCATCCCAAGACACCGAACCACTGTCCAGTCCATCCTTAATTAATTTACCTACCAAGTCACCGTAGGAACACTCGACTGATAAGGTTCTACAGGGCTGCCACTTGATAATATTATCAAATTCAGTCAACAGTAGATTTTTTTCTGGAGAAGGCTTTTGATGTAACGTCCATTTTTTTTATGGGATAGGGGGGCAAACGATCAGACCGATCACCTGATGGTAAGCGATAACCGCCGCCCGTATTGTGGGTGTCCATACACCCGCAATACCAGAGGAGTCACGAATGAGTTGCCCGCCTTTTAAAAGGGTTTGGGCCTCCGGTAACCTCACTCACTCGGCGAAACACAACGCAAGCGCTGCTTCACGCCGGTTTTCTGTGAGGCCGTGGTATCACTCCGGTCGAGCCGGCCCATTTGTGCCGAAGCATGGCTCTTCCACGGAAAAAAAGTCCATTCAAGTATTCTCAAAATCCTATCTCTAGTAAGCACATGTCACTAATACTTCAATACCTGAGTAAGGCCTTATTTTGACTATGCCTTATAGTAGTGTTACTATGTTACTACATATTAACATTGCTATATAAGCTGCTATTCACTTACGAAATACACTTTTGTTAGTGGCATATTAATTTGAAAATAAATTAGGTGTCTGTCCAATTTTAAATTTGAAATATCTAACCTTAAATATTTTAGGTAGCGAATACAGTTAGAATAAAACTTATTTAAAACTAATTTAAACGTAAAGTAACTTGTACACAACCGTAGCAAAAATGTAAAAGTTTTTTCATTTAAACTTAGTACTTGGGACTGAACATAAATTTAAAAATAAATGTTATTTAAAAATAAAATTAAAACATGCACCAATGAATACTGAAACAAACAACAGTAACAGCATAAATAAAAAAAACTAATTTATCTAAACAACATCAAAAGGTTTTTGTAAATGAAAAAAGTTTAAGTACCTATCGAAAAGAAGTAAATACTATGATATTTTAATCAGAAAGAAAAAGTCATGCTTATGTGAACAGACCAAAAAGGCCAGGAATCCTTAAACGGTTCTTTATAATATCTAGAAATCTCATGGATGCCGCTTGGGTAGATGATGTGGTACTCTGAACCTACCTACAGACATACTCTCAACCTATCTGCGTCGCGTATATAATATTATTAAGTTTACCACAACCAATTTTACCGGGACCAATACCTAAATGAACGATGCAATAAAAAAATGATCTCCCAAATCCCAGTGTTTATTAAACATATTTTCCTGACAAAAGTACACACAATTTTTCGCAGTTTTCTTCATTTTTGTCTATATCCCCAACGTACTGCAAGTTCGTAGTCAAACAAAATAAACAAATGCACAAGCCATCCCCGGAATAAACAAAAATAAACTGTACGCCCGTACTAGTTCATCATGCTACATTTTTAACCCGCCGTCCGCCGAGGCGATATACGTGACCGCACAAACTTATTAAAATTTCACCAAATATTTTGTTAAGGACTGAAGAACCCTTTTTTCCTTCACATTTATCCCCAAGACGTTAAGACTGACCCACAAACCAAGTTGTAACTTAACTATGAGGAGGGTAATAACTTATGTAGGGTGAGTGAGCGGCAGGGTATTGTGTGGCCATTGCTTTGGCGCAAGTTATGTGATAAAAGCGTTTTTTTTCAAACATTCGTTTTCATAGCTTTCCGAATTTCTGTCGTGGGTAAAAATAGAAGTTTTGGTCAAATAAGTATAATTAAAATATTAAATACACTAAAATATTATAATAGAGAATTTATTGAATATAGAATTGTGAATTTATTCATCATAACGTATATCACTAAGAATAGGATTATTCTAATTATCTCTGTACACATCATGTTGATTTGTGATATAGGTATTAACCTATATCTAGCTATGATATTGATTGCAGCATGCAAATATAAAATGGAGACAATGGTAACACACCTTTATAGGTCACTCTAATGATCGCCCCGCTACCTCTCGTCGCTTTGACCTTCAATCAGCCGCGTCCCAACAGACAGGTCCGTGAGGCAAGCTACCAACTGCACAGCGGTTAATTAAATTCTATCCACTGCCCGCTCACTGAATAAAACCATGCTGAATATACAACCTTAATAATATTAACGCAACTCGTAACAAGTTGCTGTTTCTACTAGCTTAAAGCTTTGGCTTTTGCTTAACACAAAATTTTACTTTAATTTGTTATTTTTAAGGAATATATTTTACTGGGCTGGTGATCCTTACGGACATTGCAATATCGAGACGTTACGTAATTTCAACATTGGATCACAGAACAATAACATATTATTTATAATAAAAGGTATTGTGATTGTACTGTCATGACTTGACATAGCATCACGCCTGTATTTCCTCGAAGAGTTATGCCATGGATGTAAAAGAAAAGAAAGAAATTACTTTTATTTACGTCGACATGATGCACGATGTAAGTAAGACACTACACTCACAGATGGCCCGTATGTTTAGGTTCCATCCTAATAGGGCGAGCCCATTGCCATTAATCGGTCAGGAATCAGAATCTGAATTACAGACTCTATTGCCGCCCTTTTGCGCTTTACTGGATTAAACTTAGGTCAATTTATGGCTGGCGTTAGAACATTTTTGCATTACAATGATGTACACCCAGATAAACTCATGTAAGACGAACTATACTACAAATAACTAAATTAATTTTAATTATACACAGGTGCCTACCTATGCAATAGGAAGTCTATTGCTGACAAGGTTTCTCCTATGCTAATTTCCTGGCCAAACTACTGACCAGCATTATAGTGCTGTAATGTCTAAACGAAATTCGGTGTAATATTAATTTTATAGACGAAAATTATAGCCACAGCACATTGCCGTTTTCTGTAGGTATAAAATTTGGAAACACGAAGCAATTTTATACTAAAAAGTTATTACTTATCATGACATGAAATCTTTGAGGAAATTGGCAAGATATTGTCCACGATTCATAAATTCTTGTATAAAATGAAAGCTTTTAAGAAGACATATTTATTTTAATTGTAAACTTAGCCAAGAAAACTAATTGTAATGAAAAATTAAAATAATTGTAATATCCTCTTTAATTATCGTAATTAGTGTCATTAATGCTAGTACATAAATAAATAATGAGTTAGGAAACAGGCTTTTCAGTTATTCAAACATGAACTCTCATCGGTCTACCAAAAGCGAACCACATCACTAGCTGAGTACCACAATTCACTCATCACGAGTTTTATACAAGCATTTAAAATAACACTATCAAACCGAACATTAATTATTCGATTCATGAAATTCAGTAATTGAAGCGCGTTCACTGTCATGTCAAAAACCTTACAATTCAAAACCAACGGTACATATCGCTGATATGTCTAACTCTAACAAAAGCTGCCTTAATTGGATTCGACTGCGTTGAGTGTTGGGAATCAAATCAACATGTGTATGTACCGTAAAGCAGGGTGTTATGTAACACAAGCTCTATTTTTGACGAGAAAATATATATTTTATATCTAATAATTTTAAAGTTCATTTTTGTGTACGGAAAATGAAACCGGGTTTGTTTTAATCGTCTTGGATTTGAAATCAATTCCTTTTCGAAATTAGGGGTTCTTTTTCTTGATTGTAGGTTTGTCTTCAAAATATCGATGTAATAATGGAAATAGACAATTTATTTCATATTATGGTGTTATTGGTTTTCTGTCCTGTGCTGAACTGAAGATTAAATTTGTACCAAATAAATAAAATGTTTCAGATGCTAGGCGTCATTATTACGTCATTAACATAGTATTTGAACCCACATTCAAGTTGTGGAATAAAATCGGGATTTTAGGTTCCAGTGGCTGAAAATATGTCGTCTCAAGATTTTTACGACAAAATCGCATTATATTTATGAAGATCTATGTGGATTTTCGCACCCAAATATAGGTGTATGCAGGTATAAGGTAAAATCAGTTCATAGTAGAAAGTACTGAATTACTTATACGATACGATAAAATCCGTAAAAAGTAGTTTCAAATCAGCACTTATATTGGTTTTAAGTAGTGGTGGTTTTATGCCTGAGCATTTATTTTTTTCTCCCATAACCCATTCTATCCGCTTAGGAAAACTCAACACAAAAAATAAAGGGACTCCATATATATACAGGTCCAGGTAAACAAAATCACCGTTTTAAAACTGAAGCTTGAAGCAGGAGTAATTAAATCGTGCAACGAAGGGTGACCATCAGACTAAAATTCTCAGGACATAGGTACGTGAATTAGGTTTTGGTCAAATATTCCCCAATTGAAAAAGGTTAGATTATTGTAAATAATATAAATAATTCTCTTTCAAGTAGCAACCAGGTTTTTATCGGTGAAACTGAAAGGTAACTAACTAAAAAGTATTTTCCCATTTATTTTTTTAAATATTAATCTCACTACAATAATCACATCTACTCAAGATTTGTTTTATTCAATAGATTATTAATTCCATATGAGAATTAATGGACTCACGAATCGTAGCCATGTTTTTCAGTCAATGCGCCCATCGAGGCTTTTAGGTGTCGCTAAATTATAATATGCACATGCGAGTTGGCACATGGTCAATTCCTTTTAAATCTTTGATGGGGTAGTGGACCATGAAAATGACTTGGCTCTTGTCTACGGAAACTTGTAAATTTCGTGATAGGTTGTCTTCAACAGACAGGCCAATCTTTGTAAGACTAGGTACTTGAATTAAAAATAATACAAAATATTTATTTATTTACCTAAATCACGTTTATTACATTAATTAAATAATTAATACAGAATTAAAGATTGGTTTAGTTACGCGCAATTCGCTACTCAATTGGCCTAAACAGTGTTGTAAACGAAATCATTTTACTATACGTGCGCAGCCCTATGATAATATATTTTTTATAGAAAGTAATAACTATAACATTAATTCAAGCATTTTGAATAAGTAAATCATCTTGAAAAAAGTATTTCTAGCTAAATATTTTAAATTCTAGTCATTTCGACAAAAAAACACTGGTTTTTGCTACATCACCGATACAATCACTTCGTACGAGTCCGTACGTGTTTTCTACATATTTTCACTGGTTAACAAAAAATATTACAAAACACAACTGAGTTTTTTTGGACCCGGTCTGCTTGTTTCATATTAAAAATTAGAAAAAAAAAAATTAGTCACACACATTTTTATCGAGACGACATTTTTATCGCCACTACTTTAAATATAGCAAAGTCTTAAATATGGATCAAATCATGGTGCACCAAGTCTCGGTCTGCAGACGGTAGGTAAGCAAATTACCTTCATTTGTATAATTGAACATCTAATGTTTTTCATCATTAAGTCCTGCTGACACTAGTCAAATGGAATAACGAAGACTTCAGTTTAAATAGTGGGATGCAAATAAAATTAAAGTAGTCTTTAGGGAATAGTCCACTATTTGGAACCGCGCACCTAGTTTTTGACATTTCAAAAGTACCTGTATTACTAGTCTAATTGAAATAAAACATTTGACTTTGACTTTGACTTTGAATAGCTATCGTTGAATTTCACGAAATATAGGTACTATGTCGGTGTATAGTAGGTATGATTTCTATATAAAAAAAAAAACAACTGCCTCGTTAGTCTAGTGGTCACAAGTGCGACTTCTGCGCTAGAGGTCCTGGGTTCGATTCCCAGGTCGAGCAAAGTGTTATTGGGTTTTTCTATGAAATTCTCAGTAGCAGCTCGGAGTTTGGAATTTGTGGCCGGTTAGTGGCAATAGGCTCGCCCCCTATTACATGGGACCTAAACATACCGGCGAACTGTGGGTGTACCTAAGTACACCTCTGCCTAACCCTTCGGGGAATACAGGCGTGATGGTATGTTATGTTATGTTAAAAAAAACACACCCAAATTATTTCATTAGTGTACCTAATTAATATTCGTAAGCGCGACTGGTACGCGAGAGAGCCTTTCCAGAGTTTGATTTCCAGATCGTGCAGTGTTTTAGTGGACAGCTGTAGCTCAGCTTTTTTGGTTTTGTTTAGGCCCGGTTAACCTTTATGATTTTTTTTTATGGGGGGAGGCGGGGCAAACGAACAGACGGATCACCTGATGGTAAGTGATTACCGCCGCCCATGGACACCTGCGGAGCGACCCATTCGTGCCGAAGCATGGCTCTCCCACACTAAAAATTGTTTAGTAATTGATTACTTAGTACGCCCCTGTATATCCCTGGGAATACTCGCGTAATTATATTTTTGTTCCTATCTTTTATACCGTGGGAGTTTCATTCATTACATATAATTATTATGATTAGACCAAATATATGTCGTGTGCGCGGCTCGCATGCATCGCATTGATATTTCAATTATAATTTGATTGATACAGTAGAGATAACATAGTTCGGTTCGTCATTAGTACGATTGCAATTACCTACCATTGGACGACGAATTACCTCAACCGAACATGTTTGTGATCGATGTGCGCTAGAAACAATAAACTGTGTTGTATTATTAAATTAACCTAAGTTATGTTTAGTTGGTAGCCAAACAATTAAGTTGATATTGTAACCCCTTCTTACCCATTCAGATAGGCATCTTGTTAGACGCGACTAAAACTGACGTACCCGGAGTAAGTGATTAGTGATCTAATTGAAATAAATCAATTTGATTTTGACTTTGACTGCTGGCCAAATCTGAATTTTCAAATATGATAATTTAGTACCTACCTATGATTTTTTAGTTGTCTATGACACGAAATATAGCAAGCTTATTGTAGAACTAGCTTCTTCCCGCTTCCCGCTAGCTTTAGCCCGCGACTTCGTCTGCGTGGACTTCAGATAAAAAGTAGCCCATGTGTTATTCCATACTATAATCTATATCTGTGCCAAATTTTATCCAGATCCGTTCAGCCGTTCTGGCGTGAAAGAGTAACAAACACCCATCCATCCATCCATCCGTCCATCCATCCTCACAAACTTTCGCATTTATAATATTAGTAGGATTCTTAAACGTTCAGTTTTTATTACCAACTAGCTTCTGCCCGCGACTTCGTCTGCGTGGACATTAGATAAAAAGTAGCCCATGTGTGATTCCAGACTATAATCTATCTCTGTGCCAGAGTTTATCCAGATCCGTTCAGCCGAACGCCAGAACTGGCGTGAAAGAGTAACAAACATCCATCCATCCATCCTCACAAACTTTCGCATTTATAATATTTGTAGGATAGGATACAAGTTGTTGATGAACTGTTTGTTTATTTAGATTAAATTTTGCAACCTGAAGTAGAACCACGTCCTCACATCCTACGGAGTTTAATTTTTATATGTTGATTCAGTTTTTTATTATTTTATCACTGATGTGAAATTTTGTTGCATTTAATTTTTATAGCCAGTTTTCATTTTTACCTTTAGGCGTGGTTGTTGCACTTAGGGTTGGATCCTGATTAAACTTTAAGAGCCTATAAGAGTTTGTTATATTTTTTTTTTGTTACGATTAATTTATTGTCAATGCAAACAACAAATAGAAATAAATAAATTATATGAATAAGCTGTCTGGACATGACTCAGTCTTTTTAAACATAGGCACAATATTTTTTTTCCAAAAACATCGGCTATATAAAAAAAAATTGAAGCATCGCTAAAATTAAAAAAATCTTCTCCAAAAGAAATATTCTCTCATATAGTTCCAAAGTTTTTCCTGGTCTAAAATTTGAAAAGAGAAGTAAATTCATCGCCATACAGACCGCAAAAAGAATGATTCCGTTTGTAGCACCCCTAAAAAACTAAAACCTTTGAGCACCTGTTGAGTGCACTTTTTACTTTTAGTGTGTGGCGCACCTAAGCCTGAACTGGACCGGTGCGGCGGCTTCTTTGTACAAAACTATCTTCAAAAAAACTTAGTTTTACGCGTGTTAGCAAGATTTCCCTTTTTTAACTATTTTGTAAAATTAACATAACATCGACAAAATTATCTACTGGAATAGGGCACCACCTTTTAGCATTTTTGTGATTTTAGTTTATAATACAGGAGTTTCTCAATGTATTTTAATATTTTAGGGAAAAAAGGCCTTATAGGCTCACTTTGTTATCCTTCTGTTTGTCAATACACTTCTTTTCTGGAACGTGTAGTCTACTGGGCCCGTGAATAACCGACTTATAAAAAATCATGGTTCTACGTTTTAATCAAAAGATACGGACATTTTTTTGTATATCTTGTAATTTGGATCCTTGTTATCTGAATAAATGATTATTATTTATTTATTTATTATTTAGACCACAGACATTATTTTTTCATAAAAGAAAGAAAAACTATGTATTTTTACAAAAATGACATATGTAAAGCCATTCTTTAAATATATAAATATGAATCCCTATTTCCCTTGGTCACGATATGTGAATGGCTGGACCAATTTTATTTCACTAATTCTTTTTTGTTGTGTTTGCTATTGTAAGGAGAAGGTTCCTATGAAACAAAAAAACTAAGAGAGTTGCGTGGAACATTATAAAATACAAGAAAATGTCATAACATAGCATCACGCCTGTATTCCCCGAAGGGTTAGGCAGAGGCGTACTAATGTACACCCACAGTTCGCCGGTATGTTTAGGTCCCATGTAATAGGGGGCGAGCCTATTGCCATTAAACGGGCACAAATTCCAAACTCCGAGCTGTTACTGGGAATTTCATAGAAAAACCCAATAACACTTTGCTCGACCTGGGAATCGAACCCAGAACCTCAAGCGTAGCAGTCGCGCTCAGGACCACTAGGCTAATGAGACAGACAAGAAAATGTCTTTGTATTTTTTTTATTAAATTTTACTAATTTGTATTCAATATTCATAACTAAGACACTTCAACGTCTGTCAGGTCAGCTAGTAGGTAATTTGAATATGTTGGTAGTGCGACTCATCTCCAATAAACAACAAATAAAAGGGTATGAAAATCCTCATAAATCATCTGACATCTGGCCAAGGTAGCAGGGTATGTTAGACTCATATCGGTTAAAGACCCTTTGTTTCCCGTTCGTTCGTCGTCATAGGATTCGTAATATTCGCTACAACCGTGGTTCCATCGTGGCCTTGCAATTGAGCATCGATCGCAGTACCTTTAACTCCGCAATCGCTACTACTCTTCAAATGAAGCAGTTTTTCTAAAAGTGAATTATATCCTAAACCTAACTTAATTAATCTCAGTTAACCGATACGCGTGTATTTGATAGTGGTCCATTGTTAAACGTAAACTTAGATGCCTAGTGGCCACTTAGTCGGGTCCAACACATTAAGAGAGCTCGTAAAGTCGTTAGGAGATGTTTATTGGTCAGACGTGACTGTCTTTGTCCTAGTTTTGCGAATAATGTGCTTGTGATACGTGAGCGAACAATAAGTTATGATGTATTAAGTATGGAACCCATATAATATGGAAGAGTACTTTTTAAATGCGAAATGATGTAATTTCAAATTATATTTTATGTACTTAGATATTTAGAAAAATAAAAATAGTTTATTAAAAAAAAATAGTGGGCTTATCTCCTTAAATATAATACAAGTGTAGCTTTGAACTTTAGACTGTAGTATAAGCTCTGAACTCTGAAATCTAAATCAAATCCTATGGTAAGATTTAACTTGTATGTGTTGGTGAGTGTGTGTGTGCGTGTATTGTTGCGGCTATGAGGGAGTCAATTATAAGAGTGATAGATCAAGATGGTTTTCCAATTCTCCGTAGGTTTTGACATTCGACTTACAGTCATTTTTATGGAGGGGATATATACAGAGTAGACGATTTATTTATTTTATTAAAAAGGTAACCACTGATTACACGGTAGTGGCGCCCAGCAAGGGAAGTACTATAAGTCTGCGTAGGGCACAACACGTACCTATTCGTATCGAAATCAACAATAATTTGTATTTGAAGGAGCTTAATGAACGTAGATGAAGCGAAAGTGGTGTGCAAGGATCGTAGCGAGTGTAGTCTCTTCCTACCCCAATGGGAGACAGATGTGAAAATATGTATGTACTTATGTATGAGATTTGTTACAGAAAAAATTTCATTCGTTTACGATACGAATTCGATAGTTGTTCGTTCTTGGGTTAGGTACTGATATATATAGAATTATAGATATATATAGTATAATGATTAATTTATGCAATATTCATTCTACATTTATAAAAACCCCTTCCCATTCTCACATTAACATGACACATTTGACAGTAAATTACACAGCAAACAATAATGTTAAGTGGTCAGAATTTTGATCAATCACTTGTGTATACCAGTCTTACCTGATCTCTCATTGTACGAAAAACCTTTACTAAGCGAGCTCAGCATATACTGGTTGATATAGCTTCATGTATAGCCGTGTGTAACCTACATATGAGACTGAGTATTGAAATAGGCACGTAATGTGATTCCCTGATGAGCCCATCGCGTCATCGGCGCACTCATCAATCAATGTCCACAATTAATTACCTATCTAATGTGGAACGATCGCTTTTGTTGTGATGTTTGTACAGTCAACAAATTAGTTATTCTAACGATATATGTTTCTTGACATCGATTGCATTATAAACAATTATCTGCCAAAGGGTTTGATTTAACAAAACCTAAGTTTTGTCTGACTTTCAGACAATTACTTCCAATTCTAAATTTGAATTGATGGGAACGAATTACTAAATGTGGCCACAATAAAATTATTGATTGATTGTGTGACTCTAGCAAGGTTTTTATTTTTTATGAGAATATTTAAGCCTTCTTTTAACTCCCTGAATGATTAACATACGTGATCGGTATATGGGATCAATTGGAATTCAATCATCTAAATAGAGGACAGTGATGAAAATAATACAAAAGTATTCACAATTTAAGTGAAAACGCTTTTCATATGTCCACTGTAAGAATATAATATTCAGATAAGAATTCTGGTTTACAGAAAATCGTAAATCCTCAACTGTCTTTCCGCCGTAGTTGAATTTGAATCCCATTTTATTCTGCATATTAGGTATACCAATTTTGAATTTAAGTAAAGAATGTTAAGGACAAACAAAGGTAAGTACGACGATCCATGAGGATTTAATATATATATATATATATATATATATATATTATACTGATAATATACAGACTGTATACTTTTAAAAACATAGCAACCCTTTTTCGTTCTTTTTTTTAGTGAGATGACGATGTAGATAATTAACAATAGTCATATCAGTTAAGTAGTGTAAATATACCTATACTACGTATATTATTAGTCTATACTTGTATTAATTATATTTACGCTTACGATAAGCAATATTAGGATTGAATTGATTGGCCGAAGAAGTGATTCACAAAAATATATAGGTATATATTTTTGCTACAAAAAAGATTTTCTCCTATATCGTGGGTGATTTTAAAAACACAAATTTTCAAATACAAAAACGCCTGGACCCGGAACAGCTATCTGTAGGTCATACAAATATTTGCTCCGTGTGGGGATCGAACCCACTAGACAGAAGCCGATCGCTCAGCCGCTACGCCAAACATGTCGTCAAAGTTTACAGGGATATTATTTATCACATTTAATGAGCTTTGATAAATATAATTATTCCTAACATAATTAATTACCTACGTAAACATAAAAAAACTAGTACCAATTCTGAAATTAGGATTTTTAAACCAAGAAAAATACAGCATGTTTTGTAAAAAAATGATCAAAAATATCCTATGTTTATGTAAGCCATATCATGGTTAAAAGCGTTCACTTGTACTACATTGATTGGTTGGCGTGAATCGACGTACCACTATCCAGGATAGCTGAGATTTCAAACGACTGACACTTCTATAAAACCTCTTTGGATTTCTCTCGCGACGTCTTGCGTTCTACTAGGATTTCATTTTTAAATGAAACCTATTTTTCTGATTCCTAGAAGATTCAACATTGGAGTTTGGACTGTTATTTTTTTAAAGATTACTTTACAAAGGCAGACATTCTTGTACTCTTAGGGCCACTTGCACCAACTTCTTAAATTATATTTAAACTCAATTTTTCATAGAAATTTCGTGTTTAAATACAATTTAAATACCTTTAAGAAGTTGGTGCAAGTGGTCCTTATTATTGAAAATTCAATTTACAATAACTTTAAAGTTGGAAATTATATAGTTTTGATATTGAAGTACTTCGAAGGAACAAGAAGATTTACTTGAACAGATTATGTTGGAATGCACTTTATACCTGTATATTATTATTATGTCGATATTATGTATGTATTAAAATTAAATATAATTTTATCAATAAGTGTCATTACCGTTGTTTTAATTTTAAGTAATATAATCAAGTATATAATATATATAATTTATATTAAATTTCTATTATATATATGTAATATATATAATAGAAAACACATATTTCTATAAATTACATATTTATAAACCTACATAAGGCGTATTTCTATTTTATAAGGTTATGTTATTCAGTATAGGTTCCTTTAAATATCCGGCGAAATAGAGGTACCTATCTATTGAAATAAATGAAAAACATGAGTTAGATAATAACTAATTTATATTGATTCTGATCTTTAATCCTGTTCAAACTAAGTATCAGGTATTTAAATACACATTTCTAAAACAAGCCGATGCACTTATTCACACAAGTAAAGTATTAAAATGCCTAAATAGATAAATAACATCATACGTTCAGTGTTAAAATCCCACTGAAAGAATTAAACAAAAGAGCAACAGCTCAAGTAAAGCACCTGACAAACAAATATTAATATCACTACTTCTGGAAGTTTCTCAAGCATCTGTCGCCCCGGGATGGTTTCATGCATAATGCAAACGGCTGATTGTGCCACATAGGGCCCTAGAGTTCTTTGCGAAAACATTCATCCTGTATTTGCTCGGTCGCATCTCGCCACGTTTATTTTCTTGAGCGCATGTGACATAATGCCGCTGTTGTCTATTATTTTGATGTTTATTTTTCTTAAGGTACGCGGTTTTAAAACAAAACAAACAACTCTCAATTTATGAGCTATCCAACAGCGCTAACTGCGCTAATTGTAACAAAATATTTCTAAGAAACCAATGTTTCATTTTCTTTGTTAATTAAGAAATATTACGAAAAATCTAGACCCAGAATAGATCCGTAAGCAATACAATTTCTTGCTCTAGGAAATCGATCCCGTGTCCCAGCGGCCTCTTGACTTCTGCGTTAACCGTGAGCCCTCATGCAAGTTGTCCTAAGTTTTGAAATAGTTTTTTTTTATAATACTTTATGCACCGTTGGTACAAAGGCGGTCATTAGGCATTTTCTGCCAGACAACCTTAGGGTGATGCAGAGATAAAATAATAAAAACAGTAGATGCACTAGAAAATAGAGAGATAGTGAATGACTATCCTACTTACATAAAAAAATACATAAATTTACACCATAGAAGATATATATACAATAAATACTAATAATATATATCCTATATATATATATATAGGTATCAGACAGGTCATAATGAAGATGATGAATCTGCAAAGGTAATACCAAAAACCAGAAATTGTATTGTTGAAGAAAGAACTGAATCAAAATTTATGGAAATTACATTTATATACGTCCGTTTTGTCAAAAGTACTATACAGATAACGAAACTAACTATACATTGAACTTATCTCACATAAGATTTTTTCAAAGTAACAGGAAAATTATTTTTCCCTTGTCAATATACTTTAATTATTTTGCATATTCTTTAACAGAGTTTATAAATCCTGGTCATGGAACCCAATTAACCATAAAAACAACGCTGCATTCAATGAACACGACACGTGAATACCGAATAAGACAATCCCTCATTTTGTTGTTACAAATCGCTCCCACAGCTGCTAGCTGGGATAAATCACGGGATAAGGCAAAAACTGCGACCAAAGAAACGTGACTAATTCACTAACATGAAAAAGCTTTCACTAAACAACTATTGGATGTGCATGAGTGTATCGGATATGGTTTACGTCCCCAGTGGGGGGTTGAATGTACCCAACGGTTCATATTTTCATATTATGTCGAACATTGAGGTCAGAGATCCCAACGACGTTACAGTTATTTTACCGGTGGTCAACTGGGTTTAGGGAAAAATATTGAATATCCTTACAAAAAATAAAAATAGTAATACTATAACATCATTGTTCAGCACTAGAGGTCAGTATCTATATTAAAATTATAATCATACATGTATCCTGAAATTAATGATAGGCAGTAAGACAAACTGGGCCGCTAATATTAATAGCTTTTCAATAGTCACCTTTAAGACGTAAGAATGGCAGGTGGGATTCGCGGTGGCTTAGAGGTTATAGCGTCTGGTGTATAACCAGAAGACGCAGGTTCGAAACCTGCCTGCAAGTCGATATTTTCCATAATTAAAATAACGATAATATTAATATTAAAATAGTATTCATTAATGTTAACTGCTGCATTAGCCAAGTGGTCCTGAGCGCGACTGCTACGCTAGAGGTCCTGGGTTCGATTTCCAAGTTGAGCAAAGTGTTATTGGGTTTTTCTATGAAATTCCCAGTGGCAGCTCGGAGTTAGGAATTTGTGCCCGGTTAATGGCAATAGGCTCGCCCCTTATTACATGGGACCTAAACATACCGGCGAACTGTGGGTGTACATTAGTACGCCTCTGCCTAACCCTTCGAGGAATACAGGCGTGATGGTATGTAATGTAAAAATACAATCATTCAAATACAAATAATTCAAATCATAAAATACATATTATATGAACGCAAAGTGTAATAGCTTACAGAATATTTGATTCAGTGGTTATATTGGCGATTAAATTATGTAGCTGCGGTAATGCGTGGCTATTTAATGATTAATTAAGTGTCAATAATTTAGTAGAAATGATTTACAGTATTGACATTATGGTATTTACAGTTAACATATTTTTACGTATTGTGTAATCATTAAGCAAAAGGTACAATATTTCACAAAAAGCCCAAAAGCGGTACGCTCACCATGGTAATAATTTATATTATAATAATTAAATAATTATTTTGTTTCTCTTATGGTGTAGAATAATGAATATTATATTCTATTATATAACACACAATAAAAACAAATTCAGTTTAACATAGCAGCACCTACAAGTAAAATAAGTTACAGATGCGTAGAAAATTCCTACCTTATAATATTATGAATATAACATACCATCACGCCTGTATTCCCCGAAGGGTTAGGCAGAGGCGTACTAATGTACACCCACAGTTCGTCGGTAGATTTAGGTCCCATGTAATAGGGGGCGAGCCTATTGCCATTAACCGGGCACAAATTCCTAACTCCAAGCTGCTACTAGGAATTTGATAGAAAAACCCAATAACACTTTGCTCGACCTGAGAATCGAACCCAGGACCTCTAGCGTAGCAGTCGCGCTCAGGACCACTCGGCTAATGAGGCAGTTATGAATATACAGTTGTAAAAAAGGAATATAAGAGTCCTTCTGTTTTAATAAAACTTTAACTCGACCTGGGAATGGAACCCAGGAGCTCTAGCAGAGCAGCCGTGCTCAGAACTAGGCGAACGAGGCAGTGAGCAGAAATGCTTCATATTATTTACATCTATATCAACACTAATATTATAAAAAATAAATATTTGTTCGTTTGTAAGTTTTAAAATTGTTTGCAATGAATAAACTCAAAAATGACTAAAACAATTAAAAAATATATTTCACCTATGGAAAACTACATTATTCTGGAGTAATATAGGCTACATTGTTAATCGAGTTAAAGTAGAGTGGGAAATACTAATAAATCATATAATATCTCTTTACAATTAACTTTGTTTATATTTCTGTTAGTTAAGTGGTATTGGATTTTTCTATAAAATACTCAGTAGCAGCTTGGAGTTTGGGATTTGTGCTCAGTTAATGGCAATAGGCTCGCCCTCTATAACATCAGACCTAAACATACCTGTGAACTGTGGGTGTACATTAGTACGCCTCTGCCTAACCCGTTGGGGAATACAGGCGTGAGAGTATTATAAGTTACTAGCTTCCGCCCGCGACTTCGTCCGCGTGGAATAGTTACTTAGTCTTAGCGTGATGATATATAGCCTGCAGCCTTCCTCAATAAATGGGCTATCTAACACTGAAAGATTTTTTCAAATCGGACCAGTAGTTCCTGAGATTAGCGCGTTCAAGCAAACAAACAAACAAACACACAAACTCTTCACCTTTATATATTAAAGTATAGATGTACGTCAAGAAATCCACCTAGTGAACTCAATAGTTTTAAAGTAGGAACAAAGCGACGAACAAACTTCACCTCAGTTGAACGCTTGCCTCGAGAATAGAAACATATAGTAAACTAAGTTAGTGACAGATGTTATATAAATAATAACATGGAGTTTTCATAACTATGAAGACGAAACTGTTTGCTATCTGTTTGTCTGAGTCACCAAGGAGCAAATAACACGACCTTTCTTGATCCAAATTTGTTTTATGGGACAGGGGGCAAACGAGCAGACGGGTCGCCTGGTGGTAAGCAATTATCGCTACCCGTGAACACCCGCATCGCCAAAGCAGTCGCAAGTGCCTTGGCGGACTTTTAAAAGGATTTGGGCCTCTAGTATCCTCACGACGATGTAAGCGTAACACAAAGTAAGCGTAGTATCACTCCGATCGAGCCGGCGGCCCCCTGGTAGAGTAAGTATATCTCTACTAATATAAAATTGTTAAAAAAGCTGTGTCTGTACATTGAAGATATTAAAAAAAACAAGTGGGTTACGGTATATAAACGTCTACAAACCCAAAAATGTGATTTTTAAATTTCTTGTCTGTTTGTTACTGGTTGGCCCAAAAACTATTGAATTTCAACTTTGTTATGACTTAAAAAGTAGATAAATGCTCAAACTTAAAAACTAGTGATGTTTTTATCTCAATTAATTAAACGGATCCTGAGATACAGCTTGACCTCTCTGATGTATACTCAAACAAAGAATAAATCATGATTTTTGGTTATGTTTCAATTATTTTTGGCATCCATTTCTAATAATAATCTTATCTTAATATAGCTTCAGATGAGCGAAGCCGCGGGCAAAAGCTAGTAGGCATATAAACATGCTGCTATAGCCTAGTGATATAACCGTATTAAACCGTTACCGTAACATATATTTACTGTTGTACGACTTAGAGGAATTCCCAAAAATGTATGGTACCTACTGTTTCATAAAAATGTATGTCACAAATCTACTCATCTCCATAATTGCAAGCCGTGAGTATAACATTTCTCTTTCGAAGAATACGTCGTATTTGATCGTGATAGGTTAATCTTGGTTCGCCCGAGGCTTCGATCGTACGGCCTGGCGTTTTATATCTGTTCCATCATTCCTCCCGCATTTTTTCTACATAAGTACGTGCTAAAAAAATCGATCGCGTTCCACATAGTAAATTGGAAAGTATAATAAATAAATAAGGTGTGTACACACGCATCCACACTGAATTAAACAAACCTTCTCAGCAAATTTTTGTTGGTGAATTTATTATATAACTAGCTGTTGCCCGCGACTTCGTCCGCGTGAAAGTTATTCTTTAGGGTATTTGGTTTTTTCAGAAACGATTACACACATTACTTCTTATTTACTGCCCGTGACTCCGGTCGCTTGGGTTTCAGGTTTTTGGATTTTATAGCAAAAGTTCTTATATATCTTTCTTTATAAGAAAATACATAGAAGTAGGTGGCAGAAAAATCATCTTATAAGTTACATACATACACACCCTCGCTCCAGTCTCCACAGGGGTAGGCACAAACTGTAGACCGCTACTTGCTACAATTCCTACATACTTCTTTGCTTCTTTCACATTGATACATAAGGAGCTCGCCAGTAAGATCGGCGTAAGTATGTCTTTCTAGACAAGTCCCCAAAATTTTTTTGTTTTTTCGACCACATGCCAGATTTTTCGGGTTTTGGTAGACTATCTAATTATACCCGTTTAGAGCTCATGGACCCTTATTTTTCTTCCCGTTGACATAAACCCCTTTGCAGGTCGTCGTCGACTCCTGGGGGTCGATATAAACTACTTTGAGTAGCACTCTAGAGCGACATCATCCGACGCTGCCTCTGACATTCGCCTTATAAATTTCTTTCGTTAATTGTATTTAATTAATTATCTACATGTCCAAACCATCTTAGCATATTCTTTTCAATACGTGTCACTGCATCATCTTCAGTCCGCAGCGTTGTCTTATCATACTGTTCATCAATCCATAATTCCAAATTTATAACACCGTTCTGGCGTGAAAGAGTAACAAACATCCATCCATCCATCCATCCTCACAAACTTTCACATTTATAATATTAGTAGGTAAGATTAGTAGGAAAGTAGGAATTACCATCACGTGGTCACGCCAGTATTCTCCTAAGTATTCGGCAGTATGGAGTCTAAAAATAAGGTTCTATTCTACAAACATCATTATAATAGTTTTAACCAATTTTGATAATATTTTTCAGCCATTGTGACGATTATTTCGGAAGCCATATGGAGAACCACTTACGACCTGGCTCGATTCTCATTGATTATTCGTAAATCATCAATCACTTCGAGCCATCGATCGGTTTCGAACAAAGCATGTCTTGCAAGTTATTCGTCTATCGTTCCATAAGTTCTATGGTACTAAATTACTCTCTATATTTTCAACTTTATTGAAATATAGCTTGGGTTTAGGACGGCTTCTCCGGATATCGATTATGACTCATCGCACATGATGACCTATTGAGGTAAGAATCGAGTTACTCTTATGTGTAGCCTTTAACATTATTTTTTTAGATTTACTGTGTTTATATTTATAAACACTTGTTGTAAATTGTTGTAAACTAGGAGCCCAGTAGGGCCATAATTGTATAGCACTTATTCGCGGTCTCGAAATAACTATTATTTTTGATTAGGTAAAACCAATAACTGCCTCATTAGCCAAGTGGTCCTGAGTGCGACTGCTACGCTAGAGTTCCTGGGTTCGATTCCCAGTTCGAACAAAGTGTTATTCGGCTTTTCTATGAAATTCCCAGTAGCAGCTCGGAGTTAGGAATGTGTGCCCGTTTAATGCCAACGCACCCTATTACATGGGACCAAACATAACGGCGAACTGTGGGTGTACATTAGTACGCCTCAGCCTAACCCTTCGGGGAATGCAGGCGTGATGGTAAAACCAATATTATTTCGCGAGCATTATGTAATTCACTTATTTACTACCAGCTAGTTAAAAAAGTAAATTGCATAATGCACGCTGGGCATAGCTGGGATTTGGAAATGCCGTTTTTCCCGACTACGGAAAAGGAAAGTTAATAAAAAAAAACGTACGAAGCACTATACAATTTATAGACCGACCCGTAAGTTAACTTACATTCTAACAAACCACACAATACCAAGCCTTACATGTAATTTATAGCCTCTACAACCTTCACCTGAAAAATAAACTTCCATTTTGTAGGCATTCCCTCATTTCCATGCCGAAAACTACCTGTAACGTACTAAAGCGTAATGATTCGTTCAATGTAACTAACAGAGGAACAGAACACATTCCTCCTTTGTTTGCATTCGACCAGACGAATGGGCCAATCTATCAAAGTAGGTGCGCAAAATACCGGGCCCCGTCATTAATAACCACTGGAAGTAATGGAGCGAGAACTTTCTACGCACGTTTTTCATTAAATTCTCAGTGGGGAGAACGAATTTATAAAATCAATGGGGGCCAGCAATAGAAATTAAGCCGTGAAATATTGCCGCGGCAGCAGATTTGTTGTGATGCCGCTTGCATCGTTAATGGTTTGGTCGGTGGGATTTAGAATTAGAACACTTTTTGAATGTTTATTACTTTCAATTTATTTTTTTTATTTCCTGAAATGAGGTTTTGTATTGATTGAATGACGCCTTTAGGTGTTTGTTTACAATAACAGGATACACAAGGAAGAAATGAAGTAATTACGTAAATTGCAATAGCAGCAGTGTATTTTGTTAACCTATAATCGAAATCCTCTCCAACTAGGATTCACAAATCGCCACAACAAACTATACATATAAATAAATTCAATAAAAAGCAGTTTCAATCGTTAAAGCTATGATCTATAGTCTGTGGTCACTCACACTCACTGAAGAAATAAAACTTGATGCCATATACCTAGAAACGTCATAAAAATTCGGAATCATGTGCGTATTAGGTAGCCTAATGGCTAAGGCGTCGGACTTGCGATCATGTGGTTGTCGGTTCGAACCCCACCCATTGCACTACCGACGTGAACCCACTCGTAACACAAGCATTTAGCTTAGCACGAGGGGTTAACAAGAATACTAGTAATGTGTGACCCACATTGCTAGTAAGCTTTTAAAAAAAAATATATTATGACTCGCATAGACGGTGAAATGTATTTTCTCAAAGGCGTGTGAAGTCTGCTAAAGCCACTATAGGCTAGCGTGGTGGACAATAGCCTAACCCTTCTCACGCTGAGAGGATAGTATATGAGTTGATGACATAACATAACAGACCATCACGCCTGTAGGTATTCCCCGAAGGAGTAGACAGAGGTGTACCTACTATTTATTATACACTCACAATTTGCCGGAGTGTTAGGAGTACCATGTAATAGGGGACCAGCCTATTTCCATTAACCAATTCCAAACTGCAAAACGATGAAAGTAGACATCGCTACCATTAAAAAAATGCATACAAAAAGAACAAAATAACATTATTCCGTGTTCTTGTATCTAGGCAAAGAAAATGAATAATTATTGTAAGTAAGAAAAGCTTATTTTATGCAAGAAATAACTTAGCGTGTAGTAGAAACTTATTACTGCACATTATTCGAGAATATTCGATACTGTATGTAGGCCGGTATTCATGTTTCGTAGCAGCAAATCATGCTTTACTTCTTAAGGGCATTTCACACGTACTCGCACACGTTTACAATTTATTATAAATGTTAAGGTCTCCTTACGATGTTTTCATTCGCCTTTTAAGGTTGGTAATACATTTAAACGGAGTGTATAAGTGCTTGTAACATGACCTTTTTAAGTGAATTGGTGTCGTTTTTTTTCTACTAATAGAACATAACATAACTTAACATACCATCACACCTGTATTCTTCGAAAGGTTAAGCAGAGGTGTAGATACTTATGTACACGCACAGTTCATTGGTATGTTTTAGGTCCCATGTAATAACGGGTGAGCCTATTGCCATCAACCGGGCACAAATCCCAAACTCCGAGCTGCTACTGAGAATTTCATAGAAAAACTCAATATCATTTTGCTCGACCCGGGAATCGAACCCTGGACGTCTAGTGTGACAGTCGCGCTTGTGATTTATTATATAAATGTAACAAATATTTGTGTCCGTGTCTATAATTACGTTTTTGTTAGAAAAAGCACCCAATGTAACATATCATCACGGCTCTATTCGGCAAATGGTTAAGCAGAGGTGTACTAATGTTACTAATAAACACTACCAGTTCGCGCGTATATTTAGGCGAGCCTATTACCATTAACGGCACCAAAATCCAGATACCGAACAGCTACCTACTCAGAATTTCATATAAAAACCCAATAACACTATACTCAACATTGAAACCGAACCTAGGTCCTCTAACATAGTCTCGTTCAGGACCACTAAACAGATGAGGCAGCCCAAACCCTTTTAAAGGGCGGGCAACGCACTTGTGACTCCTCCTGACTGGTGTTGCAGGTATCCATGGGCGGCGGTTATCGCTTACCATCAGGTGACCCGTCTGCTCGTTTGCTCCCCTATCCCATAAAAAAAGTCTTTGTGTAAAGAAAAGTAAAAAAATAATATACCATCATACATCTAATCTCTTTAACATCCCAAAACGCCTAATATAAGTGTCTTAGGTACTCTATTTTCAACCAAACAAAGTAATTTCCATCTAAATATACGTAGCAGTAAATTAAAGTGTATTTGCCAGGCAATATTTCACACAAAACAATTGCCAAGGTAATATTTACCTTGCAAATATAACGTCGGTTTGCTACTTAAAATTAATATTACAGTCCACCGTTGGTCGACAGCGAAGTCGGTATCTCCTCACAATAATAATAATTATTGTAATGTACAAACCGGCGTTTTGTTGTTGTAATTCAGTGAATAAAAGCTGTTTTATGAATAGCTGAAGAACGTAAATGTTGCTATTGTACTGTGTCATCATGGGAGAGCCATGCTTCGGTACGCATGGGCCGGCTCGACCCAATTGATACCACGGTCTCACAGAAAACCGGCCTGAAACAACGCTTACGTTGTGTTTCGCCTAGTGAGTGAGGATACCAGAGGCCCAAACCCTTTTAAAAGGCGAGCAACGTACTTGTGACTCCTCTGGTGTCCATGGGCGATGGTTATCGCTTACCATAAGGAGATCCGTTTGCTCAATTGCTTCCCTATCCCAACAAAAGAAAACTTAAAGAAGACCTGGTTGAAAATACCCTTAACCGACGGTCATGCATGAGGAGGTTAATGAACGTAGATGAAGCGAAAGTGTTGTAGTTACCGATATCCTAGCCAGTGGTAATTAATAGTCTCTGCCTACCCCAATTGCAGACATGGCGAAAATATGTAGGTGCGTATTGAATGATTGCAAGTAATTCGTAGAAATATAACATAATTTTATTATGAAATCTAATATTATTAAAATTCAGACTGATATTAAGAAATTGCTTATGAAATATTGTTTACTAAATTATTTTTAAAAAGCTTTTCATCAGTAAACACTTGCTTATTTTAATTAAAAATGTTTATGTACTAAAATTGAAAAATCTAATTGAAGGTTAACAAAAAGGCATTTACGCCTTCGCTTTAAGACACTTTTAGACAATATTGGGTAATTTTAATCCACTCGGGTTTTTACGAATACCTAGCTAGGTACTCAATGTTATTAAAATGTAGGTACCCTTAAGCTTCCAATCCAATTTCAATACAAAACCACATCTGTAATAAAATTTACATAAAAAATCGAAGGGTGAGGGTGTGAACTTCATTTACTATGAGGGTTCTGTACCATTTATTTTAGAGGATTGTTTAACAAACAAATATGTTATTGAGATAATATTATTCTGATTAAAAGTTAATTATGAAAGTCACAATAAGACAAAAATAACAAATCTTAAAAAACATCTTCTGGGACGTCAGAAAAGGTAGATCCCTATCTCAATAATATGTAGATACGCTGATATTCTGGTGACGTCACGGACAGTCGGTAACATTTTTTTTTTCAATAAGCACCGTTTATAATGTAGCTACCTAAGAAAATAAAGACTTCATTCAATATACATTATGTAGGTGTTAAACTGGACTTTTCATGACTACCTAGTAAAACGAATCCAAAAGCTTTTCTATTTAAACTTCGAACCACAAAAACATAAACGTCAGTCTACAACACTGGATAGCAGCTTCGCTAATAAACATACCACTTCAGAGCACTTGCTTGATTAGACCGAGGGAAATCATGCGAATTAGCTATAGCGTCGGACGCAAGAAACCGTCTTACATACACTGATTTAATCAACAAAATAGGTCACGGATGAAACCGAGCGTGTTTGTAATTATGCGCCCGGCTAAGTAGCTTTGTTTAAGATTGTGAAAAGCATCTGCATTTCTGCAATTCTTAATAACATACAATCACGCCTGTATTCCCTAGTGTACCTACTAGTACACTGTTCTTATCTTAAGATAAGATAAAAAAGTACACTGTTTCAAGGGACGAGCCAGTTGCCATTAACCGGGCATAAAATCCAACTTTTTTTATGACAACATAACATAACATACCTTCACGCCTGTTTTCCCCGAAGAGGTAGGCAGAGGCGTACTAAAGTACACCCACAGTTCGCCGGTATGTATAGGTCCCATGTAATAGGGGGCGAGCCTATTGCCATTAACCGGGCACAAATTCCAAACTCCGAGCTGTTATTGGGAATTTCATAGAAAACCCAATAACACTTTGCTCCACCTGGGAATCGAACCCAGGACCTCAAGCGTAGCAGTCGAGCTCAGTACCACTAGGCTAATGAGGCAGTTGTTTTATGACAACGCCCTCTCTAATTATACAAGCATTACAGGATCACACTAATATTTCTACTAACAATATCTAATAACACTTTACTCGATCTACTAATTGAACCCAGAACCCGACCAGAATAAATATTCTCATCTCTACTATTTTATAATCTTAATCTTCTCTTCTTCTTCTTCTCTTCTCTTCTCTTCTCTTCTATTATAAAATATTCTCATCTCTACTATTTTATAATCTTAATCTTCTCTTCTTCTTCTTCTCTTCTCTTCTATTATAAAATTGTAAAAAAGCTATGTTTGTTACGAGTTGGAGCAAAAACTACTGAATATATTTTAATTTTGTTATCACTGTTAGAAAGTATATGCTCAAAGTTAAAAACTGGTGAACTTCTTATCTCAAATAATTAATCGGATCCTGAGATACAACTTGACCTCTCTGATGTATAGAGGCCCATACAAACAAGAGATCATCATTGTTAGTTTTAATTAAATTATTTTTTGGAATACATTTCTAATCCCACTATAGCTTCAGCTGAGCGAAGCCACGGGCAAAGGCTAATACAATATAACGATAGGGATAATATCTTTTCCATGTTACTGAAGTTGAGGAACATGCAAGACTAGTTTTTCCCATCACTCAGCTCAGCACGAACTGGCTTTGGAGTTGAAACACAATCAGCATGGCCAGCAGTGTACAGTACTAGTTTTAATTAATACAGTAGCATTAGTGAGCTTTTCGGGCGATTGCATTACACTGGATGCCCATTTAATGACCCATGTAGTTGTGGACCAATTACAGAGTCAACTACTGCGGTTACAGTCGAATGAACTTGATCAGGTGTTGGTATGTGGTTATCTCACTATATCCAGTGTGTTCGTTCACGGACTAGCGATATTCTAAATACTTATATAACAACCATTTTAATACACAAATAAACTATAACTATTTGTGTGTTTTCTTTTACAGGGTATTTCTATTTAAATAAAACACACAACAAATATTTTTTCTTGATAAAGTTCAATTTAAATAATTATATCAGCTTAAGCTAGTGATCGCAAACTTTTTTTGATGTGTGTACATACATACATATTATACATATGCCTTTCTCCCACAGATATAGGCAGAAACTTTAGACCGCCATTCGCTACAATTCTTGCATACTACTTTTGCTTCTGCGACAATACATCTTCTCATACATACGCGCCGGTTGCGAGTAGGTACTACGCACCTGACCTTTTTGAAGGAGTTTGTCTAAGTGACGGTTGGGATAGGTTATAGATTAGGAATAGGCTCACGCCTATTATCTATTATGTGGAATCTAAACACACCGGCGAGTTATAGGTGTATATAACACATGGCAGTGGGCCATAAAATATAAAAGAATATTTTGCATATTTACATAATTATGTAACTGGAATGCTGAAAATATTTTTTATAAAAAATCTACATAGTTACACCCAATTAGTCTCTTGAATGGATGGAATCAAAGGCTTAAATTTTTGCTAGTAAAAATATGCGCCGTCTAATTAATAGGGTTTTTTATATCTTTTTTATACTTACATACTATCACGCCTGTATTCCCCGAACGGTGGCAGTGGCGCACTAATGCACACCCACGGTTCTGCCATTTACCGGATAATAATCCCTAACTCCGAATTGCTACTGAGAACTTTATTGAAAAACCCAATAATATTTTGCTCGATCCGGGAATCGAACTCAGGAAGCCTTAGCGTAGCAGTTGCCTTTAGGACAACTACAGGTGGCAACTATGAGGCACTTATTTTTTAATGTTAACACATTTTATTTCTGCTAGTAGGGGATGTCAATGAATCCTTTATCAGAGCCATTTAAAAAGTCTGATTCGCTTCCGAATTAAAAATAAAGCAAACAGGTACCGAAAATGTTCCACTAAGGTTTTATTATAAACTAGCTTCTGCCCGCGGCTTCGCCCCCGTGGAATTCGGTCGGAACGGGATAAAAAGTATCCTATGTCCGTCTCCTGGTTCTAAGCTACCTCTCCACCAATTTTCAGCCAAATCGGTTCAGCCGTTCTTAAGTTATAAATGGAGTAACTAACACGACTTTCTTTTATATATATATAGATGTATATTTTTATTGCTGTCTATAAACATAAGGTAATGAACCGTAACATTGTATACAACTGAAACTTTTTTTCTTCTCATGTATTTATAAAAAGTAAACGCGCATCATTCAATTTTATTCCGGCTTTGATTTTATATAGAGACGATATTTTGTTCGTGACTTTGTTTGAAAAATATTTAAATTAAAAATAAAACTTTTCTCCTACTATTTCATGTGTTTTTCTTATTAAAAACTATGTTAGGAATTTCATTAGTTATTAGTGTTATGGTAGTAAGGTTCTAGGTTCGATTCTTAAGTCAAGCGAAGTGTAATGGGATTTCTTCCATGAAAATGTCAGTAGCAGCTGCGAATTTGGGATCTGTGACCGCTTAATAGGGTCAATCGGCTCTCCCCATTACATAGGACCTAAACATACAGACGGCCTGTGGGTGTACATTTATCCCATATTTATAAAATATAAAACGTCTTATGAATTTATTATAGCTATAATAATAATTTCATACTTTAACCCCTAAAAATTATGTTTTGTCTTATTTTGAAATGTGATATTTTAGAAGACAAATCATACTATTGCTTTAAGAAGTATATAAGACGATATATGTATATTTTTAAGGGGTTAGCAAGTACACCTCTGATTGACCCCTCGGGAAATACAGGCGTGATGGTATGTTTATGTTTTCGACTATTGATATGGAACTTTATAACGTACAATTTTGTGTTAATCCATTAACCACAATGTCACTATAACTTGTATGACCAAAAGTGTATACTGACGCTATAAACTGGGGCTCACGAAGCCACACAATTTAGGGTAATCGTTTGAATAATAAATATACGTTGCACACTCGCGCCCCCAATACTAGGTTACGTAGGGAAGTATAGGGTACCGTATTAGGCGAGCCACAACATACAATTAATCATGCAACGCCGTACGCGTTAGAAAGAAAAATGCGACCAAATATTTATTTCTCGTCGAGAGCACACACAAAGCGAGAAAATACATTAAAAAACGTAAAACAATTAATACGGATGAATAAATGAAATACAAAATAATAACAATAAAAATAGTTTTCAAGAGAAGATAAACGTTTTTGCTAGGTACGCTAGAGACCTGAGTTCGATGCCCAGGCTGAGCAGCATTATTTGGTTTTTCTATAAAGTTCTCAGTAGCAGCTTGTAGTTTGGATTTGTGCCCGGTTAAAGGCAATAGGGTCGCCCCTTACAACCCCTACATAGAGTACCTACACCTCAGCCTAACCTATCTGGGAATACAGGCATGATAGTATACTAAGTTTTAAAATTAAAAATAGAAAATTATAAATATAGACATTATCTTGGAAAAAAATATTACATTTGTGTGGTTTTCAGTTGGCAACATACACAAGGACATAGAGTTTCGTTTTCCCTAGGCAGCAATATCCATGAAATTACACACCATTAAAAAATACATCAAAATGTCTACCTTGTAGGTTACCCTTACTAGGTCATGGAGGTCAGAAAGCGCTTTCAGTAAAATATTGAATAACAGAGTCTAGAGTTAAACTATAAGCCAACTAAAAGAAGGATTTGCTTTCAAATGAATGTCTACGTTAAATTATAGAGATCTTTACAGAACGATAAAAGAAAAGCTTGGTCAAAATAAATCCGAGGATAATACATATCGGGAATGCTCTTATGTATATTGCTTGTTTTTCTTTTGTCTTGCGATATATTTACACATAAACAGTGTCATACCTATAAAATACAGTCATAATAGATGCTTTTATTAAATAAAAAACAAGCAGTAATTCAGGCAGCTGACTTTAATTATATTCATAAACTAGCCTTTGCCCGCGGCTTCGCTCACCTGAAGCTATAGTAGGATTAGAAATGGAATCCAAAAAATAATTTAGTAAAAACCAACAGTGATGATCTCTTTTTTGTATGAGCCTCATACATTAGAGAGGTCAAGCTGTTCCTCAGGATCCGATTAATTAATTGTGATAAGAAGTTCACCAGTTTTTAAGTTGGAGCATACTTTCTAATAGTGATAACAAAATTAAAATCTATTCAGTATTTATTGCTCCAACCCGTAACAAACATAGCTATTTACAAGTTTCTAATAGTAGAGAAGAAGAAGAAGATAAGATACATAAAAGATAATAATAGTTCCTAAATACATACAAGATAAACTATGATAAAGTTTGCTTGTAGACTTTATCATACCTAGTTTAACTATAATTATACCTGTAACCATACTGAAACTGTTAAACTCATCACAAAATAACATAATTATGTTCTAAAGCCGGAAGTCAGACAACATTCCCACTATTCCTAGTTAAAAAGAGTAAATGGTGTTACCTTCAGAAGATTACAAAAGTCCATTAGAACACACGATTTTAAATTCGAAGTACACTGTAAAAGTGTCTGAGCCGAGTTCTACCTGGGTCGAAGTTTTCAACGACAACCCAACTTTGATACATGGAAAGGCTTTCGCACTGCCTCTGCTTACCCACTCAATAATATAACAATTAATGGATAGAAAGTTCGTAACTTACGTATGAAAGTGCAAACCGAAGTTGTGACTTATAAATAGTTGGGAAAAGATTTCTAAGTCGCGATAAGTTCGTGAGGCGCTCTCTCGAGAAGTAACTTGGGGACTTAGCTTAGATAACTTAGACTGGCACCAATGATGGAGTATACTTGGACTGTAGATTTGATGCAGTGGTTAAAGTGGTGCCGTGATTTCGATTCTCAGCTGAGACAAATATTTGTCTTTTAAACGGATATTTGTTTTTCGTCTCCTTGTCAGTCAGCGTTGATACAGGGACTGTTAGCAGGCACGAACGCTTTTTTTTCTCAGATATAATTGTCTTACTACAAGACGAAGGCCTCCTTATTCCACTACTGTCGGTTTAGAGCTTTCTGCAGCAAATCCTTCCAATAAAGGTCTGGCTCATCCCGCCGTCTCCTTCTAGGCATTGTGTGTTTGCACTAAGTGGAATGCACGCTGTGTGCATTCCACTTAGTGGTGAGTTTTGCACACAGCTCGTCCGGCATGTGACAGTTGACCAGCTCAACTCCTTTTTATGCTTGCGGCTGTCTGACCAACGTCACACACACAAATAGTCGAACTGAGTTCTAGGCCCACTTGCACCAACTTCTTAAATGTTTTTAAATTTTATTTAAACACGAAATTTCTATGAAAAATTGTGTTTAAATACAATTTAAACATATTTAAGAAGTTGGTGCAAGTGGGCCTTAAACTCTCTTTTTAAAATAAAAAAATGATAAGTGGTAGAGGTCTCTTACTTGATGGTCGTGGCTAATGTCATGAATCCCATAGCCTCACCACGGCTATAGGGCAAAGCAAGGCATGTTTGTTGGTTTTTTTGTCGGTAAAAGTATACTTACAACCTTAGTTTTAGTATATGCGAGACCCAATACACGTGTACAGTATTCTATGTAAAGAATCTATATACAAATTTGATGGTCGCAGAATCAACCAAATTGCGATATATTTTTAATAAAAAAACACTGCTCATTACTTTGTATGGTACCATTAGTCGGTAGAGCGAAGGGAATCGTAACTTAAGCGTAAGCATTGAGCGCAAGTTTGTGCTCTGAATATTAAATTTAAATGAGTTTCTGTCATTAAGAAACTAGATGGCACTACGCAACTAACATCAAAACGTGCCTTCTGTGTCGAATGCCCTTGAGCGCCCCAGCAGGCTTGATATTCACGAAAATAATAATTTAATTTAAAATGAGGTCTTGTATTATATACTCCAGACATAAAACAGAAACAAACAATAAAAACCGTTTAGCGCTAATAACACAATTACAAACATGAAGTTTCTCGGAACAGTTTAATTGTTCGCTTAAACTGTTATTATGTTAATAACGTTTCAAGAAAGTAGTTATATAACTGCTATTATTACAAACTTGTGAAGTTATATGTGGGCTTAACACGTTGAAATACTGATATAAGTTAAATAGGAACGAACTGTTCGACTATAGTAACTTAACTTTAATATTTATGTTCGTGGTACAAAATCTCTATACTATATACTTAATATATAAAGCTGAAGAGTTTGTTTGTTTGTTTGCTTGAACGCGCTAATCTCAGAAACTACTGGTCCGATTTGAAAAATTCTTTCAGTGTTAGATAGCCCATTTATTGAGGAAGGCTATAGGCTATAGGTATATCATCACGCTAAGACTAAGTAACTATTCCACGCGGACGAAGTCGCGGGCGGAAGCTAGTCTATTATAAACATTAAACGGATCTGATACTCCTGACTGATACTCCTTTGTTATTTTTTAGCTATTAACTTTGAATACTGCACACATTTTCGTGTTTAACACCTAGCAATGCAATGGTCACAATCAATTCAAGCAATTTAATGAATTCGTGGGAGAATAATTGATAACACAATATCGATGGGGAGCACACCTTTGAAGCGTTCAAATTTTAAATTTATATTCTCAACAATGAAATCAACTCAACAATTTCCAAATGTTCAGAATTCTTGAAATTTTTGAAATATCATTGATAGGCGTCTAGACATCAAAAATATTCATGAGATCCTTAAAATAATAACTGTTATTCAAGTTAATGCTCGAAAAAAGTATGCAAATATTTACAATAAATCTAAGCGAAATCCTTTTAAGAATATTTAAAATTCCCAGAAGATAGTGCATGCTTGCTTACGAATACACAACTAAGCTTCAGATAATGGGGACTTTACAAGCCAAAAGTGCCTTTGAAATACAACGACCATAGTGACATTTGAATAAAAATATCGCCTGCCAAGCGAAATAAGTATGTAAATAATGAAAGAAAAGGTTTCAAGGTTAATGTTTTATCTGCAGCTAAGTGCTAAGAACAGATGACATCATTATTCATAAGTGTCGAAAGAAAGATGTTTTTAGCAACAACGACCTAAGAGCTTACTAAACATACCATCACGCCTGTATTCCCCGAAGGGTTAGGCAGAGGCGTATTAATGTACACCCACAGTTCACCGGTTTTAGGTCCCATGTAATAGGGGGCGAGCCTATTGCCATTAACCCCGCACAAAAGCCTAACTCCGAGCTGCTACTGGGAATTTCATAGAAAAACCCAATAACACTTTGCTCGACCTGGGAATCGAACCCAGGACCTCTAGCATAGCAGTGGCGCTCAGGACCACTTGGCTAATGAGGCAGTTACGGAGAGCAGAGCTTACTAAAGGTTAATCAATTATTAAATAGCAATGATAGCTTAGTGATGTAATCATTGAAATAGAGTGTATTTCACAGGGCTAAAATATACCTAATAATACGCACACAGCATTCATTTTTTTTAATCGTGTACACTTCAACTGTGAAGGTAAACATCTTAAAGAAACCTGACTGCCAGAGAGACTTTTAAAAGTGTGTGAGGTCTACCATCCGCTTTAGTCCAGCGTGGCCTAACCATAATTCTGCTAACCCAAGATTTTTTTTATTGATTATGTAGGCAAAAGAACAGACAAGACACTTGATGGTAAGTAGCCGGCCATTTACACCTGCAGCACCAAAGGAGTTGCCGAGCTTTATATACCTACGGACGACACTACTACTATCAGAGCCGCAGAAATCGAGGAGGAGGCACTCTCACGCACAAAAGTCGAAGCACACCGAGATGCTTTACGATAGTCTCCGACGTGAGGGTGATCACCAGCCAGATACACCCAAAGAGGTCCTACCTTTTGACGTGGGAGAGACATGCTTCGGCACGAATGGGCCGGCTCGACCGGAGTGATACCACGGCCTCACAGAAAACCGGCGTTAAACAACGCCTGCGTTGTGTTTCGACGAGTGAATGAGGTTACCGGAGGCCCAAACCCTTTTAAAAGGCGGGCAACGCACTTGTGACTCCTCTGGTGTTGCGGGTGTCCATGGGCAGCGGTTATCGCTTACCATCAGGTGATCCGTCTGCACGTTTGCTCCCCTATTCTATTAAAAAAAAAACACCGAGAAAGTTAGATATTTTCTGGGCTCTTACAAGATGTCTGAATGGCAGAGAAGTACTTTATGCTAACATGGAGAGACTGCTGTGATACTCGTAGAACAGACACTCGATTTCAATCGAAAAGTCTCACTGATCTACCCTAATAAAACGTAGTTAATTTTAAGTGTGTCTCAGTTAAGAACAAACCAACCATCCAAGCAATAAATCTTTTAAAACCATACTTTCTAGAACGTGTATTACACAGTAAACATCTTCCATCTCCATTGTTTTAAAAATATAAAACTATAAAATCAAAGTTCGTCGATCTCGATCGTATATCGGAGATAAGTGTTCAAATAAGATCGGAGTGTAAGCATCGAACGTCGCATCTGTAGCCCTCGGGTGAAGCCCGACTTTGTCTGCAGTCACGTAGGGCTCTGTATATTGAGATAAACAAAATGCATTACATCGAATTCCCGATAAATACGGCGCTACGTATGTTACGGGTGGTTGTGAGAACTTGATTAAAGATGTGTTTACCTGAATTTAGAAAAGTAGATTATCTAAATGTTTTTTTTTTGCATTGTTCATGCTAAAATTTTAAAGATGTTTTAGTGAAGGAAAAATTCGATCCTGTGTCTTTTGGTTAGGTACACCAGACGCTATAGTGCCTTATAGTGCAAAAATCTCCTGTCAATCAATCTCATCAATCTCTCAAATCAATCTCCTGAGCTACTAATGAGAATTTTATAGAAAAACCCAACAACCCCATACTCATATCCAATCCCCATTATCATACTCAATCACCCCATAGTTCGACCTGGAAAAAGGAAGAAATAATTGATGAAGAATAAAAAATATCTAGGTATATTTTATTGTAAAGGGCATAGGCAATTATTATTTCTGGGAATTGTTGGGACAAATAACACTAAATTTCACATGCTTCTAAAATACTGATCGCTGAAAACACTATACTAAAATTTGACGTGAGAAATATGTATTTGCCAGCACTTCAAATATTGCCTGTAACATTTATATCTGCATAAGATCGAAGGAATACTAATCCTCACTCGGAGGCAATGAACTGCAGTGGGAAATATTTTGCCTCGCTGAGTATACCTCTTTGATGTTATGTGAATTATGTAGATAGATTAGTATATATAGGTGGAATGCTCAACTTGTATTAAATTTATTTGTAGGTTCTACTATAGCACCAACAGTGACGAATGAATCGGTTTATTCTAGGCAAGCGCGTTCCATCGCAGATCGCATTTCTGCATAAGAGTTGCGGCCGAATTTTCCATACAAATGTAGGTAATACCAAAATAAATTGTAATTGAATCAAAGTGTGTTATTATGCGGATTCCGGTACCTTTAATCTAGGTTACTGCTCTACCATTTTGACCAAAATATTTCACTGGAAATAAATTTAAGCGAATGCAATTCTCGATAACTTAATTTCCATTTAATCAAATTATAAATATATTTCATCAATAAAAATTTTGTTTGAAATATAAATTTTCTATCCTTTTGTCTATACTTTTATATCGTGCGCAAAATCCGGTGGTGGCCGTGATATAGTTAATGTTTTTTATAGAGCAGAAAATCCTGATAGATATAGAGAAGATATTCTCTCAACAGAGGAGGCCGTGGGGATACAAATATGGGAGAAACTGAATAAAAACTACACTTAAGTTCCCTTGCATTGTAATAAAAAACTATGGTCGTTTAAAATCCGAAATTAAAAAAATAAGTACATCATTTCAAATTAAGAACAAATTATCAACAGAGATCTTGACTACGACCATACCTACATATTTTCTCAACACTTGCCAACTCGGGAGTGCGGACAATAAAAACAGTTTATCTGAGTAAAGTGTAATTAGTACATAGTTTAATTACGGCCGCCCGCACGACCGGTGATTCGGTCGAAATCTTGGCTTGGTTCCTGCAATTAATGCTGGCTTTAACTGTGGCCGGTGGCACGATCCAATTACTAGGCGTTTGGCTTAAATAATGAGATGCAGCATAATAATGAATCATTACGGGTATAATATTAACCAGTAATCGGAAAACGTGTGTGTTAGTTTGGAGCGTGGCACGAAAGGGCAGGCTCGACCGGAGTGATACCACGGCCTCACAGAAAACCGGCGTGAAACAACGCTTGCGTTGTGTTTCGCCGAGTGAATGAGGTTACCGGAGGCCCAAACCCTTTTAAAAGGCGGGCAACGCACTCGTGACTTCTCTGGTGTTGCGGGTGTCCATGGGTGGCGGTTATCGCTTACCATCAGGTGATCCATCTGCTCATTTGCTCCTCTATCCCATAAAAATAACATAAACTACAGAATTAATTATTAAATTATTGTTATCTGGATGTAAAAAAGCTGACTACTAAAACTGCCTCATTGGCCTTGGTCCTGGGTGCGACTGCTACGCTAGAGGGTTCGATTCCTAGATCGAGCCAAGTGTTATTGGGTTTTTCTATGAAATTCCCAGTAGAAGCTCAGAGTTTGGAATTTGTTCCCGGTAATAGCAATAGGCTTGCCCTTTATTACATAGGACCTAAACATACCACCGAACTGTGGATGTACCTTAGTACACCTCTGCCTAACCCTTCGGGGAATACAGGCGTGATGGTAGGTATATTATGATGTTATTAATATTAAGTTGGTATGATCTCAAAAAAAAATTTAGCTGACATGCTATTGATAACAGTTAATTTAAAATATAGGTAAAGTACCTAAAGTTAAGTTTTAAGCCGTGTGCTTTTTTAATTACGGTGAGAACACCATCAACCCATAGGCTCGCCCCCTATTACATGGGACCTAAACATACCGGCGAACTGTTAGTGTACATTAGTATGCCTATGGCTAACCCTTCGGCGAATGCAGGCGTGTTGGTATGTTATTGATTGTTGATTGATATTTAATTATTACGTACCATGATTTCGAAAAGTTAGACATGCGTCTATCTTTTCGAAATGATGCTGATGCTTAAAAATTTACCTCACGGTCGAATTCTTGTTTCATAATAATTATACATACATACATACATACCATCACGCCTGCATTTCCCGAAGGGTTAGGCAGAAGCGTACTAATATACACCCACAGTTCGCCGGTATGTTTAGGTCCCATGTAATAGGGGGCGAGCCTATTGCCATTAACCGGGCACAAATTCCTAACTCCAAGCTGCTACTGGGAATTTCATAGAAAAACCCAATAACACTTTGCTCGACCTGGGATTCGAACCCAGGACCTCTAGCGTAGCAGTCGCGTACAGGACCACTTGGCTAATGAGGCAGTTCATAATAATTATAACTGTTATAATTATCGAATGTATAAGTTAATATGCAATCCAAGCCTAGTGATATGACTATTGGACTTGCAAGTTTTTTCAAGACTTTTAACCTCAAAATTTTCGAAGTCATGTGCGTATTAATATTTAAATAACACGGAAAATATCGTGAGGAAATCTGCACGTTTGAGAGATTTTCACGACGGCGCGGCGTGTGAAACCGCATTAGGCCAGCGTGGTGGACTAAAGCCTAATCCCTCTCATTGTGAGAGGAGACCCGTGCCCAGCAGTGGGACAGAATATAGGTTGATTATGTTGTTATTGGCAATACAACAACACAACTTGACAATACAAAGTAATTTTAAATTTAATATCAATTTAATAATTTTTAATTTTTAATTATACGCCATGGGGGATAGGCGTGATAATATACCTACATATGTATGTACCTATGTAGGATTAATTTTATTAATAAGTTATTAAGTATCGACACTAAGAAAGATGTTATTTTAGGCCCACTTGCACCAACTTCTTAAATGTGTTTAAATTGTATTTAAACACGAAATTTCCATAAAAAATTGTGTTTAAATATGCTTGTATGTATACATATGTATGTTTTTATTTAAAATTACAATTATAATTGTATAATTGAATCATATCGCTACAGCGTACAGATTGTTCCCTTACAAAAGTCTAAAGCTTCGTGCTATTAGTGCCGATTCTTTGTACAGGTACGTATACAAATTGCGTCCAAAAATGCCATTTGATTGTTTTACTGGACGCTGTTTTCTATTTCGGCCAGTTTCTCCCAAAGGACGTAACGTCACAGTACTGAATGCAATGTTTGGTTACGACTGTTTGTTCTAGGAATGAATGTCCATTGAACAAAAATGCATTTAAAATTACTTTAAAGAGGAGTTTATTGGTTATATTTGGTATGTATTTTGCATTGTAATTATCTGTTCCTTTATTTATTTATTTATTTTATTTTCAAGTTCAGAAAACTAACAGCTACCTATTGATATTATCTACCTACATTTAAAATTACAAGTAGACTAAGGCCAATCACAAGTTTTCACAAATAATTATTTTAACAAATTAAAGTTATTAACATACCTAAACGCAATTTAAAATAATTATTTAGAAAACATTGCCAACGATGTGATTCCTTTTCCATGAGAAGTCCTTCAGAGAGAATAGCTATAATCAAGATCGGATAGAGGACTGACCCAACTAAAACAAAGCAAGTTTGCATATTTACAAAACGTTAACGTTAGTACGGATACAATTGAAAGGAAAATATATGGCAACATTTATCCAACATTTTGAAGTGTCAATATTAGGTACCTTCTCATCCAAAAGCTATGCTAGTTGATAGCTTGCAATGCTGGGCGTCATGACGTGGCACATATTGCCTGCTAGAGAGATAACGTCACAGCATAGCAATTGTCGGCAGTGTCTGTGACAGGCACGTGCCACAGTGGCGGCAGAGGGTTAGAGAGATTTAAGGGATAATTTTCAGCATTTTAAAAATGTCAAAGAACAGTGAACTTCCTCTCAAACAAACCAATAGCTGAAGAACCACCGATCAGCATCTAAAAATGGCAAGTCAGAGTAATTAATTTCACGTGGGAGAGCCATGCTTCGGCACGAATGGGCCGGCTCGACCGGAGTGATACCACGGCCTCACAGAAAACCGGCGTGAAACAAGGCTTGCGTTGTGTTTCGCCAAGTGAGTTGAGGTTACCGGAGGCCCAAACCCTTTTAAAGGCGGGCAGCGCACTTGCGACTCCTCTGGTGTTGCGGGTGTCCATGGTCGGCGGTTATCGCTTACTATCAGGTGATCCGTTTGCTCGTTGCACCCCTATCGCATAAAAAAAAATTAAGTATCACTCGCTTAAACGGTGAAAGCAAACAAAGTGAGGACAATTACATGCCAGTGAGACCTTCACGATGACGTGTGAAGTCTGCCAACCTGTACTAGAATAATATGGTGGACTATAATAGCCTAACCCTTCTCATTCTGAGATGGTCTCTACGGTCCCACTATCGGTCGAACCTACTAATTAACTATCATTCCCTCTGCAAACCGATATGATTCCTTTTTACGAATTAGATTTAATCGAGATCGTATATGGGATTGAAAGTATCGAATAAGACCCAACTCAACAGTTGGGTCTTATTCGATAGTTTCAATCACTGATTGATGATGATCTCCCTTAATGAAAGAAGCACATGGTTTAAAACTTAACTGGACTTTACCTATATTTAAAAATATTGTTATCAATAACATAACATACCATCACGCCTGTATTCCCCGAGGGGTTAGGCAGAAGCGTACTAATGTACACCCACAGTTCGCTGGTATGTTTAGGTCCCATGTAATAGGGGGCGAGCCTATTGCCATCAACCGGGCACAAATTCCAAACTCCGAGCTGCTACTGGGAATTTCATAGAAAAACCCAATAACACTGCTCGACCTGGGAATCAAACCCAGGACCTCTAGCGTAGCAGTCGCGCTCTAGACCACTAGGCTAATGAGGCAGTTCTGTTATCAATAGCATGTATTTTTCATTTTTTTAGACATCATTCCAACATAATGTAAATAGTATTGTTTTAAATTGATCTCCGATTCACGAACACTGTAAACGTGAAAACAATGGTCTCAATGAATTAAAAATGGTCTAGTAAACTCAATAACAAACATTACTTTATAATTGCAAAGTGCGCAAACAATAAATTCTTTACTGTTTTTTTTCTATTGTAGACTGTGTGTCCTAGATTGTTTTTACTATGTTTTTTTTATCGGGAGACATAAAAAAGAAAGTAATAAAGTACAAACATGCAGGTCACGGGTTTTAAAAAGGTCTTTTGTTTTTTTTTAATAAATAAACTACTTAGTTGTGCCCTGCGGTTTTACCCGTATTGACCAGGACGACTAAAAAGGCCACAGTGAGCAATATCAATCCTTTAGTGCAGAAGATGATAATGCTTAATGTGGCCGTGGTTAAAAATTCATAGCAACTTTCTAATACGAATCAAATTATGATTCATCAAATGCCTTTCCAGCTGAACGTTGAAATATTGAAAGTGAAAATCATAGGTACGGAATTTCAGGATCACACGAGACATTGTCACATAAAAAAAATATTTTGAAACAGGAATCGAACTAAGGCTCTCAAGCTCAATAGCCGCACTTGTGATCGATCGTATCCTATAATATGATTGTGATACAAAACAGAAATAACCTTATATAAAAATTCCAAGAACTGCAGGGTAAACCAGTTATTTTCAATAAATCAATACATATATGCTGAACGACTACGCTAGAGGTACAGGGTTCGATTACCAGGTCGAGTAAAGTGTTAGGTATTGGGTATTTCTATGAAATTCTTAATAGCAGCTCGGAGTTTGGAATTTGTGCCCATATAATGGCAATAGACCTAAACATACCAGCGAACTGTGGGTGTGCATTAGTACGCCTCTGCCTAACCATTCGGGGAATACAGGCGTGATGGTATGGATTCCAATTGATTAAGAAAGTGGCCTTTTTAGCCTACAGCTTATTTTCCCATTTCCAAAACAAAACAGTGTCATATTGTAGAAGCCACGTGATCGCTCGGAGCGACCGCGTCGAGTGTCGTCTCATGTGCGCGCTTTTATCAAAAGTTTAGAGTTACCCCCCGAAGGCCACAAGACTCGTATAGCTCGGATTATATTTTACACTTTAATACTGAGGTGGCAAAGACACAATGGTTTGAGAGACGGTTAGCTTGTTGGCGGGTTAATCGCAAAAAGATCTATTTTCTTCACCCGTCGTCGGTACCCACGCGTTAGATTTTTTTTATACCACTGAGGTGACAAGCAAGCTTTCGGTCCTCCTGATGGTAAGAAGACTGCCTCATTAGCCTAGTGCGACTGCTACGCTAGAGGTCCTGGGTTCGATTCCCAGGTCGAACAAAGTGTCATTGGGTTTTTCTATGAAATTCTCAGTAGCAGCTCGGAGTTTGGAATTTATGCCCGGTTAATGACAATAGTCTCGCCTCTTACATGGGACCGAAACATACCGGCGAACTGTGCGTGCACATTAGTAAGTACGCCTCTGCCTAACACTTCGGGGAAAACAGGCGTGATGGTATGTTATGTTATGTTATAGGTATATTATTATATGTGACGTCTGCAAAACCAGCGGTGTCGCTCGCGCATTGCCGAATCTGTAAAAATCTTCCTTTCTAGGACGAGTACCTATAAGTGTTATTCGGGTTTTGCATTTCTGAGTTTGGATTTGGTCCCGATTAATAGGAAGAGGCGTGTCCGTTACATGTCATTGCTGTATATTTTGGAGAAGATTGGAAGAAAATTGCAGGACGGAAATAAAACCTAAAGACTTATGAGGCTGTTTACCTATTTGTTTTGTTTTTAATGTTTTATGTTTCGGTGAACACATAATAAGTCCAAAAAAGTTAAGGGCACACTTCTGGCAGGTTGCCGATAATCGCTTGGTGATTAATCCACACAATAGCGATTTAAAACCCGCTCTCACTGTAACCTAATCCTAAAACCATGACAAATATAAGTAACTTGGCTAATAAAATGTGTGCTTAGTAACGAACTTTGTAACTAATCTCGAGTTGCGCACTTATTTGGGCATTAGGAGCCCTCTTATGTAGGTCACGACGTTATGTTTGTACATAAAACATTTACTTAATGACTACCTTTTTGTCTGACTTGATTTTATTGTTTTAGTTCCAAACTACCGAAATATTAGTGGGAGAGCCATGCTTCGGCACGAATAGACCGGCTCGACCGAAATGAAACCACGTCCTCACATAACCGGCGTGAAACAATACTTACGTTGTGTTTTGACGAGTGATTGAGGATACCGGAGGCCCAGACCCTTTCAAAAGGCGGGCAACGCACTTGCAACTCCTCTGGTGTTGCGAATGTCCATGGCCGGCGGTAATTGCTTACCATCAGATGATCTGTCTGCTAGTTTGCCCCTCTATACCATAAAAAAATGAAATGAAACCTTATACAGGTTTTTGAAATATCAAAAACAACATGCATGGTTCCAAAAAGTAAGTCTTTTGGAGAACAGCCGGCAAGAAACTCCATAGATACTCCTTTAAATGGGTAATTTATGTTTACAGTGTTTTTCTTATGTTCAATGTAATTCTATTCTTCTATTCTTATGTGTAACTAGCTTCTGCCCGCGGCTTTGCCCCCGTGGAATTCGGTCTGTCATCACATCCCACGGGAACGGGATAAAAAGTATCCTATGTCCGTCTCCTGGTTTTAAGCTACCTCTCCACCAATTTTCAGCCAAATCAGTTCAGCGCTTCTTAAGTTATAAATAGTGTAACTAACACGACTTTCTTTTATATAAAGAGACATTTTATTCTGTCTATCAATGTGAATATTGTGGAGTTTGATATTAGTGATAAAAATAAATTACCTTCCAAAAAGATAACATAATAAAAAAAAACGATAATATTTTTTTTTTCACGTGGGAGGGCTATGCTTCGGCACGAATGTGACGGCTCGACCGGAGTGATACCACGGCCTCACAGAAAGCGGGCGTGAAACAACGCTTGCGTTGTGTTTCGCCGAGTGATTGAGGATAGCGGAGGTCTAGACCCTTTCAAAAGGGCAACGCACTTGCAACTCCTCTGGTGTTGCGCATGTCCATGGGCGGTGGTTATCGCTTACCATCAGGTGATCAATCTGCTCGTTTGCTCCCCTATCTCATAAAAAAAACATAATTGAATCCGGATTTCCATGGTATATAAGAGCTAACCAGTCCCGACAGACTGTACCCGTTCACGAGCATGACCTCTGTATTAGGGTTGTTTGACTTAACCAGGTTATAGGTAATAAAACAATACAACAGACTATGCTACCATCAGCGACGAAAGTCAAATAGTGTATATTTTCGTTTAAGTTTAGTTCATTCATTTTTTCAAATCAAGTAAAAATGTTGATATGAATATGGAAGATAACTAGGTATAACATATTGAACACTAATAGATTCAGTGAAGTGAACGTGATACCAGCGTTACATTCACGACCGAATGAATATCCATTCATTCGTTCATTAAATCAGTTTCATATCAACCGGTTCCGCTTTTAATAGTTAAAAGCTTCGGTTAAATTTAAGGCGAAATATGGTTTGTTTAAAACTTTGGCTAGCTAAAGTTACAACGTAGATTATCAGACATGAAAATTAAGAAGGATATCGTCGTTTTTGCTAACCGGCTTCAAAAAAGGAAGATGTTAAATGTCTCAGAACCGTTTTCTTTCGTTTGATTTTAGTTTCAATGGATAATGGTTTCTTAATTATATATTTTATTAATCTAACCATCGACTCGGATGAACTACCTAGTACTTACTAATTGCTTACAGTTCTACAATTCTTATCGAAAACGTTAATTATGACTTATGGGTTATGGTTGGCAATTAACACTTTATTTAAAACATTATAATCATGACTGCCTCGTTAGTCCAGTGGTCTCAAGTGCGACCGCTACGCTAGGGGTCCTGGGTTCGATTCTCAGGTCGAGCAAAGTGTTATTGGGTTTTTCTATGAAATTCTCAGTAGCTGCTCGGAGTTTGGTATTTGTGCCCGGTTAATGGTAATAGGCTCGCCCCCTATTACATGGGACTTTAATATACTGGCGAACTGTGAGTGTACCTTAGTACTCCTCTGCCTAACCCTTCGGGGAATTCAGGCGTGATGGTATGTTATGATATAATCATGATAGGTATATGTTTTGTGTCAGTAATAAATAGTATTTCGTTTTTTTTTAAAATAAAGCTTACTAGCAATGCGGATCGCACATTACTAGTATTGTTGTTAACCCCTCGTGCTAAGCTATATGCTTGTGTTACGAGTGGGTTCACGTCGGTAGTGCAATGGGTGGGGTTCGAACCGGCAACCACATGATCGCAAGTCCGACGCCCTAGCAATTAGGCTACCGACGCTTCAAGATATAAAAATAATATACGAATCTTACATCATTATCCGTTTACAAATTCGACTCTTCACCTTCGGCATTCAATTCATTGTTATTGAAGTCTGAAAATTGACTTTATTAATTCTTATCAGTCCGTAAACATTATCTGTAGCAGATGCTTCTCCTAATTATAGTTGTAAAGATAACTGCAGACGCAGTATGAACGTTAAAAGAAGTTGTAGGTAGAAATGTTATAAGACATTTTTATAATATGAAGACAATGGACATCTATTCTCGATATTACGGAGAACACTGTCAGCTATAATTCAAAATCTGTCTCAGAATCCAATACACTTATTGCACACCCATCCTATTTCTACAAAAAGTATCACTAGACACTTCAAGCACTCAAACTGACATTTTCAATTCTCAGAAAATCCGTGTAGCTTGAAATAGAAAGGAAATTAAATCAGTAACACTCGCGCGTCACGAGATTGGAATTTTAATATTTTTAAAGATAAAAAACTACAAAGAAAGTTGGTATCGAACTTCACACTTTGTTTTTAGTTAATGGTTTTGTTTCTGCAATGTTTCACGGCTTTGAAATTCAAATGTGAACTTATTTGCAGCTTGTTTTTTATTGTTAAAAATAATACTTAAAAAAAGCAAAGGAAACAGTATTTTGTCCGCCAAAGAAACTTGGTTTGCTTTAAGTTTGACATTTTCGTATGCTAAACATGTAAGCGTTGAAATAATTACTAAGTATATTATTATTTAATCATAAATAGTTTATAATTATCTATAGCTAATTTACATTTTCATAGTTGAAAAAGCTAAAGATCGAACTCTGTGGTATTTTACATCCAAAATGTGGACGAATAAAGGATGACGAAAATGATTTTTTTATTTTTTTATGGCGCCACACTTTTTGTGTATTTGCCAGTGTCAAGTAATAAAGTAATCAAGTATTCAAAGAATATTTCCCATCATGGGATTGTATTATGGCACCACACTTGTGTTCGCCAGTGTCAAGTATAAGTTCAGTTGCCCCAATAAAACGGTAGAAACTTTATTAAGGCTTCGATAGAGTTTAGGAGTGAACCCAAAAAGTCACGATTTTCAATTTTATATCAATTGCCTACACTCTCACACGTTCACGAACACTTAATGGTTAATTATCCACCATAATTACACATTAAACTTCGGAGAAATTCAAGTTTTGAAAAATAATATAAAATCGACAATGTGCACTTTACATTTTCCCGCCTAAACCCCGAAGATGAATTTAAATTCCTAAACGTTAACTTTTTGTGATTTTTTGCATTTTTTATGCTAATTTTTATAAAGTTATTTAGTGAAGGAAAAAATCGACTCGCAGGCAGGATTCGAACCTGCGCCTTCTGGCTGGGTACGCCAGACGCTCTGACCTCTAAGCCACCGCGAGTCCCACCTGCCATGTCGAAATTTGCCTTCACATTCTGAACTTACGTCTTAAAGGTGACGTCAGTAACATCTATTGAAAGGCAAGTTACTTTGCCTCTCAACCGACATGACTTACCTTACGGTTAGTTCTATGTCGTACGATGCTACCATATCTAATAACTAACTTTTTGTGATTTTTTGCATTTTTTATGCTAATTTTTATAAAGTTATTTAGTGAAGGAAAAATTCGACTCGCAGGCAGGATTCGAACCTGCGTCTTCTGGCTGGGTACGCCAGACGCTCTGACCTCTAAGCCACCGCGAGTCCCACCTGCCATGTCGAAATTTGCCTTCACATTCTGAACTTACGTCTTAAAGGTGACGTCAGTAACATCTATTGAAAGGCAAGTTACTTTGCCTCTCAACCGACATGACTTACCTTACGGTTAGTTCTATGTCGTACGATGCTACCATACCTAATAACTAACTTTTTGTGATTTTTTTGCATTTTTTATGCTAATTTTTATAAAGTTATTTAGTGAAGGAAAAATTTGACTCGCAGGCAGGATTCGAACCTGCGTCTTCTGGCTGGGTACGCCAGACGCTCTGACCTCTAAGCCACCGCGAGTCCCACCTGCCATGTCGAAATTTGCCTTCACATTCTGAACTTACGTCTTAAAGGTGACGTCAGTAACATCTATTGAAAGGCAACTTGCCTTTCAATAGATGTTACTGACGTCACCATAGCATGTCATAGCATGTCACGTCATGACGTCGTCATAGCATAAAAAATGCAAAAAATCACAAAAAGTTAGTTATTAGGTATGGTAGCATCGTACGACATAGAACTAACCGTAAGGTAAGTCATGTCGGTTGAGAGGCAAAGTAACTTGCCTTTCAATAGATGTTACTGACGTCACCTTTAAGACGTAAGTTCAGAATGTGAAGGCAAATTTCGACATGGCAGGTGGGACTCGCGGTGGCTTAGAGGTCAGAGCGTCTGGCGTACCCAGCCAGAAGACGCAGGTTCGAATCCTGCCTGCGAGTCAAATTTTTCCTTCACTAAATAACTTTATAAAAATTAGCATAAAAAATGCAAAAAATCACAAAAAGTTAGTTATTAGGTATGGTAGCATCGTACGACATAGAACTAACCGTAAGGTAAGTCATGTCGGTTGAGAGGCAAAGTAACTTGCCTTTCAATAGATGTTACTGACGTCACCTTTAAGACATAAGTTCAGAATGTGAAGGCAAATTTCGACATGGCAGGTGGGACTCGCGGTGGCTTAGAGGTCAGAGCGTCTGGCGTACCCAGCCAGAATACGCAGGTTCGAATCCTGCCTGCGAGTCGAATTTTTCCTTCACTAAATAACTTCCTAAACGTTTTTTTTTTCTACAAAAAGTATTAAAAAAGTTTAACAAATAGTATTATTAGGAAGCTCGAAAATTAGAACACTTATGCCTCTTTGACTTACTTAATATACCTGTTATCAGTCAATTCAATATTGACGTTTATGAATATTTTCATACGCAAAAAACTAAAAAAAAACTACTTGAAAAAAAAAACATCAAGAACCTCGTAAATTAGAATATTTACACTTAATTATTTCTCACTTACCTACATTAAGGGCTACTTGCACCAATTTCATAAATATTTTTAAATTATAGAATAGAATAGAATAATTTATTCAATGAACATTATTTGCTAATTGTATTTTAACAAACTTCTTCATTGTAATTTTTGGTTAAAATACAATTTCATATTTAGTAAATTGGTGCAAGTGGCCCTAAGAGTATGCTTAAAAATTGCATTGTAAAATATAATTTTTCACTAAAATTTTCACATAAACTACACGAAAAACATTCCTCAAACACCAACTTCCTAAAATCGAGGCTCCAACCCCAAAACAGAGCAGACAGACGTCCCTAACTAATCATTCCTCGCTATCCACCAACATTATTTACTTCCAACTAATAAACTCTATGAATATCCGAGCATAATACCCGTATTTCATCAAGAGGTCTCGATGCTCTCATATGAAAGGATCCCGAGATATCTTCACGAGGCAAGACTGCATCTCGTTACTATGGAAATTTATACCGTAGTCTGCATGAATTCTGTTGGTACCGCGAATAACGTTACACTTAAGTTGGAACCTAACGATTTCGTAATAAGACCCGTGTATCATTTTGATGAGCATGCTACTTGACTAAATTAAGTTCTAGACTCACTAACTTAGTGATGTGCTGAACTTAATTTAGCTATGTAAATTTTAAAGTCAAATGAAAGCAATAAGCTATATTCTAATAATATTATAATTGCGAAAGTATCTGTCAGTCTGTTACGTTTCACACTGAAACAGTTTTGATACATTTTGGCATAGAGATAGTTTGGACTTCGGAGAATGTGGGCTACCTTTTTAACCGACGCGACGTCAAGGAGGTACTCAATTCGACAGTATGTTTTTTCTGAATGTTTGTTACGCGAGTATTCCGCTATATAAAATTCTTATTTTGTTTAAAAGAATATCTACTCCTGAAGCGATCTTATTCAAATTTGGTTAAGATCTGATCGCAAACTAAGATCTTTTTTTCTCAAAAAATATTTTTGAATGCAAGTGAAACAGCAGGCAACCTCTAGTCTTGTATAATGGTGTATATTTTACACTTGATTTTTAGGGCAACGATGACGGCGGCGGCGACGCGACTTTGAGTTTGCGGATGCTTGAGTTCTTAATTAACTTGGGCAAAGTCCATTGCAGCATAAGTCCGAATGAACAACTAATTTAGTTTAATTAAGACATTTTTACGCACTAACATTTTTCTTGGACATCTAGTTCTTAAAATATTGTATCTAGAAGTGACAAAAATTCATTAATGCTTGTAAAAGCTTATTTGAATTTACTTAAAACTTTGAACACATCGGTTGCAAGAAACATTTGTTTGTAACAAATTACAAACTCGCCATCAAAGGTTTTACAGTCTGTCTCAATTTACACTACACGATGCATGTTTAGGTCGTGTATGAGAAATACAGGTAGGTTCTAAAATCCATCAAAGTAGGATGACGGCAAAATGTCATTGCGTGAATGATAGACGGACATCACATTGCCGGGCATGGCATATTTTGCTAGTCAGTGGCAAGGGGCCCGAGTTTGCTATTCCTATTGTATCAAAATTATCATCCAACTAGCTTCTGCCCGCGGCTTCGCTCACGTGAAGCTACATCAGGAGTAAAAATGGAAAAACCAACATTGATGATCTCTTCTTTGTATCGGCCTCTATACATCAGGGAGGTCAAGCTGTATCTCTGGATTCATTTAATTAATTGAGATAAGAAGTTCGCTAGTTTTTAAGTTGGAGCATATACTTTCTTACAGTGATAATAAAATTAAAATCTAATCTGTAGTTCTTGCTCCAACCCGTAACAAACAGACAAACAGACAAGAATTTTAAAAATCACATTTTCGTATTCGGAGACGTTTATATACCATACCCACGTGTATTTTTTTAAATATCTTCAATGTACAGACACAGCTTTTTTAGAATTTTATAATAGTAGAGAAGATGTAACTAAATGACATCAGAACTGACAGGTTTCGTAGGCGAAACTGTCAAAAATCAACAATTTAATAGTAGACTTATGCTCCAGGCGTTGGGTGGCTGAAAAGACCATCATGGAACCAACATGACGTCATTTAACAAGTGATAATAGCTTGGGCTTTATCTTCTTCAGTCTTTGATTTTACTATGTATATTGGGTATATTCCGTTATGAATTTCCGTTGACATTCACATTGATACATGACTTAATTATTCAGTACACTTCTTCACTGTCATAATACAACATTACTTTTAGTATATGCAGTTCGTTCAGAATGAGGAACGTGGCGGGCAATTTTTTTTTTAGAAAACTAGTTAACAGAACAAGTTTATAACTTTATGATTTTGGTTGGTTTTAAATAGATTCTTTACATAAATACTAGACACTTGTCTCGGGTTTCTTTATATACTAAAACTAAGGTTGTACGAGTATATTTAATAATTTTACCTAAGAGATAATATTTTAGTTTAGTATAGTATTTAGTAGCGTTTCTAACTACCCCATTGAAGAAAGGCGTGAGTTTATGAATGTGCCTATGTGTGTGAATTTTGTCAGTTTCTTCAATAAATCACGAAAATAATCTATGAATAGACTACTAATATAGCAAGTTCCCCGAAATTCATTTACGAAATTGGAAATCTTTTCTTCAAATAAGTTCTCGGTGTTATCTAATCGCCAGCTTAATTAAATAAGCATTATATAATCCGAAAAGAAACCAGCCTTTAACTTGGACGTTGTCTCAATGGGTACTCGACATCAATCAGATAGAACCAAGCCGCAATTTCTTTATAATAAAATTCAAATTAACTGATAAACTAAGCCGTAGCATCTTGACAAATCTAACATCTAAATTAGAAAAAAATACGAGATAGTCTCAGAAGATGTGCTTTCCTTAAGAAAATTTAAATTACCTAGAGGTTTCTACGTGAAGTCGATAAGACAGATCGGTTTAAGTACTACTTTAGTGGTGTAAGGAGGATCATTGAATAATAAGATTTTTCTTCTCTTGATTTATGTCCCTTTGCTTCTAAGATTTTTTATTTTATGGTGATTGTAGTTATATTTTACAAACATGCACTTATTAGATTTGGTAGGTATAATGATTTAAATATTCAATTGCAAATGTTGGGCTACTTAACATGGGAGAAAGAGATATTTAATTTATGGATATAAGTAGAAGAAGAAGACCTACGCATGATAAAAGCGTTTCGTTCGAGTTTTTGATGATGATGATCAAGTATAGGCCAGGTGAAATAATGACTTGCGAAAGGCAGCAGGTAGTAACTCGATGAGGCAAGCCAAATATTGCCATTCACTAGGCTCTCCTAGTGAATGCCAATCTTCGGCCTGTCTACGTCCAGCAGTGGACGAATATAGGCTGATGATGATGATGTTTTAGCATCGCATGCCTAGACGAGGAATGTGAGATTAGATTTTGTCCTTAGAGTCTCCTGAATGGCTTATCAGCCGATTAAATGTTCTACTTGTGCGTCTGTAGGTGACATCTTCCTTATTGCTTACAAAATTAAGCAGCTATCTATCGCTTAATTAAAAGCGAAATATGGATAATCCAGGAAATTAATGTATTTTTACGCAAAGGGGCAGATTCTACAATCTATTAAAATATAATTTCAATTTCTGCCATTGACCTGATATATGAATTGTGCCTTTTGTATATTCAATATAGTTTGTTATTGAACTAATCATAACTCTCGAGTTCGAGTCGAAGACACCTTTTCGAAATGACAATTAAATAGTATCCATCACTAGCATACAACGGTGAAGGAAAACACAAACAAAACATGCCTGAGATACCTCTTAACAGCGTGCGAAGTCTATCAAACCGCGGTAGGCTAGCGACGTAGACGACAGCCTTACCCTTCTTCTTCTGAGAAGAATCAGTGTCTAGCAAGATTATTCAACACGAAACCTTACCTATAATGAAAAGTCATAGTATATTTTCTTCTATCATCATTAAATTCTACAGTAACAAATCAATGGAAGTTAAAAACGTGATAAATTCAGTAAAAATAGCTTTTCTACGTCTCATATAAATTTTATGAGTTCCACGGAACTATTGACCACTTCTAAGCCTCGTTTGATTCATGCTTTAAGTATAGTAACTGTACTAGCTCGAGTTAACATTTTCACAATAATGGTTAGTTCTGGCAATACATTCTTTTTAATAGGAAAGTACGTGTCAGTTATCTGTCAGATTTTTGTTGTTTTCAAACCAGTTTTAACATGTTTTTATGATAGGGAATACTGCTTCTAGGATTACCTACACCATAAAACGCTTGTAAATTTTTTTGTCAAAATTATCGTCGTATATCTCAGTGTCATTGAAATAAATTCAATATATACGCTCTCTTTTAGTCAGAAACACTGTTTACTTAGGAATTGTTATAAATTGTGAAGTGATTTCAATAGAACTATGTAAATACTTCTAAATGGCATTTATTTTTCAATCTCCTATTTTTTTTCAACTAAACGTGCTTGGCAGATTGCCAATGTTCTGGATCTGCGCTCATTAGCACGACAAAAATGTTATATATATCTTAATCTTTCCTTTCGTATATGTAACTATTTGCTACTGCTAGTTATTGATGATAGAGAATACGAAGAGGAGGCCTTTTTTTGAGGAGATTTAGAATGGACCGTTCATACAAACATTTCTAAGGTTTGTTGCTGGAATCACCCTTCATTTAAACTATCACTTACTTTTAATTATTATTAGCTTTAGTCTTATGTCCAATCATACTGTTCATTACTATATTAGCCTTTTCGACGTCCAAACATGAAGACATGTGTTCTGTTTTTTTTTTTCGAGCTAGGCAGGCTATTTTTACCAAAAAAAACTGTCTGAAAGCAAAAAGCATGAAACTGTTCACAAGAGTTCCTTATTAACGCAGGTGAGCACTTAGGTTTAGAAATTTTGGATATTTTCCACGGGTTTGAGTTAAACTAGAATTATTACATAACTTTTATTCCCAGTTAAATCTCTTACCACAAATAGGTACCTACATACAACATAATATGTATCATATGTTATCATTAAAATAAGTACCAAACTCTCACTAAATGTACCTTTTAGAATTAAAGTGCTTACTGTTCCTTTATTTTATTTAGGTTTAGGTACTCGAAATGCGTTACGTTTGCAGAATAATAACGACCCATAAAACCAATCCTGTTTCAATGGTGAACGTTTACTTAGTTATGTTTCTACGCTTTCAATTACACTAATACAGCTTATTGCTGGTAGGAGTCGGTATTGTTTGTGTTGCGGCCGAACGGGGCTGCCATATTTGATTTAGGTGGAGTTTAAAAAATTTACTTCTAAATTCGAACCGTCTGATTTTAAATTCGAACCTTCTGATTCTAAATTCGAGACAAAAAAGTTGAACTGTGTTATAAAGGTTTTATTTAATGAATGACTGATTTAAAAAATGGTTTCATCTTTTCGTTTTTTACGTCATGCCCTGATATTTGGCTTACTTTTGAATTTTTAAGCATTACTTAATAAAAACTTTTTCGTAATAGTTCTCTGCCTCAAGTTTTAGATTGTACCTACTAATAATACCTCTCGATTTTATGATCTGATCTTACCAGATAATCCTTGACCTCTGAACGTGCGCGAAATATTAATTCCAAGAGACTTACTCCATCCATAACTTCATATTTAACCAGATATAGATGTAGGAGGTTTTATTATTAGATTCTGAACGAGCCTTCAAGTGGGTACGTAACAAGTAAGACCTTTGCGTGTCGGTCTATCGAAGCCGTATCGGTCGTTCAATAATTCATTGCTTCATAGAACAATGCGACCTTTTGGACAATTCGCTTTTCCTACAAAATCGTTACCGTTAAAGATCTTTGTGGTGTTCTTTTTTCAACTGCGGAAAGTTGCGTCATTTGTAATCTAGTTTTAAATTGATACTTTAACGTCATACAGGAAGTTATTTTTTATATCAGTAATACAGAAATACCACTACATAACACATTAATATATTTATATTAACAGCAAATAATTTTATTAAAAAATGTGTTGATTACCATGAAGTTTTCAATCAGTTTCCTTCTAAATAGTCAGCACCATTCAGCTTAAACATGTGATGCAAACAAACAACCTTTAAAGTAGTTTTGTATTACAGTTGCCGTACAAAAATGGCAGCTATTGCGACGGAATAGAGTCCAAAGGGAAAATTGTATAGCTTGTACACAAAATATGAGTTATTTGTTGTAGGTATATGTAAGCTTTACCAAGTTAATTGATTGAGTTAGTTCTCGGATGTCATTCATCAGCTTTGATTTAGATCAGTGGTTCCCAAGCCCTACAATATGGGCCGCGAAGGATCTAAAAATCGTGTACATACATATACATAATGATAAAAGTAGAAATTTATTGATTCAAGTTTAATTTTATATTGACAGTTTTTTTACTTAAAACATTGTGTTCCCTGCTAAAAACAATTGAAATCAAAGTGTTCCCTATTCAAAAATGGTTGGGAACCATTGATTTAGATTAAAAGTCAGAATCAACAGATTACACTTGTTAGACCAAATTGCGCTGACGAATGTCCTCGCCAGAATAAATACCTAAACTAATTGTTGAAACAGAATAGTCACAACGCGAAAAATATCGTTAAAACTACAAAGTTTATTGAGCAAACATAGTCACGCGCACAGCGACACAAATAAAAAAAATGTAGGTATAACAAAATTTGCGAAACGCCGTGATTCGCTGAAAATCGTCCGTTTCGACATTAAATAATAGGATTTTGTATTGGACTCAGGAATGGTCTAGTTGTGTTGTCAGGTTTAGGTCTTAGGCTTAGGTCAGCAAAATGCATTTGAAATTTCATACATTATGAGTTTGCTATTGAATTTTAGGGTTCTACGCGCACCTAAAGCGGTTTTGAGGAGTTTAATAAAAGTAAAATACTTAATAATTATAACATTTAAATTAATTGAATATAAATTATTGAGTTGAGCCTTCCTTTTCTTTGATGTTCGGTAATTCCTCATGGATCGCAGTTTATGTCAGACTCGTACCGACTAAATCCACGGCATGAAAGGCTATGGTCCAGATTGGAGCCCAATGATTTTGACGTGAACGTTAACCTTGCCCCCTATTATTACACGGGACCTAAACATACCGACAAGCTGGGGATTAACAATAGTATACTTCTGCCTAATCCTTCGCGAAATTCAGATGGTATGTTATATGTACGTTGTATGTTAAATAATAAATTTTTATATGAACTAGCTGATATTATTTCATTGATTGAAAGGTTGACAGTGAACTGTAAATATCCATTAAACATATCGTTCGGATCTTCGGAGTTCTGTTTTGTTTCAATCTGAGGTTCCAAACGCTCGATTTTGATAGTAGACCCTGTGTTAAACTAATCCACGTGTCACATACATTTCCTGGTGATAGAAAAGGAGTAAATAAAAAATAAACAGATCTTGAATCAAAATAACGAGACAAACATAGGATCAGCATGTCGTCCTAACACTGATTGATGGAAGATAAATTCGTAAAAAAATACAAGGGCCGTATCAAAGCAAATCGGGTTCAGTGAGACGTGCACCGGCATCCATCGGGCTATTGGATTGAAAGATACATCAGTTACACTGGTTTATAGTAAACAGGAATTTTGCAGTAGTATAATTGCACTTAGGAACGTAGGGAGGCCCTGCAGTGGAACAAACTGAGTAGAATAATGGGGGGCTCAGGTAGTGCGGTGTCGAGTCACCGTCTCCGTGTTCGAAGACAGACGCCGTTTTCTTTCAACAAAAGAAGTTATCAATCCACTTAACACCACATAATGCCAGTAAATTAAATATATGTACATGCCCGGAATACTCTAGGACTTGCAATTATGGAGTGTCCCGAATTCCCCATTGCACATTTGGTCAAAGTTTACCAAGTGGCCTCTTCGCGTTGGACCTATGTCCCCCGGAAGCCTTCCAAAGGACCAGATTCTATGTCTTCCTCACTTCCTTACAGAAGATATCCCGTGATCACATCATATAACGAGCCACAAAAATAAATAATAAGCCTCATGCGCTAAAAGGGAAAATATCGTAAAGAAACGCTCAAGCCTTATTTTTTTTTACGACGTGTGAAGTCTGCCACCCCACATTATTTCAGCGTGATGGACTATAGCCAAGCATTCTTATTCTGAAAGGAGACATGTGCCCAGTAGTGGGATAGCACTTGGTTAAGTAATAACTACGCCGATTAAACAATCTGCAAGATTAGGCAGCCCATGCCACCATAATTTTTTTGGATAGGTGACCATTCTAAGCACTTTTAAACCCCTTCGTCCTTCAGTGAGTACGTAAACCGTTGGTTCTGGCTTTCATAAGTACATACCCATGACAAAACATAGTTAGTGGTAGTATTTACATACATATACCTACATAAATATGTCTGCTAACCATTCCTAAAAGAATAAGTATGTAATTAGCTTTAATTTCGAACTGAATTGAACTTCTGTATTCCAAGTTGTTACTAGCTGGCTATCTCTGCTCAAAGATATATCAGTTACACAGCAAGCCGGTTCATTGAACTTTACTTAGGCGGGCGAGGCTAATCTTTCAGTAATCAAGCTCATACGATACGTTTACGCCACATTTGTCTTGTTTTACGTATTTTTCATCTTCATCCACCGTTCGTTTATATGAAGATGAAGGAAAATTTAGTAACTTTATTTTTTTGTAAGGATTTTTGAAAACTGATTCGTGTAATAGTGGTTGCCGAACTGACCTGGGAATGGAACCCAGGACCTCTAGCGGAGCTTAGGACAGCTAGACTAACCAGGCAGTTAAATTCATCTTCTTTTACATTCTTACATTATTATTATTTTTATAAGCCCGGTTTGTCCCACTGCAGGGCAAAGGCCTCCCTTCCCTCCTTCCACTCCTCTCGGTTCAGATTTTTTGGCCCAATTTCCCAAAAAGGAGTCCAGTTCGTCCCGCCATCTCCGCCTGGGCCTCCCACGTCGTCTCACATTCTTACATTAAAACAAAATAAAAATAAACAGAAGAAAAAGCAATGAATTATTTACAAATAGTATCTGATCTATGGATTTTATGTCGATACTTCTTCAGAAGTTATTATAAAAAAAAACTTGAAATAATTTTAACAAAAACCAAACTTATAATTCCCTTTAGAACTCAACTCAACTATCAATATTTTGAGAATTTCTAAACAACATTACAGTTTCATAACTTTTAATTCTTTATCAATTTGCAAATCCTAGCAAAACTAATTAACGAGTGTTATTTATTAACTGGATCTTATACAATTATGCATTAATTAAACGTTATAAAATTTACCTTCTAAAAAGTGTCGAAGAAAAACACAGTGACAAGAAAAAAGGTCGAATTTTTTACGAAATTAATTCATCGAGTTCGACAACTTCGTGTTTTCAGCTTTTTAATAACTTTTTTTTTAATTAGTTGGCTCTCAAAGAGTTTCCTTTATGAAGTCGAACGGGGAGTCCGTTTGAAATTGTTCTTGTATTCATTAAACGTCTTTGAAAGAGTTGTTGATCTTTAATTTGGTCTTTACATGACTTTAAATAAGTAAGTTCTAATAAGAATTTTTAACATGTTCAGGTATATTTTTGCCTTGGCTGTTATATCATTTTTAGTGTTCCTTGCCCAAAGGCTAAAACGGGACCCTATTACTAAGACTCCACTGTCCATCAGTCCGTCTGTCACTAGGATATATCTTATGAACCGTGATAGACAGTTGAAATTTTCACAGATGATATATTTCTGTTGCCGCTATAACAACATACCTAATACTCGATAATGGTACGAAACCCTAAGTGCGCGAGTCCGACTCGCACTTGGCCGGTATTTTTTTTTATTAACATGAAATTATGCCGCTGTGTTTTCTTTAACAGAGTATTTCTATTTAAAGAAAACACACAACACAAACACACAAAAAGATTTTTTCTTGATAAAGTTCAAATTAAAAAATTATATCAGCTTAAGCTAGTGATCGCAAACTTCTTTTGATGTGTGTACATAGATATACCGTAACAACAGTCTATAGTTATAGGCAACGCATTAATGATCATGTTAAAGTTGTTTACTACAAACATTTTCACACTATTATTAAGCGTTATTTGGTGTAGGTAGTTATCAAGCCACGCAGGCGGGGCCGGGGGCGATCGCCAGCTCATAAAGGGGAACAGTGGGCGCTGTGTATTATTTTTGTTTTCCGCAGTTAATAACACGACCATGATAGGTGCACGAAAAAGGACGGTATTCTAAAAGCACTCGATATAATACGTATATTCTTATTATACGTACGTTCTTCCTATTCGTAATGTCTTCAATATGGAATAACAAATTTTATTTTTCAATAATTGAATCAAAGAAAATAATGTATATAAAAGATCAGAAGATTAATTTACATTTCATATGCCAAACATGAAACAATTTAACGATAAACCATTTACAGTGCAATCTTGCATAATTGCAACTAAGCTATAGGTATATTATACTTATAAGCTGTATTACATTATACATTTATTTTACTCAATAATTTTATTTTTAATAACTGTAAATTACATTTCAAAATCCTTTAAAATCTTATCTATATATATAAAAGAAAGTCGTGTTAGTTACTCCATTTATAACTCAAGAACGGCTGAACCGATTTGGCTGAAAATTGGTGGAGAGGTAGCTTAGAACCAGGAAACGGACATAGGATACTTTTTATCCCGTTCCCGATACTTTTTATTCCATGGGGGCGAAGCCGCGGGCAGAAGCTAGTATCTATTATAAAAAATATCGACCAATCATTATAAATGAAAAATACTTATCATCATTCTGAGAATTAGAACACCAGCGACCATGTTTTTCTGGTAGCAGCAAGTTCCGTACAGTGATATAATACTGCCGTTTATTGCACTGTGAACGGATGACATTAAAAACCGCTTAGTGGAGCCCACAACAAAACACCGGCAATTTTGGTGCCCACTTAAAAATATAGAAAACATACGTTGTTTGGGTAGCAAACGAATGGTTTGTTTCGGTATTTTACGGTACCTACTTATTTTCTATCGGAAAAAGAAACATTTTGTATTTACTGTAATTATTTTTGAAAATAATATCTATACTAATATATAAAGCTGAAGAGTTTGTTTGTTTGCTGGAACGCGCTAATCTCAGGAACTACTGGTCCGATTTGAAAAATTCTTTCAGTGTTAGATAGCCCATTTATTGAGGAAGGCTATAGGTTACATTATCATCACACTGCGCGGACGGAGTCGCGGGCAGAAACTAGTCAATATATAAATAACGTTAAATATTCAATAGAAAGACCCATCACAGTAGCAATAAACAATACATTCTGAAATTATTCGCTCAAAATTTCAATTACATGGGACCTTAATAACTGGATGTCTGTATAGTCGGCAATAGAGTTACTTATACCTAATGTACTTTACTAATATATAAAGCTGAAGAGTTTGTTTGTTTGCTTGAACGCGCTAATCTCAGGAACTACTGGTCCGATTTGAAAAATTCTTTCAGTGTTAGATAGCCCATTTATTGAGGAAGGCTATAGGCTACATTATCATCACACTGCGCGGACGGAGTCGCGGGCAGAAACTAGTCAATATATAAATAACGTTAAATATTCAATACAAAGACCCATCACAGTAGCAATAAACAATACATTCTGAAATTATTCGCTCAAAATTTCAATTGCATGGGACCTTAATAACTGGATGTCTGTATAGTCGGCAAAAGAGTTACTTATACTAAGGCCCAATTGCACCAACTTCTTAAATGTGTTTAAATTGCATTTAAATACAATTTTTCATACAAATTTCGTGTTTAAATACAATTTAAACATCTTTAACAAGTTGGTGCAAGTGGGCCCTAATGTGTAATCTTTATCTTTACTAATATATAAAGCTGAAGAGTTTGTTTGTTTGCTTGAACGCGCTAATCTCAGGAACTACTAGTCCGATTTGAAAAATTATTTCAGTGTTAGATAGCCCATTTATTGAGGAAGGCTATAGGCTATATATCATCACGCTACGGACAAAGTCGCGGGCAGAAGCTAATAATTTATAACGCAATAAGTGTCGATACGCAGGGGAACCTGCTTTTTACTCTATTTGGCTGGTAATTTAACCGATGTACGCCGTTGTTAAAATACTCTTTTGCCCAACCCTTCGGACAATATAGGAGATATGTTGTTGTTATTTTCTTAGCTACACATGTATCTCTAAGTTCTACTTAATTCTAGTGTGTTTTCACTTTTTAATATAATCCCTCTCGCCGAGCAGTTTAATATATTTTGTGTATAATAAAACAAAGCAATAACCGTACATCATTTCCTTCCCTTTTACACACGCGCAAAGGATATGCACGCGATCTTGCTCCATAGACTAGTTTACATTGTGCCAGCTACTCCTTATAGTGTTATAAAGGCTCGCTCGCGGATTCGAATTCAAAAAAAATAATACTCCTTTGAATTTATTTTACTTATTTAATCTATACTAATGTTATATGTGTGTATGTATGTAACAAATAAACTCAAGGGCCAAAAATTCTTTCATCATTTGAATGATTTATATGATTAACAACCTGACCCGGCGAACTTCGTACCGCCTAACAGTCGATTCTGAAACTAACGTCACTCAATTGTTTTGCCTTCCCGGAACCCCTACACTAACACAACAGCTTAAACTTTATGGTATGGTATTAAAGTTTAAAATGACTTTTAAGTAGGTATATAGATAAGTGTTGTTTTTAGACTTTTTCAGGCATTTTTTATTTTTTTCTCTCCGTAATAACCATCCTCGTACTTCAACGAATATAATAAAAAAAGAATTAGCGATATCGGTTCAGCTGCTCTTGAGATTTGCGCTTAGCAACACATTTGGCGATTCATTTTTATATTATAGATAAGCTATAGTTAATTTTGAAAAAAGTGAGGGATTTCTCCACCCGTGCGAACCCGGGGTCGGCCGCTAGTATAGGTATAAATAAAATAAATAAATAAAATAAATTCAAAGGTGTATTAATGTTCAGCCACAGTCCGATAGTATGTAATTACCATGTGATAGGGAGTCCAGTAATCGAGCACAAATCCAAACTCCGAGCTGCTACTGAGAATTTCATAAAAAAACTCAGTACCTATAACTTTACCTAGGAATCGAATCCTCGGAACCTCTAGCGTAGCAGTCGCGCGCGCCACGAGACTAATAGGAGTTCTAAGTTCTAATTTGCAATAAATAGGTGTACGTCCCAATTGTCATAGTTTCCATTAGAAAAACAAATTAATCTACCTATCGTTGTTGACGTCACACCCAGTTGACCTGTATTTGTGTATGCTTCATATTTTCTGTAGTTTTTTAAGAATACCTACTGAAGAAAAAATATTTGCAGTTACCGACCCAATCTCACGACTGATGACATTGAGTTAGTTTTTATTTAAAAAATCAACCTTTTACGCGAAAATTTACATGCAAGTCAAGTGAGTAACAATTCTAAAAAGACCTCAGAATCGAATAAAGCTTTCTAAAAGCAAATTACCTGCCAGCTTCCCCGAGAACAAATAAGGACATTACTTTAAATCGCCGGGATCTTACATAACTTAGTTGAAACCGCAAATTTTCTACATCTCTGAATAGAGAAGTTAGAATAATTCGCATCCTAAAATATTGTTTGTAAGAGGAAGTGGATACTTTTTTTTATGAGATAGGGGGCAAACGAGCAAACGGTTCACCTGATGGTAAGCGATAACCGCCGCCCATGGACACCCGCAACACCAGAGGAGTCGCAAGTGCGTTGCCCGCCTTTTGAAAGGGTTTGGGCCGCCGGTAACCTACTTCACTCGGCGTGAAACAACGCAAGCGTTGTTTCACGCCGGTTTTCTGTGAGGCCGTGGTATCACTCCGGTCGAGCCAGCCCATTCGTGCCGTAGCATGGCTCTCCCACGTGACAAAACCTATCTACTATACTTCACTTGCTGAAATTTTGGCACACTTTTCTGCCTTCAGAGTATCATAAATTTTGAAGTTGGCAATATATTTTCCCATACTGACACCAAACCCATATCGATATTATAATCGAGTGCAAAATGGATTCATTAAAAATAAAATTGGACTGTTTGAATTGAAATCCATTTGCAGCAAAACTTTGTTTTCTACGTGATGTTGGTATTAGTTCATGTTCTATGAGGCCACTCAGCGTTTATTCTGAAAGCCGATACAGAAATAAAAGCTTTTAAAAATTACTCCAAAACTAGCTTAAACAATAAGCAAACTAAGTTTATTTTAGAACTACTGACATTTTTGAATCGATTTAAAACCAGCTGAGTGTTAACTGAACTAGGTACCTATGTGTAATTTAATTAAGGTTCCTGTTCTAGGCATCTAGAATCAAACAGTATTTATTACAACAAACATATTAAAAAAAAACTTTTTAATACATATTAAAAACAGTTTGCATATATTTTATAATAGGCCATGTAATAAGCAGAAACACCTATCGACTTCTGAAATGTCTGAAAATGACAATATTTTTTGTACAGTGCCGTGTGGTCAGCTGTCTAAGCAACACGTATTTCTCGCTAGTAGAAATAATCATAGATTGTCAACCTTTCCGATTGCTCGACACAAGTATTGCAACGATGAATAAGTGCGCAATGTGTGAGTGTGATTTTAACGATGGTGTTCAATGTTCTGGGTGCGGGAAGAACCTTGACTTTGGATGTGCGGGAATTACCGAAAGAGGGTATAGACAACTCGGAACCGATCGAAGAGCAGCTTGGAGATGCGCAACATGTAGGACTTCCTCTCCAGCTCCGGCTACTTTGAAGGATCAGATAACCATTGAAACATTATTCAAGGAAATCCGCGAGATTAAGCAAAAGCTGTCCGATCTCCCAACGCTATTAGATGATGTCAAGAGCGTAAAAGATGAGATCTCGGCCCTCAAAGCTTCATGTGAATTTTCTGGTGCAAGACTTGATGAGTTCAATGAAAAGTTAACTGCAGTCGAAAACTCCGTTACAGAAATTCAACGGAAACAGGGCCTCTTGGAGACAACTATAAATGAATTGCATACTCAAGTCTACAACAATGAGCAAAGATCACGTCTAAACAATATTGAGATTAAAGGTGTACCGCAGGGGAAGGATGAGAATCTGTTCCAAATCGTCGGTAAGATCAGCGCAAAGATTGGTTACGACTTACCAAAAACGCAAATAAATTATATATCGAGGATTCCCACTTATAACTCAAAGAACAAATCGATTATTGTGAGTTTTTTAAATCGATATATTAAGGAAGAGTTTGTGGCCTCCGCACGCGCTATGAAGACAATTAAAGCCGAAGATTTAGGATTTAAAGACACTCAAGCGAAAATCTTCGTCAATGATCATCTGACTGCCGATTCAAAACTTTTACTCAATAAAGTACGTCAAATTGCGAAGGAGAAAAACTACAGTTACGTGTGGGTCAAATTCAGTAAAATACATGTCCGCAAAAATGAGGCAGCTAGCTCATTCGTAATCAATAAAATGTCGGATTTAAACAAATTAATCTAGCCTGCGTCAGATTATATTATTCTTTACTATTACACACGATTTATTACTGCTTAGCACCTTTTAGTTTTTCAATTTTAAAATGTATTATGTTGTTATTTGTGTTTTAACTATTAGTTTAAAATATGTGAATAGGTTTAGCATCTCTGGCTCAGCACACGCTTGCTTCGTACGCTATTATTCTCGGACACCGGTCAAACCGGTTACCCGCAGCGCTTGTCGCTGTGTTTATTTAAAAGTCACAATAACTAATTGTATTATATTTGTCTTGCTAGCTCCGCTTAATTACGTTATGCGTCCGTTTTGTTTGGTAACTCATTGCTTCTTTGTTTACTCCAACGCCATAATAAGTTTTTATGTATTTTTATGCAAAACTTACATAATATTATGCTACCTACATTTATGTTATATTTTTATGAGTCACTGTTTCAGGGGTACTATTTCCGTGATAACCATGACGCTTGAATTGTTATTGACTTCTGGATTGCGTCATGGCCGTTAATGATAATATGCAGGAACATTGTAACATCATATCAAACTTAAAGGTTTATTACCAAAATGTACGGGGTCTACGATCAAAAACAGCACAATTCTGTCGTAATCTATGTCTCAATTCCTTCGACATTTTGGTTTTAACTGAAACTTGGTTGTCAGACAGTGTAAGCAGCTCTGAGTTGTTCGATAATCGTTACATGGTGTGGCGTCGGGATAGGGACTATGAATTTACCGGGCAAACTCGAGGAGGAGGGGTACTTATTGCAGTCCGCAAGGAGATATGTGCCATTCCACAGCCGCAATATGCGTCTAGTGCCGAAGACTTGTGGTTGACTTTGCCTATCAAGCGGTCTAGTACCAATTCTAAAAATAATTTCAGTTTAAACTTATGCGTTATCTATCTGTGCAAACAAAACTTAGGGTTGTCTTTCTCTCGTCAACTAAATAACTTCCTAGATAAGTTGGATGAAATTATAGTCTGTAAACCAAACGACAAGTACCTGATTCTCGGAGACTTTAACATGAGTGGTATATCATGGCTATCTATCACTGGTGAATCATCGTTGTCCCCGCGTAACGTAAGTAGTTCAGATGAACACTCATTAATTGATTCGTTGCATACCCACAACCTTAATCAGTTTAATGGGGTGGAGAACCGATATGGGCGAATACTTGACCTTGTATTATCATGTGATGATGTCATCGTTTCCGATTGTGATGAGCCTCTTGTTATTATTGATCCTCACCATAACGCACTCAAAATTGATGTTAGCTTTTACCAGTATTGTTACTTGAAACCTGCTCAACAGACTAAATACATTTTCGGGAAAGCTAATTATGATAAAATTAATGCGGAAATTGCTGCAGTCGATTGGTGTGAACTATTTATTGATAAACCTGTTGAGTGTGCAGTGCAGTGTTTTTATACATTACTGGACAACATTATTGCTAGGCATGTGCCAAAAAAGATTTGTAAAGTAAATAAATACCCTGTCTGGTATACCACAGAGTTAAAAAGAGCAATTAATGAAAAATCTAAATTTCTACGAAAGTTTAAAAACTATGGCAATTTGTCGGATAGGGCTAGTTTTCAGATACTGCGAGCTAGGGTCAAAAGATTGGAGAGTGAGTGTTACCTAAACTACATCATTTCGGTAGAAAATTCAATTAAAAATAATCCCAAACACTTTTGGAAGTTTGTCAAATCTAAGTCAAAATACTCGAGTATCCCTAGCACTTTGAGGTATGGGAATCGTACAGCCTGTGATGGTATAGATATTTGTAATTTATTTTCCGACTATTTCTATTCTACTTTCTTGCCTTCCACTCAGGGTACTCTGCTAGTAGGCCCACATAATTTTTCTAACTCATTATCACATATCGCAAATATTAAAATAAATCAAAACGAGATAATTAAACTGCTCCAATCACTTGATCTTAACAAATCCGCAGGTCCTGATAAAATCCCTCCCCTAATATTAGTTAATTGTGCTAAAACTATATCGAAACCGATTAGCCTATTGTTTGAAAAATCACTAAGTGAGTGTACTTTGCCAACCACTTGGAAACAAGCATTTATAACCCCAATCTACAAGAAAGGGCGTAAGGATGAAGTGATGAATTATCGACCGATCTCTAAATTATGTCTAGTCGCTAAGGTATTCGAAAGGGTTATTCATACACAATTATATGCCGCCGTGAAAGAATCTCTCAACAATTATCAGCATGGGTTCATGACGGGGAGATCGACCACTTCCAACCTCATCTTATTGGATGACTACATCACTGATAATATGAGCCAAGGTAAGCAAGTCGATGTCGTTTACACTGATTATAGTAAATGTTTCGACAGAATTGACCATTTTATCTTACTTCAGAAACTAGAGGCATTAGGCATAAGTGGCGACCTGTTGAGGTGGTTAATTTCTTACATCTCTAATAGATCTCAGGCGGTGGTTATAAATAACTACATTTCTAGTTGGGTTACCATACCTAGTGGCGTCCCGCAGGGCTCTCTTCTAGGACCTTTACTTTTTGCAATCTTTGTAAACGACATCGGCGAATGTTTACGTGCTGCCAAACTGCTTTGTTACGCGGATGACATGAAGATTTTCCTATCCGTCTCATCACAAGCAGATGTTCAGGCCCTACAGGCCGACTTATCCCACGTAGATAATTACTGCTCCAGGAATAAGCTTGAACTCAATCCTTTAAAATGCTCTGTTGTTTCCTTTACTAAGAAAAATATCACTATCGCATCCGAATACACACTAAGAGGATGCAAATTGCAGAAGTGCCACAAAGTCCGTGATCTCGGTATAATATACGACTCTAAATTACTTTTTGATGAACATGTTGACAGTGTTGTAAAAAAAGCATCACGAGCACTAGGCTTCGTAATGCGAACATCTAGTTGTTTCAAAGACGCTAAGACGTTTAAAATACTATACTGTACATTTGTTCGTAGTATCTTGGAATACGGGTCCCAGATATGGAACCCGAGATACGATAAATACGTACACAGATTGGAAGGTATTCAAAAAAAGTTCATCAGATACCTATGCTATCGGATCAAATATAACTATATAAGTCAGGATTACTTGAAACTATGTGCAAAATTTCACCTTCTTCCACTAGTAAAGCGGCGAGAAATAGCTGACATTATTTATTTTATGAAAATTATTTCTAATAAAATTGATTGTTCTGAACTGCTTGGTAGGATAGGTTTTAATGTTCCTGTTAAGTCTGTGCGACATCATACGCCCATTAACTTGCCCCCTGCGTTATCAAACTACCGGCAGAATACTTTCCTGTGGCGAGCTAGCAAAACACTAAACAATATCTGCAAGACACACGATGTCGATATTTTCAACACTAACATTGTGTCGCTGAGGCGGTTGCTGAGCAGAGATTTCTTTATTGAGCACCAAGCGTGATTCTCGTTGCGTGCGTACTTGTGAACCTGTAGCTTCTGCATATCTTGTTGTCCACATGCTTTCTTTTTTATAATTTAATATGATGCCTATTAGCGAAGACCTATAATTGGCTATCTGTTGTTTAGACATAGTTGCAAATTTATTGTAATGCTGTTGGTTTTCCTAAAGTTTTAAATAAATAAATAAATAAAATAAATACTGAAATAAAACAACTTTACGGATTCAATACCTATGTCTAATACTCGCGTATGCTTCAGAAATCAGAATAGGTATTTTTTGTGTTTTTTTTTTCCTTTATACTAAATTACTTTTTTGAATCTATACTAATATATAAAGCTAAAGAGTTTTGTTTGTTTGCTTGAACGCGCTAACCTCAGGAACTACTGGTCCGATTTGACAAATTCTTTCAGTGTTAGATAGCCCATTTATCGAAGAAGGCTATTTAACATCACGCTAAGACTAAGTAACGATTCCACGGGGACGAAGTCGCGGGCGCAAGCTAGTAAGTACATATAAATAAAAGAATTGTCTTAAATCACAGACGTTTATTTTGAATATATATAATTATGTATGTACCTATATACGTTCCATAAAAGAGATCCAAATATTTAAAACTAATACAAAAGAAACGATAACCCTAAAATCGCTTCTAGCACACAAATTTGTAAAATGGGCAGGTCGTCTGGCCTTTGAGCAGTGGTTTAGGATAACAAGAGCTGTGACTACATAGTCTTAGGTTGGGCCATGAAACTATCAGCTTTGGCAATAAAATAAAACAATGAGGGGGTAAAACAAAAGCTGAATCAATTATATCGTAGCTCCCTTTCGGATGGGACAGAGTTTTTCACATCCTTCTTCTATTATAAACGTAAAACTTTATGAGGATTTAAGGATGTTTGTTAATCTTTCACGCCAGAACGAGTGAACGGATCTGGATAAAATTTTGCACAGATATACATAGATTATAGTCTGGAACAACACATAGACTACTTATTATCGAAATCAAACTCAATTCAAAAGTCCACGCGGACGAAGTTGCGGGCAGAATCTAGTGTATAAGTGCATACCTAAGCTACGCTTAGATTAGATTCTGAATCACAGCCTTAGTGGCCCAACAATTGTGGTATTCATCCAAAGTAGACAAACCCTGCCATGACAGAGGTTCCAAAATTACTACGCACTTAGCGTAAGTTATACAAAATTGAGTTGAGGCCCTGACTTAGACTCCATGTTTAGTTCGGTTATGGAACATTGCCAACTTGATAAATAAACGTGTTTTATGACGCAACTCTCGATATTATTCAGAGTTATTGATACAGTCTATTTGAATTGTGACACTAAAATTTAATTGTCAGTTTGAGCTTTGCGGGATTAAAGTAATATTTATCATGATGGAATTATGGTATTCCATGCGTTCGTAAATTTATTATCACAAGTAAGTATAACTACCTTATTATAGTTATTTTTTAATAAAAGAAACATCTTTGTCATTGAAGCAACTATATTTTTGTATTTCTTTATATATTTTCCATGCTAAGATTATAAAGTTATTTTAGTGAAAGAAAAATTCGAGGATTCGAACCTGCGTGTTCTGGTTAGAAACAGGCCATAGCGTCTGGTGTGTAAGCAGAAGAGGCAGGTTAAAACATCGAATTTTTCCTTTACAATAAAATTTATCACAGCAAATTGTAATTAAATATTTATTTATTTCTTCTTAGCTATTAAAAAAAACAGATTTAAAAAAGAAAGTTGAAAAGAAATCCGAATAACATTCGACAAATGGAAGTCAAAAACAATCGGTACAAATAAGTCTTTTGCAAAGTTGCTTCAATATTTTATTATAAATTGTTTATTTTTCTCCAAGGGTACGGCGTAAACAGAAAATATTGCTTAAGGTCTGAGAGAAATTAAAAAGTTTTAATTGAATATTAGCCAGCTGAGCGGTTATGGCTGTTCGCTCACTGTGTTAAAACTTGCCCAGATTGAAGTTGTACCGAAAATATACAAGTTAGTAAAAAGTAATTAAATTTGATGGATCAAAAGTTCTGTTATAAGCATCAGAGCAGTATTTACGGGTTGAGAGTACTCTTGCTGTGCAGTTCTCTTTAAAAATCACAGTATAGTAAGTATTGGGGTTTTCCGAGACAATAAAATATTAATAGTATCCTCCTCTCTTCTAAGTTAGGTGTCACATCTACATGATTATGGAGTGCAATAAAATATTATGTCATCATCATATCAGCCCATAGAATCCCATTGCTGAACAAAGGCCTTCTACAAAGAATACCACAAAGTCCGGTCCCGTAAAGTAATGCCAAGCTCGCTCCATTATTGTGTAATTATTTGATTAATTAATTAACTAGGTATTAAACACAAAACAACAATATGAACATAGTAAACAAAAGACTACTAGAAAAAATTGCATAAAATTATCTCATCTTTATCATTTCCGTTCACATTGAAACTAATCATTATCAATGCACTATAAAATTATCACTAAACCACAAGGAAGGACCATACAATGCATAATAATTATATGTCGCAGCAACGTTATGAACATCGTTTTTCTTATATAAACGCCTCCATAAAAAGAAGCGACCTCAATAGAGCACAGTCCTTACAATGCCGATTAAAGAAATGAGCAGGTTTTAAAGGTACATTACAAATATTTAGGTAATATTATATGCTTTGAGGAATTCTATATCTATTCTAACCGTTAATTTATATTTATTAAAGCATAGGTATGTATTTTTATAATGACGGTCTAGTGTTTTACAAAAAGAAACGGATTTCAATATGTCACTACGACATAGATACCTACACATAAAATCAAATTCATATAAATACTAGACTCATGCATTTTTAATTAATTGTTTGTTTTGACGAGTTGCTAAGAACAGTGGCAGTGCTTTCATTTCAAAATTGTTTTAGTTATAATCTAGGTACGTAATTTATAGATAGGTATTGTTTTTTGAATAGTACTTACCTAATTATTATACTGAGAATTGTACTACAATATCTACATTGTAGTACAATTCTCGAATTGCTCATAAGATAGTTACGCTAACTGTGCTCATACCTACATAGCTCAATTAGTTATGTAAGTATTCATAACTAAATGAGCTACATTTTCAAATGTAACGATAAATATTTAAGTGACAGTGGATGAGAATTCATGGCTACGGTTACTTTTAACATACCATCATACGATCACGCCTGTATTCCCCGAAGGGTTAGGCAGAGGCGTACTAATGTACACCCACAGTTCGCCGGTATGTTTAGGTCCCATGTAATAGGGGGCGAGCCTATTGCCATTAACCAGGCACAAATTCCTAACTCCGAGCTGCTACTGGGAATTTCATAGAAAAACCCAATAACACTTTGCTCGACCTGGGAATCGAACCCAGGACCTCAAGCGTAGCAGTCGCGCTCAGGACCACTAGACTAATGAGGCAGTTATTTTATTTTTTATTTTATTTTATTTGTTTGGGACAAAAAACAGTTACGTGATATGCTTTAACAAAGGATATAAAATGATACATTAATAAACATGTAACCCAAACTATTGACCGCGAATTAGCAAACGACGTTAAAAAAAGAGTTACTTTTAAAAACCAAATTTATTTCTAGATTCTGAGCCGAGTTTTTTACATTCTAGGGTTTTGACTAAATAGGTAGGTAGGTATAGCTCGTCCAAGCTGAAATGACGCGACCCACTACTTAATTACTCTATGTAGATGTGTGAGTGCAAATATTAATGACGACACTTCATCTGTGTGGGAGCGTCGATTGTTCAGTGAACTATGATCTGCACGTGTACAAGACGGTGGACTAGTCGGGTGATAGTCGGCGTCCATATTTGAAATTTGCTTTGCGAAGGTGAGGCGCGTCATTTCAGCTTAGACAATCTCTACTAATAGATTCGAATCTACACTGCAAATCATTTGCGACGATCGCAGTCATGTGCCATTAGGCCAAAACGTCGAAAAGTAAAAATATGTGGGGTAAAGATTGGGTCTCTGAAAGTGAGTCTTAAGTAAAATACCTACATACATACATAATCAATACCATATCATACATGGGACATATTATTATGTCCCACTGCTGGGCACAGGTCTCCTCTCACAATGAGAGGGATTAGGCTATAGTCCACCACGCTAGCCTAATGCGGGTTAAAATAAATAAATTAATTATAAGACTAATCGGAAATTAATTAAACATCATCATCAGTCATCGTCGTCATATTTTGAGCTTTTACTAACATTCACAGCGTAAACTAAACCTTTCGAAAGAAGATGTTTTTATTGCATAGGTATATATAATTATTTTAGGTAACTTATCTGCGCCGTCGAGACATTGACATAATACCTTATCTTGTGACCTCACCTCACTTCTGCGTCACAGAACACACCCATTCACATCATTCAACAATAATATTTTTGGTACCGAACCCGACTACGAAAAAAATCAACTGAAACAAGAAATATTCCTGTTATTGACTTTAACACATCGTTTCTGTCGTGTCCAGATCATAGCTGTGGCCGCATGCCGCTATGGAATAGGCTACGGCTAAAAGGAATATTTCCTGATTCATGCTTTTCTGTATCGATACCTATACATACTTTAATACTATTGTTATTTTTTGTGACTATTATCAATAAAAATATTACATTCACTTAGTATTTTATACGAAACTATATTTGGCGATTAATGAAAATACAAATACAAAAGGTCCTAGGATTGAACCCTGTTGCACGCCTATGAGTCTCTCGCTTATCGGGGCTAATGTGGAAAAATACTTTATGATGTAGGTTCTCTGTATTCTATGACTAATAAACACGACAAAACGCTTTTTAGAAATTTTGATATTGCTGTAGATAATTCTATTTTAGTCATAACAGCACTGTAAAAGCCCTAACAAAAGTTGAATACACTCAATAGCAATTTCGATACTGACTTAAATACTTATTATTAAGTACCTACATATCATAAATAAGTGAGAATCTTTACTAATGTCATGTTATATAATGTAAAGCTGTACCTAGACGTTTCATGGTGGAATTTTATTACAGGATTGTGGATGATGAATACTTTTAAGGATATGAATGTAATTTAGATGTGTTCTAATACAATATTATTAAAAACAAATCTAATTATAAGGGGAATTAATTAATTACAATACAGTAGAGATGATTGATTATCTACATTAAAATTTTAATAAAAAAATGACTGTCTTGTTTATTGTTCATGGAAGTAATATTACAATCTTCATTAATACCTAAGTACGATGGACTGAAACGATATTATTTTATCAAAAAATTATACTGGTTAATGATATTGATCACTGATCAAGATAAAAATTAAAATGCAGTCATAAATAATGATAATTATTGATGCAGTCCACAGCTTAACGAAAACTCTCTCTCTCTCTGTGTCGGCCACAACGCATCACTTACACATTGAGTGTGTAAAGAACCCTTATGTGCTCTCAATCTGTCATGATTACGATACTCTATACTTACTATAGAAGAACACGTCTCAAATATTGTTTGTCGTTTCCCCTAACAGAATCTAGGATTTCTCATCATCATTTTAATGTTTTAAAGCAGGTAGGTACCTACCTATAACGACTTCTAACATTTATTATTGTCGACGAAAATTATTATGATGCAAATCATAGTTAACCACCCAAATAGATAAAACGTATTATGTATGTCTCTCGTCCTACTTCGTAAACGCTTTAATTAATTGCTTCTCGGTTCTAATTAGAGATAACCTTTCAATCGAAATCTATATGCGGTAGTAACACCATTCATTGATAATAATAATTAAGGACTTATTAGGATGTTAAACGTAAATCAATTATTTAGGTATGTAGGTACTTATTCAATACGATAACATAAATAAAATTACAAATATTTTTAAGTAGGTAGTAATATTTTATTTCAGTAGGTATCTAGTAGTCTAAGGCAGCAGTGGAATAATTTAAAACTATTTACCTATGTGCGTAATGGTAATAGTTACTACCACGACCACTCTGACAAGAGTGCCCGACTAAGAAGAGAATGTTATGTACTTATCTGCCAACCAGAACTAAATAATAAACTAAGTAGTTAGGTATATTTTCTTCCCAGTAATATTTTTATAGTAGTTTATAAGGTATAGCTTCTGCCCGCGACTTCGTCCGCGTAGCGTGATGATATATAGCCTATAGCCTTCCTCAATAAATGGGCTATCTAACAGTGAAAGAATTTTTCAAATCAGGCCTGTAGTTCCTGAGATTATCGCGTTCAAGCAAACAAACAAACAAACTCTTCAGCTTTATATATTAGTATAGATATACCTAGTGTAGTTAATCATTTACTGGATTTCGTTACATTTAAATAGTAAGATAAAGTCCTTGGATGATAACGTAGCTTGCATGTTTTAAGCGTCATAATTCATATTCATACTATTTCACTGCGTCACAGTACGGACTGTGCAATAACATAACGAAAATAATGTCAAATGTCAATGTCAAATTCACGTCTAAGGTTTCTGATGTGTATTCAAAAACTGAGTGCAAAACGTTGTATCTCTGACTCTGTAATAATAAAATGTTGATATAGTGTTTCGATGGACTAGCAAAATTACGGCCTTAAGTCGACTATCTGGAAATTAGATTAATGAATTGACCTTAATTGGATTTTTTTCAGTTTGACAGTCCAAAATAAATTTAAGTTTACTTTATTAGATTGGATGCGTTTAGAAACCTATTTGTTTGTGAGTCGGAGTCCCCACGTTTATTTGAAGTTCACGTTTCTTTCGCAATTTGATTTGGTTAATAAAAAATAACCAATAAAACCGAACGATTAGGAACTTTCCGCTCTAACATCTTACAGCAAAATTGTGTATACGTGGTAAGAGTAAGAAGTAGGTACCTACTATTGAAGTATTTCTTATAAAATAACTACGTATTATTAACTAAGTATTATTATCATGATAAATTTAGTATTTATTAAGCCCTTTTGGTAGCTTATTCATCATCATGGACACTTTTAGAAGTCATAATTGATTTTACACAAGGGGTTTCATTCACAATAAAATCGTACATACCTTTGGCCACCTAGATAATTGTCTCTTGACAATGTTTAATGTTTATTGACTTCCCCCGAGGAAGTTTATAACCATTCTTCAGGAATCGAGTTTATTCAACACATTTGCCGCTTAATATTTACATGAAAATTTTGTTGCTCATTATTCACACCACTACATTGTAAGACTACTGTCTAATACTTTTTTTTAATCAACACAGACAAGGTAAAAACATTTTTTTTTTTTTGAAAATAACAAATACATGTAGCATTCTGTTTATTAACTGAAAAAGATTTCCTGTTTATTAGTATAAATCTACTGTTGGTGACATGTCTGTGATAATGAGTGTTCAAAGCAGTTTACACCTGATTGGATGTTTAGATATTAATTGAACTTTTTAACCTCTTGATGTTCCCATTTAATACTGTATTAATCTGGTTTAATTTGGATATGTTTTAATGTATCTATACATGGAATACTTTAAATGTTATCTGTGTTGTAAATTAAGTTGTTTGGCCGTATTGATCTAATGACCTATGTACGTTGGCAGTAAGTGATGAGGCAAATCCTTCGCCTCCGTGTATTCAGTTCGCTACTGACATCCACAATGAGAAGTCACACATACATTGATACTTTGGGCTCGGCCAGGTAAAATTAATCATTGAGAAATTTGTTGTGGCTTTCAAGTGACTAGTTTTTTAACTTTTTGTTTGTCTGATATTTTTCACCTCTCAGTTTTTTTTTAATATTAGCTAATTATTTTAGATTTTTCTACTTACAAGTGTTTGTTGTTCTTGACTGTATTGCACTCTACTTTTATTAACATATCTTTTTTGATTCCCAAGCTACAAGCTTAATTTGTTGTGATAAAAACAAGTATTGGTTCTTTTAGTGAATGGGTTCTTGTGTAGGTAAATATCAAAAGACATCATATGATTATCAGACATTTAAATAAATTGTTGTTTATCTTTGACCATTACTAATTTAAGTGAATAAAGTAAGATTCATTTTGTGTAACTAAAGAATTACTTGATTAGGCATACTGGTTTAAAGTGTGTACCTAGTACCTACCTACTATTCATGTATGATGTTAAAATAATATCAGAATAGTCTAATAGCTACATTACGCTATATTAACGTTTTAAAAAAAATAGCTATACTTATTAACGTTTAAAAAAAAACATTAATTTGTAGGTAATATGTAGTAGGTACTATTACCTACAAATAAAATTAATTTAGCAATTAATAATTGATTATTTAAATGTATTATTATTAATCATTTCAATTACTTATATTTTTTTTCTTTGGTACAGCATAATGGCACGAGTACTTGATGGAAAAGCATTAGCAGCAGAAATAAAAAATGAATTAAAAGAGCAAATTGCCAACTGGGTAAAACTTGGCCACCGAGCACCTTCAATTCGCTGCATCTTAGTAGGAGAAGACCCAGCCAGCCATACATATGTTAACAACAAAATCAATGCTGCAAAATTAGTGGGCATTGATGCAACAGTGATTAAACATGAAAATACTGTAACTGAAGATCAGCTGATCAAGGAGATAGAAACTCTTAATGCTGATAGTAATGTTGATGGTATCCTGGTACAGTTGCCAATACCGGAAACAATGAGTGAGAGAAAGGTGTGCAATGCAGTTGCTCCTGAGAAGGATGTTGATGGATTCCATATTGTGAACATTGGACAGCTGTGTGTTGATATGCCAACATTAGTGCCTGCTACTGCTCTAGCTGTAATTGAGATGTTGAAGAGGTAAATTACTAGATTTATTTAGAAGTACATAATATTCTGTAGGTCTCTAATGTCATACTAACATGACATGACATTAATGTAGTCTAAAGCCCAAAAAAATCTATCTTCAGGATATTGGTACTGTCCAGAAATTGGATTGTTGAAATTTAATGGAAGTCAATCCATATAAAATACTGATATTCAGCATCTGGATAGAATTAGTTGATTCCTTTTTTTTCTGTTGGCAATGAGTTGATGTCGACTATCTACCAGTGTCACATAGAATTTTATGCCATTGTTGTAGTTAATGTTATTAAAAGAGCAAAAAAGCAAGCTTTAAAGTCTTTGCTTCTAAATTTTATGATTCTGTCAAAGATCAAAGAATTGTCAGTTTAGCAGATGTGACAATTTCATCCAATTTTAAGGTTCAACATTGAGACTTTTGGACGCAACGCGGTAGTTGTCGGCCGATCGAAGAATGTCGGTTTGCCGATCGCTATGATGTTGCACAGTGACAAGAAACACGACAATGGCCTTGGAATGGACGCGACTGTCACTATCTGCCATCGATACACGCCGCCAGAGAAATTGGAAGTATTTTGCCAAAATGCTGACATTATTATCACTGCTACAGGTAATTTTAGAATACATAATTTATTAAATTATTGTTATAAAAATTTTTTTTCCTCTGAACTTTATGAAAAAATATTTTTAATAAAAATATCATTAAAAAACATTTCAGCCTTGAATACTAGCTAGCTTGGCTTGGGTAGGTATAGTTCGCGCAAAATAACTTGACCCAAAACTAACGGAGAGGGGAAGTTTGCGCAGTGCATTTGCGTGCAAAATGTACTAAAAAACTACTACTATGCAACCACCATTTTGGTTCAAATTATTTTGCGCCAACTGTACTTAGATTGATTTTAAATATTTTTATGATTTTAATCTTATTACTTATTGTTTCTGTACCATCAATATAAAAAGAAATCAATTTAGGTATTTACTGAAGAGATTAATGTTGTAATTGTTTTAAAAAAATCTATAAATTATGTTTATGTTTATTCTCATAGGTGTTCCGAAACTAATTAAAGCCAACATGATCAAGCCAGGGGCCACCATCATTGATGTTGGCATTACTAAAATTACTGACGCTAATGGAAAGTCCAAATTAGTGGGAGATGTTGACTATGATGGTAAGTGATTTAGTGATTATTTCTTTCTTTCTATATTATTATAGATGTAAGGATTGGGTAAAAACTTTTCTTTTCACTTGTAAATATTTGTATTAGTAATGCTATAAGTATATAATTCGAGTAACTACGGCTATTTTATAGTGCCAAATGAGAAGATTTATTTATTAATTTTAAATGCGACCTAAAATCCAAAAACTTGTCTTATGAAAGTGTTTTTAGTCTTTTAATAGCTCAATTCATAAAAAAATATTGATATTTTCATATTCAGGACACATTTATTTAAGTACGGAAAAGATATTAAAAACTTACAATTTAATTTCTCTACCAGAGGTAATCAAAGTCGCTGGTGCGGTGACCCCAGTTCCCGGCGGCGTTGGTCCGATGACAGTAGCTATGTTGATGCACAACACCTTCCAAGCAGCGAGGCAGCTCCGACAGAAGTCTCAGTAACAGTAAATTATTTAGTTTTGAGGCTAAATTTAACATTTGTTTAAAAAACAAGACGAGGATGATTTTTAGGCATTACCTAAAAATTTAAATAATATACAATAAAGCTTTGATAAATACTTATAGGTACTCTTCGGAAATAATACTTACGTCAAATAGTTGTTTATTTAATAATTATCCATTTTCCAATTAATTGCCCAGTGGGTTGAGTCTAAAAGTTACTTAGGTAAGTACCTAATAAATAATGTGAAAATAATGTTCATTTTCTAACTACTGTTCAGTCTTCTGAGCGTTTTTGCCTATGAATCTTTCTACGATTCTTAGTCTTTGGTTGTTACTTGCACATCTTTATATTGAAAATGAAACATATTAATGTCTACTTATTTGAAACTTGTTAACGAATCTCTACATCCGAATAGTTACTGAATCAAAATTGAAAATCAGTGCCTTAATGTTAATAAATTAGACCTCACTAATTAACGTGTTTATAGCACTCTATTTGTCTCTTTTATTCCAATGTGATTTAATATTTGAAATAAAACGGGACAAAATATGTGACTATTGTACATGGTTCATTTATAAGGCCGATATTAAGGAATATGTTAAGTAAATATAGTATTATCGTAGGTAAGTATACCTACAAAATAAATATTAGTATGTAAGGATCATTGAGTATTATAAAGGTAATTAATTATATCATTTATAAGTACGTCTGTTACTGTTATTTTTTATTATTTAAGAAAATACCTTACCATGTGTGATAATATTAATACATTCCTTAATCAAAATAAAGGAATCGCTGTGAGTATGACTATGCTAATATTGATAAATTTTTCGGAACCAATTTTATTTAAGTATCCGTGAATATAAATGATTGTGGGCAATATTTAACTTTCTGAATAGCGTATTAACCTACCCTACCCAATGGGAATAAGGTTCAATATTGTACATTTCGATTGGTTTACTAAATGTAAATGATTCATCCCCGTTCATAATCGTTGTATAAGTTTTATATAGTCGCACACTGCTTTCTTGTTTCGTGAAAATATTACATAAATTCTAAACAAAACCATGTGTAACTATTACTTAAACAACGCTTTAAGTACGAACGTTAATTTATGAATATTTTTCTCAAATTGTCATTTTGTTGTCAAGTTGTCATGTCAACGATTGACTAAAATCGCGTTTGTAATGTTTATTATCTGAATATTGGTATCCAGAAAATCAAAACAACAAAAACATTTAGAAAACTACCAATTTAACTCGCGCTATTGTGTAGCTACTTGAATTCTAATATAGAAATTATTTAAAAAGTGTAGGTAGTTGTATGCCGGTATGTTTACTCTATGGTTTTGTATGGATATATATACTTGGTAGCTTAAATGTGTATTGTTTATTATTTTGTTGTTTAGCGAAAATGGTTATTTAATTAAACAATAATTATTCAATTTACAAATTGTTTTACTTATTTATGCAGAGACAGCTAATAAAAAAATACTTATTACTTACCTTTATCGCTGTTTTTAACACTTATCCCTGAAAAAAAAAACGTATTTATTAAAATTATTAACCGTAATAAATTAAGTAACCAGGAGCCTTCACAATTTATTACTAACACATTTTTTTTGTTTTTAAGTTACTATAAAAATATAGTAAGTACCTACTTTTGGGAAATTAAAAATTAAATAATAATAATACTTACAATATATATTATTTCATTTATTTTTCATTATTTATCTTATAAATAATTTTATTTATATCATTACATATTTTAATTTTACGTATTTAGGTACTTTTGCTTTGGCCGGCAAGGTTCTATTATTTTTAAAATAATCATAAATATCAGAACCATTCAAAATATTATTTTGAATATTTCGCTCTATATTGGTTTGATAACATTTTGTCTATATCAGTTAAACATTATAAGTGCCTACTACGGGTGGCAACCATGCCCCATGTTTATCAACCAAAACTTTTAAGTATACCTAAAATTTTCACCGCCCAAAAAGATCTAAGTGTGGTTTACCTATTTTTATGATTTATCTATTTAACCTTCATCATCATCATCATCATATCAGCCTATTGCCGTCCACTGCTGAACGTAGGCCTCCCCCAAAGAGCGCCAACCATCCCATTTAACCTTAGCCTTGCTAAAATCAGGATCGTATAATATCCACCATGTATCTAATTTTAACTCTATTTTATGACAATATGCGTGCTAATAATTAATTACCATGTTCAGAATTAAACATGGCCTTACATTGTGCCCGTAGGTACATCATAAGGTTTTGCGGTTTCTTGTACGAAACCGAACCTGTTATATTATGCTGCTACTGTTATGAGCCCAAAATAGGTGCCTACTTGTTGGAGAGGCTCTGATTGAAATTAAATGGCTTATTTTTAATGGAAAACGGAGTTAACATTTTACTTCATAATCATTACCATTGTGACCTAGCCTACATCAAAGATTGTTGTCATATTTTCCTTAGGAATAAAATAAAAATACCCTAATCGGCACAGAAACTATGTGTATGGTGTATTGATTATCACGCAAACAAAAAACATGACAATCTTCTGCAGACGAATAACTAAGCAACTAACAAACTAAATAAAATGATTACTATGCTTAGGTGTATAAGGGTTGTTGCAAATAAAAACAGGTTTTATAAAAAAACTAATTATTCATTTTAAATGAACTATGACCATGATGTTACAAATTCTAGGATCCGTTACAATCGGACATAGTACGTACGTAGGTAAATTTTTAGAGTAGGTATCGAGCGGTCGCTGGCGCCGAAAGCTAAGAAAATACTTCCTTTTATTGAGGTCGGATATATTAAAATTTCGACGTCATCGTATAAGAATATGATTGTATGATAAATACATTTCGGTCCTTGAGAGCTAGTGGGCTGACCGCTGTACCCGGAGAACGTAGGTACCTACTTAAATTATGTTCGAAACCTGCCCGTGGTCGAATTGTTTTTTCACATATAAGTACCTACCTTTACGTTGTCTTACGTAAGAGCGCTCGCGCACTTGTGATTTTTAGTCGGGCGATAGTTTGATCGTTCTGGGATTCACTATGGAGTTATATGGCAGTGCGCGCATTTGACGATTAGAATTCGACATGAATTTATACACGACTACTACAGCGACTAAACTACTTATCGGTCGACTAAAAATCACAAGTGCGCATTAGCCCTAAAGATTTAAGTGTATTTGACATAAAAGCCTGATCCACAAGGTGTTTCTGGATTATCGTACAAAATAAAAATATAAAGGTCATATTATACTATAGCACAATGTATGTAAGTATTAAATACAATCTTAAATGATTAATGTTCCGTATTGACCTTAACTAGGAGCTTCTGCTTAATTGAAATCGTTAGCTCGTATTATCATAACTAAGTATTTGAAGTCACATGTCTGAAAAATTACGTATAGTAGAGTTCAACACGGGTCAAGATTGCATGTCTGTAGCTAGTTGGCTACTACCAATATACTGTACTGAACAAGCCTGTAGGATGAGAGGTCAACGTATAGGTAGTTACTGAAATTGTACACCTTACTTGATGTATAGCCGTGCGTACCATAATGTCTTTATGAGAAAGGTAATAAGTACTTACGTTTCATTGATAACTGCAGTGACAGCCTATTGATATGATCATTGGACTGCCAAGTCAAAGGTCTCGAGTTCAAATCCAAGGCACGCACCTATAACTTTTCAAAGTCATTTGCGTATGATTAGTTAATTATCACGCACTTAAACGGTGAAGGAAAACATCGTAACCTGTATGCCTGAGAGATATTCCCGATGGCGTGTGAAGTCTACCAATCGGCATTAGGCTAGCGTAGTGAACATATCTAATCCTAATCCCAGCAGTGGGACATTATAATGGGATTATGTTATGGGTCTCCACTCAAGAACACGTCTACCCCAGCGGTTTGTCGGTTCTTCTACAGATATGGCCCGCCCACTGCCACTTCAGCTTGCTAATTTGGTGCGCTATGTCGACGCGTGTGGTTCTCTGTCGGATAACCTCGTTGCGGATTTTATCCTTCAGAGAAACTCCGAGCATAGCGCGCTCCATAGCACGCTGAGCGACTTTAAAATAGTGGACTAGACGTACTGTAATGTTATGTACCTATGTTAAGTTATTGTTAAAAAGCCTTATGGTGGGCTTTCAGACAAATCGGGCTCACCTCTGTCGAGGCACGAGGGGTAATTCCTCCCAACATTTATTATTCGCTCTCAAAACTAAGTAACTAAATAAGAAACTAAGAAATACGAATGGCATATCTGAACTGCCATTTCGTAAGTTCAAAAGAAGCTGAACAAGTAACAAAGTTCTCGTCTAAATTGTGCGGTTAATTGAAAATGTAGCTCCGTAAAATATAATTATAATTATCCAAACGTTTCCGTGAGCATGACAAAGAAATTAAAATCATTATTTTATTAATAATTTGACTTTGACTTTCATGTTTGGTTTGATTAATTAATATTACCATCACGCCTGTATTCAAGGCTTGAGCAGATACTTAATTAGGTTGTTGGCACCTATAATTTTAAGTAGATTTCCCTAATACCTAATCATAATAACACAACTTCAGTCTAAGCTTATATTGTCATTTGTCAGACCAAAGGACACTGTGAGCTCATTCTGCGTGAATCGGATCGCTAACAATTAACAAAAATTTTAGTAAGTTGTTAGTAATTTTAACATTAAGACGCACCTCAGTCTACACGTAATCCGAAACATCAGGAATTAAATAATATCTATACAACACGATAAAACATTAGAGCCATGCTTCGCCACGAATGGGCCGGCTCGACCGGAGTTATACCACGCCTTCACAGAAAACCGGCGTGAAACAACGCTTGCGTTGTGTTTCACCGAGTGAGTGAGGTTACCGGAGGCCCAAACCATTGCGGGCAACGCATTTGTGACTCCTCTGACGTTGCGGGTGTCCATGGGCGGCGGTTATCGCTTACCATCAGGTGATTCGTCTGCTCGTTTGCTCCCCTATCCCATAAAACCGTAAAAATTATTCATATTCATTTATTGCGTTCCTTAATGTACAAAAATATATAAAACAGATGGTAGGCTTAAATCTAGGAATCAATTATAGACCCTGTTGGGCACAGCACAGCTTAGTAGGAGAGAGGGAGACGTGTCTATTTATTATATTTTCCAAGTTGAAGTCAATATTCTTTAATATTATACATTTTATTTATTATATTTACGTATTATTTACGATTTAACTATAATATTGTATTGTACTATTTATTTTTTATTTATCACAATGAGTAGGTTACCTAGTTTCATTTCAACATACCTATAATGTCAGGCCTAACTCCCACTTATTTTTCTGTAAGTGCCTCTAACGGCATGACAGTCGTAACTGTCACATTTAGTCCGATGTTCACAAGCGCGACTACTACTACGCTGAAAGTCGTGGGTCTATGAAATGTTCAGTAGCAAATTGGAGTTTGGATTTTTGCCCTTTGAAGAAATACAATAGATACTTATGAATACCTAAAAAACAAACATAATTGACATTAAACTGATGGATTGGAAATCTAATTTCGTTCTGTTTTACAAGAACTTGGTAGAAAGCGGGTTTATTTTGCCGTGAAATGTTTTCGATCTGTTCACTATTAAGTGCGAAGTGGAAAAGAACTCAGATGAACCTTTCCTTTCTGGGGGCCTACCATGAACTTTTAAAATATTTGCCATGTACAGGACAGGCCAACTTAGCAGGTTAACCTGGCAGGTTTTCTATTTGTACCATGAACAATCCCGACTGACTTGCAAGGTATCAACTTCACACCTGCTATAATATTGCTGAGCGGTTCGCTATATTATAAACAAACGTTCTGAAATACTCTTACGGATTAGTATCGGTTTTACGGTTATAAAGAACTACATAATATTCATTAAAAAAAGTGTTTATACGATCTTGATAATTCTAAAAAACTATTAATTGGTTGCATAACATTTTATATGATATGATTTAGTTGTAAAAAACCCTTTTAAATACTTAAAACGCTTAGCCTACTTACCAAAATTACTCAGTGTTATTTTCGAACGACTTAGTAGGTACCGTATCAAATAATAACATAACCTAGAGTATTGTGATTGTGATTTGGTGATTGTGAGGTTCAAGTGGGTTGTGTTTTTTTTTGTAAATACTCATCATAGTTTCTATAAATGAGGAATGCTCAATGCAGACATTTGTATCGTGTCCGTTATTGTGAGTGGAAAAGTGCATATCTAATTTCGGTAATAAGACATCAAAGACAGTTTCATATAAACAATTAAAAAAATATTAGGACTTTTAAAATAATCAAAAGGTTATTGCAATGTGCTAAAACAAATGTGCACGGTCAATGTCTCGTAAATTGTGAACGGAGGTGGATTTGATTTCCATCATGGTGCTATCAAAGATTTAAAGGCTAGTTTAGTAAGTTTGTTTATGTTATTACTAGGTACATAAATACTTAGGTATACTATTTGAAAAAACAAATAAATATAAATTGAGTTTTAATTTTTTATTTATTATCTGGCATTATTTTTAATTCATCTTAGTAAAGTACCAACTAATTTTCCGATTTTCTTCCTCGAGGAACCCAAATATTTGGTCTTCATGACACATCTAAAATAAACGCCAAAAATAATGATTTTTATTTTGTCCATTATTTTATACATGTATATAAATAACGCCACAATAATATAATATGCACAAATTTACTTATACTTATGATTTTACATTAAAATTAAAGAAAACAGTTCAATAAAAGTTACTTTCATGTGGCTGCTACATATGACTGCAGGGCAGTTCAATTTTCGAGTGTTTATATGTTCAAAATGAGTTCATGGTAAAGCTTTCTGCAGGTCAGACCGCTGACATGCTGTCACTTGACCACTCGCCGGCTTTAGTCACGTGACCGCTGGCTCGTCGGCTATTTGAAGTGTTCACAGTACAAAATAGCGCGACAGTTCACTTTCCGACTAAAATTGACCTGTTATAAGAGTTCATGGTAGGCCCCCTGTACTTTGTAGGCGAGAGAAGTAGGTATTTATGAGTCTTATCAATATTGTACTGATTACTGCCTACCCGGTCCCCTGCGAGGGGTCAAGTAAATAGATAGTGACTGGGACCTCAGTATCATGGTTACTACTCAAGATTAATAATAAATAGTTTGTATTGTGCAATAATCAATGATTGTAACGAATACACGGAGGTACCTATCTGTCCTCAGCAACCTCATTACGGATTCCCTGGATACCAAACACACACCCACAATGTGTAGGTACAAATAGGGAAAAACCAGTTAGCGCATCTAACGAGCGTTTTGATTCATCAAAGTCATACTAATTAACATAGTACCTAAGTTATTTTAGTGAAGAAAAAAATCGACTAGCGGACAGGATTCGAACCTTCTTCTACCAGACGCTATGACCACTAAGCCATCGCGAGTCCCACCGTCCATGTCGAAATTTGCCTTCACATTTACCTCATTCGGAATTTCGACATAACTTATAGTCTTAGCATGGAAAATGCTAAAAAACACAAAAAAATAACATAGTAAGTAGGTATCAAATTTTAATAAACACCGAGAATAACGCAATAATAGGTACCTATTATGATAAATAATTCCATGAATAGTAACAACGTAATTAATATCACGACGTTATTAAAAATATATCGCAGTAACAAAAAATGGGCCGAAACGATAACAAGACGCGTGAACCTACGTATCCAGACATTACATATTTGTTTTTTTGTGGAAAATAAAAGCGTTGTACAAGTATAGATAATAATAGATACCTAATTATATCTTATTTAATGATGAACAAACATTATTGCGTTACATTAATTAGCGTTAATATTTTTTTGTTGTAAACATATTGTTTTGCAAATCTGACCTGCGAATGTCACATAAACAAAGATATTTTATGAGTCAACAGAATGAAGCAGCTTTTTTATGTTTTCATGTGTAGGAAACTTTTTATGTAAGTAAATGCCTTGTACTTACATTTTTTGTTCTTAAAACCTACCTAAGTATCTACAGAGCTCGCCGACTAGACTGTGGGGATGTTTTATCCAACTTCAAAAGGCTTTTCATAATTATTTGTATCATGTATTTACGTAATAACATAAACATACCATCACACCTGTATTCCCCGAAGGGTTAGGCAGAGGTGTGCAAATGTATACCCACAATTAGCCAGTATTTCAGGTCCCATGTAATAGAGGGAGAGACTAACCCAACTCCGAGCAGCAGCTGCCATTGAGAATTTCATAGAAAAACCTTTATTTATTTGTTTATTTTAACAACGTAAACTATCATTACAGGGTTTACCCTAATGCGACAGTCAAGAACATAAAAAATTATTACTTATAAATATATTAAACTATGTATTTACCAAATAACAGAAATTCAACTACAAATAAAAATATTATTAAATTATACACACAATCCAAACATTACTGCATCATATATTTAAGTTTTATTTTGCTTGTAGCACAATGTATACAATAATACCCTTGCGAATTCACTCCAACTACATGTAAAGACATCAATCTGAGTTTGAAGGTCGTTGATGTTACGGATAGCTCTGGTTATGGGCGCCTTGGCGAGCAGGTTAGTCCTGGTTGTAGGTACCAGTAGCAGTGGCGGGCGATGCCTCCTCCACACGTACCGGTCCGGCACACACAAACTTAAGCGCTGTAATACTCCCGGATTACTCTTCACTCCACGAAGCACTCTCACCAAGTAGGCGATCAGCGTAAAATCCCGTCGGACATGCAGTTGATTATAGCCAACCATGCCCAGGACAAACAGGGTGGGATACATCAGTGGGTAAAACGGGTATACCCCATATAACTTTTTATACAAATGGCGCGTGAATTTATTTTGAACGCGCTCTAACATCACAGAGTACTTAGCCTCGTGTGGGGCCCATATGACCGCACTATGTTCCAGATGACTCCTGACTAGTGCGTCATACAGAACCCTAACTGATGTGATGTTTGTGAAGCTTCGCGTCTGTCTTAGTACAAATCTTAAATTTCTATATGCCTTCTTACAGATCTTGGTTACATGCTCACGGAAAGACAAATCAACAACAACAGACAACCTAATAACACTTGCCCGGGAATCGAACCTAGGACATTTAGCGCAGCATTCGCGCATAGAACTACTAATATATATCCAATGAGGAAATGTTTCGTAATGTTTATATATGTGTAGGCATAACTTATATAAATACTTACTTACATAGGTTATACATAGGTATGCCTAGGCATACCTACATACCTATGTATGAACGGATTTTGAACTTGTTGTTTTGGGTGCTGCTATCCTGACCTTTCTTGAGAAAATCAAGTCTGATTGTAGATTTGTAGGCTGTCTATAATATAAGAATAACTTCCAAAAAGTAGCTAGGTAGTAAGTATCTAGAAGACTATCTTAAAATAAATGATTTTGACTTTGACTTTCACTCTATTCTGCCGCTAGCAATGTGCTAATATAATATTATTGTGTTCCGATTAGAAATTGTTCGGCAAATGAGGCTCATCAACTGAGGTCACAAAATTTCAACGCGCTAATAATATCACTGTGCTGCTGGCTTATACAGGGTGGCGATTTAATCACCTGCACTGCTTCAACATGGTGTAGTATTGATAACATATATAATATATAAGACATAATTTATAATTTGTATCTTTAAGCAATCCCGTGTTATCAAAATTTTCATAAAACGATATGCACCCTGCAGTACTTTAACCTTATGCGGACGGCCCGATCAAGTAGTTGCTTGACTTGCTATCTCTAGATAGATACATACCTACAATGAGTTCAACGTCCGCGATGTCTTTGAATCTTTGCATACAAAATTTTGATGAAAAATTAAGGTATGTTTTTTTTATTGATATGGGTTGTATTTCGAGGTCTGTTTCGCCTGCTACAAGGATGCAGGTGATTAAATCGCCACCCTGTATAGGCTGTGGTTGCCGCTTGCTATCAGCCGGCCCGCCTTAGTACAGTAAAAACAACAATATAAAGAATTGACTATGTTATCTGTGTCAAACATTAAATTGATTAAAATATGGACACGTAATTGTTACCTCGGTCATATTCAAAACCCTTTGATTGACTCTTTCAATGAAGGACTTAACTGAAGTTAATTAAAAGAGTCAATAAAGGGTCAGTGCGTAACAATTTGACGTAATATAATAATTAGGAGACTAACTAGACCTCTAGGGCTATACTTAGGTAATTAAGACGTCCATTTCATTTGTATATACTGCGAGCAAATGAGATAGGCATGTGTACTAATTAAGTACTAAATTGGCACTGGCGTACGTGTTTTGAAAACCTTAACGTAAACGTAACTAACCTATCATTAGTTTACTACGTAAGTATATTTTTTTACGTACAACTTGCTTCTCATAAAAGCTGCATTTATGTATAAGATACTATTTTTTACTTAATAATTATGACGATTTGATTAGACATAGCTCTCAACAATTGTATTGTTTACCTCGCAACCTTATCATAAATCTCGACTCTCGGCAGTATCAATATCTGAAAAAAACAATAAGGTCACCTTCAAAGAACAAAATATTATTTTCTGATTTTTGAAAATGGAATTATTATGTTCTCGTAAAAAGTACTTTTTCCAAAAAAAAAACATATAGGTAATGAGGTAATATTTTGTTAGTGGATTTTAACCTGTAAAGTACACTGTTTACTGTGTGATATGGTAAAAAGATTAGTTTATATTGACGCTACGACGACGAACGCGACGGCGAACGACGCTACTATAAATTTCTTTAAGTTACTCTACTATTGTTTCTTTATGTTCAATTATTATAAATAGTTGTATTTTTTTTACTTTGTATGTGTTATTTTTATTAAGTAACATGTTTCGGCACTTGACGCCTGTGACACAGGTTTATCCTAGTACAGGCACCTAATCACTGTAATACCTCCTTATTATTTGTAAGGTATCTTTGTATTGTACTTTACCTTTGTAATTATGAATAAAATTTGATTTATTTATTATTTATAAGTACAACCCTTTATTTGTTTCTGTACCTTCAATGTACAAGAGCAACTACGTGGAGTGAAGAAGTCTGCGGAACACAGTAGCGACGAACTGCAAAGACTTTGTGACTTTCACTGTCAGCTGACTAATCACACTAAAATTTGCTTGTAGAATATAATATTAATGAACAAATCACTAATAAAAAAAACACAAATTCTGATCACACGGTCTCACAACAACTTCATTAAGCTGCTTCGTCAACTAATTATAAGGGCTGGGTTACAAACGAAACGAAAGTAACTCCCCAGTGTGTCCTTTCTGAGGATCTTAATGAACATAATGTGAGGAAGGGTTCTCAATTAGTATGGTTAGCAATTTACGTAATCTTATTGTCGTATTCGTCACTGAGTGAAGGGTAGGTACTTATATTGTGTAATTACTCATGTGTGCAAGGTTTTACTACAAATGTCGGAGGTTTTATGACGATGAAATGAGCGGTTTTGGTGTTAAATAAGGATAAGAGAAAAACATTGTAGATGAATTATGTATTCCCAGAAGGGTTAGACAGAGGTGTACGTACTAATACACCCACAGTTCGCCGGTATATTTACATCCCATATAATAGGGGGAGGGGGGGCTAGGCTATTGCCATTACATAATTAACCCATTATTCTGCCCAACTGCTGGGATTAGGCTGTAGTCCACCACGCTGACCTAATGGGGGTTGGCAGACTTCACACGTCATCGAGAAAATCTCTCAGGCACGCAGGTAGCCTCACAATGTTCTCCTTCACATTCGTGAGGCAGTTTATTATTCAGTCGTTGTATTGAATAGGTACTTACTAATTTGCACATAAGTAGAATAACTAAACAAAAGCTGCTTATTGCAATATGCTACTTATGACTAATGCCATCAGGTCTTCCGTCACCCCCTTCGGGAATTATTGACGGCAGTCTACAAAACCTCCCTCTTCACTAGTTTCTAACTCGTTGAATGTTCATCGTAGATAAGGGTAGTTACTCATTTGATATGCACCCCTCTCTACGCATAGGTGCGCTTTACTAGCGACGATAAACTTATTAGTGGGTAACTACGCGTAAAACACAACTGTGGGCGGACCTGTAAAACAGTAACATATACTACTTATACTTTTTTTATGGGAATGGGGGTCGAACGAGCAGACGGATCGCCTGATGGTAAGCGATTACCATCGCCCATGATCACCCGCAAGACGAGACGAGTCTCAAGTGCGTTGGCGGCCTTTTAAAAGGGTTATCCTCCGGTATCCTCACTCACTTCGCGAAACACAACGTAAGCGTTGTTTCACGCCGGTGGAACCGGAATATTCGTGCCAAAGCATGGCTCTCCCACGGTAAATTCACACTTGAAATAAACTATTTTTACGGATTTTATCGCATTGTATTGATATTATTTAATTCCCGACGTTTCAGATCCTTTAAACTACTTTAAAGCATCCATCGTATTTAAAAAAATACATAGGTAGGTACAGACGAACATAGAACATCCTAGTTTTGGAAATCGTTAAAAACAGAAGGGTTAAGTCCTCAACCCGACATTTCAAAAAAGCTTATGTTATCTCGAGATTAATAAATATGCTTGAATGACATTATTACTTACAACTTAAACCACTTAACCAAACTAAGTCCACGAACTCGACAAAGGTTTAAAAATACCTGGAAACTGTGAAAGCTTCTTGATGTAAACGCGAGATCGCTTTGAAGACATCACGAGTAGAATTTCTAAATCGCTTCAGATGTTTTCTTCGTAATATTAATAACATACTCGCAAGGAGATTGAAAATTTGAAATCCACAACTATTGAAACTAAATAAGTTTTTATATAAAGTTATTTAAAATGTTGCCACACTTTAGGATTTTATTCGGTATCGTGGGTGCGAAAACAAACATATATTTTTAACACAAACATCAAGACCCGGAACAACTACCTATAGGTCAAACAAATATTTGTTCCGTGCGTGGATCCACACCACCTAGAGCAGAACCCGATCGGGTGACCTCTCAGCACCTACGCTAATCGATCCATAAATCCCTATTGCCATTCACGGGGCACAAATCCAGACTCCCGAGCTTCTACTAAGGATTTAGATAATATCGCCTTTTTTTCAGCCGTTATCGTCCCACTGCAGGGCAAAGGCCCTTCTTCCACTCCTCACGGTTTAAAGCCTTCTGTGGCCAATCCTTACAATAGATGTCTAGCTCATCCTGCCATCTCCTTTTGGGCCTGCCGCGACTTCGTCTTGTGTTATGTGGATTCCACTCCGTAGTAAGTTTTCTTCCAGTCCATCCAAAGGTTGTTTGGAAGAGATCGCCTTGTGCGATAAGACCGCCCATTGTGCATTAACTATAGTTTTATGTTCCTTCTATACCTATTTATGTAAACTTTCTGTTATTGGTGTGCAATAAAGTGTATATACTATACTACTATACTTACTATACTAAGTTTTGCCCACAGCTCGTCTCTGACATGCGGCAGATGTGACCAGCCCAATTCGAGTTTAAGCTTGCATCTTTCTGGCCCACGTCGGCGATCTGAGTTAAGGAGCGCAGTACACTGTTCCTTATACGGTCTGATCGCCTTTTTATCGCCTTATAAATATTTTCACCCTTGACCTATTAACCCAACATTATCTAATAGAATCTTTTTTATTCCACTAGTGGCAAAAAATCTTACAGCCCGCCTGATGGTAAGCAGTTACCATCTACTATGGATGTCTTCAACACCAGAGGTGTCGCTCGCGCGCTGCCGAACTTCTAAAAACAGTTTCTTTTGGGAAAAAGACACACAATAGAATCCTACATTAACTACGCATGCGACCACTGCAACAATGAACTACAAGTCTACAAAACTACTGAAGAATATATATTGAGAATGTTATCTTCTCAGGATACAAAACTACTGAAGAATATATATTGAGAAAGTTATCTTCTCAGGAGTTTGACCAATCTGATCGGGCTTCAGAGCGTGAAATTGTTAAGTGTTAAAATTCTAAACGTCTGCCGGTCTCAAATAGCACCAGTAAAATGCAGAGATTTATGGTGTGGCTCTGAAATCAGCGACTTCCAGTCGAATTTCGAAATTTTGAATACCAGTCTTATGATTCAGATAATAATAATATATTATAGTAATATTGTAATGTATATATTTTTTTATTTATCAATATGGACTAATTTTTTTTAGTTTAAATAGATGTGTGCCTAAAAAAACTTTCCCGCCGACGACTTCAAAATTTAAAAAACATCCATACGTCTGTATTCGCGAAGGGTTAGGCATAGGTGTACAACTGTACACCCACAGTTCGCCGGTATGTTTAGGTCTTATGTAAAAAGGAGCGCGCCTAAAGGGCTGCTAGCTGCCTCTGAGAATTTCATACAAACACCTTATAACACTTTGCTCGACCTGGGAATCGAACCCAAGTCCTCTAGCGTAGCAGTCGCGCATGGCACCACTAGACCAATGAGCTAGTCAACATTTATTAGCTTATAAAATAAATATGGTTACAAAAGGTGTTGCGAATATTCCAAACCATAATATTTTGAGAATCATGGTGCTACTACGTAATACTAACATTTTCATTAGAAGTAAGTATTTTCTACAATGCAACAGAATTCCTAGATAAGTGTTTGTTCCCCTTTTTTATAAATCTTACACCCACTACTAATACAAATAAGATGCATTTTAATTAAAAGCAAAGCACATGGAATATCAGGAATAGCAAACGATTTAATTTCTTTAATTAAGATTCGCATTGCCCACTGCTTAATTAGTCCTCGAACTAACGGGAAGACGGAATTTCCGTGAGAGTCAGCTGGAGGAATAAAAATAAAGAGTTGTTTAACCGAACTAATGACAAACACTACGCTATAGGTCCTGAGTTCGATTTCCGAGAAGTGATATGGGGATTATATTATAAAATTCTCAGTAGCAGCTCGGAGTTGTTTTATTCCCTATTAATGGCAATAAGCCTCGAATTACATGTGACCTAGTATTATATACGGGCGAATTTTGGCCGTAAATGAGTACACATCTGCCCTACCCTTCGAAGAATACAGCCATTATGGAGCTATTTTCAAGAGAGTAAACACTCTGTATTTGCATTTTTTTTTGTAGTTAAATTTCTCATCCGAGTTGATTTTTAAAGACGATTTATTAACCTTTGGCTACTTTCAGCTTCTTTATGTTTTTTATAATAAAATAAATAAATTAAAAAAAATGTACGAGTAGTCCTACGAGCAGCCCGATGATAAGCGGCATCAAATTGAATAATAATAATCTACATATCTAGCAAATCACAGCGGTACGAGTATAACTCGCACGTTGTCATCTTGAGATCTTTACACTTCAAACTGGAACACTATTCAAATTAAACTTATATAATATATCCATTGAGACGCTTGTTTAGTGGCCCCGCAATGAGTGGATACGTTTGGCGCCAAATCGCAACGTTTGCAAAACGCTCAAGATTATGATTTCCGTCGGCGTGGACAGTGGACAGACAGACTAGCAACATCTGAAACTATTTCGCGCTATGCGATCTCGGGTCTAAAGATGAGAATAGTATTGTAGTAACGTGACTAGGTACCATAGAATATTAAGACTGTACATAATATATTACTAGATGTGTATACAAATTATAATAAATGTTATTGGGTATCTATATAAAATTCTCAATTGCAGCGCGGAGTTTCGTATTTGAGCCCTCTTCATGGCAATGGCGTGCCTTCTATAAGGGACCTTAATATACCAGTGATCTGTGGATAGTCATAGTAGGTAGGTAGGTAGTATCATTAGTAGGTAACAGGTACATCTCTACCTAACCAAAGTGAAGAATATTGGATGAAATAGACTACTATTTCATCCAATAGTAGTGCTTCTGCACTACTATTTCATCTATTTCATCCACCTATATTAACCACATCTCAATACGAATAATAACACAATTTAATAAAATATTGTTTGAATTACCTACAATTTATTTTAGTTGTGTATGTAAGTATTCAAGCTCCGCCGAGCCCTCAAAAATCGTATTCTACTGCAAACAATTTTTTCTCACGCAGAAATATTGCTATTTACTCTGAAACCAATATCCCTATTCTTATATAAGATCAAAGTAGCATTTGTATTGAGAACTTGTCACGTTTAATATAACATTGTTCGACTAAACCCAGGAAACGCAATTTACCCATATATTAGAGACGATCGATCGCGTAGTTCGCGCGGCGACAATTGCAGAAGCCAACAAATGCAGGAACTTCGATGCGAACCGGTATTGTGTAGTATTGCTGCCTCGGGATGTGCTATGAGACGGCGCTAATGCATGAGAGATAGCGGTAGAGAAAATTTCTTATATTATTCCCCGCTCAGATTTCCAATCGATCTCAATCTCTGTCTGCAGAATATAGCGCAGACCTGTCATTTGATGGGGGCGCTAACCGGACATGTCGGGACCATCGTTCTCCTACAAAAGATGGGTCTGACGGAAACATCAGGGCCTGCAAAAGGGAAATTGAGCGCATGGAACACCTTCTGTGTACATGCGATGCAATGGCTAGAAGGCAAATGTGCCTCTTGGGGCAGGATTCTCCAAGACTAGAGGCTACAGATTTACACCCCCAGGCCTCATTATCATGGAGGAGTTGTTTGTGGGACTGGGAGAGAATGAGGAATAGGTTATCTAGGGAAAACAGAAATGATACCATTTAGTCGAAGTGCACTGAGGCCTTGCTGTCTCAGCCCAACACAAGATAAGATAAAATCTGAAATGCTTGATGGTGGCAGGAAAAGACACAGGCATGACCTGGTCCAGATATCGAACCAACTGTACTCAAACCTGCGTCCTCTAATTCGGCACACCGGACGCTTCAGCCTACTATGCCCGCACGCTTTATACGAGTATTATGGCTTCGTAGTTAATACTCAAGCATTATTATAATATTAGCAAGACTCCTGTCTAGCAAAATGATGATACTTACCTACTAAACATGAACTTACAAGGCGATTCAATGAACTTTTGTAAGAAATAACAGGTTTTTCAAGAAAACATAGCCAGCAAATAATAACGGACCTGTTTCTTCTTCTAACTCATAAAAGATTAACTTTCTATTTGAGACTCTATCACATCACTATAGCTTACAAATTGCACCACACGTAAACATCCCACGGAAGAGCCGATACCTAACAAGCATTACGAACGCAATAAGCCACCAAATAGCACGTTGTAAATGCTACAACACGACACATCGCCGCGCGATGCGAAAACCAGATGCGCATCAATATTTTTATAATGCTTTGCAATATTAAACATAGTGTTCTATGAGATAGAGTTTAAATTTTTCGCTATAGGTAAACGAGGCATCAATATTTCCATAGTGTAATTATAATATTTATTCATATTATGGGAGAGTGCTATGCTTCAGCACGAATGGGCCGGCTCGACCGGAGTGATACCACGGCCTCACAGAAAACCGGCGTGAAACAACACTTGCGTTGTGTTTCGCCGAGTGAGTGAGGTTACCGGAGGCCGAAACACTCTTAAACACCAGAGGAGTCACAAGTGCGTTGCCCCCCCAACGCACTTGTGACTCCTCTGGTGTTGCGGGTGTCCATGGGCGGCGGTTATCGCTTACCATCAGGTGATCCGTCTGCTCGTTTGCTCACCTATCCCATAAAAAAAAGGTAAATCATTAAATGCATCGTGTGACAAAGTAACAATTGTAACTGGTGCCATAAAATCAGGGTTTTAAAAATCGTCAGTTTATTAAAACGGCGAAACACAACATAAGTGTTGCTTCACGCCGGTTTTCTACGAGACCGCGGTATCACTCCGGTCGAGCCGACCCTTTCGTGCTGAAGCATTTTCAACACAGAAGTGATACTATAACAAATATAGAAAATAAATAACGAGATATTATGTATTGTATTCCTCTTTCGCACAAATCTTTCGAACCAAACGCAATATATCACAGAGCAAGTACAGTCGACGGCATATTTATAGACAGCGAGCGGTCGCAATAATCTGTGCGAATGTAGCGATCGCAACCGGCGCGATATTAACGTTCCACGATAACGTTGCGCGATTCGCCCCGTTGCAGTTACGTGCCGCAACATATATTGAGTGCGAATCAAAATGAACATGCTCTTTGAAAAAATCGTGTTGTATATTTTAATACTTGGAATTTACGATTGGTTAAATTGTTTCCTATCATTCCTATTAAATAATATCTAAGATTATGCCGCGACAAAAATCGTAAAAGTTGTTTTACAATGTCTCTTATTTTTAATATCGCGATTGTGTAAATCTATAATATAAAAATAAATCGCCAAATGTGTTGCTAAGCGCAAATCTCGAGAGCGGATAAACCGATTTCACTACTTAGTCTTTTTTTTATAATATTCCTTGAAGTACGAGGATGGTTCTTAAGGAGAGAAAAATTTTAAAAATTGCCTGAAAATGTCTAAAAACAACACTTTTCTATAGTCCCATACAAAAGATTCGTAATAATACTTAAAAGTCAATTTAAAATTTAATAACATACCATAAAGTTTAAATGTTAGTGGAGGGGTTCCGGGAAGGCAAAACAATTGAGTGACGTTAGTTTCAGAATCGACTGTTCGGCGGTACGAAGTTCGCCGGGTCAGCTAGCAGCTATCATAAAATTCCTAAGTTCTTCTCTGTATTGCAAAGATCCAAACTAAATTATAAGTAAACACTCATGTTTTATTTTTTCTGGGGTTATGTAGACGCCAAAGGAAGCAATAAATTCTTGTCGTTGATAGTCTGCCAGGCTACCTAAACCTACGTTATGAAAAAAGCTTCGAGTTGGAAGCACACTGTCTGATGGCTGATTTATATCTTGTATAAGTTTCATATCCAAATTAAAAAACTTCCATCACAAGATATCATAGTAATCCTATGATATTTTCCAATCATTTTCCGGTTTCTTAGCGATCTAGCCATTTATGATTGTACATCTAATAATATTTTTGTTGTAGGTACCAAAGCAGATTTCATTCGGACCGACCCAATATACACATATTACAAGGGAAACTCGCTTATATTCGTTTGCTCACCACTATATTATCGGGCGATAATATCGTACAAATGCGAATATCCCACCAGATACGTGCCGACTTATATATAAGAAGCAAGATGTTATTCCCTTTCTCTAATATGTGGTGAATAGAAAGATACGGGGTCCTTACAAGTCCCTTTGTCGTCCACGGAAGATTTATTGGTATTTGTGACACCCCTGAGCGTAATTACGTATCCATAAGTCGCAGGCAAGACAACATTAATTATAGGTAATAATTATTCTCGAGGTAGGATTGCTGTTCAGTTCGTCCGAGTAAATAAAATTGAATTATAAAATATTCTAAATCAGTAATGTACTAACATTAACATTACTATATTGTGATTTGAAAGAAGTTAACTAGTCAAAAAATAACTGCCCCGACAGCCTAGTGTTATTGACTCCTGCGACTGCTACGCGAGGTCCTATGTTCGATTTCCAGGTCGAGCCGTTTTATTGGGTTTTCGATAAAATTTTCAGTAGCAGCTCGGATTTTTTGCCTGATTAATAGCATTAGGCTTGCCCCTATTACATGGAACCTAAATATACCGGCGCACTGTGCGTAATCCTTCGAGATACCTTACGTAATTGTAAGTATGACGTTATGTAGTCAATTTTATCAAATCTGAATTTTTAACTTTTTCTCCCAAACCCAAAGGTTGACTGGTAGAGAATGCCATATGGCATTAAGTCCGCCTTATGTACTACTTTTGTGCATAGAAATATAAATAAATAAACTGACGTCTCACCGTGGAAACTATTAATAACCCTTGGTACCGCTGTTTTGCTATTAGTCGTATAGGTACATAAAAAAACACCTTCGGGGTTGGAAAATAACGTCCCTTTCCGCTCAGTAAAATGGTTCAAAATTTATCTGGGTAGTTACACTGTATTTAAATGTAATGTTTATTTTAGAAATGTCTACGAGACAACCTTGAGAGCGCTTTCACACTATCGCTGACGTTACAACGCCTACGCTGGACAAACGCTAGTGTGAATGGTTTCTAAGAATTCGGTGACAAAACAATAATTTACAATGAAACAGAATACTGAATTATTCAAAACATAATCAGCAACACCCGTACAAACAGCGATACGTTTTATATTAATACCTCTGACGGCATTAATATAAAATATATCACTTTTTTCCGCACGAAAATGTCTCGAAAAATATTTCGAATGGAAAATACCCCGTTTTTAACGTACTCTGCTTTAATATGTCGTATGAAACCATTTATATTAAGCTCGTAATATTTCATAATAACGAATAAAAATATTTATTTTGGCTTTTAACATTCGATCCGATACATCGAGGAGCATTACTGTGACGACGTACTCTCAAGCTCTTTGCAGATGCACTAAAATTTTCATATCCTTCATAAAATCTTTGAGTCTTTGCTCGTCTCAAAGATAATTCTCTTAAATAAAAGCCGGAGACAGAATCGTAAAGAACCTTTTAAAGAATGAAATAATATGTACCCTGCCACGTTACAATTTCCCTTGAATTACTGTTATACACAGAAGCATAAACCTGCCTTTGACCTTCGAAACGTCCATGGAGGTCGAAAACTTCGATTAAACCTAAAAATTCAACAGTTAAAATGGTAATGATGACCAGGACTAGGGCGGCACCGATCGGTATGAATATCAAAGAGGTTTAATTATAAAGCTCGGTTTTACTGAACTTTTTAAAGACAAAATGTAAAATGTAGCCTGTGTCCTTCATCAGACTGCAATCTATTTAGTTGCCTTTTTTTAAATCAGGTCAGCGGCTTATGCGTGAAAAGGTAACAGACAAACAAACAGTTGCTTTCACATTTATAATTTATATATTAGTATGAAAGTAAACATAAAGGCGTATGTAATTTTTGTGCACATTAACCGCTATGGGAGCTTTAATGTGTCAGTTCAAAATTACAAGTAATCTCTCTTCTCTAAATTATAGGTACCTATGTTGCATCATTTATAAAAATTACTAACACTTGAAATATTTCGAAATATAGTGGTTATCCACTGATATTTTCGTGATATGAATTTCACGAAAGAGTATATAGGTTTTACAGGAAAAAAAATGAGTGCGACGGGTAGAATCACTCCTCTACTGTGCATGTGATAAAAATATATACTTACGTACAATACAGAGGTAGCCAGAAACTATGTATAGACCACCACGTACTACGAGTGTTGCATACTTCTTTGGCTTTTCCCACCTTCATATATCTTCTTATACATACGCGTGGTTGTGAGTACTACTACTACTACTGGACCTTTTTGAAGGACCTCGCCAAAAAGATCAGCGTATGTCCTTCTAGGACGACCTCTTCCGACGCGCCGTTGACATTCGCCTTATAAATTCCCTTCGATAGTCGTCGTTCATTCATTCTCTCTTGAGATAATGCAGTATATATATTATGTATTATGTAGTAAAGAGACGTCAGTGGCAACACATGAGGCCTTTTTTTATCGCATCTACATATACTAACTTCTCTAGGCTGTTCGATAATGAGTACAATGAATATCTTCAAACACTATGTTAAAAATACCAATAAAACAATATACAACAAGTAAACTACAATATAATAAGTACTCAAATCATAATACCAAATAAAATAACGAACGTTAAACACCTTAGTCAAAGTAAGTAAAACGCACGATTGTCGTATTTCCTAAATCTCGCAAGTTTTTGTGAAGTTTAACCACCATCATCAGCTTTAGTATACTTGGCACCCAAAGACGATTGTCACAATATATTGCCTAAATCACTTGCAATTTTTTCTTGTAATACCTTCAAGGATCAGACAGGGTTTTCTTAACATAATAATAATACCTCAAGTCGCTTCATTCGAGCTGTCCGTACAAATGTAGTAGCTAAATAACTTAAACGGTGCACTTAGCCTCTCTCTGAGTCAATTCCACTTAGCATCAGAGAAGAGACATTGCAGAGAAACGGCATGGGTGGAATTATTATTGCGCTAATTTTACTAATAACTAAATATCTTCGCTGTTCCTCAAATAGTTAGGTTATAGAAAGAAACTTCCTATTTTGGATTCGCACATTACGAACACATACTATTAATAAAAAACTGCCTCATTAGCTAAGTGGTCCTGAGAGCGACTGCTACGCTAGAGGTCCTGGGTTCGATTCCCAGGTCGAGCAGTGTTATGGGTTTTTCTATTAAATTCCCAGTAGCAGCTCGGAGTTAGGAATTTGTGCCCGGTTAATGGCAATAGGCTCGCCCTCTATTACATGGGACCTAAACATACCGGCGAACTGTGGGTGTACATTAGTACACCTCTGCCTAACCCTTCGGGGAATACAGGCGTGATGGTATGTATGTTACATTAATAAAAAATATACAGAAAGCCACATTAAAAAAACAAATCAAATATGATACTTACATATTTCTGTCCGTCCAGCTTCTCATCAAAGTAAAAAACTTCAGTTAAAATTGACAATCGCTGCAGAACTCCACGAAATACTCCGCCGAATGAAAATTGCCTCCTAATAGAAATGTCAGTCTGCGAATATAGGGGACCCCTCGTCAGGACAACTGTCACTCTTGAAACTTCAGGATTACAAATGTAGATTATATTTTATTTAGGAAGTTATTGTGTGGAAGATATTTGGATGTTATTTCCTTTGCCGTTGTCCCGTGATTTTGTTCGTAATGAATCCATTCTCTTGTGTAAAGTACCTTTTCGGGGTCCATATTCAAATGAAGGGTTTGTCTCATTTTGATTGTAATATTTAAGTTCAGAATTTAATGAAGTTCGGTGTAAAATGGGTTTACGTGTCTGAAATTGTCCGTAGGTGGTTTTCCAGTGGTAAATTTTAATATAAAGTCGTTTTAAAGAGAATTGAGGTCTTAAATGTTTTATATTATCCTAACTAATTATGATATTTTTGTACAAATACACTTTCTTTCCGCGACCGTTCCGAATGACTCACTTCAAATCATAAACAATATTTATTGCTTCTAATAGACAGATTATTCAGGCAAAAGTTTTTATTTGCCTGCCGATGTATTTCTTTCATTTTAGGCAGTGACATTGGTTGGGTGTAAGTCTGTTAAATTACTCGTATAGTGTCCGTCAAAATTTCATTATAAATAGAACTGCAATAAATCAGAATTTCTTTCATATATTTTTTTCTCTCAACACAATTCATTTATAAATTGTTGATATTTTGGCAACATTTATTTCTTAAGATCCAGACGTACGCTTACTCTGTTAAATTCTGCTTTAACGCAAATTTTATATAATATTAATAACACATTGTGGATTCGTTGCAGTGCTTACTTGAGATTATGAAAATTATTTTACTAAGTAATTTTTGTAAGTAAATTGTATACAGACCATAATCAAATATTATTATAATCACAATCATCACAGCAATAATAAATAAGTTCAAAGGTGCTTAATATTTCAGCACAGTATGTAACACAAATTATAATGCTACTAGCTTCTGCCCGCGGCTACGCCCCCGCGGAATTCGGTCTGTCATCACGGCCCACGGGAACGGGATAAAAAGTATCCTATGTCCGTCTCCTGGTTCTAAGCTACCTCTCCACCAATTTTCAGCCAAATCGGTTCAGCCGTTCTTGAGTTATAAATGGAGTAACTAACACGACTTTCTTTTATATATATAGACTAGGTTCTGCCCGCGGCTTCACCCCCGTGGAATTCGGTCTGTCATCACATCCCACGGGAACGGGATAAAAAGTATCCTATGTCCGTTTCCTGGTTCTAAGCTACCTCTCCACCAATTTTCAGCCAAATCGGTTCAACCGTTCTTGAGTTATAAATGGAGTAACTAACACGACTTTCTTTTATATATATATAGATAATGGTTGGAGGGTTATATATTATTTACCATAAGTAGCGAAAAACAAATAAAATTAAAATTTAGTGAGTGTCTTAGCCTTAAATGACTCACATATTTTGATTTATTTGGTGAACTTATAATAAATTAGTTTCGTAAATATGTGCATCAAAACATTTCATATTACTTTGTTAAATATGTTATTAGACTTCATACTTTGAATATTAAGTTGAATAAAGTAGGTAGGTATATCATTATATAACTGCCTCATTAGGCGTGGTCCTAAGCGTGACTGTTACCGTGCAAAGTATTATTAGGGTTTTCTATGAAATCCTCAGTAGCAATTCGGAGTTTAGATTTACATAGTATGACCTACATGGTACCTAAACAATGGGTGTATTGTATATTATTACACTTCTGCCTAATACTTCAGTAATACAGGGGTGATGGTATTATGGTAACTATATGAAACATTAAACAACAAAATCAATAAGCCACTATAATATTTTCCTTACGCTAGAGCAAGCCGAGTTCACCTTTTATATTTGTTTTAGTCGATGCATTTTAGAGTTGTATCCGAACGACAATTTTCCCGGTGTATCCGGGATTTGGCCTGCGCAAGCAAGGATCAAATGTAGCGGAATCCGCTCGTGTTGGATTTCCGGGATTTTTCCGGGATCCCGTAGTGTTGCCATTATCAACACCTACTCTCTAAAGAGGTTTGCTTTCCAATTTTAAACGGATATAAGGATCAATGCGTTAATACAGCGTAGATATGACGACACAATTTCAGTGCAATACCGATATCCAGAGAATAGACTGGTTGTCTGGCTTTATGGACTTCTGAATACCATTATAATTGTCATAGATGTTCGTAGGTCAACTGCACCGACGGACGTGCTCTCCAAGGAGCAGAGGAGGGTCTCGATGTATTAAGAATGGACCCATCTATCTACACACTGACCGCAGCGAGTGCAGATTAATTTTGTAGATCAGATGATCAGCTTAGTTATTATTATGAGCCCCTCATATAGTCTCTGCCATATATATTCTATTATATAGTAAGTACTAGGGCTAATAAGTTGTGAAACGAAAGGTTGCCGTCGGTAGCCGGATGCTTCAAACTGAAGACCCCCTATAAAGTGGAACCTAAAACATACTGGTAAACTGTAATAACAGCCGTCCATTTCTGCCGAATACTTTAGAAATGTTAACTGTATTAATTAGTACCGCGTTCTAGCAATTTCATGTAGGTACTAGGTATTAATAAGTTCACAGTTTACACACTAAACTCTTTGGTTCATAAACTCTGTTCGAAATGCATTTGGTCCCAGACATAACAGAATAGGGACGAAGTGACATAAAAACTCCGTTTTATGTCCAGACTATGCTAGTTACAGTAAAACACACTTAGGTTCTAGAAATGACGATGCTTTAATAAATGGAACTGAAGTTTGGCAAACGTACACCAGTATTCAGCTAATTGAACTAATTTTGAGACTGATTTGTTTTGTGCATCTGAAAATGGAGAAACGTAAGTTATATCTTTGAGCTGCTTGCTATACATTTTAAATGATAAAATTTATATTTATTTTTGTAAATAGATCCTTTACAGATAACAAAGACACTGTTACAAGTCATTGTTATGATATTTTTTAAACTAGATGGCATTTCCTAACTGACGACCTCTGAGAAGAAACACCGAAACAAACTCAGAGAATCATGGTCTCTTTTAAAGTCCAGACATAGTAGTAGCAATATGTTAGTGTTACAATGTCTGAGATGGCCTTTTGAAGAAAAAGCCATAGCGGCTTTGAGTAGACCAGTCCCAGCTGACGGCACGCATGTGTTCAGTCATTGTGTAGCTCGACCACAATCTAGGGAGCTCATACAGAGGTTTATGCAGTGCATGTAGGAGTTCCTTTAAATAGGTACAACCGTTAATCAGTACTGTATATTTTATTTTTTAATGATTAAGTCGGCAATCGTACACACGATCCACCTGGTGGTAAGTATGTCGCCCATAGACACCTACACCTAGAAGAGTTGCTGATGCGTTACCAACCCCTACGGATGGCATAACACAAACGTATTTTAAGTGTCCATGCAGTTTCATGCCGGAATCTTCTCCATAAGGTCAACCTTTTGGAATCGTGTCACAAGAATAATAACGTTTCATAAACGCTTGTATAAACTTTTCTACACTAATATATAAAGCTGAAGAGTTTGTTTGTTTGTTTGCTTGAACGCGCTAATCTCAGGAACTACTGGTCCGATTTGAAAAATTATTTCAGTGTTAGATAGCCCATATATTGAGGAAGGCTATAGGCTATATATCATCACGCTACGCGGACGAAGTCGCGGGCAGAAGCTATTTGAAATAAAAACATTTGAACTTGAACAAACGAAGGTGCTTTACGAGTTACGACAGACTCTGATGTAAGGGTGGTCCTCAGCCAGTCAGACCCAAAGAGGTCCTACAACTGTATAAAACCCGAATTTTCTAAGTTTTTTCATACAACAATATAATCTATTTTTATATTATCAGTCATAGTATAGTCAGTCTATTATGACCGCCACTCATTGAGTTAGAGTATAGATAGGTACCGTCAAACCCTGCAGGTACTATGAACTGCAACATTTACTTAGAGTCGAGCACCGTTATTTCATCGGGCTTAACCTTTGACTATCGGCCGTGTGTTTGCACTACGCTTGTGTATTAAATATTACGTCCTAAGTTCAATTTTCCCAATAAATTCTAGAATTAATCCCAAAACCCTTCAAGCAAGTTAATAATTGCCGGCAACAATAATAACACCGTTTGGGTAAAAGTGCTCAGCCCTAATAACAAACCTTTATACTTACAGAAGTTAAAGCCCCCCTTGAGAGCTGGATACATTAGCCCGGTTCACCACGGGACTCATTAAATACATATATATAGCTTATATTCGAGTTAATTGCCAGCTAGCAAAAACACCTTTTGTTTTTATTCGTGCTATTCAGGCTGTGTATATCGTTGGACATTTTACAGGACAATTTTAGTTTATACCAGTAATCAGTATATTTTTGTCATGGCAGAATAAGATTTACTTGAATGTTCGTTCTGAAACTTTAAAAGATTTCAATAAAAATCATCTTCCAGGGATAGGCAAACCGTTTGATTAAAAAAAAATCGTACTTCTTTCGGAACACGATTGTGAAGCCGTGAACAACAATCAGTAACAATAAAGAATTACTGACGAGATATTTTTTAAATAAAATTAATTTTAAAAATAAATAACTATTTTTTACGTGAAACTTTTTGGTAAGTAGGTACCAAAAATTCAAAAATTATTCGTCGATTTCTTATTGATTTAATTCAAATTACGAAGGTGGCGTTTTATTTAAAAATAGAACCAACCTCTCCGAATCTTTGGAATATGTTTTATTGTAAGCGGTCGACTGGTTGATTAGGTTTAATCGACAGTGCCTTGGCACAGGGGGGCCATTATAGACACTAGTGCAGGCAAAAGCCGCATTGTAATGGACTTTTCATGTCCTCGTAAGGTTCCCGATTTAATTCTACAAAGTGCTACTCACTATTATTACTCATAAGTATTTATTTAAACGTACATACCTATACTTGCAAATATAATTATTATAGCTATTTTAGGAGTAATAAGTCGTTACAGTAACAGTTTGACTTCTGTAGTGACATTGGGGAAATTTGCAGTTTGCAGGGACTTTTTTTTTATGAGATAGGTAGGCAAACGAGCAAACGGATCACCTGATGGTAAGCGATAACCGCCGCCCATGGGCACCCGCACCACCAGAGGATTCGCAAGTGCGTTGCCCGCCTTTTAAAAGGGTTTGGGCCTCCGGTAACCTCCTTCACTCGGCGAAACACAACGCAAGCGTTGTTTCACGCCGGTTTTCTGTGAGGCCGTGGTATCACTCCGGTCGAGCCGGCCCATTCGTGCCGAAGCATGGCTCTCCCACGTGAAAATCCACGGACTTTGGATGTGTGTCTGTTATTAATATAAATAATAATAATTGGTTCCGATTTTACATTGTGTCTATCCGTATTAAAGACACAATGCAAAATCATTCAAATTCAAATCGTTAAGTTTGGATCCCATGTAATAGGGGCCCTCAAAAACTGGGTACAAATTCAGACTCGCGAGCTGCTACTGAGAATTTCATAGAAAACCCCAGTAACACTTTGCTCGACCTTAGAATCGAACCCAAGACATCTAGCGAGAGACTGCTAGTCGCTAGAAGACGCAGGTTCGAATCCTGCCAGCGAGTCGAATTTTTCCTTCCTAAATAACTTTATAAAATTAGCATGAAAAAATGCAAAAAAATCACAAAAAGTTAGTTATCAGGTATGGTAACATCGTACGACATAGAACTAACCGTAAGTTAAGTCATGTCGGTTGAGAGGCAAAGTAACTTGCCTTTCAATAGATGTTACTGACGTCACCTTTAAGACGTAAGTTCAGAATGTGAAGGCAAATTTCGACATGGCAGGATGGACTCGCGGTGGCTTAGTGGTCATAGCGTCTGGCGTACCTAGCTAGAAGACGCAGGTTCGAATCCTGCGTGCGAGACGAATTTTTCCTTCCTAAATAACTTTATAAAATTAGCATGAAAAATGCAAAAAAATCACAAAATGTTAGAAAAAATAATTAAACAAAACAAACACATTTTTAGTCACCACGCATTTTTTCGAGTGTTTATCGTGTACAAAGTTAAGAGTATTAACAATATATCCGTTTATTCTCTAGTTCATGGCCCGGAACAGCGTAGGTAGGCACATAAGACAGCGGGTGACTGTACAGCATTTTTCATTAGAGACCCTGCTGTGAAAAACTTCGTAGTTTTGCACAAAAAAACAATAGTGTAATAAGTAATTTTAGGTAGCAATTTATGTTAGGAAGATAGAAAAAAATTAGGTACACACATCAAAAAAAGTTTGCGATCACTTTAAAAAATCGAAATCTTTTTTGTTATCTTTTCATAAAAAATAAAAAGTAGTTTTATTTTTCAATTTCAAACAAGGTATTTTTATTCAAAGAAAACACACAACAACGATTTTTCTTGATAAAGTTCAATTTAAAACAATATATCAGCTTAAGCTTGCAACGGACTTCATATAAAATAAATAGGTGAGGACTAAACCGGATTTCCATGGCTTTTGGGAAAATTGAAATCACCACAGGTATTAAGAATTATTCAAACTACGAGCTAATATTACAGGGTATTGGCAATTTTATAAAAAATCCCAATCAAATTTTCTTCGACCCAGGAATCGAACCCAGGACTACTTACTCAGCAATCGCACTAACGACCAGTAGACAGTAGAGCACTATTAGGTAGGTCTTCATTAGCACCATTTGGTACCAGCCCTGACCGTGAAATATGCAAAGATGCCTTTTCATATTAATAATTATTAATATTGACTGCTTATTCCCTAGAGAGAGGGGCTCATGGCTAAATAATACCTAAGCTGATCAACTGCTGTGCTCACCGTGGTCCGTGTATGGCTTGGTGACCATCCTTAACACATCGAGACCCCTCCGTGCCTCGGAGAGCAGGTAAAGCCGTCGGTCCCGGTTGTCATACGAACATCTTTGACAATTGCTAGTGGTAATCAGAAGCCCAAAAAAAGCCTGACTACCAGTTTATCCTCCAAATATTGATATTGCCCAAAAATTGGGTTACGGAGGTCTGATGGCAGTGGCTTCGTATAAAATGCCCAGTCCCCAGCATTAGTTGGGGAAAGGCTCAGAGGATGACTGATTGCTTATTACTTGCAATAACAATAAATTTAATATATTGTAGATAAACATTTTTTTACTTTCTTTCAATGAACCAGCTACCACAGAAATGAAAGGAACTAGGTACTGAATACGCGAAGTACCAAAGTGGTAATATTTCACACGCGGCCACAATATATACACTAAGTACGTATAAACAGCTCAGCCCGTACTCCCCCAGCTGGTGTAAATAATAACATCTGAATCGTAGATCTCAGTAGGGCGCCATACATCGGCGCTACGTTAAGACCCCCGCATAGATATAAGTACATTGTCTTTGTAGTTTGTGGCCACAAGTTATTTATTTGCTAGGTCTTCTTAAAAATAAGGCAGAAATTGTAAATTTCACTTGACTTTATTTTTAACCGACTTCAAAAAGGAGATTTTATATGTTACTCTATGCCAGCTTCTAAACATGCGTGGCTTCAAAACAAATTTCGTAAGTGTAGGTATAATTATTTATTTATTTATAAAACGGTTCCTACGTTTTTTAGTTATTAATCATTTAAATATATTGCAATACTGAAGCCGTTCATTTTTTATAAAAAAAAATTGCAATTTTGAAGTCGGTTTAATTTTTTTTTATTGTCTTTTGTAGTCTAGTGGTCCTTTGAGATTAAGTGCAAATAAATATGTTCTGTAGCCTAATGAAAACAAAATCCCCAGTTCGAACAAATTGGGATATTTTGTCAATCAGAAAATACTAAAATCTGTACATAATGTTTTGATGAACAAAAAATCTCCAATATTTATAACCCATCAATACAAGTGGTTCCCTATACTAGAGAATAAAGATATACATAAAAACATTACAGTACCTACCTACCCTTGTTTTGTACAATTGGATAAAAATATACAACTTGTGTATAATTTCCAGGAATATCTCACGGGGACCTTTATACCCGAATCAAAATTCCCGAAATTTCGAATCTCCGTCAAATTAGGAGAAATACAAGATTTATTAGGAACAGGAGATGAATAGTTGTTTACTTGGCTTTAAAAGCTTTCCTTTGTTATGTCTCGTTCTAATTAGAGCGGAAAATTGATTTATGCTTTAAATTATTTTGTTTATTTGACTACCAACTGCCTGCTAATTGACTTTTCGAGGACAGACTTAAATATAAAGAGTATTTACCCTAAGCATTAGCCTAGTGTTCCTGAGCGCGACTGCTACGCTAGAGGTCCTGGGTTCGATTCCCAGGTCGGGCAAAGTGTTATTGGGTTTTTCTATGAAATTCCCACTAGCAGCTCGGAGTTAGGAATTTGTGCCCGTTTAATGGCAGTAGGCTCGTCTACTATATATGTGGAATATAAATAACATGACCTAAACATACCGGCGAACTGTGGGTGTACATTAGTACACCTCTACCTAACCCTTCGAGAACTACAGGCGTGATGGTATGTTCTTTACTTCCCCCAAAGTCTTCCACAAGGACTGGTCATAAGCCGTCTGCATCCAACGACTGCCAGCGACCTTTACCAAGTCCTCCGTCCATCTCGTTGGAGGTCGTCCCACACAACGCTTTCCGGTGCGTGGTCTCCACTCGAGAACCTTTCTGCCCCAGCAGCCGTCAGCTACGAACTATGTCGGCAACTTTGGTTCTTCTACGGAGAAGAACTAAAATTTAAAGAAGATGGGTAGAAGAACCAAAGTATAAGTATTCTAGCCAACAATTATTTGACTATTGGGCTACAGGGGGTAAAATAGCCAACCTTTGATAAATCATAATATGATTCACGGGTATACATACATACAACTACATTTATGAAACTTAAATATTCTGTATAAGATTTTTTATAGTACGGGAAATAGTTTTTAAGCAATTTTGTGACTAATACGGCCTTGTGCCTGAAAATAAAATATTTTTATTTATTGAAGGAAAAAATTCAACTGCGGGCAGAATTCGAACCTGCGTCTTCCGGTTCAATACACTAGACGCTTTGACCAACTAAGCCACCGCGGTTTCCGCCCGCCAGATCGAACCCAAGACCTCTGGCGTAGCAGTAGCGTTCAGGCAGTATCCAAATATAAATTTATCGTTATTTTGCGAAATAGGCACTTACCAATATTTAAGACTCTCTTTAACTATTTTCATCTTGAAATTTGTGCAAAAATTGCTAACAATAAGTGTCACTTATCCACAAAATGGGGCATAAAAATGGCTCGCAAGTGAACCGGTTCCGCCATTACGTGGTGCTCCTGCAAGCCATGTCAGCTCTTGTAGTTAAAGCCCAGCCAAATTGCGTACATAATTACAGCAGTTAGGCTGAGGTATAACCGTTAATGAAACTGAAAACGGGTTAAAGTTTTAAATGCCGCCATGAGTGCAAGCTGTTTCTCAATTTCGGTAAATTCCTCACATTTTTATGGTTGTGTCGAAGTTTTGTTTTGGAGTGTTGAATGTTCCGTATTTGATTTTTCCGAGTTGCCATTAAATTTTCTTGTAAAAATGCCTATTTTGCGCTATATCAAAAAGGTGGTGCGGTGATGGACCGTATTCGGTCGACCAAATAAGTAGATCCCTGGTTCGCTTGTGCCCACATCTGAATAACTTCAAGCTTGATCAGCGCCGTATTTATAGAGTTTCTTGCAAACAAGAATTTCTTGAAAATAAGTGCATAGTTACATAAAAGCACTGTCTCCTGGAGTAGGTCGTTAGCCTGTATCTCAGGAGGATCTTTGGAACCATACAACCTAGTTTTTTTTTTATTATGGCGCCACACTTTTTGTGTATTTGCCAGTGTCAAGTATTAGAGTAATCAAGTAATATTTCCCATCGTGGGATTGTAATATGGCACCACACTTTTTGTGTTCGCCAGTGTCATGTATAAGTTGTTGAGTTTCCCCAATAAAACGGTAGAAACTTTATTGAGGCTTCGATGGAGTTTAGGAGTGAACCCAAAAAGTCACGATTTTAAATGTTATATCATTTGCCTACACTCTCACACGTTCACGAACACTTAATGGTTAATTATCCACCATAATTACACATTAAACTTCGGAGAAATTGAAGTTTTGAAAAATAATATAAAAGCGACAATGTGCACTTTTCATTTTCCCGCCTAAACTCTACAACCTAGTTTCTGACAATTCAAAAGTAGGTACCTATCTGTAAGTCTTATTAAAATAAAACTTCAAATGTTGCCTCAATTAAATAGTTATATGAAAATGAATTAAATAAAATTTATTAAAACAAAGAACAAACGAATTAAGAACTTTCTTTCTGCTTTTTAAATTAATTTAAAATGAGGAACGTAGCAACCTACCGCACCTGTCAGTTTCACAAACAACGAAACAATTAAAAGTACAACAAATTCATGTCACTTTAAATCAGATAAAGATACAGGTTCCTTCAAAAGTATCGCAAATACTCGACGAACAAAAGTCGTGCGAAGTTAAATTTGCTCCGTATTGATAAGCGATGACGTCACAGGAGCATTAAAAACTTTTATACGATGATCAATCACCCGCTGTTTCATATTGCTTTATTTAATAATGGTGAGAGCCTCGACTTTGCTTGCCCAATTATTTACTTTTATTCTCGGAGTGATTTTTCTCAAAATATGCACGTCTCATTTTATATAACGAGGTATATATTTAATATCACGCTCGCAGGCTTTTGTAAAAATCAACATTACTGATGAAGAAAAATTTAAACAAGATTTTTTTTGTTCTTGTGACTTAGACAACGATAAATATAGATAATGTTGTTTATCACTGTATTTTTCACGTCTTAGTTAAGTATTTAGTTTAAGGTTTCACGTACAATGTGTTGTTTTATATATTTTTAGCTATATTCATTCAAATAAAACAAACTTAAGGTGTTTCGTGTTTATTACACTGTTACTTTTTGTTCGTCATCAAACATTGTTAGGTCTGTGGAATCGGCAAAAACATAAATTGTTTATCTCTCAAAGTTTTACTCTTCAACTTTTCTTATTGCTGATATCAAAAAACAGACAGAAATACAGCTTAACAAGGTATAAACAAAAGTAAATGTTTGCCAATTTATTATTTATGAAAAAAGTGTTTTTTTAACTAGATGAGACATATTTTATTTTTATTGTTATTAAGTTTAAAGATTGTGTCAGGATTTTAACTTTGGGAGATTTCATTTTTGTAATTATTTTTATAGCCATAAGATGACAATAAAAAAACGCCCCCCTAGTGGCACCTATGCGGCAATTGCAGGCTATAATAATAGACGCTAGCAACCCTTGTAATAATATAACTAGTGCGTTGTCATCTCAGTTGTTTTAATATATTTTTTTATGGTATAGATGAGCAAACGAGCAGACGGATCACCTGATGGTAAGCGATAACCGCCGCCCATGGACACCCGCAACACCAAAGGAGTCACAAGTGCGTTGCCCGCCTTATAAAAGGGTTTGGGCCTCCGGCATCCTCACTTACTCGGCGAAACACAACGTAAGTGTTGTTTCAAGCCGGTTTTCTGTGAGGCCGTGGTATCACTCCGGTCGAGCTGGCCCATTCGTGCCGAAGCATGGCTCTTCCACGATACAAAATAATTCTCATATTACTAAGTAGGTAAGTATACTTACCATGCTTTGTTTTTGTTGTCTTGTGTCTTTTATTTTTTATTAAACAATGTGTGATTTTTTATTAACATTGTAACGCATTGGCTTCGGCTGTCATGTTATTATGTATATTTGAATTTAATAAATAAATTCCTAATAATTTCACTAAATTCCGCTTCAAACCGGAAACCAATAATGTAGCACATTGTCGGTTAGCGACAGAATATTTGACAATGCGGTATTACCACCCCAGGCAAATTCCAGTACTAAGCGTCTTGCCAATATAAAGCAAAAGCTGTCAGGATTACATGACAGCTTTTGCTTTTAACTTTTCAACTTGCAATAATAGTATAATATATATTATCTAATATATTGATACCAAAATTGCTTTAAAAGGTATAGACCGTATGTAGGTACATACGCTTTTTTCTATTTATATACGTAATTCCATATTTAAATATAATTTTTGATTCTTCAATAAACTTGTCCTTTACAATGAATAAAAAGACACACGAATAAGTTTGGGTGTAGATGTTCTCGCGAAGAATCAAACGATTGCAAGGTTTCCGGAACGAGAAACTTTGAATGAGATTGTATTGGCCACATCCCAACTTCGGAGAACTGTCGGTGAGGTCCATTTTCCGACCAAAATAGACTCTGGACTTGATGTAATGTTCCAACTGATATAGAGTACTGTTGGCCAGTTTTGGAGAGAGATTGGTTTCAAGTTTGAAGTATTGTAACGCAATATTTCATTATAGGTATTAAATTTCGATATCTTTCGGTTCTAGAATACCGTAACTGTTTGGTGATACTTGAATAATATTGTTTTTTTTTTGACAAAACTGTACATTTTTTCATTTTCTAATTTTTCAATAAACTAACTTAACTCATTGTTTATTCTAATAAATTATTATTTACATGTTAGTTTGCTATTTGTATGCATGTTTGTTTGTTAAATCATAATTATTTCTTTATTTATCCACTAGAAATTAACTAATTATTTATTTAGAAATGAGACTTACGAGGCTGTTAAATAAATAATGCAATCGTGATTCGATCGAGATCGCGATTGAGGTCCAGTTTCCTTTCCCAGGTCGAACAAGGTGTTATAGGTTTTTTCTATGAAATTATCAATAGCAGCTCAGAGTTTGGTCTTGTGCCCAGTTGATGGTATCAGGGTCGTCCCTTATTGCATAGGACCTAAACATATCGGCGAAATTAGGGTGTATACCTTAGTAAACCTCCGCCTAACCCTTCGGAGAATACAGGCGTGATGGTATGTTATTAATTTATCCAACGTGGCACCAACCTTCTAGATACTTTTTTTGCTTATAGCGATACGGAAGTTTTTTAGACCTTTTTATATATTTTGATACTTTACTTATTTATTTTTAACGTTTAGCATGATATATGAGCATCATCAAAGGCCTTCAATAATAATTAATATAGCTGACCAACGTCATTACGTGAAAATTGATACTCATTGCGCAACAATAAATTATTAAGGGCTGATAAATGGTACGAATAGCTGGTGTCACAATATATTTTTTATATTGGGGTGATAATCAGTCGTCTGCCTGGCCTGTGTCATATAATCGAGTATTCTTTCAACCTTTTAATTATTAAGATAATACCTAACTTAACTTTACCGTGGGAGAGCCATGCTTCGGCACGAATGGGCCGGTTCGACCCGAGTGATACCACGGCCTCACAGAAAACCTGCGAGAAAAAACACTTACGTTGTGTTTCGCCGAGTGAGTGGGGATGCCGGAGGCCCGAACCCCTTTAAAAGACGGGCAACGCACTTGCGACTCCTGTGGTGTTGCGGGTGTCCATGGGCGGCTGTAATCGCTTACCATCAGGTGACCCGTATGCTCGTTTGCCCCCTTATTCTACAAAAAAAAATACCATCACCGCATAGTACATTTATTCTCTTAAAAGGACATCGAGTTCTCAAATGCTGGGAACCTTCGTTTAATGTCCACACATCCTGTTATCGCAATATTGTACCACTGAAAGAGTGTCCACGGAGTTTCTTGTCGGATTCGTCTCCATAGGATCACCTGCTAAAAGCGTGCAAATAGACTCATAACGTTTCATAAACGCTTTTTGAAACAAAAACCGACCAAGTGCCAGTCGGACTGGCGCACTGAGGGTTCCGTACTAAAAAATATTTTGATTATATGATCTAACTAATGCTTTTCGCAATTTTTCCTTTATCTGTGCTATAAGACGTTGCTTCGTACCAAATTTCAAGATTCTGAGTTCACGGGAAGTACCTTGTAGGTTTTGATTCCCTTGCGATTGTCGAAAATTTGCGTTCCTGAGGAAAAGGTTCTTGACAGTTAGACAGACGGACGGACAACAAAGTGATTCTATATGGGTTCCGTTTTTTCCTTTCGAGGTACGGAACCCTAGAAAACAGTTGAACTTGAACTTGAAATTGCTAATGGAAATGGAAACACCATTTCTTTTATCACTTGATTTTTATATTGAACCTGCTTTCAGGTAAAAACATTCGTCAGAATACATTTGTAGATTATTTTATAAATGTCAATGTCTTCTAAAGATGCCACCAATGACATTAGTTAAAAAGAGGCATTGACATAACTGAGCATTACTTGCAGGGCCACAAAATGGCAATAAATGTAAAATGGTCACAGTTTTCTTTAAAAGTCAAAATAATCTCGCTCAATAGATCGTCACATTTTTCCGTATTACCAAGATGAAACCGCGTATTTATCCGTGAAGCGGTAGGCGGGTAGTCCGTAAAATAATTTGCGCCGGGGACGCCATCTTACGGGGAGTCATTGCAGCCGATCCTTCAGTAACGAAGTCGGAAATTTATTCATAGCTTCCTCGGTTCTTGTAAATACAACGCGGGAACACAATCGGAATTTCGTTTTGATTTTATAACTAATCTACGGACGTGTCATCGTGAAATGAGTTTTCGATTACGTGTTTCCGGATCAATGAGGGTCATTCTAAATGTGAAATTGGTTTGGGATCTAGAATTGGGTTTCCTATAATAGATTTGGTAAGTAGTTCTGACTAGGCTTTCGGAAAATAATAGTCATCCACACGACTGATTTGCGAGCGTTACATCACATGTTCTCGGCCAGGTGGCCTTTTCTAACAGAAACTTTTGCAGTGTTCGACTGACTTTAGAATGAAACGACAAAGAAGGTATCAATTTCCTAACACTTGAAAGGTATCGCAATATAAATTTGCCCCATAAAAACTAGTAAAACTGAATCACGAACAAAGGAAATAGTCATTTTGTTCTCTTTTTTAAGCTAAAATGTCTGTAATTATTCAAAAAGATGAATGTTGTATAAGATAATTCTGGTCACGTAACGACTTATCTGTTTGACAAATTGCCGGTGAACGAAGCAGGGTTTAAGTATCTTAATAATAGTATCTATTTTAAAGGTCACAAGGAAACTGGAAAAGGACCTTAGAGTTGAATTTCATTTTTTTCTACAAGCTTTTATTTAATCTATGTAGATCTAATTGAATTTAGTACCTGCATTAAAATATGTCAATAAATTCGGTTAATAAAAATTCGATATCCTACGATCGACCAGACATCGCTAATGAATCGTTCACTCGTCTGTCATAAATTTATTTGTTTTTATTAGTAGGTAGGTATTTCATAGTTATTTCAACTCAGAACAAGTAATTTCAATCCATACCAAGCTTTATTCCTTAGTCAATACTCACCTCAAATTCAAAATATCTGATGTCGTGGAATTCCTTATTCTTACCATAAAATTATACGCGCGTGTTATCAGCGTAAGCCTATATTCTTGCATTGCTGGACGTAGGCTTCCTAGTAAACACCACAGGGCTTGTTCATCCAGTCACTGCCAGCTGCCTTCCGCTATTCTTCACTCCGCCTGGAGGGCGCCCTACACTACGCTTGCCTAGACGCGATCTCCACTCGAGAGCTGGTTTACTTTTTGTCGGTTCTCTGAAAGACGTACCAGCTCATTCGCAAGTGTCATTTATTCGTACATTCCTATAAAAGTCACGTCGCTTGTATTTGAGGTCGTACCGCCTTGCACATTAACCTTCCCTTTAATCACTAGCGATCCTACTCCACAAAAATTACTAATTCTTTTAAACGCAGGTAGCAATTTCCCCCCGAGCCTTTTAGAAGAAGCTGCAAAGAATACGTATGATTTTATTCAAAAGCTTTTGATATTAAAATGTTGGGGCTTATAAATATTTAATGCAATCTCATTTTAAGTACAGGGTGTGATGTAACTCACGAGTGTTTTGACCGACTGCGTATGCGGAGTGGGTTATGAATTTTGTATTGTTGGCAAGCGAGTGTGTGGTTATTTGGGAAAGTCTTGGCTTAAGACCCTAATTTACCTACCGACATATTAGCATTTTTGTCGGCACTGAAAAAAAACAAAGGAAGTAGTAGGTAAGTGTTGGTACAAGTTGTGGCGTAAATTGTAGTGTGGAAGCTGTGAGAGCTGTATTATTTATGACTGCTCGTTGTTACATTGGGCGGACAACCTGGTGAAGGTCGCTGGGAGTCGTTGGATGCATGCATAACTGATCCTTGTGGAAGTCTTTGGGTGAGTTATTCTCTCAAGCATGCAGGCTTCTCACAATGTAGTCCTTTACCTGTTACCAACATACCTAATAATTCAAAACACGTTTTTAAAAAAAAATAAATAAGAGAAGATAAATTCAAAAAGTCATCTCATAATTTCTATTTTTACCACACAAGTCGACGACAACAAGTAGAAAATTTTAAAATTTATACGTATTGGAGGCTCGGTTTACTTTTTTTTTTTTTATGGTATAGGGGGGCAAACGAGCAAACGGATCACTTGATGGTAAGCGATAACCACCGCCCATGGACACCCGCAACACCAGAGGAGTCGCAAGTGCGTTACCCGCCTTTAAAAGGGTTTGGGCCTCCGGTAACCTCAACTCACTCGGCGAAACACAACGCAAGCGTTGTTTCACGCCGGTTTTCTGTATGCTATACATATATGCTCCGCTCTTCGAATCCGGCTGAGTTATCTTACAGTATTTATTCTGGTCCGTCTGAGTGCAGCGATTGGGTCGCGTGACCGGACTGCTAATGTACGGATTGAGTTGCCAGCGTCTGTGGCTAGTCCACCATCCATAGGGAGAATAAACTTAGATATCGTGCTACACCTTATTTTAAAAACCATTTTAATGCCACCGCTTGTTAACGGTGCGGTGCGGTGCGACGGTGAATGTCGGTTAAAAGGTCTCAAACACTGTATGTATGTAATAAATAATAATAAATTTTGGGTAGGTATTGAGATAATTTGGAACTAAGAAAAGAACCTAGGTTAACGTTTTCCTAGAAAATACCTTGCAATACGAGTGATACGGCGGGCAACTGCTAGTATTTGTTTTGTGGCTATAGTATCACTATACCACAAAACCGGTACTATACCACAAACCGACCGTAGTCGGTTTATTGTGATGCTTACTAAAATATGACAGAAAGAAGTGAACAAGCTTAAAACTAACCTCGAGGCCACCACTGAATTTTAGGCTGATGTCCATTTTTGAATGAGTATGGACGGATCACCTGATGGTTTGCGATAACCACCGCCCATGGACACCCGCAACACCAGAGGAGTCGCAAGTGCGCTGCCCGCCTTTAAAAGGGTTTGGGCCTCCGGTAACCTCAACTCACTCGGCGAAACACAACGTAAGCGTTGTTTCACGCCGGTTTTCTGTGAGGCCGTGGTATCACTCCGGTCGAGCCGACCCATTCGTGCCGAAGCATGGTTCTCCCACGTGATAATTCAAAAATATAGGAAAATATAGCTTAATTTGTATATCAGTGTGTACCAAATTTAACTTGAGCATTTGTCACAGTGGATGCGTACCTATAGAAGACAACACAAGCCAGTGCCCGTGAAATAGCTTGTATACTGCAATCGTATTGCTTCCATTCTTAGATACCTACATGCCAGACTGCCAAGCTTTAATGCTGGAAGATAATAACACAAATATAGAGCAATAACCTACCGTATTGTATTGCTCTGACACCACCGACCAGTGTAAACGAGTTCAGACTCTATACTTATCTATACTACTAATATATAAAGCTGAAGAGTTTGTTTGTTTGTTTGTTTGTTTGTTTGTTTGTTTGTTTGTTTGTTTGCTTGAACGCGCTAATCTCAGGAACTACTGGTTCGATTTTAAAAATTCTTTCAGTGTTAGATAGCTCATTTATCGAGGAAGGCTATAGGCTATATATCATCACGCTAAGACCAATAGGAGCGGAGCATCAATGAAGAATGTTTCAAAATCGGGATTTTTCCTTTTGAGAGCTTCCGATGCATGCGCTGCGTAAACGATTAAAGTTTCGCAAAAATAATATATGACAGAATTGTTCCTCTTTAAAAGTTCTAAAAAAAAGTCCGCGGCAGCATATGTCTATCTTTTAAGGTTGGCTCACTATAACCTTTTTTATGCTAACTTTGTTCTAAAATTCCAAATAGGTGTTTTTATAAACATGATATTAATCCTTATCCAAATAAATACGTTATTCATCAGCCTTTAGAGCGTTCGTTTTGTATTCGTGTGGATATAAGACATTTTGTATGTGCTATGTATATTCTGGTTGTAAGATTTGCGGGTCAGTTATTTGTAGGATTTATAGCAGACAAGCTGTTGCCCACGGGTTCATTCGGTTTTCGACTCAAATTTGCAAGATAAAACATAGTCTATATCCTTCCTCAGGATGTTATCTATGTCTTTGGCAAATTTTATTAAAATCTCTGCAGTCATTTAGGCGTAAATATGTGACAATTTGATACACAGAGTATCGCATTTTTTAATATTGGGTTGTCACTGTCACTTTACAAATCTTTCGGTGTTAGATAGTCCATTTATTGAGGAAGGCTATAGGCTATCATCCCGCTAAGAATAAGTAACTATTCCACGCGGACGAAGTCGCGGGCGGAAGCTAGTACTTAATATATAAAGCTGAAGAGTTTGTTTGTTTGTTTACTTGAACGCGCTAATCTCAGGAACTACTGGTCCGATTTGAAAAATTCTTTCGGTGTTAGATAGCCCATTTATTGAGGAAGGCTATAGGCTATATATCATCACGCTACGCGGACGAAGTCGCGGGCAGGAGCTAGTAAATGATAAAAGACTGCAAGTAAGGAAAATAATCATTTCAATGTCTAATATCATTCTTTAGGAAAAATTATAAACTTCTTTCATAAAAAATATACTTTTCTATGTTTCTTTGTCATAGGCTACATGATGTACTTCCGTACCAAATCCTTCGAGACATACTGATTCGTGATGGTCTGTAGTCTTTTTATTATTATTATTTAGTTTTCGTCCCACTGCATGGAAAAGGCCTTCCTACCCTACTTCCACTCCTCGGTTTAGAGCCTTTTGCGGCTAATCCTTGCAATAGAGGTCTAGCTCGTCCCGCCGTCTCCTTTTGGGCCTGCCGCGACGTCGTCTAGCATTATATGGGTTCCACACAGTCGTGAGTTTTTCCCACATCTCATTTGACATGCGGCAGATGTGACCGGTCCAATTTCATATTAAGCTTGCAGCTTTCCGGCCAACGTTGGCGATCTGAATTCTGAAGCGCAGTACACTGTTCCTTATTGGGGCTGATAGCCAGACTCCTAAGATGCAGCTCTCCATGCACCTCGAGTTAACTGTCTTTGGATCTAGGAAAAAGTCGACGGTAAATAAACAGTGCACTTACAACTATATGAAAAATAAATACAGAATACCCAGTTCCTGATTGCCAAACAAATGCGTCCTGATTGTAATGTCCGCGATAATAACCGGCCGGACGCGGAAACGCGTCAGATATTCCAACCGGACCGGTTTTAATACGGGCCACAATCGAAAACAATGGTAATGTGCGTACATTGTTTTGCGACATATGTACGTCGTTTTTGTAGCATGGGGGTGTTTTAAAACGGTTTTTATTACGGACACTTTAACATGAGTGCTTTGCGTTTTGTAGTATTAGTATTTTATGAGTTTTATTTTTTTGTTATTTTAAAGTATAGGTTAGCTTGTTGAATCCGAAGAATGTTAACTTGTAATATTGATAGAGGACTAACGAATACTCATTGAGTCGTTTTGAAGAAGTAGGTTAGCGGTGATCGACTTGGGATCCTTGAAGCTAAATAATTGTAATGACAAGACATGTAATATAATAAGCAGTGATAACCTTGTGATATGTTCCTTGGATTACCAAGTCAAAGGTCTCGTGTTCGAATCCAAGGCACGCATCTCTGACTTTTCGAAGTCATGTGCTTATTGATAATTATAGTTAATTATCAAGCGCTTAAACGGTGAATAAAAATCATAGTGAGAAAGTGAAAAAGGTAAAAGTGAAGAAGGAAAAGAATAAGCCAAGCCTATTTCAGGGGAGGCGATATCACTATAATAATTGGAGAACATTTTTTTTTTAAAGCATAGCATTGTGCGTGCTAAGCTAAATACTTGTGTTACGAGTGAGTTCACGTCGGTAGTGCAATGGGTGGGTTTCGAACCGGCAACCACATGATCGCAAGTCCGACGCCCTAGCCATTAGGCTACCGTCGCTTCAGTAGATAAGACGACTTGTCGACACTCTCGCGGCGATCTCACTAATCACACGAGATATCACGCGAGGTACTAACTGCAAACCGATCGTTTCGCTGGATAAATCCCTGACCTAGTCTGGAAGACTTCTTTATTCATGAGTGTCTTATGAGACTAATTAATGTTCTCATCTGAAAACTGAGACACACACGTACATGAAAATTAAAATAAGCTTGCTATTTCGTATAGATATAGCAATGGTAGTTATAATATAACATTTATCATTCTGACATATTTTTTATTTTCGTCTGGAACATTTCACGTCTTGTCTATATAAAAACAAAAGGATTTTCTTGATAATTCTTCATTCGATCATTCTTCCTGATAATAAAATAAATGAAATTTGCAATAAAAGATGATGTAGGTAGGTACTAAAATGTGTAAAACTGAAATTTGAAAAACATCATAAGCACCAAGATCATGGTTACCATTCTCTTACAATATCATCGAGGTAACAGGATGCCAAATTTCAGACCTGTAGAAGTTGCTCACAGTCATCCCTTCATGAACTATTATCTACTTCATGTCATTTGGGAGCTATGCTGCCACAGACATACACACGTTAATAAACCTATAACACCTTTTTGCGTCGAGGGGTGAAAACAAAAGAATCACTGTGTTTTATTCCAGAGATTTTTTCGGCATTGTTTGAATAAACATGTTGTGTAGGTATGATGTAACTTTAGAATTTATATTCCACGATTAGTTGCAAACTGTCGTTACCCGTGGTTTTATATCCATTTCGCTCATATTTATTAGACATAACTGTTACGTTATTAAAAAGTTGGATCAAATTTTGTTTTTATTACTGGTTTCTCTGCTATATTTGGTGACGTATGCGCCGATATACGAACAAAATAATTCCTACATTAGAATTTTGATAATATATTGTTAAAAATATTGTCTCGTTGTGCCATGCATTCAAATTGTGGGTTTACATTTGTACTTCTCTGACTAATCCTCCGAGGAACACAGGGAACACAGAATTTCATAGAAAACCCCAATAGGTAACAATAGGCACTTTGCTCGACCTGGGAATCGAACGCAGTACCTCTAGCGCAGCAGTCGCGCTTGAGACCATTAGACTAACGAGGATAATTATACTATAAGGACTTATGCAATGATATAAGGTATAGGTATCAGTATAATTCAATAAAATTCATTTTAAAATGACTAAAATCTTCCAAATAGGGTATTTTACACCATGTAAAAAAAAATATGAAAATGCATTTTTATGATAGATTTTGAAAAAAATAAACGAGAAACGTTAGTATTTATTAATAAAAATGCAATGTAAATTTTATAATTTAATTTCAAAAATCGTCTTTTTTAATCTATTTTAAAACGCCATCCGCCATATTGGATATCGACGTGACGTCACTCGTTCACTCGATGACGACGTTTGTCGTCTCAGAGTAACAATTCAACAATAATTGTTTGTCGTGCTGTGTTAGTTTAATTAAAATCGCATCATGGAAGACGGTTTTGTGAAAGCAGAAAGTACAAATCTACCAATGATCAATACGTTGATAGTGGCAAATTTTTTTGCATCCAATCCCGATTTCTGTTCTGCCGAGTTGAGAAATATTAAAACAGTAATGTAAGTACTGTAAGAGTTTAAAATAAGGAGTTTTTATTGTGCGCGCCCAGGCACGTAGTACTTTAGAACAAAAAAGTAAGTAGTTTGAAAATGTCTAGAAAGAATTTGATTATTGTGATTCTATAAGAATTTTCGCTTGAGTAATAAACGCGCAGTATTCGCTCTTATTGTGCATTCTTTAATTAAACGCAAAAACCCCCCATTATATCTAACCCGGCCTCTACAAGTTGGTGGAGGCGCCGGGTAATGTCGTAAAGCAGATATTAATGAGTGCTTAATTATATGTTGCAGTGGTCAAAGTGAAGACCATATTGTTGTGCTGGAAGTTTCTCCCCCGCACACATCGAGATACGGAGCAGAGAGGAAGTGCCTGCTCTATTGTGAAGGAAATATTGTCCCTAAAGCTTGCGATTTGCGGATGTCGCTTCGCGAGGAGAAAAAGGAATTAAACAGCTAAGTTTGATTTTTATGTAACAAGATGGCGGAAGAGATGTGTTTCTTTTCTGGTGTCAATAACGTGTCGCTAGATGAATTTTTGATACAATTTAGATTGGTCGCCGCTATTAATAAATGGCCAGAAAATGACCTGGGATTAATATTAGGCGCATATTTGCAAGGACCAGCGCTTATCTTTTTTAAATCTTCATATCACGATGGTGTTGACTATAAAACTATTTGTGATAAGTTGAGGGCAGAATTCCCCTCCGGAATTAATTATGTAGAAAAATTTTATACTACTACACAAGAGGTCGGAGAAGACTCCATGACATATTTTTATCGTCTAGCGGATTTGGCTACGAAAGCCGAAATTTTAGATGATAATATTTTTATAAGAACATTTTTAAAAGGCTTATTATTGGAGGATAAACATAGATTGGGCACACAAGTATATTCGTCTAAAGCAGAATTGCGTGCCACAATGATGCAAATAAAATATTTATTTGGAGATAAGGAATCCCCAGCTATTCAGTACGAGCAAAGGTCTACAATGTCACCGATTAGAAGAAGACATTATGAAGACCATAGACCTCAATATAATTTTCAATCACAACAAAATAAATTTGTGAACTTAGATAATAGAACACATTATAATTCTAGCTCAAGATGGGAGCCGCGAGCTCCAAAAGTCCAAAGATGCAGCCCACACAGTATGCTTACTGTGTCAGAGGCTGATCAACTACATAAAGAAAATATGAATACTGGTCAGTCTAATCCATTTATTCAGTTATTTATTGGCAATAAACCCTATGTTGCACTATTAGATACAGGTGCATCAATCTCATGTATATCTGAGCGACTGATGATGAAGCTGAATCTGCCTTACACGTGTGAACCTGCAGATAAACGTATGGTTAAATCTATTTCGGGTTCTTACTTGAATGTTGTGGGTGAGACCATTATTAATTTCACGATTGACTCTTGTTTATTTAATAATAAATTTATTATCATAAAAGACATTAACCAAGAGTTGGTACTAGGTCAAGACTTCTTTTATAAAAATAATGTTTTTGTTGATTTTTATAATAACTGTTTAGTATTAAAGGGTCGTTTTAATGTGAAATTTTTAGATAAGGCTTGTCTACAGAAAGACGCGTTTGTATCTCACTCTATCGTGTATGATGATCATTGTAACCAAATAGATAATGATAGCAATGTTATAAATGATCATGATAATGTTGATTATGTATATGGTTTAGGTGTACACCAAATGAATAATAATAATTTGTTGGATTCCTATGAGATTGAGGAACCAGTTAATGTAGGCCATGTTGATATGAACATAGCTGTAACAGAAGGTAGGGAAGAGTCCATTGGTTATGACGATGAAGGACAATCTGTTAATCCAGAGGTTTTGATGATTGACGATGATTTGCTAAAAGCAACTATTTCAGAGAAGGAGGATGAACCTCTGCCGAATAAGAAAAAACCTTCGATTCAGTTAACTGAGGTAAAGCCAGTAATAAAAGAATATTTTATAGATAATATTAAAAATGATAATATGTTATTGCAGAAGGTTGACGTGACCAAGCCATTATTTTTATTTGGTCAAATAGTTACCAAGAGTAACAATCATAAGACTGACAGTGTCAGAAGACACAAATATTTTCGTAAAGTTCCGTTCAGTAAAGTTTTAAGTAATTTGAGAAATAGGTTTATACAAAGAGGTTTTATTAGGGAAAAAATGATCAGGAAATTTATTAATAACCAATCAATTGGAATTTATAGACTTGACCCTATAAGTAATTGCAGAATGGAGAAGTTTCCCAATATTTTCAAAGAACCGTATAAAATGCTAAGCTGGGTTAATAATTTAAAATATTTGAAGGAAAGTTTAAATAAAATTAGACTTAAAACCTAGTATATGTTTAATAATTATTGTTTATTTACGAAAAGTATGATACTAATATTTGTGTTTGTTTTCATGTCTGATGTGCTGTCTGAACGAGCCAAGAGAGGGGAAAGATGCCACTGCGTTTTCGGTTGAAGGCATTCCGAATATATAAAAATTTTAGAGGGATTTATTTTATCTAGCAGGAGGGGGACCCTGCACATGCTGTATCGACTTCGTGAAATGGACATAGTCCTTGCGAAGGGTGTCTGAGTTGGACACATATGATTCAGCATGATGTTTTTTATTTTTATTATATAATATTATAATAAAGAGGGGTATTAAGATTAGTCATGGAAATTAATTAATTATAGTTCGGAATGAATTCATGACAGGATTAATATGATTTCTTAAACTTTCCCTCTCTCTGACTCAATTGCGTTAGAAGAAGTTAAAGTCTTTGCATATGATATTGATTCTTTTTATATTCAGTCTCATTAACCCTTCAGGCATGATGCTTAGCTTTCAATGTAATTAATTTTGAAGCATCATTGGATAGGAGGCCGTGGCGCATCTTTTTCAGGCGTTTTGGTGCGTCAAAGTTTATGGCGTGTAGTATTTATTAATTATGCTAAAGCTTTATAATTTTTTAATGATAACTTAACCATACACATGCCATAGACTATCCTGCTTTGAGGGGCGAGCCTCATGTATGGTTGTAAGTGAATTATTTTCGCCTGTTAATGTTTCGAGTTAGGACATAGGCAGGTAGTTAGTTACTTTTTTGTTCTAAAGTACTACGTGCCTGGGCGCGCACAATAAAAACTCCTTATTTTAAACTCTTACATCAGCTACGCCCCTGCATTTGGGTAAAACAAGGCAATAAAACATAAAAAAAAAGTTTTACCCAAATAAAAACAAAAAAGTAACAGTTCAAACTAAAAGAATATTTTATAGATAATATTAAAAATGATAATATGTTATTGCAGAAGGTTGGCGTGACCAAGCCCTTATTTTTATTTGGTCAAATGGTTACCAAGAGTAACAGTAACAGTCTTATGACTGACAGTGTCAGAAGACACAAATATTTTCGTAAAGTTCCGTTCAGAAAAGTTTTATATAATTTGAGAAATAGGTTTATACAAAGAGATTTTATTAGGGAAAAAATATTTAGAAAATTGATTTGTAACGGAACAATTGGAATTTATAGAACTGTCCCTATAAATAATTGTAGAATGGAAAAGTTTCCCAATATTTTTAAAGAACCGTATAAAATACTAAGCTGGGTTAATAATTTAAAATGTTTAAAGGAAAGTTTAAGTAAAATTAGACTTAAAACCTAGTATATGTTTAAATATTGTTTATTTACGAAAAGTGTGATACTAATATATGTTCGTTTGTTTTCATATCTGATGAGCTGCCTGATGTGCTGTCTGAACGAGCCAAGAGAGGGAAAAGATGCCACGGCGTTTTCGGTTGAAGGCATTCCGAATATATAAAAATTTTAGAGGGATTTATTTTATCTAGCAGGAGGGGGACCCTGCACATGCTGTATCGACTTCGTGAAATGGACATAGTCCTTGCGAAGGGTGTCTGAGTTGGACACATATGATTCAGCAAATATTTTTTATTTTTATTAGATAATATTATAATAAAGAGGGGTATTAAGATTAGTCATGGAAATTAATTAATTATAGTTCGGAATGAATTCATGACAGGATTAATATGATTTCTTAAACTTTCCCTCTCTCTGACTCAATTGCGTTAGAAGAAGTTAAAGTTTTTGCATATGATATTGATTCTTTTTATATTCAGTCTCATTAACCCTTCAGGCATGATGCTTAGCTTTCAATGTAATTAATTTTGAAGCATCATTGGATAGGAGGCCGTGGCGCATCTTTTTCAGGCGTTTTGGTGCGTCAAAGTTTATGGCGTGTAGTATTTATTAATTATGCTAAAGCTTTGTAAATTTTTAATGATAACTTAACCATACACATGCCATAGACTATCCTGCTTTGAGGGGCGAGCCTCATGCATGGTTGTAAGTGAATTCCTTTCGCCTGTTAATGTTTCGAGTTAGGACATAGGCAGGTAGTTAGTTACTTTTTTGTTTTTATTTGGGTAAAACTTTTTTTTTATGTTTTATTGCCTTGTTTTACCCAAATGCAGGGGCGTAGCTGATGTAAGAGTTTAAAATAAGGAGTTTTTATTGTGCGCGCCCAGGCACGTAGTACTTTAGAACAAAAAAGTAAGTAGTTTGAAAATGTCTAGAAAGAATTTGATTATTGTGATTCTATAAGAATTTTCGCTTGAGTAATAAACGCGCAGTATTCGCTCTTATTGTGCATTCTTTAATTAAACGCAAAAACCCCCCATTATATCTAACCCGGCCTCTACAGTACCTACCTAACTATCGTATCAAGTTTTGTCTAACAATAAGACCCAGTTTCACCAATTTCTATGTAACAAGGCATTAACTAATCAGCATTTAAAATTAACGAAGCTGCTAAGGCTTCGTCGTTCACCTGAGCCCGCCAAATTCCCGCCAAAAATTGCGAAAAACCAATTGAAATTTAATTGTTTTTTCGCAATTTGTAGGTCTATAACACATTCTAGATTCCTAGCTGTAGTAATTGCGGCATTAGCTAAACAATATTCACAACTGAGCATTAAAAACTTTGCTTAATAAACGTTAAAGATGCTAAACTCACTACTTAATATAGGTACATAATATAACCTATAAATACATTAGGTACAAATTATGAAATTGTAATATTAACGAAATTTTTTTTTTTATTAGTTATCATACTATTTATAACGCATACTTACATCAAAGTGGTCTTCACAGAAATACAGTACCTATAGTCTTTGTGGACAATAATTTTGGATCTCTTCTTGCCAGTTCCAACCAAGGGTTTCTCATTATAATACCACTTGGCAATTGAATCCACAATTTTTGTGGCGTTTTTACACTTGTATTATTGCATTCAGGCACAAGACACCAATGATAAACATTATAACTCATTATTTTCACAAATCGTGTCACTTGGTCTTTGGCAGTTGTATTGTTTAATAATGAAGTGACGTCACGAGCCGAAGTAGCATGGCGGCTAGCGTTTTCGCGAGTAAATTCAAAATCATAAATTAAAAATCGTTTTTAAGGCATTTTTTGGTTGTATAAAATTGAAATAAAAATTCTACTGGTTCATTACGATCTAAGGATTAATTTAAAACAGTTTTCAAAAAAAGGTGTAATACCCTATTGTATTCACTTTAAAAATATCCGGAGTCAAATGTTTAAAACATGCAAAATGATTAAGAATTGAAAGGATTATAAACGGATTTCGGACTTGGCACGCTAACGATAATTGCTACAAAATGTTCTTTTAAAAATCTCCATCGTCCGGCGGAAGGAATGATTCCCGTTTTAGGCCTGCCATTAGCTACCGTTAGGCACTAAAACGAGTTAATTCTTTCCGACGAAAATTTAAAAAAAGAACAGTGGAGAGGTTTTTATCGCGGCTTGATTCCCGCAGCCAACTTTATCACCGAATTACATGGCATTCTGGCAGCCATTTTTTTTGTTTTTGTGTTGTGTTCCTTTTTTGTCATTTGTTTCTTTTCGCGCTTTTTGTCTGTGACCTACATCGTGATTCGTGAGTTACAGAAGTATGAGATAATAAAAGTATATGGAAATTTCGAGTCGTTTTGTTCATGTTTTTTTTGTATCTGTTGATGGTAATTTATTTTTGGAACATAATTATTAAACACTACGCTGATGTCCAAAACAGGCATAATAGAAAAAACAACGTTGTTGGCAAGAAAATGGCCCGGCTTTTATATGGGATTACTGGAAACTGCCTCATAAGCCAAGTGGTCCTGAACGCGACTGCTACGCTAGAGGTCCTGGGTTCGATTCCCAGGTCGAGCAAAGTGTTATTGGGTTTTTCTATGAAATTCCCAGTAGCAGCTCGGAGTTAGGAATGTGTGCCCGGTTAATGGCAATAGGCTCGCCCCCTATTACATGGGACCTAAACATACCGGCGAACTGTGGGTGTACATTAGTACGCCTCTGCCTAACCCTTCGGGGAATACAGGCGTGATGGTATGATGGTATGTTAAATGGGATTAGGCGGCTCATATCAGCCGCATGCACAGTGAGCAATGGGCAAGAGCCTCCACACAATAGATGCCAGAAGATGGATGGCGAAGTCGAGGTTGGCTCAGAAAGACGTGGCGGGATGATTTGGATGTGTACAGCGAGGATTGGTTCGAAGGGGCGCAAAAAAGGGCTACTTGGAAGGATTTGGGGGAGGCCTTTGCCAAGCATTGGGACCGTAACGTCTAAATAAAAAATATCAAATATAAGGTAGGTAATTATAAACCAACAGGATTAACTTTATTAAATATCATGTAGTAAGTATTTATCGCAATTTAGATGTGACTATCCCACTAATATGTCAATCTTTTTTTTTATGGTATAGGGGGGCAAACGAGCAAACGGATCACCTGATGGTAAGTGATAACCGCCGCCCATGTACACCCGCAACACCAGAGGAGTCGCAAGTGCGTTGCCCGCCTTTAAAAGGGTTTGGGCCTCCGGTAACCTCAACTCACTCGGCGAAACACAACGCAAGCGTTGTTTCACGGCGGTTTTTTGTGAGGCCGTGGTATCACTCCGGTCGAGCCGGCCCATTCGTGCCGAAACATGGCTCTCCCACGTGAGGAATCTTATTAAGCCGTCTTTGTTAAAAGCTGTAGATATGCGTCAATGTTCTAACAACAAAATAATAAACCTATCTGCGGCGTAAAGTTATTAAGTTCAGTCAGCCAATAATATTTGAATAGCCATTGAAACTGATTGAACTGATTGAAATATGTTTAAATTTTATTTAAAGACAATTTTTCATAGTAAACTTGTGTTTAAATAGAATTTAAACACATATAAGAAGTTGGTGCAAGAGGCCCTTAGACTATATAAGTACAGTCAAAGCTTTAGAAGAAAGAAAGAAAAGCCATAATAATAATTGTAACATTATCTACTATGGCAACATAATATGTGATTAAATCCGTAACCTATCTATCGCACAAACAAACGCCTACAATTAGGAATATGTTTCTGTTATCAATGTCCAACTATCACACTTTGATTTACTGTAGCTGTGTTTAGTATCTGTTTTGTCATTGATAACGAATATAAAACTTTCCTTACCTTTACATTCAAACAAACAAAAAACAAAACTTGACGCTGGCGGATGCACCCAAGTGCTAGCCAAGATCTCCTGAATAGGAGGAAAAAAAATAAAACCAGTACTTTAAGTTAAATATGTTCTGTAGCAAAACTTTCTATAGGGAATACTTTATTTTCGGAAGGCAAAGGAATACATACATACAGCCAAGATGACTAATCATATTTTTATTATAATACGTACAATTTTATTTTACAAATAAATTAAAACTAGCATTTAAAATTTAAATTGTACCTAATCACAAAGCTTAAGCTATAAATAAATTATTACAATTTAGTTCTCAATATTATTAATTCACTGATCAAAAACAATAACTTTAATGTCGAGCCATAAATCTCTAAGTTGGTAAATTCAGTTTTTAAATAATAAAGTTGTGGGGAGTGCGCGCGCCCGATTCTGTCACCTCGGCCGGGATGAGTCGCCGCACTAAGAGATTTATTTCACACATTCCGTACCACATGTTACCGAATGGGAATATTATTTTTACAAATTTAATAATTAAAACTAAAGCACTTTTAATTTTATTATTTAAATATGTTTGGGTTGACTTTAAAAGTGCTGCAGACTCAACTACTTACCTATCATTATATAGTAAGGGTAGGTAATCTGCACATTTTATCATTTAAAATATTCTAAATTCATAAATAATTATGACTGATTATTCACCTTAGCCCGGTAAATTCAATAATTGCACGTTTTTATTATCTGTGCATTACCTACTCTGTTCTCCACCGACCATAGCGCCACATCCCTTGTCTATGACGTCATTATCGGAGCGCGGAATTTAACTGACAAAAAAGAAAATTACTATCACAGCTCTTGGCATGTTCTTGGGTATAATATTGTTGTTTTTAATAACATAAAACAAAAACTAGATATAATTGAAAGTGTAAATAGATGTGAATAACTTTGACTGTTTGTTTTTTGAGTTGCGATTAAAGAAATATTGACAATTGTGAATGGTGGTATTTCGTATCTTGCACAGCTCGGAGATGGCTCGAATGTTCTTTAGATTACTACCTCCGATTCAGCAGTAACTCTCCTAATAGTATCTATGTGGTGATTTTCTTTTGTTTCAACTTGATGTTTATTGTATGATGGAGCTGATGTTTCCTTGAAGGAAAAAAGCTCCGAAATAAATAAAACATAAAAAAAACTTGCATAGCTCGAGCTGCAGTTGTGAGGTGATTGCAGACCACAGGTAAGTACCTAATTCATAAGTTTATCACATAGTTCCGTAATAATTATAGCTTACTTCCTCTGAATAGTGTGAATTGTATGTTGTTATATAATTGTGTGTTGTACTACATACGGTCCGATAGTTCTCTTCAACAAAGGTGGGTAGATTAGCTGCTACATAATTCATAAGTTTCCCACTGATTTTCGTCATGATTATTGCTTACTTTCTTCTTTGGATAGTGCACATTTAAAGTACCTATATACAATCCAATAGTTCTTTTCAACAACGGTGGGTAGATTAGTAGATATTTAAAAATAAAAAATGTGGGCAGGCATTTCGGTTGTTTTATTTTTAATGATTTCTTTTTCGTTACGTTTTGTTATATTGACTTAAAGCTGTATTACACTGTCACACGTAACTCAGAAGTGACCGTAAAACTTAATTTTAATCTGTTGAATGGGATATAGCTAGGCATCGGAGGAGGAATGATTAGAGACAGATTAAAAATATGAGAAGAAGAAGGATTTCCCCACTTAATCCTCTGCGTTATCCACCTCCTAATAATATTTGTTTATTAATTTATCTTCCTATACCAGTAAAGTCCTCCTTACGTGACAGTTTCAATTAGGTACAAACAATTTTATTAAAATATTGTATTTAAAATTTAAAATTAACAATGTTACTTACGATACCGGTCATCTGTAACTAACAGTTATAACCTTAATTAATATTATTTGAAGTTATAATAATTATCATGTTATTTTGTGGGAAATAATACGTGTTTATTTTTGAATCAATTAACTTTCAACGACGAATTTCTGGAATTGACAATTGTTGTGCGAAATTATATATGCTTTTGTTCGTGACGTGTATTTTCAATAATGAGGAGAATTTTACCATGTTTTCATTGTATAATAGAATCGTTTCTATACCTGTTATTTTTTTACGAATCGAACACGCAAATCTTTAAATTTTTTTCTTACCTTATGTACCTAGTAGTTAGTAAAAATTACTGAGAAAATTACACTAAACTACTGATATCATAGAGTACGTAGCAAGGCGCGAGTAATATCCCTAAGTATTGTATTGCTCTAAGAAACCGATTGTTGATATAATATAAATGGCCTTTCAGGCTACCGTCTTTACCCGGAGTGCAGTGTGGGACACTCACAGAATCCTCGGGGTCGAAAATAACATATAAAGTATAAAAACTACATACACATAATGTCTGATCGCTTCGCTCAGCCCGCCAAATTCAAATTACAATTGGTTTTTCGCAATTTGTAGGTCTATAACACATTCTAGATTCCTAGCTGTAGTAATTGCGACATTAGCTATACAATATTCACAACTGAGCATTAAAAACTTTGCTTAATAAACTTTAAAGAAGCTAAAAGTAGTGTCAATCGTCAATTTTGACCAACATTTACGATTGACACTACTTTTAGCTACAATATCGATTTACAAGCAAAGGTTTTTTTTTTAAAGAAACTTACTAGCAATGCGTGTTGCACATTACTAGTATTCTTGTTAACCCCTCGTGCTAAGCTTGATTGCTTATGTTACGAGTGGGTTCACGTCGGTAGAGCAATGGCAAACGAACCGGCAACCGCATGATCGCAAGTCCGACGCCCTAGCCATTAGGCTACCGCCGCTTCTGTTTTCGTTTTAATTCTCAGTTGTGAATATTGTATAGCTTATGTCGCAATTACTACAGCTAGGAATCTAGAATGTGATAAAGACCTAATTTGGCGGGCTCAGCGAACGCAGGCAGACTTTCGCACTCGACGCCGCATAGGTACCTACTTTTGTTTAAGATGGCCCCGTCAAATTTAAGTATTGCTAATTCATCTGGAAAATAGGCCACGTAAAATAAAAGTGATTCTCAAAAACTTAAATTTTATTCTGGTTAGTAGGTAAAAGGTTTATAATTTTTATTAACTAAGTACCTATTGTTTTAACTAAGTACCTGGTATACCTGGCCACTAGGTACTCATTTATCTGTTGAGATACCGAGTAGGTACTTTACTAGCCGTGTTATTTAGACGCTCATATTTTGAAATATAACCCACTGTAACTGTTATCTTTCTGCACCTTTGCTTTTAAAATCGCTAGCTAGGAGTGGAAACGGGGAATTGTGACGTGGATGAATGGGTTCAGTTTTGTTTTTTTTGTTTGTACGAAATCCTTACTTGCAATTTCTGGGTGCATGAGGGGCGGTTAGGAACTCGGGTTGCGAGAATACACTCCAGGGGTTACTAAGTGACTGTTGGGACTCAGAGTTGAAAGTGATGCGTAATTGTCTCATGTGTGGACCACACCGGAATGAGTGATGACCTAGTTATACACAAGAGACGTCATATTACACCTGAGATGTGCCCGACAGACTACAACAAGGGGAATAATAACTTAGACCCCGAGGTCCCCTTCAAGTGTGTTGAAGATGGACATTTAGCGAAGATTAAATAAATAAATAAATATTCTGGGACATTTTTACACAGCACCATATAGTCCCAAACTAAGCAGAACTTGTACTATGGGTACTATACAATGGATATAATACTTATATACATTTTTTGTAAATACATACTTATAAGACATAAGAAACACCCAGACGAACACAAACACTTATATTCATCACTTAAATGTTTGTGTCCTGTGGGAATCGAACCCACGACCTCATGGTCAGCAGTCCGGTACTCGAACCACTAAACCGCAGACGTCGATTAAACTTCTATTCGCCAGATTACCTATAAAATTAAAAACGCCAGGCTACGTCGGACCCACTTGCAATTGGTTATTTTCATACGACAGTACCTAACGATGAAAAAATATAATTTAAAACCTAAATTCGTCGCAACGTATGAAAGATTATAAGCAAACAATACCACGCAGGATATATTATAAACGTCTTAAGTCATAAACGTGACATGATTGCAGAGAAAAGAAAGGGAAGCTTAGAGCTTTATTTCAGTGGCATAAAGGTCATCAGAAAGGTCTTTGTGAGATAGAATTACAATAGGATCTTTTCGACAGGTCCCTTATAGCCTGTATATATAAAATTCGCTGCCCGCGCATCCCTTATACCTTAAACCAACTTTACGCCTTCGGTGAAGAGAAACTGTTCAATTCAGAGAACACATGTGCTTGTCAAACTGAATATGATGGATGATCATGCGTCCCCCTCTAATTCCCCCACTCCAGGCCGGCTCTTCCTGGCTAAGAAAATTGACTACGTGTCAAGCGTCTCAAAAAATGTTTTGTCTTCTTAAATTGAACTATGAAAGTATCGTGTAGCCGCCGACTATATTATGAAGGTTTGTAGACACCTTTTGCAACTAAGGCTATTACTAGTGGAACCCACTATTTAAGCTCTTTGATTGTGGCGTCCTTCAAAATGAATTGTTTTTTTACTATGGGATATTGGGGCAAACGAGTAGACGGGTCTTCTCATGATAAGCGACGAAGGAAAGAAGAACATTCATGTAGGTGAAAAATAATAAAGCATAGTGGACGGTTTTAAAAATATAATCCCTATAACATTAACAATTCTCCAATGAATGTTCTCAAGTGACACCAATCAAAAACCACATCGGAATAAATCATGACGCGAGAACTGTAAAATTCCGCCTTTAATTAATTGGCCCGACATCACACGCGTCGCCAATAATGTTTCACAAACATAATATCGCTTCACTCCGACCTCAAAACGTTAAGTTGAGAATTTCGTAAGTTCATACGAAAATTTTATAGGACGGGTACACATTGTCGACTTTCATGTACGGTATTGAGACATTATGATTGTCTGTTATTATTTTTACTTATTCTGTATTTGACAATGATCTTAGGACCGATCTTCACAAACGCATAGACAGTCAGTCATAGATATTCGATACTAGTACACATTTACAGTGATAAGGGCTAAATTAATAATTTGTAAGAAGTAGAAAGTATGAATTAAATTTATTTCTATAGATATCTATAGACAGACAATACTTATACGAAAAAGAAAACTTAAATCCATTTTATGAATCTTTCGAAAAACTTCCAACCTTACTTACTCATACCATATACCTAGTTCTATTCTAACACAGTATATTATCTGACAACAAGATTAATCAATTGTGACAAGTGTCATGACACCCAAAATGTATACACTACGCTTACTATTATGGTGCAAACAGCATGCGTAGGGAGCGACATGAGAAATGTATACGAATTTCAACACCGAAAAAAATATCAGCTTGTGACAGGTATGTCCCGCGTCGCCCGTGGCACCTGTCCTTAAATAAAATGCTTCCGATGCATTACTTGTCACTGTGGAACTTCCTACCCGTGATGACTTACGGAGTGGACACTCACCATGGGACTGGTCCACAAATTTATGGTTACTCAGCGTGCAATGGAGAGAGCAATGCTTGGAGTTTCTTTGGTGCATAGAATTCGCAACGAAGTCAACGAACTAAAGTTGCCAACATTGCACGAAGAATTAGCACGCTGAAGTGGAAGTGGGCCGGTCATGTCTGCAGACGGACAGACTATCGATGGAGCAGACAAGTGTTAGAGTGGAGACTGCGTTTGGGCAAGCGTAGTGTGGGACGCCCTGCGACACGATGGACCAACGATTTAAAGAAGGTGGCTAGCAAGATGGATGCGAGCTACCCAAGACCGGGATGGTTGGCGCTCTTTGGGGGAGGCCTACGTTCAGCAGTGGATGGCAATAGGCTGATATGATGATGATGATGTTAAACGGCAGGCGGAGGGTACACTCAAGTGTGTAACAAGTCTTACACGACTCGCTCTTATTAAAAGGTGTTGCGTTCATAATTCTCGTAATGTATGGAACGCGAAATAACGACGACGGTTTTGAGCAGTGAAAATGCATAAATTTAACAGAAATGCGGCCATAAAGCCTAGTGTGTAATTAGGGAGCAAGCCTTTGAAGTGAATACAACAGATGTTCATTGGAAAATTTTCATCTCACGCGCTCAGCTTTTGCTTTATGTAATTAATTGTAAAATGTTATATTATATTCTGTATTTTAAAATCAAAGTGGTTCAGAAACGATTGTAATGAAGAGTACAAAATGTTAGAAACTCATGCATAAGCTAAAATATTATTCTCAGTTTAATAGAAAAAGAAAACTGCCCCATTAGCCAAGTGGTCCTGAGCGCGACTGCTACGCTAGAGGTCCTGGGTTCGATTCCCAGGTCGAGCAAAGTGTTATTGGGTTTTTCTATGAAATACCCAGTAACAGCTCGGAGTTAGGAATTTGTGCCCGGTTAATGGCAATAGGCTCGCCCCCTATTACATGGGACCTAAACATACCGGCGAACTGTGGGTGTACATTAGTACGCCTCTGCCTAACCCTTCGGGGAATACAGGCGTGATGGTATGTTATGTTATGTAATATAAAAAGATTGCAATAATATAGGTTTATTCATATTATAATTATTCTTGTAGAACCAGTGTGGCCCAACGTCATTTTAATATTCTGTCAAATCACCTTTACAACAAAATTAATAAAGCCTGTAACGTTGCTCCCATGAATCTTTATAAATGCAAATCCGTTCTTTCTAAGTGGCTCCTAACATTAGATTATAATAAAACTGAAGAGTTAATTAAAATGTCGATTATTTAACAATACCCAAATGCAATATAACGAAAAAAAGAAAAGAAATAAATTATCTATGTTCTGTACATTTTCAGTGAGAGGCAATTTTTATCTATTTTCTAGGTTAGTTTTTCTTTAGTTTTACTTTATTAAAATTAAAACGCATTATTACACACGAGCTCACACTATTTATGTATCGTCTGTGCTCGTCTTGCAACTACTGTTTGTGAATTTAAATATTGCGAGAACCTACCCCTACCCTAAACACAAGTTTAATCTTACACTGGGTACCATATATATAGTCCTCTTCACGGTATCCGGTGACAGCGACCCTGACTAAATTTCTTTCCTGTCGTGAGCTCTTAGATGACTAGAAAACCCAAATTTCGTTTTAAAGATCCGATCACAACATGCACAGAAGAGCTGATTGTGTTCATTATACGTATAGGTGTATGAAGGCTTTGGGCGACTTTTACGTAGTTGACGCTTTCTGTCCAGATCTTCAAGACGTTTTACTTCAAACCCCGCTGTTGCTTTATGAATTGAGGAGCGCCATCTTTCACGGTTTCGAGCAAGTTCCTGCCACCGATCAACGGGTATGCCACAGTTCGTAAGGTGACGTTTTAAAACGTCTTTGTAGCGCAGGTATTGTCCGCCTTGTGCACGTTTACCTTGGGCAAGCTCCGAGTAGAAAATAGTTTTTGGCAGTCGAGTCGAATCCATACGCTGCATATGACCACACCATCTCAGCTGGGTCTTAAGCAATATAGCCTCCATTCCCATCATTCCAGTGCGCCTTAGTATTTCCGTGTTAGGAACATGATCCTGCCATTTAATGCGAAGGATGACCCGAAGGCACCGTAGGTGGAAAGTGTCTAGCCTTTTTATATCACCTTTATAGAGACACCAAGTTTCTGCGGCGTAGGTCAGAATTGGGATAACCAAGGCCTTGTAAACGCAAATTTTCGTTTGTAGTTTCAGGTCATGTGATGTCCACACACGGTTGCTTAGTCTTCCAAAGGTGGCGGCTGCCTTAGCGATCCGTGCTGAAATTTCAGCCACAAGCCTATTGTTGTTGCAGATTTGACTCCCGAGATATTTGAAGTGCGTTACCTCTTCTAGTGGTTCAAAATTCAGCTCCACGGTTGAACTGTCACCGTCACATCCCTTTGGTGGTTGTTTAAGGACTTGTGTCTTTTTCGCGCTAATTACAAGTCCAAATCTACGACAGGCGCCTTGCAGATCATTCACATAGCCCTGAAGAGTTTCCAAGCAGTCTGCCACCAGGCACACGTCATCGGCATAGAGCACATCGAGCAAAGAAACCCTAGATGTCTTAGTCTTCGCTCTGAAACGTGAAACGTCAAAGACACTTTTATCAGTACGGACATTAAGTTGAATCTGCCCAATACTATGCTTTAGCGCATCGCTCAACACGGCCGAAAAATATAGCGCAAACAAAGTGGGAGCCATGACACAGCCTTGCTTCACGCCGCTGGTAACATGAATTGGTTCTGAGAAATCGTTTTCATGTTGAACATGCGCCGTCATACTGTCGTGAAACTGACGCACTATGTTGATAAATTTCTCAGGACATCCAGCCTTTTTCAGCACTATCCAAAGAGCAGCACGTGGCACGCGGTCGAAGGCCTTCTCTAAATCTACGAAACACATGTACAGAGGACGGTTTTGTTCTAGGCTTTTCTCCTGAATTTGCTTCACTATGAAAATACCGTCAACCGTTCCCCTACCAGGTCTAAAACCACACTGCGACTCCGGAAGAATCTCTTCAGCAAGACCTGACATGCGGCGATTGATGATATGCGCCAGTACCTTCCCAGCCGAAGATAGGAGGGAGATGCCCCTGTAGGAACTACAGTCAGATAGTTCACCTTTGCCTTTATAAAGCTTGCAGATGGAAGCATCCTTCCAGTCTTGAGGTACCACTTCGGTTTCCCATATCCTGAGCACTATGTTGAAGAGCTTACCTTGTATATTGGCACCACCATATTTATAAACTTCCGATGGTAGGCGATCAGCACCCGGTGTTTTGGCGTTCTTTAGTCTTTTGATGGCAGACATGAACTCATCAAAGGTTGGTGGGTTTGCTAGATCCTCCAAAACGGGACGGGACTCAAGGTTCTCAATGTACGGTAAATCAGTTGTCTGTGAACAGGGATTCAGAACGTCATTGAAATGTTCAGCCCACCTATCAAGGATTTGCTTGTGATCCGTCAGTCTAGACTCCCTGTCACGAGAATAAATTGGAGCCGTTTTCCGCGATTTCGGTCCGAAAATTGCTTTTAGTCCTTCGAAGAAACTACCGGCCTGATTTGTATCGGCAAAAAGCTGCAGTTCTTTTGCTTTATCCAGCCACCATTGATTTTTGAGCCCACGGATTTTAACTTTCAGCTCACGTTGAAGGGATTTCCGTCTATCAATGTTTGTTGAAGATCTTAGCTCCCGCCTGTGACTCTCAAGCAGCACCCTGATTTCCTCGTCCGAGCTATCGAACCAATCTTGGTTTCTTCTTTGCGGTTTTGGTAGAGTGCATAAGACGCTGTCATGAAGGCTTTCTGCATATGATCGCCATGCTTCATCAACATTGTCTGAAACTTCTACAGACTTAGCCCCGAAGTGATTGTCCAAGTCCCGCCTCAACTTTTCGGAGTGAATCAGTGGAGCAACACATGCATTTACCGCGTTCTTGTGTGCTGCGCGTCGTGGAGGCTTTAATTTCAGACGCATCTTTGACCGAATGAGTCGGTGGTCTGACCAGCACTCTGCACCCCGCATAGCTCTTGTTATCAAAACGTCCTGTAAGTCTTTCTTGCGTACAATAACGTAGTCAAGAAGATGCCAGTGCTTGGATCTAGGGTGCATCCACGAAGTCTTATATTTCTCTGGAAGCCGAAAGAAGGTGTTAGTCAGGCACAAGTCAAACTCTGCACACAGGGTGAGAAGCTCGAAACCATTAGCATTACAGTTCCCAACTCCATGTCGACCAAGAACACCACGCCAGGCTTCGTAGTCGGTACCAACGCGTGCATTAAAGTCACCAAGCAGGACAATTTTGTCTTGTGGTGGGATTCCCGCAAGAACTCCGTATAGGTCACGATAAAATTTTGCTTTATCGTCATCATTAGATGTTAGGGTAGGTGCGTAAATACTGATGAGGTGGACATACCTATTATTATTAATGGGCAAGCGTAAAGTCATTATGCGGTCATTGATTCCTTTTGGAAGTTGGGGTAAAGTGGCTGCAATTTTATTACGCACTGCAAAGCCAACACCGCTAGCTGCTCGCTCTCCTGCTGGTTTTCCAATCCAATAATATGTATATCCACCCAACCGCTCGCATAGATTTCCACTATCACTAAGATGGGTCTCACTCAAAGCAGCGATATCGACGTTGTATCTTGAAAGTTCCCACGCCACCAAAGCAGTCTTCCTTTCGGGACACAGGTTGGAGTCGTTATCCAAAAGCGTTCTCAAATTCCATGCTCCAAATACCAAGTTTTTCGTTGTATTCCTTGCGTTGTTATACTTTTGTTTCTTCTGACCGCAATAAGGTTGGTGATCAGATGACCGCGGCTTACCATCTGATTTAAAAAGAGAGACAGACTATGTTTAGGCCACCTTTTCTAGGCCCCCCCCCTGATTGGGGAAAGCAGAGCGATCCTAAATAGGACTGCTTTGTCGTCAGTCGTGCTGCCGAACCCGTCCTTCCGCCTCAATCAAGAACAGGAGCGACCACTCTCTTCTGACCGCCTACGTGCCGAGTCCCAACTAAGGCCGATGATCCACCAAGACCTCGACCCCACCACCAGTTCTCGATCGCCGCAGGGCTTTTATAGCTCGTAAACCATTAAAAAACTTATCCAGGGTCATCCGCGCGTGAAGATATTTGAGTGGATAAACAGTTGCGCTGCTGCAGATCCACTCCCTCGTTCTCAAACTCCAGGTGCCGATGGACCGGATAACCAGTACGACCAGCAGGAGGTTAAGAGTGCAGGAGGTTGGCCGCAAATCAGTTCTATTGGGATTTGACATGCGCCCTTTGAGGCACTCCACCATGTGCCTTGCTTCACCGCCACGTAGACCGAACTCGATTGCCTATCGACATTATCCGCTCCTTGTACCGATGAAGTCTATGGGTTGTCTATTTACAAAGCCGGAATTGGAAGACACTTCCTACGCCTCCGAAAAAAGACACGCCTCTTCCGCCTTAATTGCCGTGCTGATGGTCTCCATCTCCGCCAACGAAGCCGTTGAGGTCTTCACCCGTAACCCTGGGCTAGGGATCCACGTTATACCCCGCAGGAACTGGGTCCCTATCCGAACTTTGCCACCAAACCTGCCCTGGCCTACTAGGACAAGAGGTGCCCACCCCCGCGACGTGGACGCGCCGGACAGGAATTACTCCGATGGTACTTAGAGAAGAGGACTCTAAGCACCTCGAAGCCGGGTTAATGATCTCGTCTGGGTCCGAGACCAAAAGGGTACCAGAGTTCAACGTAACCACTTTTCCCATTGTTGTAACGATTAATTGTCCAATAAGTGTTTATGTGTACAACTTTTGTGTAATAAAGAATTTATTTATTATTTATAATGTTTCGTAACTATTCATATTATAATGTTTGGTAACAGATCTATATTAGCAGCAGATAAAATGTTTTATCCACATAAACTGCCACAATAATTGGAAGCGCGAATTCTCAAAACGTTATCGCATCTCGTCACTGGCGCGCAAAAAACAGGTTGAGCGAAAATTCGAACGAAAACATCATTCTTCGCACGTAGAACAGATTTTCACCTGTGTCTCGTCACCCTCCGAATTTTCTTCATTCGGAATTTGTCGTTACGACAGTCATGTTTTTTGGGTCTGAATTCTTTCCTCGCTGTCATGGAAATTATTTACTTGCTTAATATAGTTGTTTCACACATTCGGATCACGTAAGCAGAAGGGGGTTGGTTGTATTATGACGTCATACGCAGGTGTAGCCTGCAACATGTTATATTTCAGAGCTGAGTTTTGCTTTCGTTTTTAAATGGCAGTGGCACAATGTCTTTAGAGATAAGGTTGCTATTAGTAAGGTGTCTAGTGCGGTACCTAGTAGTAAAAGGTTTTAAAATAATCTAGCTTGAAACCGAAAGCGGTATCGTTATAACTACTGGACTTTAAATTTTATCTAATCCATTTTTACCTTTTGATAGACAATAATTAATTGCAATTGAGTGTAGTCACAGTAGATAAGGACTGAAAAGTTACAAGAAAATATGTTTTCAACATAAAATAGTACCTATCACGCCTGTTTTCCTCGAAGGGTTATTAGGTGGGGATGTACTAATGTCACCCACAGTTCGCTGGTATGATTAGGTTCTATGTAATAGGAGGCGAGCCTATTGCCGTTAATCGGGCACAAATCCAATCTTCGATAACTATTGAGAATTTTATATAAAATCCCAATAATACTGCTCGACCTGGGAATCGAACCCAGGAACTCTAACGCCACGCTTACGACCACTACGCTAATGAGGCCGCCTTACTATTCATAAAATAAGTTTTTTTTCTATACGTTAAAAATGGTTATAAATCGATTGTATACTTAACGCTTGTTTAAAGTTCAGTTAATTTAAAGTTAATGACGTCGAATGGGAAGAAGGAATGTATCGCATACATATTTATTGTGGCTACCTTAATCTTACACAGGAGTTTCTCCATTTCTCTGAACAGTGCATATGAGTTGCAGCTTATACTTATTACATTTACTAGCTTATGCCCGCGGCTTCGCTCACTTGAAGCTCAAAAACCAACAGTGATGACCTCTACTTTGTATGGGTCTCTATACATTAGAGAGGTCAAGCTGTATCTCAGGTTTCATTTAATTATTTGAGATAAGAAGTATAACAGTTTTTAAGTTGGAGCACATACCTACTTTTAACAGTGATAACAAAATTAAAATCTATTCAGTAGTTTCTGCACCAACCCGTAACAAACAGACAAATAGACAAGAATTTTAAAAATCACATTTTTGGGTTCGGAAACGTTTATATAGCCTAACCCACTTGTTTTTTTTTTTAATATCTTCAAACAGACGCAGCTTCTTTACAATTTTATAATAGTAGAGATTTTATATTTTTTATATAGCTTACCTATCTATATTTAATTTACCCTCGTATTATCGTACCTATCTAAATGAGTCCATCATATCGAAAACATAATGTAATGCTCGCCTATTTTAATTAATCATATTAATCCATTGAATTGAAATTAAATCCGGTTGTCGAACATTTAAGTGCTTTTTTACAATAACATTATTCAATGTGCGGTTGAGTATATTTTGCCAAATTGAATTTATAACTGCGGTTTCAACAACTTTATCCATTAGGTAATCCATGGGTATCATTTAAATCTATTTATGTGTAAGTCCAATTTGCGTTGAAACTTTGTTCAGCGATAACGCTTCGAGCATTTATTGCAAACAATATTTGGATGGGTGTGAGTGGGGCTTAAAAGTTATTTAATATAAAGATATTATCATTTACTTAATTAATGTTTACTAATATAAATGAAAAAAAAATACACTAATTTAAAACCGCCTGCAAAACAGTATCACTATTGTGTCTGTTGTATCTAACAAGAAGACGCAGGCAATTTGTCCTTCACTAAAATAACTTTGTTACGGATTTTATGGCGTTATATTTTCATTAACTGCCTCAATAGCCAAGTGGTCCTGACCGCGACTGCTACGCTAGAGGTCCTGGGTTCGATTTCCAGGTCGAGCAAAGTGTTATTGGGTTTTTCTATGAAATTCCCAGTAGCAGCTCGGAGTTAGGAATTTGTGCCCGGTTAATGGCAATAGGCTCGCCCCCTATTACATGGGACCTAAACATACCAGCGAACTGTGGGTGTACATTAGTACGCCTCTGCCTAACCCTTCGGGGAATACAGGCGTGATGGTATGTTATGTTATGTTATATTTTCATTAACAAAATCCCGACGTTTCGGACTCCTTACAGCGTCCACGTCACGGGTAGTCTGTGTTGTGCGTCTTGATATTTTTTTTCTTTGGAGATGGACCTAGGCTGTTTATTCAATCTTTACAGCGTAATCGAGCGTCCCTTACCGGTATTCGGACCTCAGCTTAAGGCGCCCATTAGACGGTAGGTTTTGCCATGGCAAGCTTCATTCAATTCCATCACTCATGATTGATGGATGATTGATGGAATTCTACTCTGACTGATCGTCAGTCAAACTTAAGAAATTGCAGAGGCTACACGAGTACATACAAAAAATATGGAAAAAAAAGCCTGTGCTGCCATTGTCATTGCAATTCTGAGCAAAAAACGCATAAAAAGAAATCGTTGGGTGAAAGAATGGTTATTAAAAAGGAATTGACGATCTCTGTGGTTTAGTGGTTCGAGTACCGGACTGCTGACCACGAGGTCGTGGGTTCGATTCCCACAGAACACAAATATTTATGTGATGAATATAAGTGTTTGTGTTCGTCTGGGTGTTTCTTATGTATTATAAGTATGTATTTACAAAAAAAAAGTATATAAGTATTATATCCATTGTCTAGTACCCATAGTACAAGCTCTGCTTAGTTTGGGACTAGATGGTGCTGTGTAAAATGTCGTAGAATATTTATTTATTCATTTATTTTAATTTCTATACCCATGTAAATTTATTGGCTGCTAAAAGAAGTTCTAAAGAGGATAAGGACTATGAGAATTATTTTCGCATGAGAGATGTGTGTTTTGATAACCTTTTGATGTAAGTAACTCTATACCTAAAAAAACAAGATACTTGTATGCGAAAAGCAATAACTCCCGAAGAAAAACTTGGAGCTACTTTGCGGTACAACTCATTTATGATACCTAACTAAAATAAATTATAAATAAAAATGAAACAGGAAGTTTTGTATTTATTAGTATATTTGGAACTGCCTCATTAACTATGTAAGTGGTCCTGAGCGCGACTGCTACGCTAGAAGTCCTGGGTTCGATTCCCAGGTCGAGCAAAGTGTTATTGGGTTTTTCTATGAAATTCCCAGCAGCAGCTCGGAGTTAGGAATTTGTGCCCGGTTAATGGCAATAGGCTCGCCCCCTATTACATGGGACCTAAAACATACCGGCGAACTGTGGGTGTACATTAGTACGCCTCTGCCTAACTCTTCGGGGAATACAGGCGTGATGGTATGTTATGTAGTATATTTGGGATTTGTGGTATCCCACAGCTCGGGGAGTGCCTCGAATGATAATATGAATTCTTTTTTCCGGCTGTAGTGCAAGTCGTATAGGTGGCGAACGACTGCGCGAGCGAGAGCGCGAGCGCGCGGAGTTCTCTAGTGCTGAATCCGCGTCCGAATCCATCGCTGACTGACGGTGATTGACGAAATGCCATTACACGGTCACTCAAAAATCATGATTGATGGTTGCATGATGGCAATATCAAAATATCTAGATATTCGTCAATCAATTTGATGCATCCATCAATCACTACCCTAGACGATAGGTTTTCCGTCAATCAAAATCTCTGCCATGGTTTTGCCATGGCAAAACCTACCGTCTAATGGGCGCCTAAGGCATTGCTGAGGGGACAGCTAGAGACGGCTGGATTTGGTTAATTTTTTTTTGGTCGGATTTAAAGCTACTGGCTCGACGCGGCCCGGCTTGAGCAAGGATTGGGGGGGAGATGACGTTGTATTTTTTGACAGCTCCCCTCCACTAAAGTCGAGCTTTTGTTAATAGGTCGCGATCGCGTTATATATATTTTTTTACACAAACCCGGGACGACTACATGTAGATCATACAAATATTTGTTCCGTATGGGGATCGAACCCACAACACTTATCGCAGAGAAGCCGATCACTCAGCCGCTACGCCAAGCGTGTCGTCGTTAATTTACATATAAAGCGATAAAATCAATAAATATTAGGTACTTATGTTTATACATACATTTTCTGCAATAGTTACATAACCTTTATTCTATATCCAACTATGTTGTAGGCTTCCAGTCAAGCTAAACTATCATATTACTTGAAACAACAACCATTAGACCTAACTTAATTAGCGATGTCCTACGTATAAACTTAACCTACTTACTTATAACTTATTTCTTTGTACCTGCTAAAATATTTCGCCAACTAGCGTAGGTACCTACTTTTAAGTAAGTTATTAAACGAAAGAAGACATGTTTCCCAACATCGTGGCATGATTTATTAAGAGGAACGCGTCACGAGACGGATGCCGGTAATCGCTGCGAGAGTTCCCCGCTAAACTTCCTATGAAATTGTATCGGATACCTGGGTATACGGATGTTGAGACACTGGATGTGAATATTAATCTAATTTGAGAATTAGATTAATATATCCGTTTTTATAAAAAAATGCGGGAAGTGGTGAGCCACTTCCCGCATTTTTTTATAAAAACGGAGAGTTTGTTTTGTCTAAGGCCGAGATTGATGAAAAATGCGGAAAATAAACTAAATTGAAAACATTAAAAACTCTCTTTATGTTTGAATAATATAAAAATAAAGAAAGAATGCTTTCAGTAATTTATTGTCTAAGTAAGTATTGCGCTTAAGGCGACCTCTAATTCATGGCACGCAATTTTAACATTAAGACGTCCAACACCTCAGTCTACCCGTGACCATGGATGCTGTAAAGGATCCGAAACGTCAGGAAATAATAAAATTTAATACAACGCGATAAAATCCGTAAAAAATAGTTTTATTTAAATGAAACACTTAAATATCACTAATAACTTAATTCTATCTATCGTTGACCTCTACCTGTCTGTGTAAACTAAAGCACAGGTGAAAACTAGTCTGCAAGTACAGTCAGCCAGCACATGAAATTACACAGTGTTTAATTTCCTCAAAAGATAATAAACTCTATTGTTTGGAGATTAAATTCAAAATCGATTGAAGAAATTTCACAGTTTTGGATACCATGATGTGCTGGCAACTTTAAGTCAAATTTAAGCTAGAACATGCCAGAGGCGCCGTACCAACATACTGAGACCGTACAACTATTTTAACTAGTACAACTCAACTATTGTCTTGACCTATCGATCGAATATTGAAAGTTTTAGAACATTTCAGAAAGTTTTAGAACATTTTAGCCGAAATATTATGGATGGTTCCTAAGTATATCAAACAAAGTAGAGATAGAAAATAAACATTTTCGTACTTATATCTGTATGTAATGATCACATTCAATCGATCAATCGTCTTAATAAAATATTATTATGCAAATTCAATGAATACAGTAAAGTTCAGTTTCGTAAAGTATTTACCAAACAAAAACTGGGTATAGTACTAGCGAAATAATATTAAAAAATACTTTCGCAAATCCAAAAAAAAATATTAGTAAAAATAGTAGTTTGATTATGTGACAACTGCAGGCATTCCGTATTCCTGAGGCTTGCGTGTGCCCAGAGGCCGTATATTTTAGGTTGTGAGACAGAAATGGCGTTCTTTATGTAACCGCGTCCCTCTCCTCAAATCGCAATAACATGTTGCGATATGGCCTCCTAACTGGTTTGTCTTTTGTGACTATCGCCTGCTGCATATATTTCAAGTCTTAGACTACCAAAACCATTAAAATATACATAGGAAACTGACTAAGGCACGTCTAGAAATGTTTTAGTAGAAGTCCATAATTGTAAGTACCTACTTACATACAAGTATTGTGAACTCTTGCAATTCTAGCGCTTTCTAAAACCGAAGTATCTAGTTTTGCTCATTAGCCTAGTGGTCCTGAGCGCGACTGCTACGCTAGAGGTCCTGGGTTCGATTCCCAGGTCGAGCAAAGTGTTATTGAGTTTTTCTATGAAATTCCCAGTAGCAGCTCGGAGTTTGGAATTTGTGCCCGGTTGATGGCAATAGGCTCGCCCCCTATTACATGGGACCTAAACATACCGGTGAACTGTGGGTGTACACTAGTACGCCTTTGCCAAACCCTTCGGGGAATACAGGCGTGAAGGTATGTTATGTTAAGTATATAGTTCTCAGAAACCGTACATTTTGCACAAATTGACTTCAATAGACAGACTTAGGTAGTTAATATAGGAAGTAATAGTATCATAGTATCAGTTGTACTCACAATTTCGTTAATAGAAGCTAGTTAAGGGTCTGGCGGCGGCTGACCGAGGGTTTGACCGTACTTAATACCAAAATAAATCGTAATTCCAAGAAAATTTAATAAAGTGTTGTTATTTTTATCTAGATTCTCTTCAACCATTTCTTAAAAATATTTCACAGGAAATAATAATTTAAAATTAATGTAATTTTAAACTTTAAGAAGTTTCGACAGATTTTCCGTTCTTTAGTTCTCAGTGAAGTAGTAGTAGTAGAGAAAATGATTGGGTAGGAACCTAGACTAACGGTATTCGAATAACAATACAATTTGATTAAATGTTTATAGGCATTTCAGCGTCCGCTGAACCCCAAATACCAACAGAATTCTAAGAAAAAAACTTCACAATTCAATATTCTAAATCAATCCTACTCGTATATCTCGAGTAGGCACGTGAACCGCGCATATTGATACCGATAGATAAACCCTAATGTTGTTCAGTAGATACATGATTACTGCTATATCTCGCGGCTCCAGATATCCGTATTGCCTTTAATATGTACATATATACATTTTAGCCAATTCAATCTCAAAGCGTATGTAGAAATAAAGTCGATGCGAAGAATGGCGATAGCGATAGCGAATAGCGATTTAGTTTTGCCTGTGGAATACCTACACCGCTTTCTCTCCACGCCAACAAGTAACGCGTGCTTTATAAGTCAAAGCACGCTTGGCTATAGCATTAAATGGTCCCCCTAGCTAGTTTAATATGTCTGATGCCTGTAAAATGTATAACATGTTCCACAAGGGTTCGTTAAAACGCAAGTGAACACTAACTGGATTTCGGGAATTCGTACTGCATTGGGAAAAATAAGATGCAGTGAAGACAAGAAAGATATAGACAATATTATAAATTATGCCATAATATATACTTCTCTGCCTCATTAGCCTAGTGGTCCTGAGCATGAATGCTACGCTAGAGGTCCTGAGTTCGATTCCAAGGTCGAACAAAGTTTATTGGGATTTTGTATGAAATTCCCAGTAGCAGCTCGGAGTTAGGAATTTGTGCCAGGTTAATGCCAATAGGCTCGCCCACTATTACATGGGACCTAAACATACCGGCGAACTGTGGGTGTACATTAGTACGCCTCTGCCTAACCCTTCGGGGAATACAGGCGTGATGGTATGTTATATTATGTTATATAAGTATACTTCTGAAAGTAGTTAGAGACTTAGGGTGGTGCTGATTTGTACAGCTGTTAATAAACTGAAATATTTTGTGAGCACACAGTTACGAATTCGGATTTGTATAATAGGCAATGCTAGCATTGTTAATCGCTGTCCGCTCCCAATAACAACTTGGCTTTACATAAAGATATTGAATAAAAAAATATCGAAGAAAAACTTACGTACGAGTATGTTAAGTAAATATACATAATAAACATTCAGTATTAAATACACATTTAGATATTTATATATTTTTTGTATTATTTACTAGGTAGAGTACTTGTTGCCCGCCGATTTTCCAAAGTTCAATTGATGTTTAAGTGAAAATTCGTTATAATTAGTTCAGCGATAACAAACAGGAAAGCCTAACAAAGAGACAGGCAGTCAGAGATATTTTTTTTTACCATTACGATTACATTACATAACATCACGTCTGTATTTCCTGCATGTGAAAGGTTAGGCAGAGGCGTACTAATATACACCCACAGTTCGAAGGTATATTTAGGTCCCGTTTAGGTAATAGGGGGCGAGCCTATTGCTACTAACTGAGCACAAATCCCAAACATCAAGCTGCTTCGAATTTCGTAGAAAATAACACTGCTCGACCTGGGAAACGAACTCAGGACCTCTAGCGTAGCAGTCGCGCTCAGGACCACTAAGCTAATAAGGCAGTTTAAAAATGGTGAGTAACAAATTATTTAGCCAAATATAAGAAGTCTGTAATATCGCAAGTTAATTAAAAAGTAACCGTATTTACGAAGTATGGACTAATAACTAAATAATTGTAACTTTTTGTCATTTCATTTAACATTTTTACTTACGAAATTACGTTCGTATAACTCAGGTTGTATTCCCTTAGGAATGCTAATGTCGAAATTATGTTTGGCATAAAATATTTTTATTCTGACGATACTGTCATATCCAGTTTCTGTTCCCACGTTCAATCAGTGAAGAATTAAAGTTTTCCTTACCTTACCTTCCCTGCTTACTACTTATTAGCCTTGTTAGTCTCATACTTCGTAAATACAGTTATTTTTTAATTAACTTGTGATATTACAGACTAATATTTTGTCTAAATAATTGTTTACTTACTATTTATAATCTGCTTCATTAGCCTAGTAGTCCTGAGCGTGTCTGCTATGCTAGAGGTCCTGGATTCAATTCCCAGGTCGAGCAAAGTATTATAGTCTCTTTTTTATAATTCTCAGTATCTGCTCGGAGTTTGGGATATTCGCAATAGGCTCGCCGCCTATTGTCACATTCCCGTGTGGATGTACCTACATCCAGTGCACATCTGCCTAACCCTTCGGGGATTACAGGCGTAATGGTACGTTACGTGAAATAACAGTAGCTTTCGAAAAAGTATTCGTATCGAAATCAAGAAAAAAATGAAATGTGAAAATATGTATGAATGTATGAGATTCGTAGCAGAAAAAAAAAACATTCGTTTACGATACGAATTCGATAGTTGTTCGTGCTCGGGCTACTGTACTATGATAGATGACACCTGATTTACCTATCTATCTATAGGTATATATAAAAGAAAGTCGTGTTAGTTACACCATTTTTATCTCAAGAACGGCTGAACCGATTTGGCTAAAAATTGGTGGAGAGGTAGCTTAGAACCAGGAGACGGACATAGGATACTTTTTGTCCCGTTCCCGTGGGATGTGATGACAGACCGAATTCCACGGGGGCGAAGCCGCGGGCAGAAGCTAGTCTATATATATAAAAGAAAGTCGTGTTAGTTACACCATTTATAACTCAAGAACGGCAGAACCGATTTGGCTAAAAATTGGTGGAGAGGTAGCTTAGAACCAGGAGACGGACATAGGATACTTTTTGTCCCGTTCCCGTGGGATGTGATGACAGACCGAATTCCACGGGGGCGAAGCCGCGGGCAGAAGCTAGTTTTAAATAAATATCGTATAAATTTCGCATAGTTTATATAACATTGTCTATCAAAACTTAATAAAAGTAACTACTGTCATCTGGTAGCTGATAAAATAAATATCAATAACAATGTTTTACCTCATTGCTACAGTCTCTACGGTACCTAGTTGTGAAGCTTGCGCCATTTACCAGGCTTAGCTCCGACTCTAAAATTCCTAACAAAAAAGTTTTTTTTTTAAACTTACTAGCTATGTGGGTTGCACATTACTAGTATTCTTGTTAACCCCTCGTGCTAAGCTACATACTTTTGTTACGAGTGGGTTCACGTTGGTAGTGCAATGGGTGGGTATCGAACCGGCAACCACATGATCGCAAATCCAACGCCCTAGCCATTAGGCTACCGACGCTATAGTTATACTAGCTATATAGCTTTTGCGTCGGGTACATGGCTGGGATGTACTTTTTATTTATTTTAATTACGGTGCTGCAACAACTAATTCACTCATACATTACTGTGGGAGAGCCATGCTTCGGCACGAATGGGCCGGCTCGACCGGAGTGAATACCACAGTCTCACAGAAAACCGCCGTGAAATACCTAATGCATACGTTGTGTTTCGCCGAGTGAGTGAGGATACTGAAGGCCCAAACTCTTTTAAAAGGTGGACAACGCACTTGCGAATCCTCTGGTGTTGCCGGTATCCATGGGCGGCGGTAATCGCTTACCATCAGGTGATCCGTCAGCTCGTTTGTTCCCTATCCCATAAAATAAATATTATGGTATCTTATAGTTATATAATCTAGTGAGTTTATCATTTATTTGTACATTTTATTATATATTGTTTTTGTTTTGTTTACCATCATTATCCAAAAATAAACATCAAATAATGTATAGCTTAAATTCTCTTTCGTAATCCCGGATTACCATTTCAGAGGAATTCGAAGAATAAATAGGTACATCTTTATTTATATACTTACAATTTATTTATAAAAGTAAACAACAAAATAATCAGATGTCTAAATAAATTTCCTCGTAGAATATGCTCAAAGGGAAGATAAGCAAACGACGTAGGTACGCGATATTTCATTATATTTTCAATAAATATTCTGCATAAATTTGGTTTATTTTGCGAAGGAGAGGAAGAGATATTTGCTTTATATGGCATACTCGAGTAGTCTAATGTGTGTAGATTTTCAATATACTTTCATAGGCATAGATAGGTGAGGCATAGATTAGCTTCTGCCCGGGGCTTCGCCCCCGTGCAATTTGGTCTGTCATCACATCCCACGGGAACGGGATAAAAAGTATCCTATGTCCGTCTCCTGGTTCTAAGCTACCTCTCCACCAATTTTCAGCCAAATCGGTTCAGCCGTTCTTGAGTTATAAATGGAGTAACTAACACGACTTTCTTTTATATAAATAGATTATACATATTGTCATATTTTAATCAAAAATAAAATTGATCCCAGATTTTAGGATCTCCTTAAATCTGGAAAGCATGATTTAATTTTTTGCACAAAATAAAAAATTTACTGAATAATCCATTTACAAAATATTACTGATAGATCGCTTTAGTTTTTGTAAGCGAAGCCTAACAGAAGAATAAATACGAACCACATACATTATTTTACTATTATTAAACGTAATTACAATAAAACCAACAATTATTATAAAAACTGCCTCGTTAATATAGTGATCCCAAACGCACCTGCAACGCTAGAGGTCCTGGGCTCCATTCCAAGGTCAAGCAAAATTATATTGGGTTTTAATGAAGTTCTCGGTAACCGCTTGGAGTTTGGACATGTGCCCGGTTAATGGTAATGAATTCATCCCTCCCATATTTGTGACCTAAATATACCAGCGAAATGTGAGTGAACCATAGTAAGTATACTTCTGCCTAACCCTTCGGGAATACAAGCGTGATGGTATGTATATAAAATCAAGTATTCATAAAAAGCGCATTTAATTAAAGCCTGGCCCCTATAAACTGAAATACGTAAAATAGCCTAGGTATTCACTTGTTTTGTTCAAATCCACTAGAACGCGGCACTCGTCCCTAAATGGATCACGGTTTAGGACTAAAACACACTGGCGACACTCCATCGATTAAACCTTAATCGGCTTGCTATCTACTCAAGCTTTTATTGAATGGAGTGTTTAGATGCTTTTATTGAATGGAATGTTTGGTGCAAATAATTAGATTGCTTTTAATTTAGGTGGTCGGCTGCAACGCAACTGTTGCGCAATAATGCGATGTAACCATCGCTCTTTAAATAAGACATTTAATTCTTATTTATTATTAGCCTGTACTGTCCTACTGCTGGGTAAAGGCCTCCCTCCATTCCTCCCAACGGTCTTGATTGTGCGCTATTTCTTCCCAATTCTCAAGGAAGACATCCAGACGTTTCATAAATAATAAAATATAAATTAATTATTCATCTTTATGAATAACTTTAAAGGTTCTTAGAAATATAAGCAATGATTTCGCCGACATTTTTTCAGTACTGCAATATTGGTTTGAAATAGATACCTATTTATATCAACCACACATACGTAGGTAATTATAATTAGCGGTTATACCGAATGAAGAACATAGACTAGGCTTTATTAAAAAAAGTGGGTTTAGTTCTACGTTCAAAAATCGATTAATCATAAAAAAAGACATTGTGTTAATATTCTGGCCATCAATAAATTGAATATCAGATTTCATGAAAACTTAAGTCGTCTTGATATTAACACAGTTCTGGGGTAACTTATAATATCGAATACCTGTCCTAACAATTTATTCGTCGCAATGTGGGCAGTGTGCAGTAATCCTAAGTGGATCACGGCTTACAGGGTTGCTCGTTGAAAAATAAATTGCAGCATAGATGAATGAGAGCGGCGGGAATTGCATGATAAATATTTGAAGCGGACGCCATTGTGGCTGGCAACCCCGGCCCCGCTTGTATTTGTGTTTTGCTTGAGAATTGTTACTCTGGAGGATAACTATTTTGAGTAAAATATACCTGTGGCCTGCCAAGAAATGTGGTACAGCAAATATTAAGTGCTAAGGGGATAAATATAGGTATGTTGTTGAGGCTACTAATTCAGGCTTCCAGGTCTGTTGGAAAGTTTTGTAGACAAAGAAAAGTTTTGTAGTTACAGTATGAACCTGTAAATTGATTGGTTTCTAAAGACTTTTACGATGAGGGCCAATCGATTTTGTCGGGAAGTGTGTAAGATGATGATGGTATGTAAGTACTTTTACAATATCAATCACTATTTCCTGTGGGAGTGATATGAAGATTCGAATGACGTTATTGCAACGCACGAAAAAAAATAAGAGTGGTACGCCAGTTCGATAACACATTAAGTCGAAAACCGCTAGGTATATCGAATGACGTTATTGCGACGCACGCTAATTCGAAAAACTATTTGAATGGTACGCTAGTACAAAAGTCTTGGTATCGAAATCCACTGTCCCTTTTTATCTCAATGTTGCTCCGAGTAGATATTTCATTATATATACCAAATATACATACATTATGTGTATATTACTAACATTATCCTAAGTGTATTTGCAGATCGGTGGGACACCCCGATACTCAAGAGGTGGATGCAACTCCACACTCAATTGTAATTTGAAATTATTGTTTACTAACACTAGATATTAAGTCATTGTAACTAACACACTATGGACTTTTAACGTTTTATTATTATTATTATTTTTGGGTAGTTTTTTACTATTCTCAGCACATGGGCTGGTTTTAACTTCATTTACGGGCCGAGACCAAGTAAATGAAGTGTGTGATGTGTTATGGTGGGGTGTATAATGTTGTTTTAAGGGACTATTTCATTTTCTTCTAATTGTAAGAACTTTCTCACTATTCTACAAGTATTTAGTATGGCGGCTTTTTGTAGGGTAATGTAAGTGGTTATTATTATTATTATTTGTATCTCCATTTGGGTATCACGGCATGCCTCCCGTGAGGAAGACATCCGGTACTTTGGAAGGCTTGCGGGGGGACACAGGTCCAACGCGCAGAGGCCCCTTGGAGAGCTTTAATCTAATATGGGATGGGGCATACACCCGGGACACTCCACAACTGTACTATGGGAGTACAGTCATGAAGTATTCCGGGCGGGTGCAGGACTATTGTAAAGTATGGAAATAAAAAACGGGATTATGGATGGGGTGTTTGGTGGACCGATAACTTCTATTGCCGGAAGAAAACGGCGTCTGCCTTTGGCCCTCGAAAAAATATCCTTAGGGATGGCAGACGGTGACTCGCCAACTCACTAGCTGGGCCCCCCGAAATGCTGCCAGTACAGGCAAAAGGCGGCAACAGCGGCGTGAGCGGCTAAGGGTGTCGAGAGGTGTGGCCCCGGTTTCACCGTCGCGAGTCTCCAAGAGACCCGGATTGGGTTTCCCCGCTATTACGCCATTAGACACTTCCACCCCCAAGCATATAGCTCTGGCAGCCCCCCTCTGGCCAGCCGTTTAAGGCAAGACAGAGTTGAAAGTCCTGCGGGCGCTCTTGGGTTTCCACTCCAGCTACCCAATATGGGCAAACTGGAGACGAGGCCCTGACCGACTCTCTGGGGCAATAAGGACCGCAGTGTCGCCACTCACCATCAGCTCGCCACAAGCTGCCCTGCGGTTTGTACGCTTTTCTTTAAACCTTATGACACATTTTTTGTTTTATTGTCTAAGGTTTGTAGAAAGCGATTCTAATCTACCCTCCAGTTTGACGTTAGTCTCATGATGAGGTAACGCTTGTCCCAGAGGGGGTTTATTATTATTATTATTGTTTTATCTAATTTTCTTCTCCTTTTAAGAGAGTATTAGAGACCTCACATGCGGGCCGGAGCCAAGCGTGTGAGGGGGAGTTTATATAGAGTAGGTTGAAGATAATGTAGAGGATGTGAGAAACTTTCGGGTGATACGACAGGTGTTGAGAATTGTGGCTTTCTGAAGCATGTGGAGTGCATAGATGGGCATATTTAAGGTTATGAAGCTTTCTGTTAAGGATTTTGGTACAATACCTGTGGATGAGAGAACTATGGGGACGATATGAACGGTTTGTGCTTTCCACTGAGTCTTAATTTCTATGGCAAGGTCTTGATATTTACTTAGTTTTTCAGATATTGTGCTCTGTATGTTGTGTGAGTTTGGTATTGCTATGTCAATTAAATAAACAGTTTTATTAGTTTTATCATGAACGGTGATGTCGGGTCTATTGTAATGTATAGTTTTGTCGGTTATTATCGTTCTGTCCCAATAGATTTTGTGGTGTGCATTTTCTAAAATGATCTCTGGCTTATACTTATAATATGGGTTGATGTCAGTTATTAATTTATGATGATGTGCTAGGTGCTGGTGTATGATTGAGGCTACTTGGTCATGGCGGTGTTTGTAGTCTGTCTGTGCAAGTGATTTACAAGCTCCTGTAATGTGCTGAATTGTTTCAGATGCATTGTTGCAGTGTCTGCATAAGTCAGTCGGCTGGTTAGGATCTTTTATAATGAACTTTCTGTAGTTACGTGTTGCAATAATCTGGTCTTGGATTGCAAGCATAAAGCCCTCGGTTTCGGGAAACATCTCACCTCGCCTAAGCCATTCGTTCGACTTTGCTTTGTCGACGTATGGCAGGCTCAGGTAGGCTCGGTGTCTTCCGTGTAAAGCTTTATCAGCCCATGATATGATTTTTTGTTGTGTGCTTGTTAGGTGTTCATTTGCTTGTGTACTTCTGTCTTGTAGGTTGAGTGGTGTGAGTTTCTTATCAATTTCTATTATGTGTTTGTGTAGCGGTGAGATTTCGGCTTTGTCGTGAAAGTAAGTTCTAAGTAAAAATATTTGTTTGTTGTGTAGGTTGTGGACGTCTATCAGCCCTCTGCCCCCTTCAAGACGCGGTAGTGTCAGTCTTTGTATGCATGATTTAGGGTGATGTTTCCTGTATTTGGTGAGGTGTGTATTTATAGTGCGTTGTAGATATTTAATGTCAGTTTTAGACCATTGAATAATTCCAAAAGAGTAGGTGAGGATGGGTATCGCATATGTGTTGATTGCTTTTATTGTATTTTTGGAGTTTAGGTGTGTTTTTAAGACTAAGTTTAAGCGATAAGAGTATTATTATTACAATTTTAAATATTGAACTACAAAATGAGAGATTTCGGTTCTCTTTTAAAAAAGAACCTTCTTCAACGATATTGCTGTCTTTAAAAAAAATACCATAGCCCAAATTGTATTAAGTATAACAGTTAATATAAGACAGGTAGCTCAAAGCGGTGTAATCCACACGCCGGGATCTCGTAATCCTTAGGAATTTAATTCAAATTAGCAGAGCGCCACTCCTCAAGGTGCTCTTATCTTAAGGTAGACGACACCCTCCAGAATTTGGTGCTCCGAGGAGCTGAGTACTTGTATCTGTGATTAATGGGGACTGATTTTTTGTATTTTTATTGGAACTGCGTGTCATCTGATATTATTCTGCAATAATTAAAGGAACTGAACTGAATAGGATTTCATTGTTCCACACAAGGATCTAATAATAAATAAAGCTTTAAAAATACGATGAGAATTTTTCCCTATATTTAAGGATAATATGTTCCTCAATAAAAATATAAAATATTTTAATGGTGGGTGTAACTGTTACGATAACCTTTCCACTTTGTGAACGATTGACTTTTAGAGTTTTTATTTGTTTGAATTTGTGGGTTGAACCTCCTACGCTTTGCTTGCCAGAGAAAACAAGATCTGAAACAACAAATAGAATACCTATACTTTTAATATCGATGGAGTTATGTTACATCACGCTTGTGGGTCCTACTGTGGATCAATTAGGTAAAAATGTACTAATGAACACCTTCAGACTGGCGGCGGTAAGTTTAAGTCCCATGTGATACGGGGTACTGCCTCATTAGCCAAGTGGTCCTGAGCGCGACTGCTACGCTAGAGGTCCTGGGTTCGATTCCCAGGTCGAGTAAAGTGTTATTGGGTTTTCTATGAAATTCCCAGTAGCGGCTCGGAGTTAAGAATTTGTGCCCGGTTAATGGCAATAGGCTCGCTCCCTATTACATGGGACCTAAATATACCGGCGAACTGTGGGTGTACATTAGTACGCCTCTGCCTAACCCTTCGGGGAATACAGTCGTGATGGTAGGTATGTTATGTTGTTGTTATTTTTTATACCACTGAGGTAGCAAACGGCCAGCCTGATGCAGTTACCGTAGCCAATGGACATCGCGCATTGCCGACCCCGTAAAAACCTTTATTTCTGCAAATAAATTTATAAACATTAGCATGTGTTGCGGACATTTTATAATACAAGCTGTTACCGAAAATCGGTCAGCTCTTTGTTGACCTCACATCATTGGCTCCACCAATTCCCTTTGATCTGACAACTAACAGGTTTGTAAAAAAATAGTTTTTATTTTGTACCCAACATATACATATGTGTATCTAATAGTTATTTGTTATGCAAGGTTGCAAAGTTGTTTTTTGGCGCCAGTACTTGTATTGAAACCTGAGCGTTGCGAGGGTTTCAAAGGTACGAGACACAGAATAACTTTTCTGCCGAGCGAAACACACTACTTTTCACTTCACTACAGCGAGGAAAATGCTAGGTGCAAGAAAAACAGCAAATATTTGCTGGACTCACTCATATTATAAAGATGTCTTACGATTTTATAAAAAAAAAAACAATCTAAAATTAATGATGGTAAATGGTAAGTGAATTGAATAATTGATTAGAGAGAAGAAAATTTTAAGTATTTTATTATTTTTCATGCAGTCGTCTTACTGGCCAGTGCGATTATTCTAAAAATGTGGTTGGAGCATTGACATGAAATAAGTATTGATGCATTTTCAGTGGACCCGGCGGTATAGAAAATTATTGAATAGAAAGGTTCGAATTTTAAAAACTCTTTCCACGCTAGCGGACAAAATGCACTTTTGCGGATTTTGAATGACAAACAGAATCTTTCCGAGCTCGTGAGGTGAAAACAAATTTGTGTCGGGACTAAGTACCCTTGTGGTGTAAGCAGTATTATGAAAAAGTACCTATCCAATTTTTTGTGCGTTAGGATATTTTAATACCAATTATTCATAACATTATGATTTAGTAGTTTTGCAGAGGTAAATGACTGGGAATTTTCTGTCTTTATTCTCATTTATAAGTATCGATATTTGCTGTTAAAAACTTTGCTTTTTGCTCGCTCTGACTTCCCACGTTCAATTCCACATACCTTACGCTTGTATGCACTGAACGGTTAGTTTTATGTGTACTAATGTACACCCACAGTTCACCGATGAGGTTCTATGCAATAAGCCTATTGCACAAAGCTAAACTCCGAGCTGCTATTTTTTTTTCATAACAAAACCTGATAACACTGCTCGATTTGGGAATCAAATTAGATTTTCTAGCGTAGCAGTCGCGCTTCATACCACTAGACTAATGAGTTAATTTCATACCAAGCTTCATAATATTTTAGAACAAATGCATTTTCTGTTCATATTATAATTTATGACAATCGACGGATCGGCTATTAAAAACTATGCTATTTGCTCTCTCGTAGTTCACACGTTCCTTGCGCCTGTCTATGTCTGAGTTAAAGATGGGGTGAAAACCACTATACTTAGCGTTTATATTTTAACATTTCGGTTGGCAAAAAGAACATTTTGCACTGTTTGAAATTTACGAAAAAATTTAAAAAGTAGGAAAATATAGATTTCGATTTTTAATTTTAATTAACTGCCTCATTAGCCAAGTGGTCCTGAGCGCGACTGCTACGCTTGAGGTCCTGGATTCTTTTCCCAGGTCGAGCAAAGTGTTATTGGGTTTTTCTATGAAATTCCCAGTGGCAGCTCGGAGTTAGGAATTTGTGCCCGGTTAATGGCATTAGGCTCGCCCCCTATTACATGGGACTTAAAAACATACCGGCGAACTGTGGATGTACATTAGTACGCCTCTGCCTAACCCTTCGAGGAATACAGGATGGTATGTTATGTTATGATTTTTAATTTTATATATTTTTATGCATGTCCGATGATCGGTGGGCCAAAATTACCACAAAGTGGAGCCATGATACCGATAGGTAGCGTCGTGGCAGACCAAAAAAGAGATGGCATGACGACTTTGATATCTTTAATGCTGATAATATTTGGACCCACCAAATAGCACAAGATCGTGATAAATGGGGACATTTGGGGGAGGCTTTTGCCCAACAGTAGGACACAACAGGCTAATCATAATTATAATCATAAATAATAAGATTGTTTTTCACAGGAACGGTGCATATGAATTATATCGCGTATATAACATTGTAACCTACTAAGGGGCAGTATTCCCCTAGCATAGACTACAACTTGCTTTCAAGAAAATTCCATCTAAATTAATTACTTTAAAGCTATATTTAATTGAAGGTTGAATGAACTAGACTTTGCTTGTTAAAGACTTAACATACCATCACCCCTGTATTCCCCGAAGTTTCCCGAAGCACAGTTCGCCGGTATGTTTAGGTCCCATGTAATAGGGGGCGAGCCTATTGCCATTAACCGGGCACAAATTCCTAACTCCGAGCTGCTACTGGGAATTTCATAGGAAAACCCAATAACACTTTGCTCGACCTGGGAATCGAACCCAAGACCCCTAGCATAGCAGTCGCGCTCGTCCTGAGCGCGACTGCTATGAGCACTTGGCTAATGAGGCAGTTTGATAATAGACAGAGTGATAATAGACTTATGTCTACATTAGTTATAGTAATTATTTTAACGTAACATACCATCACGCCAATTTCCCCGAAAGGTTAGGCAGACGCGTACTTATAATATACACCCACAGTTCGCCGGTATTTTTAGGTCCATCTAATAGGGGACGAACCTATTGCCAATAACTGGACACAAAACCCATATACTCCAAGCTGTTACTGAGAATTTCATAGAAAAACCGAATAATAATTTGCTCGAACTCCGGACCTCCAGCGTAGGAATCGCGCTCCCCTGAGCGCCATTCCTACCCTCCACTAGGCTAATGAGGCTGTCAAATTATTATAATTTGATTTCTGTTACCTATTTTAATAAGATATATATTATTGTCAGACGTAAAAACTGTTCAAGGTCTTATCAGAAGTAGGATATTAAATCGCGTTTATAGATCTACTTGCAAATGTCCGCGATTTCGCTAATATTCCAAAATACTTTTTAGAAAAACGAAGTCCATCTTCTTGCTGAATTCTATCGAAATCGGTTCAACAGTACAGGTGTGAAAGGGGTAACAGACAAACAAACAGAGTTGCTATCGTATATTTATAATAGTAAGTGAGGCTACGTAGCACTTCGTAGCTCGTAGCTTCGCTACGCCGTAGCAGTCTTAGCAACGGTGTATAATTCACTAATTTCAATTTATGAAAATTTACCAAATTTACCCTTTCCATTTGTATTAAGAGGGAACTCTAGTCGGTAAAAACAGGTATTTGAAGAAACTATTGCCGTTGTCGTTACTCCAACCTCCACCCGTAAAGTGGGAAAGGGACAATTGCAGCTCAGGCTGATTTTACCTACAATAATCTTGACTAAACATCGTTTCGTATTTCGCTGTTTTCTCGATCAAAACTGGACCGATCCAAAAAAAATTTATATCAAAATTTAGAGGAAAAGTATATCTATGCTTCTATTTTTTACCTTTTTGTAAAAAGCTTACCAAATTTGTCTGATAGTCGTCTAAACATGGCAGTAAAAACAGGCCTTTTTTTTCGAGTTTTTAGATTGTTATAATTCTTTTAGTAATTATCTTTTTGAATAAAGGAATTAATAGGGGCATGTAATAACACGCCCTAGATTTTTTGGGAAAAAATCATTGCTCTAGAGCCATTATCCACGAAGAAAACAGCCGAATACGTTTGTATGGAGAACGGCCCACTAGAGTTAGTTCCCTCTTAATATTTAGTCCTTATTAACACACTATTTTTCACATGGTTTAAACTGAAACAATTTTATCAACAAAGCGTTTGCAATGCAATGTGACCCACATTGCTAGTAAGATTTAAAAAAAAAAAAAAAAAATCAAGCTTGTAAGCACATAAGATCCCATTGGGTCGAAGTGCACTGAGGCCTTGCTGCCTCGGCCTTACACAAGATAAGATAAATAACCAAGCGTTTCATCTATGTCTGTGAATATCACACAGTATAGGTACTTTTATATCGTTTTAATTGGTAGAATAAATATTGGCTTAATTATATGTTTCCCTGTAATTAATATACGCTGCTTACTTCACAGGCGCTCTTTAATAAAACCCATTGTACTGTATAATTAGAAGGTACATTCATTATTCTAATTACCTGTCAACTGTGCCACAGTGTCGCCGCAGTGAATCAAATTCGTACGAAAAGTAGGGTTATAATTTAACGCGCGACGAGATGAAATTTTCTGATGATAGCCGAAATATCTTCGAAATTGTAATTCATAATCATGAAGTGGTTTACTTAGCAATCGATGTTTCTATAATAATATAAAGTCATAGTAGCATTTTATCAGATCACTTCTGATCATATTTACTCAAGTAGGTACAAAAAAAATATATTACGTAATTTTCTGTTTTAACAGTTATTCTGCTATTCTAGACGGAGACAAATCCAACAAATCAAAGATCATGAAAATAGGGCAAGCCGTTCATCAATTATAAATGGGGTGTAAAGAACATTTACCAACAGTTTCCAAACCTCATAAAGGCATCAAGGCTTTGTCCGGTGGGTGGTCTCTAACCTCGGCCAAAGCCTACCGTCAGCATGTTGTTGCCTGATTAGTACTACCCGGGGACCACGTGCGGGGTATCGGTGTACCCACGGACGAGGGCGACTCGAATCCCCAAAAATATCCTTCCGTCACCTAGCCTAGTACCTAATCTGAGCATTGAACTGCAAAGTCAAAGTCGAAATGCTCAGATTACTAGGTTCGAATCGAAATTTTCTACGGCACCTATTCCTATTCCAAGACGCTTAAGGAAACCTGCATGCCTTAGATATTTTCTCGATGGTGTGAGAAGTCTGCTAACCTGCATTTGGCTAGCGTGGTGGACTATAGCACAGGGCACGGAAACGTAGGTACCCAGTAGTGGGACAATAAAATGGATTGATAATATTATCTAGTGTTATGTACAACATCCTTTATTTTGATGAATTTGCGTGACAATATGTCATATCACGTTTAATTTTCTATTTAAATAATTTGTTGTATCGCTGATCTTTCTGTACTGTGTCTTTGATTGCTCGTATGATATCGGAAGGGAAATTGAACATGTTTCAACGAAGTCGCTCCAGTAAATCTTGGAAATTTTAATGAATTTTCTTAACGGCCTAATGTCTGACATAAACAGAAAATTGTTAATATCACTCAGGGGTTAGTTAATTAGTTAAATATTTCACTTTGATGATGGTAATTGTTTTACTTTACGGGAAAATAGTCATAAAAAACTATATAATAAAAAAAATATATTTAAGCGAACACTACTATTCCAGTGGCTCGTGGTTAAGTAATAACTAAACTGATCAACTGCAAGGTTAAGCTGCGCTCGCCGCGGTCAGTTTGTGGATGGGTGACCATTCTTAATTCACGATCAACCTCCCCATGCCTCAGAGATCACGTAAACCTGACGATCCCGGTTGACATACTTAGAAAATTGTTAGTAGTAGTTAGAAGCCCAAAAAAGCCTGACAACCAGTATATATTCACAATATTGGTACTGCCCATGAAATTGGATTACGGAGGTCTGATGGCAGTCGCTTCGTGTAAAATGCTGATTTTCAACCGCATCTGGTTGGAATGCAAGCCGACCCCAACATATTTATTTATTTTGATAGGTACACCAACAGCATACATATTTCACAATTAATAGAAAAGATACATAGAAAAGGTCTGATACATATGCCAATTACAGGTATACACAACATTTACCATTAAAGCACACAATTATAATATTACAGATTTAGAAAAAGAAACAAATCTTGAATGATATAAAAACATAGTTGGGAAAGGCTCGGAGGATGAAGACTATTATTTTTATGATTATTATTGATGATGGTATTGAGATGATGTATGGTAGTGTGGTAATAAAAATAAAATGTCACCAGGAAACACGTTTAAACTAAAACAAGACATGACTACCTACATTATTCTAGCTCTACATACATAGATCTCCACACACACCACATGCATTCCAAGTTTTAAACACGTCGTAAAGGAATACATAACCGTAACATACACCAACACACACGGTACACACTAGAGCCATACGGTCCGCCATTACTAGGGATGCCCACAATAATTAGGACACCATCAGCGTTGATGTTGCAACTCGGTTTAATTGGAGTTGAATTACATCCTTTCGGATAACCCTGTTCGCTCGTCCACTAATTAGTAGGGGACGAATTTATCTTGTTTAAGATATTTTCCCGCCTTAAATATGATTTATTGCAAATGGCGGAATTAGGACGTTGGCTTAGAGTATGAAGTTTCGTAGTTAGAGAAAATCTGGCGTAAATCTCTGTTGTCCTAACCGGGATTTGGAATTTAATTTCTACCAAATCTGTTGGTCTCTATATTTGCTGCACTTGACACTGCTGTCAGCTGATAGATGGGTGACCGCTCTTGAATCATGCATACACAGACTCCTTCTTATCTTAGAAAAGGCATTCCCAAAAATAATTTATGTAGAATTAAAGAGTTAGGGTAGGGAATTATAGGGTAGTGAGAAAAATATCCTATTTATGTTGGAGTACCTACATAAAATGTTATATAGAAAGTGTCTAATGCAAACTGTCTCCTCTAATGAATGAATGAATGTGTCTTTCATGACGCCTCACATTATATTCTGTAAAAAAATTTCAAGATCCTGAATTTAAATCAAATTGATTTCAACCGATGGCCATAACACTACGTACTACAACTAAGTTACTAGCGCGATGCGCTTAACCGGCGCAGCGGTCGCGCGGGGACAACCAACTCACTATAACTGCGCAACTTAACGAACTATTCTTTGCACTGCAGTATGGTTCCCTCGTGAATGCTGACTTATGTGTTTATTCGATAATACCTTTGTGGTATGTCGGACTTGTACCAACTAAAAATAGCGCTGGTCTTCCCTTGAACATAGCCATGAGATTATTGACATTCGCCACACGGATATTGGATGTTTGCCCAGTTAATGGCCATGGTTCGGCACTAATAAACATACATACATGTACTATTATTGCATCTCTGCCTAACACTTCGGAGAATACAGGCGTGACGGTATTATTTTCTTTTGTTTTGGGTACGGAGAATCCTTGTATCTGCCACTTAGAGATGAATGTCTGACACTTGCTTTCTCTTGACATATAATCGTAGCTTACCTCAATTGGAGACTGGTTTGATAATGTTTTTGTAAACACCATTTATCAAACGCTACTAAAAACTAGTATAGAATAATGAAATACAGCAGACTGCCACTAATCTCACAGTCGCTATTCCGGACCGCGTTCTTGCCCACTCCTTGCGAACACCAAAGGAATATGTAGATACGAATACATTATAATGTACCTTGAAGACGACTTTTTTAAACAGACTGTTTAATATTTAATTTCATCAAAGTAAAGTAATTCTGAGAGGTATTAACCCGTCCCCAATAATCGGTAAGTATAGGATGATGATGATGAAAATAATAGTATTCAAAAGGCTTTTCATAATTATTTGTATCATTTATTTACGTAGTAACGTAAACATACCATCACGCCTGTTTTCCCCGAAGGGTTAGGCAGAGGCGTACTAATGTACACCCAAAGTTTGCCGGTATGTTTAGGTCCCATGTAATAGGAGGCGAGCCTATTGCCATTAACCGGGCACAAATTCCAAACTCCGAGTTGTTACTGGGAATTTCATAGAAAAACCCAATAACACTTTGCTCGACCTGGGATTCGAACCCAGGACCTCAAGCGTAGCAGTCGCGCTCTAGACAACTAGGCTAATGAGGCAGTTATAATGATTCAATCATCACAAAAGACAGATCGCACTTAAATTTGTCTACGTGTAACCAGGACAACCAGCACCGTCACTCTTAATTTGTTACGGGTTAATACCGACAAAAAATACGGCTTTTTAATAATAACCTGTGCAAATTCGATAAAATCTAAAGTTTTCTTTGTCATGGTTGAAGAGATGTGAAATGAAAAGATCCGTTAAAAGTGTTGTCTGTATTTTTATTACGTAGCGTTTTATTTAATGTTCTTCAACTCAAACGATTCAATTAAAACTCAATTAATTAACAATGCGGACCGCATCTCCATAGTTTGTACATGGAATCACTCTACGTTTACTTTACGTACTGTACATATTGACCATGACTCTTGTTATTTCAATTTATACCAGTTCCATTCCGTATCCGAACTCAATAATATCACCCGTTTTAACATACATTTGATCAACCGTCTCATTAACATATAGATAGGGTCCCGAAAAATTCGCTATCCAAATTGTACCTTACTTTTTTGTCCCTTCGGGCTCTTGCCAAAGATAAATTAGGGCCTTTTTTGTTGGTCCTGTGACCACTGGGGCGGATTCGAGACATTCATTTGGGCCCTGTATACATTACGCAAAGGTATTGAAGATTCTGAGTAGCTCAGGTTAATTATTTCGTTGCGAACTTGATTAGCCTTTGTAATAGGGTCCCACTTTTTGTTTCGCGGTTTGAGTACGTTTGTACTTTTGTTAATTAAACTTTGTTTTACAACGTTTTAGAATGTTTTGGGATTGGTTTATAGACCGGTATTTATGTTATGCGTAATTTATGAAATATGTATGCTTATTTATTTTTATTAAAATTGTGGATTTGGTGTCTGGATTCCATCCTAAGGGAATATTGTTAATTGATTCGAATTCGTTAAGCCTGTGTTACTTTCGCTTATTATTTTTTAACTGTATTTATTTTGTCTAAGGACACTTTCAAGTTAAATCCAGCACAAAGAAATATGAGCAAACGTATACGTCAGTTTACTCATGAACCTCATCATATCAGCCTATTGCCGTCCACTGCTGAACGTAGGCCTCCCCAAAGAGCGCCAACCATCCCGGTCTTGGGAAGCTCGCATCCATCCGCTGCCAGCCACCTTTCTATAAATCGTCGGTCCATCGTGTCGCAGGGCGTCTCACACTACGCTTGCCCAAACAAATGAACCTATTTGAGAGATTTTACGAAAATAGTCAACTGATTTTAAATTCCCCCATGGAAATCATTTTATTAAACTAATAATGAAAGCAGAACAAATAGCGGCATATCTCCGCAATTAATAATGAAATAGGCAATAACAAAAACGCTCCAAACTCCACCAGAGCTAACTAAACAATACTACAACTGTCTGTTTGATTTGTGCCGTTTCGAATTAATATGAAAATTAACTAACTCCACTGAAATTGGATCCGCGAATCAATAACGGCCAAATTTATTCAATTAATAACCCCCAAACACTGGAATAAAGTGGATAAATGTCACATAAATTAGTTTGTGGATTGGCTGTCAGTGAAATAATGTGTGTTCACGGTGGGACGGAATGCCCTCCACAGATAGGGTTAGTTAGAAAGCTTTATTATAAATTAGCGCATGAATTTTAGGTTCCTCAGCTTCCTCAAATTGCTTTTAGCAATAAGACCGCCAATTGTACAAAGCAATAAACATGTTATCCATAGATCTCTGTAATCTTTTTGGTGTACAATAAAGAGTATTCTATCTATCTATCTTGATGTTTTTGGTTAGTTCGCTCTCGGTGGGAGAATCTAAGACTCCACCTGGCGAGCTATGATCCTCGCGTAACCTTGTGAATGTGAGAGCTAGACCCTAAAAAGGTATGTATGTACTTACGTGCTCTTAGCTAGACCCTGTTTTGCTTTCTATGATGTAAATATAGGATCAAACGAATAAAGATCAACAAACTAAATTAGGCTTTATCTTCGTTCTCGTGAGTTTAAATAAAAGCTGTCAATAATCCTTCTGAATATTCTTAAATAAGTATAGTTGAGTTACACCTACTGTCTTTAGCCTAGTTGTCCTAAGTGTGACCACTACGCTAGAGCCTGGCTTTGATTGCTAGGTTTTTCTATGAATTTTCCGTAGCAACTCGGAATTTGGATTCGTGCTCGGTTAATGGCAAAGGACTCACTCCCATTACATAGGACTTAAATATATATCTGCGAGCTGTAGGTAAAAAATAGTACCTACACCTCTTCCTAATATTTCGGGGGGTACACGCGTGATTGTAATGGTGTCTTTAGTGAGTATCTACATAGCACAACATAACATAACAAAGTTCAGATACTTAATAAAAAGTGTTATAGATATTAAAAATATGTAGTGGACTTTTTTAATCTTAATTTATTTAGACCAGACGTGTCTTGTCGTAGAAGATAATTCTATAAATAAAAGTCAGTTGTTACCCACCATCTGCAAGCAAATTCACATTGTCTTTTATTTACGTGAATCCAAAAAGAGCTTCCGTTTACACCAAGCGTACCTACAGCCAGCAATATAATCACACGAAACGCACAATGTCTCTCCACAAGAATAATAACAAATCAAAGGGAAAAATCCTTCAGACCAAATGAATCGATAAACTGTCGGACGATATCGCAAAACTTCTGTAAAAGAAATATTCTTGGGAACAGGGGCATACATTATTTATTCTCGGTGTGATATTCCGTCATATCTTTTGTTTACCAGCACTAGTTTCCGTCCTGAGGGATACGCGGCGTATATGTACTGGTATAAATTGAATTATCGAGCCCACGGAGCTACGTTTGACAACCCCGTGTCCAGAGGACGAAGTTATTGAATTTATTTACATACATACATAAGCTAAAAAAGGTTTCGAACAAAAAGTAGGGGTCATAATACATCACGTCGACGCGAGTTAGGTTTGCCTAGATGTTATTCGATTTTTCACATGTCGATGCGTGTGAATGAGTGTCGATATTAATATGTATTTATGATACGAGGGCTTAATCAAACGGTGTAGAGGTTCTCGAATAGCATACAATATTATTTTATTATTAGCGCTTTAACATTGCATTTATCCAAAACCGACACAGAGAAAGTTTCAATTATGAGCGAGATACCCGAAACTGACATTTCCGATGATCGAATCAATAATTATCTACCTACCTCTTTTTTATGAAAAGCTTCTGAATCGGCGAAACAGGTTTTCCATAGTCTTTTCTTTTCTTTTCTTTCGTTTTCTAGATGGAAGAGGCCGAGATGTTCGGTGGGAAGGGCCTGTGAACTTCTATTTGAAACGACAGCAGCTAAACATTTATTATAACTGAGTTGGTAGGTACACTACAACATTGTGATTGGTTTTTAAAAGCTACTGGTGTAATATTTTCAACCAATATATTTTAGTGAAGGAATAATTCGACTACGGGCAAGATTCAAACCTGCGTGTTCTGGTTAGATACACGAGACGCTATGACCACTAAGCTACCGCGAGTCCCAACCGTTTTACGTGTTAAAAGTGACGTCAGTAACGTCTATTGAAAAGAAAGCAAACGATTATTTCCTTCACTAAAATATATTTATAATCAAGAATGGAAAATGCAAAAAAACACAAAAACATAATTAATAAAAAAAATGTAAAAATTAAGTCATGCACGTTGAAAAATGATACTTTCATCGTGTGTACTTGCCAAGATGGCCGATAGTCGATAGTCGCCACGACACCCGACAATTAATAACCTCACCAGCATTATTTGCGATCCAACAGAGTTTAACGCCACCCTTACCTTTAACCGCTTATAGATCCGTTATTTTACCCTTTTATTTAAGGTGCGTGGTGCTTTTTATCTGTATAATCTCCCTCTTTATCTTGTGCCGATAATAAATTATTATAAGGGTTTGTAAAGTACTTAGAAAGAAAAGAAAATAACTGGCGTATATTGAAAATGTTATGAGATTTTTCCTACGTCATTATGATATGAGAAATAATTTACTTCAATAATATGTTAGCTAGAGGGGCTCGTGGCTAAGCTTAACAACTGATCTGCAAGGTTAAGCTACGCTCACAGCGGTCAGTGTGTGGATGGGTGACCATTCTTAACACATCGAGACCCCTCCATGCCTCGGAGAGCACGTAAAGCCTTCGGCCCCGGTTGTCATACGATTATCTTTGACAATTTTTAGTGGTAGTCAGGAGCCCAAAAATAAAAAAAATACCCTAATAACCAGTATAGCAGTATCCTCCAAATATTGGTATTGCCCAGAAATTGGGTTGCGGAGGTCTGATGGCAGTCGCTTCGTGTAAAATGCTGATATTCAGCCGCATCTGGTTAGACTGGAAGCCGACCCCAACATAGTTTTGAAAAGGCTCGGAGGATGATGAATATGTAATTAATAGCTATTTTATTAGTGCAATACATACACCTACATAATTTTTTACGACTTTTTTATGGAATACGGTACTACCCCTCATACATAAATTGATGTCAACATCAACGAGAACCCATTCCATTAATAACGCTATGGGTTCAATAATTTACTAGGGCACCTTACCACGTAAGTAAATTACAGGTTATGGTACCTATTGACCCTATTAGGTAAGTATGAAATAAGTAATATGTCGTGTTCCCTGACCATTAAGTGGGTACCTCACTTACTAGTATTTTGAATCAAGTCAATTGAATAAAGCGACGTAAAGAAATAGTAGGTCAGCAAAGAGCTCGTAATGTTGTAGTTTTCATAATAATGTAATTGCCATGATATTTATAAAGTAGATGCATTATAATTTATTTCGCATTAGGTTTAAGACCAGTGTAAAGATAGATACAAAAATGGCATAAATAAATATATTTTTCTGTGAATGATAAAGTCGACTGCTGTATCATTTTCCATTAGTTGTTCGCAACAACATTTTTAACAAACAAATTTTCTATTTTTTATGGGATATGGGGTCAAACGAGCAGGTTGAACACCTGATGGTAGGCAATTACCACCGCCAACGAACACCTGCAACACCAGAGAAGTCTCAAGTGCGTTGCTCGCTTTAATTAACGTTTTGCGTTTTCTTAGTTTATTATCACTCTTGATGTGGTAAACCTAACATGCAGAAAAGCACCTACCGACTTGGTAAAGTTCTTAAGGGTTCTTGCCAACAATAACGTAACACCAAAAGAAGTAATATGTAATTCTAAAACAACTTTTATCAAATTGTTTTTATTGGAATTCGGAGCCTGTTAGGGGTTCCCACTGTAGGTACAATATCATCCAAAATACTTCACTGTAAATAAATATAAGCGAATGTGATACTTGAATAACTAAGTTTTGAAACTATAGGTACAAGTTTCGAACAGTTTCTTGATTGTTTATTTCGAATGAGTGCTACTTATTAGATTATTGAATCCTTTTAAAAGCAGCAATATAACAACAACGTACGAATATGAAACAGCATTATATCGCAAACACAGCCACCGCACTAACTCGCGATCATAACTCACGAGTCGCAGTTAGTTTTAATCAGTCGTTAGCCGCGGCTCCCCTAGGGATCGTTAACAAATGGCTCCACGCCACTCCACGACGCAATCCAGATGCGTTTAATAGCTTTTTAACCCAATTACCAACTCAACTTCATGGAACATTTTGAGACATTGAGATGTTTATTATTATAATATACTACACCCTTGTGTTCAAGGTTGATAAAAAAATATGCTGAAATTTTGTGAAAATGAACTTTATTCGACAAAGCATGTTGATGAAACCATCGTAACTGCTCTCAACGCTCTACATTCATAACATAACACACCATCACGCCTGTATTCCCCGAAGGTTTAGGCAGAGGCGTACTAATGTACATTAGTACGCCCACAGTTCGCCGTTGTGTTTAAGTCCCATGTAATAGGGGGCGAGCCTATTGCCATTGACCGGGCACATATTCCTAAGTCCGAGCTGCTAATGGGAGTTTCATAGAAAAACCCAATAACACTTTGCTCGACCTGGGAATCGAACCGAGGACATCTAGCGTAGCAGTCGCGCTCAAGACCACCTGGCTAATGAGGCAATCTGTCTGAGCTCTACATTCATTTTGAACGATATCCACTGTATATCGATACATCTCTTTCATTCGTTAAACAATGTTACCAATACTACAAAATAGTAAATCAGATCTAATAAAGAGTATGATATACATATTTGCGTCCCAAATCCTATTATAAGCAGGAAGGTACGTATTGGCATCTGCTTTCTAGGGATCGGCGTGTAGTCTAAATGTTAATGCGTGGACCACGGGACAATACTATGCAAATATCATCCCCCTATATTGGCCTAGTAATGTATGCGAGGGGACAAGGCACGCCTACCGCCCAAACTAATACTTGTGATACCTGTGTTCGAATATTTTCTGATATTATGTATTGATATTATAGTTTGGGTGCTTTTATGTTTGTTTTTAGATGTGTAAAAGGATGCTTGAAGGTTTGGAAAGGAGCGATGAGGTATGTGAGCGGAATTGGCACGTAGAATGGGCATTGTCTTGTATTTTTAATTCCATATTATAACTCGAGCAATACGCAAAGGCAAGGACAGTTTTTATTCAGTAGGTACTTACGAAACCGACATACCTTGCGACCTCCCCAGGTGGGAGACAATCCATGAGGATTTTTTCGCAGAAAAACGGTACCTATATTACACAAGGTAGCCTCAATTTCTCGATTTTTTTAAATTAAATCTTAATGCTATTAGGCGAACGAAATGCCTTCACTCCCAGTTAACCTTAAGGTACCCTAGATATGACTTGTAAAATATTTAGTGACCAACAAAGGTGAGAAGGTCGAAAAGTTACGTAAGTAGGTATGTATACTTACCTTTTAATTATTTTAAATTACGATACGGTAATTCCCTACTTAATATTTATTTTTTTCAGTGGTGTAACAGTGTTTTCGTGATTGTGTGCACATTGTCTATTCTGGTAATTATGGTAGAGCCTAACTGCTTAATATGACTTTCATGAGCAGTCTAGTCTTCTTATATCAAAATATTTATCCTTAAACAAAACTGTATTTGTCATTGTATCATAATAAAAAGTATTGTAAATGACAAGGATTTATTAAAATAAAATACATGGATCGTTGACACAGACTTCCTTTTTATTACAAATATTAATTGCACATAAGAACATTTCATACAAAAATATATTCTTAATTAAAAAGATTCCCACTAAAACAAACTAGAAAACCGCAATACAGATCGATATTACATAAATACAATTATTAGAAAATTTTGATTATACGCAATGATAGTGGAAATGCAAAAAAAAAGATATATCAAATCAGATGTCAAGAAGCTTCCCTAAATATATTACAGAAATTTAAAGAAATGCTTTCTTATAAGTAATTCATATTCCGAGTACATTTTAATTGACGAATCTCCAAGCCAAACCAATTTGTGACATCATACATTATTTAAAATAGGTACTATAAGGATTTATTGACAATATTTTTCTTTATTAACAATTCAACAATCTAGCTAACATTTATATACAATTTATTATTGTGATGGTAATTGGTAACATTTTATCTTTGACTGTATACAATTTCTGTATAACCGTCGCGATAGACGACAGTGTTACAGTATTTATATCACATTATAGTATAGTAAAATATTTGATAAATACAAAACTTGTAAATTTTCGACTTTATACATTTGAGAATGGAATTTGTGACATTTTTATTTCTATTTAAATATAAAAATCTAATAACTAAAAGTATACCTAAAGTCGGCAGAAATAAATGGATGATTATTTTTTTTACTAATTACAAATTAAAACTAAGAAGCTTTACTACTTACAAAATAATGTTAAAATTATGACGAGTCAATGTATATTTTAGGACTATGTAAAAAATTGCCTAATAGAATCATTAACTAGGTAGTTTTCGTCAACTTGAACGGGTTCAAAATTAAAAATTGTACAATTTTTAAAACGCTATGGTAACTTTGGGCCTATCAACTAAATTACAATTAAATACATTTAATTACAATTAAGGGTCGTAACGCCATACTGAGAGAGCTTACCAGATCTTAAACCAGATTCATATAACATTATATAGTATTTGTGGCATGTGTTATGGCTTATATTTCAATGACTTGCTGTAATCCTGTTTGCTGATACTTGACGAATTTAATGTAAATTAATAATGAGATTCAATCAATTTTCACTATATTCTAAGTAGATTTTTTCTAAAACATTGAGAATTTATTCCTGTATAAAAAACATTAGATTTTTCTAAGTATAGAGATCGAAAAAGCGCTCTTTGATCAATAACGCAAAAAATAAGTTATAACGATGCAATTTATCAAGATTAATATATAACAGTGATATCTTAGAACAGACAAATAGCTAAAATAACACAGCTAATGACGTCATCGATACTTTAACTTCATTTGCGTGAAAGAGACAGAGCATAATGTAATGCAAACTACCTTAGCGGCTAACATCAAAAGGAGGTTTGATTAAATCAAGAGAGAACTACGTCAAGACGTAGCAGCAAACATGGAACCACTAATAAGGTCTTGTGTTCCTTAAACATAATAACGAAACTTACTACACAATTATCGAATCGAATCGAATAAGTTTCGATAACCGATTTAAAGTAGTTGTTCTATTAATTACTTGATTATATTAATTAATTTCCCTGGACGTGAATGTTTATTGGTTTTTCGGTGATAGTTAAAATAGCCGGCATGGAATGTTTATCAAGTTAATAATTATAGAATTGGATTTGATTCTTTTGTAAACTTCCGAGAAGATGTGGAAGGAACACTGCTCAGAGATATATCATCCAAATATCACAATGTAACAAAGTGTGGCGCCGGAACCATCGTTACACGAACTCTTTGTTCAACTTACAATTTTATATCTAGCTATATTACATACATACATAGTTACTTTAAATACCAAACTTTAGTACTTCGACTGGTGATGAAAAAATCGAGACATAATACAGACAAACGGCAGATGTTCGATTTACTTCAAATAATTACTATCGATTGGTGTTATATTTTCCGTTAAAGAAAAAGAACACATCATATAGAACCTATTTATTATTATAGTCCTTTAATTTACGTTATTATAAATAGATACGTATTTGTTTCAAGGATTGATCTACTCTGGATAATTCATTGTCAGTATTATGGCCGAGTATTGAATAAAAATTCGCCGAGAACAGTCATCAGTAGTGATCGACTCCGACGGCTTCACCAAACATTATGCAAAGGCGATAACTGCAAACTAAAGTCAAAACTTTAATCTATAGCTGTCTTTTATCAAACGTCGTAATGAAAACAAGCATGGGCGTTTTATCGATCGATAGAAAGTTGTCGAGTAAATAAATAATTAACAGAAGTAACTATATCATATTGACTATGTCGATAAAACTCCACGCTTGAGACATGATAAACTTCATTTTGTCAATAGCTTTAAAAAAGCTTACGTAGTAAAATGTCTTATAACAACATTCAACATAATTTGTAATGGTCCTCCTTCGAAACACAATAAAGATATGAACAATAGTCCAACTTTTATAACTTCGGCACGAGTGTCAAAGTGTTACAAACTAGCGAAGTTGACTTACTGCTTATGTCTCTATCGAGTAAAAATTCGAATTAAACAACTAAAAATTTCAATAACTAGGAAGTTGTGACTTTAAATCACTTATTGACTTACCCCTACCGCTCGTCGCGGAATCACTTGACTCTCAGATGATAACACATTACGTCATAACTTACTTCTACGATCACAGCGCGCGCTATGTGGAATGTTCGAGGAGCGGTTCGTGTTCGCACTCGACGGCTCGCTCCATCTCTGTCTCTCTCGCGGGGTAGGCGATGCGCGAGGTGAGAACGGCGACGTCGCCGTCGTCAGTGCACGCGAGCGGCGAGTACACTACGCCGCGAGTCTGCGAACGCTTCCGCTGCCGCTCACGTGGACTGTGCACCTGCGAACAGACAGGACATTTTAACATTCCAATCATAATTTTTGATAGTACATTGACTCATAAATTTAATAAACATCTCATGTTTATCCGCGGGTGATTTCAATTCTTTCATTCTTTTGGGTCATTAAAAAAATAACTTGTATAGTTCGCGCAAAATAACTTGACCCGAAACTAAAGGAGAGGGAGAAAGTTTGCGCAGTGCATTTGCGTGCAAAATGTACTAAAAATCGACTACTGCGAATCAACCATTTTGGTTTAAGTTATTTTGCGCCAACTGTACCTACACCACATCGTAAACCAGAGTTTCATAGACTGACATGAATATTTTATAGCAATACTTCGTTAATTTGCTTTCCTTTTGCATACATTTTTCCAATTAACTCTGAAAAATATTTTCTAGAATATTGCTATTTTATTAACAGACCAAGATCATAAGAGCAGTTGAAGATGGTATTCCATATTTTATGATTTTGATAAATATAAAATGAGTATTTATATCACATCAAACGTCTTCATTTATTATGTCAATGTTGAATTAATGAGTTTATTTTGCAATAAAGTATGAAAGTTTATGTATAAACAGACCGTAATATGGTTTATTTGTGTATTATGTGATATATTGATGTTATCTGGGTAACAAACTCAGACACAGTAAAATAGAAAATGTCGAACCAAGGTGAGCCTTTTTTATTGATGTGTGGATTGCCGAAATTTTGTCCCGTACGTGACGATTTTGCCTTGAAGAAAATATGACTTTAAACGAAACCACATCATATAGGTAATTACCAATTGTTTAAAGAAAAAATTAAAACTTTATTATAATAAATATTAAAACCATCTTAAAAACAAAAAATAATGCGAAAAGAGTCGGTGCCTTAGTCACATATAAGTTGATGATCGTATAAGTAAATTCTACCGTAATAAAGAAACTAGCCTTATGGCAAACAAAAGTATATTTTACACGTACCTGTAACACCATCAGTACGGCTATGAACAGGCCGACGGCCGCCGCGCACACCGCGAGCGTGACGACGGCGGCGCTGGGCGCGGAGCGCGTGCTCGGCTCGGTGTGCAGGGCGCCCCACTCCGCGATGCGCCGCTTGCCCGCCACCGACGAGTTTATACATTCGCCTGCTCGAAAAGATAACACATTTTACAATGTTTTTCGAGATTTTCCTCTTTGAAATAATGTTGTAGAATTTTATATTAAAATGCTTGTCTGACTTAACGGAATATAAAATAAAGGTTAGTTAAGGTTGTCTGCGGTTGGGTCTTGAATATGTTAATACTAAATTAATTAGCTACTTCTTTAAGCATTTAATTTTGAGAATAAGAATGCCTTTGACGGTCAGACCGCATGTTGTTCAAACAACGTACTGAATACTTTTTACCACCATATGCACGATTGGATTTTAAAAAGGACAAGGCAAACATTTTATTTATTATTAAGTAGGTACTATATTCGACTGAATATACTTTAAGCTTATAGCTTAAAAAACACATTTATTTATTACTAGCTTCTGCCCGCGACTTCGTCCGCGTAGCGTGATGATATATAGCCTATAGCCTTCCTCAATAAATAGGCTATCTAACACTGAAAGATTTTTTCAAATCGGACCAGTAGTTCCTGAGATTAGCGCGTTCAAGTAAACAAACAAACAAACTCTTCAGCTTTATATATTAGTATAGATTACACACACTATCGTTACAGGGTAACTCCAATACAATAGTGGTTGAAAAATCAACTTACAGTAAATACTTAAAAATCTAATCTTTTTTTTTATATAACTAACAAAATTCAACAGAACTCTTGCGAATTTACTCATACATTACATGAAAATATCGTACATACATGCATCTCGTAGGTTACAAAAAATAGTAATTAAAGGAACGAGTGAGCGGTGCTTTCTTTATTAATTTTAATATTGTAAAAAAAACCTACCAAATGAAATAAGTATTTTTGGGTACCTAGGTACCTACTATATACATATTACGTCTTCTGCAAAGCTCATATAATCACTAGGCAGTACATAATGAATGGCCTAGTGATTGACATGATGATTGCCAAGTTACAGGTCTCGAGTTCGAATCCAAGGCCCGCCTGGTACGCAATTACTATGATCTTACCCGTTTCGGGGTGACAGTGACAACAGTCTGTCACCGGCGTGGAGTTTGTGACGCCGCGCTCCGAGCAGCACGGCACACACTGATTGTTCAGCCTGTGACACAAAAAATCTATTTTATATAATGTATATAAAAAATAACTGCCTCATTAGCCAAGTGGTCCTGAGCGCGACTGCTACGCCAGAGGTCCTGGGTTCGATTCCCAGGTCGAGCAAAGTGTTATTGGGTTTTTCTATGAAATTCCCAGTAGCAGCCCGGAGTTAGGAATCTAGTCTAATCTATGGAAAATGTCCTGTCTAATTTTGATGATACTTTGTTGAGATATTTTCCGTACGCCCGCGAAGATTTAAAAAAGATCGACAGAGAGGCATTACAACACCGGCCAGCCAGTAAATTCGGCAAAAAGTTGAACAGAATTATTTGTATAAACCCATAGTGCACTGGGTAATAGTGGGTTAGGTTACTGCCATTTAACGCGGATAAATACAAACTCCGGGCCTCCAACCACAGTATCCTTCCTTGCCTTGCCTAACATTCGAGGGAACTCACAATATCGGGCCCCAAAGCTTTGCCTTGAACAATGAAGGAGTCATAAAATATATCATCTATTTTGCGATAATAATTATTAACACGCTTCTAAGTCCAAACTATATTTACACCTGTATTACGAGGATATTCGATATGTACGACCAGATAACACAAAGGCAACAGTATCTAATGTATGTTAAGGCAACAGTATCTAATGTATGTTATAGTGCTGGAAGCAATTCTTGGAATTGCCTAAGCTAGATATTCGAGCGTCGTGTAGACAATACGATAATTTAACTAAATGGGCTATGTTCGGATAGATTTGAAATCTTAGTTTTGTTAGAGTAATAATGTTCTACGTATACAAGAGGTATACGACGTTACTACATTAAATCAAACTACAGCCACTAACATTAAAGCGTTACTACATTCGATTCCCAGGTCGAGCAGTGTTATTGGTTTTTTTTAATTCCCAGTAGCAGCTCGGAGTTTGAAATTTGTATCCGGTAAAAATTATGATAATTATAAAATGTAAAAAAAATTGTAAATGGCTATAGGCTCGCCCCCATTACATGGGACCTAAACATACCGGCGAACTGTGGGTGTACATTAGTACGCCTCTGCCTAACCCATCGGGGAATACAGGCGTGATGGTATTTTATGTTAAACTACAGCCTATGAGTATTAAGATACACTTTAACTTATCAAATTTCAATTAACAGATACAATAGAAAAAAGACTGCTTCAACCTTCTGGAGGAACGCGGACTTTTTAGGATTAAAATAGCAAATGGTATAGAAATTATACCTTTTTACGAGTTTCATCGCGTTGTATTGATATTATTTAATTCTGTATCGATAAAAATCGTTAAGAATATATAAAAAGAAAATATAACGGAAAAATGAATTGATGTTCTGATCGATGACGTAGGTGGATACATTGTATAGGCAAGTAAGTGATGTCACCACTATCCGTCAAATCCTAGGTCTCGAATATCGTATGCCAGGCACTCGCTTAATACAGTAAAGGAAAACCTCGTGAGGACATATATACTTGGCCGAGAATTGTCAGCATGGTCGACTAATATTAGCCTGACCCCTCTGATTCTGAAGGGCTCAGCACTGGGACAGTAAATGTATTGGTCTTGTTATATTTGATTCTTCAAAGTTCGTTATGTATCCGCACCTACATTCACTTTTTGCATGTCTAATTTTTTAAGTCTTCGTTTTTTTAAACCCAAGATTCTGTTTAAGAACAAGGTTTTTACTTTAAGGCCCACTTGCACCAACTTCGTAAAGGTGTTTAAACTGTATTTAAACACGAAATTTCTATGAAAAATTGTGTTTAATTACAATTTAAATATATTTAAGAAGTTGGTGCAAGTGGCCTTAAGTGTTCTAGACGAAAGTGTTTCTGTTCGAAGCTGCGTTAGTCTTGTACGTGTGTCAGTAAGAGGTGCTACTTAAATCACTGAGGACTCTTTGCCTTGCCACCTTTGAGTGGATGTGTGGAAACTAAGTGGAAATTCTGTTGTGGAAATGTATTGTAAAGTTGTTTCTGCCGAGTGGGCTGAGAATGTGGCTTAAAAAATAGCTTTCAGTTTAGAGTTTACGCAAACTATTTTTTTTAAACCAACTTCTATCATTATGTGGTGTTATGGCTGCCCTAACTCAATTAAACCACACAAATAACACGAAAATATAGGTACCTGCTTAGATAAAAAGAGAATGCAAATGAAATTCTGAAAAATTTAGGGTCATCAAACACAGAAAAATCATTTAGTTATTTAAAAAAAAAAGGACCTACCTTATTTTCTTAAATAATTAAATCCTACTCTGTCGTTTTTGTTGAAAAACGACAGAGTAGGATTTGTAATCGAATAAAAAACAGGAACTCATATGAGTTGTCATACGAGTTCCTGTTTTTTTGGGAACTAAAGCTAATTAAAAGAAAAGTTGTTGAACACGGCCTTTCGACATTTCTCACTACATACAATGTAGCTGCTTTGAGTTATTGTTTCAGTCACTGTTCCATTCATGAACCGAGTGAGAGGGAAGCCTCTAAACTTATGACCCACCTGTCGACTCGCAATTGAATTTACGCACGTTCGCGGTACTGCCGCACACAAACATGTCGTTTTTACAACTTCATGAACTTCCAAGTAGTCTAATGATTATGATCTTGTCGGTTCTTTCTTAATGTTATGTCAAAACCTAAATAGGTACACGTAGAAATCAAAAAGAGGTCTAATAACGGTTTAATTGAAATATAATTTAGAAATTGATAGTGTTTATTTGCGGAAAGTAACACCGTTTTTTTTTTCAATAAATCGCATGGTTATATTAAATGTAACCTCTATGAGCCACCAGACCATACATAAGTCATTGTCTGGCGTACCCTATGCTCCTGCTGATTGGCTTATATGTTTGCCATGATCATCAAATAAGATAATCGGGGTAGCTGAATATAGAATTGAACATTATGAGTTTAATGTTATAGGCGGTACAGTATTATTCAAACAAAGGAAGTGAATTGGGAGATAACAACTGATAGAAATGCAGGTATGAAAAAAGGTAGGTACTCTCTTAGTCGACTACTTGTGTTAAAGTACTCGTGCGAATACTCAAACGCTATTCAATTATAAGATGCTTTTAAGTGTCGTGATATCACAGTCAGTTTCACCTAAAGCGATAAAGATAGTAGGAGACTTACGGTGTTTTAAAATCGAGTATTTGGCCAACAACTTGTAAAAAACACAAATGTTACAATTTACAATTGAACTAACACTTTTTTTTAATAATTTAAAATGTTTAGTTTTGAACCTTATAATGTCCATAACTGGAACGTTTAACTTATGTTAACTGTTAAAACAAAAATGTTGTCTGCACACCTGTTAAAGATAATCTGTGGAAACTGTTTTGGCCTATGTAAAATTCTTACATTTTTATATTACTACTAGCGGCCCGCCCCGGCTTCGCACGGGTGGAGAATCCCTAACTTTACTTTCCCCGTCGAGTCTCCCGTGAACCCTATATGTTAGGGGTGGACAACATTTATCACAAAAAAAATAGATAGTAGCCGATTCTCAGTCCTACTGAATATGCATATAAAATTTCATAAAAATCGGTCAAGCCGTTTTGGAGGAGTATGGTAACTAACACTGTGACACGAGAATTTTATATATAAGATGTAATACATTTTGCTGTTTGTTTCCCATAATAAAAAAAACTGTCCTCACCTTTCGAGTCGCAGTGGTCTAGAACACGTGCTACAGCTAAACTGTCCAGGGCCGGAGCATGTGCGACAGGTGGCGTCACATGCGCGGCACGTTCCACTGCTCGCATCGTAGTACTGGGAGCCGAGGCACTCCATACACAGCCCGCCATCGAGCATGAAGCGGGGCGGACACGACTTGCAGTGGAGAGGGCCTGAGCCGTCACACTCGCGGCAGTAGTGATGGCAGTGACGGCATCCGCTTAAGCTTTGATAAAATCCTGGATAAAAATTACAAATTTCATTTAGTCAACACACGTACCTATTGGAAGAAAACATCACAGAAAATACCTAATCTATACTAATATATAAAGCTGAAGAGTTTGTTTGTTTGTTTTTTTTTTGCTTGAAAGCGCTTATCTCAGGAAAGGTCCGATTTGAAAAATTCTTTCAGTGTTAGATAGCCCATATATTGAGGAAGGCTATAGGCTATATATCATCACGCGATAAGACTAAGTAACTATTCCACGCGGACGAAGTCACGGGCGGAAGCTAGTGAATGGATATAATGCGTCGATCACAAATAAATTGGGACAAGGACAGGAATTAATGAATGAATATTTATTCGCATCAAAACAGGAGTATGACAACACAAATAATTGAAACTGAATAATAAAAAATAAATTGAACTGAATTCGAAACCCTTTTGAAGAAAAAATATTTAAAGAATCTTACTCAAATTTCAAGTAGACGTGTTTATATTGGAATCTCTAAACTACTTCTACTAAGTTATATGTTTAGAGTAATAAATCTCCTTCAGTCGCACCGAACGAAAGCTGTCTTAGCGAAAAAATAACAATAAATTGTTAGCTCATAGCTTATATGATATAAGACTGCTCGGCAAGATTCTACTTGCTACTGCTATTTCACGATAATTCCTGTTCTCAAATAGCAATGAACTTATTTATAAGTATTTATATTTTTTTTAAATTTTGCTTGATCTCCTAGGAATTCGTGAAGTGAAAAAGGTTAAGATACGCTGATATACACAATATCGTTACGGAACTCCATATTATTTATTGCCACGTCACTTCACCTACTTGTACATCTACATTATGTTCCGTTTTGTTGCCCTTTCACAGCATCTCCATTAATCTAATCCATTGTAATATTCCGCACTAATCAATAACGAGGATAAACATATTTTCCTTCCACTTCCTGCACACAATTCATTAGAAAGATGTTGTAATAAGTAACGAGGGGAAACAGCGATTATTAACGTCATTTTGTCCGTTATTCGTTTGCGGTCCATGGACAAAATAAATACAAACAGATAAGGTAATATTGTGAATTGACGAGAGCGGAAAATAACCATGTCAAATTTAAGAAACAAGAGAAAAGAAGAAGGTGCCCTTTACACACCGGGTTTTGATCCTCGCACAGAACAAATATCTATAGTGCCTACCTACCTATACACGAGAATAGTTGTTCCAGGTTTAGCATGTGGATTTGTGTTTGTAAATGTGACGGGTTGTTGAGTTCCCTATAATATGGTTGAGCTACACAATGACTGGTGCATGCGTGCCGTCGGCTGGGACTGGTCCACTCAAAGCCGCTATGGATCTTTCTTCAAGAGATCATTTTCAGACATTGCTGTGCATTGTCTCACTCACAAATGTTGATACTATTATGTCTGGACTTTAAATGAGACCATGATTCTCTGAGTTTATTTCGGTGTTTCTTCTCAGAGGTCGTCAGCTAAGAAATGCCGACACTATCTAGTACATAAAAAATCAAAACAACAACATTGACATGTAAAAGAGTCTTTAAAAAAAATTATTTACAGAAATAAATATCATTTCATTTCATTTAAACGACACGAGAAAAAATGCTTGTAAGGCATTGTTTTGAAACCAATTTGCATAATTCTTTTAAAAACATACCTTGTGGACATTCCGGGTGACACTCTCCAGCAGCTAGTCTCCAGCCATCAGGACAAGACGCGCACTGGTCGCGGCGGGGACCAATACAGGTGCGGCAAGACAAATAGCACTTGGAACACGAGCCACGGTCTGCGTAGTACCTGCGATAAAAAAATAGATTTATTTGTCTTCGAATTTAGAATTTTTAAAATAATTTATTTGGGGGAGACTGGTGGTTAATCTAGGAGTTTACTGATTCCTCAAAACAGAAACTATAATTTGGTAAGATTTGTCAATCGATAAATATGTTATACACTTGTCCACGGAAGCGACAGAACACCAATTCGCGGCGAAAAGAGTAGGTGGTTCTAATAGATGGCGTTTCATTTTTAGTTAACGAGAAAGGCAATTTGTTCGGATCTTTAATATTAAAATCAATGATCCATTCACATTGACTGAACGAACTCAAAGATAAGAGAATAGAGCGACGAGCATACCGCAGCGGTCCGGCTTGATATAGTTGTAGACTACGTTATATAAAATAAGTTGTTTGGAAAAAGAAAATGGTACTAATTTCCTGGAAGCTTCCAATATAACGTCAAAATAAAATGCCAGGAACAATGTTTAAAAATTCGTGCCTTTGACTAGAACAGTTAGAAAAACACTCATAAAGCAATTTCAAATAAGGCGCTGTAAATTTTGTTAAAACATAGCAAGGCTTCTTCATTATTCGGTACTGGATATTGAATTACAGTTCTAAAATTTTTATAAACACTTTAATAGTCTTACAAAATCTTAAGCTTACCCATCAGCGCATGAAGTCCTGCAGGCGCCTGATTGCAGCCTGAGTGCGCCTGCGCATGCAGTACAGTTGAGTCGCGAAACACACTCCGAGCAGCCGTGCATGCACCGCGCGCACCGACCTGCCTCCGTGTAGTATCCTTGACTACATTCCGATACGCATCTAGAGGGGAAGTGAGGAGAGTGACCTTAAGTGTGTATTAGCATAATAAATAGGTGGTTGAGTCTATTTCCAAGAGCCCACATCCAAACTCCAGGTTATTTTGAATTTCCTTAAAGATCCTAGGTCCTCATGTCCTCAAGACTAAAAAATATAAACCAAAATAAAAAGGTCTATGAAAATACAGGGAAACATACTAATGGTAACCTTACTCATTATATAAAAATAAGCATAAAATCCAAACACATCCACGTGTAAGCAAAATGTGGTTTGTTAAGGTTTCTGTGTGAAAATTAAATAGAATAATATGAAGGGATTAATGCGCCCTACAGAGAACCTGTTCATATTATGTAGATATAGGCCCTCTTATGAGATTTAGATAACGATGGTTGGCATCCCTCTACATATAGATTATGGCAATCCAAATTTAATTATTCTAGTAATACAAATGGCTTCTACTATCTACTTACCTGTAATCCTGAAGCAAGTTCGGATTCTGACAAGTGAGGCAATGCTCAGCGTTCTCGCCGTAGCACGAGTCACAAGCTTCATTACATCTCTTGCATTTCTGTTCCTCTGCGAATTCGCCTGAATTGCACTTTTCAGAGCCCACTGGCATGCATTTGCCTTTTTTATTCAGTTCCCAGTTGGGTTCACACGAAAGGCAAAATGCACTAGTGCATGTTGAACAACCTACAGGGCACCTATAAAAACAAACAATCATGAAAAAGGATGTCACATCAAGATTTTTATTAAGATACTCGAAAATATATTTATTGCACGAACCTCATACATTCTTTCCTCTTTTTGTCAGCATAATATCCTGAAGGACATGACGTAACACAACGCCCGTCTAACGCGTAATTCGACGGGTGACAAGTCACGCACTGCGTTTCTCCAGACCCTTGACAAGAGTCACAAGACTCGTGACATTTTGCGCACATGTAATCTTCAGTTTCGTAGTGAGACGGAGGACACGATGCTAAACAGGTTCCTTCATGAAGAACAAGATGGTGCTCGCAGGATGTACAGCCATCAGCGCGTTCGGAACAAGTAGCACAGTGGGCAGCACATGGCCGGCAAACTGAAGATTCGCTGTCCTCCCAATAGCCGTCTGGGCATTGTTGCAGGCAGACAGCCAGATCAGCAACTAATAAATGAGCAGGAGCACACGTCAAACAGGAGTCCTGGCCAGGTCCAACGCAAGTCTCACAAGACTCATGGCACGGCCAACACACTCCGCCTTGATTCGCGTAACTTCTAGGGGGGCACCGGGAAACACAGGAGTCATCCAGACGATAGTGTTTGCAAGCGATGCACTGAATAGGTCCCTTTCCATAACATCCTTGAGAATCGCATTCGGGGTCACAGTCATGCATGACGCGTTTATCATTACTATCAGCGAGGACATTTTCCCCATGCGGAGAAGGGACGTTATGTCCATCGAGACTTGCTACCGCTTTTTCAGGGTCTGAGGCAGCGGCGAATAAATTTGGAAAGTTCTGGTAATTAGCAAACGCGTCAGTATTATAAAAAGAATCCCCGATAGTTTCATAGCCATCTGCAGCAGTGGGGAATGCAAATGGTGGTGCCACAGGCGACGGTCTCTTGGACTTCAGTCGTACTGGATCTATAGCTGTTCCGTAGAAAATGAGCTGCCACTTTTTCAGAATTCCTGCTTGGTTCACGTGTCTGTTACCAGCATTGACTATCTGTAGTTTCCATCTGCCTTCAGCGTGTTCGCCCCAGAAGTGAACACTTAAGAAAGGCCAATCGTCAAAGGTAGAGCTTACAACATCACGCGGTCTTTCAAACAACAACGTAGATTGTGTACCCATCGGAGAGGTTAAAAGTATTCGTAGATTACCTCTAGGGAAGAACCTTAGCGATATTTTACATTGAACATGTTCAAGATAACGCACTTCGTTCACAGTTGAACTGCATCCATTAACGTCCATATGTGTTGATAACGTGTAACCAAATGTTGAATCAATCTGCTTGTCTTCGCTTATTTCTTGTGACTTGCAAATATGTTGAGGCGGGACAGAAACCCACTGTTCAGCCAAACTGACCATTTCTGACGCATCCATCAGACCGTACCCGAATTTGTGACTTACTTTCCTTTTGACGCCGTTGATTATCCAACCTCCTTCTTTTTCTAGTGGCTGTGGTCTTGATGTCATAACAACTAAGTATTGCAAATCTCTCCATGTGAGTTCTGGGTTTGCTTCCAGAGCTAACGCACAAATACCCGCCGCTAGTGGGGCGGAAGCTGACGTTCCAGTGTGTTCTACTGTACAAATATGATCGGGTCGCAACCGTCCGTCCATGTCAACAGTAGCTACACTTTTATCATGACCGGGAGTGCCCGAACTATATGTAGACGCTAACGTGGAAGAACATTCTTCAAGATACCAAGGTTTATAACCACCTTGCGTTGCACTAGAAATTGACAAAGTAAAGATACTGTTCGTATATCCGTCACAATTACAAGAGTCTGTGTGTCTTCCACCGTTTCCCGAAGCCCATACAAAGATGGATCCTTTGCCGCGGCGACCGCTTGTGACTCCGTAAATAAACGCCCTGAAGAAATAAAACAAGCATTAATTTTCTCCAGTCATTTCATACTTCTTAACACTTGACAAATCTAGTTTTTAAAATTATCTAACCTTCTAGCAAGAGGTCCTGGTCCATCGACAGTTTTACCATCGTCTTCTGGTCCCCAGGAAGCGCTATAAATATCGATATGGTCTGGGTTAAGCCCTAAAGCTCTAGCCTCAACCGCATCATTGACGACACCATCCAACATCCGCACGCCTCCTATACTAGCATTGTAAGCTATGCCTACGCCGCAGTATTGGTTGTAAGCAACTGCTGCAACTTCTCCAGCACATCGCGTCCCGTGCTTATTGTCGCCATTGTCTTGAGGCATTGGGTCATCATCGTTACCATTAATGTCTGTAGACGCGTTGGGGTCCTAAAAATATATTTTATATTGAAACAACAAATTCATAAAAGACTTAATATAATGATTTCACTGCAGACATATAATTTCCTTTAATAAGGCAAATAAATTTCTGGAACTCAAAATATTTCGGGGAAATTCATTAATTATGATATGGATATGTACATTTATACAGCTTGTGTAACCAGTGTTCATTATAAATGATACTCCATTAATGTTGAAGTCCCCAACTCATACTTGTATATAATTTCTGACTAATTAAATTAATTCCTTTGCATTGAATCAGTTTTCACATTACTTAGAGAGCATTGCAATAACAGTATTAAGCCTGATACCTATTACGTGGGTAGCAAACGTTGAAATTATTCAAAATTCATCGAATTACGCACGCCTCATATATTCCTGATCATTAATGTATGAACTTATATGTCTTTTCTTAATAAGCGTTGTTGGAAATATTGTAATTGTCATTAAATAATATGTTTACTATAATTAATAGTAAATGTTTATATTTTATTTGTTAATACGATAGTTTTAACATGGTAAAATATGCCGTAAAACACATCTATTCAAGACTTAACAGTACCTATAGATAGTTACAAGGTTTTTCTTCAATATCAATACCGAATAACTAAGTTACAGAGCCTATCTTCGTGAGTTAATATGCGGGCAGCTTATCTTAGCGTTAGACCTTTACAACAAGTGGTAGAGGAGTACTGATAGTATTATCGGCTGATATTAACGGCATTCTACGGAGCCTACTGCTATATAACTTAGCGATACGTTGGAGATAGGTATGTTCTATAATACTCGTAAAGTTGCTTTTGAACTTAGAATCGTATGAAATGATCTGTATATATTTATCCTACTAATATCTGTATGTATAATCTCGACGTATGTACTTCCTACTAATCCTATCATACTAATATTATAAATGCGAAAGTTTGTGAGGATGGATGGATGGATGTTTGTTACTCTTTTATGCCAGAACGGCTGAACTGATCTGGACAAAATATGGCACAGAGATAGATTATAGTCTAGAATAACACATGGGCTACTTTTTATCTGAAGTCCACGCAGACGAAGTCGCGGGCAGAAGCTAGCATTATAAACGTGAAAGTTTGTGAGGATGAATGGATGTATGCTAAAGAACGGCTGAACGGATCTAGATAAAATTTGGCACAAAGATAGATTAGTCTGGAATAACATATAAGCTACTTTTTACGCAGGTTGGAAGTCTGAAATCCACGCAAACGAAGTCGCTGGCAGGAGCTAGTAATATTTTAAAGATGTCGCGGGAGTGATAAATTTGTCTTCACAGGCAGTGTTCTTGGTAGTTAAATATCTAAAGCGTCATAAGTACTTTATCGCAGTAGACCCAGATTAGAATTGTACTCGAAATGAATATTTATAAAGACAGTTAATTTTCTTTCAGAAAAATTTATATTTATTTATAGGTAGATAGAATTTGACGGTTTATGAGTGTATATTTAAGGGAAATCTCCGGCACTAATGAATATATTTGCACTGATAGCTCCCCGAGTGGTATGTAATCACATCTACGCGAACGGAGTTGCGAGCAAAAGCTAGTCTGGAAGGAGCAATGAACTTTTAGTTTTTATGTTCTGTTCACGCTAAGTAATCATTGAACTTTCGTGGTTTACGCAATCGAAGATATTGTTCTTTAGTTTATTTTAGTACGAAGTTCGGGCAACTAGAGAAAACCCTTATTGACTTATACTTTTAGAGTACTTAATGTTTTTAATGAGTTTGAAGCAAATTAAGCTTTTTACCCAGAACCACTTACACACACATCAAGTATGAGTTAAAAAGTTAGACATTTCTGCCACCATTTCTATGCCTTTGATTGCCATATTTTAATTTTTATGAATTCAAATAGCAATCCGACCATGTATAGGTACCATATACCTGGAATTTATGTCGCCAGTAGATACCAAGTATTCAAGGAAAATTGGTAGATATATCTGCGTTGTAGTTATGTGGAGGAAATTATATCTACGTAGTGAGGTCTTTTTGGTTTTAGCTGGCCTGATTTATGTAATATTTTCTGTGATTAAACATTTATTTTAAACTATGTTTTCAAATCCCAATTCAAAGATGCAACTAGACAATATAACGACTTCAATTCGTTCCCACTCACCATAACACAAAAAGGTGTATTTAATAGATTACTTACATAATTCTGTGCTAAGTCAGGATGATTGGTCTGTATGCCATCATCCAGGATGGACACGACCACGCCTTTGCCTGTGTAGCCTTTCTGCCAAGCCGGAGCCACATTCATGTCTAGCCCATCCTTAGCACCGCCATTCTAAATAAAACATTATGCATGAAAATCTTTAGCATTTTTCCGACCCGCTGAACGGAAGCCAGGAGACACGACGAGGCTTCCGAAGTAAATATTTTAAAATATTTTCCTTTGCCGCTTTTTAAAAATTCCAAGAAACTTATGTAGGACTAGTAAAAACTCCCAGGTAATGCTTCGTGAGTATTTGCTCGGAAGTCTTGGAAGCGAAAATATTATAACACACATCACGCCTGTGCCCTAAGAGTTCGGCAGAGGTGTATAGTTGTACAACCCACAGTTTCTAGGTTCCATAGTCCCAAAATTAGGAAGCCACTACGAATTTCAAACTTATTGAAAATCTTTTCTAATTGAAAAACCTAATAACATAGCTCGAATCGTCTCAGGACTTCTTATTCGGCAGCCATGTTTATTACTACTAGACCAATGAGACAAAGGAAGAAAGAGTCCTCATTTTCATATTGCATAATAAAGACTCATAAATTTATATTTACGTAGATAGTGTTTTGGTATTTTAATTAAACTCTTACCGTTTTATTAACAGACGTTTTGTTAAGCTTATCCACTAGGACAAACAAATAAAATATTTAACAGGAAAATCATAAAAATCACTACATTTGGGATACAACAATACTTACGTATCACTAAATTAAATTCCTAGTAAAAAAATAAAACCTTTTAATATTAATTAGATCACAGTACAATCAAAGTAATACATTTTATTTAATAAAATCATTATTTTTTAATCAAATAATTTAAAAAAGTTGTTTTAATTCAATATTTAATATTCGATATGTTTTAAAACATACCATCACGCCTGTATTCCCTGAAGGGAAGTAGACAGTAGTCAGGGGCGTAGTAATGTACACACATAGTTCGCCAGTATTTTTAGGTACCTATACCCATTTCCAACTTTGAAAATGTCATAATCGATACGTACCAGGTACCATTGCTCCTTGAACAGGGGGTCTGGGAAGAAGGGCGAGGAGGTGAGCGCGCGATAGTGCGGGCGGTGCGGTGGAGGGCGCCGGGCCACCTGCGAGAATGGCGCACGGTCATACGGGGCGTAGTCCCGCTTCACACGACGCTTCTCACGCTGCTGCTCGAACCACCGGACCTGGGATCAACGAGACAACACTAAACATTTAACACATACTTATCATAACATACCATCACGCCTGTGTTCCCTGAAGGGTCAGACAGAGGCGTACTAATGTATACTCACAGTTACATGTAATAGGGAGCGAGCGTATTGCCATCAATCGGACACAAGTTCCAAACTCCGAGCTGCCACTGGGAATTACAAAGGAAACCCAATAACACTGCTCAACCTGGGAATCGGACCCATGACCTCTAGCATAGCAGTCGCGCTCAGTACCACTACTAATAAGATCTATCACGATTGTTTTTATTATATGCTTACTAGAAATGTGAGTCGCACATTACTAGTATTTTTATTAATCCCTCCTAACCGAAATGCTTGTGTTACGAGTGGGTTCACGTCGATAATGCAACCTTGGGTTTTGAACCGGCAACCAAAAGATCGCAAGTCCGATGCCCTAGCCATTAGGCTACCATAGCTTGATAAAAATGTCTTGTATTTTCTACTGGAGCAAATAAAAGTCAAAATCAGTTCAAGATAATCTACTAGGTAGTACTTTTTGAACATAATTATTACATTATAGGCAGGCCCTACAACGCTCGCCCTCCACCTCCTAGTGTTTTCGCTGGGAAGAAGAAACGGCGCAACAAACTCCCCAGCAACACATAACACATTGATGGATCTGAATAAAGAGCGTCCAGTCATCATACAAACAATATAAACATAGTTAAATTTAATATAATTGATAATAATGTTTGAGTAATTGACCGAATATTTTTTTCCAGTCATAATAACTTTCGAAAGACTTTTGACAAAGTTATATTTATTTTGATGGAATATAGCAATAGATATATATATACTTATGTATGCAGTTGAATCTAAAATTGAAAATAAGGTTTCTACATTATACATTCTTTACAAATAGAAACAATGAAAAAGATAGTTTGTGAACACATAAAAATCTTCACAGAAATAACGAGATTAGAGAAACTAAAACAATCTCTTTCGCAGCTATTAGGACGTGCTGAAGATTACATACGAAACAGTTAGCGAGCCATAAGACGTAATTACAACGCTCTTAGCCTGGATGGTAGCCAACCAAAAAGACAAAGGTCTAACAAACATACTGCGAGCTACTTTAAGACATTTGTGGGGAATGAATTGTGATGAACGATAACCATTTCGCGAATTTCTGTACTCGGAGATGTTCGTACTAAGTATTTTTCAGTTTTATTCTCGTAAAAATTGTAATAAGTACAGAAGCCTAACCACGAAGAACTATCGAATTCGTATCGTAAACGAATGAGTTTTTTTCTGCTACAAATCTCATACATATATACATATTTTCACATCTGTCCCCCATTAGGGTAGGCAGAGACTACACTTGCTACGATCCTGGCACACCACTTTCGCTTCATCTACGTTCATTAACCTCCTTCTCATACAAATTATTCTCGATTTCGATACGAATACGTTTTCGAAAGTGTTCGTTCTTTGGCTCTGGCTTTACGTGAACTGTCATCTAAACACGCTACCCTTTATGTAATGGTTACATTATATTTCAGTGAAATTCCCTCAAATAACAACTTAAATATGTCATTACATTCTGTGTCTGTCTATCTATAGAGAGAATTGTATGAGTGTCTAAAACGTCACGGTGATTCCGACCACGGTGGAACCGACTCATTTTTTTTTTAAAAAAAAAAGCTTACTAGCAATGCGGGTCGCACATTACTTATTCTTGTTAACCCCTCGTGCTAAGCTAGATTGCTTGTGTTACGAGTGGGTTCACGTCGGTAGTGCAATGGGTGGGGTTCGAACCGCCAACCACATGATCGCAAGTCCGACGCCCTAGCCATTAGGCTACCGACGCTTCCTAGCTATTAATTATTTTTCAGAGAATGAAAGGAGGTACTCGTTATAATAAGTCAATTTCACTATGAGGCCAACCCGAAAACAACAGCTGTTTTATCATTAAAAATCTATTATTTACCGAATGAATACTTAGAAACTCATAGTAATTGTTTATAATCATGATGACTGCCGCTACGAGTGAATTAAAAAAATTACCGATTACCGATATTTAACATACATTTTTTAGATATCTAATAGCGGTATATATATGCGTAAATAATATATTTGTATGGCCCTGTTTCTCTGGGTCTATGTTTTTGGGCATTGTGAATTCATAATATATGTAAACATTTCGAAAATACAAAGCAAAGTTTTTTAAAAACTAAGAAAGTATTAAAACGCAGACTCTCTACCCTATTCTTAGGAGGAACTTCGATAGTTAGTTAGTTTATAACAGTAGCAGTAAATAAAGAAATGAGATAGAAAATTAATTAGATTTGGAGCGCTATTAGGTTAGTATTAACGTCAGCGGCGGCGACCCGCGGTTCCTTCGTCCTTACTAATACATGTATTGGTTTGTTTTACTATAACTTGACTGAACTACGCTCTATGTATGTATACATAAATATTACCTACAAAGAAACTCAACAGGAATACCTACTTACTGCCAAATATAGAGCAATCCAAAAAGGCAACAGCGATTAGAGGCAGGTTCAATGTCATTACAAGCAATTTGCTGATCTGGTAATCCCTAGCGGAGGCTTTCTGAAACTTTGAAAGCTGAACGAAGAGGGAAGGAAAACCGTTGAGTAGGTAATCAACCTACTAAACAAACTGGTGATATGATGTGACCAGGATAAGTAATTAAATTCAAGGAACGCACCTCTCAGTTTTCTAAATGAAGTGCGTAATAATAATTTCTTATCAGGCGCTTAAACAGTAAAGGAAGTCATCGTGAGGAAACCTGCATGCCTGAAGGCCTGGGAAGTCTGCCAACCCGCATTAGGCCAGCGTGGTAGAATCTGGCGATTAGGCTCGTTTCAGAAGTGCCAAGCAGTTTGACAATATATGGGTTAATGATGCTGATTACTTAATCAGCATCATTAACCCATATATTGTCATCGCGTTCATCACCACGTTGAGGTACAGTCAAATCCGTATAAACATAACTAATTACTTTAGTCCAACAAAAGGAAACCTATCCAAATGTAACATTTAGAAGGTGCAATTTCACAGTTGTTGGCCCCGCTAGTGTCGCTGAGGTACTGTATTAGCATGAGAAAGCCACGGGCGCCGGGATTCATTGCTTTTTCACAAGTGCCGAGGTCGAGACAAAACGACACAATTCGTCTGACGCGAAAATAGCAAAAAAAATCGAACAAAGTGTACCTTTTTAAAAATATCCCCCGCTGTTGTAAATTGTGTTGTCTTTGCTGCGGTGCTCTAATTTCATTAGCAACACTGGTGAGAGCAAACGTTGGAGGAGCGTCCATAAGCCACGTAATAGTTCGAGGGAAAATGGTATTACGCGACGCAAAAATTCAAATCCTTAGGATATTTCTTTTATTTCAGTGGAATTTCTTGAAAGATCGTTTAAGTACTCTATGCTTTTTGTCTAAAACCTCATTGCAAATTTAAGGATATTATGTTTAAAAAAAAAATCGTTATTGTGATTTCAATAGATTCTATGTTAGTAGCATGTTTTTGTTGAGTTTCTCATTTAGCAGCATCATCAACCCTAAAAGATTTCATCTTTATTTAGAAATATACCATCACGTCAGTATTCCTCGATGGGTTACACCTACAGTTCAACGGCATATTGAGATCCCATGAATAGGGAGCGAGCCTATTGCCATTAAACAGGTACAAATCCCAAACTTCGAGCTACTGAAAATTTCACATAGAAACTCAATTAAGTTTTGATCGACCGCGTCTAACCTAGGACCTGGAACGTAGAAGTCGCGCTTGGGACCACTAAACTAATGAAGCAGTTCTATTTACATCCCGAGTAAAACATTTGTTAACAATTGAAACAGTACAAAAAGCATTATGTGCGTTCTGGCTGTGGCGGGGGGACCAAGGGGCGGAATGTCAAACGTATTTTATCGGTGCGGTCCTCGCAGCATATGAACGACTCAGGAGCAAATGTCCACAGTTTGTCACAGCACCGCAGCTAGAGTAATTTAATAAAAAAACCCGCTCTCCTCTATTTAAAATGCATGTTTATGGAACAAGAACAGCGGGCAACGTTTTTGTTGCCTTAATTGTACTGTTCTGTGTGTGTATGTATATACATTATAACTGTCGTTTTGAACTGAGAAAAAAAATCTTTATTTTGATCATTATAATCTTATTCCAATGTCTCGTTTATTTACAGTAGAACTTTCTCTAAATGTAATAAGGAAAGTAAGTAGTTTTCGACCTTCCAAATTAAGTCAAGTTTTTATCTTTATATCTACACGTTACGGTGATATGGAATGTGTCTATAAATAGGCTCGGAAACTTCTAGTCGTGGGGTAAACAATATTTTTATTCAGCTGACGTAGATAAAAATCAGTTTTTGCTTCATCCAAACATTCGTGCTTCGCATATTGTTTTTTCGCGCACACATTCAGCTGAACAAACAGCAGATGCCGCGCAAATCAAACATAGTTATCCTTCGACCTGGGACCGGGCAAAAAGTCGACTTGAGAGCCGAACATACGGAATGAGGTTTCATAAAGCTCCTTTGTAGTAACACACCGTAACGTAATAGGGTCCTAAACTAATAGACTAAAGGGGTCTATTGCGGGCGCCGCAAGTCTACGGCACGGACGGGTTTAAACAGATTTACGCCTAAAAGAAACGCACTTCATCTAGGCGGTTGACCCTTGTCTTTTGTTGTGCGACCCAATTTGCGCTCCGTTGAACGTATTTGTTTTGAGACTAATTAAAATTCTTTCTTGCAGTTCATTATGATGTAGACAGGCTTTATAAAAAAAAGGGTTTTTATTATAATTTAAACAGAAGTCCGGCACGGCTTCCGTCCAGTAAGTAATATAAAATTAAATTGGTAATTAATCTAATAGGTATATAATTGCATCGTACATCTGCAATTTTTTGTTATATTTAAGAATCAGAAACAAAGAGATCTCAATACTGAACTGAACAAATACTGGAACACTATCATGCAAATAATCTATATATACGCGGTTATGCCTACAAAACAAAAGCCTCGGAAGAAGGTCACAGTAAAGACAGCGTCTTATACAAATAGTCTCAACTTTAATTAACCGCACAAACCTTAATAAAAAGTGACGATAATTAACAAGACGGAGCCTCCTACTAAGAAATTAACAAAGTGTATTAATATGGGACTTTATGTAGGATATCTATGTTGGTGTTGGTCTCATCAACATGAGAAAGGCCGGTCGGTGGGGCCGGCACGCCCCGCAGTTTTATTAGTCCACAGTCCACTCCGCCCAAGTCGACCCAAACTCCGCTTGTTACGGCCACAAAGACACAAAACCGTCATGGTACGTTGCCGAAGGAAACTTTAGTTCACAATAAATCTGACCAGTGATACAAATAGCCCGGGCTAATATTTACCCCATGTAAATTGCGCAGCTGGTCACGTATTCTGTACATGTCGACTTAATATTGAAGTAAATGCTTTGTTGCTTCGACTTGTGGTCCTATTGATTTGTGTTCACGGACCTTGTGATACAAATTAAGATTATATCGTATTTGGTCAAAGAGTTAGTCGTAAAAGATTTGGGATTCTTAGAATTTCTATCTGTGATTCTAATTTGTAATTAAAGCGTATTTTTATAGTGAAATATGACCGGTCCTTGCGCAAGTCGACAAAGACTTCCGCAAGGAGCGGCAACAAAGAAAACAATCTCTGAACAAAGGCCTCCTGCCTTTGTTCAGCAGTGGACGTCTTTCGGCTGATTAGATAATGATGATAACAAAACTGACGATAGAGAGAAAGATAGAGAGAGAGTTTCTAGCAACCCTATTGTTAACTCAGGATCCTTTTCAACTTGTTGAGTGACTTACGTTCAATTCTGACTATGTGACAAAACATCGTCACACTCACTGACACTAATTGTCAAACTGAACAAAACAAATGGAAATAACATCGTTTAGAAAGAAATTCGTTTCGTATGACTATAGCCGAAAATGACATGTAGAAATTTCAACAGATTCACGAGCAAAACATACATGGGCTCATAACAATATAAGCCATCCGACGGAATGATGTCATTTCCCAAAAAAAGGTTAAAAGGACCATTCTCGAAGAGAAATCTCGATGTTATTGCAGCTCGTTCAACGGAAGCTAAATATGATACTGGAAATGATACTCGACGTGTGTATGTGTCACGCTTATGTTAATGCTTTATTTTCCCATCAAACTGCGCATTGGAGTGTTAACACCTAAGTTTGCAGGGTGAAATGTAAAATGCTATCGAGACAATGTGAGTACCGCTTAAAGTTCAACTTTCGCTGTAAGAAAGGTACCTCGTTACATGAATAGAAATAGTTGAGATTTGCCATCTTATTAGGAACACACGACGGTGGTTTTACCTTTAGATTTGTATAAAAGAGTTAATGGATAAACCTAGGTACTATATAAGTATCTTTTTCTAACTTTTATGATGTAAAGTTTTATAAAGCTTTCACCTTAAGCGCTAGTGTTAGAAATATTTGACGTTTCATAATATAATTTTACCAAACATGTTCACGTCAGGCATGTTAAAATGCCAATTTCAGTTAACGTTATATTTTATAAAGATATTCTCTTTTGAAGAAAATTCACATGTACGTTTAACATTACTACATCTTTCAATATATAAAAAACAAGAATTTATTAGAATCCAAAAATTAATATCGTTATTTACCTTTCTTTAAAAGTTCAAATAAAAATTTCTACAAAGTATTCGCTTCTACGTCCCGCTGTTCCAACGGAAAGGGATGACATTAGTATTCATACTTCGTACTCTTAAGGATAACCCCCGTTACGGTGTTAAGTTGCAGCATACGATATGTAAAAATACCAAATACATTACTACATATAGGATGGGGTTTGCGAGCAAAAAACGTGTTTCTCGTTTCAGTGAGTGGTTTCAGTTTTGCAATGTTTAGTAACCTTTGTCATAATTCTCATAGTATATGTGAAAATAAACTTTTGGTCCTTGCAACTTGAATGGTCCTTTCATCTGAATTATAAAAATCAATGTTTCAAACCAAACTACCTACTTAATATCTTGGGAATTGGTGAGAAAAGAAATAGCAGAGAGGACCAATAGGGTTCTTGTTACATATCGTCTCTTCGTATATCATTGTAATCTATATTTAGCCCTGAGCAGCCACGTCGTAACAGGAGGCTCTATAAAAAGACTGAAAGGTATTGCTTCTGTAACTAATACGTGGCCGGACTGCCCGAGGTTTCCACCTTATTTCAACTAATGCCATTTTATCTTTGTGTCTTTACAAAAAAAGAAAATAGGCCTTCTTTGTTTCGGTTTATTTAGTAGTGTTCCAACAAAAAGTATATTCCGACCGGAAAGTCATCTTTTTTCATCAATGTTCGGTTTAGTGCACACAACTTGGTCACATTATAAAAGGTTCTGGCCAGCTCGGTATATAATTAAAAGAAAAACAATTAAAAGTTCGGAATTGGTTGAATATTTAATCCTGGGAGGGATGAAAGCGGTTATTTTACTTAAAGCAATGCTATACTTCATATTCAACATTGATTATTTTTTTATAAGTAACCGAAAACTGCTCAACTCAGCTGCAGAGTACCTACGCGAGAAAAGGCTCCTATCTTTTATAGAGCTTGCATTTTCTCGCAGCATTGGCTGGGCAATAAATGTCACATGTTGTGCGTGACGTAGGTGCTAGCTCACTCATTACGAGCACTGTGTTTCTAGAAGAAAAAAACAAAAACCCGGTAAAGCGCGCCGCCCCGCGACTAATGTAGATCGCTGATACTTCGCCCTCTTTGCTTTGTCACGCACTACGGGACTACATCAAAGAAAAAAGCCTATAATCCGAATGGGACTAAGTAATAAGTTTTTGATGCGTTATCTCCACAATCCGCTAGTTTATCTGATACACTGAGGATATTTGGGGCCAATACAGTTGCTTTCGCAAAGTTTTGTCGAGAAAAAATAAAAGTTACCGATGGAGATATCAGTGAGATGTTAACGGAGATATTTCTTAAATATCTTGATTTTCACCGTAAGCTCAGAGTAGGTCTCCTTTATTTCCATTTAAAAATTCACTAAGGAAGAATTTTGTAAGCCCTTACCCTTGAAGGGATAATTGTATTGTGTTGTAACTGTGTAATAAAGGTTATTTTTCAAGTGAAACTATGAAACCTTTGGGTATTTTTGTTCACCGTTAATAATCACATTTTTAAGGGTAAAAATAAGAAATGGCAGTTTGTATAGGATTTTCGAAAATTTCATGAAAGCGGTATTAATGGCCTTTCGGTAATAAATAAAAAATACCAAGGTGAGAGCTTTAATTTTACTCTACGAATAATTAGTAGGTATTAGATGATTCAAAGTAAATATAACACATAATTTCAGGTATTTTACAAAGGATTACAACAGAATACTGGATTGGATTATATGAATTGTATTTTAATTATCATTAAGGCATAACATGAATAAAGAGATTGTAGATAAATACATGTCTTTTGCTCTGTGTAATAAGTAATATTACGTTCATAATAAAACGGATCGTAACCATTTGGTTGAACGCGTCAACAGCCGAATAAAATAAGAAGGTTTTTATAGTACTAAATTATATGACATACATACACATACAAAGCCTAGCCTAGTCTTGTCCTATTCACGGATGGAACACAAGAAATCAACTATAAAAATAGTAGGACATTTTTACTAAAGATCGTTTTAAATATTTTAGTGGTCAATTCACATGAAATTTTAAAATAACGATGTATGTGACATCTAAGATTTACGCGTTCACCAGCCATATTGAAATACATAGTACCTTTTTACTGATTTTATATTATTTATCCTACAATGAATATAGAGTAAAACAATGCATATATAGAACATGGATACACAATTGGTTTCCATAAAGGAACTAAAAATAAAATCAGAAAACGCCAGAACATTCCGTTATGTGAAGGGAGATAGAGTAGGAAGAATGTAATGCTCTCCAAAATAGTCGTGCAGGATTGAATCAGCCGAAGAGTTACCTACTTCAAGAGTCTTTAGCGACATGCATTTGTGACACACGTATAAATAACATAACATAACATACCATCACGCCTGTATTCCGCGAAGGGTTAGGCAGAGGTGTACTAAGGTACACCCACAGTTCGCCGGTATGTTTAGGTCCCATGTAATAGGGGGCGAGCCTATTGCCATTAACCGGGCACAAATTCCAAACTCCGAGCTGCTACTGAGAATTTCATAGAAAAACCCAATAACACTGCTCGACCTGGGAATCGAACCCAGGACCTCTAGCGTAGCAGTCGCGGTCAGGACCACTTGGCTATTGAGGCAGTCGTATAAATAAACTTTACCAATGACATTGAAAACACAATACACACAGTTTTTGATGAAGTCGTTACTTTCGACATTTTCCCCCAAATATTTCCTCCCCCTACATTCGAACTGGATAACTCATTCTACATAATTACAAGGAACAATGTCGCAACTCTGCCACCCAGATTGCTCCATAAAGAAAAATCCGGATGAACACGTAAAAGGAAATGAATACTTAAATCGCGGCGGGAACAGTGGTTTAATTTGAAGTATTTAAAAGTATTCTAGTATTAAAGAATATTCTTTCGGGTCAGAATGGATAACAGAAACATTTATATTCTCAATATCAGTTTTGATGCTTATTTATTAAATACTAGCTGACTCGGCGAACTTCGTACCGCCTAATAGTCGTTTCTGAAGCTAACGTCACTCAATTGTTTTGCCTTCCCGGAACCCCTCTACGTGTTAGTGGAGGGGTTAAACTTTATGGCATGGTACTAAAGTTCAAATTGACTTTTAAGTATTATTACGAATCTTTTGTATGGGAATATAGAAAAGTGTTGTTTTTAGGCATTTTCAGGCAATTTTTTAAATTTTTCTCTCCGTAAGAACCATCCTCGTACTTCAAGGAATATTATAAGACTAGCTTCTGCCCGCGACTTCATCCGCGTAGCGTGATGATATATACCTATCATCATCATCATCATATCAGCCTATTGCCTATCTTCCTTCCTCAATAAATGGGCTATCTAACACTGAAAGAATTTTTCAAATCGGTCCAGTAGTTCCTGAGATTAGCGCGTTCAAGCAAACAAACAAACAAACAAACAAACTCTTCAGCTTTATATATTAGTAAGTATATTATAAGATAAGATAAGATAATTATTTATTTGCATCAAAAAGAATTAGCGAAATCGGTTCAGCTTCTCTCGAGATTTGCGCTTAGCAACACATTTGGCGATTCGTTTTTATATTATAGATTTATCTTGCAATTTAAAAATAAATGTGTGTAAAGTAGCACTAAACACATAGAGCAGACATAAGAATTGACAGATTTCGTAGGCACGACTGTCAAAAATCAACAATTCTTGAGAAATTTAATGACTATTAGGACAAAATAAAATTGGTTAATAGATTTGGGGCTTTGGTCACTCTGTTGTGGTGAAATAATATACAAATTTAAAAAAGAGGTACTATTATTATTGCTTTTATTTAGTTTTGATACTATATTGACGTGTTAGTTTAGATTAAACTAGGTAATTAATCAGTCTTACCTCTGGCTCATCGTTAAGTTTTTTGTGGTGTTCATGGCTCGGCTCTGTGGATCGCTTGCTGACTTCGTGATGTGTCAACAAGTAGAAGTTCTTTAGCGCACCAATCTGAAACAAAGTTACACAATATTATAATTATTGAGTCTAAGTAGTAAACAACAAACGTTGTTTTTTTCTTTAATAAAAACTTAGCCCACACTGGCGTTGTCTCTGGATGGTGAATGCATTTACTGACATAAATTTCCCCATCCAGAAACACCCAGAGCAAGAACAACTACTTGTAGGTATTAAATATCATATTTGCGTATAGAGTGATCCCAACCACGACCCTCAACCCAATTGTCTAACCACTATGCCAAACGCGTTATCAAATAAGTAAGCACGTCCGTGTTTGTAACATGTTTTTTACAAACGAGCTTAATAGGAGTAACCAGGTCTTTTGGTCCAAATAATATCAACAATTTCTCGAAAAACTATAAATAGATTAAGCTTTATTTTTAGCAGCGACATGAATATTATATAAAAAGAAAAGGTTTTTTGTATTCTGGATAGGCTTACACATGTTAAGCTAAACTAAGATCTACGATGGAGCGCGCTTGCCTAGAAGAAACCAATTCCCTATTATTTCATCATATACTTAATTGTATTTTACTTAGCAATTTCTGAAAAAATAAAAGGTCTGTTTTCTATACGGGGTCAAGGCTACACCGCCCTAAAAGACACTCATACCAAGGCTGTTATAATTTCTTAACGACCCAACTATCCTGATCTTATCGACGAGTTTATTTCTTCGCAACAATAACAGAACACTAATGTTCTCGATTACGTACTATAAAAACATTAGACATAGTAATTTATTCCTATTGCTTTCCTTATGGAATTAGTATGTTGGCGCGAACTAGTTTTTTAGTACAATCTACACATTTCAGTGGGGTATAATAAATCGAGAACACGCGATCTGGTCCGCCCTTGCAATAAAATATAAAAAACTGGTTATAAGAGCTATTGTTATTGGTTTTTATTTAGATTCTGCCTTTTTATCTGATGTGAATATTCAAATAACGTCGAAATATATCTTCAGCCATGAAATTTACTTCACGAAGGAGCATTATACGAGCAAATAGAGCGTTAGAAGCCTAATCAATATCCAAGAAGGTCTAATACCAACTTATTCTACATATTTAAATTCAGAATTCATTTTCAGCCAGTGCCTAGCTGAAATAGAAGTGGGATTAAATTATTTGGCAGCTCACGTGCCGATGCTTTACGAGGTCGATAGGGCTGTGGCGCAGCGAGTAACGCTCTCCCTATTAACTAATCCTGACGATTAACGTCGCCATATTAAGGAACACCGCTCCTCTTTGTGTTTCAAAACGTAATTATCTTTTTTGGTGTTCTACTATTGATGATATTTCGTCAATATTCATAGAGGCAGCAGTCTGTTTTCTGGTTGACAGATTTTACCGTGCAGGAGTGAATAATGCAAACGGTTATAAATGTTCAATGATATTTACACATAGTTAGTTATAATTTAATAAGTTGTCACATAGTTGATGGTATGATCGTGATTGTAGATCCTGACTCACAAGTTTTATTTATAAAAAAAAACATAAAAAATAAGTCAACATTTCTCTTTTACATTAAATAAAACCAAAATGACAAAACAAGCACAATAATATTACAACTGACACATTTGTACGGCCTCACCGCACTCTCGGCTTATACCGTTTATTGCCGCATTAAACTGCTTACGTTAAATGTAACCGGATTTTTAAGCCTGGCAACATTAACCATAAGGTACTATTTACACCAACACTCTTAATGGCAATAACCATTACCCTTTACTTATACCTACTAATAAAAACAAAAGTCACGTTCGTACCAGGGATATAATAATAATAATTATATATGACCGAAATTACACTCAAGCGTTAGTGTTGGTAGTATTAGGAAGTTAGGAACTTATTAGAGTGCATGGAGGTCTTTTCAATATAGAAAAAAATATTTATAAACGCAACGCAACGTTTTTAATTAAAAAACAAAATAAGCATTCGTATGGCCACAGCTTTTACTAATAGATAGTCAAAGGGCCACAGCCACATTTCAATGTTTGACACATAGACACACACCTTTTGTTTATGGTTAACGTATGAATGTTGAAAGTATGGAGTTTTAAAAAAATATAGCCTGACTGGCAACCACTTGTCTATTTAATTGTGACAAAATCGTCATACAATGACTTCAGAATAGTTGTGACATTTATATTGTTATTTAGTGGTCCGACATTCTGAAATAACTAAATACCTTTGGCTCACACATATAAACCAATGTTTGTATGTGTGGGCCAAGTTCACTCGTGGTTGTACAATATTTGTCCCTACCGGAGCTCAAGAAGTCCCAGAAGGTGGATCTACACATCAAAATACTATTGTGTATGTCCTGTATAATGCAAACGTGTAGCGTTACACTCCTTTGTTCCTTATATTTACGTTAGATATTATTTTTCGCGTGAAATCTAGCTCCATTACCTTTATTGGTCTATAACTATGACTATAAAGTCGTCGTTTAAGACTCGGGCTACGTATGTACGTATTGCAGGTATATTTTTATGAATTTATAGCGATTTTGGGTAAAGTAGGTTAGTTTAAGTACACGTATGTTATAGTCGCTATAGCAGAATTAAGAATCTAAGCTATATTCTATATGTAAATATTTTTCAACAACCCTTTTCCGGTGCCGGGTTTAGGTATCCTATCAGAATAAGATAGATAATAGCCGTCTAACCTAATGGCCGGCAAAACACCTAGACAAAACAGTCTAGATTATTAGGCTATATTGCCTTCATACGCCGAGCCGCCGGAAAAATCTCTTCCTTACCATGTTTTCCTTCGCCGTTTTGTGTACACAAACTTTCACGACATATTTTTTGCAAAACATCTTAAAATCTTACACTTTACCTGTTATGAAGAAAATAAATAACTTACTTTCTTACTATCTTTGTTTGCATTTAAAAGTCATATTCATTTATAAACGACTATATCAAGAAGTAAATCTATGTTCATTCATAAAAGAGAGCAATATAAATACTGCACAATAAAAAAACAATATGAAAAAACAAATGTTTCCAATCCCGAGAATTTAATATCATACAAATTGAAAGAACACCTATGCAAAATTAGCTCTATCTTGCAAGAGAAAAATTCCCTGAAATGTATTTCTACCGCCCGACTGAACCGACAAGGAAAACGTGTGGAAAATAAACGGTATTGATGATACGAAATATGAGGGCATAAATTCTTATTGAACTGAATATACCGGGACGATTCCTATATATCTACTGCGAACGCGCGAAACACGGTTCCGGTTACCTTTTCACATTCCATTGCATTTTTAGCTGGCATCCCGTTAGCACTAGTGGCAGAAATAAGGCATTGGAGTGTGAAACGTAGTTTAACATTTGGTGTTGCATAGTTAGAAGATAGGCGCGATACCGGCTCGGGGATAGAGTCCGCTCGTCACCACGTGTTCCCACCAAGTACCTACGCGGCGTTCAATTCACTTTGATGTGTGACACCACCAATGAAAACAACTGTGGAATTACTCATGATACTTTTATTCTCTGCCAATTCTTTTTTAACTTTAGTGGTCGGTAGCGCGACTACTACGCTAGGACTTGGTGCTATTCTCATGCCGAGCGAAGTATTGGGTTTGTTCATTCAATTCTCAGTAGCAGCTCGGATTTCGGATCGAGATTTGTGCCTAGTTAATGGCAATAGTCTCGCCCCTATTACATAAGACTTATAATTACCGACGAACTGCGGGTGTACAATTAGTCTATCTACTAAACCTTTGCGGATTACTGTAGAAGGTTAAGAAAATAGATTCAAGGCTAAGTGAATCCCACCAGCACATAAAAAAATATTCGTGGATATCATAGCGTTATTTAGTTAATTATAGCAGCAAATACTATCACATAATCTAATTACCTAATGTATTAAATGTAGAATCAACAATGTAATATTTGTACGAGTATATAACTAACACAGTATCTTCTAGTTTCATTTCCAAGCACTTTATATCGATTCGCAAGTTGCTATTTAATAATACAAGTCGAATATCTAAATGCTTGAGCTGCTTGAAATTCCGCGCAACTCGGTACAGTTTATGTAATAGCGTCGAGTACGATCTAGCAAACTGTCGCTGTATGCATAGTACTAAGACTTTCCTTCACAAAAATAACTTTTAAGTTCTTAGCAAGGAAAATAAAAAAAGATAGCTAATAGGTAAGGTGGTATATCTATATCGTACGACATCTAACTAACTGCACAGTCATGTTGGTAGAGACGCAAAATAACTTGCTTTTCAATAGTTGTCACTGACGTCACCTTTACGACTTTAATTGAGAATGTTTGGTCAGGCAAATTTCGACAGGGCGGGTGGAACTCGGGGTAGTTAAGTGGTCATAGCGTCTGGTGTGGGTATCTAACTATTAATATCTAACTGACCGCAGGTCAACTTTTGCCTTCACAAAACTAACTTTACAATCTTAGCATGAAAAAAATACAAAAAAGATAGCACTAACGTTCGAACGCAACTATATTCTGTTAAGGTAAGATTTTTTCCTTTTTTTAAGACAATGAGACAACCACGGACACGGCCTTTGTCCTGCAGTGGACTGAAATGGCAACGGTGAAAGATACCATCATGACATGAGACATGAGCTTATTGCCATTAACTGGGCACAAATCTCAAACTCCGAGCTGCTACTGGGAAATTCATAGAAATACCCATTAACACTTTGCTCGACCTGGGAATCGAACCCAGGATCTCTAGCATAGCAGTCTCACTCATGATCACTACGCTAATGAGGCAGTTTGACCACATTAACCACAAGACGCCAAACGTGCATTGCGCTTCCTTATGCGTTAACCCAAATAAACTTCTGAGCTTAAAGCTGTCGATTTCTGGATATTGAGGCCTTTCTATTGCCACAGAAATCGTGGCAAGTGGCTGTCTATAGTTTATGCCTACCCCTTTGGGAGAAACGTGTGAATGTATGTACCTATGTGCCTATTGATAATACATCGTAACTTTGTAGTAGTTGTTAAAAGACTGTATGTAAGCCAAAATCTGTTACATTATGGTTCTGGCAACATATCTTTATTGAAAGCTCTTGGAGAAGATGCTCTATATTGAACTTTTACAAAATAACTGTCTAGCTCTTCGTCTGCGTGGACTTCAGAATTGAATCCGACCTAAATAAAAAGTTGCCCATATATTATTCCAGGCTCTAGTCTATCTCTGTGCCAAATTTCATCCAGATCCGTTGAGCCGTTCTGGCGTGAAAGAGTAAAAAACATCCATCTATCCATTCTCACAAACTTTCGCATTTATAATATTAGTAGGAAGTAGGATATACATATATATTTAAAGCAAGGCCTTATAAAATAAATATTATTCCAATGTACACTTACATAAGTGATATTATACGATGTTATAGGCATCATCTTAGGTAACGAAGTTATAACGAGAACGTCCACTTATAGATTGCTCTCGAGACCAAATTTTATGTTAACCACACCAAGATAACACAATTTTACGATTCATATTCAAACGATTATTACTAGAAGGGAGATTCGAGAGGTATTAAATATGGAACGTAATAACCATTGTTGATATACTTTATGTACAAATAAAGTTTATGACGGTGGTTGTAAATGAAACCAACTTATTTAACTTGAATCAAAATAAAATAGCAATATTTTTGAAGAAATATACTATTTGTAGATGTTTTAAATAAAATACTCGTAACATAGTTATGGAATAAATCATCGAAGTAAAATTTCTTCTTTGTAAATAAAAGTCTTTAATTGTATCATTTCGTCATACAATTTAAACTTAACCTTGTCATTCGTAGTCATGACAATATAGCAAAATATATACAAACACTCTAGGCACAACTGCTTGAAGGCCTGAATCGAATCATCTGCGTACGTCCTACGTCGTAAAATATTGAATACGCTTAGGTCTCCCACGAGTAGAGCTCATCCAATCGTATTAAAACCTCCTAAATATAACATAGTTCTCCCTCTAGTTTACCTGTAAAATTCAAGATCATATATTCGTGCCGGTTCCACGCGCCGGCCGAGCTACCGCAGTCAGGTCTATTTTTCACATCGCCCACAATTTATGGGGCTCGTTTGAAAACGCCACGGCGAATGTATGATGCAAGATTAACTTATTATCTGCTTAAAACTGTTGAGCGTTGTCATCCGTTCAGTGCTTAAGCTACGTTCAATTTTGATTACATTTAAGCATAGATATTGCCGCAATGCAAGATGGAAACTGGCCAGGAACAATTTTTTATTACAAAAATGGGTTTTTCATACAGTGACAGAAATATATGTTTTGTGCCATTTTCAGGGTATTTTTAAACTGAAAATGTTGGCTGAAAGGCCAAAACTTCTGAATGGAATATTCAGAACGCGTTAAGTAATAGGTCCCTGTAACTTTTGGCTTAACAATAATACTTATACGAGAATATTTTTAACTAGTTCGAATAATTTAAAAGGGTACATTTTCGATTCGAGTAACTGCTGCGACATCTGCTAGCTGTATTTTCTAAAGGAGGTTTAAATCTAATTAAAATCTATAGAGACCTTATAAATGTGATCAATGAACTGGAACCATATTATCTGAAGTGCTCGTTTCTCAGCTCAAGCACCCTTATCGTTTCAACTTGTAATCAAAATTAGAAATTAATATCGACTGTATTGAGCTGAAATATTGGACCTTTGAACTTTTCGGAGCACTTGCTACAAGGGCCAATGTATTTATCGTAAATCGTTTGCTAAGAAACGGACTGTTCAAATTCAAACAATTCAATAGCTTATTAAATGTCTTAATTTACAGTAAATTATTTAGAATTTCGACAAAGGCGACTGTAATTTTTGTAATACCGTTGAAATAATAGAGATAATTTAAAGAAACATTTTACCTGTTCTATTATGTAGTCAGACGAAGATATTAAGTTAATTTGGTATTTATAATATTATTATACAACTTTGATGCAGCACATAATGAATAAACCGTACCACTGAAACATTTTACAGCATAAAAACAATCTGACAATAAAACCATTGATATTCAGCGTTGTAATTCAAAGTTTTTACCTCCCGTTAAAACTTTGGGTCGTAAATACGTCGAAGAAATAAAGCGTAGATAGTTGGCGATGTAAGCCATCAGTCACAAGTGAGGGGCGGGGCTTTTCTTAAAACTTTTAATTAATTGTCAAAGTTTCAGACTGAAGTGGAGGAGCATTCACATTACATTCCAAGAATGCGAAGTCACTCGACATAACTAAAATTGTTCGCCGGCAAAACACGACAGTACTTCATATATATATATAGCTTTTTTATTTGATTTAAAATATAATATTTTAATTAACAACATAATATCCTATTTCACCGTTTTAGAACTGAAATATTTCGTGATACCTGCCAGTTGAAAACAAATTTGTAATATGACATGTATTACTTACCTAAATCAATGTTGAATCATTAATCAAATCTCCAATGAAGTTAGAGAATCATGCACTGAAATTATGTAAACTGAAATCTTATGACATAATCTTTAGGAACCGGTTTTAATTTAAGCTCCTTACAAACTTCCACGACAAACATCATCATAAATTCTTCCTTTTCCTTCCTCTTTCATAAAAATATCCGACGCTATTCTGGGAAATTATTTCCATTAAGAAAAAAAGTATACCATAATTTAAATAAATGGATGCACAGAGCCCCCCCTAATGGTGGTATCACTCCCTTGGGGCAAATAATTACTGCGACACGAAAACATTGACATGGCTAAAGCTTGGTAACTGAGATCCAAGAACTTAAAGCTCGATCTTCCATAAGATCACAACACTCGATATGCCCAAATACCTACATATACCTACAGTTAACCTACAGAGAACACGTTCACCCTTCTTAGCGTCTAATCCTGCACACGTCGTAGTGAAGGGACAACCAGCGGAAATTATTACTCGTTCGCGTTACAAATTATCCCTCCGTGTGGACTGTGGGGTAACTCTGTTACACGAACTCGCGACCGTTAATTTACAGCGCGCCCAACAAATTAATATCTCTGATTTGGACCCTTGTCAGCGGGGGCCAACGACGAAGACCCTGCCCGTGTTTGGAGCTTGCCGCAAGGTGTGAGCGCTATGCGTCGTACATACGGCAAAGATCTTATAGCGAAACGAGCCATTGACGTCTACCGATTGAAACAGTTAATCAATTAGAAGAATATCACCACGGACTATCGTTGACAGTTGCCAAACAGTAAAATCAATCCCAATTAACTTCAAAATCTCGTTCTCGTCTAATGTTTATAGACACAAGAAAATAAAGAAACCAAAGACCAGACTGTATAAAGATGATTATAGATAAGAATGAAGAAGTGATAACTGATAAAGATACATGGCAAAATAAACCTACCTATTCCAAATTAATGCGAAAGTAACTCTGTTTTTATGTCTTTCTGTTTTCAAGCCTAAACTATTGATCGTACTTTGATTAATTAGTATAGAAATAGATTGGACTTTGGAGAAGAAAATAGGCTGCTATTTGTGTCAAAAAGCCCTTTATAAAGCGAGTGAATCCGCGGGCAACAGCAACAGCTAGTAAGGCCATATACCATAATCAATAACTCACAAATAATTATATGATTACGCAGAATGTATTAGCATTATGTATAGCAGTAAAATCCATAGCGATGAACTATTTTTCGTGCCCGCTGTCGCCTTTACCTGCCGCGTCGGCTCTACATCTGGCGCTTCGCATTCGTAAAGTACGAGTGACGACATATTAATCTCTGCTGGGATGTTCCAGCTTTAATATTTAGTCCGTGACGTATGGCATGTGCTCGGATAGCTCGTGCTACAAGACAAAATATCAACGAGTTGGGAATAATAACACAGCGATAGCTCTGAACATGAAGTTTGGATGAAACTGTAGAGCGCTGATACTTTGTTTTGCATTCATTTATAGGTACTATACTAGCTTCTTCCTGCGACTTCGTCTCCGTGAACTTCAGAATTGGGTTCGACCTAGATAAAAAGTAGCCCATTCCAGACTATTATCTATCTCTGGGCCAAATTTTATCCAGAACCGTTCAGCCGTTCTGGCGTGAAAGTGTAACAAACATCCATTCACCCTCACAAAATTTCGCATTTATAATATTATTAAGTTTGAGTCCATTCAATATTCTGTCAAGGGTTATTTATATATCTTAGCAAGCCATTAAAACCAAAAAATCAATTATAATTGAATTACATAATGCTTCTTTATTAGTTTTATCTTGATTGATTTAGTTTTATTGTGTTTAATAATTGGCACAACAGTATGTAAGTAATTGGACGGCAGTCAACGTATTCATAAAGCCTGTCTTATCGATACTCCAAACAATAAAAATTGAAAAGAAATCTTACATTTATTATGTCTCGGAAGTAAGCTCGGTCTGTTCATGATTTCATACTAATTATTGTTTGAATTTATAACGTGTTGAATATATCGAGAAACTAACGTAGGTAGGTACTGAAAGGCGCCATAGTGCAGCGTTGAAACATCTGGATAAATAGGTATACTACCATTACGTAACATGTGTGATGCGGGGCGCAAACCAAGACTTTATAATCAAACTAATTCATCTGCAACATGGCGATCTGTGTTGGACACAATGAGCCACTCTATTGGCTGTACTATAGTACTCAGTTCACGTAAGATACCTATATATGAAACTGATGACATTGATTTACAGTCAGTTAATTTTAAATCGTTAATAATATTCCTTTTTAAAAAGAAATATAAAGTCGTTAAATTAAGTAAATGATAATCATGGTGAACAAAAATAGCAACATCATGAAATAAGTTCCAATCAATTAATTACATCAAACATTTGCTTCCAACATTACACAAAACTGTTGATTATTAATGTTATTTATTATATTTATTGGATTAGTCACGAATCCAACGATTACACTCAACAAGAGCAATCAGGCTATTCGATATTATTATCAATAGCATCGGTGGTTCAGTGGTAGAATGCTCGCCTGCCACGCGGGCGGCCCGGGTTCGATTCCCGGCCGATGCATAATATTTTTTGGTATTTTTGCATTTTTATTCTAATAAAAAATGTTTTAAATAATGTTAAAAATATGTTGTTTTTGGTGTGTTGAGACAATTAATGAAAAACAATTGCAAAAGTAATTTATAAGGCGAATGTCAGCGGCTGCGTCGGAAGAGGTCGCCTTAAAAGTACAGTCTGCAAAGGAGACAAGTAACCAACGCACACTATGATATTATATATGATTACTGTTAAAACTATTCCACACGATGACAGCCACGCACACATCTCATTCGCTGAGTGCGCTCGCCCCCATTATATTAAAGCGTAACACGATTTCGCGCATAAGATTATCGTGTCTCGTGGCGCAACGGTAATCTAAGCAGATTCCCATGTTATATGATCGGTGTTCGAGCCACAAGGTTAACAATATGTTCTTTTTGAGATTTTGTCAAAAATAGTTTTATCTATTGAAAATAGCTTATTGACTAAATAAAACCACTTGCTAAAATAAACAGCATATCTTTATTTATAAAATGAAAAATGAATAAAAAAAATGTTTTTATCTTTTATTGCACATTGCACACACAGAATATTAAAATGTTTTTTTCTTATAAAATGTAGAAAGAAACCATACAATTATTTATTTTTATACAATTACAATAAACAAGGGGTGGAGTGAATAACCATGTCACATAGGTAAAACATAATTATAATATTTTACCATTAACAATAACATCACTCACACTCACTACCGCCGACTTATTTTACATGTTTTTATAGAAAAATAATGCTGCTACATCGATATTCAGCATGGATTTAAAATGTTTGAAGATACATTCATTACATTATAATTACATACATTAATATTATAAAAATTCCATTATTACTATCAATGTTACTAAGATAATAAAAGGTTTAACTACGTTAAAATGTTGTCTGTAATTAAATCGCTAACACGGTATAAATGTTGTTTACGTTAAGTCGGCGGTGACTATTGATATTAAACTTTCTCAAGATGATCCGTAATTACCGGATTACATAGAAGCTGGATTACACAAAATAAATATGCTCGTTTGGATAAGCAACTCGCACTGTGGGTAGCATAACATTTTTTTTTTCTCCATAATATTTTTCGACCATCCTTATCCGATTTAAAACATTTTTCGTCTGTAAATATAACGACATGGTTTTGCCAATCAAAGTTTAAATAATCTTTCGCGAAGCGAATGCGATTTTCACGGTGCACCGTAGATAATAAAATTTTTCGCGCCGGTCTGCGACATGTCAAACCATCCGCTCGTAGGTGGTTTCGTATTGTTTGCGAAACATTATGTGCTGCTGCTGTTACGCTGGTCTTAGCAAAAGGATCTTCTCTATGAACGGCAACTATCTCACGGTGCCTAGGCGAAGTGTTTGTGTAAGCCAATGCTGTCGAACCAGGCAGGCGACAGTTTACTTCGCCTGTATCAGCGTGACGATGCACCCAAAGACGAACGGTTTTTCTCTACAAAAAATAAGTAAAATATTAGAATTAAACATAAACCTCCCTAAATTATAAAATAATAAAAAAATAACACAATATATAAATTGTTTTACTTTATTATATTTATATAAACACAGTTTAGCTAATTTAAGTAAAATATAAAAATAAAATATAAACAAATATCCAATAATATCGAAATAAAGTATTCAAATCTTATAAAATAATGATAATATTATATTTATTGCACATATATCACTAAATATAAATATATACACATAAAATGTTATGTATTATTTTAAATCTAAAAAGTATAAAAAAATACTGTAATTATTTAAGTAGGTAGATTTTTTTGTTTGTTAGTTGTTTTTTAACATGTTTACTATATATATGTATGCAGCCAATATTTATATACTTGAGTAATAAATTAAATATTTTTTTAGAAGAATAAAAAAATGGAAATATATAAACATTTCCTATTATTTTCTACTATTCATTTTTATATTCTACTAATAATGAATGCAAGTATTAGAATTTAACATACCTACACCTCAAAAAATATATTAAGTGGTTTTTAAATATTAATAAATAATGGTAATATTGTATTTATATAATAAGTTTTACACATATAATACTAAATATAAATATATAATTTTATGTATTATTTTTTTCTAAAAAGTATTAAAGAATATTGTTGTTATTTATTCATTGTTTTTTGATAGTTGAAGTTTACTACAATTCACATTTTAAATATTTTGAGTAGTTATGCAGCTAACATATAAATATTAAGTCCTATTATTTTCAACTATTCAGCATTATCTACAAATACTAGTTAAACGAGACAACCGATAATATTATATTGATATACTTAAATATAATTATTATAAGTATACAGATAATATTATATCGATACTACTCAGTACCGGCAATAGATGTTAGTTGTTTCTTTTAACTAAGTACCGGGTTACGGTTACATAAATATAATACCTAAATTAATAAAAGTAACTAATTTTCTTTTATTTTAATAATAAACAACTATAAATAAATATTATTTAAACAAATTAAGTATACAAAAGGAAGTATTGTTATTAAAAATAACGTTACTCACCGATATCATTAGGCGCCTTGCGATTTCACTTGCTCATGCAAAACAACAATCTGAGCTTTTTGGAATACTGTTAAATGATGCATGGTCTAAGTTAAACAATTTAATGAAAAAAAAACAATAACCCAAATTCGTAAAAGTGCAAGTAAAGGAGGAGGCTAGGCGTAGTTGCTAATGCAGACTGACTCATACATAAGTTCACAATTGAACGCAGGAACATATTTAATTATTTGTAAAGCGGGTAGTTTGCTGCAATAAACTATCAAATAATTTAAGGTAGGCGAGAAACTTGTAGTAGTGTCTCAAACCGGTCAGAACATCACTTCATTTTGTAGATAAATATGCTGTATTACTTTATACTTACTCGAAATTACCTAGAAAATCTCAAAAAGTATACCTCAGTTAATCTGTGATTCGATCTCATGCCACAGTTCATGGAAGGCTGAATAGATTTCTGTTGCGCCACGAGAACTGTTAACATTAGCAACGAAATTATCGTATGCTTTTGTATAATCGGTGTGAGCTCACTCCGCGAATGCAATGTGTGTGTGTCTGTCATTGTGTGCAGAATAGTTTTAACAGTAATGATATAGTTGCGTTGTGTGCGTGATTGGTTACTTATCTTCTTTGCGTGGTGTACATACGCCGATCTAGTAGGTACTCGCAATTAACGCGTGCCTAAACGATAAGACATAAAAATGTGGCAGAAGCAAAAGAAGTATGCAAGAATCGTAACAAGTGGCAGTCTATAGTTTCTGCCTACCCCTGTGGGAGAAAGGCGTGAGTATATATATATAAATATGTTAAAATGTTGGAAGATACCGAATATTTTAACACACAAAACTTCCATGCAACTAAATAAAACAAGCAATATTTAAGGAAGACAGTCGCAAAAATTGAGTAACATAGTTTTGAATTACTCAATATGGAAGTCGGAGTACCTAAATACGGACTATTTCCGTAAAACTATAGTTATAGAAGAAGCGGCCACAAAACCTACGACTGCATATCTGTGTATCGCAAATACACTATAACACATTCAAACACGTAGGCAATCCAGTCCGAGAGATAGTAACTACGGAATCTATGCGTCGTATTGAACTGAATTTGCAAATTTAAGTCACAAATTCAGACGGTGATGGAAACTAAAATCGCTATGCATGAATAAGGTTTTGCTTGTTCAACTGAAACTACCCAAAAACTTGTTTAACTTAATATATATCCGCTTTCGATTACAATTTACAAAACCGAAGCATTTGTTGAAATGAAAATTAAATCAGCCAAACTTTGATCTGTCTCTGTGAAATCCAAGCCAGAGACAAATAAATGTTAGAGCAGTAGGTACATGGAAATAAATCTTAAGAAACTTTTCACTTAGGTAGGTACTTACTATAACGAAAAACATAGCTCAGACCACCCGCCTATTACCACTCACTTCAGAAAGCATTTCGACGTGAAACGGCATTATCCTGTGTATTCGTATTCCGGTGGCGCATTCACTTACTGGCTCAGGTGAGTAACGCAACGGGCGCGGGCGAGTAAAATGAAGAGCTGGTACCTACATTTGCATCAGTGTAAGGTAGGGTTGCCATAGCAGCCTACGTACTTACCGGGACATTAGCAGTAAGTGACTGAAAATATCTTTATCAAACAATAAAATGCATTTCTATTTTACGTAGATTTATGAAACCTCGATAGGAAGAAAGCTCGGTTGACATACATTCCAAATCAGTAATAAAAAATGACCACACTCGATGCCCTCTCGATTACCACGGCAGAATAAATGACACAACATAACAAGCAATATCACGCGTGTTCTGGCAGGCGGTAGCGGGCGGCATGGCCCGCCGCCGCCGCCTCACCGGTCTGCGCTGTACGCGTATTACACGTTGCAATTGAAATACCTACCGGGACATTTTCCAAAGTCCAAGCCGGTGACATGTCCCGGTGTACCGGGACGGATGGTAACCATAGTGTAAGGCGATGCGTGAGAAATACTATACTGGTATGATCACATTTTATTTATCATAGCGGACTTTTCTAAGTCACGCTAGTGTCTTGATGATTAAATATACAATTATTTTTTCTTAAAGCTAAGTAGAACTACCTCATTAGCCCAGTGGTCTTGGAAGCGACTGTTACGCTAGAACTCCTGGGTTAGATTCCCAGGTCGAGCAAAATGTTATTGGGTTGGGTCTCTATTAAATTCTCAGCAGCAGCTCGAAGATGGGAATTGGACCTATACGTACCTGTGAACTGTGGGTGTACGCAAATTCTAAATCATTTCTAAACGCTCATAATGTAGTGTAGTTAGGTAGGTATGTTATGTTCTAAGTAAGAACGTTTTTCATTTTCACTTTTTATCGTAGGTAAACATGTATGTATGAACTAATGATCCACGCGAACAGCAGGGTATAATCATCTGTCAGATTAGTAGGTACAAATATTAATAACTATTTAATACTAATTCGACACGTGTTAGATGCCCAATTACTGTTATATCAACGGTCAAATTACAGACAGCTATACGGCCCAAGGCATGTCAATGGTTAGAACTTACTGTGTAGTATGTGGGATAAACCAACATACAATTTCGAAACACACCAGTGACCAAAGGATCTTTGCTAAGCAACCGTTTCGTTTATATACGTAGAATATTGCTATCATTCTCAATTTTCAAAACAATTTAATATAATTCGAAGCTATGTATTTCTCGATGATGGACTACTTGATAATCATCAATTTTAAAAACGTTACAATCGACGACAACGAGGCAGCGTCAAACATCCGCAATACAAAACTCAATAAAAATCGAGTTTGGTTCGCTTAACCGCTGCACTCACTCGTTCCGATGAATACATTACAAATGTGCGCCTGTATGACGCATCGCCCGATATCGGAAACCGCTCGGCGTATCCGACAACGTTTTATTTCCGATATCTGAACTCGTTCAATGCTCACTTCGATATGATAGACGTGATACCTTACATTTGATTGTCGCGAGCTGACAGACTACTTTAAAAGCTGTCCAAAATAAGCCTTTTATTATCGACGTGAACTACATTTCAAAATGGAATAACTGCATATTTTGCAATCGAGAAACTTTTTGCGCGAAGTGCTCATGTAATGGAAGATCCTATTTCATCTTCTGAAAGGACCTGTCTTTTCTATTACGCCACTTTATGCTCATGATTTGTCTCCTTGAAAATTGCTTACATTTTCTAACAAGAAATTTTACTACACGATAGCAAACTATTTACATCTATGCATAGATAGTAGATAAAGGTAATATCACGTAAATACGAAAAAAAATATGAAAATAAATACAAACCTAAGAGTTTGGAAATACACCTACGAAATTTGAAATTATCTCGTAAGTAATACTTAGGATACCGCAATATTGGCATGAGATTGAAGTAAAGCAAGGTGGATCATCCCAAGATGCGTGACAAAAGCCAACTGTCAATAAATATCGTACGGTATATCTTGAATCCAACGTTTATTTCATTCAGCAGTTTTGGCGACACGAATGGTATTGACATGTGATTCTTTAATATAAACATTGCCTGTTATCCAATGACGAATTTATATTGAAAATATTGTACCATACTTATATTAAAAACGCCTTTGAGATGTTGATATATTAAAATAATGTTGTTGGATGCCGTCCAAAATCATAATCCTTGAATTCCCAAGCTGACTGAAAGTCTAGAAATAAAGAAAAACACATAATCATATTTTCCCTGTTGTGAAAAGGCTTGCAGTCCAATTTGCAAAGATACTAATTAACGAGAAGGAAAATTAAAAATTATATCACCACTCAAAATAACGATGCACTTAAGTCTACGACCCGACGGCTGCCATTTGAACAGATGATTGAGCCAATCAAGCTACGAAGGGAGGTGATAAAATAGGTCATTTGGCCTCGGCCCGTATGAATGCACCACGGCCTAGGCTGCACAACGTCATTTACTTTTTAGTAGCAAAGAGGCTGTGAGTGAGTCGGATTCAAAGGCAACCCTCTCGAGAAGAGCTCTCGGCATTAGCCGGCGTTGCGATGAATAACTGAAGCCATGAGGAATAAAAACTGTCAAAAGACTAGCACCTTTTGTTACTGGATTCTTTACTGTTACTTCTGCATCAACTCCTTAATTTTTACATAAAAGAAGAGAGTGGAATATGCTGTCTGTTTACACTGAAAATATGTTAATATCGGAATAAAAAATATGGACGAAAAATATACGTGCGTGAATCGCATGATTTTTTCCAGAATGCAAAATTTTAATCAAATAAGGATTTAAGATGAAGTTAGCATTTTTGGGCCTAAAACTCCAATTTCCAACTCAAAACCCAGGTGCGACTTGCAGTTGGGAAAATTCGTGATATTGTAAAATGGGTCCGCGGCGCACGCGTAACGAAATCCGATAGTATTGGCTACAAACAGAAATAAAAGAACACGCTCCTCTCGTTTTATACGTAAAATCGTTAAAGCCGCTTTTTTGTTCGACAGTAACGTTGGCATCCAAGTTTTTTGCTAAACTCGAGAGCTGAAGGTGAAATGTTACTCAATTTCGTAACTGCCAACAAACATTGGAATAAAATAGAATATTAGCTTCTGCCCGCGACTTCGTCCGCGTAGCGTAATGATATATGGCTCACTAAATGGGCTATCTAACACTGAAAGAATTTTTCAAATCCGACCAGTAGTTCCTGAGATTAGCGCGTTCATGTAAACAAACAAACAAACAAACTCTTCAGCTTTATATATTAAGTATAGATTATACGATAAGATATCGCCTACCCACGGTAAAAGAATTAGCTTAAAATAAGTACTAAAAAATCAGAAACAATACCCTAAAGAAAATTAACTCGCTGAGCTAACTGGGCTCACCGCCCTTCCCCCTCATGACTGCCTTGCATATCATAAATGCGCGCGCGGTACTTGATCATTATTTTGCTGCGATGTTATTTTAAAACTGCGATATCTCCTAAGATATTCATTGAAATCCAATGATGTAAAGGGCACTTTTGTTTTAAATTAAATACTTCTGATGAATAACGTATTTATTTGGATAAGGATTAATATCATGTTTATAAAAACACCTTCGCAAATAATGCATTTGGAATTTTAGAACAAAGTTAGCATAAAAGGTTATAGTGAGCCAACCTTAAAAGATAGACATATGCTGTCGCGGACTTTTTTTTAACACTTTTAAAGAGGAACAATTCTGTCATATATAATTTTTGCGAATCTTTAACTGTTTACGCAGCGCACGCATCGGAAGCTCTCAAAAGGAAAAAAAAAACCCCGATTTTGAAACATTTTTCATTGGTGCTCCGCTCCTATTGGTCTTAGCGTGATGATATATAGCCTATAGCCTTCCTCGATAAATGAGCTATCTATCACTGAAAGAATTTTTCAAATCGAACCAGTAGTTCCTGAGATTAGAGCGTTCAAGCAAACAAACAAACAAACTCTTCAGCTTTATATATTAGTATAGATATAGATTTTGACGTTAAACCGCTTTTTCTTTCTTTGGATAATGTTTACCTAAATTACTTGTGGTTTAAGGAAAAATCTAATAAGTGGGAGAGATCTTCAACAACCGCGACAACAGTGTGTGAAAGAGACTAGGTCTTCCTTAAGCAGTCGGCCGTTTCGATAGGTTTGGAATTTTCACAATTATTTTTCGCAGATACTTATTTACATTTAAGAGGGAGGCAACCTCCATGTCAAATTTCAGTTTGTAGAATTTATATTTTTTGAGATTTCATGATAAATTAATGAGATTACAATAGACAAAACAATCATAATATCATTTATTAATACATATTCCCTATAAACAGTGGTTACCCTTGTAGGCATTCCGTGTACCACGACCCTCGTATGCGTTGATTTGCGTAGTTGAGTCACAACGTCACAACTAAACACATATTCGGCGTGTATGCTTAACCTGTCTCATTATTCAAAATCACTAGATAATAAAACAATACCACAATTAACTCATCCACTTAAACCATACATTTATCGTGTTATGTATAAAACATTTACCTATGTAATAATTATTTTGGCAAGAAATTAATAAGCATCGGTGGTTCAGTGGTAGAATGCTCGCCTGCCACGCGGGCGGCCCGGGTTCGATTCCCGGCCGACGCATTTCTTTTTGATGTTTTTTTTCCTAATGATTCTTTAATTTAAATCTTGATTCTGATATTACTACAAAGTTCTATATTTAATTATGTACGCTACATAATTGTGAAATATTTTTCTAAAACTTATAGTTGATGTATAAGTCGACTCTTAATTCTTTCCAAGACATGAATCTTCTCCACTACCATTGCTAATCCACTAATCCTCACCTGGTGTGAAGACATGAACAGGGCTGCCACGATAATAAATAAAAACTCCTTCAAAGACCATGACAAAATTATTTTATGTTTGATATAGTATAATTTAATTTTTCTTAACTCTATCCATGACCGAAGTGCTGACATTTTTATAGGAACGCTCGTCTAGATCCCATATTTTATATTCCGTTCATGCCATCGACCATGAAGTAGATACATATATGATAAAATACATTTTTTATTCCAATGCTGACTGCCTCATTAGCTAAGTGGTCCTGAACACGACTGCTACGCTAGAGGCCCAGGGTTCGATTCCCAGGTCGAGCAAAGTGTTATTGGGTTTTTCTATGAAATTCCCAGAAACAGCTCGGAGTTAGGAATTTGTGCCCGGTTAATGGCAATAGGCTCGCCCCCTATTACATGGGACCTAAACATACCGGCGAACTGTGGTTGTACATTAGTACGCCTCTGCCTAACCCTTCGGGGAATACAGGCGTGATGGTATGTTATGTATATTCCAATGCTCGTCCACAAGCATTCCTCGGCAGCGCTGTGATCTCATAACCGCTTAACCGCAGCCGCGAGGGACAGCAACGCAAAATGCATTCCATACCACACGCCCTTTATTTTCGATACAATTTCGATTGTCCACCGACAAAGTGGTGAAGCTGTAAAAGGTATCGGTAAAAGGTAGGCTATAGTAGCCAGAGGTAACCATGAAATAGCATGCAATAAATGTAGTTTTTTTTTTTCAATTTTAACAAAGTCTTGTTTAGATTGTGAATAAGATCATCGGATCTTTTTTGTTTTTAGGATTTTTTAAAGAAGCATTCCTATCACACCATTCAGACCATGATCATTAAAACCTACAGGACGATTTAAAAAGCAAACACACTTTTACTTTTTCTTTTATCATCATAGAACTGAACACACGAGAGAGTTAATTGGAGTTCCAAAATCTAGTGAAAATTATAACCGTATTGCGGTATCATTCATCATGTCGTCTGCGAATGTGGCTTACTTTTCCTTTTATTATGTCAAGAGCAAAAGATTTCCTCTCTGTCGCTTGCTGCTGTGATCGCAGCTAACCGCAGCGCTGTGAAGCGACACAGCACGTTAAGTGCAGTTTGCACCGTATGCTCTTTATTTTCTATTAGCCGTAAACGAAAGCGATGGAGGCTACAATGATAGCTGAATGGCGCAATTACTGTTCATGCGAGGACTTTGGTTTGGTTTTAGGACTTCCCATGGTGCTTTAGATGTTCCAGAATAAGGAGATTCCTTTGTATTCATGAAATTGTTTGTAGCAAAAATATTTTTTTGAAGATTAGCGCGCTCATAATCCCTCGTGAGTTATCACGGGGCTTTTAAAGATTTCGACAATTATATCCACTCAATCACATCTAATACTTTTTCCAATTAAATTAGACTGAGAAAACTTTTGTTTTTCCATGATAAAAGGTTCCTTTGACAACCCTAAGGACTATTGGAAGAGTGAGACTTTAGGGCTTTGCCCAGATAATCTGCAGGCTTAATGTTGGAGAGCATTAGCGAACATTCTGCTGTGGCCTGCGACAATATCGCCACAAATTGCCGGCTTGTACGGTGTGCTGTGCGCACTACTCGTGTTAATGGTGTGCCACTTTTGTTAATACGTTTTAAAAGCTACTTTTTAAATTATCCGGAGGAAATAAATGTACCTGTGCAACCACTAGGTGCCTAGTAGGACTATGAAACTAGGACCGTGTCTCATGGTCCTAGTTTCGGATATTTTGTTGGACCGAAATTGGAACAAATTTAAACAGAGTAATCGCATACGCTATGTTACAAATGCGCAGCTGTATGCAAAGAACATACGACGACCTCTGTGGTTTGGTCGTTCGAGTACCGGACTGCTGACCATGAGTTCGATTCCCACAGGACACAAAAATTTATGTGATGAATATAAGTGTTTGTGTTCGTCTGGGTGTTTCTTATATGTATTATAAGTATGTATTTACAAAAAAAAGTGTATATAAGTATTATATCCATTGTCTAGTACTCATAGTACAAGCTCTGCTTAGTTTGGGACTAGATGGTGCTGTGTAAAAAAAATCCCAGAAAAAAATGTCCCAGAACATACGCAGAATTTCCTATTGCACTAATGCATGCGTCGTTTATACCCGAGATCTAATAGCTAATTAACTTTTTCAGTTTAATTTCAAATATGTCATGAATAAAAAAATGTGTACAAGGAACAGTTATTTTCTCAGTAACTGAATGATATTATGGATGTTTACGATCGCGACTTTTAATTAAAGTCTCAGCTAGTACCTAAATTAAATTAGTATGAAACTAGTAATGTCGGCTCATGAACTAACAGATTATTTAAAGAAAATTTCAGAGTAGAATACATAAAATTATTTGAAATTCACATTTTAGCACTCATTTTGTTTCTTATTTCAATGAAATAAAAAGAGACGTGTGTATGACACATTTTTATTTAAATTTTATGCGAATATAGGTATTTCGGCCGGCGAAGTTTTTTGCCGGTTCGTATAAATTTGTAAAATATTTTTAGTATGTCAGAGTTGGTATACAGACGAATATAATTATGTGACACAACGGGAAAACTGTAAATTAAAGTTAAAATATGTTGGCAACATTTTTTCGTTAGTTATGACGTTGTCAAATAAAAATGCTATTATGAGAATCACAGAAACATATTATTTCTGAGACCATCGCAGGCAGCTCAATTTGAGGAATTACAAAGGATGTCTACTAGTGCCTGGATTTAGTTTGATTGACATATTTATTTAGAAACGTTCTCATTTAGGTACAGAAAAAATATTCCGCTATTTATTCTCCTTTGGGTACGTCAATTACTTGTCTGAATGTTAGCCTAATTCTCAATCAACCTAGAAATAAAACTTGGCCAGATTTCTAAAACAAAGTGCAATAATTAAATTAATGATCGCGCCACAAACAAAGCTTGCTCCCGGCGCTGAGTGATATTGTGTTTGCTCGTCGCTCCCGCAGCCTAGCACAAATACCATCTTCATTTATTTACCGTGAACACTGTGTAGTTCTAACTACGTTCCACTAGTTAACGCCGCACTTACTGAAATTAAAACTATAATGATCCCGCAAAGTGCCAACTCTAATATCCTAAAATGGGCACTGAAACAGCACGGGAACTAAACTTGGACAATATAAAATGATGTACACATTGCGGTGGCATAAATAAGTATTATTGCGATACAGAGAGGTTAATAAAAAATTGTACGGTATAGAAACGACGGTATTTGCGGTTTGCTAATAAGAACATAATATTTAAGAATTGCTGAACTGTTTAGTTGAATGCGCACGTATTTTAAGGCGCATTCTAAGATAATAAAACGTATATACTATAAGAAAATAACTTTGGTACTCTATTCTTTACAATAAATTTCAACAATTTCGTATAAAATTTGCAATAACATAAAGTTACTTGTCGAGTGATATTTCAAGAGGTTCCAAAAAAATACTACTTTTGTTCTTATTCTATCCCAGGCTCAAGGTTCAATGCGTTTTACTACATGTAATTGTAATAATTCAGTTTCAACTGCATTTTTCACACTTACATTAAAAATAATGTGGCTAGGTGACATTAAAGTGCATAAACCTTTATTTTAACTGAGATTGAAATATAACAAATTACGTTTTACAGGTTTTAATTCCCAAACAAACCGCTTATTAAATTTTCAATAAAACACAGATTTGCATACGCGGAGTCGACACGCGTCATTCGCAGAAAGCTAGGCGAACCGCGGCGGGGCGAGGCGATGTCCCCAATCGGCCGGCTGCCAATACCTCAATACATGAACGTCAGAATTCAATCAAAAAACCCCTGATGCGGCGGCCATTTACATTTGTTAATGGTTTTTTCTGAAATCTGGTAATGTCGTTCGACGGCTAGTTATTATATGGAAACTAAGGTTGCTGACAGTGCTTTTCTGAAATCATTTTAGGCAGTTATTGATGCCCAGTATTAGTCTATTAATATAATGTAATGCGTGGTGTGCTACTCACCTTATTGTGGGAATCTGTGTGGATATTCATTCGTAAATTATTTATTTGGACAAAAAAGCTGACGTAGTAACGACCTTCGTAATGTATACGTTTGTTTTCCCCACATATGTTACTATTCAATGAACATTATTAACAAGAATGAATGTTTCGTGTGACACTGTTTTATTGTAGGTGTGAAATAAGTAAATTGTATATCGATTTACGGGTAAAAAATAGAAAAGCCATAACCTAACACTATAAGAAACTTCCATAACTATAGACGAGTTGACGAGCCACCTGTAAGTAGTCCTCGTTGCCCATGGACACCTGCAACACCAGAGAGTTGCTTATGCATCTTAAGGCTCGGCAGCCTTAAGAACCCCTAGGGACTGCAGACTAGAGCCACGGTATAGCAATCGTGTGGGATCTGACTCTTACACACATCTAGGTGCTTTAGGACAGATTCCAACGTAAGGGTGGTTGCCCGCCAGTCAGACCGCTCGAGGTCCTACCACCGAGCCTTACCAGCTCTAGTTTATCATTTGTTTGGTTCAGTCTGAATACTGTCTCCGAGAGCAGGCCTTAACGGACAGATGAGTAAATACATACATACATACACTCACGCCCTTCTCCCACAGGGGTAGGCAGAAACTATAGACTGCCACTTGCTACGATTCTTGCATGCCTCTTTTGCTTCTGCGACATTCATACATACACGCCGGTTGCGAGTACTACGCACCTGACCTTTTTGAAGGACTCTGTAAATTATGATACTAATCTGCCAATATGGTCTTAAAATAATGTCCAATTTAATGTTAATTGCTCTTCAAACATGACATAGACAAACATTTTACTTCAAGAAAAAATAATTGAAAACAATGTAGGTTTTAATTTATTTTCGGCCGCATTTGTTTGTGAATTAGTAGGAATAAAGGTTCTTTTTATACATAGGTTTGATAAACATTTTGCCATCGTACCTTACTTGACATTTTTTTACGAGAGTTCTTAATTTTGCGTATTTCACATTGTGCGTGTTTGACATTTTTTTTTAAACTTACCCACAAATCTACAATTTGTTCTCTGTGTACTACGCGATCATCAGTGTACCTAAAATTGACCAGTATGGAAACTTTTTAGCAGTGATAGCCTAGTGGTATGACCATAGGACTGCTAGGTAAGTCAAAGGTCTCGAGTTCAAATCCAAGGCACGCACCTCTGGATTTTCGAAGTTAATAGTTAATTATCACGCGCTTAAACGGTGAAGGAAAACATCGTGAGGAAACCTGCACGTCTGAGAGATTTACTCGACAGCGGCGTGTGAAATCTGCCAACCCGCACGCTAGCCTATAGCGTGGTGGACCTGTAGTCTAATCCCTCTCATTGTGAGAGGAATCCCGTGCCCAGCAGTGGGACATATGATGGGTTGATTATGAACCTTTTTACGGGCACGACTGCAAAACGTCAGGCGGTCATGTAGTTCGTAGGTTCGTAGGTAAAACACTGCTAGCAAGCCGCGTAATTTATTATGATAAGTTTCATTTTCGACTCAATTGAATGAATAGGTAGATAATATTGTGGTGTGATCTACGTGAACATGCGGTTTATAATACCACTATTGAAGCTAATATTGAAGCGAATATCGGTATTTCCCAAAAATTGGGTTGCGGAGGTCTGATGGCAGTCGCTTCGTGTAAAATGCTGATATTCAGCCGCATCTGGTTAGACTGGAAGCCGACCCCTACATAGTTGGCAAAAGGCTCGGAGGATGATGATGATTGCATCTCGAAATCTCATTAATATTAAACGATTCATTTTGCAAGTCCGTATATAAAATGGGTTCTGAAAATTCGCCATAATAAAAGCAACGTTTGCTTGGAACTAGAACACAATAAATATACACATCATATTTCATTAATCAAACACTTTTCTCGAACCGAATAATAGAAGTGTTCGCACGTGAACGACGCACATCACTACAGAGCGTTAACATGCGCAAATATTTCCCAGTCCTGACACGCGTTTATAATAAAAACATCATCCCCGATTCTGGGAAAAAATATAACGCGATAAGTTCCCAACATCACATACTATTCGGTATTCTCACACAATATACATAGAATGAGTACAATAAATATAACACTGGGGGAGAATAGCAGGTGTATCGAAGAACCGGTCCGCGGCTGAAGAAAAGCGTGAAAAACTCATTCGTAAACAACAAAAGGAGAACCGACGTTATAACTCAAGCGGAGGGGAGGGCAGCGTCAGGTGCGGAGCTAAGATAAAGTACTGACGTTATGTTCTATCCCGTGATTTAGATATGACCTTCTAAACGCAATCTGCATTAGTAACAGCCCCGGGGGGCAAGCGAGGTCGCACCCTCTACTATGTTTTATTGGAACTTAACACCTGCGTGATATGAAAAAGGATGAATGTGTAGAAAATTGTTTCGCAGAGCTCGCCAGGACACCATTAAATGTAAGCTGTTATTGTAAAAATAGCAATAGCGTACTACAATATTTTCAACAGAAGTAAAATATTTTTTTCAATATTTCAGTAATACAGATAAAATTATTTTATCAGTATTTGCTACGAACATTGTTATATTTTTTGTAGCAGGCCTTCGCCTACGTTGGGGTTCTTGCAGGTAGATTAATTTTAATAAATAAATAAGCTTCATTTATTTCATTTAGTAATATTTGCAAAAAATAAAAAGACTAAAAAAAAGGACATTGTAACATAATTTTTTGTTTGAAGTCATACCTAGCAAGAATCTGCGGGAAAAAGTAGGTAGAACGTAGTGTGAAAAATGGGTGTATTCTTAATAAGGTGTCGAAAGATAAGTGATTCGATAGTCTGTAGCTATTAATTCTGTTGTATAAGTTTTCTTACAAAACAACTTAACATTTTCCTAACAGTGCAATAATTACCCTACATAAAGGCGACGGGAATTGCGAGAGACAGTCCCATTTAGAGTATATTTCATGGTTCTCAGGGTCATAAATCATATAAAAGTCTCGTGACATCTCGTTACTTGCCTACTTATCTAAGAGCGAGCATTCACCAATAAGTTAAACTTTTAAAAGCGATTTTCTCGGCCTCAGTGAGATTACTCTCGCAGCGGCGCCGCCCGCACCGACTGTGTGTCGCGTTGTGTCGCGTTGTGTCGCCCTGAACTAAGTTTTAATGGTGGCTGGCACTTGTCGGCTCACAAAGTTAGGTGGTTTTCAAGCACAAGGATGCGGGCGCCGCGCACCGCATTACTGACCCTCACTTTTATTACTCAAAATTGCGTTATTACAGACGGTTACACGCTACGGAAGTTTTCGTACAATGTTGCATTGATATTTCCTGGAGTTTAATGCCAAACTATAAACTAGGTTTAATGACATAATCGGCGGTTCACTTTGAAAAAAAAACCGTTGCTAATGTTACCTACGTACATTTTTCAGGACAATGGTCGAGTTGCTTGTTGTATAAATAGTAAATACATAGCCTTCAACACTACACTGCTCTATCTCTGCCTCATTAGCCGTGTGGTCCAGAGCGCGACTGCTACGCTAGAGGTCCTGAGTTCGATTCCCAGGGCAGCAGCAGCGTTAATGGGTTTTTCTATGAAATTCCCAGTAACAGCTCGGAGTTAGGAATTTGTGTCCGGTTAATGGCAATAGGCTGCGACTGCGGCCGGCGAACTGTGGGTGTACATTAGTACGCCTCTGCCTTATCCTTCCGGGAATACAGGCGTGATGATATGTTATGTTATATGTTCAACACTACTCGTACAAACAGACTGCTGCAGCGATAATCGGTGCTGTAGGCAAACCGAACATTGTGGTAATCAATGAGGGTCCCAGGCCGAACGGGAGATTATCTTAATGGCGGCGACGCAGAACACAAATTATGTATTCGTGAGGCACAATCGGGCCAAATGAGAGGCCAATCAGCCGCCATCCATGCACATGTAAACGGCACACTGACAGACGTGACGCCAAACGGAATCGATAATTTGCACACATGACCACTGCTGATGACAATGCGTGTTTGTTTATTATAGGGGAATCCAACTATTAATTAAAGATTTTATTAATTACGTGTGTTTTGAAAAGATAAGATAAGGTATTTATTTGAAAATGCAATAACATTATCATTTACACAATCATACAAAACACCAACAGCTCACGTTATCATAATCACCTATAATGAACTTCTGTCTTAATAGTAGTTATCTGTGGTGGGGTAATAGTTATAAAGGTCTTAAGCCCCACTGTTGCAGTGTTACTGGGATGTTCTATGATATTCTCAGAAGCACTTCGGGGATTCAATTTGTGCCCAGTTAATGGGCTCGCTTTTTATTATATGGTACCTAAACAGACCGGCTAATCTGTGGATGTATAACCTCTACCTGACCCTACGTGGAATACAGCTGTATAATTAAGAACGTATGTATATATAACATGTCTCATTTCGTACCTATCTATATCTATAAGTACTAATATTATAAAGAGGAAAGATTTGTATGTAAGTATGTTTGAAACGAATTGGCTCAAAAACTACTGGGGCTATTTAAAAAAATCTTTCACCATTTGAATGCTACGTTATTCCAGATTAACATAGGTTATAGAATATTTTGAAAAAAGTTAGGGATTTCTCCACCCGTGCGAAGCCGGGGTGGGCCGCTAGTGTTATCATAAAATAAGTACGAAATAAGTTCAACAACACAAACAATTCGGCTATATCATTTCAATCAGTAATAAAATAATATCGTGCCATTTTACGAATTAATTAAATTAATGAACTACTCGACATTACACAATGCCCATTTAATCAAGTAAATATCTGAAAGTCATAACCAAACATTCATTAAAAACGATTTGAATAAAATTCGATTGCACTTAAATCATTGTAATACGTATTATAAAGGGCTCTGTTTCAGTGCGAAACTATATCAAAACTACTATGTAGGTATGCGCTACTTAGCTGGGAAATACTAGGAACCGATGAGATAAATGAAGAACGGCTAGCAGAACTCTCCATCGGACAACTGGTGGGCTTCTGCAAGGCTACGGGAGTCGGGAAGATTTGCGACGCCGAGCGCCAGTAACCCATGACGGGATCCACCAAAATGGGGAACTGGGCGAGATAATCCCAACATGAGGACTGATCGCCCGCCTGGAACCTCAGTCTACCCGTGACGATAGATGCTGTAAAGGATCCAACGCCTCGACAATATCATAATTTCAATACAACGCGATATAATCCGTAAAAAGTAGTTTTATTTCAATGTCTAATAGGTATTCGCAGAGTCAGAAATCATAACAATTTAATCAAATTATGTTATTATTAATACCGTTATCTATGTTCCTGTTCTACAGTTTCGTCTACTACTACTTCACTGGAAATAAACGACCAGAAACCGATAGAAACTTTGTAATTAAAATTATCAACAATTGCATTCACTAAAATCGAAGACCTCTTCTTAGCTTTCTAGCAATAATTAGATAAGTTACCCATACCGTATTACTTTGTATCATAACGGGCGATTTTAATAACATAACATACCATCACGCCTGTATTCCCCGAAGGGTTAGTCAGAGGCGTACTAATACGTACACCCACAGTTCGCCGGTATGTTTAGGTCCCATGTAATAGGGGGCGAGCCTATTGCCATTAACCGGGCACGAATTCCAAACTCCGAGCTGCTACTGAGTATTTCATAGAAAAACCCAATAACACTTTGCTCGACCTGAGAATCGAACCCAAGACCTGTAGCGTAGCAGTCGCACTTGGGACCACTGGACTAACAAGGCGATTTTAATATACTATACATTTTATTTCCTTCAAGATAAATATAACTTGTTACAAACAACCCACGAAATGCGTTGTTTAGATCTGTTTGTGTTAACTTGGATCGAATCGCAGCGCGCACGCCGCCGCCACCATCTTCAATATGTTATGTTAGCAGGGAAAACACAAAGAACACCAATATTTTGCCAAGCTTAAAAAGTTTTAATAGAAGTAATGGAAATAACATTATTTTCTGTTTGTGAGCGCCCTTCATTTACTGTCTCAGAGAGTAAAACGCGAATAATAAGAACATGAACATCATAGTCATATAACGCAGAATATATAGATAAACTTTTGACTACGCTTTGGGTTGCGTGAAACATCATGATCCTTTTGAGGAACACGTATAAGTATTATCTTTTTGTGATTTTTTGCATTTTTCATGCTAAGATTATAAAGTTAATAAGAAGCTGAAGAAGAAGGCAGAAGCTAGTGTAATATAAGTATATTTACACTAGCTTCTGCCCACTACTTCGTCTGCGTGTACCTGAGAATTGAGTCCGACCTAGATAAAAAGTAGCTTAAGTGTTATTCCAGACTATAATCTATCTCGTGCCGAATTTTATCCAGATCCGTTCAGCCGTTCAGGCGTGAAAGAATAACAGACATCCATCCTCACAAACTTTCGCATGTTTAATATTATTATTGTAGGAAGTATTTGGTCCAGTATTAATAATTTTTCAAAATGGAGTTTCGGAGACAACACTGATGTACGAGTATGTCAAACTAAGTACCTAAATCCTTCAAATTGTATCAAATACGCTTGGTTGTTTATCGTTTTACAATAAAAAGTGCAAACTAACAATTAAACTACAAATGAATCTACGTTTAGGTAATAAATTATTATTAAGCGGCATTTTACTTTACCTTCATTACGAAAGGTTACGTGAAGTCATCATAGCAGAGTTACGTCACGTTGGAAACTCCTAACTTGTAATGGAAATAATTTAGTTACTCCGTCTCAATCCTATTAATCAATAATGTACCAAAATTCCTATGAAAGCTCACTACGAACGGCCTGTCCCGTACTTTGAAAGTAGGTATGCGGTGAAATATTGAGTTTATGTATCTTCTTTAGGAAAATGGTAAATTTCAAAGAGGTTTTATACCAGTTGCCTCAGAGGAATGTGTATTGTGCCGGCAATGTGTCACTACGTAGGAGTCTCTTAACACGATAATGTACTTTATCCCTGTACGTGATTTCAAACGTTTCAAATACATATCCTTTATACCTTGAGTTTTCCTTAGGTACTAGGAAATCTGTAAGCAATAGTTTTGACACGGCATAAAGTCCGCGGTGAATCTCGGAAAAATATCTACACGCAGCCCTAGACAGGGACAGACACAGGAAAAATGAATAATTCAAATTGAACAAGAAGACTGCAACTATAGCGATGAAATTCTCGATTCATTACCGACGCGTCGGCTCATTCAAATTCCGAAGAAGTGTAGCAATTATTCAAGAACGGAGTGGGGCACATAATGTAAGTTTTAATGAAAGAAAGTACAGGTCCATTACGAACGGAATATTCATTTCCTACTGGCAGCCCTGCCCTGCGCGAATAATACTGATATCCAGTTATTGTTATAGCTTCTATGTAAGCTGAATTAATTCTATGAGCACAATTTGCTCCATGGGTCGGCGCTGTGACGTTTAAGTTATGATACTTAATGAGCGGCGGCCATGATGCCGGAAACAATGTAGTCAAATAGTTTACTTTGCCTAAATTAAATGTAGTTGCTAGATTATTCACTGTTACGTCTATTACGAGTACGTTGTGGGACCTCTGAGGTTTTACAACACAATTGGTTTGTTGTTGGAGTGGAACTGTTTTTGTCCAAGAATGTAAAAGTATTCAAATAGTCAGTCTAGGCAGTTAATTCGTGGCCACTATGATAGGTGGATTGTCCATTTATGCATTAGCATCTTGCAAACAAGTTTTTTTTGTCATGAAATAGTAATACAAGAACTAAGCTACACAATTTAAGAGGAAATCGCAACTAACACTAGTACAATTTAAATAAATTGTAAGTAGCTATCTACAGAGTTATTATTCACCGGTGCATAGCTTTTTTGCCAATATGCTGTTCCGCATGATTCTGGACCGCATGTGGAATGCAGCAAAATTCAGGGCTATAATGGGTATATAATTACATCTTCCCTTCTAATATTACGTAGATTTTATGTGTAGCTAGCTTCTGCCCGCGGCTTCGCTCCCGTGGAATTCGGTCTGTCATCACATCCCACGGGAACGGGATAAAAAGTATCCTATGTCCGTCTCCTGGTTCTAAGCTACCTCTCCACCAATTTTCAGTCAAATCGGTTCAGCCGTTCTTAAGTTATAAATAGTGTAACTAACACGACTTTCTTTTATATATATAGACTAGCTGACCTGACAGACGTTGTCCTGTCCAAGTTTCAACTAACAACCTCGAAAAATTTGGTTTTCCATATTTGTTATTACTTGCACTTAGCGCCATTGATTTCTGAATACCTTATTTCTGATCTATAAATTACTTAATTTCAAAAATTTGTTAACATTGTATTGACGTGAAGCATGGAAATATAAATAGACATACCTACATAGATTAAAATCTCAAATATCTGTTTCGGCATCAGTAAAGATTAACGCACGTTGCATTTTTTTTATTATTATATTTATTTATTATGTATTTAATCGATTAGATGGAAACTCTTTAGTTACTTTCTCAAATAAAGTGTGCGCACTGTATCTATACTATGGAGGTTACACATTATAAAATAAGTTACTAAGTAAGTATATGGCTGGATGCTATAAAGAAGGAAACAATAATTGTCAAATTTGTCAACTCAAAATGACACCTGTTATCGAATCAAATTTCATTGAGGTAATAACGATGTCGTGTTAGTCCGCTAGAAAATAAGTTGTAATTTTTTGTTTACTTCTTTAACCTACTCAAATATTTAGTTTTTACACCGGCTTGTGCTCGCTGGATAAATCCTATGTACGCCCCGTGATTCCCTGTGTAAGTAGAGTTAGAATAACTGTACTAATAATCAATTCCTGGTCACAATAATGGTTTCTGATTGATCTACGTTATTTTCTTGTTTTATCTTATTTAGTCCCTATAAGTGTATTTTTTAATTTTATTACTTGATTCTGTTATAATGTTTGATCCGTGCTAGTCTAATACATAATTACTTGAAAAAATCATTTACTTCAATGGTTATTTTTAAAATTCAACGTTTTCAATAATTAAAATGTTAATAACTTTTGATAGAGAGAACCGATTTGAATTTAAAATAGCCTAAATGTTAATCCAAGAAACAGGCTATGAATTCCTGCCCACTTCCTCCAAATCTCTTCAGTAGTTATCATTTGATGCGCGGTCAAACATACAGACAAACCGACAGACAAACCGACAGACAAACAGACAGACAAAAGTTCCAAAAATAATAGAAATGGATTGTGTTACCGATTCTGAGTCCCCCAAATTAGTTTTTTTGTAAATATAAGCAATGTACAGACACGGCTCACTTACATTCTTATTATATGTATGATGATGATGATGTATGATGATGATATATGTATGATGATTTAGCAGTGCGAAACAAATCCGGCACGGAAGACATTGACAGGAAATTGAGGGCTGTGATTCAAAGAAATTGCTTTGATATTCTTTAAAAGTAAGTGATCTTACTTATGCACTGAATAAAAACCTCTTTGAAATAAAACAAGTAGGATTGGACATTGGAGGGATGGTAAGTAAGAGGACGTACGTAGGTGAAAACTCACTGTTTGTATGGTCTTTACGAGAAAAGATACGTGTCCTATCCTATCCGATAACCACAGTGCAAATACAGGCATTACTGTAAACCCTGAAACGTAAATAATATAAAGAAAAATCTGAGTTAAATCGGTCCAGGTGCATTCCGTATTTGGCCGTGCTACGGGCAAATCCTTCGGCTTTAAGCTCGGTTTTAGCTGGGGCGAACTAGTGGCCCCATATGGGAACGTCGCGTGTTAGTGTCGGACATCGGAACGATAGTAAGCGGAACGTTACTGTTGTCTTATTGACATTCCATTTTGAAACGAGCACGTTCGGTTTATGTGGTTTGGATTAATTGAAGTTTGAAGGATAGCGGAAACAGTGTGGAGGCAATATTTTGTTTACTTAGGTGGAAGATAAATTTTATTAACAACGTTACAGTCGATTGAAGTTCAGGAGTTTAATTTAATTTGTATATCTAGTAATTAGCTAATACGTTAATCGATACTCAGCAACATAGTTTTAGTACTTAGTTTCTAGAATCTAGTTAAATTAATACATTTAATAAAAATACTAGTACTAAAATAATAATAATAACCTAAATATAAAACCTTTTTTATAACTCATTTGCAAGTTTTATTCAAAAATATTTTGCTTACGTTGATATTGTTTTTAGTCAATTCTTCATTAATCTGAGATGAATTCAAATCATGGAATAAAACTTGGCAATTCATAAAAAACAGATAAAGTTAAAAAGCCTGTCTTTCTTAATAGTATAAATAATTACTATGCTACATTATATAAAGTGGTATTTGCATATTTAACGTGTGTAAAATAAAACTCAAATCTTAGAATGGATCAAGGACTCCTCATCAAATAAATACTAATATACATAAAAAATAACACGTTGCCTCACAGAACGCTCCTCTTGTGACTGGACTTACTGAACTTGATACTTCACATGTGAAAATCTCGCGTACATCCGCTATACTTCTGGAAATATTTTAACCCGCAATATGGTTCGAAAATTCGATCGTAGTCAACGGCGAATAGCCATTAATTACTAGATTACTTTCAGATACATAAAACTAATTCTATTAAATTCTATTGTTTACATAGGTTTGTTATTACAGAGTATATTCCTGTTCCCAGCGGTTGCATTCATTACCTTAAATCTTAGGTAAATAGTAGTTCCGAACAACAAGTTAAATAAATTACAGGAAAAGTAAGCACCGCAAAACAACAGCTGCATATCATGGGGTTTTCAATGGATTATGAAAAAAGTTATACCATCGAGAACAACGAGCAACTGAGTAAACAAACATTAATGATAAGTTACTAGGTAATGGAAAGGCAACTGCTATTTCGCCTTCGTAACTCATGACGAGGTGGCCGAGAGGTTAAGGCGTTGGACTGCTAATCCAATGTGCTCTGCACGCGTGGGTTCGAATCCCATCCTCGTCGATTTATTTTATGTTTTTTTTTTAAACAACAACTAATTTTCGTCGCCTACCCTCAGATTATTTGAGCTCGACCTTAATTAAGACTGTAAATGGATTTTGTAATAATTAAATAAAGCTCCCAGCGTAGATTAACGCAAAAAAACCACCTAATAATTTTTCATTATGTAAGTTAATGATTCTCAAATTCTACGTAGTCCGGCGATAAAAAATTCTCCCAAGCAGATTTTTAAATATTCGCTCGAAAGCAGAAAAACAAAATTTTCTAATAAAAATTCAAGACTGGCTCCAGTGCGAATAGAGTGAACATCCCCGCATATAATCCGCTTTGTTCCAAATTAGATAAATTATACCACAAAAAGATTCGCACAAAAGAGGCCCGCCAAATGGGATGGCAATAAACATTGCGAATGTCAAATTCAGTCGGAATGCTAAATCGACACGTCTTAGACAGCGCATCCCTCTGTGGGTAATAATGCCAGTACAGGGACGCACGACATTCACGCTTAAAAATATATCTTGCTTATTTTTGTATTTAAGTTGTACCATACCGAATTAGGTAGGTTCCAATCGATAGGTATAGAGTGGCAACACACTAGTAACTTTAAGAATTTAAACGGAATTAAGTATTCGATTTATTTACCTAGTGATTATAACGTGTAGGCTAGTGATTTGATTAGTTTCATTGCGGTAAGTGCACGACAAGGGGAATCTGACGTATAAAATCATACACAATTAACACAAAATCAAATATAAATATTTGCAAACTAAACATCTGGTTTACACAGAAAATCACGTTTTTATAATAACAAAAGCTGCTATTTCATCGCTTACAATACCGCCGCCTTTTCTCCTTCAATAAAAGCTAATACATTAATCATTGTGTAAACTTGCAGAACTAATTTGTACACTAGTTGTGAATTCAGAATGAATTCGAAAGCTTTTAACGAACGCCATCGCCATCGCAAAATCGTAAAAATAAACAGAATAATCTTAAACTATGGCATTATTTGCGTTTTTAAGATTGCTTTCTTTTCATTTAAGCGTAATTTTAACACCTAAGCTACATTTAAATAAAACTCAAGAATATTAGCTTCACCCTGAATCTGTCAAAAGAAAAAATACAATAAGAATAAAAGAGCGAGATTTAATAACGTCACACGTCAGTCGGGAGCGGAGCGGGCGTGGGCCTCTATGTGACGTACGTAGTCGCATCTCTAGTGGCCACGGGCGGCACGGATTGGCGACGTCTAGGAAATGGCTTTGTTTCCTCCGCGGAGCCACAGGCGCGCGCCCATCCGCCGGGAAATAAAATAAAATGAATATCACATTACAAGAACCGAAGGAGGGGATTGAAAATAAAAAATAACCTCAGATATTAAAGACACCAAACTGTATAAAAGCCTTGTCTTATGAAATTATATTGAGGTAAATTTCATTCGTTTCGCAGTTACGGTGATATAATGAGTTGTGTTGTTTACCCGAGTTCATAATGTTAAATGCGAGATGCTTTTTGTGTTTAGCATCTGTAAGTAGATTACCCGGTTTGTTGAATCTTTGTACAATGGTAGAAAAGTATAAAAAGCGGTCGATAGGTACCAAAACAAGTAAGGCATCATTGTAAAATATGTTCACATCCTGCTAACTTCCTCGAAATAGTTTTTGAACTGCATCATACATGCAAATCACTATTTTATTTTGAAGTAGTTTATTGTTTATTTAATTTTGCAGACTCATCTTGTTCCTGTTGTAGAATGAATATACCTATTAGCGGTATGCGGAGCGCTTGCATGTATGATTTTCTTTCTTTCAGATTAATTATCAAAAACACGTATTCTGTATGTTAGCCAGACATTTATTCCGAATTTAAGAAAAAATATATCTCTTGAATGTAGAGCGCCTAGCATAAAACGAATATCAGTGTGTTGCTTGCCATTGTATTGTATCTGCAATTTATACCGCGAAATAAAATATTCTTTATCCACACAGCCATCACGACAGAACAATCTTGCCGGGTGCGCTATGAAATAAATGGGGCTTAAGTTACTAGTTTATTTGTTACATCTCAGATCTTCTCTCTGCAGAGTTTGTCAAGTTTGAATTTTGCCTAGCAGACGGTTGTTTGGCGTAACTAATTATAAATCTTTGCATGCAAAAAGAACTCTTCTTTATTTTTATCAGCTAAGTTAATTAATAGTTGATTGCCTTACTTGCCAATAGGTACTTTATTTTAATAGTTTATTTATTTTCTATACTATATTATATATTAATATATCTATTTATTTTCTAGTTCTGAATATTGTTCGTAGACTCGATTCCTAGGTCGAGCAAAGACACAATGAACCAAGTATGCAGCATACAATCGGATCAATCAATTCGCATGTATTCAATTAATGCACAGTACATAGAAAAAGTATCAACTCTCTTATTTCCCATGCGGCTTGTTACATACGCTACCTTATATAATCCCAAAAGTACACTTTGGGCCAAACATATCAGCACTGGATGGATACTGTGAATATTCATTGGATAGTAGGGGTGGCACTTTTTGCAACGATAAAGGAACGCTCCGCAGGAAAACCTACCGGGCTCTATTAGAACTAGTGTTATAAATTCCTATTTGAACAGTATGTTAATAAATAAATCATTAGTGGAATATTATGAGATTATTAAACGTAAAAGTAGTTACATAGAAAACGTAAAAAATAAAACAAATTAAATGTGAGTAGGTACCACAATGCAGGGTAGTGACTGAAATGGCTTTTTGAAGAAATAGCCACCGCGAAATTGTTTTTTGCTTGAACGCGCTAATCTTAGGAAATACTGGTCCGATTTGAAAAATTCTTTCAGTGTTAGATAGCCCATTTATTGAGGAAGGCTATAGGCTATATATGATTACGCTAGGCGGACGAAGTCGCGGGCAGAAGCTAGTAAATAAATAAAAAGTCAACAACCCTATATCGGATGCACATTGGACCAATCTGTAGTGCGTGCAATGTACACAGCAAACACCAGTAAAAATACAGAATGTATTCTACGGTAAAAATAACGAACACACCCGGCACGAAGCGCGGATGAGTGAAGCCTCTCAATACATTGATTACGATATCCGTGTTGGGAAAGCGTATCTACATTTTACCATTCTGAAGTTGGGTAAAAAGGAAAAATCTAGCACAGGGCAGCATTTCTTTATTTTACGATGTTGCAGCTTTTTCATACTTTACGACTGGAATTTTAAATAACATCTGTAGATATTGTACCGATAGCATCTTCCGAGCCTTTTCGGGGTCGGCTTCTCGTTTACCCAGATGCGGCTGAATATCAGTATTTTACACGAAGCGACTGCTATCAGACTTCATCAGACTTCGCAATTCAATTTCTGGGTTATACCGATATTCGGAGGACAGACTGGTTGTCAGGCCTTTTTGGGCTGCTGACTACCACTGACAATTATCAAAGATGTTCGTATGACAACTGGGACCGAAGACTTAACGTGCTCTCCGAGGCACGGAGGGGTCTTGATGAGTTAAGAATGATCACCCATTCACATACCGACCACGGCGAGCGCAGCTTAACCTTGCAGATAACTTGATCAGATAAGTTATTACTGAGCCACGAACCCCTCTGTTAGATAGATATACCGAATATATGAATTAATATTTTACTTTCTAACAAAAACAGATGCAATTCAAACAGATATTTATGTTTTCCTTTTAAATAAAACCGACATCATAGCCAAATAATTGAGTAAGTATTGAGTACAAATGTATTATTTTTTTATCAGTAAAATACTCTTCACATTGTAAATACAAAAAATATAGGTGTCGAACAAAATTACAGCGCTATTAACATATGAATATTTATAAGTTCCGCCAATTTAATTCATTATCGCAACTGTGATTTAAATTTAAAGATCAGTGTTCAATGAAGGATATTTACCGGAGTCCGTGTCAAATGGCTTGTGTCACGGAAACATTATTTAGGCACGCGATTTTCTTGGTAGCCATTATGGCAGGCATACTATGTTGGTATTATTCTGAATTATTATATTTCATGGTAGGATAAGCTACCCAGCAAGTTCTAATAACCGCTAAGCGACAGCGCAGCACACCAAGGTAAAGATTGTGAAACGAGCTTGACTCTAGCCAAAAGGACTATTCGCCCTATATTCGGACTATAGCCCTCATTATCAGAGATGTGTAGAAATAGGAGAGGGAAGCCTTTACCCTACTTATAGGGAGACTATACGGGCTATGAAGAATTTATTTTTTTTCGATTTAAAGAAAAGCAGATTCTATGTGCGTGCGATATTTTCGTTAATTGCTGACTGATTTCCACAATTGTACTATATATATGAAATTAATATGAGAGAGTATACCCCCGAGGTGGTTCCGTGGTTCCCTTCAAATTCGGTGAATATCTGATAACAAAATTTAAAACAAAATGACAATAATACGTAGGTACCGACCGGGTAAATGACAACATCATCGAAGTACGTCAGATTCTACTCACCATTTAAAATATTGAAATAAAATAACTATCAATAATTGTCTTTCAATTATTACTAGGTTTAATTACCTAGGTATGTGTGCAAAGATTTTTTCCAAACGGCTGTATTGTAGTCTCATTTAACAAAAAGTAAAAACCGCGTTCGCATTCGTGTAATTAGTTCCTACTAATATTATACTTAATCATAATTACATAACAAGTTGGATCGAATTAGGGATTACAAGCCAAATGCAAGTCTATAAACCACAGAAACTTGCTAATCGAGGACTCTGAAAGATAATGATATGATAAGATTTTTAAGTATGTATGAGGTTTACGGTAAAAAAAAACATATATCATATATCATATCAGAAAAAAATTAACATAGATTAGATTATTCCATTAAAAACCAAAACAAAATATCTGATCTATAAAATTCTGATGCCTATTAGATTTAATGTCAGTCACGGTAATCAATATTCAACATGCATGCAGATATTCAGAAAGCCGTAAATTTTATCACGTTTCATCCACTTTGAACTGGAACTGCTAATAAATACAATTTGCGTAATAATGATTGAATAAAAACATGCGTATAGAGTGCGGGTTTGGGTACCTACTCGTGGAGGGTAACAATAAAAAACAATATTACAGGAATTATTGTTACTAATATGATGTAGAAGTTAGAACTAATGCATCGACGTTTTTTTTTTTCGAAACATATTTTAGCTTGTTTTTTGGTAAATACCGGTAAAATATGTAAATATTAACTAAGGGCCACTTGCACCAACTTCTGAAATGTATTTAAATTCTACTTAAACGCAAATTTACTATGAGAAATTGTGTTTAAATGCAATTTAAACGTATTTAAAAAGTTGGTGCAAGTTTGGCCTAAATACTTATCACTCGTTTAAACGGTGAAGAAAAACATCGTTATGAAACCTGCACATGTGATAGTGTTTGGTAGTAGGATATTAAATCGGTTATGATGAATACCAATGTCACAATATATAATTTGTCACACACATTCAGAGCGACAGCTCTTCCTCCTTAATACTACCCGTACGGGTATGGGATTATAAATTGTACCTGTCAAAGGCCAAGATACAATGGGATCTGCATTAGTTCGCGTGTTGTGCTCCTTCATAAACATCATAATAACCCAAGCATAAAGAGCAACTGCCAGTTCCCACGACGGTAAATACGTAATGCTATGTATATTATATAGTTTACAATAAGGACTCCAACACATTATAGTCCGACAGGCACCTACTTCATTGTGTCCGAAAGATACAGTAGGTACATTAGAAAATCCTTTCAACTGAAACCTATTCAATTATTCAAGAACCGGTTTGAGGCGCCTAGGAATGATTGGTTCCCATTCACAATATTTATTACCTAATCTTGGGAAAATTCACTTACAAGCTTTCTCACAAAACTACATACCTATGTGGGGAAAAAAGAAACATTACTTTTGAATTATTGTTAGTAAGTAATAACTTTCATATTTGTTGCTGCTTGTAAACTCCTTGAGTAAACGTTTACTTTCTATAAACACTGTATGGTTCATAACCTTTGTATTTACATTACTTACTTCGCCGCATTAAGATCGCTCAAGGCGCGCCCTTTATTCCTATGGGTGTTCCACAATATAAGAGTAATGTAGTATCATCTATCTTCGTCACATATTTATTCCAATTTTTGAGACGTTTCTACGTAACATACGCGGCTCTTACCAATTGTCGGCGTTACATTTTTTATTTACTAGCTCTTCGTCCGCGGTTTCACCCGCGTTGCACCATTCTCAAGGGCCGTACCGTTATGTCTATAAGCTTGAAACCTTCCTCGTGAATCATTCTATATATAGGTTAAAACGACATGAAAATCCGTTTATAGTTTTTGAAGTTACCGCGAATAATACATGTAAGGAAGCTATGGCAGACTCACATTTAAATAATTTACTGACTGCAAACCTTGAATAAATGAGGCCTGATACGATGCTGCTATAGTGACAATTATTTTTAAGTAAGTTCAGCTCTACTACTAACAAAAGTGACAAAGAGGGTCTAAAACTGTCATCAGTAGAGTTTGAGAACTGCAGGAGCCGTTCAAAATGAGTGTGAGAAATTAACTGAGCATAGAAATTACATGAGAATCTCCACTGGATGGCTACAAGATTACTTTATCCCAACTTATCACAACATTGGCTTCCCGTGAAGTTGAACACACGTTATCTCGACAAAGGAGGTCACAGGAAAATTAGGTCAATTTAATTCCCGTTAAACCTGAAGGAATTCCATAGAAACCTGATGCACATATTTAACCTTCCCGCTTGTGTATGCTTGATTTAAAAGCGTTAGGTTTTGTATAGATAAGCAACGAGAACATAAACTCTTCACTGAGAGAGGATGAATAGTTTATCCTATCTTGTAAAACCAAGCAATATAGATTCAGATATGTTTAACATAAGTCTAACATGAAAATAATGGTAATTTAATGGGACCTCTGCGTAAGTGTACAATTTAACGTTTATTTCTAATGTATATTAATAGCAAAACCTTGTCTTGAACAGGTATATTAAAAACTTATGTTTAAGTCCTACTAGTGCATAAGTTATTTAAGTAAAAATAATTCAGCAGCTGCTTGCAATTCATAGAATATTAAAATTTTCGCAAATGCCAAGACTGGGTGCTCCAGATATTTAGTAAGGTGATTGGCTTGTAACTTCTCACTTCAAAGAACGATTATTCATGAATACAAATGTGTATCCAGAGCAACCTAATTCATAATTTCTACCCCTCTAACATTAAACAATTATTTTATAAAAGTTTGCTGATGTAGATGCATTTTCATGACAGGAATATGTAATGCTTTTATGGTCGAATATTCAAACACTCCACAATTTTACGATATCAATGCCTCGTTCTGTCACAGTCCGTTTGACTTAAAGTGATAGAGACAGCAAGAGATTAAGTCTCTTGCTGTCTCTATCACTTTAAGTCAAAATTGAGTAGGCATCTCAAAATTGAGTAGCATTTGAGTATTTGGTCACAAGTAGCTATAAATAACCGTACGTCCAGTCCAGGAAAAATCGCTTCGCGATTCCTGTAATAAGTCTCCGTTCCAACCAGTGCCACTGCCTACCATATGCGGTAATAAATGGAGGTTTTTTTCGGTGCCGGATGTCGAAGGTCCTTCATCCCGGAACAGAAGGGTCACCTAATTCAATTAGTCACTTGTTTAGTTGCCAACCAATCGACCTCCACTTGTCAGTTCAAAAAGTTGCGTGTTTTGGCGTGTTAATGGAACCGTATTGAAAGCTTTCAATCAGATAGTCTGAGAGTTTTGGTTCTGGATTTTGAATTTGGATTGAGAGAGAGTATAATATTTTATTACTATCTGTTGCCCGGGTATCACTCTTATCCTTAGGGATATTTGACATAATATTGTTTTATAATTAAACTGTTTCTGCAGTGTCCCACTTCAGCGCAAATGCTTCCCTACTCTTCTTCCATTTCTCTCTGTCCATTGCAGTTAAGGACCAGTATTTTTGGAAAGAGTCCAAGTCATAACACTATCTCCACCATTATTTTTAAACAAAAAAAAATAAATTAATCAAAAAAAAGAAATTACATCTGCCATAACAACTGTCATTTAATTTCAGACACCGTATACAATAGAAATATGTAACCGTATAGGATGAGTATCAGTAGTACCTACAAATCGATAAAAAGGACGATCTACAAGTGTGCCAATTCCCGCGTAAATCGCAAGGAGTAAATTGGGGGTTCCTCCCAATTCTTCACTTACAAAAGGGTTGAGCTTCTTTGATTTCAAACAGGGATGTAACATCTGAATATTAGGTACACACTTATTGTCGGTAACATTTGGATTTCATTTGAAAGGGAATATTCATTCATTATACTTTATGTTTACAAAACCTGCAAACGCAAATGACGTCATCAATCTATATATATAAAAGAAAGTTGTGTTAGTTACTTCATTTATAACTCAAGAACGGCTGAACCGATTTGGCTGAAAATTGGTGGAGACGTAGCTTAGAACCAGGAAACGGACATAGGATACTTTTTATCCCGTTCCCGTGGGATGTGATGACAGACCGAATTCCACGGGGGCGAAGCCGCGGGCAGAAGCTAGTTTATAATAATTCATCATTCATTAGATAAATATATACTGAGATTATTTTTTCAGAAAAAAACCTATTTTTTTTTATAACCTCCTATTAAAAAAAAATTAACGTGAAAAGCGTAGGAATCTGCTGTGCAAATGAACACTTTATAAATTTAATCATATCAATGAATAATAAGCTCACAGTAATATGCATTACTGGTGGTGCCGACTGCAGTATCAATCTGTCATGATTCTCATGATTATTATCCATTCCCCCAACCACTAATTACTTTAACCATACTAGTAGATACGAAAGAACCTCTGTATTCCTGTTTATTTTGTACGTTTTGCCACCTAATCCTGAACCAAATCCGCGGAATTTTGGCATACTTAGATATAGATAAGCCCGTGACGAAGGACATTTATCAAATAGCCCTTAGCCCCGAGCTAAAAGATACCCCAAAATAATTATTATTGAATTTTCGCCACTTTCAAAGTTATAATAAGGGTCATCATTGTATCCAAATACCTCCTGAGAAGTATTCCAGAATTATATTATTATTGTTACGAATAAGTTAGTAACAAACAATTCCAATATATAATTTTTAACGAAGGCCCTGATATTGTCATTGGGGTGGGTGAATATTAACCGTATTCGTGGCGATATACCGGCGGTCCCTGTCCCACAGGAAAGGTCGAGACTTCCTTCCGTCCCACCCCGGGACCGCCTTTATTACGACTTTATTACATACAATGGAAATCATATTTACTGAGATAGAAGGAGTCATAATAAACACATGCGCGTGAAGTATGGCGAGCACGCTTCTCTTTTATATGAATTTTTCGGTGCACCCTCTCGCTCAGCCCCACGAGCATTCGCCGTATGTCTGCCACTTATTACGTACACAAAGAATCTCAAAACTGTATGCCGTCGCGCCGCGTCTATGTGCGACGCGTTGACACATTCTTGCATTATGTAATTCAGCTGAGAGCTGTGCACATTTTTCATAGCAAGATTTCAAGTGTACGCTGCGCACACCTGTCACAGTTCCCTTTTCAGAAAGGAATATTACATTATGTGTTTCAAAGGAGCGTCGACGATGCGACGACACGGCGCGGCTGCATCGCTGCGACGCAAACGACGCCGTCGTGTTCTACCGTCGCGCTGTCAAAGCGTCGATTGTAATGACATGCCACTGCTTGGGTAATGTGACGGTAAAATACAGATAATATCACATAATAGCACATTGTGTGTGCATAGCCTGGACCGTGACATGTTGCGCCAATTATGTGAACATATAAATTCACGTGTAATTTCAAATTGCACAAACTAAAAAACTACATTTGTTTTTTTTTGTTATGCATGAAATAATTGTAATCCTTTGTTGTGACAGCCAAATAAATCATCAGTCATACATCAGTTTATCGAGTGAAAGCTGTAACTAACATGACTGTTATTTATGAATCCTGACGAATGTCTCTGATAAAAAGCTTACAGTGATAAAGTGGGTCGTAATAAGGAGTGCATTATGTTCCTGATTTTTAATTTATTACAAGTAGTTTCGAAAGCATGTAGAATGTGTCTCTACAAATATATATAAAATTATAAAAAAGCTGTGTCTGTACATTGAAGATATTTAAAAAAACAAGTGGAGTAGGGTATTCAAACGTCTCCGAAACCAAAAATGAGATTTTTACGGTTGGCGTAGGGTTGGCGCTATAACAACTGAATAGATTTAATTTTGTTATCACTGTTAGTAAGTAGATACTTATATGCTCTAACTTAAAAACTGGTAAGTAAACTTGTTATAATCTCATTTAATTAAACGGATTCTGGGATAAAGCTTAACCTCTCTGATGTATGGAGACCGATACAAAGAAGAGATAATCACTGTTGGTTTTTTAAATTTTTACTTCTAATATAGCTTCATGTGAGCGAAGCCGCAAGCAAAAGCTAGTTTAATATAAATATTTTGGTGCGCTATGGTGTTATCGTGTTATGGTGTTATCGCAGCAACAGCCGACGCTAAGAGTCAGTAAACGTAACTACAAATAAAGCCGACGGCCGCAGCGGCGACCGTTCTTCGTGGCTCTATTATAATTAGTTTCGCACACATTGTTTTTGCACAGTTAAAAAATACCAACTTTGTTTATACGGCGCTTGCTTAAAGAATTATAGAGCTGCTGTCCTAGTGGAAATGAAAAGCAACTTCTAGAATTATCCGTTAGCTAAGTCATTGATCAGATTATATAGGTACAGAAGAAAATAGTTGTGAGAGTACGCTTATGTATTTCACCTCACCATAAGTATGAAAAAAGAAACATAACCATATCTCCCCTTTTTTATTTATAAGACTAGTGACCCGCCCGCGGTTTCCCCCACGCGGCCCCGTTCCTAAGATCCGTATGGTTATGTTAAGTAGCTTAAAGCCTTCCTCTTGAATCACTCTATCTATTAAAAAAACCGCATCAAAATCCGTTGCGTAGTTTTAAAGATCTAAGCTTAGATATCACAGAGAGACAGCGGGAAGCGACTTTGTTTGATACTACGTAGTGATATTCATTAATCACAAACGACTTGCGATCTATTTTAAATAGGCGACACTAACGTTAGCCCTTAACTCCGTTTTTATTAATTGTTATTAAAACAAGAACTAAAGGCCAATTAAAACGTGTCTAGCTGTAGTTTATTTGTAGCGTTACCATCGATCGTATAAGTTTACCACTACATAAATAACTTGAACAACACATTAGCTCGAAGTTTTGAACGCAATTAGCGAGTATAATTAATAACTTCATAGCTTTACACTTTACTGTGCCAAGTAATAAACCAGTCATGTTTTAGCGATAATAATGAATAAGTTACCTAATCGCCCGCAGAGGGTTCCGTACCTAATACTACAACTTTCCGTAACTAATAGGCAACTTTTTAGTCACAGATTACTTTTTAGGTATACAGACAGTTCGAAGATATTTCTTAACACTTAGCCTGCGCTAAGAATCGGGCTCAGTTCGTCTGGCTCGACAGCCACCCTTGCAATCACTAAAACGATGTGGTATTTCAGTATATTAGGTACTCTCACTGTAAGAAAGTATATGCTCCAACTTAAAAACTGGTGGACTTCTTATCTCAATTAATTAAATGAATCCTGAGATACAGCTTGACCTCCCTGATGTATAGAGGCCCATACCATGAAGAAGTCATCTATGTTGGTTTACCATTTTTACTCCTGATATTGCTTCACGTGACCGAAGCCGCGGGCAGAAGCTATTAGGTACTATTAGTAAAGCGATATGGAATTTAAAAAGGTTAACATCAACATAAGGTCGGTCTCACATCTACGCCCCTTATCTTGTTTCCACCCTAATTAGAAGAAATATAATACGGAATATTATAAAGGGAGACAGCGAATTATGTAAGTTTGTTTATATGTCTTAAGTCCGGAACCACTAACTAGAACACCAATTTTTTTTAAACGTTTTCCCCACTCTGGTATCACATACAGAGACACCCAGACCCGGTACTAACTGTTGGTCATACAAAAATTTGTTCCGTGTGGGGATCGAACCCACAACACGTAGCGCTCAGCCACTACGCCAAATGTGCCGGCACTACTGCTTCACTATTTGAAAGGTAGGTAAATTATTTCATACGTAGATACAAACGCTATATTCTATTTATATATATTCAACCCGGGTAATTTAGGGATGGGCTAATCTACTCCAATATTATAGAGAGCAAAGATTTGATTGTTTGTCATAGAAAAACTCAAAAACTACTGGCCCGATTCAAAAAATGATATAACCAGTACAATGCTGCATTGTCAGTATTGTCACTGAGTAACATAGGCTATGTAGGTTCATAAGTTAATTTCAGTTTTTTTTTGTTCTATGGTTATAATTAACAAAACGGTATCGAATTACAATTATTATAGCAATTGTCAACGACTTAACCGTGTAATCGTCGATAAAGTGGGTCAATATCGACCGTTGCAGTCTTACAGTCTTTGAAAGAGTGCCCTACATAACATACATATTCAACCCATTATAATATCCCACTGCTGAGCACGGATTTCCTTTCCGAAAGATAGGGGTTAGGCTATAGTCCACCACGCTATCCTAATGCGGGTTGGCAGGTTTCTTCACGATGTTTTCCTTCACTGTTTAAGCGCTTGATAAACTCTAACTATGAATACGCACATAACTTCGAAAAGTTAGAGGTTTGCCTTGGATTTTACCTCAACTTAAGATCTATGATATGGTAGTCCAAAGGTCATATCACTAGACTATCACTGAGTTAGAGTACTTATCTTAAGAAAATTAGTTCAAGACACCATGTAAGTATCTTCGTTAGTTTAGCAAAAGTTGTTTTGTTATGTAGAGCTGGTAGATAAGTCGGAATCTAACAGTCGAATCGACAAACGATAAACTAATAGAAACTTTTGGTATGGAAATAACATAAAGGCGTTCATCAATCAGTCAAACATGACACTTAAAATAATACAAACTGCATATCAGGCATTATTCATATTCATGTCCTGTCTTTGTCAGTTTTGTGCCAATAACAGAGGAAAATAATAGAGATAATACCAATTTTAGTTGAATGCAGTTTTTAAAATGTTTAATACCCAGGGCAAAGAATATTCATTGGATTATTTAAGAAGTGACGTGGTTTTGGGTCCAATGATATTGAGTACTGATCCCTAAAAATGAATGGCTCCGAGCATCTGCTAGGGACTCATGAGATTATATCCGAAGGGTCAACCTTATATAAACCTATTGTAGCATACGTTCGCTTATCCGAGTATTTATTTCTTGTTTGAAGTTCCGTCAATAACGTCAAATAAACAAATTATTCTTCAGAAAATTATGTTTTTAATTTATTATAATTAGTTAATTAACATAGCAAACTATCACGCCAGTATGCCCCGAAAGGTTAGACGGACTACAGCTTACAGTCAAAGTTCGTTGGTATATTTAGATCTCAATCATGTTATAGGCTAGCCAATGACTATTAGCCGAGCACAAATGAATACTAAAATTAGTTAGTCAACCTATGAGTTTTAGCTAAATTTAAGCCTCAATTTAGGCCGCTAAATTTGCCTATGGATTATTTAATAATAGGCAGCGACAACAGAAATTTATTTTATTGTTTCAACATGACCTGCCGCATTAAATGCCAATTGCCATGGTAAAAAGAGGTCAGCAGATTGACGAGTCTCACTCTACACTTCCAAGTTGTGACCAGCATCCAAAAACTTCATTGAGACAATAGTTAGCCTATCCTTGCTAAAGATGCTACCTATCTTTTTAAATTTTTTTTTAGTAGTTGAAAGTAATATATCTATGTATTAACAGATTCCATAACCCGTCTCACTTAAGATCATTTCTTATTTTTAGTGGTTTATAGATATATTTCTAACTATAAAAATACTGAGGTAAGTACTGTGGAAACCCACTTCTGAATAGGTCGTAGACGTAATAAAATACCATTAAAAATTATCCCCACACACCATCTTCAAAGCCGAGTAAATCGGCGAGTAAACAACCAATTGAGTCACGACAGAATGCGAATACGTACAAACCGTGAACACTATTGAATACTTATAAAACGAATGGGAAGAATGGGCCTCCTCTGAGAGCCATCGACGGAGAGGACGTGACGCGAAACGCAAAGTTAACCGAACGCGCGACGTTTAGCGGCGGTCGTGGGTTATGGTGCGAGTTAAAAGGTTTGAGGTTGAATTTACAAGGGGATAGAGCAAGAAGATAGAATAAAACGACCTATTTGGTTCCAAGAACCAGTGTTTTTTTATACCACTAAGGTGGCAAACATACGGCCCGCCTGATGGTAAGCGGTTACCGTTGCTTATGGATGCTTGCAACATCACTCATTGCGGACCCTGTAAAAATCTTTTCACGCCCTTTTTAGACCATAGAGTTCCATATTACGTGCATATGCGTCAACTTAGTCATAGCGTAGGTAAGTTCCTTTTTATTGATTTAGTTATTTAGCTCTAATTACTATCTTTATTTTTTGTAAATCACTTGTCAAAGTAAATAAAACTAGTTAAGTAGTCTAAATCTAAACTGAAATAGGATAGTTTGAATAATCTTCTATAATTTATACCAAACGTTAGCTTTACAAGAACCACGTGTGGACCTTTAAACGAATAAGTGCCTATAATAATAAAAGCTGAAAAAAATGGAGTTTGTTTTTGCTATTTGGTGCCTCCGCTTTTATCGTTTTGTTTTAGTATTCGGCAATATAGGGAAACCATCTAAATGGCATATAGTTAAAACGCAAAGCTTATTATAGACCATAGGTATGAATATTAATGTAAATAATATTTTAGTTTAGTTATTTCAAGTGATACTTGAAATAAATGATTAGCCCAAGAATTCTGTTATTTCATTAATTTTACCGAATACTACAGCAAGTATCATTTTTATTAAGTACCCAAAACTGTATAAGATATCACCTTGAGTAACAAATGAATGCGTATGGAATTCGATGGTGCTACAAGCAAAACTGCTACACTATTACTTTTAAATACATCTTTTAACATAACAGCAAAAACATGAGATAAAAAACCAATCACAGAAGTTCGGTGTGAAGAAACTAAATGACATGTATATAATATTCTGATCATAAACGAAACACTTGCCTTATGCCTTGCCTTACAATAATTTGATCAGAACCCCCTTAATCATTCCTTAACTTATGACGTGTGCGCGCATACATGCCCCGAAGTGTTCCAACTACGTAACTAAATTACTCGTCTCTTAAGAATTACGTTAGTGATGGATGACACGTTACGGCACAGTGTCGCGGTGTGTTGTAAATGTAGTCACACACACGCCGAGAGCTCTTGTGGGTCGATTTGGTGGAGCACGTCAAACACAGGCGGTTCAGGACGTCTCGCGGAATAGAGCGAGTGTTTGGCGACACTTACTCGACAATGACAGCACACTCTAGTGTTTGTGCACGCCAGACCGCGTCGAGTTTGCACACACTTGCCTTAGTAAGATTTACTCGCGTAACACTGTTCTTGATGAAGTACCGAGGTAACCTCAAACGTGTGAATGTGTCTTAATTAATTGTTTTGTTTGTTTTCATAACCAACTGTATGGGTAATATCTGAAAAAAAAAATGAAAATGAGAGATGATGATGATGAGAATTTAAAAAACCCCAACATCATGCAGTCTTGGTTAAAATGTTCTTGCAATATCATTGAATTAAAAGGATACTAAATTTCAAATCGAACACTTGGTCATATCTCTTCATCAACTAGAAAAAAGCTAATAACCACCAAACGGCTGGTCAGATATTCTTGAATCATAGCACAGTATTCTGTGCAATACAGTAACTTATGAATTGAATAACACATAGAGTACCCTCAATCAAGTCGCCTATTGAAAAAATTGAATCAATTCAATTCAATTTTTGGGTATGGCAATGTGCCGATTTCGACAATTCTGCCAATGTCAGATGTGCGAAGGCAAAATTTGTGTTTCAAAGAATAAAATAAAAACAGCAACAAAAAAAAAACTATCTCGGAGTGAACTTGTTGAAATATGTAGTTAGGTTAGTGACACTGAAACAATGGACAATTTAAAAAATTTAAACATCTCTAAATATATTGTTAGTAAACATAAAAATAAATTAAATATAATAGAGTAAAAAAAAAACAGTAATTCACAATCTAATATTATTACAACGATTAAAGGTCATCAACGCCCTCAAAAAAAAAAAAAAGAGTCATAATCGCTCCATTCACAAGGATGTTGTGACATCGTTGCGATGTGACAGCCGACAGGTACACATTGCAAACTTAGAGAGCTCTTTTTCGTGGGTTAATTAAGAAATGAATAATTGTTTTAATAACTTTTGCTATGACAAACTAGAATATCATGTTCTTTTATTAGAAGTCATGCTCGGTAGTTAAGTTCTAAACTATTCTGCAATTTAATTTAACAGCTCAACATAAAAACAAAAAGACAGTCTCATCGTCACATTTCAGCGCCGGAGCCAGTAAAAAAGCGAGTAAGTGAAAACTATTATTTTCGCATCATGGACACTTTTTACGATCCAAATTAAAGTTTCTACTGAGTTTTTCCTTCGCTAACGACTTGTTCGAGTTGAGAGCGACAAGAAATGATTTTGTATCTGGAGTGAATTAGGTATCTAGTTGCGAATCTTTTTGTTAGCTGCCAAGGGAACTAATGTTCCGACCCTGTTTTGGTAAAGCTATATTTTTTTTTTTGGATACGCAAGGAATGCACAATAAACAGTCGTTCGCTTGATCTAATAAAAACTGTCCTTTGGTCAACTTTAAGTGAAAACAAATGATAGGATTTTATCAGACTTTCTGATCTTTTAAAAGTTACAGTTTTAGAAAAAAAACAATTCAAATGCCATCGTTATTTATCCTAAGAGTGATATGGAATACACCAGATTCACAATTTTGTAGCCGCGATATTAATAATGCAAGTTACATGAAACGGCAACTTCTACCCTCACACAGTTTTCCCCAGACATATTCGGCGTTTCTCTTAACATATATGTGTTTCAGGTATGAGTCAAACAGTCGATAATGCGACAGGAAATGTTTCATGGAACAGTCGTCGGTTATTCCCAGCTGAGTCCGGGCCTGAGCACTCAACCTGCTCCACGATCCGTTTCCCGGTTTCGAATTCAATTCCATTCGTTCCGATCATCGGCTCGCATTGGAGATAAAAATCTAATTTGGGAAAACGGTGGCGTCAACAGTTTTTGGACAGCGCATGACATTTGAGATCGGTCGGCGCGATCGCAACGCTTAAAGATGGAAACGAGTATGGACATTGAAATGGGTACACGGGAAAGTAAGTATACCGCCCGGCTGTCATAAAAAGTTACACTATAACGTCCAAGTTGCAGAGACACGAATGCATACTTTAAACTCTCTGCGGAGCTTCGTTTCGTACAAAAACTAAGATAAACATCGAGTAGTTTTTCTTACATTATCTAAACTAAGTAGAGAATTCAGTTTTGAGATTAAGGCAGATCTCCGGCTATCATCCTGATTAATGCTCAGTTGAATTTTAAAGTTTGAATCTCGTTGTCACAATAAATCATTAACAGATTTTCAGAATCGCAATAGAGTTGAAATTCATTGATGGATATAAACGGTCTAGTTGTGGCTCATTTATTACTTTAAGCTGGTTTGATAGTGATGATTTATTATAGGTAGGTACGCTTTTATTAATTTACCTCTATATTTTTCTGTTCAGAAACCGGACACTATCTCTACTATTATAAAATTGTAAAAAAGCTATGTTTGTTACGAGTTGTAGCAAAAACTACTGAATAGATTTTAATTTGGTTATCACTGCTAGAAAGTATATACTCCAACTTTTTTAAGTTGGAGTATATACTTATACTGGTGAACTTCTTATCACAATTAATTAATCGGATCCTGAGATACAGCTTGATCTCTGTGATGTTTAGAGGCCCATTACAAAGAAGAGATCATCACTGTTTGTTTTTAGTAAATATTTTTGAAATCCATTTCTAATCTTACTATAGGTTCAGGTGAGCGAAGCCGCGGGCAAAGGCTAGTAGTTAAATATTTTCATAAATAAAGATAATACTTTCAAGAATAATTTACATAATCGTGACATAATTGAGCTAAATCTTATACATAACGTAATCGTAAATATATTGTGCATTAGCGACATCATTTATCAGATCCCTGACATAATGTGACACGAGGAAATATATCTCGTAACAATATCTTTAGCGAAAATAGAACCAAACGCAAGAAAAGTAAACATAGCACAAAAGATATTAATTTGCACGAGCAGTGTAACCAAGTGTGACCAGTGTGTGTTGCTATAACCCTTGATCCCATTGTTTACGTTTAAGTGGGAATTAATGATACGCTCACAATCAGTTGACGATCCACTGTCTCCATTCAAAAGCATAATATAACATAGGCAAATACATATATAAATCATAATTATAAATACGAAGAATTCCATCAATACTATAGCGTAAACACGTTTTTATCTACCGTTTTCACTGTTTATTGGATTGAGTGCAAGGCACTTTTACAAGTATTTTTAGATAGGAGACTTCCAGAAGATTATTCACAATACATATAATAAGAGAAAAGTAAAATTTACAATATCCTGTCCTAGCAACAAATAACGACTCAAAGTGTAGGTAGTTTGGTTGGAACTCTCCACCAAAATTCTGTTCCGTTTCATTACGACCGTATTTCTGCCATTTATCTCGCTATACCTGGCTAATTTCATCTGGTCTTTTGTCACCTGATTTAGGTCCACACTAAATATAACTTGTGCCTAATTGAAACCTTGCCTATTACTAACCGACTGATAAATTAAAATCAGAAGGGAAAATTTAAATACGTATAATTTTTTTTTGCAAGAAAGATAAAGTTATTTTAGTGAAGGAAAAATTTGGTTGAGAAGCAAAGTAATTTTACGTCACGTTTAAGAATCGAATTCAGAATAGGAAGACAAATTTCGACCTGGGGTGGGACTCGCAGTGCCTTAGACATCATAGCGTCTAGCGTATCTATCCAGAAAACGCAAGTACGAATCCTGCCGGTAATCGATTTTTTCCTTCACTAAAATAACTTTAAAGTGGAAAGTGTTTGAAAACTAAATTTTTGGAATAATCTAAATAACCTTGGACTTATATTAACTTCGTTAAATACTGTTCTTAAAATATGTACTGTTTATTACTAGAGTTATACAGCCATGTGGCAATATATTTTTTAATAAACTTTGTTGTTAATTACGTTGAAATCGTGAGTTTACGACACGGTGTACTTAATAATCAGTTTCTTTGAGGCTAGATATTATCGTACTATATTAAATTAGAATATGATTTCTTATTAATAGGTACGTTATGTTTTTATAAACTTCACATTTAGTCTAAACAATTTATGAAAGAAAAATAAAAGCAATTACAAGATTTATAATTATGTGTTTTAAAAATATGTGTACCTATTTTAAATATGTTATTTTGCATGCCATTGTCGATGCACACACGCACACAATAACAATTTGTGCAAATAGATTTCGGACTTTCACAACTCGAGCCACTCATTGATCAGGGGCTATAGTTTCACGTGTTGTAATTATCTTTTCGGGAAAATTAAACATTAAACACCAATCTATTCGATTCAGTATTCCATTTTGACTTTCAGGTTACACAATCTATTCTATATTCCATTTATAATAGGGGGTCTTGAATGTTAGCTATCGTTTTAGAATTGTATGTGGAGAGGAAGAAGTGGGTTGCGCCTCCAACCAAAAGGGATCCTCCGACTAGGCGTGTGTTTTACCTGGCGGGCCACTGCCCAACGGTTGATGTCGGGCGGTTTGTATACGTATATAAGCAAGTTGCGTTGCAAACTTCACTTGCGCGATTCAGGATTTGTCCGTCGGTTTCGTATGTAGCGCGGCAGATGTCGCTACATGTAACAATTACGTACTTCTTATTAGTAAGACTATTATATTATTATGTTAATATAGTAGTCCCAATAATCAGTCAGTAGATTTGCTTACTAGAGTTAGGATTTTGATATTAAGTCCATACAAGTCCTATCAACATCCTACCTCAAGTAATCAAATCTTTCGACGCATTCGCAAGTTAATAGTGACTTGGCACAAATCCATCTATCTTTCAGTAATTGAACAAGACGGTTGACACCGATTGCTACACTGGAAAAACTTGAACGTAGTTTCAAACAAAAAAGCTGGACATTACTTACGTAAAACCCTAGGTATAGAGTTAGGGATCATTAATCACCGGAGAAAACTTAATTGGACGGCCGTCGGACAGACACGCGAACGACTTGGACATAGTTACAGGAATAAACAACAAGTTATACGAGTATATACTAAAGTATGGTCATTAGAGCTTCGTAATAAAGGCACAGACCACCAATTAGCCTGTATTAATTGAAATATACTATGGCAAATTGTTAATTAATAACTGTTGACCTAAATGTTCTATGACACTATGGTATTACGCAATTAATTATGTATACTAGCTTCTGCCCGCGGCTTCACCCACTTGAAGCTAAAAAACCAGCAGTGATGATCTCTTCTTTGTATGGACCTCTATACAACAGAGAGGTCAAGCTGTATCTCAGGATCCGCTTAATTGATTGAGATATCTAAGTTCACCAGTTTTTAAGTTGGAGCATATACTTTCTAACAGTGATAACAAAATTAAAATCTATTCAGTAGTTTTTCCTCCAACCCGTAACAAACAGACAAACAGACAAGAATTTTAAAAATCACATTTTTGTGTTGGGAGACGTTTATATACCCTCACTTGTTTTTTTTTTTAAATATCTTCAATGTACAGACACAGCTTTTTTACAATTTTATAATAGTAGAGATAGATATATAATAGTAGAGAAGAAGAGAAGAGATACGTAGATAATTAACAAATTTGTAGTAACAGTGTGTAGTTGTGCTAGGTTTTTATTTAAATAATTGGCTATAATGATACCTATGTACTAATTAATCAATTTCCTAGAACCTTGTTGTTTTAACTCAACTTAAATATTGCTAAAATAGTTCCAAACGTTTATGAAAAAAAAAATTACCATTAGCATTGAATTTTCTCATTTTTTTCATGTTATCGCTAATTGGTTAAATATCAACCAATTGACACAAAAACACAGCCGGCGTTAAACTAATTGTTTCAGGGTCGATATTTTTAATTGTTTTTAGTTGATAATGACTCGCATGAAAAGATTTTATTGAAAATTTCATTTGTGTGCTATTTACGCTTGAACCGGTAGTTGCCTGTAAAGGTTGGTGTCACAGTTAGGCTTATCATAATTATTGAGACAAAATCTAGATATAAATTTGCATACCTGTCCATGGTTGCGGAAGCCGTGCCTCCTGGCGATGTCATCAACGTGGTGGGCCCCGCCGGGCACGTACGCCGCGAAATGGTTGTGGTACACCGGCTGCGGGAGCGCGGTGCACGCGTACAGCGCAGCCAGCAGCGCCAGCGCGCGCCATGACGTCACCATGACAATGACCACAACACTACACAATCACAACCGCATCTGCGACCCACTGACACAGTACCAACCTAGCGTTTCAACCACTAACAATCCTTGACATAAGGACCACAGACTTCTCAAACACACTCAAACATAAATTTCCCGGTATACGTCTTTAATGATGACCCCTTTGAACACTGTGTCATCCCACCTCGTATTACCTGAAACAAGAGTGGTTAAATTAGGCTTTAACGTCGAGGGACTTAATTAAAAGGATCTCTGTGATTGTAACGTGTACCCGCTCTCGAATACAAAAGCTGCTTGGGAGATATTAAATTTTAATAAAGAGTTACTCCCGCAGCGGAGGTTCCTCTCTTTATTTAGCATTATTTTTTACGTTCGAACGAACTCCATAAACATAAAGGCGAATTTAGGGTGCGATAAACATATTAAGAGGAGGGCGGGCGGCACCATAGCAAATCACGTGCCAGATAAAACGCAATAAGCGGACGCACAAACGCGAATAAGTTAAAAAAATCTGTGGGAAATCCCAAGATTATCCAGATAAGCCACGCGGGCAAAGTATGAAAAGCCTGACCGTGAATATATCAAAAATATTTATGAAATTTTATTTGGAAATTTATCTGACGTCCGCTGCGAGTGAAAGTAATACCTTTGAACAAAATTCTTTGTGTCCCCCTGCCACCACGACGCGAGACGGCTTTGCTTTGTCTTTTTATTTTATAGATATTTTTTTATATTTTATGAAATAAAATCAACCATATAATCGTTAGACGATATTTTTATTGTAGTAATAAATAAACAAAAGCCAGCCCACTATTCTTGAATACAGTGTGGATAACCACACGTACTAAGATATAGCTCGTTGAGCAACGAAAAATTCCTCTCCCAACTAAAAATGTTCTTTTTCTCACGTGTGTTCACAAAAGCCCGGTGGTGCAATAAAAACAATTTAGCTTGTTTACCTTCTGACTTCGTAACTGGTTAAAAACTGTCTCTCGAGACAATGCTTGCTCCTAAACTTTCACTAAAATTATATTTAATGCTTAGTTTTGTGTTAAGTAAGTGCTTCTCACTGATGTTCCATTAGGAATTATTGTTTTGTGAATTTGTGTGGATTACCTAACACGTATTTGGTAACATTGAGATCTGTCTCCGCTTTATAAAAATATAATAATATAAGAAACAGATTTTTGTGCATTCTAAAAAAGTTTACTATAAATAGAGGCAAACCAGACTTCTTTAAGAATTTCTTTTCCAAATAATCACACTGACTGATTATAAAACGTCGCGCATGATACAAGTCAGATTTGTAAATCAAGTAAAGTAACCCGTCACTTAAAAATGTTCAAAGTAAAAGTGCTACAAAATAGCTGGAATACTTAAAAGAAATACTAAATAATATGTGCGATATACTTATAGCAACATATCGGAATCTTTTGAGGTTTCGAGGATATATAGTGCTAAAGATATTATCGTGAAGTTTACGACGATACTCTGAAACAGGATATTAGAATTTCTGAAACACGTCTTTGACGATGACAGTACTTTGCCGTGTAAATATCGTATAAATAGCATACAGATTATAAATATCGTAAATAAAGTAAATGATAAATATCAACACATTTAGAAGATTCAATCAGAAAAATAGCGTAGAAATAGAGCTTCACGAAGCCAATATATCCCAAGACGCATCAAGTATAAATTGAATACAAACGGATTACTTTAATTAAAAGCTAATTATTGTATATTAAAAATTAACTTTTTCAGAAAGAAATTAACTTCAGTATTTTGTGGTGTATCTTCAGAGCTGTTGCTCGGATTTAAAAATAATTCGACACAGGAAAAATAGTTGAACTGAGATCTAACTTTTCTTTACAAATCGGTTAAAAACGGACTTTAAATAAGACTTAAAATGGGGAAGTGTAACAAAGATTATCACTGCGAGTGAGGTCGGGATAAATCCAAATACTACATCAACACGACATTGCTGGAAGGGTATCAAGTTGTATTTTTATCACGCCACACTTTCCACCCTTCGGGATAATATTTAAAAGGTCTCGGGGTCGTTCGAATTAATTTCGGCTATAGCGAGGATAATTTCATTAGCCTACGTAATCGGTACATAGCGGGACGGGGGGAGGCCAGATATTTACGACTTAATATCCCACGGACACATTTATTCAGATAATATATTTGTTCTAAAGATTGTTTTACTACAGAACGTTTCCTTGGTAATCGGTTTTAGTACATTTTGTGATGTGAACTCCAGACCCCAGTCGCCTATAACAATATCCGTTTTCATCTCATTTTCGTAAAAGTCATCTGGTCGCTTCATCTGCTATGACAAGTGCCATCAAGTAACGTTAAAACGGTAAAAAACTATATATACTTTTTACATAGTACAATGTGTAACACGAAAAGCTAATCACCACCACCGTTAACTGTTTTGAAGTGTAAATAAATCATGTTTTGTAATTATATCGTATCAATTATTGTTATTATTTTAACTGTTAATTTAGTTACTAGTGGAGTACTTCAGAATGGCGGGTGGGACTCGCAATGGCTTAGTATAGCGTCTGATGTATCTAACCAGAAGACGCAGTTTCGAATCCTGTCCGTAAGTCGAATTCATTCACTAAAATAACTCAATGTGAATTGTCTTTTTGTGATTTTTTTGCATTGTTCATGCTAAGATTATAAAGTTATTTTAGTGAAGGAAAATTTCGAACCGTAAGGTAAGTCATGTCGGTTGAGAGGCATAGTAACTTGCCTTTCAATAGATGTTATTGACGTCACCTTAAGTAAGTTCGTAAGACGTAAGTTCAGAATGTGAAGGCAAATTTCGACATGGCAGGCGGGACTAGCGGTGGCTTAGAGGTCTATAGGTATAGCCTCTGGCGTACCTAGCCAGAAGACGCAGGTTCTAATCCTGCCTGCGACTCGAATTTTTCCTTCACTAAAATCACTGTGAATTGGTTAATCATTTTAGTAAAGCAACAATTTAAAAAGACTTATGCTTAAAAAGTTTTATCGTTTTCTCTTCACCAAAATAAGGACCATTATTCTCATTTTCTTGATCCTATTTTTCCTGCTGTTTACCAAAATAAACAGTTTCAACCCAAAAACAAAATTAGTCACACAACGTGCAATTTATATCCTTGGTATCAGCACCGAAGGAAATCAGATAAGTCGAAGACATTACCATAATCAAATCGTCGGGAACAAATTCCTTGAGTAAGCATATTGAAAATACGTATCGGAACTTTATTAACCTGACAAGTGGAGTGGCATATTCATAATAAGCTATGCCGATAGATTCCTTCAGGCGTCTAAATCTTGCCGGCGAACACCTCAATAATTAGCCGGTTAAAGTTTCGCTGTATCGGCTCTTTCCGAAGCGAATGCATCGCGTTGCGCAGCGAACATGAAATGCTCGCTTTTGTATTTGTAAAATTTGCAAGTCTAGTTAAACGTTAGAAATAGGGAGAAATAATATTTTGTAGGAATATCAAATGGCGAATTTCGCTGTGAGAGACCAGATTATTATATGAGAGCATGATTTAACGAATACTATTTGGTATTTTATTAACTTTTGGAACACAAACCAGAACCTTTCTACATTACTTACAATTTTCTAAGTAAAGTTTTTAGTCATTTTACTTTTTCAGTTATTAATTAACGGGCTTACTACAAAGAGTAAATAACAATTGAAAAACCTAGTTCAGTTTAAACAATAGGAATATTATCAAGTCGGCTTATTATGCCGAGGCACGTGGCACGGAGTGCGGTCGACGTAGCACAATATGCTACGCTCGGGCTACGATGCTCTACGCTCAGTTAACGCTACGGACTTCACTACGACATTCAGAAGCTCTACGAAACTTTGATTCTACAACAATAACGGTAGACGTTTTGGTTACATTTAATTTATCTGAAATGTGGTAGTGTATTTAAATATTTATAGGCTTCTGGATTATTTAAAATTTAATGTTGTTTGGTGTTATTAATGTACGTTATTTTTCTACAAACGTCATTTTCTTCCGATATAAAGAATAATATTTCAAATCCAGTGTTTTCCAGCTTAAACCGACTGTATCAACCACAAATGTTCCTACCACAACAGCAATAAAGAGGAGCATTAAAAATTAATAGTTCGGTCAAGTATTAATGTGTGGCGCTGTGCACTAGTGACGTAGACCAGAGAGCCACGTGACCCAATTGTGGGCAAGCACGGGATTCACCCGGCGGCGTCCGGGATTGCCAAGAAAATCATGTTTATACGCCATTTGTAGACTTACATTGACTTTGATACGCCATCAAATGCAATGCGCCCGGTAATAGAATAAACGTACGAGCAAAAGGGACTTGGGAAGCGGAAAATGGATGACGTCATTGTTGTAGTAGGTACTGGGCCTTAGATTGCCACTCAATCACACGTATTGATGTCTTTAATTGTATTATTTAAACAATTTTGCTCGCGGCTTCGCTCTCCTGTAGCTATTATAGTAGGATTAGAAATGGATTCCAAACATAATTTATTTAAAATTCTAATTTCTTTGTATGGGCTTCTATACATCAGAGAGGTCAAGCTGTATCTCAGGATCCGATTAATTGAGATAAGGAGTTCACCAGTTTTTAAGTGGGAGGATATACTTTCTCACAGTGATAACAAAATTAAAATCTATTTAGTAGTTTTTACTCCAACGTGTAAAAAACATCATTTTTACAATTTTATAATAGTAGAGATACATTGTATGATGATTGAATCATGATGCTGGATGATAATGTCTGAATTGTTAGTAATTACTCTCAGATAATAGGCTAACAGCAAAAGACGTTAGAAGGGTAAATATAATTATGTTCACTAAAGTAATTATGTAAATGCGAAAATAATTAATATATGGCTTAAAAGAGTAATAAATATAAACAGGCTATTGTTCTACGAAATAATATTTCGTGTGTATAACAGGTTAGCGTTCATAACATACTGAAATAAATTAATTTAACTATTAATTAGGTAATTCATTCATATAATTGTTTAGGCATTCTTTCAACAATTACTTACCATGCAAAGTCAATGATTGGCAAGAGCATACATTTATTATTCAGTATGACGACACTAACCTAACCTAACTCTTACAGATATTGTGGTCAAGAATAACATTCATATTAAAAAGTTATAGTTTCTCCTGACGTCACCTTTAAGACGTAAATTCGGAAAGTGAAGACAAATTTCGACATGGTGGGACCCGTTGTGGCTTAGTGGTCATAGCGTCTGATGTATGTAACCAGAACAGGCTAACTTTTTTTCCTTCACAAAAATAACTTTATAATCTTAGCATGGAAAATCTCAAAAAGATCGTCGTCATCCACCTATTTACTCTCACACCGGAGCACGGGTGAAAGAGAGAGGAGGTACACTTAGAGTGAGAAGTTACGCCATAGTCCATCATCGGGTTATTTTTATAAATGAAGTATAAATATGTTATTTCAAGAAGTACATTAATAAAGTTCTACCAAACAAGGAATCAACTAAAAAATAGGAGAACTCGGAACCATAATGTCAGAGAGAAGAAAGTACAAATATTATTATAATGTACGCGGCTCCCTTGTTGTTGTTGTTCAGTCTCCGCACGTTTCAAGTTCGTAATTCCACTCATACACCAAGCACAATGATTTTAAGACTTTTAACCCTCCTCCAACTCATTCCCTCTTTTTTATTTACATTATTTCCGTCAAAATAACGATGGTTAAAATAAAGACATTATTTAGAGACAAGATGTTACACACACATGTATGACGATATTACGGGAAGTAAGCAATCGTTCACTCTAATATTAATACCGAATGCACAAATAGGGACAGAAATCACTGAGTCGTTATTAATCGAACATTGATCGTTCACCGACAGATGATCGTACTATGATCGTAGTTATATCGAGATAGACCACAACTGCGGAGTGGGTCGTCGGTCGAGGGCCCCCATTGTATCGGCTTAAGAGGGGCCCCTCCGTGCTCACGCAAGTGCCTGCAGGGCCCTTACATCGTGTACCACATAATACGGCACAAGCTGTAAGATTACAGGTAAATCGAGTGATTTTTAAGAGATATACGTGAATAGAGGATAAACTGAGGTAAGTAATTCTGATTACTTATTTATCAGATTTGGATGTTGTAAACTGTAAGGGACCAACTTCGAAATTATATTTAAATTGTATTTAAACACGATTTTTCATAGAAATTTTGTGTTTAAATACAATTTAAACACATATATGAAGTTGTCACTAAAAGTTTACAAATAAACAGTATTTAAGTATTTCTTTTTAACATAATAGCGAAAGATAAAATCGATTTCAGGCAGATTTCACACCTACTCCTTGGAGTTAAATACACGCACTTTGATTTTCGCTATTTTAAATATAATAAAGACACCATTATGTTACGTATTATGTCATCTTAGTAATCATTATCAGTAGCGTTTACATGTGCTCAATAGTATCTGTATGTCGCTAACATGTATGTGCTTTAGACATTTGGCTACTACCAGTTATGTCCGAAAATACATAAACTAGTACTTAAGCTTAAATTAATACAATTCTAAGTTTAGAATGAAAGAAAATAAATTAATTTTTGCCTTGCTCTTGAGACTCCAGACCATATCATTGAAGAACAAATTTTTAATAAGTTTTTGCTTTTATAAAACTATTTTTTTAAGATTCCAAAATTAAAATATATTTATTTTACTACTCTCATTGATACTAGTTAAGTTTAATTAAAAACTCAATACAATTATGATTACCAAGTTTTTTTTTTAAGATTAATTTGAAGCAGATATTGTATTCTCTGAAAACCCTAGAGAATAGAGATGTTTAAAACTTTGAAAGAAGCGTTCAAAGCGAGTCCGTTTAGTTTGTTTTAAAACTGTTGCCAAGTTTCTTATTCGTTAACAGTAACTATACTGTATTAACTGAAACATTCCACTTATAATGGCAAAATAACAATAAGATTCTTTGTATAATATTGTTGAAATTACTGCCTTTTAGAGTATTAATTTATTTATTTATGACTAGCTTCCGCCCGCGACTTCGTCCGCGTGGAATAGTTACTTAGTCCTTAGCGTGATAATATGTAGCCTATATGTTGACCCGACCTGTTAGTAATATTCATGCAAAATTTGAAGTAAATCCTTGCAGTACATTTTGAGTTTAGCCCGGACATACATACAGACAAAAATTCTAAAAACTATATTTTTGACTTCGATATCGATTGTAGATCACGTCCCAAGTATTCTTTTAAAAAAATATTCAATGTGCAGTTTTGACTTTCCTACGATTTTATTATAATTATACAGTATAGATAAATAGATTACATTTCTATTTATACATATTCGTATCGTTAAAAAAACGCAGCTTATATTAATAAAGATGGCGTTATAATATTATTTGTCTTATTTTAGTAATACATTTCGCACATAACCCGTGCTCTCAGGTACTGTTTAAGACACGCAGAGTTAAAATTCTAAAGATTTTCAAACGATTTCTTTAGGCAACGTCTGATTTCAACAGCTATTGTAATGCTAAGGGCATTATTCTAAACCGCATAGTAAACTGAAATCACTTTGAAATATATTCGGTAAGTTTTGCTGTCAATAAAATGAGATGGCTCTAGAGATAATACCAACTTTACGAGTAGCTGTCTCGTATCTCACGAGCGTTTCGTAATAAGGACGTTAATCCCGACATGCAATGACTAAAAACCTTCCAGAAATAAATACTGAATTGGAAAAAGTTCAATAAGCGCGAGCGTAAACAAACCGGTTTGTATTGTAACGTAAACAAGTGAACGTTATATCGTCCGTCAATAGATATTGCTCGCGTTGTTTGCACAAGTTTGAAAAAATTAAACGCTTCTATTTTGTTTAATATTTGTTGGATAGAAATCATAATTCATGTTCCCAATTTCGTTGGTGCGGCTCCAATCCGATGTGTGGGTTTTGTGTGAAATTTACATTTTAGTGTATAACTTTGATTTGGTCAGTATTTTTGTGGTTTTAAAGCGTAAATTGTGTGATCACTAAATTTCCATTTCCAATATTTGGCAAACGATAACTGGATGACTCGGTTTTGTTTTGAAACATCCTTACTAATATTATAAATGCGAAAGTAACTCTGTCTACTACACCGATTTAAATTAAATTTGGTACACAGATAGTCTAGCTAGAGCCTGAGAAAGGACATAGGCTAATTTTTAAAGCGGAAAAAAAAACGGTTGTAAGGGGTTGAAAGGGAGGTATGAAAAGTTGTATGGAAGTGTCGTCCTTTTTAGAGCTAAAAGCTTGAAACGATTTTTTTAGGCTGTTGATTCGATATAAATAAATATTACATTCAAAGTTTGTAAAAGTTTTACCCTCAAGGGTGTAAAATAATTAAAGACACTATTCCACGCGTACGAAGTCTCGGGCACAGCTAGTATAAAATATGTTAAAAAAGTCTGTCTGACTCGTGAAGGTATTGTTAGGTATCGATATCCGGTTTTATGTATAGGTATAATGGTTTTCACTTTACAGGTAAACAAATGCCTCAAACAAAATTTTATATAACTAGGAAGCTTATACGGCAATTATGACGGTGGCAGTAACTTCGTCACTGGGTGCCAAACATATTTAGTACGATGATGGTAAAAATTTGCAAGATTTTGTGAAAATTTCGGAAATTTAGGTTTGATAATCGTGAATTTTAAACTACATATTATTGAATACTAGCGACCCGCCCGCGGTTTCACCCGCGCTGCCCCGGTCCTAAGAGTCATAGCGTGATGTTAAATAGCTTAAAACCTTCCTCTTAAATCACTCTATCTATTAAAAAAAACCGCATCAAAATCCGTTGCGTAGTTTTAAAGATCTAAGCGTACATAGGAACAGACAGAGGGAAGCGACTTTGTTTTATACTATGTATAGATTTAAGGTTTCTTATTTTATTTGCTGATGTGATTGTGATGTATAAAAGCCCCTTTCGGATCAGATTGGTTTTTTTACATAGGTAGTGGATGTCCAAAAAGTTTAGTTATAAAATAACCATGCTTTTTAATTTGCCATAATTTAATCAAATGACCAATTATGTACTATATTTTAAGCAAATAAATACTTGCAAATGGATGATTTGATGAAGGAAATGTTGCACAGCAATGAAAATTATAAAAGAAATTAATAATACATTCGAATAAAAGTATAAATTATTTGCAATATTATTCCAGAAAAGATTCCAACATATAAGTGCATAATTATATTATGTAGTTGAAGCACAAAAAAAAGCGGCGGACAAAAATATATTAATATCGTGACCATTTTTTTAAACGACCAGTGTAAAAATACAAGGGAGACGTGATCTTTTCGCAAATTGCTGCGATTACACCGTAATGTTCGAGCTTCGCCTTAATTTGTCTCGAGGAGACTCGATATAAGCGCCCCGGCTGACAAAATACCTGTCAGATAATGTTTGTACAGGGAAAAAAATACATTCCCTTTTACAAAAATCCATTTAAAAGGCAATTTTTTTCAATGGACTCTTCTTCCGCATTTCCTTTTTTTTTTGAGTAGGTAGAGTACGTTTGTGGTAGAGATGTTATATTAGGGTCATATTTAAGTAATACTATTATTGAATATATTCACTAAGCCATATTAGCATACCATACCTATTACTGGGTAATAGTCAAATATTAGTCAGCCATTTTGAGATTCATATTCTCTCCGTATTCGTATTCTCTAACATAATATTGATATCGTAACTATTCTCAGAATAGGTACGATATCAATATTATGTTATAGTAACGAATACGGAGAGAATAGGTACGATATTAATATTCTCGGTGTGCCTATTATTTGACTAATATCTGGTAATAGTCTACGCTTAACTAATATATACTAATATGAATATACAGCTCGTATCATAATATCTATACCTATTACGAATATATTAGTTACACCTCTAGTTTGTGGAAATAATGCGCCAGTTTTAAAAGTTCATTTAAGCGGAACGTAATACTGTTTTTGAACACATTTCAAACCACACTAGCAATAAACAACACCCGATCACCATGCTTAACCACAGCATTGTAGAAAAAAAAACAATTCATCAATTAGGCTATCCCTGAAAGAACCATACTCTGTTGTTAAGAAACCATAACCCCCTGCCTACAAGGGTTTATTTACCTGAGGATATTTTAATCAATTTTCTAAAATAATTAACACAAAATAGCAAAATATTTTCCGGATAATAATAACTCATTATGCATCAAAAGCCTATTGTTTAAAATCAATAACATCACAGAATATAAACGGTAGGTATTTGTTTTCCACTCGAGATAAAATAACGGAATTAAATTTTATCTGATATAAAGGGTGTTCCCAGAGGGTAGAATATTAATTAATAACAGCAGCGAACATTACCTGTTAATAATCAGCCGTAGGTATACAAGCCGAAGTATAATTACAGCTACGTACTATGTATTGTCTGGTACCTACTTGGGCGGCCAACAACTAAATTACTTATGAATTGCTTATAAGTCAGACATTTTAGTTCAGACTGCAATAGTCTACTAATCTCTACTTCTCTAGTCTCTACTATTACAAAATCTAAAAAAAACAAGTTAGGTTATATCAAACTCTCCAAGCCAAAAAATGTGATTTTATAAAATTCTTGTCTGCTAGAACTGCCTCATTAGCCAAGTGGTCCTGAGCGCAACTGCTACGCTAGAGATCCTGGGTTAGATTCCCAGGTCGAGCAAAGTGTTATTGGGTTTTTCTATGAAATTCCCAGTAGCAGCTCGGAGTTAGGAATTTGTGCCCGGTTAATGGCAATAGGCTCGCCCCCTATTACATGGGACCTAAACATACCTGCGAACTGTGGGTGTACATTAGTACGCCTCTGCCTAACCCTTCGGGGAATACAGGTGTGATGGTATGTTATGTGTTGTCTGCTAGAAATCATAGCAATAGAATTACTGCTGGAAAATATGCTCCAATTTAAAAACTGGTGAATTTCTTATCTCAATTAATTTAAAGGATTAGAATTTATAAAACCCATGATATAAAAAACCTCGACTAAAATACCGAAATGACTACCTACCTACTACTTACACATATTATTATATTCACTTACATACAAGAACATTCATCGGGGCTAACATTCCCATTTCTGTTCTGAATTTCAATAAAAATAAGGTACAGAAATGTATGATGTAATGAAGTGTCTTGTTATAATTAGGTATTTGTTGAATCTAAGTTTTTTAATTCGATTGTAGTATGACTTATCTTTGAAAAAGAAACGTACTCCTGTTAGATTGCGTCTTAGTCTTGCGTCAGCATTATAAATTTCCCTTTGAAATAAAAGGTCTAAGCTTTGAAATTGTCAGAATGGCGCTGACATGGATGACCGCGGCATACGTTTAGTTCGACGTATGATTGTCCCCGATGATTGTCTGAGTCTGCAGTCTGCACTTACCGATCAATTTGAATTAGACGCTCCGCCAGTACGCAGGTAACCATGCCGCCTTTGAACACAGCGTTAGACCACTCACAACATAGATGGTAATTAAGTTAGAGTACAGATTGTATGTCGACTTCAGTTACTCAGACGGCATCCTAATAAAATAAGTATTTAATAAGGAAATAAAAATATGTAAAATCACGTATGAGTATCTACTAATTATAAATTGACATAAGTAACGTCTCTGTATACGCTAATCTTAGAAACTACTGACGAGATTTTGATACGGCTTACACAAATAGATAGTGTTGTTTTATAATTAAACTTATCTGTTATTCTGTACTGAAAGGTTGTAATGGCAATTCTTAAAATGTATTACTGACACCAAAATGTACCCTACCCATATTACGCAAATAAATATATGATTAAATGTACTAGAAAAAAAAATTGTTATACCGAACGCCACGGCCACGGCCGAGTCTCGGGCGGGCTCTATATGTGTGATATTACTCTGCAGAACATTATAATCACTACTGATAAACATGTTCAAAACATTACTTCAAGCTCCTTTCAGACTGAAAGTTTTCCGTCTTCCGAGATCATTAAAGCTGAGATAAAGGCTTGAAAATGATGTTAGTCAAAATCCAGAATAATGGATAAGAAATGAAGGGGGATCTTCCGCAAATCCTATTTCTTTACTTCGGTTGCGCGAAATAGGGAGAATTTCCTGCAAATTGGACAGTGGAAAAGTTGTTACCTCACTCGCGTGAACTACACTGAAGCCAATTTTCATTCTTCAACGTTAAACTTTGACTATAATTTACTGAATAAACTAAGTCTTTTATTTACAAATTTGTCCAGAGAAAATTTGTGTTAAATTCAAAATATATTTCGTGTGGCCAGGAGAATTCTTGTCGTAGCTATTCACGTCCGCTCATGTATCGGCTCACTTTGTGTAATGTATGCAAAGCGAGCTAATAAAACGCGAGTCGTCCCAGTAGCGCAGTAAATTCGAGAACAGTTGACATTTATCCAAAGTTACATCCGTTACAATAACAGTCGCAGTTACGATATCCGAGCGCGCTCTGGCGTCCATTTGTTCTAGTTCCGGAGGCAGTGCGCTGCAGCCAGCTCACTCTAATGTAATGGAAAACTTTACACAAACACGTTCCGAAGCTTCCGCGGATTAGACGTACCGAACGAGCTCTTCGCCGACGCTTCTCCGCCGCCGCCGTGCTGCGCCGCCCGCCTTAAAACATCATTAAAATTCACAATGCAACTACCGCCTGTATCTTAGTGGGTCCAAAAATATTTACCATCACGCCGTATCCAAAGCAAGTGTTTAATCAAATTAACGACCAAGTTGCAACATAGACTCCATGTGCCAAATTATTTTAAATACGTTTTTTTTTCTTATTATTATTATTATGACGACCTCTGTGGTTTAGCGGTTCGCGTACCGGACTGCTGACCATGAGGTCGTGGGTTCGATTCCCACAGAACACAAATATTTATGTGATGAATATAAGTGTTTGTGTTCGTCTGGGTGTTTCTTATGTATTATGAGTATGTATTTACAAAAGAAAAGTATATAAGTATTATATCCATTAGTACCCATAGTATAAGCTCTGCTTAGTTTGGGACTAGATAGTGCTGTGTAAAATATCGAAGAATATTTATTATTATTATTATATATACATTATTATTCTAAAGCTGTGCGATGTAAGAGTGAACAGGCATCAAATACTCGACTACGTGTCAACTAACGTGTCCTTGCTGAGAACCCAGCAGCTCAATTCACACACATTATTCGTCTTACACGTTACACTTCATGTCAAAGGATTAGAACGCTTTGGAAATTCTAAACAGTAAACTGTTTGTCAATGTACTATTTTACCGATACGATTTTAATAGTAATAAATTGTTTAGTCCAGCGGGACAAAATGAAACGCCTGTCAACATTTATAACTGATATAATATTTCTGACCGTTTTAAGCGCCACGAAAATATGACGCAATAAACGTGTAAGCGCCGTGTCAGGTAGAAGATTGATAGCTTCATTCAAAGTCACACGCTGTACCGTACGGCTTTTTTGTCACAAGGGATCGAGTTTTACGCGTCTAAGTAACGGGTACTGCTGCCCGGAGGAAATGAGAAAGTTATCGGTATCTAAATCCTCGCCCCGGGGACCGTTGAGCGTTTTCCTAATAGATATAAAATCCGGGGCTTCGTATAATTCAATTTCGGTGTGTGGAATGGTAGGTAATGGTGCGGCCGGTGGGGCGATTTATGTGTGGTCACGTTGGCGGTGTGAGAAGCAATCCTGACGAGCGTGGCGTAGCTCCGTTGTCGCTGTCACGGTGACGTATGCGGTCGGGTGCGGACGGCATATCCACCGAATATTTACAACACTTGGCGTGAATCATTTCCATTCGTATCTTAACCACATTTCAGCTGGACACAAATTTATACAGAATATCTTTAAATAGAAATATCCTTATATTTCCACCACCCTTTGGTAAGTGTTATCAGTGCACAATAAGCCCGAAGTTTTTGACGACCTCTGTGGTTTAGTGGTTCGAGTACCGGACTGCTGACCATGAGGTCGTGGGTTCGATTCCCACAGGACACAAAAATTTATGTGATGAATATAAGTATTTGTGTTCGTCTGGGTGTTTCTTATGTATTATAAGTATGTATTTACAAAAAAAAAGTATATAAGTATTATATCCATTGTCTAGTACCCATAGAACAAGCTCTGCTTAGTTTGGGACTAGATGGTGCTGTGTAAAAATGTCCCAGAATATAAAAAAAAAAAAAGAAGTGGTTAAATTTTACTTGCAACACCGTTTACAGATTGAATACTCGAAGCGATTAGTCTCTGTGAAAAATAGCGATTTTCTGTCAAGGCTTTTAACGAGCGTTTCATAGTAAACTAACCATAACTTTAGGAGTAACCAAAGAGAATGCTTAGAAATTCTTAGTTAACTCATATTGTTTATTAAATGTACTTTAGGTAGCGGTACTAGTACATTGTTTTTTTCTTTTTTTTTTTTTTTTAAAAAGCTTACTAGCAATGCGGGTCGCACATTACTAGTATTCTTGTTAACCCCTCGTGCTAAGCTAGATTGCTTGTGTTACGAGTGGGTTCACGTCGGTAGTGCAATGGGTGGGTTTCGAACCGGCAACCACATGATCGCAAGTCCGACGCCCTAGCCATTAGGCTACCGACGCTTCAGATTCTCTTTGGAGATGCTTCGTTTGTCTAGTGGTCTCAAGTGCGACCGCTACGCTAGTGGTCATGGGTTCAACTCCCAGGTCGAGCAAAGTGTTATTGGGATTTTCTATGAAATTCCCAGTAGCAGCTCGGAGTTTGGAATTTGTACCCGGTTATTGGCAATAGGCTCGCCCCCTATTACATGGGACCTAAACATACCGGCGAACTGTAACCTAAACATACCGAAGGGTTAGGCAGACGTGTACTAAAGTACACCCACTTTTGTACACGTCTGCCTAACCCTTCGGGGAATACAGGCATGATGGTATGTTATAGGAGATCAAAAAATTTGACTATGCGGAGTATCATAGAATGAAGTATAAATCAGTTAATCAAAAGTAATACTACGGTCCAAATTAGCGGCCATCAAAGTTCAACGTAAATCGGGTCGAGACATAATGTGAGCCGATAAACCGCGCAGTTAACATCATAAATTATAACTCCCGAGGTCGAGCGGGCCGTAGGTCATATCCTTAACATTAATGTTATCTGCAGTAATAAACTATCGGAGGTGTCCGCTTCCATTTGTCGTAATATTCACTAGACGAGGCGCACGTGACTAGAACACCGCGATTCTTACAATATACACAATTATATTAATATACTAGCTAACCTGACAGACGTTGCTCTCCAAGTTTCAAGTAACCACCTCGAAAAATCTGGTTTTCCATATTTTTAATACACTTAGCGCCATTGACCTATGAATAACTTATTTCTGACCTATAAATTACTTAATTTCAAAAATTTGTTCACATGGTATTGACGTGAAGCATGGAAATATAAACAGACATACCTACATAGATAAAAATCTCAAATAACTGTTTCGGCATCAGTAAAGATTAATGCAAGTTGCAATTTTTTTTTATTATACATATAAGTGGTATATTATTATTTGGGTATATTAATTATTTGATTTGAACTCTTTAGTTTCTCAAATAAAGTGTGCGCACTGTATCTACACTATGGAGGTTTCACATTATAAAATAACTATATGGCTGGATGCTTTAAAGAAGAAAACAATAATTGTCAAAATTGTCAACTCAAAATGACACCTGTTATCGAATCAAATTTCATTGAGATAATAACAATGTCGTGTTAGTCCGCTAGAAAATAAGTTGTCATTCTTTGTTTACTTCTTTACCCTATTCAAATATTTAGTTTTGACACCTGCTGGTGCTCGCTGGATAAATCATATGTATGTCCCATGATGCCCTGTATAAGTAGAGTTAGTTTTTTGGTTTGTAGGATATAATCTTTGTAACTACTGATCCGATTTTAATACCTATTCTTTCACTTTGAAAAGCTGTGCAGCCTTCTATCAATGAGAGTCTCGTCTTAGAGTGAAATGGGTTACGTTCACATTGCGGGAAAGAAAATGAGGATGAAAGCTAGGATCATTTGAATACAATACTGACTGACTGATTTATTAATCTAGTGGTCACATCTCCTAAGCTTGACTGGTTCGATTCCGAGGTCGAACTAAGTAATTGAGGTTTTCTATGAAAACCTTAGTCCCGGCATTAACTTGGACTTTGATTTGTGCCCAATTAATGGCAAGTCTCGTGCCCATTTAAAAAGATCAAAAATACACAATAATGGGTTTACAGTAGTACCTACTAGTCTGCGTATCCATTTGGGAAATACAGACATGACGGTATGTAATGTTAGTTACTTATACTGGCTTATAAGTAAAAAAATATAATGACAAGGATTGGTTACCCTAATGTTAAGCTAATGTTATAAAACAGCTAGATATTGCTAGATATTATGACTAACACAAATAATACACCAGTTAATCAAGGTAATGGCCCGCCAAATGCTCGGCGGTTTAAACCCGTAAAGTAATTCGGAATTCAAACGAAACTTTTGTTCGGCATTTTTAATTTACGTTTGCTCAGAACAAGTAAACTCGATTTTAAGTACCGCCCATGGCTGCGATTCGAAGCAACTTTTCGTTTCACAACTTCTGTGCCTAGATTGAAACAAAAAGAAAACAACGGCTTTCAAGTTTTGTGAAATTAGTAAACGTTTAATTTTTTAAGCAAGACCTTCGTTCCACAATCAATAATAATTTGATTTCAATTAACTTTTATTTTCTTTTCTTTCTATTTAACATTCATATGTATTTGTAAATATTTAATTCAATTACTTCCCATAATTAATTCTTTGTGAACATTCTTAAACGGAACTTGATAATTTGAGTATTCAGAATTTGAATCACATCTCTTACTACGCTAATGACGTCAGACCAAGCTACCAAATATTATGCTGTAAAAGTAGTTAAATGTCAATGTAAAGTGTGAGGAGCTTTTTGTGTTCTGTCTGTACTTAGCGAGCGCGGCGGCCAGTCGGCGTCGTATGTCACAAAGAGAAAAGTATTTCTCATTTGCTCGAGAGAGGAAAAACAACGAAAATACCGCACGTCCCGTCCTCAATCTCCTTTGGCTCGAACACAAAAGAGTATTATTTCAATTAAGACCTACTAAACTAACACAGGGCCTACAAGTACGGAGGGTAATAAAATTGCTATACTTAGCCAATTAAAAACTTGTTTCATTTCCAGGTTTCCTCAATAAGAATATGGCTTGGCTCAGACTACCAGGAGAACAGACAACAGAACTAGCAACAACTATAAAACTAAGGCATTAATGTTATAAGGTCGCATAGTTGAGATCAACAAAGTTCTATCAACCCTCGACTCAATCAGTTCAACTTTAAAAGTCGAATCTGTCTACACCACATTGGTATATTGTAATATCCAAAACAAGGCCTTTCGCCTTTTTTGGTAGAACTTATATTCAGCAGTTAGATAAATCTATACTAATATATAAAGCTGAAGAGTTTGTTTGTTTGTTTGTTTGTTTGCTTGAACGCGCTAATCTCAGGAACTACTGATTCGATTTGAAAAATTCTTTCAGTGTTAGATAGCTCATTTATCAAGGAAGGCTATAGGCTATATATCATCACGCTAAGACCAATAGGAGCGGAGCATCAATGAAGGTTGTTTCAAAATCGGGGGTTTTCCTTTTGAGAGCTTCCGATGCATGCGCTGCGTAAACGATTAAAGTTTCGCAAAAATCATATATGACAGAATTGTTCCTCTTTAAAAGTTCTAAAAAAAAGTCCGCGACAGCATATGTCTATCTTTTAAGGTTGGCTCACTATAACCGTTTTTATGCTAACTTTGTTCTAAAATTAGTTTTTTTTTTTCCTTTTGAGAGCTTCCGATGCGTGCGCTGCGTAAACGGTTAAAATTTCGCAAAAATCATATATGACGGAATTGTTCCTCTTTAAAAGTTCTAAAAAAAAGTCCGCGACAGCATATGTCTATCTTTTAAGGTTGGCTCACTATAACCTTTTTTATGCTAACTTTGTTCTAAAATTCCAAATGCATTATATGCGTAGGTGTTTTTATAAACATGATATTAATCCTTATCCAAATAAATACGTTATTCATCAGTCTTTAGAGCTTTTGTTTTGTATCCGTGCGGACCGAGCTCAGGTCCGCTCGGACCCAACAAACGCTCTAAAAGACATAATATCCTCATTTAGCGTTCTTTTATTATTCCTGTTCCCGTGACATATTTTACTTAAGTTCCGCTCGGATATGAGTATCCGATCTGAGTATGATACTCAATTTTCAACTAACAATATTGGCTATATCTTGAAGTGAGCTTCAATCAAAACATACTACAAGCCGCTGAAGGGGATCATCATCTTCTTACCACCTGTCAAGTGCCACCTGCCAAGTTTGCTTGAACGCGATAATCTCAGGAACTATTGGTCCGATTAGAAAAAATCTTTCAGTGTTAGATAGTCCATTTATTGAGGAAGGCTATAGGCTATCATCCCGCTAAGACTAAGTAACTATTCCACGCGGACGAAGTCGCGGGCGGAAGCTAGTTATTAATATAATAATCATATACCTACCTAGATAAATACAGGATTACGGAGTAGGAAATGTATAAATAAAAAATAACAGCATGGTGCTGCCTAAAATGTCTACTACTAAAACAAATCAATCCTGAGATTCCTATAATCTTGCACAGGTGGAAGACATTTTTAGAACGTTCTCAAGTTGATCTAGTAACAGAAAAATGAAGCTTCGGAATAAAACTCGTGAATCCTCGCACGGGACTCTTATTTCTAGCTTGAACATATAACTCTCAACTGCATGCTAGTAAGCTGGTAACGTACGTAACAGTGACAGCTAGAACAAACACCAACACGCCATATTTCAATACCACAGACAGATATCACTCTAAATTAAAAACAGTAATCCAGTACAGGCTTGTCTTTCAAGCAGATAAACACACAACAGGCAACAGCTAAAATACGAAATTTGTAGAGGTTATTAAATTAAACTGCTTTTATTACCTGCTCAAAAGTATTTTGTAAAGTTTTCTTAGCTATATACATATTATGCAATAACACTAGGTTTTATAAATATAACATAAACATATCATCACGCCTGTATTCCCCGAAGGGTTAGGCAGAGGCGTACTAATGTACACCCACAGTTTGCCGGTATGTTTAGGTCCCATGTAATAGGGGGCGAGCCTATTGCCATTAACCGGGCACAAATTCCTAACTCCGAGCTGCTACTGGAAATTTCATAGAAAAACCCAATAACACTTTGCTCGACCTGGGAATCGAACCCAGGACCTCTAGCGTAGCAGTCGCGCTCAGGATCACTTGGCTAATGACGCAGTTTATAAATATTCTCCGCGATTTATCAGTGTTCCGCAGTTCTCAGTAAACTAGTGCGTCATAATTTACACCACTACAGCACACACGTCCGTAGTCAGCAGTTCGTATCGGTTAGTGGTTGTCTGTAACTAAAACTAGCTGAATACCAAGTGAAAACTTAGTCGGATTGTGACACCAGCACAATATTACATATTACGCTAAGTTCCGCCGGAGCTACGTTAATCCCAAATGTAGCTTTTATGAACACTAGTGTCGCAACGCGTCACTAATATTTTAAGATAAGTCCCGGATATTAAAATATTTTCAACTTTGTTGAATCTCTACTCTCTTGTATGGAGAGATTTAATATACCTAATTGTGTTTTACTGAACTCTGATACTTATGAGAATATTGCATTCATATTTTATTTTAATAATTTGTTCTTTTTATTTATTTTTTACTGCCTACGCCTAATTATCTAACTTCAATTAACTACTTTGAAATACTAAATTACTTTTCACTGATTTTATCTTACCATCAAATACCTTGTCTTAACTATACTATAGTAGGTACACCATTAAGGATTGCTTAATTTCTTAATCCATGTATAAAAGTGCAAGAGCAATAGTGTACGGTGAGGTTATTCTGCATAAATAGGATTTCATATATAGCTGAATAACAGAAAGCTCCCACTTCTCTCAAGAGCTAACTTCATACTATGGTAAAACAAGTAAAACTAAATGAAATAAGAAAAAGTTACTGTAGACAAATCATTAATTGCTGACACTCGGCTAAGTAACCTTCTTTTGTTTTATCTTCCTTGTTCTTCATTACGGTGCCCGGTAGAAAAAAATAATTTCCGTTTACCATTGCTAAAGAAAAATTTGTCTTTTATTTGTCCTTGTCAACACAACTTTGCCGTCCCCCTATTGTAGGCGACATCTCCACGGCTGATTAAGAGAAGTTGGAGCATTCCACGCCACTTGCAATATTAGCGGCTCAGCGCATCTCAGTCGACCTACACAGAACCTACTTTTGAACTGCGAAGTTTGCATTCAAAACTATTTTAGAAGCGAGATAAATTTTAACAAAGGAATAATATCGCGAGTTCCCAAAATTTTACCGTTGGAGAAACTGGTAATATTGTGAATATCTTCATTGTTTCATTATACTACAAAATTTCATTATATGTTTGCTTCAATTCATCCCATGAGTATTTCTCAACAAAATCAGTGTATCTTCAAGCAGTTTCCTTATGATGTAACCATTGATATAATCTTGGAATTAATCCAAGCACAAACCACTTTACTGGTACGTATGTTATCTAAACATAATGCACGTTGAGCAACGATCATCACTAATTGATGTGAAGGGACGTGTTTGCTTACGAAACGCATCGCGTCCTTGCAAGCAGATTCGATTAACATTTGCAGCTTGCAACGTTCATACACAATCAGTTTCCGGAGTCGAGCTTTGAATGAGGATTACATATTTGTATCAATAAAACAGTATGTTAGTAGGCCCGTTGGAAATTTGGCGTATAAACAAACAGTATTTGTTCTTTGGAAAAGTTTATACGAAAGACTTTCGCACAATAGATTCCACAGTGTGTTTATAATGTCACTTTTTCTTTTCATATAAGAAGACAAAGAAATTACCTAGTTCAGAATATCAAAGACAGTATGTGCGAAACATTCCAAGGATTCAAAAGAAATACAGAAAATGTACAAAATAGAAATGTTTACAACTTTTCAAAATTACTAAGTACCTTAGATTTTTGTCAATTATTAGCGATCCGATTCACGCAGAACGAGCTAACCGTATCCTTCGATCTAGCAGTTATGGGCCTCGATTTTGATTTAAACATGTTGTATTGCTGGAATCCCAGTATAGATTACACTGGGATTCCAGCAATACAACATGTAAACTAAAAATTAAGTAAATACTTTTTAAATATATTTTCTGAAATTAGATAATATCAAAACTAAGTGATAAATTCTGTAATTTGTAATTCATTTATTATTATTATTTCAATGTCAATGCCTAGTTAGTTAATAATTATAATATCCCATAAACAATATAACACAAAACCATGACCCAATACAAATTTTTGTGAACATGTTGTGTAGTAAAAGTTATGCAAAGTACGTCATTAAGCACACATACACGTCGAAAATATGATCGTAAAGTCGTAACTTATCCTTCCACACCTAGCACATGCCGAGGATAATGAGCTTGATAAAATTGCACTCGACGAACAAACTCGAACAGCCATACAGACGCTGTGTATTCTCTTTCAATACTAATGAACCGAACATGTTGCACCAGCGTGCCGTGTGCAGACGATATGAAAACTTCAATAATACGCGCATCAGCGTGTACCTGCGAACGTATTGCTGCAACAACGTCCAATTAAGCTGTAAGCGCTAATGAGCGTATACGGAATTTCTGTTGAATTATTATCGTCATGAGGGCCACACGATTGACAAATTAATTGTGACGAGTATTATGAACTCAACCAGATAATTAGGTACTTACGCATTATCTGTTTTAAGTCTGACAAATAACGTAACCGAATGATATAAAATTCACAAATGTGGAATGTGTATCATATTTCCAATTCTTAGGGAAGACACAAGTAAATATCAATTGGCAACACCATCTATTGAAACTTGTATAATAAAAAGAACTAACAATTCAAAACACAAAAGTTGTGCCAACAAGAGCGTCAAAATACTTGGCTACACTACATATTTCTAAAAGAAATAAAAATGAATGGCACAAATCATAAGCACAAACTCCAGCTAACACAATAAAGAGCACAACTGCAGGGTTGCCAGTACTTAGTAGCTGCTTAATCTACTAAACCGCTGATATTACTCGAAACGAATTCCCAACGCCGCAACTCCGGTCCGGTATTAATTAAAAATAACCACAAACTTTCTGTTCCATACTAATGGAATGGATGCTGTCCAATGCCAACTTTTCGAACAAACACAACTTCATATTTTGCGACACAAAAGGAAATATAAATGTACCTACTGACACGTAAGTTTGGGTTTCGAACAAGTTTGAATGAGAAGTATAGAATCTATTTTGACATGGCGCTAAAATTATAGAGCAATATTATACCCCAGGGAAATAAAATTCGTACTATTAGAAACACATGAGCAAAATTATAAGAAACATATTTACTACTATTTACTTATTTTTTAGCCCGACTTGTCTCAAGTAGTAACTAAAACTACTTAAGTATTTACACAAGGGCCACTTGCACCAACTTCTTAAATATTTTAAAATTGAATTTAAACATAAAATTTCAATCGAAAATTGTATTTAAATACAATTTAATCATATTTAAGAAGTTGTTGCAAGTGGCCCTTAGTATTTGTTAGTCGAGAAGAATATGTATCAAACTGGGTCTCTGTAGAAAATTTTATATTTACGACGATGATGAGCTCTGATTTTCAAGAACTTGGTACGTTTCTCAGAGTTTTTTAATGAAAAAGTTTTTCCGTTTACCTTTGGAAGTTCCTGAAACCCCACTAGCATCGTAAATTAAAAACCATGCATTTATCTAGAGAAATGTAAACACAAGTTTAAATGCCCAATGGAGTTAATTAGTCTTTCAAGAGAGCATCGTGTCATTTAATGAGAAAGTCATTAAGAGGTGGAAAAACCGCAAAACCGCACTGTAACGAAAGACTCTTCATTGCTCTTAATTACTCATAACTAACTCCATTGAACTAATCAAGTGGTGGACTAGACATTTTGAGAGGGCAACTGTAACACAACCGGGTTAGCTACAACAGAATATCAATCTACGTAGTAAGCTACTTTAAAACTAGTTCCATGTCCATTGCAACTTTTCCACTTTGAGAATATTATTCTTGCAACACATGAAAGCAATGTGCGATGTACAAAATGTTTGAAGTGGCATGTAAAAAGTGAGCTCTCTCGTGCGATATGGGTGTCGAGCGAAAGCTCAAACTTTAAATCAAAATGTTGGCGTATATTCTCTAAGCAAACTTTTAATTGCGGCTCCCGGTTATACAGTTCACACCGTGCGAACATTCGTGTTAGAGTTTAATGAATTTTCGAAAATTTCCGAATAAGCGAAAACGTTTGTGTGCCTAACACTCCTCATTGATTTATACAAATAAACATCGTAATACTGAAGCCAAATTCATTAGTTGATGAATTTCAAATTTCGAATTCCAAATTTCACTCACTTTTAGATGCATGGTCATTTAAATGTCTATCGATTACGCCTGACTGACTGCAATTTGGATGATTTACATACAAAATAGAATCCTGGTAATTACACCATTTCCATTTAGTGTAGTAAATATACGAAAGATTAGCCTAACTTAGAAAGAAAACCGAATCGCAATGATGGGATAAGACCAAGGAAAGGAGATGAATACGACAGACTAGCCCGAAACTTATGTTTTATTACAATTATGATTGAGGCTACGAAATTTGGGGATAAGGAACAAAAGGTTATTAGCAGCATAGGAAAGTCGAGACTAGAGCGAAAAAGGTACATCTGCTTAAACCTAAAATGTGAAGACAATCGAAGAATGCTGATATACCTAATTATAGGCAGAAATAGGACTTGGTATGACGAGAGAAGTGACTAACTAGACTGCTACAAATGTTGGGAATAATGTGAACTAAATAGAATACCAGAAAAGATACCTTAAGCTGAAAACTGCAGGTTCATTTTCCATTTGTACATTAGAATAATACAAATTCATAGTCCTCACGTGAACATGTTTTTGAAATTGAATTGTTTTACTAGACAAGAACACGAATGGAGACATATTTTGAGAGAATGTATTTTATTGCACTGAGGACCCTCGCAGACTAGATTTAGGAATAGAAAAATAAAAAGCAACTTAGAACATTTAATTTTAATTTATCTTCATACGTTCTACCAGAACTAGCTTACTGTGTACATCCCTGGTGAATTATTGACATCAGAAACAGACACAATCATATGTCATTGAGCGCACACTGTGGATATATTATGATTTAATACAACATGGCCGGCAAAATCAGTAATTATGTCAACTAAATGTGTCACATTACACATGTGCGCTGATAACAATGAAATGTCTGGAGATGGCAACATTAATGCGGGCTGTTGAATAATAATAGAGTGGAAACCCAACAATACCCGCGGAATATGTTAATTCATAACGTAATCGATACTGTTAAATGTTTTGATAGTTGTTAAGCTTAAGCTAACAGGACAATAGACCAGGAAACTATCGTGACATAATTAGGTGAATGTAGACTATACGAGTACATAAACCCAGTACCTTGCAACAGATTTGCAAGGTACTGGGTATTACTTTACATACAGCCGCGTCAGAAGTAAATTCTAGAGATTTCGACATTAGTTAGTAGGAATTATAGTATATTTGAAAGATATATTTTTCCTATTTTTGCGCAGTGTGTGCTTACAGCACAGCGTGGATTACTCTAAAGCATAGACACCTTAATTTCTATCATACTGGGGACAAGTGCCTAAGTCTATTATTGCAATTGTACCAAAATGGTCGACCAATAGCACAAATCGACATAAGAACTGACATAATATTTTGAAGACAAAACTATCAAAAATTAACAATCCTGAAGTCAGTCTATTCGAAGACATGTCAGAAAGATTGTATGACGATTGTGACACAATAAAATAGTAGGCCCAGGATTCGTAAGGAATAGGGTCGTGAATCATTAAGCTTAAATATTACTATTTTAAACATTCCTTAATTGTCATTCAAAGCACGTTCTTTACTTAAAATAAAATATTAAAACTGTGGCCAGTATAGATATTGTATAAATAAGGACTATAAAGAATTTAGTAGCATTCTAAATTATCCTCAAAGGACCTATTTAGTTGTCTTGTATCTCTGACAAATTATGTCCAATTTCTTTTATTTCTGAACATAAATTTTGCGTAAGCTGCTAAAGAAATTTTTCTATTAGGATAGTAAATTATTAGGCGCCTTAATTTATTCAGGCATTTCGTTCAATATTGACAAAAATTGTGGACATGATTTCAGATTTCGATCATTAATAAAGAATATAGAGACGGAATCTAAAATAATGTATTTATAGGTGTTCACATCTAAAGAAATATGTCTCCGTATATTTAACAATATTCTAGCTATTTAAGAACCAATATTAGCTGCCTAACAGACAGTTTGGTCTATATCAATTGGATTTATAACTCATTTTGAGCAACCAGTCCTCGGATATCTGGGTTACGTTTGAAGTATTAAACTGTCATCGGAACTAAATTCCATATGTACCAGATGATTAATTTGACCAATTACGTTTGATACGTGAACATTAAAGGACAGACCCCGCGTCGATTTGCACTCCAAAGTGTCGGCGGAGGAGGCGGGGGCCGAAGAATGCTGGTTGCCTCGCAGAGAGCGATGCATTCCACATCAATACAAACGCTCCACTACTACGGTTACTGACATATGAGTATTGCAATTTCCGAATGCGGGGTCGTTAGTTCGCACAGAACGAGATAGCCGAGTCGACGGCCTGACTAGAGGAATGATTTACGAACCATTTGCACATCCGATGCTCGCGTTGTTAGAACTAACACTGGTTCGGTTCAATTAAAAAGTGTCAATGGACGTTAACTCTTAGTTAGGCTTTTGTTTCGCGTTGAGGCCATTGTACGCAACTAGTATGAATTGTTCACTTCCTTTTGGTTTCAACAGTGGCTGTCAGTGTGTGTTCCGAGCAAAGGCAAACTCGGCTCGACTCTTGTGCATCACATAATACGTAGGTACGTTGCTGTGTATCAGAAGATGATTGACTAAAAGAGCCACTTTGTTTATCATTTTCGAAAGAGAATCAATTTCCAACGACCAAAACAATTATTTGAATGAATACAGAGAAACACTATCTATCTAGAGTTTGCCTATCTAGCGAAAAATTTAAAAATTTGTAGCTGACACAAAGACACGAATATTGTAAATTTAGTTAAGTACCTAAATAATAGTTAAAAACGCGGTGACAAATCGATTACGTAGTGCGGATAGTCTAACGTCTGTTTCGGTTTCATCTCGAAATAATATCGAGATAACATCTCCATAATTGACGACCGGGAAAAAAAGTCAGCTGTGAACTTAAATTGCATTGTTTGCTACAACACATAATATTAAGGATTATGAAAGCAATTTGCAAGCAGGCAATGTCATTAACATTTACTAAGCACGGTAAAAGATGTCACCCTAAGGTTATTTCAATAAAAATTCTATCAAGTAGCAGATGAGCTGCGAGAACAGCGCCTATGAGAAAATATACTTAGGGCACAATAAGCTTCTAATTTACTTCCAATATGTTATAAGCTATTTACTGTTATAGGGACACGATAATATGCTTAGGTATTCCAAACTTATGTAACGTGATGACATCACTCTACAAATTGCCAGCAACAACATCGTTGCGATAAACGAAATGCAAAAATAGGTACTCCTCCAACTTCATAGAGAGAGTAAAGAGTAATTTGAGTACATCGGATTTTTCCCGAAGCAAAACCAATGTACCTACGTCATTATTTACAACAGTGTGCCAACTAAACCGTTCGGTGCCCGAACGAAAAAGTAATGCGAATAATAGCAAAACACGAAATGCGATAAGAAAACTCCGAACAGAAGTAACATTCGTTCAACATTAATTACTGTGGCACCCACAAAAGGAACTTGGTTTGTCAAAGAACAACTTGTAAGAGTACTGGCTAAGACAAGTTTGAACACCGGGAACCTATTTTTTCCGGTCTCTTGCGACATCGCCAGTAATACCTGTGTTATAATCCAACTCGCAACTAGCACAAACACTCGTCAAGCAGGAGTTTATTTAGCGCTTTTGAGTCTTTGTGCAAACGGTCGCTATAGTTGCCAACTACCGCTTTCTGAACAATGCAAAAGTTCCAACGAAAGTTGAGATTGAAAACGAGACGAAATTAAGCGTAAATTGAGACTGTTTTATACGGAATTTCGTAATTAAACACTTAATGAATTTATTTGAAACGTGAGTCCCGAATTTAACATATATATCACTTTCTATAATTTCCGCAATGTAAAGACGATAAATGAGCATCAGTGTCTAAGAGTCTTAAAGGAAATACAACTCTAAAATATAGATTGAACTTCCGGGTGTAACGTTTAAAGAAATTTGATTAAAAACTATCTAGTCTCGAAACATAAATACAACTTAATTCAAGGCGACAAATGAGCGCGTTCATTAACTGGATTTGGTGGAAGGATCTTTCGATTATAATTAAATTAATGTAGTACGACGGAACGACGAGGGACAGACGCGAATATCTCTTTTAATCCAATAACGACTTCTTAGAGGGGACCTCTAAGAAGTCGTTATCTTGCGAGACATTCCCCAAAATCAGCTTTTCATTAATTGCTAGACAGCTTTATCTCGTGCCTTACGAACTCTGTCACTGACCCTAATGTAACATTGACGTTGATCCGACGCCAGCCAGATTAATTTATTAGCCGGTGCCCGATGGTCGGCTTCACTGGAAATTGACTTAGTTATTAATGTCATATTTTGTTCGACAGATGTTCAATATATGGCGAGGGTTTATCACTAAATATTCTATTACTACAACCACAAAGCTAAACTAGACTTAATAACTGAATACCATAACTATTCCTTAATAATTATAAACATACTTTATAAATTATATTTTATGACATCAAAACATATATGGCATACGTTACAAACAGTTATGGCGAAATTAAGTTATCCATTTTCCAATAAAAAAAAATGGATACCAGATACAATCATGGGACTCGACAAAGGTCGTCGAATGAAAAAAAAATCTGCGCTAAACTGTTTACGGGAACGTGATCGAATGTAATCTCGAGCCGCGCGGTACCATTTCCGGCCAATTACGTGACTTAGTAAGTTCCGTCCAGAATACTGCCACTAATAGAGTAGGTACGGGTTGTTCGGTCCAACAATAAGGGTTAATTATTAAGTTTTTGAGAAAAAGTAGAAGAAATGTATTCTTATTTTGTTTACAGCCTTATTACGTGCGGTGTGCATATTTCCACACTGAGGATTAAGGTTGATTCTGACTTCTTTTTATCTTCCACGCGATTTATTTACCCTTGCTGCTTTTCATTCAAAACTATTTAAGACAGAACTAATAATAACGAAGCCATCAAAACTCAAATACCAAACATAGCACACAATGTCGCCGAGACGTACAATAAACTGTGTATTCAAAACAAGAGTAGCCATGAATCAAGCAGCAGTGAGCGCGCATGCACTGTTTATGAGTGCAGTTGATGTCTCCCCGAAGCATAAATCCTCACGGGTTGTGCCAAAAACAACCTGACCTCTATAATTCTCAAGCTTCGGGCTAGTTTCGGGGCTTGTCCAAACATATACCGTAAAATACAACGTGGAAGTTTGTGCAAACACGTTTCATGCCGCTGATCACTTCCATTGCATCGACGTGGTTTAGGAACGTTAGTTACGAATCAAGAATAAATACTAGCTGCAATTATTTCTTTTCGTAATTGGGGGGAAATTGGAGCGCAGGTTGGATTATTGGTGGCATCATTATAATGTACTGAAAATAATGGAAAGTAATTGAATAACAGAAAATACTCCGGGAAAACTATAATGTCAAAGTAATGTTAAATTATTGATGCTTCAAAATTGCTGGCGAAGTACCAACAATATAATAGATACCTATAGTATATACATTCAGAACGCTTTTTTTTCAATTTTGGTTCATCAGAATTGGCTAAAGGGGCATGGGCCACCTGTAGAGGAATCGGAGTACAGCCAGCTTGAAACGTGGCGGAGCACAAAGCCCACCTTTTTACCAAAACTGAGACTGAAAATTCGCGAGTATTTCCTTGCGCGACAGCAAAGACGCCGCAAAAATGCGAAGAATGGAGCCACCTCCAGCCGAAGGGGAGGGCTGAGCTCCCAGACTCACCCTCGCCCCGAACCAAAATAATGTCGGCATTTATTATTCCTCCGCTATGTCTCACATGTAGACGTGTTACGAGATTTTTTTGATGTACCAGGCCATTATTAGGTATCACAAAAACAACGTACATTATGAAATTTTGATTGTTCAGTTTTACGTGACAGCTCTTTGAAAATATTTTAATTATTTGGTTTTCACTCCAATGTAATATGAATTAATCTATCTATCTATATATATAAAAGAAAGTTGTGTTAGTTACTTCATTTATAACTCAAGAACGGCTGAACCGATTTGGCTGAAAATTGGTGGAGAGGTAGCTTAGAAGCAGGAGACGGACATAGGATACTTTTTATCCCGTTCCCGTGGGATGTGATGACAGACCGAATTCCACGGGGGCGAAGCCGCGGGCAGAAGCTAGTATATATATAAAAGAAAGTCGTGTTAGTTACTTCATTTATAACTCAAGAACGGCTGAACCGATTTGGCTGAAAATTGGTGGAGAGATAGCTTAGAACCAGGAAACGGACATAGGATACTTTTTATCCCGTTCCCGATACTTTTCATTCCACGGGGGCGAAGCCGCGGGCAGAAGCTAGTATGATATGAAAACAACAACAGATAATATTTTTAAATAGATTTCATAACAAAAAGCGTGTTTTCTTTGAAATAATTGCGACACGACCGAATTAACGCATTTAATGGTTTGGGATTTCGTGACAGGCACATGAAAAAGAATGTTTCCTTTCAGGTGCTAAGTTTTAATGAGAGAAGTTTAAGGTAAAACTAGCCGGCAACTTTTAATTATGGCTTCTAGCCACTAGGGCATCACTGTTAAGCAACTTCTGAACTTTGATAATGATGATATGCGAGAAATGTACAATGGAAACTGGCGCAAACAACGGCATATTAAATGTATAAATAACACAAGCGAAACCATGAACACATTACATACAACTAAGAATTGTTTTTAACGTAAAGGGGGAGACAGAGAGGTGAGATCATTTAATATAGAAAAAGTTTTATAAAAAGTTGTTCCTGATATTTTAGCAGCTATGGTTTAATATAGAACTAGCCAATTCTATGGGTACGCCGCGATACGGAAGATTATTAACCATCAAAATGAAATAGTTTAATGATATTTAACCATGGGCGTGGAACATTTCAGAATAGCCACACGTCATGTAATTTTTTTTATGGAATAGGCGGGCAAACGAGCAGACTGATCGCCTGATGGTAAGTGATCACCGCCTTCCCATGGACACCAGCAACACCAGCGGAGTCACAAGTGCGTTGCCCGCCTTTTAAAAGGGTTTGAGCTTCCAGCGAAACGCAATGTAAGCGTTGTTTCACGCCAGTTTTCTGTGAGGTGTATGTTTTTTATTTCTTTATTCTCTACAATAAATATTTTTTAATTTGAATTTGAACTTTCATAATCATAGTTCTGACAATCTTATAATAGTAGAGATATTGCATCAACTTTACAAACAACTAAAATTAAATGTGTACTCTGGTTCTCGCTAAAATACGTAGCGGCAAACTCGTATTCAAATAAAAGAACTATTCCATATAATATGGACTGTAACAATAGAATATTCGGAATAAAGGAGAGCATTTTAATATCGGAATCAGCATAAAGGATTGATATCAAATATACCCCTATACGAGGATAAACAATATACAATATTATAGGTTGCTTCATATATTTTTACATACTATCGTCTTTTGCAATGTTAGCAGAAAATCTTTGCAATATAATATGGAAAAGTGCCGATACATATGCTAATATTGAAACATAAGTATCGCTTTTTCTTTTAGCGTTATTGCTTGCCCTTATAGCGAGGCAAAAGCGTTCAAAGGACATAGGTACTAGACTGATAAACTCAGTACTAAAAATCTATTCATAGTGTATAAGCATTGCGTACTAGCACCTGACCTTGCACCATTTCAGAGATTCGAAACTCGAACTTAAATATTTAGACCGACTCTGTGAGCAACTTCGGCAACCCTCAGCAAAGGTACACAAGTTTGTTTATCTTTGGCATACATTGACTCGTACCAAGTACTACTAAGGTCCGTGAACTCATACATAAAGCGCTAGCTTTCCTTAAATTAGATTAAGATAGGTACAACAGTATTGGTATAAAAAAAGTGCTATTTGCAGCAAAAATGCGGGGGAATCCTGTTTGTACCCACGATGTAGGCAAACAAGCGTCACACTTGGATATTCGATTTAGGGAAATAGCAGAGTCGTGCTTACATGCGTCAATAAATATATGAGATAGAACGGCTCGTACAAAATGTGTGGAAATATCTAAGCGGCGCCTACTTACAGCGTCGCGGGGATAAAGACATATCAGACAGAAGACAGAAGCCGTGTATTGTTCAATTCCAGTAAAATATGTATTTTCGTGGCATAGGTAAAAGAATCATTGTTGCCATTAAGAAACTTCAAGAAAGTATAAAAACATTAGTAACGTTTAATTTTCACTTATAAATAATTCGTCTGTACGTGTGTTTTTTGTTTGCTCTAGATGACTTTGTCGAGAGCGTTCTTAGCTATGGTCATCAGCTCTATTCTGGTTGATGAAGAGATGCTAGCAAATCCCAAGTTGGTCAGACCATAGGATGAAAGCGAGACTCTCTGTCCATGGTCCACCAAATTATCATTTGTATATGATCCCTCGTTTATTCCTGAAAGGAAAATTATTACTGAAAGAATTAGGCAGAGATGTACAGTGCGTCGGTATATTTAAGTTTCATGTAAATAATAAGTCTATTATCATTAACCAGGTACAAATCCAAATACCGACTTATTACTTGAAATTGTATAGAAAAACTTTGCACGACTCGGGTATTGAAGCCAGAACTTAGCACCACTTAATTAGCAGACGACCACTAATGCGGTAATCATCTGTAATAGCATCTACATTATCTATGGAATATATATTCGTACTCAAAGCTTGTTTCGTGGCCCAATCGTTCGACCGTCGCGTTACAAGTCAGCCATGATTCGTACAAACATGGATAGGTCAAGAAGAAAATGAGTTTATTTCGGCCTATTTTATTACATTTGGCATGTTCCAATTACGACCGAAATCATATAGGTCTATGAGAAAAGGGTACCGTACTTTAGTTACATATTGGTATCCCTTTGAATTTAATAAGAGGATCACATGTGAGATACGTAATGGAAAACATGGTGTGCCAGGAACAAATCAGTATGTAGATCGGTCGTTCAATTGAACTAATTTTATTTTCATAATTCGCAATTGAGAACTAATTCGACGCGCAAATTAGTAAGTTTTTAGTGCCTGAGTGATTTATTTCTCACTTGATAGCTACCATGTCACACAAACAACACGCTCAAAAAGAATTTCGTATACGTTTCTGTTCGACACAGAACGAATTTGACTTTCAATTCCGTCCAATCGTAACGTATCAGAGTGCAGCTTATTGGAAAACAAACGTAATTACGACCGACCAAACACGCCGAGCGAAATACAACGTCATTTGCTTACGTCACATGCCCGCCGTCAATTCTCATTCGAGGCGTCACAGGTGAACACGTCGCGTAAACAATAGCTGTTCGCCATATTCTGGCCGAGCAAAGTTCAGATATGAGTTCATATTAAAATGTTATTGGTTTATACAAGGACCATTCACATAAATATAAGGACAGGACGGAACGCACGTTTAAATGACCTCCTAACATGGTCCCAGGGTCCTACTACTTAACCGGCGCTGAATGAAACAATATAAAAATAAAAATTAATTTGATTAATAGATTAACATACCATCACGCCTGTATTCCCCGAAGGGTTTAGGCAGAGGCGTACTAATGTACTGTTTAGGTCCCATGTAACAGGGGGTGGGCCTATTGCCAATAACCGGGCACGAATTCCTAACTCCGAGCTGCTACTGGGAATTTCATAAAAAAACCCAATAACACTCCCAGGCCCTCTAGCGTAGCAGTCGCGCTCAGGACCACTTGGCTAATTAAACTTGGCGATTATTAGTTATTTATTAAATTTAAATTTTAGTGCATGCTGCATACCGTTCACTTAATAGTATAGAGGAGTTCTAATAGATGGCATTAGTGTTTCATATTTAGCAAGCGCGCAAGGTAAACTGTTTGGACGGCCGTTATCTTAACTATTAATATCAATGACGAGGACTCCTAAGATTTGATCCTAGTATCTAGTCCTGACAAGCTATGTTGTTATGTAAGCTAAGTATTATGTTACTAGAGTCTGTCATCGATCTCAGTAATCAACTCTTAATCAATGTCTTTGAGTACCTACCAAAGACAGGCTTTTTGGGCATCTCAGTGATCAAACTGACATCAACGTTAACGATCAGAGAACCTTTATTAATGTCAATAAAATTATTGACTTCATGTTTGATAGAACATACCGGTGCTTCCTGTTTCGACCCACCCGAGACAAATTTCTGTGATAGCAATATTGTTTCAATTCTATTTAAGTTGTTTTGCTGCATCATTACTGACTTATTAGTCTAGTGGCCCCGAGCCCCACTGCCACGCTTGGGGTTCTGGGTTCGTATCCCAGGTGGCTCGAATTCGAGGCAGGTCCCGAAGTGTTATTGGCTTTTTCTATGAAATTCTCAGTTGCAACTCGGAGTCTGGATTTGTTTGTGTCCGGTTAATGGCAATAGACACGCTCCCTGCTACATAGGACCGAAACATAACGGCGAATTGTAGGTGTAATAAAGTACATCTCTGCCTAACTGTCAGAGGAATACAGGCGTGATGGTAACTTAATCGTATGTTTATTAATTCCCCCTTCGACACATGTAATGTGAGGAAGCCACTCTTTAAAGTTTAAATGTAATTCTCGGTAATAAATTAATTTTAAGCTATACAATGCGGTACTGACTTCGTGAGTACCATCACACGCTTGTACAAAAATTAGAGAACACCCTTACTCTATCTGAAGAGGTGGTTAATGAGGTGACGCCTCCACCTCTCATCTTTCATATCAAATTCAAGTAACTAAGTATAATTATTTGGTAACAAGTACAAGTCGGATGTGCCTTGTACGTTGACACGCGATGTGGCGTGTCGTCCTAATCGCACTAATGAACATGTAATTACTTCTACCCCGCTGATTGTAGGGATCAGGGTTGCTGGAATAGGCTGGCACTATTGTTACTAGCTGTTTACCGCCACTAATGTTCAGAATGCTACATTAATCGCGATTAACGTATTAAAACTTAGCCAGGTTAGTGATATTCTCGAAAAGTAACATTTCTACTGATTAACGATTACTGATCAATAATATTATGTACCTCGAGTGAAGACCGCGACTCGGCAAACATAGCGTAGGACGTCCTCCGGAAAGATGGAGTGATGATTTGCGAAACTTTGCTGGCGGAAGCTGGATGCGACAAGCCGAGGACAGGGCGAAATGGCGCACATTGGGGGAGGCCTACGTCCAGCAGTGGACTAGTATGGGGCTGAAGATGATGATGATGTCAGAGTAACATCATTGTTACTCTTCTAGAAACTTAAAACAACTCAACAGAACTGGTTATTGGAGTAAATACATATTGGAAACTTAAAACAGCATTCATAGAAACTACCTGAAGATTTCAAGGGTAAGAACATTAGCTCTCCTAAATTTATGGTAGCGTTGACGTGTCAACCCTAGGTGTCAACGTAACATACAATACACTATATTAATATGCTAGTATCATACAGATGCTCAAGTACTATATTAACGTTGACTAATTAACATAACAAGTGTCGAGTAATTGGTTTCGATGTCTCCTCGTACAGTCACGCACAGAATTGACTCTTAGAACAGATTGGAGCCATTTGTCTCAATTGTGCGTGATTTATAATTGTCTCTGATTATGTTTCAGCTTTATGTGAATACTTCTTACTCTTTGGCTTGTGTTATTAAGGTCTTTTTTAGCTTAACTATAAACTAAGAACGCATCTGAGGTATACCAACGATAGACTACGTTTAATATAGATTTAATGTTTTTTGAGAGTATTGAGTTATGTAGTCTCATTAGCCAAGTGGTCCCGAGCGCGACTGCTACGCTAGAGGTCCTGGGTTCGATTCCCAGGTCGCGCAGTGTTATTGGGTTTTTCTATGAAATTCCCAGTAGCAGCTCGGAGTTAGGAATTTGTGCCGGTTTAATGGCAATAGGCTCGCCCCCTATTACATGGGACATACCGAGGAACTGTGGGTGTACATTAGTACGCCTCTGCCTAACCCTTCGGGGAATACAGGCGTGATGGTATGTTATGTTATGTTGAGTTATGTAGTCATATTTAGATTGAAATGTGCGTGTATTAAGGACGTGAGGTGATGAGTAAATGAATCGTGACGTTTGTACTACATACGCGGGTATTTCCGCACCGATAACACTACATTACAAGTTGCTGCTATAATTAAGACAGTCACGTCCTCATGTCGGTTAAATCGTACTCTACTCCCTAAATCATTTTTATTACCTAATCAAATAACGGATTTTCCGCTAGTAGACTGATAATTTATGCCAAATTATATTACGAGCCAATTAAATGTACCGTTTAATGAGTAAATACGTACTATCAAAATATGCACACTTGCAATTACATATGTATTTTTAATAAGATCAAGAATTTTTACGAACTATCAACCTAGGAAGAATCTCCATAACACAATCGGTTTTCCGATGAGGTCCGATAAATCCCGGAGAAACCCGAAGTCTTTCAATATGCACATGAAAGTAATACATTCTCAATACTACCGGATCGGATTGGCTCAGAATCGTAACCATGCAAGTAAATATTGTATGACAAATTCACTCAAATATTTCTTAGACCACTATACAAGTAGGTAAAGACAAGACGTGATTAATAGAAGATGAAATATTTTGAAGTGTTAGTGATGTACCTATATGTATTTTGTAGAGGAAGAACGGTCAAATAATTCACTTACATTGATATACCTACATGGAGTACTACAATCGGATGAATAAACATATCTGGAAATTTCGCTATTACCAAGTACTGAAATGGTTTTATATGTGTTATGAATTAAGGTTTTTTTTTTAAAAAGCTTACTAGCAATGCGGGTCGCACATTACTAGTATTCTTGTTAACCCCTCGTGCTAAGCTAAATGCTTGTGTTACGAGTGGGTTCACGTCGGTAGTGCAATGGGTGGGGTTCGAACCGGCAACCACATGATCGCAAGTCCGACGCCCTAGCCATTAGGCTACCGCCGCTTCGTTCATGAAAGGAGGATTAAATATTTTGCAGTGTATGTCATGTAATATTGTAACTTATACATGATTAATCATTGTAGGTAGAATGGCAGAGTATTAATGTTGCAATTCCACTTCCAATTCTACGTTCGAACGTAGCATGTAGCTTAACTTCAGCGAAATCAAATACCTACTTTGCCACCAGTATCAAACAGAATATTCGCTAATTCTATTAATTTAACAGACAGACAACCGGTATCGGTTCACTGGCATCGAAATAACGGGTATTCCGTACCAACATCGTATTGGATTAATTCGGGAACTCGTCAGAGCCTCATGTCACTTCACATCAGATTACATCGAGTGATATTGAATAGGTGCCGGTGTCACAATGGTTCTAAGTATTAGTTTTTGTATGATATTAACCGGAATATTGAGGTAATGATTGATGTTGACTATAACAAAATACACTATCAAGTTTACATTCCTCGAAGGGTTAGGCAGAATGAACACCCATAGTTTACCAATATGTATCATCCAAGTACCTCCACTGAGGCATTTTTTATGCGACCGCATCAGAAATAAGTACTTAGATCCGTAGAAGAGACGAAGTTGCCGACACAGCTCAGAGGATTAGCAAGCTTGAATGGCCGTGCCCCGAACATAGCTATCACGAATGGCGAGCCCATTGCCATTTACCGGAACAATTCCTAAAATCCGTGATGCTGCTGCGATTTTATAAAAAATTCAATAACACTGCTCAACCTGGGAATGGAACCTATAATCTCTGGCATAGCAGTCGCGATTACGACCGCTAGACATGAGGCGACACAAAATTTACCTATCAGTCTAGTCTTGAAGTATGATTTTTAGGTTATGTACGAATTATGCATGAGATATTATCCACGTTATACTAATTATTATTAAGTTACTGTTTTATTTGACTGTTTCTTCCATAGGAATAGATGTATGATTCTCCCTGACATGGCTCTACCAGGATAAAATAACTAAAACCTTCAGATCCCACTTGTTTAAGACAAACTACATTTTCAGTTAGTAACTGAAAATATATTTAGGCCCACTTGCACCAAATTCTTAAATGTGTTTAAAGTCATATTTAAACACAATTTTTCATAGAAATTTCGTTTTTAAATACAATTTAAAGACATTTCAGTAGTTGGTGCAAGTGGGCCTTAGTGTACTGTCGGTATTAACCCAATTTCGTACTGTAATGTTATCCTTTACCAGCTTCAATAACTTCGTTAGCGCTTTTAAGTATACATATAGAAAAATATGGCATAGGATATAGAGGCGTATGTAAAATAATAACGAAACATTTTTATAGTACAGTTATTATTTTCATATAAACCCTACGCCTCTTTGGAGTTAATGAATGTAAATCCAATTGAGTGTCCTTACCACCTCCGTTCATTACGATATCTTCGATACTATCTCTGACGGTCAGTAATCACGATACGCATGTAATTAATTGTGTACTATTAATCAACTTAATGGATTTATACGTCGGGATATTCATATTATGTAGCCACAAATTGTAGTTATTACGTGGTGTTAACAACGTTGATATTTGACAATTTAATAACAGAAATATAAAAATATAAGTATAAATATATGCCATCGTTTCCCCTGCGTTATAACTATACATATATATATATATTCTGCGATAGAACTATTTCATACAATATCAATATAATGTTAAACCTAATTTGTTCATATTATTGGTATACTGAATTGAGCAATAATTTTAGTACGGATCTGTAGGTAAGTAATATGCAATGGTCGACTGGTACTTGACCGATTTTTATTACATTTCACATTTATTGTAACCCTATTACCTAATTTGCAGTGTTAGCCAAGGTGATAAAAACAAAGCATAAACGTGTTGAATAAAATTATTTACGTTTTTACATTTAATTAATATCATATTTACTTTTTCAGTCATGCACGGGGAACATCTCAGTGTCACCTTCATGTAATTATGCGCACTTAAATAATTAACAGAAATAAAGACAACAAATTCTAGAGAATGACTCAATGTATTATACAAATATACAAACTGTTTGTTTACGTTTAACATCTTCGGCATCTGACGAAGAAAGAAAACATTGTGAGGAAAATCACGAGCCAACGAAACAATTTAACATGAGTAATATTCAGAATATGGCCATGAGAAGCGACACCTGTTTGGCTTGACCTACACGCCATGTAAATAAATTGAATGCATTGTTTATGCCATGCATAAATTTACAACATAACTGTCAATGGAATAATACAAGGAAGATAATTTACACTAAGCTTTTCGGAACATACCGCTAAAACACAAAAATTGCCTTTCTATTGACTGATGCACAATGTCAACAATTGCACACATCAACATCCCAATACACAGGATCAGGGTGCCGAGTCTACTATTTAGTTGTGTCAGAATTGTGATTCAGTGACTTCAAAATGGTTGAATTTTGACAGTTTTGTCTACGAAATCTGTCATTTCTTATGTCATTTAGTGCCATTGGATGGTCATTCTGAGTCAATTGAAATAGCGGACTTGGGCCCCTGGTATTTAGTACATCACTATATCATTGGAATCGGTTAAAAGTAATGTTATATAGATCTATGAAAATAATCACAGTCTACAGAAAAAGGAACGTGAGTACGACAGAACCGCTCTACTCAGAAGAACAGGACACTTCATTTATCTAATACTGGCTTTGCTCGAAGCTAGCAACGTCTGCGTTCTATATCTTTAAAAAGGCGAATAGCCTACGAGTATAATAAATGGGGAAATTCAGGCTACAAATAAGAGGATATCTCAGAAACTTCAATAAATAATGTAACTACTATGAAATTGTTATACTTCCTTTATTTGTAACTAGTTGTGTTATCAAGACGAAACATGCACCAGATTTTAAGCTAGAACCTCAGCAATACAATTGTGAAAACCGCATTCAATTTAATGTAATGGTTTTTGAGTGATGCGCGTACAAACATACAGACAGACAAAAATTCTAAAAATTGTTGTTTTGGCTTCTACTGCTCTAATAAAGTCCATATCAGTTTTTCTTCAATATCTTATATGTACAGACATGTACAGGCAGTACAGACTGTTACAATTTTATTATAAGTATAGAAGATTTAATTCTATTAACATAAAAAATGTAATGTACAATCGTATGAGAGGCAGAATTTTAATAAAATATTCAATTCGGGACACTGAAAATTGTATTTGTGCTGGAGTGTGCATCGTTTTCGCACGTTTTCGTTACAGAATATTCTACTGAAACTAACCAAATATAAACCTTAGTAGATATAAATATACAACTAGTTGTCTTTCTATGTTATAATCCTAGTAAAGCCTCACTGTTCAATATATTATACTTTACATTCTCTTCCTAAGATTAAAAAATGCAATTTAAAAATACAACATTGCCTCATTAGCCAAGTGGTCCTAAGAGCGACTGCTACGCTAGAGGTCCTGGGTTCGATTCCCAGGTCGAGCAAAGTGATATTGGGTTTTTCTATTGTAGCGTATATAGCGGTGCTGGCGGGATACGTTGCGGGAAGACGCCTATACTTGCAGGATTCGACGAATCAAACACACTATTGCTTGAGTACTTGAGATTTTTCTTTATTCTTCCTTTTCATGCTTCTTGTAATACTGCTGGTTTCGGAATGCCTAACCACAGAAACCCACCTACATTTATATTTTCCTGGAGCCAATCAGAACGCTTCAATTTTGCGCACGGCACTAATCTTGATGGGCTCAACCAATCAGAACGCGTCAAGTTTGCACACGGTACTAATGTGCAATTTGTATGGGAATCTTATTTTGGCAGTTTTCTGTAGTTAGGAACACCTTACATTATTTATATTTATTTTACAATATAGTAAATAACTTTTACTACCTAATTACATAAATATCTCAACCTTTAACCTTAATTAAACCCTTAAAAAATCATAAAATGTGTTGGCGGCTCTCGTTACGGTAAAGTAGCACCTTACCTTAGTAAATTACAACAAAATGATACAAGTGGCGCCACCTATCGTTTGAGTGAGAACGCTTACATGATATTTTCTACTTGGGCTAGTTTTAGATAACATTATTAGTGTTTATTTTGTGTATATTTAAATAAAAGACAACATAAATATATCTTTATTTGAACTTAGACAATAATCTCTTAACTTAGTACAAAATACTTATCACGCTTACAACTTTAAATCTTTTTCTATTCAAACTACCTACCTACCATAATTATATTAACTTATGTTATGGGAAATAAAGGCTTGTATTTGTTTATTTATTTTTAACTTAATAATTCATTTGTCGTCGCTAACATTCTCCCCCACGGTGCGTAGCACATCCTCCTGTCGAAGCGACGATGCCGCAGGAACGAGGACGACCACTCGTCGAGTCGGACGACGAAGCACTCCTCCTGAAGTCCGCACGTCCAGCACTCTGGTCCTCCCATCTGGTCCAGGGTATGTCTTAATAACTTCTCCTCGAGGCCATGAATTTCGAGGTAATGTCGCGTCTACTATCAACACGATATCTCCTTCTGCTGGGTCGGCGGTTTCTCGGCCACTAACTTTTCTTGGCATCAGAAGGGGTAAGTATTCTTTAACCCATCTTCTCCAGAAATGGTCAGCAAGCCGCTGGGTGGTTCTCCAGTTTGCCTTTCCAATCAATTCAGTGTCGCTGAATTCCCCCGGCGCCATCGCTCCGCACGATCTTCCCAAGAGGAAATGGTTCGGGGTTAAACTTTCTTCGTCTTCTGTATCCATACTGACTGGGGTGAGGGGTCTGGAATTTACTATGTGTTCCACCTCAGTCATCAAGGTGTGGAGTACTTCCTCTGGAGGACTTCTTTCGTTGAGAACCACTTTTAGCGATGTTTTGACTGTTCGCACGAGCCTTTCCCAAGCGCCTCCCATGTTCGGACTTCCTGGTGGTATGAATTTCCACTTTATGCCTCTTTCTTGCGCTGCCTCTTCCAGCTCTTTGTTGGCTCCGACAAAATTTGTCCCATTGTCACTGAAGATAGTCTTGGGGGTTCCTCTTCTGGCTGCCATCCGACGTAGCGCCATGATCATGGAGCTGGTGCTGAGAGAAGGTACCAACTCTAGATGAACGGCCCTTGTAGTGAGACATGTGAACAACGCCACCCAGCGCTTTTCCACTCTTCTTCCTATAGTCACCTGCAACGGCCCAAAATAGTCTACGGCCGCGCACGTGAATGGGAACTGGTGATGCTGCAGCCTCTCGCTTGGTAGATCTCCCATTGGTGGTATCTCCGGTACATTTTTTCTTGTCTTGCACCATTGGCAGTTGTATGCGATCGCCTTCAATGTCGCTCGTAGCCCCAGGATCCAGTATTTTTGCCGAATCTCATTCATGACTGTGGCAACATTACCGTGGAGAAATTTCTTGTGGTAATGTAGCACAATAAGACGTGTGATGCTCTGCTTTCCTTCTAAGACGATAGGGTTCATTTTCCTTCTTTCTTCGTCGCAAAACTTCATGGTTCTGCTTCTTAATTTGATGATCCCGTCGTCGTCTATGTAAACGTCGATCTTCTTAAGTCGACTAGCGTTTTCCAAAGGTTTTCCATTCTTGATATTTCTTATTTCTGTTGGAAAACTGTCCTTCTGACACATTTTGACCAGTAACTCTTCAGCCTTTTTCAAATATTCTTCTTCCAAGGGCAGGTACAGCCGCTTCCTAGCTTCAATTGGCGAGGTAATGATTTGTGCCTTTTTCTTCTTCTGGGATCTCACTTGAGGTTTCCAGGCCTCTTCCTTGCGTCGAACGGTGGTGGTGGTGGTGGTGGCTTTACGGGTCTTCTTCAATAAGAGGCATGCGAAAGCCACCACTCTTCCCATTGTGCGCAGCAATCGCTCCCAGCTGGAAAACCTCTCAGGACGTATTAAAGCTCCTTCCTTCGTGTTCATCACCATCACCTTCGTCTGTTGGCCCTTTTCTTCTATCATGACACTTTCTGATTTGAAGTCTCGAAGCGGCCATTCCTCCTCTGGTTGGTAGAGAAATTTAGGACCTTGGAACCATCTTGTGTTGTGATCGAATACAGTTGGGCTTTCCCTTGTGGCATCGTCTGCAGGGTTCTCCTTTGTCGGTACCCATCTCCAGTCTTCAGAATTGGTCTTTTCTTCAATCTCTGCCAGCCGGTTTGCTACAAAGGTCTTGAATTTTCTTGGTTCCGCCTTGATCCACTGCAGTACTGTACTGGAGTCTGTCCAATACGTCCTTTTCTCTACTTCCAGTTCCATTTCTTCTTCCACTGTGGCTGACAATCTGCTTCCCAATAAGGCAGCTTGCAGCTCCAGTCTTGGGATCGATACTGGCTTCGATGGCGTTACTCTTGCTTTGCCGGCAATCATAGAGACATGGACTCTTCCTTCAGTCTCCACTGTCCTCCAATAGACTACCGCTGCGTACGCTTCTTCACTTGCATCGGAGAACATATGCAGCTGTCCTTTTCTGGCATGAGGCGAGACGCATCTAGGAATTTTTACTTTGGTTAGTGCGGACACCTTTTCTAAGTATCTAGTCCAGGCTGCTCTTTGATCTTCGTTGATTGTTTCATCCCAGCCTATTTTCCTACGCCAAAGGTCTTGAATCAATTTCTTTCCTTGTATCAAGACTGGCGCCGCGAAGCCCATTGGATCAAACGTAGACATCACGGCGCTTGTGACTTCTCTCTTCGTAGGAGCCCTTCTTCCTTCTAACAGATCCCTTGGTGTGTTGCGCAGACCAACATTAAAGGCAAGCGAGTCTTCTTTCACCAACCATCTCAGTCCCAGAGTTTTTTCTTCCTTCGTTAGTTGTAGGGACTCTTCCTTATTGGTGTCTTCCACTTCTGCTAGAATACTTGGTTCGTTACTAGCCCAACCCTTCAGATGGAAGCTCGCCCTTGCGTGGATTTCTTTCACTTCTTTTGGTACCTTCTCGGCTTCTTCCTTCGTATTGAAACTCTGCAGGTAGTCGTCCATGTAATGGTTTCTCTTGATTGCTTTTACTGCTTCGGGGTGTGTCTCTTTAGAGTCTTCTGCATTTTTGTTCATCACATATATCGCTGTAGCTGGTGACGATGCCGCTCCAAAGATGATCGAAGACATTCTATACACTTCAGGTTTGTTCGTTCTCTGACTTCCGCGCCACAGGAATCTTAGACTGTCCCGGTCCTCTTCCTTCACTTTGATTCGAAGAAACATGTCCTGGATGTCAGCCATTACAGCTATTGGACCTTCCCTGAAGCGCAGCAATACCCCGAACAGTGATTGCAGTAGGTCTGGGCCTGATAACAAGGCGTCGTTGAGGCTCTTCCCTTCAAACTTGGCAGCCGCGTCGAAAACTATTCTTGGCTTCCTTTTAACTGGATGCACCACAGCAAAGTGGGGCAAGTAAAATGTCCTCCCCTTGTTCGCGGTCTCTTGAGCCTTCTCTGCGTATCCCTTTTCGATTAGATTCTGTATCTGTTTCTCATACGACTCTTTAATTTCTTCATCTCGATCCAGTTTTCTTTCGATGTTGGTCAGACGTCGAAGTGCTTGTTTGTAATTGTTCGGCAGGGTTTCACTTTCATTTTTCCACAATAGCCCTGTTTCGAATTGGCCGCTTGACAACCTTCTTGTATTCTTCTCAAGTACTTCGAGTGCTCTTCTGTCGCTATCGTTTCTTGGCAGTCGATCTTGAATTCCCATAGATTCTAATTGGAAGTGATGCCGGACCATTTCTTCTATATCTTCTTTGTCGCTCTGAGCTTCTTCATGATTGACGAAGTTCACCACGACGTTTGTTCCGGTGTCACATCCATGCAACACCCATCCCAGGTTTGTGAGTGAGGCTACAGGTTCAGCTGGCTGGCCTTTCTTCAGTTTTCTTGTTACTATGAGTCCCCAGTTGTCCTGACCTATCAATAGTTTAGGTCTATCTCCAGCATAGAGAAGTTGTTCTTCAATTGCCTTCAAATGCTGACAATTCTTCAAGGTTTCCCTGCTTATGCTTTGTTCTGACAGCTTTAGGTCGTCGATGGTTCTCGCTTTGATCATCTTCTTGTCTTTTCTGTGGGCCCCCTTTATTTTGAACTTGATCTTCTGCGAGCCATCTTTCTTTATCACCTTTCCACCGACTGTTTCGATTGTAAGTGTTTCGCAATGACCTTCGGCTCCAATCTTCTCAGCGATTGATGCATCCAGGAGTGTGACTGTTGAACCTTCATCCAGCAGCGCTAGTACCCGAACTTGACCCTTTGGCCCGTATAGGTCCACAGGTGTGATCTTCAGATATGCCTTTTCTTCTCCTCTTGCCTTGTGAATTGAGGCGACCTTTTCTTCTGGCTTATCTTCTTTGTGTTCCTTTTTCTTTTCTACTGGCACTGGAGGGTTGTCGGAATGCAGTATAGTATGATGCCATCTTCTACATAGCTTGCAGACTGGGGCCTTGCAGTTGATTCTTGAATGCTTCAATCGAAGACACTTGAAACAGATCCTAGCCTTCTTGATCATATCCCATTTCTCATCTATGTTCGCTTCCTTGAACTCCTTGCAGTCTATTGCGAAGTGTTCCTCTTGACAAATAGGACATGTCTTCTTGTAACTGTCTTGCGAAGCTTCCTGAACGGTGTGAACTGGTTTTCTTATCCCTTTCTTGGGTTCTGAAGTCGTCTCAGGCGGGGCAAAGTCTCCACACATGTCGGCTTCTATTTCCAAAAATGCTTCGATGAGTATCAATTCTTGGAGGTCTTCCTCTCTTCTCTCTCTATGGTAGGCGAACCATCGGAACTTCATAGAGGGTGGCATCTTGTCCACTATTGCCTTCATAGTTTCAGGCGAACTGAGGTACTGTGGTTTCTTCAGGGCCTTGATCGTGGCGATGGCGTTCTTCACTCTGCTAGCAAACACGCATATGTCGCTGGGGTTCTCGCCGACCTTTGACAGGTTCTTCATCTTTTCTAGTTCAGCCAATGCCAATGCTCCAGGTCTGCCGAATCTTGCTTCTAGTCCCTTGATCACTTCTCGTGGGTCTTCGGCGGTGAATAGCAGGCTTTGGACGGCTTCTCTGGCTTTTCCCTGGATTGCTCTTCTAAGGCGCGCTAAGTTCTGTGTGTTGCTGAAAGAAGCGGCCATATCTTCATATGATCTCTTGAACGCCAGCCATTCTTCACAGGCCCCATTGAAGTGAGGAAGTTCAAAGTGCTTCGATGTGATTACATCGTGTGGCTTTTCAGATAGCTTGATTATTGCTTGAGCCAACTGCTGAATGTCGCTTTTCTTCTCTCCTGTCTCGATCGGTCTTCGTTCCTTATTTGACTTGACTCCACTTTGAAAGAACCATTTCTCGACCTCTTGTGTACGCTCGAACAACTCTTCTCCAGCTCCATCTTCTCCAGCACCGTCTTCTTCTGATTCGGCAGCTATAAGCTCCATTTCGGCTTGAGCTACTCTTGATCGTGCCTCCGCTATTTCCAGTTCCCTTAGTGCCAGTGTCATCCTTGCTTGCGCTTCTGATCTCTTCCTTTGCGACGAGCGGGCAGACTGACTGTCTATCTCGCGGGTCGGCTTCTTAGGTTGAGTTCGCTGCAAACTATCCTCTCTCGACGCCGGCGTGCTTCTCACAGCCCGGCGCGCGTTGTCCTTCTGCTTAGGATGGCTTCCTTCCTGGCGTGCGGCTTCGACGCGATCTTCTTCTGCGGTGCGGGTTGGGGGTGCGGCGCTGGTTACCTCCCCCGTTGTTGATTCCCCAACAACTTGACTTGCATGGGGTGCGGGCGATCGTCTTCCCTGTACACTGGGCGGCGGCGTCCTCTTCGTGATCGCCGATCGACTTGTCGCCGACGCACTCGTAGTTTCGCTTGGTGTGTTCATACTCCAATCCGATGTAGTACTTTCTTCCCTAGTCTTGGAGCGCGCTGACCCTGATCTCGTAGTTGGCATCTTCAATTTCTTGCTCCCGATCCGGCTCGAAGGACCATAAAATGTAGCGTATATAGCGGTGCTGGCGGGATACGTTGCGGGAAGACGCCTATACTTGCAGGATTCGACGAATCAAACACACTATTGCTTGAGTACTTGAGATTTTTCTTTATTCTTCCTTTTCATGCTTCTTGTAATACTGCTGGTTTCGGAATGCCTAACCACAGAAACCCACCTACATTTATATTTTCCTGGAGCCAATCAGAACGCTTCAATTTTGCGCACGGCACTAATCTTGATGGGCTCAACCAATCAGAACGCGTCAAGTTTGCACACGGTACTAATGTGCAATTTGTATGGGAATCTTATTTTGGCAGTTTTCTGTAGTTAGGAACACCTTACATTATTTATATTTATTTTACAATATAGTAAATAACTTTTACTACCTAATTACATAAATATCTCAACCTTTAACCTTAATTAAACCCTTAAAAAATCATAAAATGTGTTGGCGGCTCTCGTTACGGTAAAGTAGCACCTTACCTTAGTAAATTACAACAAAATGATACAAGTGGCGCCACCTATCGTTTGAGTGAGAACGCTTACATGATATTTTCTACTTGGGCTAGTTTTAGATAACATTATTAGTGTTTATTTTGTGTATATTTAAATAAAAGACAACATAAATATATCTTTATTTGAACTTAGACAATAATCTCTTAACTTAGTACAAAATACTTATCACGCTTACAACTTTAAATCTTTTTCTATTCAAACTACCTACCTACCATAATTATATTAACTTATGTTATGGGAAATAAAGGCTTGTATTTGTTTATTTATTTTTAACTTAATAATTCATTTGTCGTCGCTAACATCTATGAAATTCCCAGTAGCAGCTCGGAGTTAGGAATTTGTGCCCGGTTAATGGCAATAGGTTCGCCCCCTATTACATGGGACCTAAACATACCGGCGAACTGTGGGTGTACATTAGTACGCCTCTGCCTAACCCTTCGGGGAATACAGGCGTGATGGTATGTTATATAAAAATACAACATAGACTTCGAAGTGTAAGCTTCAAAGCGAACCAAGCCGTTCTAATAACAGGGTATCTGAATACGGGAATACACGAACGTCTCACGAGTTGCATGTTATTACTGAGCTCACAATCCCGCGGTTACTAGTCGTGATGTATGAACACTTGAATATGTATGGGCACGCAATTGCATCGCAGGAACATACAGATTGACTCAAGTTTTGCTCGGAAACAGTGAATGGTTTATGGAAAACTGTGTATGATTCGTTTGATTTGTGCAATGTCGTTGTTGTTCTAGCAAACGCTTTTGTATATTCAGTAGCTAGAGCAACAACGTAGAACTAGATTCTTTGTAAAGCAAAGAAAATCGTATTCACATTAATTTTAAGTGAAGCATTGTTTTAATGAGCAGAACAGTTTTGTTTATTAGAATATCGGACTGCCGAGTCCAATCCAAGGCACGCACTTCTGACCTTTCAAAGTTAGTGTATTAATAGTTAATTATCACGCGCTTAAAATGGTAAAGGTTAATATTGTAAGAAAAACCTGCATGCCTGAGAAATTTCGTCAACGGCATTTGAAGTCTGCCAACAAATTAGGCCAGCGTGGTGGACTATAGCCTAATCCCTCTCACTCTGAGAGGACAACCGTGCCCTGCAGTGGGACAATTTAATGGGTTGATTATGTACAACCGTAGTCAAATTTGAGTCCTATCAAACTAACTTTAGCCCTCATATTCCGCTAGCATGAATAGGGGAGCTACTAAAATCGCCTGACAATAAACCTTCGACGAACTATTGACGCTGGTAATAATGACAGAGCAAATTACAATAAACAATGAGCGACACGACCTCAATAGCAGCACGCTGTTGTCGTTGAACAAGCTATTTTAATTATAATTACCCCCTGCCGTGCCTGCAGCAGACACGACCAGGATATACCAAGCGATAATAGCATTGAAAACAATAGTTGGCAATAATCCTGGCGCGAGTTTTAATTGGAGGTAAATATAGGACAGTTTTTTTAATTGTAATGTGCCAGCAATTTGTGTTGGTGTGTTTACATTGGCTGTTCGTTTTCGTTGTTTAATGTCATTCTTTATGCATTTTTAATGCTCGCATGATACGACAGTATTATCGTTTGTACTGTAAAAACGAACACTGTCAATATGTTTGTATTTTAAAACATACATACATACCATCACGCCTGTTTTCCCCGAAGGATTAGGCAGAGGCGTACTAATGTACACCCACAGTTCGCCGGTATGTTTAGGTCCCATGTAATAGGGGGCGAGCCTATTGCCATTAACCGGGCACAAATACTGTTACTGGGAATTTCATAGAAAAACCCAATACCACTTTGCTCGACCTGGGAATCGAACCCAGGACCTCAAGCGTAACATATTTGTTATCTCTCAAGAATTGTATCAATGTAAAAGAGGATTATTACTTGGATTTAATCACGTATCCGTCGGTTGGAATTGGAACTTGTTGATTAAGGGAATTCCATACGTATTAAGTTTATTGAAGCAATCTGGTATAAGTCTCAGAGCCACAAATTAAAGTAACATCGCTGACAAATCCTCTTGTCGTGCCTCAAAAGGTACGGTTAGATGTCGGTCCCTATTAAAATCCCTAGCTTCCGTTAATTATTAGGACAAGAAAATGGAAGGTCTGGTACCCAGATAACGAAATTACAATGTTGACTAAAGGGATCAAAAGCTTTATTGTGTGTATGTCGAAAGACTATAACTAATAGAACTATACGAACATTTTAGTGTAGTTCTTCTGTTGACAATTAGACTGACCATACATATATTATGTAGTATATTTAAATACTACATAATATATGTATGATACTACTTGACGAGGGAGAGTCATGCTTCGGCGCGAATGGGCCGGCTCGACCGGAATGATACCACGGCCTCACAGAAAACCGGCGTGAAACAACGCTTGCGTTGTATTTCGCCGAGTGAATGAGGTTACCGGAGGCCCAAACCCTTTTAAAAGGCGGGCAACGCACTTGTGACTCCTCTGGTGTTGCGGCTGTCCATGGGCGGCGGTTATCGCTTACCATCAGGTGATCCGTCAGCTCATTTGCTCCCCTATCCCATAAAAAAGAAAACTACATCTATGATTTCAGACAAAAATAATCAAGATGAGTTTTGAGATCCGGAGAAAAACTAAGTTATTTTCATACCTGTAAATATTTAAATTCAAACTTTCGTAATAACATTGAACGAATGTACTTAAACTTCCGTAAGGTACTTAAATAAATGCATTAATCCACAGATTCTATCAAGTTAACGATTCCCATAAAGTATTTTTCGCGTGCGCGATTCGAATAGCAGGAATAATGTGTAGAAACATTAATTATGAATATTCAACAAGACTTATAAATGTAAATTACATCCGCAGCGACAGCGAAATATATCTAATTTCATAGATAATTTAAGACCCTACAGTAAATTAACTTGATGTTCACATTTGAATATGGTAATTATGAGGCATAGTGCTGATGAGCCGCACGAGGATATCAGAGAAAAGGAATTCTAGTATTTACATTATGATATTACAAGGCAATGCCCGAAGCAAAATATGCTATATCAATTTCATTTGCACATTCTCAATTTCCTTTCAAGAAAAGTTTTTATATAGATAAAAATGTAATGTATCAAAAAATGGTAAATTTCCTTAATTATCTAACGCAAACCCTTGTAATGATGGATGAACAAGATAACAGCTGTGACGCGCTCGTTTAACCAAGAATTTCGATTACACGGACGAGAAAATCCCTCTAATACTGCTAATGTCCGTCTAAACCGCCGCAGTGGTGAGACAGTGGAAAAATTCATCCAGGCAGACCAGTAATCAGTCAAGTTTTAGCTCCGCATTACTGTAATGGGACGCCCAAAGCGAATGCCGCTTTGTCCCCGTACACAGCGGTTTATGTAAGGAGGCCACGAAGTAAACGTTAGAAACCTAAGTAATTTATGATGTTTGATATTGCTTCCGTTGCCTCTAACCCAATTTAGTCACGCCTTACGGCAGAGCTATGTTGATTGAACCGAGATTTGAGTGCAACATTTACGTGAAATCGATAACGACAAAGGTTAGAGGTTATTTTCATAAGTAAACAGGTGTTATGTTGCTGCTTGTGTTTATTTAGCTTGTACGTTGATTAGGGGATGAAAAGATGATGGGTTAATTAAATAGGCTGCTGGTTTCTGCTAATTCAGCATGAGATTTCCTGTAACTACATCGATATATCATAACATATTATTAGCTTGTTATTTTAATACATATACGTACAATAACTAACTTCGTCGCCTTACATGAAAGTTCAAAGAACAAAAATTATCTCCCGCTTCGCTTATTCGAACGCTCATTTTGTAGCTTGAAACTAATGCGCTACGCTTTTTGCTATCAGATAATTCAACGCTATTTCACGACGCACTTTTTTGTCTAACAGTGATCGCAACACAAGGATTTATAGGGATTCAAGGAGAATTTAGCTATAGAAGCTCAATTTTATGTGCGATTTTTTAAAAACCAATTCTTCTGTGCAAAATTCTTTAAATCTATGATTGAGCAAATAGTGACTGGATCACTGCAGACATAGAATAAATCTAACCGACTACTCGATCCGAAGCTTATTCTTCGAAGTAATTTTGAGAGTAATGCAATGTAATTGAACAGATTTACTCGAAAAGGAAAAAATATTGGAAGATGTGTTTCGTTCAAGTAACGAGGGATTTGTAGAGGCAGCTTTGACATCAATAGGTTTGTTTGTAAGAGAAAAACTTACTCTGGATAATGATTCCACTTCCAAGATACGAAACACCGCGCTAACGACTGCGATGCTTATCTGGAATAGAGAAACATCTATTAGTAAAGGAAAACGTGCTACAGGTGTAAAATAACATGTACGGTATGAAAAGAGTTGAAGGTACATTTCAAAACTAATAAAAAAACTCTTAAAAAAACATAGAGTTTTTTAAATGTCAAATAACGATAAAATTGATCGAATGTAAGTAGATGAAGCGAAAGTGGTGTGCCAAGATTAAATATTATTATTACTTAGCCCAAATTGTGTCAAAATTGAGCAAATGCTTCCACCCGCTTTTTCCATATCGGTCGGTTGCACGCGACTATAGACAAGTCTGGTTGGAACGCATCCAAATCATCCCCGTCACCGTAGACGTGGACACTGGACAGGTTCATTGTCGCCTTGTAGTGGGATTTAGACACGTGGTATGTCCAGCCATGTGCAAAGAAAACGGAGGTGGCGACCGTGTGTATACGAATCATTTCGAGCTGCTTTTGACCCCTTCGCAACTCAAAAACTAATTAACCTACATCCTACATGAAATTTGGGTCATTTATTTAAGCAGCCTCAGCTTGTCTACAATCTAAAATTTCAAACTGACGTCTGCCAAGTCAAATCTTTGGCAGAATTATCTGTAGAACTTGCCATCCATTTAGATCTCAATTATTTTGACGGCGAAGTCGACAACGATGCTGGTTCTTAACATTAACATGGCTCCCATTTTCACATTAATGTTTTTGATGGAATGTCATTTAGTTGTTAGACTGGGGCCAATCTGATCTTCGGCTAAAATGGCCTGTCCAGACCCACATGAGCTCGACAGGAAGGAAGCTATAGGCGAAAACGGCGCCAAGCTATAGTTATTAAACACATAAAGGGTAGTTGACACCGAAGCTCTAACTCAAACGTCATCTTCGTGCGCATTGTCTTAAGAGCCACTCTAGTGAGCTGCAAATATATTCAGGAGCATTACTTTATTTTATAGTATATATGTAGCGGCATTACTTTGTTTTATGGTAAGTATAGGGAGGCAAACGATCAGACGGATCACCTGATGGTCATGCCCATGGACACCAGTCCATGGGCATGACCATCAGGTGATCCGTCGTTAACACCAGAGGAGTCGCAAGTGCGTTGCCGCCCGGCCCGCCCGGCCCGGGTTTGGGCCTCCGGTATCCTCACTCATTCGGCGAAACGTACTTGTGTTGTTTCACGCTCCAGTCAAGCCGGCCCATTCGTGGCGCAGCATAGATCTCCCACGATCTCCTCGTCCCACTAATATCCAGGAATCTTGTCACCTTAATATTGGCATGTGTGTGTAAATATAAACGTGGGTGGATACACGTGTATCTGCTATTTCAAAATAAGCACAGCCTCAAAGACTTTCGTAAATGTGATAATAATGTGATAATACATCTGTGAGATCACAAATATGTTTGTCAAAAGTAAGCCGATCGTGCAAAGAACAATCAAAGAAGTGCCTACGCAATGTGTAACAACAGTTAACGTATCTAACTGAACGCCGAACAACTAGCTTTAAAACAACCATAGCACACCTAGAGCCCTTATAATATCCCATAGATATATAGGTAGGTCTCCTACCGAATAAAACCACATGGTGACTATTTCCCACGTATCACTAAGTATCAATCATTAGATCACAATAAAAACTATCATTAATTATATTCACTCTCCCTTGGAAATTAAGCATCAATGCATTGATCACCAGTACATATATGTACTTATCAACACATTGACCTGTATGATACACAGTTTGGCTTTAGAGCCGGACTTTCCACGGAAGCTGCCATCATGTGTCTCAAGCAAACCGTCCGGTATTATACTGACAGGAAAACGCCTGTATACGCGTGCTTCCTGGACTTATCGAAAGCTTTCGATTTGGTGTCCTATGAGCTTTTTTGGAACAAGTTAAGATGAGAGACAGCACTACCCGAAGAGGTGATAAATATTTTTGATTATTGGCACAGCAACCAGGTGAATGTGGTCAGATGGTCGAATATGTTCTCTGAAGAGTATAGGTTAAAGTGTGGAGTCAGACAAGGAGGTTTGACGTCTCCTAGGCTCTTCAACTTTTATATTAACAAGTTGGTTGGGGATCTCAGCAATACCAAAATCGGATGTTCAATAGACGACACCATGATCAACAACATTAGTTATGCTGATGACATGGTGTTGCTGAGCCCCTCAATCTGCGGGGTTAGGAAAATGCTGCAAATGTGTGAGGAATACGCCGGGACCCATGGGCTCAAGGATAACGCAAAAAAGAGAAGCTCCTAGTTTTTCAACTTCGTGAACATAAGGTGAAAATAATACCTACTGTGTGGCTATATGGAATCCCATTAAAAAGAGTTTCGCAATTTAAATACTTGGGTCACTGGATCTCGGGGGATCTCAAGGATGACGCCGATATTGAGAGGGAACGGAGGGCGTTGGCTGTCCGGGGAAACATGTTGGCTCGTAGGTTCACATACTGCACTAAGGAGGTAAAAGGGTACTCAGGGTACTCAACTCTCTCGACGCTCACTCACGTACTCCGTATTCAGTACAACAATGTATTTAGGATGCTGTTGGGTTTGCCAAGGTTTTGTAGTGCACCTGGCATGTTTGCAGAGGCACGTACAGATGGTTTTCATGCAATTATGAGAAAAAGAGCTGCGTCACTGCTACACCGTGTGAGGACTAGCACCAACAGCATTCTAAAGGTGCTGGCTAACAAACACGACTGTCCAATAATGAGGCATTGGATGTCGCTTCATGTCTCAAATTTATAAATTGATTGTACTCGATTCTATTCACTAACATAGCCCTAAGTACTTACTAACACATTATGGATCTTGATATCTGAATTAAATGGTTTATTATTATTATATAGGATTTAAATATTGAATATTGCTCAAAACATTAATTTACAAGAAACAACGAATCAAAACTGTGCGTATTGACTTCGGGGACTATTTATTTTTATTTATTTATTAGGTTAACCAACGATTGTTTCCACAATACATTTTAACTTAATTACTAAAGTAGAAGCATTTACATGTGTAACAACCACTTACTGGCTCACACCGCATGCACAATATACGGACAGAATACAAAAATATAATGAATAAAATTAACTATTCCTTATAACATTATAAATTTTGGTAGACATGGTATCACACATGACATGATTACTTTCTGTACTGATATAAAAATAAATCATCAATATTCGTTTCGAGTGAGATCCTGTTTCAAGAGCTCTTATCTCATCACATGACATCATAATGAAAAGTTTGGTATTAAAATAACTTCCGTCCGGATAAGTAAGTACCTATGTACTTGAAATCTCCGGCAGCTAAGATACTATTTAGTATAATTCATTTTACTAGCGCGAAAAAAACTTATATTCTCTTATGAGTAGGTACAAGGTTCTAGAGCGGTGAAGGGGCTCAAATGATCTGTAAATCGTAAATCTGACATTGACATCTCTGTACAAATCCGTCCACTAATTTTAAAGTGGGGTTACTAAGGAATACACTCCGTTAATTAGCTTCTATCAACATTATATCATATTATAGTAAATACATTCATTCTACAACATTCTTATCTACGTGCGTATACGACAAAATCCTAAACCAAAATTAATATATCTCGATACACGTTCCAACTGTACCAATATTAAGTAAACATAAATAATAATAATCATCATTATGTAATCAGTAATTAAATTCAGTTGACCTTTAGCAAAATAGAGTTAAGAATAATGATCTTTGTATAGATTCTCATAAATAAGACTATTAACACTACATCTATAAATAATTAATTAGCAAGTTGCTGCTAATCTAAGCTGTTTATCATAGAATATCACAAGAATAAATAATTCATCGGTAGATACTTAAGAAGTATCTGTTCACATAACAACTGCTAAATGTATCACATCAGTTGCTAAATACAAAACAACACTACGACCGATTGGCATATAAATATCCAAGCTTATAACTAGATAACTGTTGACCGGTATATTGTCACACCATATGGCCTAACATTTAGCTCCAAAATTACTCTGGATTATAGTTTCTCAACCATATTCGCGTTCCACTAAATAGCTAAAATAATAAGTAAAAAATGTTGCATTCTCACTTCTGCCCTCACTTCTATATAAATTTAAATATACTATAGAAAAATGTGAAGACAGCTGGTTAAATTAAATACTCTAAGCTATCTTCACCTTTTCAAATAAAATAAAAAAACAATTAAAGAAAAAGATATTTCGTGTATAGGACGCAATGCAATTCCCTATTAAACTAAATCCCCGGTACCCCACTTGAATAACCCCCTTCAATAATTCGCTACTACCTGGTTGAGAAAAAAATATCTGGATATTGGAAGATAAATCAAATCTAATCACATCTATATAAAGCACTTGAGTAGCTATGAGATCTATTTTAATTTGTTACACTTTACATGTTCTGGTATTATCTACATAACTTTTAAATCATTCTGTCGACCTCCACTTATTATCATAATTTTTACCTTGAACTCAATTACCGAAAACATTGACTTCCAAAAGAGTAAGTGTTTGTAAAATAATTCATCTTTTAACAAAGATGATCTTTTGTATGAAACCGTGACCCATGCAAATTCTTTCGTATAACAATGACTTGATACTTTCTACGTTTTCATTTGTGATGAACGCGTATACTATGCCTACGGTATTCACTACTTCAATATCAATATAACAATTTAATTTCGGTTACCTATTAACTGGGGATTTAGATACATAATATGGATTATCATTATAATTAAATTATCTCCTGTCACAATAAATTAAAATTAATCTGTATATTAGAAACTATTTAGAGCGTAATGTAATTGACACTAAGCAGGTGTTAAATAATATTGAGAGTAATTTATTTATTTGCATACTAAATACATCTGATATAATAATTATTATCAAAATTATAGTAATTATGCTAACACTTTCTCTCATAATATGCTAATGAGTCTTCATTAGGTACGTATAATAATCGTATTATTTATTTATTTAATACTTTATGCACATTGTACGAAGGCGGACTTAATGCTATAAGCATTCTCTACCAGTCGACCATAGGGTGATAGAGAGACAGATTGTGGCAGATGCATTAACCGGGTGTGGTGATAGATGTTAAATCAATACATAAATATTATTATCTATCTTTTTTAACAAATAGACTTAATATGTAGGTAAAGGAACAAGCGTGTTTGTAAGCTGTGCGTTTAAAACAGCTATATAAATAAACAAATCCATAGAAATAAAAATCAATTGCCGCATGATGAAAGATTGATGATCACTTGAGAACGGCTTGGCTAATGTTTTGTCTGTTCGTAATTACCAGGGTAAGATTAATATGAAAGATTTTTTTGAAATCACGCATTTAAATTTTTTTTTTTATTTGCGCACTGGTCGTTTGGTAAATGTATTAGCACAGAGTATGAGAACTTGTTTAATAAGAGCAGTGATATACCTGACATAATGGGAATAAATTTACATTCTAGTAACAGATCGCCTTCAACAACGTGGCGCTGATGACAAGATTCCGAAATTTTAAAATTGTATTTGGAAAAGAAACGAAATCATAGAAAGCATATTCTTTAATTCAATACTTATAAAGTTATTTCCTACAAAGTCACCGCCAACATCTAGAGCAGTCATAAAGCCAAGAAAAGGACCACAAAAGACATATCCCCACAATAGTAAAGTGACCGTGCAGAGACTACACTTCAAAACTACTAAAGACTGGAAGTGGAGTACTCTTTGTATTGAGGCATGGAATGGACGTCATCATGTGTGGAAAATATAAAGAGTATGTGGTCATTACACAATAATATAAAGCGACGTACTTTTTGTTATACCACGTCTTTACAAGACTTTTGACCTTAAATGGAAGCCTTCACGGAATACAAAACACCGCTCTATTAATCACAACCTTGTCTCCATTGTACATTATACACTGAAACAAAGTATATATTTATACAAGTAATAGCTATGTCCATACGCACACATATAAAGGTATTTGTACGTGTAATGTCTATACATACAAAACTCGTCTAGACCCTAATTAGTAACGAGAGTCAGTTAATAGACGCGCATGCCCCAGATTGGGAGACCGGGCCTTTGGGCCGACTGATCCTACATAACGTTACCCAGCGCACTAATTGCACACGTTGTAGATTTGACCCCCAACTGATAGTAGGTAAGCCTATACGCAAATGAATAACTTGAGCGCTGTATAACAAATGAAAACATGAAACCACAGCTTATACAAGTCTTAAGAAGAACTGTGGAATTTTAAGGAATTGAAATGGTAGGACAAAATCAACTCTCCACAAAAATCAAATTGATGAGCTAACTGAAGTTTACGGGAAATTGATTGCTATTATTCCTATTTTAAGTGCTTATTTAGATTTATAAAATACTCTTCGTCACTTGCACCAACTTCTTAAATATATGTTTAAATTGTATAGAAACAAAATACACTTACAGTTACAAATTTCACGCGAGTGTCAGCTAGAGACGTACAAGTGTTCCAGACAGATACATATTTGACAGAACTATAGGGCTATGGGCATTCATATAATTAGCATACTCCAAAAGAAAGTGACAAAGTGTTCAGTACCGGTAAACTTCGCTAGCGCCAATATATGGATATATTGGTTCCAAGTGAAGTAATAATAATAATCCAAAGTTACCAGAAATTAGAAAGTTACTTTTATGGTAGAATAGTACCGCGAAATATATTAAATTACATGTCGAAAGGGACTTTTTCTCAGATTTCCACGTAGCCTGGTTATTAAAGTTCATTCAACTCCAACCTAAATAGCACAGTACGGAGGGGATTTAATCACGGTCGCGGGCATTGGTAGTGTTTCATAAAATTCAACGTTCGCCTCGTTTCGCTTATAACGCGGAATCCACTGAACCGATTCTGATCGGATTTTTAATACACTCGGATGCAGCCATTGCCTATAGACGTTACCTTTACACTGAATGGGGACTCCGACGAACGGGGTTGCCAGACGGATAAATAGATCCGCAATTTAGTGTTTAGAGGCTGCGCTGCGACTAAAGATACGAATAACATAGTGACACGGATAAGGCACTTTAAGCTAGGAAGCTTTATCCATAAACTGTGAAATCTTCTAGGAATTTAGAGAGATGACAGTGTTTGAGATCTTGCCACTCTCCAAGAATTATATCGTCTAGGTATTACTTTAAAACGAATTTAAAATAAGATTCGTTAATGAATGTAAACTAAACTATTAAAAAATCATATCTGGCGAGATACAAAAAAAAATCATAAACAAGAAAATAAATTTTCTAAAGGCGAAAACATTAACAGTACCTACCTAATGTAAAAACATAAAAAAAGATATATACGTTGCTCCCGTCATTCAGAGTGCAAATAGTCGAAATTATCTCCACAGTCGAATGGATGAATAGGTAGTCAAGTGGCAGGGACGCTCAAGGGCCATAAGCCAAGCATCTCTGAACATACTAATTGAAAACGTGACAAGTACTGGTACAACGAGTCTGATTCATGGACAGGGTTGTCGAAGAATCTTTTATTGGTATTTATGAAAAACTGGCCGTACATAAAGCTTGTATAGTACAGTTGACTTTGGTTGTAAACAAAAAATATTTTACGTTAAAGCAAGTTGCTATATCCAGGTGATTGGTACATTAGAAGTGCCTTCTCTCAAAAATACAGCCTTTTCGGGAGACATTTTAGATTTCATACAGCCTAAATGCGTCATTATACTCATAATTATGGAATTGTCTACCTAGCAAAATTTAAAGATTGGAATGAAAAATGTACAGCCTCGGCAAGTACCTACCGACTGCTATACTATTGAGTTTATCAAAATTGGAATTTACTTGTACTAACGCATGTCGAACCAACGAATGTAGCAAATTCATTACAACTAGCTAAACATGTTAAAACGACAGGGTAAAGTTTCCCGGGTCTATTTATTAAAAGGTATATTTCTCCTCTATTTAAGCAAAATAAGATTACATTATTTAACGAAGTAACAAACACATGAGTGAACTTTGAAACTCTTAAGAAATTGTGGAATCCAATTTTTATATAAAAGGATCTGTAAAATCCCGGCAGGTACACTTCAATTCCATAATAGTTCGTTCAATATATTATTAACAGACCTGTTCGAGAACAGGAACTTGTGTTACGTAACAACCCTGAAAGGCAGCAAATAATATTGATTCCACCGTAATACTATTGCCTGAGGAAGTCCTTAGCCATAATGAAAATGTTGCCATTTCCGTGACTAGCAGTTATTAATTTGAACAACTCGCAATACTCGACAATTCAGTAGGAGCAAGCTTACTTCCCAAATTCAATTAAAGATTATAAAGCATTACATGACTTATCTACTAGGCAGGTAAGTATAAGAAAACAGTACTGCATTATTGAGCAAATTGATGACGAAGTAAAGTCACAATAGATGACCGACTAATGAGTTTAGACAATTAATTTCTCCTCAGCTCACATAGCCTTTAGAGCAGTCTTTCTCAAAATTTGCTTATGGGCGAAAGCTCCATTTCAGGCGGGCAGTAGAAATCTCAGACAAAATTATCAATAATGAATTTGAAAATAATTGTTTTTAAGATGAGCAGAAACAGAACAGCTATTTAATACAAAAAATAGATTTTTTAGAGCCATCTCAATCTCAAGTTGCCGATTCGAACCCCACCCGTTGCAGTACACAAACATATTTAGCTTAGCACGAGGGGTTAAGGGGCCGTCCTAAAAATTGACGCATTTTAGTGAATTTTGTTGACCGATTGTGAGGAATCTACAAAGAATTTATATAAAGTTATTAATTATTTGAAAAGAACTGTTCTTAAACCTGGCACAAGCGGAAATGGATTTTTCAATTTACTTCTATAATAATCGTAAATCCCTTTTATTGACAACTCCTTTTCCCAAAAAACGCGTTTCGAGTGAAGTTTGATGATCGGTTTACAAGAAAATATTAGTATTACTGAATATTAAAAAATACTATAAAACCCAGCATATGCTCTACTTGGCACTAGCGGAAGCACGTTTTTCAATTTTCATACAAAATATAGCAGGAAAAAAATATTTACGTAACGTAATTTTTCGTGAAAATTGCAGACAAATATGTATTTTTTTCTATTTTTTAGAAAGACATTTTGATTATTTTTTAAATTACTTAATAATCTTCAGTTATCCCTCTAATAGGATCAAAAATTACTTTTTCAAAAAAAATATATTTTGATTTAGTAAATCAAAGATGAAAAGACCTATAATTGTGCTATAATATCGAGCGCGCAAAGCCGCTCGCGCCAGTCACGTTTGGGCCTTCCCAGCGAGAGGACGTATCGCTTTGTGTCACAGGCGTGCGCTTGTTTGACGTAAATATTTTCCCAAATTATACTGCGATTAACACAACTTGATACGTTGATTATTTTATAACTTCTAATTTCTAGAAAAGCCCTATAATATAATATGGTCTGGTATTTTGTAGGAAGTATGGGTAGTACAAGTTTCTCATTGTGCTGATTACGAAAATGTTTATTTTTGAAATCCAAGATGGCGGACATTACTTTTCTAAATAAATTAATATGGGTGTCAATTTCAAAGATTTTCAGTGGCTGATTACGAAAATTATATTAATTTTGAAATCCAAGATGGCGGACATTGCTTTTCTATATAAATTGATATGGGTACCAATTTCAAGGATTTTCAGGGGCTGATTATGAAAATTATTGAAATCCAACATGGCGGACATTGCTTTTCTAAATAAATTGATATGGGTGTCAATTTCAAGGAATTTCGGGAGCAGATTACGAAAATTACATTAATTTTTAAATCCGAGATGGCGGACATTGTTTTCCTTAATAAATTGATACGGGTGTCAATGTCAAGGATTTTCAGGGGCTGATTACGAGAATGACAGTAATTTTGAAATCCAAGATGGCGGACTTTGCTTTTCTAAATAAATTGATATGGGTATCAATTTCAAGTATTTTCAGGGGCTGATTACGAAAATGATATTAACATTGAAACCCAACATGGCGGTCATTGCTTTTCTAAATAAATTGATATGGGTGTCAATTTCAAAGAATTTTGGGGGCTGATTACGAAAATTACATTAATTTTTAAATCCAAGATAGCGGACATTGTTGTTCTAAATAAATTGATACAGCTGTCAATGTCAAGGGTTTTCAGTAGCTGGGCTGATTACGAAAATGCTTTTCTAAATAAATTGATATGGGTGTCAATTTCAAGGATTCTCAGGGGCTGATTACGAAAATCATAATTATTAATTTTGAAACCAGAGATTAAAATTTGGTTAATTTTTTTCAAGTTAAATATGAACTGTTAACTATTTGTGATTTTTTTGCACAGTCCTAGATATTATTATAAAGTTATTTTAGTGATGGAAAAACTCGACTGCGATCAAAATTTGAACCTGCGTCTTCTGGTTAGATAAATCAGATGCTATGATCACTAAGCCGCCGCGAGTCCCACCTGCCAGGTCTAAATTTGCATTCACATTCTGAATTTACGTCTTAAAGGTGACGTCAGTAATATCTATTGAAAAGTCACTTCTTTTGTGAAGAACATCCTACAGCCTGATTGTACTTGGGATGTAGTTCCTTTGGAAACGTACAGTACAGTAGTTCCCAATCTTTTTGGCCGGGCAGAGGTTGTTGCACCCGCCTTCGTGCGCATGGTACAGTCAAGTGGAAAATTACTAATGCAATTATCCTATTTAGTATTAGAGCAGTAAGTAGATAGATTTTTATTTTATACATTGGCATAACATAAAATACATAAAAAAAAATATTTATTAATAAAAACAGGCGTAGTAAATTCTCAGTAGGAGCTCGGAATTTGAAATTTGTGCCCGGATAATGGCAATAGGCTCGCCCCCTATTACATGGGACCTTAACTTCTCGGCGAACTGTGGGTGTACATTAGTGTACGCCTCTGCCTAACCCTTCAGGGAATACAGGCGTGATGGTATGTTATGTTCGAGGTACTTACGACTGCGACTGCGTGTGATTGCGACATTAAGTATAATACCTATAGCTCTCAAGAGTCTGCCACCGAATTTCTAATACAAACGTAATACCAAGTTATATCGTAAGTAAAACACAATTTATTGGATTACGATTTATTATGGTATTATGTTTTTGCCGGCAATTCAAGCATTCAAATTTAGACAGCGCAATGCTTGGTAATTTAGTAGCTATTATAACGCTTTATATTTTACTAGCTTCTGCCCACGACTTCGTCCGCGTAGAGGAAATATAGGAGATATATGAGGATATATAGCCTATAGTCTTTCTCAATAAATGGGCTATCGAACAATGAAATAATTTTTCAAATCGAACCAGTAGTTCCTGAGATTAGCGCGTTCAAGTAAACAAACAAACAAACTCTTCAGCTTATATATTAGTATAGATTTAAAATATGCCATGATATACATTACAAACAAAATTATAAAATCATTACAAAGCTCTATGTTCATTAGTCAAAAGCAACCTCATCTTACAATAAATTATTTATAAGCAAAGGTTTTAATACATTCAAAGGTATGAATATTGTATTTATCGCCGTGATTACTACTGTAGTACAAAATTAATGTCTTATGTTGGTCCTTCATTAGGCACATTCTACGTGCATGGTAAATTATGAAAAACAAATACTCGTTCTTCAGACATCTCATCTCACACTTTTCACGATGAAGTGAAGCAAAGTTAAACTACATACCACAATTAGCACAGATGTACATACAACCGAGCGGTTTCAGTCGTGACCAAAATGTGTTTTGATAAACATTTAACAAAATATTACGATTTTGAAGTGCCTAGCAAAAGATAAAACTATCAACCCTCCAAAGTAAAAGTTTGAAAATTCAAAATCCCTGAAACACATTTTTTATGATGAGTAGCTACATATCTCATTTTCAAATACCTACCTTTAAAAACTATTCACCCATACTAATAAGTACATTAACCTTCAGGCTTCAACCCCCGTTTCCTACCCTTAAAATGTAAAAATCCATAAATCATTAAACTCGTCACTAGGTATTTATTAGTAATCAGTATCTACAAAAATTACAATTTTTAACCCCAATTTCCGCCTTCAAAGTTTTATGTTTTGATGTTTATTGAATATTGTATGTATAAAAATATACTAAATTAAAAACAAAATTGAAAATACAAAAAAAAACTAACGAGAATAAAACTAGAAAATTAATTTAATAATGAAAGGATCAACATTGTTTATAGGCTCGTACGCTCGATCTGCAGCCATGTGTGCGTGAAAAGCGCACACAAACATAGAATTTACCTAAACTCGATCGAGTGAATTTTTAGGACGGCCTCTTAACAAGAATACTAGTAATGGGTGACCCACATTGCTAGTAAGCTTTTAAACAAAGAAAAAAATATTCGTGAAGTAGTATTAAACTCATTAATATTGATAACTATAGAGACGAGTTAAATATACAATAAATAATAATAAATCGTTAAATATTATATTACTAATGCTAAGTGTACTTTGCAACGGTTGACTGAAGACATTTATCAATCAGAAAGGCTGATTCGATTAACCGAACACAAATAAAACATATCAAATCGAATAATGTGCCTCAGAGAACCACTTACTCATACACCATTAAGCTATGGTAGATTATTCAAAATCCACTTATTTGACACCTGACCTCAATGATTGTCGTTCTACACTCAAGCCCAAATGTTAACATTAAGGCAGTAACTATGAAAGGTCGTAATGACATATTAGAACTTGTCTGAATTCAGTGGAACGTGTCTCCAAACGTCTGAGGTGATTACTTTAAAGACCCCCATTAGCTGGCGGGATTACGAAATTCGTAGGTATTAGGATAAAACATGATCCAGCTTCCTCATTTGATATTAACAATGACCATTTCCTTTGTGTTATATCTTACACTGAAAGTAATTTTCAACAGAAAACATTAACACATTAAGGAACATGGTGACGATGTTTACTTTATGCCCGGCATGCTTTAATGACTTCCATCACGAACACAACGCATTAAAGTTTTGTCTAATCTTATACATAAAAAAGTAAATGTACCAAGTTTTCTTTAGGTATGATTAATGTAAATACATTAGGCTATTGAATATTCATTAATTAGTACACAAATAACAACGTAATTGAAACGCGTCAATGAAAAACAAAAAGCATATCAAATAATTAGGCTTTATTAACGAGCTGTTGTAATATAATCTAGAAAATCCCTGTGCGCGATCCATCATAGGCACGTCAGCAGAAACAAAACGTCACACCGACACGTGTCGCAGTTTGCGCCGAACGAAACAAACACACGAAGAGCAAAAACGAACCGACGCGATGCGATTAAATATGATGGACGACCGATGGTAAATAACGAAACGACCTAACCGTTCCACTAACGATCCCGATACGAGCCATCGCATGTTTCATACGCTGAATTTTATTGAGCAGATAAGTGTTAAAAATTATTCTCCAAACACAAACGATGACAACGCAATTCTTCTAAAGATAAAGTTTAACAAAACTTCGCAAAGGAAGTCGTTCGATCGTATCAATCACTTTGTAATCGCTACGTAAAAGCAGCAATCGAAAGAAACAACAATTGGGAGGGATCGAATAAACAAAAAAGCGTCGGAAATCGACGAGACTGTATCACAATAGCACAAAGGAAAAGGAATGGACGCCTTAACGGAAGAAAAACATGAAGGTGGAAGCATCAACGAGAATATTTTTCTTCTCAACATTAAACTTCTTAATGAGGTTGGCAAAATAATTGCTGTAACACAAGGAAGGTACGTGGAATGGGTAGCATTAATTAAAAACAGCACCACAGTCGAGAGGCTGCGGTCAGACGAAAATGTAACGTAAATAATAACACAAGGCCAACAGAGAGTAGAATGTATAAAATGTAAAAGGGCGGACGCTACTAAAACTTTTGGATCTCCCTTTCATAACTTTTTCGAGAAACCTTTTTTCGTACCATTATTTTATTATGCCTCATTTGACTAAAAGAAAGTCCGGGCGAAGCGTCGGTGTTACATGTCGGTCCCTTCATTTAAAATATGTATGTGCATACGCCACACCACACCCAAATAACCCTAAAGTTGAGTTTGTGTCTACAAAGTGGATTGATTCACACAAATTGAATTCTGCATGACGTCATTTACATAAAACCATTTTATTTGTAACCGATCGTTAGTGTATCGTATTTCGTACGGTTCATATGAAATACATTTTAATTTAACTCGAACAAAAGCCGACTTGTATTTCAAAACTGATGTTAAATTATGGAGATAATTCATAAGCGGAAAGTTTTTCCTTCCGGCTTTCAAGATGCTTTATCTCGATCAATCCTGAGGTGAACAACCGCGTCCCGTCTGTGTCGAGGTTTTTAGTTAAGATAAAAGTAGGAGGCGTCACTGTAAAGGCAACGGTACGACTGTATCCATCAAGTTTAGTCGCGCATTACCGTAACGAGCGCCCCGGGGCAGCCGCCTTCCTTACGGGCTCGGCTTTGGCACTAGATTCTGTTTGCTGTTAAACTGTTATTTTCACATTTTATGGGCGAACAAGACAAAGAAATCTCTTTTAATATTGTCATAGTAATGCTGCAATGTTGCGCATGTTTATAGATAGACAGAAAAACGAAAATCACCTGTTACACCAACCAAAATAATACAAAATTTTAAATCACCGATTAGGTTTCAAATTCGACTCATTTTTACAACATAATAGCGAACTGTGAGTAGGTACACATAAGTAAACCTTCCTGAACCCTTCGAAGAATACAGGCGTGATGGTATATTATGTCATGTTTCGGATTAATTAACCACCTTCCAGAATTTAGGTAACTACTAACGCCATCTACCGACACATTACTTAAATACACGTGTACGTCAGAACATTTCAGTTTTTCAAATTACTGAAGTGACATTAGCGGGTGAAATAAATAAAAACGCTTCGAGGCTTCAGGCGGTCCAACATCACGTTAACAATCTTTTGTTTTGTGACTGGTTTGTATTTTTTTAAGGTGGCACGAGCTAACTTTTCTAGCGGCCCTCTTTGACATCTAGCTTAGGAAATTGGGAAAGTTTCAGGAGGGAGAATAACATCCATCTCATCTTAACACAGACGTTTGAACTTTGCATACGTCAAGATAACTACTATTTTTAATAGATTTTACTGTTTCTTCATATCTACCGCAGCCCCTTTAATCAAGATTAGGAATGAAATAAATTGCAAATTAGCAAAGCTTTTAAGGTTTAATAACAATCTAGTAAACAGACATTGGGTAAATAGTCACCCGGGGTCCTTAAGGCTTCAATGTCCTAAGTAACTCAATGGCGGTCAATTTATAAAGCTTCCTCCAACTGGATTCAGCTAATGGAGTGTGCGGGGATCTGGATTAGTAATTGCTGCTAACGACTTGCTCCAAGGGTTTCAGAACAAACAAACACATAATATGACTATATGTGTTGAGTCATTTAAAGTCATTTTGCTTTCAAGTACCTAAACTTGATCATGCTTCACTGATACTCAGTGTGATATTAATATAAGATTCGTGGGAATGTCGGTATAAAAAGTATACAAAATTACTCTTAAATTGAAATGCGTAAAAATTCAAATCCATCGACAACTTTTCGTGAATGATACTAAATGTTCTATGTGTGCATGTTTACGAGTATGTTCTATGTACCTATTTAAGTTTGAGAAACAACTCTAAAACAAAATAATATTTTATACAGTACAGAACTTAATAATTTCACTCCTTTAAAAGTTTTACGGCAGACTAGAGCCAAAAAATCAAGTATTTCCAAAAAACAGCCTACACTTATTGGGAGTTTACCCATGCATAATAAAGCCTATAAAGCCCCTAGCCACTTCTTCAACACAGTAAATAGTAAAGGGGACGAACTTAAGTGAATCATTGGTGCGGTTTGAAAAATGCTGTCTCTAGGATCGACAGATAAAATTGCTTTAGCCAGATCGAGTAAAACGAATGGGCGAGTTGAAAAAATGAGGTGATTCACGACTAGGGTTGAACTGCTGCTGAATTGTAACTGAAAATTGCTATACATAATTTATATCTAGGGGTCTGTACAGATTGCAAAATATCCTCCAAGAATTATTTACGTGCTTATTTCTATCAAGTCATTTTGTACCTGTAACTCCTTAAAGTAACTTTAAGCTGCTAAAGGTTGCTGGTTTTATTTTTTTTAAATTTCGCGGAGAAACTACTTACGAAATAACTATGACCAACACAAATGTATAGATACAAGTACTTGCGTTAAGAACAAATCTACCAAGCAAGATGCAATCAATATAAGAAAAATCCCGTTTAGGTTAAAATTTTCGTCTCATCTGCAATAGCTTATTCAAAGACGTGTCGAACAAAACATAACATTTTATTCACTTCTAAAATATACGATAATAGAAGTCGTTAAAGCCTTGTTAGAAATATTCTAGGGTTATTTTGGTAGATAATAGCAAAAATATAGGCTTTGCTTTTATAAATCCATAAAACTTTTAACTGCTTTTCAATCAATCGAAATGAAAGCACATCTCTGTCAATCACGTCAGCTCAATTTCAAATGCGATTCAAATTGAACGAGATCCCAATAGCTCATCCTTTCACTTTCAAACAACATTCCTAAGAGGCATTCAAAGAAATTGCTACGAAAGCTTAAATTTTAATGTAAGGCAATTTGTTGCGAGTACTAAAAGTGTAATAACATTAATTTTAAACGTAATGACTGTTGGCGAAGCTAGTTAAAGAGCCCACACTATCTTTATGTATAATTCTAGAGAAACTTTGGTACGTTCAAATTCCAAAATTGGGTAAAATTTCACAATATTGCTTTGAGCTTCGACAAGCTTTCAATGTTACTCAATTATAACCATTAGATTAGAACTTACATTCTAATTAAAATACGAGTACATCCAATTTATCCTAGCGTTGCACACAAAGCTATTAATTATAATACAGACCTCGATATATCAACCTATTAATCCAAAATCCAAACAATCACTTAGCTAATCTATCCTAGAGGTTTCGAGCATCTCAACAGATAATAATCCCGTCCAATCCCGTCGCACCACGCGCCTAGTCAGCCGCTCAACAATGGCTCTACATTATACGTTAACAGGCAGGTGGGACCTAAATTTGCTCCAGGTACCCGATGTCCATTGCTTACTACACGACCAGTCCATTACTGCTCTATGTGCATCATGAACTAATTAGGACACCGGCTGGTACAATGCACCGAGCAGGCCGCATTCACACCGTAGCGTAGCACGAGACTGTTTTATAATGTAACAACATTTCTAACCTAATAATACTACTGTTGACAGAAGATTGCCGCTTAGTAGTTCATGGTGTTCGCACTGCGTGAACCGAGGTCTAGCGTTTGTTTTTTATCGCTTGGCAATTGGACATTTGCACGCGATAGCAATAAAAAAGTTGTTCGTTTAGTTCTGCTAGTTCTGCCCGCGGCAATTTGCTCGTTGCGGGGTCGGTAAATAGGTTTAAGAGCACGATAAACAATGGAAAAATCAGGCTGATCTAAATAGTAGTTTTAATTTCGACGACACGTTTGGCGTAGCGGCTGAGCAATTGGTTTCTGCGACACGTGTTGTGGGTTCGATCCCCACACGGAGCAAATATTTGTATGATCTACATGTAGTTGTTCCGGGTCTGGGTGTTTGTGTTTGTAAACGCACCCACAATACAGGAGAAAATCCTAGTGTGGGGCAACGATTTTTTTTTAAAAAAAAACCACATCTACGATGTTTGAAGCAGCCTGTTCATAACATAAAACTCAAACGTCTAACTCTAATTAACTGTTTTAATTATTAAATTAAAACAGTTTAATTATTTCTTAAGAAAACATGGAAGATAATATTACAGCTATCAAATTAAATTAGTTCGGACGCTACGTGCAAGGTAACTTCTTCGGCTTCTAGGGTTGAAAGGCGATATTTGTGCGCACTTGAAATTCATCGTCTGAATTCGTTTTAAACATGTGGAAGCGTGAAACCCAGATTTAATACCCATTCGTTTAAAATGTCGGAGGATTGAATGGCGCGCCGAGACGAAATTACTGCGCAATGTTCTACGAGCCAAAAATACAATACAGTACCGTTGTGAATGAAATATTTCATTCACGTCACTTTCTTACGAAGACAAAGAACATCAAATCTTGAAATGGGTCGTATTTTTTATAAAAGCAAGAGGTTTTTCCCATTTATCGACAGTTACCGTAATGAAATAGGTAACACGTTTTTAAGCTTGTTCACAGAGACAGCGACAGAGATCCGCAGCAGGTCAACGATTTTCGTCGAGCGCGGGATCATCAATCAAGTTTAGTCTCGCATTAACGTAATGACCGTCCGCCCTGGCGGATGTCGCCTTATTTTCCCTTTTTTCAGAGGTTCCTCCGAGGCAATTTCGTACACGATACTTTAGCACGGACGTTTCCGCCTCGATGGAAATCTACGAAGGATAACCGCTCGTAGTTATTTTTTTAGAAATCTGACCATTTCCATTTCTACTAGGTTGTCAATCTTCTTCCTATCTTGAAATATCTCGGTGAAATTTATTTTACTAGAGGCATTTAATAGGTACTCTTTGCTGAGCTTAAATAGATTAAGATAGATAAAGCTTGGTAACGAAGGTAAGCTTCACAAACAGTTGTTTAAGTCCTCGCTAAGTCCCGTGGAACGAGTTCTAATTAAATAGGAATGTAACGGTTTAAACGGAGTGATCGTTTCTTTTGAAGCAGTATTCTATATAAATGTTTAAGACCATTAATAAAAATATTTCCTGCAACAAATGCTACTTACATCAAAAAGTAACTGGCTTATGAAAATCTAGACGGTTCATAAGGACGCACCCCAAGAAAGCAAGTCAAGAAGCTTCCACTAAATTCCTTAGCGGAATTCGGATCCCACTAATGTTTGGGCCATGTAATAAGCGTAGTTATACCAATCATGTGCATGCGGTTACGCAAAACTTTGAGATATACGTTAAGGGCCTCTTCAAAGGCATAGAGGTTGTCTTGTTTTCTGAGTGCTGTTATTGTGTAGGTCCATTTAAAAACCCATTACAAGTATTCGAATATGGCAAAACATATAAAATTATTTTAACGATAATAGAACGGTGGAATGAAAACAAATTCTACAATTGATATCATGGAAGACAAATTCGTTGCAGTTAACTCACGACAAGACACGATAAATCTTAACCTTAAACACAATCTGTAGCAGTATCAGAATTTTATTTTAGAACCAATACAATAAATATTTTATTTACATTAACATACCTTTAAAATATAAACTGCACCGTTAGTCTAGTAGTCCTGAACGTAGCTACTAGGCTATAGTCAAGACTTCCCAAGTCGACCTGGGAAGTATTGACAGCATAGTGTTATTGGGTTATTCTATGACATTCTAAATGGGAATAGGCTCGCCCCAATCACATAGGGCACACCTGAACATACCGGCGAACTGTGAATGTAAAATAGTACAGATCTGCCTGGCCTTTCGAAGAACACAGGCGTGTTATTATGTTTAAAATATAATAATACTTGAAATAAAAGTCTAGATAAAGTATCCGCATATTCGTCATCCCCAATAGAATGAGCAACTGAACACGGGTGAACATGAAAGTTAGCTACGGCGCACGCATCCCCCCCTAGTTTGATCTACCCATTGAAGGATGGTAACACAATTTGCTCCAAATTCGATTAAAGAGCTCGCTTCGTGGCCGCAGCTGAGTGAGAGCGGACCGCATGTACAGAGGCCTCGTCCAACGCTCAGGTGAGCTTTATCTCTCCCCGGGCCACCGACCATTTTCACTCGCAACGAGGAAATTTCAACCGGGAATTCATTGCATAATTTACTGCTATATTATAAATTAGGTTTACCCTGTCCCGGGGCGTATTTTAAACTGTTACCCCAGCAGCGCTGTTTGTTAAAGACCAATTTGTGAAATTTAAGTATAGCCCATGAAGAAAGTCTTTTCAGATTGCTGTATTGTTAAAGCATACTTTGAGATTTTTATGGCATATTTTATTGGTAATAAATTGCGAATTTATTACGGCCATTGGACGATTGGCAATAGTTAATAATGCGATATTAATTATTATAGCTAAGGAATTACTGGCAAGTTTTGCAAATAAACCTTAAATAACGACCATTATAATCCTATTTCAGGAATTCTCAGTAACAAGATTCAGTAGCCTCGGTTTCGAAAAGACTGACTTCTATGGAAGAAAGAGAATTGTATGACTAATGATCTTATCATTAGGTATAACTGTGACTTATTTCTATAATACGATTAATCAGAGCTTCAATTCTGCATACATGTCTACAGACAAATAGTATCAAACACAACCGCAATTTGTAATTACCGTAGTCAAGCGCTAACAAACAAATAAGCGCCGCGGTCGCAATACATTACGCCGATAATTATGGATTAGTCCACTGAAACAACTCTCATGTATTTTGCTCATATTAATGTCGGTGTTAAATCATGAATCAAAACTGTCGCGGATCGGATTACCTGTATCCCGCGATTGTGTCCCTAAAATGTTTTAGAAGATAACAACCGAAATCTGGCAGGACAGCGTAATATTAAAAATATATGGCATATCAAAGTATTATAAATAAATAAATAAAAAACTCGTTTACGTAAATGACACACGTTCAGTTGAAAACACAATGGCGTAACGTTATCCGACAAACAAAAACAAACCGAATCGCGAATAAAAAAGCGGACCGCGTCCGTTGTCACACATAACGTATTATTTATTTGCAATCCGCCATACGTCATATTGCAGATACAGAAAAAGTGTCACGCACACAAGAACGCAACAGTGGAAACTCGTTTTGCTGTCAGTGGTGACACATTTCCGAAAACCGGGACATGACCAGTCATGCAGTTATGCAACCGACAAAATCATGCACACCAGTTTAACATTGCCATCGATACTACGCTCAGTCCTCCGTAGATATGAAAACAGACAAGCGTCGAAACAAATTTTGCAATATTTGAATGTGGACATAGACTTAAAAGGAAAATTATGTGAAGGCAATCAACTAAAATCTACCTGGTATTGTTTAACTCACAGAACTCCGTAAAATTTAGTTCACAAAGACCGAATGCCTAACTGATCTTCTACCAGTCGCAAGCGTCGGGATTGTTTTCGTAAGGAATATTGTAGTTTTTATTGAGAAATTTTTGATTAGGTACAGCCGTAGTGATCTCGATAGCTTATTTGGCTAAAGCATCCGGTGGACTTTACCGGAGGGACGCAGGTTCAAATCCTGCCTGAGCTAGAATTTTTCTTTCGATATTTTTTTATGAACCAATTTTCCATATTTCTAATTTTTTGACTATACTTTTGGCTGTGTGTTAATATATCACTCAGTCAGTTACTCAAGACAAACTATTTTATGAGTCTACGTCTTCCTTATCTCTCTACTGCTCATAATTATGCACTAAAGTAGTACACTATTCTGGTGTTTGATGCATCTCTATTCAAGCAGCTCACAGTCTCCAAAAGTAAACTATTCCAAATATCCTGGACAATGCTATGAACATCGAAATGGAGCCAGAAACTTAGGTGACACGCCACTGCTTATACCAAAGGCTTTTATTGCACTAGTCGCCTGCAGTTATTCCACTAACATAGTGCGCTTGATTTAGTACAAGGACTTGCGCGCAACGTAATGTCCTCGCATTGTCGTTGTGCTAATTCAGATGGATTTATACCAGTGGAGCGAAACCGAGTGCAGCCAACCGTTAGCGTTAATGTAGTGTGTTAATAAAAACGTACAACAAACATTGGTTCGTCGAGCCTGAAATATTCATCTCGCTTAGATTTAATGGTCCGACGCTTGACAGATGGGTTGTAATCCGGAACATATTCGACAGTGAAAAATAAATTTTATTTTACATAATTCATAGAGCTATAAATATAATCTCGATGAAAATTTATTATACTATGAAGAGACCATACATTTTTAAATTTGATTCTGATTTTAATCAGTTTGTTGCCACGAATAGACGTTAGGACTAACAAATGGTGTTGTAACAATACAATGATAACATATTATATGGTACTTCCACTAAAAAGTTTAAATTAAAAAACAACGCATCGTATTGGCATAGGATACGTATCCACGTTCAGCCCAATAAAGCGTTTGCATTATTCAAAAGGCCGGATGAATTTCGCAAGCTACGGGCACAGTTTAATTTCACTCGTAATTCACCCATGACCAACTCGGGAGATAGCTGTAGTGGAAATAAAAATTCCATAGTTAGTAATTTTTTGTATGCCGAGTACAAAGTATAAATAGTTGTAGGAACCCAATCAAATAAAAATATTGATGTTAATAATAAAATAATGTTGGTGCGCAAACTTATGAATTCAGTGTTTGATTGATACAACCTACCGACCAACTTATCCCACACAATATAATGTTTCACTGTTTCACCAACGTTTCAACACTGCTAATGTAACAGGAGCTACAATAGCCTAGGCTTAGAATTTCAAAGGAGTCCGACTACGAAAGTATTCTACATGGTATGGTAAGGTGTACGGAATTTGCGTAACTAGTAAATTCCGCTGTAAACGCTTGCCTAACAACCGAGCTGATTAACGCGCAGGATCTCTTCGAAACATTCGCTTATTACGCAAGTTGCATTCCCAGTCTAATCACTTCTTATAATGCCTTAGACCAAGTCCGACTCCTTAGTTATCTAAGCTCTAAGGATATTGCTGATCGACGCGCAGGATCTCTTCGAAACATTCGCTTATTACGCAAGTTGCATTCCCAGTCTAATCACTTCTTATAATGCCTTAGACCAAGTCCGACTCCTTAGTTATCCAAGCTCTAAGGATATTGCTGATCGACAGTGGAGGCAGAACTGTAATGCATATAAACTCGTTCCTAAGTTACGATGCTACCGATAAATAGAGGTTTTACAATTTACTCACTAAAGCAATATTGGACGTAGATTTATAAATAACTTAGCTTTAGTGCAACAATAAATAAATTGGTTGTAAAATTCCATCGTTATACATCTTCTTCTCAAACACTTGTCTGATGTCAAGTTACATAAAGCCGAGAAAATAAAACTTTAAATTAAAAATCCAAGACCGTTGTTCGTTGTTGCACAACACAAGCAATGAAAGAGAAATGCATCCGTTCTAATTGCATTTCTCAAAGAAAAATGGCGTACATTTCTTTGTCGAGGTGCCATTGAGAGCGCAAGATCGCGAGCGGGGGTGGTCCAATTGACATTGAGCGATTGGAGCCGCTCGCGCCGGTCGGGCTCGTCCGAGCGTGAATTATAGACTGGAGACTGGCATGTTTTAGACAGCTTCCCCTACATACACGCGACTACACACGACATCGGGGGGATATATTTCCGAACCAAACACCAAGCTGAGTGGACGAACCTTCCACAATTCGGACATGAGACATGGTAAAAATATTGCCCCTTTTTTGGAGCTATCGATTCTCGTTCAGTTACTACAGGCAATTTCAATTAAGTAGGTGTCTCATTTGTCAGACAGGGGAATGAGACATGTTTGAAACAGAATCCAGACGACCCATCTCAACACAATGAAGGTAAGATTCAAAAGGGGCGACCTCTCTAACAAGGTGTCAGGTACCTGACACTATTGTGTGATATCCTGCTTTGAAGGACGAATACTCGCGTCCCAATAAACTTAGACGTGCAAAGTACTGGTAGCTCAAAGGGTATCAAGGTAAAGGGATCTATTTATTCGACACTTGTACTCTAAATAGTTGAATTCTGTTCCATTATCTATGGGAAATCTACTATGATTGCATCACAACACAACATAGGTGTAGGTAATACACTACAGAACTACACAAATGATAAGAACACTGAATATCTGAAACACAAAGGCTCAACTCACATTGATGCAATGGCAATAGGCTCGCCCCCTATTACATGGGACTAAACATACTGGCGAACTGTGGGTGTACATCAGTGTGTAAGGAATGGTGAGTAATGAAACCCAAGACTGGTGAAATCATACTAACTCTTTATTACGATGTCTCTATGCAATACGCCACCTCTGCCTAACTCTTCGGGGAATACAGATGTGATGGTATGGTCATTTATAATAAATTGTATCAAAACACCTTTAATTCACCTAACTCATAAGGGGCACAGGCGCAAGAAGAATAGATTTCGCATTGTATTTGTATTTTTTTACTTTCAGGCTTGTCAAAACTGCTGAGGTGATATAAAATATACTTATTAGAAGAAAACTATTATAATTTTCTTGAAACTAGGAAAAAGAAAGAGAAGTCTAGATGTGGAGATTAGCTATTTCTATAGAAAAGCATTTTAATTTTAAGCAAGACTGTATTACACAGTGATGGCAGAGCCTTTACATCAACTGTTTCCTACAGCTTAGTAAAAATTAAATCATTATAACTATTTGTATTCAAACTTGGATAGCGACAATTTAAATTGTGAGTCGTGACCTAACTCAAATGTCAACAATGTATTGCAAAGTCCCATAGAATAAAGACACCTTACAGTTTCCAACGCCTCGAACAATTTATGTGAAACTTTATTGACATTTCGTTACGCAAATCACACTAAAAGGTTATAAATGTATTGGAAATCTTCGCCAGTTAACGCTATGTTGAAACATAAAGATGAAATGCAGTAATAAGTAATTGTGGAGAACCCAGAAATATCTATAGAAGATAATCATCAAACGCACAATGTAACAAATAACCATTTCATATGATCATTAGTGTTACGACTGCCTGTAATTTTGCTAGAAACAGAAAATGTTTATTGTTGTCATGCAAACCGCAGGTCCTATTAAAAATCATTATAAATCCAACAATATGTCATGGAAATAAGCATAATTATTTTAATTGATCTGCTATTTCAAATGCAGGACGCCGATGGAATGACGTTTTAGCCGAAGGACTTTTGTGGTTAGGTACATTTAGATTATTGTATATTTAACACAGAGATTTGACACTGTATTATGAGGCATCTTCTCTACTATTATCAAATTTAAAAACGCTGTGTCTGTACATTGAAGATATAAAAAAAACGAGTGGGTTAGGGTATATCTATATAAATATCTCCAAACCCTTATTTGAGATTTTTAAAATTATTGTCTGTTTGTTACGGGTTGGCGCAAAAACTAATGAATAGATTTTAATTTTGTTATCACTGTTATAAAGTATGCGCTCCAACTTAAAAACTGGTATACTTCTTATGTCAAATGATTAAACGGAACCTGAGATACAACTAGACCTCTCTAATGTATAGAGACCTATACAAAGAAGAGATCATCACTGTTGGTTTTTGAGCTTCAAGTGAGCGAAGCCGCGGGCAGCAGCTAGTTCAGTAAATAAGTATACCAGTAGAGCTTGTTTGAATATACTCAAACAGTGTGTCGAATAGCAACACTTAGATTACATACAAATTCAACACTGTCAGTCGGGTCAACTTATCACGAAATCTGCAATTCATGTAAGCACCGCACACATAGTTAACTAATTTGCTCGCTAAGTTTCGCAACAGCCTTCACATCACTCACCCTTTACCGTCGCGTCGGTCGGACGGCGGCGTCTTCGGTCGCGTCACCAGACGTAATCCACAGTAATTGGCCACAATACGGAACGTCAAAAACAAACAGAGTTGGTAAGCTAATAAGATAACGCAAACAACAGGCCTTTGTCGCAGTGAAAGTGAACGGACCGGCCAGTTTGGTCGAACTCTCGATTTCGCACGCCTCGAGGTCTCATGACCAGCTATTAAGGCAGTGCGTGTTTCTTATTTAGTAACGTGTGCCTCGCTATGTAATCATTTAAAAAAAAACATCACGTACAATCTCTGATTGTTCAAAACTTCTGACATAGCGGATAGATAAAAGAAAAAGTGTCAGGGATTCCTGAAATAACATTAATGTAGAGAACGTTGATAAACATAAAATTTTTAGAACAGGGTGGGAGCTGCAATTATAGTTTTATACGTTTACAACACAGCCTTACCATATTTCACAAGGCATTTTATGTTATAGTTAATTGGAAAAAACCTTAACACCTCAAGTAGGTAATCCACGTCTTGCTAAAACCGGTTAGTGATTAGTATTCTCCTAACGACTACACTATTTATGGACATCGAATTTAAAATTAAAATTACTATTGGCCGATATTATCGATTACTATCGTCTATGTATAAACTCACTAACTATATGTAACTGCCTCATTAGCCTAGCGGTCCGGAGTGCAACTTTTACGCTAGAGGTCCTACGACGCCATGGTATTAGTCCGACGAGCCGGCCCATTCCTGCCGAAGCATGGCTATCCCACGATGAAAAACCCTTCTTCTACTTATTGTAATAAAGTCAGTTTTAGTTTCACTTATTGTAATCAGTAAGTAATAATATTTTAATTTTTAAGGGTATTTAATAACTATGGTATTATCGCATTTATACAGAAGCAAAGTTAAGTAATCATTTAACGTCAACGCACGAGGATTTAGTGGTATTAACAGGTTCAGGAAATATAGAGCGAGTTGACGTCATGGGCTCAGCACGGCTTAACCTTCGGTCACGGCAGCAACGCACTCAAAGTAAATTATGTCACGTACCTCTGTAATCATGTAAAACTGCGTTAACACGTTCACGCAACATCTCGATTATAATACATTTTAGCAAACGCAGTGATTTAAGAATACAGAAGCGTAGATTTTGTCTACAAAGCAGAATCTGGGAAATAGTCTCACAAAAACATTCCCAGCATAATTTAAGTTATCAACTTTTGTTTTTGTCTATTACTATAGAATGCACGCACGATATACATCACTAGCCCAAGCACGTACAACTATCGAATTCGTATCGTAAAGGAATGAGTTTTTTTCTGCTATAAATCTCATACCTAGATACATATTTTCACATATGTCTCCCATTGGGGTAGGCAGAGACTACACTTGCTACTATCCTGGCACACCACTTTCGCTTCATCTACGTTCATTAAGCTCCTTCAAATACAAATTATTCTTGATTTCGATACGAACACGTTTTCAAAAGTGTTTGTGCTTGGACTACTGAAGACACTGTTTTGAAGAACCGTTAAAAATTCAATTCATCCAATCGGTAACCATCCGATTTCTTTCTGTTTATTTTACAATCAACTTTCCAAACAAATCAGAAATATGAAAAGACCTTTTTATATTACAGAAGGTTGTTTTCATAGAAGTCGTTTACTTTCTTGATGAAATTAATAACGTTTGTCCTATCTAAATTCTTTTAAAAACTATGTTGGAAACAAACCTTAATAAAACAGATAATGGAATAAGGAAACAATAATAAAAAGCAATTCGATTGCACCCGCAGACGAGCGTTCGTTTCGTGCGAGACCTCTCGACGTCAAAGGTAGAGCCGGCGACTTTTTCCAAAGCCAATTGACTTTCTATTTTATTGTGTTGGCACTAACGCGACATTGATGGCGGCACTTATTGCACTTCGCGCGACTTTTTATTCGAGCCTGGTGCCCGACGGAATTGCCCGCAACTTCGTCCGGCAAAATTGAACGCCGATCTGCGGTGGCAACTCAGACATCTAATACTTTACCAGCAAAGAAGTCAATTTTGTTGAACGACTTTTGTACGTACCTGAAAAAGAGAAATAAATAAGTAAACACTTCAGATATCATATTATTTATAAGTATGTAACTTAATCCCTGTACGATACGCGATCGAATTATGTATAGGTAGGCATCATTACTATGATGCCTACCTATACAAGATTCGATCGCGGAAATCATATCCCCTGGTCATACATGTCACTTCCATGAACTTGTTGTTGTGAACAAAAGAAAGATAATTACACCCGGCTTATCAAAAAAAGCTCCAAATCATTTAAATTCTCAAAAGCGGAACAAAATAACTGCTGACATTTGCAAATGTTACAGCGATACCATTTACGACCGTAATTCTGTTTATTGCCAATCATTGTAACGGTCATATTGAAATGAGATTCACCCTACACGCGAACGTTGGAGATTCAATCTGAACAAACAAATCAACACAAAACGGTCGTATTCTATATTCAAATGTCGAGTAAATGGCGCTGGTCCGGTCTAGCGGAGATGACGCGTCAGTTGGTACGTCCAATCGAAAAACAAACAGACCATAAATGTTGTCGTGGACGTGTACCGATAGCCATAGGCAATAAAGTCTTCAATGTTTAAAAGGAACTATGTACGTTCGAGGTTCTATTGAATAGAACTTCTGAACTATTAATCGTTGGTCACCGCGCCGCAGTTCGCTGATGCTTCAAAATGCACATGTGATTCAGTATGCATTGTACAAAACGCTTCGCCCAACTTCTGTTTGCCTATAAAAGACAAAATAATTAATTTGCTACAGGTATTGAAATACTTAAGAAACCTTTCTAAAAGAAACTTTTGCGAGTTAAAACTTTCTACCAGTATTTCTATACCTACCTACGAAAGTACATACCTACATATAGGTACCTACAATGCTTGTAACATTTTGGAAAGTTAAACAGTTTTGTTTTCAGTAAAGCTCATTAATATTCACTGAAATAAGTAACTTTCTCGTCGGTTGTGGATAATAGGCAGGCAACATTCGCGTTTCACTAGCGGGCCAAGGCTGTTTCAAAATGGCGATATGCATTTAAGATAATTAACGATACGGCAGACAGCCAGACCTTGAGCTATGGATTATTCACTTTTTATAGTAACTGCACGGGCACTGCAACGGGCTCCAGCTCCATCTGTCCAGTATAAATATAAAAACAACTACTAAACAAGTCTATGAAACCTCACAATAGAATGATAAGAGATACCTAATGCATTTCATAGTAACTATTAGTTATCTACTTCATTGGTCTAGCTTGTAACCGCAGCTGCAAAACGCAAACTTCAATTCTCAAGTTTAGCTGCGTTATTGGGTATTGGCTCAGTACTTAGCACTTTGGAATTTAGATTTAGCGCCTCGGCATAAGACTCGATCTCCTTAAAGAGATCGGTACTGTGAGGTACATCGGTACAGCACTACTTAACACTCCGCGGATATAGACATTACGATATATTATGAATAGGTGTGTGTGCTTTAATATCAAAATAAAAATCTCGATTCGTGGAACCCTGACGACTTTTTCCCAGTCAATTTAGTCCTTCTTATAAGCCGAATCTATCTCTATACGAAAATCCATCGAAAATAAACATGCAGACAGTCTAAGTTACTTTCGTATTTAAGTATAAAATTAGTTTGAATTGTGTTAATCAAATAGAATTTCCAAGAGATAGAGAACCATTTACTCGCAGTATACATAGTACCTACATACAACAACTTGTCATTAAGTTGCCGCGAAATTATGTTACACGACATTCAATGTCAAAGTTAGTAACAAGGTTATAATTAATGATAATGAATAATTGTCTGTTACGAACTTCAGTAACGACACGTGATGATAATGGGTTAGTTAAAAGGCATTCAATATTACTACAAACCTAAATTGAGAGAAAAAAGTAGAATAAATGCGGTGGAAATGCGTTCCTTACTGAATGGAAGACGGCAGCGTTGGAAAAAGTCGCCCTAGAAGAACATACGCCGATCTAATTGGCAAGGTTCTTCAAAAAGGTCAGATGCGCAGTACTCGCAACCGGCGCGTGTGCATAAGGAGGTGTATAAATGTGGAAGAAGCAAAAGACGTATGCAAGAATCGTAGCAGTCTACAGTGCCTGCCTACTCCTGTGGGAGGCGTGAGTGTATGTATGTATATAATTGTTAATAACTTGGATTTCATGATAGCACTAGTTCTGATACCCATCTCACTTGTTTAAATAAGTATCTAGTTCGTTTATCCAACGCTTCAAAAACCAATTGGCATTTAAAAATATTTTTATTTGTTTTATAAAACCTTCTCCAATCATAAATGATAATTTTACACTACCGCAAATATGTATCGATTGTATCGTTTATTCATCAATCCATTTATTTATGCATCATCAATATTATTTATTCATTGCTTTTATAGGCTAGTCGCGAGTAGTTATGCAGGGGCGGATTGGATTGCATCGAAATGCAAAGAGCAATACGGTGCGCGTTGCGACCTCGTTCAAGCTACTCAGAATACATATTTGATCAGAGCTAGTATTCACAATGCAGTAAATTCGCATCATAGTTGAGTTGATGGCTCAATTGTACCTTTGTGCTGCACATATAACGGGATGTTAGGAGAAACCACAGCCGCGATCATAAGTCCCCTACTCCAAAACGCGCGAGCTTGGTGCAGACAAGCTTAGTTTTGCTGTATATTTTACTAAAGATATTATGCATGGTGTCGACGCAGATGTTGTGCACAGAAACGGTTTTATGACGTCATCTGTACGCATAGCCCGAACCGGATGTATTTTGTTAGTGAATCTCTCTACCCGATGCCAATCTCTACAGTTTGAAATCTGTGAGTTTAATGTGACGGTTATTGTTTCTTTAACCACTAATGAGAAGCCTTGCATACGGTGCTTTAGGAAAAAAAAATATTACCACGAAATATGCCACGCAATTTCTTTTCGTATTTCAAGATAAAGAAAATATCTCAATTTCCAAAGCAGCAAAACTGCCTCATTAGCCAAGTGGTCCTGAGCGCGACTGCTACGCTAGAGGTCCTGGGTTCGATTCCCAGGTCGAGCAAAGTGTTATTGGGTTTTTCTATCAAATTCCCAGTAGCAGCTCGGAGTTAGGAATTTGTGCCCGGTTAATGGCAATAGGCTCGCCCCCTATTACATGGGACCTAAACATACCGGCGAACTGTGGGTGTACGCCTCTGCCTAACCCTTCGGGGAATACAGGCGTGATGGTATGTTATGTATGTTTTCCAAAGCAGGAAATATGCTAGGATAGATTTCGAAGTAGCTGAAAGGATCATCAAATTTTCTACCTTTTCCTTGCTGCAGATCAAAGTTAAAAATATTATACTCGACTCGTACGACTTCAAAAGCAAATGTAATTAAATTCACCACATGTAAGAAATAAACAGGCGTGTCAACATTTCGGTGTCAGTAAATCTTGGTAGGTGGAGAACCCCGGGTCGTATATCAACAGTAGTTCATGAACATCAAATTGGATTAAAGCCGCAATCTAACTAGTCGGAACTCTGATCACAAGTTACTGCGGCCGAGTCCGTGCCTTCGAATCAAGCTCCCATTCCGTCACACATATTCCAAGACCCAATGGCATATATTGCCATGTAAAGGTCAGTGAACGATACACATGGACAAATCCCCCGTCGGTGGAATTTAATAGTTTACTATCTGAAATGGCTCTTCTATGTGTCTGTAATCTGTTGTGAACTTGTGACCGTAGTCAACATACAATAGATATAATTCTAATTAAATCTATATTTCTATAGTTAATATTATAAAGCTGAAGAGTTTGTTTGTTTGTTTGCTTGAACGCGCTATCTCAGGAACTACTGGTCCGACTTGAAAAAATCTTTCAGTGTTAGATAGCCCATTTATTGAGGAAGGCTATAGGCTATATATCATCACGCTAAGACCAAGTAACTATTCCACGCGGACGAAGTCGCGGGCAGAAGCTAGTTGATTATAAAGTTGACATCGAAATATATTTCTACTATGATTTCGATTATGATTTAACACTCTCGTCAAAAGTAGAACATTTAAATCACAATCCCTGGACTATATTTTATTACTAGCTTTTACCCGCGGCTTCACTCACATGAAGCTTTAGGAGTAAAAATGTAAAAACCAACATTGATGATCTCTTTTTTGTATGGGTCTGTATGCATCAGAGAGGTCAAGCTGTAGGTATCTCGGGATACGTTCAATTAATTGAGATAAGAAGTTCACCAGTTTTTAAGTTGGAGCATATACTTTCTAACGGTGATGACAAAATTTAAATATATTCAGTAGTTTTGCGCCAATCCATAACAAACAGACCGACAGACAAGATAAAAATCACATTTTTGGGTACAGAGACACCCTAACCAACTTGTTTTTCTTAAATATCTTCAATGTACAGTCACAGCTTTTTTAGAATTTTATAATAGTAAAGTAGTAGACAAATACGAGCAGAATACTAAGTGCCTCATTATGCATTTGATTATGTTCAAGTGATTGGCCGCCAAGATAATTTATACAAATAACTTTATTAGTAGATTTTCTGGTCGAGCAGTAACATTACGTTTTTTTTATGAAATTCTACTAGAAGCTCGAAGTTTGGATTTGTGCACGGTTAGTGGCAAAAACCTAGCCTCCAATTAAACGGGACTTAAAAACATACCGGTAAGCTGTGAATCTACATCACCCTAACCCTTAAGCGTAACCCTTCAGGGATACAAACGTGATGTCAAATTTATTTAAATAGGGAAAGAAAAAAATATTGTTATGTCTTATAGAACTTATAGAACTGCCTCATTAGCCAAGTGGTCCTGTGCGCGACTGCTACGCTAGAGGTCCTGGGTTCGATTCACAGGTCGAGCAAAGTGTTATTGGGTTTTTCTATGAAATTCCCAGTTGCAGCTCGGAGTTTGGAATTTGTGCCCGGTTAATGGCAATAGGCTCGCCCCCTATTACATGGGACCTAAACATACCGGCGAACTGTGGGTGTACATTAGTACGCCTCTGCCTAACCCTTCGGGGAATACAGGCGTGATGGTATGTTATGTTTTTATGTCTTATAGATTAGCATAGTTCAGAACACTTTTATGTTAGCGTAACAATTTAATAAGTGCATTAATCAATCTCATACTTCGAAGGTGTTGGCCAATGTTGTTTTTTAAATTGAAGCCGCAGTAGCCTAATAAAATTAGTAGTCTGACGCCCTGGGCGGAAGGCTAGGTCGTCGGACTTGCGAGCATGTGTTTGCCGGTACAAAACCCAACTATTGCACTACCGAAGTGAACCCGAATTCTTAACAAGAATAATAAGTAATGTGCGTCCAAGAATGCTAGTAAGAAAAAAATGTGTGATTTTCGTTTGGAACTGAAATTACTTTAAGATTGAAAATAGATCATTATTTCAAAACTTTTGCGCCACCACTCACACAATGTCCAGTTATATAACTGCAACTGGTTGTTTCAGATTATATCAAAGTACTAAATTAATGGACATTCTAAGTCCTACATAGCAAGCGACTGTGTAGCCTTTCGGACGCAGACATTCACGCGTTACGAAATGGCAATACTAAATATCAAATGTACTAAAATGTAGACATACGAAACACGACAGCGAGATTAAGAATTCAAGTAATTGCTTGATTACGTAAGCGAGTTGTTTAACTAATGTACAAAACAAAGTATTAATAAGCTGTCAAAAGTACAATCACTCTACTTAGACGATATTGGAAGAGATAAAAAAATAATCAGCGCCATCAAGTAAGAAAAATGCGCTGTGATATTGTCTCTAAAGATACCTATATAAACAGAAATAAATATAATTTCTATATAAATGTGTCCTAATTACATAGGAAGAAGCAGTAGATAGTGGATTTACCAGTAGCCTGAGTAGGCGGTTGATTTTAGGGGCAGAAAATTTGAGTTTTATTTCTTTTAGCCTAATGCTAATTCAAATTCAACGAAACTGGTTGCATTGCATTATAAAAAAAACTAGGAATTGACAATTGTAGAGTGGTGGCAAGCTATACCTGCGGAATCAGTAAATCCACCACAAGAAAAAAAGAAAAAATTTAAGAGCTTGGTGTGAGTTACTATAAATTTAATAAAGTAATAACAAATAACCAGTAAACTATACGGTACGAAGGTATTAAACCAATAAAATTGTATAATATTATTGATTGATAACAATCAATGTAAGTGAATTTCAACAAATTGGTGATCAACAGATTGGTAAAGTAAATGCTTCCAATAGTCACGCGGTTACAACTTAAAGCAATTTTTATTTGAACAGAAATTATGGAGTTTGTTTGAGTGGCAGTTCTCAGAGGGCTACCATAACATAATACACACGCAAACCGAATCGAAAGTACTGTAGTAGGACACAAAGGTAATCGAAGTGATTCCTTATCGATTCAACGGTATACTCGTTAAATAAAACGGATGTAGGTCGAATAAACAACTTTACGCGTCATTATTTAAGTCTAGATGTTTCCATTCACATTTAGGCTAAACAACAGTACGTTTTTGGCATACTTTTATTGTAAGATTTTCTTTATTGGTTCCGAATATATTTATGGTAATGTCTGAATACTTTACGATCACCATATTAAGAAAAAATTGCTGTAGCACACCGTATTCACAAGCAATCACAATGAACATACGTCAAAATATTTGATGACATGACTGTCATTGATAATGAATTTTTTTATACGATCTGCGCACGCACATCTACACAACATAATGTATGAATTTCAAGCACACAAGTCTTGTTACAATCAGTAATTTTAATTATTGCCTGTATTTGAAATATTTGTTTTAGTGGAGATTTATTTCAATACTTGGTCAATGAGCAGGTATAGATATCAGTAAATTGGAAACAATCATGATTTGAAGAATAACTAGAAAATGCGCATACATTGTTCCAATCTAGACCATAATTAGTGTGGTGTTTGCGTAATAATCTTTTTTTTTTTATTTATTGAAATTATAATAACTACAAAGGATTTACTTAATTCTAAACTCGCCAAACTTTCACGTTTGATGGCGAGATGCATTCTTTTACATTACAATTAACCACCTTACACTTACATTGTATTGTAGACAAGAATAACTCAAAACCTTATTATAAGTTTTAGACATAATATATTATTATTACGTTGACAGTATGAGTCTATATATATATTGTAACTATAAGTAAGTATATAGCTCCTCCTTACATCTTATATTCTTATTGTTTTTTTAAAAATAATCCATAAATTTATTGTATTTAATTATTTAGTGTTAGTAATCCAGTACAATGTTTCTCAATCTCAATTATTGTAGTATTGAATTCAGTATTCAATTCAAGTATTTTATTGAAACCGGTTTGCTTTTCTTTAATATGGTCTGATAATATTTTTTACTAGCTTCTGCCCGCGGCTTCGATCACCTGAAGCTATATAATTAGGATTAGAAATGGATCAGAAAAATAATTTAATCAAAACCCAACCGTGATGATCTCTTCTTTGTATGGGCCTTCTCTACATCAGAGAGGTCAAACTGTATCTCAGGATCCGTTTAATTGCTTGACATAAGAAGTTCACCAGTTTTTAAGTTGGAGCAGATACTTTCTGACAGTGATAACAAAATTAAATTCTATTCAGTAGTTTTTGCGCCAATCCGTAACAAACAGACAAACAGCCAAGATTTTTAAAAAAATCACATTTTTGGATTCGGACACGTTTATATAGGCACCCTAACCCACTTGTTTTTTTTTAAATATATTCAATGTCCTGCTGCATCATTAGCCAAGTGGTCCTGAGGGACTGCTACGCTAGAGGAGTCGAGCAAATTGTTATTGGGTTTTTCTATGAAATTCCCAGTAGCAGCTCGGAGTTTGGAATTTGTGCCCGGTTAATGGCAATGGCTCGCCCCCTATTACATGGGACCTAAACATACCGGCGAACTTGGTTGTTACATTAGTACGCCTCTGCCTAACCCTACGGGGAATACATACGTAAATACATACATAAGTACATTATTTTATGTACAGACACAGCTTTTTTACAACAATTATAATAGTAGAGATTACGATACTACTATAAATAACCGCTACAACCTTACACGCTTTCCATCCAACCCATTATTATCTATTAGTGTCCTTGATGAAATATCGAAACATTATTAACATTATTCCTCATTGATCTTAATTAAGCGTCTCAACAATGTGGACATGACACTTATTACATTACACAAGATTACAATACGCATGTCGGTTTATGAAACATTGCTATTAGCAGAATCAGCGAGTTTAGCTGTTGAATACCACATACCTACTAGTTAGCAAATGGTAAGGCATAGAATCGACGAGCAATGTAAAAGGGATAGTTGTTTGGAAAGTATTTCAGTTTCTATTCGCAATCGGAAAAATGAGAATTGAAATTTGTATAAGGCGACGATGCAGTTATTCGAGGGTAGTTTGAAGAATACGGCAAAACGAGAATAAAGAAGCTGTTCTTTCACGCTCAAGTTTTCAGGATTTTTTAAGAAATATTCCTCAGACAACTGCTCCATTAATGTTCAAAATAAGATCAAATGTCGCTTGCGAGGATAGATGGAAACTCCTATTAACTAACAACTCTGTGATTAGTGATGAGATCGTTTAATGACCAGGCAGACGGCACCACTCAATCACGAGTAATTGGGACTTGGCACAACGCCTTTTACGATCAAATTGTTCAGGGCCCGAGCGTTCACTATCTATCGATTTGCCGCCTAATCGCAGTTTGATATGACGTCAACTGACGTATTGTATTAATGCATTGGGTGTTAAAGCTTATTGATTGGTCATGACGTGAGTAATTCAGTAATAGCCCTATGCATAGCAAGATGTGATTGGACTGTCTATCTATTTAACCTAAATGACATAACTCAGTGTTGAGTAAATGATCGAAAGGCGTCTATTCGATCGATTCAAGGTAGTATTTTAAGTGCTATAATGCATAATTCTACGAGGTCAAGTACGCGTTAATGATATTTATACCGCCAAAGTAATAAATTCAGCTCTCATCCGTGACAATTAAGTTTTTTTATGAATGCTTCAACGGTAGCTGATTATATTTTATGGCCATTGAAATTCTTATAAAACTAAAAATTCTTATAACGTTAGTTGTTAATGGGTGTCGTTACAAGCTATAATTGCGATATTAATGAGCATGTTCTAGGCAATTTAATAAAAGTTATTACAATACTATATTAAGAGTTTCATGAAATTGAATTCAATTAAAATTTTATATCTTAAATCGTATTTCTGGACTTTCTACTCAGGCCCACCTATATGGTTTTATAAAAAAAATAACTATTCATATAACTAAATCTAATAAATAAATCTCATATTATATTTTAGTCAGTGTCAAACGTCAAATAAAAAGATCTGAAAGCTTTTGATAACAATTTACTGTACTATATCAGGATATATTTATTGTACATATACATGAATAATAGAAATGTCTGCCAGTTCAAAACTTCCGAACGACTTCACCAAATTGGATTAATTAATTATTTTTATGTTGTGTTAGACGTTATACGCATCACGCAAAATCTACTGCACCGTATCGAACGCAGTTTTCACCGACGTATTGCTATGCTAGTTTAAAAAACTGATTCATGTCATATTGATGCGCTGCCAAAATCCAAGCTATATTTTTTTTTCAGCCGTTATCGTCCCACTTCAGGGCAAAGGCCGACCCTACCCTTCTTCCACTCCTCACGGTTTAGAGCCTTCTGTGGCCAAGGTATATTACTAAAGTTATATTATTATAGCAGTAACTAATAATAATAATAAGGTTTATTTATTTCTCCACAGTAATTTCTTTACACAATTAAACACAATTAATTTACACAATTAAGTAAAGCTAAAGTAAACTGCCTCATTAGCCAAGTGGTCCTGACCGCGACTGCTAAGCTAGAGGTCCTGGGTTCGATTCCCATGTCGAGCAAAGTGTTATTGGGTTTTTCTATAAAATTCCCAGTAGCAGCTCGGAGTTAGAATTTGTGCCCGGTTAATGGCAATAGGCTCGCCCCCTGTTACATGGGACCTAAACATACCGGCGAACTGTGGGTGTACATTAGTACGCCTCTGCCTAACCCTTCGGGGAATACAGGCGTGATGTTATGTTTATTAAGTAAAGCCTTACAGGAGCAAAACTGCTATCAAAAGCTAGTTATTAATTAAATAAACGACACATGTAGTAGGTACCTATAGGTATTTCCATAAAAAAAACCCCAGTATAACTAGGACACTACTTAAAACATGATCGCTCGATTAGATTCAATTCTGCATCACTATCTTAGACCTATAGTTAACAAAGAAGAGAGCTCTAATAACACGGACGAAATCAATCTCCATACATTTCACAGCTGAGTGAATAATAAAAGGGGTTGAGACGGAACGGTTCCTTACAATAGAGGCCCCTGTGTAATTGCCAAGGTATAGCGCATTGTCATAACACAATTGTCGTCTATTGGCACAGATATTTCTTCCAAGATGGTCTAGCTATTAATCTCTTTCAGTAGAGCGGACATCTCTTATGTCCGAGCCGTCTATTGCAATTATCCGATTGATACTTCCAGCGTTCTCACTGGTTCAGATCTTTTTATTAAATCGCGATTCACGGAACTGCAATCTATCGATATTATGAAGATTTTAAATAAGCCCTAATATATGATGATAATACAAAATTATACAGAATACATATTTTCTTTGAGGTTTTCCTGCACTTATCTTTGTAGCTATTTCTGAGAATATTCTAATTCCTATACCACTTCTCTTCTCTACTATTATATGATGGTCTACCCTATGGCCGACTTGTTGAGAATGCTTATAGCATTAAGTCCGCCTTTGTACAATGTGTATAAAGTATTATATAAATAAATATAAGATTGTAAAAAAGCTGTCTGTACATTGAAGATATTTAACAAAAACAAGTGGGTTAGGGTATATTAAAGTCTCCGAACCCAAAAATGTGATTTTTAAAATTCTTGTCTGTTTGTTACGGGATGGCGCAAAAACTACTGAATAGATTTTAATTTTGTTATCACTGTTAGAAATTATGTGCTCTATTAAATCTCAAAAACTGGTATACTTCTTATCTCAAATAATTAAATTGAACCTGAGACACAGCTTGACCTCTCTAATGTATAGAGACCATACAAAGAAGAGATCAACACTGTTGGTTTTTGAGCTTCAAGTGGGCGAAGCCGCGGGCAGAAGCTAGTTATTAATACGACTACAATAACCTTCGGCAGGTCTAATTATTCTTATCTCTAGTAAAATAAACGTTCAAAAAGCCGACCGCAGAATAAAATTCAACGCCACAATCGCAACCCACAAATCTGAAAGAGAAAGTGCGAATTAAAACTATGACGTCACACACGTAACGCTGCTTAACTGCAGCTCAATGGAAATAAGGTGAATAAAACAGCAACAATATGTTATAAAACATAAACTGTGCTCGGTAATATAGTTCCACTTAATTATGAATCACTGTGCAACGTAAAACCTGATTAATGTTATTTATACCATTTAACTATACACGCACTTAATCAAAACTCCTTTTAATATGAGTTGTGCAAAAAGTCTGACGGCTCTCCATAAGGAATGTAGCGTTAAACCGTTATATTCAAGCAATAAGTCAAATAGTTACCAATATCGGGAAACCGATTGCTATTACTGGAATATCGAAAGCAGCGATCGTTATTATAATTTTTAATGAGATGCTCTAAATATCAGAGAACAATTACTTAAAGAAATTATAACCATTGAAAATATGTACCTACCTATATCCTTTTATATTTATTTTTAATCAGTTTGATCTCACCTTAGGCACTCCCCTGAAAGGTATGCCCATGTAAGCGTGATTATACGCGTAGTGAATTACTACTCAGAGTATACTCTTAATACGGTTAACCCAATTGCCACCTAAAATAAACTGGTTTAACAGATATTACCAATTGCAAAATTAAGAGAATATTAATAGAAATCAGGGGTTTTAAACACATCACGTTCTCCAGAAACCAATGGACTAGAGATTATTAAATGTAAGGAATCTGTACAATTTAGAACAAAGAAGCTTTATAAAAATATTGCATGCACATCATAATCTGATATAACGCTGTCGGTAAAAATGAGAGCAGAATTCTGCTTCCCTTAAAAATGTTATTTTCAAACAAATTCCAGTAAAATTTACAGCACGATCATGCTCAGAAAATAAACAAGCGAACTACGTCGAAACAAGTTCAAGCGTCACAACAAAGTGAATAAAACAAACGAGCACACGAAAATGACGTACTATGCAAAATTAGCAAATTCAGTTATGAAGAAGTCTGTACGTCTTGCATACGAAAGTGCATCCATTGTAATGCAACATGCAACACAACACAATGAAGTTACTTGCGAAGTGAATAACGCAGAAGCTGAGAACTGTCATTGACACTCTAAACAAGTTCCGCTCTAACTTGCAGTTGCAGCACAATTCCGCTATACGCTTGCAGAGTTATTCAAGCGAAGAACAACTTAAATGAGACAATAAGTAACTAACTGATTGTTAGTGAGTTTAAGAATGTAGGTAGCTTAACGGAAAACTAGTTCGTGCCCGAAAGGATTTAGTGATAATAGGCAGTGTTGACAATGTATCCATAATGTATAAAATCAGCAAGCAAATAAGGAATTGAATTTTCACATAAATCTTGCTACGAACTACGGAACAATGACATGGACAGAAGTACCCCACAAAAGGCCTGAGAATAAAGAACAAAAGACTATCAATGCTATCTTATTTCACGATAATGGCGGAAAGCGTAGTTTTCCAAAAGCTGCGACTGATATTACAATATTATATTTGCAGCCTGCGTCAATTTCGTATTTCCTACCAATTAGTTGTTTGGTGCTCTTAGACAGCTTTATGGTTTGAAGGTAAAAAATAGGGCATGACTGGACTAGCGGACAATGGGCGCCTTCCGAGCATTCTCAGTCTTGAGACGTGACGTTGACAAACGACGGCTCAGCGCTAGAGACATTTGGACAGGTGATCCGACGCGAACTGTCCATTTATTGTCCTCCTAGATATTCGGGTACAAAGTTGGATGGGCGATCTTGACCTATCTTTTATTTTACTTCAATATAACATTTTTAATATCCATAAGAGTAAGGAAGTAAATAATGACAGCAATTAATCAAACTGTTATTAGTCCCGAACTGAAGACAAGGTAATCCTCTGCAATCCGTAAATTATCATTAATAACAACAAATTATCATGATTGATGGCACGTTTCCTCTAGGAGATAAATATAAAGCATTTTCAGAGCGCCAGAGTTTAGCAGCGACAATTTGTCGACAACAATATTTGCTCAAGTTTTTCCTAAATTTTATCACAAATTCGTTAAATTTCACCACAGAGGAAATCTCGAGGAGATTCGCAGACGATAGCAGTTTCGCCGGTGTTTACATAATAGCCACACGCGAGGAGAAAGCGAATCAGACTCGAGTCGTGATCAGATTTTCTATAATGTCAAGTCAATAAGCATCTATCTGATATTGGAGGTTAAATATGAGAGATTTCAGACTTTTTCTCACAAAGCAGAACTATAGGTTAAGATTAACTGTTAATATTGCCGTTAAAAGTAATCGTTCGCTTATTTGAATTTAAAACATTACTCAAAAAAATGATTGTTTGAGAGTCACGAACAGCTATGTCGTCACTCAGAGGCAACATCGTTTAACTGTTCGTCAATCATTTATAGCTTTCAATTTTCTTGTTCTTATTTCACAACATCAAAAATAACACAATACAACATCAGATTATATCTTGAATTAATAACGATTTAAAATTTAGTAGTGCCATAATTCGAAAATACACGTGATTCTTCAAACTCACGAATATCAGCAAGATTAGGTTTTACATCTAAGTGACTTCAGGTCTTCTGATGCGAAACCTAATCTATGACATATTGAAGTATAAGACGGCTGCGAGCTAAGCCGCGCCCAAGCCGCATATTAAATTTCCAGTCAGGCTTCTTCATTCTTGAAAATCCATTACTAGAAAATCTCTTGGCAATTCTGTATACATTCGTATTCCTCGCACCTCACACCGCTCTGCCGAAATATTGCTTATCACTGGCAAGTTACGAAACTTTCGAGGTGGTGTGCGTGAAGTATTCGACCGACTTCTCCACATTACTCGATAATTGATAAAGTTTAACATAATATAATGTGGGTATGGAGTTTTAGAGCAAATATCAGTCAAACGGCTGGTCCGCAGTTGGTAGCTACGTTTGACTTCCGACGGAGTTAAACGAGCTTAATGGCTTGCCCCACAAATTGCTGATTACACAGTGGCATTATAAACTGTTCACCGCAATCTACCAACCGTGAACTATGCTGTTAGGAGTTTGTCTTTCAACGATTACACACGAGTAACTAACTTCAAAGGTGAGTTACGATCCGATTATGTTCAGCGCCTAGATATTTTCTATGGTGAGATTACATTTAATTATAGAACTTTTTTGATTGTCTGTCAAAAATGAGAAAATAGATTGCTGCGATTTGATATTAAAAATACACTCTAGGCGTCTATATAAAAAATACCTGTCTCATTGCAAACCAATTTCTGGGCAACGCCGATAAAGATAGACGGGAAACAGAGTGCAAGGGAACAATTTCTTTTCAATGTATGACACTGAAATTGGCTGAATAGCCGTTGATATATAAATATTCTACTATTGTTATGTTTTAGCTTAAGCTAAAATTTATTTTCAAGTAAATTGATATGATATAGAAAACTGCTTCATTATTTTTTTAATGGTCCAGGTTTTTTAAGAGCTACGGCTATATTTTTTTAATTACGAACGGGTCGTCTAGCCTAAATTATATTGCTTTACGGAGCAACTATAAAACTCACAATACATCTTAGATTCCAGAGCTTTAACTTTTTTCTTAACTTATCTAATTAGGTACATCCATTATTAATGGCCCTTAACAGACTGGTCGACCAATGGCACTAACACAAGACGTGACACACAGTGAAACTGTCAAAAATTGACGACTATTTGACGTTGACGTTTTGGACCCTATAAAACAGTAAACTTAGGGCTCTGATCAAGCGCTTACATACTACTTTCCTTAATATAACCTTGTGCAAATATTTGAATGCCTGTGACCTTATGCAACATAAAATCGCGGAACATGGGGGATCAAATGTCAATCGCAATGACATCCATTTACGTTAGCCAATGTAACTTTTAAGAGTTGACTTAATATTAGATAGCCTTCACCCGCAGGTTCGTTCGGTTTTAAGCAGGTACATGTATATTTTTCAATTTCCGCACGTCGCGCCGTCTTGAAAACCATTGGTCAGGTACTCGAAGTTACGCTCTGAGAAATGGTAGATCCGTATTGAACCTAGAGTACCTGTTTTTTAATGAAGTATATCCATATTCTCAGAATACCGTAGAAGTAGATGACAAGTGATCAATTTAACAAGCTTAGTGAAAAAAATGTATTATAGGTATTCTATACTGAAAAAACATATTTAAATCGACTAATAACTTTCATACTTTTAAACAATTTAAATGTTGTTTACTTTGGTCCATGTTCTCATGCTAAAAAATTATACATCTAGCTTAATTAAAACCGACTAATAAAGAGCGCGACTGCTACGTTAGAGGTCCTGGTTTCGATTCCCAGGTCGAGCGAATTGTTATTTAGTTTTTCTATGAAATTCTCAGCAGCAGCAAGTAGCTCGGAATTTGGAATTTGTGCCCGGTTAATGGCAATAACGTAGGACGACGAAAATCAGACGACTGTTGGTGCATATACCTAATTCCAGCCCCTCTAACTAAACAGCAGTTTTTCGTCAACAGATCCGTGCAACCAATCGACCTTGAATAGTTGCGTGGTGGTCGCGCTCCAGTTAGCCGACTAGTGCACACGCGAGACGCGTCGCCGCCGTCACGTGTGCTCTATGCGCACGCGCACACGTGACACGTTCGCAAGCCTACAAACAGTCAAACACCACGTAGGTGTGCATTGCGTAAGCTGACCGTACTTCACTTACGTCTTTTGCATGTAGGTAAGTTTAGCGGTTATCTTGGTATGTCAGAGTCAGCTGATTGGGCCCGAAGTGATAACGAGCGTACAGCTCGAAAGAAGCCTTTGTTCCGTAGTGACTTTTTTAACAGATAATAAATTTATTGTAATGGTTGTTTTTATAAAGTTTTAGTATTCTTAAGGAAATATTAATAATGAATCACATTCGTCATAAAAACAGAAAACATCACATATTATAACTAAAATATTATTACCTGCTACAACCGCATTTGCACGTCATTTTAAGCTTGATATACCTACTTACCCATACTTATATGTTCTTAGAAATAAACACGTCATATTTCTTTTAATCAAGTAGACGCCGGTTACGCCTTTTCTAGTGCTCAGGAACACATACTCGTTCTGTTGGCAATATTCATAGTCACTAACAAAGAGTGTTTCCAATAAGCATGAAGATACTTTAATTACGAGTAGATTACATATTGTAGGTACATGTACACAACTATTTCTTACGCAAATAGTTATGGCATACTTACACATAGACAATCCTATTCTTCCGTAATCACACAGAAAAATTGAGAATTCTAATTAATAGGCACGCGGATTCAGTACACAATGGTAAATAAAAAAGTTTAAAGCCTTAACGCACAATCGACTGTTTCGTATACCCTGATAATTGTTATTCAATGGGTGTCAAGAACACAAAGACAGCCTTGAAATCTTCGATTTCAACAGTCACCCGTCGATAGCCCAGTCGCCCAGCCGCCAGTCACAGTGAATTAGCTGTTCAGCGAATTTTACTTCCAATAAATTTTAGATTACGAAAAAAAAATAATAAGAAGAAAAGCTTGTCTTATCTATTAATTAGGATCAGAAATCAATATATTAATTAGCTTTTTAGAAACTGCTAAAATAGTTTCAAATTGGTACTTGATGTAGTAACATATTTTTAGGGCGTAGTGTCAAAACCGAATGCACGTGCTGTTAGAAATAAAAAAAAGCCTATAGTACTATATTGTGTTACTTACTTATAAAGTACAAAAATATTTTATTTGAATAACATTACATTCTGATTTCTGACACTTACGCGAATATTAGACATTGAAATGAACTGAATGATCCTTTACACTTCGCATCCAGTCTACCCATGACCATGGATGCTGTAAAGGATCCGAAACGTCGGGAATTCAATAATATAAATATAACGCGATGAAATCCGTAAAAAGTAGTTTCATTTAAATAAAATTACATTTTTAAACAATAAAACCATTCACTTTCGAAGTATCAGTTACATAATTAAATTCACAGGTCTGAAAGTACGTCCAAAAGTACAGCCGGTCATGAAGCAAACATAATGCTCAGCAAACCACGGTGAATGGTGTAACCACATTATGTGTCACTGCAGGACATGACTAACACTATTGACAAATAATTATTCACACTTTTAGTACTTATTACCAGATAATACACGTTAGTACCTACACTCGTTGTTGTCCATTACGTCAAGAGAGTACAAACGAGCAAAATAAACTTAGTTTATCGAAAGCGAAATGAATCATGAGTTCATGCTTCAAGCTTACTTAATCAAATCTTACACAATGTTCATATTAATTACTTTTCCATTCATAACAGTCGTCATGAATGTCGATTATTCAATATTTAAAACAGACTTTTGCGAAACTAGCTTCTGCCCGCGACTTCGTCTGCGTGGACTTCAGAACTGACCCAACCTAGATAAAAAGTAACCCATGTGTTATTTCAGACTATAATCTATCTCTGTGCTAAATTTTATCCAGATCAATTCAGCCGTTCTGATGTGAAAGAGACAAGCATCCCTCCATCTCTATCCATCCTCACAAACTTTCGCATTTATCATATTATAGTATGATTATGTATGTATGTATGCGTATTTGCGTATTCAAATTAACGATTTCTCAAAAAATGGATCCTTGACCTTTAACACTGCGAATATAATTTGTAATGTAATCCGTTTGTAAAAAAAACTAGAACATCGTTTTATAATAACACTTTTTAAGAAATCACACGTCATAATTCCACTTTAAGCATTCTGTGGTGAGCCTACAGCAGCAGATGAAACTTGCCGTGTTGAGTGCATCACTACTGACGATATTAATTTAGCGACATGGCGGGCCAACAATGCACTAGCCTCTGGCAAAATTCCAACGATCACCGCCTTCAACCCGGGTCGAACCCAAACCAAATTCCACCGGAATATATCCGACCGTTTGATAAGAGAACAAGACCTTCCACGTGTCTTTTTACCTTTGATTCAAAGGGGATATCAGAATGTCAATATGTAACGTCGTTTGGCGATAGTAAAAAGAACTCAGAATAATGCTTTGAATTTTCTACCTGTGGTATTATAATAATAAATAATAATAATATAATAAATATTCTGGGACATTTTTACACAGCACCATCTAGTCCCAACCTAAGCAGAGCTTGTACTATGGGCAATTATATATGTATGGGCATATACTTGTAATAAGGCCGTGTTACTAGACAATGGATATAATACTTATATACTTTTTTTTTTGTAAATACATACTTATTATACATAAGAAACACCCAGACGAACACAAACACTTATATTCATCACATACATTTTTGTGTTTTGTGGGAATCGAACCCACGACCTCATGGTCGGCAGTCCGGTACTCAAACCACTAAACCACAGAGGTCGTCTATATAGTGTGTTACAATTTCTCGCTATCAATATTCATAAATATTGCATAGAGATTTTGTTTTCAATGCTAAGTGACTTCCGTGTGGTAATGAATAACATTCAAATTATTTTCGTCTTCCTACACGACAATTCGTCAAGGCGTGCAGTATGTTTCAATAATGAAATGTCTCTATCCGTTTACTTTTAAAAAGATACAGCGAAAGTTACTAATGCTTTGTATGGACAAATTTAGACGATTACTCAGCCTCCGGCTCGCCTTCGCAATAACTTTCTTTCTATTGGTTTGGAATGGCCAACTAGGAAGTTACGCTAGCCGCTAGATACAGGTAAAACCCGTTTGCTTGGCCAACATTTAGGTAAATATAACTATTGGACTGTAATACAACAACAATAAAATTGGCGATGGTTTCATAATCTTCGTCAGAAGGTGCAACGTGCAGCGATGTAGCGCATCTAATTTGCAAACTTGAGACATCACAAGGAAAATCTTTAAAATATTGTTGAGTGGAGCTGCGTTAATGTCGTGAGGAAGCTGTGGGACGCGTTGCGTAACCTGTACAGCCATGACCTTTGCTGCAATATGTTATGCTCAATAAGCTTACTCATAAAAACGATTCTTCGTATTTATAGAAAGCTAACGAGATTATATTTTTTGCTGAAACAACTCCTTAAAGAAAGGAAGCGCCAGGATACTATTATTTCATTTAAAACATAAAGTAACACAGAGGTATGTTCGCAAACGTTCACAAAATTCTCAGTCTTCACATGATACGTATAACAAGTGTCAAAAGTTAAAAGTTTTAAAGCACGATCGCGACAACGAGAGCCACACTAAGTGCCAATATCAATTTAACGAGTGGAAGACGTCATCAAGAAACTTTGGCCGAGTGCCAAGCCTCAGGGGAGCCAACTCAGGGGTGGATATCGGCCAGGAAAACAAGCCCAGCCTGATTTATCCAACGAGTCAATAATTTTTCGACACCATCTAAGGTCGCTTGCTCAAAGAGAAAAAGTTAGAAAATGACACACACTTACACCTTCCTCACGTTGGGGTTATTATATAAAGTGTCTACAAAACGCCACGTTCTTGTAACCATAACATACCATCACGCCTGTATTCCCTGAAAGGTTAAGCTTATGCATAATACATACATACCCATGTTGGGGGCGAGACTATTGCAATTAACCTGGGAATCGAACCCAGCACCTCTAGCGAGGCAGTTAAGTGCTTGTAATCCTTACAAGAAAGTCATAACCCGACCAAAATACCCTCATTATGTGAGGGATTCATACTTACTATTCAAAAATGAAACATAATGACATAATAAGGAGTTCCACGTTTAGTTCTTCTTGAGGCGCCGAGTGCATTTTAATTTGATTATTTATCATTGCATGGCCATCCACATACATAAATAAATAAATAAATAAATTACTTACTACGTACCCGTCTTACGTATTCATTACGTAGGTACCTACCAAACTGGTTTATGCGAATGGAACGCGCCTTAATCTGCGACTGGCTCTGCAGATTTATCTGAAACTAGCCGCGGAGCCACAATAATCTCAATTTTCCTGTGTGGGAACTTCCTAATATCCCATCCATTAAACTTACATATTATAAAATATGTTTTAAAATGGAATTTGTCCCATATCCGCTTAGCCGCCAGGCCGACAGGGAGCCAAATCGGAAGTAAAAATTTACTTCCGATTCTTAGCAATAAAAAAAATCTTGTACAAAAACTATGAATGCTACATCAAAATAATAACTACCGTTATCAAGCTGAATAAATAACGGATCTAATTATATACCAATTAGGAGGTATAATTTTCATTAAAATATCTTAAGAAATATGTAATCGTGAAAAAAAGTGATGAAATCTGATATAACCCGAAAATAAAATTTTTGTAGAGAGAATTGTAGTGTTTCTACATTTTACGCTATTCGTGAGATTTATAAAATACCTTTTGATAAATGCGAGAGTTCTTCCATAAAAAAATTCGGCAGTGTGATAAAGTAGGGTTCTTCTCTTTTCCTTATAAGATTTTCATTGTAAACAGAGCTCTGTTTCTAACCTATAATACTTAGTAACTAGGTACAGCTAGTAAGGTAAACTAATGTCTGATTGAAGCCACTTTTCACTACGTTCAAAAAAAGTAAGGAAAGTAATATTTTAGATCAAGAGACATAGTATAAGACATTTAAAAAGCTCAGTAAGTCAGTAATCATTTGCTTACATATTATAATTAATTTCAATATTGACTAGAATACTTATAAGGACTGTTAATGTGCGCCACGTGTAGCATTATCGCTGCAGTACACTAAACGGGGTTGATTGGAACTAACAGGAATCAATAAAACGAATCATGATCAATATAGAGCGGAACAGTCCTGACGCGATTGGGTTTAAGCTGCAAGAGGTGCTGGAGGTGGCACTATTTAACTTGTAGAGCACTTTCTTCTCCTTCAGATCCTTTCTCTCACAACCGAAAAATAATAGTGTTAGCTGCAGATTTTTTTTTTCTTGTGCTATTCATAAACAAGCCTTGTTGATAATAATAACATGTTTTTGGCTTATGACATTCGATACAACTGTATTAAACTTATGACACTGGTACAACTGTATATAAGCCTTAATATTTTAGCCAGAAACTAAAATTATGTAATGAATGTACATTTAATTCCGTCTGAACAGTAACGTGATTATATCGGTGTGATTAAAACATGTGGAAGAGGAGGTTGAGAACTCGGCGACATTAAACCTAATGGAAACGTTGAACGAGAAATTCACACATGTGTGAACTTAAATTCCTAGGATTTGTAACCGAGTAGTGGATGAAACTTAAGAGGAAATGGGATTTAATCAAAGATGAGATAAAAGTAATTTAGGGGTAGCTTGCAAGAAAAATTCTTAGATCTAATCTATTCTAATAAATCTGAAAAGTTTGTTTGTTTGTTTGCTTGCTTAAACGCGCTTATCTCAGGAACTACTGGCCGATTTGAAAAAATCTTTCAGTGTTAGATAGCCTATTTATTGAGGAAGGCTATAGGTTATATATCATCACGCTACGCGGACGAAGTCGCGGGCAGAAGCTAGTAGGAGCTAAAATTCGAAAAGACGATAATGTGATTAGCCGCTGTAGAAGTAAGTTCATAAAGAAATTTCCTTTTTGGTCTTAAAATTTTCACCGGGACTATGTTTAAGAACTTATATTAATTACGAGTACAGCAAAACTACTATAAATAGCTGGGACTTCACCACAATTAGTTCACATCAGTCGCTGTTGAACGTTAATCTCTAATTAACTAACTTTCCTCCTAGTTGGTACGATAAAACTGCATACCCCTAACTAGATACAAAGTTTTTGTAATTTAATGGATTAAACTAGTGGCGTTATTCCCCAGGACAAAACAGTGTCGCCCACACCCCGTGATGAATGAACGTTTAATTATCCTCGCTATATTTCGTGATTAAACTGTCCACTTTATAAACGATATCGTCGAAACGTAGATAGTATTTCATGGTGGAGAGACAGTAAGTAGCTTTAAATTTTACACTTGGACCCATTATCCAGATGATTGAGCACGGCTATTATTGAGGTTGGAGGAAAATTATTTCCGACTCGTCACACGCAAATCGAGTGCCACGCAAGCATTCAATTTTATGCTAAACACTTTAACCCGTTACTGCTGTGCGTAATAGATTAATCTGTGCTTCGATTAAAACATACCTACGGTAATAAAATTAGCGCTGAGTATACCACCCGATGATATTTACAGAAATAAATATAATTTCAATAGGCTCGACAGGTAAATTCTAATGTGCTATATATAACTAGTTGGTCCAGCCGAACTAGTTTATTCTGAAATCCGGTTTAATTATACAAATACATACGGCATGCCTCGCATTTGTGTCTGTTGACTTGAAAACAGCCATCGATTTCTGCGTTTTGAATGTCATAGTGGTTATATTTGTAACGGCGAAAAAATACATGGAAAAAAGTTTCCTTTTAATATTACTACTATACTAGACTAATATTTAAGATCACAGATTTTAAATCAATATTTATAAGAAGGAATTCAAATTCGTCTTCAATTATATACATATTATTCCATCATATTTAAAAATGTAATTGATCAATGAGGTGATTTTCTGATTACCAACCATGTTAAGTAATCAGCGACATAACTAAATTCTGTTTCAACCATATATGCTTCGTCCTTGGCTCTCGTATTTTCTATTCCGCATATAAATAGTAAGAATTTCAGAAAGGCAACCATTTCGCAACAAAACCTTAACAGCTCGTAAACGATTTCTAAACATGAGCAATAAAACTCCTCAATTAACTTGGCCACGGCAAATAATTGCAGTATGTAACTGTAAGTATTGTCTAGCGGAGGGCAGAGCCCGTTTCGAGGCGCTATGTCTAGTTCCCCAGGCGAGGCAGGCCGGCCTCAATTGTTTAATCGGCGAAGTTCCTCGATACAAGCCCGGGGACGCGGAAAGTTCAGCTACAGGATGATATGCTCGTTTCGCTTAATGTTCTACATTGCTCCAGTGCACTCTGTGCATAGTTACTGCATTAAAGAATGAATGCCGACATTACAGTCGTGTATAGTAGAGAACTTCTCACGGATTTGTTCGATTATAGCTCCGATGCACTCAAGTCTCATGCCATAAAATGTACAGTAATTCAGTTAACGTCGCAATTCACAACACAAGTCATTGAATGCTTATCTATATAATGTTAAGGTTTGTTTTTAAATTGGGTAGACATGCATTTATGCCTTTGTTATCTACATGTCAAGAGTTCAACAGAAATTAGGAGAACATCAAAACCATTATTAGTTGTCATGTTTTATACCAAGAAGTCCTATCAGAAAAATACTGAAGAAACTGTTATTTTATCACTATAATAATGAATAATACATTTATAATAAGTCATTATTATAGTGGATAAATAAGTGCACCGTGATGACGTCAACCGTTGAAAATGGAGCCGGATTTATTCCAGATGTTGTATGTAAAAAAACCTAATCGTTTTCTAAAGAGCGAGAACTAAGTTCACTCATCCAATTGCTCACGGGAATTAACTATTTATGAAGCCGGAAGACTCCAATGAAAGAATCCATAGAATAAAAATAGCTTTTTATGTATCTGGGGCTCTCGGTACTACAAGCTTCAGCCATTACGATGTGTACTAGCATGATTTTCTTCGAGAAGATTCTACCCTATCACACCGGTAGATACAGTTGTTATTTTATTGCATAAATGAACCATGTAAACTGTGATAATAGAAACAGTAAACTAATCAAACAATGGCGTAAACAACAATGAGGTGCCTAGATTTAAGATGCTTGTTAGCAACCGGTGCACCATGTCCTGCCGCGCGACTCACGTCAATGTAAACAAAGGGTACGTCCAAACAACATGGCGCGTAATCGACACTAGTTACAATTGCACCAACAAACAACTTCCAATGAAGTAGAGGATTATAGACTCTAGTGCAAGAAACTTTAGGGTTAATAGAACCGTATGGAAGATGTTGTCGGTACAGCTCGGTGAATGGAGCGCGGCGCTGCGCCGGCTACACGCTTCCGACGCGACGGGGACGGCCGTCATAGCTGGCGAAGACGTTGATATCGGCACGATGTAAGAGGAAACTAGCTGCTTATCTGTCGCCCCGGTGTTTCAACTGGCGTAAACTGTCAATATTAGGTACCTAATTTATAAGCTAATAGATTTGGAAGGCGATATAATGTCTATTTCAAAAGAACCTGAATAATAAACCATAAATATTTGGCACTTTCTTAAAACACAATCATAGTAGTATATAGTAAACCGGGTGGATTCAAATTAACGTGTAAAAGTGCCAATTGTGGACCATTTCCGTAACGAATCCAATTTCAGTTGATTGTTCTTCCAAATTGATGAATCGTAAAGAACAAAAACAATTTCGTAAAATATCAAATCAAGGAAAATACGATTGTGTAGGTATTGTGAAAATGTGTTTCTTTTCAAGAAACCTGTCAAGTCAGGTTTGCTCTTAAAAGCAATCCTCTTTAAAGAGAATTAACGTCATAAAACAAGCTGCAATAAACGTTTGATCTAAGGACGGGGATAAAATTGAGACCAAAGAGCGACTACAATATCCTTCGACAGAATCGTTACCTACATTTCTCCAGAATTTTCTATTTAAAAAGATAATAGTGTTTCATTATTTTAAAATCATCGATATTGTCGTATTCGAACGACATTCTCATTGGACACGGATGGTTTATGTCGTTCCAGCACCGCAGCGGACTACATAGTAATGTGCCATATAGGGCATATCCGATGCGGTGTCAAACGCACGTTTCCGGACTTCCGCAATTGACATTACGAATTTATGTAAAACAACCTCTAACATATGTACATTATTATTATACCGCTATTCCCACTATTAGCAACGTTAATTTTCATTATAATAATGGTGTAACATGTTTATACACTATTATAATGACATAACCTGCCAACCATCACGCCTGTATCCTCCAAACTCCAAGCTACTGTACTTATATCATGCTAGCAGTTGATTCAGAACATTTTTAATATATCAGTCTTAATATTACATTGTCACACAAGGAAATAAAAATATTGCTTCCTTGGAACTCATTACATACGTGAAACCTATTACCTACTGTCGAATGAGTTTTCTTGAACTGCTTATGCGGAAATGTGTTCAAAATTGAGTTTGCAAGTTACAAACTCAACTCCTGTTATAATTCCTCTAATAGACTAGGAAAAAAACAGATAATAAAAAGGAATTGGCATAGGTGTATGTTAAATCATAATGGTCTTAACCTCTTCTAAGCAATGTTCCAATCCAGTTCCAGTCAATGTCTAGTCATACCAGATGCCGATATATATTTATATATACGTTACCAAATTTTTTGGCAGTATCATTAAAGGATGAATTAATTATCAGGCTTTTTGGGCTCCTGACTTCCACAAATGATTGTCAAAGTTTTACGAGATGCGCGGCATGAAGAGGATCTTTCGTGTTACTTTTTAAATGCGATCCATAATAAATAAGCGCTTTTGTAGAAGAAATGTATCAATCAAACGGTAGTGTCACTGTAAATTTCCGAAAAGAAATGTTTCAAATCTATCTTCTTCCTATTTCCTCTGTCATATGTACCTACCCTAAGAAGTGTAATATGAGACGATAGTAGTCATAATTTTGGGAAGGAACTTTTACGTTTAGTTTTGCTTTATATGATATCAAATACGTGCCGAAGCATTCTGCATACTTAAAACTTTTCCGTGCAACCCGGAGATACCTAATTAATACTTTAATACAAAGACTTAAACAAGGTCCGCTTTAAAATAACTGAATTATCTTATATATTATCTTATATTTCTTTTCATGTGTTCTTAAGTAAATATCCCTGAAGGTAGGTACCTATAATGAGTTCATGATCGAAATAGCTCCCGGTAGGTAGTGCATCGTTTAGATCTTTGCGGTATGACACAATGGTTGTTTTGAATCGTGAAAATTCTCACGGCTCATTTCTCATCTAATATATAATACAAACACATGGTTCAACCTATCAACCTTATTTACATTGACAATACACTCGAGCGACGACCTCCGTAGCGATGGGGAAAAACTCGTTTCGTGTTCTTTGATGGGAAAATGTGACGTACCTGGAACAAAAGTAATACATCTATTAGGTATATAGACATTATATATAGCCTTAGCGACGATATTATTCTTGTATTTGTAGACAAAAATACTGCATAACATTGCAGTTGTCGGATTGCCTGCATGACATTATAAAGTTAAAAAGAGGCATAGCTCAAAAAAAATGTACAGGTTTTAGAACAGTATTCAATCACAGGTTCAACGTACCTACAACATTTTAATAAGATTGTCCGTTGAACTATTAGTTATTTTACTTCAAAAATTTACAAGCTTATCAAAGAACGAAACAAGCTAACGACAAAAACGACAAGATTTTTGGTAAGTATGTTTTTATATTTTCAGTTTACAAGCATTTCACAACATTATGCATAAGATAACAAAGCCTTCATGTTAAATTATATAACGCCCTAAATGTATTTCCGTCATGAAGTCTGTCATAAAGATAAAACAGTTACGTACAAATGATTCCGCGAATTGCAACACAGGCCGCACCGGCCATACATCGCCCACTACGCGCCATCAAGGCAATCCGACAACTTTATCACCTCGTAAACCCACCGGGATACGTCACGTGTTAATTACGGTATTTCAAGCTAAATGCACGAATTAATTTAATATTCATTAAGTCCCATATCCGTGGACATCAAATCCCAGCGCGTGATACCGATACTGGGATGTCATTAAAATGGTCGTCACAACCGCAAACACGTTTGACTCTTTATCTAATGCTTAATTGTAAATGCTATATCTCTCCGACTGTAAAATGCTAGCTCAATTTTGTAGTTCTACTAGTACTGATTTCCGCCTTAAGTTATTTTTATTGTACCAGTATTAAATTGAATGTCACTTACAGGTTAGGTAACAAGTGATTTTATGTTGGCAAAACCAATGTTATTGCCACGTTGTTGTAGATAACTAGCCTTTGCCCGCGGCTTCGCTCACCTGAAGCTATAGTAAGATTAGAAATGAAATCTAATTAGTTTAAACCAACAGTGATGATCTGTTCTTTCTATGGGCCTCTGTACATCAGAGAGCTCAAGCTGTATCTCAGGATCCGATTAATTAATTTTGATAAGAAGTTCACCAGTTTTTAAGTTGGAGCATATATGTACTTTCTAACAGTGACAAGAAAATTAAAATTTATGCAGTAGTTTTTGCTCCAACCCGCAACAAACATAGCTTTTTACAATTTTATAATAGTAGAGAAGGGAAGAAGAGATATATGACATGGTCACATGCCCCACAATGGTCATGTGACCATGTCATATCTCTTCTTCTGTAAAAAAATTGGGAGGTTGTAACAATTTACAACCTCGCAATTCCAATAGACTTCCCGAGTTCTGTTACTACATTAAATTCAAATTATACTCGTTATAAATACAGCAGGGTGACATCCCTATTTAAGTGGTATTTATGTAAATATGTCAAAGTAGACTAGACTCGCAGCGTCACGAGATTAACGATGTTCCCGCCCTAGGCGACGTGTAACCTTCAACATGATACTACTAAGATATGTATTAAGCGTTCATTTTATCTCGAACAGTTTAACTTTGTTTTTATTAAAATATACTTAGGGAATTGAAAACGATAGAAATGTGCGCACTTTGTCTCATTTTAATTATATTGTCAAGATATTTTTTTACAATATAAGTTTCGCGTGTCTGTTTTGTAAAAAAACTTAGCGGGCTGAGAATAAGTAACGCCATATATCTATAGCATTTTTGGAAATTTTGTCGTGTGTTTGTCTGTCGATTCGTCTGTGTGTTTGAACGCACATCAAATCGTAACTACTGAATAGATTTGGAGCAACTGGGCAAGATTTCATAGCCTGTTTTTGGGGCCACATCGAGTTACAAAATGTTAAAGCAGTCTATTTCAGTAACTACCATTCTCCAAACGTTGAAACGTTTAAACGGAAATGTTTCATTCCAATCAAAAGACGAATAAAGAAAAAAGGTTAGCCTTCAAAACTTTGCCTGGTCAAAATGAGGTCAAATCTCGACTTAAAATTGCTACCCAACAAAAATAAATATATTCTATAGATCGTTGTATTCTGCTTGCTCGGTAAACAAACAATGAAGGCGTATCTTACTTAACCATAGCTTAATGTAGCTAGGTACTCTGCAACTGTTCTGCTTAAGCTCATAATAATCTTGTGACGGGTTTAAGACCGAAATTCCTTCGTCTTAAACCAGAAATTATTATGCGGATGAGATGCGATAACTAAGAACCAGAATACTAATGTTATTCCTCTTTTAGTCTACAGTTGCCCAATGTTTCTGAAGGAAATATAAGCTAAACGTAGTCAATATTTCGATACATTTATGCGGAAATAGTGACACTAACATATTACCAACTTGAGAACTGGCTATAAGATAAGAAAGTAAAGTACAGTGAGCTCTGTAGAAACTGCCGCATCCTATCCACTTTATAGGTCATTTCTTTTATTCCGTTCACTTATTTCCGTCGATGGGATCTACTGTTACGACCGAATGGGTTTCACAATAAACCTAATTCTATCTGAACTACTACTGTTTCTTTTCAATTTAACAAATTAAACGGTTCGCCTGAAGAACTCGAATGATCCGTGAACGATGAGGCAACTGCAATAAAGAGTTGCTTTTGACAGCAGCTCAATACTTATTGGAGTTCGTATTCAAAGCATATCTGTTTTCACTAAATTCTGTACTCGGCTAATTATCCAGCACTTTACATGCTATCGTCATTTTGTACGTGATTATATGTACATAATGGTCGTTGATAACATAACCCAGTCATTTAAAACGTGACATCAAACAAAACCACTACGGCTTTATGAAAATTTGCAGGTGACAGTGGAAATATTACTATATAATATATTTAAATATTAACGTAAATCGAACGATAATGTATTAAATATTTTCTGTGCTGCGTTTAAACTGTGAAATATTTGGTACGTCACCGTTTTCAGGCGCATTTACCGCGCACTTTATAACGTTCCGTGTGAAAGACCCTGATTGCTGCGCGCCCTCATTATCGAGGCCGTAATTATACTATACAAGTATTTTATTTAAAAACTCTCATGCTGCAATTGAGTTATTTTAATAACGAACGGTATTACCAACATCGCTGCTATAAAAATTAAGTATCGAATTAAAGAAGGATTGTAATAGTCTACTACTATTACAATCCTTTAATAAAATCCATAGGTACTGGTCGTTACTCTTGAAGTAACAGAATTTAGGAAAATAAAAAAACAATGATTATTAAATATCTGTTATTTCATGTAAATAAATTGTAATGTCGAATATGAGTAAATAAATGAAATATCTTACGCGCACTTGACAGCTCCACACGTCTACAACCATAATTATAATAGGTAAGACGAGACACCTAGTCCTCAAATTCACTGGTAAATAGGTTTAAATATACAGCTGAGCTGCTGTCTAGTCTGTCTAATTGTGTAAATTTTGATATAACCATTGTTATTTCACACCAATCCAAATAATAAGCGTATTGAATCGTTACATTATGTTACAAGTTCTCCAAAATTACTTGCCTAATTAGTCGCCGCCGCCGATATACAAACCGAACAATAAATCATTCGCCAGTCAATTAACTGTTATTTGGGTTTTGTGTCACACACCGAAACATATATCACATAATTTGTTATATATTTCACATTCAAGAGGCGTTCATGTGTGAAAACAACATTACAGTAACGCAAAATTGTTACATCATATTCCGGAGTAACTTTTATTAAGACTTCGTGAAATGACTTCAGTTATTAGAAACTTAAGACCCTAATATTATGTATATTAGGGTCTTATTGAAATAATTAACGATACGTGCACTTTCGAAAGTAAATTATATTTTTCGAACCACACAGTAAGTTTATTAAAACAAGCAAAGTTTAAATAGCCTAGAGTCGGTGTTTGGAAATCGAAAACTTTTAGTTGATACCCGTTTAAGTTTCTCAATTCAAATCAACATTCACTTAGCGGTAATATAGTCGTTCAGCTGAAATATCGTTCCTTGCTTATAACTCTATCGTGTTTATTTTTCGCATAGTTTTTTCATTAGAATGACGTTACGTTTTGTAATACCCAATCGAAATAGAAATCTTTATTTTTTTATCTACATTCTCAGACTAGTCTAGAACTCTAGGTTTGTAGAGTTCAGCTTTATTGTAGCTAGCAGCTGTCTATGGTCTGCCAATTGGCAATAACCTCCCCCTAAACGGTACATAACTGGCAACTGAATCTTCTTTATTACACACCAAAAACTGATGCAAAGAACAACTAATAATATTTATTTTCTTGATTTACGCTTGACCGCCAGTTCGCCTGATGTTAAGCGACACTGCGATCTACGATGATGCGCGTTTGCCTAGAAGAAACCGATTCACTCGTGATCCACCTCCTCCTTGGAGACCTTCGTACAGCAGTGGACTACTCTAGGCCGATTATGAACCCCTCTGCCTCTCCTAACTCCTTACGACAATACAATTACGATGATGTTATGTCTCATTAGTCTGCCTCATTAGCCAAGTGGTCCTGAGCGCGACTGCTAAGCTAGAGGTCCTGGGTTCGATTCCCAGGTCGAGCAAAGTGTTATTGGGTTTTTCTATGAAATTCCCAGTAGCAGCTCGGAGTTAGGAATTTGTGCCCGGTTAATGGCAATAGGCTCGCCCCCTATTACATGGGACATAAACATACCGGCGAACTGTGGGTGTACATTAGTACGCCTCTGCCTAACCCTTCGGGGAATACAGGCGTGATGCAACAATAGAAAGAAGCAAAGATAATGTGGAAACTGATAACCACTGATCAAGTAGCGAAAAAAATACTAACTTTCGAGTACTACAATCACTGCTACGATTTCCATTTCCAAATACAGTTGCGTCATATCAAGTCACATGTGGAATTACATAGCATGGTTTCCTTTATATTCACCATGGCCATCACCTTACCACATAATTGATTCCAACTAACGACTTACCTAGTAAAACTTGAAAGCTTCGTTGTGTAATTTGTATGCAGGGTATAAGACGTTGGCGTCATAAAGAGAGAACTCTTACTGCATTGTAAACGTTACCTCGGGAACGAGAAATTGTTTTATTGTGCAAGTTAAGGAAGCAGTTGGCCAAGAGACTAAAGGCGTCTCTCCTTCATTAACGAATTTGCGTTTAGTCTACTTAATTTTCGAATTTAACCATTATTGTAACATACCATCACGCCTGTATTCCCAGAAGGGTTAGGCAGAGGCGTACTAATGTACACCCACAGTTCGCCGGTATGTTTAGGTCCCATGTAATAGGGGGCGAGCCTATTGCCATTAACCGGGCACAAATTCCTAACTCAAAGCTGCTAAGTACTGGGAATTTCATAGAAAACCCCAATAACACTTTGCTCGACCTGGGAATCCAACTCAGGACCTCTAGCGTAGCAGTCGCGCTCAGGACCACTTGGCTAAAGAAGCAGTAATTGCACTTCAGTAAATAAAATTTCACCTTTCACCTATACAAATGAACTAAATAGTGTGATCAATTAAAGAAAAGTGCCAATTAGGTAGGCGTTAGCGTATCAAAATAAAAACGAATTGATGTCGAAATTAGAAAGTTCTCTTAGTAAAACAATGCAGTAAGCACTTATTAATAAACTAGCTTCTGCCCGCGACTTCGTCCGCGTAGCGTGATGATATATTATAGCCTATAGCCTTCCTCAATAAATGGGCTATCTAACACTGAAATATTTTTTTCAAATCGGACCAGAAGTTCCTGAGATTAGCGCGTTCAAGCAAACAAACAAACAAACTCTTCAGCTTTATATATTAGTAAGTATAGATATAGATTGTAATTAGATAAAGAATACGATCAAACTTGGACATTAACCTTCAATGTCCACATATTTAATGTGTATTTTGAAAGAGTGCCACCTTTACATAACGTGTCATAAACGCTTCTAAAAGCAAAATATTTCAACTTTAAACTTAAATGCCACAATAGGTAAGTCTGTTTCAGATTTACAAGCAGGTTAGTTAAAAGTGAAAACTAAGTATAACGACCCGTTTCTTAATACCCCGTACCTAGAGTTTCAAACAATTACCGTGAGAACAAGATAACTTCTGAATCAACACCTGCCAAAACTTGTGCAATGATACTTACATCATTCAGATGTAAGGCCTTCTTTATTAACCCACCTTTCGGAATGCTTGTCAAACTTCATCGACTAACTAGCGTCAACTACTACTAACGAGATCCCAAAGTGAGTTGTGATATGAATAAAGACGGCGATTTAATGATATCTATTGATGATTAAGAAAGCTTGCTTCTTAACGCCTCTACTCAGTATTACTATAAATATAGCACTAATGACCTTTCTTGGACAAAAGGTTTTTTTTAAGCTTGGTGTTGTATTTACCTCCACAGTCGTAAGCGCGACTGTTACGCTAGCCGTCCTAAGCTCGATTTCCAGGTTGCGTACAGTCCGTTTTTTTGGACTTGTCTTTTTTGGTAAACAAACCCTGTCCGATGCGAAAATCACAAGTTTTTCTTTAATCACGCACTTGATGTAGGAAACGATTTTATTAACACTTATACTATACACATACACTCTAAATTACACCAAAAACTGCTTCGAAATCACTATAAAAGCTTTTTATTTTTAATGAAAACGAAATTTTATGTAATTTCATTTTCACAGAATAAAATAATCATGACAGTTTGACATTTCAAAACTCTAGACTTTATACCAATTATAAGGATGTGACAAAATAATGAATGATTTTGATTTATGTGAATGAACAACTGAACTGTAATTTCAAGTTCAAATGAAATGGCAGCCAGTAAAAATGTTATTGTATTACGCCTTATCATTGCGAATTAAATCCCATAGAATTAATACAGGCACAATTAAAAGGCAAAAATAATAAATCTTTTAAAATGGCTCAAGTCAAGGAATTGATTAAAGAAGGCTTAACAAAAATAGGCACGGTGTCATGGACCAATTGCATAAATTATGTAATCAAGGAAGAGGATAAAATGTTGCAGCTCGATGACATAATAGATACTGCAGCAGTCTATGCACTGACCCAGAAGTTCATATTACATGTGTCAGAATCTGATGAATCTTCAGAGCCATCAGATTCTGACTCGTGTATTTTAGAGAAATACGAGTAATAAATTAATATTTCGCTATTTGTCGTTTTATTTATTCATATCCAGACATTCACTTCATATTTAAAATTAAAAGATCCATTCAGTACCTACTCGTCAAGGTGAGAATCATTCAGTCTTGGCTAAGAGTATTTACTGATTTCTGACACTTACGCGAATATTAGACATTGAAATGAAACTACTTTTTATGAATTTTATCGCGGTATATTGATATTATTTTGTTCCCGACGTTTCGGATCCTTTACAAGAGTATTTAGTTCAGTCATTCATTCATGATTTCCCAACACTATCTAACCATTATCAATTGTCTCCGGTTATTAGGACGCCATATTTGTTTACTAAAAAAGACAAGTTAACTGGGATAGACTGTAGTGTTATTGGGTTTTTCTATAAAATTCTTAGTGGCAGCTCGTATTTTTAATTCATGCCCATGTAATAGGGGGCGAGGCTATTGCCATTATAACCAAAATATACGGCTAAATTGTGTACATTAGTACAAGTAACCTAACCCTCGGGGAATACAAGCGTTATGGTACGATAATACATAAAAACATAACATAACATCACGCCTTTATTCCCCAAAGGGTTTGGCAGAGGCGTACCTCAATGTACACCCACAGTTCGCCGGTATGTTTAGGTCCCATGGAATAGGTGGCGAGCCTATTGCCATTAACCGGGCACAACTTCCAAACTCCGAGCTGCTACTGGGAATTTCATAGAAAAACCCAATAACACTTTGCTCGCTAATACATAAAAAACTACATGAATAATACGTTAAGTGTTTCGGAACATAGCAGCATACTCAAAAATTATGTAAATTACTATATAAAGGTCACATCACATCACACACAGTTGCATAAGAGAGCGACTCGTCGCGCCGACACCACGTGAAGTTTCCTGACCACGGAAAAACAGTCAGGCCATCGCATCGTGACAGCTACGAACGTGCCGCGCCTCCGCAACAAGGTTGCCCGGTGAGATCGCAAACTGCCTAACTGACTGATTTTAATGAAGTTTGACTCCACACGTAGTGCGGTGGACAAGGGAGATAAGTGTGCAGCTAGCTAACTTTACCTGAATGTTAACGCATTCATGTGTGTAACTGTAATCAAACACTAACTTCAATGGGCTGACTTGCGCCGGGGAAACTGACATCGAGACCTGGTACAATGGATGAGAATACCACTCATAAGGACATTCTATTCAACAGTCATTTCTAACAGTCTAATATTGCAGTAAGTAAGTAACAATTATGGATCAATGCATGCTAGGTAGCTCAGAGTTAAAATGAATCAAAGCGAAATTTGACCTTTGACGATTAAAGCATGAATTGAAAGCTTAATAGTACGATAAATTAGTATTTACTACATACCTAAAAGATCATGTTAATTCAACCCATATGATAATATTCTTTAGTTGTGGAGACTCTATATATATATCTAACTTCGTGAGCTACACAGAACGCAGTTCATTCAACCGACGCGGTAACTTTATGATTGTACAATTTGCTACGGTTAACCGACACATCAAGGGAGACGCCGTGGGCTTAAAGAACTACTGCTATCGTATCGGTCCATGGATCCCTTCGACTTCTCTATTATATTTTTGTCAAAAATAGCTCATACGCTCTACCATCACTTAAGATAGAGGCACAGCCTATATATTTGACGCAGCAAAAACACATAAATATTTTATCATTTCAGCCAGGGAAGGATATTCAGGCACACTCCTTCTTTGGTATTAAACTTTTAATTTTCTGTAAATATTATAATTACGTTATTGGTCTTATGTCTTACGCCAGAACCAGTTAATTTAAAAATTATTTCGACGTTTTTCATTCATTTTTATAGGTCTAAACAAAGCGCAATGTTTTCCCAACATGCTCACTAAACTAGTAGTAGATGTTTTATGCAGCACACCCGTCTGAAGGATTTTTAACTCAAAACAAATACACGTAATGTCTGCGTTTTCACGCTAAAGGGCACACAATGTTCGTTGAGTGTTTATCGAGAATTCCGCGTTACTAAAAAAATATCTAAGTTGTTCCGTGCACCGTCCACACTCCCCATATCAAAGAACTTATTTCAAGCTGCCAAGGAAACACTGACAGGACCGGTCGGCGCAACAGTCTTTGTTCTTCCACTAGTGGGATATTTATAAATCGTTTAAACCAGTGTGCACCAGATACTACGTTGCTAACGTAGTATCTGGTGCACACTGAAACATTTAATATAAACGCTCAGTATCTCGCAATAAGTAAGATACACTTTTTTGTAAATTCTCATAAATATGTAAGGAGTAAAGTTGCGGACTCGCCGCACGCCGTCCGCCTTGCGGTGGGACGGGCGTTGGCTACTGTTTTTCTCATACAATTTACAACCGTTAAACTGGCAAACAAAATGCCGGCAGCTTATTTACACGGCGCCGCCGAAAGGAAGTCCGAGTGAACGAATGGTTTGCTAGTAAGTAAAGGAAACAAGACATAAATCACCGAATTTACAACTAACTTCTGAAATGTTATCATTTTGTAAAAAGAAAAACAGGTTTTGCAAAATGTGTCGCCCTGGAAAGGTTTTCGTTAATAGGCAATTTCGAAAATTAAGCTTTGTTTACGTAGCAAACGTAAAAACTTTTAACTTGAGAAACTACGCTGCTTAAAAATGTTGTCTTTTACTCATAACATTATGCCAATAAGCAAATTACTTTAACAAAACACAAAAACCGCAAGTAGAGTCGGAATCTGGGGAGATCCTATGTTTATGTTGACCTAGCAACTTAGGAGTTGTGTAATCCGACAATTTGCCGTTCCTAACTCGCAAACACAACAAAACAAAGCGAACATATTCCCGGAGCTGAAAGGAAGTTCACTCGAAAAGGCAACTAGCTGCGGCGAAACCTTATATTGTTAAATTTATGATATGTTCCCACGCTGCGTTCCAGTTTCTGGGGTCATTCGTGCTGGTATCTGCACGATATTTCGTTGAAAATAATAACAATATAAATGCGACTCAACTACGACATAACGGGACCTATCTCGGGTGCAATTTCATATCTCCCACGTCCGCAAATAAGTTCCTATGGATATATAAACTGATTGTGATTATAGGCCAATAACTCTGAGTTGTTCGCTATTTGGCTCCGAGCAGCAATGAGGACGGGACGGAATGTCCCAGATAAGTGTTTATGAGCCAATTAGTGGCAAACGAAATGAAGCCTATCGGGCTCAGCGTAAACCTGATAATGGTTAAGATACGATCACGCGTCCGAGAGCGTACTAACTACACACACACACACACACACAATCAAAGACAAATTTCAAAAGCATCCAATCATCCAAGTCATTTATTAGTTTTGCCTAGTTCCATTACACTTGTTTGTGATTAATGACTTGTATCGCTTCAATATCGGTTCACACTGACGTTAACGACGGCCGCGACTGGTAAATACATAATCAAGTAATAACAATGAAAATATATAAGATAGGTACCATAATATAGATTACATGCCTATTATACACTTTATTTTTAATAAGCGAAAAACTATCTTATGCTAACGTACGTACAATCACCAGTATAATATCTGACTATAGAGGGCGGAAAGAACCGAACTGGCAAAATCAAAAATCCTAAATATTGATATTAACACATTTTAGGTACTCAAAAAACACATTATTTTTGAGGAAACGATAGAGTTAATCATAAGGATACACTCTAACAATATTTGTAAGAGGCATCTAATTACATCTAAATGAATCTACATTGCATATTAAAACGTAGGTATTAGGGTATTGTAATAACAGTAGATATGAGGCAGAACTTAATCTAATATCGAGACGAAATTGTGTAAATGTCGCCTGACTAGATCGCGTGGCGTCCTCGCCGTGATTGCAAGTTGTTAACTAGGCAAGTTGTTAGATTACTCGTGATCCATTTACTGTGTTCCACTATACTTGACGGATACAGTTACGACCCAGTTAAGTAATTGTAACTTAGACTACATCTATTTCGAATTCAGGGACTAAAGACAACTTTAACATTTCTGTATTTAACTTTGTATGTCATAGTATATTACTTATATAGACTACACTCTACATTTTGACATAAAAGGGGGCCCTAGACAATCAAGCATGCTTAACAAGCATCAATTGCAAAAACGTAAACATTCGTCAAGCATTAATGCACATAAGTAGTTTGCTTGTGAAGGAAGTCAAGCATTTAAATGTCAAGAGGTCTAATCGGTCAAAAATGCTTGACAAGCACGGAAAATTCACGTTCTCGTTTATGCATACTTGACCGTTTAGGGGACCAACAAAGCACTAATGTATCACACTGTTATTATATATTATGTATGTTACAGTGCACTACATCATTATATTTTCTAAAAAGTCATGCCTAGCTTGAACCTGGCATTATTGCATGATTAATCTTCCCGTACTACACCCGTGACAGATAATCCGGATCAGACAGCCTTATAAAGGTGAATTGAGAGTCCGTTCCTCAATTTAGCGATTGTTGAAACTGGAGCCTGTATTCGTCTATTTTACTATTTAGAAGGATTTCGGTATAAATTATGGAAATAATATTATTAATATTATGGAGATAAAAGATCAAACAGGTCTGACAGACCAAAATAATATTCCATAATTCCATACAGTCCATGAAGACCTGTTGGCTTGAAACGGTTTATCAAGAATTTTAATACAATGATGTTGTAATACGGATGAGTTCTTTTTACAAAAACATCATTAATTTATACACTGCAGTTTGTGTTCAACGCCAAAACACAATGTTGTGGCACAACTCGTGGCATGTTTGTTTTTACATAAGTTGTATTGCACACTTGGTTAAATTTATTAAATAGCGCTGTGTTATCTTTCTTATTTATTTTTCTTTAACTAGTCTGCTGGAAAGTTTTAGTGAGCCTAGTTTTAAAGCTAATTACATGCAAACCGGTTGTCAGTCAGCTAAGCGTTCTTTTTAGTGTTCTCTGTTGCAGGATACTAAGAAAATCAATTTATGCAAAATAAAACTGCCTAGGTACTACTTGTTCGTAGAATTCTTCAATGGAGCATATTTTAAAAAATCTTATTAAACTAACGATACTTGATACCTCAATACGTAAGCATCAAATTAACAATGTCATCAATTTATACAACGATATAATTTTTAACTTTATAATGTCATTGAATTTATCAGTATTGGTTATATTAAGTTTATAAGTACTAAATATAAAGTGCATTTGAATAAAAGCTCACTATCATTACAAACAAGCTGAATAAAGACTTAATTAATCCGAGTTCCGAGCGGTAAGCCGCGAGCACCGTTGTGTATTCATTAGCATTAAGGACGGTTTCATGGCAACTAAGGTTAGTTGAATCAAAGCAGACATTCAAATTAGATTTCACTTAAATACTCCACATTGCAGGCGTTAAGGCCGCGCCAAACGTTCGTGGTTTCGCGGCGACACGACTGACTGCAGTAATGTCGATGACTTTCGATACAAACTTAGCACAGTTAAAGTAGATAAATCGATATAGAAAACAAAATAAAGCGGACAAACGCCCATCACGAATTCCGCATTATACTAAGCATCAGTTCGCGTGTTAGCTTCGTACATTTATGTCTGATCTGAAATAAAAAGTTAAAGATCCGTTTTCTAAAGCCAATTTTCAGTCAATTTATACTTAGGTAGGGTCAAACAGGGAAGATTTCGACTATTATAGGTACCACTTGTACACGTGGAATAAGTAATTGAGACAGAAGAGTTGTACTATACCACTTTCACACGAGAACTAATTAGTACGAAAAAGCGATCTTTGTAACACAAATATTCAATTTTACAAATAACTCCAACTAAAGTTTCATCTGTTTCCATTATGGCCATGACGAGATTTCGATTACAATTAAACTCGTGGTGCTCTAGTTCCATTAAAATAAGATTTCATACAAGTTTTAAACTTAGCTAGTTATTCTTATCAAATTTTAAGGATCATGTCTCAGACGTAAGGAAATATGGTTTTCAAAATTGAACAGCGTCATTGTGATTTGTGAGCAGATTTTTTATCGTGATCTCTCAGGAAGGTCGCATTTAGCATGCAACGGCCTCCGTGACAAGCGTCCAAATTGCGGTTTTAGCATAGTTTAGCGTTAGATTAGTTGGTTCCGTGAGATAATTGCTATACATCACTTGCAAGCCGAAAATAAACAGACAGATATTTAGCTTTGTATTGAATTAAATACAAGCTGGACAAATAAATCACGGTATAATTCAGAGGAAATAATTAAATTAAACTTCAAGGAATAAAAATCAAGGAAACGGATACATAAATCTGAGTACTGCCAACTTGTAGATAGATTACATGAGATACCAGAACTAGAATTTAACGATAATAATATTCACGATTCATTGGTGTAGTAGAGCAAGTTTTTCGTGTTAAAAATACTGTATAGGTAAGTACTACGAAAAATAACGATTGATTGAGCTATTTGTGAAACTGCCTCATTAGCCAAGTGGTCCTCAGCGCGACTGCTAAGCTAGAGGTCCTAGGTTCGATTCCCAGGTCGAGCAGTGTTATTGGGTTTTTCTATGAAATTCCCAGTAGCAGCTCGGAGTTAGGAATTTGTGCCCGGTTTATGGCAATAGGCTCCCCCCTATTACATCGGACCTAAAATATACCGGCGAACTGTGGGTGTACATTGGTACGCCTCTGCCTAACCCTTCGGGGAATACAGGCGTGATGGTATGTTATGAGCTATTTGTATAATTATGTTGGCCATCAGAAATCTCCATAAATGGTAGTAGATAGTAGATAATAATAGGAGAAGCGTAAATGGCCAGTGATCACTGGTCAGTAGATGAGTGCCAAGACAATAAAATGAAAATATGACAGCTGACAATTTATCACCATTACGTTGTAATACTTACTTCAGCAGAGAATTTATTATCCGTTGAAGAACTGAGGAGATTTGCAGAAGCAAATATTACTCAATGTCAAAGCTCTATTCAGATAATAACATCTTTATCCATTGCCGTCAAAAATAAGATCTATGATATCGTATTATCAATGAATAATTTCTGCATTGTGTACTTCTAAGTACCAAACTTAGAGAATTTAGGAGACACTAGTAAATTATGTTCTAAATAAAAAAATATGTATATATTGTTATTGACTTGATATAATACCATTTTATTTACTCCTGGTATTGTTTATAATAATTAGAGTTCATTCTGTAGATAATTAGATACTTCAGGCAAATTTAGTAAGAATTAAGTTACTGATTTCTGTCACTTACGCGAATATTAGACATTTAAATGAAACTACTTATTACTGATTTTATAGTAGACACGGGTATACTACCCGTGACCATGGATGCTGTAAAGGATCCGAAACGTCGGAAATTAAATAATATCGATACAACGCGATAAAATCCGTAAAAAGTAGTTTCATTTCAAAGAATTAAGTTACTTTCAATTGAACATCCATCTTATTATACAAGAATCGCGACAATATTATGAATATTTTAATTTTAAATAGGTAGGTATTTATTTAACAAAAAAACAACAAATGACTTATTAGTTAAACATATCAGATTTGTGGTTGCAACACTTCATTTTAGCGTGCAAGTGTCATTGCACGATGACAGATAAACAAAAGTGCCAACCTTCTACTCTAGCCACTGACAGTATGGTTGAACTTGGTAGAGAAATCTCACCGTGATATTTCCTTGTATCAGCCAAAAGGAGCTGAAACCTGCTTAAACTTTCACAATTGAACACTCGATATTACTTAGGTACTTATTGTTTGACTGATATTAAGACGGATATAATAACGAGGTCAAAACCTTATGCTAAAATCTGATATGGTAAACAGATCATGAATATCGAAATTACAACAGCCAACTAAGTAATATGTAGGTAGGTAGGTATATTCTAATTGTATTTTTTTTATTTTAAAAGTAAGAGGCCAGCAAGGCAAGGTCAACCACTCACTAGGTACCTATTTTATTAAGCCGAGTTGATATATTTCATATCCGCCTTTTAGTTCTTCCTAGGCAAGCAATAGATATATTGTAGGGCATTTAGGTATCAGGATACCTAGTACCTACTCATACTAAATACAAATACCTACATAAGTGATGTCTATACTTACTATAGATAGAGCAATTGTCGGTCGCAAACTCGGGACTATTTTCCCGTATAGGTAGATACGAGTTTAGACAATGTCAGTTCAAATATTTTCTGTCCTTCACTATTGTTTAATATATGAACTAGCTGACCCGGCGAACTACGTACCTACCGCATCAGATTTTTTTTTTCATATTTACTCACCTTTTAAACCTTCCCTGGACTTCAGCTAAAATCAGCTAAATCGGCCCAGCCGTTCTTGAGTTTTAGCGAGACTAACGAACAGCAATTGATTTTTATATAACCTAATATATGATCTTATTGGCGAAGTCCTTCAAAAAGGTCAGGTACGTAGTACTCGCAACCGGCGCGTATGTATGAGAAGATGTATGAATGTCGCAGAAGCAAAAGAGGCATGCAAGAATCGTAGCATGTGGCAGTCTATAGTTTCTGCCTACCCCTGTGGGAGAAGGGCGTGAGTGTATGTATGTATGTATGTATGTATATGAATGAGCGTTACCTAGGTATATGGTGTAAATATAATTAGGGTGGTACCTGCCCACTTACTACGGTTTAACGGGAAATTGGATAAAATCATTCAATTTCTAGGATGACAGGTTACGTTTCTTTGGAAGCTAACAGTCCGTTTTGATTAAATGTCGGAATCGGATTCAATTTAAATCATGTAAATCTAGTTCTTTCCAATCCGGTTTATTACCCCGATTAGAGATAGAACACAGTTCCTCATTGCCACTCAAACTCGTAAAAGGCGACAAAACATCTGACTTGCTCATGATCAGTGATTGGAACTGTTCAGACTGGCTGTCATCTCCGTTGGAGTCTGTCTGGAGATTTAGAAATGGGTCAATATTGGATAAAATACCCCATATAAGTATAGAGCACACTCAGTTTGAACTGCTTGAATGTAATCAAATCAACAACACATTTTCGCCTCGATTCATTACCTCTCCTTGGCTCTTCCAAACTGTGACTGTCTTCTTTCTACAAGTCGGTTACCATAGCGTAAATTTGTTTTAAGCGTTGACATTCAACGCCACCAGACTCTTATTCAAAGAATTTATATCATTCATACATACATACACTCACGCCTATCTCCCTACTACATTGTAGATCCACCGCAGATTAGTATTTTTACATGAGAGAAAAATAATTACTTAGCTAAACTTTTGTTAGGAATACAAGAGTAAGTAAAAACTAACATGATGTCGAGTCAGATAAAATACTGAGAAAAGAAGCACAAGATAACGTGCCCTTGTATCCTTAATTAACAAGAAGCTGGGTACATTTCTCAAACAACACAGCTCTACACTCTTTGAACTCAATAGTTACCTACCGACCTTTGCGGAAGCTAATAGATAATATCCTACAGTTCAAAAGTTATGATTTAACGTAGGTAATACCAAAATGAAAAACACGGGCGAAACTCTCGAGACAAATATTTTTGCGTATGTCGGTATGTTCAATAACATAATTGTGTTGAATGACCGCACATCATGCCTCTCGCTAATGATAACTCCAAAGATAAACCCTGTGGCACGAAAACGTTCGTACTACGAAAGTAAAAAGCGAGAAATATGGCTTTTTCTTTAGGAACGCCGTAATATTATCGCAACAATCTCTGACTACTTTACACAACGAAATGTAAAACGAAATTATATTATCTCCAGGTCGGTAGCAGACATCCTTATCTGGCAACAAAATTGTTCTACGAGGTACAATTTAAAATGGTCTTACGATTTAAAGGTCAGGTCAGTTGTCTGTCTAGTCGCGCCGATCATAGTTTTAAAATGGCAAAGCTTCGGCACGTTCCACAAGAGCAAAAAATGTTGGTCTACCTTTCTTTTTCGGTAAAAAAGAATGCAATAACCTTCGGCGCCGTAATAAAAATGTTGAATTGTGTTTCCGGACATTTGTCAAAGTCGTTTATGCGCACCGTTTTCAAAATAATAAAGGTAATACGATAGGCGACAAGAATATATTCCATGTTACAACTATTTTGTTAGCTATTCCATCTAAAACTCTAAAAATCAAGCCTAAGATTACTCTTCAATGATCAGAAATAAAAATTATAAGCATACAATTTGGATACCTGTTCCCTCCATTATTATAGTATGTAATATATTATTCATTTATTGTATGTAACCCTTATCATATCCAGACATGTTTTTTTTAAAGTTAGCCGTTGTTTATTGCCAAAACTAATAAAATAATATTATTCTATCAGGAAGTTTCTCAGCTGTAGTACCTACCTAGTAATATTAACATAATTCAACATCACAAATGGATGGATGTAAAGATACAATCAGACAAACATTTTGATTCTAGTATATGTATGTATACAGACATGTGGACACTATGCAGAATGTTAGACTCTAGTCCAGGTTATAATATGTATATTACAGTTTACAGTACAAGTCTTATTGCTTTGTCATAAGGGTTAAAACTGTGTGTCACAGAGTTTGTTTTTGCACACATGCTTGTATGTTTAGATTAGCATGTGACCAGTTGAATAGTTTCGAATAGTATGTTAGCATTAAACACATTGTTTCATTGATGTGAAGTTCACAGCATCCATTGAAAATAAATTAGATTAATGTATCTCATTACCTTTATCATCTTCATGAACCTTCAGATTATTACAGCATTTATTTTGTTACAGAAGAAATATATTGTGATATGTAAAGAATTTGTTTAAGCTTATTAAACTAACTAAGATATACGAGAGTCAAGTGAATGGGAATGTAGGAAGGGGAAGGCCTAGGCGAATGTTCCGAAATCAGGTTGAGGACGTTTTGAAAAATGGCTTGGTCAAGAGTACCCTAAACCGACGTTCATGTATGAAAAGATTGATGAGTGTGGATGAAGCTAAAGAGGTATGTCAGAATCGTAGCAAGTGGTAGTTTGTAGTCTCTGCCTACCCCTACGGGAAAGAGGCGTGACTTTATGTATGTATGTATGTATGTATTAAACTAAAAAAACTACCTAGGTACTATAGAACATTATACACTGTAAATATTATTTAAATTAGATAAATTGTGAAATTACTACTTAAATATATTTGACATTCCTACTAGTATTTTTAGTTTGTGCAACCTTGTGTCAACAAGATCAAAATTGTTTATTGTTTTTAAAGTTGATGAGTGCAATTCAAAGGCATTGGATTTATTATTGATACAGTAACATCAGTTACACAGCCGTTACTTCATGTTTAAATTTACATTTAAATATGGTATTCTAACTGAACCAAGGTCAAGAAAAACAATGATAATTAAATGTGTTTTATTAGCCTCTGACATTATTATCAGTGGCTGGCCGGTTGCTATTTTATCCTCATAATATACAGAAGAATGAAGTACTTAGTTAATAGAATAAAGCTCTGTTGTTTTTACATTATTTTGTTTGGTACAAGTACTAGAAACTGTTCCATCCTGTTCATAAGTACAGGATGGAATAGTTTCATGACTATGGTTATCAGGGAGTCTCCTTAGCTATGAATAAAATAAAGTAATTAAATTATATGAGGTAAAAAACAAAGAAATTAAGTTACTTAATTAGACTGAAAAGCAAGAATTTCATAAATTATTATCTATTTAATTTTACCATTTTTATTTTATCTTTCTTAATTAAGTTGGCAGTTAAAATATCTAAAATGTCAACCATAACACCTGAGAATAAAAGAAACCTTATTACATGTATGGTGTCGTAAGACCGGTATTCTGTTACTCTGGCGTTACTTCCTTGATATCAAGAACAAACAACTTTCGCTGCGTGCGGCGGCTGCGCACGCGCCCGTCGCTGCACCAGCTGGCGCACACGGCTCCAAACCCACCTTACCCGTGTAACCACTACCAAAATGATCCACCGTTGACCAATAAGCCAATTATATCGACTGCAACATTACGCAAGCTACTACCAGAACCCGGCCAATCACTCAAACAACCAGCCTACACATATGTACACCAATGTCCACGTAACACCTGAACCATTTCTCTGTTTACGAGTACCTTGTACATGAATAAAAGAGGAAATACTCACCGATGTGTTTATCGCTCCAAATCCCAAACAATATAAAAACTGTCACTCACACGTTAGAACACAAAACACTACTATTCACCTCTTGACATCTGACATTGTTCATAAAACATAAAGAAATATCACATTTATATTTCACCATGAAGACGTAGGGATAAAGCGTTATCATAAAAACAATAAGAAATAACAAAAGTTGTGCAAAACGATCGCAAAATAACGATACAAAACGTAAACAGCTACCTACTTTGACAGAATCATTCAATAAACTGACACTTGTTTTGCAGTTGCCAACTGCAAAACCACTTTCGCCTTCAGACACGACGTTACCAACATTCAAGCAATGAAATTGTGTAATATTTTTTCTTTCTTCTTGGTTGTACACATTGAAGTAAGATATTGTTACTCTGTGGTTGAAAAGATACGATTCGAAAGTGTTTCAAACTTCCTTTTTTATTCATGAAAACAGATAAATAGGTTTTTTTTTCTAATGTATTGTCGATTAAGTTTTGCTTTTTTTAAAAAAAACTTTGCCCCACAATAGGATTTTCTCCTGTATCGTGGGTGCGTTTACAAACACAAATTCTCACATACACAAACACCCAGACCCGAAACAACTACCTGTAGATCATACAAATATTTGCTCCGTGTGGGGATCGAACCCACAACACGTGTCGCAGAAACTAGAGGGTATATTGATCTATGGCAGAAAGCAATTGCTCAGCCGCTACGCCAAACCTATATAGCTGTACGTCAAAACGTTTCAAAAAGTTACCGCGCGAAACTGTTGTATTTTTTCAGTGGTAAACATAAAAGATAACTCGCGAATTTTGCTGCTATCAAGGTATGTAAGTAACGTAATACAAACTTTAATTTTGGATACCTACGCAATTCATTTTTGTTGTTTTTACATTGCATTTCTAGCTTATTCGGAAAAATATTGGTCTGTCGTATTTTGAACAAATTTCGACAAATCTCATCTGTGTCAAAGTTACCCAAGGTGCTTTACACCAAACGTCGACACGTTTGGCGTAAAACACCTTGGGTAACTCAAATTGATTTAAATCCTTACTTTTTAATGCTCACGGTACAACAAACTTATTCATGTATACAAATACAGCATGGATTTATTTTTATATAGTTGATTTTCTATTTTATGATTTTATACTTTACATTACAATTATTTTTTTATTTTCTTGGCAGATTCTTATCAGAATATTATTCATTTTTCATGCTTTAAACATATTTATCGTATTTCCGTGTTTTTTATAAAATGTACTCTGGCAAACCTGACATAACAAATGTCATCCTCGTCGTCATCAGTAATCTGTCATTTGACTGTTATCTCTATTTTCGTGCTAAAAATATATTTTAAAGTGAAAAAACTGTCCTTTGTGTTTAGAGTACAAAACAAATTGTAAAGTGGCGTGAATAAGTTCATTACTATGTCGAAATTCGAGGATAATCCGTTTAATGACCCAACCATAGACAACCCATTTGCAGTATGTAGCCCTTCGAAGTTAAGAAAAATATCATGTTTTTATGTACATTTTCATGATATATTATTAATTAATTCCAGGATCCATCGGTGCAGCAAGTTGCTAGAAGTACTAATAATGCGACACGTGGTCTCGACGATTATAATCCCTTTGATGGGCAACAAAATGCTAATCAAGCTACGGTAACTTGTTCATATTAGTCATTAGTGGGATTTTTGTAGGTGTCGATATGCGTAACGGTATCTTTGATAGATATTAGTGTAGCATAACGAACCTGCTTAATGAATGGCTGTTGTTACACTATTTCATTATTGTGTACCTATTGCTATACTGTGGCAGCAAAACTGTCCCATTATATACTATAGCTGTGGTTTTCCGGCTGTCTAGAAGTAAACAACACATACATATAAAATGAATATTATAATATTGTATGAAAACTGAAAATGTACTATTTATTTTATTGTAGGTTCAACCACCCCCGCAACAGCCCTCACAGCCAGCAATCATGCAGGCTGTGTCTCCCCCTGTGAGTGGGCAGTACACACGGCCTGACCAGCCCCAGGCACAATCGCAACCACCACCAAACTTCACCACAGCTGATTTTCAGGTACTTGGCAATAATACATTGTGATCTAAGAAATATCCACAATTTTATCACATTTGCAGCTCATCAGCATGTTGATCAAATCAAAATCACAAAAAACTGCCTTATTAGAATGGTCCAACATTCACAGTGTTCAATTCTCAAGTTAAGCAAAGTTTATAGGGTTTTCCTGTGAAAAACAATAGCAGCTTGGAGTTCAGATTGTGCCCAGTTGATAGCAATAGCCTCTCCCAAGGCCAAGAACTTATTTCAATTAGGTTCAAGCTCTGAACCAGAGACAGTAACAATTTTATTTGAAACTAGTGACCTGTGCACAGCTGTGTAATATTACCACCTTTTTTTTAAAGTAAATTTACGAAAAAAAAATCATACAAACCTTGTCCTGACTATAATAAACACAAAGAAAAATAATTATTTAATTTGGTGCATCCATTTTGGCCATTCATTCTTATTTGTATAGAGACTAGCTGTTTTATGAGCAGGATACAAAGTATTATTGTGAATGATAATGGAAGAGAAAGACCATCCATCTAAACTTGACTGTCTATGCGTTACTTTATAGGCACTACAAGAATCATCTGAAAAGATGCTATGGCCAATGATGATGATTTATATATATGAAAATAAATTAAACACACAGACAAGACAAAATCTGTTTTAATTAATTTGATAAAGTTGAAAATGAAATTCTCAAGAATACCAATTATAACTAGAAATTATGTGTTATTGTACATAAAAACACAGTAGTGCACAGTCTAATTCACTTATTTCTTATTTCAAATCCCTTCTTATTTCTCCTTTATAAATCTGCACTTTAAATAAATAAAAAAAATAAACTTATACTTTGTAAACCCCAAAAATATCTATTTATAACATCATCAACTGCACATATTTCTTCATTATCAAACCAAAACCTGCTATGTGGACTTTTTACATGACTATTACATACCAGTACTTTAGTAACCCATTTTTCCTATAAATATATTTGCTAGGTGGTTCTAATCGGTTCAGGATGAACCATGACAACTTCATAAAATAGTTTAAAAAATATCACCTTCATACTTATAGGATTTTACAGAATTGTTCTTTTAAATACCTATCTCATAAGTAGCCTTTTTTAACATAGCAGATATTGGTTTGACAAAATCAATTTGCTGTATATTCATTATGACATGTTTTCAATCTATATTAAATTGCATTTATATTGCAATTTCAATCAAACCTTTATTTAAAAATAATTATATACATTCACAGGCAGCTAAATTGGTCTAAATTAACATAGAAACACTTGCACATATATAGGAAGTGATGCAATTTAACTAATATGCACTTTGCTTTTTTCATAATGCACAAAAGGAGTTGAAGGTAAACACTTTGACACAATATGAATTACTTTAGTTTTATCAGTAGGTATCATGTTTATCAGCATGTCTAGCTAATGTACCATTCTATGATTTATAATACTGTACTTCACATTAGTTTTTGGTGTGCAATAAAGGATATTCTATTCTATTCGAATGCTTTGTAAAATCTAGTTATTATAGCATTTTTAGGAGAATGTACGAAATAGTACTTTATTTTGTATAATTATAAATTCCTTATATAGATCATTAAAGTTTATTTTACTCTCTTTGAGCCACTAGCTAATTTTTTATATCTACTTACCCAAAATTAGATTGAGTGAATTGATTAAAAAAGATTTAATGTTTTGTATTAAGGGTCCGGCAGAGGTTGAATTGCACACAATCAAAATAAATCGTAATCCAAACAATATTTTATCAAATTGTCTTTATTATTTATTCATTTTGAGATACCATTTCGTCTACTAATACTTCACTGGAAATAACCAACTGGAAAATCTTTCCAAACTTGGTAAAGTTGTCAAGAATTGCATTCTCTTATATTTATTTATTAGATTTTAATACATTTTTCATTTCATTTCATTTTTAATTAAATATTTTGACTTTAACAAGCCTTTACATTTATGAAATAGGAATATTTGTTAAAGAGCACGGTGATCTATTTGAAAAAGTAAGTGAAAAACAAGGTATCCCTCACGTGACAACAAAATTAGCCCTCCCAAGGATTTTAACTACTTTGTTTAAGAAAAATTGTAGCTGTATGATGATACAGATTTTTATCTCACTCCCTAAAACTATTAGAGAACTTCCATTTTCCAAATTTAAAACTCAACTTAAGAGATGGTTACTTGACAAATGTTATTATATGGTTTCGGATTATCTCAAATGTAAAAATTATTAGAATAAACGTACTTAAAATTCGCATACCGATTTAACGGTGAGATATGTTGTACAAATTATGTTACTGAACACCTTGTTAAATACCGTGTCTCTAGCAAATAAAGATCATTCTTATTCTTATTCTTATTTTCAATGAAGACCAGTAACGGAATCCGAATAATAATACACTTTGATTAAATTGTGTTAAAATTACGATTTATTTTGGTATTATGTTTGTATTGGAAATTCGAAATGTCTAACTCTTAACACTGTAATTTTGCATATACAATTTGATCACGTTGGTTTTTAAATCCTTTTATATTTAATGCATTTCAGTAAGATTAAATAATCTCTTTGTCTCAAAATCAAACACTGTCGCTGCGTTTTCTATAGCTGCATCAAATCAAATGGAGTATAGCAACTAGTAACAGGAATGATACTAATACTCCCACTCAATCTTGTAAATTCAAAATTGCATGTGTAGGTGTAACATCCTGCTTTAGATTCAACATCAACTCACATTAGTTCCAACAGTTGTTTGATGCTTATGTGTATTATTTATTTATATTATGACTGATCTCCAGAGAAGACAAGAGGAGCTGGAACGTAAGGCGGAGGAATTGGCACGAAGGGAGGCAGAGCTACGGGCTGGTTCAGCCGGACGTCGAAACAACTGGCCTCCGCTGCCAACCTTTTGTCCAATACAGCCATGCTTTTACCAGGACATCAATGTTGACATACCGCTGGAGTTCCAGAGAATTGTTCGTCACCTTTACCACTTGTGGATGTGTAAGTAACCTTCTGTCTACTCTCCAATACTTATTTATTTTGATAGGCACTATTACTTTTTATACTTATGCTGTTGATCTCACAAAAGTAAATAATATTTTTTCTTTTTCAGTCCATGCCCTAGTCCTGACCCTAAACATTATCGGTGCAATGTCACTGATGTTCTCTGGCAACGGTTTCACGACGTTCGGCTTATCAATCCTGTATTTCATCTTATTGACGCCATTCAGTTTTGTGTGTTGGTACCGGCCGATCTACAAAGCGTTCAGAAGCGATTCTTCATTCAACTTTATGGTGTTCTTCTTCATATTTCTATTCCAAATCATCATCACTGTTGTACAGTCAGTTGGATTCAGCGGTGGAGGCTCCTGGTAAGCATTTTATCTAACTAGTCATTTCATGTAGTTTTTTATTGTAGAGTCAAACTAGTTGATATTTTCAATCTTAATTATTATGATGATTTTACACTTTTAATGTGTTTATTCATACCGTTAATTACAAAAACAATTAAGCAAAGAATATTAACTATGTATAACCATTATGGCAACCAGAGAGTTGCGATATCTCTAATAACAATAAAATTCTTACAATTATACATTTAATTTGATTACAGTGGACTGATCACCAGCATTACCGCCTTCAAGACGAACATTGCTGTTGGTATCATCACACTGTTGGTCACGATAGGATTTATTATGTGTGTTGTTGCTGATGTCATGTTACTGGCAAAGGTGAGCTTCTTATTTATTCAAACAATCATAATATAGTCTCTCCCGCCATCACTTGGTCATTGTCATTTATGAAGTACTAGCTTCTGCCCGCGACTTCGTCTGCGTGGACTGCAGTTAAAAAGTAGCCCATGTGTTATTCCAGACTATAATCTATCTCTCTGCCAAATTTTATCCAGATCCGTTCAACCGTTCTGGCGTGAAAGAGTAACAAACATCCATCCTCACAAACTTTCGCATTTATAATATTACTAGCTTCTGCCCGCCACTTCCACAACCACATGATTGCAAGTCCGGCGGCGCCCTAGCCATTAGGCTACCGCCGCTTCAAATATATATTATCCGCTTTATTAGGCACTGGTTTATATCCTATCTTATAACTCAGGTCCACCGCATCTACCGGTCGACGGGTGCATCAATCGCGAAGGCGCAAGCGGAATTCACGACCGAAATCCTGCGCAACCAGCATGTGCAGACCGCCGCCTCTAGCGCCGCCGCCGCCGCAGTTAACGCACAGATCGCCAACGCCAACCGATATTAGATAACACACATGTAAGTAATTCATAACTGTTATGGTAAAAAAAAGTATCATAAATAAAGCCCATCAACAATAACAAAATTGAAATCTGTTCAAGATTTACGAAGTTATGAGCATTTTAATTTTATTATAGACTAGACTTCCGCCCCGGCTTCGCACGGTTGAGGAAATCCCTAACTTTTTTCAAAATATGCCTATGCAATTATATTGCCTATGTTAATCTGGAATAACGTAGCATTCAAATGGTGAAATAATTAGTAGTTTTTGAGTTTATTCGTTACAAACATACATACAAACCTTTCCTCTTTATAATATTACTAGCTTCCGCCCGCGACTTCGTCCGCGTAGCGTGATGATATATAGCCTATAGCCTTCCTCAATAAATGGGCTATCTAACACTGAAAGAATTTTTCAAATCGGACCAGTAGTTCCTGAGATTAGCGCGTTCAAGCAAACAAACAAACAAACTCTTCAGCTTTATATATTAGTATATAGCTTCTGCCCGCGACTTCGTCCGCGTAGCGTAATGATATAAAGCCTATAGGCTTCCTCACTAAATGGGCTATCTAACACTGAAAGAATTTTTCATATCCGACCAGTAGTTCCTGAGATTAGCGCGTTCAAGTAAACAAACAAACAAACAAACTCTTCAGCTTTATATATTAAGTATAGATTATACGATAAGATATCGCCTACCCACGGTAAAAGAATTAGCTTAAAATAGGTACTAAAAAATCAGAAACAATACCCTAAAGAAAATTAACTCGCTGAGCTAACTGGGCTCACCGCCCTTCCCCCTCATGACTGCCTTGCACATCATAAATGCGCGCGCGGTACTTGATCATTATTTTGCTGCGATGTTATTTTAAAACTGCGATATCTCCTAAGATATTCATTGAAATCCAATGATGTAAAGGGCACTTTTGTTTTAAATTAAACACTTCTGATGAATAACGTATTTATTTGGATAAGGATTAATATCATGTTTATAAAAACACCTTCGCAAATAATGCATTTGGAATTTTAGAACAAAGTTAGCATAAAAAAGGTTATAGTGAGCCAACCTTAAAAGATAGACATATGCTGTCGCGGACTTTTTTTTAGAACTTTTAAAGAGGAACAATTCTGTCATATATGATTTTTGCGAAACTTTAACCGTTTACGCAGCGCACGCATCGGAAGCTCTCAAAAGGAAAAAAAACCCCGATTTTGAAACATTTTTCATTGGTGCTCCGCTCCTATTGGTCTTAGCGTGATGATATATAGCCTATAGCCTTCCTCGATAAATGAGCTATCTATCACTGAAAGAATTTTTCAAATCGAACCAGTAGTTCCTGAGATTAGCGCGTTCAAGCAAACAAACAAACAAACAAACAAACAAACAAACAAACTCTTCAGCTTTATATATTAGTATAGATAGTATTGACAGAAAAACGTACTATAAAGAATTGTGACGTCACAACTCACGGCGCCATTCAAATCGCATACTAACACTCGTTTTGCGGGAAAGGGACAACGCATCCCCTCTCAATCCCCACCAAAAGCTTTAAATGTGTATATAATATTATCTCGAAATTAGCCAAACTAAATATGTTGGATGTTATTTTTAATACATCGAACGTCAGTCAATCATTTAATTTACTAGCAGTGTCAAATAAAATATCCAGATTCGGGATTTCAATTAAATAAAATGTTGGCTTACTGTTATCTGATTGTTTTCTTCGAAAAACACAATAAGATTACTAACCTTATCAGTAACTTTCTGGGTCTACTTATTAATAGTACATGTTTTTGCAATACGTTAAGTGCTATAATATATAATATAGTAATTAAAAGATTTGTATTTTTTTATGGCCTCATAGTCTCCTATTCACCGTTTGACACCATTACTGAAAAAAAAAAAACTCGATTGTTTACAGGTGTGACCACATGGAAGCATGAGTTGACGATCTGAATGTGCACATCGGGAAAGTACGCTGTAACTACATCAATCAGATATCGATAGGGCTTTTTCTGATATTAAATGCATTAGGTGTTTCATATTTTACTCGGACATACATTTTTATCGAAATATAATATCCATCGCGTTATTATCACATACATGTATGTACTACCTTATGTTCGATCAAATTAAATGATAGCTTGGAGAACAAAAAATGTTCTTGTTGCTAACGATTATTCGCATTAGCAATTATTTAACACAGAATATAATAATAATGTGAAGTGATTAGTTGTAATGCTTGATCCATTCATCTTATTGTCCTATAATGTGATCACTTTAACGTGACGCTCTACAAGGCCCACCTATAGCTGTTGTAAATCCTCGTGTTAAAGTGAATTGGTATCAGTTATAATAGCCAAAATATCACACGGCTGTGTATGAAATGTAATTTAACAATTATTAATTGAAATTATTTATGCAAATTTTGGCGTTTAAATTACTAAATTGTATAGTGCAGCATATAATAGAGTTTAAAATCATCGTCAATTTATAAAACATCACTAGATTTTATAAGTGGTTGCGTTCTAGATTTTCACTGTTGTCATAATTTCTAATCATAATCAGAAAATTGTAGGGAGAGGTTTCTATCTCTATTTTTGCCGCACTGTACTTATTGAACAGCATTTAAGTATTTTCTTATAATAATTACAATACTTGTAAAATATGAAATTAAGATTATAATACGCCACGATTCAGTTAATTTGCTAGCTATAACAGTTATTTTTAATCGAAATGAGCTTACAAACGCTTTAAGATCTACATACCTTCTAAAAATTCAGGAGTCTACATAATATGAAAATGTTTTTAGCGGCTTTTTATTTTATTGTTGCTGAATATTTGAATATAAGTACGTAACTTATGAAAATCTTTATTTTCTATATATACAGGTATTTATGTTCGATTTTACTTGTATATCTATAAATCTTACATGCTTCTTTGTCGATTGTCGACTATCTAATAAATCCTGACATCAGATGATCACTCAAATTTTTGTTTGCAAAGTTAACTAAGTGAAGTTCTACTCGTTATTTGCTATGTTTCGAGTAGTTTAATAATTTTATCTCGTGTTAACATTCCAAAGTAAATGTAAATATCTAATTACAAAAATTAAAATTTATCAGCTAAATCTGCCTCTCGGTCTGCCAACCCAAATTAAGCTAGCCAGGTGGACTATAGCCTAATCCCTCTCATTGAGAGGAGACCCTTGCCCAGCAGTGGGACATATAATGGGTTGATTATATATCAGCTAAATGTATTTGAAATTTAAATGTCTTTGAAACTTTATGGAAATAAATGTCATATAATGTCGCTAATAAATGTACCTTCCCGTGTATTTGGACCATTTACTTAATCGTTAGTATTTCCTAGTGTGTGACTCCTTCTTGCCCTGTGTTGAGACTATCTATTAGATGCACAAGACTTCGATTTTAGTATTTATCGTTGTATAAATAAAATAGTGTAAGTTGATAAACAATTAAGCATATTATTAACTAGTCAATGGACTAAACAGCTTTGGAACCTGACTAAACAAATACATAGACCGCTTACGAAATTGTATTAAAACTATAACGTGCGCCAGTATCGGGGCGCAAACAATACATAGGTATGTTATGTATAATCTGGGCCTAGCATAATGTAAATTATTTACCAGACCGTCCTTACCCCAGATAAATGGTAAGCGAAGGCGTGTAGATTTATCTAAATGTTTAACTGTTTTATAACGATTAAGTCATGTTATAAACTTATGATTAACAATAAATATAGTTTCAGAAGTGAGTGTTTCATTTCCACGTGAATGTTTATTTAATTAATACATGTATGCAATCGACTCATAACGATTATCAATAATATTTTATATATAACAAGGACACCAAAAGAAAACAGACAAAGATATACATAACTCATTTAATAAGAAAGTTCACAATTTATCCTAAGCTAGCTTTAACTGATTACCCCTTATATAATTATCTACTAACTGATGCCTGCGGTTTCACGCGAAACTCGAAACGCGGTTTCGGCTTAACCAGACGAAAACATACACCAGACAAACAGACAAATATTCTAAAAATTGTTTTGGCTACTATTGCTCTAATAAAGATCGCCATATTAATTTTTCTATGTCTATAATGTATAGACTTTGGCCTGTTACAATTTTATTCTATGTATGTGTAGATAGATTATTATATTATGTCTATATGCATGCAAGAACACGCACAGACAAGATAAAGGTTGCGTCAAACCCGGAGTTTAGCTTGCACAATTTATTAACTGCATAAATATGCCATTCTTGTACAACACTAATTTACAGCACAAAGATTGTCCGCGCCATGTTCATTAGGTTAACAGTCTTAATGGTCGTTTTATAAGGCAAGCCATTACTTCCCAGCTTATCGCAGTCTGCGATTGGCCAAGAGCCTCTCCTAATCATCAAGCTGGGTAAACTGGGTTGGCGGCTGATAAGGTGTGGTATCAGTTGGATAGATACTAAGTCTGAGGCTGGTTTGCGTGTGCGTGCGCTCCCAGCCGCGCGGGGTCCTGGCTGGGGTAGTGCAGCGCCAGCGGCGCAGGGGGCGGCGGCACTCCCACGCCCGGCACTCCGGGCACTCCGGGCACTCCCGGTACTCCGGGCACTCCGGGCACACCGCCACCCCAAGCGGGCCATCCTCCGCCGCCGTAGTGGTGCAGATTGAAGAAGTCGTTCGGACGGTTCGGTGGCGGCGGCATCTAGGTAAAAGAGAAAACCAAATATAGAAAATATAAATTTAGTTTTTATTAATGTTTCTACTAGTATTGAAAATGTATATACCTGTGGTGGGAACGGATGTAAGTATGCAGGTGGGGGTGGCAATGTTCCTGGGAGACCAGGAACTGGCTCTAATGCTGGTGTTACTTCATTCTTTTCGTTGGGACCCTGGCGACCTGTCAAGACATTAATAAATTATTTAATTCAGCAGTCAGCAATGACTTATTACAATAAAAATGACCTCAGGTTTCTACCTAATACTCCATGCACATCTTATTTTACACTTGCTATGAACTTACCAAGATGTAGGTACTTATATAGCTTTATTTAATACTTAAAAAAGACATCAAAATTATTAGTAAGTTAATGGTAATAGGTTTGCCCCATATTAAACAGTTCCTAAGCATACCGGCACACTGCTAGTACACATTAAATAGTACATCTCTGCCTAAGCCTTCAAGGAATACAGTATCCCAAGAACGAACACTTTCGAAAACATATTCGTATCAAAATCGAGAATAATTTGTATGAGAAGGAGATTGATGAACATAGATGAAGCGAAAGTGGTGTGCCAGGATCGTAGCAAGTATAGTCTCTGTATACACCATTGGGAGAAAGATGTGAAAATATGTATGTATGAGATTTGTAGCAGAAAAACACTCATTCGTTTATGATATGAATTCGATAGTTGTTCATGCTTGTTTGATAGTAGTTGGGCTACTGATGTGATAAAATATGTTATCGAAAAAAAAAACATGTTTACCTTGAGATTTACCCCACTTGATTGTGAGTCTCTTGCCACCTATAACCAGTCTATTGAATGTCTTCTCTGCAGCATGTTCTGCAGCACTCCGAGTTGTATACTGTACAAAGGCACACTGTGCTCTAGGCACTAAAGTCAAAGATCTGAAAATAAAAGGTATAAATGCATTAATTTTGAATTGTGTGAGTGAGAGGTAGTAGAAATCTATACAAATTAATATAATAAGTCTGTAGAAAAGTTTCCATAAGTGGTGTCTTTTATTGTTTTAACTTTTAGGCACTTTCTATCCTAAAAGAATGAAGTCACTGGCATAAGCTAAGTGATTAGATTAGACTCTAAGATCACTCTAGAATATCAGGAGTCATAATAAATACACACCTAATTTCACCATACTGATAGAAATGACCTCTAAGTTCATCTTCACTAATGTTATCAGGTAAATTGCCAATGTACAATGTAGTGACAGTCATGTCTTCAGGAGGAGGCAAAGCAGGCATTGCAGCTGCTCGGCGCATCAACTTCTCAGCCACTGGGTCGTTCACACCATAATATCTGAAAATTGATAAATACAGATTTTGTCACTAAGAAATATTGGGGTCATAAGCACCACTGCTGAGCATGAGGTACTTACTACATTTGTAGGACACAAATGGATACATTTGTAGGTAACAAAGTATTAGGGTTTTTGTATTATACAATATCAGCATCAGTTAAAAAAAATGGATTTATGGAATGGACAAAACACATGGGGTAACATTATTACACCAATACACCACTAGGCAGTGGTGTATTGGTGTAATAATGTAACTGAAAACTAATGAAATTAAAACATGTAAAAAACCCTATGGATACCAGCCATAATGTTTTCTAAGTTCTATTCTATTATATTCTTGACAAGTTCAAGTTCAAATGTTTATGAAACAATGATTCTAGTTGCACTGTACCATAAGGTTGACATGAAATTCTATAGCTATTCACTAAATTCTTGATGAATACACCTTGTGTGTGTTCAGACTCCACACAGCAGACACTTTAGACTCCTTTTCTAATCTATGTTGTGTAAAAGAAATTAAATTTTACCTGTCTTTGATGTTTTGATCAGCAAGGGGATCATCAGGGTCAGTTGGTTTCTCATGGCGGTATGGACACTCTTCACCTCGTCTACATTCCCCTTTCACCCAAAATGAGCACACATGGGGTCTATTTCTCTTATAATAAGGAGCTGTTCTAGCTAAACGTAACAATAAGTCAGAAGCACCTTTTGATTTTAGAGCAGAGTTGCTAGGTTGAGTAGTATCAAACTTAGACATTTGACTATCTAAATTTTGGATATAGTACTCCTTATTCACCTCATTTCGAGGCAGATCATCTTGTATTTTCAATGCTGCATCTCTGACTTGAATTGGTAACCCATATTCGAGATCCAAGAGGCATGTTTGACATACATTCTTTAGCTTAGAACATGTTTGGCATATTTCCGTCTTTTTGAAACGCATTCTAGCACCAGGACACCAACGGAAGACTGTGAAGGGTCTTACGCATATTTTGCACTCCTTGCCATATTTTTCTTTAGTCTGAAATAAAATATAAATAACAGTCAAGAGAATTGCCTTATTACGTAATGGATATTAGAATCAGAAACATATTAGAAACATAAAGATTATAAGGTATACTCACCATACGGATGTAGGGGTTATCTCCAAGACATGTTTGACATAGAATTGGGAAATCCTGTGAAACAGAGTAGGTATTTGTTTAATATTAAGTTAAGTTCTTAGCGTTCAACCTGCAGCAATTGCACTTACCGAATCTTCCCAATTTTGACGATTGTACGTGTTTGTTGATTTAGAAACAGCCATTGCAAACAAGTTGCTGCAACCTTAGAAATCACAACTAATAATTGTTGCAGAAGTTATGACGAATTACAACCAATTACATATCATAGCACAATGATTTCCAATGTTTATCTAAAATTCTAAAATAATATTCAACAACGCCATCAAGAACTTGACATATTCAACGTGACGCCATATTATATTTGCAACAAAAAAAACAATAAAAAAAACCATAACCAAGTCATAATCAATCAACACAACGCTCTATCATAATATTTTTATCTATCTTACTGATTCTGACATTCTCGTTGAATTAACCGATTGCGTGTCTCAAAAAAGGATAAAGTTTATTCAGAATGCCGTGGAAGTTAAGAAGACCGTTAGTACTGATAGTCAGTCAAGCTTAAACAGTTTCTAGATTCTTGGTGTCGATTTAAATTATTGTTAATATATAATCTGTGATAGACTACTATGATGTCATTGTCAGTGTCACTCACATCACTGTCAGTATCCATCTGGCATTTCTATCACGTTGATGTAAAGTAAACATTGTATTTCAATTCCTTGAAATTTCAAAATATTTGGTGAAATAATTGATATTGATACAGATTTCACTGCTTAATCAATTACAAAACTGAATTATGTCAATAACCACATTGGTAAGATTTACAGTTGCGTAAATAATTCATAATGATTGGATCACCTTATTGATTATATTTCTGTTATTTCTAGTATTATATGCAATTAAAAAAGGAAAATGCTCATGAGGATTCCATTTGGTGTTGCGGGTGGAGTAAAATAGATGCTGAGAAACCTAAAGAACCTGAAATTGAAAACACTGAACCGTCACAGTGAGTTGATTGATTGAACAGTAGTGTTGTAAAATATCTAGGAAACTGTATGAATATTTTAGATTATTCTTGGCTCACATGATGACTTTGATGCCGGATGACTTTGCATAAACTTTGTTATACCTTTGTATATAGTTATCTCAAATTCCACTTACAGTAAATGTTGCGGACGCCATCGCACCTTAAATTAAGTTAATAAATTAATAAGTTTAAAGACTGATTATTATGTTGAAATAAAAATATATATTTTAAGTCTGATTAAGGTATGTTAAATGAGAATATTTATACTAATAAATAATTGAATAGGTGTACTTTTATTTAGTTATAAGGCAAAGTAGTTTAAGTAAAAGTTTTATTTTGTAATTAGGATAAGTCATTTTTATTATAAATTAAGTACGTAAAAGTTAAAGTAAGACACCATATTTTAAAATGAAAATAATGTAAAATGTAGAAACGGCTCTCGGAACGGTCGAGTTCCGACCCTAGTAAGCGAAGTGCACGCTCGCCCACCCGAACGGTGATTGGTCTAAAAAACGCCCTCTGATTGGTCAGCCAATCAGAGCCCCTACATTTTACAAGGAAAAATAATATAAATTGAGCGGCAATTTGTATGCACTTCCCAGCGAGCCTTGAAAGAGTGAACATTGGAAGAATAAAGGAAGAAATTCAGGAAGAAATTTTATTTACTACAGTCCCCCACAGTGGATGGTCCTTCGAGCCGGATCCTGAAGAAGACCAGCTGGGAAGTGCTTCCTGAGGACAGCGCCGGTATCATCAAGTCCGACCCGATACCGTCAAGCGCGAATCGTCAGGTCCAGACCGTTACAAGTCAGGACCGTTACCGTCAAGCCCGAATCGTCCGGTCCACACCGTTACTGTCCGGACCGTTACCGTCAAGCGTGACTTCGCCAGACCTCCAGGACATCCACCTCGACAATGGTGGTCACCCGCAGTCAAGGGGACGCCGCAGAAGAACAAAGGCGGACCCTGGAACAGCAGGAAGAATCAAGGAGGGAAGCACTGCTTCGACGTGAAGCCGAGCGCAGGAGGATCGAGATGGAGCGGATCCGAAGACTATCACTAGAACCACCAGCATCCCCATCATCACGACAGGCAGAGCTACCAGCCGCACCTAGTACCAGTGTGGGAACCACCGCTATCGCCGGGCTGACGCGTGTCGACCAACCACGAGCCAGGTCACCTGCGCGATCAATGCGGTCGCAACGATCCACCACGAGCGTCACTGCTAGGCTGCGACTGGCGGAGCTTGAGGCAGCGGAGAAGCTAGCAGCCATCAAGAAAAGGGAACTGGAACTGGAAGCGGACCTGGTCAAGAAGAGGCTGGCTGCTGACATGGCGGCTCTTCAGGAGGAACAAGAGAGTCTCCACGAGGAACCCCTGACCCAAGAAGAAGACCACCAGAGGGTGGACGAGTGGCTACGAACGAACCCACTTGGACCACGGGGGGAGGGGGTCCATGCCGCGCGCACTAGGGAAGAGCCCCGGCAGCTACGTTTTGAAGAACGAAGAGAGAGGTCACTAACACCGAACAAGCCGAGGAGCGGAATTGAACAGCTGGCAGCAACACTGGAAAAGATGGCGAGGCCCCGATTGCGACACACCGACCTACCTACGTTTTCAGGAGCCGTGAACGAATGGCTTCCCTTCAAAGCAGCGGTACGCGACACGACCAACATGTACCACATATCAGCGGCCGAGAACATTCAACGGCTAAGGAACTGCCTCAAAGGGGAAGCAAGGGAAGCGGTGGCCGCCTTGCTGCACACTGCCACAGACCCGGAAGTCATCATGAAGACCCTCGAGCAATGTTTCGGAAGACCAGAACTCATCATCGACCGGGCATTAGAAGAAATGAAGAGGATGCCTAAACCCGGTACATCGGCAACCGACTTAAATAATTTTGCCATCAAATTACAAAATGTGATCTGCGTGCTACAGACCATCGACCGCCGAGGATACCTGTTCAACCCACTGCTGACACGAGAAGTACTGGACAAGCTCAGCCCACATCTGCGATCCAGATGGTGCGACTACGCCGAAGACCATGAAGGAACAGCAGACCCGGAGATCGTCGTGCTTTCAAGTTTCCTTATGAGGGAGGCGGACCGAGCGCTGAGGTACACCTACGCCCCGGCAGCAGCGAGCAGTACATGCGCAAGTGCAGCAAAGAAGGAAACCAGGCCTGCTGTGAACCTCCGCAAGAAGGGCAACACGGTCTACAACGTCGTCGAAGGGACAGACAAGCAGGACGACAAGTGTCCAGGCTGCGAACAGGATCACCTGCTGACCCAGTGTCCAAAATATAAGGCGCTCACAGTTGACCAGCGGTGGGAACTAGTTCGAGAGAAAGGGGTATGCTTCAAGTGCGCACAGAGCAAACACAGGAGATGGAGCTGTAAGGCAAAAGTATGCGGCGTCAACCAGTGTCGTCGACCGCACCACGCAACACTGCACAAAGAGAGGGAGGAGAAGCAGGAGAAGCAAATGGACACCCAGCCACCTACCGCCAGCGGAAGTGTGAATGCAGTCGCGACCCGACCCACCAGTGGCCCGCGGGCAGTCATCCTGAAGATGTGCCCAGTCGTCGTAGCAGGACCACGGGGGGAGGTGAACACCTTTGCACTCCTGGACGAGGGAGCAACGATCACCCTCATCGACGAAGACCTTGCGAAGAACGTTGGCGCCGAAGGTCCGTCGCAACCCTTACAGATACAAGGGGTCAACATGTCACGTCAAGGGAAAGGGGCAGCAAGCTGATCAAAATACAGATTCGAGGAACGAAACAAACCACGCTGCACGAACTGCGGGCGAGGACTATGAAGAATCTGAAGCTGCACCAACAATCGATCCCGGACTCTCTGATGGAACATGAACACCTGCGAGACCTGCCCAAGGATGAAGTGTGCTACGACCTAGCACGACCTGGCGTACTGGTGGGAACGGACCACTGGGAGTACATCGTGTCACGAGAGCTACGAGTCGGCGGCCCGAACCAACCGGCCGCATCTAGGACACAGCTCGGATGGGTGATACATGGAGCAGTGCCGCGAAGTATGATACATGAAATTGACAGCGTGCTACATGTATACGAACCAGAGCAGCAGATGACAACGAACAAACGGGATCAAGAACTGCACGAGTTGGTGGAATCTCACTTCAGGATCGAAGCGCTTGGTGTCTCTCAAGAACCAAGAGTTAGTGAAGCCGTACAACGTGCCACCAACATCGTCGAGAAGACCATAAAGAAAATTGAAACCGGATACGAGGTCGGGCTACCATGGCGTCAAGACGGAATCACGATGCCACCTAGCTACAACGCGGCGCTCCGAAGACTGCGGAAGATTGAACAGAAGATGGATGCTGCGCCTGACTTCGCCAAAGAATATAGCCAGCAGATAGAAAACCTGCTCAATAAGGGATACGCGGTGCCTTGCGACGGTTCAGAGAAGTCGGACGCCCACTGCTGGTACCTGCCACATTTCGCGGTACAGAATCCCAACAAACCGGGAAAGCAACGGCTGGTCTTCGACGCAGCAGCAAGGAGCCATGGGATATGTCTGAACGACAAGCTACTGGAGGGACCGGATCTGCTGCTATCACTCCCGGGAATCTTATTCCGGTTCAGAGAAAAGCCAGTAGCAATTACGGCGGACATTCAAGAGATGTTTCTGCGAATCAAGATTCGGAAGGAAGACCAATCGGCGCAGCAGTTCCTGTGGCGAGGCCAAGATCGTGAAGGACCTCCACGCCACTACAAGATGACAAGTATGATATTCGGCGCAGCAAGTTCACCGTTCATGGCACACTACGTCCGGAATTACAACGCGAAGGTTCACGCAAAGGAATATCCACGGGCACTCGAGGCGATCACCCGCAGTCACTACATGGATGACCTGGTGGCGAGCTACGACAATCCAGAGGAAGCAGGGAAGACTGTGGAAGAAACAAGGACAGTACACGCAGCGGCCGGGTTCACGTTGCGAGGATGGAACGCCAGCAACAAGAACGTACTGCGTGATGTACCCTCAGAGCTGCACGCCACCGCACCGACGCAGCTGGGAGGTGAACAGAAGGAGAACAAGATACTGGGCCTTCACTGGAACGCGGAGCTGGACGAACTGGGATTCAACACATCAATGAACCGAGTCCCGAAAGATGTGCGAACAAGGAACCGAGCGCCGACAAAACGGGAGGCACTCAGCGCGGTCATGTCAATCTACGACCCGCTGGGACTGCTGAGCCTCTACACCATACGAGCGAAGATAGTACTGCAGAGCCTGTGGAGACTACAGATTTCATGGGACGAACCGATCCCGGAAGAGGAAAAGGAACTCCTCGACTCCTGGCTAGCGCAACTGAAAGAAGTCTCCCAGCTACGTCTGAAGAGATGCTACGCCTTCGAGAAGTGTGAACGCATCGAGCTACATGTGTTGTGCGACGCAAGCGAACAGGCATACGCGACGGTGGCATACTGGCGGATAACCTACGGTGATGGGGGCATCAGCGTCGTGTTGGTAGCAGCAAAGGCAAAGGTGGCACCTCGACGCGCCCAAACCATACCTCGATTGGAACTGCAAGCCGCTGTGATCGGAGCCAGACTCGCCAACACCGTCAAAGGAGAACATCGAGTGGACGTAAACAGGACAAGGTATTGGACGGACTCGTCGACGGTGGTCCATTGGATACGGCACGACGCACGACGTTACACACCATACGTCGCGCACCGCCTAGGGGAGATCACCGAGCTCACACATCAAGACGAATGGCGCTGGCTACCCACGGACGAAAATGTAGCGGACGACGCAACAAGACTGACGAACGCGCCCATCACCAAGGAAGACCGATGGTTTAGGGGCCCTAGATTCCTGTATGAAGCCGAGGAACAATGGCCAAAGGAGCGCGAGGTCACCGTGGAAGAAGCTGAGGTTCTGCACACAAGCAGTAATGAACCACGAAGGCACAACAGTTGGCTGCCGGATCCCATCCGCTTCTCTAAGTATGACACATTGCTACGAACAACAGCGCGGGTGCTGGCTTTCATTGACATGTGCCGACGCAAAGCCACAAGAATGGAGTGTCGGCATCTGGAGCAAGCTGAAAAGGAACTCATAAAGAACGCACAACGGGACAGCTTCGAAGAAGACATCAAGAGAATACAATCAGCCCGCCCGCTCTCCAGGACGAGTCGACTGTTCAAGCTGGATCCAGTATTAGAAGACGGCGTCTTAAGAGTAAGAGGACGCATAGAAGCAGCTTCAGCGCCCGTCGAGACCAAGCGACCAATCATTCTGGACGGTCGCCATCATCTGACAAGGCTCATCGTGCTACGAGAACACTGCGCAGCGGGTCACGCAAACAGGGAACGCGTGACCAACGACCTACGACAACGGTACTGGGTCATCCACTTGCGACCCACAGTACGTGCGACCGAGAGGAGTTGCGCGCTCTGCAAAGTGCGCCGCACCATACCGCGCGCGCCAGCTACGGGAGACCTGCCACGCGCTCGCCTTGACCCTTTCCACCGCCCCTTCTCTAACTGTGGGGTGGACTACTTCGGCCCCATGATGGTCAAGGTGGGGCGCCGCCGAGAGAAGAGGTGGGGCGCACTCTACACGTGCCTCACCTCACGCGCCGTGCACATCGAGTTGGTGGCATCACTATCCACTGACTCAGCGATTATGGCGCTGCGCCGTATGGCCGCGCGCCGAGGCTGGCCGCGGCTGATGTACTCCGACAACGCGACGAACTTCCGAGGAGCCGACCAAGAGCTGCGAGCCGCGTACGCCGAGTGGGCACCCGCCCTACGAGAAGAAGGTTTACTGCATCGAATGGAATGGCGTTTCATCCCACCCGGCGCGCCCTACCAAGGTGGCGCGTGGGAACGACTGGTGCGTTCAATCAAGACAGCGCTCAGTGCCACGCTACGAGAAAAGGCGCCTGCGGAAGAAGTCCTGCAATCCCTCCTGACCGAAGCCGAGTTCTCCGTGAACGCAAGACCGCTGACCTACGTGAGCGTCAACCCACAGGATCCAGAGGCGCTCACACCGAACCATTTCCTGCTGGGGTCGTCAAAGGGTCTACCAACTACGGGACCCTGCAACGAAGCGGATCGTCGGACTTGGCGAGCAAGCCAAGCGCTCGCTGACCACTTCTGGAAACGCTGGCTGCGCGAGTACCTTCCCACTTTGGTACCGCGTGGCGAGCCGACGAACAACGCCAACCCGCTGAGCATCGGCGACCTGGTCATCGTGGCAGATTCGGCGCTACCGAGGAACGTCTGGCCAAGGGGAGTCGTCGAGCGCACGTACCAGGGACCAGACGGCGGCATCCGAGTGGTCGACGTGAGAACGAAGACTGGACCATTCAAGCGGCCGGCCAGCAAGCTCGTCGTCCTGAACCGAGAGAAGGCTACGCAAGGCTGCGCCGGGGGGAGAGATGTTGCGGACGCCATCGCACCTTAAATTAAGTTAATAAATTAATAAGTTTAAAGACTGATTATTATGTTGAAATAAAAATATATATTTTAAGTCTGATTAAGGTATGTTAAATGAGAATATTTATACTAATAAATAATTGAATAGGTGTACTTTTATTTAGTTATAAGGCAAAGTAGTTTAAGTAAAAGTTTTATTTTGTAATTAGGATAAGTCATTTTTATTATAAATTAAGTACGTAAAAGTTAAAGTAAGACACCATATTTTAAAATGAAAATAATGTAAAATGTAGAAACGGCTCTCGGAACGGTCGAGTTCCGACCCTAGTAAGCGAAGTGCACGCTCGCCCACCCGAACGGTGATTGGTCTAAAAAACGCCCTCTGATTGGTCAGCCAATCAGAGCCCCTACATTTTACAAGGAAAAATAATATAAATTGAGCGGCAATTTGTAGGCATGCACTTCCCAGCGAGCCTTGAAAGAGTGAACATTGGAAGAATAAAGGAAGAAATTCAGGAAGAAATTTTATTTACTACAGTCCCCCACAGTAAAGTTTAAAGTTAAGCAATGATTAACCCCTATAGCTATAAAAAACAGTTTAAACAGAATGTTGATTTCAGGGACTCAAACCATGAACCTAGTTCTGAAAACTATTTGATCACAGGAGGGCTTGATGACTTGATTAAAGTGTGGCAGCTTGAGAATGGCAAACTGGAAGAAAAGTATCAGTTGGAGGGACACTCACTAGGAGTTATCTCAGTTGCTGTCAGCCCTGATGGGAAAAGTAAGTAATATATGTCATCAAATTGCTTCTAAACCACCTTAATAATATGGTTTGAATAAACCAAACTCAATTGTCTATTTGTGAAGTCAAAACTCTAGCCTTCGATACTGAAAATAAAATATTAAAATCTTCAATACAATACAGTAATAAACTATATTGTTTCTTTTGAAAAGCAATTCATTATAGTCTATTGAACATGTCTTTTGCATTGTAAAACAAGTAATTTGTAATTTATAATTTAAGTAAACTAGTAATCATTTAATTTTCTTAACCACCCAACCTACTATTTTCCATAAAAAAAATTACCAATTTGTTAGCCTGTAGTTAAATAACATATTTGATATAGCAAATGATCACCATACAATGCATTTAAATCAATACATTTTGCTGCATTTCAGCCTTGGCCAGCAGTTCTCAGGACTCCTCCCTAATACTGTGGGATTTAACAAATGGTGAAAAAATAAAAACAATGGAGACTGGTCCCACAGATGTGTGGACTTTAGACTTCTCTCCAGATGGCAAACATGTAATATCTGGGAGTAATGCTGGCAAGATCCTCATATTTGAAGTAGAGAGTGGGAAGCAAGAACAAACATTAGATACTAGAGGAAAATTCACACTAAGTGTTGCCTATGTAAGAATTTTTATCCACTGGGATTTTTAAAATTGGGTATATTAATAATGGGCACTAATGATTTGCCTAGTTATATCTTATTCAATAAAGTATTTTTTTAAATATCTATAGGGATGTGATATACATTGTTTTTTACCATTGTATATACTTCAGTGTCCACAAATGTTCAAAAACAGATATAGGATTGTAGGTAATTTCATGCTTTTGCTACATTGATAATTCAAGTTCTATCAACTAACATTTATGACTGAATTCCAGAGTCCAGATGGAAAATATATAGCAAGTGGAGCTCTTGATGGTATCATCAACATATTTGATGTGGCTCAAGGGAAGTTGGTGCACACATTAGAAGGTCATGCCATGCCTATCAGAAGTCTATGTTTTTCACCAGACTCTCAGCTACTGCTCACAGCTTCAGATGATGGCCATATGAAACTTTATGATGTGTTAGTTTTAATTTAAATTATAATTATACATTTATTGTTATAAGTAACTAGGTCACCATGGATTTGGATTTTGAAGGGCAATAAAATTAATAGTAATATTGATACTTAGATAAAAAAAAATCCATTGCAAGTTCACTGCAGTCACAATATATTTTTCAGATTTCCATAAAATATAAAGTAATAAATCTGTTTCAGAGTTCATGCAAACTTAGCTGGTACATTGTCTGGACATGCATCATGGGTATTGTCAGTAGCATTCTCACCTGATGGCAAACGCTTTGTTTCGGGCAGTGCTGACCGAACTGTAAGAGTTTGGGACTTGGATAGTATGCAGTGCCAGCATGTATTTAAGGAGCACAGTGATCAGGTATCACAATTTTTCGAAATTTAATACCTGTTTAGTTTTTTTTTTTTTTTATGTGATAGCAGGCAAACGAGCAGACGGATCGCCTGATGGTAAGCGATCACCGCCGCCCATGGACACCTGCAACACCAGAGGAGTCACAAGTGCGCTGCCGGCCTTTTAAAAGGGAGTACGCTCTTTTCTTGAAGGTTTGAAGGTCGTATTGGTCCGGAAATACTGCAGGCGACAGTTCATTCCACAGTTTTGTTGTGCGAGGCAGAAAGTTTCTAGAGAAACGCACAGTTGTGGACTGCCAGCCATCAAGATGATGGGGATGGAACTGTTGTCGTGTAGAACGATGGCGAAAAGAGGCTGCAGGGATCAATCCGAACAATTCCTCGGAGCACTCCCCATAGTATAGGCGATAGAGGATGCAAAGCGAGGCCACATCTCTACGCAGCGCCAAGGGGTCAAGCCGGTTTGAAATAACTTGGCAGTCGACGATTCGAATCGCTCTCCGTTGGATGCGGTCCAGAGGGAGAAGCTGGTACTCGGGTGCTCCTGCCCAGAGATGAGAACAGTATTCCATATGAGGCCGGACCTGCGCCTTATAAAGTAATAGGCGGTGGGCCGGAGTGAAATACTGTCTCGATCTGTTAAGCACGCCAAGCTTCTTTGAGGCTTACTTAGCCTTAACCTCTAAATGTCCGCGGAACTGGAGTTGATTCGATATGTCGATGCCAACTATTCCAATATTGGCTGAGGCAATTAAGGGGGTGCTCTCAAAACGAGGAGATACGACCAACGGTAGTTTTTTAGCGGTGAACACGCAAACTTGTGTCTTAATAGGATTAAATTGGACCAAATTAAGTCTGCCCCAATCTGAGACTTTCTCCAAGGTGGTCTCAATTTCAGACACAAGTTTGTTTCGGCTCTCGATGACGGTTTCCCGAGAAATGTTAGCACGGCCGGTATATAAAGCATCGCCTGTGCTGTCATCCGCATCACAATGAATGCCGCTGATTTGCAGCATGTCATTGATATGGAGGAGGAACAGAGTAGGCGATAGCACACAGCCTTGAGGCACACCAGCATTAATGAACAAGGAGTCAGAGCATTCACCGTCAACTACGACCTTAATGCTTCTGTCTGCAAGAAAGCTGGTGACCCATCCGCACAGTTTCTCGGGAAGCCCGTAGGAAGGGAGCTTCGAGAGAAGCGCTTTGTGCCATACCCGATCGAAGGCCTTCGCTATGTCCAAACTGACTGCCAAGGCTTCCCCCTTAGTCTCGATCGCCTGTGCCCAACGGTGTGTCAGGTATACCAGAAGATCACCAGCCGACCGAGCCTTACGAAAGCCGTACTGCTGGTCACAAAGCAGCTGGTGATCCTCTAAGTACCGAAGGAGCTGGCAGTTGATAATGGACTCCATTATCTTCGAGAAAAGGGGGGTTACGGCTATCGGTCTGTAGTTGGATGGATTTGAGCGGTCGCCTTTTTTAGGGATCGGGTGGACCAATGCTGTCTTCCATGATGTTGGGACAACGCCAGAAGAGTAAGAGAGCCGAAAAAGACGTGTTAAAACTGGTGCCAACTCAGGAGCGCACATCTTTAACACAATAGGAGGGATTCCATCAGGCCCACTTGACTTATGGATATCGAGGGATACAAGTGCTAAACGCACTGCGTGTTGGTGGAACCGGATATCCGGCATACAGCCATCGAACCGCGGTATGGTAGGCGGATCTTACATTTGAATAGGCTTGTTTAATGTCAGTTATTATCAGTAGTCAGCCATTTAGGATGAATGACTCATATGTATAAATGTTAACATGGACAAACCCTGGGTAAATATTCCGGTATTGTAAAATTGACAAGTTTATTTTTTAACATATTCTATTTTTATTTCTCAATATTATATTATATCAATATCACGAATATTAACATAAAAAATCTGCCAAAGCAGAGTTCAAAATCGCGAAAGTTTAAAAACAGTGTTTGTAATAAAAACTAGCTATTAGTTATATTTGTATAGTTATAACAAGTAATTTGCAGCAGGCCATTATGGCATAGAATGGCTATGTCAAGACAAGACTGGAAAAAGCTGGAGGAGGCCTTTGTGTCGCTAGACACGCCGACGACTAACAAGAACTAACAATTAGAGTAGATAGCATGTATAAGTTGGCAACAAAGGTTATAAATAAATAAAAAACAAGTAATTTATAAATCCGCACACTTGCAAGGGTCACACTTTTACCCTTGCTAGTGTGCGGATTGTGTCCGGATTTGTAAATTATATGACTGTAACATTTGATTGAATCTTTAAAATTGTGGGATTTTTGGATGAGAAGGCATGTCCATGTTATGCCACGATCGGGTAAATTATATGACTGTAACATTTGATTGAATCTTTAAAATTGTGGGATTTTTGGATGAGAAGCCATGTCCATGTGTATGCCACGATCGATAAATCCCGCGAAATGGCACTACCTACTAACCTACGCCGACAACTGGTAATTGGTTATTACTGGTGTTGGCTGCTGTTAAGATTGCTTCAAAAATAAGCCATGGTATAAATAAAAAATCAAATCAATTGTGTTTTATGTTCTTATCATTACTATTTTTGCTTTCCAGGTCTGGGGTGTGAAGTTTAATGCAGAAAGTAATAAAATTATGTCTGTATCAGAAGATAAAAGTTTAAATATTTATGACTGCCCGTTATAATGTGAAATGAATATTTTAATATATCATAACTCTTTGTATGTTATTTTCTTTTATTTCATGTATCTGGGCCTTGCAACTGCCCTAAGCTGGTTTAGGTAACGGATAAGCACATCTATTATCGATATCCATCACACACTTCATATGAGTGAGCCCATTGTTTGTATGCTAACAATGGATAGATATATTATATGCCACTAAAAACATAACTTGTAAAAAAACACGTCTCGCAACTCAGTTTTTCTATCGTAAAAAGTTGTGAGATCCATTACTTGCCTTGGCGGGAGCACTGCCGTGCCCCCAGATTACCCGTAAAATATTTATTTTTATTTTTATTATGGCGCCATACTTTTTGTGTATTTGTCAGTGCCAAGTATTAGAGTACCTAATCAAGTAGTATTTCCCATCGTGGGATTGTATTATGGCACCACACTTTTTGTGTTCGCCAAATACAAGTATAAGTTGTTTAGTTGCCCCAATAAAACGGTAGAAACTTTATTGAGGCTTTGATGGAGTTTAGGAGAGAACCCAAAAAGTCACGATTTTCAAATTTATATCATTTGCCTACACTCTCACACGTTCATGAACACTTAATGGTTATTATTCACCATAATTAAACATCAAACTTCGGAGAAATTCAAGTTTTGAAAATTAATATAAAATCGACAACATGCACTTTACATTTTCCCGCCTAAAAACCGTAAAATCTTTCCTAAAATGCATGTTTAAAACATTGAATTTTTGAACGAAGGCAATGCTGTCACGTGTCAGTTAGTGACAGGTGGCTGACGTTGTCAATAATATTTACGTCCGACGTCCGTCGCCGATATTTACAATATTTTTGTACCTACGTTTGCGAAATATTCTTTTATAATTATCTGACAAAATATTTACGAGGCCTTTACTGAGGATATTTAATTTTATTAAAATATCATATGCGTTAGCAAAATGCCCGCTAGTACCATAGTAAGTATTTTTTAATTCTGATTGAACTAGGTGTTTGTGTGTGGTTTTTATTTGTAAATCAATTTATGTTATTTTTACAGTACTCCATATTACTTAAAAAAGAAAATGCTCACGAAGATCCAATTTATTGTTGTACATGGGCCAAATTAAATACCTCTGGAGATTCAGTGTAAGTAGGTACCTATAATAATTCATAAACTATAACGCGAATAATGGTAAACAAAGATCTTGGCATACCACCACACCTGTATTCCCTAAAGTATTAGGCAGAGGTGTAGGTACTCAATGCACACCTAAAAATATACATAATGTAAATAATTAAGAATTGAATAGAAAAACAGAATAACTGTTGAGGTTTATAGCAATGAACGTACACATAAGAACTTCTTGGAAGTTTTATCTTTATACTTTATGGTGTATAAATTTGTCTGTGGTACTGAGAAACAATTGATAGAGGTGCAGAAATAAAAATGTTGTAACAAGTACGAATTAAATATAATTTCTGTTATTTCCATTAAATAGTGTTTTTATTACCACTGGTGCCATCCACTGAACTTAACCTTCAATAGGTTATGGGCCCAGAAACGGAATAGGCACGAAGGTAAAAATAAAAAATTGAATAGCGGAGAAATTGAATACGCGCTTAGAGCGGTGTTGGCAAAAGCCAAATATAGAAGAAAATGGAGAATAACAGTAAGGCGATTATTATCCTGGGGGAAAAGAATTGGGCGGCATGGCATTTTCAAATGTCTGTAGTATTAAAATCGAAAAAGCTATATGATGTAGTAACGAACAAGATGGCGGTTAAGGATTTGAATGAAGAGAAGTGGAACGAAATGGATCTAAAGGCTCAAGAATTAATAGTATCCAGAGTTGACGAAAACGTGATTTGTTATTTGACGGCATGCATATCCAGTTTTGAAATGTGGAATAAACTTTCTATTCTATACGAGTCTAAGTCGAAGGTGGGAGTCCATTTATTACAAAAACAATTCTACAACTTAAAATTTGAAGAGCCGATGGCAAAATTTCTGTCAACAACAGCAGATGTAGTACAGAAACTCAAAAGTCATAATGAGGAGGTATCCGAAAAAATGGTTATAACGAAAATAATAATGAGTCTGCCTGAGAAATACAAATATTTCATATCAGCTTGGGAATCAGTCCCAATCACAGACCAAACAATGGATAACTTAACCGCGCGCTTATTAGTTGAAGAGGAGCGTTTTGCAAATAGTGAAGAGCAAAAGGAGTTAACAACAGCATTGGTGACAAAAAGGAGTTATGGTGGATTTATTAAGAAGAATAATGACATAATTGTAAAATGTTATGAATGTGGGAAAAGTGGTCATATAAAAAAGGATTGTAGGCTAAGAAAATGCAATTACTGTCATAGAGTTGGGCATTTGTATAAAGACTGTAGAGTAAGAATTTCAGGTGAAAATACAGGTAAGAAAATGTTTAATAAAAATGACGTAGCTAAAGCTTATTGTGTCAATAAAATGAATAATAATTGTTGGATTATGGATACTGGAGCCAGCGAGCATATGTCGAGTAAGTTAGATTTATTTAATGAATATGAAGATATTAAATATGAAAAATATGTGACGGTAGGTGACGGGAATAAACTAAGAGTGTATGGTATAGGAAAAATTAACTTTTTAGCTTTTGATGGTAAAAAATATATTCCGTCAGTTTTATTAAATGTGTTGTATGTTCCTAAATTACAGGCAAATTTATTTTCTGTAATATGTGCAGTAGATAAAGGATATTCTATGGTATCTACAAAGTATGGATGTAAGTTTATTAAAGATGATGAGATTACATGTACAGCTAGTAGAAAAGAGAATCTATATATTATGAATTTTGAATTTGAGAAAAAGTGTTCTGCATTTTTAACATTTTCTGAATGGCATAAGCGGCCGGCACATCAGGATGTTAAATTTGTTAAAGAAGTTTTAGGTAAAAATAATATTAAATATGAAGGGCAGACAGATATTCACACATATAAAGATGTAATATTTTTAAAAGAAGATACATATGAATGTGAAGCTAATAAATCGATATGCATTATTCAAGATAATGAGAAAGTAGAAGAAGAGGAAATAAAAGCAACAGAAGAAGAAGACAAGATTAATGAGGAAATAAGAGAAAGTCCCATTAGAGATGAAAATTTTTATGAATGTGAGACCGAAAATGATATACAAGAAGAAAATATGAGGGAAAATAATGAATTAACACAGAAGCGGAGGACAAGAACGAGGGAAATAAATAAGCCTAAACATTTGGAGGATTTTTATTTATATTATACAAATGTAGAAGATGAAGGAGAAGAAAATCTTACATATACAAAAGCAGTGAATGGAGAAAATTCAGAAGCATGGAACGAAGCAATTAAAAGGGAGTTACAAGCAATAGAACAAAATAATACTTGGTTTTTGACAAAATTACCCGAAGGCAATAAAGCTATTGAAACAAAGTGGGTCTTTCGCGTAAAGAAAGGAGAAGATCAAAAGGCACTTTACAAAGCGAGATTAGTGGTTAGAGGTTTTCAACAGAAATATGATTTTGATCCGTCTGAAATATATACCCCTGTTGCAAAATTACCAACTTTACGGATCTTATTATCCATTGCTAATGAATTAAATTTGGAGATTACACAAATGGACGTGAAAAGTGCATTTCTTTATGGAGATATAGAAGAAGATGTTTACCTCAAGATACCAGAAGGAGTAGAGATGGAAAGAAAAGAAGGAGATGTTTTAAAACTTAAGAAATCATTATACGGGCTTAAGAAATCGCCAAAAAATTGGAATAATACATTTAACCAATTTATGATTAAGGAAGGGTTTAAGAGATCGAGTTCAGATTATTGTTTATATTTTAAAGAAAATATTAAACTGTATGTATTAGTTTTTGTGGATGATCTTCTTATAGTAGGGGAAGAAAAACAAGAAATAGAAGATTTGAAGAAATCTTTGAGTAAGAAGTTTCAAATGAAAGATTTAGGTTACTCAACATTAACATATCTCGGAATAAATATAAATAAGAAAGGAAACTCGATTGAGCTAAACCAAAAAGAATATCTAGAAGGTATACTAAGGAAATATAGAATGGAGAATTGCAAAGGGATATCAACACCTTTAGAAGCAGGATTAGAACTACCAAAAGAATCTTCAAAGGATGAACAACTTATTAAGAGATGTCGAAGTTTGATTGGAAGTCTAATGTACGCGATGCTGGGAACACGTCCAGATCTATGTTTTGCTGTAAGTTACCTAAGCAGATACCAATCTTGTGCAAGTAAAGAATTATGGAAAGCGTTGAAGAGAGTGTTGCGATATATAAAGAATACAATCGATTACAATCTTGTATATAAAAAGGAAAAAGAAGCTATTCTGATGGGATATACAGACGCTGATTGGGGAGGAGACAAAGAAGAAAGAAAATCAACAACAGGATACATAATGAAGGTTTATGGAAATACTGTGTCATGGTGTAGTGCTAAACAACAGTGTATAGCATTATCATCAACAGAATCCGAATATGTTGCTTTAGGAAAGGGAGTGGCAGAAGGATGCTGGATCAGAACATTACTAAATGAGATAGGGTTAAGATGTGAAAATATTTCTATGTTTGTTGATAACCAGTCTGCCATTCATATTTCAAAAAATCCCGAAAATCACCGCAGAGTCAAACATATTGACATAAAATATCATTTTGTTAGAGACAAAGTTGATAAGAAAGTTGTAGTTTTGAATTATATACCATCAGAAAACCAGATAGCTGATATATGTACTAAGGCTTTGACTAAAAATATTTTTCAAAGATTGTGTTCAGAGTTAGGTCTAAATATTTGATAATTGTTTTTGTTTGATGATAGTTTATAAAAAAGTTGATAGCATTTTAAATGATAATTTTAGTTGCAATGATTGTGTACATTCATTGAGGAAGGGTGTTGAGGTTTATAGCAATGAACGTACACATAAGAACTTCTTGGAAGTTTTATCTTTATACTTTATGGTGTATAAATTTGTCTGTGGTACTGAGAAACAATTGATAGAGGTGCAGAAATAAAAATGTTGTAACAAGTACGAATTAAATATAATTTCTGTTATTTCCATTAAATAGTGTTTTTATTACCACTGGTGCCATCCACTGAACTTAACCTTCAATAATAACACTGCTTGCACTGGGAATTGAACCCAGGACCCTAGCATAGTCCACCATAGCACCATTAATCAACACTTACTACCACTAGACTAATGAAATAAAATACAACATTCGTTTTAGTATAATGAAAAACCCAAGATACAAATCTAGTATTTTTATCTAAAGAATCTATGTACAAAGTCAAAAACTATGAACAAAAAATCACAAAGTTATATTGTAAGCTTGTTTTTACCTATTTGCCCATACAAAAACATGTTCACCATGTCTTATTACCACTGCCCCTATGTGCGCCCGCGCTTAGTTATGACCTGCCATGACTTGTGTTGTGCGCAAATGATTGCAGAAAAATACTTGTCGCCCGATGTCCCACTTATAACCTTATACAAATATTTTATAACCTTATACAAATATTTTTGGCACAAAATAAAACATGGTGTAAAAATTATTGGAATCAATTCAGTAACTTATTCTGAATAAACCATATTCAGGTTTCGCATATAGGTAGGTACTAAAAATGATGTATAATATTGCTGAACACTTTTCCATGTTATCAATTTATCATGTGATGTCCTTTCTGTATAGTAAGTTTACCCTCAGTAACAAGCCGAAGTCAAAATGATGTATTTCAATTACACCACTAAAATATTTACTTTTGATAAGTAAAAACTAGTTACATGGTTCCAAAAAATGGGTCTTATGGAGAACTCCTCAAAGCCACTAGCTTTTCACTAGTAGAGATCCATAAAGATAATTATAATAATTATTATTTATCTACAAGCATACACACAACTTTACAGTTACACCAAAATGTTGCAGCGTTCATACAATAATTAAATACACTTCTGGACACATCTATTGGCCTACCTTAGAGTTTAGGTTTCGATGGCCCCTACCGAAATATGATTGCTAGATTGAACAAAAACTGTTGATGCAGTTTTAAACCTGATACATTTTACCATCTTTTTCGATCATATTGTTTTAAATTTGAATTCAGAATACCATACGACATGGAGCTACGCCTAACAAGTCGGATATGCGCCTTGTTAAAGGCAATTGATTTTTGAATAAAAAACATGTTTTATCAAATAAAGGTTTAATTTAATAACACGTGTTGCCTCCATGGGCATCTACCACAGCTCTCATACGATTAGGCATAGAGTTTGTCAACCGCTCTATGAAATTTTGAGGGATCATCTCCCATTTCTCTTCTATGGCAGTTTTCAACTCCTGCATCGTCTGGGCAACTGGCTGACGAGCCCTAACACATCTTTTTAGCTCGTCCCACATGTGCTCAATGGGGTTCATGTCTGGGCTTCTGGCTGGCCAGTCCATAACTGTGATGTTCACATACCAAAGATATTCCCTGACAATGCCGGCCGCATGGGCTCTTGCATTATCATGCATAAAAAGGAAATTTGGGCCCACATAGTCCGTATGGTATCACGTGAGGTTCTAAGCACTCACGAACGTACCTTTCAGCATTTAATGTTGGCAGCCGTGGTCCTGTAACAAACTCAAGTTGAGTCTTGCCGCTCGCGGATATACCGCCCCAGACAGTCCATGAGCCACCGCCATAAGCAACCCTCTCTTCAAAGCAGCATTGTGCGAAACGCTCTCCCTTACGTCGGTAGACCTTCTTCCTTCCATCATTGCCATGTAACACAATTTAAGACTCATCAGAAAAGAGTACACGGCTCCAATCTTGCTGTGTCCAATTTAAATGACTGCGTGCGAAATGAAGGCGCGCTGTTCGGTGGGCTCGCGTTAGTTTGGGCCCATTAGCTGGCTTGTGTGGTACCATATCGCGTTCTTTTAACCTTCTCCGAACAGTTCGAGCGCTCACAGATACTCCGTGGAAGTCGCGAAATTGGTTTTGTATCTCAATGGAGGTAAGGTGACGATTTCTCAAGCTGGTCGTCACGATGAATCGATCCTGCCTTTCAGTTGTGACCCGAGATCGTGGCCTTCCTTGGCGACGAACAAAGCCGCCAGTCTCTAGGTACCTCCGATAAATATTTCGGACCGCAGATCGACTTAAATTAAGTTGAGCACTCACGTTTCTTTGGCTGTGTCCGGCCTGAATAAGTGCCACAGCTTGGGCGGCGACTTCAGGTGAAGTATCCATATCCATTATTGATAGAACCTCACCATAATGTTAAGAATAAGTAATGTTTGTTGCAAAACCAAAGATATCAATCACTTTTTCAAGAATTAAATCCAAGTAAACCAATAAAACCAAGTTTTCTTAGTATTCGATTGTTTGATATCAACAAACAGGCTCCAATCCAAATTGTTTTTTGTTTCTTTAAATTCTGTGTTCGAAATTCAAAAAAAGACTATTGAATGAAATTGTGAATGTGCCAGGTTCAAAACTGCATAAAAACTTTTTGCTCGACCTAATATAAAATTTTAGCTAGGACCAAACGAAACTGAAAATACAAGGTGAGCCAATAGATGTGTCCAGAAGTGTAGATACACACAAAACAAAAGACTAACTATTACTATAAAAATAAAATAAAAAAATTACAAAACCTTTTACCTGTTATCCATCTTTGTTATCCTCCATTATTGCACACCCTCTAAATTGATTAGAATAGAATGGACTCATGAGAACGGCAGGGTAACTACGTAAAAAGAGTAACCAGTTACCGGTCCCTAAATCGTCGCGCGCTCCAGTCGCTGATTTGGTATTTCCAAGCGAAGTCTGCTCGTCTCGGTTCAATTCTTAAATCGTCGCTGTCAATGAAATTATCATACAGACTAGCGCCATTGGCAACCGACGGTAGAAACGAACCAAGTTTCAAATATTCGGCTAAGGGTATGCAAAAAGTTTCGATACCTCAGGGTCTCGATACTTTTTATAGCATAAAAGATCTGCTAGTACCTTCGATTACCACCGGCGCTAGTTTCTATGCATATTAATATCATATCTAAACTTTTTCAAAAATATATCACCAAATTAACGTTATTTCTTAGAGCACTACATTTTTATATGGTAATGGTTTTAGAATAACATTGTCTAACTTTTTACTTGCTTTTAAAGCCAGATAACGGAATATAATTACACAGAAACTAGAATTTGTCTGATTTCTGTTTGACAGTTCATATTCATCTTCGGTTACCGGCACGTTATTAGGCTTACGTAGGTAATACGAATTTTGGACCCTTTGTACCGAGATCCAGTTTATGGGTTGCGTCTTTAGTGCCTCAGTTACTCACTTGGGGGAGTCACAGTCGGTGTGGCACGAATTTGAGTATGACAGACACGATTTCGTAATTTGAACTGGTCGCCACCTTAGCTATTCACCCTGCGGAAAGGCGAAAAATACTTTACCCAACCGCCCTGCGGGTATAGTGTTGCAAATATTTGTATATTATATGTTTTTTACGATATTTCTCTATGGTCTCTAATCACATCTCCACCACTCCAACAACTACCCTGCATACCTTTTAATAATAATTTTCTGTTCTGTTCTGTTCTAGAAATGTTTCTAAGGATTTCATAGTGACTGGAGGTCTGGACTGTCTAGTAAAAGTATGGACTTTTGAGAATGGTAGGCTGGAACTACTCCACTCGTTGGAGGGACACTCATTGGGAGTGGTTTCTGTGGCTGTGAGCCCTACCGCACTAAGTAGGTATTATGCAAGTTTGCACAAACAAATTGAGCTTTGCAATTAAAATCATAACATTCTTTGGTCATGTTCTTCTTTCTACCTTTGTCCAAATTTATTTGGGGTCAGTTTTCATTCTATCAGAAATTAAAGACGCAAAATATATAAAACATTGGGGGCCCGTGTTAATTCAGGGAAGTCCATTATTTTATAATATGACTAATCAAAGTTAAATATTTATTAATATAAATATAATTAACCAAATATTTTTTCAGTCATAGCCAGTTCTTCACTGGACTCTACCCTCATATTCTGGGACATGAGCTCCGGGAGAAAGATGGGTGAGATACCTACTGGGGTCACAGATGTATGGAAAATGGCTTTCTCCCCTAATGGTAAACAGATCGCAACTGGGGGGCATACAGGCAAACTACATGTGTATGCAGTTGAAAGTGGTACAGTGGACACAATGCTGGACACTAGGGGCAAATTTATATTGAGTGTTGCTTGGGTGAGCTTCATAATAATGTTTTATTAATGGAATTTTTAGCAGAACCTTCAAACTTTCCTTTTTCATCTTGAATTCATAAAAGGTCAGACACCAACTAAGTTTATATGGGTACATCTTAGGAGAAGATTGTATCAGAATCTGTGAAATTGGCGAATCCCGCAACATACCTGCTTACACTTAATCAAAAATACCGTAAAAGTAAAAATAGGTACAAAAAATAGAACCTCCGTCCTCCGTCTCGTTTTTCCTCCGATTTCGTTAGGTTACGTAGATTCTTTTATTTTCTATTAGTTTCTTTCCCATACTGTGATTCTTGGATACCTAGGTACTCTGTAAATTACATCCAGTTTCGGCGTTTCCTCGTTCTCGGGTCTGTCACCAACTATAATAAAAGAGCATGACCGATGACCCTTTAAAATTGGCTTATGAGAGTTATTACACTAATCTTTTAAAAACTATCGCGATTCGTTAACCAATTTGGTTAACTAGTTTACCAATTTGGCAGAATACATCCATTCCTTAGGTAGGTCGGTATCAGACTGTAAAGGCCTAGTGACAATTTTCGGACTCAACTCCAGACTACGACTTGCTACTGAGAATTTATTAGAAAAATATAATACGTAACACTGCTCGAATAGGGAATTGAATACTAGAAGACAAATGAGGATGTTCTTAGATAAATATTGTATAAGTAGGTATCATTTATTAAATGTAGAGAGGTCATTACAAAATCTTGTCTTAGAAAAAAAAAAGTTACAAGAAAGGATCAAGGATCCTAACTCCCCTTTTATACATATAACGAAGTCTGACTAAAGAAGGGTGAATAAGTCCTACAAACGTCACGAAAGAAATAAGCACCTAAATTTTGTTATCAGAGTCCCAACGGTAAATACATAGCAACTGGTTCGGAAGATGGCATATTGTGCATCGTAAATGTGGCACAAGGCAAAGTTGTGCACACAGTAGAGGCACACGCGAAGCCTGTCAGGAGCGTTGCGTTCACCCCAAGTAGCCGGCAACTCGCCACCGCGTCTAACGATGGATACGTCAGGATTTATGATGTGTAAGTAAGGAATTTATTTCTTTTCAATATCTATATGTCAAAGTAGAATTGTATAATTCGCTATCTATTTTACATAACTGCTAGCTGCTTTACAAAATAGCTCTGTTAAGTAAAATAGTTGAATGGCTTCCAGCTGAATTGCCATTACAATACGTTTATCAAAACCGCTATCCAAGGTTTTTGTTTTGTAGAATAACTTATTTGCAGTTACGATAAGCGTTTTATGTAAAAAACCTAAGACATTTAGATAAATTGTCACGGATTTTTGCAACTAAATTTAGTTTGACAGGGTAAATTCGGGATGAAATATGTTTAAATTGGTTAGGTTAGGTTAGAACCGTCAGAGGAAGTGCGTCAGCACTAACCCGATCCGCAGCCGGCGCACCGGGCGTCGGCGGAGGGCCGACAATGCCCTCTTCCGGCCTCCATAAATGGGTCCGGGGGTGGCGGACGCGGGGACGTCCACCACACCCCCCTTATAGGACCCGAGGCGGTGGCGCGTAGTGTTCCACGCGCGCCCCTCTAAGGCGATGGGGGGGAGTCCAACGCCTCACTCCCCCCCTCCACAATCAGCAGACGGGGCCAGCTGTGGCGGGCCGGCACCAGTCGGGGGCCGCGGACGAATTTTCTGTTTCCCGTAGCCCCCGACGAAAACGTGCAGGAAGGAACACCGTGTGGTTTTTAGTCGGTAGGTCACCCACTCTGGGTGGAGTCCGACACGCCCCGCCGCCTCCCCGGGTGGCGGAAGTCCATGAGGATTTTCCACACGCACAAAAAAAAAAAAAAAGGTTAGAACCGTGACCAAACGACGGACGTGAAGAAGACGTGCCAGAACTGAAATGTAGCCATTACCTGTACATAATTGTTAAGAAATTTGGGAATGCGTGACATGCATAGGCCATTGTTATGCAAACAACGCCTCTAGCGCTGAATTTTGGAACTAAAATCTACCATCCAACATAATTATCATTTCACGATGAAATGTACTGTTTTACAAAACAGCTTAACATCAATCCGCTATATTGATGAACGCAAAACGTTCATTCCATTCCGCGTATTGAAGGTCACCATGATGCAAAAGTTCTGAACGTATTTCAGCTATTTTACATAACAGAGATATTTTCTAAAGCGGCTAGCGATTATGTAAAATAGCTAATTATACAATTCTACTGCGACATATTATATAAAATCTATAATTTTAAAGATTTATAAACAAAACGAACTAACATATCTACTGATTTCTGAGACACGCGAATATTAGACGTATAAAAATAAACACGTTATGGATTCTATCACGCACGTTATATTCATTAACAAACTCTCGACGTTTCGGACCCTTTACAGCGTCTAAGTCCTGCTCACCCTGACTCTGCCCGTGACCATGAACGCTGTAAAAGTCCGAAGCGTAGGGGCTTTATTAAGGTAAATATAACGCCATAAAATCCGTAACGTTGTTTTATTAAAAAAAAAGACTAGATCTATTAGTCGTAATCATACAAATAAAATTGTAACTGTCATCTATCTCATAGGATATAGGTAATAGGTATGAAACCATAATATTAGGATCTTTCTAAGAGTAAAAAAACCGAAAACAATGATCTTAACTTTTTTTGTCTATCTGTTTGTTTTTGTTAAGCGCATCACGCAAAAACTACTGCACGAAATTGGATGAGATTTTCACAGGTGTATTGCTGGAAGGTGTTGCACCTGCACGTTTGTTTGATCTTGACAGATTGTATACGTAAAACCGAGAACAATACCTAGTGTATTTATATGTTCACGTTCTGTAGCATAGATATCCAGCTGATAAATAAATACTATAAATTCATGTGGAAATTTGCCAGATTATTATATCTATCATACTTTAAAATACATTGTATACTTTACATATTTTAAATAATAAGTATTATATAGTGCCGGAGAAAATGCACAATCAGAACTAGGTATAGCCTGAATTCAAGCAAAAAATCAATTGACGAATGCTTTACTCTTCTTATTATTGTTTCCAACACACACTAATATCGCCTTTTTGCGATCGCGATCTCTACAGTATCATGAGACCCAGCCGAAGCAACAGTTTTTTAGCAGGCTGTTACAGTTTGACAGAATATTTTATACAGTACTAGCGGCCCGCCCCGGTTTCGCAAGGGTGGAGAAATCCCCATTTTTTTTTAATATTCTATAGTAATGTAGCATTCAAATGGTGGAAAGAAGTTATAGAAATTGGCTCAGTTGTTTTTGAGTTTATTCGTTACAAATACAAATCTTTAGTTTTTATAATATTAGTAGGTATAGATTTAATAAGTAATAATCATTATTTTGGCTACCAGAGCTAGCGCGGGCCTGCAATTCTCACTGGATCACAAGTGTTGGGTGCTAAGTGTAAGTTTCACGGCGGACGGGATGCGCGTGGCGACGGCGGCCGCCGACGGCAGCGTGCGGGTCGCGCTCACCGACGGTCTCACCATACTCAACACATTCAAAGAACATAGTGATGTTGTGAGTACCTACTTCTTTGTCTTTTAAATTCATTATATAATGTACTGACAAGGTCCTTCAAAATGGCCAGGTGCGCAGTAGGTACTCGCAACCGGCGCGTATGTATGAGAAGAAGTAACAATGTGGCAGAACCAAAAGAAGTAAAGAAGTGTGGATCTAAACATACCATACCAACGAACTCAGGCATTAGTGCACTCTGCCTAACCCTTTGTGAAATACGGGAGTGTTGTTATGTTACCCCCATAGTCATTGTATATTTCTTATTTAGGTAATAGGTATTCCTATTTTATTTATGTAGCTTATCGTAACGCTGTTAATTCAAGAGTGATGCTCGTGAAAAAAAAACCCCCGACACAAAAATAAACCTGAATCCTTATAAAAAGGAAAAAATAATCTTGAAATTATAACCCTTCGTAAGTACGTATGAAGTTTTTTGATTAAATTTTGTCGCGTCGGGGGACCGCTCTTCGTCGGGGGGCATCTTGGGCCGATTTTCATCAAACATAGCTAAGAACACTCCCCACTTATTCACCTTTCAAACAAAAAAAAAACAAAATCAAAATCGGTTCATCCATTCGGGAGCTACGATGCCACAGACCGACACACACAGACACGTCAAACTTATAACACCCCGTCGTTTTTGCGTCGGGGGTTAAAAATACATAACATAATATTAAAGGATCAAACGTTATCCAGTCCTGAAGATCGTCCTAACTTCTTATTCGTCATTCTCCACAGGTTTGGGGAGTTAACTTCGACTGCAGTTCTAAGAAGTTGTTATCTGTATCTAAAGACAAATGTATCAACATTTACGAATGCCCGCCACTGCCCCCAAAGACTGACAAAAAGGACCAATTCAAAAAAGTATAATTTACTCTACATTATGTTTTTATTTTAATTGTTATTAAGTCAATAAATTCGTATTCCAAGGTTCCAGCTCTATATTTTCAATGTATTTATACCGATAACAGCTGTAACAATAGCTGGAATTCGTAGGGCTTTATGCTTTGTACCAAAATAATGTGTTACGTCAATAATTTTAATACATCAGTGATCTATAAGTTTTTAATAAAGATTATGCTTATATTTCATTGTTTGATATCCACTTTTGCTCTGTGTGGTGGTCGCAAGAGTGGTTGCGAAGCGTGAGTCCCGGATCGGAAGGAAATCCTACTACCAAGATTGTCTCTGCATCACCCTAAGCACAGATAAAAGAATACTAGTCCCTAAGGTTGACTGGGAGAGAATGCTTGTCTGTTTGTTATTTTATTTATTTATTTATACTTCTATGCACAATAACAGTGGTTATGTACCACTGTTATTGTGCATAGAAGTATATAGGCGGACTTAATGCCATATGGCATTCTCTACCAGTCAACCTTTGGGTTTGGGAAATGTTGTAATAGGTACAAAGAATAAATATTTGAGTGACTAATGAGAGACTAAGAATACACAAATAATTCTATATATACTTAAATACATATAATTATGGGTTGGCGCAAAGCAAACTACTGGTAATATTTTAATTTTGTTAAGAAAGTATATGCTCCAGCTGAAACACTGGTGAACTTCTCTTTATTAATCAAACAGATGCAGTAATACAGCTTGACCTCTCCAATGTATACAGACTTATACATAGAAGAGCTCATCACTGTTCGTTATTGTTATTTTTCAGCTTCACGTGAGCAAAGCCGCTGGCAAAAGCTAGTTATTTATATTATGATCCAACAAAGTGATCATTACGTTGAATACGTTGTTTGAATTATACGTTTATTTATTACGTTATAACTGCCTCATTAGCCACTTGGCTAATGAGGCAGTTATCAGGACCACTTGGTCCTGAGCGCGACTGCTACACTACAGGTCCTGGGTTCGATTCCCATTAGAGCAAAGTGTTATTGGGTTTTTCTATGAAGTTCCCAGTAGCAGCTCGGAGTTAGGAATTTGTGCCCGGTTAATGGCAATAGGCTCGCCCCCTATTACATGGGACCTAAACATACCGGCGAACTGTGGGTGTACAATAGTACGCCTCTGCCTAACCCTCCAGGGAATACAGGCGTGATGGTATGTTATGTTCATTACGTTTTTATGGAAAATTGTACGCTGGACTCTTAACTTCTGGTACATATGTTATGTTATGTTGTATTTGAACTAAATTAAATAATATAGGGTTTATTCGGTTCTTTATTTAACTAACAGAAATATCAATTTGACTTAGAAGAATTTGAAATAGAAATATGAATTCACACCTTACTTTGTCTTCTATCAACAAAGTGTCTTAAATACAATATCTGTGGGTACCTAAAATATATCTTAAATTAAAATACAAGATGGATTGTGTATCTAACTATAGTCTCGTTTCGCTGTGTGCAAGGGTGCGTCGTCCCCTGCGATGAGACGGGCGTCTGGCACGGCTTGATTAATTTTCGGCGGTAAGAGGATTGGGCCCACCGGCATATTACAGACGTTCTTTGCCTAGGATTTGCACTCAAATAGGTATTATGAGTAAAAAATACCCTTCCGGGATTAGTAAAGTTGAGTTATCTACATGCTTGTTACAACGTGTACTTGGATAAAACTTTAACTGCCAAAGTAAGCAGATATTAAGTATGAATCTTTTTGTTTTATTTTGCATTTTTCATGCTGAGAATATAAATTATAAAGTTATTTGGTAAGTAAACCGTGGTTTAGTGTTCGTAGCGTCTGGTGTAGGTATCTAAACAGAAGACGCAGGTTCCAATCCAGCCGTAGATATTATAGATATAGGTAAATCATGAATATGATCAAATAAAATAGAGAACCCTAAATATATATCGAGTTACAGTAAATAGCTACCTAAGTCAAAGTTAGTTATCCCATCATAATTCTTGATAATTTAGAATAAACTTGCATAAAATTATTATCTTGAAATAATAACTAGAAAAAAATTGTTGGTCTCAAATTTGTTTCAATCTTTAACTTTATTAAAATAATAAAGTTAAAGACATCTAATAAAATATCTAGGTAGGTACGTAAATAGGTAGGTTCTTACATGGTGATGCTGAGATGGTTTGGTTATGTTGAGAGGATCAATGAAAGACGATTGATGAAAGGAATTTATAAGACGAATATCAGCGACAGCGTCAGAAGAGGTCCTAGAAGGACGTACGCTGATCTCATTGGCGAGGTCCTTCAATAGGTCAGGCGCGTAGTACATGCTACCGGCGCGTATGTATGAGAAGATGTATGAATGTGGCAGAAGCAAAAGAAGTATGCAAGAACCGTAGCAAGTGGCGGTGTATAGTTTCTGCCTACCGCTGTGGGAGAAAGGCGTGAGTGTATGTATATGTATAAGTAGCTACTTAAATATCAGCTTCGCACTAACTTCATTGCGAAAACAATTAGGTATTACTTTATCGATTTATTGACCGGTTATATAAATACATTAAATACCAATTTTATTATCTCAAGGCACCACGCCCACCCATCTTTAGGTAGCTATTCTTATAAACCCAAGTAAAATTTATTTTACTATAGGTAGGTATATTGTTAGTTACATAACAAAAGAGTTTATTGAAATTATACGACTTTTCTTGTAAGTATCAACAAATTATTGAGCTGTTGTCAAGCTAAATGGCTAGATAAAGGGGAGGCATTTATCAAAAATATTTACATTGGTAGCAAGTCAATTGGTTTCGACTTAATTTGCGGGGAATTATGCGGTACGGCCCGCCGGGAAATCAACTTTACATTCAATTTGCCGCCGGTGCACAGATAAAAACCAATCTCTTCATTCTTACCTGTCGCGGCAAGAGAATAAACCCCTCTTCGATGTTCGAGAGGTAGGTATAAAAAAACCTTATTTTTTCTAAAAAGTTTAGAACATGCCTCACTATTCTAGTGGTCGGAAGCGCGACTGTCACACTAGAAGTACTGGTTTCGATTCAATTTATAATCGAATAAAGTACTATTGGGATTTTCAATGAAATTCTGTCTTGGAATTGGGATTCGTGCCCGGTTAATTGCAATATTCTGGTGCCTCTCCAATCACTGAAGGTTGGCCACCTACTCTGAATATTCCACCTTATCTTTGGCAAGGTGCACAATTCGTAACTGTGGCCCATCCGCGACTGTTCAACCAACCGCTTCGGCCAACACTGTGTTTCCTCGCTACCATGCCATCATCACAAGTTGCACAAAGTGATAGGTATCTCTTGCGTGCCAAATAACGTGTCCGATGTATGCAATTTTTGTTTATTTGACGGTTTGCATGAATGGCAACAGGGTCGCCCTATCTCATTACACCGGCGAACTGTGGGTCTACCGTTTAACCTTTGAGGGATACATGCATGATGGTATGATTGAGTCACGCAATTCAAGTTCAAGTTCAAATGTTTTTATTTCAAATAAGCTTTTACAAGCGTTTATGAAACGTTGTGATTCTAGTTGCACGGTTCCAAAAGGTCGATCCTATGGAGAAGAATTCAGCAAGAAACTCCATGGACACTCTTTTAAAATAAATAAATTACAAACTTCACTGGTACCTACAATATTGCGATAACAAGATGTGAGGACGTTGAAGGATGTCCAAGTTTGACCGAGGTCGACTATATTAAACGAAGATTCACGTTATTTGAGAACCCGATGTCATTTCTAAATAAAAAACTATTTGGTAAAAACGCACACCATCAAAGCGACAAATAAAACTAGGTGTCTACTTAGACAAGCCACAACGTACACACATTTACAGTTTCTGTTGTGGTAAACAATACTATCCATATGAAGACATCTCGATATGTAAATAATATGGAATCTGTTAAAGCTATGTCCATCTACTTATAAGGTTCCTACTATAGCTACTAACTGACCAACATGAAATTTAATAAGCTTATATTAGTCTCTAATAATCAAAAGTTTCATTTTGCCAGGGAGGCCACAAATGCATCCGTATCTAACGACCACACATTCTTATCGTTAACGTAGTCCTTGGTTTTGTAATAGGCTTTCTTAGGAAGAACAGATTTGACGTGCCTTTTAAATTTCTTGCCAGTGAGATCGGTGTCACATTTTGGGAGTTTATTATAGAAACGCACACAATTTCCTAGAAATGATTTATTTGTTTTAGTTAGTCTAAATTTAGGTACCACTATTTTATGTTTATTCCTAGTATTAAGGTTGTGAAAGTCACTATTGATACTGAACTTCTGCAGGTTTTTGCGCACATACATTATGTTTTCAAGGATGTAGAGTGACGGCATCGTAAGTATATTGATGTTCTTAAACACTTCTCTTAGGGAATCGCGAGGGCCCATATCGTAGAATGCGCGGATGGCCCTTTTCTGTAAGATAAATATGGAATCTACGTCTGCAGCTGATCCCCATAGCAGAATACCGTACGACATAATGCTGTGAAAGTAGGCAAAGTACACGAGTCTGGCTGTAGCTACATCAGTGATCTGCCTAATTTTTCTCACTGCATATGCAGCGGAACTTAACCTGCTAGACAGGGCCGATATGTGCGCACCCCACTGCGACTTACAATCAACCGTAACACCTAAGAAAACAGTTTCATTAACTAGGTCGAGTTTGCTGCCTTCAAGAATTAGATTAGGTTCAATTTGTGGTACATTTGGTAACGAAAATTTAAGACATTTAGTTTTGCTAGCATTAAGTAGTAAGTTATTAGCAGCAAACCATTTGGATAAGGATTTTAGACTCTCATTTACATCATAGAGATTGCTATCATTTCGATCGATTCCAAATATAAGTGTGGTATCGTCAGCAAATAATACTATGTTCGATATCTCAGACATCATATAGGGAAGGTCATTACATGTACGCTAAGAAAAGAAAATGGCCTAAAATAGAACCCTGTGGAACACCAATTCTAACTGCAGACCCGGGAGATGTGACTCCATTTATGCCCACTTTTTGCAGCCTCTTAGAAAGATAGGAAGGCACAAGCTCCAAAGATAACCTTCTTATACCGTAGTAGTTCAATTTACGGATAAGCGTATCGTGATCAACGCAATCGAAAGCTTTGGAAAGATCACAGAAAATACCTATAGCAACCTGTGAACCCTCCCAAGCCTCTCAAATGTGAGAGACTAGCTTTGTACCAGCATCAGACGTTGACCTTCCTTTCGTGAAGCCAAATTGATGATCATGTAAAATCTTGTTTTTGTGAAAATGTGCTATCATTTGATTAAGCATAAACTTTTCAAATATTTTACTTAAGACAGGGAGAACAGAAATGGGCCTATAATTACTGGGATTCGCTTTACAGCCTGATTTGAAAATAGGAATAACTTTACTATGTTTCATTAAGTCTGGAAAGGTTCCTGTCTTAATACAAAGATTAAATATATTTGTAAGGATTAGAGCGATATTGTCAATTATTGAATTTAGTGCTTTCACAGATATGCCCCGTAAATCTTCAGTATTTTTAATATTTAAACTTTTAAACGCTTTTATAACCATAGGCGGAGATACTTGGCTAAACTCAAAGTTTGGTATGTCTCTTTTGAATAATTCTTTGCTAGAGATTCTGCTACTAAAGTGGACGAATCTAAAATTGTAAGACGTAGGTAGGTAGGTACCAAGTAAAATAGATACCTACGGTCTTTGTACGCTCACACCACTATCAAAATCTTGACATATAAAAATGACAGTCTTATTAGTGTAGTAGATAGAAACTGGGTAGTTTACATAGGCACCTACACGCTTTTCAAAACTGTTCAGATTCTTTGAACTTGTTAGACCATTGAAAACACTACTCACTCATGGTAAAGATGTTGTTCTTACAACAATGAGTAGGTACTTACCTAATCCAGGATTAAACTACGAGCATCTCCCATCTTTTACATCCATCAAAGTGATGATTCTAGTTTTGTATGAAAGGCAATGTTAGGGGGTTAAAACGTAAACTAAAATATTAATAGGCGCTTGACAAGGTATTGTGCAGTCCACATACGAGTTGCCGGTGGCCGGCAACGGAGGTATCGATGTCGTAATCACGGCTGTGCCGCCGGCAGCACCATTCAATGAGATGAAATCACTATGCGGCTGTATGAATAATTCAGGTGCGGTCCGACTCCGCCCCCACCCTCGCCTCACCGCTCAATGCGGGGTGCATTGAGCGGTGAGCACTATCGATATTGATATAAAGTTGACAGAGTAATGTAAGTCCAATATGCTAGGTCGATTTCAGTAATTTAATGACGATAACTGTTCTTAGGTATTTTTATAGCCTGTAAGAGATTCTTCTAAATATATTAATATGTATTGCTATATAATGTACCTGGTCATAATGAATTAGTGTAGTAAAGTCAACATGAATTTTCAGATCCTTAATTAATATAGCCTAAGTATGTACGTACCTCTAATAATGATCTTTAATGTAAGCATTCATAATACAAAGGTGTCAGTCGATTTCCAATGTTTTGATATACATGCCTGGTTTTGTTTGACGACCTCTGTGGTTTAGTGGTTTGAATACCGGACTGCTGACCACGAGGTCGTGGGTTCGATTCACACAGGACACAAATATTTATGTGATGAATAAAAGTGTTTGTGTTCGCCTGGGTGTTTCTTATCTATATAATATAAAAATGAATCGCCAAATGTGTTGCTAAGCGCAAATCTCGAGAGCAGCTAGAACCGATTTCGCTAATTCTTTTTTTATAATATTCCTTGAAGTACGAAGATGGTTCTTACGGAGAGAAAACTTAAAAAAAATGCCTGAAAAAGTCTAAAACCAACACTTTTCTATATTCCCATACAAAAGATTAAATTCGTAATTTATTTATTTATTTAGTACATGGAGGACTTACAGCTAATAAAAGTAGACAAAAAGAAGAAAACCCTATGGTTTTCTTCTGTAGGATTTGTAACTGGCTTTCTTGTGACTATTCACAAGGAAGCCAATTACAAATCCTCACGTATAGTGATATAATAATGATTTATGGTGTGAGCAGAAAACATAACAAAAAAGAAAACACATATTCAACTAAAAAATAAGAGTTATATGACTGGAATAGTAGTTATAAAAAAAAAAGCTGGCAATACAACCTACCGCTGCTTGAAAAATTTGAGGCTTAAGCACCTTCTGGCCGAATTCACACTTATCTATTGGGAATAGATCAAAATCATACTCCCTGCATAATATATCATTGAAGTTTCTGCTTGCGCGCACTATATAACTGTTCTGCCTATAGTTCGCAGATGTATGAGGTACACCTATGGGTGGGTTAAAAAAGTAAGTAATTTACTTGATACATTAAAATTAAATGTTGATAATAACTCTGCGTTATCAATATTGTTATTAAGGATTTTCAGCAAGAATAAGCAGTCTGCAATTTTACGTCGTTCTACCAGTGTTAATAATACTTAAAAGTCAATTTGAACTTTAATACCATACCATAAAGTTTAAGTGTTAGTGGACGGGAAGGCAAAACAATTGAGTGACGTTAGTTTCAGAATCGACTGTGAGGCGGTACGAAGTTCGCCGGGTCAGCTAGTGTATTATATGGTATGTATTTACAAAAAAAAGTATATAATCACTATATCCATTGTCTAGTACCCATAGTACAAGCTCTACTTAGTTTGGGACTAGATGGTGCTGAGTAGAAATGTCGCAGAATATTTATTTACCTATATCACAGATAATAGAATACTAGCCTATATGATGAATCATTTAACTTAACTAAACGCTTGATTAAAATATCTTTATTTAATTATTAAGAACAAATTGTCGTGTGTAAAAGTGTTTGTCTGTACAGAGGTGTGGGTTAAAAAGTTGCAATGAATAAAGTATTCAAGTCTTTAACAATTTATTATCACTTAATCATATCAATAAATAAGACAGTTTGCCTAATTACGTATGTAATTATACTTAGTGGTGGTAGGAGATGGCGGGAGAAGAGTAAGTAACATGTGCTACGGGAGCGGCGTAGGCGAGGTTGGCAACGGGGGCGGCGTAGGTAACTGGAGCGCGAGCATAGGAGACTGAGGCGGGCGCGTAGGCAACCTTGGCTACAGGAGCAGCATAGGCGATCTTGGTTACGGCAGCGGCGTAGGCGATCTTGGCGGGTGCTGACTGCACAGGGGTGCCCTCGTAGCGTACGATAGCGTTGAAACCGTGCTCCTTGTCGGCGGTGTAGTCGACGATGCGGTGCACACCATCAGGTTGCACAAGCGAGTAGGAGCCGTGCACGGCGTCGCCAGCGCGCGCTTCCTGCTGCTGTTTCACGTCTTCGTTGTGGTCATCATGCACGGAGTACGAGAACTCATAGTGAGCGGGCGCTTCAGGTTCCGCGTACGCTATCTTGGCGACGGGAATCAAGGGCACGGCGTAAGCCGCCACAGCGAGGGACAGGACTATTACAAACTGGAAGGTAAAATAGCTTATTAAATAACGGATATTCATGCACATATTTTAAATTAATAAAAATAAAATATATATAAGTTTAAGTATAATCTACTACTGTTTAAAATTGCTTATAATAATAATTAATAATTAAATTAAAATAAAAAAAACTCACTTTGGCAACCATTATTGCTAATTATTTGATGTTGTTGCTGATTTGAGTATCTGTAGAAGACTATGATATTAGGTGACTTGCTACACTTTTTATACATGTATTGTAAGTGTACAGATCTCATTGACTGGTGACACAAGCTAGGCACGCCCGCGGCATCGGTAATTAAAATTCACAATGATTTATATGTAGGTAGGCAAGTTATTAAATTCCTGATAAATTACATTCTGAATTCTTTTTCAGAGGTTAAACAAGGAATTATTGTCGGTCCAAGTAGTACTTTTCGTTTCTATTATTTTTATAAGATTTTGACGTTGCTTCATTTAAATAAAACTGTTTCCTTTATATTGATATAGAACTAGTTTTCCCGTGACCCTGACCTTGCTTGTATTTAGGTCGTGTTTTCCTCGAGTGAAATCCCACAGTGATTTTTAAGGAATGGTCTGGGATCCGAATTTGTAGGCACTTTTTAGCCGAAAGCGCCTGTTTTACCCATTAGTTAGGAAATACTTAACCAAAAAAACCAACAAATCAAAGTTCATAATAATCGGTCCAGTCATTATTGAGTTATCAATTGTGTAACTAAACCGACTTGTTTTATAAATGTATATTATAGATTTTAAAACTTGAACGAGTCCTTGTGAATCAGACCTGTCCCTCTTTACTATTCGAAGTCATTAAACAATAGTACTTTATCTTATGAGTAGTAGGTAGTTTAATATGAACAAAAGGTTTCGGGATCTGCAATTTTAATAACCTTATATAAAGAAGGTCGTGAACTTCACTCTCCATGTATTTTTCCAGAAATATGTAATTAAACTGAGTCAAGGAGAAAACCATGCACATTGTGTGCACAATGCATGTTATCTGATGCAATAACTGATCATAGCTTTGAAATTTATCAAAGATTTGCTGATGTTGATTTGCACTGTTCTTGCGTTGTCCAAGTGACTAAATGTGACTGTGAGACTAACCCATAACTTTAATATCTTGCAATACCTAATCAAAAGTGTCACAAAATTAGTTACAAGAATAATGTGTTCCAAAAAGTTGTCACTCTACTAAACAATTTACGTACTACTTACATACTACATACCAGCAAGTGCTAATCGTATGTGATATCGTGAAGTTCGGTTCAGCAATGCAACGTGTCGACCTTCACCTCTCAATCATTGTGAAGTTTAATGAACGACGCCGCGGGCGTACCTTGTGTCCTACCAATGAGACTAATGGGTGACAATTCATGTACCTATAAAAAGTGTAGCAGGTGATACATTATTATAGTCGACTTCTGCAACTCAAACAAGAAAGACATACCACAAAATTGAAAAATGGTTGCCAAAGTGAGTTATTTCTTAAGAAAAAAATCAGTACTTAATTACAAATGTCAAATTAATACGGTTTTCCTTAAAAAAATATATGATGACGATAAGCCTAGTTTGTCCCACTATTTGGCAAAGACCTCCCCCTCCCCTCGTGTCTGCATTTATATCATGTGTTATTTTATTTTTGCTATTGAAAATATATTTACAAGTAAATATAATAATTTCGAACTCCATAATAATTGGTACATTAAAAATTATAATTACAGAATATTCCGAATTGACAAACAAAACTAAGTTTTCAGGGACTTAGAGTTGTTCTCAAAGAGATACCTTAGATACCTAACTTGAAATATCTAATATAATTATTTCTATAGGCTAATAAACAGGAACTATTACTTTCCAGTTCGTGATCGTCCTGTCCCTCGCTGTGGCGGCTTATGCCGTACCCCTGATCCCTGTCACCAAGGTGGCTTACGCGGAGCCTGAGGCGCCCGCTCACTACGAGTTCTCGTACTCCGTGCATGACGACCACAGCGGTGATGTGAAACAACAACAGGAGGCTCGCGCGGGCGACGCTGTGCATGGCTCCTACTCTCTCGTGCAGCCCGATGGCGTGCACCGTATCGTTGACTACACCGCCGATAAGGAGCACGGATTTAACGCTATTGTACGCTACGAGGGCACTCCCGTGCAGGCCGCCCCTGTTACTAAGATTGCCTACGCTGCTCCCGTAGCCAAGGTTGCCTACGCGCCCGCTCCTATCTCCTACGCTCCCGCTCCCATCTCCTACGCCGCCCCGGTTGCCAAGCTCTCCTATGCCGCTCCCGTAGCACACGTCACTTACTCCTCTCCCGCTATTTCCTACCACCACTAAATATGTATTGTTATAAACATAGTTCATCATGCTGTTGTATTTATTGAAATTAATAAAGTGTTAAATAATGAATTAAACTGTACTGTACATTATTTTATATTTCACCCATATAAAAAGAGACCGCTAACGAAACGATGACTTCTTTAGAGTTGCAGATGTTTGATAAATATACGTTGATAAGTGGCAGTGATATAAGTATCTAAGAATCACGTAAGCCACATGCTCAATTGCTCGGATTGCTCCAAGTTAAAAAAAAAATTTTATTCTCCTTGTTTATTTGTCTGTAATTGAATTCATATTTCGCGAGAAGAAATCTTTTGAGAGATAAGTCTCTTTTCTCCTCTGATTCTCTCTACATAACGGTTATGGCCTTTCAATAGTTACATTTGGCAATTGGTCGACTCACAGTGACTTGTAAAAAATTGGTAAGTGACGATACCTATTCAAAGATTATTTTGTAAATACGTGGCTTGTAGAAACATATTTTTTTTTAATATATAATCACAAACATGGTTGAATCTTGACATGGAACTAAACAAACCGCGAAATGTGGCATAATTTTTAACTCTATAACAAGAAGAACCTAAATATTAACTATGCAAGTGCAAAGAGAGGGGAGAGCATCATCATATTTCTAGCACCATTTCGAATAGACGGATTCGTTTAAATATTATACAAACACTAGCTGTTCCCTTCGGTTTCACTTGCGACCTAAAGATATTAAACTTTCATAAGCCCCTAACGCACCCTTAAAATGTGAAAATCAAAACTCCCTTATATACCTACATCATCATTTATTTATGATGAAAATACCAATTTTCTAGTTCCTATCTTTACAAACTCCCGTTACTACTCCGTTCTTTTCTGTTGGCCCCCTAAAAATATGAAATCCAAAAACCCTGAAATACGTTTAACATTGCGCGCGAAGTTTCAAACGGCCCATTTTTTTTTTTAATTTTCCATCTATTTTTTCCCAATTATCTTGCAAGTACAGAAACGACTTTCTACAGACTTATTATACGTACCTATAATATAAACATAAGGAGAGATTATTTTGATATCGTAGTTGTACACAGTACACATTTCAATGATATAAAGACTGACATTTACATTATGTAATTTAACCCTACCTAAGATTTTTCATTCTGAATGTACAATATCTTCTAAAAAAAAAGTACCATCCAAAACCCCACTCAAAAATATACTGGACCAGACGAAACTCAGGGGCTGAATCGCCTAGTAAGCCACGAGTTTGTAATGCATACAACTACTTTCCCCCGAGTGAAGCATAGTACTTTAACTGAAGGTTAAAGTACTATGCTTCACCTAGCAGGAAAATAGAAATAAGTATAAACATAATCTGAAAATAAATTAGTTACCTTTATGATCCTTTATCGCATAGTGAAACATAGTCATCTCTACTTTTTATAATTAAATATACGGCATACTTATGTATTTAGATTATGCAGTAATTATAGGAAATATTATTGGTAAAGTTATATGATATCATAGCTTCTGCCCGCGACTTCGTCCGCGTAGCGTGATGATATATAGCCTATAGCCTTCCTCAATAAATGGGCTATCTAACACTGAGAGAATTTTTGAAATCGGACCAGTAGATCCTGAGATTAGCGCGTTCAAGCAAGCAAACAAACAAACACAAACTCTTCAGCTTTATATATTACTAGCTTCCGCCCGCGACTTCGTCCGCGTGGAATAGTTACTTAGTCTTAGCAGGATGATAGCCTATAGCCTTCCTCAATAAATGGACTATCTAACACCGAAAGATTTTTTCTAATCGGACCAATAGTTCCTGAGATTATCGCGTTCAAGTTCAAGCAAACTTGGCAGGTGGTAAGAAGATGATGATCCCGTTCAGCGGCTTGTAGTATGTTTTGATTGAAGCTCACTTCAAGATATAGCCAATATTGTTAGTTGATAATTGAGTATTGAGTATCCGAGCGGAACTTTAGTAAAATATGTCACGGGAACATGAATAATAAAAGAACGCTAAATGAGGATATGTCCTTTAGAGCGTTTGTTGGGTCCGAGCGGACCCAAGCTCGGTCCACACGGATACAAAACAAACGCTCTAAAGGCTGATGAATAACGTATTTATTTGGATAAGGATTAATATCATGTTTATAAAAACACCTACGCAAATAATGCATTTGGAATTTTAGAACAAAGTTAGCATAAAAAAGGTTATAGTGAGCCAACCTTAAAAGATAGACATATGCTGTCGCGGACTTTTTTTTTTAAACTTTTAAAGAGGAACAATTCTGTTATATATGATTTTTGCGAAACTTTAACCGTTTACGCAGCGCACGCATCGGAAGCTCTCAAAAGGAAAAAAAAACGAATTTTAGAACAAAGTTAGCATAAAAACGGTTATAGTTAAACCTTAAAAGATAGACATATGCTGTCGCGGACTTTTTTTTAGAACTTTTAAAGCGGAACAATTCTTTCATATATGATTTTTGCGAAACTTTAACCGTTTACGCAGCGCATGCATCGGAAGCTCTCAAAAGGAAAAATCCCGATTTTGAAACATTCTTCATTGATGCTCCGCTCCTATTGGTCTTAGCGTGATGATATATAGCCTATAGCCTTCCTCGATAAATGAGCTATCTAACACTGAAAGAATTTTTCAAATCGAACCAGTAGTTCCTGAGATTAGCGCGTTCAAGCAAACAAACAAACAAACAAACACACAAACAATCAAACAAACAAACAAACAAACTCTTCAGCTTTATATATTAGTATAGATAAGCGCGTTCAAGTAAACAAACTCTTCAGCTTTATATATTAGTATTAATTATTATACGGTAAGATATCGCCTACCCACGGTAAAAGAATTACCTTAAAATACTAAAAAATTAGAAACAATACCTACCCTAAAGAAAATTAAATAAGTACTACAAAATCAAATAATGTATTTAATTGGATACGAAAATGAACAAAAATAACTAAATTAAAACAGTATCTATCTTTCTTTCTTTTCTTTTCTAACTGGGGTCACTGCCCTTCCCCCTTATGACTGCCTTGCACATCATAAATGCGCGCGCGGTAAGTACGTGATCATTATTTTGCTGCGATGTTATTTTAAAACTGCGATATCTCCTAAGATATTCATTGAAATCCAATGATGTAAAGGGCACTTTTATTTTAAATTAAATACTTCTGATGAATAACGTATTTATTTGGATAAGGATTAATATCATGTTTATAAAAACACCTTTGCAAATAATGCATTTGGAATTTTAGAACAAAGTTAGCATAAAAAAGGTTATAGTGAGCCAACCTTAAAAGATAGACATATGCTGTCGCGGACTTTTTTTTAGAACTTTTAAAGAGGAACAATTCTTTCATATATGATTATTGCGAAACTTTAATCGTTTACGCAGCGCATGCATCGGAAGCTCTCAAAAGGAAAAAAACCCCGATTTTGAAACATTTTTCATTGGTGCTCCGCTCCTATTGGTCTTAGCGTGATGATATATAGCCTATAGCCTTCCTCGATAAATGAGCTATCTAACACCGAAAGAATTTTTCAAATCGAACCAGTAGTTCCTGAGATTAGCGCGTTCAAGCAAACAAACAAACAAACAAACAAACAAACTCTTCAGCTTTATATATTAGTATATAGATTAATCATCACTAACCACCCTATTCTGTTCTGAACATCATGAAATATAATAATTCTTAACATAACCCCCGTCATACCGGTCAAAGCGCGCGAATCAACGCATATTCTAATTTTAAAATTTTTAAACAGCCTGATTTGTGGCACTATTTAAGGTTTGTTATCAAAATTTTAACAAAATTGCATTTCCAGTAAAATTTGTCTTCGAAATTCAAATTTAGCACTGCTAATCAAAATTAATTCTCAATGGAGACTCGAACTTCGATTTCAGTTTGCTAAATCTAAATTAAGTACCTAATAGGCAAACTACGGATATAAGTAACTTCTGCAGTTACTACGTAATTTGATCAGTGCGGACAGTGTGCGGTCTACACGTGTTAGCAATCACTGCCGCTCATAAATATCTGCTACTCTGAAGGAGTCATCGATACATTAGCAATGTCTATGTCACTGGGGTTAAAAGGTAAAAATAATATATAGTATATTCAGTTCAATTATTAATTTAATAACACTTCACTCGTTTCAATAAATACAATAGCATGCTTAACTATGTAGGTATATAACAATATTTAGTGGTGGTAGGAAATCGCGGGGGAGGAGTAAGTGACGTGCGTTACGGGAGCAGCGTAGGCGAGCTTGTTGATGGGGGCGCCGTAGGAGACTGGAGCGGCAGCGTAAGAAATGGGAGCGGGTGCGTAGGCAACCTTGGCTATGGGAGCGGCGTATGCAATCTTGGCGGGAGCGGCATAGGCGATCTTGGCGGGAGCGGCGTAGGCGATCTTGGCGGGTGCGGCCTGCACGGGGGTTCCTTCATAGCGCACGATAGCGTTGAATCCATGCTCCTTGTCAGCGGTGTAGTCGACTATGCGGTGCACACCATCGGGTTGCACGAGAGAGTAGGAGCCGTGCACGGCGTCGCCAGCGCGCGCTTCCTGCTGCTGTTTCACGTCACCGCTATGGTCATCATGCACGGAGTACGAGAATTCGTAGTGAGCGGGCGCCTCAGGCTCCGCGTACGCCACTTTGGCGACGGGGATCAGGGGTACGGCGTAAGCCACAACGGCGAGGGACAGGACGATGACAAACTGTAAAAAAGTGCTACTTATTAGCCTATTTAATAATACTTACAATTATTTCAATAATTCCAAACAAATTTTGGAATTATTGAAATAATTGTAAAATTCTGTATTTTCTCCCGTCAAATTCTGTATTTTTTAGACAATCTATATATATTTTTTATGTACCTTACACTAAATGAAGGATATTAAAACATCCCTGATCCTTCATCGCGCTTTAAATAAAAAAAACATTTAATTATTAAAATATTAAATTTAATTTAAAAAATAATATTGAAACTACCATTAATTTAAATTAAAAGTAACTTACTTTGGCAACCATTATTGCTGTTTGATATGTCGTTGCTGATTTGAGTGTCAGTACTTGACTATTATAATTTGTGACCTGCTACACTTTTTATACATGAATTATCGCCCGTTGGTCTTGTTAGGGACACTTGTCGTGCCCGCGGCATCTTGTTCAGTAAACCGCACATTGATTGAGAGGTGAAGGTCAACACGCTGCATTTCTGTACTAAACTTCACGATATTACACACTTGTCACATTAAGTACCTACTTAATTGTGTAATATTTTAGGATTTTCGGATAGTAAGCTAGATCATAAGTAAGATTATACTACAAAGATCGTCATCCAATCATTGAAGTTTCGACTCATGTTATACGTTAAACCTATACAATGCGAGGTCATACCATATTGGAAATGTAATACATCATATATTTATGTATCCGTGTGTCTGTTAAACATCTTATTATATATTTTTTTAAATATTCTGGGACATTTTTATACAGCACCATCTAGTCCCAAACTAAGCAGAGCTTGTACTATGGGTACTAGACAATGGATATAATACGTATATACTTTTTTTTTTGTAAATACATACTTATAATACATAAGAAACACCCGGACGAACACAAACACTTATATTCATCACATAATTTTTTGTGTTCTGTGGGAATCGAACCCACGACCTCACGGTCGGCAGTCCGGGACTCGAACCACTAAACCACAGAGGTCGTCAAAACATATGATTGAAGGGCCATTTAACCCCCTCGTTTCTGCATCAGATTATACACGTTTCTAAGAAATGAGTGAACTTCTTCCCTTGAGTTTTGTTTAATTCATCGTTTTCCGCTTAAAAGCTTATTGTTTAGTTTATCAACTTGTTTTACAAGTGATTCTCCCATTCCAGCCCAGGAATGCTGAACTATCTAACCTACAATGAGCTGGAAGATCATAACATTATGTTTATCTAACACTAGCTGTCCCAGCGAACTTCGTACCGCCTAACAGTCGATTCTGTAACTAACGTCACTAAATTGTTTTGCCTTCCCGGAACCCCTCCACTAACACTTAAACTTTATGGTATGGTATATTGAAATAAAACAACCGTACGGATTATATCGCGTTATATTAGTATACAATACAATACAACGTGAATAAATAATAACGCGATATAATCCTTAAGGTTGTTTTATTTCAATATGTCTGATATTCGCGTAAGCTTCAGAAATCAATTTATGGTATGGTATTAAAGTTCAAATTGACTTTTAAGTATTATTACGAATGTTTTGTTCTTCAGGCATTTTTTTTATTTTTTCTCTCCGTAAGAACCATCCTCTTACTTCAAGGAATATTATAAAAAAGAATTAGCAAAATCGGTTCAGCTGCTCTCGAGATTTGCGCTTAGCAACACATTTGGCGATTCATTTTTTTTGTTGTTGTTTGTTCGGAATTGTTTGTTTTATTGCGGACATGTCACTGCAAAGCATTTCGCTATCTCACATTCTCATAGACCACTATATAGACGATTTTAAAGAAGAAAGATATTCAATGACTTTCTTCGTAATCTGTTGTTTAATAAAAAAAATGGATTTCTTTATATTATATTCTGTAATCATAATATTCTTTACTGTTGCATGTAGGCAATGTTTCCATTATTTCGGGGCCATACATTGTTTCAATCCTAGCTACCAACCTCAATCAACCTGATAATTATAACCTGAGATTAATAAGTTAACACCGTGAGGCATTTTAAACATTTTATGTTGGTGTCGACCAGAGAGTACAGTAATATATGTGTCGACAGCCTAGGTTCGCTTGCACATTCATGGCTATGGCGAATCCCATCATGGCTGTGACTATGGGGGCAGAGAAAGCCATTGGGGTTCTAGTCGGTAGGTTACCGACAGGTGACAGACGATCCATGAGGATTTTCTGCATTACATACAGTGAAATTATAATAATCCTGTAGAGATGCGATATTAAATAAAGCCACAATTTATACAAGTCATAAAAGCACTTTACAATAAGAAATGGAGATCCTAACAAAAATAAAAACAATTACCCTTACAATTTATTTTGTATAGATTTTTTGTTCTTTGCTAAATTTATCATAAATCGTTTTCCCAAAATTATTAAAAAAAAAAATAGTTTATTCAAAATTAAACAAAATATATTGAAATACAGGAGTTTCAATATCTTTTGCTAAAATGTTATTTTTTGTTATGATCTGATATTATAGTTATTAAAAAAATATTTTTTTGTATAACTAGGTATTTCATTTTCCATGAAGCATAATGTTGTAAACGGCAACTAAATTAAATCAAGAAAATTAAGATTTATGTGTTTCTAAAATGATAATGTACCATCACGCCGGTATTCCCCAAAGGGTTATGCAGAGGTACAATACTAATGTACACCGACAGTCGGCCGGTATGTTAACGTTCCACATAATAGATGCGAGCTTAATAACAAAATATGATTGCTAATGAGATTTTCATTAAAAAACTCAACAAAACTCCTCTACCTGGGAATAGAGCGCAGGACCTCAAGAGTAGCAGTCACACTTGAATCCACTAGACTAATGGCTAGTTTTTAAGTAAGTAGATCTTAACAAATAATTCAAGTTTTTTTTATTGCATCGAACCTTAAAGTTTGTTCAGTATTTCTGTGGAGAGGAGTGGGTTAAAAAGATGCAATAAAATACATATTACGTTCAAGTCATAATAATTTAATATCACGTAATCATTCCAATAAATACAACAGCTTTCCTAACTACGTAGCTATACTTAGTGGTGGTAGGAGATAATGGGAGATGAGTAAGTGACTTGGGCTACGGGAGCGGTGTAGGCGAGTTTGGCGAGGGGGGTGGCGTAGGAGATTGGAGCGTGAGCGTAGGAGACGGGGGCAGGCGCGTAGGCAACCTTGGCTACTGGAGCAGCGTAGGCGATCTTGGCCACGGGCGCGGCGTAGGCGATCTTGGCTGGAGCGGCGTATGCAATCTTGGCAGCTGCTTCCTGAATGGGGGTTCCCTCGTAGCGCACATTAGCGTTGAAACCGTGTTCCTTATCGGCGGTGTAGTCGACGATGCGGTGCACACCATCAGGCTGCACGAGAGAGTAGGAGCCGTGCACGGCGTCGCCGGCGCGCGCTTCCTGCTGCTGTTTCACGTCACCGCTGTGGTCGTCATGCACGGAGTACGAGAACTCGTAGTGAGCGGGTGCCTCGGGTTCCGCGTACGCTACCTTGGCTACGGGGATCAGAGGCACTGCATAAGCTGCCACGGCAAGGGAAAGGACGATGACGAACTGGAATAAAAGAAAGTTTGTTGAAACACCGAGGACCTACCGACCTACTATTAATTAAAAAAAATACCTAAGCTGCTTTATTGAGTGTTCGATATTTGTTGATTTTACGTTCTTATTATTATTATTTTCTTAAACGCAAATGCGTTTTAGAAATGAAATTAGCCATAATATAATGTATAAAACCTACTTTAGCGACCATTGTTGATGTTTTTGATTTAGTTATTAGTGTTTGACTATAATATTATCTGAACTGCTACACTTTTTATACTTGGCATGTTGCTCCCTATCGGTGGCATTTGTGACACACTCTAAGCCCGGGGCGCTGTTTATTGCGCTTTACAATGGTAGAGAGGTGAAGGTTGGTAGTGTAACGTGGTGTTGCTTAATAAGATTAGCACCTGTGAATACATTATTTTCCAAGAGTATTGAATTAAAAACTACCTCATTAGCCTGATCTTCTTTTGATAGTTCTGATCGCGACTACTAGCAACTAGCAGCTTGTAGTTTGGGATTTGTGCCCGGTTGATGGCAACAGGCTCGCCCTCTCGTACATGGGACCTAAACATACTGACGAACTGTGGGAACTGGGTGTAGATAAGTACGCCTCTGCTTGTTTATGTCAATTGGAAGAAAATTTAGGGTCCATGAGCTCTAAACGGGTATTAATTAGATAGTCTACCAAACCCCGAAAAATATGGCAAGTGGTCGACAAAATAAAAAGTTTGGGGACTTCTCTAGAAAGACATACGCCCATCTTACTGGCGAGCTCCTTATGTATCAATGTGAAAGAAGTAAAGAAGTATGTAAGAATCGTAGCAAGTAGCGGTCTACAGTTTGTGCCTACCCCTGTGAGACTGGAGCGAGTGTGTGTATGTATGTAACTTATAAGATTATTTTTCTGCCACCTTCTTCTATGTATTTTCTTATAATTCAAGATAGACAAATATATAAGAACTTTTGCTATAAAATCCAAAAACTGAAACCCACGCGACCGGAGTCACGGGCAGTAAATAAGAAGTAATGTGTGTAATCTTTTCTGAAAATACCAAATACCCCTAAAGAATAACTTCCACGCGGACGAAGTCGCAGGCAACAGCTAGTAAAGTTTTAAAATTGTAAAAAAGCTGTGTCTGTACATTGAAGATATTTTTAAAAAACAAGTGGGTCTCCAAATCCAAAAATGTGATTTTTAAAATTCTTGTCTGTTTGTTACGGGTTGGCGCCAAAACTGCTGAATAGATTTTAATTTTGTTATCACTGTTAGAAAGTATGTGCTCCAAATTAAAAACTGGTGTACTTCTTATCTCAAATAATTAAACAGAACCTAAGATACAGCTTGACCTCTCTAATGTATAGAGACCTATACAAAGAAGAGATCATCACTGTTGGTTTATGAGCTTCAAGTGAGCGAAGCCGCGGGCAGAGGCTAGTAACTTATATTAGTAATTACTTTATCGTTACATATCAAAGAATGTGTAGGTGTCAGACTATGCAGAGTGTCGGAAAGCGGTCGCGTGCGCAACCTTCACCTCTAAATGATTGTATACCGTTACTTACTAGTGCCTCGGGCTTTTCGTGTGTTTGTCACCAGTGATGCCTACAGAAGGCGGTATAATATAAATACTGAAACAATTTATAAATTATCACAGTCAATCACTGATATCCAAATCAGAAACAACAAATTCACAATGGTCGCCAAAGTAAGTACCTAACAATATAAAATTAACTTAACAAATCTACAGGATAGAAACATTACACATAAATTTTTCATTAATTTCTTTATTAATCAATTTATTTATTTTCAGTTCGTCATCGTCCTGTCCCTTGCTGTGGCGGCTTACGCCGTGCCTCTAATCCCTGTCGCCAAGGTAGCGTACGCGGAACCCGAGGCACCCGCTCACTACGAGTTCTCGTACTCCGTGCATGACGACCACAGCGGTGACGTGAAACAGCAGCAGGAAGCGCGCGCCGGCGACGCCGTGCACGGCTCCTACTCCTTCGTGCAGCCTGATGGTGTGCACCGCATCGTCGACTACACCGCCGATAAGGAGCACGGTTTCAACGCTAATGTGCGCTACGAGGGTACCCCCATTCAACAAGCACCTGCCAAGATTGCATACGCCGCTCCAGCCAAGATCGCCTACGCCGCGCCCGTGGCCAAGATCGCCTACGCTGCTCCCGTAGCCAAGGTTGCCTACGCGCCTGCCCCCTACACCTATGCTCACGCTCCAATTTCCTACGCCGCCCCCGTCGCCAAACTCGCCTACGCCGCCCCTGTCGCCAAACTCGCCTACGCCGCTCCCGTAGCACACGTGACTTATTCTTCTCCCGCAATCTCCTACCAACACTAAATATCGTTACATAGTTAAGCAAGCTGTTGTATTTATTGAAATAAGGTTCTATTAAATTATTATTGAATATTGAATGTTCTGTTTTCATCTATTTTTCTCCTATAAAAGTTTTGATATAAGAAACGCAAATCTAGATAACTCGCGACCTTCTGTACCTAGGATAGCAGGTTAAGCGGTTAGGCCCACTTGTAATAGAAATACCTACCTTTGTTAATCTTTAGTGGTAGGTAATGAGAAACTGACTACCACTGACAGAAACTGAAAGGGCACACTGAAAAACATGCCAAGATAAATTGCATACGAATATTTTTATAATTATAAAAACTTTAAAATAGTCTGAGACAAATTATATACTTATCTATACTAATATATAAAGCTGAAGAGTTTGTTTGTTTGTTTGCTTTAACGCGTTAATCTCAGGAACTACTGGTTTGATTTCAAAAATTCTTTCAATGTTAGGTAGCCCATTTATTGAGGAAGGCTATAGGCTATATACCATCACGCTACGCGGACGATGTCGCGGGCAGAATCTAGTAACTACATATTTAAATTAATTATTTTAAGGTTTATCTTATTTCATAATGAATAACACATGTGCAAAACAACTAGTACAGATAAATCAAGTATGTATTACAAATGGAATATGACACAAAATCAGTACATAAATAAATTGCAACAATAATCTTGAATTAAAATATTTTAAGAAACAAGTAGTCACTATTTTAAGTTGAACTGTCGCTTGCTATTTTTGTTCGTGGCACATCAAAGGTAAATGACGTTTGCGAGGTTTGAAGAAACTGGTTGGTCCAGTAGAGAAATTAAAAGTAGTTTGGTGACCGAGGCCTTGACCGAAATATTTTGGGTGTGGTCCAAAAGTAATAATATAATATGTGTAACGATATGTAGTCGTGCGTTGATTGATCGGTCGACAAGCCTTTGAAATTGTTTAGTACGGTTGAGCCGGAGCGTGACTCTACTGACTATACCTTCTTATATGATATGTATCTGATAGTAAGGGTCAGCCGGTCACTTCCAATCTACTGTATCTATAAAAATCCATCTCTCACTCTGACAGACGACGAAGGTCCTGAACTGTTGGACTTGAAATTTGGAGGGTATATTAAATGAGTAAAAAGCATTTGTTTTTAATTCAACCCTTAAATGGATATACTTAGTAAAATATAAAATGTTTGTACAATGTAAGTACCTACTTTGTTTCTGACCGATTTTGATGTTTTTTCTTAAATTAATGTTAATTAATTATTTTATAGGTTGTTCTTAGCTTGACATTGGCCTGATGAGTTTGTATCGACTTTGAAAAAGTTAGTATTTTTATTTTTAGAATAATATTGTACCTACCTATAAGAAGTATCGTAGTATTTCATATTTGTATCATTTTATTCGAAGCAGGAAACTGAATTTAAGTCATGTCTTAGGTAAGAATTAAATAGTCTACTTTAATAAATTAGTGTCCACTATAATATAAATAATTAATCTCATAATAAGTACCTAGGTATGTTGCACTTGTTACCAAAAATAAGTAAACCCGCCAATGTTACGTAATCAAAGGACAACTACATTTGGTTGATAACAACTTCCGTTTTATTAATAGGTACTTAATTTGAGACATAAATTACTTTAATTGGCTTTGGAAATTACCTAAATAACATTGGCGTATGTATATGTAGGTAATCATACATAATTATGTATTGACATATTTAAAAGAGGAGAGCTGACATTATTTTTGAACATTGAACAACACCATGTATTGAATCCTTATGGCGAGGCCACATCACATCACTGCGTTGCGACGTGTCTGGGATCCCATATAAAAAAGTACCTACTACTTATGTATAACATAACGTCATCACGCCCGTATTCCCCGAAAGGTTAGGCAGAGACATACTATTGTATCCACAATTCTCTATAAATTTCTCAAGAGAAGCTTGGCCTTAGATTATAGATTTATCCCTTGTTAATGGCAATAGGCTCTCCTCTCAGTACATAAGACGTAAACATACCGGTGAAGTATAAGTGTACCTACATTATATAACCCTTCGGGGAATACAGGCGTGCCCGCGTGACGGTATATTATATTTCTATATAATATCAATATTGAAAGGTGTCGGTCGGTATACTTAAGTTTGGTGGTTCGGCTGACCCCGAGGGATTATAAATTATAAATTTAGTCAATGTGTAACAAAGATATCGTTACTCAAGCGTATGTTACGTAAATAAATAGTTTAGCAATTGAGAAAAATTGACCGTTCGCCTCTAAGTAATATCAATTGGTAATCACGCTGTTGAACCTGTTCGAGTGTGTAAAGATTTGCTTACATTTTAGGGTTCCGCGACAATCAAATTAATGTCGATTGTTTGTTTAGTCCCCATACTATATTTATATGATACCACTTTAAATCTGATACCTAAGCACCTAAATTATTAGAAACTAGTTATTTCGAAGGTGGTTTCAACCCCCCCCTGGAGGAAGCCATGACCGAGGAAGTGGGCGGGGCCCTTCCTACGGCCATGGCTCACAAACGTAAATACCAAACAAAATCTGATACTTACGAAGAAAATAATAAAATGTAAAACTGCTTTCGAACTATAAGTGTACCAGTATTCCCCGAAGGGCTTATTAGGCAGAAGTTTACTAATACCCCCGCCTAAGCCTTCGGCGAATACAAGCGTGATGGTGTGTTAATTACCTATATAAAACTGCTTTCAATCTACAAACTTAATAACAATAAATTCTAGATTATACAAATTAAAGAACCTGGATCAGAGGATCAAAATTTTACTCAATCGTGTTCACCTAGCCATTGTCTGACTTTAGTAATGAATTAAAATTCATGGTGATTGATGGTATACAGAACTCGTGGATGAATTCTTTCAACTCATTCTCAACTCTCGTTGCTTTTTGCAAGTAACAAGTAGGTATTAGGGAACAATCAGTTAAGACTTTTTACGTAAATTCAATGGCATTTAAAAACCTCAAAAATGTAAGGTGCCATATAAGGCAAGGTCGTCGTTCCGGCAATCTTATGCTTAAGACCGGTGGTATTTTAATTCCGTCATGGAACATGTAATTAACTTTTGATTGTGATTTTTATGTTTTCGGCTTGTCTTTCAACCCTTTCTGGGACGGATTCACTGCATATGATTCGTATAAAAACTGGTGTCCATAATTCACGATGCATTGACGTGGAAGTGTGTGGGCCATGTCAAGGGAAATTATCGTAATTTGATAATTTATTATTCTCTTTCTGGGGATGCGTTGACATTTATATTATAAAACACTCTCATAAATGCACTTATTTATAAAGTAATTTATTTATTTAGCTTGAAAAATGCAAAAAAATCACAAAAAGATAGTGCACTTATTTAATTATATTACGTCTGTATTTGGTCCTCAATAATTAATAAAGTATTTTAGCGAACTAACTAATGAAATAGGTCGCATGGAGCCTCCTAAGACATAGTCAAAGTCAAAGTCAAACTAGTTGCACGATTCCAAAAAGTGGGTCATATGGAGAAGTATAATATCAATAGGTAGGGTTTTGTTCTAAAATATATTTCAATAAAAAAAACAATATTTTATCGTTAACCTACTGCGGTATCTAAATCTATCATTACGGTCCTATTATATGTTATTGATATAAACAATAAAATAAATTCATATAGAGGCTATAATAGTGGTTATTATAACGTACGGAACGTACGCATCCCTAAAAACGAAGGGTTCGAACGTTTTTAGGGTTCCGTACCTCAAAAGGAAAAAACGAAACTCTTACAGGATCACTTTGTTGTCTGTCTGTCTGTCACTACCAAAGGGCATCAAAACCTACAGGGTACTTCCCGTGAACTCGGAATCTTGCAATTTGGTACGAAGCAACTTCTTATAGGCACAGATAAAGGAAAAATTGCGAAGCATAAATTTTAAGTTACATCATATAATTAAAAATATTTTTAAGTACGGAACCCTCGGTACGCGAGTCCGACTCGCACTTGGCCGGTTTTTTATCTTAAGAGGATTTTCTCCTATGTAAACCAGGGTTCATTTAAAACAAAAATAAAATAAAATTTGCCTCTGCCAATTTAACTTGGCTCACTGTGAGCCGTCTAGATCCGAATCCGAATCAAATCATTTTGAGAAGCGAATGAAACCGCGGACACCAGCTAGTATGCAATAAAAATATTTGATTCGTGAGTAGATTGAAATCATGACCAGTCAATTGACCAGTCAACAAAACCGAGATCTAGGATACCCTAGTGAAGTATAGTATTTACCGGTAGAATGGCATTATCGACGCCCGGAACATTGCATAAATTAATATATTATAATTACTAATTATTACACAATACACATTTATCCCAAGTGTGCCAAAAGAGTTCCTATAGCCGACGCAGCCATTGTGGACCGGTAGCCGTTAGATAATATCACTTCATTCATTGTGGATAATTCTAATTAGTTGCATTATCTACATACTTGTAGCTGTGGATGAAACAGGCTTGAGACTTTTTACTTTCACCTTTGTTCTGTTATACCTTTGAATTTTTATTAAATGCCTTTTTTATTGTTTACTAAACTGCCTCATTAGTCTAGTGGTCTCAAGTCCCGGGTTCGAATCCGGGTTTTATATAATATTGGTTTTGGGTTTGTATTTCTCGTGGCTAAATTACCTTATTTATTTAAACAAATCAAAAAATAATAAGAAAAAGCAATTACTTAGTTGTGATTACTATTGCCTAAATTTGTAAAGTATAATAAAAATCTATATCTACATAAGGCAATTAAATAGCAATTTAACTTACCTACAATAAATATAACCCACTTGCGTGACTAGTATCAAGACCGTTTGCTCGGAGTTATTAATTCGTTTGTAGTATAAAGAGATGGTGATAGTGATAAACGGCTAAAAATGTAGTTCGTGACTCCGTTACATTGTTGTTTTATTGATACTAATATTCTATTATGTTGATTTACATACAGACAGAGGACTTAATAATTTAAAATCTTTAATACCCTGACCCAGTTATTAATTCTATAGCAAATATTTTCGTGGATTACCTTATTGAACTTTTGATCGCACGCACCGGCGCTGAGCGAGAGGTTCTGGGGTTCGATTCCCAAGTCGAGATAAGTAATTGTTTTTTTCTATGACATAACATTACTTACCATCACGCCTGTCTTCCCCGAAGGGTTAGGCAGTGGTGTACTAATGTACACCCACAGTTCGCCATTAACCGGATACAAATTCCAAACTCCGAGCTGCTACTGGGAATTTCATAGAAAAATCCAATAACACTTAACTCGACCTAGGAATCGAACATAGGACCTATGGCGTAGCAGTTGCGGTCAGGACCACTGGGCTAATGAGCCAGGTTTTTTTAGTTTGAGTGGTTTTATCTATGAAATTTCCGGCAATAGGTTCGAGCCCTACAAGGGACCTAAACATACCAGCTAGACCTGTGGGCGTACATTAGTAGAGCTCTGCCTGACCCACCAGGGAATACCTAAGCTCTCGCTGCGATATGCAGAGAATTGAGATTAATATAAGAGAAACTTAGATTTTGGCGCTGTACTGCAAGTAACAAGGGGAGAACAATAATCATCACGTTTTTTTTCAACGCAGAACAATATGCACATAGCTATTTCTCACATAAGGCAGTTAAAGGTTCTTGATTCCTTTTGGACACCTAATAACATGACACTCTTGCCTTGGCACCTCGACTCACTTCTTGGCATCAGATACAAAGCAAAATATAATTTACAAAATACCATCACACCTGTACTCTCCGAAGGGTTAGGCAGATGTGTACTATTGTACCTACATCCACAGTTCGCCGATATATTTAATAGGAGGTAAGACTATTGCCATTAACTGGACAAAGATCCAAACTCTGGGCTACTGTGAATTTCTTAGAAAAAATGTTCAGCCTCGGAATCGAAAACAGGATCTCTAGCGTAGCAAGGGCGTTTAGGACCCAGACTAATGAGGCTGTTATATAATTATGCTGTGGAAAAACATTGTCAAGGGTCAGTTGATAACAATCAAAAATATAATTTATAAACTTAACAAAATGTTTGAACTTGAAACACATTACATAACCGTGTCGCTGTCATCGATCCAGTTTTTGACATCGCCGCGGGCATCAAGTAGGCTCAAGTACATACTGACTATATGTTTATACATGTATGTATGTTTATATGTGTATACGCAATGCGTGTGTTTAGTATAAAAGCTCCGTGCTACTGAGTAGCAGCACACTCGTCTACAATAAACAAACCAGTCAACATGGTCGCCAGAGTAAGTTGCATCATGTTGCTTATACGTACATTTAATAGATGCTCGTGGCAATTAATAATTCGATCACTTGTGTCTTAAGCAATACCCTAACCTTCTATTAGTCGCAGACTGCCAAATAACTTAGGTACGTATGTATCATACTTATAAAGCCTGTTTTTTACAGTTCCTGACTTTCGCCGCCCTCGTGGCAGCCGCTGCCGCTGTGGCCCTCCCAGTGGTGCCTGTCGCTAAAGTCGCGTACGCCCAGCCCGAAGCACCTGCCCAGTACGAGTTCTCATACTCCGTACATGACGGCCAAAGCGGTGACGTGAAGCAGCAGCAGGAGGCGCGCTCCGGTGACGCCGTGCACGGCTCCTACTCGCTCGTGCAGCCCGATGGCGTGCACCGCATTGTTGACTACACCGCCGATGAGGTGCACGGCTTCAACGCTGTCGTGCGCTACGAGGGTACCCCCATCCCCCAGGCTCCTGCTAAGATCGCTGTCGCCGCGCCAGTCACATACGCACAGGCCCCCGTCGCCAAGATCGCCTACGCTGCGCCTGTCGCCAAGGTCGCCTACGCTGCGCCTGTTGCCAAGGTCGCCTACGCTGCTCCCGTAGCCAAGGTTGCCTACGCACCAGCCCCTATTTCCTACGCCCAAGCACCTGCCCAAATCTCCTACCAACAGGCCCCTGCCCACATCTCTTACCAACAAGCCCCTGCCCAAATCTCCTACCAACACGCCCCGGTCGCCTACGCCTCGGCTCCCGTAGCCAAGGTTGCGTATGCGGCTGCTCCTGTCGCCAAGGTAGCCTACGCGGAAAACCTTGGCCACGTCACCTTCTCCTCTCCTGCTGTTTCCTACCAGCACTAAGTCATAGACAAATGCCATTGTTGTTAAACTTATTTATTTTGTTAAATACAAGACAGTCAATTTAATTCTGCAGCTTTTATTTTTTCACCGAGGGTCAGTGGAGAAAGAATTGTACAAGAAGGCGTCAAAACGGCGTATCCGATATCAAAACGGTCTAAACGAAGTTAGAAGGAAGCGTGCGGGTAGTGTCGGGGAATCAATTGAATTATGTAGCATTATGATGCGAGTGGGTCCGGTTACGCGGCACGTTCGACGCCCCCGGCGGGCCACTCTGACGCATTGCTCCTGACACCTATTCAGCTAGTTTACTCTGCGACCATCAACGTACTTTGAGGTACGAGAATGCTTCCCCTCGGTCGCCCGATATTTAACCAGGCGCGGGGGGCAGGGTGACTCTTCATTCGATGGGTACATTTAACGCCCGCTTTGCAAAAACAGCGAGACGTGTCGACGCCGACATTAATGATTGCAGGCAAATACAAATTGACAGAGTTGATGGTGAAAGTAGTTGTTAGGACGTAACGGAGGGTTTAAGAAAATGTGATGTGAATATTACATTTGGTTCTTTTGCCTACTATTATAATTTGATGCAAAGGTCTGTTGGAAAAGTTTATGAAAGAGCGATTTTTAAATAGTAATACATATTCATATGTATGTCCTACAACTTACATAATAAGATTGAGAACACCTTCGTTTATTTATGTATTATGAGGCAGTCGGTTTATGCAAGTACGGAAAAAATATTATAGTATTTGTTGGAGATTGTGTCAACCTCTCATGGCTATATACCTATATATACTTCCTAACATATTACTGTACTCTCTGGGCTATACCTAATTGATTCCTATTCGTAACCTCAAAAAACTTTGATTGCACAATTTTTATTGATAAGTGCAAAAATTAGTTGAACTGTTGACTTCCAAAATAAGTGAAACTTGTATGATGGAAGTCAAGGCTAGATGTATTAACCATTTCATTGTCTAGAATCAGGACGCATTTCAAAGTTGACTAATTTTCATCAACATTAAAATATAAAATTTTTAACGAAACATCGCAATATACAAACAATAAGAGTTTGTATTAAACGTTAAAATCAAACATATTTCGTAGATTAAACACAATAACGTATTCACATTGTGAATATTTTAATGTACCACGAATAAATAATCAGTGCGGACAAATGTTTTGGTGAAGTTTTACAAGCCGCCCACAAAGGGTTGGATCGTGTTAATCCCGCTATTATCGGATGATGAACTATTATCCCCCGCCCTACCCTCCCTGCCTCACCTCCCCGCCCGCCTTTCTCGCTAGCAGTTTGTATTACTACGGTGATATTACACCGAATGTTCAATCCTTGGAGATTTGAAGATTAGTTATTAGAAGGGTTGTGTATTTTATAAAAAAATATTTTGACACTAATAACAGGTTAGTTGGTATAATTATGTTTTATCTCAACTGTAAGCCTGTGTTACTAGTAGTTTTAAATCTATGTTACTGCTAGTTTTGATACTGTGGTAAACTCAAATAGCAAAGCAGTGAAATGACCATTGAACTGCCAAGACCTTTCGAAGTTGATTATTATGTTATGTAGGGTAAATACTAGTTTAGTTAAAGTAATATTAAAAATCAAAAAATCTGTAGTGGCTCATAAAAAGGACCACTTCTCCTTCGTTCGTCGTTTACATTAATCCGATATTACCTTGAAAAAGAGTTCCAGTTCAAGTCCAAATGTTTTTATTTCAAATAAGCTTTTACAAGCGTTCATGAAACGTTATGATTCTAGTTGCACGGTTCCAAAAGGTTCCTATGGAGAAGAATCCGGCAAGAAACTCCATGGACACTCTTTTATAATAAACTAGCTTCTGCCCGCGACTTCGTCCGCGTAGCGTAATGATATATAGCCTATAGCCTTCCTCAATAAATGGGCTATCTAACACTGAAAGAACTTTTCAAATCGCACCAGTAGTCCCTGAGATTAGCGCGTTCAAGTAAACAAACAAACAAACTCTTCAGCTTTATATATTAAGTATTGATTATGTTACAATCTTCACTGGTACAATATTGCGAAAACAAGATGTGTGGACGTTGAAGGTTGTCCAAGTTTCAGGTCGACTATATTAAACGAGGATTCACGTTATTTGAGATCCCGATGATGAATACTAATAAAAATATTTACTAATAAATAACAAGACTTTCGTCACCAAAGTTTAATAAAGTAACTTTCAGAATAATCATTGTGTGGCTCTTGCTCCGTTTGTGAACCTAAAGTTATCAAAGAGCTTGCGGAAGCGTATCCAAAAGAGGCGGTCTCGCCGACCTGGTAGCCAATCAAAGAGAATTATTAATCGCACTTACAAAGTAGACACTGGGTATTATTTTAAGGCCGTTTTGTTGTTGTAATTAATTTATTTACTAATATTGTGCCAGTTTAAACATTGGCTAGATGGGCGCAGTGCCTATAAGGAATGGAATTTCAGTGTCGCGTGTTTAATTGTTTTGGTTTTCATGGTGGCCTGATATCATAATCATTATCTAGTAAATCAGTGGGTTAGATATTATAGATAAATTATTATTATTTATATATTCTAAATACTCTTTTTACCATAATCATCTTAAAAACAGTTTTATTTCTAGCACTATTAAATCAAAGTACATATTTACTCGAAATTTATTGAATAAGCTTTAATTCTCTACATAAACAACAATTAACTGAGGCCTAACAAGCGTAAATCATCAGCATGTTACCATAATAGATACGTCGCTAATTCGGCACGCATTCGATCATCTCTTTGGCACAAGTCGTGGGCACACGCCCGCACGTGCCGCGTACAATTGCGTACATTTAGTGCATTGTGCTCGATTGCTTCCGGATGACCCGAGTGTCGAGTTGCATCGTCGAAAAATGTTATTATTTTGTGTGGGTTCCAGTGTACACCGATATGGTGAAGTGCACTTTCAGGGAACAATGCAGCTGTGTGATAATGATTGCAATATATGTATTAAATGGGACAGTATTTTGATAAATCTTTGCTCGATATGCGTACATAAAAAATAAGTTTTACAAAAATTTTATGTTGAACTTAAGTTTTATATTACTCTAGGTAAACAATCCGGTAACAGGTAAACCGTATCAAATTCACGATTTAAAAACATTCGAGTGCCTATAAAAGGAATTAATGTGAAGAATGTAAGTTTTCCCACTAAAACACTAAGAATCCTACAAAAGAACAAGTTCCAGTTCTCAGAAATTCAATTGGATGGTATGGGAAAAATCCGTTAGTACTGCACAGTTGTACTTAAAGCGTACTGTCACAAAATATTGTGCAGTTCCAGCCGTACGCTCTGATATTCCTTTCCTTGTTATAGCCCGGAGCTACGGGAGACAGGAGGCGAGTTGGGTGGAGGTCGGCGCGCGGCGGTAGATGCGGGGATACTTTAGAAGATTCAGTCGAATGTCACCACGATATTTTGAGCTAGCACACTACTAAACGAATCTATTATTTATTTCTTCTATTTGGAATTTGCATGCTATGGAGAAAAGTTTCTGAATTTCTAGCTCTTCAAATGTAGGATATTATATGCTAGGTGACCCAACCGATAATCTTTTAATATTTTCCAATTTTCCGAGCAGTTTTTTAAATTTTACTTTACCTTAAAATCTTACGTGTATAACCAGAATGTATAACCAGATCGGTCCATCTGTTTTCAAACAGCATTTCTTTTTATTTATTTCCAAAAGTACTTATGTATTCATAGTTGACACAAGAAAGTGGTAGCTTAACTCATCAGAGCTTATTGAGTGAGTAAACTTATACATATACATACCTAAAGCTTCTTATTTGTGGACTTGACATCATCATCGGACTATAAGATATAAGCGGCGCGCGGCAGTAGCCTAATGGCTAGGGCGCCGGACTTGCAGTCATGTGGTTACCGGTTCGAAACCCACCCATTGCACTACCGACGTAAACCCACTTGTAACACAAGCATTTAGCTTAGCACAAAGGGTTAACAAGAATACTAGATAGTAATGAGCGATCCACATTGCTAGAAAGCTTTAAAAAATAAAAACACCCTTAACAGCCTACGCTAGTCCCCGACAAGATGCGACAAGCCGTGAACAGGGTTAAATGGCACATGTTGGAGGACTACCTTCGAGTCCTACGACCAGCAGTGGATTCGTACACCCCTGAAATCTCTTACTATGTATATTGATTGAATAATTAAATTGAACCTACATTTCTAGGATAAATAACGGAGATTCGGTGAAGTAACGGAGAAGGTCTTCGTCTCGTAATCAGTAGTGTTATTGGTTTATTATTACCGCAGTGGGCGCCAGAGTGGGTTTTAGTGGTAAACATTAAAAGAAAAATTTAGAAGTCGTTAAGTTTTTTCATTTAATCTGACTTCTTGTAGTAATTTTTATAACCCCCTTCGTGACTTTACTAGTGCTATCATTGGGAGAGGAAGCCACAAGAAACTCTCAAGCAACGTGAGCAATAACTATGTAGGTAGATTTATAAAGGAACTCGTGAAAGTATGACGACGAGCGCACAAGTCGAACTTGCTTTCAACTTCAGCATTTTTAAAGCAGCTGCAGTACTTGCGTACTTAGATGTTGTCTACTTCTATTTTCGCTCAGACTTCAGTGGATTTTCTGCGCTTTATCTTCTTTTGAACTGGGGAGAAAGGGTGGTAAGACTATGTCGGAAACAATTAGGGTGTGCGCACGCGCGGCAGCTTCCTGTACCTCGCCTAATTGGCGTATCTCGGCGCTCGATGTATCCTGTTATAATTGACAGTGCTGCAACAATGAGATTAGATTGCTATCTGTTTATGTTGCTTACTCCATTAGCGGTGTGGCGTCTGTTATGTAGTGATCGTGATATGTAACAGTCACCTATTCCCCAATATGCTATATCTATACTTTTAATATATAAAGCTGAAGAGTTTTTTTGTTTGTTTGTTTGCTTGAACGCGCTAATCTCAGGAACTACTGGTCCGATTTGAAAAATTCTTTCAGTGTTAGATAGCCCATGTATTGAGGAAGGCTATAAGCTATATATCATCACGCTACGCGGACTAAGTCACGGGCAGAAGCTAGTGATCATATAAGATGTTCTGATTGAAAATTTTTTCACTTGCACTTGCACTTTTTTTGCACACTAATTCTATTATGAATGATTATGATTCGCCTGGTGTGTTCCACTGCCGGGCAAAGATCTCCCACTCATGTCTCCATCTATCACGATCTTGTGCTATTTGGACCTAATCTGCATTAAAGGTAAGTATCAAAATCGTCACGCCATCTCTTTTTTGGACTGCCACGATGCCGCCGATTGATATCAGGGTTGCACTTAGTGGTAATTGTGGCGATCATAATCATCATTACGAATAATTCCATTATTAATATGAATGGAATTCTAGATAAAAAAATCAACACAATAACTATATAATGTGATTAAAGTTCCTAACTATTTTTTTTTAATATTTATTTATGAACAAGAACATTACCGATTCGATATGGGTATAAAGACATCAGTTTACATAAATAATTAAACAAAACGTTAAACGACTGCAGTGAACATCGATGCTACCCCATGTCCAATGACATTAGAATATTTTACGCAACCCTTCATTAGCAAAACTAATGGCTCGCTAAACACAGCCGTGTCCCCTACTCCGTATTCCCATGGCACCTGCTTTGTTCGACCAAAATCTATTTATTCATATCGTATTGCTAATTTGAGGATTAGGTGGCGCGTTCCGTCGGTTATTGAATTATCCATTCCGTTTGCGGGGACTCCGCGCTCCTCGGGGACTTGTACTACGACTTACGTACTCGGCTGATCTTTGATGTATTTGAATTTGGAATACTTAGTTATTTCTGTCGCAGAAGTCCAGGGGCCCAAGTCTGCTATTTGAGTTGTATCAAACTGGTCGTTCAATGGCACTAAATGACATAAGAACTGACAGATTTCGTAGATAAAACTGTCAAAAATCAACAATTCTGAAGCCATTGAGTGACGATATTGACACGACAAAATAGCAGACTTGGGGCCCAGGTTTTCCATTTAGTAACTCGTCTTTTAGCGAAGCTTCGCGGGTTGCCATTTTGTTTAATTGCCAAATTTGTAGTGAATTCTTTTTCTATAATTTTACTGTGAGTAAGCTAAATAAAAATAGAATATTGGTATTTTTAAAATTATATAGGTACTTTCGGATTAATGTAGGTAATAGGTATGGTACCAATAGCCGTTTCCAAAAATGTCAGCAAATTAAAGCTAGTACGATTCACTGAAACTTTACAAGTAACGTTGGTAGGGGTTGTCGGTAAGGCACACAGCAAAATGTCGGCGTAAAGTCCCGCTCGCACCGTGAATACGTTATTATGCCTCGTTTACTAGCAAATGTTTAGCGCTGCGGCCGACAACGCTGTGGTAAACATCAACTAACTTTGTGACATGTTGTTATAATTTCATATTACCTACATAACATAACGTACCAACACGCCTGCGTACCTCGAAGGGTTAGGCAGATATTTATTTATTGAGGTTTACCAACAATTGATCACATTAAAACAAGCACTAAATATATTAAAAGGAAAAGAAAGCAACAATGTTTCAACTTTCAATTATTTATTATTTATTTATTTAGTAGAAGTTTTTAGACTTGACAACACTTAAAGAAAGTTCAATTCCAAGCATGTCAATTGCAATTACGCACCTAGCTTGGCGCAATGGCTGAGCGACTGGGATTTGCGCTACGGTTGAAGGTTAAATCCCCGCATGAAACAAATTCTCGCCTCATTAGCCTGGTGGTCCTGAGAGCGACCTCTACGCTAGAGGTCCTGGGTTCGATTCCCAGGTCGAGCATAGTGCTATTTGGGTTTTTCTATGAAATTCCCAGTAGCAGCTCGAAGTTAGGAATTTGTTAATGGCAATAGGCTTGCCCCCGATTACATGGGACCTAAACATACCGGCGAACTGTGGGTGTACCTTAGTACGCCTCTGCCTAACCATTCGGGGAATACAGGCGTGATAGTATGTTATGTTATACGAAACAAATATTTGTATAAATGAGCAGAAGCCGTTCGCTTCAACTTCCTGTGCGTCATACAAGGTAAGACAGGAAGGGCTCGTAGCTCAACAAGAACCATATTTTTCGACCAGATTACGCAAATAAACAGCCATCGCTGTCGTAGTTAATCCACGGCTGCCGACTGCTTAGATACTCAATAAGGTTCCTCGTATGAGGTCGTCCTAGAAGAACATACGCCGATCTCATTGGCGAGGTCCTTCAAAAAGGTCAGGTGCGTAGTACTCGCAACCGGCGCGTATGTATGAGAAGATGTATGAATGTTGCAGAAGCAAAGGAAGTATGTAAGAATCGTAGCAAGTGGCGGTCTATAGTTTCTGTCTACCCCTGTGGGAGAATGGCGTGAGTGTATGTATTAGGACCCCGATGGCAGATCTTATTTATTAAGTAGATCCACGTAACTTAACTTGACACGAAAACAACTATATTATTATGTTGCTGATTTGGCTCTAATAATGTTAGTTTTTATATACTAGTGTTTCTTCAATATCTATAATGTAAACAGACATCGGCCTGTTACAAATTTATTATATTACCTATGTACCTAATAGATAACTAATTGATATGGTATTTAACAAATATGCAATTCATAGCATCCCGCTACAATGTAACTTTCCGTTCAACTTGTTCGAAGCTGCGAAGCGTAAAACATCTATAAAACCATCATTAATTTGCGAGCATTTAGCTCATAATTGCTTTAATGGCGTCGACAATGGATCAGTGGAGCGCAGTCGAGGAGCCACTCAATTATGTGGCATTCAGGATCGTTGGTGTTTGCGCTGGTACTCGCCGAGGCGGCCTCTTATTGGCCCCTCGCCTGAGGGGACCACCCCTAGCGCTCTCCAGTCAGTCTTTGTAGATCTCACATTATTTTTGCACACCACCAATATTTGGATTGTTGAGATTTTGTCAATAGCTTCTCGTGCTGGAGCATTTTATTGGTATTTATTTGATGCAATAAACGTGTTTTTTCAATGGATACTAGAGAACAGGGAGCTTACCTAAGACTAAGGTAACACGGTAAGGTAACTACACCTACGGGAAGTTAGATAATCATATATTTTAGGTCCATGACTTGCAATCAAAATTAATTATAATAATGGGACATAAACCATTACTTACTTCTGAATAAGTATATGGCACACAGTAAAACTTTAGTAACAGTAATTGAAAAGATTTAGGTCCTATTTCGGTACTTACAAAATCCATACTAAGCTGTCTAAACGCGGCCAGTGCGCAGTGGAGTGCGCGACGAGCGTCGCTGTGACAGCTCCTGCGCCCCTCGTACGCATTAATGTTATTATTTGGCAACATTTACTAAATAATTTGCTCGTTAAACGTCCGCCGATAGCGCCCCCGTTCCCTAACTACCGTATTGTGTTGGCGGCGATTTGCCCGCGCCTCCCCCGGGACTAACGACGGGATTCAACCAATACGACTCTAACATTAATTACTCTGCCGTCTTTTGTGGCGATATTTGTAGCAACATGCTCTTTTGTTAGCGATATGAAATTAATAACGGCCTGTTATTGTATAGGGATTACAAAACTATCTGTAACGCTTTCAATGAAGTCGTATCGTGCCTTAGTTTGGAGTTGATGAGGTTTCGCTAAGCCCTCACTGCGTGGGAGATCAGTCTGATACCGCTCGTGTCGTTGATTTGCGGGATATTTGTAGCTCTAATAGAATCCTTATAAAGGTTTCTAATAAGGAAATACAGTTTTTAATATCGTAATATCGCAAATGATTTACTTTAAGTATGCCAATACTAAGCAAAAACATTATAATTCACGCTAATTTCTCATACGAATTACGATGTACTGAAATGTTAATTAAAGAAATTCTGTAAATGGACGAAAATAAAATATTAGAAATAGTTCAATATACGTCAAAAATGTGTCGTCCGTCCACGTTGAGAAGCGAGGTTTCATTCCAATACTCTTTTGACAGGCACCATTTCATGCCATTGAGGCCATTCCACCAAACTCTAAATTTCCTATACATCCTTGTCCGCTTAGCTTTCTCACTGTTCAATGCTTCACAGAGGTTGCAAAGAGGATGATTCTCGAGCAAATCATCGATACCGTCTATTGTATATGTGTTGGTCCATCTGAAAAACTCTTCATACTTTTTCGGGTTATGCATAGCTTCGTGCATGATGAAGGCTAAGTTGTATGGATGCAGTTCACGAGCATTAAGATATGAGCCAGGTGGGAGGAACCTGTAAAATACAAAAGTCATATTTTAGTGTTGCAATACAGATGGAAGACATAAAATCAGGGCTTAGTTTTGGATATAACTATGCCTCGACTTCTCATAGATAGGTTAGGTGGATTGCATTCGATACAATTTTATAATTAACTAGCTTCTGCCCGCGGCTTCGCTTCGCTCGCTTGAAGCTCAAAACCAACAGTGATGATCTCTTCTTTGTATGGGTCTCTATACATTAGAGAGGTCAAGCTGTATCTTTGGCTCCGTTTAATTATTTGAGATAAGAAGTATACCAGTTTTTAAGTTGGAGCTTGGAGCACATACTTTCTAACAGTGATAACAAAATTCAAATCTATTCAGTAGTTTTTGCGCCAACCCGTAACAAACAGACAAGAATTTTAAAAATCACATTTTTGGATTCGGTAACGTTTATTTATTCTAACCCACTTGTTTTTTTTTTAAGTATCTTCAATGTACAGACACAGCTTTTTTACAATTTTATAATAGTATCTAGAGACAAAATATAGGTATATTTTTTTGTTAAGATATGAGATCTGGATCTGGAGAACTGCCTCATTAGCCAAGTGGTCCTGAGCACGACTGCTACGCTAGAGGTCCTGGGTTCGATTCCCAGGTCGAGCAAAATGTTATTGGGTTTTTCTATTTCCCAGTAGCAGCTCGGAGTTGAGGAAATTGTGCCCGGTTAATGGCAATAGGCTCGCCCCCTATTACATGGGACCTAAACATACCGGCGAACTGTGGGTGTACATTACTACGCCTCTGCCTAAGCCTTCGGGGAATACAGGCGTGATGGTATGTTATGTTATGTATGTTTATGAGATAAATTAAGCAATGGTATACTATAAATATAAGCCACACCTTTACATAATATGTGGTTTTCTTGAGCGTAAACGTTAGAATTATGAATGAAAACATTTACAATTTAAAATCTTTAATAATACCCATCTACTTTCTTAATGAGTTACGCAGAATATGTTAACTTTCATAGAACATAGAATATTGTAATCTAATTCCTTGTAGAATTACATTTACCCGTGGGAATTAGTAGAGACTCTAGATACAACCTACCTGCTGTAATTAGCACCACCAAACACAATAGGCACAACGTAATTATTGTATCCGTGGAGCACCTTCTCTGTGACGTAATCTTCTGAGAAAGAGTTCTCAAACGCCATGTAGAAAAAATAATCCCTCGTGAACATTTCTTCACAGTCGTTGTCTGTGCATTTTGCTTGAGAACAGTCACCATACACATCGATTTTGAGAGAGAAATGGAACAAGTGCTCTTGGAGTCTTGTAATGTAGTCGTCTCTTAAACTATCAGCTTTACAATTGCTAACCAGCCACGCAGCTGCCTTTTTCTTCTGACGTAAGATATTCTTTATGCTAGGACTTATCCGCTGTGAACTTTTCTGCCATTTGACATGCATACTTGGCGCCACAGCATGACGTGTTGCGTTGCGAACCACAAAATAGGTCCAAGGAACATCTGCGTCAAGTCTATACGTAAAAGTCCAGTTGAAAAAGTTATCACTACGCAATTCACACGCTGGATAGTTGTACGCTGATTCGATAGTAGTGAATATATATATTTGAGACATAGCCCGCTTTGCTGGGAGAGCTACAGGGTTATTCAGAACTTTTTCACTAAAAATTAAAGCATCAAATCGCGTGTAGTCACCGTCCAATAGTTCTTTGTTATCACTAAATATACAATTGTTTATTTTACATTTTAAAATTGAGAATTTCGGTTCTCTAGACACACGATTGTTCTTATACATTATATAGTACTTGTCCCATATAAGTATATATTTTGGCGCTAAAGTTAAATCAGTGGTACGATAAGAAAACATTTTAAATCTTGGTAGTACGTATCCATAATTATTATCCATGTTAGAGCGTAATGACCATATGTTTCCGAGTATAAATAAACTCAAAAACGATACTCCAAACGCTACATATTTTAAGTATCTTGAATTATACAGTAATTTCCACAAAAATGCCATTGGTTACTTTTACTGCGATGAAATAAAAATTACAAAGTTTATAAAAATGACGTTGATTGAAGTTTTGAATGCTGCTGACTGAGGTGACAAAAATCACATGTTATATTTTGTCTATTTTTCAAAGAAGAGTAAGAAGTATGATTCCGAAAAAATATTCTATGGTAAGGTCTCAAAGCTCAATGATAATTAAACAAACTGAAAACAGAGTGAATTTCCTCGTATGGTGTAGTTACCTACATAAGCGGGAATGAGACTAGCTCCCATAGAATTATGAAAAATAAGATCAATGCAGGAAACACCGCACTAAAAATAAATAATATTAAAATAAATGTTAAATGGAATCGGATGGAGATGGATAGAAAACATAAAAACTAATGCTAAGTACATACTTCCAAGTATAGATACCTAGATTTTAATCACGATATACTTATCTTGCTGTACATAGAGATATTACCTTAAATAATTAATAATTTCCTTCTCTAGTAAAATCATCACATTAGGCCGGATACAAGACGATTGGACGAGATTACTTCACTAATCGCCATTATAACGCGTGGGAGTTTGACCACTGAATGGCGTCATTGTCCCTCATAGGTGGCACCATCACTTAACTGAGGTTAACAATGTGTCCTAACACCTCACTAATCCGAGATTAAGATCGTATCTGGAACAGGACATGATAAACACTTCACATATAAATACAATTCATGTTTCATGAACAGTTAGTTTTGAGTGTTAAAAAAACATTGATATTTGTCGCTGTGTAGGAATTGTAGAAGTCCAACATCATTTTTTGAGAAATCTTATCTACAAGAAATAAAAGTAAGTTTCTGATTATTTTCTTTTCTGTTCATCGTAGACTACATAGATTTTATTGAATACCTATCATTGATACCTGCTATGTCCTGTTACCACTTTTTTATCACATTTAGACTGGCAAATATCCAGTTACAAGTAAGAAAACAGACACAATAATACAACTAACTTAGTCACGCCTACGCACTTAGGCCCAAATAACATACGTATTTCAGACACACACGTGTAGATATAACTAATTATTTAGAAAATAAAACTAAAACTGCATATTCACAGTCAATATAGTTAAACAAATGACTAAGTTAAGCTAAGATTATTTACTAAGCTAAGAGTATATTTGTCGAACCATTCTCAAGTGAACTAAGTGTGTTCTTATGAGAGTAAAGCTCTTTAAACCTAGATTAGACACAGATTGAATTTGAAAGTCGATTGATACTAAGAAATTTGAAGATCGATGCGAGAAATTTCTTTTTCTGTTACTATATGGAGTCGGCAAACTGCAGTCTGTAAGGGGTCTTAAGGCTTGGTAACACGTCAGCAACTCCTCTGGTGTTGCAGGTGTCTGTGGGCGGCGAAAACTACTTATCATCTGATGGCTCGTTTGCTCATTCGCCATAAACTAAGTATAAACTAACCTGTAAAACCGGTCTGCATGAAGTTGGGTGGAGCCTTCAGCAATGCCTGCGGTTTGCGAAGAAGATACATACGTTTTGAACCAAGTTAAACTTCTGCAATCCTCTGTTTACTACTATTCCGTCATCGAGTCCGAGTGTCGACAGTATTGTCCGTCGACTACAGTTATTGTTGGCAAAATAACTCTATTGTTGCTGTAAAATGTTGGAGAGCAAAAACTTTGGGGACAATGGCTCAGTAATTGAATTAGAAGTAGGAGGCGTGTGGTATGTCCGTTCTTGGAATGTCCGTGCGTGACTTATATAATATTATTTCGACGTATTATGCAGCTGGCTTGGACATAATACACTTTACAGATGGAAGTGGACTATACTTTGACTGTGAAAGGAAGTAGATCCAGTAGCTAGCTAGGTCGAGCAGTCTTACTAGGTTTGTCTATTTACTCTATCTCAGCAGCAGCTCGGAGTTTGTTCCCGATTAATGGCAATAGGCTCGCGCCTATTGCATGAGACCTACATTCCGACGCCCTTCTAGAAACACAGGCGTGGCATGTTATGATATTTTATGTATTTGATAATTTTACCGCTAATCTGAAAGTGTCAATTTATTTAAACAAAAGATATTAACAAATAAAGAAACAGATAAATCAATAAAAAGAATACTTAGTTGTTTTATGAATACTGTGTACTACATTGTGACCGGATTATGAACAAAGCGATTTTGAATAATAATATAAAATGCTGAATCACAGTCGTAAAAACTAACCGCGAGCCGATTGGGGCAACAATGGAAAGTAAGTTAATCTGTGAATATTTACCAAATAGTTGATATGAAATTAAGCCAACGGGATTTCAGTAAATTTATATGGTTTTTTTTACGATTCCGCCCTAGTATATATTTAATTTTACTTGAAGCTTTAAATGAATTAAATAATCAAAGTAAAGCCCTCCCAGAAAACCGGCGTGAAACAACGCTTACGTTGTGTCGCCGAGTGAGTGAGGTTACCGCAGGCCCAAACCCTTTTAAAAGGCGGGCAACGCACTTGCAACTCCTCTGGAGTTGTAAGTACATACTAGCTATAAAAAGAAATTTGAATGGAACTAATACGGAATTAAACAGCAACAGATTTAAAAAAACCTGCATCCCTTGAGGATTACAATTTAAATCACATGAAATATTTATGAAGTGTTTGGTTATTGACAAAACAGGGCCATGTGACAATGGCCGGTATTGTCGATGTTGTTCCCCTGTGCCAATGTTGGCGGGTGCCCTGCCTGGCCTGAGTGGCGTATGCTCTATTGACCACTCGAGAGCTTCCGCTATGGCAGGGGCGCGGTGAAAGCTGCGAATGGATGAATTCTATGATTAAGTAAGTAAATCTTTTGTAAATACTCAAATTTCTCTCAATAAAAGCCTACAAACTTGAGAATTGACTGAAAGCATACAGCTGGCTGGTATGTTTAGGTCCCATGTAATGGGAGCCAGCTTATTGCCATTATCACAAAACACAAAGTCCTAGCTGCTACTGAGTATTTCATAGAATAACCCCAAAACACGTTGCTAGATCTGGTAAACGAACCCAGGCCTCACGCTCTGAGTAGCGCTTGCGACTATTACACCAATGAGGAAGCCTGAAGATACGGTGAACCAATTCACGTGATTTTTTTGCCTTGTATTTCTTAGGTTATCCTTACGAACAGATATTCAAAGAAACCAAATATCATAATCAATTACGACGTGCGTTTCCTGTACAAAAAAGTGGCATAAAATAATTATTAATACACCATATTAATACAATTCCGATTTCGCGAATCAGTTCTCGGTAGGCATAAGCTCAAGTGTCGCCACAATGGCGTGGCGGTCGGAAAGGCCGGGCGCACCATGTGCTAATCCACTTAACGGCGGTTAATCCTCGCTTAGTTACCGCCACACTATTGTCCGTGCGGGAAGTGCGCTCAACTGTAGTTAATTCAATCACAACAGTTGCAATACATTAATCATGGAGTGTGCGTCTTAACTCTAGATATAGAATCTGTTATGGGAGGTTTAAAAGGGTACTTCCAGTTTAACCAAGTTTAACTTCCAACGTAACTTCATAGTGACAAAAGAGTTACTTAAAATAAATTTATAGTAAGAAAAAAAAAGTACCATTTCTTTTGGAGGTGATCTACTTATCCTCGTTTCTTTAATAACCTTTAGATTTAACCTGTAAGACTGACACCAAACACAGTCATCGTAATAGGTTTACTACATTCCATAGGCATCGTGTATATTTACTTTTGGTATGCATGGGAGCTAAAGTCCATTGTAATAACTTGAATTCGTGCGTCATTTAAGACTATATTTTACATTTTAAAAGGCAAAACTGGGTTACACCATAACCACATTTCATTATATTAATGTCACAAATTATATATTATTGGGTTTTGTGAAAAAAGTTTTTTTTTTCAAGAAAAATGTTGTTTTCAGTTTACAACTGCTTACACCACTAAAATGCGATTAGAAATTCTTATTTTGTGTAAGTTCAAGTTCTCCAGGAATACTCCTGGAGTACCTCTATGGAATCCTTATGAAACCACGCATATTTTTTTGCTGGAAAAGGTCCAGAAGGCGTTCCTGAGATTTTTCTAAAATCGCTTCTTTGGATACTATCCATTCACTAGCTTCCGTCCGCGACTTCATCCGCGTGGAATAGTTACTTGGTCTTAGCGTGATGATATATAGCCTACAGCCTTCCTCATGGGGTATCTAACACTGAAAGAATTTTTCAAATCGGACCAGTAGTTCCTGAGATTAGCGCGTAAAAGCAAACAAACAAACAAACAAACTCTTAAGCTTTATATATTAGTATATAAAGAAGTATAGATGTACCCTACAAAGTTCCTCCTGGGTACCCTAAGGATACAATTCCTTGGAGATTAGAAGGAATTATGATCAGGTTAGAATTATGTGCAAAATTCTCCATAGTAAAATAATAGCGCCGGAGCTACACGAAAAGCTGACTCGGCTATTCGTGCCTATTGCCTAATAATTGCAGTCGTGGCAGAAAACACAAACTTTTTGCTGTAACTCCTTGCCGCACTGTGGCGCTCTAGGCACTAAACGCTGTCCTGGAGATCAGTACAATATTTTTGCCGATGAATGGAAGAAGTTCTTATCAGTTTGACGACACGTTTGGCGTAGCGGCTGAGCAATTGGCTTCTGCGACACGTGTTGTGGGTTCGATCCCCACACGGAGCAAATATTTGTATGATCTACAAATAATTGCTCCGTGTCTGGGTGTCTGTGTATGTGAGAATTTGTGTTTGTAAACGCACCCACGATACAGGAGAAAATCCTGGTGTGGGGCAACGTTTTAAAAAAAAAAAGTATCTACGCCTAAAGTATTGTGAGAAGTCAGTGTGAGAGCTGTTGTCCTTAATTCGTGTAAGTGTCCTGCGGCCGTTTTAATTAAGCAAATAAAAGAAATAAATAAAAATACAGTACTTAAGGACCAGCTGAGATTTGTACTAAAATACATCAAATATGAATCGTACTGAGTGAACCATTCTTTATTTGCTCTAATGTCTTTAAAATCAGGTGAGAAGCCGATTAAGTTCTATTAAATGATATTCCAACATTATATTAAACTTACTAAACTTATTTATAATTCGCGTAGCTATATGTGAGCCACTAATGGAAATAGTTCAGTATAAATATTGTCAATAACTTATCATGACTCAAATATCCTCTTCCTGCTTTCAAACCAAATAATTGTTGTGAGACCTTTATCTTTGCACGTATCTTAAACACTGACGAATATCTCCCGATCTGCACTTAGCAGATAAAGGGAGAGCTCAAAAAATATTTATTGTGTTTACACAAATACGTAGGTGGTAATCCGAGTGTTACCATTACCTATTCAGGAGTCATGAGGAAGGGGGACACGTATTGTCCCGTCTCACGGCAAAAAAACTTTTAATAATATTATTGGGTTCTAATTTCGTTTGACTGTTAATCGTGGTTATATAAAAGTGTCAGCCGACCTCAATGGAGGTGCCAATTTGTATAGAGTTACAGTAGGTACTTGAATGGAGACAAGCGCTTCGCGTTTTCTGTTACACAATTGGTACAACAAAAAATATGAATAATATCTCGCCCTAATAAAATAAGTGATTATTCAAGTGTTGCGCCTCGATAAGTCTTATTTTTTTTCATGTGTGGAGACTATGATGTTCATTCTTAGAAAATATCATTAGCTCGAGTGGGGTTTTCAAGAGGCCTGTATTAATTTTATCCAAAACTATTATATATTACACTATTAGATAAACTATTAGATATTCCGACATTTCAAAATGCTCCTTTATAACCTTTCAAAAAATGTTGAGTTGAATTTACCGTGAAAATTAGAAATTAGCCCCTCTTTCCAAACGCCTACGAAGCAAGCACAGTTATCGTTGAAATTAAGTTAACGAAACTTATCTACAAAACAAAGGCACATCACCAAGATTTACAATAGTAGGTATACATATCAATTTATACAGTAAATATCATCGGATAGCTAGGCAGACAGGAGTCAAACACCTCCCCGCCCACCCCCTGGGCTGGATCGTAATTAGCCCCCTCGATCTCCACTCTTCGGCATCCCTCCTCCCAAAACACAGACACAACCAAAAACAACAAGCTATTTGTATGTAGTACGGTTTTTGTATTGTTTCGTACTTATGTAAGTGTGACAAGACTGAAAATACAAGGAGATATTATCCTGTCTATATTTATACAAATTTAAGGTTCAAATGTTATTCTTTCTGCAATGTCAACTAATAGAGCCGGTATCATGTGAGTGTACAATTTAAGTAATTACTACTTAAATTGTACACTCACATAGCGGTTTTAACAGAAAGGGTCTCGTAGGTACTACGACTGCTGCTACGAAGCGCTACGATTCGTAGCAGCAGTCATACTGCCTGCTTTAGTGAAGATAATCTGGCCCTGTAGTCAAGTGGCAATTCGAATTTCGAAAAGACAAACGAATAGAAACAAAATGTATAGCGATGACATTTTTGAACGCTCGATTTGTCGAAAGTTTATGTCATTTGCATATAATTATTGAGAATTCTATTTTATTCTATACAATTAGAGTTCATGCCACTTGAGGTGATCTGATAGTGTTATTTTCTATTTTAGACTCAAGTAAAGTATTCTTGGAAAATAGTAACATTTATATATTTAACTGTGTTTAAGTAACCATCTAAATTAAAAATAATACAACATATAACTCATATTACAAGATGGTTAATAAAACATGACTGTAAACGGAACGGTCTCACAAATCGCCGAGGTATTCTGCAAGGGGACGCGGATTATCTTCAAATAAGCGTATTAAATCGACTCGTGCGTCCGTGCTTTGTGATCCAAATATGTACGGCTTCGCCACAGAACAGTGAACATCTACCAAAATATACGTAGCTAACTGCATGTTTAGGGCATTTTCTCCTTTGAAAATATTGTATTCTGTGTCTTTAAGTATAGGTATCTACGAATGTATACAAAATGACTCAAATAAATTCCCTCTGGGACTAGTCTAGGGTAGGATAGGGGATTATTTGCAGATTGAGACATGGCTAAGGATTCGTGTTATGTTTGGTAGGTACGATAATTTAGGATTATAGTAGCTTTTTATGAAGGTTCCGTGTAAAAGCTGGAATATAATATTTATGAGAATGATTTTTTTAAGAATGACAAACGTTTACCTGTAAGTCAATTTCCTTTTTCGAAGACAAATTAAACAACTCAACCTTTTTTTAAATTTCCTTTTTCAAAGACAAAAGAAATGCAGGCGAAGCTGCGCACGGGTTACTAGTTTACCAATTTCCCAATTCGGTGTACTAATGAAAGTAGGTATTCAATTGTGGTGATCTAATAATATCTAGTTATAGAACTTTATTAAATGAGTACCTAAAGGCAGTTAGTCTCTTAGATTTATGCATAGAGTACCCAGGTAGGTACCTACATTATTCTTATGTAAACGCAAACTGATCGCTGTCATAGGCAAGTCCTAGTAGCTATATGAATAAATTATTTTCTGACATATAGATACTTATATAATAACACACCAACTTCTACATAGGTACCTACGCTCTATTGGTAAGTAAGTAGGTACACAAATTACATATTTTCAAGCTGTGTTACCGCGACACTGCCTGTATATATATATATACACAGCTGTATATTCATGTATACAAGTCACATCGATCGAGGCGACAAAAAGCCAAGTAGGTACGTGCCTTGTTTCCCGGCAGATATAAACAAATTCCGTTCCATAGGAAAGTCAGCCGCCGGCGGTGGCAGAGACGATTTGCATAAAATTATATTCCCCCCTTGTCGCCTAATACCTCCTTTGTGAGGCCAAAATATTTTGTGAACAGTTTTGCACACAAAGTCTCTAATTCAATACCGCTACGCCAAGTTATTTTACATGAAAACTCTGTAAACATTACGGCCCGTTTCATTCTAGTTATTATGCTTTCTTTTAGAATATTTTTATGTCGTATTTTTTCGGATAGCGTATTAAAATTTTTTGATGCTGGTTTTCTGTCTTTTATAAAAGTTTTTCAAATAGATTTTTAAGGTACGGTAAGATATTTTCTTGATCAAAAATTTCCGTCTTTGTGAACTCCTAGCTCCTCTGCGTATAAGGGGATCGGAGATTCTCGGAACCTTGAAGTAGCTAGACTAGCCTGTGAATGTTAAGGTTTAATAAATAAATTAATAGAAGGCTATTGCTATGACTTAGGTACATCCTGGTTAATTTAGGCACTGAAAGGATGAACACCTCATTTCGTTTTCGTTTATCGAATACTTAAAAGTCAATTGCATAAGTAGGTCTTCTAAACATATTTTATTATATTATATTTTATTTCCTAGTTTACTAGTTACAGTCTTCATAGATCTATTACTTAGGTATCTTGACGATCTCTGTGGTTTAGTGGTTAGAAAGACAAAGAAAGAAAGAAAATACTTCGAGTCCCGGACTGCTGACCATGAGGTCTTGGTTCGATTCCCACAGGACACAAAAAAATATGTGATGGATATAAGTGTTTGTGTTCGTCTGGTTGTTTCTTATGTATTATAGCTATGTATTTACAAAAAAAAGGATATAAGTATTATATCCATTGTCTAGTACCCATAGTACAAGCTCTGCTTAGTTTGGGACTAGATGGTGTTAAGTAAAAAATATCCCAGAATATTTATTTATTTATTACTTAGGTATCTTGACGATCTCTGTGGTTTAGTGGTTAGAAAATAAAGAAAGAAAATACTTCGAGTACCGGACTCCTGACCATAAAGTCTGGGTTCGATTCCCACAGGACACAAATATTTAAGTATGTGATGAATATAAATGTTTGTGTTCGTCTGGGTGTTTCTTATGTATTATAAGTATGTAATTACAAAAAAAATGTACTTATATGAGTACTAGCTTCCGCCCGCGACTTCGTCCGCGTGGAATAGTTACTTAGTCTTAGCGGGATGATAGCCTATAGCCTTCCTCAATAAATGGACTATCTAACACCGAAAGATTTTTTCTAATCGGACCATTAGTTCCTGAGATTATCGCGTTCAAGCAAACTTAGCAGGTGGCACTTGACAGGTGGTAAGAAGATGATGATCCCCTTCAGCGGCTTGTAGAAGCTCACTTCAAGATATAGCCAATATTGTTAGTTGATAATTGAGTATTGAGTATCCGAGCGGAACTTTAGTAACATATGTCACGGGAACAGGAATAATAAAAAAACGTTAAATGAGGATGTCTTTTAGAGCGTTTGTTGGGTCCGAGCGGACCCAAGCTCGGTCCGCATGGATACAAAACAAAAGCTCTAAAGGCTGATGAATAACGTATTTATTTCGATAAGGATTAATATCATGTTTATAAAAACACCTACGCAAATAATGCATTTGGAATTTTAGAACAAAGTTAGCATAAAAAAGGTTATAGTGAGCCAACCTTAAAAGATAGACATATGCTGTCGCGGACTTTTTTTTAGAAATTTTAAAGAGGAACAGTTCTGTCATATATGATTTTTGCGAAACTTTAACCGTTTACGCAGCGCACGCATCGGAAGCTCTCAAAAGGAAAAAAAACGAATTTTAGAACAAAGTTAGCATAAAAACGGTTATAGTGAGCCAACCTTAAAAGATAGATATATGCTGTCGCGGACTTTTTTTTAGAACTTTTAAAGAGGAACAATTCTGTCATATATGATTTTTGCGAAACTTTAATCGTTTACGCAGCGCATGCATCGGAAGCTCTCAAAAGGAAAAATCCCCGATTTTCAAACATTCTTCATTGATGCTCCGCTCCTATTGGTCTTAGCGTGATGATATATAGCCTATAGCCTTCCTCGATAAATGAGCTATCTAACACTGAAAGAATTTTTCAAATCGACCCAGTAGTTCCTGAGATTAGCGCGTTCAAGCAAACAAACAAACAAACAAACAAACAAACAAACAAACTCTTCAGCTTTATATATTAGTATAGATTATATCCATTGTCTAGTACCCATAGTACAAGCTCTGCTTAGTTTGGGACTAGATGGTGCTGTGTAAAATGTCGTAGAATATTTATTATTATTATTCATTATTACCTAACAAAATTCTATAAAAATTAAATCACGTAGGTAGGTAGGTACATTTTTAAATATTAATAATTCTATATATAAATTAAATACAAACTGAAACACGCCCTCAGCTGTGTACAGTTAAACAAACAATGCAAACATAAAATAAACTGCAGGGCGTAAGTACAATGAGTGTGGAAAATAAATGAATTTACACAAGTACAGACGAGCACAAAGAGTTTTGGGAGCGGTGGGCGTGGCGACACGCCTCCGTCTTGCCGCGAGGTCCGTCGCCGGCAATTAGAACAACAATGGGAAACAGCCAGGTATGAATAAATCAATCTGCATGAATTACCAAATTGTTATATGAACGTCTCGTTTAATATAAAAATAATCATTTTGGAGTTAGAAGATCTTTTAAAATCTTTAAGTCTTAGATATAACTAGATTGGTTGGTGTTCCATGAAAATTACACTACACATTTCGAATATGGTCCCGTATCTTTAATTTCGTATCTACTACCTACCCATTTCAAAGCTACTTCATTATGAATATGAATAAAAAACCTCTTTATTTTCCATTGTTTGCTAAGTTCTGACTGTTTATTAAGTATTTTCCTATAATTACAAACTGAAATTGATTGCATTTCACGGTACAATCGCGTGCAGCACAATGATTAAAATGCGTGTTTGTTGTGTGCTGGATGGCGGCCAATTGTTTTCAGCGGCAATCGCTTGTTTAAAACTGCCCCGCACGTGACGCGGATTTAAAATTAAATCTACAACACACGAGCGCAGTGAAATGGGAATCGAAATAAAATATTTTCATTGAGCGTTTTGTTTTGTGTTATTTTTACTGTTTGGTACATTATAGACAAATATGTCAATATGGATAAAAAATACAGGTATACATCTCAATAAAGAAAAAAAGCAATATTAATAAAATTTAGTTTTTATGTCAACTGTATATGTAATTATATCCTACTATATCAATTCTATATTTAAAAAACTTTATTTAAAACATACACATAAAATAAGTTGCATGGACGTTACAGTACCGCGCATCTAATTCAAGAACAAAAAAGAAATAAAACGATATCTGAATAATATAAAAAAATAAGTATCAAAAGATCCGCACCAAACAAAATCGATTAGCAAAGCGACACTGTCTACGGCGTAGCACCCGTATCCTCATTGTCTACGCTGAAACGAGTAAATATTTCCTGTAATTTACTTATTCCACAAAACACTGCTTTCTGTATAAAACACAAAAGCACAAGTCGTGGAGACAGTAAACAAAATGGCGTATTTAAATGGGCGGCAACTGCATTGTTGGAACGTTGCGTTACACCGATATCGCTCGCTGCCCTACTCGCACTCGCCGCTACGCTTGCTCTTCGAGCCTCTTTATTTTCATTGCCCATTCACTACTTCAATAACGCCATAAGTATCCGAACTCTCATTGCAATTTCGACCTTTGTACGATAAGAAAAGATATGTTTTCAGTATTCACGTAGCAGGAGCAAAAGTCAATAAAACGGCATGACGGCGACATGTGGAACTGTTGCACGATTCGGCATCCCTATCGGACGCGGAGGGGTGGAGTATTTTTATATGTGCGTCTCTTTCTCGCTCACCTCCAGAGAAGTAATGTGTTGTTGCGTGTTGTGATATCTCTGAAATAACAGGGAAGCACTCGCTACGAAGTTGTCATTTGTAACGGTTTTGCTCGGTACCGTCAGCAAATATGTCAGATTTTCAGAAGAATTTCAATGCATCTAGAATCATATCTTCGTGTCTTTTTATCTAAGCAAAAGCCACTTTGGTCTTAATCGATGCTCGGATTTTCTGTCCTCGTTCTACTACCTACTTATTAGGATTATGTCATATCTTTTATCGGTGTCTTATACGGTTATATTTCAAGTAAGATATATGATACGTTTTTTTAATAGTGTTAATGGAATTTATTTCCGGATTCTTCCCCACAGGATTAACTTTCCGAAACCGAAACTATGTAAATCGTATCATTTTAAACGTTTGATCGTTAACTTCTTAGCACCAGTATTTTTAGAACATGTTAAAGTAGTTAATAAACGATTTGACATCAATGATTGTTACTGATATTTTTTGTAGGAATAACTGCTATTGTATTCAACAATGAGTTTATTCACGTCTAAGTAAGTGTTTTCTTGCTGTCAGTACACTTAGCCTCAAGGCAGGGCGCGTGGAGCTGCAAAGCCACTGGAGTGGGGCGTCGCTAAACAAAAACACGTATACAAGTAGCGGCAGCGTGCTGATTGGCTGGGCAAGCGCGCTCCCCGCCCCCTACGGGCCCGCTCGCGCCCGCTGGCCCGCCGCCGGCACTCCGCGCCACGCTCTCCGCATGGCAACATGTGTAGCGGTGCTGAAGGTGGCCCCTGGCCGCTCGGGAAGGACGCACCGACTGTGACCGCCGCGGCGCTGGACCACTATCGTTTACAACTGTACAACTATGCAGTCGCCGAGCGCCTTCGCCTGTACCCACCGTCCGTGGCACCATGCTACGCGCCGTATGGACCCCGGCTCGCGCTTTCCATGTCGCTGCTTCAACAACGAGTTCTGCAGCCCGAAGAACCGAAGCCTCAACACAGCTACATTGGCCTGATTGCTATGGCCATCCTCAGCTCACCAGAACGGAAACTAGTCCTCTCCGATATCTACCAGCACATTCTGGATAACTATCCATACTTCCGCTCCCGTGGACCCGGCTGGCGCAACTCAATACGACACAATTTGTCCCTTAATGACTGCTTCGTTAAAGCTGGAAGATCAGCGAATGGAAAAGGACACTACTGGGCGATACATCCGGCTAATGTTGAAGACTTCCGCAAAGGAGATTTCAGAAGACGCAAAGCGCAGAGGAAAGTTAGAAAACACATGGGATTAGCTGTTGATGACGATGGTGAAGACTCGCCGTCACCGCCGCCGCAGTCACCGCCACCGACGTCACTGCCGCTGCCGTTCTGGGGAGCAGGCCGACTTCCAGGCGGAGGACAAACACGGAAGAGACAGTTTGATGTGGCTTCGTTGCTGGCGCCAGATGATGCACCCGAAAAAAGACAAAGACGCGACAGCAGTTGTGAGGAGGAGCCAGAGGAAGATATAGATGTAGTGGCAAGTGATCAAGAAGAGCGCGGTGGCGAGGAGGAAGTGCGCGCGCCGCTAGCGCCGTCGGCTCAGTACCCGCTGCTGGGCGGCTGGTGGCCGGCGCTGGAGCCTGCGCTGCTGCAGCAGCTGCGCCGCTCCGCACTGGCGCCGCCGCCCAGCCCCACCGACCAGCAGCGCCCGCCCGACACCTAGGCCGCCTGTGCGTATTGTACATATATGTGAATAACCAGTATTAAGTATCCCGTCGGTACCTATTATACATTATCGTTGCCTAGTGATATCCTCATGTGTAAATCTTCATTTATCCGTATTTTACCTACTCAGTGTAGGCGCGTTGAACTCTTTTCTTTCATATTTCTCAAATCTTCCTATTCTTTAACTTCTTCATAGTTCTAATATTACCAAAATCAATAAACCAATTACTAAAGCTATAGTTTTTTTTAACGAAAAATTATAGTGTTTAATTTAATTCTTCTTTTATCATCTTTCATGTTACTCTATGTGTAAATTATTGTAAAAAATATTTTAGAAGTATTATTCATAGTCAAAGCTGTATATGTAGAACAGTGATAGTTGATATATTAAGCGATTTATTGATAAAGTCTGAGAACGACCAAGCTATGTAGATAGTCTCCTAGTTCTATTTGTAAATACGTAAACTGATGTTGTCTACTCTTCGTTGTTAATGACATGTAAACATTCTGTTGTTTATTTACTAGAAGACATTAATCGATTAAAATAATAATAACAACTCTATAAAATTCTCCGAATAAATAGAAATTATAATTTACAACATGTTTTATTTACAAAATGAACCATTGATTTAAAGCTGCAAACAATTCAAGTTTCAAACGTCAATTTGATAAACATATTTACCCTCAATAATTATTTTTGTCATTCAATAACATTATGAAGAATGATTTATCAATGTACCTACATTTTCAAACTATTTTAGAATCATTAGAATATTATCAATGCAATTAGGTAGTTGCAGCAATCAGTCAAATTAGTATATTAGTAAAAAGCTACTTATGATGCTTATTTATTGTAGTCAATCTGAAAATAAAATCTTCTGCAATAGAAAAAATAATTAGGTAAATGACCTATGTAGTGCCTTCTATTTGCATTATAGACTTTATGATTAAACATTTAAAGAACTATGATTAGGAATCAATAAAATTGAATTCGTCATCTTAGCAATTCGCAACTATGGTTTAGTAGGTAGGCTTACAGTTTAACTAGAGTCGGCCGAAAATCTATATTTTACAGAAAGCGATAGCGATTAGAAATTGGAAATACTGTTTAGGTAGATATTACAGATCCGATATTTTATCCACCACTCCGACTCGTCGTATTGGTTATTATGTATTCTTTTGACAACTGGGACCGAAGACTTAAGACATGTGTTAGTTACTTTTAATGTTAATGTGTTAGTTAACTGTTCTCATATCTATATCCACTAAACTAATTGGATAAATATTAACAATACAGATTTTCAGTGTAATTTGACAAGTTAATTACCTTGTACCTGTCTATAAATCCTAAAACTATTTCTATGAACATTTTTCCCACGCCGAAGTCTTTTGTTTCACAGCTAAGAACCTAAGTAGTTACTATTTAAATTGTCGAATAACACTATTCGGAATGAGAAAGATTAATTTGTTTTAGGACTAATTTTCTCGTGTGAACTTACATTTTACGTGGCGTTAATTATTCGGTTTAGTTGCCTTCAACATGACAAACTAATTTGATACTTTTCGGCTTCATACGATTTTTTTAAACAAATGTAACAATTTGTTATTTGTAACCTCATTAGCCTAGTTGTACTGAGCGCGACTGCTACGCTAGAGGTCCTGGGTTCGATTCCCAGGTCGAGCAAAGTATTATTGGGTTTTTCTATGCAATTCTCAGAAGCAGGTCGGAGTTTGGAATTTGTGCCCGGTTAATGGCGATAGGCTCGCCCCCTATTATATGGGACCTAAACATTTCGGCACAGTTCGCCGAAATGTTTAGGTGTACTCATTAGCACGCCTCTGCCTAACCCTTCGGGGAATACAGGCGTGGTATGTGAATATATTTTTTTCTAGTTACCTATCATAAGATAGTTTCTGTGAATATTCCTTAAGAACACTTACGAGTCAATGATGTCGATTTAAGTACCAGGTCGCACCAACGTTTTCGATCTATAGACCTCTTAGAAGGAACCTGGTTTCTGTAGATACGATCTTTTGATATTTGACCCACAGCGACTATGCTTAGTCTTATATACTTAATCAAAATTGCAGTATGTTTTCAACCATTTTCTGTTCCACTATACGTTACTCATATTACGGAAAAGGAGAATTTAGGCCAGGCCCGCCGCCGTGGTACAAAAGTCAGCTGCTCTCAATATTTAGGTACCTCCTGCATAAATTTTCTCTCCAAATTTTCATCTTTCTCGGTAGAAAGAATGATGACGAGCCTTGTCTTGACAATTACAATTTGAATCGGTCAAGCTGTTCTTAAGTGATGATGAATACATGCGGCAAATTATTTTTATCTAGGAAAAAAAAAATCCGCCCGCTAGAGCTGCATCCGAGAATTACACACTCTTCGGAGATGCAAGTAGTGCAGGGTAGTAAAGACGACCCTGGATTACGTTATACTTTAACACGCTTGCCTAGTGCGGGTAAATAGTCTAAACACGCTGTCGATAAAATCACTTTGGACATCTGCTGGTTACCCCACGATATTTTCCTTCTGCGTTTAAACGAGTGATCATTTGAATACTTAATCATAAATTGTGCAATGGTAGCCTAGTGATATGACTGTACCCTGCCAAGTCTAAAGTTCGAATCCAAACCTTTGACTTTTTAAATACACGAAGATAATATTATACAAAATATAAATAAATTAGAGACCGTCCTAGATTGTGGTCAGGTTGGGATTATTTCTAAACAATGAAGTGAAAGATTGAAAACTATTATTATTAGTTAAGTTATTTGTGTAAAGGGTAATCCATGGTGTCACATTCCCGTGCCATTAGATCAGATATCTTGATGTTATCAGGAACATTTCGTACCAATTCTCAATTTTACCTTTCTCACGCTCAATTAGTTGTTACCTGACGTTGTACTTGTTATCATATGAGGTGCCCGCTGATAGTAATACAAGTTATTATGAACAATAATGATAAGAATAGTACCTACCTACTACAGATAGATAAGTAATGAGTAAATAGGATTATCATTACTAAAACTGACGGAAATACTAAACATCCATATTAGATTGAATGGACTAAATGCCTCATTAACCTGGTCCTGAGCGTGAGTGCTACGATAGACGTCCTGGGTTCGATTTTCAGGTCGAGCAAAGTGTTATTGAATTTTTCTATGAAATTCTCGGTTCCGCTCGGAGTTTGGGATTTGTGTCCGGTAATAGCAATTGGCTCGCCCCCAATTACATGGGTCCTAAACATATCGACGAAACGTGGATGTCGTGTACTAGAGTACGTACGCCTCTGCCTATCCATTCGGGGAATACAGGCGTGGTGATTGAATTGAGCAGTGATTTTTACTTACCGAAGGCGCGTACGTATGTAGAATAGACCTATAAAAAAAGTTTGACGATGATGATAATGATGATTCGATAGCGGCCTTTTTAGCAGTATAGTTTATGACCGCACGTTACAATAATATGTGCACCTTTATATAATACATACTAGCTTCTGCCCGCGGCTTCGCTCACATGAAGCTAAAAAATTAGGTTAGTAAAAATTAGGAATATAAACCAACATTGATGATCTCTTCTTTGGGGGGTCTGTATACATCAGAGAGGTCGAGCAGTATCTCAGGATCCGTTCAAATAATTGAGATAAGATGTTCACCAATTTTTAAGATGGACATTCTAACAGTGATAACAAAATTAAAATCTATTCCTAGTTTTTGCGCCAACCCGTAAAACAGACAAGAATTTTTAAAATCTCATTTTTGAGTTCGGAGACCTTTTTATAGCCTAAGCCCTAACCCACTTGTTTTATTTTTAATATCTTCAATGTACAGACACAGTTTTTTTTAAATTTTATAATAGTAGACATAAATAAAGAAGTGATGTAGGTACAACCCTACGTGTACCAACTCGCCTTATCGTAGTACTTAGTTATTTAATTAAGACTCAGTGTCAATCAAAATGGACGGACGCGCCGCAAAGCCTGTAATTTGCCGGCGATATCTTGACACTGCGCTCTATACAACGAATTTGCGATTCCATCGCCTGTGTGGTTAGCCAAACAAACTGTGTACAATGTACATTGGAATGGAGTATTTATGTGCCAGTCATGGGACATTACACAAGTACCTAGTGAAATAATACTAAGTATGAAATACGTTTTCATTCATCACTTTTGATACTAAGAGATGCGCCTGCCAAAACTTGTAATACAATTGTAGATTGTGTTAACATACGGAAAAGCTGTGCAGTTACCGTTTGTCATGGTATGGGCATGCGATGCGTAGAAGTGAAGAGCAGAAAGTATCAGAAAGGTTTTGAGCATTAACGTGTATGGATATAAGGGTTGAGTAACACCAAAGATAATGGAGCAGACAATTGCTAGAGTGGAGACCGCGTTTAGGCAAGCGCAGTTTGGGACGCCCTGCGACACGATGGACTGACGATTTGAAGAAGGTGGCTGGCAGCGGATGGATGCGTGCTGCCCAAGACCAGGATGGTTAGCGCTCTTTGGGGGAGGCCTACGTTCAGCAGTGGACGGCAATAGGCTGATATGATGAACACCAAAGAAAAGATGGATGGACTATGTGAGAGATGATATAGCTACAGCGATAGTGAATGATGAGGTGACTGCTGATAGAAATATAGATACGGAAGAAAAAGACATACTGTGCCGATCAAGTAAATAAGGCGTAAGGGTAAGAGGATGAGGATGATATGCTTTGGATTGGACTGGCATAGAATAAGCATTGTGTCGGTCAGACCAACTAAAACCAGAAGGTGGCTAAGTATTCCCGCACGTTCCGAGGCCAGGCGACAAGTCATTTGTGTTAACCACTTCTAGCAAAACATCCAAACGTATCATCATCGTCCTATTATATTTTCCTACTGCTGGGCCCTGGTCTCCTCTCAGATTATAGTCCACCACGCAGGCCTAGTTCGGACAGGCCAACTACTAAGTTAAGACATTTTGGGGGGAGGGTAACAGTAATATAATGATAAATAACTATGAACTCATAGGTGGATTTATTGTTTAAATCATAATTTACCACGAGGCTGGCCACGATTATGATTCAGCTAATAAATACTGCCTCATTAGCCAAGTGGTCCTGAGCGCGACTGCTACGCTAGAGGTCCTGGGTTCGATTCCCAGGTCGAGCAAAGTGTTATTGGGTTTTTCTATGAAATTCCCAGTAGCAGCTCGGAGTTAGGAATTTGGGCCCGGTTAATGGCAATTATTACGTGGGACCTAAACATACCGGCGAACTGTGGGTGTACATTAGTACGCCTCTGCCTAACCCTTCGGGGAATACAGGCGTGATGGTATCTTATGTTATGTTAATAAATACTAAAGCCAGGGCCGGAGATCATTTCAGGTTATTTACATTTTTCACTGATTTTCATTGTTGTTTTCGTAACGATTAGAGGACTGATGAATTTATTTGCCATAGGATTGAAAATTATCCTGTATTCAGTTTTGTAAATTATTGCGCTTTATAGGTATAACATTATGGTGATTTCACTAATCAGTTTAACATTCAACAATTTTTACACAACAAAATGATCACACGCACACTTTTCCAATTGTGAAGTTCTTTTCGATATTCAATACGTAAAACATTTACTTCGTTTCTTAGCCTTAACTTAAGCTATTTTGAGTTAGGGTAACTCACTATCTCTGATTCTCCAAAAACAAATTGTTATCACCCGTTATCAGTGTAACAAAAGCGTTTGTGCCAGAACAGGTTGTAGGTGTTCGAGGGAAGGGACGAATGCGTCAACTTCCTGAATATTTCCTACTAAGCCCATTGTTGGCCTGTAAGCCGGGATTAACCACAGATTAAATTATTTTATAACGATGTTTTCATTTTCATTGTTGCTGTCAATGTTAGCTTTTAATCCTTTAGTGGTAACACAATGTGAATAATGACGAGGTTTTATTGTTAGGTACCAAGTTTTTAGATTGCATAATTTTCTGAATGAAACAGCAGGACATCTCAATCTTAGAAATGAGATGACATTTACCTAGGTATTAAGTTAATATTACTGCTTCATTGGTAATCGGGTCGAGTAAAGTGTTGTTAGATATATACTAGATATTTCCATGACCAAATTCTTTTCCAGATAGACCTAAATAATATCAGCAATTCCTAAAATATATTACAAAAATATCTATTATCTATACTTAAACTTTATATATAAAGCTGAAGAGTTTGTTTGTTTGTTTGTTTACTTGAACGCGCTAATCTCAGGAACTACTGGTCCGATTTGAAAAATTATTTCAGTGTTAGATAGCCCATTTATTGAGGAAGGCTATATAGGCTATATATCATCACGCTACGCGGGACGAAGTCGCGGGCCGAAGCTAGTATTACATAAACTAACCTATATTTTTTACTTTTCTCAACGTTTGAGCTTAACCACACTTTACCGTCATCATTGACCGTTACCGATTGATGCAAGCTGCCCAAGAGCAGGATTGGGCCATCAATCCCGGTTTTGGGCAGCTTGCATAAATCCGCTGCCAGCTGTTTTAAACTATGGCTTTCTGTAATGACCGTCAACTGAAATTTAATTCAGGAATTCTTCAGTCGAAACTGAATAGTTTGATATTGTTCTTGCATTAATCAAGTATTATGGGGCGACGGGCAGCGGCGCGGCGTCGATACAAGTAATCCAATGAACGGGCGTGTGTCTGACAGCGCGCGTAAACGCATGTAAATGTGACGTAACAGCCCCTTGCGGGCGTCGGGGTCCACGACGACTGTCGGGCTGCTGGGAGCCTAATGAACGTGTCAGTGTGTACGATGCCTTTTTGCTAAGTATATTGAAATGCCAAAATCTTTCATCATTTATGATTTGGAGACACACACACAGTCTTGAGGATTTTTGATCCACATTCTTTCACAAAGAATGTGTCGTAAAACGTGAAAATATGACTCCTTGATCTTGTGTTTGTGTGTCAGTTGAAGTGTAAGTTTATGGGACAATAGACTCGATTGACTCATCCGGGCGGATGAGTCAATCGAGTCTATTATCCCATAGGTACGTATTTATTCCTACTGTTAAAAATGATAGCGAAGTTAGGTGGGTACTTAGAATAATTTTGACTCCTTCTCTGTCCATCTCTTTGAACATGGAGGTATTTCTTTCCAATTTTGTTATGCAACAGAAAACATAGGTAACAAAGGTATAGGTTGACTAGGTCAATAATAGTCTTCAATAATAATATTACGAGAAATACATCTTTCGATTCATAGACTCGACCATACAGCTACCTACATAGACACGTTATTTAAAAGAGAAAAAATCCTTTCAAACACGAGCTGAAAGCTTCCATTATGCGGCCATTGAGGTGAGAGAGGGTACAGTGACCGGGACGTTCGGCTGGCGATAAAACGCGTCCACTCTCCACGAATTGCCCGCTCGAATCTAAACGCTCCCAATTCCGTCAAGTGTCGACAAAGGCCGACTTTTAGCGTCAACAATGAGCGAATGAAGCAAATTACCGCTTTTCGACACTTGAAAGCGTTTACCGAGCCGTGTCGGTGGGCACATTGTGAGCGAACGGTTTGCGACTCGAAACAAACGATAACAATAAACAGTAAAAAGGAAAGTGTAGTATTTTGCGTGGCAGTGCACCAGGATAAAGGGCGCGGGCCTAATAGGTGTTAATGCGTGTGATTCGTTGAGCAAGGTGAATGGTGCGCCTGCGCCGAGCCTCCGCGCCGCCGGCAAGCCCCCCACGATCTCAGAGTATTTTTATAACAAATCATCGAGTCGTTGATTGACAACATTGTGTTTTGTGTTGAATTTTTAATAAATGAATGCTTCCATACTTTACAATGACGACGATTTTGTTATTATTCTATGAAGTCGTACCGTACATATATCAAAAAGAACGTTTGCTAACTGATCTTTGGATTGATAAGATTGTCTAATTTCAGATGATTAACCAAATTTTGAACTTACTTATAACAACTGCCTCATTAGCCTAGTGGACCTAAGCACAAATGTTACGTTAGAGGTCGACTTTGTTTCCCGGGCCGAACAAAATGTTTGGTTTTTCAATGAACAGCAGCTCGGAGTTTTGGATTTGGGCCCGGTTAATTACAATAGTCTCGCTTCATATGGGACCTAAACATACCGGTGAACTGTGGGTGTACATACATTAGTACGCCTCTGCCTAACCCTTCAAGGTATACAGACATAATAGTATGTTGTAATTAGCTAAATTGTTATAAAAGAAATACATATAACAACATAATAAATAAATAAAATAATATTTTATACCTATATCAACTATATAAAATTATGAAACTAACATTAGGTATATGATCCCATTTCTGAGCATTTTTGAAACAAGAATTATATTGTAAACCATACATAAGTACATTTGTACAATCGTTGGAGTTATAACAAATCCCTTGATAGTATCTCAGGGAAAGAACCGCGAGAGAGACACAGACAGTGGCGATCGGAGTGGGGCCTCCCCACTAAGATGTTGCCCGGTTTCGACACGGACAGTAAATCTTGGACCAGACTAAACCGATTCTGTTCCAACCATGGGAAAACCACCAACTACATTACCTACGAGTTACCACAATGTTATTGCGGAGCACCTGAACAGAGCCTTTCCCATGTGGTTAATGAATGCCCACTTCACTTATTCGTGGACTCCCGGATGTCTACAAATATACAACTGCTGACGGAAGCTGGCTAAAAAATTTGGACTTGGATCCAATGATGGATGGATGAAGGATGGATTTGGCAATGATGATCCTATAAAAACGTCACTACATTATATTACTTCCACACCAGGAGCATCTATTTCCTTGGGGGGGGATGAGGAATAGGTTATCTAGGGAAAGCACAAAAGATCCCATTGGGTCGAAGTGCGCTGAGGCCTTGCTGCCTCAGCCCTACACAAGATAAGATCTATTTCCTTAAATACATAGGTGACGAAAACAAACAAGCTCACAGGCATCATAGCGCGATATTGGGCGGTCAACATCTTGTGCAAACAGCGCAGAGGGCGCCACTCGTCAGTTTAAACACCAGCAAAACAAACAGTGTGGAGTGGACCGCCCGCGGATTCGCACTCATAGGACCCGTTGGCAAGTAGGGTTCAGGGAACCAGGGCATAGGACACCAGCAGATGTTACGTGTTTACTATGCCAATAGAGAAACGTGTGACTTTGTAATTTGTTGTGTAATCGTCACAATTAATGTAAGACTGATGTGACCGAAATACTTCAAACAGGGCGTCCATGGGCGGCGGTTATCGTTTACCATAAGGTGATCCGTCTGCTAGTTTGCTCCCCTATCCCATAAAAAAAACAGACATTGCGAAAAAAATATATGCTAAGCTATGTCATTCTGATAAATGATATGGCGCCTTTGAACGCAAAATACGCGCTAACTATTTGAAGTAGGAAACAGCTCGCTATATCTACCATACTAATACCATAATGTGAAGAAATTAGACTTAGCATGGGACACGTAGACCTGTGCCTAGCACACGTTTGCTAACTTATAAATCAACATTTTTTTTTATTACATCATCACTGTCACGCCCGTCTTTTCCTTTAGGCACTATGGTGCCCCGCGATCCAAGGTGCCCTCTATTTCCTGCTCCTTTTGTTTTATTGCATTTGTTTATAAAATAGACCTCAATCATATTATTACCTACATATTATTGTCTTAGGATAATGGGGCCCCATTAGGCCCAAGGCCTCCAATAGGTCTAAGGTAGTGTATATATATATATATCTCTATAAGACTAATATAAGAAAACATACCATCACGCCTGTATTCTCCGAAGGGTTAGGCAGAAGTGTATACTAATGTATGTAGGAACTCCGACAGTTCGCCAGGTTTCAGTAACATGGGAGAGCCGATTCTAATCTATCGAACGTTTCTTTTACGTATGTCCTGCTGCACAGTTACGCACGCTGAAATGTCTGCGTTTGAAATCCTAGGTTATAGGTATCCTATAGATACTCCAAATTAATGTCTTTATTTCCGTAACACACGCACGGGTGGACCTTATCTCGGGCATGACTCAATTGCTTTAGAAATCCTTATTATTTACAGACAGAGAAGAGAAATACTCTGAAATGTTTCTGTATTCATCCTGATCTAAGTTTGACTCAATTTTAGAAGCTGTAGGAAGATTCCTTTTAGGTAACTAATTTAGGTAATTCACTAAAAATAACCATGATAACTGTTTCATTTAAATTAAGATATCTTGTTATTTAAAACAATATCCACATGTAACATAATATTTTCTCATAACTATACCAAAAAATACCCACAATACTGCATGAAATACGTCACGCGTTTTCCGGCTCAACGGTTCCGGAACAAAATAACGAATCAAATACAAATCGAGTACGAGTCGCATGAAATAAAAATGTTAGTGAATAAAATAACGTGGCGTGCACTGATGTGTGGTGCATTGAGAGCCGCTGGCGTGGACACATTTAATTGTGGCGGGACGCGCGCGCGCTGGCTAACAACAGATGCTTCATGCTGTAGCTATGCCTTCGCGAATTCACCGTAATTGAGAAGCGATAGATCTCATGAGAAGAAATGTCATCGAAATTGTTATTTTCTTGCCTGTTGTCTTCATCACGACTGTATTCCCTGAAGGGTTAGGCAGAGGCGTACTAATGTGCACCTGCAGTTTGCCGATACGCTTAGGTCCCATGTAATAAGGGGCGAGCCCATTGCCGATAACTGGGCATAAATCCCAAACCTCCGAGCTACTACTCAGTACCTAGCATTAAAAATGTTTTTAAAAAAATTCCAATAATACTTTGCTCGACCTGGGAATCGAACCCAGAACCTCAAGCGTAGCAGTCGTGCTCAGGATTACTTATAATATATATAGCGGTCGTGCTCAGCAGTCGTGCAGTCGTAGCAGTCGTGCTCAGGATTACTTATAATATATTTAAATAGCGTCAATGGAAACGCACCCTTGACTTGCAAAGTATGTATGTCTACCATATTAAAAAATTTGAGGTATCTTTATATATACATATAAAAATTATCCAACAAAAAATGTGTTTATGGACAACAAGAGACCACCAAGGCGACACTACACAGTGATGTGATCAAAACATCCAGAGGTTGCTACGATACCGATGTTATTAAGTTAAACACGATCTTTATATACGGTGAACATTGTCGAGAGGACAGACTCATCGTGATGCCTGTTTGTATTACCAAGATTATGTTAAATACCGGACTCAAATTATGTTCCTTATATTACGATATTGTAAACCTAACATAGTTTAACCCCGGATGACTAATGAACATAGGACTTGTGACAGTCTGCTAGTGCGATTTCACTGCAACAATTTTATAAAATACAGCCCTCCTTAAAATTAGACTGCAGAAAAAACTTAACAAAAACAGCCACACTGTTTAGTATTTCTCTTTTCTTTCTTAAATCTTTCATTAATTAATTTATGTTTTAGGCAAAACAGCATTACCTACTCGTTTTTCTAAATAATCATTGGCTAATACTTATATTTAAAAAACCTAAGAAGTCTTCCTCGTCTATTATAAATATTTATTCAGACACAAAACATCCAAATTGATTACAATAAATTATATATTCGATATCTTTGATATTATTATTGTTCAAGTAGTGTCACGTATTGGTGACCAAAACCGTGAAGTTTTGAAATTTAGATGGTACAAAGCCCTTCGAGGAATGACCCTGGAGTGTTTACTCGGGATCCATCACAATGGAGGTAAACTCTTCTCAACAGATTATTTTTAAAGGCAACCCATCCAAAGTTTGTCCAGATGACTCTATAGAATTCGATCATTTTGTAAGGTGTGACCTGTTATATGATTATGGACTAATAAAATTTAAGAGCGTGTTTGTAAATACGCATTGCGGATAATGAAGTTTAGCTATTTTTAGCTAAACCTCATTATCCTTGATGCCTGTATGTAATAATGAGGTTTGGATAGTCTTTTTTAAATAAACCTCCTTAAACCTGGAGTATTAGTAAGAGAATAATTTTAAAAATATCCCTAAATAACCTTATTTCTGAAACGAACCAAGCTAAGGCAAGCAAGCTTACCATGCGCCGTTACGTACATAATTATAAAGAACAACATTACGTAAAACACGCTGTACATATACATACAAAAGTTTAAATAGATTAGATAATTATATGCGGAACTTTTGCAATTATTTACACATCTGATACCAGACAAATAAGCGTAATTTATAAACAAGGATTGAAGTCAATAATTAATTAATTATATTTATTTTAACATAATTTGCAATCACTATACATTATATACCACTTACAATCATTATTTACGACTTACATAAAATCAATTATTTATTTAATTACATGCGTAAATTTGTCTTGGTGCCGCATACCAGAACGCGTATAGGTTGTGCCGGGGTATGTTTACTTTCCCATCGATGTTATTGTTGGTGAATTCTCATAAATTCCAGGTAAATCCACCGTATCCACACGAAGCGCAATAACAAACATGATTTCTAAATACGACGAACGCAAACACAGCAAACACATTATTTTGTTAGTATAAGATTTTTTCTTAATTGCTTTGTGAGACACGTTTTCCACTCGATTATTACGTAAACATAGTTCAAAAAACTATGCCGTGGATAATATCGGTAGCTCATTAATGGACGAAAGTTGACCAAATATTTGAGCGTTGGGGCACAATCGTAATTACCGAGTTGTGGTCGCAGCCAGCACAAAGACTGGTAGTTGTTATAACAGCGCATTTATTTATCGACGGTACGACGAGCTCATTAGATACACATCGGGCAACATGTGTAAATAAATACGCAGAGAGACGACTCGGTCGCGACCAAACATCTTCAGCGGTCGATGCTTCATGGTGGTGCTTGCACTCAACATGGCGATTGATTGAATATATTTAGGTAATGATCGCACATAATAAGAGTAGATATTAACGTATTTTAAACATACTCAAATAGTTTTAAGGAGTACATAATCTTAATTGAAATTAATTTAACTAAACAGTTATTTCCAGTTTATTTATTTTATTTTCAGGGCCGATTAGTCGGAGTCAAAACAGTTGAGGAAAGAGTATGATTAATGATGTTCATATGCAAAACTAAACTACCGAACAAAGACTCTTTTCATTGCATAGTTAAAAAAAAACTAGCAATAAATTTCACGCAAAACAGAGTTCATATTTGGGCAAATACTAAAATATTCCCCTAGGCATAATTTACACGGGCGTACACCGCGTCCAATATATTTGTCTGTGGTGTTTTCTATTTTCTATTCGACGTCGAGTGGCGAGCGAAGAGAGCATAGACAACAGAGCTCACTACAGCAGGGTAGCTATCTCGGGTTACATCTCGAGACATGGCAAACACACCGCCATACGACGGTATATGATATCTGGTACTTGTCTATTGTTTTCACAGCCCACACCAGTACCTACCTACTATTTTGTTGTGGGAGATACCTATGATATTCAAGTTAGCAAAAAAAATATTCATCATTACTGTGTTGCAAAACTAAATCGTACTAGGTTCAGTAAGTTCATATCTTTGAAGTATACACATTATCGGCTGGTCCCAAACTGCCAACAACAAATCAGTTAGTGGATTTGCTTACTAAAGATAGAATTTTGACATATGGTCCATACAAGTATCTAACGTCAAAATCCTACCTCTAGTAAGCAAATCTATCGATGGATTTGTTATTGGGATCCGGCCTAAGATGTATCCTTCTCCGTTTTTTTACGACATATGCATCAATGAAAGGATTTTTCCGTCAGTCTGTATGGAAAACAGAAAAAAATCGATAGCCAACTACGGTACATAACAGAACCTTTTCACTTTTAGCTGATTCCTCTAATATTTTTGTTGACCTATATTTCATCATAGACTTGCAAACTGTCAGAATGTTGCTGAGTCGAGCATCGTTACCACTCCTCCTAGGGAGGAATTTTCTAAACAGAAATTTTGATACAGCATGAAAATTGTGAAAATTTAGCTACCGAATGTACAACATTTTAAAGTAAAGTAGTGGCGGGGGGGTTTAGGTTCACATACTTAGCTACTTTGTTGAACAGATGATTGTCAAACGCATGGCAAACTACTCTTGGTGACTAAGTGCAGGGTTAATTTTAAGTAGAGGTATAATATGAAAGAGTTTCGTTTCTTTGAGATAAATAATTGTTTTTTTTAAGCACATAGAAAAAAGTAAAATAATTGACTAACTAAAACTCGACTTCTAAGCAGCAGCATATCAATGCGAAATATCCTGCTGATTATTATAAGTTAAACCTCCAGAAATACAGCTGTAAAAACCGCCCGCAATTTTATGCACCGTTATTTTAATTATCACGGTAATTTTATTGAATATATAAATATAACTGAAACATAGTTAAACAATGTCTTAGTAGGCATTGCGACTTGACTAGGAACCCTAAGATAGATAATGATTATATTAATAGTTACTGAGAATATAAGCCGTCGTGCGTTTTTACAAGTTTGAAAAGAGGACCGAAGAGGTGAAGAGATTACCTTAATGTCGTCTTTATTAAAAAAAACACCATCAACATCAACACAATTTTTAATGTTTCCGAATCAAACTATCATGAATCATGAGGACACGTTTGGCGTAGCGGCTGAGCGATCTGCTTCTGCGCCATGTGTTTTGGGTTCGATCCCCACACCGAGCAAATATTTGTATGACCTACAGATAGTTGTTCCAGATCTGGGCGTTTGTGTACCTACCTGAGAATTTGCGTTTGTAAAAGCACTCACGATACAAGCGAAAATCCTAGTATGGGGCAAGGTTTTTTAAATAAAAAAAAAAACAAAATAATATCTTCGTATATAACAACCCTAAATGTTAAAACCCTTCGTCATCTTGCTTGTGTTTGTTGCCCCCTTGACACATGCTGTTTGCTTTCACATTCTTTTAGTTGAGAGCTTCGAACTCGGACCTGACCCGCTGCCCACATGCTCATAATGTGGATCCTTCTTGTAGGTAAACATTTTAAGTTTTTCCAAATTGTTAGCCCAAAACACAGTTACATGTTTCATTTTGAGAATAATATCTACCTAATTGTGGTCTTAAAAATTGATGCTCTGTGTTTTCCTCTTTGAAAAACCTTTTCTTAGTTAATAACATATTGAATTTAGTAAGTTTCGGAGATTTGTTGATGAGTAATGTATTGAATAATGACTTTGAAGTGTCTGTCTACATTGTTACCGCGCCGCGGTGATCTACGGGAGGGAATACTGTACGGATTATTATACAATTTTCACCAAAAGGAAGCCGAATTATATAGGCTTTATTTTATAAACATATAAGACCATTAGGTACTAAGTTGGAGCGGATCCCTAGTAATAACATACAGCCGAAGCACCTACAGCGTGATTAAGTTCGCAATTTTCCAATTCGGAGTGCCAATAGGTACTAAAGGCCACTTGCACCTTGCATTCCACAATGTAGTTTACATATCACACCTATGGTAAATTTAATAATGAATTAGAGAGAGCAATGTATGTCTATAACCTATACGTATAACCGAAAATAAATGAATCATTTCTTTCAATATAACTAACGTAGGTACAATGATAAAATTAATAAAAATATTTCCACTTAGAAAGTGGCTCTGGTAAGTGGTCCTTCGCGTGACTGCTACGCCGGAGGTCCTGGGTTCTATTCCCAGGTCGAGCAAAGTGTTATTGGATTTTTCTATGAAATACTCAGTAGCAGCTCGGAATTTGGAATTTGTGTCCGGTTAATGGCAATAGGCTCGCCACCTATTACATACCGACGAGCTGTGTGAAGCTACGCCTCTGCCTAACCCTTCGGGGAATACAGGCGTGATGGTATAGTGTTACTTAGAAAATATAATAAGCTTAGCCTGTAGAACAGAACAGAACAGTGAAACAAAGTAATGTAAGTATTAGTTAAAAAACAATGTACACAAAGCTGATTAGTGCGTCCGTTTGCGTAGGTAGTTGTATATTTACATGAAGGCGGGCAGGACGGTCGAGTGAGCAATTTCCCGACACGTACTGGGAGTCCACGTCTGGCATACGTCGTATTAGGTTAGCCGGCGCTCACAAAGTGGAGGGTGTATGCTAATGTGGCGCCACTCGACGCCTCGGGGTGCCTCGGGCGGCCCGTGTAACTAGCAAGCCTACTCACAGAAGTAACAATTTTTTTTTTATTATGGGAAACAAACAGCACAATGTAGTACATCTATATATATAAAAGAAAGTCGTGTTAGTTACTTCATTTATAACTCAAGAACGGCTGAACCGATTTGGCTGAAAATTGGTGGAGAGGTAGCTTAGAACCAGGAGACGGACATAGGATACTTTTTATCCCGTTCCCGATACTTTTTATTCCACGGGGGAGAAGCCGCGGGCAGAAGCTAGTAGTAATATAAAAATGTAAGAATTTTACATAGGCCAAAACAGTTTCCACAAATTATCTTTAACAAATGTGCAGACAACATTAGATATCATGATGGCAAAAACAGTTAAGATACTTAATATAAAAAGATCAAGTTAGACATGGATACATAGCACTTAATCATAAGAAGTTTCTTAAAATTTAACAGGAGGGAAGTCACATTTAATTTTGCAAAATTATTTTATACCTTACGGAAGATTCATGGAATTAATTTTATACAACTGTATTTATAATTTACAAGTTACACTCACGCCTTTCTCCCACTGCCAGAAGGGTAGGCAGAAATTATAGACCGCCACTTGCTACGATTCAATTCCAATTTCATTCAATTCAAATCCAAACTCCGAGCTACTACTGAGAAATTACTATAACACTACTTGACCTAGGAATCGAACCCAGTACCTCTGGCGTAGCAATCAGCACCACTAGACTAATGAAACAGATAAAATACATTACTAAATTATATCTATTAATTAGTTATTAGATTAGGAATATAACTACTGTATTTTATATTACACTACAGTAGATCACAGATTAAATAAATCAATGAATAAAACATGCATAACCTAGCATAATAACATCTCATTAGTGTGTAAATTTAAATTTACACTTTTGAATATAACTTCGTTTATTTCGGACGATACTTATGATAATCTTTTCAAGCATTCTTTACCATATAAATTATTTTAAGATGCTAAAAACTTCCTTATAAATAATTAGCAAGTTTGTTTACCTACCTATAACAAAGTTGAACTACTCAGTACACTTTGTCTGTGTCGGAGGAGCTGTTTGTGTGGTAATGTTTGTTATGTACAGTGTCTACGAAGCTTTACATACCCCTCCCCCGCACACCACGGCAGCGCGAATGTGTTCGTTTCCTTTATTGGGGTGAATATATTTCACAGTTTGTTTTTAAACGTGCATTTCCACGTAAGGTACTTTGTAACACAGGCTGTTGATAAAGTCACAGTCATTTGTTGACGGTGGTAGTGGTAGGTGTAGAAGTCTTGGTATTTACCAGCATGGGTGACTCCGGTTAATCTTTATGTACCTTAAGTGAAAAAAATAAGCCGTTAGGACCATATAAAATAAACTATTTATTTTACTCAATAACAAGTTGAATTAACTACGTTGTTACGTAGTTACAATATTTAAATAATATTTAGTTATTGTCTTTAGTTAAGTCCGACGCCTGTCTCGTCAGACTGCGTGGCGTTGATTGGCGGACCTTTGTCCACACAGCCACACAACACATCTCGAAACATTTCACACAAATAACCACAATAGAAGACCCCTGTCAGGATCCAATTAAAACTCACACGCGGACCTTAATAAAACGGTTGACATCTATTGTTAATTTGATTTGATTGAGTTCTTACAGAAAGCGATACCGCTCGCATTGTTTGGCCGATTTTACATAACGAGGCGGCAAACGTGGCCCGCTTTGTGGCCTGCCCATTGTGGGGGAGTAACCAAACGTTTGAGATGTGAACAGAAAGGCGCCGCGAGATGACGAGGCGCGAGCCAAGCCGCGGCGCAACTTGTAAGAGGGGTGGTGATTAGATTAGATCATTGTCAATGTTTCTTTTTCTACCCATTTATTCTCCATCTTCTAGGTATACGTTTCTCAGCATTAAACATTATTTTTCGGTGTCAAGAAAATCTGCCGTGGCCCGTGCAGTTTTCATGAATGCATTAAAACTTGAGACCTTATAAATTTCGCTGCCGATGGTAGTATCACTATTTAATATAGTTATTGCTACTTCTAATTCTAATATTAAAACTGCTTAGCTTACAAAAGCGCAGAAAACTGAAAACTATTTACCACAAACACTACATAAACAACTTAAAACTAATTTGTTACGTAAGTATCACAACAGAAACTTATATTCCCAAAAAAATAGGGTTAAATAAACTTTGTTTGTGTAACAAACAGCTAGAATAGACTGATTAAGAGACGCACTATGATGACTCCAATTCAAATATTTCAACAAACCACTAACAGGCGAGTATTACTTAGGGCCGATTTTTCAATCGCCAGATAACTTTATCGGAGGAATAAATTCGAATTTTTGACAGTTTTTCTATACAAAATCTGTCAAATGTCAATTTTATTCCTCCGTTAAAAGTTATCTGACGATGGAAAAATCGGCCCTTATTAATATAAAACCTTAAGACATGTTTCTCTTATCACTCGCACCACACACCAACATTGCGCTACACGGCTCCGCTCTTTGAACTGTCCAAATGATTGTTTTATATTTGTAAGCGTCGAACAGTGCCCCTATTCGGCGCTCCGCTGACGTAATGTAGCATTTCAATTAGTCTCACTGGCGTTTTGTTTTCAACAAAGCAATATGTCGACTAACGCTACGCCGTGATTCTGTCGATTGTTAGAGAATGCACAACAATTTTAAACCTCTCTATTGACTTACCCTTTTCTTAATTGTAGGAAACTATTCCTTTTTATTGTTGTTATAAGTTATTGTTGTATTGTGATAAAGACGAATTAAATGTGGTATCAATGTGCTACAAGAATTTTTTTTTTAAATACTTCAATTAAATTTTTTTTAACTACTATTCTTTAAATAATACTTACACTAAAACTTATTACATTAATCAAATTTAGGATACATCAAGTAGAATGTAGAATTGGGTTTTAAATTCAAATTTACAGTTGCAGTCTTTTGAAGGACACTTTATCTCGTAGCCGCGTAGGCGTCGCGTAGTCAGTGTCTACGCGGCGCAACGGCGTAGCCACCGTGCTATGGAATTTGACATATTTTTATTTTTCTTTATTAGCGAGTAAATCATATCATTTATGTTGTTTGTAAACTCCCCAAATTCCCAAATGCGGGAACTATCATTATTTTTTAAGAAAATCGTTATATTTCCCTCGTATATTCTTTTACATAAAATTCTCGTATTACAATGTTAGTTACCATACTCCTCCGAAACGGCTTGACCGATTTTTATGAAATTTTATATGCATTATAGTATTATATATTTTATATTCAGTAGGTCTGAGAATCGGCTACTATCTATTTTTTTTCTGTTTTTAAGTGATAAGGGTTGCCCACCCCTAACATATAGGCTATAGAATATTTTGAAAAAGTTAGAGATTCTCCACCCGTGCGAAGCCGGGGCGGGCCGCTATTAATCTATATAAATAAGCTACCTTATCTCTGTAAACAGACGCCAAAATGATAGTACATCATCGATTTCCAAACGATTGCCAAATTTAACGAGAATGTACAAGTAGCTTAGATGAATGCAGCATCATTCTGTCTACATCGAAAAGAATGGAAGGCACAGATCATGATGTGCAAACGGCGGCGTTCGGCGTGCATTAGCCGGCCTGTAATCAGGCAGCACTCGCCTCTAATCACGCCCTGTCCGATTTTAGGACGATGCGTCGCTCGCCGCCGATAATCCCCGGAAGCACACACTAAGCATTACATAATAACAGCGTACCAAGTGCAGGCAAGATAAAATAATTATGTCACAATAGATTTTTGGAGGGCACAGAGACCGTGATCGGTTTAGGACTTTTAAAAACAAAATTTTGATGACATATCAAAGATTTTGTTGAACATAAGTACGCTGTGTATGTAGGCAGAGTGTGTAGACCACTGTCGCATTAACTATTGTTGGAATGGTAAACATACGTTCGTATTTACAACGTTAATTTCCTTCTTAGATTAAAATCTAAATAAAACTACCTCATTAGACTTGTGGTCCAGAGCGGGACTGCTACGCTAGAGGTCCTGGGTTCGATTCCCAGGTCGAGGAGTGTTATAGGGTTTTCCTATGAAATTCCCAGTAGCAGCTCGGAGTTTGGTGTTTGTACCTGGTTAATGGCAATAGGCTCGCCCCCTATTACATGGGACCTAATCATACCGGTGAACTGTAGGTGTACATTAGTACGCCTCTGCCTAACCCTTCGAGGAATACAGGCGTGATGGTATGTTAAATGAAATAAAATCTGCCAGGTGAACTAAAATATATCACTTTTGTATCATCACAAAAACGTAATACATTAAAAGCAAAGTGATGCGATGCCGACGTGTAAAACTGCGCTGCGCCGGCGCATCTATTGATGAAATAATTGACAGTCCACAAAAAAGCCAAACAAAAAGTCACAGTGATCCTTTTTGTTTTAAGTGTTTTTTTTTCTATAATAATTGATTTGTTTTCTTAAAAGAAAAACGTTCTCACCATTTGGTGTGTTTTAAGTGCTAATAACATTGGCGGCTGTGGTCCTGTGGTGATTTGATTTATCTTCCGGCTGTGCAGGATTGCTTCTGAATAACTATAAGTAGGTACGCTTTTGTTCCTTTCTAATTGAATTTGTTTATATGTTTTGTTTTACACATAATCACGTGGCAAATATATTATATTTTTGTATGTAAAACGTACTGCTAACATAATACTTTTAAATTAACCCAATAATGGAAAGGCATTGATATATTAGATATATTATCACATGCTCTTACAATAACCCTTCATAAATCGTTTTTCCACACACACTAGATCTTTGGAGTTTCGTTGAAAAATACCATTGTGTAATAAAATAGGTATCATAATCATTCCATTATATGTATATGTAATCCATTTGTCTTGTTTATTGGTTCGATATACATTTATAAAATACTAGCTTCCGCCCGCGACTTCGTCCGCGTGGAATAGTTACTTAGTCTTAGCAGGATGATAGCCTATAGCCTTCCTCAATAAATGGACTATCTAACACCGAAAGATTTTTTCTAATCGGACCAATAGTTCCTGAGATTATCGCGTTCAAGTTCAAGCAATTTTCACGTGGGAGAGCCATGCTTCGGCACGAATGGGCCGGCTCGACCGGAGTGATACCACGGCCTCACAGAAAACCGGCGTGAAACAACGCTTGCGTTGTGTTTCGCCGAGTGAGTTGAGGTTACCGGAGGCCCAAACCCTTTTAAAGGCGGGCAACGCACTTGCGACTGCTCTGGTGTTGCGGGTGTCCATGGGCGGCGGTTATCGCTTACCATCAGGTGATCCGTCTGCTCGTATGCCCCCCTATCCCATAAAAAAAAAAAAAAAAAAAAGCAAACTTGGCAGGTGGTAAGAAGATGATGATCCCGTTCAGCGGCTTGTAGTATGTTTTAATTGAAGCTCACTTCAAGATATAGCCAATATTGTTAGTTGATAATTGAGTATTGAGTATCCGAGCGGAACTTTAGTAAAATATGTCACGGGAACATGAATAATAAAAGAACGCTAAATGAGGATACCTATGTCCTTTAGAGCGTTTGTTGGGTCCGAGCGGACCCAAGCTCGGTCCACACGGATACAAAACAAACGCTCTAAAGGCTGATGAATAACGTATTTATTTGGATAAGGATTAATATCATGTTTATAAAAACACCTACGCAAATAATGCATTTGGAATTTTAGAACAAAGTTAGCATAAAAAAGGTTATAGTGAGCCAACCTTAAAAGATAGACATATGCTGTCGCGGACTTTTTTTTTAAACTTTTAAAGAGGAACAATTCTGTTATATATGATTTTTGCGAAACTTTAACCGTTTACGCAGCGCACGCATCGGAAGCTCTCAAAAGGAAAAAAAAACGAATTTTAGAACAAAGTTAGCATAAAAACGGTTATAGTGAGCCAACCTTAAAAGATAGACATATGCTGTCGCGGACTTTTTTTTAGAACTTTTAAAGCGGAACAATTCTTTCATATATGATTTTTGCGATACTTTAACCGTTTACGCAGCGCATGCATCGGAAGCTCTCAAAAGGAAAAATCCCGATTTTGAAACATTCTTCATTGATGCTCCGCTCCTATTGGTCTTAGCGTGATGATATATAGCCTATAGCCTTCCTCGATAAATGAGCTATCTAACACTGAAAGAATTTTTCAAATCGAACCAGTAGTTCCTGAGATTAGCGCGTTCAAGCAAACAAACAAACAAACAAACAATCAAACAAACAAACAAACTCTTCAGCTTTATATATTAGTATATAGATTTAAAGCATACATACTCCAGGATTCTACTGTGATGTTCTTCGGAATCAATAAATATAAATATAATTTTCACAGAGTAGGTAATTACTTAAGCATGTTTTGACACATTTTTGTACAAAATTATAATCTCGCACCAACCAATTTCCTTTCACCGCAAAGGTAAGTGCGCACGATAAAAGTTTGCGTCCACATTGGCTCTATTGTCTATAGAAAGTGTGAAATTAAGTGGTAATTTAGTGCAGCAACGTGGCAATTATGATGAAGCCGCCATCGACGAGCAGTGGCGGCTTCACACCGGAGTTTCCTAAAACATTTGTAGACAAAAGTGTCAAATCATTGCTTCCATTTACGACTAAATATTGTGGGGCTAAGAACAGTTGGTTCTGTGCCTATGTTTAAGAGTTTTTGTTACAATCAATTCGTTTGGATTAACCGCGGCTTGAGGTCTGAGCTCCCAGGTCCAGCAAAGTGTTATTGAGTTTATCTATAAAAAAATAAAAATGCACAGTAGTAGCTTGGCGTTTGCATTTGTAGGTACTTGTTTAATAAAATCGGCGTACTGTGAGTAAATAGCAGTTACCTTTACGTAACTCTTTGAGGAATGAATAGAATATAATATTGTATCTAACATGATGTGTAACATTTAGAAGTAAAAATCCCTATACGATGTAGAGCCTAAGAATCTGACCGATTTCCCGATAATTGATTTGATTTTCCCCGGGCAAAATGACATTTTGTCATTAATACGAAAATGTTATCAGCTCCTGTGCATCAGCTGCCTAATGTTTGGCTGTTTACGCCACTCGGCGTCAAGCCACGCACAGGGCGATACCGATCTCTCTCACAATCGCCAACACCGATGTTTTTTTCTAGTTTGTCGATAAGAAACAACCAGAAACTATGTATATCAATTTTTAACTCTTACACTCTTTCGGAAAAGATAGAAAAAGAAAAAATATCGTTTGGTAATAAGTATCAGCAATGTTTCCGACATCGGAACTTTTTAGTGATAGGTACATGCTATATCTATATATATAAAAGAAAGTCGTGTTAGTTACACCATTTATAACTCAAGAACTGCTGAACCGATTTGGCTGAAAATTGGTGGAGAGGTAGCTTAGAACCAGGAGACGGACATAGGATACTTTTTATCCCGTTCCCGTGGGATGTGATGACAGACAGAATTCCACGGGGGCGAAGCCGCGGGCAGAAGCTAGTAATTAGATAATTAGAAAGTAGATTATTTTTTCACAATGTACCTCATTCCGGAATCTTTATGCAAGTTCAGGCTTATGCAAAAAACTTGTCAAAGAATCAGCTGGTTATGTTTTTAAAATTGTCAAGTCATAAATTCACCTGTATTATGATATGTAAGACTTAAATAGAGTGCAAGCGAACTTTGAACGTTGAAATATTCGCGGCACATGTGTGCCCCACATTAATGCACATGTAATTTGCAATTAACGTCGTCCGATACTATATTATTAAGTTTTTTCGCCTTCTTCCTGAATATTTATGGGGCAATTTCACTAAAAGCGAAAGATCATGCACAAGATTAAGGAAGAATGAGCACTTTATTTTGCATAACGTGACTTACGGAACGTTTTTCATTCTAAATTTAATGAATTAGACACATTGACGTGTATTTTACTAAAAAATGTGCATACTATTTGTTAACTAGCTTCTGCCCGCGGCTTCGCCCCCGTGGAATTCGGTCTGTCATCACATCCCACGGGAACGGGATAAAATGATTCTAAGCTACCTCTCCACCAATTTTCAGCCAAATTGTTATAAATAGTGTAACTAACACGACTTTCTTATATATATATAGAATTATAGATGTAATCTACTACATACTTACGTCAAGCTTCGCTTCGTTCGCTGTATTGCCGTAAAGCCTACCTATGCGAATTTAGTCTATCGATGAACCTACATCGATTCGATTTCGTACCTAATTTAAAATCTATAGGTACCTACAAAAATAATAATACTATAACAGGCCGGTGTCTTTACATTACAGGTATTGAAGAAAAACTTATATAACGTCTTTATTATACCAGCCAAAAGAAGCCAAAACAGTTTTTTTTTAATTTTTAGACGCTGTATTTTTATACGCGCATCACACAACTTCTACACGAAATTGAATAGATTTAAAAAATTGTATTGCTGGGCATTGTATCGCTTAAAATCTGCGTGTATGTTTGATCTTGATACGCCAACAAGAAGCAGAGTTATAGTACCTAAGTAGGATGCGAGTTTAACCGCGGGCAGCAGCTAGTACCTAAATTATATATATTCAAAACGGTTCAGTTACTTAGGTAACTGGGTATTATAAATAAGAATTTATATATGCTATTAAAACATGTGCATACCTAAATGAAAAATAAAAAAGTAAATGTTATCAGTCATGTAGTGCATTTGTGGTTACAGAAGATACAGTACATAATGAGATAATGTCGTATACCTAGAAGACGGTGTAGCTTTAAGTGGCATGTAAGGAAGAGTTGTCTGCGTCGGCGCAGGCGGCCGCAGCCCCTCTAATTATCGCTCAGATCCGACCTCGATAGCGCAAGCTTTTATCTCGAACACTCTTCCATTAAGCAAATATACAGCTTTGTAGCGCGATAATCACATACTACAGTATTTTCCAACTCTAAAACCAATTAAAAATATTTTGATAGACAAAAATAAATTCTAATTGTAAGTTACGAGCCAGCGCCATTTTGTTTTAGTCTCGGACCGCTAATGGATGGTTTGTCAAGCATTTTTGCTTCCGCAGCAAACGTGTTTTATCTGTGTTATACATAACTATTATTTAATTTATTCACAAGACTATTGTTGTTTTAAAACAAAGGCGGAAACAAGCAATTTATTTTAATGTCGTAATTTTAACTTCAATTCATTAACAGTTCAGAACTTCCCAGTACGTTCTACTTCAAACTACTTGTACCTACATAAGTGCCAATAATTTGGTACCTTTACTTTATAATGATTTATTTATATGTAGGTAATAGGTAAAGCTACAGTATTAGTTGGTACCTAGTTCGTATCTAGTTGTTATTTATTTATGTAGGTATTTATTTGCTATTGACATAAATATAACATATTATTATCATCACGCCGGTACTCCCCGAAGGGTTAGGCAGAGGTGTACTAATATACGCCCACAGCTGTTCGCCGGTATGTTTAAGTATGTCCCATGAAATAGGGGGCGAGCCTAAACACCATTAACCAGGCACAAACCCCACACTCCAAGCTGCTGTTGAGAATTTCATAGAAAAACTCAATAACACTTTGCGCGACCTGGGAATCGAATCTAGGACCTCTAGAGTAGCAGTCGTGCTCAGAACCGCTAGTCTAATGAGGCAGTTTCCTACTACCTACTATATGTGTTATAACTTACCAGGTGCAATAAATCATTAGCAATATCTGCTTAATAATCCGAATCAACTAGAAATTAAGTAAAATATAGAGATGAAACACGTCAGTCCCGTAATGGAGCGAATAAAAGCTCGCTTTGTCGGCGGCTAATTTGCGAATTAGCGTTGTGCAATGAGTGCCCGGCCACTCAAGCGCAGCGGAATCTAATTAATTAACCTTTGTCGCGCGTACGGGGCGTGAAACTCGCGCGTTTCTCACACCCGTGCTCCCGTGTCAAGCGTTTGGATAATGCAAAGATGTTGCCTGATTAAGTAGGTTTTCAGAAAAAAAATGGTGTTCAATGCTTAGTTTAGAAAATTATAATTGAACATTTTCTACGGCTGATATTTACGAATTGTTCTGTTTAGCACGTAATTTTCATAGCTCGCAAAATAATGTAGGTAGATTCTTATGTGTACCTACCTATATAAATATATCGTGCATGTTTCAGAATTTGTGCCTTATAAGTTTTTGAGCTAAATAAAATTATGTTAAAGTGATTGTAAGTTTGATCCCTCCTCACACCTATACATTTCCTAACACCGCACTAAGGTAACGTTATTTGGATGCTCCTAATGGAGTAAGTGCTTTGGCAAATGGCCCGCGCCACGGAGCTTTTAATGCAATTTCGTCGCCCTTTGTAGCCGGGAATTGGCGCAATCAATCCATTTACACTTTGTTTCGCCAACAGTGGCACTACCCGCCGCTGCCGCACATAAGACAGGGCTTTTAGCAGCTACTAAATTGCTTTCCTGGATTTTTGCACTATGGAACAATGTTTCTTATTTTGTTAAAAAAAAATTGGAAGCTTGTGTAGCGTTGGAAAGTTGTACCTAATAAATTAAGGGATAACTTTTACGGCAATTGTCTACATTAAATTCTGAAGTAGGAAAACTCAATATAGATAGGTGTGATGTAGAAAATACTACAATTAAAGGAATCTACATTCATGCAAGATTGAAGTCATACAAGGACAGGAAGATCCTGAAACTCAAGGTCTCTGTGAGTGAGTGAAGTCGCGCTTGTGGTCATAACCAACCATTGAGTTTCCTTTGATATTCTTTACCACTACTACGTCTAAGTAACCAGACCAGGTTAGAGGCCGCTACAGTTTGCTGGTATCTAGGTACCTATAGGTCCCATATAGGTAATATGGGGCGATAGTCTCTAGGTAAGCAACTCTTTTTTAATATAAATAAAAAAATAAAACCTACCAACTACTGACATAAAAATAACATGTCAACATTGACATATTGTTAAATGCGTAATCGTACGTAATAATTGTATTTTGATTATTTCCAAATATGAAAAGGGCTCAGATGTGTAAAAAAGTTAATCGCAACAATAATTCGTTCAATCGTAAGCCCTTCTTTTATGGTACCTAGGTACATCCCTTAAGAACTGAGTAGTTGTAATATTCCACTTTTAACGCTCATTTTAGGCTATGCACTTGCTGTAGTTACTGTAGGTCTCCATTACTGTACGTTAGGCTGTTTTAACTAAAATAGCTTTATTCGTAAGGTCGCAGCAATTAAGCAAAAAAAATCAATGTAATACCGTTAGAAAGATGATACCGTCATACCGACCTAGCATCATTTTTATTTTGACTTTGTGTCCCTATTTAATTACTTTTCTAATGGGTATGCAATTTATAAGTAGATGTTTTTAATATTGGTTCTAAATTCCATTTTCTTAGACTTCAGCCGCAAAACATCCAATCGAAACACTGTTAGCCCCGAGATTCTTGTTGGTCAATTATGGCTGCAAGAAGATGAGCCTACAGCCGTTGAAATTATTGAATTAAACACTTCAGATGAATTTGATCCTTCACCAGATGAAACCCTGAACAACAGTTTGGACCATGCCTGGAGTTACGCCAATAATGAAAGGTTCCAAAAGATAGATGAAAATTACAAAATAAATAAAAAGGCAAGAGAAAGACGACGACTGAATCATCAAAATCATTTCCTATCTACACACAATTCAACACATACAAATAATAATCGTTTCGTAAATAATAATTATTATTCTGATATCGCAGGAAATCATGTCGACGACAATACATTATTAAATCATCAGGTAAATTGTTTTACAATTATTAACAAACATTTCATTAATTCTGACACCTCATCGGACGGAGAATTTGCAGACGTTGAAATAATAACTTCTAATGATATATTAACGGAACCTAATAATTGGGAAGTACGAAAGAATGCATACAAAGAAGAAATTATAACATATGATTCCGAATTAGACAAAGATACACGAACCATATGGATTTATTCGTTTAAAAATAAACATCTTTTGACAGAAGATGAATATACAAATATAGGCCCCAAAGAAACATCCATTAGTTCAACGTCATCTTCTATCGAGAGTGACGAAGAACAAACCAAGGACAAAAGTACAAATGTTTGTAGAATAGGCTCGCCCATTCCACCGACTTATATACCTAGACTGAACTTATCATTAGCTCCGACTTTATCTACCGTTACTGAAATATCTGAACCACGCAAACAACTTTCGTCTAATGAATCGTATAAATCACCAAAAAATAAGTTTCAAAAACCCAGAAATAGTTGGTTTTTAAATGAATCTGAGAAACTCACTGGGAGATCAATTCCTAAATTTGAAAAGTCCACCAATATCGTAAATTGGATGGCATTATCACCGCGAGAAAAACGACGAAGATCGAAAGAACAGGGTGATATATGGGAAGGAAGCCTGTTAAAGTTAGAAACACTTCCAATTAGTGAATTGACAGAAAACATTCAACATCAGATAAGCGCAAAATCTGGTCAAGATAATGCTATAAGATTACAAGTTGATGTCGATGTGCACGTAAGTGTAAATGAGAAAACACCAGAAAAAAAACCTGTAGGCAGCCCTAACAGCGCTGAGGTTAACATAATATCGAATACTGGCAATGTGAGTCCAAATAATAAGGTAAAGAATGACGAAATCTATATAATTGGACGTGCGCAAGATCGTGGGGATCATGGTATGAAATTCGAACAAACACAACAAATTCTCTGTGTTACAAAACCGGAGAGTCTGAATGTTACTGGACCGCCAACCATGGTTGAAGAACCTGAAAAAAAATTCGATAAAGCTTCTTTTGAGCGCGAAGAAACTTTAGAAAGGGAAACTGCTTCTTACGATTATCTTACAAACAAATATCAAAGCGTTCCTGTGGAGGATAATGGTGCCGACAATTCGTGGATGAAAAATAATGTTCCCTTACTAAAGCCGTCGGAGTGGAATGAATATTTACAAATAACAGAAAGTCCGTTATCAATGCATTTGTCAATTTGTACTATCACAGAAGAACGGCAACCGTGGTTTAAACGCTTTATGAAATATATGAATTGTTGTAAGAAAATGAAATAAAAGTACAAGTCCTCTCAATTGGCGAATTTATTAAATTCAATCACTTAACTTCCAGTAATTGAAGTACTTACACAAAACAAACTTGCTATTTAAAAAGGTACTTTGCAAAAGATAGTTCACGACACAATTGAAAATCAGCAGTTTTATGTACATACTGAACACTAAACTATCACAATGTTTCACACACAAAACAATCATGTTCTTGTAATGCATATAGGTACCTAATGCCTGTTTTAATAGTGCGAAATGTTATCTTCGTAAATTTATTTCAATGCAATCTTACCAATCAACATTGGGATAAAAACATTTTCACGTTGCTTGAATGTAATACATTACGCACTATTGAAGGAGAATGTCATAAAACAATCTTAAAAAGAACACAAATCATAAGGTGAATCCGTCCACACCCGCTCGATGCACATCGATTTACTAATTCATTACAATAATAAAATTCAAATTGATTCCGACGAAATAGTTTACCCATTTCATTTTCTTGAGTTTGTTAGCAACCGATTTTAATGTAATTAGTACATATAGTTCGCCGTAGTTAAATAGTTGAAAATCTATCGAACAGGTACTTGCCTAATCGATGTAGATCAAGTAGATGTGGAATAGGGAATGTAAAGTATTACACAATCAGTACTGTAGACAGTTCTAACTAAAAAATCCCAGTTTTATATTATATACTTACTAGATGTGAAATGCATCATAGCTATGGCATGTCACCTCAATACCCGTCGTCGATCAGCAACACATTATCACGCTTTATCTTAATTACATTTTGTATAATTCAGAAATTGAACCTCTCTTCTATTTCATACGTTAAGCTCAAATTCTATATTATTATAATATTGATTCGTTAACAACGGCATAAAGTATTTAGTTTGTATGAGTATTTATTATTATATCTATAACGTAATATTCTATCGACTATAGAAGGCAAGGATAGTGCTACATAATACCCAAGTTACATCGAAACTTTACTGATGACGCAGAACCATTAGTTATCTAAAACAAAAAAATATTCACAAAACATTATAGTAGTGCCATTTTATGTTATAATATCGTTATCGATGTAACTCTTTAAGCAAAATATGAAACACTATAAGAGCCAAAAGTAGTGCTTCAGGAATAAGGGACGTTTATGGGTTGTAATACATTTATATTAAAAAGTTAAGGAAATACATCATAGAAAAACTGCAGTCATAAATTCATAATGAAAAAGGTTGCAAATATTTTGCATATTTAATACGTTTCAGATGACAATCATACTTATATTTCAATAGACTTTTATAGTGAAACTTTTCAATGTTACACAATCTTTTGCTTGACCCTAATTCTCCATGAGAAATACCTGATTCTCTGCTGTGAAACAATCCCCCGCTTCCTGCCAAGGTATGAAATGGTTTCGATGAAAATAATGGCGGAATAGGAGAATTCGGATTGTTTTGGAGTTATCATTATATCATAAGAATGTCAAGTAAATAGTACAAAATCGTTGAGACCTGCTCAATCATACACACAGGAATGCCGCCGTAATATGGACTTTAATATTTTTTTGTTTCAATAACTTAAATACACAAGGGTTAAAATAATTACATGATTTAATCTTAGAATGCAAACAAAAATTATCAAGTCAACACAATTTTATCTGACTCGATGTATGTTTAAACAAACATACAAAAAAACCTATGTATTATTCCATTTATGTAGATATAATGACGTAATTACAGCTACAATAAGGCCTATTTTTCCGGTGTTTAGTTTTTTCAGGTGAGCAATATTAGTGTTAAGCCCTAATAAGTATGTCCATTCATATTGTTAGCATACGCGTAAATCACACGTCTTACCTACGTGACCTGAAACTAGCGTTATCACCGTACGATACGAAAAAATATAAAATATTCGTTGATCATTGTTGCGTGCTTGTCACCGCGAACTCTACAAAAAGGTGACAGATTTTGTAATCATCCTTCTTTGTAACATAAAAAAAAACATTGTTTTGTGGTCGCCGAGCCAAGCTAGCAAACATCACGTGCGTATTTGCAGGGCTATTGTAACGAGATCGATGAGAAGCGTGAGCGGATGTCCCAGTGTCTGGGCGGTCAGGCGGCGGTAGGTATATGTTGGGTGTCGGATGGCGGTCAGCTGCGGTCGGATAGTGGTCGGGCGGCTGTCGGGCGGCTGTCGGGCGGCTGTCGCGCGGCTGTCGCGCGGCTGTCGGGCGGCTGTCGCGCGGCTGTCGGGCGGCTGTCGGGCGGCTGTCGGGCGGCTGTCGGGCGCAGGCGGTCACGAGGTGGGCAGGGCCGGCAGCGACAGCTCGCGCCGGATGTAGAACAGGATATAAGGTTTGCAGCCGGCCACGGCCGCCGCGTCCGCCGCGCGCACCGTCTGGTCGTTGAAGTGGAACCACTGCTCCTCGTTGATCGCGAACGCCGTGTAGTGACCGGAACCCGCGCTGTACCACGTGGAAACATGACGAAGTTAGACTTACTAATAAACATTACATGAGCAGTGTTAGACATAGGTTTGATCCTTTCTTTTAACTGGCAAAACTATTCCTTTATATGCACTGATAGAATATGATTATACACCATTCGATGGCACGAGTCGCTAAATCACGATCGTCGATGTCGCGAAATTATTTGCTTCCTGCACACAGAATTATTTAGTCATAGAAATATTTGTTCAGTTTAAATATTTTTGGGCGAAGGAAGACTTTTACTTATAAAATCTACAAGGTTACTTTTATTATGTTGGACAACATTTTTCATTCAAGCAATAGAAGGGCGATTTCCAGCAGTGTAGTATAAAATATGGTTGTTTACCCAGATCCGTGGTGCACGATGACAGCGGCCAGGTCGTACAGGTGGCTGCCGAGCCCCGAGCGCCTCGTGTCGGGCACGTTGCTCAGCACGAACCGGGACATGTCCAGCGCGCGCAGCGGGAACGATATGCTCGTGTCCACCTTGGTTCTGTCACCAACAATATCATAAGTACGCGTTCAATCACTACATGCTACAGACATTATAAACTTTTACTGAAGTGATGCATAATATAATAGAAGGATTCATCCGTTTTGGCTGTCTATTGTAAAAGATGATTAATCCATAGTGAGCTGATAAGATGATGTACTGTACTTTACTTAACAAGGCTAAATTTCAATTACAGTATTTTATACATATACTAGCGGCCCGCCCCGGCTTCGCTGGGGTGGAGAATAACATACCATCACGCCTGTATTCCCCGAAAGGTTAGGCAGAGGCGCACTAATGTACACCCACAGTTCGCAGGTATATTTAGGTCCCATGTAATAGGGGGCGAGCCTATTGCCATTAACCGGGCACAAATTCCTAACTCCGAGCTGCTACTGGGAATTTCATAGAAAAATCCAATAACACTTTGCTCGACCTGGGAATCGAACCCAGGACCTCTAGCATAGCAGTCGCGCTCAGGACCACTTGGCTAATGAGCACTCGGGTGGAGAATCCCTAACTTTACTTTCCCCGTCGAGTCTCCCGTGAACCCTATATGTTAGGGGTGGACAACATTTATCACAAAAACAAAAATAGTAGCCGATTCTCAGACCTACTGAATATGCATATAAAATTTCATAAAAATCGGTCTAGCCGTTTCGGAGGGGTATGGTAACTAACACTGTGACACGAGAATTTTATATATAAGATTATGTTATTTTTACAAAAAAATGCAGCACTGCTGTGTAACATGCGACTGGTTCAGTACAACTTACACGCATAGAACAGTCAGTCTACAATAATATTACTTGATACGTGGTATGTTTTGAATAAAACGCATCCACACAAAACAGCGTAGCACCAGCATGTTTTGTTAATTTCCTCAATATAATTTAAGAGGAGAATATTAACTAAGAAAAAATTTCTTTAGGGCCACTTGCACCAACTTCTCAAATGTGTTTAAATTGTATTTAAACACAAAATTTCTATGAAAAATAATTTTGAAGTTGTGCATGTGGCCCTTAGACTTCCATATTTAAAAAAATATAATATACTTTTTACACAAACATTATGACGATGACACTCCCACGCTATGTTAAAAAATATAATGACTTTTCTAATGAAAAATATATATTCTTACCTAAAGTAATTATGCCACCGGAACCGCTTAAGATGTAGACACAGTACATTGGGTAGTCTACGTATCCAGAACTGTTTGGTTGACTTCTGTTTGCATTTACAACTGCTACAGAAATAACGTTCTGTGTCTGCTAACTCCTCTACCTTCATATACAACAGAAAACAAATTCATTGGTTTATCACAAAATACAATGTTAGGACATAAACATTATGAAGCAGTTACATAAATTTCTTCTACTTTTAACATTCTTAATTTAAAAGCTAGATTTTATGTTTGCTAAATAAAAAAAAATATTGAAACACATTCTCTAGTTTATTTACCTGTACGAAACTCGATAGACAATCGCTAAGAGCGACGGGTGCTTCATGTCGCCCAGTTTCGGGCAACTCTAGCGAAAGGTCTAGAAATGGATCGAACTTTTTGCTATCTGTACCACACGCCAAACAACGAACCTATAAAAAAACATCCATATTATAAGTTTATTTTTGTTGTAGATAATGTGTAGATCAACAAGAAACTTTAACCTGCGCTTGCCACGGCCAGTTTATAGATTTAGTAGAAAACCATGTATCACAATTGTGCTGTTCACTTATAAGCAAGACAGTCGATTAGTTCTGATTTGTTTAGAATTCGGTTGCTTAGGTTCTACAATTCACGCCAAAAGTAATGTCTAGTCTTGGACAACTTAGAGCGTAATTTTGACATACAACTGCAGTGTGCATTATAAATCTTTGAGGTTGACCAATTTACACTAAAAGTATATATTATACTAGCTTTACCGCGGCTTCGCTCACCTGGAGCTATATTAGGATATAAAATGGATCCGAAACATAATTTCATCAAAAACAGTGATGATCTTTTCTTTGTATGGGTATCTATACATGAGAGAGGTCAAGCTGTACCTCAGAATCCGTTTAATAAATTTAGATAAAAAGTTCACCAGTAAGTTGGAGTGTATACTTTTGAAGAATAAAAACAAAATTAAAATCTATTCAGTAGTTTTTGCGCCCGTAACAAACAGACAAGAATTTAAAAAATCTCATTTTTGTGTTCGCAGCCGTTTCTATACACTAAGCCACTTTTTTATATCTTTAATGTACAGACACAGCTTTTTTACAATTTTATAATAGTTATCTCTACTATTATAAAATTGTAAAAAAGCTGTGTCTGTGCTGTGTGTGTGAGTGAGAATCGTAGCAAGTGGAAGTCTGTGGTCTCTGCCTACTCCTACGGGAAAGTGGCGTGACTTTATGTATGTAGAGATATTATACTATATAATATGGTACGTACTTCACTCTGCAGCGTGCCGCCAAACACAGCGGTGACGATAGAGGCCGAGGGCGCCCGCGGGACGAAGCTAGCGTCCGCGCGCTCCGGCGGCAACAACTGCTGCAGCTCCGTGTGTAACCTGACAGTTTTACAATATTATATTGATACATCAGGGGCCCAAGTCTGCTATTTCAGATGTATCAAAATGTCATTTAGTGCAATTGAACGACCATTCTGATACAACTGAAATAGCAGACTTGGGCCCCTGAAGCCATTGAGTGACGATTTTGACACGACAAAATAGCAGACTTGGGGCCCAGATCGGCTACGCTTTGGACGAAGGAAGGTCCATCAATAATTTCCTTTATGAGTACTAGAAAATAAACACTACGTCGAAATACGTTGACAGAACTGACAGTATTTGTTCTTGGTCTAACATAACATAACATACCATCACGCCTGTATTCCCCGAAGGGTTAGGCAGAGGCGTACTAATGTACACCCACAGTTCGCCGGTATGTTTAGGTTCCATGTAATAGGGGGCGAGCCTATTGCCATTAACCGGGCACAAATTCCAAACTCCAAGCTGTTTCTCGGAATTTCATAGAAAAACCCAATAACACTTTGCTCGACCTGGGTATCGAACCCAGGAACTCAAGCGTAGCTAGCGTGCTACGCTTCAGGTCCTCCGGCTGTGTGTCCTCCGGCTAATGAGGCAGTTTTTGTCTACAAAAATATTTGTTTTTGGTCTACAACAATAAAAACTTTTTTAAAGCTAATTAAAATGGCTAAACATATTCCAAGGACTGGCGAAGGTGGTATGCTTCTGAAGATTTCAATAAGGATCTGTGCATTTAATTTATGAGGAATATTACTTCAGCATCACTTGTAAGAACACCCATTGTACAAAATAATAGATTTTGCATTTGTCACACATCACATACCATCAAGCCTGTATTCGCCTTACGTTTAAGTCCCATGAAAAAGAGGGCGAGCCTATTGCCATTAACAAAGCACAAATCCTAAACTGCCACCTGCTACAGAGAATTTCATAGAAAAACCCAATAACACTGCCCAACCTGAGAATCGAACCCAAGACCTCTAGAGTAGCAGTTGCGCTTGGGACCCCTATACTTATGAAGCAGTCAGTTTATGCATTGTGTCTGTTAAGTACTTGAAGAGTTACATTTTTGTAATGGTAGTCTTCCTCACCTATCAAGCATATACCGCAGGAACTCGTGTGCATCCTGCTGTTGGTACCCCCTGAATCTAGGCACCACCTTCCAAATGACCAGGAACAAGCATTCCGGGGAAATCGCGCCCTTCGAACCACAGCCGCTGTTTAAATTGATTAGAACCTGAAACATGATAGTGATTATCAAAATCCAGTGAATAAATCAATAAGCAACCAAATCGTTATATTTTTATCATGAAATTACTTATTTATGAAAATAATTTTAAAATGTTTGTTTTTTTTAAGGTGGAGGATTGGCGTGTATGCATTTCTAGTAATAGGTATTCTGTAGAAACCAGGTCAGTTTAAAATAAATGTGGTATCCCAGCCAGTAAATAAACATTGTTTAAGTTATACAACTATGATATGACCCGAGACATGTACAGTGAATAATAATGGTAATTATAATAATTACTATCATCGACATCAATGCAAACTTTGTTCACTGATTCATCTCTGGCTGTCTCATCTATTATCAGCCAGTACTTATTGACAGTCGTTCCAATACATAATAGCATTTAAAAAAATATATTAGATAAGTATGTACATTATTGTTACGCTTATTGTATTTGGCAGGCTATTGTTAAAAATAAATAATGTATGTATACCTTTCTTAGTTCCTCAGCCATAACAACATCATGCATCTCCTGCCGTGTGTAACTCCTTGAGTGATACACTTTACGTCCATTCGTCTTCATTTCTAATGAAGGTAGTTGACTAAAATAGCAACTAAACTCTTGTATATTGTTAAGACTCTGTAGCACAGCATTCATAAAACAAGTATTGCCTAAATTTTTTAACCCTACTACTTTTTTCTCTCTTTGACTCTTCCCATTACATGGTGATGTTTTCTTTTCTTTATTTCTAGGTGCACTGTTATTCTCTGTAGAACTGTCGTCAGAATGAGTTCGTTTGCGAGAACGAGGCCTGAGACTTCGGACTTTTTCCTCAGAATTCTGCAAGAAATAAAAATAAGCTTCTTTTACTCTTGCCTATATAAAATCTTGAGTGCACATAACATATCGTATTATGTAATGATTTCTCTATTACTACCATCAGTATTAGGTAATCAGTCTTTTATAATCACAGCTTAATAAATTTCTATATGAACATACCTAATACATAACTATTAACATAAACATACCATCACGCCTGTATTCCCCGAAGGGTTAGGCAGAGGCGTACTAATGTACAACCACAGTTCACCGGTATGTTTAGGTCCCATGTAATAGGGGGCGAGCCTATTGCCATTAACAGGGCACAAATTCCTAACTCCGAGCTGCTACTGGGAATTTCATAGAAAAACCCAATAACACTTTGCTCGACCTGGGACCTCTAGCGTAGCAGTCGCGGTCCAGACCACTTGGCTATTGAGGCAGTTACATAATTATTAATTATATTATTAAGAGAAAAAATACCTTAATACTTTTCGTAGGTTTACTTTCACTGGATTCTGCAGTAAGATTTGGTACATCACCAAATGAAACTGAAGATATAATTTCAGCAGGCCTAGAGTCATCACCACTACCACTTGGGGAGGCCAGTTTATCAGTCCCAGATGTACTGGACATGACGCTGTTGCACCCCTCACTGCCATCCTTACTGTTATCCTCACTCCGCTCTATGTTACCATTAGTTTCTAAATCATGTTGCCTCCTAAGTTTCATAATACTTTGTCTTACTTTATCTATTGGATAAAATTCCAAATCATTTGATACATAGTCATCACATTTGTAACTGAAAATAATTTCACAGAATCATTTAATACATTAGTAAGCTGGATAAAGAATTGTATTAAGTAAATATTAGGAACTTTAACAAATAATGGCCAAAAACAATTTTTAATTTTATTTTACCAGTAAACAGAGTAAACATCACAGCTCATACAAAGCTGGTGGCCTCGCGACTCTGCATGAAGCTTTGCATGTCCATTAATGTAGCGGCCACAGTTGACCACCCCACACTGCAGACACAACCAGTTCTGGTCCTCTACAGCACATTCTATTAAAGAAATATAAACAAAAATATGCCTCAATTATTGTTTCTGCTTTAGTCTCATTATTATTCTCAATGCCAAATTATTTGATGACTGAATTTAAACGGAATAAGGATGTACAAATGTGGTTTAAATGCTTGTCCATGTTTATCTGCATTCTTGTTACTGACAGTGACAGTACCTCCTTCACATTTACAAATGAAACTGATAACAGTGTTGTTGTATCTGTTTATTTTGCATAGGATTATATATTTATCATACAGTTATAGTAGATAGCATGGGCATAACATTTTGTAGAATGTTCGCTACTGCGAATAAATATACTACGCAAATGCAAACCTGCTCAAGATGATTGTAATGTAATTACTTTTATGGGTCATTAGTCATTACATGTGATAGCTCTCTAAGAAAGGGGTTTCTTGATGAAGAATTGACGCAAGGCACATGTAGCACACAACCGTAATATATATTGCTTTAGAGGTCTATTATAAATGCTTTCAATATAGAATAAAATAGCCCAACATGATGGTTAATATTTTTTTAAAATCCATCGCGTCAGAAACGAAGTCGAACATCGTCAGTCAGTCACGGTCACCCATACCGCGCCCCCCTCCCGTACCCTTCGAACAGCTGATTATAAAGTTCGTTGTATTGATTTTTCGATATTTAACCTTCCGTGATAGAATAATGCGGGAAGATTTCGCAGATACTTTTTATATTCAACTGACAAGAGCATATTTCATACAAGAAAATAATTTATTTACCTGAACAATTGAAGTTCTTTGTGATCGTCGTGTCCTCAACGTTGAAATCATCCACCTTGACGTTATCTAATAAATGTGTACATTCCATTCTTCATAATACAATGGAATCGAAATAGTAACACATTGATTTAATTCATAGAAATAAAATAAAAATGTTTTTTAACACAGAGCCTAGAGTTCAATAATACTCGTAGCGGTAGCACAAGTAACACAGCAAGAAAGCAAGCAAGCCCAAAACGAATGAACGACGAAGGAGAGCGACATATTTATTTCCCTCATTTTGATTCGCCAATTTCTAAAGAAAGAGCGAGATGGCAACCATAGTTGAAAAACATAACAAATAAGTTCCGTTCGGATACACCATCAAAACAAGAGATATTTTATGTATTTATCTACATATTGTTATTTATGGATTTTTTATAAGATAGAACGAGATGTATGTATGTACTGCTAAATGTGGTGTAATTATTATGAAAAACTGCTATTCGATGGTTTACATAAGCCTGACCAGACAAGTTCACACAACACACAGTCAAAGCACACGAGTGTGGTCTTTGCACACGGGCCACTTACCATATCCAGAAAGAGGCTGCCACTGACGTATTTTCTGTAGTTTTTATGGCATGAGAGCTGCTTTGTAAAATAGCTAGCGGTTATGTAGGTATAACAGCGAATTACACCACTCAAAATCTGTACAAATAAATAAAATTGGTGTCTGTAATATTAAAATAACCGCTTTTTACTAAGTGCATTTGTATGTATAAATACACGGTACATATACCAAAACAATATATTTTTCAATTTTTGTCTGTTCCGCCTAATCTCTGAAAATGCTCGACCGATTTTGATGAGACTTTATTTTTCGAAGTCACGGGTAACAGCTTGTGTTGAAATAAAATAACTACAATAAGTAGGTAGTAAATGTTGCAGTAGTATATAACTGGAATCGCAAAATACAACTGCACAAGAGTTTCAGAAGTCTTAGTTTCGCCACCGAGCACCGACTTGCGAAAGTAGTGCATTCGTTAGATTGTATAATTTTACTTAGCTTGGCGACGAAGTTGTGGTTCGTTACTTAGGCCCACTTGCACCAACTTCTTAAAGGTATTTAAATTGTATTAAACACGAAATTTCTATGAAAAATTGTGTTATAGAATTTAAACAGAACTATTTGTGATTTTTTGCATTTTTTTATGCTAATTTTATAATGTTATTTAGTGAAGGAAAAATTCGACTCGCAGGCAGGATTCGAACCTGCGTCTTCTGGCTAGGTACGCCAGACGCTATGACCATTAAGCCACCGCGAGTCCCACCTGCCATGTCTACGATGGTCATCGTACGACATAGAACTAACCGCAAGGTAGGTAAGTCATGTCAGTTGAGAGGCAAAGTAACTTGCCTTTCAATTTCAATAGATGTTACTGACGTCACCTTTAAGACGTAAGTTCAGAATGTGAAGGCAAATTTCGACATGGCAGGCGGGACTCGCGGTGGCTTAGTGGTCATAGCGTCTGGCGTACCTAGCCAGAAGACGCAGGTTCGAATCCTGCCTGAGTCGAATTTTTCCTTCACTAAATAAATTTAAACATATTTAGGAAGTTGGTGCAAGAGGCCTTAGTTTTTCTAAAAAAAAATATTTTAAGTAAAAGTATAATAATTTACGACAGTTGTACACTGATGTAGGTAACAAACCTTAGAGGAAGAATATTATGACACTTCAACACTTCAGTAACAAACATACAAATTTATGCAGTCATTTCAGGTTATTTTTTTTTATTATGGCGCCACACTTATTGTGTATTTGCCAGTGTCAAGTATTAGAGTAATCAAGTAATATTTCCCATCGTGGGATTGTAATATGGCACCCCACTTTTGGTGTTCGCCAGTGTCAAGTATAAGTTGTTGAGTTGACCCAATGAAACAGTAGAAACTTTATTGAGGCTTCGATGGAGTTTAGGAGTGAACCCAGTCACGATTTTCAATTTTATATCATTTGCCTACACTCTCACACGTTCACGAACACTTAATGGTTAATTACCCACCATAATTACACATTAAACTTCAGAGAAATTCAAGTTTTGAAAAATAATATAAAATCGACAATGTGCACTTTTCATTTTACCGCCTAAAAACTCTAATTTCAGGTTGACTGTAAGTTGTTTCTATAGAAGGAAGACATAATAAAAGTCAGAATTTAGGTTTAGTTATTTATTATCCTTAATTACGTCTGCCACCATAGCCACCCTGAGTGGCTGGCTGCGTAAGTTGCAGACCATTGATGTTATTGAAGTCGAGCATCTTCAACATGTCCTTGGTGTCAGGGTCAACTTCGATGATGTCATGCTCCAGAGCAGAGACCTCAGGGACATAGTTGTCACGCCTCTCACGCTCTTCTTCCTGCAGTTTGATGGAAATTCCCCTAACCTGGGAATGCCTGAGACGCCTCATCAAATGGGTTGCAAACCTAAAATAAATTATTTTTGGTTAGATTAAATAGGTTTAGTTGAATATCCTTAGGTCAATATACTTTTAGTCACTGCCTCATTAGGTTAGCCATCCTGAGTGTGACTGCTATGCTAGAGGTCCTAGGTTCAATTACCAGGTCGATCAGTGAAATTCTTAGTAGCAGCTCAGTTTATTTGCTAGCCTTGCCTTGAAAGGCTTGCCCCTTATTATAGGGGACCTAAACATACAGACTAACTGTGGGTGTTGTTCACTAGTGTCTCTGCCTAACCCTTCAGGGAATACAAGCATGATGGTATGATGATGTAAAATAGTTATTTTGTAATTGTTGCTTCCTGTTGTTTATTGCTCTTCTCAAACTTCTTATATTTATTATCTACTGATAAAATTTGGATCTGTAAGTATATTTTAAGATAGGTACCTGGTGAATGATACCGGCTTGAAGAAGTTAATGGGAAGTAACAAAACAAAGTACCAACCTATAGGTACATACATCTGGCCCGATATATGTGATATTAATTTATTGGCAAAAAATCGTAAAAAGTTGTTGAGTAATTTTACAAAATAAATAAGTAGGAACTCACCCAGCGATCTTGTTACGGAGGGGCTTTGTCGGAATGATAGCTATTTCCTCGCATATTCTCTTGTTTGTGTCAAAGTCAAGAGTCAGCCTTGTGTAGTATTTTTCAATAATAATCTTAGCCGCCTTCTTGACGGTCTTAGTCCTGACACGACCCTAAAATACAGAGGTTATTTTGTAAATAAGCTTCTGAAACGAAGACTTGCCATTTAGTAGAACAAATACAAAGCTAGGTATATCACATTTTTAGAAGATCACGAAGATTTCACTAGATAAAAAGCAAAATAAAATATTTACCATGGCTGAAACACAACAGCGATTTTCACTGACAGATACGAAAGACAGAAAAGATTTTTTTCATAAAGTACACGCCCGTCATGTCTGTGCAATCTGGTATTTGTTTATGGTTTATGTCTATCTGTCTGTGGCACTCTTTGACTATCTATCTATAAGGACCCGCCTCTCATGATCATTCCCCTCTGTCAAGGTAGTGGATTAAAAAATCTAACGCGTTTATCAAAACTGTTTCCGAAATCGATTTTTCATTACAGAATCGTTTCCGCTCAGTAAAGTCATCATAAATGCTCCGTGTAAATACCGATATACGTGCAGTTAATGTATGCAAAAAAATATCTAATATCTTATTTAGTTAAAGATGGAGTTATTTTCCGTATGTAAGTATTAAAGTTCATTTATTTCTATTTAAATCACATAATACAATTAATATATAATATTAATAAAGATCGAGGACGTTACCGATTCAATAATCGAGTATAAAATAATCGTTTAGTTCAAGCATGCACTCCCCACGAGACTACCCGCACTCCCCACGAGACTATCCGCACTCCCCACGAGACTAGCAAATTTTTTTTACTAACAATATCAGTCTTCTGCTAATACACGTAAGATTTAAATTTGAAATATCCATCAAAATGTCATTTTTTTATTTCAATTATATATCATCCAATAGGATGTCACCATTTATGATTTCCAATTATAGGTCTTAATGCAGAATTACCGTTTTTTGGCAATTATAGGCCTTATATATATTATGACATAATGCATAAAACTCGAATTTTAAAAAGTGTAGCGAGACTATGTCCCTCTTTCGGAAAGGACTCACTGAGTCAGTTAGGGACGCCAGAGGGACCGTCTCAGGTCGTGGTGCTCATCGAGGCGGGAGAGGAGGTTTAATTTCTGGGGCCCATATGGGAACCGGAGGGCCGAAACCCTGCCAAAGTGGTGCATCCATGCCTGGGGCAGGAACCTCAGGGCAAAAGGTCTCGAAGAGACCGTCTGGCGCTGAACGCAAGCGCCGACGGCTCCAGAGGCAAAAAGGTGTAGGGGCCGGGACTCAACAGCGACCGGCCAAAAGACAGCGGGAGGTCAGTGACGAGGCAAGTGGCAGCGGTGGGCCACCCAAAAAGACCAAGGTGCAGCTGTCTGGGTCTTTTCGGGATGCGGTAGCAGCTGTTAAACTTGCCATCGTCCCTGACAACCACCCCTACTCTTCGCTCGAGGCGGAGGATGTGGATCAGCTCAGGGGTCTCCTTTTAGAGAAACTTGCGGCTGCTCCAGATCCTCTGCCCATTCTGGATGTGGGTCATGGTGTCGTGGCAGGGGCCATACACGTCTCCTGCCACGATGACATGGCAGCGCAATGGCTCAAAGCCGCGCTGAGTGGGGTTCGGGTGAAGAGTGGGGTAGAGGTCAGGGTGGTCTTGGCGGCGGATCTTCCAAGACCGGTCAAAATGGCCTGGAAGAGCCAGAACACCCAATTTCGGGACGCGGAGCCGGACCTGAGGATGCTCCAGAGGCTGAACCCGTATCTTAGGACGGCGGACTGGAAGGTGGTAGGCACTCAAGTTGAGAGCCGCCACATCCGTCGTGTCGTCCTGATGGACCGGGTCTCCTCTGAGGTCATCTGAGGGGCCGGTTACGCGATACCGGGAGGATTAGGGCCGGCGGTATTCAAACTCCTCGAAAATTCCGAGAGGAGGGGGGAAACACGCCGGGATCAATCAACGCACACAGCAACCGTCGGAGGGGGAGGGCAGGGTGGTTCGGGTGCTCCGGGGGAGGGTCCGGCTTCGCCAGTATCGGTGAGGACGGATGACCTACTCGGGGAACTGGACCTACTCGGTCTTGGCTCACCGACGGGGGCTGGAGGGGCCTAACTATAGGAACCTCATAACACCCATCTGTAGAGGACCAAGATGGAGGGACTAAGGTGCGTACAGATCAACCTTCAACATTCTAAGGCTGCCTCGGCCCTTTTGGCTAGGCAGTTGAAATTGAATAAATTTGATATTGCCCTCATTCAAGAACCTTATGTTTATAAGGGCGAGATTAAGGGTTTAGGCGGGACAGGGGGGGTAATCTATCAACATTCCGCTAAGGACGTGCGAGCCTGCATCTATGTCAGAAATGGTATAGATGCTTCCATCGTACGTGATTTATGTTCTAGGGACCTAACAACAACCTGGATCCACCTAGGGACGGGAAAGAGGGCACACAAGATCTTGCTCTCCTCAGCATACCTTCCCTATGAGAACAAGGAGCCAGTATCACCAATCATCAAAAAACTGGTGGAATATGGCAGCCAAGGGAACACAGAACTGGTCATTGGCTGTGATGCAAATGCGCATCATGTCGTCTGGGGCAGCACCGATGTGAACAGACGAGGGGAGGATCTATTGGATTACGTGGTAAGCGCAAACCTTCAGATTCTTAATAAAGGCAGCAGACCTACTTTTGTTAACAGGAGAAGGGCTGAAGTTATTGATGTCACGCTAGCCACTAGTAGGGCAGGCGCACACATTGAAAACTGGCATGTACCGAATGAGATCTCCGGATCCGATCATAGGTACATTTACTTTAGGTATAGGACCCATAACGATTATGCGACTGTACGAAGGAGGAACCCTAGACATACCGACTGGGATGCGTTTCGCAGAGACCTGGAGGTGAATCTAGGGAAACCTATTGGTAAGCTGAATTCTGTATTAGATATTGAATTTGAAGCTGATAGAGTTACTAAGGGCCTGCATGCAGCGTGGACAGATAACTGTCCTGAGAAAAAGGCACTTGGTAAGAAAGAGCCGTGGTGGACTCCGGAGATAGTACAACTACGTCGAGATACACGACAGGCTTTTAATGCCGCCAAGGCAATTAACGACTTTTCGGGCTACAGTGCTAGCCTCACAAAGTTTAACTCGGCTGTACGAAGAGCCAAGCGTAGGAGCTGGAGGGGACACTGTCAGGCGATCGAGAGTGTTTCTGAAGGCATGAGGCTCAGTAAAGCAATTTCTACAACTAAGGCCATTCCACTAGCATCTATTAAAGATGGGAATGGTAAACTGGCTGAGACTGGGGAGGAGGTCTTGAATGTAATGTTCAAAACTCATTTCCCGGGATCAGTAAAACTGGATGATGATAAGGAGGACTCAGTGACCCTGGAGGAGCTATCTATTCGCACCACCAGGGCTGACTGGGATACTGCTAAAAAGGTGGTAGATGAACATAGGCTCAGGTGGGCAGTGATGGGTTTCCAACCATTCAAGGCCCCTGGACCGGATGGGATCTACCCTATTTTATTACAGGAGGGGGCTGAGACTCTGATACCGCACTTATGCAGGCTGTATAAGGCGTGCGTAGCGTTTGGATACATACCTGCGCGGTGGAGGAAAGTCAAAGTAACCTACATACCTAAGCCTGGCAAGGGAGATTATGAGGATGCCAAAGCTTTCAGGCCTATCAGCCTCTCATCGTTTTTACTCAAAACACTTGAGAAAATGCTTGATAGGTATATTAGAGAGGGGCCTCTAAAGAGATACCCTCTCCATGGGCTTCAGTTCGCCTATCAGGCAGGGAAGTCAACAGAGGCGGCATTACATTACGTCGTAAGCCGCGCAGAGGCGGCACTGGAATCGCAGGAGGTTTGTGTCGGAGGCTTTCTTGATATCGAGGGAGCCTTCGACCGCACAACCTTTGAATCGATACAGCGAGCTGCGGAAAAACATGGCATCAACCAAACCATCATCAGATGGGTGACTTGCATGCTAAGGAGTAGGATCATTCATTCCACTCTTAGAGGAGACACACTCCACGTTAGGACGACCAAAGGCTGTCCACAAGGGGGAGTGTTGTCACCGTTACTGTGGTGCTTAGTAGTAGACTCACTACTAAGCAATCTCAATGAGGGCCCTTTGCTAACCGTGGGATATGCCGATGACATAGTCATACTTGTCAATGGCAAATTCCCGAACACGGTTTCAAATCTGATCCAAAGGGCTCTCTGTAAAGTAGAGAGGTGGTGCGAAGAGAATCACCTCTCTATCAATCCAAGCAAGGCAGTTGTCATTCCATTTACTAGGAAGAGACTGCTATCAGGCCTAGGCCAACTTCGGCTTTATGGCAAACAACTAAATTGGGCCTCAGAGGTAAAATATTTAGGGGTAACCCTGGATAAAGAACTGACGTGGCGAACACATCTGGACAATACCATAGCCAAGGCTCTAAGAGTCTTGGGTATGTGTCGCTCAGCGTATGGCAAAACCTGGGGACTTAGACCAAAGGTTGTGCAGTGGCTGTACACCATGATGGTTAGACCAATAATCACATATGGCAGCATTGTTTGGTGGCCTAGGACGCAACTAGGGATATGCAGGGAAGCCCTCGCTAAACTACAGCGAACGGCATGCCTAGCTATCACAGGGGCGTTCAAAACCACACCAACAGCGGCGATGGAAAAGGTACTCAACCTTGCACCGCTACATATTGTCATAGAGACTGAGGCAGCATTGTTTGGTGGCCTAGGACGCAACTAGGGATATGCAGGGAAGCCCTCGCTAAACTACAGCGAACGGCATGCCTAGCTATCACAGGGGCGTTCAAAACCACACCAACAGCGGCGATGGAAAAGGTACTCAACCTTGCACCGCTACATATTGTCATAGAGACTGAGGCCCGTCTTGCACTACACAGACTGGCAATAAATGGCCTGTGGGATAGTTCTAAGCCTAGAACTAGACACACAAAGCTTAAAATACAGGAAGGCCTTGACGAACTAACGAACATGCACTGCGACAAAATGCAGCCCATGTTTTGGTTCAAGAGATCTTACAAGGTTCATCTGCCGTCAAGGGAAGAATGGATGAAGGGACTCGACCCGCCAGAGGAGGGCAGTCTGATATGGTACACTGACGGTTCGAAAACCGAGTCGGGTACAGGGGCGGGCATATATGCAAGGGACCATAAGGTCAGTCAAAGCATGGGCAAATTAGCTACAGTTTTCCAAGCGGAAACATATGCTATTCTTGCCTGTGCACAACAGATGGAAAGTAGCGGTACCACAGGTAGGTCCATCTACATTCTTAGTGACAGCCAAGCGGCACTCATGGCCCTGACCTCCTACAGGATCGATTCAAGGCTGACCATGGAGCGTCCATGGTCAGCCCGAACTCTTAATGAGCTGGGAAAGCGAAACAAGGTCAGGCTTGTTTGGGTCCCTGGTCATAGGGGTATTGTGGGCAACGAGCATGCTGACGAGCTGGCTAGGGAAGGTTCTGGAACCTCACTAATTGGACCGGAACCATTTGTAGGACTGGCTCCAAGCACAGTCAAAACGGCATTTCGGGAGTACGCAAGGGCGAGGCACACGGATGAGTGGTTGAGCCTCACGGGACTTGCTCACTCCAAGAAATTCATAGGTTCCTCATCGAAATGGCAAAATGCCATTTGGAACTCAAGCAGGCGGCAGGCCCGTCTTTTGATGGGGGCGCTGACCGGACACTTCGGGACTAACGCTCTCCTACAAAAGATGGGTCTGACGGATACATCAGCCTGCAGGGCCTGCAAAAGGGAAATTGAGAGCATGGAACACCTTCTGTGTACATGCGATGCAATGGCTGGAAAGCGAATGTGCCTTTTGGGTCAGGGTTATCCAAGCCCGGAGGACTACAGACTCATACCCCCAGGCCTCATTATAAAGCTCATGGAAGAGCTGTTTGTAGAACTGGGAGGGGATGAGGAATAGATTATCTAGGGGAAGCACAAAAGATCCCATTGGGTCGAAGTGCACTGAGGCCTTGCTGCCTCGGCCCTACACAAGATAAGATAAGATAAGATGTCCCTCTTTTGTTTTGTCATTTTAATTAATGATGTGATAGTGTTTGTTTACGATTTCGAATCGATATCGATATTATTTTCGTGTTCAATGTAAGACCAAATTATAATAATTGCTAAAGATCACTAAAGATGAATATCATGAATTTATGATATCACTATATTTTTATAAAATTTAATAAAATAACATTTTTGGAAATGACGTGACTAAGATTATTGATTATTTTTGATATCCAGTATTAGATATTTTATTTGTTACTTTTTCAGATCTACAAAAGACCTTCATTTAAAATGATATAGGTGTGATTGATAAATAATAGCTTAAGCCGTTGCGGATAAATTTGTTGACAAAAGAATTTATAAATTAACATATTTAAATCGTATTTCAAAAAACATTGAAAATGATTTCTAAGATACGGTATGGTTAGAAGGTCTGGGGTTTCTTTTACCGCTTAGGTGGAAAACCAGCACATGTGCCGCCTGATGGTAAGTGTATATATAGTGTTAATGTACCCTATTATATGAACGCTTGCAACACCTGGGGTATCACTCGCCCGTTGCCGAACCTGTAAAAATCTTTTCACACCCGGTAGACAACCACAACACCGGTACCCCCACTGCCAACATAACGCTTCCTCGCGGAGCTCTGGCGATCTTGCTCACCGTTAGGAACACAACATAGTACAGTCACAGATAATAGAATACTAGTAGTACAGTGCTATGTTATTTGGCTACTATTTTCTGCAAAGTGTAGGTGTTTCCCCAGTTGGGCAGCTCCAATTGTAAGTGATTTCTTCAAACACATTATTTTCTTTTTTCGATATCCGGCTCAAAGAAATAACGAGAGTACGGAACACGACATACCGTCACGTCTTTATTCCCCGAAAGGTTAGACAGATGCGTACTTAGGGGGCGAGCCTATTGCCATTAATCGGGCATCAACCCTTAATTTTATAGAAAAACTCCAATAACACATTGCTCGACCGGGGAATCGAACCCAGGACCTCTAGCGTAGCGCTTCTGTTCATATTAACGCGCGACATAATGAACAAAATCGTATTTACTCCTAATTATATCTCGTGGGAAACCAAATGCTCTGTCTAGTGTTATTCCTAATATATCAGCCTGGAAAAGAAAAGAAAAAATCAAAATGAAAGAATCAAACTAATTGGTATCAAAGTATTTGTAACATAACGTCCCCAATATCCGCTCTATCTATACTAATATTATAAAGAGGAAAGATTTGTATGTATCAATGTATGTAACAAATAAACTCAAAAACTACTAGGCCGATTTCGAAAATTCTTTCACCATTTGAATGCTACATTATTCAAGATTAACATAGGCTATAGAATATGTATTTCGAAAAGTTTGCGATTTCTCTCACCCGTGCGTTTATTTTCCAATTACATAGTATGTTACACCTATTTATCTATACCTAAACAGTTCCTTTGTTTTGTATTTCATTAGCATGCAATGAGAGCATGGCATTGAAAATAATTATGACGCAAGATATTAAAAAGGTGTGTATGGATGATTTTAATTTTGCAAATAAATAATTACATATAAAAATAATTTGTAATGTTGTTACGTTTTTCTCCATTCTTCCTAAAATAATCTATCGATATAAAATATCGACATAGTAGCTTCCTAATTATTTTTATTGTATTATACGTTCGTATTGTCGTCAATTCTTGTATGTTGACGTATTTGACCTCTATGTGTGCGTAAATTGTGTTAGTGGTGAAGAATTTAATATGTGTGAGTTCGTGGCGATACAAAATGATTTTGAGTATGTGTGCAGCAATGTCTATGTAGTGTTTCCTCCCCCCGCACCAAAAGTGACAGACTTTTTTGTTCATAGAATTAAGCGCGTCACTTGTCCAGGGATAGATAGTCAAAGGTGGCACTGGCATGTGTAATGTCTATGGTCTTACAGGATTCCGACATAAGACTTGACCAGAATTGAAGCGCACGGAATAGAATCGCATTTATTCCGCTGATTCCATTACATTCAACCCGAATTGAAATTTTCATTCATCGAAAGTAGTTATCATTGTCGAAGTAGTTTTTTTACGGGAAACTGGGGCAAACAAGCGGACAGATCGCCTGATCGTAATGTCTGATTGTCTGCCAACTACTGGGCCCAAGTCATAAATATGAAAAGAATTATATGCGGCTAGTTTTACCATCAGTTTTAAATCCAAAATGGAACCAGTAATTTTTATTTTCTGGCCTATATCCCCCGGACTACACTTATAACTTTTGAACCACAGACCGACCAATTCTGTAATTTAGCGACAAATTCTAGGAATAATCTATAATCATTTTTTTCTAGGTAATTTATTAGTCTTTTACTATCAATTTTCTCTAGTATATCAAAGTGCATTGCCCTAAGCAAGCCACAAACTATTTCGACCGCCAGATATTTCAAGAAATCTTGAGGCAAAATTGTCATAAGTTTGAAAAATAAATAAATTAGTGTTCATATATTTTCGACAGGCTAACATTTTATTCTGAAAACTTGAATGTTTAACATACATTAAATAGTTTTAAGAAATGGTTGGTAGTGCCCCGTTTCCTTCATTATTTTTATCAATGCAATGAATGAATATGCAATTTTATTTATTTTTATTTCTATGCAAATGGGATTTTTTTATCCTGATAAGGCTTTTGTTATGTTTGTCCTGAAAATAATTGTATCAATAAAACGTCTACGTATTCATATTCAATCAACATAACATACCATCACGTCTGTATTCCCCGAAGGGTTAGGCAGAGGCGTACTAATGTACACCCACAGTTCGCCGGTATGTTTAGGTCCCATGTAATAGGGGGCGAGCCTATTGCCATTAACCGGGCACAAATTCCTAACTCCGAGCTGCTACTGGGAATTTCATAGAAAAATCCAATAACACTTTGCTCGACCTGGGAATCGAACCCAGGACCTCTAGCGTAGCAGTCGCGGTCAGGACCACTTGGCTATTGAGGCAGTTCATATTCAATCAAATTGAAAATTATCATATGATCAAGTCCCTAGAACAAAACACCCATTTGTTTTGTTGTAGGTACTTAGGTCTTTTTCCTTTTTGTGAAATAAAGAAGTCCATTACATCTTACAACTAATATTAGTCACCGAGGACAAAGTCTATATAGACATAGTCATAATTTAATATATACATAAGGCCGATCGTTTCGCTCAACCCGCCAAATTCAAATTTCAATTGGTTTTTCGCAATTTGTAGGTCTATAACACATTCTAGATGCCTAACTGTAGTAATTGCGCTATTAGCTGTACAATATTCACAACTGAGCATTAAAAAATTTGCTTAAGGCGGATCGTTCACCTGAGCCCGCCAAATTCAAATTTCAATTGGTTTTTCGCAATTTGTAGGTCTAAAACACATTCTAGATTCCTAGCTGTAGTAATTGCGGCAGTAGCTATACAATATTCACAACTGAGCATTAAAAACTTATATCTCTAAAAAGTAATGAAATGTAGACACAGTCGTGCCAAGTCTAAGGTTCCTTACTGCGATTTTTTTATTATTTATAGTTAATGTTGTGTGACTTGCCCGTTGACTTGATATCTCTAATAGTTTGGTTGGACTCTTGTGTTTTCTAATCAGGGTCACCAGGTACTCCAGACCTTCGATTATCCTAGTTTTTATAGTTTTCCCGTGTGGCCATTAAACCCTACCTCTGTACCAAATTTCAGCTCTCTGAGTTTATGGGAAGTACTAGTTCTATTTTGATTATGAGTGAGTGAGTGTCATAATTGCGAAATTTCGCTTTCACTTAACTTCGGAACTAAATGACCTACAGACTTGAAATTTTGGACTTTAAGTATGTGATTATAGCTTACTGGATGACGAAAATTTCTGCGGTCTTATCCAGAGGTTCTCAAATAGGGGCCTGAAAATACGACGAAATGATTCATGTAAAGGATGGTACGGCAGTGTATGCTTCGCGCTCGACTTGGCGGGGGCACTACCGTGCCCCCAGGTCTTTTAGTTCAAGCATGCACTCCCCTCGAGAATACCCGCACTGCCCACGACACTAGCAAATTTTTGTTTACTAACAATTACAGCCTACTAATATAGATAAGATTTAAATTTGAAATATCCATCAAAATGTCATTTTATGATTTTCAATTAGGTATATGTCTTTATGCAGAATTGCAAATTTCACCATTTTTTTAATTATTGATCTTATTGTAGAATGTACAAGGCTTAAAACTCGAATTTCAAAAAGTGTAGCGAGACTATTTCCACGTTTGTATTGTCGTCAATTCTTGTATGTTGACGTATTCAACCTGAGTATGTGCATAAATTATGTTAGAGTGGTGAAGATTTTGATTTGTGTGAGTTCGTAGCAATACAAAATGATTTGAGTATGTGCCTGCCCCCTTACCAAAAGTGAGACTTTTTTGTTCATAGAATTAAGCGCGTTACGGGTCCATTGGATATATAGTCAAAGGCTGCTGTGTCACTTCAAGAATTCTGTAGGTAACAGCGTGTTTGCAAGCAGCTAAAAAGTTTTAAGCCAAAGATTGGGATTTAATAAAATTTGTGAGATAGTAGAAGACAATATTACAAAATAAATGTATAATCAAATTAATTAGTAACTAGGTTTAGAAGGAAATTATTTTGATTTGAATAATAAGATAATGATTATAAAAAAATGAGTACGTGTACCTTGAGCATTAAAGGCTATATTCTAATGAGTGGATAGATTTTTGTAATTTATTTTAATTTTATAAAAGCCACAAGATACAAGCTAAGAAATGCTTAGTTTGTGGCTCATTGCCAATGTGTTTTAGTAATGTAATCTTTGCTAATAAACATTATATTATATCGATACAGATTATTGAAGAATCGATACAATAGTCTTAACGTAAATTGGCGTAGTTTGTTACTATTACTCCACTAGTCTTTCCGAAAAATCGATAGTCCAATCACTAGTAAAACACCAAATGCATGTACTCTATATATAAGCCGATCGCTAGTATCGATATTATAGATGCTCCTATTAGACCAATACCAATACTATCGAAACACAGCAATACTATCGATAGCAAGTGATACTTGCTGGAAAAATACTGTCATTAGTATCGATTCTGTTGTTACGCCGAGAAACTCTTAGAACGACGTAGATGGGTCATGGAGATAGATGGGTCCAGGTAAGTCATAGAAGCATGTAGAAAATTCGAAAGAAAGCGCTCAAACGCGTCACTCATGTAATAACAATATTTCAAGGCCGTGTTAAAATTTAATGCCCGTTCACAATAGATGAACAAGTACAGTCACTGTACAGCTTATCAGTACGATTTACTGAGTGTTCAGATGACTTACTGAGATTGTGTAAATACTAGCTTCGAAGTTGGTTAAAGATAATTGTTTTTACCACTCATTCTGCATCCGATACTATTGAAATAAATGTCACAATCACAATAGATAACAAAACTATCGATAGTATCGTCTCTATAGACAGTATCGATAGATGATGCAATATTGAGCGGCAATACTATCGATAGAATTGATACTATCGGTACTTTTTCTTTTTCCACGGATGATACTATCGATATAATTACTGCTTACCAACCAAACGAGTAAAAGAGATATCGATTCTGTAGATAGTGCTCTATCGAAGGCTGACAACACTATACTCCACCATTTCGTAAAGTAAATCACTCGCAGTGTGGTTGATTTTGCCGCGTTTGTACAAATCCACGTTGAAATTAGAAAATACGGAGCCTGAATACCTAGTCTTGCACAGTGTCATTACTCGAACCCCAATAAAAACTTTAAGCCATTATATTATTCATTTACTTTCGCTGTGAAATACCAACGTCAAAATGTTTTGGGGTAAGTAAAATAGCCGGTTGGATTACCACCACGTGTTGGCACCAACCAGTTCGTAAGGGATCCTGTATGTTTATTCTAGAAACAATAATGTGTGGTTATTTAGGTGACTTGAGTAATTTTCCGTTGCGAAACCTATTTCTAGGTACCTACCTACTTGTCTTCTTTTTTACTGAGGCCTGAGGTCAATTTTTTTTTACTTTGTATAACCGAGTCATTTATACGTAGGTTCTAATTCCATACATTATGCTCTTTATTACCTACCACATTTATCATTATCATACATACATACCACATGTGTGCCTGATTGGAATGTTCATAAATCAAAAATTTACTTTATAGGCACCCATACCACAAGCTATAATAATCCCAAATAATTTAAAATGAAAATAAAGTTCTGGTAACTTAGTATAAATATATAACTCAATTATAATCAAATTATTGTACTCTGAGCAATGAAAAAATGTATAATCTAACTTATCTTACTACAATCTACTGAACTAATAGCCTCAATCATCCAGTTAATCACAATCCTGGTTGGCTATCCCTGGTCTAGAACATACCTCTCTGCTACTCAATTTTGTCATGAATACATCTTCTGTGACTTGAAATTTTAACTGACCATATATCCTGCAGGACTTATAATGGAACCTAATAAAAGGTACACCCAAGTGGTGGAAAAACCTTTCCACATATCTCAGGCAGCTATGGACATTTCCACGGGAGATAATGAACCCTGCCAGGTCATGGTGGTGGTTGACGGCAAGAACTTCCTTGTTTGCACTTTACAGAAGGGGAAGGTCATTCAAGTGCCCCTGGACCTATATTTCAAAACTGGGGATTCCATTTCATTTTTAACTAATGGTAAGTCTACTATGGTACTACAATCTATGATTTATATACATTTTTCAGCAGAAATCCATCAATCATATAATCATCATCATCAATAAATAATATTTGAGCAACTTCCACCACATGTTAATACTTCCACTTTATATCCATTCACTAAAATATAATGAATGGATATAAAGTACTCAGGGGAACTCACATCAAAGAGCTTCTGCCCTGGAGTGGGAGGTATCTTTTTAAATAAAAAAATGCACACCAACTGGTAAAAATAACAGCACTTGTAACTATGATTCTTGCATACCTCTTGCTTCATCCACATCTTGTCATATATGAAGATGTGCTGGTTTTGAGTACTATAAACCTGACCTCTCCTGACCTGACCCATAAGGTTGGTGTTTGTCTTTCTGGGGACATCCCCTCCAGGTAGCTCCACTAGCATTTGCTTTATAAATCCCTTTTGTTAGTAGTCATACTTAACCATTGTTTAATTAGTATAAACTTTCCTATCCAATAAAATTAATTATTTTGATTGTTCACTAGGTAAATGCAATGTCCACTTAACTGGTTACTTGGACCCTGAGTTTGAAGAAGAACTTGAAGAAGAGGAAGATGAAGATGAGGATGAGGAAGTCCCAGCCTTGGTTGCCCCTAAAAATAAGAGGAAACTAGAGAATGCTAATGATACCACAGCTAACAAAAAGGCCAAGGTAAAAATACATTTCAGAATTTATCCATATTAAAATTTAAGATATTTTTATTTAAAGGCTTTGGGATATAATCAACCTGCATTGCCATTAGATTCCCTAAATAAATTATGAGGCCATAGGTTTCTTAGACACTAAAATGTGAAAGAGTAATCAATAAGTACCCATTCTTAATTTTAATGTGTATTTGTTTTTGTAATATACAGTAACAGTGGTGGAAACCTAAATCTTAGGTAATATCTTAAACATAACATTTTTAATTTCTCATTGTTTCCTAGCCTGAAAAGAAAGGTGGTAAAAAGACTGCAGCTGCTGCTGAAAGCTCTGATTCTGATGAAGATGATGAGGATCAGCTCCAAAAGTTCCTGGATGGAGAGGACATTGACACAGATGAAAATGATGACTCATTCAAAATGAACACTTCTGGTGAAGGCGAGGACAGGTAAAATTGTTTTGTTTTATGTCACTTGTAAGTTAATGATTGAAATGTTTGCATTTAGTAGAAGTAAATCAATTCAATTAATGTCAGCCTGTTACTTCTGCCATCGTAAATATGATGGTAAGATAAAATTTGTTCTGTTCATTCTACTGTTTTATAAAGTATATTGATATTATATATGTATGTTTTACTTGCTTTGCATCATTCTTATGGGTTGTAGCGTGATATTAAATAACCTATAACCTTTTTCATGAATTACTCGTAGCAGTTCATGAAAACCATCTTCAGTATTTTTTTAATTTATTGTAAACAGACACATTGGGGATCTTGTTGTATAAATGTCTGTCCACATTATTATAATGCACAAATTTTAATCCTATAGTGATGAAGAAGAGGAGGATGATGATGAAGAAGAAGAAGATGATGACGATGACGACGATGATGATGATGAGGAAGAAGAAGAAACACCAAAGAAAAAGAAGAAGGAGATGGCAAAGCAGGCTGACTCCACATTGGACACCAGTAAAGAGGATGCAGCAGTCGACGTGTCCAAACTGTCAAAGTCACAGAAGAGGAGGCTGAAGAAGAAACAGCAACAACAGGCCAAACAGCAGCCTCAAGTGAATGGAGTTGACAAGCCTAAAGTAAGAAAACACGATACGAAAACTTGTTTTGGAAAGTTCTGTGATGTATAACAATTTGATAGAATTTTCTATCATCTTGTTATACATACCTACATCTCTTCTCTTCTTTACTATTATAAAATTGTAAAACAGCTGTGTTTGTTACGGGTTGGAGCAAAAACTAATGAATAGATTTTAATTTTGTTATTACTGTTAGAACATATATGCTCCAACTTTAAGGCGCGGTGAATAGACGATGTTTAGGTATTGGAGGGGGTGAAGCAGGTAAGTGGGGCACAAGTAGGCCCACCCACTGCGGGGCGCCTCGGACGAATTTCGGCGATGCGCGACGTCCTTTTAATATAGAAACATAGTTTCGAAACATTTGTTAGATGTATGATTGGCTTAGCGCGCCGCTGTCCGGCTTGACACCGCATATCGCAGTCACTAGATACTAAGTTCGAATCTCATGATACATAATCCTTTTTATCTTTTTTTTTAATTTAAAAATGTACTATCTAACTACTCTTTTCGTATATTTTAAATGGTAAATCAATTATTATTACATAACATAATCAACCCATTATATGTCCCACTGCTGGGCAAGGGTCTCCTCTCACAATGAGAGGGATTAGGCTATAGTCCACCACGCTAGCCTAATGCGGGTTGGCAGACTTCACACGCCGTCGAGAAAATCTCTCAGGCGTGCCGGTTTCCTCACGATGTTTTCCTTCACCGTTTAAGCGCGTGATAATTAACTATTAATACGCACATAACTTCGAAAAGTCAGAGGTGCGTGCCTTGGATTTGAACTCGAGACCTTTGACTTGGCAGTCCAATGGTCATATCACTAGGCTATCACGGCTATAATATTTCTAGGCTATATTATTATTATTTTCTAGAAATTTGAATGGAATATTGAAAAAGTTTTAACAGATTCATCAGATGAGTAATAAATAATTAATCATTCAGAAATAAAATAGCTTGTGCGTAGAATTGCCAATTCTAGAAATGGCAAATTGTCAAAATTGTGAAATATTTATATAAACAAGCATTTTTATTCCCCAGACTAGCCCCTGCCCGTGGCTTCACTCACTTGAAGCTCAAAAACCAACAGTGATGATCTCTTCTTTGTATGGGTCTCTATACATTAGAGAGGTCAAGCTGTATCTTAGGTTCCTTTTAATTATTTGAGATAAGAAGTATACCAGTTTTTAATTTGGAGCACATACTTTCTAACAGTGATAACAAAATTAAAATCTAGTCAGTAGTTTTTGCGCCAACCCGTAACAAACAGACAAGAATTTTAAAAATCACATTTTTGGGTTCGGAGACGTTTATATACCCCAACCCATTTGTTTTTTTTTAATATCTTCAATGTACAGACACAGCTTTTTACAATTTTATAATAGTAGAGATATGCATTTTTATCAGAATGTAATATAAAAACGGTCACCAAGCCCGATGTTTTATTCGGGAGAAAAATAATATAGGTACCGACATGTAGGGTGTAACAAAAGACTGTAGTAATTTGAAAGCAAATAAATAGCGCAAGCCATAGCACCAACCAACAGCATAGCCACAGAAACAGCTGTTTCGTACATATTTTCTCGACAAATGTCGTAATTAGGGTTTCCGGGCGAGAATTCCCGAAGCGAGAATTCCCGGGAAATTTGGCTTTATTCGAGATGACAAAAAATGGGTCGATAGCCTGAGAAATCTGAAGACCATAGAAAACTTACAAAATTAACGAATATCGTACCTAAATATGAAGATATGTATGTACACACATCTAAAAAAGTTTGCGATCACTTTGAAAAATCTAAATCTATTTTTAATGGTAGATTATATTATGATTTCTTCTTTAGTAATTTATTTTTTAACTAGCTTCTGCCCGCGACTTCGTCTGCGTAGCGTGATGATATATAGCCTATAGCCTTCCTCAAAAATGGGCTATCTAACACTGAAAGAATTTTTCAAATCGGACCAGAAGTTCCTGAGATTAGCGCGTTCAAGCAAACAAACAAACAAACTCTTCAGCTTTATATATTAGTATAGATAGATTTCAAACAAGGTATTTATATTTAGAAAACACACAAAAAGATTTTTTCTTGATAAAGTTGAATTTAATTTTTTTTGTGTGTATTATATACTATATAATATATTATATTAGTGCACGAAAAATCGACTCAAAATGTTTAGCATGTTTTAAACCAAAAAATAACCGCTGATTTCTAAAGTTTACGCAAATATTACACATATTGAAATTGAAAAACTATACGGATTCTATCGCCAAACAAAAAGAAGCATAGGGACCCGTGTAAAGGAACACATTGCTCATGTTAAGAACCGTCGTCCCAAGAAGTAAGCAGTTTGTGAACACATAGTTGACAAGGCCTAGCACTATATATTGGACACCACTTTGGAGGAAGTCTGAGATTGGGGCAGACCTAATATGGTCCAATTTAACCCGAAAAAGACAGAAATATACGTGTTCACTGCAAAAAAAACGTATTTTCTCGTTTTGAGAGCGCCCCTTAATTGCCTCAGCCAGTATTGGAATACTTGGTGTCGGCATATGAAATCAAGTCCATTTCCGCGGTCATTTAGAGGTTAAGGCTAAGTTAGCCTCGAAGAAGCTTGGCGTGCTTAATAGATAGAGACGGTATTTCACTCGGGCCCACCGCCTATTTCTTTATAAGGCGCAGGTCTGGTCTCATATGGAATACTGTTCTCATCTCTAGACAGGAGCACCCCAGTACCAACTGCTCCCTCTGGAGCGCATCCAACGAAGAGCGATTCAAATCGTAGACTGCCAATATAATTCAAACCGGCTAGACTCTTTGGCACTGTGTAGAGATGTGGCCTCGTTATGCATCTTCTATCGCCTATACGATGGGGCTTGCTCCGAGCAATTGTTCGAATTGATCCCTGCAGCTACTTTTCGCCGTCGTTCTACGCGAAAACAGTTCCATCCCCATTATCTTGATGGCTGACAATCCATAACTGTCCGTTTCTCTAGAAACTTTCTGCCTCACATAACAAAACTGTGGAACAACAGTGTTGTTTAGCAGTCTATGGCAGTGTGTCGACGGCGCCGGACCTATGCACGGATTCGTGACGGTTTACATACGCTGATTCCAGATAAAACGCTACTGAGCCGTACTTGGCCGATGTCTCGCCCGGGGGTTTTGCCGTGTCATGTACAAGCTCTCACGTTTTTTCAACTGTACGGCAAGACGCGAACCTCCGGCCTGTTTAACACACTGGTTTAATAATTCCAAGCTCGCTTACCAGTTACATGTACCAGTATCATGTAGCGTAGAGCGTAAAGCTGTCAGCGTCGCTTGAAATGCTTCCATTAGTCTATGCTACTAAAGGAGTTATTTCCAAAATATTTAATAGACATCTGCTGTGCACTTATGTGTGCCGATTTGCTGCGATATGTACCGTGTGCGATACGTTTCTTTTGTCATTCAAGGTCTAATAAATGTTAGTAAGTTATTTATTTTTAAGTTTACAAATAAGTTGTCGCATTTATCATGGTTATCACTCGTTGTGAACTTGAGATTTTCAGTAATTACTTAAAAAAATGTCGAAACATTGATCTTGTCGAGATTATCCCTCGACCTATCACATGAGATCTCTAGTTACTAATCTAAAAACCAGAAAAATCTCAAAATCCAGTATAGTAGATCAGTCAGTTCTTACCACCTGTCAAGTCTCATATACCTCTACAATATGCGAAAAAGAACACATCAATGCCGATGTTAAACACCGTCGTTCCAGGAAGACACTCGTACCCCTGACAAAGCCCAGTACTATATCAGATTTAATATACTGCAAGTCCTTGCAAAAGAAAGCAGATTTCGGCCCAAGCTGATTCGCGAGACTATTTAAAATGCAAAATTTCATTACCTGCTTGGAACCCCATTATAGATTCCATTAAATCTAAATCCAAAGACAAAGGATAGGATTAGCTCATTCTGTGCGAATCTGGTCGCAAATACTTAACAAAAGTGAAAGCTAGCTGTTAGTTTCGACATCTGAATCTACTGGTGACCATGGATACTGTAGCCTATAATGGATCCGAAACGTGGGTAAATAAATATCAATATAACACTTGTCTTTATAGATTTTCTCGAAGTCCCGGGAATTTTCGGGAAATAGTGATCGAGAATTCTCGATTCCCGAGAAAACAGATGTCGAGAAATCAGAAACCGAAGTCGCAATTGAAAGTGCTATCCCAGGGTTCTCGTGCTCAGAATCCTTTTGTAATCGAAAATTGAGATAAATGATTTTAAATTTTGAAATACTACTAATACTACTAATTTTATATCATGTGATTTTTTTGATAACTTTTATCAACATAATTATATTGTGGCCATCTGCTATCGTCTAAACTATATTTTTATACTATTATTACTGAACTTATTACTATTTCGCCGTCAAAGTTGTTCATAATACATAATGTCATTATAAAAAAAAACACTGGCTCCAACCCTAAAATCACGAAAAATAATCTGCCGCTCTTCAATAACCTATCGAATTACTAGTTGTTACTACCTATAACATGCTGTAACACAATGTAGGTACATCATTATTATATGCCTACTATACATATTATGTACCTACTCATAAGACGTTATCTCCGATGGTTCATGGATTCCCCGGTAAACTTTTATTTTTACTATAAAAAGAAGTTAAAAAGTGCAATAAAAAACAAAGAACAAAAAAAAACAGAAATTTAAAAAGAAAATGAACAAAAAGTTAACATATCGAAGCGGGGTTTGAACTCACGCTTAGTCGCACATCATGCATATCTGTCTATTGCAGAAGACCGCTAGACCAACCGAGCTATAGAATTACGCATCGAAATAAAGTATTTATAGATAATCAGGCAGGTATGTGCTTACTTTACAACTTCCACCATTTATTTTTGCTTCATAGAATAAAATACAAATAAACAATACCTAGAATACGAATACGATACAATCAGATATAAAATATTTTTGAGCGGCGGGCGGAACAAAATGACACAGGTCCATCTAGCAGCGCGCCTCAGCGATTATTATATATTACGTCAGTGTTATTAATTTTATCAAGATTTGTTTGTAAATAATAAAGTTACAATTGCAATAATTTTGAATTCAATGGTTACTTTATTTTTTTCTATCGAGAAAATTTTCCGCAAACGTGTTTTGGACCGGTTAGCGTACTCATAAATATGATCAAGATTAACATATATTTTTTTCACTGCTTGAAACTTTATACTTTTTGCTAAATAACTGTTTTAAGAAGCCTATTTTGACTATTCACAGCGCCTTAAAAACTGGTGAACTTCTTATCTCAATTTAATAATCGGATCCTGAGATACAGGTTGACCTCTCTGATGTATACAGGCCCATACAAAGAAGAGATCATCCTGTTGGTTTTTATTAAATTATTTTTGAAATCCATTTCTAATCCTACTATAGCTTCACGTGAGCGAAGTCGCGGGCAAAAGCTAGTACATCCTAAATCCTTAAAATTCTGAAATAATTCTTATGAGTATGTAGTGAGAGATTTCAGAATTTTTAGGTGCTACCTAACATTGTGATTACTGCTGATGATTGGTATCAATTTTTTATACAGAAAGAAGAAACTCAGCAGAAAGCTGACAAGAAGAAGCCAGAAGCAAAGAAAGAGTCTCAAGAGTCACCAACAGAAAAAAAGGAAAAGAAACAGTTAAGTGGAGGTGTCAGTATTGAGGACCTGAAGGTGGGCACTGGACCAGTTGCTAAGGCTGGCAAAGTTGTCATGGTGAGTTGATCTTTAGGAAACACACCTAGTTTTGACAATTCAAAAGTACCTGAAATATTGGTCTAACTGAAATAAAACATTTGAATTTGAAAAGAGCTGGATATAATAGTGTTTTTTTTGGGTTCACTTATCATTCCTTTGTTATTTTATCTATTTGTGGGTCTATCATATTGTTTTTGAGACATAATCTCACTAGATTGTTTGGTTGCTAGAATAGCTTTTGGTGAAAATTTACTACTACTGATCTTTATTTGCCTTTAAGTGTATGCTTCATCCTGATGTACATACATATTTTCTAGTTGGTGTTACTTTCTTTGAATATTAAGGATATTATTAGATAACGTAAACCATAATGCAATTAAATAAATAATTAATTTTGGCAAACTTGTTCACTAATGTATATTTCTATGAAATTGTGCTGGTACAAAATAGTAAATTAAAAAAAAAGAAAAAAAGTTTAAAAATCCCTCATTCAATAATTTCAAACTAAGCATGCTTGCACTCTTTCTCCGTCTCTCTCACACACACACTATTATTATTTGTTTTTTTATTTTTTGTGATATTAGAGATAACCCTAAAAAAATTAACTTTTAATTAAATTTACTTGATTTTTAGTTAGAAGTATTGGCTTGTAACATTGTCTGCGGAGGGACACTGTTCTGTAAGATACAGGTATACCTAGTTTAGAGAACAGGGTTTCAATGTGTTTGTAACAAGCATAAGCCTTTTACTGTATGTAGTTACTTTACCATTATTTTATTTTTAGGCTTTTATTCAATAAAGATTTTATTTATTTAATTATTATTTTTTAACAATAGGTCTACTATGAGGGACGTTTGAAGCAGAACAACAAGATGTTTGACAACTGCGTTAAAGGCCCCGGGTTTAAGTTCCGACTGGGATCCAAGGAGGTTATTTCTGGATGGGACACAGGCATTGCTGGCATGAAAGTTGGAGGCAAGAGAAGGATTGTGTGCCCACCTGCGATGGCGTAAGTAAAAGAACACACTTCAAAATTTTTATCAAATATTTTACAAGCATGAAAATTACTGTTGGTACTCTTTCTACCAATGAAATCATAAAGAGTTAATCTTTTTATGATGGTCTACAAAGAATGTGTTATTTATGACTGCCTGAACTTTTCAATTAAATTTCTTAGTCGCTCAGAATAGGTACAGTACTAAATATTTTTTAATTTATCACCCTTCTTACGAAGTACTGACGGCCAACCTTGAACCGCCTTGAATATTCTCTATTATTTACAGGTATGGAGCTAAAGGGTCGCCGCCAGTTATCCCACCTAACTCAACATTAGTATTTGAGGTTGAGCTGAAGAATGTTAAATAAGTCAAATATAGAATGTGCCAGTATGTCAAAGACATTATTGTTTTGCTTTAAATTGAATGTATATTGAAAGATTGACGTGGGTGACACCATACTGCATGTTTGTATGACAATTCAAATACTATTTCAAGGTTATGTATGATCTATCTGCAACAATATTTTTTAGGGCATGACTTAACTGAGAGCTATTATATTTATGTATATTATATTAGGCTTCATCATCAAGCAGTGCATCTCATTGCAACCTTACTGTTTAAAACAATATAATTATATATATTTTAATTTTAGTTCTTCTGAACTTATTAATTAAATATTTGGCAGTCTAATGAAAGCTCTTCACGATTGTCATCTTGAATATAACATTTATAATAGTGTTGCAGGTAGACATATCATATTTTTGTGGATTATAGTGTAAGTTCATTATTAAGTTAGTTTGTAAGTATTGAACTGCACATAATATAAACTTGTTACTTACAGGGCTTAATCTGATGAGAAGCTTAAATATTGTGGCCAATTATTGTGAAATGATCAGATCATATATAGGTACATACACTCACGCCTTTCTCCCACAGGGGTAGGCAGAAACTATAGACCATCACTTGCATACTTCTTGATCAGATCATGGTTACATAAATGAGTATTTTTCCAATTATTACTCCTTGAATAGACCTTTCTTGAACTTACACAACTTGCAGTGTTATAAGTATAAAAATAAATGAATTGCAACAATTAAATAGCAAAATATATCTTTTGTGTCTTACACATAATACACAATATTTTCTTAATTCCGACTATTATTGATAAGACTACATATTTGTTTTAAGTTTTTATGCCACACTTACTATAGATTCTGTAGTTTTATTTCTCGTAGTATGCAGTATGATTCTGCAATTATAATGCTATAAGAACATTATTATTGATAACTCCTTGTCCCTATCATGTGAATTTGAAAACAAAACTTGTATCCATTGAATTCCTAATAAGATTATTGAATGTTGTATGTATGGATTTAACACTCATAAAATATGTATGTGTATAGTTATAATGTTAAATTTGTTCTTAAAAATGAACATCAAATAAAACACAGTAACTACACACAACTTTCCTACAGATAAACAAAAAGTTTATAATTTTACAAAATGTTGATTGAAATAGCCAGTCCCAGAAATAAAAATCTGAAGTTCAATTAATAAGTGTTTTATTCATTATCCCACAATTTTAAAAGCACAATCTTATCAAAATTATAAAGTTGGTTATTATATTGGTTTACAAAATAAATGAAACTTGTTGCAGGTAGATATTTAATTGGCATTTAATACAATACATTCTTATTTACAAGATATTGTCAGGGCTAGTGTAATACTGTGTAACTCACCCTGTGAATTTAAATAACATTGAAATTATAAAAAAAGCCCCTACAGGAAAGTGGTATTGAATGAGCCCTGACAATATCCAAGTTGCTATTTAACTCATCAAGAACAGAGTACAAAGCAAAATTCCAGTGCCATGAGGCCAGTATACACTTAGGCGAATTAATGGAACTGTCATTCATAGCAAAAAGATTGACTACAATAAGTTATTTGTACAACACTAACAGCAGCAGTAAAAATATATATCAATAACTAAAAAAGTTTATTCAATTTACAGGCTAAACAGAAATAAAGCAATCATTTCAGTTACATTACTGTAAGATGTTCATCTAGTCAGTTTTGATCCTATTTGGTGTACAGGTAGTGTTAAGGTCCTTTTCTTCAGCAGTGTCAGTCGTCACTTTTTTGTCAACTTTCTTCCCGCTAAAAGCGCATACACCGCCCTCACATTTAAAAGGAAATTCAGTTTTCACGTTGCCATCAGCGTCTTTAACAGCCCAAGGATTCCAAAATCGAAGTACATAGGGTTGGATAAACTTGTGCCAAAGGAACAACAACACAGGAATGATAAAGCATGGAACACAAACCATGTTTAACTAAATAATCGTTTTTCCTGAAGACTTTTGCAGGCAAAAGATCGTTATTTAGTTCCACACTGTTGTTGTAATTTGCGAAAACTGAAATTTAAGACCTAAAGTTTGATTTGACTGAAGTAATTGAGGAGAATCAGAAGAAGTACCAGAACCAGACTAAAGTGGTAACCTGACAGTTGACAGTGACATTTGCTTTTCTTTGACGATTCACCAGAGTCAGGTCCTTAGAGTAATAATTATGACATAGAGAAAGCCATAAAATTGCAACTGAACTCAATATATTTATTTCACTTCGACTTATGGACCCACTTACTATGAAAGAAAAGGACATATAAATAAAATCATTTCGAAGTTACGTAGGTTGGCGCACACTGTAATTCGGACCAGTGATGTTAAGCTACTTATTTCAACGTCGATAAAATTTATCGATGACAGACATCGATATTATAAAATATGTATCCTTATTTTTAAAGTTAGTTCATAATGTAGGTACTTAAACAATTTAATTTGGATCGATACACAAAAGCAGGGTAAAAACGGACGGGTATAGACCTAACCTCTAATTTATCCGTAACATGGAAAAGATATGTAAATAAAACTAGGTATACTTCTACATGATTGAAGATGCGAAAATACAAGGATGAAAATAGGATTGGAAAACTGGGAGAAGAGAAAATTTATACATACCATCACGCCTGTATTGCCGAAGTATTAGGCAGAGATTAATGTGCACCTACAGTTAGCCAGTAAATGTTTTAGGTCTCACTTCAAGGCGAGCCCGTTACTATTTACCGGGCACAGAATTCAGACTCCGAGATACTACTGAGAATTTTGTAGAAAAACCTACACACTTCGACCTGGGTATCGAAACAAGGACGTCTAGTGTAACAGTCGCACTTCAGACCACAGGACAAATGAGGCAAATAGGTATAAAACGATAGGTAAAGAAATGTATAATTTACAAATAAAGCCACCAGTTTCAAATTCCAATTAATTTATTTTGTAAGCATGTTCTTTCACAATCTTTATTCCCCCAATGATGTGTGTAGGCCTCCTCCGTTGCACGCCATTCTTCTTGGAGTTTCTTTTTGTTAGCTTAGGTTAGATAAATAATTTGTTTATAAATACAGTATCCATTTATGTTCTGCCTACAAGCACACACAATTATATCAACATACATACCATCACGCCTGTATTCCCCGAAGGGTTAGGCAGAGGCGTACATATGTACACCCACCGGTATGCTTAGGTCCCATGTAATAGGGGGCGAGCCTATTGCCAAATTATATCAATGATGCTAGTAAAGGTCGTTGGGAGTCGTTGGTTGAAGGCGGTATATAATCGGTCTTTGTGGAAGTCTATGCCTTTTTAGCAGTGGACCTTTTTAGCTGATATGATGATTATCATACCATTTCACCTATTCTATCTATAATAAATAGGTAATGCAGGAATATTATCTTCCCTAAGTTGTCTCCATATAGTTTGTTTTTGCAAATGTGACTATGAGTAATTGGACTGCCGTTTTTTTTACCTATGCGATTTATCTATTAAGGAAATTCTTTTCGTGTTGCCTTTAGGAAATCTTTAAAGTAAAATTATCGACAATAATATTCACGTCACTACAATAACCTCAATGCATTTTCCGAATATTCCCTAAAACGTATTTCTACGTCTGATTTTCGCTAGAAAGTGATTCAGCAACATTTGTTACGTATTAATATTCGGTTCTTAACTTATATTCAGCAAACAATATAGGAAAAATTACCGGTGGAAGGTCAATAGTTCCTGCGTATTTTGTTTGCTTGATTAATGGGATTTTCAGCTCTCAACCGCACAACACATTATGCCACAGGATCTCAACAGTGACTATTTTGAATAATACAAATACTTTTTATAAATCCATAATAGTATTATTACCACAATATCATAAAACACATACGAGATGACAACTAAAACGTAAACAATGAATATGCGACCAAGTCAAATATTTTCAAATGAATGAACGGACAATTGTTGCCAGTTAAGTCAGATTTGAAAAGTTACAGTGTTTTGCATAAAAAATAACAGTAGTATGGTACAAAATTACAGTAAATAAAAATAATTATGTTAACCTTAATACAAGGAATTTTAATGAGATTGTCAACAATGAGGTGTAAATATACTACATAATATAAATGTAGTGATTGTCATAACCTGTAATGATAGTTTAAGAGTTTTAAATAAATAAATAACCATTACGCTACGCTTATACAATGTGTACCTACTATATGTGTTGGTTTGACGAATATTTTAAATTGCCTATTTTCCAAGTGAAATAGTAATTATTTTAGTTTTTTAACTTTCGTTTTATTTGACTAATTTTGGTGGCTCGTGCTCGCTCATGTAACAGGATGCAATATTTATAGTTTATTATAATGGTGGGTTATCGAACAAAACATAGATACTAGTACTTCAGAAGTTCGAAAATAAAGAAATGGCGCTAGCAGTAAAATATTCACAAACTTCGTTGTAAGATATAACGGACCCTATTTGAATTACGATGAATTCGAAGCCATCTCTATTTTTTAATAAATTCGAATACATTTTATTATTTGTTGGATACATTTTATTATTTTGATCAGTCGTATCATTTTATTTTTCTAAAAAATGAAAAACATACAGCTATTTGACAATATCCATGTTATCATTAGTTTTTTACTGTATTTTTGTATAACCTACAGTATACAATACCTAAATTCAGCAATACAGTAAATTTACTGTAATTACAATGCACCTGGCAACACTGAAATGGGCAGACTTTGGGGTAATACAACCAAATTTAGTCGTATTATTTTTTTCAATTGTCAGTTGGTTATATTTAAATATAACCAACTGACAATTGATTTAGTGACATGCCAATAAAAGTAAAACAAAAAGTGAATAGTTTGTATCATTCTTACATCCTTTTCATGCCATAAGATAGAACAAGACCAAAGACAGTTTCAGGTTCATTTTTTCATCTAGATTCTGGGCTTGTCTTACTTCAATGGTCAGGTCAGAGTGAAATAGGCGAGACGAGGAAAACGGTAACACTACAGAGTACCCGGAATTTATGAGTAATGAAATGAAATGAAATGATGATGATGATGATGATTCGAAAAACATTCGTGATTTAAAGCTACCACCCAAGATATATCTAACAGGGAAGATCCACTCAGGAAATACTAGTATCTCTTAGTAGTCTGTGCTCAGGAAGCACATTCCACATTTCAGCAGTACATATGATAAAAGTGAGTATAGAGGAAAAGTGAACTGTCTCCTCACTGTCTCATAAGGGGTCTCTCATACAAGTTTTTTTTTATTATGGCGCCACACTTTTTGTGTATTTGCCAGTGTCAAGTATTAGTCTTATAAGTTGAAAAAGTGTCTAGGCGTTAATCACTGTTGCCAGATACACAGTACCCTAAATGCACGCTTTTTTTAAACTTAACACGGTCTATGGTAATGATCTATTACCATATGGTTTTCTAAGGTATGTTTTTTTATTAAGGGCGATATTATGAAAGCGATTATCGCCGCCCATGGATACTCGCAACACCAGATGAGTCACAAGTCCGTTGCTGGCCTCACGTATTTGGTCCTCCGGTATTCCTGACTCACTTGGTGAAAAACAACGTATGGGCGTTTCGCGTCCGTTTTCTGTTAGGCAGTGGTATCACTCCGGTCATGCCGAATCATGGCTCTTCCACCCACGGTAAAAATATAAATTACAGTATAAATTAATGGTCTAATTTTTAATCAATAATTACAAAAATGCGTAGAGCGAAAAATATATTCCTACTAAAGTTTCAAAATATTACAAATATTATGTTTAATGTAATAGATTTAAAATACAGAACAAAACTTATCAGTGAAAAGAAAAATTATAATCCATCAATAAATTACTGAATAATTAATTGGGAAAATTAGTTTATTATGAAATTTAAAAAGTTCAAAATTTCCAGGATTAGTTTACTTTGGGCACTATAATTTTTAGCTCCTTTTCTGGTTGATTCTGCGGTGCCGTGTTTGACGGATGCTGTGAACACTTGGAAAATGGCTTGACCCAATACGGTTCTGCTCGTCATCCCATCTTTCCAAAAACAGTGGGACTGGCCGCTCCGCAGTTTGACACGGAAATCTATACTTGTAGTAAACGAAAATGAGGGCCCCTCTACAAAAATAAGTAAAATACTGAAAACTGTCAGAAAACGTAAATATAGATTGTAACACCACATCGGCCGGCTACGACACCGAGCGCACGCCCCGCCGCATGCGCCGACCGCCGAGACCCTGACCGCCTATAAAAGACCTCGCAGCTATTAATTGCTCCAGTCCCCCCCGACCCTTGCTCGAGCCGGCCCGCGCAGAGCCAGTAGCTTTAAATTAGTCCCTAATAATAATTTAAACCAGATCCAGCCGTCCCTAGCTGCCCCCCCAGCAACGCCCTAAGCCGAGGCCCGTGTCCCGCAGGGGACGCCCTTAGCTGCTGTTGCTTAATTTTAAATTGCTCCTGGCTGGAGGCATTCGGTGCCTCCCCACCAAGTTCGGTTACGCTGTTAATATTCCCTGAATCAACAGCTAGTCCATTCCAAAAAAAAAAAAAATTGCTCCAGTCGGTGTTCGGTACGGTACGGGCGCACATCTATGCATCGACTTAGGTCGGTCACCTCCCGCTCCCGCACTTTACCGGATACTGGCTAGGCGGCATATATTGTTTGCTCATTGTGTTGACTTCGTTAGCGAAACCACACGATCGGGTCACAATATACGTCGTCGCTTAGGGCTTTCGCTCAGGATTTTAGGATAACCTCAGAGGAATTAGTAATGAATAAATAATTGTTATTGTTGTTAAATTGCGCGTTTAGTATTATCTCCTCACACATTACCCCTTACAAGATTTAAAATTAGCCTACACAGTACTCACATTTACACAAATAACAAATTCAGGAATTTAAATTAAAACAAATAATACATTAATAAAATTGAAAGTCGAATGTCAGATACAAATAAATAATGTCAACTGAGTAATAATAAATGTCAAGCAAAATCGTGTAGTAACTGCCTCGTTAGTCTAGTGGTTTCAAGTGCGACCGCTACGCTAGAGGTCTTGGGTTCGATTCCCAGGTCGAGCAGTGTTATTGGGTTTTTCTATGAAATTCTCAGTAGCAGCTTGGAGTTTGGAATATGTGCCCGGTTAATGGCAATAGGCTCGCCCCCTATTACATGGGACCTAAACATACCGGCGAACTGTGGTTGTACCTTAGTACACCTCTGCCTAACCCTTAGGGGAATACAGGCGTGATGTTATGATGGTAAAATCATGTAGTAAACGCGACCAAAATAAGATCACATACAATATACAATATGGACAACGAGAAAAAATACACTTAATTACGTTCGGTTCGGTCGCGACGCGCGTGCTGTACCTACCCCTGTGACGAACTGTCTTGTAAAACATTAATCAGTTATCATTGTGCGTGTCTCTAACTTTCTGTGTAATAACTACGATAAACTTTGTTCTTGGTCTAATTTTGATTTATTCAACCAACCACTACCACTACTACTAGTGCTGTGTAAAAATGTTCCAGAATATTTATTATTTATTATCTATACGTCAGTCAATACTGCCGAGCGTACCTACTTGTTTACTGGCAATGGGAGTCGGGTCCCTAAATATATTTTATTTAGTAGGTAGTTTGTTGGATGACACTACTTTTCGCTGTCCTATTTGAGGCGAGAAAATGTAAAAGACTTGCTCGGTGTTACTCCATTGCTACTGTAGCGCCACCAATTTAATGCATTCTGTGAGACACTTGGATACACGGATATCGCTTTTTTATCCAAATTGTAGAAAGCAAGTCTTGTGCGGGTTTTATTTGGTAGGTACCACAATTCCATCAGAGCGTAGAGTGAAAAACTTATGCACATGAGATCTGAGCGAGATTAAAAACAATGACCATTTGACCCTCAAATGGTCATTGTTTTTAATCTCGCTTTTTAAGCTCACATGCATAGATATTACCTTAATTACCCGTCATAGTGTTCATTATGTAAAAGATATATAGCATACAAAATTAATTATTAGATACTTATACTTACCCACACATGATCACAGAATTATTAATTAAAATAATTTAATAAAACGATCATAGATTATTTTATTTTTGTAACAAAGACTGGTCTTACTCGAACTATAAAAATAACAAATTTATTACGTAGGATCCGTAGGTACAATCAACTTCGTATCGTAACAATAGGTACTTATTTCTAAACTGTGAACAACTATTTTCCTAAAGATAATATTGACCGTAGGTTCTACAATCATTAGAAAAACGTAGGTAAACGTTTCCTTCAACAAATCATACCTACCTACCTACATATTTTTATTAGATAACTATTTATACCTAATACCCTGTCGCTCTGCAATCATAATCTAATCTAACGATAGGCTCCTTTGTTATGTGCGATAACAAAACGAAAATCAACTAATGTAGCTCATATCTCCCCATTATAAAAATATGTCAAACTTAAATAATCATGTAATTAGCCAGTATTCTAAATAATATTACAAAATAAAATATTCAAGCTAAAATAGATACCTCTCTTATGTTATTGAGATCTTACTCACAGCACATGTATTTCGTATTTACTAGTTACCTACTTACTTATTAGATTCTGGTAATGTTGCTTAGGGTAAGACCCATATTAATTAATAAATTATTGAACAACCTACAGTTTCGCAATAAATTCTATATAAAATAATATTATGCCCACTATACAGTTTTGTCTAGATTAACAATAATGTTTGCATAGTAGGCACTTTAAGCAATAAGTCTCTCATGGCACCAGGTAATATCACAACACAACACTGTATCTAGAAGGCACGTCTTGGCTCACATTACTCACAGCATCGTGTAGTCTTCTTCAACTTCCTTGAGGGCTCTTCTCAGCGACGGGGGTAGTTCGGGTACTTTGTATATAGGATCCGACATCGGGGGCAAAATTAAGGCATCTACAGACTTTTCGTAACTAGTATACGACCAGTACAGTTGCGACACACAGTTGATCTCGTCCTCAGTCATGTTTACGGACCTCAATTGTTTTCTAAGGTCGACGTAAATGGAATTTCCACATTTTGTGCAAATCTCTTCAAATATGTAGGACTTAGTCCGCTTCTTTGATCCGTGCTTACAACGTATGGGTTCAATGAACTTGTGCTTCTTGGTCTTCATGAGCTTGGCGGGCCGGTCGTCGCCGCTGTCGGACAGCACGACCACCAGCTTCCTGCCGGCGTCGGGCGCGCCGGTGCGCGGCACCACCTCGCCGCCGCCGCTCATCAGTGCCTCGCACAACTGCTCCGACGGGTTCTCAAAGTCGTAATAGATGCACCGGGACTCTGAACTGCTCTTGCTATTGTTTTCAATCTGTAGACTGTACCGCAGACGAATTTTCTTTGGCCGGTTGCTGTATTTCAGGTATACATGTATCGGTATATCGATGGAGGCGCAGCCAGACTCTTGGATTTCGTATGGCGGCTCCTGAAGTACTGTAAAAATAAAGCTGGTGTTATTGCTCCGTAAAAAAACTGATATGTAAATATAACAGAGGGCAAAGTCACCCAGATAAAGCTATAGGTAGACAACGGACTATCAGCACGATTGATAATGGTGATGAGAGTTTCAACTTGTAATCATTAATTTATGTGACGAGGGCAATAAAATATTATATAAGACGATAATATACCGAATATAAAAAACATAAAAATTAGTAAAACGTAATTTCTTTACTTTTAAGAATTGATATTCAGGTAGGTACCTACTATCTTTTGAATTTATGGATACCTTTATGTAGGTAGGTACGCAAAGCGTAGATAAACTTATGAAATGTAAAATTCATACTTGCCTCTTTTAGGATACACGAAGGCAGCAGCAGGGTGTAAATGGAAGACAACTTTGTGTACGAAGGCGCTGATGTCGTGCCCGCTAACGCCGCGGACCCACACGCGCCAGTCCAACGCCAAAGCGCGACCCGACGCGGAACGTCGCGGCTCGCACGCGTGCCCAACCTCTAGCCATATGCGCACGCACATCTGTAAGATACAATACAACAGACATGACATTATACTTGGATATGAATATGATTATGGTTAAACATCTATAGTATTTGTAACTATTCATTAGTGTTTTATCAAATAAATTGTATTAAACCTATGTAACCTATCTGTAACATTTTCAACAGAAAACATAAAAATACTCATAAGTAAAATTTGAATCCTGAGCCTTAGAGAATGAAATCCTGGACGAAATCTTATGATTAGTAACAATATCCTTTTCCAAGGCTAGTCTCTAGTCTATACAAAAATGCATTCGGGTTCAGCTGTTTCCACGTGAAAACGCAACAAACAAACAGAATTACTTTGCATTTATTAAGAGGTGTTGATTCAGTGTAGACGATACTCTTTATTAGTTCACTATAGAGATATTATTACCAATATAGGACACTTATTAGTTTGCCCTTGTCCTTTATAGATAAACGGTCAAGCAATAGACGCTGCGGTACATTGATTCACAATAACTTTATTTGTGTTTTATTAGTTTCTCTGTGTTCCCGAGAATCATTATGATTGAATTTATTTTGTAGGTACTACCTACACTTCCTACCTATGTACTACATTTGCATACCTATATATCTATTGCTGACTTTGTAGCTAGTTTGTTACTTAAATTAAATACATAATATATAGGTTGGTAGCTTTAGCGCAATTCTAACAATAATACGGAGAATATTAAGGCCCACTTGCACCAACTTCTTAAAGGTGTTTAAATTGTATATAAACACGAAATTTCTATGAAAAATTGTGTTTAAATACAATTTAAACATATTTAAGAAGTTGGTGCCAGTGGGCCTAAATATAATAAGATCGTAGAGACGCATTTAATTATCAGATTTATACATGAAGCCGTGGGAGAGCCAAGCTTTGGCACGAATGGGCCGGCTCCACCGGAGTGATACCACGGCCTCACAGAAAACCGGCGTGAAACAACGCCTACGTTGTGTTTCGCCGAGTGGGTGAGGATACCGGAGGCCCAAATCCTTAAAAGGCTGACAACGCACTTGCGACTCTTCTGGCGTTGTGGGTGTCTATGGGCGGCGGTATCCCTAAACCATCAGGCGATCCGTCTGCTCGTTTGCCCCACTATGCCATAAAAATATCCTAAAAGAAACCCTATTTTTTAGTTATGTATGTAGTAGTGTAATTACAACGATCCGGCCCGGGCTTTCCTTAACGAAATTCATAAGAAATGCGAGGAAATTAGTTAACGCATGTTACTTGCTCATGCGCATATTTCGAGAAGAAAAGCGATTGCACTACGCTAGCTTTCACCACATCCATGAGCTCGGTTATTGTGAATTTACAATAATCGTATTTTTTCCTGATTTAAAGTATTACATAGATACCATCACGTATGTATGTGTATTCACCGGGATATTTAGTAAATGTTAATTGTTACTTTGTAATTTAAACTTTCCGTGTAGAAGACCATCGAAGTACCCGAATATAATAAATAATATGGCCACAAAATAAATGCCAACCACACCAGACCAGTTTGGTAATTCTACGTTTGCTGCTTAAAAACCAGTTAAAACTATCACGCGTGTCTCTATTAGGGTAGGCAGAGACTAAAGATTTCAACTTGTAATCCTGGCTCCTTAATTGGAAACTAACCTAACCACCTAAGCTTCATCTACGTTCGTTAACCTCATCTCTTCCTCAATCCTTTGACTATGAACACTAATATGGAAGAAAATGTCATAGTTGCAAGCCAACAAAACACCGCGCCGCAGCCGTTGTATTTATTTGTGGTAAAAATAAACATAGTATGTACGGCGTGTCAATTGTGCCAAAAACAACGAAGATTACGTCAAGCCAGGACCGAGGCGACCTTGGCCATGAATTGAGAGAGGTCCGCCACCGGTATGCCGACTGCTTCACTCTGTGTATAGGTAGCTAGTTAGCTACCGTTCCGTCTTATTGTGAAGTGTTGCATGCCCTCGTCACTGTCAGCAAGCGTCATCGTCAGTTAGTTCTCATGTCTTTATCGAGAACTTGCCTTACTATCTCCATACCTCTTTGAATGTTAAGATCAATCTTTCTTTCTTCTTTTTAAATATCACGCGTTACCCCACACTAGGATTTTCTCCTGTATCGTGGGTGCGTTTACAAACACAAATTCTCACATACACAAACACCCAGACCCGGAACAAAATTTAATATATAGTTACGTAGAGAGGTTACGATTGAGAATAATATTATTATTGTATACTTCCGAAGTTTTCATTAATTATGTGACGAGAGATTTTTAGGGTTTTTTACCTCAGAAGGAAAAAGGATAACTTGGGATCATTTCGTTGTCCGTCTGCCAGTCTGTCAAGAACTTTTATTTTTGTGATTTTTTGGATTTTTCATGCTAAGATTGAAGGCAAAGTTTGACTCGCAGGCAGGATTCGAACCTGCGTCTTCTGGCTAGGTACGCCAGACGCTATGACCTCTAAGCAACCGCGAGTCCCACCTGCCTTGTCGAAATTTGCCTTCACATTCTGAACTTCAACTTAAAGGTGACGTCAGTAACATCTATTGACAGGCAAGTTACTTTGCCTCTCAACCGACATGACTTACCTTACGGTTAGTTCTATGTCGTACGATACTACCGTACCTACCGTACCGTACCTACCGTATCTTTTTGTGATTTTTTTTTGCATTTTTCATGCTTTAAAGTTATTTTAGTAAAGGAATAATTCGACGAGCATGTTAGGCTACATGCGTTGACTCGATCAACGATCTGCTGCATTTCAGTTCCTTATTGTAATACTGTGCTATTAGTACTGTGTCGTCGGAATGCCGGAGGTTGTTGATATACCGTCCGTTTAGTTTATTCGTTTCGGAACAATTTTTTGATGTATAATAGATATAAATAGTGGTTCCACTCTAAACAAATACTAGCAATCAGTAGCTAAATAGGTAATAGCGGTTACGTATGGCTGAATATAAGTTGTTTGGATTGACATATATTAGCATTTATACAGATACAACACAATGATGTTCTAGATTTTTTATGCGACAAATTGTAACAATTTTAAAAGTCAAATTAAACTGAATACCTATTATGTAGGACATTTTGTTCATACATAATTTTTGGACAATTTGGAAAAATCGTGGAGAATGAATGATAATGCTGGAGTTTTATAGCGGTTATTATTTAGCTACGAGTATCTCTCGGGCATTTTGGATGTCATGTGTATACTTAACTTCTTTTTGGATTTTTTGTAATCAATTAGCATAAGTATTAGGGAGTTTAGTGATCCTAGTGTTTTGTGTATTTGCCTAGAACTAGACCTGCTAGCCATCAAAAGTAAGTATTATATATCTACACGATCTTGTGGTCAGAGCCCATAAATCAATGTATGTAGCAGTCGAGGCGTTGGTTATCCCTTTCCTAGTTACAATGACTAAATAAACACAGCCGCCTGAGCCATTGACGCTTTAATCAATACGAGCTGAGAGCAAATGGATGAATAAGTAGTAAATAAAATTACAACTGGAGGGTGTTATTATAAGAACTTTTAGGCAAATGTATTGAAGGCAAGAACGGAAAATACTTATATCAAGTATATAAGTATTAGTTAACTATTTATATACTTAAATCAACTATTTTCTGGCAGGATATAAGTAATAGGAATCTGTGATCAATTATGGACATACCTTGCGATTTTCTGAGGAATATTATTTGCCTTCCTTGATGTAAACTTGTCACTTATACACCGTCAAGTTAGAGAGTTCAAGAACAGCCAAGAAGGACAAAATCGTAACTGTACTTTTTGGATACAGAAAGAAAGTTTGAGACAATATAAAACTGTAATATTTCAAGAAAACTTATAAAATATTGACGGTAGCCGTGAGGAAATCGAATGAAATTGAATTTATTTATTGTTTTAGTGGTATGATAAGTTTGGTTTATTGCATATGTTGAAGTTTCGCAATGCCCTAGTTACATGCAAAGTCAATGATCCGCTAATGAATAACAAAAGATGAGATCAGCAAAAAATATTGCAATTATTAAGTTCAGGGTGCGTTGCTACAGAAAATATTATTGTGAATTCATAATCAAAACATCATTAATATTCTCAGTATAATTGTGTACTTAGTTGTCGTGTAAATTGCAACCGCCATACATTTAAAAATATTCGCCTATTATATGTTTTGGTTATAATCATTAGTTGTCACAAAGTGACTCAATTACCCATAAGTTAAAAAATCGATTTCTCAAAATAATAATTAAATCGCCCGAGGAATTGGAGTCTACGAGTAGGTAGGCAGGTATATGGATGTTTTTTTTATGGGATAGGGGGCAAACAAGTAGACGTATCACCTGATGGTAAGCGGTTACCGCCAACCATGGACACCCGCAATACCAGAATCCTCGCTCACTCGGCGAAACATTGTTTCATGACGGTTTCCTGTGAGGCCGAGGTATACTCCGGTCGAGCCGGCCCATTCGTACCAAAACATGGTAATTTTTTGGCTTATCCAATTGGCATCTATACTTCTCTACTATTATAAAATTGTAAAAAAGCTGTGTCTGTACATTAGATATTAAAAAAAAAACACGTAGGTTATGGTATATATAAACGTCTCCAAATCCGAAAATGTGATTTTTAAAATTCTTGCCTGTTTGTAACAGACAAACAGACAAGAATTAATAAATGTTACGGGTTGGAGCAAAAACTACTGAATAGATTTTAATTTTATTATCACTATTAGAAAGTATATGCTCCAAATTAAAAACTGGTGAACTTCTTATCTCAATTAATTAAATGAATCCTGAGATACAGCTTTACCTCCCAGATGTATAGAGGCCCATACAAAAAAGAGGTCATCAATGTTGGTTTTCCATTTGTACTCCTGATATAGCTTCACGTGAGCGAAGCCGCGGGCAGAAGCTAGTAATATATAAAGCTGAAGAGTTTGTTTGTTTGTTTGCTTGAACGCGCTAATCTCAGGAACTACTGGTCCGATTTGAAAAATTATTTCAGTACCTATTAGATAGCCCATTTATTGAGGAAGGGTATAGGCTATATATCATTACGCTACGCGGACGAAGTCGCGGGCAGAAGCTAGTTATTCATAAAATGAATTCTAAATTACATTCAGTCATCGTCCTCTCTGAGCAGGATACTTCGTCGAAATCTCTTATACAACTGAGAATGTGTGAAAGTATACCATCACGCCTGCATTCCCCGAAGGTTTAGGCAGAGGCGTACTAATGTACACCCACAGTTCGCCGGTATGTTTAGGTCCCATGTAATACGATGCGTCATGCGGTCCCATTCCCGTTGACCGGACACAGATCCCTAACTCCGAGTTGCTTCTGACAATTTCATAGAATAACCCAATAATACTTTACTCGACTTGTGAATCGAACCTAGGCCCTTTAGCTTAGCAGTCGCGCTCAGGATCAGTAGGCTAATGAGGCGGTTTTATGTTTATTTATGCAAATTTCAATGACGTAGTAAGCATGAAGTGAGACTTAAAAATACCGAAGGGGGTATATAATATGTACCATAGTAGATAGTTCATCAATATTTATTTAATCATGAATAACTATAAGTTATTCTAGGTAGGCATATCTAATCAAGCTACGTGCAGTGTTGCTACAAACAAATGTAATTAAAATTCTTATCAATGACACGATACCACGGAACAGGTTATTTAAATTTAAAGATTTTTAAAATTCCGTTTCGATAATTTACGGATTTTATCCCGGTAGGTATATTGATATTATTTAGTTCGCGACGGTTCGGATCCTTTACAGCATCGCTGGGCACGGGAAGACTGAGGTGTTGACGTCTTAATGTTAAAATTACTAACAGCTACCTTCCATTTTTGTTAATTATTAGCGATCCGATTCGCACAGAACGAGCTCACCGTATCCTTTGGTCTTGCAGTTTTGGGCCCAAAACTGCATTGAGAAGTCCAACACCTCAGTCTCACTGCCTCAATAGCCAAGTGGTCCTGACCGCGACTGCTACGCTAGAGGTCCTGAGTTCGATTCCCAGATCGAGCACAGTGTTATTGGGTTTTTCTATGAAATTCCCAGTAGCAGCTCGGAGTTAGGAATTTGTGCCCGGTTAATGGCAATAGGCTCGCCCCCTATTACATGGGACCTAAACATACCGGTGAACTGTGGGTGTACATTAGTACGCCTCTGCCTAACCCTTCGGGGAATACAGGCGTGATGGTATGTTACGTTACCGCGATAAACTCCGTAATAAAGTAGTTTCATTTCAATGTCTAATATTCGCGTAAGTGTCAGAAATCTCCAAAACGTTCTTTTTTTCTCCATTTTCGTAAAATATGATCGCATGATTGAGTATACGTCAAGTTTGGATACAGCAAGGAAAGCAAAGCAAGCAAGGGTAATAAGTTATGAATTTTGGTTGCAAGTTGTGAGACCGTGACACAGGTTGTCGACATGTGAGCTGTTGACTCAGCGTCAGCATTCATTGTGTCGATTAGTCCTTGTCGCCACTTGGCAGAGTTTGTTAGGTACTGCCAAAATGATCGAGGTCAAATGCTGGATGCAAACAGTACTTCTTAAAGTTAAGTTACCTTTACACGTTTTGGAAACCTTTAGCAACCATTGGACACCGTTCCATGTAGTTACAAACTATAGTATAAGGTGCCGTTATCTTTATATATGTATATAGTATATCTTTTCTTCAGTACACGTTTATGCCACTGAACTTCTCCTAAACGGCTGGACCGATTTTGTTAAAAACTTTTGTCTGTGTTTCAGTGGGTCCCTGGATGGTTTGAATTTAAAATTGGTTGCTTTAGGCAGCGCTCCTTGATATTCCAGGATTTTGTGACAAAATTGTAATAGACAAATTGTAAGTTAAGTATAATTTTAGATACATTAAAGTAATTTCGATTTTTTTTTTCTGACCTGCAGTTATTTCTGTAATACCACATTGATGAAGCAGCGATCGCGATGTATCAATCAAGTTTTGTTGTGATATACATAAGTTCATTACGAGTTTTCTTAGAGATATTGAAAATAAGTTTTTTTTTCAATAAAATTGTGTAGATAACGTTTTTTCACCAGTTATAATAATATCATGTTTACAAAGACACACGAGTTCAAGTTAGTTATAGGTATCTATATTTTTTTATAAACTCCTCTGATATTCAGAATCCTCAAAACCATAATCTGAAGACTAATGGATGACAACACTGGGTACTTTCACATAACAATACAAAGTAACAGTGACACTTTTGTGATTATTTCCCCATATACTACCCTACGTAAAATGTAATTTTTTTAAGTGTTTTTCTATTTAAAAACTTTTGTTGATTACATTCCCATCACTTAATCATATTTTTTTTGATATTATCAACAGGAAATAATATATTTTTAGTGTGCGTATAAAATTTTATATTAACAAACAACATTTATATGTACACTAGCTTCTGCCCGCGACTTCGTCCGCGTGGTCTCTTGGTCACTTGGTCACTTGGTCTTAGCGTGATGATATATAGCCTATAGCCTTCCTCAATAAATGAGCTATCTAACACTGAAAGAATTTTTCAAATCGGACCAGTAATTCCTGAAATTAGCTTGAACGCGCTAATCTCAGGAATTACTGGTCCGATTTGAAAAATTCTTTCGCAAACAAATAAACAAACAAACTCTTCAGCTTTATATATTGAAAAAAAGTATAGATACATAAAAAAAATTAAGGCTATAGGTACCTAAGTCTATAACTACAGAATAAACTATATATAGTTATTCCTATTTATGAGGTAATTGGTAACCAGTATGGAAAGGCCCTTTCAAAGCACCTCCGTCACCCCGACCTACGTTGTGGCCTTGGGACAGATCAACACTGTAGAAGTCCTAAGGAAATGTATGTGCAGTGTAATTCTCTTCCGTTCTTCAGCTCCCAAGATATGAACTATGATGATGATGATGATGATAGATGGGTATTTCTGTCGAATCTAGATGTTACTCTGTATCCGTTATTTGTATGTAAAGATCTCCGCGAGACACAGCTTGTTTCTAATTGCGAGGCTTGTGTTTTTTTAAGAGGACAAGAGGAAATGATATAACCAGCAGATCGGAACGTTTCCAACGATACCTCATTTGTCAAATTATAATAAATAGTTATGAGGGAACAGATGAACAAATATAATACTACCGGTTAAATCCTCAATTGTTTCGTCGTAGTCAGCTCAACCAAGACGCAGAAACGCCTTTCTTTATCTTTGAGTTTCTTCGTTGGATAATCTGGTTAGGTTAGGTTATACCCTGCCTACACCTATTCGTCAAGGCAAAACCAGTTTATAAATATATTTATGTATGTCTATGCTTTAGTATCACCTGGAACCACTATCACTAGGGTTAGCATACAATCACTACAGAATTTGACGATACACCGATCTGTGTTGGAATCTAACCGGATTTGGTCCAAGCGCGCTGATTTTAATAAGCAGTTTCCGTCGTGTTGATGTAAGATACTACTTTGTTTGTTATACATATTTTCCTGTAGTGTTCTAGGTCAGCTTGTATTCGGTAAGAAAGTACCTACGAATTTGTAAATGTTTAGTGTTCTGTTAAAATAAAGTGCACGTGATTTATTGCCCGCCCTATAACTTGGTTCTATATAAGATTGGAAACGCGGCTTTAATTATAGTATAGGATATGGTAGATATTGATTGTTGACATACAATACCACATAAGGGCTCATGCTAAAAATAAATAAGTATATAAATAGATAATTTAAAAAAAAATAGTCAGGGTCGCCGTCATCGAAAACGATGAGGAGGACTATGATAAAATCTTTCGTTAGAATTCAATCATCGATTTTATTTCTATATCTTAAGTTCCAACTTAGGTCTCCAAGCCAGCTGATTTAGATATATGCATAATATAGTTATTTATAACATTTTAAAAATATAATTATTCTTTAGAACTAGTTTACAAGTTAAAGGTACCTATTATTTACATGAAGAATTACCCACATATCCATATTTCCTTTGTTTGGAGAGGGTATAACTTTATTGAGAGTCGATTGTTTTCGATATTGTAGATCAATAAAACCGTGACAGACTATCCATGAGATTTTTTTTTGTATTTAGTACCTAGGTAATAGACTTTAAAAAAGATAATAACAACAGGCCTAGACTTTTGAGGTAGGTACTTACTGATAAAATGTTACCACACACGTGTAGAATAAATAAATATATCTATTCATACTGCTGTGTTTACCTTTACTGTGTGTGTATTTAGTTGGTAAGACATGAAATAACACCTATAAAATATCTGTTAAATTATCTTTTTTTTTTCATTATTATCCCTCTTTAATTATACAGATAGAAACAACCTAATAAGTAGAATGTTCAGGTTTAGATTTTGCACTTATTCAAATCTAAACGTTAACTATATAAAACATAAGCCAGGTATATAATTAAATATATAAATGATCACTAAATAATAAATGTATTTATATCGAAACATTATTAAACAACTAATTAAATCTAACAATAGTATAAAATGTTATTTGTATTCGGTACTAAAGTAAGCGTTTTGGGTTGGTATTTTAAAATGTAGGCTCACGGTTCAATAACCTTGTACAGTTTAAATAACTACAAAATGATTCCTAATGCGAAAGCCGCCTCAGTCTCAGACCCTCGCTGAGGTAGGTGATTTCGTGAAAAATTACTGATAAACTGATGTGTAAAGTTCGCGCAAAATAACTTGACCCAAAACTAACGGAGAGGGGGAAAGTTTGCGCAGTTTACATTTGCGTGCAAAATGTATTAAAAATCGACTACTGCGCATCCGCCATTTTGGTTCAAGTTATTTTGCGACAACTGTACGTAATATAAATTACATGTAAAATATGATTAATTTACTGTATCTAGTACCTACTGAATTCAATTTGTGTTGTATCGAAAGGGAAAATTCAAACGTCATTGTTTTTACCAATGCTAATTCGACATAGGTACTTACTTAGCCGTGTTTTATTTTTAATATTATTTATCAATACCTTTCTACGACGGATAGGTTAGTTGATGGAAATTAGTAGGAAAGGATAAAAACTGCTTTTTAATCGAATGATGTACCTAATTATAATGAAATGCCATTAAATATGCCACTGAGACGTAAATTCAGAATGTGAAGGCAAAAATCAAGCTAGTGGGTTGGACCCGCGGTGGCTTAGTCGTCATAGCGTCTGGTGTATTTAACCAGAAGACGCAGGGTCGAATCCCACCTGTAGTTGAATTTTTCCTTCACTAAAATAACTTAATAATCACTAACACAAAAATATACACAAGGGATAAGTTCAAAACTACTGTATATATTTATATGTACATATAAATCAAATATCGACACACGAAAAGTCCAAGCCTAATAAATGTAAGTAAGCGGAGTTCACTGGTTCAATCGGAGCGGAGCACAACTCGGTCTGACCAAACGATACGTTGGCCTTGGTAATTATTATAATGCTTCATGATTATATTTTTTATTTTAATAAGTATATATTCGGTTAGAAGAGTTTGATATCATTACATTAAGTAATTAAAATTGAGTAGTTTCCTTGAAGAAGGTTAATTAAGTATTCTAAGTATGTAGACTTAGTTAGTCATACCTAAATATACCTATTGATATCTATTTTTCGGTATACGAAGGAAGTTTTCTTGGGTGTATCCGTCATTTAATAAATAACATTTTTACTTTGATGTTGTAATTTGCATCTGTTTCACTGACTCAAAATTGAAAATCGGCAACTGATTAGCAGTCATTGTACACCTATTTACCTACAGAAGTTTGCAAATTAAATAATAACAGTTTCGGTGTGCGTAGTTATCTTATTTATTTTCCATACGAGTAGTCGTTTATAAATAAATAGCTCCGGTTTTATTATAGTCCCAGAAAATGTCACCGTTTTTCTTGGGTTGTTTATTGGTAACGAGTAATGACTAATATGCTCTGTTAATAATTAAGAGAAACGTAGGCGTAGCAGATGTACAATAGGTACAGGGTTAATAAACATGAACCTTGAACATAATTAAGTGCACACATAAGTAAATATAATACTCACGTCAACTTTCATCGATAATCACTAAGGAAATCATTCTAATTTATTATTAATTGTATATCAATGCAAAATGATTTTGCAACAATGTATTATCGTCAACCACACATTGCACTTTTTTGCAACTTGACAGAAAACCGCAATGTGCCACAATTTTCATGGCAATAACATGGCAGTGGGTTATTATAACATCGGTGTTGCAATACAAAATAATTATTTCATGTATCTCTACTATTATAAAATTGTAAAAAAGCTGTGTCTGTACATTGATGATATTTAAAAAAAAACAAGTGGAATAGGGTATATAAACGTCTGCGAATCCAAAAATATGATTTTTAAAATTCTTGTCTGTTTTTCTGTTTGTAGATAGATTTTAATTTTATTATCACTGTCAGAAAGTATAGGTATGCTTTAACTTAAAAAGTGGTGAACTTCTTATCTCAATTAATTAAATGAATCCTGAGATACAGCTTGACCTCCCTGATGAATAGAGGCCCATACAAAGAAGAGGTCATCAATGTTGGTTTTCCATTTTTACTCCTGGTGTGTACTCCTGGTGTGTGTATAGCTTCACGTGAGCGAAGCCGCGGGCAGAAGCTAGTTTTGATAAAAAAGTAATGCTAAACATACTTGTAGCTTTACCTTTTTCTTATACAAATACACGTTTTTTTTTTTTTTTAAAAAAAGCTTACTAGCAATGTGGGTCGCACATTACTAGTATTCTTGTTAACCCCTCGTGCTAAGCTAGATTGCTTGTGTTACGAGTGGGTTCACGTCGGTAGTGCAATAGGTGGGGTTCGAACCGGCAACCACATGATCGCAAGTCCGACGCCCTAGCCCTAGCCATTACCGACGATAATTAAAAAAAAATATTCGTGGATTGTTTTCCTTTTGTTCAGTACTGTGTGAGTCTGTGACGTATTTAAACAAAAAAATGACCACTAAATAAAATTGAGGTAAAAATAATTTAGAATTTTGTAGCTGTGTCAGCAAACAGTCATATTTATTAGTTGCGATACTCTACCTTCTAATTTAACTGGCTTTATTTATATTTTTAAATAGTGCTACGCCGTAGAACCAGGAAATATTTTTGTAACCAGAATTAAACATACCTGACAGCCGTCGCGTAGTCTTTCTAATTAAATTCTTAAAGGTAATGTTGAACTTGTTGAAATGATAATTGATATTTTATTTTATTTTTAGCTTACAACTAGTATACTTGATAAAAATTTTGGTTAGAATGTAACCCTAGTGGGTTGCATTATAAACAAAATGTGTATATAATGGCTGTGTATAGCGTTGTCGCTATACACATAATCCAAAACGGTCTTCAGCTAGTCGGAAATCGATAATTTTATTAGAAACTTCGAAAGAGAGGCTAGTACTTAATGTTAGTTGAGAGATACTCCACTTGAATTTACTGCATACTTTTATTGATTTCACTACGCAATTTCACTGGTCTGCCAACTTTTCCGTATGAACTAGCGGGAATAGAAAACGTTGTCCTACTCGTAAGACTTAAAAAAATCAGCTGTCAAAGGATAATGCACACAATGTCATTACCGTAACCAGTATACATCGCAATTTTCATTTATATCCGTGTTTTGTTTCTTTTAAATCGGTGAATCCATTCCCGGTTGAAAATTCTTTTCCGCGAATTTGATCGATGTTTTAATAGTTATTCTGTTATTCGGAGTGGACACAAGTCCAAGGAATCAAAGATCATAAAAATCGGTCAAGCTGTTCTTGAGTTATAAATGGTGTAACTAACCCGAATTAATTTTATTATATTATATACTTAGATAGAGATATACAATGAATTACTAGTAAGGTGCGAGCGTCTATATTGTAGGTAGGTAACTGTTATTAATGTTTTATTACTTTTATCACAGGATGTTAGGCAATACCTCGACTATCCGTGAGCTAATATATTAAACGAAACCTGTATAATGGAGCTCTTCTATTATAGTGAGATTTTTAGTATTATGCATTAAAATCTGAGACAAATTTCCTCCTTGAGTTTGATGTGCGACGCACTTGGTGCAAGTGTGGAGGCACAATATAGATATATAGATAGATATATCTATAGATTTACTCTCACATTTATAAGGGGTTCCGTATAACAATAATACCAAATTTTGTTACATAATATTGCTAGATTTTAACTGTTGCTTTTTTTATTGTCTACATTATTTCGTTCCAAGTTGGAACGACCAAATTATTTATTTATTTAATTTTTATTATTAATTGACGACACGTTTGGCGTAGCAGCTGAGCGATCCGCTTCTGTTGTGGGTTCGGTCCCCACACAAATATTTGTTTGATCTACAGGATCCGGGTTGTATATGTGAGAATTTGTGTTTTCTTTTAAAAAAAAACGTTGCCCCACTCTAGGATATTCACCTGTATCGTGGGTGCGTTTACAAACACAAATTCTCACATACACAAACGCCTAGACCCGGAACAACCTGTAGATCATATAAATATTTGCTCCGTGTGGGGATTGAACCCTTAACACGTGGCGCAGAAGCGGATCGCTCAGCAAATAGTACCTATGTATAAAACTGCTATAAAATCTGAAATCTTTAGGAAGTAACTTTGTATGTGTAATTACATAGTTATTACCTATTGAAATATTTACCTATGTATTTGTTTAATTAATTATGTAGAAGACAGTTATGACTCATTAGGTTTGATGTACGATAAGTTTTTGTTTGTTTATCAAAGAGGTTAGACGAGAAAAGCAAGCATATTATTTTAAGGGATTATAATACCGGACACGATAGGTATCTAATAACAATATTGCTAGACATAAATAAGAAGATAAGCTCTTTTAGGTTGTATTTATCCTCTCTTATCCGTATGCGTCGCTTGACTGCTTCTCAAACAAAAACAATACAGGTTTTTATATCATATCTTATAATTATATTACCTAAATAGACCACTATTTGCTCAGGTATACGTTATTTTTGTTTTTTATTTTAAGAGCTCAGCTTATGGAGTAATCGTCAATCGCAAGTGCTCACCATTCAATTTGATCTCTAGATATAGTTTATTTGCCGGTTTCTTCTCATCCTATACCTCGCTTTTCTTAAATTTGCCTTCAAAGTTATCAATCTTCATCTTTTTTCTCCCGTTTTAATGACCATGGATAACAGACGTTATAATATACACAATGTGATATTTTATATTTGGTAAAATAGATCAAGTAGCTGTCGCGTGCAGGAAGCGTCGATGTACTGCCTTTGAGGTCACTGACTAATATCCTACCTACCACTTTGTTCCTTTTAATGCCTAGTTAATTGAGTAAGCTAAGTAGTAGAAGATCAATGTACACACTCTTCAACACAGTTACTCATTTTCCTTATGTATGGACATCATTCCAAGGGCCACCAGCCACTGCCTCGCTTAAAAGCAGTATAATATTTTACAATATGGTGGTCTTATTGTGAGTTTTGCAGCTACCAGTACAGTATTACCATCACCTGCTAACTTGATTTGCCCAGGTTAAGAGTGATGAATAATGTCATCTGATGAAGTGATGACATATCCGTGACCTCAGCGCCCACGCCCGGTCTTCTGAATACGCAGTTGGACACCATACATTTTAATATTTTTAAATGTAATTCTTACTGTGTCCTTACACGTTTCCCTGTGTTATTATTTTGTTCAATGAAACTGAGCTCAATGCCCTTTTGCCTTAGGTACGATTGAAAATTGAGATTCAAAATTTAGTTATGTTTAGTTACTAATTTTTTTTTTCATTCAATAAACGTTATAACATTCTTGCTGTGACAACAATGTTATAAAATCTTGGGGTAATGGTATTTTTTTTTGCTAAGGATTGGTACTACACACATGTATGAGCAACTTTAAAAAAATATATTTTAAAGTTGATTAATTGAATGCTATTGATGATGATAATAAAGTTGATGTTGATGATTGTAATTTGTATGTAAGTACCTACTCCTTCCTTCCTTACTCTCTGGTGTCAGAGAAATGCGTTAAATTATGCAAAAGATCCTAATACTCATTGTAATTGCTTTGATTTATAATCTTAGAGCTGAATCTAAATAATTAGCATAAGAGCTGAATATTTTATTCAAATACTAGCTTCTACCCGCGGCTTCGCTCACGTGAAAATGGAAAACCAACATTGATGACCTCTTTTTTTATATGGACCTTTAAAAATCAGGGAGGTCAAGCTGTATCTCAGGATTCATTTAATTAATTGAGATAAGAAGTTCACCAGTTTTTAAGTTGGAGCGTATACTTTCTAACAGTGATAATAAAATTAAAATCTATTCAGTAGTTTTTGCTCCTACCCGTAATAAACAGACAAACAGACAAGAATTTTAAAAATCACATTTTCGGATTCGGAGACGTTTATATACCCACGTGTGTTTTTTAAATATCTGCAATGTACAGACACAGCTTTTTTACAATTTTATAATAGTAGAGATAGAAGAAGAAGAAGAAGATAACATAAAGTGGTACTGACAAATTTGTCCACGGATGTAAGTAAATTAAAAAATATATTTGTATACAAACGATTTATTTATCAATTATTTGTTGCTCATAGTTTTTCCTGAAGCTGATGCAAACGATGTATTATGTACAGTAGAACTGTTTGACGCCGTCACATGAACAGGTAGTAGCTAGCTAGTTACTCTTTGGATTCTATAACGCAGTCAATCGAGAACTGTACGCTTCTTTTGCTAAAAAATTCAAACACCGAGCTTCTACTGAGAATGTTATAGAAAAACCTTCACTTAGGGCCACTTGCACCAACTTCTTAAATATATTTAAACTGTATTTAATTACAAATTTACTATGAAAAATTGTGTTTAAATGGAATTTAAACATATTTAAAAAGTTGGTGCAAGTGGGCCTCAATCTGGGAATTTAAATGAGGACCTCTCGCTTAGCTCTGCTATCCTGGTAACCGATGATGCAGCCTATAATTATGGTAATTGTTACGTGATGACAAAGAAATATTCTATCATATAATTCAAGATTACGAATAAGTGCCTTCTGTGTTATTATGTCATGATAATGTTGATTTTTACCTCTTCTATCGTGACGTATCGCAAAATTGGTACTCGATGTCAAAACCCACAAGACTGGTGTTTGTAATAAGATCAAGAGGTCTTCTTGATGAGACCCCAACTCTGACTTGACTAACTTATCAAGAGGTCTTCTGCTAAATAATTGTCAGCAAAGCCTTTGCCTTTTTTATGGAATACGAGCAGACGGATCGCCTGATGGTAAGGGACAACCGCCGCCTATTGACACCCACAACACCAGAGGAGTCACAAGTGCGTCGCCGGCCTTTTAAAAGGTTATGGGCCTCCGGTATCCTCGTTGCTTGCTTAAATAATACAGTTTCAACAACAATACATCATTAAACATAGGTTTATTAAGTCTTCTTACAAAACAAAAACATCGATCCGCTTACACGTTGACCTATTAGAAAAAAAAACAGTCATTAGGATTGTAAAAACGTAGTAAAGTTAATTTAATCTTATAGAAAGATGCCTGAAATGATCGCAAGTTCCGAGGTCAAGCAACGAGGAAGGTGTGACCATATAAAAAACCTGTTTGTTTTTGATACGCGACCGAGGAGCGGTTTTTCTGGTTTTATCAATATTGATAAAACATTAAATTATTGTGACTTATCATACTGTATCGTAGTGCCCTTAAGGTCCCATGAGATTGTCTATGAGCAAGGCCTCCTAACTTAGTTTAACTCCTAACGTTTTTAATTGTTATATTCCTGTGGGTGTTTTGGTTGCTCTTGGTCTATTGGTTTTAACGACATGACAACGATACAACAAAAAATAAACACTACGAAACTTCAAAATTACTTAAAATGGGTACATTTGTGACAAAAATTCAAGCAATAATAAATGGGAGGTATGTAAATCATGTTATTGTAACCTTCGCCTTCAATCAGTTAACAAGAAAAATTTGGTAAGTAGGTTGTAATGACGTCAGGCACATGGGTACAATGTGAACCCTAATTTCAACATGCTTATCATGTGTACAGGTGGCTCTGGAGTTACACCTCAGTATCGCACGACACGAGTCGAGCGTTCGAACCCAACTATTCATACTATCTTTTTGTAATGTTATTTCCAAGATCGCATTGGTCTAACTTCACTTCTCATTACTAGAAAAAACAATATTTAAACGATGACCGTGACGTGACATTCCAGAGTTTACCTTGGTTTGAGGCAGACGTGTGTCGCCCGAGAGCTAATGGGACACAACATACCGTCATATGGAAATGTAAAAAGTGTGTCGTGAACTAAATTGATTATTCAGTTATTTTTTGTGAATTGTTTCAACAGTAAGGGGGTGAGTTGCTTTCTTATTATGAAATCCAGAGGTATAAGTTGATCAAGAGGATCATAAAAGTACAATTCGCGTCTTAATTGTTCCAGCTTACCGCCACACCCTTTATTGTTGGAAGGATATTGGAGGATATTGGGCTAGCAATTTCCCTTTTGAATTGTCATCCGATCCTTCATCACGGCTGATTACGTATGTAAACAACCAATTGTCACTATTAATCTGATTACGGATTAACATCCGGGAAGAACCGCACGAGAGCCGGCGACTATAGGAATGGCAGGGTTCCTTGTATCTACCAAAGTTTATAACACTAAAACCCTCCTGGCGCCCTATACTTATAATTAAGCTTAGTTGTAAGTTAGTATATCGTTAAGTTACTCATTTAATTTTGTTCAAGCGTTCATGAGAATAAATTGTAGACAAGGGTATTCTTTTGGTTTCATTGGCATTCCACCTGATAGGACATAACATGGCGCTCAACGTTAAAACTTTATGGTGGTTTGCACAGTGAAATTTAACGTGGTGTAATAGGTAGTATTATAATAATAAATTTCTACTCAAAACGCGGTTAGGTGGGTATCGGTACATTTTCAGTTATCTATTGTCACGATATGTCATTAGTCAGGTCAGGATAGGCATCTAAAGACGAGCTATTATTTATATACAGAGTGTAAAACATATTTATTTATATACAGGTAGGAAAATATATTTATTTATATACAGGTTGTAAAATATATTTATTTGTATACAGGGTGTAAAACGAATTATTTATATACAGGGTGGAAAATATATTTATTTATATACAGGTTGTAAAATATATTTATTTGTATACAGGGTGTAAAACGAATTTATTTATATACAGGGTGTAAAAAAAATAAATAAAAAAAAAATGGATCCCTATTATCTCCTTAAAGACGAATTAGAGTATGAGCTCGCATGCCGGGGAATAAGTGTAAAGGCAGTGGCCCCTATTCTACGGAAATTGTTAAAAGAGCTTTTAGTAAGTGAACAAACCGGTGACTACTCACATGTCATTAAAGCTCCTAAACAGGTTTTGGAGGCGCCGTCGCCAGAATTATCGATATGTGCATCTAAGCTGAATATACTATCTCAGTACATCGCAGAGCTAACTGATAAGCCAGATAAAACATTATTTAAGCGTTTAGTATCTAGATTATTTCATGTACAGAATAGACTAGACTTAATCGTTCCGACATCAGATAGAGAAACAAGTCTAAAGTTAGATCTTAAAAAGAAAGGTGAATCACTTTTGGCAGAATTAGAGGAAAGAGATGATTTGCCTGAAGAAGGTAATTTAACAGCCGAGGATAAAGGGAAATTAGTAGAAACGTTAGGTGAATTAGGAAAGAAGATAATAAATAAAATTGAAGATACTAGTAGTGACTTAGCTACGTCGTCAAAAGTAGAGAGTGGCCAACAGGCAATGGATAGGAAAGTTTGCACCTTCGAGTTGGATTGTTTTGAAAATAAAAATAAAGGCCCGACATTATTTCGGACTTCAACCATTGATGATAATATGTCTAAACGCAAACTGGTACCCATTAGCAATTGGGGTATAAAATTTTCTGGTAGAAACAACATGAGTGTAAATGCATTCATAGAACGTGTAGAAGAGTTAAAAGAAGCGCGCAATGCTAGTGATAAAGATTTATGGAGATATGCAATAGATTTCTTTGAAGGAGATGCGTTAATTTGGTATAGAGCAAATAAGGATAATGTGTGTGATTGGGATGAGCTAGTATTACTCCTAAAACACACATTCCAGTCTCCGTATTATCAGGAGGAGTTATTAGATGAAATTAAGCGTAGGACACAGGGTAAAGATGAATCGGCTGTAATTTATATATTTATTATGCAAAATATGTTCAACAGATTACCTAAGAAAATTTCAGAAAACGAGAAGATAACGATACTTTTAAAAAACCTTCAGCCATATTATCAGAGAGCATTATGTAGGGATACGTTCTCATCTGTGACAGATTTGGTGAATATCTTGCGGATAATAGAAAGAACTAAATATAATTGCGATAAATTTCAAGAACCACAAAGTCATAAATTTAAATTAGAACCAGATTTAGCCTACAAATCTGGTTTGTATAATAGTAATCAGGATATAAAAGAGGTTTCAGCCATAGGGGAAATTAAAAAGGATAAACCAGGAGGTAGTCGCTGCTGGAATTGTAGGGAAACAGGCCACTTATTTCGCAGCTGCACTTTGCCTAAACAACGCATATTTTGCTATAAATGTGGTCGTTATGGAGCCACTTCCAAACAATGTTTTTGTAAGGGAAACGCTGCAGGGGAAGTTACAAGGCCTGCCAAGTGAAGCTTCCCCTACAAAGACAGAGTAAAGAATGGCAGGATTGGTTAAAAACAGTACATATTTTTTTTAAATCTAAAGAAATTTGCAAAATATTCCTTAATAATAATGATAATCGTAATTACATTAGCCTCAGTATCATGGGTTACCACTGTGTTGGTATGTTAGACAGTGGAGCTAATATTACAGTGATAAATTTGAAATTTGCTGATATACTAAACAGTTTAGGATTACGTTCATACAGTCTACCAGGTGCAAGGTTGGCTACAGCTGATGGTACTTTTCATAACATAACTAAAGCTTTTGATGTGCCGGTATCATTTGACAACCAATTCCAAATTATAGCTATGTTGGTTATGCCAGGTTTGTCACAAAATATTTTGTTAGGGAAAGACTTTTTTGATATTTTTGGTATTCAGTTAAAATTAAAAAGTGATTATTTTGCCAATAAAATCGATCTTAATAGTTTGGAGTCTATGAAATCAGCGATTGTTGCTAAAGAAGAATTAAGTTTTAAGCAACAAGAAGAATTGAACAGTATTATTTGTAATATGAGAAACACCGTGGGTTCCGGTTTAGGTAGAACACATATACTTAAGCACATTATAGATACAGAGAATCATAAGCCAGTATACCAAAAACAATATAACTTTTCACCCATAATAAGAAAAGAAATTGAAAAAGAAATCGACGAGATGATAAGTAATGATGTCATAGAACCATCCATAAGTCCGTGGTGCTCCCCAATACTATTAGTAAAAAAGCCGAACGGGGAAAATAGACTCTGCTTAGATAGTAGACAGCTAAATAAAGTCACTAAAAGAGATACGTATCCCTTGCCAAGAGTAACTACCATTATTGATAATTTAAGTAGTGCTCAATATTTGAGCACATTAGATTTAAAATCTGCTTTTTGGCAAATTCCCCTAGAAGAAAACAGTAAAGAAAAGACTACGTTTGCAGTACCAGGTAGAGGACTGTTTCAATTCAAAGTGATGCCCTTTGGTTTAGTCAACGCATCACAGACACAGCAAAGATTAATGGATATTCTCTTCCAAGCTCATGAGGATAGGGTTTGGGCGTACTTAGATGATATAGTAATTTGTACCTCCACATTTGAGGAGCATTTAGAGGTTTTAAAAAAGGTTATGGTAATTTTAAAGGAAGCTAATCTAAGTATTAATGTAGATAAGTGTAAATTTGCAAGATCTAGTTTGAGATTTTTAGGTTATATTATAGACAGAGATGGTCTAAGGACGGACCCTGAAAAGGTAACAGCAATATTAAATTTTCCGAGGCCCAAGAATATGACGGAACTAAAAAGATTCATTGGCTTAGCTAGCTGGTATAGACGCTTTGTGCAAAATTTTGCTCTTATTGCAACGCCTTTGCATAACCTCACGAAAGGCAAAAAGAACTCAAAATTGGTGTGGTCCCAAGATGCAGAAGACGCATTTTTAAAGCTTAAGACCCTACTTACATCGGCTCCGGTAATTTCATGTCCAGATTACAGTAAACCATTCCTTATTCAGTGTGATGCGTCTAATGAGGGCATCGGAGCAGTTTTGTGTCAAAAAATAGGAAGCTTGGATCAACCAGTAGCATACCTGAGTAGAAAACTTAGTGATTGTGAGAAACGTTACTCAGTTTCCGAGAAGGAACTTTTAAGTGTAGTTTATGCAATAGAAAAGTTTAGACCGTATATTGACGGTACGCATTTTACAGTAATTACTGACCATAGAGCTTTGTTATGGCTTCACAAAATGAAAGATCCCCATGGTAGATTAGCAAGATGGGCAATGAAACTGCAACAATTTTCATTTGATATCATTCATCGTCCGGGCAAACAGAACGTTGTACCTGATGCCCTATCTAGGGCAGTAGAGGTCAATGTACTAGAATCAAACTTCATAAAAATTTTGGAAGAACATAAAACCAACTGGTACAAAGATAAAGTAGAGCAAATTATTAGTAATAGCAACAAAAATACAAATTGGGCTGTTTTTAATGGATTGCTTTACAGAAAACTCCCATTGAAACATTATCCTTGTAACAGTTGTACTTGGAAATTGTTTATTCCGGACCAACTAAAAGACGAGGTGTTAAAAGAAAGTCATGATGACATTAAAGCTGGACATTTAGGGATTCGAAAAACCTATTTGAGAATCAAGAAGGACTTCTTTTGGTTTAATATGTTTAGAGATGTTAAGAATTACGTTACTAAGTGTGAGACATGTGCAAAATATAAAGTATCACAACAACATCCATTTGGGCTAATGGGTCAACATCGAGATGTATCTAAGCCGTGGCAGGTAATTTCTTTAGATCTAATGGGGCCATTTCCAAAAAGTAAGGTAGGCAATACAATGTTATTGGTCATATCGTGTTGGTTTAGTAAATTTGTCTTTCTTCATCCTTTAAGAACTGGGAAAGCCGACAGAATATGTGAAATAGTAAAACGTCAAATATTGTTATTTGGGGCTCCGGAGGCAATTATTTGTGATAACGGTAAACAATTTGAGTCCCAAGCATTCAAAGATATATCTGTCCAGTATCAGTATAAACTATGGTACACGCCACTTTATCATCCTCAAAGCAATCCAACTGAACGTGTAAATAGAATGGTAGGGACATTAATAGCGGCAAATTTGCCAGTTAAAAAGCATAACGAGTGGGACGTTCACTTACCAGAAATAGCTCATTCCATAAATACAGCGGTACATGAAGCGACAGGTTACACTCCTTCATATTTGTTCTTGGGCAGGGAAACATCAGTTACTCCAATCGATATTTCTACCGTAGACACTAATGCTTTAGATCTAAGTAGACCCTTAAATTGTCGACTTGAAAATTTCATTGATCAAATACAAAAAAGAGAAATACTGTATAAAGAAGTTCAAAAGAAACTGCGGAGATCTCACGATAATAGCAGCAAATATTATAATAAAAATTACAGACCTACGACTTTCAAGGAAGGTGATATTGTGTGGAAAAGAACTAAATATTTGTCGAACGCTACTAACAAATTCATGGCCAAACTAGCTCCAAAATTCGAAAAGGCTAAAATTGTTCAGAAACTATCTAATAATGTGTACCGTCTACAAAATATGTATGGCAAAGATATAGGTGTTTGGCATGCGAATGATTTAAAAGAATAAAAAAAAAATACGTCGTATTTTTTTAAGAGGGTGAGAGATATTTGTAATGACGTCAGGCACATGGGTACAATGTGAACCCTAATTTCAACATGCTTATCATGTGTACAGGTGGCTCTGGAGTTACACCTCAGTATCGCACGACACGAGTCGAGCGTTCGAACCCAACTATTCATACTATCTTTTTGTAATGTTATTTCCAAGATCGCATTGGTCTAACTTCACTTCTCATTACTAGAAAAAACAATATTTAAACGATGACCGTGACGTGACATTCCAGAGTTTACCTTGGTTTGAGGCAGACGTGTGTCGCCCGAGAGCTAATGGGACACAACATACCGTCATATGGAAATGTAAAAAGTGTGTCGTGAACTAAATTGATTATTCAGTTATTTTTTGTGAATTGTTTCAACAGTAAGGGGGTGAGTTGCTTTCTTATTATGAAATCCAGAGGTATAAGTTGATCAAGAGGATCATAAAAGTACAATTCGCGTCTTAATTGTTCCAGCTTACCGCCACACCCTTTATTGTTGGAAGGATATTGGAGGATATTGGGCTAGCAATTTCCCTTTTGAATTGTCATCCGATCCTTCATCACGGCTGATTACGTATGTAAACAACCAATTGTCACTATTAATCTGATTACGGATTAACATCCGGGAAGAACCGCACGAGAGCCGGCGACTATAGGAATGGCAGGGTTCCTTGTATCTACCAAAGTTTATAACACTAAAACCCTCCTGGCGCCCTATACTTATAATTAAGCTTAGTTGTAAGTTAGTATATCGTTAAGTTACTCATTTAATTTTGTTCAAGCGTTCATGAGAATAAATTGTAGACAAGGGTATTCTTTTGGTTTCATTGGCATTCCACCTGATAGGACATAACAAGGTACCTATGTATCCAGGTAGCTGTACTATATTTACGTTATCCTAGGGTAATGTGGGAAAAAATTTTAACATCGATAAATGAGAAAAACATTAATTAATTAAATGTCAATAACTAGGTGGGCCTTATTTTTCAGTTTGTGTCCCTAATTAGTATCTGCTCTACATATATATGTACATAACACTATATATGTATGTGTGTATATATACACATACACACATCACATTTATACCTATATCATCTGTTTGTGTTACCCACATACATTACGCAGTCAATGATTATCGTAGATATATTTTCTTAAATAAACATTTAGTTGTACATATAGCCACAGATTACAATAAATTATTGTAGGTAGGTAGGTAGGTACCCAACGATAAGGAATAATGGAAGATAACAAAATGCCAATATGTATGGCGTGCTACATACGAACGTCTTCGAATACAAATCAACAGAGTATGCTAATGATTTTCTAATGATCTACCTATCTTATTTAGTGAGGACAGGAGTAAAAATACACAGATTATTTAAGTAAAATTGACAAATGATTAAGTGTATTCGGCCAAAGCATACAGAACTGTCAAATAATATATTTAAACCCAGAACTATGTCATGTTTCGGTGAGGAAAAACAAGTTTGGAAAATATCTCGCCGTAGGTAACTACCTATTTGTGTATGAATCATGTCGCACGCATCACGTATCACGTCTGTCAGATTTATACTACTTTGAAGTTTTGTATCACTGGTGTTATACGACGGCGAATTTGCGATTTTCATGGCGATCCGTAAATTCATGGTCAATAAACGCATATTTGAATGATATTTCTTCCAATTCTGTAGGAGATCAGCATTTCATAGCACAAGCAGATAAGGACTCTTTGCGCAAGTAACATAGTCCATAATGGCATGACGGCACTTTTGACAGTGGTACAGATGCAGCGTTGCTGTTCTGCGGGTCATCGTGCAAGTTACTGTTATGCGAACACTTACCGGCTTGTCATGATGTAAGAGGGGGCCTTCAGTCATTTTCTAAAATGTGATAAAACCGCCGTAGTCCGTGCGGCGGCGGCTGACATCTGCAACAAGAGGCCATCGAGGTCATATGATTGGAGCTCGTTTAAAGCCAGGCGACCGCACTACATGTTACTAAAACACTAAGGCTCACTTGTGCTGTGTTGTACGTAAACAAAGATGCATGAAGGCAGCTCTAGGTTCCGGGGCGGGAAGTCAAACTCGCAGCATGTCTGACAAGGAGGCACCGGTATGGTTTGTTTATCACTGAATCAGCGAGCGCGCACGACGGAGGGTGTCCGGGGGGCGCGGCGGGCGGCGTGCGGTGACGGCGACGTCGTCGTGACGTGAGCGCGCGCGCCTGCGCACACCGTTTCGCGCGCACCGAAAAATCTGTATTTTCTTGACGTGTACTAAGTATATAATAACGTTCCATTTCACAGAACGCTGATTTCGGTTTAGAGCAGTGAAGAGCATTTAATAAATTATGAAATTAAAATGTCGTAAGACTATTTGCATCTTCTATGTGAAAATATAAATTCAAAGCTTAATATTCTACGCAAACGCAAGCACCAACAACGCCGAATCTCCAGAATCATCTCTTTCTTTCTCTTTCATTAGGTAGGTACCTACCTAATATGTGAAATTAATTGAACCCAATTGTACCCGTTGGCTGTGGAAGACTGCTGCTGACCAAAATCAACACTTGCCACCATCATCATAACAATATAATTTGCAAACAAAATTCTTTTATAACACAGTCAATTATCCGAGATTTTGGACTACCCTCATTGTCTATCTAGTATATATCTATAAAGTCTGGAGAAAGTTCACAGAGTAGAGTAACGCAATACTAGATCACAAAACTTTTTTATTTTTTATAGTTTTGTCAGCAAACAAACAGACGAGCCTTTAGATGGTAAATAGTCATCACAAGGTCACAGGAGTTGCTGATGCCTTGCTGAGCCTTAAGAGCTCCTACGGACTGCCGGCGCCGCAGACTGTTAGAGTCACAACATCAAGATGCTCTGCGTGCAATAGACTGCAACGTAATAAGGGTGGTCGGTCCGTCAACCACACAAACCCCAAGAGGTTCCACCACCGAGCAAATCAGATATTTTCTCGCTTGGACATACCAATCTGAATGGCAGAGAGGAATTGTATTCTATCAAACTTCGACCCCACACGGGAAGTATGATAATTATCGGATTTTTCTTGTATCATTAACTCATTTAGAATCCCATTATTGCAAGGACCTTTAGTTTTCATAGTCGTGACAGCATGAGTTCATGTGCATCCAAAACACGCGCACTTAGATCTAATTCTAAGGGCGCATGTTTTGGATTCAAAGAGACCTATAACTTGGTAGCTCATGATGATATCACTAGGCAGGCCATCCAACACTGCTTTGCCATTATATAAAGTGGGTGGTTGCCGTTTTACACAACATGCTAATGAAAAAATATCAGGCGCTGCCGTATGTAGGTACTTACATAATAGTTTAACGACCTAACCGAACCTTATCAGCTCTAAACAGTATTCTAAATCACGACTCCCACGGTCCCAACCATAAGCTAAGGAAAACAAAGTGCGGTTTTCAAATTTATTTATCACATAAAAGAGTGCTACAGTCTGTTAAAAATTACGATAACAATTTAGGAATGGGGTACCTACATTTAAATGAGTAGGTAACAATAGATATTCAGATTTGATACCTTAGCTAGGTTACAACATAACATACCATCACGCCTGTATTCCCCGAAGGGTTAGGTAGAGGCGTACTAATGTACACCCACAGTTCGCCAGTATGTTTAGGTCCCATGTAATAGAGGGCGCGTCTATTGCCATTAACCAGGCACAAATTCCTAACTCCGAGCTGCTACTGGGAATTTCATAGAAAAACCAAATATCACTTTGCTCGACCTGGGAATCGAAGCCAGCCTTTAGCATAGCAGTCGCGCTCAGGACCACTTGGCTAATGAGGCAGTTACAAAGAAGAATGGTGAGCTAAGTTACAAAGTAGCCTGTATTAATGAAGTAGCCTGTACTAAGGACATTCAACCCTCAGATTCAGGATCATTCATCAGGATCTTGTGCGCTATAAAACATAATACCTAGATATTTGATATCATCGTCTTCATCATCTAGGAACGTCTAATATAAAGAGGAACGCGGAAACGCCTAATGATATCAACGGTAGGTTATTAAAACAGTAAAAATATTGAATTAGGTATGATTTTATTTTATTTCCTTTCATTTAAAGTAATTTTCCACATATTTTTCTACGAAATGATTTCTATCTAAGATATGAATTAAATATATTGCTCACGTCATTAATAATTTGTTTATTATCTCCGATCTGAATAATTACATATACGTTCTCGCTATCATTAATCGATAATTTACTTACCATTCAACTAATTTTAGAAACATAATACATTACAATTATCCTTTTCAACCACCTACTTAGCAAATCTTTTATCGTATAAATATTCAATTCAGAAGTACAGATAGGTAAAATAAAGCTTCAGTGGACGATATACGAGAATCTAACATATTTAAGCGATTTCAATATTGAAAAAATATTCTATAAACCTCGACATAAGTACGCTGATCTAATGGACGAGTAATAATATGGACAATACTCCGACACTACACACTACCAGCAATTCAATTCAATTTCAATCCAATTAAATTTATTTCAACGATACAAATATTTTGTACATAGAAGTTTCAAAAGAAAACACTACCAGCAATACTCCAATACTACTTACTTTTTTCAATCATTTTAATACAATTTTTTCTTGTACGGTAAATCCTCATGGTGGTCGGCCACCCAGGGAAGTCGCAGGGTGTGTTAGACAGTGAGGTTCCGTCTGGTATTTGTCATGGAATGCGCGCGTGTTTTGAACGTGCCCACATTTACTCGGGCGGCCGCGCGCCATGCTCATCTTGTCCCATCCTGCACCCGGTACGTTTACTGCGGATTGGGAGAGAAATGGACATCTCTGTCCCTTTCCGCCGTTTCCTTTGCAAGAATAACTTGCTCCCAATAGAAGATGACGGCTTCCCACGCGCTCTTGCTCTCCACCATGGACCGAAGTACGGTCGGAAGCGACTGGTCACTACCTACTGCCGCTATAACATCACGGCGCTGCTCTGCCAAAGCTGGGCATATTATATCTAGCATGTGCTGCGGCGATTCGTTGACAACCGGGCGATGTCTCCTGGCGTGTGCGACACAGGTACTGACCGAAACAGCCATATTCCGAGAGCACAGTGCGTCAGCTGGAAGCTGAGATCGCCATGCCGTCAATCCAGCAACTGCTCCATGACAGACCTTACTTATGTACCACCACTATCGCGGCGTGTCCTGCTCCGATAATACCTTAGATTAGTACCTAGTAACCGAGACGAGTTGCTACTTCTAATCTAATAGACATTAGACTATTACCGAAGCCGACATTTCAACCAAAACTCGTTGATAGATTGATCGTATTATAAACACATAGTCGGTAAAGACGATGAACGTAAATGGCGTAGAGTAGTAGACGCACAAATGTATTTGACGTTGGTAAATGACTAATAGAAAAAAAACTATCAATAATTCTGTAGTAATACTCAAATATGGTTGAGCGGAGCTCCTGCAATGGCTATAGATACACTAGGTAGAGTCAGGATGTATCCGATGACAGCCAAGGATTCGAAGAATGAATGGCGGTTGTGGGAGGCAACATGTTCGGACGACATTGTTACCGTCATGTGTCGGACATGAATGGCACTGGTACAGGAGTGTGGAGACAGGTGCAGAGGTAAAAGAGAGATACCAGTCAGAGGCAGTCGATGAAGTCAAGCTGCAGATGATGATAAACGGTAAATCCTATTCAATATAATAATCCTATATTGGCCATATTGCATTTAATGCAAGTAATGCAACGTAGTCAACGAAAAAAAGGTGGTTTAAAAACGAGAACGTGAAATATTTTTTTATCATGTTATTTTATGTTAAAAATGTCTTAAAGAAAAAAGAAATTGAATTAAATATAGTGGAGGGGGGGCTTATCTCAAAGTACATACTTAGTAGAAAAAGTAATCTATCCTAGAGAAGCTAGAAAAGTACCTATCTAAAGAAATAATAACCAAGCAAAACCTGATGGACGTAGCAGATTAATATAGGTAGATCAATAGTTTTGGATTCCAGTAAATTCAAATTTAAACTAATTCGTCTTATTATGATAGGGGTACTCGTGCCCAGCAATGGGACATATAATGGGTTGTAGGATGTTACAATAGTTAGATATCAATATAAAACCCTATAAGGGCGCTGCAGGGGCAGGGGCAGGGCCCAGGTATTAGATAACAATATATATAATATATCAATGTATTTATAATTACAGTAGGTACTTATACAATTATTATTTTACTTATAATTATTTATTATTTTGTATTTATATAGTCAACTAGTTGATCTCCGCGGTTTCACTCGTGACGTCGTGAACGTGACTTCTGTGTGACACAAAAATCGATCTAATCGATAATAATCGATAAGTTATCTGAAATTTTCCAATTTTTTTTCCGTAAGAACCTTCTACAAAGTATTAGAAAAATCAAGAAAAAATATAAAGTACTTAAATTGCGACAAGGGAAACAATGATTTATTCTTATTGAAATGTTAAATTCTAATTCGACATGTAGTTTTTATAGTTTTATTTTATTCCACAAAATGACATGTATGGGTGAATACTGTAATTTTATGAATGAAAGAATAACCTTACATGTGTTGTGCAAATTACTTCTTATCCACAACAGAACAGGGAAGCTATATGCGTTTAAGGTGAGGCTATTTGTCATGACTATTATCACGACACTGTATGACGAATAATTTTCCTATCAATTGTTTATCAAAACAGTGATTTTAATCAAAGCATTTATTATATATCTAATCGTAGTAATCATTCCTGAGAAAGGAAACTACTTTAGTATCTTGACTTTGTATACCTACCTAAATTTCAGTCAAAGTGAGCGTCGAATGCTTCAGGTTGAAAACTTAGGTATTAAGGGAACGGCGGAGCATGAATTGGCCACAAAAACGTAATACCAAAATAAATCGTAATCCAAACAATATGTTATCAAATTGTGTTATTATCCGGATTAAGATACCGTTAATCTAGGATCCTACCGTTTTGTCTATTACTACTTCACTGGAAATAAACGATCAAAAAGTCGTTTCAAACTTGGTAAAGTTATCAAGAATCGCATTCGCTTACATTAATTTCCAGTGAAGTATTTTGGATAAAATGGTAGAGCAGGAACCTAACGAATCCGAATAATAACACACTTTGACTAGGTTGAATGACGGTTGTTTGAAATTCGGCCCGCCGGACTCTTAACAAGGAATTTTGAACGATTACTATCCGAGTAATTTTGTAACTGTTCCAAATTATATCGAATCGGGATACATAAGAGAGCAGGCCACACAGGCAACAGTGCCCCTCGATCCAAGGGGACCCCCTATTTCCCATTCCTTTTGTTTTTTTGCACTTGTTTATGGAACAGTCCCCTGACTGAGGGGCCCCATTATCCTAAAGTGCCCAAGGCCTCCAATTGGTTATAGAGAGCCGTGTTAGAGAAGTGTCTGTTCATTAGAATTGAAAGGCCTATCCAATCGTTGCTCATTAAAAAGTTATCGTTCAAAGGCCGCGGTATTACTAATTACCCACCTAGATCAAACGATTGTAGGTTTTATTCAACAACATTTTATAAGATAAGTAGGGAATGATAACTTCTTATAATTTTTTTGCATTTTGCATTAATACGTACATGTATGCCTAGGTAGTATTATATTATTTGTGCAGAGGTTTTAGATTGAGATTCATTGCTATTTTTAGTTTATTGTACTACACTTCTATTAGAAGGATATCAATCCGGACCTTATCCAAAAACCGTCTGGCGGACCGAGATGCCCATACAAACTTACCTAATACCAAAACAACTAGAGTGGGGACTCTACATCACCAAAAATAATTACCAATGAATATTTAATAAAAGGTTTTGCTATTTTTAGTGTAATTTACCTCTACGAGTTCTCTTGTTTCTTGATTCCACACCGCGCGTGACCTGCAAGAGACCGCGCCGATATACCATGTGTTATTTATTTATGCATAGGTACTTAACTTAGGACTACTTAGCAAGTACAAAGGTACTTCTTAATGCTATCGAAATCTCTTCCCGCAGACCTGCTAGAGGAGGCTTTTTTTTGTATTCGATGGATGGCAACAAAACTTCATCATTTTTTCCTGAAGCCGAATATGCGGGCGAAGCTCCTATTCTAGCCGAAGCTAGTTAGTATAAAGCACAGTTTGTCGATTTTGCAGCATCTTTATGATATTACTTAGCTGGGACTTAGATCGATACCCAACCCATAACCACACACGCTAATGTGGTAGTTGGTGTGCAGTGACATCAGTAAGACAATCTTCTGTACTATTGCAAATGCTAAACTCAGAAATCTATGGGTATCAGGAATCGAAATGGGGCTGGAAACTTGAGCTGTTCGGTGTGACAAACCCCAAGATTTTTTACGCGATTAATGTCTGAGACTTGATGTCATGTCGAATCTAAAAAATATGCTGGAAACGACTGGACAAAGAAAGAAAAGGTTAGAAAATCCTGGAAACTGTTGGAGGAGGCCTATACCCGCCAGGGGCCTAAACTATTATAACAAAACTGTGGAATGAACTGCAGTATTTCCGGACCAATACGACCTTCAAACCTTCAAGAAAAGAGCGTAGGTACTCCCTTTTAAAAGGCCGGCAGCGCACTTGTGACTCCTCTGGTGTTGCAGGTGTCCATGGGCGGCGGTGATCGCTTACCATCAGGCGATCCGTCTGCTCGTTTGCCTGCTATCACATAAAAAAAACTGTAAATATTATTACTTGTAATTTAGGTATTATTACTTGTTATTTAGTTCAAAACTCTGTAAGTTAAGGAAAATAAAGAGGCTTTATTATTATTATTAGTATCTCCTTTTGGGTATAACGGCATGTCTCCCGTGAGGAAGGCTTGCGGGCGACACAGGTCCAACGCATAGAGGCCCCTTGGAGAACTTTGATCTAATATAGGATGAGGCACACACCTGGGACTCTCCGCAACTGCACTATGGGAGTATTGCCATACCTAATGTGTTCCGGGTGCAGAACTTTGTAAATTTTAGAAATTTAATATAATGGGATTATGGATGTTTGGTGGACCGCATGTAATGGTGTCGAGAGATGGTAGCCGTCCTCGGTTGCAATGTCGCGAGTCTCTAAAAGACCCGGATTGGGATTCCCCGTTATTATGCTATTAGACACTTCCTATGTCTATAATCTTTCAGTATAAGTCTAGCCTAACATTCTGCCTGTTGAAACTAAGTCAGCGGTGGCATGTTTTGCTATGAAACCAAGTAGGTTTCACTTCTGTAACGAATGTTAAGTGCGTATCGCTCATCTAATCGATGAAATCAAGATTTGTATGATAGACGATATTAAATATACTACGTAATATAGCCATAGCATGAATAATCAAATTAAACTTAATTAGTTAAACATAAATAGATACCTATACCATTTCCCTATCTTAATTTTATTAGGTAAGTAATAACAATGTATATTTAGATGTCACAATGTCAAACACGTCCTTGATTCGATGCAGTTTACCGCTGATAAAAAAATACATTGATTACGATAAATATTAACTAATTTCCTGTGTTAATCATGCTATCAATCAGTCTTTAAATCTACCGAAAAATGTGGAGGCAATGGGAAAGTCATAAGATTTCTATTCAAGTTAACATTATCATATCGTTCATACGATCTTTGCAGTGTGGTAGGTACAGTCAACCTCGAAAATATTGAAGTTGAAAAGTGAGCTGTAAAATAGTTTTTAATTTAAAAAAAATAGTGTATTAATGACAATTAATTTTCGAGTAGGTAGGTAATCTGATAAGATATAAATTAATACATGTGTAGTTTGTTTATTTTTTTCAATAAAATTAATCTCATAACTTATGTAAAATAAGCTTAAAATAGCTTAAAATGGATGAAGACATAGCGTACGTAAATTTGCCTCGTTATGTACCTAATATAGAACTTGGATGTAAAAAGGATCGTAGCAAGTAGGTAAATAGGAAACTTAAATTTTTCGGAATTTTCTCAGCCTCAGGATATTTTTTTTAAAAATTGTGGTATCCCCAGTCTGCTATTTCAATTGTATCAGAATGATCGTCCAGTGGTTGTTAATGACATTATAACTAAAAAGTAGACCGAGAGCCCCGATGTCAACACTATGGCATCAGAAAAGAATAGTTGGTTGTCCACCCACCAAGGGACACAGGACACAAGTGACACAATAATAACAAGTGTGCATTTCATTTCGCAAACCACATGAGTTTGTAATATTATTATGTTCTTCTTGCCCCGAGGAAAGCATAGTACTTAATACTTCACCTACGAGGATATAAAAATAAGTATAAAAATAAAAACATAAAAAATACATACCATCACGCCTGTATTCCCCGGAGGGTTAGGCAGAGGCGTACTAATGTACATCCACAGTTCGCGGTGTGTTCAGGTCCCATGTAATAGGGGGCGAGCCTATTGCCATTAACCGGGCACAAATTCCTAACTCCGAGCTGCTACTGGGAATTTCATGGAAAAACCCAATAACACTTTGCTCGACCTGGGAATCGAACCCAGACCCTCTAGCGTAGCAGTCGCGCTCAGGACGACTTGGCTAATGAGGCAGTTAAGTATAAAAATATCTGAAAATAATGAAGGCTGCCTTTGTGAAACTTACATGCCAACCGATATCGTACTTATACTTACTAACTAAAATTAACATAATAAACCTAAACGAAAAATGTATTTCATAAGATTTATAAATTTAGTACAGGCACAAATAATAGAATAGGTAAAGGCGTCAATTAAGAAACCTTACATTAATTTTAGAACCTATGAACTAAACGATAGACTAAAAGAAACAACAATGTCGGAGGATCAATGAATAAATACTGTCGGAAGGAAGGAAGGAAAGGAAGAAACTATATAGTATATATATAAACTATATAGGAAAGTGTGAAAATATATGAACTAATTATTTAAAATAAATACTAATTAGATAGTCGGTAGAAGGACTTCTCCTTCTCTTCCGCTTCACTCGTGTTGGGTGGCGTGACGGCGTGACTTCTGAATATGGCTGTCATTATTCAATGGGCGACTTCATGGCACTGACCTCTATAATACTTATACTCTATAGAGAAATATAGAGATCTTGTTCATGGTGGCTTCCTCACGGGGCTTTAATTCCAGACCAGTGCATTTGATCGTAGTCAACATTGGTACGCAGTATTAAGGCCATTCAATGCTAGTTACTTTAATCTATACACATAATCATAACTAAGTTTCGCGTGTCTGTATCTACATTGCTTATATTTGCAAAATAAACTAATTTGAGGGCTGAGAATAAATAACACCATCCATTTCTATAATTTTTTGTTTTATTTTATTAGTGTGTCCTGTCTTTGTGTTTAAAAATGCATGCAATGTAATATTTTACAAACAAGACCAATAAGTATATACCTACTGAACCAAAAACTATCTATAATAACAACATTGGAGATCGTACCGGGTACTGGATCACCGCGGGGACCAGCTAGTAGGTATCTGCCCGACCATAGGGCAAGGAAAACCTTAGATATTTTAGTCGTAGGTAGGAGTACGACTTACTCATCAGGCATTTCTGCACTGTAAAAAAATAGTTGAAATTTGAATTTACACACATTCGTACCGTTTTTATATATATAGCGAATCGTCCCGGCTTCGCACGGGTATTTAACAAAACTCATTTTAACACATTCTATCGCCTATGCTCATCGGAGATAATGTAGGTTTCTAATGGTAAAAGAGTTTTTCAAATCGGTGCTGTAGTTTCAGGACCTATTCAAGGCAAACAAACAATGAAATCATTCCTCTTTATAATATTAGTTTAGATAATAGATACTAGCCACAACTTTCAAAAATGATCGTTCTAGTATGAACGATTATTTTCTAGCATGATCGTAAAATTCCGAACTAAAACAAACAAAACGTTCAAATGGGCCGATACTTCATGCATGCGATAATTGATTTTTTCCTTAGATACGTATTATTCTGGGACAAAAAGATAAAACAAATAAATGAAAAAAGCGAGCTAAAGTTGAGCTACTGAGGGTCAGGGCTATAGCAGAACCTCTGACGGTTTTTTTTAAGTAAGGAAACATATAAAACAAAATACAGGAACTGGAAGAATACAAATTTACTTAGTTGTACTTCGATCTATTGCACCTCACGTTTGCAATACCCAAAATCAAGGGTACCTTATCAATTATGCGCCTTTCATGATATCTTTTAAAATACTTAATTTCAAGCTAATCGATTTAAATCAGTGTTTACTTTAATCAAACTGATTATCTGTAGTGATTTATTTAGAGATGGTTTTATCTGTAGAGAAGCATATAAATAAGGTGCAATCAAATATCATACATCAGTACTGTTTTGGTGGAAAATTATTGAATAAGTGTCTGTATAACTGGATCTTTTAAATGAAAGGTAAGTCTTATCCTTGCGGTTCGAACAGGAAGTGCAATATCAGCTTTTCTTGGGATATTTGAATATCATCTTAAAGTGTTCAGTGTTAAGATTTAGTGATAAAGGAGTGAATAACTCAATTTTAGAAAAGAAAAAGTAAGAATAATAGGCCCCTCAACGTTTCTTGTCACTCTTTTAGAGACAATAATAATCAGTTATTATCGCTACCTAAGCCCCCAAGCTCGCTCCTGAGGTCCTGGAACCCAATAAATAAGTAATAACTAAATAATTATAGATTATATATAATATATGGTTTTTAATAATTTCACAAGTGCTTTTATTTAGTTACTAGAAATCAGGAAAAAGTTCCTAAGATGCAGTGTTTTTAAATTCTACCAAGAAAGCTACAGCGATATAGGAATAATTTTATGTTATATTTTTATTTATTAACAATTTTACCGATTTCCTCATTGAATACTCAATCTTAATTAGTTACTGATTAATAACATCATGAGATCATAAATATGATTATTATATCATCTTGGAACTTTAACGACACACATACTTATAAATTCATTACAAATTACGAATTTCTAAGAAATATCCTTGTTTCTTCTTCTTTCTTTGTTTTTTCGTTGTCTTAGAAGTAATACATAAATCCTGTTGATTGATATGAGATACTGTACAGAAACTGTTTTAGAAAATTTAAAACTACTCGATCTGACTCTGAAATAGTCTTTACTTGTTCGGTACGAACACCTTTATTAGCTGTAGTAAGCAATTCCTTACATGCGCGATGCGGTAATTAGGCCACTGACCGCCGCCGTATTGCACCTTTATAATAATTAGTTATAAGTAAGTTCAGTGCATATTTCACCGTTGCCGGGTGCGCTCATTAACATTAAAACATTCATTTAGGATAACATTTAGCAGTTAAGAACAATTTGCAGAACGTAAAATACAGACTCTGAGTTACCGCAAAACATAGCACCTCCTCCTTTTTAGAAGTCGGTAAAAAAATGGAAACTACGATTTGCATATTATGTACCTATGCAAAATAAATGTTAATTCAATGTACAACTATTAACGATGTATTTCAAATGTCGTTTTCTAAGAGTAACATAACATGCCTAACAAAAATGTAAGGCAGCTGTTAGTAATTTTAACATTACCCATCCAACATAGTCTACCATTACCCATCCACCCGTGACCATGGATACCGTAAGAATTATGTAATATAAATATAACGCGATAAAATCCGTAAAAAATAGTTTTTTATCATTACCATTATCTTTTTGCAAGTACTTACTTTAGGTACTTTAAAAAATATCTGTTATCTATTAATTAATTGATAATTTATAACAACTATCGCTATTGGAAGTGATTTGCTTGTCATGATAGGCCACAGATTTATTAAAGGATATCTCTTCATATATCTCTCTCTTTCTCTTTCTTTTCTCTGTCTATTTTTTATTATTTATTATTTTATTATCTCATTTATTTCATTAAAATCATATCATTTACATTTTTAAATATTTTTATAAAAAACAAAAGAAATAAAAACATTTAAAAATATAAAAATAGTTGTCCACCGGCATGGGGAGCAGGGTCCAAGCTACCGGTGGTTAGGGCCCCAGAGACAGGAACCTCCTCACAATACGCGCCGTATCAAGGAGTACTGCCTTCTGAATCAGGCCCTTAACCCAGCCATCCAACTCGAGCCTCCTGAGGTGTTGGTCGAGGCTCTTGGCGATAAGTCCATTGACCGTGACGACTATCGGTACAATGATGGCCGAGTCCACATCCCACATGGCGACCACCTCGTGGGCTAAGTCGAGATATTTTAATTGTTTCTCTCTCTCAGCCTTCACGAGGTTCTCGTCATGCGGGACGGTGACATCGATAATCATTGTGCGGCGCGCTGATCGATCTATTACCACTATATCAGGCTTATTGGCAACAATAGTCCTGTCAGTGATAACAGATCGATCCCAGTACAACGTGACATGGTCATTCTCGAGAACTGGGTCGGGCGCATACCTGTAATACGGTACCTCAGAATCCACAAGGCCGTATTTTAAAGCAAGTTGCTGGTGGATAATCCTGGCCACTTGGTTATGCCTGTGCAAATACTCACCGTTAGCCAGACGAGAACACCCAGAAGTAATATGCCTGATAGACTCACCGGGACAATGGCATGCCCGACATATGTCGATCGTCCCGTCTTTCATGATATACTTCCGGTAGTTGTTCGTCAGCATAACTTCATCCATAATTGCACAGACCGAACCCTCGGTTTCCCCGAAGAGGTCACCGAAGCGTAGCCAGGCCACGGACGCTAAGAAATCTACGTCGGGCCCATGAAGGGCACGGAAAAAGCGTCCGTGAAGCTCCTTGCTCTGCCATACTTCCTTGCGGTCGTTGGTACTAAGCACCACAGGTTTGCGCCAGTTCTCTTTAGCCAAAGATAGCGGGGTGAGTCCCTTGTCCACTGCGACCACATCTCGGTGCATACCCACGTCAGCCTTGAGAAAATATTCTCTGAGACTGCACACCTCGCGGTTGTGGAGGGTCTTAGCATTTAAAAAACCTCGACCCCCGCACTTCCGCGGGATGTACAGCCTCATGACAGACGAACGTGGGTGATGCATCCGGTTTGCGGTCAACAGCGACCGGACTCTCCTATCCAAGGCGTCCAACTCCGTCTGGGTCCACTTGAGTATGCCAAAGGAGTACATCAGGACCGGCATGACCCAACCGTTAAAGGCGCGCACCTTGTTGCCGCCTGACAAAGAACTATTAAGTACCTTTTTCAGGCGGCCGAAGAAGCGCTCCTGCAACGCTTGTTTCATGTCAGCCCCGTTAATGCCTAACCCCTCTGACATTCCCAGGTATTTGTAGGTATCAGTTGCGGAGAGTGATCTCAGGTTTATAGAATCTGAGAGTTGTAGTTCCTCAGATTCCACAATCCCGCCCCGCCTTACATGCATGACCGCACATTTATCTACACCAAACTCCATCCTAATGGAATTACTAAAAGTTTCAGTTGCCTTTAGTAACTCCATCAGTTGCAATTTGGTGGAGGCAAACAGTTTTAAATCATCCATGTAAAGCAGGTGGGATATTACCTGACCCCCTCTCCGCAACGTATAGCCCAGCCCTGTACCCTCCAGCAGGGTGCTGAGGGGGTTCAGGGCTAAACAAAACCACAGTGGACTCAGACTGTCACCCTGGAATATTCCCCGCTTAATCTCAATGGGTTCGTCGTTCCCTTGAATCTGCCTACATCCTGGATAGCGAAGAACAGTTCTCCACTGCCCCATACATGACATCAGGAAGGTGCGTAAAGTTGTATCTATTTTATACAACTCCAGCACCCTCATGAGCCATGTATGCGGCACCGAGTCGTAGGCCTTCTTATAATCTATCCAACATGTTGACAGATCCTTTCGGGATCGACGGACCTGTTGGCTTATGGCCATGTCGATGAGGAGAAGCTCCTTGGTGCCGCGGGACCCATTCCTACATCCATTTTGGGAGGCTGACATAATAGAATTTTTTTCTATGTGATAATAAATTTTTGCTCTCAAAATGGACGTAAGAAGTTTATAGACCGTCGGTAAACATGTGATCGGTCTATAATTTTTGGGTTCCGCGGCATCACCTGATTTATGGAGCAGGTGGGTGATTCCCGTTGTAAGGAACTGTGGTAGCGATCCAGACTCTAAGGCCGACTGGAATTGCGATGCCAAGCGCGCATGTGAGCTTTGTAGCCATTTAAGCCAGAAATTGTGCAGTCCGTCCGGCCCCGGTGATTTCCAGTTCGGTACCGAACGGGCTGCACTGGCTACATCTGAGGCAGTGATTACAACTGCCTCCATCTCCGGTATGGCTCCACACACGCGCACAACATCGCGCATCCATTCAGCCTCAGTGTGGCAGACGGGCACCGACCAGATGTTGCGCCAGAATGTACTAGTGGCATCATCATCTGGGCGGCTTCCATCAACCACAGTTTGGTCAGGTCGCTCCCAAGCTCTATACACCCACCTTTGATCGCTCTGGAACATGCGATTCTGGGTATACCGCTCAACCCGTCGCCTATACCTCCGTATACGGCTCGCCCATGCACAGACCTTCTGCTTCAGGAAGTCAATGCGCTCCGCGACACGGGGCATATATTCTTGAGGCCTGATTCCAGTCCCCGAGAATGCCCGCCTCACAAAGCGCATCACTCTAGGTCGAGTATTGCCCTCCCTAAAGCAGTATAGTTTGCCGATGAGCACCCTGGTCCCCTCGATACGCTGCTCGATCCTGCGCTGCCAGGCCGGTACGGCGGATTTTTGTCGTGTAGAATTGTCACATCTTGGAAATGTGACATTAGCTACACGACACGCCGCAACAGCTGCGCAGTACATTATCGAGTGAGTATCGAAGAGATCTTCGCTGCTTTCAAAGTAACTACCAAGCAGCGAGTCCAGGGCACACACCAACGCCCTATTCCTTCCATGCATAGGCAAGCGAGGTAGACGAGGCCTAAGTTCGGGGGGAGCAGTTCTAAAGTCCCGAATCGCATCCTCCAGTGCGCTCCTCAATCGGTCGTTGCACTGGCTACTTACCGTAACAACCCCATCGTCTCCCTCCCTATCGTTGACATTTGACCGCGGTTGTATAATATCGCGTGCTAGCGGATGTACCGCGGTCTGTGCAGGGACAGGGATAGGGACGGTACGGTTGTTTAGTACCTCTGAGCGTAGCCTATCAAGTGCGGCGTCGTCCAATCTGTGATTCCGTTGGATAACCCGCACCTGATCCGACAGTCGTTGGGCCGAGACGCTGATGGCTGGTTCAAGTTCCTGGAACAGAGACAGCATCCTATCGCGGTACGCAGTGAGGTTAGTTCCCCCCTCTGTAGCCCTGTAATATGCGCGCATGACGTTCTCATTCATTTTTAGAGTCCATTTCATGCGCTGCACACAACCACCGGCAGCGGGGACCCGGCTAGGGGCCGGTTGGCCCCTGGATCCCATGCCGTTCGGTGGCCGGCCTCTTCCCGGCCGACGTACAGGTGGTGGCGACGTCGGTGGGGAGAAATACTCGTCGCTTGAGCTCGACGCGGCTGCAGCTGCCGGTGTCACTGGTGGTCCGAGTTCCGGCGGCGGCGAGGCGGAGCTGAGCGACGAGTCCGGGGGTGGTGGGCGTGCGATTTGTCTACTTCTGGCTCTCGTCAACATTTTTTTTCACAATTTTTTCCAGTTATGTTGTGGCATTCTGACAGTGAAATGTCACTGTTATATTTTATACGTTTTTCCTCTTTTTCTTCATGGTTTCTGTTATTTAGGTTTCTGATATTAATTCGGTAGGTTAGTTATTAAAAGAAAAAGGTATAATATATGGATAAAATTGATTTTGTACGGTAAATTAAAATAAATATTATCTCTATTATTATAAAATTTTAAAAAAGCTGTGTCTGTACATTGAAGATATTTAAAAAAAAAACAAGTGGGAACCCAATCCGAACCCAAAATAGTGATTTTTAAAATTCTTGTCTGTTTGTTACGGGTTGGCGCAAAAACTACTGAATAGATTTTAATTTTGTTATCACTTTTAGAAAGTATCTGCTCCAAATTAAAAACTGGTATAGGTACTTCTTATCTCAAATAATTAATCGGATCCTGAGATACAGCTTGACCTCTTTGATGTATAGAGGCCTATACAAAGAAGAGATCATCACTGTTGGTTTTTATTAAATTATTTTTGGCTCACCTGAAGCTATAGTGCGATTAGAAATGTCTAATCGCGCTATAGCTTCAGGTGAGCGAAGCCGCGGGCAAAGAATAGTTTCATTATATATGTTAACCTAATAAATTGTTTCATCTTTCAGAAGCAGTAATATTACTGCTATGTGCAATTGCACTAGCAGGTGGTTTCGAACTCAAAGCAGATCAAAGACTACGTACGTGCAACTGCGACCCGTCTGAAGCGCAACAAATTTGTCAGGCTAACTTTGGAAACGACAAGGTATTAATAGCGCACGAATATTGTGACAAGTTTTATTCTTGTGCAAACGGAAAACCAGTAGTGCAAAATTGTCCAGATAACCTTCTGTATGACCCATTGATTGAACAATGTGAATGGCCCAATAACGTCGACTGCGGTGACAGGCCCATTTCAGATGGCAATGAGACGGATGATGTTGATTGCGATAATGATATCCCTGATGACGAAGATAACGTTGGTGGTGATGATAACGATAGACCCTGTAATTGTAACCCTGGCGAAGCACCGTCTATTTGTGCAGCTGAAGGCTCTACCGGCATTCTCATAGCACATGAACATTGTAATCAGTTTTATAAATGTGACCAAGGTAGACCAGTGACTATAAATTGCCCACCGACTCTTTTGTACAACCCTTACAGTGAAGAGTGCGACTGGCCGCATAATGTTGAGTGCGGTGATAGAGTCATTCCAGAGCCGGAAAATGAGGACAATGCCAGTGATGAAAATGGAAATGATGGTATTGACAGTGATGGTACATGTAATTGTAATCCTGAAGAAGCTCCAGCAATCTGCGCAGCTGCTGGTTCAGAAGGTATACTGGTAGCACATGAAAATTGTGACCAGTATTATATATGTAACCATGGAAGGCCAGTTGCTGCTACGTGCTTTAGTGGACTTCTATTCAACCCTTATACTAAACAATGCGACTGGGCAAGAAATGTTGACTGTGGAGATAGAATCGTTCCCGAAGGTAACGGTTGTTCAGCTTGCAATGAAGGCGATGATGTCGATGATCCACCACCATGTGATGAAAACGACAGTGATGATATTGATAAATTACCGCCACCAGGTGACGATCCTGGTAGCGATAGTTTTGAGTCTGATGTCACACCACCACCAAGCAATAAGCCTGATGATTCAGGCAATGATAATAACGGCACATGCAACTGTAATCCTGAAGAGGCACCTGCTATTTGTGCAGCCGATGGATCTGATGATGTATTAATTGCACACGAAAATTGTAACCAGTTCTATATTTGTGACCATGGCAAACCTGTTGTTCTCGATTGCCCTAAAGATCTATTTTACAATCCTTACACAGAAAAATGTGACTGGGCAAAGAATGTTGACTGTGGTGACAGAGTGGTGCCAGACACTGATGATGAAGACAATGACAATGATAACGACAGTGATGATATTGATAAATTACCGCCACCAGGTGATGACCCTGGTAGCGATAGCGTTGAGTCTGATGTCACACCACCACCAAGCAATAAGCCTGATGATTTAGGCAATGATAATAACGGCACATGCAACTGTAATCCTGAAGAGGCACCCACTATTTGTGCAGCTGACGGATCTGATGATGTATTAATTGCACACGAAAATTGTAACCAGTTCTATATTTGTGACCATGGCAAACCTGTTGTTCTCGATTGCCCTAAAGATCTACTTTACAATCCATACACAGAAAAATGTGATTGGCCTGAGAATGTTAACTGTGGTGACAGAATAATCCCAGATCCTGATGATATTGATGAAGACAGTGGAAATGACAACAATGAAAACGAAGGTGATGCTGATGACAACCAAAACGATAACAACGGCGGAAATGATAGCGGCACATGCAACTGTAATCCTGAAGAGGCACCCGCTATTTGCGCAGCTGATGGATCTGATGATGTATTAATTGCACACGAAAATTGTAACCAGTTCTATATTTGTGACCATGGCAAACCTGTTGTTCTCAATTGCCCTAAAGGTCTATTATACAATCCTTACACAGAAAAATGTGACTGGGCAAAGAATGTTGACTGTGGCGACAGAGTGGTGCCCGACACTGATGACGAAGACAATGACAATGATAACGACAGTGATGATATTGATAAATTACCGCCACCAGGTGATGACCCTGGTAGCGATAGCGTTGAGTCTGACGTCACACCACCACCAAGCAATAAGCCTGATGATTCAGGCAATGATAATAACGGCACATGCAACTGTAATCCTGAAGAGGCACCCGCTATTTGTGCAGCTGACGGATCTGATGATGTATTAATTGCACACGAAAATTGTAACCAGTTCTATATTTGTGACCATGGCAAACCTGTTGTTCTCGATTGCCCTAAAGATCTACTTTACAATCCATACACAGAAAAATGTGACTGGGCAAAGAATGTTGACTGTGGCGACAGAGTGGTGCCCGACACTGATGACGAAGACAATGACAATGATAACGACAGTGATGATATTGATAAATTACCGCCACCAGGTGATGACCCTGGTAGCGATAGCGTTGAGTCTGACGTCACACCACCACCAAGCAATAAGCCTGATGATTCAGGCAATGATAATAACGGCACATGCAACTGTAATCCTGAAGAGGCACCCGCTATTTGTGCAGCTGACGGATCTGATGATGTATTAATAGCACACGAAAATTGTAACCAGTTCTATATTTGTGACCATGGCAAACCTGTTGTTCTCAATTGCCCTAAAGGTCTATTATATAATCCTTACACAGAAAAATGTGACTGGGCAAAGAATGTTGACTGTGGCGACAGAGTGGTGCCCGACACTGATGACGAAGACAATGACAATGATAACGACAGTGATGATATTGATAAATTACCGCCACCAGGTGATGACCCTGGTAGCGATAGCGTTGAGTCTGACGTCACACCACCACCAAGCAATAAGCCTGATGATTCAGGCAATGATAATAACGGCACATGCAACTGTAATCCTGAAGAGGCACCCGCTATTTGTGCAGCTGACGGATCTGATGATGTATTAATTGCACACGAAAATTGTAACCAGTTCTATATTTGTGACCATGGCAAACCTGTTGTTCTCAATTGCCCTAAAGGTCTATTATACAATCCTTATACAGAAAAATGTGACTGGGCAAAGAATGTTGACTGTGGTGACAGAGTGGTGCCAGACACTGATGATGAAGATAATGACAGTGATGATATTGATAAATTACCGCCACCAGGTGATGATCCTGGTAACGATAGCGTTGAGTCTGATGTCACACCACCACCAAGCAATAAGCCTGATGATTCAGGCAATGATAATAACGGTACATGCAACTGCAATCCCGAAGAGGCGCCACTAATCTGTCAGACTGATAATTCTGACGGTGTTTTAATAGCACATGAAAATTGCAACCAATTCTACAAGTGTGACCACGGCAAACCAGTTGTTTTTGATTGCTACGGACAACTTTTATACAATCCCTACACGCAAAAATGTGATTGGCCTGAGAACGTTGATTGTGGCGATAGAATTATCCCAGAAGATTCCGGTAATGACAATGATGGTGATAACAATAGCGATGATGAAGATTTGCCACCCATTGGTGATGACCCTGGTAATGATAATAGTAGTGACGAGGAAGATTTGCCACCCATTGGTGATGACCCTGGTAATGATAATAGTAGTGACGAGGAAGATTTGCCACCCATTGGTGATGACCCTGGTAATGATAATAGTAGTGACGAGGAAGATTTGCCACCCATTGGCGATGACCCTGGTAATGACGGTACCAACCCTGATGACAGCGACTGTGATGATGACACTGATGATGGTAATGATGCGACATGTAACTGCCAGCCGGATGAAGCTCCTTCTATCTGCGCAATTGACGGTTCTGACGGTGTTCTAATAGCTCATGAATACTGTACGCATTTCTACAAGTGTGACAATGGAAAGCCTGTCGCATTCAAATGCGGGTCAAATCTTGTATATAACCCTGTTCTTCAAGTGTGCGACTGGTCATATAATGTTGAATGTGGTGACAGAGTAATACCAGACCCTGAAGAAGATGATACTGTGAGAGATAGTGAAGAGGTCGATGACAGTGTCAATGAAAATGACAATGTCACTTGCAACTGTAACCCTGAAGAAGCTCCCGCGATTTGCGCAGTTAGCGGCTCTGATGGCATACAAATCGCTCACGAAAACTGTAACCAGTTCTACCAATGTTCCTTTGGCAGACCCATAGCCATGACATGCCCATCAAATCTGCTCTACGACCCCTACATACAAGTGTGTAACTGGCCAGCGAACGTTAAGTGCGGTGATAGAGTGATCCCAGATCCTGAAGACAATGATAAAGAAGACAGTGAGGTCGATGATGATGACAACGATAGCGTCAATATCGATATCAATGACGATCCAAGCCAAGCTCCCGCAATCTGCGCAGATAATGGCTCTAATGGAGTATTAGTTGCGCATGAAAACTGCAATCAATTTTACATGTGCTCTGGAGGTTCCCCTGTGGCGCTCTCGTGTGCTGGACAGTTACTCTTTAACCCTCAGACAAACAGTTGTGACTGGCCAAGTAACGTTGATTGTGGTGACAGAATTATCTCTGGTAACGACAATGATTGCGCATGCAACCCTAGAAATGCACCTACTCTTTGCGCGAGACCAAAGTCTGACGGAAAACTGGTAGCCCACGAGAATTGTAACCAGTTCTTTATGTGTGTAAACGGAGTTCCTTTAGCGCGCGACTGCCCAGCTAACTTGCTCTATAACATAGATAAGGAAGTATGCGATTGGCCACAAAACGTTAACTGCGAAATGAGAATGGTATATTCCTCTCTCAATAAACATTTGGAATCACGTCAAGCTCTTAGAAAATAATTGATATAAAAATGTACCAAGTTTATTTTAAAGCTGTATTGTTTATTTGTATACAAATATACAAGTTCAGCAGATATTTATTAGATAAGTAATTTAAATTATAACAGATGTTTTTTTGCTTTTTCTCAATTTTGGACTTTGATATATCAAATATATTATACAAAATAATAATTAAATGAAACTATTTTAAATAGACTGTTTTATTTATAAGTAACTGTTCCCGCTCCCGCTTCCGGTGTAACCCGCTCTATTCTCCAATGATTGTAGCTATAATTTTGGTTAATTAACATTTAATTAAACATTGGTCTCCTAATATTAGATTATTAGAAATTACTGGGTGCTGTGGGCGACATACCGTGGCGACATGGCCGTGGGAGAAGCAACTTTCTCTCAAGTGTACTCCCGCTAGCATAAGAATTTGACCTTGAGCTTTGTTTATGGTTATGGCGAAGCAGACGTAGATAGTAAACTGCACTTTCTTGAATTCGAAGGGGTAATTTGATGGCGTTAGAATAATATAGACTCTTCGAGAAAAATTACTCAAAGAATCTTATTATCTCTTAGACGACCTCTGTGGTTTAGTGGTTTGAGTACCGGACTGCTGACCACAGGACACAAATATAAAATTTATATGATGAATTTAAGTGTTTGTGTTCGTTTGGGTGTTTCTTATGTATTATAAGTATGTATTTACAAAAAACTGCCTCATTAGCCAAGCGGTCCTGAGCGCGACTGCTACGCTAGAGGTCCTGGGTTCGATTCCCAGGTCGAGCAAAGTGTTATTGGGTTTTCCTATGAAAGTCCCAGTAGCAGCTCGGAGTTAGGAATTTGTGCCCGATTAAAGGCAATAGGCTCGCTCCCCAATTACGTGGGACCTAAACATACCGGCGAACTGTAGGTGTACATTAGTACGCCTCTGCCTAACCCTTCGGGGAAAACAGGCGTGATGGTATGTTATGTTATTTACAAAAAAAAAGTATATAAATATAATATCCATTGTCTAGTACCCATAGTACAAGCTCTGCTTAGTTTGGGACTAGATGGTGGTGTGTAAAATGTCGTAGAATACTATACAATTATTTTGTATATCCTTTGGTGATCATGGCATGCCTCCCGTTAGGGAGACATCCGGACCTTTGGAAGGCTTGCGAGGGGACACAGGTCCAACACACAGAGGCCCCTTGGAGAGCTTTGATCTAATATGGGATGGGGCATACCCGGGACACTCCACAACTGTACTACGGGAGTACAGCCATGAAGTATTCCGGACGGGTGCAGGACTATTGTAAAATATGGAAATAAAAAATGGGATTATTGATGGGTGTTTGGTGGACCTAGCTAAAATATAGGTATGTAGGTATAACAATGCACATACAACAATATTAGGTAATTATGGGTAAACATAGATAACATAATAGAAACATGCACATATGAATCAGCCAGATGCACTTACTCACCCACACGCGCGCGCGCGCACACACACACACACACACATACTTACGGGCCCTTTGATATAAGTTACCAAGATTTCATTTTTGTTTGCCTAATAGTTTTCTTTATATTTATATTATTGTTAAATTTCCCTTAGTTTAATTGTTATGGAAATATAGTGTCAAACGAAGAAGTGAGTTATTCCCAACACAAGTATCCATGATTACTTACTGGGAAAACTCGGCGGAGTTACTGTAACATTTTTTCATGAATAAATTTACTTTTACTTTACTTACTTTAGCTAAAGCATTTGACACAGTATCTGCTCCCATTCTGATAAACAAACTAGAGCACATATGAGTTCGGGGATTACCGCAGGAATTATTTGCTGATTATCTTAAGGGTAGAACACGAATTGTTAAGATAGATGCTCGGAACAGTGGCGAGCTGCCAATTGAATATGGCATCCTACATGGGAGTATACTCGGCCCAACACTTTTCCTGGTGTACATAAACAGTTTTTGTGAAACTAATCTTACAAACGGTAAAATTATAACTTTCGGAGATGATACCACATTCCTTTTTTATGGTGACAATTGCGAAGAAGTCCATAAGCACGCCCAAAATGGATTCAATGTAGTGACCAAATGGCTTAGCGATAATATTCTTACGCTAAATGTGGACAAAACAAAGTTCATGACTTACTCACTTAGAAAACAAATAGACCCAAATATTTCCATAATAGCACACAACTGTAATTCAGATAACCCCTCGGGCAAATGTGCACATTTAGCGAAAACCATGTTAATAAATACCTGGGGACCCTAATAGATGGCCGACTGAATTTCCAGCTACACATAGGTAGATGCCATAGTTCCATGGATCCGTAAATTCATCTATATTTTTAAAAATCTCCGTCATATTGCTGACACTACAACCATTAAAATAGTGTAGGTACTTCGCATTATGTCAGTCACCATTGTCCTACTGTATTACCTCCTGGCGTAGAGCCGCTAAAACACACCTATTAAAATTGGAAAAAGCACAAAGAGCTGTACTAAAAGTTAGCAATTTTCTCCCTATACGTTACCCCACGATTGAGCTATACAATCTGTGCAAGGTGATGACAGTCCAACAACTCTTTATATTAATGACAGTAACGAAAAAGCACTCTGAACTAACTTTCAATCCTGAAGCAGTGTCAAGCAAAAGAAATGTTGCAGTATGTGCAAAAATTAAGTTTAAAAATAGAACATCCCAAAACTTTTATCCTTTTCTAGGCCTATATCAATATAACAACATCAACAAGAAATTGTCCATATATGTACTCGCTTTCTAGGACACAGTGCAAAAAGAGAGTTTGCTTGTGGCTTCATGGTCTTGATTACAATACAACAGAAAGTTTATTAAAACCATTGAGTTAAGTCAATGAAATAGTACAAGTTTATTATGTACTAGCTGACCTGAGAGACGTTGTCCTCTCCAAGTTTCAATTAACTACCTCGAAAAATCTCATAGAAAAAAGGATTCTGGTTTTCCATATTTTTAATACACTTAGCGCCATTGCCTTAATTTATATTCTACTACTACTATTATTATTAAATGACCCATTTTTTTATTCATTATACATAGGTACATACGTGGTATATTATTTTATGATTTGATTAGATGGAAACTCTTTAGAATCTACACTATGGAGGTTTCACATTATAAAATCAGTTACTTTATAGCTGGATGCTATAAAGAAGAAAAGAATAATTGTCAAAATTGTCAACTCAAAATGACACCTGTTATGGAATCAAATTACATTGAGGTAATAACGATGTCGTATTAGTCTTCTAGAGGTCATTCTTTGTTTACTTCTTTACCCTACTCAAATATTTAGTTTTTACACCGGCTGATGCTCGCTGGATAAGTCCTATGTATGTCCCGTGATACCTTGTATAAGTAGAGTTAGAATAACTGTACTAATAATCAATTCGCGTTCACAATAATGGTTTCTGATTTCTTTGTTTTATTTTCTTGTTTTATCTTATTTAGTACCTGTGACTGTATTTTTTAATTTTATTTCTTGATTCTGTTAGGTATAATGTTTGACCCGTGCTAGTCTAGTACGGAAATACTTAAAAAGGAAATTTGTTTAAACGGTTATTGTTCAAATTCTACATTTTCAATCGTTAAAATATTAATAACTTTTGATAGTGAACCGATTTTAATGAAATATAGCCTAAATGTTAATCCCAGAAACAGGCTATGAATTCCTGTCCACTTCCTCCAAATCTATTCGGTAGTTTTCATTTGATGCGCGGTCAAACACACAGACAAACCGATAGACAAACCGACAGACAAACCGACAGACAAACAGACAGACAAAAGTTCCAAAAATAATAGAAATGGATTGTGTTACTGATTCTGAGTCCCCCAAATTAGTATTTTTGTAAATATAAGCAATGTACAGACACGGCTCACTTACATTCTTATTATATGTAAGATAATTATTGTATAAATAAACTGTTCTGAATTCTTTAAACTGAAAATAGAAATTGATTTTCTTATTTAATTGTTTATTTTACATAATAATTTTATCTCTATTGTATTCTGAATTTAATTGTAAATTTTGGATTACTTAATTTTAATGAATTGATTATTGTTTTACCTACTTATTTTAATACAATTGAGTTATATTATTATTGTAAAATAACCAAAGCGACAGTTTTACAAACGCATATTCTACAACATCAGCTTTGTGGCCAACAAACACACCTTTACTAATAATTTTAATGCAATAATATTTATCACATCAAAAACATTCTGTAAAAAACTAGCCAAGTCCCATTGGAGCTGCTTGTTTATCTATAAAAAGTAATGAAATCTAGACAAAGTCGTGCCAAGTCTAAGGTTCCTTACTGCGATTTCTTTATTATTTATAGTGAATGTTGTGTGACTTGGCCGTTGACTTGTAAGTATGTGATTATAGCTTACTGGATGACGAAAATTTCTGCGTTCTGGTCTTATCCAGAGGTTCTCAAATACGGGCCTGAAAATGCGGGGAAATGGTTCCAGTAAAGGATGGTACGGCAGTGTTTGCTTCGCGCTCGTCTTGGCGGGGGCACTGCCGTGCCCCCAGATGTTACGATGTGTATAAAGTGCAAAAATTATGTATGTTTAAACAACACAGTAATAGCCATATTTAAGTTGAATGTACTGCGGAGGGAAAGTACTTACATCAGACACCAGTCTCTATCTAATGTATATGCATATGCTATGGCTTTGTATGTTGCGAATTGAAAAATTAGAAATATTCCGCATTATTAATAGCAAACAGTGAGAAATACCTAAATTGTAGCCTACAAAGGAGTATTTATACCTACATATTTTATCTTTCCTGCTAAATTTAAACGTAACTGCCTCGTTAGTCTCGTGTTCCCAAGCGTGACTATCCTATCCTGGGTTGGATTCCCAGCTAGTCACAAAGTGATATTGGGTTTTTCTAAGAATTTCTCAAAAGCAGCTCGGTGTTTGGATTTGTCACCGGTTAATTGCAATAGGCTCGGCATTTTTTGCATAGGACCTAAACATGCCAGCGAACGGTACTTTGGGTCTAATTAAGTTTACATACCACTAGCGAATCCTTTGATGAATACAGGCGTAATGGTATGTATGTGTTATTATAACGTCAACTGTAAACATGACAATGTCGACACAATTATAAAAGAAAGAAAAAAAAAATTTGACAGGTTCTACAGCCAGCATTTCCATAATGATCGTTGACCACAAGGGGGTAAAGGGATCGTATTATTTGTTATTTTCATCATGATACTCCCACACGTTCCTGAGAATAAGGGTCTTGACAGACCCATAGATAGTAAGATGGATAACAATGTCATCTTACAAGGGTTCCGTAGCCAAATGGCAAAAAACGGAACCCTTATGGATTCGTCATCTGTCTGTCTGTCCGTCCGTATGTCACAGCCACTTTTTTCCGAAACTATAAGAACTATACTGTTGAAACTTGGTAAGTAGATGTGTTCTGTGAACCGCATTAAGATTTTCACACAAAAATAGAAAAAAACAATGAATTTTGGAGATTCCCCATACTTTTAGAAATAATTTCAATTTTTTTTTTTTCATCAAACCGTATGGGTTTGTGGGTATCTATGGATAGGTCTTCAAAAATGATATTGAGGTTTATAATATTTTTTTTCTAAATATTCATTCATTTATTAAGTTTGGGCGAGATACACTTCCAAAGTGGTAAAATGTGTGCCCCCCCCCCCTCCTGTAACTTCTTAAATAAGAGAATGATAAAACTAAAAAAAATATGATGTACATTAAAACTTAAACTTCCACCGAAAATTTGTTTGAACGAGATCTAGTTAATAAATAATTATCTTACTTACTACTAATTACTTAGATTCCAATAGTATTATTTCGTACCTATATATCGTTTCGTTTATATCTAAAATAGTTTATTAAACTAAGTAGCCTGCCGTGCGCAGCTTCGTCTGCGTAAATTTTCCTGACTTTTCCGGTTGATTTAAAAAGAAATTTAATACAAACCTTGTCATGGACATAACGAATACAACAAGTTCGGAAGATAGAGATAAGAGATATTTATGACTATGACATTATATTTATTTAAATAAATAAATTAATAAATCTTACATTTATTAAGAATGTAAGTTAGCCGTGTGTGTACATTGCTTATATTTACAAAAAAACTAATTTGGGGGACTCAGAATCGGTAACACAATCCATTTCTATTATTTTTGGAACTTTTGTCTGTCTGTTTGTCTGTCGATTTGTCTGTGTGTTTGACCGCGCATCAAATGATAACTACTGAAGAGATTTGGAGGAAGTGGGCAGGAATTCATAGCCTGTTTCTTGGATTAACATGTAGGCTATTTTTAATTCAAATCGGTTCTCTCTATCAAAAGTTATTAACATTTTAACCATTGGAAACGTTGAATTTTAAAAATAACCATTGAAGTAAATTTCTTTTTCAAGTGTTTCTATACTAGAATGGCACGCGCCAAAAAATATAACAGAATCATGTTGTCAGCACACAATTAAAACTCCATACTACTGCTTGTTGAACTCATTTAATCTAATTCGTGACACCTAACCAAATTTTGTGAACGAAACCATATCGTGATTCAGGAATTACTCAAAATTGCACAACGCCATCTAGAATTATTTGATGTCACTAATGATAATAAAATACAAGAAACACAAATATTGGTGAAAATTACTTAACTAAGATGCGATTAGACATGCCGCCCACCAAAGGACTTGTCCTTTAAATATTTTAACAAATCAAACAATATTGAAACTCTACTCAAAAAAACCGCCCACCATGATGAATGGGCACAAGAAATTAAACTAACTCTATACAAACTCAAAACTCTGAACATGATGTCTACTTATGAAGACTGAGGTAAAATTGACACTTTATTTAATGGACGTTTGGTTAATCCATGTTTTGTTTTAATACTTAATACTCTCGTGAGTTTGTCATGACCAGGGTGTTTTTGAACAACTCTGCCTAGGAGCCATTTCGTCGGTGGTAAATTGTGATCCCTAATTATGACAACATCATCTATTTCTGGCTTTGGTTTTTCAGTCAGCCATTTGTATCTTTGATTTAGACTAACTAAATACTCTTCTGACCATTTTTTCCAGAAATCGTTCACTATCTTTTGGGCCATCTTCCATCGTTGTAAACCTGTAACATGAATGTCAGACATATCTTCATCCGGGATTGCTACTAACGGCTCTCCAATCAAAAAATGGCCAGGAGTTAATGGTTCTGGATCGTCAGGACTTTCACTCAAATATGATATAGGACGAGAGTTGAGGCACGCTTCAATCTGATTTAAGACCGTAGATAATTCCTCAAAGGTTAAAGTAGCATCTCCAATGACTCGTTTCAGATGTGATTTCGTAGATTTTACACCCGCTTCCCAAAGTCCTCCGAAGTTGGGTGCGTGAGGAGGAATAAAATGCCAATTTGTTCCATCATTAGCTAATATTTGAGCTATATCTGTAGGGAGATTGGATTTTGCATTGTCAAACATCACTCTCAACTCTTTGTCAGCTCCCACAAAATTAGTCCCGTTATCGCTGTATAAATCTGTACACGATCCTCTTCGGGAAACAAATCTACGAAATGCGGCTATGAATCCCTTTGACGTTAAATCTGATACCGCTTCAATGTGTATGGCTCTCGTGGACATACATATAAAAAGGCATATGTAGCCTTTATACGATTTAGACCCTCTACCAGGTGAGAATCTTATGTTTATAAATCCAGTAAAATCAACACCAGAAGTTTTAAAAGGTCTGGAGGGTAAAAGCCTTGTCCTTGGCAACTGACCCATAAGTTGATTATTATTCTGTCGAGAATATCTCAAACATATAATACAGTCTCGATAATGCTTCTTCACTCGTTCTCTAGCTCGTAATATCCAGTATTTGGACCGTAGAAAATTAAGCATGATTTGTGGACCTCCGTGCATGGTTTTGTAATGGGCATCAACTATTAACAATTTGGTGATGTGGGCATCACTAGGTAAAATTACAGGATGTTTAGTATTAAAACTCGCATCTGCTTCTTTAATGCGACCACCAACTCTCAATAACTCATCTTTGTCAATAACAGGGCAAAGAGTGTGTAGAGGGCTATTCTTGTTGACATGTCCTTGAGATTTTAGCTGCTGTATTTCCTTTAAATAATATTTTGTCTGTGTTTCTTTGAGCACAATCTTTAGTACTTCATTCATTTCTCTTACAGTTATAACCTTCGTATAATTTAATCTCAATTCTTTCGGAAGTTTGAAATTAAGAAATCTTCTACAATACGACAACACTCTTAACATCTTTGTTAACCTTGAGAACCTTGCCCATATAAACTCTTCAGTGTTTTGTATGATGGCCGTTAAAGCCTTAATTGGCCGTTGTTCTTCGGTAGTGCAAAAATCTTCATTTATTTCATAAGCATTACTATGATAAAGAATCTCAGGACCATTCCACCACAATTTAAGATCAATTATATCAGAGCTTTTTATCCCTCTTGATGCAAAGTCAGCTGGATTGTTATGTGTGCTAATGTGACGCCATTGATTGGAATCCAGCATTGTATGAATTTCTGAAACTCTGTTGCTCACAAATGTGTTCCAGCGAGTTGGCTCTCCTTGAAGCCAAGCTAAAACGACTGTAGAGTCTGACCATGCATGTAAATTATTTTTAGAGATTTGCATGATTTGCGAAACTTCAAATATAAGTTTGCTTGCAAGCAGTGCAGCGCATAATTCCAGGCGTGGAATGCTCACTTCCTTTTCAACAGGACTAACCTTTGTTTTGGCTGTCACTAAATTGACGTGAATATTGCCATACTCATCACTAATCTTCATATAAACAGCAGCAGCATAAGCGGCTTGCGATGCGTCGGCAAAGGCATGCAACTCTATTATATCGCCATTGCGTGAATGCAACCATCTTGGTATCACAATATTTTTGACATTAATCAGACCTTCTCTGAATGAAAACCACTCTTTACTTAATTCAGGAGTAAGATTGTCATCCCAGTCCAATTTGGACTTCCACAGCTTCTGCATGAATATTTTTGATGACACGATTACAGGTGCAATCCATCCCATAGGATCATAAAGTCTTGCAATATCTGACAGAACTTTGCGTTTAGTGACAGTCTTAGTTATTTCTGGCAAATTTAAGGTATATTCAAAGTTATCTGTAGTTTTGTTCCAGCAAATACCTAGTACCTTTACCATGTTGTCTATTTTGAACGTCAAAGCCTTATCTCTTCTCTTACTTTCCTCTTGTATGTGTGACATTAATTTACTGCTGTTACTGCACCATTTTTGTAGAGTAAATCCTCCTGTGATCATTAATTTACTAATTTCTTCAAATATCTGGATTGCCTCCGATTCTGTCTCACATCCGGTGAGAAGATCGTCTACATAAAAATCTTGTAGTGTGATTTTTGCAGCACGAGGATATCTTGTCTTCTCATCTTTTGCCAATTGCTGTAGCGCTTTAACCGCTAGATATGGCGCACAGGCCGTGCCAAACGTAAGCCTCTGCATCTTGTAATGCTGAATTGGACTGGTTGGTTCTGGACGCCACATGATTCGCTGGAAGTCAGCGTCTTTCTCTTGTACGCGAACTTGTCGGTACATTTGCACGAGATCACCGAGTATGCAGATTGGGTGACGTCTCCATCTCATTAAAATATGGCGCAGGTCTTGTTGAAGACGAGGACCAACAAGTAGACAGTCATTCAATGACACATTATTCACACCCTTACAAGATGCGTCAAAAACTACTCGGACTTTAGTTGTTTCTCTGTTCTCTCGAACTACAGGATGATGAGGTAGATAAACAGCCTTAGAATTATTTATCTCATCAATGTTAACTATTTGCACCATATGATTTTGATTTTTATAGTCATCAATCACTTTTCTATACTCTTCATATAGTGACGGATTTTTCTGTAGTTTCTTCTCTAATAATTTAAATCTGCGTAAGGCTATCTCTCTAGTTCTCCCTTCAATACATTTTGGATTGATATCTTTGAATGGTAATCGAACTACATAACGCCCTTCACTATCTCTCACTGTATTAGCTTCAAAGATCTCCTCACATCTGATTTCTTCTTTAGTGAATTTCTTCAATATTGCGTCTGGTTCTCTCTCTATTTCCCAAAATTGTTTCAATAGTTCGTCGTCTCTTATTTGTATATGGAAGTTAATAGTCTTTGCATTCGTTGATGATAGCTCATTTCTCACTCTTCCAGATAAAATCCATCCAAGCCGTGTCTCTTGGGCTATAGGACCTTTTCCTGATGGATGTTTCATGAAGCCCGGTAATATGATTTCTTCATATACTTCGACCCCCAGAATGATGTCGATCTTTGAAGGTGATCCGTAATCTGGATCTGCTAATTTAACACTCTCGATGTCAAGCCAATCTGATAGCTTAGTTTGACATGTAGGAAGGAAGGATGTCAGTTTACTCAGTACATAAGCATCAAATGTTATTGAATACTTTGGTTTGTGAATTGACTCCACACTCAAAGACACCTTACTTCTTGATCTTGTTTGACCATCTCCTATTCCTGACACTAAACCATTGATGTTTACTCGTTTTAAACCCAATGATTGTGCAGTTGATTCGGTTATAAATGTACCTTCCGAGCATGGGTCGATTAGAACTCGCACAATTTGTGAATAGCCATCAGTTGAATATGCTTTGACCACAGCTGTAGCCAATAACATCTCTCTCGTATCTCTCTGTTTAACTAAATGAGCTACCACGTTATTCTCACTATTTTTACTCGGCTCTTGGTTCGGTGTATATTTCGCAACTCTCTCATCTCTGGTAGATTCATTTGCGTTTGAATCTTGAAACTTGGCTCTCTCGAAATGAAGCAGTGTATGATGTCGTCTACCGCATCGATGGCAACATGCCGACGATCGGCAGTCCTTCACTGAATGTTTTGGTGCAAGACAATTGAAGCACAGCCTCTTTGATTGTACAAACTCAGATCTCTCTTCAGGAGACTGCTTTCCAAATTGCTTGCATTGATATAAAGGGTGCTGACTTTTGCACATAGTGCAAATAATATTTGATTGTTTATCCTCTTGAGTAGTTGAATGAAAGACTTTTGGTCTGGCGTTAATGTGCGTGTTATGGGACTTCGCTGCGGGTCTGTTGTCGTTTATCATCTCAAAGGTTCGGAATCTGGTCTCTAAGAATTTTACAAGTTGATTCCAGGTTGGTAGTTCTTCTGTCTCCAATTGACTGACGTGGATTTCCCATAGTTTGCGGGACTCTTGGTCAAGTCGTGACACAACAAGATAATTAACTATAACATCCCATGAGCTGGTATCAATGCCCATGTTTTCTAATGACTTTAGGGACGAAGATGTGATGTCGAGCAGATGTTTGATTGAACTAGCTGAATCAATGGCATTACGTTGTGAAAATAGGCGCTTCATAATCTCGTTGCAATTGTATCGTTTATTGTTGTATCGGCGTGTCAATTGTTTGAAAGCTTCTTCATAGTTTGTGTCAGTTGTAGAGAAGTTCTTTAGAAGGGTTTCAGGTTCACCAGTGAGACTACTCTTCAGATAGTGCAGTTTTTGCACACCACTCAATGCCGTGTTCTGATGTATCAATGATGTAAACATATCATAAAAGGTTTGCCACTCCTCATAAAGTCCTGAAAACTTAGGAAGTTGAATCTGTGGCAATTTGACTTTGCTGCTCGATGGTATTGATACGTCATGTTGAGTAACCTGAGACGAAGAAGTTGCAACACCGTAAGTTCGAAGATCATCTTTCAACCTTGTCTTATAATCTGCGTATGTATCTTCAAATTGAAAGTATAAATCCTCGGAAAAATAGGGCAATGTGGACTTCTCTTCTCTACTTATACCTTCAAGAATTTCGCCATGTGTTTTGTTAAAATTCTCAAAAAGTTTCTCCAAGATTTCTATCCTTGACTCAATATACGATACTTTGCGTCTTTCTGTTGGCGTCTTCTTATAATTTGAAAACGCTTTGTTTAAATGTTCGAGCATGTCTTCTTGTTTTAAGAATAACTTATCCATTTTTGCTAAGTTCAGTTAGTTACTTCAAATTCTCAAAAAAATTCTAAGTGTTTTGTGAACACAATTTTTCTAAGTCCAAAGTCAACACGAATTTCTTCTATGTCTCAAGAGAAGAAAATTTTCATAAAATCGTCTATGTTCCAAGAGAAGAAATTTCCACGGATTTTCTAAGTGTTTTTCACGCACAAATTCTTCTATGTCCACACATCACATTAATTCGTCTATGTCTTTTACTCACTGTTTGGTCCGTGAAATTTTCACAAGTCCTAGATTTAAGGTTCGCACTTCACTAATCACTTTGACACCGTCCGTTTCGACACTTTTTGTCCTTTTCACTCACTATCACTGTCTCTTTCACTTTCCGCGTTACTTCCCGGGTTTCGGCACCAGATGTCAGCACACAATTAAAACTCCATACTACTGCTTGTTGAACTCATTTAATCTAAATTATTCGTGACACCTAACCAAATTTTGTGAACGAAACCATATCGTGATTCAGGAATTACTCAAAATTGCACAACGCCATCTAGAATTATTTGATGTCACTAATGATAATAAAATACAAGAAACACAAATATTGGTGAAAATTACTTAACTAAGATGCGATTAGACACATGTAATAAAAAAAAAAATACAGTTACAGGGACTAAATAAGATAAAACAAGGAAATAAAGCAGATCAATCAGAAACAATTATTGTGACCAGGAATTGATTATTAGAACAGTTATTCTAACTCTACTTATACAGGGAATCACGGGATATACATAGGATTTATCCAGCGAGCATATGCCGGTGTAAAAACTAAATATTTGAGTAGGTTAAAGAAGGTAAACCAAGAATGACAACTTATTTTCTAGCGAACTAACACGACATCGTTATTATCTCAATGAAATTTGATTCGATAACAGGTGTCATTTGAGTTGACAATTTTGACAATTATTGTTTTCTTCTTTAAAACATCCAGCCATATAGTAACTCATTTTATAATGTGAATTCTCCATAGTGTACAGTGCGCACACTTTATTTGAGAAACTAAAGAGTTTCCATCTAATCAAATAATTAATTAATTTACCCAAAGAATATACCACGTATGTATGTATAATAATAATGAAAAATGCAACATGCGTTAATCTTTACTGATGCCGAAACAGTTATTTGAGATTTTTATCTATGTAAGTATGTCTGTTTATGTTTCCATACTTCACGTCAATACCATGTGATTTTTTTTTAAATTATTTAATTTATAGGTCAGAAATAAGGTATTCAGAGGTCAATGGCACTAAGTGTATTACAAATATGGAAAACCAGATTTTTTTGAGGTGGTTAGTTGAAACTTGGAGAGGATATCTGTCAGGTCAGCTAGTAAATAATAAGAATGTAAGTGACTCGTGTCTGTATATTGCTTATATTTGCAAAAAAAACTGATATGAGGGACTGCGAATTGGAATGCGAATTTATGTCTGTCTGTAGGTTGTCTGTCGGTTTGTCTTTGTGTTTGAAAACACATCAAATCATAACTACTGAATAGATTCGGAGGAAGTCGAAAGAAATGCATAGCCTGTTTCTTGGTTTAACATTGAGGCTATAACTTTATCTCTAAAGGACTAATATGACATCGTCATTACCTCAATGAAATTTGATTCCTTAACAGCTATTTTGAGTTGAAAATATTTTTACAATCATTGTTTTCTTCCATAGAGCATACAGCCTTACACTAACTCATTTTATAATGTGAAACCTCCATAGAGTAGATACAGTACGCACAGTTTATTAATTTGAGAAACTAAAGTTTCCAAATATACTTAAAATAATATACCGTATGTATGTATTATAAGTATAAGAATATAAGTGTTTGTGTTCGTCTGGGTGTTTCTTACGTTTTATAAATACGTATCTACAAAAAAAAAGTTTATAAGTATTATATTCATTGTCTAGTATCCATAGTACAAGCTCTGCTTAGTTTGGGACTAGATGGTTCTGTGTCAAATGTTGCAGAACGTTGTAGAATAAATTAAAAAAATGGGTAATTTAATAATAATTATTGCAACGCGCGTTAATCTTTACTGATGCCGAATCGAAACAGTTATTTGAGATTTTTATCGCTGTATTTCTGTTTATATTTCCAAGCTTCAAGTCAATACTGCTGAACAAGTTATTGAAATTAAGTAATATAAAGGTCGGAAATAAGGTATCCAGAGGCCAATGGCGCTAAGCGTATTTAAAATATGGAAAAACAAAATCTTTTTTTTTAAGAGATTGTTCTAGGTAGTTTTTTTTTTTTTATGGTTCTGGCTCCATCGGTAACGTTCGATGATTTTGCCAATGTCAAGGTAAGTATGAGAAAGTAATTATCGTAAACTGTTACACAACTATTGATCAGTGTTTGTAGCAGTTGAAACTTGGACATGTCAACGTCTGTCAGGCGCAGGCCAGCTAGCAGCTATTCACATAAAGGTTATTTATTTTAATTTAAAATATAACACGCACCGCGACCGCGTATATAACATAACATTACCACCATCACGCCTGTATTCCCCGAAGGGTTTTTTTTAAAGCTTACTAGCAATGTGGGTCGCACATTACTAGTATTCTTGTTAACACCTCATGCTAAGCTAAATGCTTTTGTTACGAGCGAGTTTACGTCGGTAGTGCAATGGGTGGGTTTCGAACCGGCAATCATATGATCGCAAGTCCAACGCCCTAGCCATTAGGCTACCGCCACTTCGGTTAGGCAGAGGCGTACTAAGGTACACCCACAGTTCGCCGGTATGTTTTAGGGCCCACGCTATAGGGGGCGAGCCTATTGCCATTAACCGGGCACAAGTTCTAAACTCCAAGCTGCTATTGAGAATTTCATAGAAAAACTCAATAACACTTTGCTTGACATGGGAATCGAATCCAAGACCGCGTAGCAGTTGCGCAAAAGAAATATCCTGGTCCTGAGTGCAACTGCTGAAGCAGGTCCGCCTATTAAAGAAATGTGAAATAGTTGTAACGGTGGGTATTGCATGCATTATTGTGTCCGGAGCTCACATTATTTATTTCGCTGGCGAATATAATTCTTCTGTTGGTGTGTTTATTACTAAACTCCTCCTTCTCTTCCTCTGAACTTAACGGCTGGATTTTACTGTTTTTTGTGGGTTTGAGTTAAGTGATGGCGATTTAGATTCACATTCATATTTACAGATTATTTTAGAGTAGGACAACGTCCACCTAGCTCGCTAGTATCATAATAAAGTAATTTAGAATTAATTACATTTCTTTTTCATATTTATATGTGATCTTGATCCACGTTAATATAGTTACACTACCTATATAAAAATGTGAAACAGATGTAACGGTGATATTGCTTGCATTATTGTTTGCGGAGCTTGTATTATTTCAATTAACCCTTCACGTACTAAAATACAGACAAAATGCAAAATATAAGTATTGAGCTATACACTAGGGATCCTCATGAGCTTTCCTGGAGTAAGATAGCAAACCACATTCCTTATTTATTTTGTTGGAAAAATTGTACAAAAAATTAAGTGTGGAATTAATTAATATCAATACAACGCGATAAAATCCGTACAAAGTACTTAGTTTCATTTCAAAATAAATGTATTGTAAGTCACATTATTTTATTTCTAGGGACAAAACATTTACATGTAGAGTGTTACAGTATGTTCCTTACTTCAATTTTGTAAATGCATAACCCACATCATTGTCCACGATTTATGTAGAAAAAAATACTTTTATATTAGAATATCTAACCAAGAGTATTGAAGCACGCGTAGTCTTGGGAGCTTTTTAAATCAGCTTTTTATTTTTCTTATGCATAGGACATTGTATGCATGATGCTGCACATGCATGAACTTATCAAGAATTAATACAAATTAAGTTTGATTATTATATTGATACTATTGATTGATATCCGCATTAAATATTCGTCACTGTACTGTGCGCTATTTATTTTCCTTTAAATCTTGCTTACAATAATATATAAAAACTAGCTGACCTGACAGACGTTGTCCTGTCCAAGTTTCAAATAACCACCTCAAAAAATTTGGTTTTCCATATTTGTAATACACTTAGCGCCATTGATTTCTGAATACCTTATTTCTGATCTATAAATTACTTAATTTCAAAAATTTGTTCACATTGTATTGACGTGAAGCATGGAAATATAAATAGACATACATAGATTAAAATCTCAAATATCTGTTTCGGCATCATTAAGATTAACGCACGTTGCATTTTTTTTATTATTATATTTATTTATGTATTTAATTGTTCGATTAGATGGAAACTCTTTAGTTTCTCAAATAAAGTGTGCGCAATGTATCTACACTATGGAGGTTTCACATTATAAAATGAGTTACTATGGCTATGGCTGGATGCTTTAAAGAAGAAAACAATAATATTGTCAAAATTGACAACTCAAAATGACACCTGTTAACGAATCAAATTTAATTGAGGTAATAACGATGTCGTGTTAGTCCGCTAGAAAATAAGTTGTAATTTTTTGTTTACTTCTTTAACCTACTCGAATATTTAGTTTTTACACCGGCTTGTGCTTGCTGGATAAATCCTATGTATGTCCCGTGATTCCCTGTATAAGTAGAGTTAGAATTACCGTACTAATAATCAATTCTTGGTCACAATAATGGTTTCTGATTGATCTGCTTTATTTTATTGTTTTATGTTATTTAGTCCCTGTAAATGTATTTTTTTAATTTTATTACTTGATTCTGTTATAATTTTTTATCCGTGCTAGTCTAGTACAGAAATACTTGAAAAATAAATCGACTTCAATGGTTATTTTTAAAAGTCAACGTTTTCAATAATTAAAATGTTAATAACTTTTGATTGAGAGAACCGATTTGAATTTAAAATAGCCTAAATGTTAATCCAAGAAACAGGCTATGGATTCCTGCCCACTTCCTCCAAATCTCTTCAGTAGTTATCATTTGATGCGCGGTCAAACATACAGACAAACCGACAGACAAACCGACAGACAAACCGACAGACAAACCGACAGACAAACCGACAGACAAACCGACAGACAAACCGACAGACAAACCGACAGACAAACAGACAGACAAAAGTTCCAAAAATAATAGAAATGGATTGTGTTACCGATTCTGAGTCCCCCAAATTAGTTTTTTTTTGTAAATATAAGCAATGTACAGACACGGCTCACTTACATTCTTACTATAAGTAAGATTATCAATCTAAGCCCAGAAGCACAAAAAGCGCGCCCAACGCAGTATCTTCGTAGGCTTCTACGCAGCTACGCCGTAGTCCGTAGCCCGTAGCAACGTCAGACTTGGCGCGGGTCTTCGCAGCGTCATAAACGTCTAAGGGCCTCTAAATAGACTGTATCATTGTCTTATTGTTACATTGTCTCATTAACACCTTAATAGGTATTGAATGTGGAAAGTTGGTCAACCAGTGTTGATGGAGTTTTTAAGAGAATATTGATCTCTGAGCTTCGGTATTTCTTCTTAGAGGTCCAAAGTTTGGAAACGCTAGCTAGCTAGCGCTAAATCTGTTACAATATCTTTATAATATTATTTTTATAACAAAGTGCGCAGGCACAGGCACAGGCCGTTCAGCCGGCAGTTCTTAACACCAACCGGCGAACACTACAGATTGTGCTAAATACTTGTAACGTTAGGAGTTTGTTCTAAATGAGATCTGTTTTTTTTTAGCATGACATTCATATGGAATCTCATGTAATGAGTTCGTGTGGTCAGCCTAACAAACATATAATATTTTTTTAAATTGCGGATTTCATAATGGTATTTGTATCTATACTAATATATACAGTTGAAGAGTTTGTTTGCTTGAACGCGCTAATCTCAGGAACTACTGGTCCGATTTGCCCATTTATTGAGGAAGGCTATAGGCTATTTATCATCACGCTAAGACTAAGTGACTATTCCACGCGGATAAAGTCGCGGGTGGAAGTGGTAGTTTTTTTTATATGACATTGTGTCATATAGATACACGATTTTATACAGTGCCATACATTTTTAGTACAAGGCTTCTAAGTATACGTAATAAGAGGTCAACTTATACTGGATTAACATGGCTCGTTGTGTCATTGTATTTGTGAATTGTGAAATCAAATGTTGCCGCGAGCCGAGCTGTTCCATCAGAATGACCATTTCGGTATACTGGACCTAACCCATCCAATCCTCACAGCGAAGCAGCCTTTATCGTAACAACAACGTCGGGGAGAGGTAAGCTTACCTTTCCTTCCTTTTGTTTTTATTGAAAAGTGTGTATTCAAATAAAAAAATAAAAAAAATCAGTTCACCACGATTTTAAGCTTGTTAGCTATGTTTCAAGAATATCTGCTCTGCGGTTTGAAGATCATCACCTGTTTTCTGGTCGTTGAAAACATATAAACTTCTTCCACAGATCTCATCCATTCAAAATTTGAAATTCTGTCACTAGCTTGTAAGTTGTAAATGATATTACAACCAATCTATCTCCTTGCCAAATTTTTACGTAACCTGTTTTCAGGAGATATTGGAAAAACACAATTCTTTTGTTTTAGCCTATTATCATACTGGGGTCTGGGATTATACTCAACGTAATAATGAATATACTCTGAGCTGAGCTGATGCTGCTCACGCCTTACGTTTAGCAGCCGGATAAGGTAATGAAAAAATAATAAAAATAATAATAAAATCGGTAAATATTCAGGAGTAAATTCACATTAAAAAAATATTTAATCAATAAAAAAATACTGTTCGTTACGTAAAAAAACATTTTAAAATTAATCTTCATGTCGTCAGCAGGAGCATATCTCTTGGATTTACATCGTCCTCATCTTTTGTCTGAACAGTAAGTGTTTGTTCAAAGAGAGCGTACATCCGGCGTCCCACGGCCAGTCGCAAACCTAAACAACAAAACTAGTTAAGCACAGGATTTAAACCAATTAATTAATTGACGTTCCCGTTCGCAGTCATTCAATAGTCATCATACACTATAACGTATATAAACTGATGGAATCAAATACCTGCACTTATATACAACAGGATGATTAAAATGATCAAGAACATAAAATCGAAAATTGGCTAATATATTAAACTATACGCTAATATCGTCAGTCATACGGCTTTTAAATTAATAAAACCAATTACCTGAATTTTTGTATTGAAATGCAGTCCACTGGGACACTGTCTCAAAACCTTCTCACCCCATACACAATAATAGAACAAGTTGCAATCTTCCTCGTGGGGTAGGAGCCAATGAATATGGGGATTAACTGGGCAGCCATTCTCCAAGAAAGCTATATCTTCATCGTCACCAGTTGGAGCTGAAGTCGTTATAGGTTCAGCGGTGGTGGGCACAGGAGTTGTGGTGGTGGTAGTAGTAGGAACAGGTGTCGTTGTAGTGGTAGTAGTTGTTGTTGTTGGAGCAGGTGTCGTTGTAGTGGTAGTCGTCGTTGTTGTGGGCGCAGGAGTCGTAGTTGTAGTAGTTGTGGGGACAGGTGTTGTAGTTGTAGTAGTTGTGGGGACAGGTGTTGTAGTAGTGGTGGTAGTGGGTACAGGAGTCGTGGTAGTGGTTGTGGGTACAGGGGTCGTTGTAGTCGTCGTAGGTTCAGGTTCTACAGTAGTCGGATCTTCACCAGGTACGTATCGGTCCGTGCAGTCGACGTTGTGCCTCCAATCACATTGCCAAGTGTCGAGGTTGAAATAAAGGTCATCGGGGCACTGGTACACGATGGGCTTGCCATACGTACATTTGTAAAATTTGTCACAATCCTCATGTCTGAGCAACATTTCAATTTCCCAGTTATTTTCTTGCTCTGGAGGACACGCGTCTTTTTGGGCACGCACCGCCGCCGCACAAACAATTAACAATGTTATAACAACACCTGAAAACAATAACGATTAATTTTAATCTACGATTACTTAAATACAATAAAAAAATAAAGATATGAATCCACCACAGTCCACTGAGACTTTATAATATTATTCTATAGAAACCAACCTTTCATTTTGAGTTTTAGTTCAGAATGCACACTCGAACTCCAACACATATAAGTTTTATACCTTAACTAAAGTAGGAAATCGTGTTCTTTTAATCTGTGAGATGAATAGATGATCAATTATCCAAATGTCGATAAGTATTATTTATCATGGTTTAGCCGACTATCAAAACTGTGATTAATTTATCATTTGCAAGACGATAAAATACAATACTTAGAAATATTTTGAATAGGTATTTGAATTTCGCATGGATTGTATGGATTTCTGCTAAAAGTCTCAATAGCTTCTAGCAGATACATAGCTAGCAACAGCACGAGCATATTTATTGTTTTCTTAAAACAAATGTAGTAAAATGGTGGATGGGTTAGTTTAATACAATAGGTATATTATATTTTGACAGCCTCGTTAGTGTAGTGGTCCCAAGCGCGACTGCTAGAGGTCCTGTGTTCGATTCCCAGGTCGAGCAGTGCTATTGGATTTGACATGAAATTCTCAGTAACAGATGGGAGTTTGGACATGTGCCCGGTTAATGGCAATAGGCTAATTATTTTAGCTCTAATTATTTTCATCATTAACCTGGTGCCTCATTAGCCTCGCAGTCACGCTAATGACTACTTTTTTTTTTCTTTCTCTCCTATAACTGCCATCAGTCCTTTCTGGACTTTTATCAGTTTGGTTCCGTGAATAGAATTGGCGTTTCAGTTGCAGAGGCCATTGCCACTGTTACCTCTTCAGATTACTTGACCTCTCTTAAGTCGCTTAACTGATTCGCTGCTATCCAACAATTTGACAGCCAGAGGATTTGGGTGGATGGCTAAACGATCAGCATATCGCTTTTTGTGTTTATTAGTTTCCTGAAGTATTGTAGGAGCGTTGAGATAATCATGGATTTCTTCATTCCGTGTGAACCATGTTGCGTTAACAATATTCCTCAAGATTGCATTTTGAGCTCTTTGAAGGCACATTGTGTTACTTTTGCTGGCCACTCCCCATAGTTGAATGCCGTAAGACCATATAGGTTTTAGCAGAGAATTGTACAGAAGAAGTTTGTTGTCCAAGGATAGGACTGAGTTGCGACTCATTAACCAATACAAGTTTTTATATTTAGCATTGAGTTGATCTCTTTTCTGTTTTATATGCGTTTTCCAAGTGAGCCTTTTGTCCAGGTGAAAACCGAGATACTTAACACAGTCTGAGTGTGGTAGAATTGTGTCCCCCAATGTTACTGTGGGACAGTCTCCTAATGACTACTTAAGCGCGACTGCGATGTTTAAGATCCTGGGTTCGCTTCCCAGGTCAGGTGTTTATTGGGTTTGTCTATGAAATTCTCAGTAGCAGCTCGGCGGAGCCAATTGCCAGGGGCGTAAACATATCGGTGAACTATGGGGGTACATTAGTACACCTCTGCCTTACCCTCCGGGGAATACAGGCGTGATGGTATGTTATTTATATTTTGTATGTAAATCTACACTGGAAACAATGCAGCTGCAAGACACGGGTTGGAGGCAGTACTGATATGCGTAGTGCCCTTTGGGTTTTTTGTTGCAGAGTAATCTACGTTCAAATATTGGTTTTTCAATTCGAATCACAAAAAAACCACGAAAGAAAGGTAGGTTCTACTAATTTACAACATAATAACATACCATCACGCCTGTATTCCCCGAAGGGTTAGGCAGAGGCGTACTAATGTACACCCATAGTTCGCCGCTATGTTTAGGTCCCATGTAATAGGGGGCGAGCCTATTGCCATTAACCGGGCACAAATTCCTAACGCAAAGCTGCTGCTGGGAAATTTATAGAAAATCCTAATAACACTGCTCGACCTGGGAATCGAACCCAGGAGCTCTAGCGTAGCAGTGGCGCTCAGGACCACTTGGCTAATGAGACAGTTTAATTTACAATATATAATATAATATATAATGATTTGACTTTATAGGGCACTTTACAAGTTAATTATTGCATTTTAGTTACTTATAGAGATGATACCTTCATAATATCGTTCACTTTTAGTTTACGTTAAAACTATGTAATAACTAATATCCGATGTTGGGTAAAAAATCAAAACAAGCTTATTAAGTTTATAATATCAAATCAATAGTTAGAGGTGTGTCATCGCAACTATAATTTCAAATAGAGAGTTTTCTCGTGAGGCTAATGGATCAACAAAAATGTCCTTTCTGTTTCAAACTTCGCATCCATATGTAGGTATTTTAATCGTTTTCTACAAATAATATAATAAAAATAAGATATCGTGAAAGTGACTATTTCGATATAGGTACGTATGCCTACTTGAATCCCTAATGCTATCCTCGGACTTAGTCAGGAGGTTTTACATAAATATTACAACTAAAATAATACATTATGTATTTATTAGATACATTTTGAAATAAAATATCTGGTATGTGCTCTAAATTGAGTCGCGAGCAGATCGATTTTAATGGCGGTCAGTAGTCGAGATCCATAGGGTAAATTAAGAATTTCAATGAAGGAATATCGCCAAATATAGGGTACGTGGCGCCAGAAAGTCGGGAGCCGTCGCGACGCCGCGCCCGCCGCCGAGGAGGCTGCAGCACAGTACACGCGGCGCGCTCGTCCCGCCCGCCCATACACCGCGCATATCATGACCACCACACGCGCGCTAATACAACTAAAATCCTCACGTCTAAACAATTCCGTTAATAATGAAAATAGTACCACTTATTTTCATCACTCTAATACAACTATCGATCAGTGTAAAAACAAAAACAAAAAACACAACATTACATAAATCAAACGATGATATTAAAAAAAATCTAGAGAAACACGAGGAGGTTTTGTTAGAAGTTACAAAAAATAAAAGTTATGTTAAACCTGTTACCATTACAGATGTAGTAAATACCAAAATTGTACCAATTGCTGCTAAAAAAGTTAAAGCTCCTCCAAAAATGATACCACCAGATGTGTAAGTACCTACAAAGTTACTAGTTAAACATGTAGGTAGAGATATTCAAATTTGTAAGGAAATAATAAATGTGTTATTTTTTACGTGGCAATCAGACCGGGTTCGTACGCTTAATGTTTCTGCTATGTTAAATATATTATACTTATATACCTATTCTAGATACATAGTATATAGTTTATACACTTTATTGCACACCAATAACACAAAGTTTACATAAATAGGTATAGAAGGAACATAAAACTATAGTTAATGCACAATGGGCGGTCTTATCGCCTTATACATATTTATCTTTTCCTAAATAGAATTCAAAACTGGGCCCAATTTATCTCGAACACCTTAAAAGACATCGAAAAAATTGTGGTACGAAGAGATGTGCTGCTAAAGAGTTTCTCCGACATAAAAATTAAAGTTCGTAACGGAACTGCTATTGTGAACAAAATGGCGGAAGCACTGGAGGAGTTGCTGACGAGGCGAGCACTCGCTGCCGAAGAGATCATGCGTAAAGCGGAAGAATTGGCCACGATGGGGACGGAACCGAATGAAAACTATACCTTTGATTACAGCGTCGTAAGTATCTTTGAATACAAAGACCTCTAGATTATAAAAGATAACCATTAAGGCAAAGTTTCGATTCTTTAGGTATCAGCATACTTGTACTGCATCTGGCACTGGTTAGAAAGAGAGAGTCAAGCTTTTAGTGTACCAGAATGGTTGCCAGCTTACTTAGTTCAGGTTGAGAGACCTGATGTAATTACTGAAACATGCAGATGATTCCGAGATTTAGAGGGCAATTCATGGTCTAGGCTTTTTAGGTTATCGCAGCTTCTCCTTTTGGCATAGAATCAGTCGCCTTATGTAACGTCAAAATGTCAAATTTTACAGGATTTAAATCAAGTAAAGAAAAGAATTGATGAAAGAGAATTAGAAGAAAATCAGGAGCCTCTGAATTGTAGAAGTCTGCGTAAGATAAAACTTAAAAAAAGTAAACACTTTGATGGTGAGGTGTCACTGGACTACACAAGCGTTCATGTCGCCGCTGAAGTCTTTGACTGCGGTAGGCACACAACAAATCAAATCAAACTAGTTAATATAAATTATGTATTATTTTATGCTCAGCGAATACAGTATGTATTTATGTATCATCTTTCAGCGCCTAAAGTAAAGGAACACCTCTACTGGTCAGAAAATTTACTATCAACCTTCAAAAAAAATTATGCCCAAGATTCATCGCTGGATTTCCAATATTTTTGCAGTGCCCAAGGATTTCTGAGGCATTATCCTGGTAAGTGCCTTGTTTTGTGTTTTCGATACCTGAAAAATTATAAAGTTCTGCATACACACTTATTACAACATACCATCACGCCTGTATTCCCCGAAGGGTTAGGCGGTCACAGTTCGCCGGTATGTTCAGGTCCCATGTAATAGGGGGCGAGCCTATTGCCATTAACCGGGCACAAGTCCAAACTCTGAGCTGCTACTGAGAATTTCATAGAAAAACCCAATAACACTTTGCTCGACCTGGGAATCGAACCCAGTACCTCCAGCGTAGCAGTCACATACGGGCCACCACCACCACCGGAGTCACCACTGGGCTAATGAGGCAGTTACTTATTACAACAATTAAAGGTAATCGATACAACTGCATCTTTTAACGTAGTCACTTTAATTTAACTTTGTTTTCAGCGGCTTTATGGAGTGACATGTATAAACTCCAATATACTGGGGGCGATTCGGACAAAATATATGACTGTCGACTGCGACCTTGGTACGTGAGTGCCGGTGGTGCTCCTCGCGACGTCCTTATACTTCTCGACGCATCAGGATCTATGAATAACTCTTCGAACCAGGTCGTTGCTGAACACTTCACACTGGCTCTGCTCAACGCCCTCACTGATGACGACAGAGTCAATGTGTTACGCTTCAATGTCGTCATACAATCTCCTATCAGTTGCTTCAATGAAAAACTGGTTTCCGTACGTACATAAGTATTTCGTTCTTCAGATAATATAAAAGTTATCATTCTTATATTTTAAACTTCAAACTGTAATATAAAGACATGATCGTTTTAGGCAAACCACGTAAACACAGCAGCAATGATGGCTGCTATGAAGCACCACAAAATGACGAATGAAACTAGGATGGCCGATGTATTGGAGTACTCAGTGCGGTTGCTGCAGCGCCAGCGTAGTACGCCGGAGAGGCCCCGTGCCTGTCAGCAAGCCATCGTCCTGCTCACCGACAGCCTATACAGCAACTTCACGCATCTGATGCGACACCTCGACCCTGAAGGTCGAATCAGGTAATAACGAATTGCATGAACTGTTCGTTTAATTCATTAGTTCCCGAATTGGTCCAGGTGGACCCAAGGGAGACGACGGGGGTCTACTTACATTTCCATAGTTAGATCTAATCTTCACATTTTTGCCGTCGAGTTTTGGTTATGTGGTAGAATGTGGATCCACCGGAACCAGCTAAATTTTGAAAGTGGTCTATGAGGAAATATGTCTGGGAACCTCTCTTTAAATAATTGGTCCATGCCATGTACTCGTTCTCAATATAACAACTTAAACTAAAGTTTTAATACAAGATTCGATGTACATACATAGAGTATTCGTGATGTGGCTCCACGACGTGAATGGTCTTCGGGACTCGACGCGCACGTACGGCGAGGGACTCAGCTGTGATCGTGATGGATATTTCGCGGAGTTGATCACGCCTTCCGACGTGACACAGCAGGTGCTGAAGATCCTGCAAGTCATGGAGCGACCGCTAGTCTCGCAGAGAAGTCAACGACTTACCGTCTTTAGCGATGTTTACGCACACGTTGAGGTACCGTACTTATTCATTTTAAGATTTTTCATATCCTACTTTCAATAAATAAGTAAAAAAATTTGAATTTTGAAGCAAAAGGTACATGAGGATGATGATAAGTGATTGGTATAAAACCGTTAGATGTTTAATAAAAAACAGCTACACAACAGCATCTCAACCGTGACTTTCTGACCACAACTTCGAATCAAATAGTATCGTAATCCCTATTTGATATTTGATTGATTTGAAAATATATAATAAGTAGGTAGTTATAAAAATTTCTAATGTTTTAATCATTTCAATTTTAATGAAATAATTTTGCAATGATTGCCTAGTGGTATAGGTAACCTTCGGAATCATGTGCGTATGAACATATAACACTCACTTAGAATGGTAAAGGAAATATTGTTAGGAAATATACACGCCATGTGCTACCCGCAGTGGGCTAGCGTGCTGGTCTACCCGTGCCCAGGTCGTGGGATGATGGTGTAAATCACTTTGCAATGGTTCCTAGTTTTCATGATCATTACAGATATTCAGCATTTACCTCTAGTAAATTCTGTATTGGTAAGTTAGGTATTCTCATAAATCAGCCTAATCTTCCTAAAATGTCTCCGTATCCTATAGATTCACCGATTATATTATCGACTAATGTAATCGTTGAGTGTCATACTATGATGATCAGAGATTACCACATAATGGCATTGTTAGGTTACAAATAGATAAACGATCATTTTCCTACAATATTTTGCTGTCTGTGCGATAAATTAGCGTAGAATGAAGTTCAAAAAAATAAAGTAGTCATTTTCGCAGATTATCTAGATCCGATCAGAATTTTTGATCATTATCAGAGAGTTGATTCTTATCAGTTGATTGGACTGCCGAATAATAAGCACACTTGTAATAGTGCAAATACAGGTGGGTTTAAGATGACAAGAATATTAAATTTCAAAAATTTGAATTTCGAATACAACGAAAAAATGCAGCCAAATCGGTCGAACCAAAGCATCAAAGTGATGATCTTACATACAATGCAGTGATGCAATCTTACTCATTCATTATTATTTATACGACGACAATACTAATTTAAAGGTTCTTGACTTTAAAAACATCCGTTACTTCCTTACAAACATCCAGCCGCCATTGCCTCACTCAAAATGTGAAAATCCATTAAATATAATTAAAAATTCCAAAATGTCTTAATTTTTCTTTCCGTATGAACCTTCACATATTTAAGAAGTGGGTGCAAGTGGCCCTTAGTGTCACCCGGTGTCCCACTTGAAACTTTTTAGATAGTTTTGTGACAAAATATAACATGGTCTAAAAATTATTGGAATCGATTCAGTTACTTATTCTGAACAAACCGTAGTCTCCGTATTCAGGTTTATACTAAAAATAATGTTGTAGGTATAATGGGAGAAAAATAGGCGAAAAACTATCATTCAGATCAAGATTAAGTTAACGTTATCTCGGTTGGAATGAATGAGGGGTTTAAAAATATATTAGGATATTTATAGGAGATTGTGATTTACATATCTATTTAGTATTACTCTTTTCTACTCTTCTTTACTCTTACTACCCTGATTTCGATCAGTGTTTTGTTTCAAGGATCCTAGAAGGGGTGAGCTATACTGGAAATCAAAAGAGGACACGGAGCAGCTCAACAGATATAAAGATCTGAGGCGCAACAAGAAACAGTTATTGAACAATACCCAGCTCTATAAGGACTGGATGTACCTAGTTAACTATGTAAGTATTTAATATATTGCTATTTAACCAACTTCAAAACAGAGGAGGTTCTCAATTCGACTGTTTGTTTTTGTATATTTACATTGTACTGTTATAAACCTATTTGGATTTTTTTTTTCTGAAAGATTATACTAGACTAATGAATTTGTGGTCCCATTCAAATTTGCTGAAAATCAGTTCACAAAATAAATTTGAACATCAATCTACTCGCCACTCAGAACGTTGAAAAATAAAAGTCGTTGTTTAGAATTTTTTTTTTTTTTTTTATTATGGCGCCACACTTTTTGTGTATTTGCCAGTGTCAAGTATTAGAGTAATCAAGTAATATTTCCCATCGTGGGATTGTAATATGGCACCACACTTTTGGTGTTCGCCACTGTCAAGTATAAGTTGTTGAGTTGCCCCAATAAAACGGTAGAAACTTTATTGAGGCTTCGATGGAGTTTAGGAGTGAACCCAAAAAGTCACGATTTTCAATTTTATATCATTTGCCTACACTCTCACACGTTCACGAACACTTAATGGTTAATTATCCACCATAATTACACATTAAACTTCGGAGAAATTCAAGTTTTGAAAAATAATATAAAATCGACAATGTGCACTTTTCATTTTCCCGCCTAAAACTCCTCAGAAATAAAATTAAATCTTTAATTCTTCAGGGCTTTTTTTTTCATTCTTGTTGGCTAGCCAGAATGATATTATGAAATCAAAACTCCTTTTTCCAATCAGCTGTGCGAAAAACGACATCACGGAGACATTCCATCAAAACATGCATCATCAACTATTATAATGTATTTTATTGTATACATCTTTTTAGGACCAATATGGACATTATTACGAGGGAGATGACTTGAATTACAGGTTACAAATAAGTGTCTCAGTACCCGTATTTGACTATGTGAATAGCGAGGTGAGTGTAGGTTGTTTGTTTCCTTTTTCTTAATGAAATAATTCTGATAATTTATCTATTAAATTAATTTATATTATTAAATTTAATAAATATAAATAATTTATGACTAATACTGATATTTCTCGCTTATTTTAGAATATCACGAAAAAACTTGACGAGGTAAGTGTACATGCAATTCAACGTTATCTACCTGCGAAAAATACCTACACAAATCACGGCGATAACAACGGATACTACCTACTTGACAATCTTATTTTCGTAATTCCTTCGATAACTTCCATATTATCAAGGTTCTCATAATCACTATTGCTTACAGGAAAAACAAAGGAATTCTACCAGAACGGTAATAATAATAATTTAATGTTATGCTTAATGTACCTACTTTATTGCTTTTATAGTCAAACCTTATTCATACCAAATACCTTCTTATTGTTAAAAACATAGCTAATTATTGATTGTTTTTAAATAATTATAATACAAAATACAAGAATGTTATTAGCATTCATAGCGGGAAGTTTGAAAATCTCGAAAAGGTTTGATTTGTTTATATAACTAGATCACCTAACTCAAAACTATGTATTTTTGCAACGAGCATATTCGTAGAGTATGTTAGCGCATACTCATTACAGAATTTGTCCACAGTATCCTGTCAACCGGCTATTAGGTGTGGCTGGCGTGGATATCCCCATCGACCACTTGAAATTGATTCTGCCTTATCATCAGGTAATGTTATAAGCGGCGGTAGCCTAATGGCTAGGGCGTCGGACTTGCGATCATGTGGTTGCCGGTTCGAAACCCACCCATTGCACTACCGACGTGAACCCACTCGTATAAACACAAGCATTTAGCTTAGCACGAGGGGTTAACAAGAATATTAGTAATTTGTGACTAGTGTGTGTGAAAAAAATAATAATAATAAAAATGTTGAGCAGAATACGAGCAGAAGGATTCGTTAATAATTTCACACGATACACTTTCTGCTGATTGAAAAAGGTTTTGGGACACTCACTTTTTTAGACTATTAGGTAATATTTGTCAGCCTAATAATTTCGATATTTGTTCATTTGCTGTTATTTATCATAGGCTTTTTTGCTTGCCGAGAATAGGTTCATAAATTAATATATTTCGGCCATATCGGTTGTCTAGATCGGAAAGTAAATAATAAAACCCTTTTTTCGGCCGTCAAATACTAAACTAGTAAAACGTATTTTTCATCACATTATATGTGGCCGAAATGTAACCGCACAATTGACAAGAAGATATTATATTTTGTATCTAAATGATTCTATAAAGATATTTTTTTAATTAATAACTAAATGATTCACCGATGAGTTCAGTGTAAGTATGTAGGTAGGATTGCAGCAAGTTCTTACCTGTTTCTTCTGATAATGGATGCACTCACATCAGAAATACAGGAAGATGTAACTATCCTGTTATATGCTGTGTGCCGATGAAATTATCCTCGTCAGTGAGGAGAGGCTCAAAGTGCAGAGCAAATTGGCAAAACGACAACATAACTTGCAGTGTGATGGTCTGAATATGAACAGAACCAAAACCAAATCCCTGTTCTGTGATTTCGGCGGTCTATCCGGTTTTGCAACCCCAGCGCTAGATGGCGAACCACTAACAATTCCAAAAATTCGCCAGTTATTTGCTCTGATATCATAATAATAAAATGATATCATAATGAGCAATTCTCGCACTAAATCTTAACTTTTCACATGTAATTAAAATTGTATAACTAAATAATTACTACCAATTACCACCAAATATATGAATGATCTTGATAGGAAATCAATATTGCAAAAAGTAAAAGTAGTTTTCATCTAAGTATTTGGAACAGAACTTTTCTTGCATTGTTTTAATTTCTAAGGACTTAGCGATGATCAGTGTACTTGGTCCTTGTTGCAGATAGGTGCAGGTGGTTCTTTGTTTTTGGTTGATCATCGAGGCAATATTGTGTTACATGACAACGTAAAACATATGGTAAGCATCCTGTTGCTGCACCTAACTACGACCTTACCAGGCTGCCGAGGTGCTATATCCTTGTATCATCATTTCAACAACTAAGCATCAACGGCTACTCGTATGTAAACTCCTGAAATTTACTATTGAAGTAATTTACAATAGTGATCACAGAAACGGTATTTTGATTCCCTAAAAATAAAAATATGAGTCACATGTTGTTTGTTCGACGATTAGGTACCTATGTTCCTACAATATTAATTATATCTTGTTGCGTAATTTTAAAGTATGACTCACACTGCATTAATTTTGTAACAGTTCGATGGCGACATTCTAAAACCCGGATATCGGACAGTCGACTTTCTTGATTTGGAACAACCTGCGGAATCTCATAAACTGCGCCATTACCCTAAAGATTGGCTAAAGGTAAAACCACACTCTTAATAAAATGTACGAATACCTACCTACATGACAATATTTATTTTACCTTGAAATAAACACTTAATACAAAGAATTATTTTAGTTCCGCAAAAGTTTGATAATTGATAAAGACAGAGGTAACATTACGATGTACGCCAAAAGTATATACGAAAATGGAATGCGAGCTATCTTGGAAAAGCGCCAGTATCATTGGAGGAGAGTTCGGAATCATTATACAGCTGTAGTAGTGCTTCCACTGAACAATAGAGTACATGCTGTTCCTGAAGCAGAGTTCACCAGAGAAATAGCAGGAGAAGCGTGGAAGTCACTGTCTAGAACAGAATACGCAGTTCACCCAGACTGGTAATGACTCCTTATCATATTTTTGAAGTCGATCGACAATCTTCGTATCGTACCGATTATAATTAAGTATACATGATTCATAAGCATATTAAAATAAAATTCTAAGTAACAAATAAGTCCAATATCGCTTTGGGGAAAAACATTTCTACTGAAGAATACTGGGAAATGGGTAATTAAATAAAAGTATGTTGGTAGGTACCTATTCTTGTACACACATCAAAAAAAGTTTGCTTTTACAATAACGTTATGATTAATTACGAATTTTTTTTTCATAAAAAATAAAAAGTAGTTTTATTTTAAATTATATCAGCATAAGCTAGTGATCGCAATTTTTTTTTGTGTGTATACCTAGTAGAATATCCGCAAAGTTTTGCTTTCCGACTAGCGCCTACAATGATTATTTTATGTATTACTCGACCATTCCTGTGTCGGCTGTGTCTCAGGTTGTACTGTCGTCACATCGAGCCACACTTCGAGTCACGTGAGGCAGAGGTACGGCATTTCGTAAAACGTCGCAGCGATGAAGCTTCTTTTCCCATGAAGAAACTGAAACATGTATTCAGCCCAATCCCACCGTCTTTGTTCGAAAAGACTTATCAATGTAAGTAATGTTACAGTCAAGACTCATAACCAGTCAAAACCAGTTTTCATAACAATATAACTCAAGTCAAGTCAATATATATTATATAATATACTTGTTTGTTAAGAACCTAGAATTTGACTGGTGCAGGGATACAGTCCCAGATTATCCATAATGGCGTTGTAGGCAACTGCCCACAGGTCCATAGTGAGAAAAAATAAATTAAAGATTACAATTCAGACTATTTGCAACAATATTCAAATAAATATCGAAAAAATCGAAATATCGAGTTGCATTTTCAGCTCAAGAGATTTTGTTGTTGTTAGTCTTACACTACCTTTTTTTAAGACTGCACCTACGTAGGTATCTAGTTATGGCGAACAGTTTACTGCGAATAGTCTAGGGGCATCTACAGGAATGATGCAAAATAATATCCTTTCAAGAGTTATTAAGTATCAATCAATCTCGTACATCCATGTTAAGACGACCTACTTCAACGATATCGCATTACTAGGCAAGTGGCGCCTTGATAACAATGACTAAGTAAATATTTACTTAGTCGTATGTTTACAATAGATATCTATCTGTTGTACCCATATACGACACTATAAACACCCGTATTGATCCGTACATGACGTGTGTGCTATCTATCATTTTATCAATGTTTATCTACAGTTGGTCAATGTGATAAAAACCTTTATACTTCATCTACTCGGAAAGGGACCCATTACCACTCTAATACCGGGGTAGAAAGTAGTTTTTCATCCCATCTATTTGAAGGCTGGTACGAGGGCCTAAGGTCGCGCCTTCGGCGCCGCCGCCCGGTTGATGAGGCGCCTTTTATTATCTCATAGTGGGTCATGAAAAGTAGAGAGTATCACTCGGGCGCAAAATATATTTTTGGCTCGGGCGACGTACTTTGAATCCCTCGCTACGTTCAGGATTCTACCAAAGAATAGGGATTCTTTGGTAGAAGCGAAGGGAGGGGAGCGAAGGGAGGGGAGCGAAGGGAAGGGAGCGAAGCGAGGGCGCTTCGCTCGGGATTCTACTCTAGAATATCCCTCACTTCGATCTGGATTCAAAAAAGCGCCCTCGTCGCCGTAAAAATATTACTTTGCTCCCTTATAATACAATCTGCTATTACCGCGCACTTTTTAAATTTGGAACATCTTCGTCTTCAGCGCCAAAGAGATCGAACGCAAATATTGTTTGAATAAAGACTGGCTGGTACGACGGCCTAAGGTCGCGCCACCGGTTGATGAGGTGCCTTTTATTTTCTCATAATGGGTAATGAAAAGTAGAGTGTATCACTCGGCCGCAATAGTAGATTGTATATTAATCTGGTGCCCCTTTAATCTTATGACCTGAGCGCGACTGCTTCCCCAGGTTAGTATTATATTAGGTTTTTATACGAAATTTTCAGTAGCAGCTCGGAGGAAAATTTTTTTCAACGGTTCATAATGCCAATTTTGTTGTTGTTGAAAAATTGTTCAGGTAATGAGGAGTTAATGGCGAAGTTTTGCAAGGAAGTGATCGCGACGGACCAGTGGGCGCGGGAGCACGAAGATATCGGCACTGACCGGGATTGTTCCTCGTGTAAGCTAGGCTCCGCTACTGCTTTCTTTGCTAGTGGTAAATATCGAATAACATTTTAAACACATATCAAAGTGAATCAACGTACAACATTGCTTATTAAAAATAATTCACGACTGGCACATGTCATGAGATATGTACTCATTTGTGACTTGGTTTCTGGCTATCTCGTGGTCATTGTAATTTTTTTTTTTTTGCGAACTCATAACATGACTTGTCAAGAGAGTGGCCTAACGCGCTGGCAGCAGTACCACGCGACGAACGCGCACGCTGACCCGCCCGCGGGCTCGAGCTGGGCGCGCGGGCCCGCTGAGCCGTGGTACCGCCGCGCCGCCGCCGCGCCCGGCACGCTGGTCGTGCACGCGCCCGCCGCGCCCATAGCCAAGATGCGTATTAGCAAAACAAGACCGCCCCCTGTAAGTACTTCTTACTATTCTTCGATTTTGTGATTCTAATCACGATATTGTCTCGAAGATTTAAAATTTGATTCTCACTTGGTAGTTGCATTTTTCTTTTTGGATCTGTCCTTATTGTTTATAAGGTGCTTCGGCACGAATGGGCCGATTCGACCGGTTTGATACCACGGCCTCACAGAAAACCGGCGTGAAACAACGCTTGCGTTGTTGTGTTTCACCGAGTGAGTTAGGTTACCGGAGGCCCAAACCCTTATAAAAGGCGGGCAACGCACTTGTAACTCCTCTGGTGTTGCGGGTGTCCATGGGCGCCGGTTATCGCTTACCATCAGGTGATCCGTATGCACGATTGCTCCCCTATACCATAAAAAAAATCTTTTGCGTTGTTGTCGCCTCTACTATTTTGTAGTTTTCTACTCAGTGCGCGTATTTTATTTTGCCAAAATGTACCTAATCATAGACTGCCATATTTTTAGTAAAATAAAATCAGCCTGATTTGAGTCTCAGGGTTAAAAACCAGGGAACCGTTGATGATATAGTTATAAAAAATAAAATTGTACTAAGTACAAAAATAGTAACCTACATAGATTAAATCAATTAAATGCATTTATTTAACTGCAAAGTGCACACTAAGATTCAATCAATCTTTGTATCTAAATAGTAATGTAACATCAAACAGTACACGACACGGTCGGAATGGCTGACGGCGGCGCGCACTCTCGGCTCCGCAGAAAACGGCATCGTGGGCGTGGCTGGTTTCCACTTCCATCCGCAGCATCTAGTGGGTCTACTGGAGGCCGTCACCAACTTTCCTGTAAGTCTCTAAAACAATTTAAAAAACAATTAGCAAGTTACGGGATAGCAACAAAACCACTCCTTTTGAACGATGGTGAAGCGGTTATTATGATTTTAATTTGAACATAGCAATTATTAAAAAATTAATTGAACTTATTGGATTTTGTTGAATTTTGCGAAGATACACTCTTTATACCTTTTGTAAGATATACCCTTTCAATGACAAGCGCGCATTTTAAAAATATGTAGGTAAGTACACACAACACACGCAAATATATACCTGTTCCTATTGCAGAATAAAAATAGATAGAGATATTATAAATAACCATCGATAAGATTTTAAATGATTTCCGATAATTTTAAAATATTTTTGATGTCTGTTCATAATAAATTTGTACCTACTATGTACGTCATATCGATATGATTTGCGTACATACCTGCATATATCTTTAAAATCAGTTGAGATGTGTAAATTACATGAATACTCAGGTATTACATTAGCTTATTAGTCTAATCACCTAGTTATGCTGACTCACTACTTATGTAGCTGTATAAAAATTACAAGTCATTATGATAACACTACCGGTCTTTCGTAGATTTTGCTGGTCCAGTACCTATTCAGATTCACTGCTATTGTTATTGTTATCCATTATTGATACACAGTACATGTCCCTAAACTCAAATCACAAAAATAATTCCAAAAATCGTGAGGTAAAGACGTTGCTACGATTCTCCTGGCGTAGTCACTTTCGTAACTAAGACCTGCTACGCCGTAACGGCGCCTACGATGTTTGCTACGCAGTTCTAACAGAAGTAATTCAATCAACTAAATGTAGTACTTTATTTGCCAAAATCTCGTAATTACTATTTTTATTTTCACAGTGCCCCGAAGGTGAAGAGTGTGATCCTCGTTGCGACGGCAACATTTGGTCATGTGTGTTGATCGACGAGAACGGCTGGATCGTGGCGCGGAAGGATCGCGACTTCACTGGAGAGCCTGACGAACCTCTGAGGGAACACTTCGCGACAGTATACCCTGCAGCCATGGCGGCTCTGATTAACGCTAGCGTATTCGAGCTGAATTGGATACATGACTATCAGGGAGTTTGCTTCTCTGACAAAGATGAGAAGACGAGTGCTGCAGCGACTGTGAGTTATTCTGTAACACGCTTTCTTTATTCCGAACATTCCGCACTTTTGACTGATACTCTTCAGATGCTTGCATATTATACAGCAGAACAATTAATAATCATGAAAGAATTACTAAAGAAGTCCTTATTCTCAGCATGGGCATGTCAAAACGACGTTCTCAAAAAACGTCAGGTTAAGTGCACCCTAAACCGACGATCATGCATGAGGAGGCTAATGAACGTAGATGAAGCGAAAGTGGTGTGCCACGACACGATCGTAGCAAGTGGAAATTTATAGTAAACATGAAATATACAGTAGTATAACTACTGCATATTTCATGTTTACAAAACATGCCAGAACCAGATCAATGCAACGAGCATCGTTTTGACATGCCATATTTTATACGCCTCTCTCCCATTGGGGTAGACAGAGACTATAGATTTCCACTTGCTACGATCGTGGCACACCACTTGCGCTTCATCTACGTTCATTAACCTCCTCATGCATGATCGTCGGTAGGTACTACTACTACTACTTAGTAGTGGTAGTGCCTCATTAGCCTAGTGGTCCTAGGCGCGACTGCTACGCTAGAGGTAGGTACTGGGTTCGATTCCCAGGTTGAGTAAAGTGTTATTGGGTTTTTCTATGAAATTCCCAGTATAGCAGCTCGGAGTTAGGAATTTGTGCCCGGTTAATTGCAATAGGCTCGCCCCCTATTACATGGGACCTAAACATACCGGCGAGCTGTGGGTGTACATTAGTACGCCTCTGCCTAACCCTTCGGGGAATACAGGCGTGATGGTATGTTATGTGGAATTGCTGACTGCGCGCGCGCTTGACGTCAATGAACTGTACTTTGCACAGTATCTGCCGTAGGTTTTTTGTAGTACGTAGGTTATTTTTAAGGTACCTTTAACAGAATGTTTTTTTAGCTTTGTAATGGTTGTTTAATTATTGCACAGGTGATGCCGTCCATACTTAGGTTGCTGTGGCAATCAGTGAGCGTTATATTCCGAGTGACACAGGAGGTGGTGCTACTAATATCCATTCTTAGCTCCGGTAAGTTATGTAGTGAAGGTCAAGGATCATTTTTTATTCATTTGTAACAAAATTCACTCTCGCGCAATTCAGGATTGTCTTTCTTTGTTTTTTCACGTAGCGCGGTCGATGTCGCTACACATTCAATAAATTCAAGAAAGATCATTCGCTACTAATAAATGAAATGTAGGTAGTTTCCACGGACTATTAGGTACGGAATTATGTAGGTAAGTAGGTGCTTTCCTCCATCCGGCTAGCTGGCTACATCCAGCACGATATTATAATGGGTGTAGGTACGTGTATCCATTTTTTACACGTGGGAGAGCCATGCTTCGGCACAAATGGGCTGGCTCGTTCGGAGTTATACACGGCCTCACAGAAAACCGCTGTTTCGCCGAGTGAGTAAGGTTACCGGAGGCCCAAACCCTTTTAAAAGGCGGGCAACGCACTTGGTTGTGACTCCTCTGGTGTTGCGGGTATCCATGGGCGGCGGTTATCGCTTACCATCAGGTAAACCGTCTGCTCGTTTGCTCCCCTAACCCATAAAAAAACAATTACGACATCGAGCTGGATTTAGGATTTAAAATTGTAACTTTTTTAAACCTTTGCAAAATGATGGCTTACCTTACCGTACAGCTTATGATGATGATTTGATTACATTATTCTACTAATATTATAAATGCGAAAGTTTTTGAGTATGGATGGATGTTTGATACTCTTCCACGCCAGAAAGGCTGAACGGATCTGGATAATATTTGACACAGAGATAGATTATAGCCTGGAATAACACATAGGCTACTTTTTATCTATGTCGGACACAATTATGAACGCAGACGAAGTCGCGGGCGGCCCCAACTAGATCCTACTGCCCTTGTCAGACAAAACAAAAAGGAGATAATATACCAACATAATTTAATGTGTCGCATTTCTATAGGATTTTTTACAACTGTGTCTGGTGATACTGAGTTCGAAAAACAAAAGCGTAAGAAGCGTCTGTGGCGTGACTACGAGCGCGAGAAGTATGAGACGCTGTACGACGACCACGTGCTCGTCAACAGAACAAGATTCGCGGCGTGCGACCGCTCGAGAGCTTTCTATATTTTACAGGTATCGTCGCGACTAGCACTACTTCATAATCAAATTATAAGGGTCCTCTCTTAGTACCTACTATTAGTTATGTGACAACATTTCGCGATCTACTTGATTGCGTACATAATTTGTAAGTAGGTAACTAATTATGATGCTGCAAGATTACCTACCTATATCATAAGGATGAAGGACGCGCACGCGCTCCAAATTGTCTAAACATTCTAAACCGACAGAAAGGCATTTTTTAAACCGTTAGAACATTTTTTCTACTTGAGTCAAGAAGAAGATCAAATCCTCCCCCAATTTTCGCTCCAATTGTGCTTTTGAAAATGGACAACTTAGGTAGGTAGGTACCTATGCAATCTTAGGGCCACTTGCACCAACTTCTTAAATAAGTTAAAGAATTTGGTGCAAATGGCCCTTAATATTCACGTATCTATCTTCTATATAAATAAAAGAAAGTCGTGTTAGTTATAATATTTATAACTGAAGAACAGCTGAACCGATTTGGCTGAAAATTGGTGGAGAGTTAGCTTAGAACCAGGAGACGGACATAGGCTACTTTTTATCCCGTTCCCGTGGGATGTGATGACAGACCGCATTCCACGGGGGCGAAGCCGCGGGCAGAAGCTAGTAGAATATATTAGCATGGTGCTAGAAACGTGCGCTCATGGCCTAAAATCAGTCTGTGCAAAAATTCCAGTACAAGCTGACCTTGACTTTTAACACACTTAAAGGTCATGTGAGCTTAGGTATATTGGACTTCTATGGCGCTTTTTGTAGCCGGGTATCGGTGGACGTGGGTATCATATTGTTATTCATCAAAACTGACTATTTCAGCCCTGCTGTTGTAACAACCGCTTGGACAACGACCTACTATCAGAATTTAAGTACCAAAAATGATTACGGAGTCATGTTCAACTGTTGTAGGACACTCCAAAGGCCCGAGAAGCCATAAAGAGGCCTCCAAAACCGTGTACCTGGCCGCTAGTAGCGGCGCGAGTGCCGGAGACCAATCTGCTGCTAGTAGCTGTTTATAACCCGTGTACGTTCAGGGGAACTCCTGTACCCGATCCTCTAAACAATCAGCAGGTTGGTGATATTTGGAAATCAGATTACCTATACCTAGGTATATTACTGGTGGTTACTATTCGTTAGTGGGTAGATTACTTGAATAGCAAGTATCTATCTCTATGTACGTAGGTATTTAAGCATTCGTGGTAGCTACCTACAGTGAACTAAGATAATGTATTTTGTTGAATTGTGACTGTAACAGACTTTTTTGTAGTTTTTTCACGCAAAAACTACTGTATGGATCTTATTGAAACTTTATACATAGCTCATACATCAAAATTACACATTCTTATTAGGCTTACGCTTGACCGCCAGTTCGCCTGATGAGATGGAGCGCGCTTGCCTAGAAGGTAATTATTTTATTTATTTTAATTAGTAGGTATCTAACATTTGGGTACGTTGACAATAGGTAGGTGATATTTTATGAAAGAATTTATGTAATTCCAGAACGATTTATTTAATAAAATACCTACGCGAACTGAGCAAATAATCTTTTTATTAGAAGTGTTAAGAGAAAGTCGTTTTATACTTCACGAAATTGAATATAGATGGCGCATAGAGTTCAGTGTTGCAATTAATTAATTTCAACTGTAGGTAACTCCCGATAATGGTACTTACCTACTTAGATCAAAATAGATGATGAACGCTAACATGTAGCAAAGAATCTAACCTACTGACCATTAACCATACCATAACCAACCTATAACCGGTTAGACTGATAGCTAACTTGAAAATTATTCCAGTACCTAGAAGTGGAGAAAGACGTACCGGGTTTCCGTCAGAGCTCAGCAAGCAAACTAGCGTGCTGGCGCAACCGCGAACCACTGCCCGCGCGCCCGCCGCACGTCACGTGCTTCCAACACAAATATGCGCAGGTACTTCATATACTTACATTATATACTCATACTTATTTAAACTAAAGAAATAAAACTGTTTCAAAACATGTGGTATAAAAAGATGTTACAGAACAATAAAATCTTAACATGTTATACAATATCAGGCGTACCTACCGTATAAATTTGATTTAGTTAAAGAAAAATTCGACTACGGGCAAGATTCGAACCAGCCCTGCATCTTGTGGTTCAATACAAAAGACGCTATGACCAGCTAAGCGACTCTAGGGACTCGGCCGTTAGGTTCGACTCCTGCTCGCAAATGAAACTCCCTCTATGACAAATAGAGGCTATAGTTCGCGCAACGTAACTTGACCTGAAACTAACGAAGAGGAGGAAAGTTTACGCAGTGCATTTGCGTGCACTAAAAAAGGACTACATACTGCGTATCCACCATTTTGGTTCAAGTTATTTTACGGCAACTGTACTTTGGATTATGGATAAAAAAAAATGATCGTGCATATAATACAAGGGAAAATCTAGACTAAAGTAACTTTTGTAAAAATAATACAAATTTTTCAGGAGGAAGGTTACAGACAATGCGGGCCCTGGCTTCCCGACCCGGAGGTAGAGGACGCCACATCACATATAGTTGCGCCAAACGCATTGCTCTCTACATTGACTGCCATATTATTAGTTAAGCAATATGTTGTATCCATGTTGTAAGCTTCAATATAATATGTTAAATAAAACGAAGAAACACATTTCCATTAACTTGTTTATTTAAATAATATGTGAACAAATATATTTGGTTCAAAAAAAATAATACTGATCACTGCTATCCACAAAACATGCAACTATACCTTATACATGGAAGACAAAGAATAAATTTAAACAAATACAACCCATTAATAATTAATCTTCTGTACTATCCATTAGATTAACTACGAGTACAGGTAAATTTAATATTCTTTAAACATATTTTTCAATTAAGATATAGTTACCGTCGCATTTCACTAGTACCTAAATGTATTTGTGAATAGGTTAAAATTAATGAAATAGGTTATTGGAATGGGTGCAAACTAACTATAAGTAATCATGACCATTGTTGCCTGAGGCAACGAGTATACTTCAGAATATTTTACTTGAATATTCATTGGAATAACAACACAAACCACAAATAACATCATCAGATCAGTGAATAGTGAGCTAAGAATCCCTTAAAGCTAGAAATTAATTAACGATAAAAATACTACACACGACGTCAAAAATATGATTTCCTTTAGAGAATTCCGGGAAATCAATATCATTCATTTAATTAATGATATTGATTTTCAGGAATTATGATAATACCTATCATAATTAACATTTCGTGTTCTCTGAAAACCTCATCAATCTTGCGTTTCAATTCATAAACTAAATAGCCCACTAGTAAAGTTATACTTACCTAGAGTTTTATAAATGCAAAAGCAAAAGAACTTGCTATTTTTTTTCAATAATAATAATCTCGTGTAAACGGACCAAGATTTTTTAGATTTTCAACTGAAACTAATGTTGAGACAAGTAGTACCTAAATATTGACGTTTCTTGAACTTCAGGAACAAATTTATGTTTATTATGTCGATACAATGAATAAAATTTGATGCAGTTTATTCATTCGTATTTTTATCACTAAATATTTATACACAGTGCTATTTATTACTTACAACCCTGATAGTCAGACTATTAAACGTTCTAGTTTCTTTCACTTTGAACTGCCTACAGATTTTACTGACGTAACACAAAATGTAACACTGCGATCTTAGAAAAAAGAGAAAAATTAAGACGCATTAATAATATGTATTATGAATTATTTTATTTCTTCGTGTAAGTTATCTTAATAGACAAAAATATAAATCGAGATATATTTTGTTTTACTTACATATTTTTATTATTTAAGCTAGACATAATCATTACTATGCCGACGTTGGAAGTCGACTGATTCTATTAAAATTACAATCATGATTGAGCCTGAACAACTAGGTATAATGCGAATTAGACTATGATATTGATCACAATTGTATTTAATTTAGCAATCTTTGGTTAAGTTTAGTACAGTAGAATTTATTAAATGAGATTAAAAGTTCATAAACTTTTTGTATAGTGCGTAAATTGCTTCTACCTGGATGGCCTGCCGACTCGTATCGACTAATACCAACACTTTCCTTGCCTTGCCCGGTGGATAGTCGGGGCCATGGGACTCAGTTCAGTACAATTCACTGAAGCCAGAGGCCTAGTAGCGCCCTCTTGCGTCTACGATAGATAGGTAGTTCTTTCTATCTACCGTTCTGCCACCTCCTTCGTAAGCATAACTTGCTTGCAAAAGGACGCAGCGTTTTCCTACGCTCTCTCGCTCCCGATCATGGATCGGATTACGGACAGGAGCGAATGGTTTTACGGCCAAACCGACCATAAACCCAATGCATGCTGCTGATTTTTATATTAACCTTTTCTATAAATTATTGAGCTGAAGAAAAATATAACATTGTATCTAATGACTTTACTAAATTAAAATTAGGACGTCAAAGAAACAACAGAAGAGGGAAAAGGCTAGTTGAATGAAACAATAACAACAACATAAAAAACAATGCTCTGGAGCAATAAGGTACTAAGTAATATTGTTATGTACAACAGTATGGTGCACTACGTAACACCATACAGTTAGACATAACTATTGCCTCTGTCATGAAGATTAATTCCTTAACTCCACCTGCGTTTTACAGGTATTAATTTTGCAATGAAAGCTGATACTACTTTTTATTTTCAGTTCTTTTTTGGCACTGTCCTAGGTAGGTACACAGGGTGATATTGAATAGACGCGAAAAATTAAAATATATGATTCTGTGTATTAGAACAGTTGATAAAGGAAAATAAATATGCACCTCCAAAATATTTTTAGTAGACATGTAGAGTTTGGCTGCGTCTCGTGCTGCTACTTTTCTCGTGAATAAAACAAAATAAGTGAATTATAGTAAATGCAAAAGAACAATCCCTAACTTAACTTTTTGCGTAATGGATTGATCGGGCGCAACGGGTGAATATTTTTAATACTTTCTTCAAATTGAAAGAGAGAGAGTGTTTTTTTTGTTAAATACCGATAATTCATGCCTAACTGAATAAAATAGCTTAGTTTGCACTATATCTTAAATAAATACAAGATACAATTGTGTGTGTACAATTAAATCATTGAACTTACATTTTTAAATTAATACGATCACCCACCTCGATTTGTCGCAAGTTTTCAGTCACCTTGCATGAAAATATTCAGAATTAGAACATTGATTTGACATTTCAACATTAACTTGTGACAAGTCTATTTAAAAAATACTGGCATTATTATTATAAATGAGTACTTAATTCTATTTTGTATCCCCAAACAAGAGCTTTCGGTATAATATATAATTATATAAACAACAAAATGCGACTAAATTAATATCTTCACCGTGACGGTTATTTATTATTCTTGTCGAAATATTTCTCAATTCTGTAGTCGGTGGTTCTATCAAGGACGCGCAAATTTGACGAGTTTCAATGCTCGAACGTGTGTGCATTTTATTATGTTCATACGCACATAATAAAAAAGTTTACTCGTCATCGATCGATCGATAATTATTGATTTAGACCAGTTATGTCAGTTATGTAATTTAGTATACCTAGTATAGATTGTTGATATTTATTCACTAAGTTTCTTAACGTCACGGTCAAGACAGTGAGATAAAATGATTTAACTCAATTCAATATACATAAAACGTAACAAATCTTTGGTATTTAATAAATAGGCGAAGTTCATTAAACATAAACTAAGTAAAATAAAAATAATATTATTAACATAAAACACATCAAATGTGCAAAAATAAAGCAATTTCCACTGATTGGCAGTGTGTTTAGTAAAAATAAATGGTCTTATTAATATATTTATACTAATATAAAACGTCTTGTAAACCTCCGATATCTTTAACATCTTTTGTTTTCTTGTCTCTGTCACAAAATATCACGGAGAAAACCAAAACATATTATAGCTACAATAAGAGCTTTTTAAGATGTTTTATATTATAATGAATAAGACCGAAGAGCTTAATAATATCAACGGAATGTCAATAAATATAATAAGGTACTGAAAAGATAAAACATCTATCTATAGACAATCAATACTTTGCTTTGTAAGCACATTTCAGAAAGAGGTATCGTCATTTTTAATTTAGCACTATCTACATAGAATAAAATTTTCGACCATTAAAAAATTTCGTAACGAATTAGTTACGTTTCGTTAGCGGAATTTTACAAAGATCGATTAAACTTACAATGTGAACGAAGCAATTACACTAAGGTCCAAAGCACACGGTACTTTCAGTAGCTACGAGTTTGAAGCATTCAAATACGTTGCATATTAAAGGGAAATAAATACAAACGTGATATGAAAACGACTGTTACTAACACAAGTAAGAACCCATTACACAGTTGAGCGCTGAGAATCATCAGACACCATCAATGTGGCCGCCGAAAACATAGGTAATATATTATAATTATTAATGATCCATTTACAAAATTTATTTTAAAAAATGACGCAGCTGAAAGTGACTCGTATGTTCTAAACACAGAAGGATCAATAAATGTAATAAGAATGTATATAGTAGTGCACTATAATTATAGATTATAATTCCATTTGTTGATCCTTCTGTAATGCAATTGTGATTCGCGTAACTTCATAAATACGAAGATGTGAAAACGCAAGTGTTCCATAGTTCTAAGTTCGCAACACTTGCGTCTATAGACTACACTTCCCGTTATCGTGGGCCGGTATCGTCACAAAATGACTTTGATGTGCGTTAAAGTGCGCCCGCACTTGACGTTACTCCTCCTCGGATTCGGAGTCAGAATCGGGGATCGTGTTGAACCAGTTCTCCCAGTTCGATGGCGGACCCATTACAGTCCGGCTGCAAAATACAACTTTTTTCAATACTCAATACTCAATATTTATTGCATTCCACAATGTAGTTCATACAATCAGATGGTAAATTTACAATAAAATAGTTCATTATGGACCCCGTCGGGCACGCAATGTAGGAGAGAGGAAGCAATATCTTATTATTATATTTATTTATTTTTTACTATTATATTATTTTCTATAATTATTTATGTTTTTGTGTATTTATGTATAGCTTAGATTAATTAGGGAATAATACTTAGTATAATGGTTATTATTGATGATGCATATTTTGCTTTAATTTTTGAATTAATGATTTTGTAAAAAATATTACATTATATTTATTTGTAAATAAGTATGTATGTATTGTTTATGGTATTATTCATATGTTTTATTAATTTATTTGTCCTAATTCTTTATCGTTTATATATTCATTTATTGTGTAATAAGCTTTTTTAATAAGTATTTGTTTTATTTTATTTATAAATTTTGTCTCACTCGTTTCGGTTTTTATAGATTCTGGAATTTTATTACACATTACGTATGGACTGTTGGAATGTAATGTCATGCGGGAAGAGGGAAGCATCAGCATATTCTTATGTCTCAGTGATCGACCAGTATGTTTATCTTCGCGACTTCATCAAAAAGTCTAGAAATTATAATAAAATATTGTTATTCTCAATAAAAAAAGTTAGTATAATTTTTTTTAGAACTGCCGGCTATTATCGAAGCAGGTCTAGTCACAAAATAGAGAATATTAGATTAATTTCTAAAGAAAATGGGATGATACAAGTCAGCTACAAGACAGTTATTTAAAGATGGAATATCCATAATCAATACCGCAAGCTAAAACCGGCTTGATCATTCATACAAGCTGATGCTGAACTGCATATTCACAAGCTAACCTTCGAAATCGGTATGATTTCAAGATCGGTTTGTTGAGCACAAACAATTCTTTCCAATGCTGCACCAAGGACTTAGGATGTTTGTTAGTTCATAATCCCTACGGTATTTTTGGAATAAATTGCTTTATACGAATCATATGCCCAATGAAATGGAAAAACTTGACGAAATAGTAGGTATTTCTTTTACAGATAGCGATTTTGGAATGCTGATGAAGATCATAAATTTTGTAGTGATAAACGTAAAAGAAGCTACAAATAGCAGTGAGCTGTCAACATATATGTAGCAACATGTCCGGGCTACCTCTGCTTGGTGACGGGCTGCGGCAGCGTGGCGGCGGCGGGCGGCGGCGGCGGCGCGCACTACAAAGCGGAGTGAGCTGTCAACATATATGTAGTAACATGTCCTGGCTACCTCTGCTTGGTGACGGGCTGCGGCAGCGTGGCGGCGGCGGGCGGCGGCGGCGGCGCGGGCGGCGGCGCGCACTACAAAGCGGAGTGAGCTGTCTACATATATGTAGCAACATGTCCTGGCTACCTCTGCTTGGTGACGGGCTGCGGCAGCGTGGCGGCGGCGGGCGGCGGCGGCGGCGCGGGCGGCGGCGCGCACTACAAAGCGGAGTGAGCTGTCTACATATATGTAGCAACATGTCCTGGCTACCTCTGCTTGGTGACGGGCTGCGGCAGCGTGGCGGCGGCGGGCGGCGGCGGCGGCGCGGGCGGCGGGGCGCGCCGCTGCAGTGTCTGCGAGCCTCCCGCGTCCGCGCCCTCCCAGCCCGCCTCCAGCACCCATCTGCCCAAACAATCCCCATCACTATCACTATCACTATCATTTATATGCTATGGCTCTTTCTTCAAAAGGCCTGTTCAGATTTTGCCCTACATCATAACACACATTTCTATTAATACTACTACTACTGTCTGGACTTTAAAAGAGACCATGATTCTCTGAGTTTGTTTTGGCGTTTCTTCTCAGAGGTCGTCAGATTGGAAATGCCGCGCCATCTAGTAAAAAAAAATATAAAACGACTTGTAAAAGTGTCTTTTAAGATCTATTTACAGAAATAAATATCATTTAACATTTATATACGCGCCGAATCAAATCAACCTGTCAAGTAAGTGCAATCCTACCACCTTCTCTCCCATTTGTCGTAGATACTACAATTTCACATTGCACATTGTGGCGCACATTGGGGGAGGCCTACGTCCAGCAGTGGACTATTATAGGCTGATGATGATGATGATGACTACAATTTCAGTAATTTCATAAACTTTGATTATTCAGCACAGTATAAGCACACTTGTAAACCCTCTAGAAAACCTAGATTAAAAAAATAACGCTCAAAATATTCCCTACCTCACTACCTACATCAGAGATACAATTAGATCATACACACAAATAAGTGAATTACAGAAAACTGAAAAGCGTTTGTTCTAAATCCATCACATTACATTATCTTTGAATGACAACACCTTTTAGCACAGGTAAAATTTTGCAAATCTTGAAAATCATAACAAGTTAAAGGATAAACCATATTAGATTAAGGTAACATGACCTCTTAATAACAAATAGGATTTCTTTTTTGTTTCAATCGAAAGCTAGCCATAATCGAAATATTTAAAGTGCAAGAATATTCACAGTCGACTCTAGCAATAAATTGTGGTTGTGAATGAATATAGAAATTAGGATCAACTAGAATGACCTCGAATCCAAAAACATCTAATATCAGCGGCGACAATTTATGAAAATAAATAAACTTGCTAGATAAATTTATTTATTACAGTGCAAAATACTTGGGCTGTCTGAGGTTTTAAGTTATTTCAATTATGTGTAACATCGAGATATAATCAGAAAATAACCGCCTGTGTTATAAAAAATTAAATAAATTGGTGGCTCGTTGGATGTCTGGATCATACAAACGACAATTCACATAATAATAAAAAAAAGAATCGTTTTTTCGTTACTGACTGTAGAACTGAATACTTTTCTATTCTTCATCAAAACATCTGTGGTTTTTTAGTAAAAAGTATATAATTCAAGTAACATTAGACCAACTAGCGGATAAAAAAACTTTAAAAATGTTATGTTTTACGGAAACTTTTGTAAGAAAACATGAGGAAAACCTACTACAACTAAAGGGTTTTATTTTAACATCTTCGTATTGCAGAAATAAAGAATGCAGAGGTGGTTCATGTATAATGATAGATATACCATATGAACAGCTACACATACTAAAAGATTTTGTTTGCGACTATGTATTTGAAGGATGCAGTATCTTATTACCTATAACTTATAAATGTATAGTTATTTGCATTTACAGGACGCCTACTTCTAATCCTAAACTATTTTTAGAAAAACTTGAACTGTTATTATACTCCCTAAAAATAAGAGAAAAGATATTGTTATCTTAGGAGATTTTAATATTGACACCCTCAAGATAAGTTATTGGTCTCGGGAATTAAGGCGCATAATTCAAAATAACAATTTTAATTTTCATATCAAAGGACCTACACGTCAGGGTGCTTGTCTGGATCAAATAATTAGCAATGTGTCTGATACAAAAAGCGACCTACTCCAGCTTGATCTTTCTGATCATGAAACCGCCCAATTATTAAGTATACCTAATAAAAATAATTTTAACCCAATCACGACCAGGTATATTGAAAAAAAGAGACCTTTCTGTAGAAAACATTATAAAATTTAAAAGCTGTATAAATAACTTGCCATGGTCAGACGTCTACCTAGAAGATGATTTAAACACATCATTTAATAATTTTCATGACATTTTTGTTTTGTTTTATAGTTTATGTTTTCCAATCCATAGAGTTAAGATGACAAATGGAGTATATAAATCGAAATGGATCACTAAAGGAATAAAAATATCAACTAAGTTTAAAAGACTAATATGATACAAATCTCCCGGACTAAGTATGAAATACGATAAATACAAAAGTATTTATCGTATTTCGTTTTTGTAACAGTTGAATACTCAAACGATGTATAAAAAATGCGCAGAAAAATTATTATACTAAATATATACAAAATTCACGAAATGTATGTAGAGCGTCTTGGCAGATAATAAAAGGAAATAAAAACAATAACATACCGAAAATAGATAAACTGAAACTAAACGATAATGTCTTGAAATGTCCTCTTGATATATGTGAGGCTTTTAATGAATACTTCTTAAACATAACAAATGAACAAAGTTTTTCCATTAAAACCTCTGTAAATTAAAATAAGTCTAATCCTATACTGAGGGTCACTTGCACCAACTTCTTAAATATGTTTAAATTGTATTTAAACACAATGTTCCATAGTAAATTTGTGTTTAAATACGATTTAAACACATTTAAGAAGTTGGTGTTCACCAAATTCTATTTAAATCATTCTTTTATGCATTTAGTTAAATATGTTTAACTCCATAAACATAACACATATAAGATCGTCTTGCACCAAGTCTGTCTAATGTCAATTTAGTTAAATGAATTGAACATGTCGATAAAACAGTTCTCTACGTTCCGTTTTTACATTACATCTACATTACATCATAGTAATGTAAAAAATCTATTAAAACAATTATGTTATGAATAATAGATATAAAATTAAATCTAATTTATTAATTATTATAATTAATTAATTTTAATTAATGATAAATCGATGATTTTTATTGAAAATAGTCTGCATGTAACGAAACTTACGCCATTATTTTGACTTTTCGTTGCCATGACAACCAATCCAAACAAAGTCATATTTATTTGTTGTGTTTTTTATTTGATAAAATGAAAAAATAATCTTAAATAGGTGAATAATCTCTCATAGAAATTATTAGAAGGCTTCTAGTAGTAACGACATTATATCTTCAGAAGATAATATTACATTTCTGGGGATAATTCTTGACAACAGAATGTCTTGGGAATCACATATTGATAATGCGTGTAAAAAAGTAAACAAATTTGTATATGCTCTATGGCGGCTCAGTAGGACGGTGAACCAAAAGGTAGCATTGAAGGCTATAGCAATATCTGCTATAGCTATAGCGGCTATCTAATAGCATTGGGTATGTAGCATCGGTTCTAAGATATGGCATAACAGTTTGGGGTAACTCGGTTTACATTATGAAGTTATTTATTGCACAAAAACTATGTATCCGCGCCATCTGCGGAGTACCTCCTTTGACGTGTTGCAGACCACTGTTTAAGGATCTAAAATTTTTGACTCTGCCATGTATATACATATATGAAATCTGTGTACTTGTTAAACTAAACCCGGGTATGTTTACAAAATTTAGTGAAATATCTGATTTTAACACAAGGTACCCCGACAAACTTATACATTTTGATAAGATTAAAACTGAAATGTACTCTAAAAGTTGTTACCCAATGGCTATAAAAAATTTCAACAGATTACCAACTGAGATAAAAAATCCACTTATCAAGACTAATATTTCAAAAAAATGTTGGAAAAATGGCTTGTCTCTACGAGTTTTTATAGCATAAAAGACTAATTCGACAAAAAAAAAAATCTAACATATAATTTTGACATAGTAATAATAATTATGATTTTCTTCTTAGAAGTTTAAGTAATTTTGATGACATTTTTCTTATTATAAATATTGGAAAATTTATTATTCGACATTGCAATTATTTATTTATATTAACTACCTAATTAGATTGAACTGCTTAACAATATCTAAAGTATTTCTGTAATTATTTAAAATACAATTTTTGCATGCCAGCTTCTGGCGAAACATGTTAAGCTACTTTAATATTAAGAAAGAACTTTTTGTACCATGTTTTGATGCGAATAAATATTCATTCATTCATTCATTCAAAAAGCAGTACTGCTTCGGATTTTCAGTTTGCAGTTAGGTTTCTCTTTCTGGAGCCCTGACCACCGATAGCTTGGACCCTACTCCCGGTACCAGTGGTCTAATTTTTTATAGATTTTCTTATTTTCATAAAAATAGATCATATATTTTTGTAAATATATTACAAAAATATATGAATAAGGTGATTTAATAAATGAAAGAACATTACCTAGAGCTGCTGGCAGACTTGCAGTTCTCGCACTCGCTGCGATAGTCGTCGGCGTCCTCGGCACCCGGCGCCGCGCCCTCGTAACTACACACGCATGACGGCTGAAACGTTCTCCGAGTGAACACTAGTGCTAGCCGGGAATACTGCCGAAGGCAACCCTGCCACTAACTTTTTTATTTTTATTTTACGAGCATTAACCTTCCCAGAGGGTGACAGACGGTGCTGGGGACGAGGTTTCCTCGGAACCGCGTTTACATGTATGTCCATACAATGACATATTTCCCCGCCTCTCTTTTATCCGTCGCATGCTTAATGTACACGAACTAGCCTTAGATAGGTATATAAAAAGTAGAAATTCGATTACCCGTATCCGTATTCACTTTATTGGCATTTTCGAACGTCAGGCTTCGGCACGAATGGGCCGGCTCGACCGGAGTGATACCACGACCTCACAGAAAACCGGCGTGAAACAACGCTTGCGTAGTATTTCGCTGAGTGAGTGAGGTTGCCGGCTCAAACCCTTTTAAAAGGCGGGCAACCCACTCGTGACTCCTCTGGTGGTCCATCAGTTGATCCGTCTGCTCGTTTGCCCCCCTATCCCATAAAAAAAGAATTCACCTGGCGGAGACCTTTTTGAATAAATACATTACATTCGAAACTCAACTGGTCAAAACTAATTTCGACAGAAAATTAGTTTGAGAGGCACTGAATTGCGTATTCGGTTTAGGTATTCGGTTCGATTTAGATGATTCTTGTTCGACGCATTGCTTTTGTAATCTATTCGGTTAATTAAGTTGTACAGTTACGTTATGAGTAAGTTATTACCTTGTCGACAGTGAGAGGTAGCGTCGTCTGCGGAGGTACATGTGCGGGCGCATGGGCCGGTGCAAGGGGTGCAGCGTTCGGGGCCGAACCGTGCGCGGGCGGGGCGTGCGGGGCCGACCCGTGCGTAGGCGGGGCCTGCGGGGCCGATCCGTGTGGGGGCGGGGCGTGCGGGGCCGAGCCGTGCTTGGGCGGTGTGGGTCCGTGTGGGGGCGGGGCGGGTGCGGGCGGGGCGGATTCGGCTGGTCGCTCTGAGCCCACGTTCTGTTCCTCGCTGTGCGTGCGGCCACGCCACCCGCTACCACCGCTGAGACGCGCGTGACTCCTGTATAATAAAATAATAATGCTAAATTCAGCATAAAAAATAACCAAGACAAACTGTTCCTCCTATTAACTAAGTCCATATCCGTAACGTATAGTCTATATACGTAATATATTTGTTTTGTTTCTGAACGCAGAGCATCTCATCCACGATTATAACAAATTGTTAAACCAACTCGGTTTTGCGCATCGACTGCATTCTGCGTGCTGATTTGCGTAATCTGAGACATTAATCAATCAGAGAGCCGAACACGGTCGATACGTGAAATGGAATTGTTGAAAAGAAACTTACTGTAGGCCTCCAATAGGTTTTGATTGATAACACTTACGTATCAACATCCAGAGTCGGTTGTATGTTCCTGGTGATATCGTTGGCGGAGGCGAGGTTGAGGTTGCGGGGCATGCTGCGGCCGGTGTCGCTGAGCCGGCCGGAGTCCTGCGGCTTGTGGAACGAGCGCCGCACCTCGCCGTGCAGCGAGCGGTCGGCGCGGCTGAAGCCCGAGGCGGCCGCGTCCAGCAGCGTGGCCTCCACCGCCGTCGATATGCGCGGGATAGTGCGGTGCCTGCAATTATATACGTACAGCTGTATGTAACTTAGTATGGTGATGCTAATGCCCCGAGTCTTTTCCCAACTATGTAGGGGTCGGCTTCCAGTCTAACCAGATGCGGCTGAATATCAGCATTTTATACGAAGAGACTGCCATCAGACCTCCGGAACCCAATTTCTGGGCAATACCGATTTTAGGAGGATAGACTGGTTTTCAGGCTTTTTTGGAATTCTGACTACCACTAACAATTGTCATAGATGTTCGTTTGACAAACGGGACCGACGGCTTTACGTGCTCTCCGAGGCACGGAGGGGTCTCGATGTGTTAAGAAATGGTCACCCATCCACACAATGACCGCAGCGAGTGCAGCTTAACCTTGCAGATCAGTTGATCAGCTTAGTTATTACTTAGCCACGAGCCCCTCATCAACTTAGTATGTTGATGGTTGACCACTTTTTGACACATTGGAAGGTCACGAGAAATCATATCCATGCAAAATTTACCCAAGCCCGGTGCAAGCTAAACATAATAATATCTCCTATTTTTGTTATTTGTTAAAGATCAGATATTAATTTTTAGAGTTCCGTGGCTGACTTAATTGAACCTTCACCTTCCCTTACAAGGTTCTTTATGATTAAAAAAAACCTCAGTTATTTTAGTGTGTCAACCTCAGTGTCTAATACCTTGATGATAAACATTGTTATATTGAAAAAAAATACATAAAAATAATATAATACAGTTAAAATCTACCTCGCTGCAATACTAAATAGCTCTTTGGTTTTTGGCTTTACTAAAACTTAGTTATGTAATTAGGTACCGTTCTTGCAGGTGGAAATGCGGCCTAAGATGATGTGCTGTGACTCTCTGACCGTGCCTTGACACGCAAATAGATCCACTACAGCTGTGCCGTTAAAACCGGTTCCTACGGACCGTGTAATACAGAACCGCTCATTCGCTGAAGACAGTCAATCCCATAAGTGTTGCTCATTCGTGTTGTTACAATTTTAGATATTTTTGCACGCTAGCTAAAGACATTTAGGTACTTACAATGAGGTGTGTATGTTGGCAGAGTTAGTGTAGAAGCCGGGCACGTTGTGCGGCCGCTCGTGGTCGGGCTCGCGCTGCAGTACGGACAGTAACCCGCGGTTGCTGATGGCACCCAGGGAGCCAGTCAGTCGAATCGCGCTCGGAAATCCCACCACTGATGTAACAGAAAAGTGAGAAACAGAAAGTATTGATTTATATGTATAGGTAAGTAGGTACACGAAACAAAATTGTTTGGTTTACATACTACTAGCGACCCTAGCGGATGCTACAGGCAACCGGTGTTGTCTAATTCAATGTGTGCGCTTCTACGTACAGTGCGTATTATGCACACGCTCAAGCGAGGATTGATAAAACGACTTGCACACAACTATAACCAAACCAGAAATTAATCTCATACATAAAAGGAATATGATGCAGTATTTTAGCTAGCAGAATAATAGCTTCCGTAGCGTTACGGTGAGGTGACTGGAATCGAAGCACAAGCGGCGTGTCGTGAGTTCAAATCACGGTAGAGGAAATTATTTTTGTCATATGTCATACTTTTTATATTTTAAAAAAGTAAATTGTGTAAACTCTTTTGGTTTAATTGACTTGTTTTTATTTGTGTTGTATTGATTTGTTTGTTATTGAAATAAAACAACAAAAATGGTATATTAAAACATTTAATTAACTAAATAACGGATCGATTAATATACACAATAAAAAAACAATTTTATCGAGCCTCGAGGCAGTTATTATTTATTTATTTATTATTACACACACTACTCGTATCGTTACAGGATAACCTCCACTACAATAATGGTTGAAAAATCAACTTACAGTTAATCGTTTCTTTAATGAAACGGTTACTATTTTATCAGTTATGAATACAAAGTTTTGTTTGATGGGTAAGTATGAGCGTAATATTTTGTTAGAGGTGATCAATTTAATCAAAAATAAAGACGTCAAGTAAGTAAATAAAAATTTACAAGTTAACTTTTCACATCACAATAAGACAAAGTTATTTTTGTTGGATAAGGATGGACGTAATATATTTTGTCAAAGTATTGAATATAGGTATATCAATTTAATCATATTAAAATAAAATGTGTAGTGAATCAACATGTTAAAGGAAGAAATTATGGCAATTTCTAACCTCAGGAACAATAACATCACTCACATTACAAAATGGCTACATATTCACTAAAGACTTTCATTATTTATGATACACACGTCGTTTAAAACAGTGTGATCACTTTTAAAATATAGTGTGAAAAATATAACACGTCATGGCAATTTATTATTAATGTGTCGGCAAACCATCGTTATCAATTACCTCTTGTAACCTGCTAGGCATGCTGACTACCATACTAGCGCATATATTGCTACCCCGTAGCGACTCCCAAGTGGACGTAACTACGTCATCTAAATTAGATTTTGATCTTGTATTCGATGAGTCCCAGTTTAGCACCATGTGACCCCCTAGGTTTTCTATGGGGTATAAATCTGGACTTTTAGCAGGCCAGTCAATAATAGTCATGTTTTCTTGGTTGTCAAATCTTCTGTGCTGGTTTGCTGCATCGTAAACCAGCTACACGCAAGTGGTTTCGCACGGTTTGTAAGCACACATTATGAGCTGTTGCGGTTATTCGGGTGGGGAGGAATGGGTCCGCTCTGTGCCTAGATATGATGTCTCGGTGTCATTTGAAAAAATCGCCGATGGTTTTGGCCCACGTCAGCGATGGTCTACGTCACCGGAATCTGCAAATCGTCGAACCCATAACTGCACGGTTCTTCTCTGTAATAAAAAAGAAATGCTCAGAAACCAGTAAGTATATAAATGCTGATATGTGTAAATAAATATTAATCATAATTTAATATAATTATAATACTCAAAACATTGATTCCAATGATATACCTATTATTTGTATCATCATTAGTAAACTTAATTAATATTAGTTACTTAATTCGAATAATTGAATCTTGGCTCAAATCCTATGCCATAAATTTAATTTATTTATAACATGTGTTAAGTCAGTATTACTTATATGACACTTTCCTAAATGAATTAATTATTATGTGTTTTAATATACTTACTATATTAATTAATAATATAATTAACTATAAGTATTATGTATTAGATATATATTATATTATATAGGTATACTTATATTATATTATTAATATAATTAAATAATTATATTATTAATTAATATAGTATATTAAAACACATAATAATTAATTCATTTAGGAAATAATAAAATATTTAATATACTTTCTATATAATATAGTATAATTTAATATTTACAGGCAAGAAGAGCATAGGTTCATAATGAAAATGTCCATAAATGTTACTCACCGATATCATTAATCGCCTCGCTATTTCACTGATAGAAATGTTTTGCTCGTGTAATACAACAATTTCGGCCTTCTTAAACATCGTTAAATGTTGCATGATGAAGCAATAAAAAATAGGATAACACCGCACACAAATTATTACAGGAGTTGTAAGAAGCAATCTATGCTAAACGAAGGTCGTAATGGTTAATGCAAATAGACTGGACAAATGACGACGTTCAATTTTTATAAAATAAAATAATTGAAAAATTGTGGGTAGCTTTGTCTACTAAGGACACAAAATAAAATGCTTAGTTAGTTTCGATGGCATATCTCTAACGTAGCAAAACTTCGATTGTCTTATGAACTGGATTAATAGTAACTTGTAAAAGATATTTTAAATAATATTATAAAAAGAATGTAATTCGCAAGTGTGGTTTGATCATACGGCATTCGATTTACCAGTCAGAGACATTAGCAACGGTGCTAAAGCTGCTATAGTAAAATTGATTGAAATAGTGCAATACATTGAACCACACCAATTAGTAATAAGGACTATTATAGCGTGTTAGCCATGCCTAAGTATTGATGTAGGTGTGTGTGTAATAGAAGTCGCTCGCTTGGACGTTAGTATGCGTACTGATTTACATCGTCTTATTAGTTTACGCACACAATAACAACGGCAGTTATCCATGTGTTGATGTAAACTAATTAGGTGGTTTCACTGTACTATACATATAATAAAATAGTCAGAAGTTCAGTTCTTTAACTACATTGTATTATATTTCTGTAAGTTTAATAATTTCAGTATGTAGTATTTTTACGTTTTAATCATTTCATTTTATTATATTCAATCTCAATGGTTGCTGAATCAATAATTCAATAACAATTTTATAATAGTATTTTTATTGTAATAGGTTAAGTAAGTTTTTACTACTTAATTCATAGTGTATGCGGTGCCCACCTATAACTGGTTGTGACACTAGACTTTTAAATATTAGCATTAATTTATATCTGTAATATAATGTGTGTCAACAATTGTTGGTGAGCCTAATAAATAAATAAATAAATAAATAAATGTTGTCTATCTATTACTGTATTGTATAATATAGAAAAACCTATATCGGGTCTTATTAGAGCAATAGAAACCAAAACAGTTTTTTTTTTAAGAATTATTTTCCGCCTGTATGTTTCGCGCATCAAAGACTACTGCATCGAATTGGATGCGGATTTCACAGTCGTATTGATGGCAATATAACTTAAATCTGGTGTATATCTCATCTTGATCCGCCGTGTTATAGTAAATCCTGTTGGGAAACGAGTGAAACACGGTAAGACGGTAAATTATTGAAGAACTAATTGATTTTGTGCCTAGAAGTCTACATTTAGTAGCTTATGTTTTATTTAGTTCCGATGAAACCTTGGAACAGCTGTTTTTTAAGTACATATCAGGACAACTTGTGCCGGTAGTTTTTAATAAATCAAACACCAGTCAAGTACCCTGTTAAAACGGTAATTAGTAAAATTAGGTGATCAGGCCGATGTAGGTGATCCGTCTGCTTGTTTGCCCGCTATCCCATTAAAAAAACCTACCCTCTTTCCTGCTAAACCTTATTGTGTTAAGCGATATCTCGGGATGGTGTAATGCGGTGCAACATACATCAATATTTTCACGCGGCCGCCGTGTGTAATTGTCGTAGATACTTAGGTACTACTTATTGTTGTGAGCGCACAATGTGCCATAGTTGCACTTGTGCGCACGGTGTACCTAACTGTCATTATTGTAATGCCCATCTAGCAGGCGGTTGTGTTACGCGTTGGTACTCACTGTTCGGAGTGAGAGGATGATGGGGCATCGATGCGGGCTCCCGAGTGTCCTGCTGGTGTACCGGCTGCAGCAGTGGAGCATTGTAACAGTTCTGTGTATTGGCGATCTGTACAACATTTGTAACTTAATGGTTGGAGTGCAATTCTATATTATGCAGGTATAGCCGTTGGTATAACTCTGCGCAAAACAAGTTTTATTTCGAATTGTTTGCGTTTAGTTAAGCACACATTTACATCAAAACTAGGATATCAAGGTTTCAACTGCTATCGACTCGACTATTACTGATGTTAAAGGACATGCGGGAAGTCTTGTTAGTGAGATATTTAGGTACTCTACGTACTGAACTAGGTTAAACAAGCTCATACATAATATGTGACCTGTGTGACGGCTCGCGGTATGTTGCCGTAACCGTGGCCACTACACTGCATCGGCTCCTCTGGCCGCGCCAGCGTCTCCACTGTGGCAGGGTATGTACGGTGGTACGTTGTCTCGTTTGACGTTCTGTAAATGACTGGATTTGAGCACAAACCCTTTCTCTTTGAATATACTGCTCAAAAAGAAATTACACATCAGTCTTTCAGTCAGTCAGTCAGTCAGTGACATTTTTGCAATTATAAGTCAATGTTTAAAACCTATAACATTGACTCAAGTTCAAAGTTTTTACTTCAAATAAGCGTTTATGAAACGTTATGATTCTAGTTGCACGGTTCCAAAAGGTTGGTTCTATGGAGAAGACTCCGGCAAGAAACTCCATGGACACTCTTTTAAAATAAATTAAGTTATAATCTTCACTGGTAACAGCAACAACAGTTGCCGGAAAATAACTTGAACCAAAATGGTAGATGTGCAGTAGTCGATTTTTAGTACATTTTGTTTACAAACTTTTTGCATTACAAACTTTCCCCCTCTCCATTAGTTTTGGGTCAAGTTACGTTGCGCGAACTATACAATATTGCGATAACAAGATGTGTGGACGTTACCGAAATCGATAATATTAAACGAAGGTTCACATTATTTGGAAACCCAATGTCATTGTAAGATAATAAATAAACATGTGGACTATAAAACACACACCATCAAAGCAGGCTAATGAAACTAGGTGTCTACTTAGACATGCTACAATGTACACACATGTATAGGTTCTGTTATGATAAACAATATTAAGCATAAATCAAGACATCTCCAGTGGCTCAAAGAACAATTTACAAAAATAAATATAATGTCTTGCTTTATTGATATTATCGATAGATTCAGAATGCTTTGCAGCTCTATGTGCTTATCTGTCGTGGATTAATATCTACATACCTCATGTTGTCGGTACGACACTGCGCTATCACCTCGTCGTAGGGCGGCGGCGCCTCACCGCGCGGCAAGTAGTTGCTGGGAGGCTTCCACGCCGCCAACGCCGTCTCGCACGTGCCACCCATGTACCCCATACTACCACTTATATACCTGATACAATTTTCATGTGATGTTTAAATAGGTAAAGAAAAAGTTTTATTTACTTTAGATGTTGCTAGACACAAGAAATACGCGGTCCCCTAACAATTGTTTCGCAATGTGTATAAAAAATAATAGACGAGGAGGAAGCTGTTTCAAACTTAAGAAATAGCTATTTCGTGTTAACGCCGTTAGCACAATAACGCGTAAAGTTTAAAATTTAGTTTTTAGTTCAAAAGTTTAATAAAAAAAATCTGATGGTCTAAGAGCCGTTGAAGATCGACCTTCACCCATCTGGTAACCAGATTGGACATATTTTTTTTTTTCAAATATAATTGATTAACAAATATGCCTATGATAACAAAGTGTTCATGGCTATTTTTAATTGAATTCTCAAACTTATATATATTATAAATATTTTATGAACGGTTTTTTGCAGGCAAGCCTATACAATTGATTTTGTAATTAAATTATCTTTCTTATAATACCTATTTGGAGTCGTTATCAGATCGGTGTAGTCACCTATATTGACTTACCTGTTCACATCTGCTTGTCAGGTAGCCATGAACAGAAATAAGTAGGCAAGCCTACCTAGGCACATTCTCTGTGTTAAAAACTATCTGTTGAGATGAAATTAATTCAGTTGTCAAAAGAGAAAAAAAAATGATTAAAATTAATTCATTTAAAAATAGCCATGAACACTTTTCGATAGGCAAGTTATCATAGGCATGTTTGTTAATCAATAATATTTGATAAAAAATATGTCTCATCTGGTTATCAGATGGATGAAGGTCGATCTTCCACGTCTCCCGTACTATGATAATTAGGTAAGATACAAAAAATTTCGTATAAAAAAATACAATAAAAATAATTAAATTATTAGTATTGAACTAATTTAATAGCACTGATGGTCTAGTCTTGTCGGGATCAACCGCCGACCAGGGTGACCTTGGTCGGATCAACCGCCGACCAGGGTGACCTTGGTCGGGTCAACCGATTTTTGTGTTCGTTCTACACGGTCGGGTGGTTGACACAACTTGTCACTTCTCTCCAGCATTCAAAGCGTTAAGACGTAGCTACTGCTAAATAATAAATAAATAAAATAATAAATACTGCTATATAATATCACTTCATTGAAGCAATGCATAGTAGGTACCCTACCTTAAATAAAGTTGCAGATTTATTTATTTAAAGTCTCCAAGGTTGAACGATTGCGGTTAGAAATTATTATTACCTGTTTAATATTCTAAAAATGAATTTATATAATAAACTAGCTGACCTGACAGACGTTGTCCTCTCCAAGTTACAACTAACCACCTCATAAAATCTGGTTTTCCATATTTTTAATACACTTAGCGCCATTGACCTCTACCTTATTTTATTTATTTATTTATTTCATTTGGGAAAACAAACAGTAGTATATTATGCATATACATAGGTGTGTTACAGTTCAAAGTTAACAAATATACTACCCACTACATTTTCCACGGATTACTGAAGACAAAATAACAAAAACTGCAAGCAAACGTAACTTGTACGGTAAAATAAAATAGTAAAAAAAAAGAAAAGAAAATACAATAATAATAAATAAGTAGGTATAAAGGTAATAATTATAAACTGCGCTCCCAATAATAGTAAAACAATCTTAGGGTGTCAACCGCTCATCCTTCAGATTAGTGATGATGTTTTGCTTAAATGTATGTTTATTTAATAATAATATGTCGATGTCACTAAATTGTTTATTATATGTGTCTACTAAACGGTGCAACGGGGAACGCACGCCGGAATTAGTTTTACAGAGGCTTGTAGCAAACAGTCGCCTAGTGCGCACTTCCCGACCATGTACTGTTCGAGGAACCAGGAAACATAAACTGTTTACCAAATCAGGGCAATCAAAGTTATTGCGACAAATTTTAAATAATGTCATCATTTCCAGAAGCGTACGTCTTGATTGTAATGTAAGTAGGTCGTATTTTTTAAGAAGAAGCGGGTAAGATTTTTTTTTCCGGAAACACCTATATTGCATAGCACGTAGGTACTTGCGTTGAACTAATTCAATGATTTCGCTATATTTTGAATAATAGGGGTTCCATATTGGTACAGCGTATTCCAATTGCGGCCTAATAATGGACTTATATAAGTATAAAAAAGTTGCAGCACGATTGAATTCTCTGGATGCTCTCATGACAAAACCAAACATACGGTATGCTTTATTGACAACATTATCTACATGAATATCTAGGTGTAGTTTCGAGTCCAGCTGAACACCAAGGTCGTAAAGGGCTGCTACTTTTTTTATAGCGCTAATAGCCAGATTGTAATTGAAAGTTATAATTTTTATTTTTTTTGTAAAGGATATAGTATGACATTTAGGCAAGCTGAGATACAGCTTGTTAGAAGTGCAATACTCAGAAAAACGATCAAGGTCCTTCTGGAACTCTATACAGTCGAGTTCACTTGAAATATGTTTAAAAACTTTTAAATCGTCGGCGTATAATAAAAATTTTGAATTTTGGAAACAAATTTTAATATCATTTATAAATAAAATGAACAATAAGGGACCTAAACCTTATTTCTGATATCAGTAAAGATTAACGCAAGTTGCAATTATTTTTTTATTATACATACTTATGTGGTATTTTCTTTGGGTACATTAATTTGATTTGATGGTAACTCTTTAGTTTCTCAAAAAAAGTGTGCGCACTGTATCCACACTATGGAGGTTTCACATTATAAAATGAGTTACTATATGGCTGGATGCTTTAAAGAAGAAAACAATAATCGTCAAAATTGACAACTCAAAATGACACCTGTTATCGAATCAAATTTCATTGAGGTAATAACAATATCGTGTTAGTCCGCTAGAAAATAAGTTGTGATACTTTGTTTACTTTTTTACCCTACTCAAATATTTAGTTTTGACACCGGCTGGTGCTCTGTGGATAAATCCTATGTATGTCCCATGATGCCCTGTATAGAGTTAGAATAACTGTACTAATAATCAATTCCTGGGCATAATAATGTTTTCTGATTGATCTGCTTTATTTTTTTGTTTAACCTTACTTAGTCCCTATCAGTGTATTTTTTTAATTTTATTACTTGATTCTGTTATAATTTTTGCCCGTGCTAGTCTAGTACAGATATACTTGAAAAAGAAATTTACTTCAATGGTTATTTTTCAAATTCAATGTTTTCAATGGTTAAAATGTTAGCCTAAATGTTAATCCAAAAAACAGGCTATGAATTCCTGTCCACTTCCTCAAAATCTCTTCAGTAGTTATCATTTGATGCGCGGTCAAACACACAGACAAACCGACAGACAAACAGACAAACCGACAGACAAAAGTTCCAAAAATAATAGAAATGGATTGTGTTCTGATTCTGAGTGCCCCAAATTAGTTTTTTTTGTAAATATAAGCAATGCACAGACACGTCTCACTTACATTCTTATTATATACTAGCTGACCTGATAGATCTTATTGGCGAAGTCCTTCAAAAAGGTCAGGTGCGTAGTACTCGCAACCGGCGCGTATGTATGAGAAGATGTATGAATGTCGCAGAAGCAAAAGAGGCATGCAAGAATCGTAGCAAGTGGCAGTCTATAGTTTCTGCCTACCCCTGTGGGAGAAGGGCGTGAGTGTATGTATGTATGTATGACCTGATAGACGTTGTCCTCTCCAAGTTTAAACTAACCACCTCGAAAAATTTAGTTTTCCATATTTGTAATACACTTAGCGCCATTGACCTCTGAATACCTTATTTCTGACCTATAAATTACTTAATTTCAAAAATTTGTTCAAATGGTATAGACGTGAAGCATGGAAATATAAACAGACATACCTACATAGATAAAAATCTCAAATAACCGTTTCGGCATCAGTAAAGATTAACGCACGTTGCATTTTGTATTATTATTATACATACATACGTGGTATATTCTTTGGGTATATTATTTAATTATTTGATTAGATGGAAACTCTTTAGTTTCTCAAATAAAGTGTGCGCTATCTACACTATGGAGGTTTCATATTATAAATAGAGTTACTTTACTATATGGCTGGATGCTTTAAAGAAGAAAACATAATTGTCAAAGTTGTCAACTCAAAATGACACCTGTTATCGAATCAAATTCCATTGAGGTAATAACGATGTCGTGTTAGTCCGCTAGAAAATAAGTTGTCATTCTTTGTTTACGTCTTTGAACTACTCAAATATTTAGTTTTTACACCGGCTTGTGCTCGCTGGATAAATCCTGTGTATGTCCCGTGATTCCCTGTATAAGTAGAGTTAGAATAACTGTACTAATAATCAATTTCTAGTCACAATAATTGTTTCTGATTGATCTGCTTTATTTTCTTGTTTTATCTTATTTAGTCCCTGTAAGTGTATGTTTTTAATTTTATTACTTGATTCTGTTATAATTTTCGATCCGTGCTAGTCTAGTACATAAATACTTGAAAAAGAAATTGAATTCAATATTTATTTTTAAAATACAACGTTTTCAATGGTTAAAATGTTAATAACTTTTGATAGAGAGAACCGATTTGAATTAAAAATATCTTAAATGTTAATCCAAGAAACAGGCTATGAATTTCGGCCCACTTCCTCCAAATCTCTTTAGTAGTTATCATTTGATGCGCGGTCTAACACACAGACAAACCGACAGACAAACAGACAGACAAAAGTTCCAAAAATAATAGAAATGGAATGTGTTACCGATTCTGAGTCCCCCAAATTAGTTTTTTTGTAAATATAAGCAATGTACAGACACGGCTCACTTACATTCTTATTATATGTAAGATAATAAAATATAATAAAATAAATATAATAAATAAATAATGAAATGAGGCCAATTCTCAGTAATACCAGAATGTTTAGTTTGATACCAACGTTCATAAAACGTGTGTGTGTGTGTGCGCAGTAAGTAAGTAAAGTCGAATTCATTGTGCGGTGACATGCGACCGCTACGACTGACTGACAACCGCACACTGAAGCGGTTGCGTCGGCCGATAGCGTTCCAGACGGTCGGGTCCGACCACGGACGAAGCTCGCGAGGGATACGCTCACGACGAAGGCCGTTGACATCAACCAAATATTGGTCGGTCAACCGATTTCTACACTGTTCATTTTTACATCAACCCGACCAAGGTCACCCTGGTCGGCGGTTGGTCACGACCATGTAGAAGGCCTTTTATACAGTAGGTACAGTAGCCCTTTTATACATTTTTTATAAATATTTTACGGCGTCGCTAGCTAGTTTATATGAGAAAAATTCGTGGTCGAGGTACTGAATAACGCTGAATTATATTATAATTTAAATACATATGATTGATAGAGGTGTGTGTAAAGTATATAAATCTCAAACTAACACCGCAATTAAATCTAAAAAAATAAATAAGAAAGAAATGTGATAAAAATGGTAATATTTCATAACCTGTCCGTGTCCACATTATAAAGTCCAAAAGTGGTCACAATGTTTGTTATTATTAAGAGTGTAAACATTACATTTGATCAAATTTCAAGTAAGTAGCCTAGTTTAGGTGTTACAAAATTCATATTGATGTCAGAATGAAAGCGATAAACGATACGAAGTATGACTGCGTTAATAGATTTTAGGGAAATCAATTAATAGATTACAGAATCGATTAATAGATTCCCATCTCACAAGCTGGCGCCTAGGACCGCCAATCGCTCATATATCTTCTGTATCACTCATGAGCTACTGATACAGATGAATATAGCAAGTAATTCACTGGTACATTAGAGAGAAACATATTTGTAAGCTTAAATGATATGTATCACTATTCAGTCAAGTGACACAGTTTGCGCACAGCGCAAAGACTATTGAACAATAGAAACCGAGTGAGGACTAAACACTGTCCAATATACTTACCCAATACTGGTCAAGCTCCTCTGGTCATCAGTGTGCGGTGGCCGGCGCCGCTTCTGTTTTCTGACTCGGTACACGACTAGCGCGACCGTCAGCAAGACTATGGCCGCAGCGCCCCCTGCCGCCATCCGCACGTTGGCTTCCGCACCCTCTGCTGGCTTCACCACGTCGTCCAAGCAAATGAACTCGCAACAGGTGTTACCAACACGAAATGACCGGCAATCCTGGATAGAAATATTTCTCACACTGAGTTGTTAGACTACCAGACATTATAGTGATATACATATATATATATATTAGCCCCTGGTTTGAGTAATTTGTTAGTGCTCAATCAAACTGCACTAGCGGGGGCGGGAGCGGGCGCGGGCGCGAACGAGCTACGAGTGTCATTGCGCATGTGTTTGGTCGTTCTCCAACTGCTTAGTATTTAGAAGACATGGATGAAGATTTGCTTTTATTAATGGAAAATTCATACTTGAAATGGAAATTGCAATATATGAAGTTTGGCACACACGATTTAAATAAAGGAAGAGAAAAGTTTGGAGAATTTTATGTAGTATACGCTGATTTACGGACGTATCCCGATAAATGTCATTACACACTTTTGACTTCACACCAACTTTCATACATATTAAATAAGATCTCACCATGTTTAGTCAAGATTGACACCTATTGTCAATCCTGTAAAAGAAGAAAAAGTGTAAAACCTGAAGAGAAACTGTTTATAACATTAAGGTAAGTGCATGTTTCCATATGGAAACAATATTTGTTTTTTTAATCACTAATTATTATTTTTCTAAATTAAAATCTATAAATCAGTCGAAAAATTAGTTGTACTACAGATATAAATTCTTCCGTATTGATATCCATGATGATTCACCCGCCCGTATCGTTCACAGTGATATAGAGTCTGTTAGGTGACTACCTAACATTGTGACCACTTTGGACTTTATAATGTGGACACGCACAGGTTAAGAAATATTACCATTTTTATCACATTTCTTTCATATTTATTTTTTTCGATTTAATTGTGGTGTTAGTTTGAGATTTATATACTTTACACACACCTCTATCGATCATATGTATTTAAATTATAATATAATTCAGCGTTATTCAGTACCTCGACCACGAATTTTTCTCACAAAAACTAGCTAGCGACGCCGTAAAATATTAGGTCTTTACCTATGAAATTGCCGTTTTGTATGAAAAATTTAAACGATTTTTTTTCATGTATTTTTTATTTGTATTAATCGAAGTAATCACCCATGCAATCAATGCATCTTTGCCAACGCAGTGGCAGTTTATTGATGCCCTTCTTAGAGAAATCAGCTGGACGGGAGGCAACAAATTCTTCAAAGGCATTTTGTACTGCCTCTCGGGTATTGAATTTTTTTCCCGCCAAGAAGTTATCCAAATTCTGGAAAAAGTAGTGTAGTCTGTTTGTAGGCGCAAGGTCTGGTGAGTAGGGCGGATGACGGAGAACTTCCAACCCCAGTTCTTGCAACTTGGAGACCGTCTGCTGTGCAGTATGAGGTCGCGCGTTATCATGCAGGAGCAGCGGAGACGAGCGACTGACCAATGCTGGTTGGAGATGTGCCAGCTTCTCCATCATTGTGTTCAGTTCTTCACAGTACACATCTGCAGTAATGCTCACCCCGTTTGGTAAGAAGCTGTGATGAATCACACCGGAGCTAGACCACCAAACAGTGACCATTACTTTTCTAGGGGTAAGTTTTCGTTTAGGGCATTATTTAGGTGCTGAACCAGGATCCAAGCAACTTGCTGAGCGCTTGCGGTTATCAAACAGAATCCATTTTTCACCGCAGGTAACATTGCGGTTCAAAATTCCTTCATTTGTGTGTCTGTTGAGCAGTGCAAGGCACGTTTCGACGCGTACTTCGCGCTGGCGATCATTGAGTTCGTGGGGCACCCATTTGTCAAGCTTTTTTACCTTGCCAATTTGACGCAAATGGACCAATATTGTTTTGACGCTAACGTCGAAAGCTGCTGCTAATTCAGCCTTCGAGTGTGTATCATCAGCTTCCACAATCGCCTTTAATTCGTCATTGTCGACCAAAGTCTTCGGACGACCGCGAGGTTCATTTTTCAGGTCGAAATTCCCAGAACGGAAGCGAGCAAACCAATAACAGGCGGTGCGTTAGTTTGTAGTGTTAGCTCCGTAAACGTCGTTGATGTTGCGTGCCGCTTGTGCCGCGTTGCTGCCACGACGGTACTCATATTCCATAATTACTCGAAATTTTAACGTATCCATGATGACTAAAAATATTGAAATGCGATGAAAATGTAACACTAATCAATAAACAAATGACTACTTTTGGAAAAAGAATTCCATGTTTTTAAAATAAAATTAATTTAAAATTAGAATTCTTAGCCAAACAAAAATTATTTTGATTTGAAATGGCCAGTCCTGCAGAACGGCAATTTCATAGGTAAAGACCTATTATTTATAAAAAATGTGTTAGGCCTACTGTACCTACTGTATAAAAGGCCTTCTACATGGTCGTGACCAACCGCCGACCAGGGTGACCTTGTTCGGGTTGATGTAAAAATGGACAGTGTAGAAATCGGTTGACCGACCAATATCTGGTTGATGTCAACGGCCTTGGTCGTGAGCGTATCCCTCGCCACGGGCTTCGTCCGTGGTCGGGCCCGACCGTCTGCTGGAACGCTGTCGGCCGACGCAACCGCTTCAGTGTGCGGTTGTCAGTCAGTCATAGCGGTCGCATGTCACCGCACAATGAATTCGACTTTACTTACTTCGAAACTGCTTATAACATTAAGGTAAGTGCATGTTTCCATATGGAAACAATATTTGTTTTTTTAATCAATAATTTTCATTTATTTATTCTAAACTAGCTTCTGCCCGCGGCTTCGCCCCCGTGGAATTCGGTCTTTCATCACATCCCACGGGAACGGGATAAAAAGTATCCTATGTCCGTCTCCTGGTTCTAAACTACCTCTCCACAAATTTTCAGCCAAATCGGTTCAGCAGTTCTTGAGTTATAAATGGTGTAACTAACACGACTTTCTTTTATATATATAGATTAAAATCTATAAATCAGTCGAAAAATTAGTTATACTACAGATATAAATTCTTCCGTATTGATATCCATGACATATATATCACTGTGAACGATACGGGCGAACTGAGTTAATAGAAACTCCCGCGCGACCCGCGCCCGCCTCATGAAGTCGCGCGGCTCGCAGGACCACTGTGAACGCAAATGGCGTCTGCATACATTTTGAATTACACGCGCCCGCGCTAGCACCCGCGCCCGCCTCCACTCTGAAGGAGTACTTATGGCTTTCTACATAAAATGAAATGAGTTAAGCTGCTTAAAAAGCAAAGTCAAAGTCAAAGTTAAAATGTTTTATTTCAATTAGACCATTAAAAAAGGTACTTTTGAAAAGTCAAACTAGTTGCATGGTTTGGGTCTTATGGAGAAGACATACATCCATACCATCACGCCTGTATTCCCCGAAGGGTTAGGCAGAGGTGTACTAAGGTACACCAAACAGTTTGCCGGTACGTTTAGGTCCCATGTAATAGGGGGCGAACCTATTGTCATTAACCGGGCACAAATTCCGAACTCCGAGCTGCTACTGAGAATTTCATAGAAAACGAAAGACCTGGGAATCGAACCCAGGACCTCTAGTGTACCGGTCGCACTTGAGACCACTAGACTAACAAAGCAGTTTTATGGAGAAGAGCTGGCAAGATGCTCCATAGATACTCTTTTTAAAAATTTATCAACTTAGATTACAGCTTTGTTTTAAATAGTTACTGAGAATGATGCAGTTTGATGAGCAAATAGTGGATTACTGTACCAAGCGCAAGAAGACGGTGGCAACAACTTTAGCCCGGCCAAAAAGATTGGGGATAACTGTACCATGCGCAAGAAGGTGGTGGTAACAACTTTAGCCCGGCCAAAAAGATTGGGGATTACTGTAACAAATGTAAATGTAACTTCAGCTCACCTGAGGTGGAGAACAAAGTACCGCCTTGCAAACTTTAGGTAACCCATTGTCACAAACACATAACGTACAAGTATCTGGGCCAGGTACATAATGAAGGCCATGGGAAATTAACCGACCACGTAAATCTGTACATTGCTCCTGTGCAGCTATACCTGCAATTAATATCACAAAATAATGTAGTCTATACCCATTCACTCACATACATAAATGATACAGTTCATTACACCAAAACAATAATTACTGTAAAAGTGTAAAGTCGATAAACACAAAACAGCCTTGTCCAGCATAATGATTTAACAATTTTTGATCAAATGCGATCAAAAAAATCTGAAACCATTGTTGTGAGAACTTTTGTTATATTTTATAATCGATATTCACTCGTCCCTTACAAAATCTTTTTGATCATGCGTCTTAGCTGTCTTGCTTTTTCTACGAGGTTTGCGACTTTGCGTTGCGTGCGTTGCGTGTGTATCGAACGAATCGTTAGAATGTTAAATGTCACTATTGTCATGTCATATCGTAATGTCACTGTCAACTGGCTATAATGTTACAAGCATTTATATATAATCATTGAAGTAAGACAAGCACGGAATCTAGATAAAAAAATGAACCTGAAACTGTCTTTGGTCTTGTTCTATCTTATGGCATGAAAAGGATGTAAGAATGATACAAACTATTCACTTTTTGTTTTACTTTTATTGGCATGTCATTAAATCAATTGTCAGTTGGTTATATTTAAATATAACCAACTGACAATTGAAAAAAATAATACGACTAAATTTGGTTGTATTACCCCAAAGTCTGCCCATTTCAGTGTTGCCAGGTGCATTGTAATTACAGTAAATTTACTGTATTGCAGAATTTAGGTATTGTATACTGTAGGTTATACAAAAATACAGTAAAAAACGAATGATTACCTAGATATTGTCAAATAGCTGCATATTTTTCATTTTTTAGAAAAATAAAATGATACGTCTGAACAAAATAATAAAATGTATCCGACAAATAATAAAATCATCGTAATTCAAATATTTTACTACGAAGTTCCCATATAGCAAACACTGGACGAATGGAAAAAGAATATTTTACTGCTAGCGCCATTTCTTTATTTCCGAACTTCTGAAGTACTAGTATCTATGTTTTGTTCGATAATCCACCATTATAATAAACTATAAATCTTGCAACCTGTTACATGAGCGAGCACGAGCCACCAAAATGAGTCAAATATAACGAAAGTTAAAAAACTAAAATATTTACTATTTCACTTGGAAAATAGGCAATTTAGAATATTCGTCAAACCAACACATATAGTAGGTACACATTGTATAAGTGTAGCGTAACGGTTATTTATTTATTTAAAACTCTTAAACTATCATTACAGGTTATGACAATCACTACATTTATATTATGTAGTATATTTACACCTCATTGTTGACAATCTCATTAAAATTCCTTGTATTAAGGTTAAAATAATTATTTTTAGTTACTGTAATTTTGTACCATAGGTAGGTACTGTTATTTTTTATGCAAAACACTGTAACTTTTTAAATCTGACTTAACTGGCAACAATTGTCCGTTCATTCATTTGAAAATATTTGACTTGGTCGCATATTCATTGTTTACGTTTTAGTTGTCATCTCGTATGTGTTTTATGATATTGTGGTAATAATACTATTATGGATTTATAAAAAGTATTTGTATTATTCAAAATAGTCACTGTTGAGATCCTGTGGCATAATGTGTTGTGCGGTTGAGAGCTGAAAATCCCATTAAACAAGCAAACAAAATACGCAGGAACTATTGACCTTCCACCGGTAATTTTTCCTATATTGTTTGCTGAATATAAGTTATGAACCGAATATTAATACGTAACAAATGTTGCTGAATCACTTTCTAGCGAAAATCAGACGTAGAAATACGTTTTAGGGAATATTCGGAAAATGCATTGAGGTTATTGTAGTGACGTGAAAATTATTGTCGATAATTTTACTTTAAAGATTTCCTAAAGGCAACATGAAAAGAATTACCTTAATAGATAAATCGCATAGCTAGAAAAAACGGGAGTCCAATTACTCATAGTCACATTTGCAAAAACAAACTATATGGAGACAACTTAGGGAAGATAATATTCCTGCATTACCTATTTATTATAGATAGAACAGGTGAAATGGTATGATAATCATCATATCAGCTAAAAAAATCCACTGCTAAAAAGGCATAGACTTCCACAAAGACCAATTATATACCGCCTTCAACCAACGACTCCCAACGACCTTTACTAGCATTATTGATATAATGTTGTGTGCTTGTAGGCAGAACATAAATGGATACTGTACTTATAAACAAATTGTTTATCTAACCTAAGCTAACAAAAAGAAACTCCAAGAAGAATGGCGTGCAACGGAGGAGGCCTACAAACATCATTGGGAGAATAAAGATTGTGAAAGAACATGCTTACAAAATAAATTAATTGGAATTTGAAACTGGTGGCTTTATTTGTAAATTATACATTTCTTTACCTATCTTTTTATACCTATTTGCCTCATTTGCCCTGTGGTCTGAAGTGCGACTGTTACACTAGATGTCCTGGGTTCGATACCCAGGTCGAAGTGTGTAGGTTTTTCTACAGAATTCTCAGTAGTATCTTGGAGTCTGAATTTTGTGCCCGGTAAATGGTAACGGGCTCGCCTCGAAGTGAGACCTAAAACATTTACTGGCTAACTGTGGGTGCACATTAATCTCTGCCTAATCCTTCGGCAATACAGGCGTGATGGTATGTATAAATTTTCTCTTCTCCCAGTTTTTCAATCCTATTTTCATCCTTGTATTTTCGCATCTTGAATCATGTAAAAATATACCTAGTTTTATTTACATACCTTTCCATGGTACGGATAAATTCGAGGTTAGGTCTATACCCGTCCGTTTTTACCCTGCTTTTGTGTATCGATCCAAATTAAATTGTATAAGTACCTACATTATGAACTAACTATATACTTACACTATTTACATAAATTACATAAAATTAATATATATGTAAACTAAAACTAAAAAAACTGCGGCGCGGCTATGCGTCAAAGTATTCATCGGCATCACTGTCGTCGGGTAACGTGCCCAGAAGGCTGGCAGCATTACCACGTTGAATGGCAATGCTTATACGCTCCCCTAGAAACAAACCAGCCCTCTGGTCACGCGAATTGTCGACTAGTCTCCTTGAAAGTTCTTTATAAAGGAGACGAGCACTCGGACCCCACGACCCGAGCGTTTCGACCCCAAACGACTCAAAAATATAGTTACCAGAAAGGTTACTATATTTGCGCCGCTTGAGAGTCTCTGCAGCAGCAGCAGCAGCGCCAGCGCAGCCAGCTGAGCTTGAAAGATGTGATGGCGCAAGGGTATCAACACAGGTTGCGTCCCATACCAAAGGCATAAGAACTAACTTAAAAATAAGGATACATATTTTATATTATCGATGTCTGTCATCGATAAATTTTATCGACGTTGAAATAAATAGCTTAACATCACTGGTCCGAATTACAGTGTGCGCCAACCTACGTAACTTCGAAATGATTTTATTTATATGTCCTTTTCTTTCATAGTAAGTGGGTCCATAAGTCGAAGTGAAATAAATATATTGAGTTCAGTTGCAATTTTATGGCTTTCTCTATGTCATAATTATTACTCTATGTATATAATAGTAACATAATATATTATGTTTATTTATTTATTTTCCTATTACACTATATACTTACACTATTTACATAAATTACATAAAATTAATATATATGTAAACTAAAACTAAAAAAACTGCGGCGCGGCGACGCGTCAAAGTATTCATCGGCATCACTGTCGTCGGGTATCGTGCCCAGAAGGCTGGCAGCATTACCACGTTGAATGGCAATGCTTATACGCTCCCCTAGAAACAAACCAGCCCTCTGGTCACGCGAATTGTTGACTAGTCTCCTTGAAAGTTTTTTATGAAGGAGACGAGCTCTCAGTTAGTAGCTATAGTAGGAACCTTATAAGTAGATGGACATAGCTTTAACAGATTCCATATTATTTACATATCGAGATGTCTTCATATGGAAAGTATTGTTTACCACAACAGAAACTGTAAATGTGTGTACGTTGTGGCTTGTCCAAGTAGACACCTAGTTTTATTTGTCGCTTTGATGGTGTGCGTTTATACCACATAGTTTTTTATTTAGAAATGACATCGGATTCTCATAATATAACGTGAATCTTCGTTTAATATAGTCGACCTCGGTCAAACTTGGACATCCTTCAACGTCCTCACATCTTGTTATCGCAATATTGTACCAGTGAAGTTTGTAATTCATTTATTTTAAAAGAGTGTCCATGGAGTTTCTTGCCGGATTCTTCTCCATAGGATCGACCTTTTGGAACCGTGCAACTAGAATCACAACGTTTCATAAACGCTTGTAAAAGCTTATTTGAAATAAAAACATTTGAACTTGAACTTGAACTTGGACCCCACGACCCGAGCGTTTCGACCCCAAACGGCTCAAAAATATAGTTACCAGAAAGGTTACTATAATTTGCACCGCTTGAGAGTCTCTGCAGCAGCAGCAGCAGCGCCAGCGCAGCCAGCTGAGCTTGAAAGATGTGATGGCGCAAGGGTATTAACACAGGTTGCGTCCCATACCAAAGGCCTACCCATTTTCCATGGCAAAAGGGACATACCATCTGGTCTCCTCCCATCGTCTCGTACCAAGCCATTAGGTTCTAAAACAGCTGGTACGCCGGCGTTAGCAAGAGCACGACGAAGAATGTCGTTAATACTGGCATGCCGCGCTATGCGGCCTGCACTCCTGCAACACGATAGGCCATGATGTCCGAGGCTGTCGACAACCTCGCCACAGTGACAGCGATGCGGAGCAACACAAGGAGCACCTAGACGTGGACAGGTAGCTAGCCGAAACGTTGTGTCATCCAACATAGTCCCTGTATTGGATGAAGAAAGTGCCAGAAGCCAGAGACCTGATTCCCATTCACCCACAGCCATCAGACGAGCACGCTCCGCAGTATTGACTGACGTATTAAGAAGTTCTTTCCGCGTCAAACTGCAAAGCGGCCCGTCCCAAAGCCTTTGGTAAGATGAGACCAGGGGTAAATCCGAACTGGGACAAGCCATTCTCCAAACGTTCATTGCATCAGCCAAAAACGGTACTTCAAAATCAGCCAGAGAAGGTCCTAATATATCTCTGACTAATTTTTCAGTACTGTGGACTGAGGAGATGAACGCGGGTAAACTAATACTAGAAATTTTGCGGATACCGAGGCCACCCAAACGAATGGGAAGCGTGGCTTGTAACCAAGCTCGGTCATCCAGAGCACATTTAAAATAGAACAAATAAAGTTTCGTAAAATTTTATCGACTTTTTCCAAAAGATGTGGGTGTGTCCACAAATGTGAACAGCGGAGTAAGTAAGTAAATTTTGGTCCAAAACAGCAGAATCGAATTATGGTAAAAGCTGAACGTGTATTGATTTTGAAAAGTCTTTCCGAAATATCATTAAAATTTTGTATTTTTTCTTCGATAAAACTCGGAAAGGATTCGTCAAAAATTGGGGACCCTAACAGGTGAAGACAGCCTTTTTCTACAATTTTAATATGAGGAGCCATTGCATTGAATTTTTGTAAAGTCAGGTGTCTGTTAGTAGCGTCTGGGACAAAGATTTCGCGTTTGGAATAATTGTATTTTTTTGACAGTATTGGTTGCCAACCTAGCATTTTTTACTCATTTTAGCAGTGGCTGGCTAGCTTGCCGATGAGTCGATAATTACAAAGCCAATCATCATCAATCATCAATCCAACGATCCCAACGATCCATATAAACATTAATGTCTATCAATTTGGTGTGTGTAACTCTTTAGAGTCACTCACTGTTCCGAACAGTGTTGCCAGATGGTTACATTTCTTACATTTTTCGTAACTTTTGACCCCCTCGCGTAACATGTAAGTAATTTTTATATCTAAGGCATTTTTCGTAACTTTTGAGAACAACGAGATAAGTAATACTAGGTTTTTATTTATCCAAATTGAACTCACATTTTTAACAAATGAAAAATTCAGGTGCTAAAAAAAAACAAAGGTCATTCGACATCATAGATCCCAAAATGTAACTTTTGCACCAAAAATGTTACTTTTCAGGAAACGAAACGTAACTTTCGACTCAGGGGCCCTGGCAACACTGGTTCCGAAACACTATGTAATGGCTTTAAGGACATGTATCCAGGGCCGTAAAATAAATAAATAAAATAACACTATGTAAGTACACGTAAGACCCTCATTGTCTCAGAGTAACAATAATGAAATAATAAACACATCGCTCCTTGAATACAAAAGGGCCACAATAAAAAAAAAAATGAAAATCGTTTTATTGCAAAAATGACACCTGAACCGACTATATTTTATAGTGAAAAAAAAACTCCCATCATTTTTGCTTTTATTATGGCTGCACTGACTTACCGCCATTTTTGCATTAGCTCACTTTGACAGGTAATGTCAGTGCAAAACTGCCATTTTTTTAGTTGCGCCTGGAGATTCAACAAAAACGCACGTCGGTTGCGTGAAAAAGTACCACAATCCAAAATACGTCTGTGTTGGATTCAAAATTTCAGGTAAGTGTGATTATATTTTACAATACAAAAGTGCCATATTTTGGAAAACGTCCGTTTTGCATTCTAACATTAGTATTTGTAACCATATTTTGTAATACAAAATTGCCATATTTGAAATGCGTCCTTTTTGTAATTCAATATTAGTTAAGTATAATTATATTTTATCATACAACAGTAGCATATTTTGAAATAAGTCCCTTTTGCATTAAATTATAGTGGAATAAATAATTATTTTTAGCGTGCTAGAATGGGAAGGCCAGAAATATGGCCGTTTTGCATGATAGTAATTTTAGTTTTCGTTACAATTTAAAAAATAAAAATAACCATTTTGATGTTAATTTTGTTCTATTCTTATTACTTCAGTGATTTTTAAGTTTGGCTAAGAATTCTAATTTCAAATTAATTTTATTTTAAAAACATGGAATTCTTTTTCCAAAAGTAGTCATTTGTTTATTGATTAGTGTTACATTTTCAGCGCATTTCAATCTTTTTCGTCATCATGGATACGTTAAAATTATGGAATACGAGTACCGTCGTGGCAGCAACACGTCACAAGCGGCACGCAACATCAACGACGTTTACGAAGCTAACACTACAAACCAACGCACCACCTGTTATTGGTTTGCTCGCTTCCGTTCTGGGAATTTCGACCTGAAAAATGAACCTCGCGGTCGTCCGAAGACTTTGGTCGACAATGACGAATTAAAGGCAATTGTGGAAGCTGATGATACACAATCGACGGCTTAATTAGCAGCAGCTTTCGACGTTAGCTTCAAAACAATATTGGTCCATTTGCGTCAAATTGGCAAGGTAAAAAAGCTTGATAAATGGGTGCCCCACGAACTCAATGATCGCCAGCGAGAAGTACGCGTCAAAACGTGCCTTGCACTGCTCAACAGACATACAAATGAAGGAATATTGAACCGCATTGTTACCTGCGATAAAAAATGGATTCTGTTTGATAACCGCAAGCGCTCAGCAAGTTGGTTGGATCCTGGTTCAGCACCTAAACAATGCCCTAAACGAAAACTTACCCCTAGAAAAGTAATGGTCACTGTTTGGTGGTCTAGCGCCGGTGTGATTCATCACAGCTTCTTACCAAACGGGGTGAGCATTACTGCAGATGTGTACTGTAAAGAACTGAATACAATGATGGAGAATCTGGCACATCTCCAACCAGCATTGGTCAATCGCTCGTCTCTGCTGCTCCTGCACGATAACGCGCGACCTCATACTGCACAGCAGACGGTCTCCAAGTTGCAAGAACTGGGTTTGGAAGTTCTCCGTCATCCACCCTACTCACCAGACCTTGCGCCTACAGACTACTACTTTTTCCAGAATTTGGATAACTTCTTGGCGGGAAAAAAATTCAATACCTGAGAGGCAGTACAAAATGCCTTTGAAGAATTTGTTGCCTCCCGTCCAGCTGATTTCTTTAAAAAGGGCATCAATAAACTGCCACTGCGTTGGCAAAGATGCATTGATTGCATGGGTTATTACTTCGATTAATACAAATAAAAAATACATGAAAAAAATTCGTTTAAATTTTTTCATACAAAACGGCAATTTCATAGGTAAAGACCTAATACAATGTTTTCCTAGTGTCCATTCACTTATGTTTTTACCTAGTAATAAGATTAAACTTTTTGATACGGTTTTTTACCAAAAAGGTACAATAAACCATTTTTATTTGTAAAACTATGTTTAATTTTTGACAAATTTTTTATAATATTGGTTCAAATTTTGAATGCAAAAGGGACTTTTATGCTTTTTTTTCTTAATAGGTAACAGCTATTATAAAGTTTATATTGTAGATAGATAGAGCTAAAAAATACGCATCTAATGATATATTGACATCTTATATTTAATTAATAAATATATGAAATATTACAAAAAAACAGCTTCAAAAATTTGTTTTGGCTGCCCTGTAAAATTTATGGATTTCGATTTGTGTCCCTTTTGTATTCAAGGAGCGACATATGGATGGATCAGCATTGTCTATACCTCAGAGTAATAATAATTCAATGGTCTTTATCATTGAGTCTTTATTTGATCATTGACAGTCATCGATGATTGATTTGAGTCTCAGATTATGTATACAGTATTAATCTGAGATTTGAGTTGAGACCGTTGAGTCTGTGTTTGAGACATGTTTGAGATTGACAACATGACAACTGACTTGACAGCGTGTAGAGGTGTTATATTAGGGTGATATTTAAGTAATACTATTATTGAATATATTCACTTAGCCATATTAGGATACCATACCTATTACTGGGTAATAGTCAAATATTAGTCAGCCATATTGAGATTCATATTCTCTCCGTATTCGTTACTCTAACATAATATTGATATCGTGCCTATTCTGAGAATAGTTACGATATTTTTTTTATTTTTTTAATAAAACAGCCCCACACTAGGATTTTCTCCTGTAACGTGGGTGCGTTTACAAACACAAATTGTCAAATACACAAACACACAGACCCGGAACAACTACCTGTAGATTATACAAATATTTGCTCCGTGTGGGGTTCGAACCCACAACACGTGTTGCAGAAGCCAATGGCTCAGCCGCTACGCCATCGTGTCGTCAAAAAAATATCAATATTATGTTAGAGTTAACGAATACGGAGAGAATATGAATCTCAAAATGGCTGACTAATATTTGACTATTACCCAGTAATAGCTTATTACTGGGTAATAGTCAACTCTAACATAATATTGATATCGTACCTATTCTGAGAATAGTTACGATATCAATATTATGTTGAGTTAACGAATACGGAGAGAATATGAATCTCAAAATGGCTGACTAATATTTGACTATTATTTATTTATTATTTATTTATTTATTATATTCTTTATTGTACACCAAATTAAACATAGGACAGGACATATTGAGACAAAAAACATACAATGGGCGGCCTTATCGCTAACTGCAATTTCTTCCAGGCAACCTTAGGATGGACATATCTGGACTGAACTTACAAATGGGGTTGACCACGGTGTACATACCTACATAATATACACAAATATATATATGCATAATATATAATAAATTATATACATAAATATATAAACATACTATATATAAAAATATAAACCTATATAATATAAATTAATATATAAATCCAAAAAAGATAAATAAATTTAAAATAAAAATAGTGTAATGATAAGCAACAAATTCTGTATGTAATTTACAATGGTAAAGTGTCACAGTTACAGTGATAAATAATGTTCCTTCACAAGCTTTTTAAACACAGGGAGTGATTGAGCACGCCTGATGGACACTGGAAGTGCATTCCACAATCGAGCAGCCTGAACTGTAAAGGATTTATCGAAAAAAGTTGTGGAATGCATCGGCATCTTAAGTTTCAAGTTATCCGATGACCTCAGGAATAGTGTGTGGGTATCGCCTAGGAACTCAAACCGTTTTTTAAGGTAAGAGGGGGTAGATGGAAGGAAAAGAACATTATATAGTAGATAAAGAATATGAGCATTCCGGCGACGGCGGATTGGCAACCACTTGAGCTTAACACGGAATTCTGAAACATGGTCATATTTGCGTAACCCAAATATGAACCTTAAACAAAAGTTTTGAAGGCGCTCAAGTTTATCAAGTTGGTCTTCTGTAAGGTCAAGATAGCTGACATCAGCATAATCAAGGATGGGAAGAAGAAGTGATTGAGCAAGCGCAACTTTGGTCGCAGTTGGCAGAAAGTTGCGTAGTCTTTTTAAACCTGCGGCAGATGCAAACAATTTGCGGCTCACTTCCTGCAGCTGAGTAGTCCAGGAAAGGTTACGATCGATAAATATCCCCAAGTTCTTAACTTTTTCACTAAAAGGTATAACAATGTTATCAAAAGAAACTTGAGGAAGAGCCGACTATTACTAGACCCAGTAATAGATATGGTATCCTAATATGGCTCATTATTATTCGTTACGAATACAGAATAATTCTCTTTCTCTTTAATATAGGTAGGTACACAAGATATTCTTGAATATTCATAATTCTGGTTTGCCTATTATATTATTACCAAAACGAAACGGTGATTAAATTTTCCTCCATACTTTAACAGGCTTAGGACTGTCAACGTAAATACGTTGGCGTATTTAAGAACATAGCACTTTTTTTTAAAGGACATAGCACTACCAAACTACAGTTTGTTCAGAACTTTATTCAGCGCTAAATGTAGTGATTTTGTTTTCATTGAGTGTTTACTTTGTAACCATCACATTCAGCTTGCATATAAAGCCCGACGTGTATAATTTTGTCTTTAGAAATCTCACTCACACACGCACACGTCAAAGAGAAGTAAGTAGTAGCGTTTTATTCTATTCGACATTTCAAATCATAAATGCATCTCGCTCGCTCACTCCCCCGAATCGTGTCGCTATGACGCGGTCGCAGCGCTATGTGTATGCGTGCGGCAACCTCCCGTAGCGCGCTCGTCGACGCACACAGCCGCGCAAGTCACCGCGTATATCAGAACACTGATCTCTCGTTGTGCCTATTATTTGACTAATATCTGGTAATAGTCTACGCTAAACTAATATAGACTAATATGAATATACAGCTCGTATCATAATATCTATACCTATTACGAATATATTAGTTTCATCTCTAACAGCGTGTATAGTCGTGAAAATAGATTGACAAATAGCAATCTAGTTCTTTGGGTTTTTTTTTATTATATTTTACATAGCAAGAGTTAATACTTCCGCTGAATAGAATGTTCTAAACGGATTAGAATGGCCGGGTTTGGTGACTTCTCGGGCTATAATAGGCCATTTGGTCTGGATTCCAACAGAGAAACCAATGATTTGTACGACACTCGCTATCAGCAGATTTATGGTTATCATACGCCTTTAACCGAAGAGTTTCAGGGCCCACCTTTAGTTATGGATGATGTGTCTGAAGATGGTATGTTAACAGTATTTAACTTACAACAAATTATATACCACTTTAGAATTGGTACCTGCGAGGGTCAGTCATGATAAAAAGAAGTGTCTACATTCTACTAACTTCATCTTGTCTAATTCATGATGACTTAGATCCTATACGTATAATAACTGTTTCCGCGGGTTTACTTGTGACCCAAAATAGTGTTATGATCAGTGATTAGAATAGGTAGGTATTCCTAATTTACGTAAACTTTTTGAAACAGAAAAAAAGGGGTGACTTCCATAAATATTTTCCATAATTTTTGCACAAATATTGTCCTGTTAAGCATGTTACGTATGTTAAAAAAAAAATTAATACACTAAAATAATTAAATTTATCTGTTGAACTATTCCAATCACTGGTTATGATAAACATTGGTCAAAGAGTTGCTTTAAATAATACTACTTCATAAGTTTGCATTATAAGAAACTATACTCCTAAACTAACTTTCACCTTCAATTAAGTTTTTAGATTTTACATTTTAATGGTAAAATGTAAAATCTAAAAATTTAATTAGAATCTTAGAAACTTTATTATTGATGCTCATTAGCTGAAATCAAAGTCTCCATCCTTTCTTTGCAATGTTTATTTCAACAGAATACAGGGCTTCTGCCATTTGAACATTCAATATTATAATGTTGTTTCAGATAACAATGCTTATGTTACAACAGCTATAAGTGTTGCAAGTCTAATCACGGAAAACTTATTAAGTCACCCATTTATTGTATTGAGAAGGCAGTGTCAGGTTTGTATTATTGTTGTCCGATCCAGGAAGGTATTGTTTGGTATTGAGATCTAGCTCTATTTATAAAATCATTGTCTTTTTACAAGAACAAAAAAAATACCCCCACAAAAACATTTAAATGAGGAAACTGAAACGGCAATACTCATAGTATGATAATGATCTCTGTGGTTTAGTGGCTTGAGTACCGGACTGCATGTGGTTGATGGTGCTGTGTAAAATGCAGAATATTTATTTATTATAGTGGCAGAGACACCATCCCTGGTTGCCAAACATACTAAGGCCTATAATATATATTATACATCATTTAAAAAAATTTTTAGCTTCTAGGATAATGGCAGCAATATCGGTCCCCATTATCCCCACCATCACTTTTAGATCAAATGGGGTTTTTTGTAAATAATGTATAAATAAAAAACAATTGCTGCATGCTATATAAAAGATCATCACTTGACAGTGGCATGACCAATTAGGTTGGTTTTTTGTCAGCACAGTCTGTATAAAATATATATTTTTTAATCCATGGGAAAGGTTGAAAAGCTCAAATATATGCAGGCGAAACTGTGCATGGGTTGCTAGCAAAGATTGTGAAGAATAATAATTGAAGTAAAATTTATAGCTACCTAGAAAGTGATAGTGATATGAGGGTCAATTATATTGAAGGTCAATCATTGATTGATTGCTTCCTTGTTGTAATCCTGGTACAACTGATTTGTTAAAGATTTAATTTATAAACACAGGTTCACAATGGTTTGAAGAACTTCCATATAGTGCCATATACACTGTTGCCTGTAGTTGCCAGACTGCACCGGCGGCAAGATGTTACTACATTATGGAAGGGCATTGGCTCAACTTGCATAGTGAAAGGGCTTAACTTGGCTGTAGAAGATGTGGTCTCCAAAGGCACTGGCTGGCCAAAGTGAGTAAATTGAATATCAAATGTATGGCACATTCTGATTTTACAGATTCAAAGGACTATATTAATTTATATAGGCAATCCCTGGATGTTCCAATTATTGCGGAAGCTCCACAATTACAGAAATGATGTGGATGTCCACAAAATCCCTGTTATTAACTATCATATGAATGCACAATCAATACCTAAGACAAATATAGGTAGTTGGTCTTCAACAACAATTTGAACACACTGGCAGGCTAGGATGCAGGCATAGGTCTAATCCTGAAGAAGAAATATATCTTTATTCATGCTATATTTAACTTCTGCTATACATGTACCTCCAGCTTCCGTCAACTGTCATAGATCAATGATCGAGAGCGAGCACGTGGGGGAGCCGTCGCCTACTATTGCAAGCAAGTTATATATAGTTAGTATTTTATGTTATGTATAATGGCGAAGGAGGTGGCGGCAGAACAAGAGGGAGAAGTAAACACCTCTCTCCTGATCCATATTAGATGCACCACAGTAGTAAACTTTTTAGTTTTATATGGTTAAAATATAATTCACAGTTAAAGTCGTAAGTTAATTACACAACACATTCAAATCAAAGGCGGACTAAGCCACTTGGGGGCCGCAGGCGGAAACACTAAATGCCTCCATTTAGTGGAATAGAATATATCGTACCTGCTGAGTTCATGCAATCATGCTACCCTTAAATTATTCTTATATCTTATTATCATATGAGTTCAGTTGCGATCCGCACTTGACAACAGACGCGCTTACGTCGTACGCAATAATACTTATTATTCGTGGCGCATGGTGAAATAGCGCGGCGAGAGCCGCTGCTATTTCACCATGCGCTCAGAAGAACTCGTGGCGAACGAGGTCCTGGCGTTCCTGCAATACCAGCTAGATGTCATGGACGAGGTTAGTGTCACCCAAATATGCACTACCAACTTCAGTGAAGAGGAGATACGCAGGGCCAAAACTCTATAATAACCAACCGGATGCCGTCCCGCAGGAGGGATGAGAAGGGAGAGAGAAGTCTCCAAGACATTATAAAAGTGTTAAAAGGAGACCGAACCGGACGACGTACCCACTTTTGTGGCAAAGGATCTGCGTAAGCTGCCTCCTGTCACATTTGACCACGTCAATGTCACCAGGCTGCTGAGGGATATCACATCTCTAAAATCAAGTCTAGTCGAGATGCAGTTGAAGTTGGAAGCATTGCAATCCACTATCAGTGATTTACGTAGTGAAGTGGCAAATTTCCGCAACTCAGTATCTAGGTCACACGAGCCGAGCAACAACAACAACACACGTCACGGAGAGGTCAATGCATCGCAGCTGAGCTTCGAGTCAGCAAAATTCAACTCGTCGCCGGCCGCTGTCACTGCAAGCGTTGCAAAACCTCACCACGCCCTCCCCGCGTCCCCCGTTTGTGGGGATGCCGATGAACACTAGCACGTCAACACCAAGACGTGCTTACTCGGATGCCGTTATTGCAGCTCCCACAAATAATCAGCGGCAACCTCCATTTGCCCAGGTTCCACCTGTGCGCGTTCGCAGCGCACTAACGCCAGTTGCAAGTAATGGACAGGTTGATGAAGAAGGCTTCATTAAGGTAGAGAAGAAAAAGAAGAAGAAGATGATAGTCGTAATCAGTGCGGAACTGCATTGACCCGACCGAACATGTTGTTGCGCCCGGCTACTCCATCGACGCAACTTTAAGTGTCACGGTTACATTACACCACGAAAGAGGAGATCGTGGAGTATATTAAAATAAAAACCAAGTTCACCGTGAGGGTCGAGAAACTGGACAAAGTTAACTTTACATCTTTTGTGGCGAATACTCACCTGGAGACGTTCCTAAAAGAAGAATTTTGGCCGAAGGGAGTCATGTATCGGCGTTTTCGCGGAAGGCGACGACATCACGACACAGTGCACTACGTCGCCGACCTTGCGAAGTCAATAGTATAAGTTTTTAATGTAGTATTTTATGTATCAGTGTATTTTTATGTTTTGTATATGTGTATTGTTTTTCTATGGGTCTATGTCACCTGAAATGAACAAATAAATAAAAAATAATAAAAATAAATAAAATTATTCTTAGATATAATTCTGATGTATGTAATGTATATTATTATGAACAACTTTCAGTACTAAGCTCTGCTAGAAATTTGACCCCAAAAGGATTTTTCCTTCTTGGGATTTGGAGGCCCCCAAGGGTGGCGGCCCAGGCTGCACGGCACATTTTCCGCCCTACCGCTAGTCCGCCCTTGATTAACTAATTGAATTCTCGGGTCAAGCTCTCCAGGCACTCCACTACTTAGGTACTTTATTATTTTCTTTGTTTTAGGGAAATAGGAAAATGTGATTCAGTTTTGCAGTTCTTGCAACATATATCATTAAAATGGTAAGTAAGAAAATATTTACTTTATAAAATGAATATTCATCATCAGCCCCGGATCTGACCCATTGGGGGTATTTTTATTCATATACTTACCTAAACGTTTTTTACATTAGTTGCGTGAAAAAAAATCCCCCAAATTAAAATTTAAGGGGAAGCTTAAGGGGTCCGGCGAGCTTGAATTTCCTATAAAAACGTAATACCAAAATAAATCGTTATCCACACAAAACAAAAATTCGTGTTACTATTCGAATTGAGATACCGTTAATCTAGGTTCCTACAGGACCATTCCTGTTGTACGCCTAATACTACTTCACTGGAAATAACGACAGGAAAATCGTTCCAAACTTGGTAAAGTTATCATGAATTGCATGCTAGTGAAGTATTTTGGAAGAAATGGTACAATAGAAACCTAGATAAATGGTATTGGAATCCGAATCCGAACACACTCAATAAATATTTGAATTACGGTCGGTGTGTTACGGTGTAGGAACAAGCCTAGACTCAACTGCAATACTTACGATAGCAGTGATATAGTCACTTCTAACATGCAAACAATACCCCAGGACGACGATGGGTTGACATTAAAAAAAATGATAGATTTTGGGAAAATTAATGTTTATAATATTTCTTAATTTTGTTTTCATACCGGAGGCTCATACCCTTTTAAAAGGCGGGCAACGCACTTGTGACTCCTATCATATGGTGTTGCTTGTCCATGGGCGGCGGTAATCGCTTACCATCAGGTGATCCGTCTGCTCTCTCTGGTAATGTGATCGTGATGCCCAAGTCGATAGGGTTCGGATCGGACAAGGTATTTGTGGGTTCCGAAAAGTCAGATGCCTTCGATTCGAACTCGAGAACTTTAATTTACTTGATAATCCAACTGTCATATCACTAGGCTATCACTTCTCATATCATTAATTAATATTTTAGGATTATGTATTTAATGTCAGCAATCTATCGTATAGAGCCTGACGCCCGAGAAAATACATTTTGAATTGTGATATTAATTTGTAATGTGACATGATTGTCATCAAATCTTTTGTCCTTGCAGCATAAGTTTAGCTATTATCACACCTTTCTACTCGGCAAGCTTAGTGGAAACTGTGCAGAGTGACATTGCAAGTGATAAACCAGCGCTGCTGGATGTATTTCGAGAAGGTTTCATGCGCATACTGGAGTGGGGCACCCCCAGCAGAGGGCGAATGCTGCCAATATGGGCGATTGTATTACCAACAGTTACACTCGGCATTACAAAATATCTTGTGCAGTGAGTATAAAATTATCTTCTTTTCTTCTTCACTGTCTCTGAATAGTTTAAAACAAGGACGCCATCTGCTTCAGCACTCATCATTTTTTTCTCCGCTTCCTTCTTTTATACCACGCAACAGATACAATTCTTCAGTTTTCAGCAATTACATTACATTAGGTAGGTATATTGTTAGGTTTAATTGTGATTTAGAGGTTTCTCAGAAGGTTTAATATTAGGTCTTTACCTATGAAATTGCAGTTTTGTATGAAAAAATGTAAACGAATTTTTTTCATGTATTTTTTATCTGTATTAATCGAAGTAATCACCCATGCAATCAATGCATCTTTGCCAACGCAGTGGCAGTTTATTGATCTTCTTAAAGAAATTAGCTGGACGGGAGGCAACAAATTCTTCAAAGGCATTTTGTACTGCCTCTCGGGTATTGAATTTTTTTCCCGCCAAGAAGTTATCCAAATTCTGGAAAAAGTAGTAGTCTGTAGGCGCAAGGTCTGGTGAGTAGGGCGGATGACGGAGAACTTCCAACCCCAGTTCTTGCAACTTGGAGACCGTCTGCTGTGCAGTATGAGATCGCGCGTTATCGTGCAGGAGCAGCGGAGACGAGCGATTGACCAATGCTGGTTGGAGATGTGCCAGCTTCTCCATCATTGTGTTCAGTTCTTCACAGTACACATCTGCAGTAATGCTCACCCCGTTTGGTAAGAAGCTGTGATGAATCACACCGGCGCTAGACCACCAAAAAGTGACCATTACTTTTCTAGGGGTAAGTTTTTGTTTAGGTGCTGAACCAGGATCCAGGCTGAGCGCTTGCGGTTATCAAACAGAATCCATTTTTCATCGCAGGTAACAATGCGGTTCATAATTCCTTCATTTGTGTGTCTGTTGAGCAGTGCAAGGCACGTTTCGACGCGTACTTCGCGCTGGCGATCATTGAGTTCGTGGGGCACCCATTTGTCAAGCTTTTTTACCTTGCCAATTTGACGCAAATGGACCAATATTGTTTTGACGATAACGTCGAAAGCTGCTGCTCATTCAGCCGTCGATTGTGTATCAGCTTCCACAATCGCCTTTAATTCGTCATTGTCGACCAAAGTCTTCGGACGACCGCGAGGTTCATTTTTCAGGTCGAAATTCCCAGAACGGAAGCGAGCAAACCAATAACAGGCGGTGCGTTAGTTTGTAGTGTTAGCTCCGTAAACGTCGTTGATGTTGCGTGCCGCTTGTGCCGCGTTGCTGCCACGACGGTACTCATATTCCATAATTACTCGAAATTTTAACGTATCCATGATAACGAAAAAGATTGAAATGCGATGAAAATGTAACACTAATTAATAAACAAATGACTACTTTTGGAAAAAGAATTCCATGTTTTTAAAATAAAATTAATTTGAAATTAGAATTCTTAGCCAAACAAAAATTATTTTGATTTGAAATGGCCAGTACTGCAGAACGGCAATTTCATAGGTAAAGACCTATTATAAATATAGGTACAAGTTCTTAGAAATATGTGTTCTTAAAAAGGGACAAACAAACTGTATTCTTCCTGTATGCTCAAAATTGTGTAGGCATAAGTAGTTATACGTAATTAGGTATGTTTGGTAATGCTCCTACTACACCTGTCTCAACGCTTTAACTAAATGATAACTCAGATGTACCCCGGTATGTACATTAACATTGAAACAAATGAGACAGGAGCAAAGGATGAATCATGAATCAATACCGAAGTGTTAAACTCAAAAACGATCGAACAAATCCCTCCATGACCATTGGCCTCATTGCCGGCCGTCCCCGGAGAATAAAATGATAACTGCGATTACCTTAGAGCCACATGCACCAACTTATATTTTAAAAAAAATATATTAAGTATATTTAGATTGTATTTAGACACGATTTTAACTAGAAATTTTGTGTTTAAATATAATTTAAACACAATTATGAAGTTGGTGCAAGTGGCACTTAGGCCCACTTGCACCAACTTCTTAAATATATTTAAATTGTATTTAAACACAATTTTTCATAGTAAATTTGTGTTTTAATACGATTTAAATATATTTAAGAAGTTGGTGCAAGTGGGCCTTAGTCTTAGATCTGTGGTTGGTACATAATACATCTGTTCCTTCTATTGTAATTCTAATGCAGTTATTTTACATAGTTAAGTTGTTTTACAATGATGTTTGAAGATTTAAGACGTTACCTCGATAATATTTGTAGTTTCTATGGCATGGTTAAGCCCCGCGTACGTTCCTATCGGGATCTAGCGCTCTCGCTCTACCGCGTCGTCGCAGTATAGAACCTGGCAAAAAGCTATGGAGTCGACATTATTTTAGTTGATTTTTTGTTTTAAATGAGAGATTTATTTTTCATGTGATGTTTCATAAAAAAATCGTACTTAGTACAATTATATTATTTTATAGGTACAATTTCCAAAAACGTAAAAAAATTGGAAGTGAACTATTGAAATGAAACTACTTTTTAAGGATTTTTATCGCGTTATATGGATACTATTTAATTCCCGACGTTTCCGATCCTTACAGCAACCATGGTCGCGGGTAGACTGAGGAGTTGGACGTCTTTTAAAATTACTAACAGCTACCTACCTTACATTTTTTATTAATTGTTAGCGATCGGATTATTCCGATTCACGCAGAATGAGCTCGCTGCTGCTGTCCTTTGGCTTTGCAGTTTTGGGCTTGAATTTAAATTTAATAAATTCTATAATGGGGTTCCAAGCAGCTGGTAAAACGAATTATTCCCAATAGTCCATAGTCCATTAGCCAGTTGTCACCGGGGTGACAATTTGTGCCGACTGTTCCCATTGAAGTGACTAGAGGGGACAAATGGGAAGTCTGTTTCTCAGTTGTCACGGGGGGGGGAGACATTTGCAACGATTCCTTCCTTCCCAAAAAAATGTAATTACCATAGGTTTCAGCTTTTTTATTTCTTATGCTACCAGGATAAAATAAAAAAAATGGGTTTTAATTAAAGAAAATAAAGCCACATAAGACGATTGTTGTCTATCACTCATTAGAGCGTACACAAGTGGTATGATGTTTGTACTGTTCACAGTACTTCCAATATCACCATGTATGGTATATAGTTGATCAAACGGTCTTTGACAAATTTCAAAGGTTTATTTTATTTTATACATATACATTTTTATTTACTTAATTAATAGTTAATATTTTTCTAATGTTGTAAGCGTTTTGACATTGTGTTAATTTTTTTATTTGATTCTATGTAGCATAAGAAATAAAAAAGCTGAAATCTATGGTAAATACATTTTTTTTCTGGGAAGGAAAGAATCGTAGATTCGTAGCAAGTGTCACTCCCGGTGACAACTGAGAAACCAACTTCCCATTTGTCCCCTCTAGTCACTTTTCAAAGGGAACAGTCGGGCGTCGGCACAAATTGTCACCCCGATGACAACTGGGAAGACAACTCCCAGCTGTCACCCCGGAGGACAGGGCTAGAGGGGACTAATAGGAATAATTCGGTAAAACAGACAATATTTTTTCATTGATATCTATTTTAAAAGCATACAAAAGAAATCTTTTCTTTTTTTTTCAAATCTAACAATCATCAATATAAACTAACTAGGACCAATCAACGATAATACTTATGTACAACATGTACAATTACAACCGCTAGAAGCCGTGGCGAGTGGCTAGAATGCAAATATATTGGTGAAACCTAAAAAAAAATCAAGACATGCCATTACATTCCAATTTGGATAAATTTTTACTCCAACTGTGTCGTAAATTGTCCAGAGCTGCGTGTAGTAGGAAATTGTTTTCAATAATTTTGTCAAAGTAATTTTATGTAAATTTACTAATAACCTCACTGTGTTTCAGCCTAACTTTAAAAAATATAACTGAAAAAGTTCTTCGATTCCAACAAAGACACCGACATGAGCTTAGTGACTCATACAATGTAAATATCAACAAGAATTCGGAAAACCCTTTGATTGAAGATATAAGTTTAAAAGCTAATATTTTCTCATTTATTGCAATGGAAATTATATTTTTTCCGGTTGAAACTATAATACATAGGCTTCATATACAGGTATGAAACTGTATTTATCAATTGTTTTCCATTATCTTAATAATTTTCACTTACCTATGTTAACACAATGAATGACACATTTTATTTTTCAGGGGACCAGAACAATAGTGGACAACTTGGACACTGGCACATCAGTCATACCAATATTGACTGGGTATGAGGGATTTATGGATTGTTACAACTCAACTATAGCTAAAGAGGGTGTCTCAGGCTTATACAAAGGCTTTGGTGCATTAGTATTACAGTTGGCTGCCCACTTAGCAATAATAAAATTAACCACTTTGGTTGTATCTGAAATTTCCAACCTTCTGAAACCAGCTAAATCTCCTACATCTGAAGACTCAGTTCACTCACAAAAATATTTATTCAACTAGTCAATGGTAAATATATAAATTTTTATTGTAAGTGTAATGTAAAGAATGAGGATGGAAGGCAATGAGGATTTTTGAAATGATATTAAAATAAATACAAAATTTGGGTTTCATTATACACTTAATATTGGAAACCACAAATAGCTACTAGTTTATATTATGTGAATATCACCAGTTATGCTTCCTAGAATATTATTATGACTTTCTAAACACTGTCAATATTATGTTGGAATTTAATTATTTTTCTATTAGAGCATAGATAACATAATCTATACAATATCTCCACATTTTAATGGTCTTGAACAGCAATAATAAATAATATAATTATTAGGATACTCTGAACAATTAAGACATACACAACAGAATAAAAAACAGAACCAGTAAGTAAATAATATGCTATTATTTTTGTTACTTTTTGTAAATTTACTAAGTTAAAACTAGTTGGTAAGCGAAATGTAAAGCTTAATAGAGGTGTGTTAAGGAAAATCAGGTTATTTAAATAAAGTTTAGATGTACCGAAATCATTTTTGTTTTCATTAATATTCTAGAACAAAAAGAGTCATGTAGTAACATTTTACAATCATGCACTCTGAACTACATACCTACATAATATTCATTCAAAAAATTAATAATTTATAACCCTAATGAGTTAATACAAACTTTCCTTTGAGTAGCCTGCGCATTATAATTTTACGACCATTTGGAGTTGAAATTCTTGTTTTCCAGCCATGACGATTTATTCTCCGAACTTCGTTTGGTCGCGGGAAATAGCAACGCACTTTAGTTCTAATTGACCATAGTGAAAAACAATCAGGTTTTGCTAAAATTGATGTTTCTGTTATTCTTGTAGCAACCTGCAGGCTTTGTCTGATAAGCCTGCAAATAAATAACAGTTTATTATTGAAGAATTTCCAAAGGATCAGTGGAATTATAGAGCTACTCTCTAATGGCCATTCTCAATAACTTATCAATCAGTACAAATTTACTATACAAATAGGCATTACCCAAATTTGTGGAATTCTATGGGGAGACATTTAAATATTACAAATTTTAATTTTACTAGGGATACCACAAACAAAATCACGCTTTTAACATCACAAAGAGAGAACATACATACATACCACCACGCCTGTATTCCCCGAAGGGTTAGGCAGAGGCATACTAATGCACAGCCACAGTTTGCCAGTATGTTTAAGTCCCAATGTAATAGGTGGCGAGCCTATTGCCATTAACCGGTGGGAATTTCGTAGAAAAATCCAATATCACTTTGCTCGACCTGGGAATCGAACCCAGGACCTCTAGCGGAACAGTCGCGCTCAGGACCACTTGGCTAATGAGGCAGGCAGTTACCAGCAGTCCGCACCTAACGCGACTGGCAATAAGCCAATGAAGACAGGGTCAAAGAAATTGAAGGCAGCCGTCTGCAGCCAATATGAATAAGGAGTTAAAATATAATGAGCCAGAAGTGAGAGATAATAATGTCTTACTTGAATGGTTGTAGAACTGCTGTCATAACGCCTGACATACTTATTAATTTATTGAATCAATGTCTGTCTAGCTCTAATTATTAGGTTAGAATTTACACAGACTACTGTATTTTGACTTCTAGATCTAGTTGTATTCACAGACTAATAAGAAGGTTGTATTCATTCAGTAACTTGACAGTTCGAAATAATGTTACCACACTACAACTATCCTCTCGTGAGTTACGGCAATTTCGCGCAAGATGACGCATGCGTTGCGTCATCACCCAAACGACGTGGGTGGTCCGCCGCGGGTCATTAAGATAACGATATCTCGAAACCGTTGTATGGGAACTGTTTAAGAACTGTATATCGTTGGAATCGCTATTAAATAAGCTATCTTACTGAACTAACATCAAAATCTATAGAAAATACAAAAAAATAATTATAAAATAACGAAATCGTTACATTAAGAAATAACGGTTTTAGTTACTATTTGATATATCGTATAACGTTATTCAACTATAAAAACAGATGTGCTCAAACACTTTTATTACCCACAAGTTTACAAAAAAAGTAATCATAACATCCGGCGGCGAACAATGGACAAAAAAAGGTCAGGTACTTGAATTGCTGATAAGGTAAAACGGTACTGGAGTAATTTCCTTTTCTATTTTCTTCTAATAAAAACCAACCAAAAATAAAAAAACATATAATTTAACTTTTTTTTATTTTTGTAATTTTTGGCATTTTATAGATTAAATTGCATGTACGTGTACCAGCTTTTTTTAGATCAATTTATAAATTTAATAATAGGGAAATTGTAAATGTACTCAGTGACTCTTAATATAGTTATATTAAGTTAGGCTTTAAGGACATGTATCCAGGGACGTTAAATAAATTAATTAAAAAAAATCAATGTCAACATTTTGGACAATCACAGATTATAATTTATTTTTATCTTTTATTTATTGTCAAAATTTAATGATTTCTTGCATCCCGTAATAGTATGTGCTGTAGGTTTAAATTCTCATATCTCATAGACCTACTTCGGCTTTTAATAGGGTATTTTACACCATGTAAAAAAAATATGAAAATGCATTTTTATGATAGATTTTGAAAAAGTAAACGAGATACGTTAGTATTTATTAATAAAAATGCAATGTAAATTTTATAATTCAATTTCAAAAATAGTCTTTTTTAATATGTTTTAAAACGCCATCCGGCATATTGGATTCCGACGTGATGTCACTCCGATAGTAACTTGACCTTACTTGGTCTTTTGCAGTTGTATTGTTTACTAACGAAGTGACGTCACGACCCGAAGTAGCATGGCGGCTAGCGTTTCCGCGCGAAAATTCAAAATCATAAATTAAAAATAGTTTTTAAGGCATTTTTCGGTTTTATAAAACTGAAATAAAAATTCTACTGGTTGATTACGATCTAAGGATTAATTAAAAACAGTTTTCAAAAAAAGGTGTAATACCCTATTACTTTGACTATCTATCTATATGGACCCGCCTCTCATGATCATTCCCCTCTGTCAAGGTAGTGGATTAAAAAATCTAACGCGTTTATAAAAACTGTTTCCGAAATCGATTTTTCATAAACAGAAACGTTTTCACTCAGTAAGGTCATCATAAATGCTATATATATCGTGTAAATACCGATATACGTGCAGATAATGTATGCAAAAAATATATAATATCCTAGTTAGATAAAGATGGAGTTATTTTCCTTATGTAAGTATTAAAGTTCATTTATTTCCATTTAAATCACTTATTACAATTTATTAACTGCCTCATTGGCCAAGCGGTCCTGAGCGCGACTGCTACGCTAGAGGTCCTGGGTTCGATTCCCATGTCGAGCAAAGTGTTATTGGGTTTTATATGAAATTCCCAGTAGCAGCTCGGAGTTAGGAATTTGTGCCCGTTTTATGGCAATAGGCTCGCCCCCTAATACATGGGACCTAAACATACCGGCGAACTGTGTTTGTACATTAGTACGCCTCTGCCTAACCCTTCGTGGAATAACAGGCGTGATGGTATGTTATGTAATACAATTTATTATTAAAGATCGAGGACGTTACCGATTCAATAATCGAGTATAAAATAATCGTTTAGTTCAAGCATGCACTCCCCACGAGACTACCCGCACTCTCCACGAGACTAGCATTTTTTTTTCAGCCTAAGCCTTCAATATCAGCCTTCTTCTAATAAACGTAAGATTTAAAATTGAAATATCCATCAAAATGTCATTTTTTGATTTTCAATTATATGAGAATTTCTATTTTCACAATTTTTTTGACAACTATAGATCTTATTATAAAATATACAAGGCTTAAAACTAGGATGGAGGATGTCACCATTTATGATTTCCAATTATAGGCCTTATATATATTATGACATAATGCTTAAAACTCGAATTTTAAAAAGTGTAGCGAGACTAGTCCCTCTTTTGTTTTGTCATTTTAATTAATGATGTGATAGTGATTGTTTACAATTTCGAATCGATATCGATATTATTTTCGTGTTCAATGTAAGACCAAATTATAATAATTGCTAAAGATCACTAAAGATGAATATCATGAATTTATGATATTACCATTTTTTTATAAATTTAATAAAATAAGATTTTTGGAAATGACGTAACTAAGATTCTAATTTCATTTTGATTATTTTTGATATCCAGTGCTATTATATATTTTCTTTGTTACTTTTTTAGATTTACAAAAGACCTTCATTTAAAATGAAGTAGGTGTGATTGATAAATAATCGCTTAAGCCGTTGCGGATAAATGTGTTGACAAAAGAATTTATAAATTAACATATTTAAATCGTATTTTAAAAGTCATTGAAAATGATTTCTAAAATACGGTACGGTTTGAAGGTCTGGGCTTTCTTTTACCGCTTAGGTGGAAAACCAGCACATGGCCCGCCTGATGGTAAGTGGTAACCGTAGCCTATGGACGCTTGCAACATCTGGGGTATCACTCGCCCGTTGCCGACCCTGTAAAAATCTTTTCACACCCGGTAGACAACACACACTGCCAACACAACGCTTCCTCGCAGAGCTCTGGCGATCTTGCTCACAATTAGGAACACAACATATTACAGACCTATGTTATTTGGCTACTATTTTCGATCGGGCAGCTCCAATTGTGAGTGGAGTTATTCAATTATTCAGTTATTCAAGCTCACCGTATCTTTCTGTCTTGCAGTTTTGGGCGTGCATTTAGACATAATAGATTATTTTTGTTTGGCCTATATATGAGAGACCGCGTACCACATACCTCTCCAAGATGCAGGTGTATACAAGCTTGACTGTGATTGCGGTCTCTCATTTATAGGCCAAACAAAAAGAAGCATAGAAACCCGTGTAAAGGAGCACATAGCTGAAGTCAAGCACCGCCGTTCCAAGAAGTCAGCAGTTTGTGAACGTGTTGCAATATTCTAAGCAAAGTTTGCTCGGTGTTGGTTCAATACATAAATCGTCATTGTCAATGAAATCTACATACAAACTAGCGTCATTGACAACTGACGGCAGAAACCAGCCAAGTTTCAAATATTCAGTTTTTATCTACTTAGGTAGGTACGCTAAAAATTTTGATACCTCGTCAGTGTATAAACCATATCTAAGATCTGTTAGTACTTAGTACCATCGATTACCAGGGTGCTAGTTTGTATGCAGATGATCATAACCAAACTTTTTTCAAACAATATCATCAAATCAACGTTTTGAATCTTCAAGCACTACATTTTTATATAGTAATGGTTTTAGAATAATATTGTATAACTTTTTTTGCAAGCTTACTAATGGAATATAACAACGCAGAAAATAGATTTTTTCTGATTTATCTTTGACAGTTCATATTCCTCTTCGGTTACCGTCACGTGAGCGTAATTTCGCTTAACATAACATACCATCACGCCTGTATTCCCCGAAGGGTTAGGTAGAGGCGTACTAATGTACACCCACAGTTCGCCGGTATGTTTAGGTCCCATGTAATAGGGGGCGAGCCTATTGTCATTAACCGGGCACAAATTCCTAACTCCGAGCTGCTACTGGGAATTTCATAGAAAAACCCAATAACACTTTGCTCGACCTGGGAATCGAAACCAGGACCTCTAGCGTAGCAGTCGCGGTCAGGACCACTTGGCTATTGAGGCAGTTATGTTTCGCTTATGTAATACGAATTTTGGAGCTTTTTTATTGAGGTTCCGTTTCTGAGTTGCGTTTTTAGCATGTTTTAGTGCCTCAGTTCCTTACGAATTCGCCTCAGAGTTGACATGAATTTGAGTAAGACAGAGGCGATTTCGTAATTGTCACCGGTTGCCGACTTATCTAGTCACCCTGCCGATATTCGCTTACAAAATTAAAAAACTTTGAAACACGTCATTTTTTAACATTCATATCTAAGATTCCAATTTTCAAGTTCCAGAAAGTCGAATTATTACCTACGTTATTTTATAAACGTCCAAAACTCCATATTAAATATTAAATAAATTTATGGATTGTTCAGTTATTCGTTCATACACATAATATGTTAAATGCTCTAAGGCTCAAGTAGGTATAACAAAAAGCATTTTAGTCGATATTAGAAATTTTAGTTTATTTTCATTAGCTTTTTATCTTTTGTTCGTTACAAAAAGAAAAACTTACAAAACTTTAGTCTCTGTCAAATGTGCAAGGAGAATAATATGGCGGACCAAAATAACAAGGGCGCTAAAAGATTATTTTGGATATTTCTGATTTCTATCAAATCAGTGACTGGTTAAGATTTTACAGTGCACTTATGTTTGAACCAATTTTTGTATTTAAATAATCTCATGAAAGTAAGTACGTATTCATGACCACAACAACGTACAAAGATATTTTTCTAGCGTAATACCGTGAATTTAGAAATTCATACTGAATGTGTTTTTAACTATGCTGCTGCAGATTCACAATGTCGGCAATAAAAGTAAATTTTGAAATTGGACATGAAGCATCGTTAAGATCTAAAAAGACTCCAGAAGGATTTACTCATGACTGGGAAGTGTTTGTGCGCGGCCAGGAAGGGGCTGATATAAGTCACTTTGTAGACAAAGTGGTTTTTCTGTTACATGAAACTTTCAAAAAGCCTAGAAGAGGTAAATATTAATTGATCTGAATACTGATGTGCTTGTTAGGTTAGCATTTATTTAACTTTAATCAATGTCCAAGTAGTGGCACTAAAGTTTTGTTGTTTTCACCTTTTCTATTTAGTACCAAAAATCATTACTTATAGGGTAAAGCACCCTGTAGTCAGCCTTATATTGAGAACAAAATTTTTATACACCTGTATTTTAAATATTAAACTCAAAAACTCAGAAAGGTTAGTTATTACATTTACTAAAGAAGCTAGCAAAACATTATATTTAAAATAGGAATAAATTAAAAATCACCGTTAAACAAAAAATGGCACTTTTCACCAGTAGTCAACCTCATCTATCCACAAGTCAGCCATGTCGTACCCTGTAGTCAGCCTATAACTTATTCTTGCATATTGGGGATATTAATTCTTAATTGCATTATAACATAACATATCTACCATCACGCCTGTATTCCCTGAGGTTTAGGCAAAGGTGTAGTAATATACACCCATAGTTTACCGGTTTCTTTAGGCCAAATTTGATCGGGAAAACCACGGACAAATCCAACTTCGTGCTGCTAGTGTGGACTTCATAGGAAAACCCAATAAAACATGCTGGACTTCAATTCGAACCCAGGTTCTAAAGGCGTACGGTACCATCTTTCGTTGTACGGTTATTATCTTCTTTTTATGATATGTCGTCTTTTTAATATGATGGAATTCTGGATGGAAATAACCGGGCATAAATTCAACACTAATAGTAAAGGCTTTAAGGTACTATTTTGTGCAACAAGACTAACGGCTGACTACTGGATTCTTAGATCCATTGTTCGGCCCCTGACATACAATTACATTTGTATGCAGCTGACTACTGGTAAAATACACTTTTCGTCTTATAAGAGTTAAACCCAAAGTAATGAGCAAAATTGGGACTATTCGCTCCGTAAATTTCAACTGCATATAGAAAATCACGAAAAACCAGTAGTCAGCCACCTACGGCTGACTACTGGATCCACCTTAAAAATTCGAAACTCAGTAGTCGGCCACCGAAATTACAATATAATAATCATATAAAATGCATGTAATAGTTAATTATATCACAAAATAAACATTTAATAGTATAACAGTATAACAATTCACCACAAATTATAGCAAATACGCACAAAAACATACTGAAAACTCGAACAAGTTTCCTTAAGAAAAAAAATGTGACAGCACCGTGTCTAGTCATGTCTTTCGCAGCAGTGCAGATAAACGATTGTAGCTCGTCAACCTGACATGCTATTGGCTCATGAGTGTGCATATTAGCTCACGAGGAGACACAGATTCGATTAAACGTTAATTTAAAGTTGTAAATAAATTGGAACACTATTTATATGGAAATAATGTGTGTAAAGGCTGAGTACTGGTGCGGGGCTGACCACTGGGTGATTTACCCTACCTAGTTCCAAGTCTGTTAGCATCTTCCCTTAACCTAAGCATTTTTCATTTTATTGTGTAAGTATATGTTTTTTTTTTTATATGTTGCAGTTGTAAAAGAACCACCTTTTTCCGTCAAAGAATCTGGCTATGCAGGTTTTATATTCCCCATAGAAATATATTTGAAAAATAAGGATGAGCCTAAGAAAATTAAGTTCACCTATGATTTTACTTTACAACAAAGCGGTTTTCTGAAAGACCGTTACATTTTTCAAAATCCAAATGAAGAGTTCAGAAAAAAGCTATTAAAAGGTGGTGGCATACCTATTAGCAACAATGCATTTTACACTAATCCAGACCAAGAATGTAGAAGTAGAGACTCATTTTCAGAAGAAAAGCAGCAGCTTGTCAGTAAACCTAAACTTTCATCTGATAATATAAAGAAACACAAGTCTAAGGAACACAAGGAGGATTTACCACATAAAACTAGCAGTTTTGAAAATTTGTTTGGACCTCCCTTACAAAAACCACCAAAGGTTTCTCCTGATCCAAAAAAAAATGAAAAGAGTGCAGCTCCTGTCAAGGCTGATAAGAAAGAAAAGGATAGATCTAACTCTGATAAAAAGCAAAAACATGAACATAAAGAAGTTAAACAGGATAAAGTAAAAGTGAAAGAAGAAAAGGAGAAAAGTAGGCCAGAAAAGATAAAAATGCATGAAAAGATAGACAAACCTAAAGACAAATCTACCAAAAGGCCAATTGAAAGGCCACCATCACCAGATATATCTAAAAAGCGTTGCCTTAGTCCATTAAGAAGAACCCAAAGTCCGCCACGCTCTAGTAGTGCATCTAGTATAAAAGATGAATACAAACCTTCAAAACACAGTTCTGACAATTTAGAACAAAAAAAACCCAAATTAGAAGAAAAAAATCTTGATGTGAAAATGGAAAAAGACTTAAAAGATAAGAAAAAAAAGGAAAAGAAAAGTCATGACAGAGATAAAGAAAGGAAAGAAAAGAAAGAACACAAAAAAGAAAGCCATAAATTAAAAGAATCACCAAAAGAACCTCCTAAAGAAATTGTTAAAGACCTATCTAAAGTAAGGGAAGTTCATAAAGAAAAAGATTCTATAACAAGCAAAGAAAAATTAATGAAGCCAGATAAACCAATCAATAAATTTTCTTTGGAAAATCTTAGAAAATCCCCTCCTCCAGATGAAGAGCGATCAGACAACCATAAGTCTAAAGAGAAATCAGACCCAGAGAGGAAACACAAACACAAAAAGAAAGATAAAAAAAGAGATGAGTCTAGAGAGAAGCATAAAGAATCCAGTAAAGAAAAGAAGCATAAGCATGAGAAGGTCAGAGACATGCCACCTGAAAAAAATGAAATAATTGAGCGCAGAGAAACACCTGTACCTAAAGAGCGTCCTCTACCTGAACCAACATCTCCTATATCAATAGATACAGCATCACAATGTAGTTCTAAAAGTGGTCTGGCCAAATCATCTCATGTTGGCAATGAAGATATTAACAGTAGTCATTCTGATTCAGAAAGCTCTGTTATAGCAGATGAAGAGGATACCAAAATTAAAATTGAAAATCAATCACCTGAACCAATCAAACATGAGCCATCCCCTGAACCAGAGCCAGAAATTGAGCTAGAACCAGAACCAGAACCAGATCCAATAGTGGAGCCACCACCACCACACAAGGAGAAAAAACAAAAGCATAAAGATAAGTCAGCAAAAAGAGAAGAAAAACGACGCAAACGCAAAGCAGCTGAGGAAGAAAGAGATAATGTAGAAAACCTAGAACATAGGAAAATAGCAAAGACTTCAGAAACGACTGCTCCTTTTAATGATACAGAACATGGCGAGAGCAGTGGTTCCACATCTGCAGAGACCAAAGTTCAAGACAATGGTGTCTCCAGTAGTCTTGGGGAGGACGCTGAGCCTGGTGACCTCTCACCAGATTACATGGTGCAACTACGGGATTTGCAGCAACGTATCATGAAGATAAAAAATAATGAAGATTTGGAAAGGGTAGTAAATCTTATTGCAGAAACTGGACGCTATGAAGTGACAACACAGACATTCGATTTTGACCTTTGTTTGTTAGACCGCTCTACAGTACAACAGCTTATACAGTTAGTAGGTTGCTAGTTATTAGTCACTTGTTGGTGTTGTAGCACTAAATGAAATTCTGACTGTAAATACCTAATAATTTTACAGATAGAGTTACACCAAGGCATTTGTATAGAGACTTGTTATGTCTGTTGTTATGAGAGCAATGGGAGTAGGGACAGACATAAATTGCGTTTGTTTAAGAAGTTGCATTATATTAAGTTATAAAATTAAAATCTATAATATAAATCTTCACATTACTCGACACTTGAGTTATGAGTGCAATACTGTATAGATATATAAAGATATAAGACTGTTGAAAGATTGTTAAAAGTAATGTATATTTTGTACATTATTGTATTGATTCATTATTATGTAAGTAAATAAACTTGAAATTTTTGATTAACCTCCATTGACCCAGGAACGGATCGGAGAGGCTATGTTAATCATTGTATAAAAGTTATAATATCAAGTCTAATGTTTTAAATTTTATTTATAAGAATAAAATATTGTTTTGTGCACTTTAATATAATTTAAGTTTAAAAAAACTCATTTTACCGTTTCGGTAAATATTGGCATTGCAATATTGCATAATTTTTAATGTTAACATATCCCTTGTAGTTTTATACATCACTGTTTCAGACAAACATGGATTTTGCTATTTTGATGCAAATTGGGGTGTTACTCCTAAGAGCTATGAAAGTATTTTAGTGCTCATTTTGGCTTGGTTTGATCTTGTACATTATATTTGTTACATAACTTATTTTTTTATTTATCGTATTTTAAGAATATTATAATGAATAATAATAAATAGAGTGTACACTAATATACATTGGTTTGTTATGAACGAGGGGTGTAACTTAAAATTAAGGATTTCACGACTTTGAAAGATTATGTCGTTGGCATTTTATCTGAATATGATTCAGGTTTGGTTTAGCTAAGTCTTGATAGCCAGTTTTTAAGAACAAATAAAAACTGACTTAAGTACCTAAGTAAAGTGAAAAATGCACATACGAGTATATAAATAGTATCTAAAATATAAATTAGATTTTAGGGACATACAGAAAACTGCACCCCTTTATTTGCGAAGCGCGGATGAAGAAATACATTTTTTGCACAAATGAATCCAGGTGTTATAATAGGGTGTTGTAATATTCAGCAGTGCTGTTGTATTTTATCTCAGTGTCATATTGAAATTAAAATCATCGGTGTCTTACTCGCGCATGGAGGTTCCAGTACATACTTCTAACTTTCTATTACATCTTAAAAATTAATAGGTAATGCAGCAATTTGGGCAGGAAAATCGTGAATTTTAAACTTCATTTATTTGTTAATCAGGATCAGACATGGGATTTTTGATTTCACAGCGTATATACATATAACTAGCTGTTGCTCGCGGTTTCTCTCGCATCCCAAAGGAGTTCCTTTGCCCCTCCAAGGTCCAATCTATCTGTAGGACCAAAATCCATCAAAATTAGTTCAGTGATTTAGGCGTGAGGTTACAGATAAAATTACCTTCGTATTTACCTTGTCTTGCCATAAATATTGTAACAAAGAATGTTTTTTTCTATTGCAAATAACATTTATAAACTTTTACAGTGTGTTAGTTAAATACATATATATAGAACAATTTAAATTATAAAAAGCTTATTCGAAGTGGTCTCCATGGGCTGCAATACAGTCCTTTAAACGTTGAGGCCAGTTATCAATAGAAACACGCACTCTTTCCATGGGAAAATTCTTCACTGCCAATCGTAGGTATGGATTGTTTAAGGGACTCCAAATTATCATGGCGTTTAGAGCAAGCCGTACTCTCTAAAACTGACCATAAATCATAATCCAGCGGATTAAGATCGGGACTAGACGACGGCCAGTCTTCAGCTCTAATGAAGTCCGACACGTTCGTTTCCAACCAAGACTGCGTGGACCGAGCTTTATGACCTGGCGCCGAGTCTTGCTGGAAGGACCATTCTTGGTTATTGAACCTGGTGTTGTTAAGGGGCTTAACTACCTTCTCAAGAATGGTCTCTTGATACACTAGTGCCGATGTTTTGATGGGTACCTTTTTCATAAAAATATGGCTCAGTCACTCCTTCATAGCTAACACCCCACCAAACCATCACTGAATTCATATAAATAATAAATAAATAAATATTCTACGACATTTTACACAGCACCATAAGAAACACCCAGACGAACACAAACACTTATATTCATCACATAAATATTTGTGTCCTGTGGGAATCGAACCCACGACCTCATGTTCAGCAGTCCGGTCAGGGGGGGACACTTAGAACATGCATCACGTCAATAAATACAGACATGCCATCTACTTTGCATAACAGAGAAACACTGCTACCTAATAGTTTCAAGTCTATCGATAGATGTCTCTTCTCTCAAACTGTAATGCAATTAATAAAATAGGTTTAAGGATGATCGTTTAGCTGGGCCCGCCAAATTCAAATTACAATTGGTTTTTCGCAATTTCGCAAAGTTTTTGATGCTCAGTTGTGAATATTGTATAGCTAATGCCGAAAATACTACAACTTTGAATTTAGAATGTGTTATAGACCTATAAATTGCGAAAAACCAATTGTAATTTGAATTTGGCGGGCTCAGCTAAACTATCAGCCTTAATATGTGCGGGAATTTAATTCTTTATTAATAGTATTATTTATAGTATTTATTGTACAGACCATTTATAACATGTTTGGTAAAAAATATCACATTATTTTATTTCAATAGCACTATAGCTTATGGTAACATTGTTGTGAATACTTTTCATATTATTTAACTGGCAACATTAAACAATATGGTCGCTGAAACTTGTGTTTACGTATGTTAGTGTTTCGTGTTCAATATATGATGAATTATTAGTTTTTTCAGTGTTTTGTCTACTTCAAACTACGAGTTAAGATCTCTTCTTCGTCCTGATATGACATTATATTTGGAAACCAATATTATTCTACCATTAAACTATAAATAAATGCTTCAGTACTTAGTTGTTTCGATTTTACCACCCTATTCTTTTTTAAATAATCAGTGCGTCTCTTTTAAGAGGCTGCAAGTCCTAAGTCATCTTTTAAAATACCCTCTCCGTTAGTTTTGGGTCAAGTTATTTTGCGCGAACTTTACCTCTTAATAGCCCGGTACACAAACATTTGACTAATACCAACCGTATGGAGACATTTAAATATTTTTTACAGTGTATTGGCGCCAAAATAAGAAAACGCAATGATTGCAATGAACCATTGAAGCAATGAACAATGAGATGAGCAATCAAATAAAAATGACAGATTCCAAATTCAAATGTAATATTTTGTTTCTCTTTAATTGTAACAGTGGCCAGACTAAGTATATTGGTATGAATGAAACTTTGACTATCTATCTATAAGGACCCGCCTCTCATGATCATTCCCCTCTGTCAAGGTAGTGGATTAAAAAATCTAACGCGTTTATCAAAACTGTTTCCGAAATAGATTTTTCATTAACAGAATCGTTTCCGCTCAGTAAGGTCATCATAAATGCTCCGTGTAAATACCGATATACGTGCAGTTAATGTATGCAAAAAAATATCTAATATCTTATTTAGATAAAGATGGAGTTATTTTCCGTATGTAAGTATTAAAGTTCATTTATTTCTATTTAAATTACATAATACAATTTATTAATAATGATCGAGGACGTTACCGATTCAATAATCGAGTATAAAATAATCGTTTAGTTCAAGCATGCACTCCCCACGAGACTACCCGCACTCCCCACGAGACTATCCGCACTCCCCACGAGACTAGCAAATTTTTTTTACTAACAATTTCAGCCTTCTTCTAATAAACGTAAGATTTAAATTTGAAATATCCATCAAAATGTCATTTTTTGATTTTCAATTATATATCATCCAATAGGATGTCACCATTTATGATTTCCAATTATAGGTCTTAATGCAGAATTACCATCTTTTGGCAATTATAGGCCTTATATATATAATGACATAATGCATAAAACTCGATTTTTAAAAGTGTAGCGAGACTATGTCCCTCTTTTGTTTTGTCATTTTAATTAATGATGTGATAGTGTTTGTTTACGATTTCGAATCGATATCGATATTATTTTCGTGTTCAATGTAAGACCAAATTATAATAATTGCTAAAGATCACTAAAGATGAATATCATGAATTTATGATATCACTATATTTTAATAAAATAACATTTTTGGAAATGACGTAACTAAGATTATTGATTATTTTTGATATCCAGTACTTTTTCAGATCTACAAAAGACCTTCATTTAAAATGATATAGGTGTGATTGATAAATAATAGCTTAAGCCGTTGCGGATAAATTTGTTGACAAAAGAATTTATAAATTAACATATTTAAATCGTATTTCAAAAATCATTGAAAATGATTTCTAAGATACGGAATGGTTAGAAGGTCTGGGGTTTCTTTTACCGCTTAGGTGGTAAACCAGCACATGTCCCGCCTGATGGTAAGTGTATATATAGTGTTAATGTACCCTATTATATGAACGCTTGCAACACCTGGGGTATCACTGGCCCGTTGCCGAACCTGTAAAAATCTTTTCACACCCGGTAGACAACCCACAACACCGGTACCCCCACTGCCAACATAACGCTTCCTCGCGGAGCTCTGGCGATCTTGCTCACCGTTAGGAACACAACATGGTACAGTGACAGATAATAGAATACTACTTAGTAGTACAGTGCTATGTTTTTTTTTTTTTTTTTTTATTTATGGCGCCACACTTTTTGTGTATTTGCCAGTGTCAAGTAATAAAGTAATCAAATAATATTTCCCATTATGGGATTGCTTGGGATTGTAATATGGCACCACACTTTTTGTGTTCGCCAGTGTCAAGTATAAGTTGTTGAGTTGCCCCATTAAAACGGTAGAAATGTTATTGAGGCTTCGATGGAGTTTAGGAGTGAACCCAAAAAGTCACGATTTTCAATTTTATATCATTTGCCTACACTCTCACACGTTCACAAACACTTAATGGTTAATTATCCACCATAATTACACATTAAACTTCGGCGAAATTCAAGTTTTGAAAAATAATATAAAATCGACAATGTGCACTTTTCATTTTCCCGCCTAAACTCCTAGTGCTATGTTATTTGGCTACTATTTTCTGCAAAGTGTAGGTGTTTCCCCAGTTGGGCAGCTCCAATTGTAAGTGAGTTATTCAATTCCACTATGCCCTGCCTCTCGGGGTGTTTCTTCAAACACATTATTTTCTTTGTTCGATATCCGGCTCAAAGAAATAACGAGAGTACGGAACACGACATACCATCACGTCTTTATTCCCCGAAGGGTTAGACAGATGCGTACTTAGGGGGCGAGCCTATTGCCATTAATCGGGCATCAACCCTTAATTTTATAGAAAAACTCCAATAACACATTGCTCGACCGGGGAATCGAACCCAGGACCTCTAGCGTAGCGCTTCTGTTCATATTAACGCGCGACATAATGAACAAAATCGTATTTACTCCTACTTATATCTCGTGGGAAACAAAATGCTCTGTCTAGTGTTATTCCTAATATATCAGCCTGTCAAAGAAAAGAAAAAATCAAAATGAAAGAATCAAACTAATTGGTATTTGTAACATAACGTCCCCAATATCCGCTCTATCTATACTAATATTATAAAGACGAAAGATTTGTATGTATCAATGTATGTAACAAATAAACTCAAAAACTTCTAGGCCGATTTCGAAAATTCTTTCACCATTTGAATGCTACATTATTCAAGATTAACATAGGCTATAGAATATGTATTTCGAAAAGTTTGCGATTTCTCTCACCCGTGCGTTTATTTTCCAATTACATAGTATGTTACACCTATTTATCTATACCTAAACAGTTCCTTTGTTTTGTATTTCATTAGCATGCAATGAGAGCATTGCATTGAAAATAATTATGACGCAAGATATTAAAAAGGTGTGTATGGATGATTTTAATGTTGCAAATAAATAATTACATATAAAAATAATTTGTAATGTTACGTTTTTCTCAATTCTTCCTAAAATAATCTATCGATATAAAATATCGACATAGTAGCTTCCTAATTATTTTTATTGTATTATTACGTTCGTATTGTCGTCAATTCTTGTATGTTGACGTATTTGACCTCTATGTGTGCGTAAATTGTGTTAGTGGTGAAGAATTTAATATGTGTGAGTTCATGGCGATACAAAATGATTTTGAGTATGTGTGCAGCAATGTCTATGTAGTGTTTCCTCCCCCCGCACCAAAAGTGACAGACTTTTTTGTTCATAGAATTAAGCGCGTCACTTGTCCAGGGATAGATAGTCAAAGGAATGAAAGGGTCAGTAGGACGGAAATTAGAACCGTCTTTGTGGTACATTGAATATCTTCTCTTCTTCTTTTCTTTTCTCTACTATTATAAAATTGTTAAAAGCTTATGTTTGTTACGGGTTGGAGCAAAAACTACTGAATAGATTTAAATTTTGTTAGCACTTAGAAATTAAAAACTGGTGAACTTCTTATCACAATTAATTAATCGGATCCTAAAATACAGCTTGAGAGATGTTCTCATGTATAGAGGCCCATACAAAGAAGAGATCATCACTGTTGGTTTTAATAAAATTATTTTTGGGATCCATTTCTAATCCTAATATAGCTTCAGGTGAGCGAAGCCTCGGGGAAAAGCTAGTTATCTAATACTAGCTTCTGCCCGCGGCTTCGCCCCCGTGGAATGCGGTCTGTCATCACATCCCACGGGAACGGGATAAAAAGAATATCCTATGTCCGTTTCCTGGTTCTAAGCTACCTCTCCACCAATTTTCAGCCAAATCGGTTCAGCCGTTCTTGAGTTATAAATGGAGTAACTAACACGACTTTCTTTTATATATATAGATTATCGTTCGAGTAGAATGTTAAGTTGAATGCAGGTTTTCAACAAGCTATTTAATAACCTACACCTGTACACACATTGGCCTAATAAGTTATCTATACTTCTATATCTCTACTATTATAAAATTGTAAAAAAGCTGTCTGTACTTTGAAGATATTTAATTTAAAATAAAACACGTGGGTTGTGGTTATGTAAACGTCTCCGAATCCGAAAATGTGATTTTTAAAATTCTTGTCTGTTTGTTACGGGTTGGAGCAAAAACTACTGAATAGATTTTAATTTTATTATCACTGTTAGAAAGTATATGCTCCAACTTAAAAACTGGTGAACTTCTTATCTCAATTAATTAAATGAATCCAGAGATACAGCTTGACCTCGCTGATGTATAGAGGCCCATACAAAGAAGAGGTCATCAATGTTGGATTTACATTTTTACTCCTGATATAGCTTCACGTGAGCGAAGCCGCGGGCAGAAGCTAGTACCGTAAAATGGGGCTAATTAAAACACTTTTTTCGTAAAACAGGTGTTTATACAAATTTTAATAACTCAAATTATATGGAATATTATTTTTTTAGTAGATTACACCATAAACTTTAAATAGTAACGATCGTAGTATAACTTCTGTTAATATATTTTAAGATATATTACTTTACCGTTGCTATTCCAAATATCGCATCAATGGGGTTATTTGTAATCTCATTTTTTTGCCTTGGTTTTTCTTATTTTTTTTAGCTGTGTCAAATAAAAGTCAGTAAGCTATATTTGGAAAACTTAAATGTTTAGAAGTGGCCTTCGTTTCACTGTAATTTCACTCTCTATATGCCACATACAAGCCAAAAATTACAACTGAATATTTATTCACTAAGAGATCTATTACTTCTTTGGGGTTATTTGGAATGTAATGTTAATATAACAAAGGTATTCTAAATGAAAGTGAAGCTATATTTGGAATATTTAAGGGCAAGCATGATCTATGTATGTGAATAAAAATTAATCGCTAAATGTGTTGCTAAGATCAAAACTTGAGAAAGGCTGAACCGATTTCGCATTTTTTTTGCGTTTTTTCTTGTCACGAAAAGGGTTTTATGAAAGAAAATTATAAGAAAGTTGCAAGCAAAATTACGTGGGTGAAGCCGCGCAGAACAGCGAGTTTCAAATAAAAATGTATTGAGCAAAACGAGTTAGCTGTGCACATACAGTGACTTGATTATTTTATGAAATGATTAAATTATGTACCTACCTATTTAAATAAAACAACGAGTTTTAAATTATGTATTTAAATAAAACAACTTTAGTCAATCACAATATTTATTCTTCTTCTACAAATTAAGGTATGTCGGTACAGTCACACTGGTTTCGAATTTATATAAAAATCTTACATTTTGGACTTAGGTATAAGTCCAAAATATATATCTTGCCCTTAACATGCTCAAAATGCGCAATTGGGACTATTTGGAACTATGATTAAATTCCTTGGCAATATATAACACGCTTTAAAGGGGCTATTTGAAACTTCGTTCCAATTAACCCCAAAACAGAAACCAAATAGCCCCATTTAGAAAAATCTAAATATATGCCAGCTCGAAAAAGGTAGAAACGAGCAAATAAAAACACTGAAAAGCGCATAAAACACACTATTACTTAGTTTATTCAATTTCTTACGTAACTGTCTAGTATTTGTGTATCAGACGAAAGTTATCCAGACACGAAATACACCAAAACACAACACTTTTTAGAAGTACGAGTTGAACCACTTAAAAAGCCGTTATCTGTCAAAATTTCTTTGTGACATTGACATTAGTTGTCACTGTATTGTCAGATGTTGAAATATAATTCCTACTGTTCTCAGATATAAATATCCACATGATCAAAACTTTTTTTTCGTAAATTTCAAATAGCCTCGTGAGTTTTAAATAACCCCATCTTACGGTATATTATACTAATATTATCAAGAGGAAAGATTTGTATGTGTTTGTTTGTAACGAAAAAACTCAAGAACTACTGGGCCCGTTTCAAATTTTCTTTCACCGTTTGAATGCTAATTATTCCAGATTAACATAGGCTATAGAATATTTATAAAAAAGTTAGGGATTTATCCACCCGTGTGCGAAGCTGGGGCGGGCCGCTAGTTAATAATAACATAGAAGTTTAATTAATTATCAGTATTTGGATGCAGAGTACATTTAAAGACCAGCCAGAAGAAATAAGGGATACCTATCTTGTAGTCTAACTCAATAATAAAATTATTATTTACTTTTACGAACGAGTTTAAAATAAAATATAAGTTTTTGCATTGACAAGACTTTTATTTCAATGAAAAATGAAAAAAATATTTGAATAAGTACAGTAAAAGCAATTGAAATGAACAGTAACTATCGATAAATGAGTTAGAATAGCATAAAATATATTAAAATTAACAAATGTTTATGAATAATGAAAATGTATTCCCAAATGACATGATGATGCAGTAAAAAATGAAAATGTGAAAAACGATGCCTTAACTTTGTAGTAAAGATATCAATAACAAATTGTCCACCTTAGGTGATATCCTTGCTATAATGTATCAAAGATGATATCACGTAGGTAGCTTTATGTAAGACATAACATGCTCAGCCTTTGAAACAATCGTGTCTCTCTTTAAGAGATGTCTCAATTCTTTTTACCGAAACCGAAGAACGTCTATGTCCATCCTTTCGCTGCAGTCGAGTCCTGAGTTCAATGACGACATGGTTCATCTTTTTTTGCCATTTTTGTGAACAGTTTGACGCCACTTGGTGTAAAAGTCAACAATGTATTCGACAGAAATGCCAGCAGTATTTGCAGCTCCTGTTACACTGAACTCTTTGTACTGTTCTTCTTCAGTACCAGGCTCTTTGCCAACAAGCAAAATCAATAAAGGTGTAGATTTTCCTTGTAAAGAACTATCAGGGTCTCCATTACCTCCTTGGATTTGTTTTTCATCAGATATAAAGTGGTTACAAAATTCCATGATTTGTATGACATTGTGAATGTGTTGTGGAGCTTTGCGAGGGTACTTCAGGAGTGGAAGAGGTTTCGATTGACCTGGGCGTTGTGCTCGTAAAAAACGAGAGCCGCTGCGCAACTGAACTTCAAGCCAACGAATCGCGTCACGTGCTGTGCTTTGTTCACGTTTAAGATTATCCAATTCTTGGAGAACTGAAAGAATGACTTTTACTATAACAAAACATGAATAAAATTAAATATTATATACTCATTTTAACAGAAACAAGGTCTCACCAACTGTAGGAATGAGGAGAATAAAGTTCCTGGTGCGAAGCAGTTGCTTGACACGGCGCAAGTGTTTGTGAAGAGCATCTGTATCCAGAGCAAGTAGTGCAGGCACGGGAGCCTGGCCACTGCGTTCCAACTCTCGCACTTGCGAAGCTAGCCAAAGGCGTCCCAAACGACGCAGCAGCCCACCTTCGCCTGATTCAACCTTGAAAATAAAATAATATATTTTTAACCATTACAATGCTGACAATCCATTCAAGAATAATAAAAATATATTTTTGCATACTTGGGGTTTCTTTGAGTTATGCCATTCTCTGCTTCTTTTGTGATTGATTTTTGTAGTTACTTTAGGAGGAAGAAGTTTTTTTAAGTAGTATATTCTCAATGACCTATTGAATCTGATCCGGGGTATTATCTTAGCAATATGATTCCCAAAATCGACAAAGTTCAATATTCGCACGATATTTTCCTCATAGAATGATAGTTTATATCTTTCTAACATTTGCCACTCAGCAGCATCTTTGTCATATTTACAAATGTTGGTGCCACGCAAGTTTATATCTTCTGGCAAAGGGATGGTTTTATATTCAAATTTTAATTTTTTTGCTACACTTCGAGCATATTCTAAAATATGACATTCTTTGCTTTCTTTTGTTTTTGGATTGAAATAAAATGTTAAAATATTGAGCAAATCTACAACACATTGAAAAAGTGACTCTCCACTATCACCACAGGATAGAATTAAATCTTTCTCATTTAAAGCCCAATCCTGGAGTAATTTGATGCTTGATAGAAAGTTATCACCAAGCAAAAATTTTTGTAACCCTTGAACATCTAAAACATTATTGTTGTCACTGTTAAGTAGAAGTTCATTATCAGTGCTGTTATGCTTTACATTGCATTCACCATTTTGAGTAGACTTTTGGAGTATTTGTTCGTCAGCTTCCTCATTATTTTTCACAATTTCTTCTGTATCAGAAGCATCATAACATGAATTGTCACTGGCAGATCTATCAGAGTGACCAGTAGAATCTGATAAATCTTCCTCACCAGAACATGACTCATAAGCTTCTATATCACTACTTTCCGTATCAAGATCGCTCATGTCTGAACTATCAGTTGAGGTAAGACGTCTTCTTCGCCGACGTTTTGTTAATGGTTTCTTAATGTTAGTTTTAGTGTCACCATTTATTACATCTTTGTTCCCTTCCCATGCATCATTTTTTAGTGCACTTTCAATATGTTCATGGCTATTTTCATGTATACAGTCTACAGGTTCTTTTGGTGAAAAAGATTCAATAATTTCAACTGCTTCTAATTTTTTTTCAGATCTGGTAGTCTGTAATGTCATCCTATTAGATTTATATTTGTATGCTGGGTTTTTAAGTCCAAGTGATACAAGCTGTTTTAATAATTTCTGAAGGAGTTGTGATAAAAGAGCCAATGTAAAAGCTTTGCACGCAAATGCTTTAACTTCATCAGTTTCTGATACTTTGGTTATTGTGAACAAACAAATTAATACAATTTTATGCACAAGATTTGCATTTAAGTTAGATGGATTTGAGCTTTCTTCATCAACTGCCTGTATGTATTCATTATAGCATTTATCTAAATCAGGTAATGGAGACTTAATGAAGTCCATTGCTACTTTCAGTTCATGAGCAATAGTGCTGCATCTTTGTGGAATATTTGTATCATTTTTACTAAAGTACCATATTTCTATTAAAGAGAGAAAGTTGGTTATTGTATTTTGAATGTGTTCTGTTTGTGTAAATGATTCAGGACTACTAGGTGAATCAAAATATTGAGCATTCTTTTCAAATATTTTTGTTAAATTTCCAATTGCACCGTCAAAGGGGGTTGTGCAACCCAGACAATGAATATAATAGCAAACTGAGTCTAAATTATAATTTTTGTCATTGTATAAATTGCCTAGTTGATTAAAAGGCATTCCTGATGACATATCAACATGTGCAGCTTGCAGATAATATCGAGCAGCAATTGATGGGTCAAAAGTATGGAATATTTCCACTTGATATCGGCTCAAGTCCCCAAGATAAATAAGACATGAGTGTATGGCTAAGCGACTAAACTGGATCACTTCATCAGTTGGTATCTGATTATAATCATTGTATTCTCCGCCTAATTGAAAAGTTGAATAATCCAACTCTTTTACATGTATCTTCATTTCTGATTCAACCCTGGCAATGAAATGGTGGAAGTGACCAATTCCACAAACAATATGTGTATATAAATAGCTGTCATTTTCATTGTCAATTTCTCTGAGTTTTTTAGCTGTTGATATAGTTTCATAATATACTTTTCTCCAGAGCAATTCAAGCGTTTTTTTACCATAATTAATGGGATCAAGAAACAGAAGTTTTTCACAATAGTCTCTTAATTTTTGCCTTTGTACTTCAAGGTGAGTAGAGAAGAGTTCAGTGATCGATTGACTTGCAGTTGTCATTTCTCCAATGCGTCTTGCAACATCAGTTACATAGCTGAAATGTTTAAAATTGATATTTAATTTGAGTGGATATTACAAATGCCTGTCTTGCTATGACACATGGCATTACTAGAAATTTTGGATTACTGATACATCGGTTAGGAAGACGCCTTAGGACATGTAGTTATTATTTTCTCTGCTACTAAAGGCAGGAAGAAAATAATCAGGATACAATTTATAACACAAGTGTGTAAGTAGATTTACAAATTTCTTACCGATAGAGTTTTTTGGCACGTTCAGTGCGCTCGGCAACTTTAGCCTCTTTAATTTCATTAGATTCGTCCTTCATTTTCAAGTCATTTTATCAGGTTGTCAAGATGTTGATCGAGAAAATGCTTCTTTTGCTTTCCTCACGTTGCCAATACTCACACAAATCATTTCGGTATCACCATTTCTCAAACATTTTTTAGTAATTGCGTATGAAATAGAGATGACAGTGACTTGGGAATGTGAATGTGAAATTGTGAAGCAGTGTTGCCAGGGTCCTTGACTCGTCGTAAGTTAAAATACGTTATTATATGTTTCGTTTCCTGAAATGTTACATTTTGGCTCCAGTTCCTTTTTTTTATTATGGCGCCACACTTTTTGTGTATTTGCTAGTGTCAAGTATTAGAGTAGTCAAGTAGGTAATATTTCCCATCATGGGATTGTATGGCACCACACTTTTTGTGTTCGCCAGTGTCAAGTATAATGTTGTTCAGTTGCCCCAATAAAACGGTAGAAACTTTATTGAGGCTTCGAGGGAGTTTAGGTGTGAACCCAAAAAGTCACTATTTTCAATTTTATATCATTTGCCTACACTCTCACACGTTCACGAACACTTAATTGTTATTTATCCACCATAATTACACATTAAACTTCGGAGAAATTCAAGTTTTGAAAAATAATATAAAATCGACAATGTGCACTTTACATTTTGCCGCCTAAACTTCCCAAAGTTCCATTATTGTTTTTTTAAAGTACTCCTTTTTAGGATCGCATGTAAAGTGATGTCACCATAATGGCGGAACTAGAAAAGAATCTATGATGTTTAATGGTGTATTGAAGAATGTTATATTATCTGTATAACATTCTTGTCTAGCACGATGCTAGCAACACCCAAATCTCAACCCAAACCAAATGGCACAGGACCTAACTTATTGCGAACTAGCGAAGTAGGAAACATGCGTGCAAACGCTCAAGCAAAATCAAGTTTTAATGCATTCAATATACGTTTCATTTTGTCATGACACATCCATTCAAAGCTCATTGTACAGATGCCATTCATGCTGAGTGAGTGTGTTATGCACAGTCAGGCTAAGGCTAAGAACTCACGGAGCGGTTATCACCCACGCCCGCCGCGGTTACGGGCCCGCAGCTTCTGTAGAATGGAAATATATATGTAAAAGTTGCATATTTCACGACGCGTTTTACGCCCGTGGTGTGCGCGGTTGTTTGCGGTTCCCGCTGCACCGGTGGGCAACTAGTAGAACCGCGCCGGCCGCGGTCACCCGCAGCCTCGGCGGGTAGCGCCCGCGCGCTCTGCGGTCGATTAGCGAGCGACCGTAGTGGCATTCGAAAATAATTAAAGAATTTGTCTTCGTCCTTCTTTAATTCACTAATAAGAGTAACAAATAATCCATATTGATCTCTATGAATCAGTGGATGCATCCAGAACTCCAGAAGCTTTTGGGCCTTCTTTTTTTAATTCTTCTGTGAAGTAAGATTCTTCGAAGTTCTGGTGTCTTCCATCTGGTGTCCATGGCGCTCTGGACCTCAACTGCCGCCCGTCTTGCAACCGCGGCGGCTGCGTAACCGCACAAATAACCGTTATCGTGAGTTTAGAAATAAATCAGCTTTTCCGCGACCGTGGCGGGCGCGGGTGAGAATCGCACCGTGAGTTCTTAGCTAAGAAGCTTCTGGATTTCTGGATGCATCCACTGATTCAGAATAGAGATCAATATGGATTATTTGTTACTCTTACCGTGACCGCGGCCCGCGCGGTTCTACTAGTTGCCCGCTGGTGCAGCGGGAAGCGCAAACAACCGCGCACACTGCGGGCGTAAAACGCGTCGTGAAATATGCTTTATTCTTTTACATATATATTTGCATTCTACAGAAGCTGCGGGCCCGAAACCGCGGCGGGCGCGGGTGAAAACCGCTCCGTGAGTTCTTAGTCTTAGCGCTACTTCAGACACGACGGGAACCGCGCGATTTCAGAATCGCATGGAAATCGCGCGGGTCTTATTTGTATGAGTTATAAAGTAATCGTTCAAACATAACCGCGCGGTTAATCAAGCCGCGCGGTTACCGCAACCTAACCGCCAGAAAATAGAATCGCGCTGCTCCCGCGCGTTTCTATTACTATGGAGTCTTTACTTTGCGTTCAGTTGCGTTGCGGATACCGCGCAGTGAGCACGTCACTGCTCGTGAGTTCGCCATGGATCGTTTCGACACTGAACTATTTATTGATGAGGTGGAGAAGAGACCTGCAATATGGGACATTATGTGTGATGATTACTCAAATAAAATTATCAAGAACCGAGCTTGGCAAGAGTTGGGTGGAGATATTTGGAAATTGCGAAGACACGATGGAAAAAAAGAATATTTTAAGTAAGTAGGTTTATTCACCAAAAAATAATTGACAGAATTATGTTATAATTATTGTTATGAAGCGTATATTATACTCTCCGTATACTTTAGGTACTTAAATAAATATAAACAAACTTCGGCTGTTTTATGCAGACATTTCGAACATTTTTCAAATGAAGGTCACAACGGTATTACCATATTTCGTTTGTTTACATTTAGTTATGTACCTAAACATTACAAGTACGGTTTGTTAGTTGCAGCTATATCTTTGTGTCTTGCCATGGAACACGCCCATCGTTCACAAAGTAATGAGCGAATTTATCTCTGATATTCAAAGATGACGGTGTCCCTCTTCCCGCATGCAAGGTATTGAGATTAGTCATGGGTGCATTATATAAAGTATCTTTAAATTTTAGACCATCTCTAGTCCGCACATAGTTATGTAGAACACAAGAGGCTTTTATTATATCTTCGGCAAAATCTATGTTTACATTTATAGGCCTATGAAAGATGCGCTATTTGTTCGCCAAAATACCAAAAGTGCACTCAATATTACGTCGGGCTCTCGATAACCTATAGTTAAAAATCCTTTTTTCATATGGTAAACATTTGCCTGAATATGGGCGCATTAAATTTTCTGCTAAGCCGAAGGCTTCATCTCCAACTATAACATAAGGCATTGGTGTTAGGTCTACATTAGATATTGGTTTAGGTGTTGGTATGTTTAATGATTTTTCTGTCAGGCGTTTATAAAAAACAGAATTTTTAAATATAGCAGAATCACTGCTTTTGTCATAAGCCCCAATATCAACATAAGTAAAGCAATAGTTGGCGTCGCAAAGTGCTAAGAGCACTATGGAAAAGAAATGTTTATAGTTATGATACAAAGAACCCGAATCAACAGGCTTTATAACTCGGATATGCTTGCCGTCTATAGCACCAATGCAATTTGGAAAATTTGCATATCTCTCAAAGTCTCGTGCATTGCACAATTGTCTTCCAGATATCTTCAGTCGCTTCGGGCATGACTATGTTTACCAACTTATTCCACAATTATTTACATACTTCGCGGACAATTCCAGTAATCGCGTAATAAAAAGTTGCGGAAAGGAGTTGTCCATTCCATTATGCGTTCTCTTTAATAAATCATTAGCTAGTGGTGTGTTTCCTAAGCGCTGGAAATCTGCCCACATCATACCTATTTACAAAAGTGGCGATAAGTCAAATTGTATAAACTATAGACCGATAAGTATTTTATCTTGTATTGCTAAATTATTTGAATCAGTGGTGTATACACATCTGTACAGTCATTTTAAGCCTGCTCTTTCAGATAAACAACATGGTTTTGTTAGAAACAGGTCTACGGTCACTAACCTTTTGGAATACAAAAACTATCTCTGTCGAGTGTTTGCCTCAGGTGGCCAAGTTGACTCAGTTTACACTGACTTCTCTAAGGCTTTTGACAAAGTAAATCACCATCTGCTCTGTCATAAGTTAGCATCATATGGTAACCACGGCAACTTATATAGATGGATTTGCTCATACCTTGACTCTAGAACTCAGTTGGTCGCGTTAAAGGGCTTCATCTCTGCACCCGTCGTAGTGACATCAGGAGTACCTCAGGATTCCCATTTAGGGCCGTTATTCTTCGTAGTTTTTATTAATGACCTTATTCAGCAACTGTCCTGCAATTGTCTCTTATATGCTGACGACTTAAAAATATTTACGTAAGAAGTATATTGGAATACGGTAGTCCTATATGGTCACCGAATTATAAGGTGCACATTGATGATATTGAACGCATTCAGAGGAAATTTCTCAGAATTTTAAGTTATCGTATAAAACCTGGCCGGTCTAATTTAAATTATCGCGATAGACTCCTGAAATTTAAAGTTCAACCATTAGAATCCAGACGCATCATCTTTGATTTAGTTTACCTCTATAAAATCACCCACTCCATTATAGACTCTTCCAAACTACTAGCTCACATAAGCCTTAATATAAAATTTAGTGCCCGTAGATCTAACGAAGTCAATCTATTTTCCCTACAAATTTATAAAAACAACATCTCGTTCTACAACCCTTTGACCAGGATGGCTCGTCAATACAACGAGTTGGCAAAGAGCAATCACAAGCTTGTTGACATATTTTGTCATAACATTAAAAAATTCACCACTGTCATTAAAGGCATCCTCCATCGTAAGTTAAGTGCGGACCCTTGTGGCCCGGGATGCTATGCCTGATTGACTAGACCCACCCTCCTCGTTAAATTACTGGGGTCGAGGAACGTCACATTTTATTACTATGTTACCTTTAATAGTTATAAGCCATGAGCTCAGTCATTATTGTAACAGTAATTTTGCAGTGTGCACATAGTTTTATGTTATAATCTAGTTTAAAACTTTTAGTTCTAAGGTTTTTTTTTTTTGTAACGATTGTAATGTGTTTTGTGCATCAAATAAAATAAAATAAAAAAATAAAATCGTCGATTTTCCTTGGCGATAATTGTAGCTTAGTTCTCCAAATGAACAAAACGTACCAAGATATCTGAAACAAGAATATTATTAATAATGTTATTATTTTTAGGTACACAACTCCAAAAAAAATGGAAAAACATACGAGATTGCTACAATAAAGAATAAAAAAAAGAAAAAACAACTCCTTCTGGTTCAGGTGCCCGTAAAGGAGCCCGATATAAGTATTTTTCAAGATTATCTTTCCTGCAGAATAGTGTAAGTAATAAAGACACTACAATTAATATTGAAGAACAGAATGAAAGGCAAAGTGAGGAGACAAGTCAACAAAACGCCAATGCAACCGAAGCCACTGAAATACGTCCCCCTAAACGTAAGAAAACACAAGTGCCAGAAGAAAAAATAGCTGTTTTAATAGAAAAAAGTATCGAGTCACGAAAAAATTTTCAGAATGAACTTCAAGAAAATAGTATTACCAAGCAAGATGACGACAAACTCTTTTGTTTGTCGTTATATAAAGAACTCAAAAAAGTACCAGAAAATAGGCGTTTAGCAACCAAAATTGAATTACTTCAAGTGATACAAAAAGGACAAAGCTTACCACCCCCTGTTCGCTACAATACTCAGCAGATCACACCTACGTATTGGCAAGGATAACAGTATACAAGCCCGCAAGGATATTTTACTACATCTGGATCATCTCCTCTTGTTCCGGCACCGTCACCGTCACCATCGCAATTTAGTTCTGGCTCTCAGTCCTCTACAGTTATAGAAAATATTTATGCTGATTTTGAAGAACAATAAATAAATCTTACCTTAGTTATTACGAGTTTCTCTTCCGGTGACACGCTTGGCCTCAAATGCGTTTCAGAGCATGAAATATCTTGCCTGATCAGTTCAATTAGTTCATCAAAAGATTTTATTGACATTCTCAAATAGTCAAAAAATTTGTTATCATACATTCTTAATTTGGGATATAACGTTACGAACTGACCATGTACTAGTCGGTCACGTAATATTGGATGCACCCAATACCACCTTTTTCTTTTCTTTTTTTTAAGGAGCAACCACAGTAAACACACTTCTTCGTCGACCTCCATTTTGAAACTGACGCTAACCCGCACGAAATCACATACTAACCGCGCGTGTCTGAATAGCATCACAATTTTGCGGTTTCAAACCGCGCGATGCGTAAACGCACGATTCCCGCATGTCTGAACGCAGGCTTAGTCGTAATCTGAGGCACAGACTAGTAAGAGATGCAGCATGTAGGAGTTGGAAGCAGGAAAATATTTTTTTCTTTTATCGTACCTGCTAGTTTTAGGTGCGTTCAATTTGGAAGCGTTTGTAAACTGCAATAAAAATCTAGTAATCTAATTGTTCTCAAACGTTACGAAAATTGCCTTAAATCTCAGGGTTATATATAAAAATTACTTCCATGTAACCATCTACAGTCTATCCCAGTTAACCTTTGACTATCTATCTATAAGGACCCGCCTCTCATGATCCTTCCCCTCTGTCAAGGTAGTGGATTAAAAAATCTAACGCGTTTATCAAAACTGTTTCCGAAATCGATTTTTCATTAACAGAATCGTTTCCGCTCAGTAAGGTCATCATAAATGCTCCGTGTAAATACCGATATACGTGCAGTTAATGTATGCAAAAAAATATCTAATATCTTATTTAGATAAAGATGGAGTTATTTTCCGTATGTAAGTATTAAAGTTCATTTATTTCTATTTAAATCACATAATACAATTTAGTAATAAAGATCGAGGACGTTACCGATTCAATAATCGAGTATAAAATAATCGTTTAGTTCAAGCATGCACTCCCCACGAGACTACCCGCACTCCCCACGAGACTATCCGCACTCCCCACGAGACTAGCAAATTTTTTTTACTAACAATATCAGCCTTCTGCTAATACACGTAAGATTTAAATTTGAAATATCCATCAAAATGTCATTTTTTGATTTCAATTATATATCATCCAATAGGATGTCACCATTTCTGATTTCCAATTATAGGTCTTAATGCAGAATTACCGTATTTTGGCAATTATAGGCCTTATATATATTATGACATAATGCATAAAACTCGAATTTTAAAAAGTGTAGCGAGACTATGTCCCTCTTTTGTTTTGTCATTTTAATTAATGATGTGATAGTGTTTGTTTTCGATTTCGAATCGATATCGATATTATTTTCGTGTTCATTGTAGGATCAAATTATAATAATTGCTAAAGATCACTAAAGATGAATATCATGAATTTATGATATCACTATATTTTAATAAAATAACATTTTTTGAAATGACGTAACTAAGATTATTGATTATTTTTGATATCCAGTATTAGATATTTTATTTGTTACTTTTTCAGATCTACAAAAGACCTTCATTTAAAATGATTTAGGTGTGATTGATAAATAATAGCTTAAGTCGTTGCGGTTAAATTTGTTGACAAAAGAATTTATAAATTAACATATTTAAATCGTATTTCAAAAATCATTGAAAATGATTTCTAAGATACGGTATGGTTAGAAGGTCTGGGGTTTCTTTTACCGCTTAGGTGGAAAACCAGCACATGTCCCGCCTGATGGTAAGTGTATATATAGTGTTAATGTACCCTATTATATGAACGCTTGCAACACCTGGGCACAGATAAAAGAATACTAGTAACCTGGGGTATCACTCGCCCGTTGCCGAACCTGTAAAAATCTTTTCACACCCGGTAGACAACCCACAACACCGGTACCCCCACTGCAAACATAACGCTTCCTCGCGGAGCTCTGGCGATCTTGCTCACCGTTAGGAACACAACATAGTACAGTCACAGATAATAGAATACTAGTAGTACAGTGCTATGTTATTTGGCTACTATTTTCTGCAAAGTGTAGGTGTTTCCCCAGTTGGGCAGCTCCCTATGCCCTGCCTCTCGGGGTGTTTCTTCAAACACATTATTTTATTTTTTCGATATCCGGCTCCAAGAAATAACGAGAGTACGGAACACGACATACCATCACATCTTTATTCCCCGAAGGGTTAGACAGATGCGTACTTAGGCGGCGAGCCTATTGCCATTAATCGGGCATCAACCCTTAATTTTATAGAAAAACTCCAATAACACATTGCTCGACCGGGGAATCGAACCCAGGACCTCTAGCGTAGCGCTTCTGTTCATATTAACATAATGACATAATGAACAAAATCGTATTTACTCCTACTTATATCTCGTGGGAAACAAAATGCTCTGTCTAGTGTTATTCCTATATATTAGCCTGGCAAAGAAAATAAAAAATCAAAATGAAAGAATCAAACTAATTGGTATCAAAGTATTTGTAACATAACGTCCCCAATATCCGCTCTATCTATACTAATATTATAAAGAGGAAAGATTTGTATGTATCAATGTATGTAACAAATAAACTCAAAAACTACTAGGCCGATTTCGAAAATTATTTCACCATTTGAATGCTACATTATTCAAGATTAACATAGGCTATAGAATATGTATTTCGAAAAGTTTGCGATTTCTCTCACCCGTGCGTTTATTTTCCAATTACATAGTATGTTACACCTATTTATCTATACCTAAACAGTTCCTTTGTTTTGTATCTCATTAGCATGCAAAGAGAGCATTGCATTGAAAATAATTATGACGCAAGATATTAAAAAGGTGTGTATGGATGATTTTAATTTTGCAAATAAATAATTACATATAAAAATAATTTGTGATGTTGTTACGTTTTTCTCTATTCTTCCTAAAATAATCTATCGATATAAAATATCGACATAGTAGCTTCCTAATTATTTTTATTGTATTATACGTTCGTATTGTCGCCAATTCTTGTATGTTGACGTATTTGACCTCTATGTGTGCGTAAATTGTGTTAGTGGTGAAGAATTTAATATGTGTGAGTTCGTGGCGATACAAAATGATTTAGAGTATGTGTGCAGCAATGTCTATGTAGTGTTTCCTCCCCCCGCACCAAAAGTGACAGACTTTTTTGTTCATAGAATTAAGCGCGTCACTTGTCCAGGGATAGATAGTCAAAGCAGTTAACTTGTCTTTTTTGGTAAACAAATATGGCGTCCTAGTAACCAGAGACAACTGATAGTGGTTAGATAATGTTGGGAAATCATGAATGAATGACTGAACTAAATACTCTTAGCCAAGACTATTGAAGAAGAATCTCACCTTGACGAGTACTGATTTGTTTTTTAATTTTAAATATGAAGTGAATGTGTGAAGTGAATATGAAGAAATAAAACGACAACTGCAAAACATTAATTTATTAGTAGTTCCTCTGAAATACACGTGTCAGAATCTTTCGTCAGAAAATTCCGACACATGTATTATGAACCTCTGGTTCGGTGCATCTGATGCAGTATCATTGTACCCGATAGAGTAAACCCAGCCCCACCAGGTGCCCGACAAGGCAGTCCACAAGGACTTTCAATTAGCTTGCCCACCTCGACGAGCAGCACTAGGATAGGAATGCCTACGGAGAATCTGCCGGGCGTCCCGGCTTCGCAGAGGATCTGCTTCCCCGTTTTCCATCGGAGTGGAATTGGCCCCTCGTGCGCTAAGGAACTCCTCCAATCGAGGCCCGAGCCCCGCCAAGGCCGGGCGACCCACTCTTTGCCATCCAAGCCGTCGGGTCCTGGAGCAGTATTTCTGGCCTTGAGACTTCAACCACCACTCATTTCTACTCCGTTCACCTCGGGAACAACGTCGTCACTGTGGTCCGCAAAAAGTCGACAAAATTCCCAGCTACAACTATTATTGTTCTTAATTCTAATTCTTGTTAATTCCATCTTTAATATTTCATATTCTGATGTCAGCACAGGGTTCATGATTAAAAACGTAGTATGCTAAATAGCAAAAAAATGCTATGGATAATATTGTACACAATATTATTTTTGTGAAGATAAAGACTCTTTGGATTTTTTGCTCATTCACATAAATCAAAATCATTCATTATTTTGTCACATCCCCTAAAATTCGTAGATAATCTAGAGTTTTGAAATGTCAAATTGTCAGATTATTTTATTCTATGAAAATGTAATTGTTTCGTACACGGCGCTAGCTATGTACCGGGACAGACTCCCACACGTAGTGCCGGTTGTACCCCTGTTATTTTAAACGCTTCGTGGGGTAACCGGCCCGTTCACTCTTCGAGCGCAGTTTTGAATAAAACACTTTTCTTTCTATATATTGCCACGTTTGCCGCACAACACTAATATTTATGTGACTCCCTGATTTTCTAGTACTCGCTGGGGCCTGGTTACGGTTTACTATTGTACCCTAGAACTTTACCTTAACGAGGCCCCCGCAAAACATGCTATGTTTTCGCTTACATTTTTACTTTGTGTTGTGCGGTTTTTTGGCTTTATTTTTATTAAATTACAATTTTTTCTTAAATATTTACTCTTAAATAACATAAAACATTAATACAAACTAAATAATAACAAAAAACTTATAACTAATATATAGGAACATTGTCAAAAGCGGCGTTTTGTCCTGAAATTGTTATTGTTCGTCGCCGACATTCTCCCCCTCGTGCGCAGCACCATTCACTGCTTGTGGCGACGCGTAGGGCACGATCACGACGATTCTGGAGCTGGGGCGCCTCATCACGCCTCCTGCTGTTGTGACGTCCACCACCCGGACGCGGCCATCTGGACCCGGATAGGTACGTAGTATGGTACCTTTCGGCCAGTGACCCCGAGGCAATGTGTGGTCCCCGATGGCTACGACGTCTCCCACCTGGAGATCGCTCCCGGCTGCGTTCTTTGGCACCTGTCGCGGCAGCAGAGTGGGCAAGTATTCGCGTACCCATCTGCCCCAGAAGTGGTCAGCCAGGCGTTGTGCTGTCTTCCAGGTGTTCGGTCCGACCAACTCTCGGTCGGTGAAGACACCTATGCTGGTGGCGCCGCATGATCGCCCAATTAAAAAATGATTGGGCGTTAATGCTTCCTCTTCTGTGGTGCTTATGTCGGTGAGTGGTCGGGAGTTGACCACATGTTCTGCTTCCAGGAGCAGAGTGTGCAGGACTTCTTCTTTGGGATGTCTTTCTTTGAGCGTAACCTCCAGTGCGGTTTTGATAGAACGCACGAGACGCTCCCATGCGCCGCCCATGTTCGGAGCACCAGGGGGAATGAATTTCCAGGTGATTCCCAGGTGTTGTGCTGCGGCGGCTAAGTCGTTAGTCTTCAAGGCCTCCATGGCTTCTTTCAGCTCTCTGTTCGCCCCCACGAAGTTAGTGCCGTTGTCGCTAAAGATGACTTTGGGCGTTCCTCTTCTGGCGACGAATCGGCGCAGCGCCAATATCATAGAGTCCGTAGACAGTGATGGCGCTAACTCTATGTGGACAGCTCTTACAGTGAGACAGGTGAATAGCGCTCCCCACCTCTTCTCATGCCGACGTCCCACGGTCACTGACATAGGGCCAAAATAGTCAACCGCCGTACTGTGGAAGGGCGGTGACCCATGTCTGAGGCGCTCGATCGGCAAGTCCCCTTGTGGCAGCATTCTGGGCTTCTCTCGGTATGTCTTGCACCACTGACAAGTGTTGGCCACTGAGCGGAGCACTGTTCGTAGGCCGATGACGCAGTACTTCTGTTGTATTTCGTTCATTACGGTTAAGTGATTACCGTGATTAAACATTCGGTGATAGTGCGATATAATCAGTCTGCCGATCTGATGCCGCCCATCTATTATGGCGGGCCTCTTGAATTCTTTGCTCACTCCGCTGGCTGCGTCTATTCTTCCGCGTAGCCGCAGTAGGTCGTCTTCAAATGAGATGTCCAGCTTCCTTAGCCTGCTGCTCTTCTGCAGCTGTTCATTCTTCTGCAACCTCTTATATTCTTCTGGAAAGCTTTCCCTTTGGTTGCGTTCTACTAGCATCTTTTCTGCTTTCTGTATGAGTGACTCTTCCAATATCATGAATTTCTTTCTCGAGCTGATTTCGTGTGTTAGCTTCTTATTAGGAGTCTTCCTCTTATTTGTCTTATTCCAAGTGGGATCTGCTGTTTCTTCTGTCTTCTTCGTGGCGTATACTTTTCTGGGCCTACATAACTTCGTGAATTGTATCACCCTCGCCATTGTTCGCAGCAGCTTCGTCCAAGAGGAGAATCGTTCTGGATCAGGAGTCGTGCTATCGCACTTCAGGTTTATTGTTGCAGTCACGTCGGTTTCTTTTTCTTCTCCAGTCTTCTCTATTTTAGCGACCTTAGGTTTAGGCCACTGTTCTTCCGCGGCGTAAAGAAAGGCTGGTCCAATATACCACCGGTGGGTGACGTCAAAGTTGCTGGGGATACCCCTAGTCGCGTCATCCGCAGGGTTCATGGCGGTAGGGACCCAGCGCCACTGTTGCGGCTTCGTCGTCTCTTCAATTTCAGCCAATCTGTGAGCCACGAAGGTTTTAAAGGTTCTTGGGTCTGTCTTTATCCAGGATATCACGGTAGCGGAGTCTGACCAATACACGGTTCTCGTGGTTTTCAGCTCTAGCTCTTCGCGAATAGTGGACGCTAATCTGGATGCCAAGAGCGCCGCTTGCAGTTCTAGCCGAGGAATCGATATAGGCTTCAGCGGCGTCACCTTAGCCTTTGCCGCGATTAGGGCGACGTTCACTTCTCCAGTCGCGTTCTGCGTCCTCCAATATGCTGCGGTCGCGTAGACTGTTTCGCTGGCGTCACAAAACATATGAAGCTCCCCCTCAGTGTTGTGTGGAGCTATACACCTGGGTATGGTGATGTGCTGCAGGATCTTCAGGGAGGCCAGGTACTTGCGCCATGTCGTGTTCTCGGTTGGCTTCACCTCTTCGTCCCATCCGACCCCGCTTCTCCATATGTCTTGAAGGAGCTTTTTTCCTTGTATGAGGATGGGCGCTATCAAACCAAGTGGGTCGAATGTCGACATTACGGCGCTGATGACTTGCCTCTTCGTAGGTGCTGCGTCGCCTTTCAACACATTGTGGGGTGTGGTTCTGAGGTTTGTGTTGAAGCCCAATTCGTCTGGTTGTGTTGCCCACTTCAGACCGAGCGTCTTTTCTTCTTTGCCGACAATTGAGACCTCATCCTTAGCCTCTGTGGTTTCAATTTTCAGGGTTTTCAGCAGCGTTGGTTTGTTCGACGACCAGCCTCTTAGCTCAAAACCTGCCTTCTTATGAATGCTGTCTACTTTTGAGGCGATCTTCTGCGCTTCGTTTTCATCTCGGAAGCTGTGGAGGTAATCGTCCATGTAGTGGTTTTGTATTACTGCTTTGTAGGCTTCCGGAGCTTGGGACTTGGCCTCCTCTGCGTTCTTGTTCTTGATATAGATTGCTGTGCAGGGCGAGGATGTGGCCCCGAATATGACTGACGTCATTCTATACTCTCTGCATTGGTCTTGTTTGTGTTCTCTCCACAGGAAGCGCAGGCAGTCTCTGTCTTCATGGCGGATTCTTATCTGCAGGAACATCTCTTTTATGTCGGCGGCTATGGCGACTGGGCCCTCTCGGAATCGCAGTAACACGCCGAACAAGGACTGCAGCAGGTCCGGGCCAGACAACAACATGTCATTTAGGCTCTTCCCGCCTGCCTTGGCCGCCGCGTCGAACACAACTCTTAGCTTCTTTTTCTGCGGATGTATCACTGAGAAATGTGGCAGATACCACTTCCTCGCCGCCTCATTGTACGGTGCTGGCTCGGCGTATCCCTTGTCGAGCAGGTTCTGTATCTGGGCACAGTATTCTTTCTTCAGCTCTTGGTTCTTATCCAATTTCCTTTCCAGCATGTGCAGGCGCTTCTCTGCTAGGTAGTGACTCTCTGGCATCTTCTCATCTTTGTTCTTCCACAGCAAGCCTACTTCGAATCTTCCATCTTCTAAGCGCTTGCTAGTGCCTTCCAGTATTCGAAGGGCTGTTGCGTCTGCGTCTGTGCTGGGTCGCTTCGGTGCCACTCCCATTGATTCGATTGAGAAATGGTGCTTCATTATTTGCTCCAGGTCGTCTTCTGGTTCGTTGAGGTGCATGCACGTGTCGATGAAATTGATTGGTCTAGAATCGCAGCCGTGCAGCACCCAGCCAAGAGATGTCATCGAGGCTACGGGTTGTCCTGGTTTTCCTCTCTTCATTGATCTGGTGACGATTAGCTCCCAATTGTCTTGCCCTATGAGCAGTTTGGGTGCCTGCTCCTCATAGCAGATGTGGTGAGCTAGCTCCTTGAGGTGTGGGTATCTGGCGATGTCTACTTCGGTGATTCGCTGAGGGGTCAGATTCAAGTTGTCGATGGTTCTGACTCCTTTGAGCGCAACCACCTTAGGGTGGTGAAGTCCTTTGATGTTCAACTGGAGTCTTCTGGAGTTAGCGTTTATCATACATTTTCCCCCCACTGTCTGTAGAGCGAATGCTTCAGTAGGGCCTTCAGCTTCTAGTTCTTCCGCCACTTTAGAGTCCAGCAGGGAAATGGTAGATCCCTCGTCAAGGAGTGCGAGCACTGTCACTGTGCGTGTCGGTCCGAACAACTCTACTGGCAACATCTTCAAGTATGCTTTGTTGGCTCTGGTTGCCGACACTAGGTTGGTAGTCACTTCTGTAGTTGATTCGGCTCGCTGCTGATGATCGATCTGGTCGGGTTGCTGGTCGGAGAGGGCATGCTGCGGTGCAGTGTCAGCATGCAAAAGACGATGATGCCATCTCTTGCAAATAGAGCAGCTCGCTCTCTTGCACATGTCCTTGCGATGTCTGCTGCGAAGACACTTGAAGCACAAACGTAACTTCTTCACTATCTCCCATCTGTCTTGATTCGACGCGTTTAGGAATCTTCTACAGTCGGTGAGATAATGTTTTTCTTCACAATGTGGGCATATAACATTGTAGTCTTTTGTTGGAGGTTTCTTATAACTGTCTTTCGCTACGTGAGTCGCATGCTTGCTGAAGGTTCGCTGATTTCTTTCTATGTTCTCAGGTGTTGCGAAGGCTCCGCATCTATCGGCTTCTCTGTTCAAGAAGTTCGCGATGTTCACCATCTCAGGTAGGTGACCATCCATCTCTGCTGCGTAGTCGTACCATCGGAACTTGATTACTGACGGTAGCTTGTCGACGATGAGCTTCACTATTTCCGGCGAATGCAAGTACTGTGGCTTAGAGAGTCCCTTTATAGCCGCCACGCTATTGTTCACTTGGTTCGCGAAAACACATATATCGCGCGCTCTGTCCGATGGCTTGCTTAGAGTCTTGATCTTCTCTAACTCGCATAATACTAGAGAGTCAGGGCGTCCGAAGCGACGTTGTAACGCTTGCATTACTTCACTCGGTGAACAGTCTGAGTAGAGAAGGCTCTTGATTGCGTCACGCGCTGAATTCTTCACAGCTCTCCTTATTCTAGCCATATTCTGAACATCGTTGAACATCGGTGCTGTATCTTCGTACACAGTCTTGAATGCCATCCATTCAGAAATATTTCCGTCGAAGTAGGGCAGTTCATGTATGTACTTCGGCGGCTGCTGTCTCGTGTTCAATGCCTTCACAATCTCTTTAGCGAAAATAGAGATGTCACTTTGGTCCTTTTCGCTCTTCTCAGCACGTTGAGGTTCGTTGTTGACTTCGTTGTCCATAGAGATTTCTTCACATACTGTAGTCTGAACCCACTTCTGTACGTGAGCTTCGCGGTCTTCAGGTTCCTGTTCTTCATCAGAACTGATAGCTTCTTCATGTTGTAGGCGCTCAAGCCTGGCCCGCGCGAACGCCGCTGCAGCCTTGGCTTGTTCTAATTCCAGTCGCGCCAACTCTTCCTTGGCTTCCAGTTCCCTTTTTCTAGACCGCGTCGATCTCACTGAAGGCGCGCGCGGAGGTACTAGGGGCACCATAGTCATATTCGAACCCCATTCCTTCCTTTTACTTTGTTGGCTCGGCGCGTCCTTAATCGCTTTCATTGGTTCAGGTTGTTTTGAAGTACCAGGGGCCGAGGTAGTTCTCGTTGATTCAGTCTCCGTAGTTGTTACGGTGGTACACGTAGCACTACTTGACGCCGTCGCCTCTGTTCCCGACGTAGTCGCAGTCGTCGACTCGGTGGCGCCCTCTGACGATTCTTCGGCTGGCCTCCCAGCACGCTGAGGCGCTCCCTTGTTCGACCGCGTCACCGGCATCTTGATATATTTCTTCTAATATTCACTGTCGCACTCGAAGATCCGGCTCGAAGGACCATATGTTTCGTACACGGCGCTAGCTATGTACCGGGACAGACTCCCACACGTAGTGCCGGTTGTACCCCTGTTATTTTAAACGCTTCGTGGGGTAACCGGCCCGTTCACTCTTCGAGCGCAGTTTTGAATAAAACACTTTTCTTTCTATATATTGCCACGTTTGCCGCACAACACTAATATTTATGTGACTCCCTGATTTTCTAGTACTCGCTGGGGCCTGGTTACGGTTTACTATTGTACCCTAGAACTTTACCTTAACGAGGCCCCCGCAAAACATGCTATGTTTTCGCTTACATTTTTACTTTGTGTTGTGCGGTTTTTTGGCTTTATTTTTATTAAATTACAATTTTTTCTTAAATATTTACTCTTAAATAACATAAAACATTAATACAAACTAAATAATAACAAAAAACTTATAACTAATATATAGGAACATTGTCAAAAGCGGCGTTTTGTCCTGAAATTGTTATTGTTCGTCGCCGACAGTAATTACATAAAATTTCGTTTTTATTAAAAATAATAGACTTTTATAATGATTTCGAAGCAGTTTTTGGTGTAATTTAAAGTGTATGTGTATAATGTAAGTGTTAATAAAATCGTTTCCTACATCAAGTGCGTGATTAAAGAAAAACTTGTGATTTTCGCATCGGGAAGGGTTTGTTGACCAAAAAAGACAAGTCCAAAAAAACGGACTGTAGCAACGCTGGAAACTTTGTCACAAAGTCACAAGTCACAACTCTACATTTCTCTATGCAGTTACACTCAGACCCAGAAGCTGAGCATGAAGCAACTCAGATTAATAAATACTTGAAGAACCCATGCATGTCAACCATATGTCAACACTATCAAATGTCAGTGTTTTGATTGATCTAAATACGAAGAACCATCGATGGAGCCAGAACCATAATAAAAAAAAGAATGTTAATATCTAGACCGGATATTGCACTCAGAATATTCGACTGAAGACTTTAAATACGACCTTCACATCAATATATCTTGCAATACTTACTTCAGAGTAACAATTATTTTTACGTATAGTTCACGCAAAATAACTTGACCCAAAACTACCGGAGAGGGGGAAAATTTGCGCAGTACATGTGCGAGCAAAATGTACTAAAAAACTACTACTGCGCATCTGGCATTTTGGTTCAAGTTATTTTTCGCCAACGGTACGGTACACAACATAATTTATGAAGTCACAACATTCGTTTTAGTAAGCAAAACCCGAGAAATGCGTCTATGCCATGCGGCACCTTCGCACCACCCGCGCATTCAGCGTCGTCTTGCGCTCATTTATAATAATAATAATTCGGCAGTAAATACTTAACCATACGTCGATTGTATTGTAATTAACTGGTGATAAGACTACCCGACACAGTTATCTATCGTCGGTAACTCATTGTTTCAGAGAGCGCGTGGGATCTATGATGAGCAACACCTGGCTGCTGAGCTTCAACAAGTCAAGCAAGTACTACGCAACATCAAGCTCCGAATAACACGCCCTAATCACAGAAACCGCGTGAAACTAAAAATAATTAAACATTTTAAACTCTAATGAATTAGATTTATTCTTACCATTCCCAAACATGATTTTTTTTTACCATTCCAAGTTAGTACGTTCAATACCAGTAAACCATTTTTGTGTTTTCAATTACGGTGTGCAATCTGGAATATGCAAATAAATAGATTCAATAATTAGCTAATGCTTTCGGCATCATTTTCCTTTCGAGAGATGAGTGATTAGCACGCGGACCCAAGGCACAGACTAGCTAGGTAAGAGAAAAGTAACAGTACAGACAGACAAGATATCAGTGACAGTGACACTAGTAGTGACAGTGACAACCAAATTTAAAAGCAAAACGCTTTGTCATCGGTAGTTAGTTGATTTGTGAAATTGTGATGCTTGACGATTGCTTGCTTTCTATTTGCAGCCAGAAATACAATACATGAATACAATGGTGATAAAACTCAAATAATAAATTTAAATTTATTAATTCAGAAGACGATCGTTGTGTATATACCTACTCAGAGAATATATGAAATGATTGATATTGATATAGTAACGCAAATAACAGAAGAAATATTTAAAAAGAGTGGATCTGAGTTTGCAGGTTTGTTCTATTGAAATTTGAGTCACTTTAAAGGCGAAGTACCGATGAATTCCTGAAGTCTTATCCATCGCTTACACATACATAATATAAAATAAATACGAAGGATACACCAAGCAGGCACTGTCTTGATGTAATACATCATAAAATGAAAATTACTGTTTTAGATTAATTTTATTTTTATCATGGATAATCAAGCATGTATATTTTTGGGCATCAAAATAAAACCTGGGCCTATTGAACGCTACAAGATTGAAAATTTTGCTTTAGACAACACTGTGGATAGTCTTAAATCTGAAGCTGAAAAGAAGACAAATATTCCATCATCATCCTTGGGTAAGGTAATTTATACATAGCAAAAAACTTATACTTAATAATAATATGTGACAGTAGGCAGGACATATCGCTTGACAAAGTTATGACTGCTGGGGATAAAAAGTTCTTCAGTGGAGACCATTAACCAAGAATAGGATGGCCTCCTCTGAAATGGACAGAAGACTTTGCTGGAAGTTCTTGGATGCAAGCATCTCTTTGGTTCTCAGGTCTTTGTTCAGCAGTGAAGGGTATTGTCCGAAAATGGGCATGTAAAACTTTATTTGCTTGGCAATATACACAGTGCAAGGGACATCAATGCACTACCTTGGTTGTTTCTTAATTTTTTTCTGCAGTCACAATTAAATTGAGCATGGTTTCATATACAGGATGGTGATTTAATCATCTGCACTGCTTCAACATGGTGTAGTATTGATAACATATAACATATTAGACATAATTTACAACTTTAAGCAATCCCGTGTTAAAGGACTTGATCATTATTCAAAATTTTCATAAAACTATGCACCCTGCAGTACCATGACCTTATGCGGACGGCCCGATCAAGTAGTTGCTTGACTCGCTATCTCTAGATAGATACATACAATGAGTTCAACATCCGCGCTATGTCTTTGACTCTGCATACAAAATTTAAAGGACATTTTGATTAAAAATTAAGTTATGTTTTTTTTTATTGATATGAGTAGTATTTCGTGGTCTGATTCACCTGCTAGAAGGATGCAGGTGATTAAATCGCCACCCTGTATATGCCTGAACTAGGTGGAACCTGTTTCAGGCTAGGAAGCGCAAATCTTTTACAAATTAACAATTAATTTTGAACTGAAGCAAATGATTTTGCCTTTCCAACCCAGTGAGATTCTCAATTACGAGAACAAATTCACTTAAATCAGCAATGTAAATAAAACTCCACCAAGGTCCATGTTACGTGTGTTTAGGTACCCAGGTGACTTTGCGCCAGGATTGTGTTGTTTCCAATACATAGTGTGCCCAATAATGTAATTTTTTGTAACCAATCATTCTTTTTCTGGTAGTGCCTCTCCAACAATTATTAATGACTTTCATAATTTATTAATTACATTAGATGTTTTGACCTTTTCATCACATTTGTGTGTTGATGTAACTTCCACTCTTCACACATTACAAATTAACCTTATTTTTGGATACCTCATTCTTCCTGTAAAGTGTAAAGAAAGAGATGGCACTATACCTAGTGTAGTAATATATTGCATAAAGGATCCCAATTATAGTCACTATAATTGGGATCCTTTATGCAATATATTACTATTTTATTATCACACAGACTAATAATTGCCTATACCCAGTTGTATAACATCAAATGGTCTTTGGGTTTTATATTGAAATGAAATTGCTTTAAGTAACTATTGTTGATTGATGACTTTACTTATTTATTTATTATAAATAACATTGCATTATCAGAACTAATCCATCATGGTAAGATCTTGAAGGGTGACCACACTCTTCAAGACAGTGGTGTGAAAAGTGGGGAGATGGTGCATGTGGTAAAGAAGAAGGTACAAACAGCCCCAGCTCCACCACCAACCTACTCTGATGCTGAGTTACAGCAACTTAATACATCACTAAGGACATTAGGATGCACTCCTAATGCTCCTGGGTGGACTAGAGCCATGCAGGTAACAACTAAACTGACAATTTACTGGTTGTCTTCCCAGAACTAAATGATTTTGTCATGGGAGTACAATAGATTCATCATTACACACCTTCGGTAAGACAACCATTACCGAAAGTGCAATCAGCTGCCTCATTAGTCTAGAGAACCCAAATGTAACTGCTATGCTAAAGGTTTTGGTTTGATTCTCAGGTTGAGTAATGAATTATTGGGTTTTTCTATTATTATATTATAAAATTGTAAAAAAGCTGTGTCTGTACATTGAAGATATTTTAAAAAAAACAAGTGGGTTAGGGTATATAAACGTCTCCGAACCCATAAACGTGATTTTTAAAATTCTTGTCTGTTTGTCTGTTTGTTACGGGTTGGCGCAAAAACTACTGAATAGATTTTAATTTAGTTATTACTGTTAGAAAGTATGTGCTCCAAATTAAAAACTGGCATACTCCTTATCTCAAATAATTAAACTGAACCTGAGATAAAGCGTGACCTGTCTAATGTATAGACACCCATACAAAGAAGAGATCATCACTGTTGGTTTTTGAGCTTCAAGTGAGCGAAGCCGTGGGCAGAGGCTAGTTCTATTATATTCTCAGTTTGGGATTTGTTATTTTATGTTTAGTATGATACCCAACCCATTCCACATATGATGATAAACAACCCATTCGGGTTTTTTCATTTCTGAAATAATTTTATTTTACACCAATTAGTATTTTTACAGTTACTTTTTTTAGCATATCTTGTCCAAATTACAATGAATCATATTAGTTTATATATTTTTGTAAGCGATCTAGAAAACGCTTTATTTTGTTATGTACCCCAACCAATGGCATTAGGCGAAAAAAAAATTTCATGACATCGTTTTTTTTTAAAGATTACTACTGGCAACAACATGATAGCTAGTCCGACGCCCTAGCCATCAGGCCGTATAAGCAGCAAAGTCAGACCGTGGCAAACAAATATACATACCTACACTAATCCTTCGCGAGCGGGTCGAATCGGGTTAATATTAAAATAAAAAAATGCCCAATTAACAATTGTGAAAAATAAAAATCGAATACAACCTCGTAATCAATAGTAATAACACGGTTAAGATCCCATATCTTTAGTTTGGTAATAATTAGAAATAGCTATGGTTTGTAACGATGACTTAAACTATTTATTTAGGTAACTTGTATATTAATATACGTACATCAAGAATTATATAATGTACAGTTTATGGAGGTGTGAATGGATCATTTGACCTTCACGATAACTTTACCACCTTCACGATGTCCCACCAACTAGCCGGGATTGACAAAATAAATGAATACAATAATAAATATTCTTTATTTTTAGCTATTAAATGACGAATCTGCTATGGCTGAGATTGTAGAAGAAGCACCTTGCATTGGAGAGGACTGTGTAGCGCAGTCTATTCTACACGAAGTAGAACTTTTAGCTGCGCTAGGAGCCAACATCCAAACTATGCGGCGGGGTGCTAATGCTCATCCAGAGTTGCCGGCCGCTCTGCGCCACCTCACGCGTCTTGTACGCTCCCGCTCCAACACTACGTCATCTACCGATAGTGGTAAGTGTATGGAATTACACCATGACGCTTGTCTTGTGTCTATGTCGCAGTAGAATTGTATAAGTTGCAAACGCTATTTCTTCAAAAAGGCATTCCAGAAATTAACCTAGTCTGTGGCACACATCTTTCCTTACTTGAGTAACCTCCGAATATTGGTATTGCCCAGAAATTGAGTTATGGATGTCTGATGGCAGCAGTGTTGGGCAAAATTTAATTTGATTGATGATTGATGACTAAGATTAAATTATTAAATCATGACTAATGAGTAATGACTAAAAAAATGCAATCATGTGTCGTGATTGGTGATTGATTAGTGTTAATGTTAGTTAGTTAGTTATATAGTTATGAGAATATTAGTCATGACTATAATTCTCATAACTAAATCAATATTTAAAACTACGCTGTTACAAATCAACACTCCATGAATGTTGATTAGTTATTTACAGATTTTAACACTTCTGTCTTAACAAAATAAAACACAAGATTTACTACAGAATCAGTTTGAGTAGACTGAGCTGTGGAATCATTATTTTCACTCCCAGTCTGAATTAAAATAAAAACACTCATCAGTTTTATGTTGTGCGCTTGTTTTGTTTTGGCTGTTTGATTGTTGTACCTCGTTTGAATCTTCTTGCGCGATTTCTAGGCAAATTGCCTTTACCGATGGAGCCAGAACCATAAAAATAGAATAGAATAGGCGAATTGCAAATCTGAACAAATTAGTAAGTACACCTTTTATGTTCGGTAGGATTCATGCAGGGAAACCATTTATTTAAAAAATATTTGAATAGTATTTTTCTGTTACATTTTTTACATATTTTATTTATTTTGATTTGATTTGAAACTTATAAATCACTAGGTTTTGTGTTTTTATAACACGTTTAGTAATAAATACTTATTTTGTTAATCTAATATGTTAATCATTACTTATTTACTTTAACTTTTTACAGTAGTAGGTAGTTAGTATAATTTAATAAAATAATTATGAAAAAAAAACAGATTTTATAAAAAATGGTCTTATTCTCTATCAGTCAACTTAAGGTTCAGTACTTATCAGCTTCGATCAATAAGCTTATCAGTTATAGTTCTAGAGATGTGTTCAATTAAACTAAAACGGAGTCCACCGATAACATTTTTACCCGACTGCCGAAGGAGGAGGGTTATGTGTTTGACGTGTATGTATGTATGTATGTCCGTTCCTATGTCCGCTCGTAGCTATTCAACGGTGCAACCGATTTAGATAAATGATACCTCATTAGATTTGTCTTGATGGCACGAGTGTCACTGGGTACATGAAATTAAAAAAAAAAACAAAATGGCGGATTTTATGCGCTTTAATGCGTAGGCTGAAAAATATGTTTTGAGCATTCGTTTGCGAAATCTTGCACAAGTAAATAACACACCTTAGTTTTAAATTAAGCGTCTGCAGATTTTTCGTAGTTTTGCACTAAAAATCCGGAAACAAGTTACGTAATTAAAATAACTAAAAAACCCGACTGCATAAAAACACTAAAAAAAACTAAAAAGACAAAAACAAGTCTAGTAGTCCAGACCTATGTAAAGTAATATTGAATAACTACACCATTTAAATGTAAAGTAAATAAAGTAAAGTAAGTAAATAAAGTCAATCTTGCAGATTGACTTTATTCTACGTTATAATTTATTATTTTATGTATTTATCGATCATGAAAACATTTAAATGGTGTAGTTATTCAATATTACTTTACATAGGTCTGGACTACTAGACTTGTTTTTGTCTTTTTAGTTTTTTTTAGTGTTTTTATGCAGTCGGGTTTTTTAGTTATTTTAATTATTAGTTTTAATCATCAATCAAAAATGATGATTGAATGACTGATGACTAATTTATTTAGCCATGATAATGATTTTTTTTTTATTCATGATTAAATCAATCATGAATAAAAAAAAAGCAGTTGCTTCGTGTAAAATGCTGATATTCAGCCGCATGTGGTTAAACTGGAAGCCGACCTCAACATAGTTGGCAAAAGGGCCTAGTGATGAGCATGAGGATGATATCTAGGAAACAAACTCCATGTAAACTAATATGTAAATGCTTTATGTTACAGTTCCAACATCAGGATTTGCTTACTCGTTAGAAGCACTCTCAGAAGACGAAGATGCTGATGAAGAAGAAAACGACGATGGTGAAAGGAACCCCATTACTCACGAGCAGTTTGCTGCTGCCTTACAGGTTAAAAATTATTTGTCAGACTTTGGGCTCGTCAAACTAAAATCTCAATGAGTAATGGTAATGCTAATGACGTTTTGAACTACTTACTTTATGCAATCAAAAGTGTACCAACTGTGTTTGTTGTGCCCCGATCCAATGGTTTGTTGAATTTCCTCAACAAACAACATTAACCAAGCGTTTGTATTCTTGATCGAAGAGTTTAATTACTACACGTCTGCACATTCACACAGCCGTAATTTTATTTTATGACAATAAATTATGATATGCCATTTGAAAAACTGTTATGTAATTTAGGCAGCAACAGAAGCCGTTTCATCTTCAAGCAGCCGAGGCGCAGGTAGCAACGATAGTTTGCTGAGACTGTTACAGTCAGCCGGCGAGTCGAGCCGGACCACGTCGTCAGCCACAGAGTCGGGCACTCCCACTGGCGCAGGTACGTTGGTCATCAAGACTATGTCATGGTTTAAAAAATACTGATGCGGTATCTAGAAACATACCGTTACGCCTGTATTGTCTTGGTAGGTTAGGTAGGGTTGCCAGGTCGCGAAACCTAATAGCCGGACAGACCAGCCAGTTTGGCCGGGTACAAAATTTATCGTCAAGTTCTATCGAGTGGAGCGCGTTCCTCCGCCAGTAACTGGCGCGCTGAACCACAATTCAGTACAACGACTAAGCACGAAATTCAACGAGTGCGAAAGCGAGAGTTCTACACGGCTCGGCACGTGAAACGGAAGATTTGTATAAGAATGAGAAATTAGGCAGATCTGACGTTGCCAAATCTCTCCGTGCGGTGTTGCCGCTCTCATATAAAAAATAAACGTCAGTCAGAGTTCACTTTAGGCGCGAATATTATATACAATAAATTTTGTGTCGATTTAATGTAAATATATTTATTAAGGGCCACTTGCACCAAATTCTTAAATGTGTTTATTTAAACACAACATTTGCATGAACAATTGTGTTGTGCTTAAAATGATTTAAGAAGTCCTAAGAATTATTTAGTTAAAACTCGTTAAATTATTTAGTTAGTAATCGAACCCGGGACCTCATGTTCAGCTGTCAGGTTCAACATACACTAGACCAGCGAGGCAGTTATAGATAACTATGTAATACGGCATTACGTCTATTTTAACCAACTTTAAAAAAGGAGGGAGGGTCATGGAAGGGAGGTTCTCAATTCGGTTGTATTTTTTGTGATCAAACATGAAAAATGTTCACGAGCCGCCTCTTTTCGCGCGTATGTAATAAGGGGTCGAGCCTATTGCCATTCAAAACTTCGAACTGCTACTGAGCTTTCATAGAAAAACCTAATATCACTCCTCGACCTGGGAATCGACTTGTGTAGCAGTCGCCTTTCCAACTGCTGCACTAGACTAATGAGGCAGTTTTGACTGACCTAAAAAAAGAGTAGGTAGGTTTCGTCTGTATGTATTTTTTCCGTATTTATTACACAGAAACTAGAATTTGTCAGATTTATCTTTGACAATTCTTATTCCTCTTCGGTTACGTGGTAACGTGGCCGTCATTTTGCTCACGTAATACGAATTTTGGAGCTTTTATATCGAGGTTCCGTTTCTGGGTTGCGTCTTTAGTGCCTCAGTTACTCACTAGGGGAAGCACAGTCGGTTTGGTATGAATTTGAGTATGACAGAGACGATTTCATAATAATTGTCACCCTGCCGCACTTTAGCGACATTCATGTGTGACAAACTTTTCGTGTTGTCGATGTACAGATAGTTAATTTATATTTAATAGGTGCAGTACGCTCTCTGATAACTCCTGAGATGTTCAGCGAAGCTATATCAGAAGCTATGAATAGAGCTGGTGGCACCAGAAATACTGCTGGCACTCCAATGGAACAAAGTACTGCTGGTAAATATTTTGTATTAATTTAATTTGTATATTAATTGTCATTGTACATCGAATTTTTCTTCCATTTCTGTCTTTAAAGTGACGTTTGCGTCAAATGCCGAACTATGGTGACAACTTCACTTATTATTTTTTGATGATGTTTTGCATAAACATGTGCTTTCGCATAAAATATATAAATTTTAATGGAGGTTCTAGCTCTGCCTGATTCCGAATGTTTTTCCATTAAAATTTAAGTCTTCCTTCTAAAGCTTATTAAAGTGGTAATTATATAACAATTTGTAGCCCAACTGTAGGAATTCTTTTTAAGTAATACAATTCGTTGGTTAATAAAAATGTAAACTTACAGCCTCATCATCTCAAAGTCCTGTGGCTAGGGAGAGTAATGAAGATTTTTCAACACAGCTGAATCACATGCATGAAATGGGATTGCTAGATGACGCTTTTAATATACGCGCATTGCTTATTTGTGCAGGTAAGAATAATATTTGTAGTTATACAACATAATAATATAATTAAACTATAAACTTAAACTACACCACCGCCGTCAAGCAATAAGTAATGAAAAACAGCTTTGTTATGTAAAGCAGATATACAACGTCCGGCTGGATTGTCATTGCGATACGTTATCAAAACCGCTACGCACGTTTAGTAGTAGTAGAATGACTTATCTGCAGTTACAACAAGCGTTTTGTGTAACAAAGCTTTGATATTAAGTTTAACTAATAAAACATGCAGTTTTTGTAACTGATGCACTTCTGTTCAAGTGATGCGTGTTGCTTAGAATTTTTGGTGTAAGTATGTATTTTGACTGATTTTTGCAGCCGTTTTTTTTTTTGGTAAATTCGGGATGAATGAAATTTATATTGGTTAGGTTAGAACTGTGACCATGCGATGCCAGAACCGAATTGTAGCCATTGGTGCTAATTCTGTTGTTCATCTGACCAAACTAAACCAAACTAAATTTTTACTAATTTTGGTTTAGTTTAGTTTAAAACGTATTCTGTTGTTACTGCGAACTAAATTAAAAACCTGACCAAAATGGAATTTGACACGACTTATTTTAGTTGACTTTTTTTTATTAATTTATTTAACGGCCCTGGATACATGTCCTTAGAGCCTTATTTTACTTGACTATGATATGATGTTGCCAGTAAAAACTTAATTTGGTGTTGCCAGTCTTAAGTATTATAATTTACTTTTATGGGGCTCCGGCACGATCAGACGGTCCTATCTAAGAACTTGATATGAAAGATCGTAATGAACGAATGACAATCTTAAATGAACAATTTTAAAGAAAATATTTTTTGTGAAAATATTATAGCAAAAAGTGTGGTGCCATAATATAATCCCATGATGGGAACTAGTATTATTTGATAACTCCAAATACTTAAGGCTGATTGTTTACCTGAGCGCGCCAAATTCAAATTACAATTGGTTTTTCGCAATTTGTAGATCTGAGCTGATTAGCTATACAATTTCACAACTGAGTTGTGAATATTGTATAGCTATAGGCACAATGACTACAGCTATCAATCTAGAATCTATAAATTGCGAAAAACCAATTGTAATTTGAATTTGGCGGGCTCAGGTAAACGATCAGCCTTAACCTAGGCAAATACGCAAGCAGTATGGCGCCATATTAAAAAAACCGAGTAGGTACCTACATAATAATTTACTTGATTGATAATAATTTAAATTATTATTAATTTTTTTAAGAATATAATGGCGTCTGCAAACAGTGCTACGAAAAGAGCCAATAAAAAGCAAAGAGAGCTTTTATTAGATCGACTATCCCTAAGTTTTATATTAATCTTGATAGTTTATTTGCCTTGAGTATTTTACCTCTCTAATGAATTCGGAAGAGTCAGAATTACATGTTCTGCCATTATAATCACGAAAAAATGTTTACTGAGAACAAATTAACTTGATCATTTTACAAATTGTTACAAATGTCCGCCTACGACTATAAAATTTAGTTTAGTAGACACCTATTTCTATGACGACTAAAATTAGTTTGACGTTTCCAATTTAAGTCGTAATTTGACGTAAAACATGTACAACAGAATACCAAAATGACAATTTAGACTAAATTGAGTAACTAAAATAAAATTAGTCCTGTCAAACCAAATTTTAGTTTAGTCGCGTATTATCTGAATAGCAATGACGACTAAACTAAAATTAGTCGGATTTTAGTTTAGTTTAGTTTAGTTTGCCACTACAGAATTAGCACCATTGTCTGCGAGACACGTAAGCATATTTTTTTCAAGAAATTAGTGATACCAACTAAATGCAAAACTTGTAGCCGTACTATAGTCGTACCCACAACAACAACGATATCGAAGCACGCACGCACACAATAACGATATGCGGACACGCGGGCCAGTTGCTGATTTGTCCAGAATTTTCAATGTTTTCTTATTCAGAAGCAATGCGTTACCAATAGTCCGGTCAAATTAGACCAAGAAATAGGGGTGAGGTTACAATAATTCGCACCTAGCTGAAAATTGGTAGGATTGTTCAAAACACCAGTATAAATGAAATGTAAAAAGTCCTCATCGATCCGACAGCTGGAAAAAAAATTACTCGGGTTCAAAGGTCACAAAAACGGGTATTTCGCGATTTTCAGCAAAACGGTAAGTTTTACCATAAAATTAGCTCAAACAAATATTGTAGACCAGGCTTTGTTTCCTAAGAGCCACCGTTTTTTGAGATATAACGATTCAAAAAGTTGAAAGAGTTGTAATCGTCATAATATTGTAGCTATTTTACGTAACAGAGTTTTGTAAAGCAGCTATCAGTAGGTAATGTAAAATTGCGAATTATACTATTCTACTACGACATACATCCCTCATTTTATACGCCAGTGTAACCTTTAAGCAACATCTGTCTCCTATTCAATTTTCTGCGTGGCTGGGGTAGTGTACCTGCTTTATCTTAGTATGCCCAATGCATTCAATACTACATATTAGTCTTGAGTGCTATTCCGGAGTGAAAACATTGTGGCTTTCGATCAACCTCTATATTCGAAAGCTCGAAAAATTGTTTCGCACCTGACGGTTCTGAAATTTTGAAGATCATCATCAGACACATCGGCGGATTTCATCATCTACTCATGTCTTTTCTTGGAGCATTTGGGCATATTAAGCAAGGAAGCAGCATGAAAGAAGTACTCGCAGATGCACTGAAATTATTAGAAAAAATGCTCAATGGTCATGCTTACGCAAGAGCTGTCCGAGCTCATACAATTTCAAAGTAAACAGAATTGCAACAGATCAATGAAATAGGCCTACGGCGACCGCGGAAACCACATTGAAAAAAACGCGCTAAGAACACTACCTCAAAGGTGGCATAGAAACGTGTGCATACTATGACGATTAAAACTCTTTTTGAATCGTTATATGTATGTCAAAAACGGTGACTCTTAGGAAAAAGTAATCAGATATTTTTAGTCAATTGTCTGATCTACAATTTTTATCTGGGCTAATTTTATGAAAAAGCTTACCATTTTGTTGAAAATCCTGAAAAACCCGTTTGTGTGACCTTTAAACCCGAGTAATTTTTTTTCCAGGTGTCGGATCGATGAGGACTTTTTACATTTCATTTATAATGGTGTTTTAAACAATCCTACCAATTTTCAGCTAGGTGCGAATTATTGTAACCTCGGATGTCTAAATTGACCGGACTACGAGTCGAATTGGGTCAATGCAATTCTACATAACACACAATCACGCATGTATTCCCCGAAGGGTTAGACAGAGGCGTATGTTTAGGTTTAATAGGGGGCGAGCCTTATATCGGACCGGGTACAAATCCCAGACTCCCGAACTAGTACTGAGAACTTCATAGAAAATCCCAATACACAATGCTCGTCCTTGGAATTGAAACCAGGACCTCTTACTTAATATTATCTATATTTAAAAAAGAAAGTCGTGTTAGTTACTCCATTTATAACTCAAGAACGGCTGAACAGATTTGGCTGAAAATTGGTGGAGAGGTAGCTTAGAACCAGGAAACGGACATAGGATACTTTTTATCCCGTTCCCGATACTTTTTATTCCACGGGGGCGAAGCCGCGGGCAGAAGCTAGTTTTTAATAAAAAGCGAGAAAGACTACTTTGTTATCTGAAAGGTTAAACATTTCAAATACCTACCTAAGAATAGGCTGGCCAAACCAGCAGGTAACAATAATAACTAACGGGTTTAAAACAGCAGGGAGACGATTATCGTAGCGTGTCTGCGGACGGCGGCGACTTTGTACCTATCGATTTTGTTTGGTTTGTGTACTACGAATTTAGATAATTATCACAAATTCGACTTCAAAGTTTAGAATCATAATAATTCAAGTACCTAGCGAAAATAGAATGATTTACGTAGACCGTCCGCGTCAGCAGCGCCCCCTTTTCATCACACTTGAAAATGTTTATACCTTCGATGCACAATGATTCTCGTTTACGTAATTGGTATTTTAATTATTTTAGCACTTCACTATCACTAATGCATTTTCAATTAATTTTAAGGTTTTGGGTTTTTTTATACCTTGGGTTAATTGAATCAAATTTGTTTCAGGTGATGTTAATGCGGCTATTAATTTGGTTTTTAGTGGAGCAATCACTGACGAATGAATATTAAAATTGTAAAATGAACGAATAATTAAGCGAAGCCTATTTCTTTGAAAAGAAGAAATCAATGTCTACTAATCTCGACTAAAAAATCAGCCACATTTAGAAACAAAAATAACTGTCCTTCTTGTTGTATGTATCTGACTCCAATAAATATTAAAACATATATTTTTTATTTATTTATTGTAATAACCGGCTAATTTTGAAAATAATGCTTTAAATTAATTATCACAGGATGCAAAATCCATAAGGGCCAGTAATAAAATATACGATTAATGCTAGATCAACTAATATTTCATCAAGTAAATTCAATTGCAATGCAAGATTTACAATAATGATATTTAAGCAATTAATAATTTACAGTCTCAGTTCTAATTATCATTAAAAAAATTGCCTTAATAAAAACCAGTGTCTCACTATTCCCATCATTAGTCCCTTTATGTGTCATGATAGGAAAAACCCACAATAAATGCTAAATTTAATTAAAGAATATAAGCCACCACACTTATATTACTAAGTACTCCAAGAATTAATGGATGGCGAATCATAATTCTTAGATTATGGTGTATAGGCAAGCATCTTAAAACGAATGCAGTAGTATCATGAAACCAATGGTAAAATGACTTAGTCTCAAAAATTTTAATGATTTGCAGCTGCTAAATGTTACATAATATATGTCCAATTGATCAATCCTCAGGTGACCTTATTAACACACTACAGCTTTTGCCAAACATTGCTAACATGGCATTGTAATAGGACGTAATGGGAATAGCGACAAAATATAGAATTGAGATCTACTGTAAGTACTAAGAATTAATAATAATGTTGTATTTAATAGAAAATTGAGCTCGACATCTAAAGGTGGGTACTGAACGGTGTTACGGCGCGTAATGTAACATGTTAAAAAGCGAGCACTCGTGCAGTGGTATCCATGTACGGACTGCACGAATGCTCATTTTGTAACACGTTACATTACGCGCCGTAACACCGGTCAGTACCCATCTTAAGACTTGTAACTAAGTCTCAAGTGTCAAGCATTTATAAAGAAATTATATAATCATCTTGGCAATAGAAATTATCTATACAAAGGACATCTTTAATTTTAAAATTATCATATGGGATAGCTTGAAGCTTGTGCATATTTATCACTGCTACACTATCAAAAATTAAGTTGTTCTTGGTAACAGTTATAAACATCAATTTTGAGATCAAGTAATTTTATATTCAATCACATATCAGTGATAATTAAAATGGGTTAATTTAAAGAATTTGTGCTGATTGCTGACTTATTAAGTACCGAGTAGTAAATAATTAAATTTCCTAGATGTTTGCACAACATTAAAAATAAATAACAATAGTTACAACTAATGTTTCATTTTAAAATTCATATTCCTTCTAGATAGCTTCTTATAAGTGCTATTGTCACCCTTAGCGCGGCACTGTTCACGTCGTTGCATACGTCTAAAGTACCATCCAGCATTATTAGGGCTTGTCTCACCAAATAGTTCATGTTCAAGTCTTTTTCTAGCTTCTGTTCTGAGGACAGCTCTCTTGTCATACCAGTTTATATCTTCATTTTTTGAATTTCTTCCACCAGCTTTATCACCTTTAGAAGACTGCTTTCCTTTGGTCTTCTCGTTGTCATTTTTAGAGTTGTTATTTTGATTGTCATTAATATCTGTAAACTGATTATTATAATTATTCTTTTCAAAATCTCGACTTAATAAATTTTCATCACCCTTTTTTAATATGTACTCATTTTCCTGTGATGAACTCAGAGAAAATTCATCATAATCTTTTAGGTAACCACCTTTCATTTCCCATTGTTCATATTTATTTCTCCTCTTTTGTTTCTTGTGTAATTTTTGTCTATCTCGTTTTTTCTTATCTTGTTTAATTTTTTGTCCAGCATATCTATCATCTTTTTTTAATTCTTCCTCACTTAAAATGTCAAATGTTGCATCAATATCTTTTTTAATCTTTCTCTTAATAATATGATTACTGTTTCCCATTTGGAATTTTGAATTGTCATTTGTATCTCTTTTTTGTACATTGTGAGCTGATTTCAATGAATCTGCATAAGTAATTTTCTTAGCAGTTAGTAATTTATTCTTAATTGGATTGAATTCTAATTGAATTAATTGTTCATCATCAACTTCAGACTCCGGATTATTGACATGGCCATTAAGATCGGTGTGTTCCTTCATATTTTCATCTTGTAATACTTTTTGTTCCTCAATTATACTAGTTAAGGGTGTTTTCAGATTGTTTACCATTTTCTTTAATCTTTGTTCTTCAGTTTTCATCCTCTTTGCAACTTCATCATCAAGCCAGCTTTTATTCTGTTGATAAAAATTCTTTAATTTCTCAATGTCACTTAAAAATTCTTTTTCATATTGAGGTTGTATATCTCGATTATGATGACTATTAATATTTTTTTCAATATTAATATCATTATCAATGCACTTGGTGATACTTTCTGGATTTTTACTGTTGAGTGGCTCCTCATACACCTTTTTGCATTTCTGTTGTTTAAATGGTACTTTTTCTGAATTTATTTTCCTTTGTTGCATCTGTATACTACTCACAAGTGTAAGTTCTTTTAATTTGTTCCGAAGATAAGCATTCTCTTCTTGCAACTTATACAAGTTTGACAAAATTTTGTTTATTGATGGTGTGGTGTGCATAGAGCACTCATTTCTAGCACCCCACATATGGCCAATAGCTACACCCGCAGCTGTAATAACACTGCCCAACATTATTATGTTCAGTACAGTACTGAGCCGTTTGTTTCTTCTGTGGACATAAGTTTTGTGTTTTCCAGTATTTTCTCCAAGAAAGTTGTCCTCATTGCTTATAGATCCATGGTGATTATTATTATTGGAAGGAAGTGAATTTATCGAAAACAGTTCAGAGTTTGATAGTTCTGTTGGATGGTTCTCTTCAAGACATTTTTCATAGTCCCTTCCACAAGGAGTTGCTAATTCAGGTTCACTGTCACTAATGACAGATATACCATCTGTGTCTTCATCTTTCTCAGTAAGTGTCTCAGTTGCCACCCTATGAAATAAGTTCCTTTAATATATATTTCATTTCATTTGTACTGGCTAGATTGGAAACCAATGATACAGATTAATAATTTTTAATTTCATAATGAGATTATAAAGTGGAACTGGGCCGGACATGTGTGCCGCATGTCTGACGAATTGTGGGCTAAACAAACAACAAGGTGGAGGCCACAAGGCGTAAGACGACGTGGGAGGCCCAGGCGGAGATAGCGGGACGAACTGGACTCCTTTTTGGGAAATTGGGCCGATAAATCAATGCACCGAGAGGAGTGGAAGGAGGGAAGGGAGGCCTTTGCCCTGCAGTGGGACAAACCGGGCTTATAATAAATAAATAAATGAGATTATAATATTGTTCTTCCAAGTTTTGTAATAATGCCTATTAATTAATACATATCTAATATGTATATAGTCTGATAGGTACTTGTTTAGATTATAGTGTCCAATAGTATTTGTACATACTTACTGTTTAGGGTTTGGATTATTTTCTGCTAACTTCAAAGGCTCTTCACAATAAGCAGGGCCATGTTCCAAAAGTGTCCAACTCTCCCCTGAGTCTGAATCACTCTGTTCCAATGTAGACCCGTCCATTTAAATAGTCTTAAAACATAATGTTACAAAATTTAAAATAATTAAATCAAGGTCGCCTTGATTATACAAATGTAATAAATTGAGAATTATAACAAGATGATTAATTTGCGCATCAGTTTTACTTACCTTAGTGCAAGTGTGCAACACTCCAAACAAAAATTTTGTGAATCAAATATGCTTAGAACGGATCAATTACACTGAAATTTAGTTTTTCAAAAACTATTATTTTTGTGACATGGTTTATATTTTGTTTTTTATATAAAAATTAGGTACGTCAACTTCACGGTGGCGACCTCAGATTGTGGCGACTATGTTTTGTTTTGATTTTTTTTTTTTTTAATAATCTTTATTCATGACCATGGATACATGTCCTTCAGTCGCAATCACTAAACATACTACTACTACATAGTTTTTGTTTTTATACCGCTCTGAATAAGAGTTAAGTACATCTGAGTGACAATGAAATTATATAAACCACTAAAAAATTAAGCGTCTAAACATAAAAATAAATAACAGAAGAAGAAAAAAAAAAAAAACAATTCAATTAACCCTGAAACAATTAAATTTTTTCTATAGTATTCAATATATATCTAAATAATGGATTAAAGTAAACAGTTTTGGAAAGTAATTCCTGAACGTGGCGGGGAACACATAGAGAGTTTTGTTCTGCAATGTCACTAATTTCACTGACAAGTATTAGGGCCACTTGCACCAACTTTTTAAATATGTTTAAATTGTATTTAAACACAATTTTTCATAGAAATCTCGTGTTTAAATACAATTTAAATACCTTTAAGAAGTTGGTGCAAGTGGGCCTTAGTCTTTGTAAGGCAAACGATTCACATTCAAATATAACGTGTTTTATATCCGCAATTTTCTCTGACTCTGAGCAATATGTACACTTGCTTTTACTGATAATTCTCATCCTGTAGAGATGTGCTGGGACTAAACAATGACCAAAACGCAAGCGATTAATGACAGTTATGAACTTTCTGCTGGAGTATTTGAATTTGTTGTACCACGGCATTGTTGGTAAGTCTTGCTGTATTTCTGCATACCATTTTCCTTTATTTTCTGTCGTTGCATCCCAATAATCCTTCCATGTCTTCATAAATAATATTTTAAATTGGTGATAATAATCTGTGAAAGGGACCTGGAAAGTTTCGGTAAGATCCTCGTCGTGATCCTGACGAGTCGCCAGATCTACAACCTCATTACCAGTTATGCCACTGTGAGATGGAACCCACAAAAATTCTACATGTTTTCCCAACTTTTGAAGAGTGTACTTAATTTTATGTACAATATAATTTTGTTTATAACTGAGGTTACAATTACATAAACTAGATAAAACACTCATAGAATCACTTACAATTAATATATTATTTACATTTTTGCTTACACTATGTTCATTGGTATTTACAATACTATTTACATATGTTAAAGCAGCTAGTATAGCCCAACCTTCTGCAGTGAATATACTACAATTATTTGGCATTTTAAAGCATTTGGTTACTCTTCTTTGTGGGTCATAATAAGCTGCTTTAACATAATCATCTGTTTTGGATCCATCTGTGTAAATGATATAAAAATGTGATTTATCACTCAAAAATTCTAAGAATTCATATTTATTTTTAACAGTATCTAAAAAACACTTGATATCAAAATAAGCTAGTAAATTATTATAAGGGAACTCATATATTGGCCACTTATTTTTGATGTACATGTCTCTTGTCAGGTTCTTTACTTTAACCAGAATGGTTGAAATTTCAGGCAGTGAACCAGATATTAAAGTTTTTGCTGAGATGAAGGATGTTACAGCTGACTGTGTGACCTCTTGAGGATAGTTAATATTATCAAGAACTGTACCATTACTCCAGGATAACTCTTTGAGACAGAATCTCTCAGCCAGCTGTAAACGTCGCAGGGATAAAGGAGGTATAACATTTTCAATTTCCATAGAATTTATAGGGGTGGTGCGCATTGCTCCACTAATTATTCTTAAAGCCATATTTTGTATCACATCCAGTTTTCTTAACAAAGTAGTAGTTGCATTCATATAAGCTAAGCAACTATAATCGAAATGGCTTCTGACTATGCTTTTATACAACATGCTTAGTGTTTTTGGGTCAGAACCCCAAAATGTTCCTGCTAAACTCCTAAGGACATTAATGCTCTTCATGGCGTTTTGACAGATGTAGTCAATGTGTTTATCAAATTTTAGTTTATCATCTATTATAATGCCTAAAAATTTATGATGATTAACAATAGGGATCACATTGTTATTATATACAATATTTATAGTGGACTGTGCCAATGAATCTTTACTAAATAATAACACTGAACTTTTTTCAGGACTTATATCTAGTTTTAAAGTATTACTATAATAATATTGTAACTGAGCCAATGCAGTATTCATATTGTTAACACCCATATTTAAATTTTGATTTATTGTGTATAAAAGCAAGTCATCAGCAAATTGTAATATTTTAACTTGAGAAGTATTCACATATTTAAGAATCTGAGATGTATAGAAATTATACAACAGTGGTGAAAGTGTTGCTCCCTGCATTGTGCCTTTACTAACCAGCCTAGGGCCATGTAGTTTATTATTAAATTTAACATACAAAGTTCTCTGGTACAAAAATTTAAAAATCCAATTTAAGATCTTACTTGGTAAGCCCAATTCATGTAAAACACAAATTAGGCATTCAATATTAACATTATCAAAAGCACCTTTGACATCTAAAAAAACACATATGACATTAGAATGACTGAGTTTAGCCTTTTTAAGGTCTGATATGAGTGATACAAAGCTTTCAGAGCAACTTCTGCCCTTTCTGAATCCATACTGTATATCTGGTAACTTGTCTTGAGATTCAGCAAAGTAATCCAAACGTAACTTAAGCATGTTTTCAAATAGCTTACCTAAGCAAGATGATAGAGATATAGGTCTATAGGATGAAGGACTATTTACAGATTTATTGGGCTTTAAAATTGGAATGACACATTGAGTTTTCCATGATTCTGGTATAAGTGTACTATTCCAAAGTTTATTATAGATACTTAACAAAATTTGTAAGGCATTAGGATGTAACTTTTTAATTAAGATGTATGGTATGTTATCCAGACCTGGTGTTGTATCTTTTCTACTCTTAAGTGCTATGTGTAATTCATTTATTGTTAATGGATTATTAAGAAAGCAGTTAGTCTCAGATTCAACAGACTCTTTTAAAATATCATCTATATTATTTTCATTCAATAGTGATGAGGCAGATAAACTTTCTAAGAATTCAGGTACCCAATCATCATTTAAATATTTGTTAGAGTAAGAGCCTATCCGTTTAAACTTTTTAATATAACCCCATATTCTTGCAATAGGTGTCATTCTATTAAAACTACTGCATAATTCATGCCATGAATTGATATTCTCCTCTTTTAATGTTCTTTTCTTTTGAGCATCAAGCTTTTTGTATTTTATGAAGTTTGGGATACTTGGTGATGTTCTATAAGTTAACAGAGCTTCCTTAGATTTTTGAACTGCCTCATTACATGTTTGGTTCCACCAAGGAGCAGGTTTTCTTAAAGTTTGTATAGTATGGTTTGATTTCTGTTTTGGAACTGTATTAATTCTTAAATCATGTAAAGTATTTACAAAATTATCATACAGATTAATAGGTTCCATATTATCTATGTCTAAATGTGAGAAACAGGTTTCTGATAATTTATAATATTTAGTCCAATCTGCTTTACTATAAATATATTTTTCTTCCACAGGCCGGACTTCATATGTTGATGGCTTTACATTTAAAACTACCTGGGTTGGGTATTGATAACTGCCCATAGGATCGTCATGAACCTGCCATTCACAAAGAGGAGCTATTGCTGCACTAACCAGAGCTAGATCAATAGCTGATGCATTCCTGTTTGGGTATGGTACAGTGGTAGCCCTACCATCATTTAAAATGCACATGTCAAATTCATCAATAAGATTATATAGACCATTACCTCTATTATTGTTTGTATGACATCCAAAAAATATATGGTGTGCATTAAAATCACCCATGATAAGTCATGGCTTGGGAATTTCTAGAAGCACCTTTCTCATTTTATTTGTATCAAATCTGTTGCTATTGGGAGGACAATACACACATAAAATATGCAATCTACCCATGGATGTTTCTATAGAAATACATATATTTTGGACTGACTCATAAAAAGTTGTTTCTATTACATTATAAGCTAAATTTTGTTTTATCAAAATGCCTACTCCATTGTGTGTATTAACAGAATTTTTGTATATAAAGTTGTATGATGTAAAATGAGGGATTACACTACTACTTTTAAGCCAAGTCTCATTCAACAGGCATATATCTATTTTTTGTTCCGAGAGAAATGTGTTTAATAAGGCCTTCTTACTCTGTAAGCTTTGTACATTGAATTGTGCTATATTTAAAAATGTATCCATCAATTAATTATTAAATTTGTTAATAACATGTCTTTTATTCTTTTATTTGTTATTGGAACATTATCTTTATTATTACCTAGACTAATTAATGATTTTACGATGGCATTTATAATTATATCATTATTTACAATTTCTTCAGCTAATGACTTTGAGTTCTCACCCAAAATCCTTTCAGTTGTTTTTTTGAGAGCTGGGAAAACATTTGTATCGGACATAGTTGGAGGAGGTGTACTCACCACACTGGCATACAACTGGTTTCGATTGAGGAACTTCTTCTTCTTTTCTTCCATTTTCTGTTTCTTGATGGGGCAATCCCTTGAAATTGCTAGGTGATTGCCACTGCAGTTTATACAAATAATTTCCTCAACATCACATTCTTTGTATGAGTGCCGACCAGCACAAGAAGAGCACATTTGCTCACCACGGCAAGCTCTCGCGGAGTGGTTATATTTTAGGCATTTATAGCATTGTAGCAAAGGAGGTATATAAATATGTACAGGGTACCTAAACATCTGAATATATGCGTACTGTGGCAAAGCCGTTGCGGCAAATGTAACTGCTATGGTACCCAATGGCGTAAGTTTTCCATCAACTTTCCTCATAAATCTTTTGATAGAGATGACTTCAACATCACTTTGTATGTTTTTGTAGACTTCTTCATTAGACATGGTTTTCGGAACATAACGGATAACGCCTGTTGTTTCCGTTATGTGTGCAGGAACGAAGGCTTTTAATTTATTTTTTCCTAAGAAATGGTCCATTTTGAGAAAGCTATTCGCCGGTGCCGGTTTTTTAAAAGTTATTCCAACTTTGTAGGCGTTCACGCGATGTACACCTATGATTCCTTTTACATTCTCAGTAAATAATTTAGTAAGTCCAATTGGGTTTTTGTTTCCCAGTTTTTCATTATCTGATGCTTCTACATAGACTACACAATCACCACTATGGCATTCGGGAAATTGTCTCTTGTAATTTGGTTTCATGAAGACTTTGTAAGCTGCATACTGTGTCGAATCCATGGAAGCCAATTTTCGCTTTTTAGGTTCTTTATCGATGGGAGCATCGCCCCCATCGCTTTCCGTTCCCATTTTACTATTTATATTTAGATAGGAATTAACTATTTAACAAATAAATACAAAATTTACAAATTTATACTTAGGAGAAATTTTTAAGCAACCGCGCAATTCGATTTCCCGCCAAGGATCAATGATAGATTGATCTGTTTTGTTTTGTTACACACAGTGTTGCCAGGGCCCCTGAGTCGAAAGTTACGTTTCGTTTCCTGAAAAGTAACATTTTTGGTGCAAAAGTTACATTTTGGGATCTATGATGTAGAATGACCTTTTTTTTTTTTAGCTCCTGATTTTAAATCGTCGTAATCGTTTGTTAAAAATGTGAGCTCAATTTGGATGCGTTCGTGTACTGTTTGCAATAAAATAAAAATCTAGTAGTACTTATCTCGTTGTTCTCAAAAGTTACGAAAAATGCCTTAAATATAAAAATTACTTACATGTTACGCGAGGGGGTCAAAAGTTATGAAAAATGTAAGAAATGTAACCATCTGGCAACGCTGGTTACACAACAGACAAAATAAATACTATTCATTCAGTAACTTGACAGTTGAAAAGGGTTACCAGTATTTGGCAAAAGAAGATAGTGATGTATCACGTGGTGTCTTTGACTACCTATAGATTATAGTCAAAGCCATTGTCAAAGCGTGGTGTAAGAATGAACGAATTTGAATCAATTAAAAATTAAATAATGTACTTACATTAATGCTGATCGTTCACCTGAGCGCGCCAAATTCAAATTTCAATAGGTTTTTCGCAATTTGTAGATCTATACCACATTTTAGATTCACAGTAATTGTAAATGCGACATTAACTATACAAGATCCACAACTGAGAACGAATGCCTCCTCTACACAATCGGCCATGATGGGCGATTACACGCGAGCACGATCGTGTAGAAGGGCTACTTGCCTGTAGTCGCCCGTCATCGTCCTTAATCGTCGTCATGATTCGGCGATCGGTGACTTGCCGGTTTTTCGGGTCGCATCAAAGGGAATCGCTTGTAGTTAGATGCGCGTGCCCACACGATCGATCGATCGACCGATCATTCATTCACAGCGAGCCGTGCGGACGTCGAACGTCGACGAAAGCAGCTAGCAGTTATGTAAAAGGGCGAATTATATTTATATACAATTCTACTACGACACATATATATTTATATATGTAGGTACACATATGTATTATTTAACTACATAAAGAGCGTTATTACTGTTAAAAAATGCAGATGACGCTTTAAATGCGTCGAATTGGCTCAAGAGGGTTCTCTTGTACAACTTTAATAATTTAATCTTTGCGTCATTCAATAACTCAGAAATATGATAATATTACATATATACATTCCATCACGCCTGTATTCCCAGAAGGGTTAGGCAGATATGTACTAAGGTACACCCACAGTTCGCCGGTATGTTTAGGTCCCATGTAATAGGGGGCGAGCCTATTGCCATTAACCGGGCACAAATTCCAAACTCCGAGCTGCAACTGAGAATTTCATAGAAAAACCCAATAACACTGCTCGACCTGGGAATCGAACCCAAGACTTCTAGCGTAGCGGTCGCACTTGAAACCACTAAACGAGGCAGTTTATTATATTACTATGAGTTCAATAACTTGCTCGAGAAGCCAATGACGTCTTATTAAATCCAGTAGGTACCCGTCAATTGGGATAATGGTGTACATAAAAATCATTTAATTAACATTAGGTACAGATAAGGGTGGTACTGAATTATAAGTATAAATCATACTTCTATAAATGAAATAATAAATACATTTATTTTTGTTTGTCACATTTGTGTAATAAAAAGTAATAAACTTTTTTTTCGCCTAAAATAGTATATTTCATAAGTACCTAGTATACTATAATTTAAGGTGTCGAAATCTATAACACAAATTGCTTCAAGGTAGTTTCCAGTAGTTTCCTTTCCAAGAAAATACCTAAAAATAAGGTAGGAATGTTTCTTCATATATTTTTTGAGCTAGGGTCATCTATAGCATATTGTTTATCACAAGTGAAAGAAATCGTCATTGCATATCTGGTCCCAGATGTTACTTTTTCCACATAGTGTAAGTTTTCACGGCCACTAGTAAACATACTTAGACGCGCTTTCCGTGGTTCCACAGTCCTGTTGAACTTCTCATCAACAAAAACAAATCTTCCACCTTTGAAGTCAATATTGTAATCACCAAGATATAATAATGTTGTGTAGTGAAATGATTTGTAAGTGTCCTGAAATTCAAAATATAATGATAATTAATGCAAATATTGATCATCAAATAGTAACTTGAAATATCTGAAAATATTACATAATATTATCATGGTGTATGTTTAAGGTTTAAGGTAAAGGGTAATAAGTCCACTATATTTTAACCCATTGAGTAATAATTTAGTAGGTAGTGCAAAATCAATAATTGTTCTTGTGCCTGGGACCCAGGGCTAATGAATTAAATCTGATTTATTATCCTTTACTTCTTAAATAAAGAAATACAATTATTTAATCCAGTTTAATAATTTAGTGATAATAGGGGAATTTCAGCAGAATCGGGAGCATACTTTGTCAACATGAGGATGCCAGTATTCATCATGCACAGTGACTGCTTTCTTAGAAGTGATTTCAGAAAAAAATGTTGGATGAGTGAGATATATTTTGGTTGGTTTAACTCCAAAGTGATGAGCTACAGCATATTTAATTTTTTCTTTGACAACCTGTAATGAATAAAATTAACATGATGTCAGTAAATAAGAATTATATGCAAAATCTATTGTCTTGATGTTGTTTAATTAACACACATTGAATTAGTTAATACTATAAATAAAGTTACCAAAAATAATAATTTTATGACACATTGGACTTACTCTATAAGTGTTGAAATCATTTTCAGTGAATATGTTTCTAGTATCTTCATGTTTAAAAATATTGATAAAGTGTTGTCCCATAGACAGTGCCCCACTATGTAAATCCAAAATTGAAGCTCCACCAGATGAACCACCCAATTGTAGTCCTTTCTTAGCTATAATCAACAGATCCTCTGCTTCTCTTACTGATATAACTCTATCAGTCACAAATCTTTTACATTCCTTAGGGAAGCAACCCTCATATTTGTCTAATTCTTCTTTGTATGATTGAGAACATTCAACGACTAATCCTTTGCCTGGCAATAATTCAGATTGTTTCGCAAATGTCTTTAATTTATCATTTTTAGATGAGAAGTATACAACAATTAGTAGAGAAAATATAACAACAATTCGAGAGATTACTCTAAGTGGTATGTTTCTTTTAGGTGCACTGAAAAAAATTTTAGCAACTGTATAATTATGATGAAATAATGTAAGATTTAATCGTAGGTATAATATTTAAGTACCTATGAAGTTATACTCACGGTCCTTTATTTTTATCTACTTTGTTCTCATTAATAATATCTCTTTCAGATTTGATAACCGGGCCTCGCTTCCTGACATCCAGCATGTCTTGTCTAATGAACTAAAACTTCAAACTTGCTAGATAAAATCAGTGGCTTGATTTTGCAAATTGCAATGCTTCGATCGTCGATATTACCTCTAATTTGTTTGTTTTACTATCAAACAAAACCAAACCTAGATTATTTAAACATTCCCGTCTGCAAGTGCATAATCGAAATAATGAAGATGGAGTATGGACTAACTGATTATGAATAATTAACTATTTTAAATAGAACATTCTTTTATTTAGCTGATTTATTAGTAATGAATATCTACTTGTTGATTATTTTATTGAACTGTAAACAGTTAAAACACAACTGTAAATGTCACTAGGTCAGGTAAATTTACAGACCCAGACCACAGAGTCACAGACCAGACCACTGTGACTCTGTGCCTGTTGTGTGTTCTGGGTCTGGGTCTGTTTGGCCCTCAGAATCTCAGATTATAGTAAATTTACACTAGATGGAGCCTATCGAAAATTCTTCGTGCAGTCCCATTGAGTCCCATACATGATAGAGGAATAACTAGTGCAAACTGCAAAGGGGGTGTAAAATAATTTATCGATATCGATGTTGGTCTATTAATCAATGATATTTTTTCGTGTTATATATTGATTGCACTGAGCGGATGATGCAGCCAGTCACAAGAATGCAGGATTCTTGACCCGTGCAGCGTGTATTAGTAGTCGAACTCATTTTTCGAAATAAAATGCATTTTAAGCTTTGACTATCTATCCCTGGCTTTGACTATCTATCTATAAGGACCCGCCTCTCATGATCATTCCCCTCTGTCAAGGTAGTGGATTAAAAAATCTAACGCGTTTATCAAAACTGTTTCCGAAATCGATTTTTCATTAACAGAATCGTTTCCGCTCAGTAAGGTCATCATAAATGCTCCGTGTAAATACCGATATACGTGCAGTTAATGTATGCAAAAAAATATCTAATATCTTATTTAAATAAAGATGGAGTTATTTTCCGTATGTAAGTATTAAAGTTCATTTATTTCTATTTAAATCACATAATACAATTTATTAATAAAGATCGAGGACGTTACCGATGCAATAATCGAGTATAAAATAATCGTTTAGTTCAAGCATGCACTCCCCACGAGACTACCCGCACTCCCCACGAGACTATCCGCACTCCCCACGAGACTAGCAAATTTTTTTTACTAACAATATCAGCCTTCTGCTAATACACGTAAGATTTAAATTTGAAATATCCATCAAAATGTCATTTTTTGATTTCAATTATATATCATCCAATAGGATGTCACCATTTCTGATTTCCAATTATAGGTCTTAATGCAGGATTACCGTTTTTTGGCAATTATAGGCCTTATATATATTATGACATAATGCATAAAACTCGAATTTTAAAAAGTGTAGCGAGACTATGTCCCTCTTTTGTTTTGTCATTTTAATTAATGATGTGATAGTGTTTGTTTACGATTCCGAATCGATATCGATATTATTTTCGTGTTCAATGTAAGACCAAATTATAATAATTGCTAAAGATCACTAAAGATGAATATCATGAATTTATGATATCACTATATTTTAATAAAATAACATTTTTGGAAATGACGTAACTAAGATTATTGATTATTTTTGATATCCAGTATTATATATTTTATTTGTTACTTTTTCAGATCTACAAAAGACCTTCATTTAAAATGATATAGGTGTGATTGATAAATAATAGCTTAAGCCGTTGCGGATATAGTTGTTGACAAAAGAATTTATAAATTAACATATTTAAGAGGCCGTCCTAAAAATTCACTCGATCGAGTTTAGGTAAATTCTATGTTTGTGTGCGCTTTTCACGCACACATGGCTGCAGATCGAGCGTACGAGCCTATAAACAATGTTGATCCTTTCATTATTAAATTAATTTTCTAGTTTTATTCTCGTTAGTTTTTTTTTGTACTTTCAATTTTGTTTTTAATTTAGTATACTTATTTTTATACATACAATATTCAATAAACATCAAAACATAAAACTTTGAAGGCGGAAATTGGGGTTAAAATTTGTAATTTTTGTAGATACTGATTACTAATAAATACCTAGTGACGAGTTTAATGATTTATGGATTTTTACATTTTAAGGGTAGGAAACGGGGGTTGAAGCCTGAAGGTTAATGTACTTATTAGTATGGGTGAATAGTTTTTAAAGCTAGGTATTTGAAAATGAGATATGTAGCTACTCATCATAAAAAATGTGTTTCAGGGATTTTGAATTTTCAAACTTTTACTTTGGAGGGTTGATAGTTTTATCTTTTTCTAGGCACTTCAAAATCGTAATATTTTGTTAAATGTTTATCAAAACACATTTTGGTCACGACTGAAACCGCTCGGTTGTATGTACATCTGTGCTAATTGTGGTATGTAGTTTAACTTTGCTCCACTTCATCGTGAAAAGTGTGAGATGAGATGTCTGAAGAACTGGTATTTGTTTTTCATAATTTACCATGCACGTAGAATGTGCCTAATGAAGGACCAACATAAGACATTAATTTTGTACTACAGAAGTAATCACGGCGATAACTACAATATTAATACCTTTTAATATATTAAAACCTTTGCTTATCAATAATTTATTGTAAGATGAGGTTGCTTTTGACTAATGAACATAGAGCTTTGTAATAGGTGCTATGATTGTATAATTTTGTTTGTAATGTATATCATGGCATATTTTCAATCTATATACTAATATATAAGCTGAAGAGTTTGTTTGTTTGTTTACTTGAACGCGCTAATCTCAGGAACTACTGGTTCGATTTGAAAAATTATTTCATTGTTCGATAGCCCATTTATTGAGAAAGGTTATAGGCTATATATCCTCATATATCTCCTATATCTCCTCTACGCGGACGAAGTCGCGGGCAGAAGCTAGTAAAATATAAAGCGTTATAATAGCTACTAAATTACCAAGCATTGCGCTGTCTAAATTTGAATGCTTGAATTGCCGGCAAAAACATAATACCATAATAAATCGTAATCCAATAAATTGTGTTTTACTTACGATATAACTTGGTATTACGTTTGTATTAGAAATTCGGTGGCCGACTCTTGAGAGCTGTAGGTATTATACTTAAGGTCGCAATCACACGCAGTCGCAGTCGTAAGTACCTCGAACATAACATACCATCACGCCTGTATTCCCTGAAGGGTTAGGCAGAGGCGTACACTAATGTACACCCACAGTTTGCCGATATGTTAAGGTCCCATGTAATAGGGGGCGAGCCTATTGCCATTATCCGGGCACAAATTTCAAATTCCGAGCTCTTACTGAGAATTTACTACGCCTGTTTTTATTAATAAATATTTTTTTTATGTATATTATGTTATGCCAATGTATAAAATAAAAATCTATCTACTTACTGATCTAATACTAAATAGGATATTTGCATTAGTAATTTTCCACTTGACTGTACCATGCGCACGAAGGCGGGTGCAACAACCTCTGCCCGGCCAAAAAGATTGGTACTGTACTGTACGTTTCTAAAGGAACTACATCCCAAGTACAATCAGGCTGTAGGATGTTCTTCAAAAAAGAAGTGACTTTTCAATAGATATTACTGACGTCACCTTTAAGACGTAAATTCAGAATGTGAATGCAAATTTAGACCTGGCAAGTGGGACTCGCGGCGGCTTAGTGATCATAGCATCTGATTTATCTAACCAGAAGACGCAGGTTCAAATTTTGATCGCAGTCGAGTTTTTCCATCACTAAAATAACTTTATAATAATATCTAGGAATGTGCAAAAAAAACACAAATAGTTAACAGTTCATATTTAACTTGAAAAAAATTAACCAAATTTTAATCTCTGGTTTCAAAATTAATAATTATGATTTTCGTAATCAGCCCCTGAGAATCCTTGAAATTGACACCCATATCAATTTATTTAGAAAAGCATTTTCGTAATCAGCCCCTGAAAATCCTTGACATTGACAGCTGTATCAATTTATTTAGAACAACAATGTCCGCTATCTTGTATTTAAAAATTAATGTCATTTTCGTAATCAGCCCCCAAAATTCTTTGAAATTGACACCCATATCAATTTATTTAGAAAAGCAATGTCCGCCATCTTGGATTTCAAAATTAATATAATTTTCGTAATCAGCCCCTGAAAATCTTTGAAATTGACACCCATATTAATTTATTTAGAAAAGTAATGTCCGCCATCTTGGATTTCAAAAATAAACATTTTCGTAATCAGCACAATGAGAAACTTGTACTACCCATACTTCCTACAAAAAATACCAGACCATATTATATGGCTTTTCTAGAAATTAGAAGTTATAAAATAATCAACGTATCAAGTTGTGTTAATCGCAGTATAATTTGGGAAAATATTTACGTCGAACAAGCGCACGCCTGTGACACAAAGCGATACGTCCTCTCGCTGGGAAGGCCCAAACGTGACTGGCGCGAGCGGCTTTGCGCGCTCGATATTATAGCACAATTATAGGTCTTTTCATCTTTGATTTACTAAATCAAAATATTTTTTTTTTGAAAAAGTAATGTTTGATCCTATTAGAGGGATAACTGATGATTATTAAGTAATTTAAAAAATAATCAAAATGTCTTTCTAAAAAATAGAAAAAAATACATATTTGTCTGCAATTTTCACGAAAAATTACGTTACGTAAATATTTTTTTCCTGCTATATTTTGTATGAAAATTGAAAAAAGTGCTTCCGCTTGTGCCAAGTAGAGCATATGCTGGGTTTTATAGTATTTTTTAATATTCAGTAATACTAATATTTTCTTGTAAACCGATCATCAAACTTCACTCGAAACGCGTTTTTTGGGAAAAGGAGTTGTCAATAAAAGGGATTTACGATTATTATAGAAGTAAATTGAAAAATCCATTTCCGTATGTGCCAGGTTTAAGAACAGTTCTTTTCAAATAATTAATAACTTTATATAAATTCTTTGTAGATTCCTCACAATCGGTCATCAAAATTCACTAAAATGCGTCAATTTTTAGGACGGCCCCTTAAATCGTATTTCAAAAATCATTGAAAATGATTTCTAAGATACGGTATGGTTAGAAGGTCTGGGGTTTCTTTTACCGCTTAGGTGGAAAACCAGCACATGTCCCGCCTGATGGTAAGTGTATATATAGTGTTAATGTACCCTATTATATGAACGCTTGCAATACCTGGGGTATCACTCGCCCGTTGCCGAACCTGTAAAAATCTTTTCACACCCGGTAGACAACCCACAACACCGGTACCCCCACTGCCAACATAACGCTTCCTCGCAGAGCTCTGGCGATGTTGCTCACCGTTAGGAACACTAGTAGTACAGTGCTATGTTATTTGGCTACTATTTTCTGCAAAGTGTAGGTGTTTCCCCAGTTGGGCAGCTCCAATTGTAAGTGAGTTATTCAATTCCACTATGCCCTGCCTCTCGGGGTGTTTCTTCAAATACATTATTTTCTTTTTTCGATATCCGGCTCAAAGAAATAACGAGAGTACGGAACACGACATACCATCACGTCTTTATTCCCCGAAGGGTTAGACAGATGCGTACTTAGGGGAAGAGCCTATTGCCATTAATCGGGCATCAACCCTTAATTTTATAGAAAAACTCTAATAACACATTGCTCGACCGGACCGAATCGAACCCAGGACCTCTAGCGTAGCGCTTCTGTTCATATTAACGCGCGACATAATGAACAAAATCGTATTTACTCCTACTTATATCTCGTGGGAAACAAAATGCTCTGTCTAGTGTTATTCCTAATATATCAGCCTGGCAAAGAAAAGAAAAATCAAAATGAAAGAATCAAACTAATTGGTATAAAAGTATTTGTAACATAACGTCCCCAATATCCGCTCTTACTATACAAATATTATAAAGAGGAAAGATTTGTATGTATCAATGTATGTAACAAATAAACTCAAAAACTACTAGGCCGATTTCGAAAATTCTTTCACCATTTGAATGCTACATTATTCTAGATTAATATAGGCTATAGAATATGTATTTCGAAAAGTTTGCGATTTCTCTCACCCGTGCGTTTATTTTCCAATTACATAGTATGTTACACCTATTTATCTATACCTAAACAGTTCCTTTGTTTTGTATTTCATTAGCATGCAATGAGAGCATTGCATTGAAAATAATTATGACGCAAGATATTAAAAAGGTGTGTATGGATGATTTTAATTTTGCAAATAAATAATTACATATAAAAATAATTTGTAATGTTGTTACGTTTTTCTCCATTCTTCCTAAAATAATCTATCGATATAAAATATCGACATAGTAGCTTCCTAATTATTTTTATTGTATTATACGTTCGTATTGTCGTCAATTCTTGTATGTTGACGTATTTGACCTCTAAGTGTGCGTAAATTGTGTTAGTGGTGAAGAATTTAATATGTGTGAGTTCGTGGCGATACAAAATGATTTTGAGTATGTGTGCAGCAATGTCTATGTAGTGTTTCCTCCCCCCGCACCAAAAGTGACAGACTTTTTTGTTCATAGAATTAAGCGCGTCACTTGTCCAGGGATAGATAGTCAAAGATCCCTGGGCAAGTAACGCGCTTAATTCTATGAACAAAAAAGTCTGTCACTTTTGGTGCGGGAGGAGGAAACACTACATAGATATTGCTGCACACATACTCAAAATCATTTTGTATCGCTACGAACTCACACATATCAAAATCTTTACCACTAACACAATTTACGCACACATAGAGGTCAAATACTTCAACATACAAGAATTGACGACAATACGAACGTGTAAGACATTAAAAATTATTAGGAAGCTACTATGTCGATATTTTATATCGATAGATTATTTTAGGAAGCATGGATAAAAACGAAACAACGATTACAAATTATTTTTATATGTAATCATTTATTTGCAAAATTAAAATCATCCAAACAACTCTCATATCATTGTTATACATTACATGCCAATTAAATGCAAAAGAAAGAAACTATTTAGGTATAGATAAATACATAATTTGTAATTGGAAAATAAACGCACGGGTGAGAGAAATCGCTAACTTTTAATCTAATCTTGAATAATGTAGCATTCAAATGGTGAAAGAATTTTAGAAATCGGCCTAGTAGTTTTTGAGTTTATTTGTTACACACATACAAATCTTTCCTTTATATCCTTTTATAATATTAGTATAGATAGAGTGGATATTGGGGACGTTTTGCTACAAATAGTTTGATACCAATTAGTTTGATTCTTTTCTTTGCTGATATATTAGGAATGACACTTGACAGAGATTTGCGTTTTGTTTCCCATGATATAAATAAGTAGAAGTAAATACGATTTTCTTCATTATGTCGCGCGTTAATATGAACAGAAGCGCGACTGCTACGCTAGAGGTCCTGGATTCGATTCCTCGGTCGAGCAATGTGTTATTGGAGGTTTTCTATAAAATTTAGGGTTGATGCCCGATTAATGGCAATAGGCTCGCCCCCTAAGTACGCATCTGTCTACTCTCGTTATTTTCTGTTCCGTACTCTCGTTATTTCTTTGAGCCGGATATCGAAAAAAGAAAATAATGTGTTTGAAGAAACACCCCGAGAGGCAGGGCATAGTGGAATTGAATAACTCCACTCACAATTGGAGCTGCCCGACTGGGGAAGTACTTACACTTTGCAGAAAACAGTAGCCAAATAACATAGCTCTGTACTATGTTGTGTTCCTAACGGTGAGCAAGATCGCCAGAGTTCCCGAGGAAGCGTTGTGTTGGCAGTGGGGGTACCGGTTTTGTGTGTGTTGTCTTGTCTACCGCGTGTGAAAAGATTTTTAAAGGGTCGGCAACGGGCGTGTGATACCCAAGGTATTGCAAGCGTCCATAGGCTACGGTAACCACTTACCAACAGGCAGGCCATGTGCTGGTTTTCCACCTAAGCAAAAAAAGAAACTCCAGACCTTCAAACCGTACCTTAACTTAGAAATCATTTTCAATGATTTTTAAAATACGATTTAAATATGTTAATTTATAAATTCTTTTGTCAACATATTTATCCGCAACGGCTTAAGCTATTATTTATCAATCACACCTACTTATTCAAAATTGTTAACAACCACTATCACATCATTAATTAAAATGACAAAACAAAAGAGTGACATAGTCTCGCGACACTTTTTAAAATTCGAGTTTTATGCATTATGTCATCTTCTTCTCTACTATTTTGTAAAAAAGCTGTGTCTGTACATTGAAGATATTTAAAAAAAAACAAGTGGGTTATGGTATGTAGACGTCTCCGAAAATGTGATTTATAAAATTCTTGTCTGTTTGTCTGTTTGTTACGGGTTGGAGCAAAAACTACTGAATAGATTTAAATTTTATTATCACTGTTAGAAAGTATGTGCTCCAACTTAAAAACTGGTGAACTTCTTATCTCAATTAATTAAATGAATCCGGAGATACAGCTTGACCTCCCTGATGTATAGAGGCCCATACAAAGAAGAGGTCATCAATGTTGGATTTCCATTTCTACTCCTGATATAGCTTCACGTGAGCGAAGCCGCGGGCAGAAGCTAGTAATATATATAAGGCCTATAATTGCCAAAAAAAGATGAAAAAGGTAATTCTGCATTAAGACCTATAATTTATTGGAAATCATAAATGGTGAATCCTGCATTAAGACATAATTGAAAATCAAAAAATGACATTTTGATGGATATTTTAATTTCAAATCTTACGTTTATTAGAAGAAGGTTTATATAAATAAGATATGAGATATTTTTTTGCATACATTAACTGCACGTATATCGGTATTTACACGGAGCATTTATGATGACCTTACTGAGCGAAAACGATTCTGTTTATGAAAAATCGATTACGGAAACAGTTTTTATAAACGCGTTAGATTTTTTAATCCATTACCTTGACAGAGGGGAATGATCATGAGTGGCGGGTCCTTCTTAAAGATAGATAGTCAAAGATTTTAAGGTAGGTACCTATCTTAGAGGAAGATGGAAGATGGAAGAGCGCGGGTGCACGGGGCGCTTAGGGGGCGCCCACGGCGGTTACCCGCGCCGCGCGCGCTGCCTCCTACCACAGACTACTAGATAGTATCCTCCTACCCGCTCGCATCCTTGTAACTGTTTGTGTGTGTTACGTCCGTACGTGAAACTCATGCGCATTGCATTCTGACAATACAGTCGAGTACAGAATCGTTCATTTTATTTTGTTATTGGTAGTTAGTGTTGTTGCTATTATCGTTATTATTGTTCGTTAGTGTTTTGTTATTATTGTTTGTCAGTATCGTGTTATCGGATTGGAAGACATTATGCAATAAAGTAGATAAAAAATATCGAGCAGGAACATAAGGAAAGCGACAGAATTATTGATAAATTTGACTGATGAATTGTGCAATCGTGGAAGCGAAATTAATCGGATGAATCTGAAACGTCTTTTAAAGACGAAGACAATCATTCTTGTCTTTTTATTTGTGTTGCTACTTTGGTGTACAATAAGGAGTATTTATTTATTATTCTTCCGATGGAATGGACCTCTTCATAAGGGTGTGACTTTCATGGAAGGTGTAACCCTGCTTTAAATAAATAAATATTTTTGATATATATTATGTTATGCTTATGTATAAAATAAAAATCTGTCTATGTACTTACTGATCTAATACTAAATAGGATATTTGCATTAGTAATGTTCCACTCGACTGTACCATGCGCAAGAAGGCGGTTGCAACAATTTCAGTCCGGCCAGAAAGATTGGGGATTACTGTACCGTGTTTAATTTATATTGCCTGCCAGAGCTGCACCAATCCAATGGTACATTATGTACCAATAATATATTATCCTATGTTGACTGTGCAATTAACCAAATGGAGAAAATTATACATATTGGCAACATTCATTGTTAAAAAATAATACGGCCGTTGTATGTATGTTGACTGCGTTTGCAATTATCAGTTTTATTTTGAGTATTTAGGCTAAATTTTCAGTGTTCCTGTATATTTTAATGATATCATGTTCGATTATTAATCGATAGTAGCAAACACATTCCAGCTGCTGTTTTTAATCGAACGCCATGTATTACGAAGAAGAGGAAAGATTTCTCAATCCGGATTTACTTCACGTTGTTCGTCGCGAACTTTGTATGTACCTATTTATTTTCACAAAACACTTTATTGGTCAATGCTTTTTGTCTCCAAAAATGTGGGAGTCGTGGGGACTACTTACATGTAAAAAGGAACAATTATTTATTTTAAAATCATCACTAGTGTCTACAGGAATCTTAGAGATTTCCCTTTACCTTTGCTGTCCTTTTTCTGTTAGCTATAAAAGCTTAGATTCACATATGATTTCATACTAAAACAGCTGTTCATACTGAACCTTTCAGATGCCATAAATTCGAACCTTGAAGTTACACCCTATGGCTTGAAATATGTGCCTACTCACACGGAAGATGGAATACCTATCAGAAAGTTGTATGTCTCTAATTTACCCCCAAAGGTAAGATTATTAGACATGTTCTAAATTATATGTGTAATAATACACACATATCACCTCGTGAATGGTGAGGCATGGCATTACACATTACTTGAGTGCCAAAAGCATCACAGTAATACATTTGAGAAGAAACTATATGGTTTCTTTTTTATCCTACAGGGCTAAAGTACACAGGCAAAATCAACTTACAATTACTAAATGTGATGTAAATGTAAATAAAATGTGTCATCTCATTTATTTCCTAAGCTGTGTAATGTGATTTCTGTATTCTGATGTAGTTTCTGTAATACTGTGATGTTCTGCAAGTGACATTTCATTTAATGTATGTAAGTTTTCAAATGCCAAATGTTCAGTGTGGTGATTTTGATGTGTCTGGTGATATCATGTGACCTGAAATGTAATGACACAACCCTTCACATTTAGGTGCACTATTTTGTGCATGTCTAAAAATTATGGCATAGTCACATATGTCACATAAATAGTATGCTTTCCCACTACAGCTAAATTCTAGTTTTTAATTGTTCTGGCTAATATGATGCTAAGCAAGTGGAATATTGTTTTTACCATCTTTTTTTGTTATAATAATTATGCATAGTTCACTGATAATTTGCAAGTTATGATAGGTGTAATTATGTTAAAGTTATAGTACTTGCAATTTGACTTTTGAAACTGACACGATTAATATTATTATGAACAATTATTGTAAGATTAATAAATAAAAAAATAACATTGGGCAGCAGCCACTCATTAAATGATAAAGCCGATATTCCGTATTTATTGTTAAGATTGTATCTTAATGATTTCTTCAACTATATTAAACAGGGTCATACTAACACATTTCAATTTTCAAAGAGCTAAATAACTGCAGTAATATTTTTTCATTTAAGCATACCAACAAAGAAATACTTTTTACTACCTCCTAGAAATAAGTTTGTTTGTTCCAGACTACTAGGTCAGAGCTCTTTGGCGTTTTTGCTCAGTATGGATTCATTAAAAGCTGTTGGCTACGGATGGGAGATAAAGGTCCAAATAGAACACCTACACCCACTTACGCTTTTGTGACCTACAGTAATCCAGCTGATGCACATAAGTAAGTTAAAGAAACCCCAAATACTTTCAATACTCAGCCATGTATTTCGTTTTAATAAATTGGCAATGTGGCAAATTAAGATTGAATAGCACAGTGTTTTTAAAATTCCGATTTCTGACAGTACTCCTTCAAGTTTTATGTGAAATCACATACTTTTCAAAACTATGTAACATCATATTACAAAGTAATATGCCATTGGTTAAGATTAATGTTCTGTGTATTGATTTGAGGCAGCCTTTATAGAGAATTATCAATATAAATCTAAGTGTATCTTACATATAATAAGAATGTAAGAGTCCCATATCTGTACAATGTACATTGCTCATATTTGCATTAATATAACTATCAGCTTCTGCCCGCGACTTCGTCCGCGTAGCGTGATGATATATAGCCTAAAGCCTTCCTCAATAAATATTCTATCTAACACTGAAATAATTTTTCAATTCGGACCAGTAGTTCCTGAGATTAGCGCGTTCAAGCAAACAAACTCTTTAGCTTTATTATTAGTTCTAGCTTCTGCCCGCGACTTCGTCCGCGTAGCGTGATGATATACAGCCTATAGCCTTCCTCAATAAATGGGCTATCTAACACTGAAAGAATTTTTCAAATCGGACCAGTAGTTCCTGAGATTAGCGCATTCAAGTAAACAAACAAACAAACTCTTTAGCTTTATATATTAGTATAGATATAGATTTAGGGGATTAAGAATAAGTAACAAAATCCATTTCTATTGCTGTCTGATGGTTAGTCTGTGTGTTTGAACATGCATTAAATCATAACTACTGAATTAATTTGCTGCTAAAATAATAGCATGGGAGTCGTTGGATGCAGGCGACATACAACCGGTCCTTGTGGAAGTCTTTAGGGGAGGCCTTTGTTCAGCAGTGGACTTCTTTTGGCTGAGATGATGATGATGATGATGATATATTTAAAGCACGTTTTCTGTCAGTAAGTAAGTAAAATTGTAATATTTTAATTTTCTAGAGCTCTTCAAGCACCAGTGCATGAAAAAACCCTTAGAGGTCGTAATCTGAGGATTTCACCTGCTGACAGCTGGCACCAGCCCGCTGAAGACGCCGACGGCCGCGGCCGCTGGAAGTCCCGCGGACAGCACCAAGCCGATGAGAACACTGGTGCCTTCGAAAATGGACTTCCAGAACTTGGTATAAATGTGGAATTTAGTTTCTATGATGTCTGTTGTTGTATGTTTCTATTAATCCACACTAAAAATACAGATACCGACAAAGATTAATAAAGACGAGGTAAATTTGGCCATTTGATTGAACTTCATTATTTATGACACAAGTCCTGGTAAAAAATAGTATGAATATTGCTATGTGACTTAGTTTAGCTTAAACTAAACTTACTAAGTGCTTTGAAAAGGTAGTTAAGATTAATTGTTCTATATTGTTCTACATTGTACAGTGTCTTCTCATATTTATCATTTTTTATTTTGATTGTTTTTGATAATTTTTAATATCTTTGTAGAAGCTACCAATTTCGATTGCGTTTCGGACAATGGAGATAAAGCTGAACCTACAACAAGTTCAACAGAAGTTCTAATGGTGGGTTGTATGGATACTCCACTGATTCTATGATATTTTATCTTTTACTTTAATCTAATTCCCTATTTGTTTTTAAAAGGAGAATCCTGAGCCACACGAAGAAGAGAAGGATACTGAGATGGAGTCTTCTTATACTATCCTGGATGTTTTGAACAGGGATTGTCTCACACATATTCTGGCTTATGTCCCTATTAGAGATCTCATCAGATCGGAAAGAGTCAGTAAAACCTGGCAAAATATGGTCCGCGAATATCTTCAAGGTAACAATAATTATGGTAATTCAACATCCTATTTATGCATACATAGTGAGGCTTGGTGAAAGGTAAATTATATATTTACAAGCTTTTACGACTGTATTCAATTTAATTGTGGACTTAGCAAGAAAGAGTATCCATCAAGTCCCATATTATAAACACAATGCAAAATCTATTGTCTTGGCATCCAGGGGGTCATTACGGGCTGTAACATTGCCTTTATACCATACAACCTTTTCGAGAATCATCTAGCATAGTACCGAACCCTTTGCAAGCCTTTTATTTACTTAAATCCTTACATAATGTACATGTTATATATATCATTAGATGCGCCATAACTTACTCTATAATATAACAAATGGAGCAATCATAACAAAAAAGTTTCTAGAACATAAACTTTACTTAAACATTAAACTGGAAATGTTCTAAACACAAATTCTTACATATCTATTAGAGATAATGCTATATTCTGTTTGTTATCATCTATTAATTACTTTCTACAGAAGATTCAACTAATTATACCAAATTATAACGCGAAACTTGTGAAATAGCATATCTCATTCCCAGAACTTTCTCGTAATAATATCGCGACATAGGAAAATTCTGGTAACATGAATCCGCTGTGCTACAATTGGTGACCTTATTAGATCCTTCTAAAACACATATCCTAACATGCTTATATACCAATCTTACATAGACTTCTATATATTAACTTGTTATCACCTTATCATAAAAACATCAAACCTTCTCAAATTATCACCTTTCACCTTTTCAAATTACCATAACAAATAGCAAGGGGGTGATAAGTACGTGTTAGGAAAATATACTAGAATATTATAAACCTTTCAGATGCCTAATTATTACACCATAAGCCTAGATTTAATTATATTATCACGAATATTCTAGATAAGGTACATCCTTTCGACAATAGATGGCGTTAGAACGCTATGTATAGTAAGTAAATAATCGAGCCAGCTATATAATCTATTTACCTAATCATTACTATCTTTAACTCTTCTATTTGATGATAGATGGCGCTCCCGTACGTATACGCTAGTAAGGTAAATAGGTATATATTACACAACTATTATTTACCTATGTTGTATTCTTCTATTCAACAATAGATCGCTTTAGCACGCTATGTAAAAGTAATACATAATTGAGCCACCTTTAAATTTATATAACTACCATTACTTCTACCTCTCAACTCTTCTATTCCACAATAGATGACGCTCACGTACGAGTACATACAAGTCTTGTTTAGGGATATACTACATAACTATTATTTACGTATCTTATATTCGCTTATATCTTATATTCTTAGATGGCGCCCATATGTTAGTTAAAGTAAATACATAAACTACTTACATAATTATTATTTACCTACGTATTATTGTTCCTTTCGACGATAGGTGGCGCTAGCGTGCTAGTGAGGCTGTCTACATAATCAATATTGCCCCCGTGTATTCCTCTATTCGGAGGTAGGCGGCGCCACCAGTACCTTCGTTATCAATATCTGATTAAAATTACTAGGGTGAAACACCCAGTTGTCGACCTGCCTTAAAGTAAAATATAACATTGTTTTCTTACCATGCCGACGCCTTGTGACTTAGACAGGATGGTCGCCAACAGATATTGTTGTCTTATCTATTAAATACGTATACCCTGTGGTTGGAATAGGTTGAGTTTTTAAATACCAAAGACGTAAAATGCGACGAAATCATAACATGGATGGATGGATGACTTAATCCCGGATTTGGGGATTGATATCAATATTTAAAACTGTTCTTTCTTATGTTAAACACAAGTAGGTAGCGTAAAATACCTGGCCTTTCTCCAGTAGTTGGCCATCAAATTTTTAGTATGAAAAAGTTAGCATGATATTTTGGATGGAACTAACTGTTTTATACGGAAATTAATAAAATGGGGGGGGGTTGCCAGGATTTGGGTGGCTTACGAGTTTTTATATAATATGTCGCAGTGAAATTGTATAATTTACTGTTTTACACAACCGCCACCAGTTTTACAAAACAGCTCTGTTATATAAAACAGCTGAACGAAATTCAGAAGTTTTCCTTAATTGGTGACTTTCAACAGGCGGAGTTGCATGAACGCTTTGCATTCTTCAATACAGTGTGTTAACGTTGCAGATAGATTTATAAAGCAACTTGATAGTATAACGACGCGCGCACCAGTCGAACCGAGGATGTGAAGTGCGACCGGAGTCAGGGACGGAAGTAGAGTTGTGTAGTACATGTACTATTAGGAATTGATTCCCGACACAGACTAGTACGAACTATTCCTTTTCCTTTCTAGTACATCATTCCTTTAGTACTTCGTCGTTCGTCATAGTCTCTGGCTCTCTAGTTCTGTACGAACTACGAACTGAGCGGTGAGCGACGGAGCGCTCCGTCGCTCACCGCTCATTTGAACTCGGCTAGTACATTTGAACGACTGTATTTGAATGTATGTACTATTAACCGTAAGAACAAAGCTATTTTGAACTTTATGTCTATTATCCCAGTGATTATTTTTGTTCACTTTTCCTTCAGTGAGCTGTACTAATAGGACTGTACTGTACTAATAGTACTAGAAGACCGAACTAGTACATTTGAACGATTGTACTAGTACGGAGCGCTCCGTTCATAGTCCGAGCAAGAACAAGCCTACACGGAAGCCCATTCAACCCAACCGCGTCGCAATCGATGCCATTTAGTACTACGAGGTGGCGCCGTCGCGTCGTCTTGATCAGTCGACATACCATCCGTAATCATGTCCCGCTCCGACAAATATATTTTTTAAGAACAATTTAGTTAAGAATTTATTTAATTTTCCCGGGTTCGATTCCTAAACAAATAATTAAACTTTTAAATTAAAGTTTAATTATTTGGTTCATGTTCAGCTGTCACGTTCAACAAACACTAGAGCAGCGCGGCAGATATATAGATAAATGTACGTACGTATGTAACTACGTAATACGGCATCGCTCTCAATTCGGTTGTAGTTTTTGTGAACACCCATGAAAAATTTTCACGAGCCGCCTCTGATGTAAAGTGTCCCTACTATTGTGGAGAATTTTGGAGTGTGGCAGACTGGTAGTGTACTTGTACGGTTCGGTCGACATAACCGTCTGAAGTTGCATGCAAGTGGTTTGTCTAGTGTTAAATATTAATAAAAACATTTGGTTTAAAGAAAGTCAATGTTTCACATTAGTGATTATTTCAAAATTTAATAATTTCGCTAATTTTGTTTAGATATAAATTAAAAGTAATTTAGGGTGCGTGCGCTCATATTATTTTGTCAGGCATACGCATGTTCAAGACGTCGTGGTGGCAGCACGTGCCGGTGATGCTGACGACGGCCGTGCTGCGGCGCATCCTGCAGCGCGTGGGCGCGTCGCTGGCGCGCCTGCACATCGACCACCACTGGTCCGCGCTCAACGACCGCACCGCGCACACCGTCGGCAAGTTCTGTCCCAACCTCGAGGAGCTTAAGGTAACTCATAACATAACATACTCGCAACTCACACCTATAATAATGACGTAACACGCACTAAGGGACACTTGCACCTACTTCTTAAATGTCTTTAAATTGTATTTAAACACAGAAATTACAATGAAAAATTGTGTTTAAATACAATTTAAACACATTTAAGAAATTGGTGCAAGTGGCCCTAATAGTAACACACGACGACACCACGACACGGCACTTTACAATTGGACCGATGCTAGAAATTACAAGATAAACTATACTTCCACTTTTAATTGTATTCAGTAACTTGATAGTTGAAGGGTTACCAGATTTTGATAAAAAAAAGATAGTGCACGAAATTGAATGAACTTAAATGAACAAACTTTTTATTTATATTTAATAACTTGTCAACAAAACACAATATAAACTATTAAAAATTGTAGAATTTGTTTCTCAGTAGTAAGGTAATCTATAAAATGTCAAAAATTACAAAAGTAAAAAGTATTAACTACATGGTTTTTATTTTTGGTTACATGTTTTTATTAGAAGAAAATAAAAAAGGAAATTGCTTTTATTAATTATTATTTATTTTTCTTATATTTCACATCTTATTTACGAATTTTTAGTCTGATTTTATATGAATATTACGATCGAATACGTTCTTTGCTGATCTAGCAATCCGATACCGCAGCCGCTGCACTAAAGTGCGCTGCGGCCTCAGTGCATATTCGGACAGTAAACCGGGTGCATTCGTATTAATTAGCAGCTCAATCAATCATAGCATCATATCATATCATTAGCATAGCATAGTAACCGTTTCGGCAATAAAGCGTTTACAGATTATCCGAGTGTTTAATTTAGCAGCATAACCGTCCATACCACTAGGTCGCGTCTCCTACATTTTGGTCCTTCGAGCCGGATTCAAGGACTTCGCGGTCGATTTTTTAGTTTTTCGGGACTAACGGCAGTGAAGTGAACTTGAACTGTATCAGTGACAATTGTGAATACAAAACTATCCATTAACTTAGCAGTGACTTTGTGGTTACGACATTAGCAGCAGTGTATTGAGTTCTCGATATACTATAGCAGTGAGTTAATAGCTCGCTACAGGCTACAGCAGCACAAGCAGTACTTGGTGGAGTACGCGTTCAGCAGCAGTGAGTGTTCAGCTCCCACACAGCACCAGCTTCAGCAGATCACGAACTTGGGGAGCAACCCTTGTCGAGCTAACAGCAGCGATTGCAGTTTTCCTGTGGTTTCTGAGGAGAAAGTGTCAGCGAGGCGGGGTTTACCCCGTCCAAGAACGTTCCGACACCATTTTTATCATTCATTCTTTACACAAAATCATTCACTACCCCAACACTATTAGTTGTAGTGTGGTATCATTATTTCTCTTCGAACTGTCAAGTTACTGAATATAAAAAGTCGAAGTATAGTACAATCCAGAGACTAGAATCATAGACAACATTTACCTGAGAGAACTACTTCCAAAGAGTATAATAATATAGTTGTACAAGAGAGCCCTCTTGAGCCAATTTGAGGCATCCCGATTTGAAGTTATGAAGCGACATCTGCATTTCCTAATAGTAACAAACAAACGCTCTATAGATAGCTATAGGTAGGTAGATAGATATATATAATACAGGTATACGTTTTCATTTATTTATAGTTTAATGGTAGAATAATATTGGTTTCCAAATATAATCTCATATCAGGACGAAGAAGAGATCTTAACTCGAAGTTTGAAGTAGACAAAACACTGAAAAAAACTAATAATTCATCATTTAATGAACACGAAACACTAACATACGTAAACACAAGTTTCAGCGACCATATTGTTTAATGTTGCCAGTTAAATAATATGAGAAGTATTCACAACAATGTTACCATAAGCTACAGTGCTATTGAAATAAAATAATGTGATATTTTTACCAAACATGTTATAAATGGTCTGTACAATAAATACTATAAATAATACTATTAATACAGAATTAAATTCCCGCACATATTAAGGCTGATAGTTTAGCTGAGCCCGCCAAATTCAAATTACAATTGGTTTTTCGCAATTTATAGGTCTATAACACATTCTAAATTCAAAGTTGTAGTAATTTCGGCATTAGCTATACAATATTCACAACTGAGCATCACAAACTTTGCGAAATTGCGAAAAACCAATTGTAATTTGAATTTAGCGGGCCCAGCTAAACGATCATCCTTAAACCTATTTTATTAATTGCATTACAGTTTGAGAGAAGAGACATCTATCGATAGACTTGAAACTATTAGGTAGCAGTGTTTCTCTGTTATGCAAAGTAGATGGCATGTCTGTATTTATTGACGTGATGCATGTTCTAAGTGTCCCCCCCCTGACTACTTCCTTTTCAAGTTTTCAATAACCAGCACTTACATTTTTATCATTGAGTGATATTTCCTCTTTTTTCTATCCTTCTTATGCATAACCTTATAGTTCCATTTGGTTACCTATCGACAGACGTTCAATGCTTTTTGTCAAAACCCTGCGCACTAACCGGTGGTCGGTAAAGCAGTCTAACAGGCCTAAGATATATTTATTTATTGATTTCAGATTGTCGGTATGCACACACGAAATTGGAATCCGCTAATTTATGGTTGCAAGCAACTAAAAAGTTTGTCATTCGTGTCATGCAATAAGGTATTCTATTTATTTTTAAGTTTTTATTGTTTGTAGCCTTTTCGGACCTTAATACAAGTATTTTTTTATTTGCATTTCAGTTGACTGACTCGAGTTTAGTACATCTAGTCAAAAGTGAATCCTGTATTGAAAGTTTAACAGTTGCTAACAACACGCACGTTACTGGTCTATTTCTCACTGGATCAAATCCGCAGAAACTGACTTCGCTTGCATTTTATAATTGCTACAGTCTCCAAGGCACAGTACTTAGCGCTGCTATAGACACGTTACCCGGCTTGACTACTCTTAAATTGGATGTGTGTCCTCATACAATGTGGAAAATCATTCCTTTAATTTTGGCCAAACTTCCTATGCTTGAGGAATTGTCATTAAGTGAGTACATCTCAGTAGAGATGTGTTTTTCTCCTCAATGCAACGATGCCTTCTGTGATGCTCTGGGTAACCTAACAGAATTGAAAACCCTGAACCTGAGTCGAAACATCTATATCACAAATGCGGTTCTGAAACGTGTGGCACAGTGTTGCCCTAAACTCGAGACATTGAATATATCCAGTTGTAACTCACGAAGAATATTTCCCCACCCAGGTAAGTTTTAAAGCCCTTCACAAATCGAAATGGGAAGTTCAGTAACCGTTACTTATTCACTTTAAAATGTAGTATAAATTGTAAAAAATAATATTATTTGTCATCTTATCATGGCGCAAACTACAGTCCGTTTTTTTGGACTTGTCTTTTTTGGTAAACAAACCCTGCCCGATGCGAAAATCACAAGTTTTTCTTTAATCACGCACTTGATGTAGGAAACGATTTTATTAACACTTACACTATACACATACACTCTAAATTACACCAAAAACTGCTTCGAAATCACTATAAAAGTCTATTATTTTTAATAAAAACTAAATTTTATGTAATTACATTTTCACAGAATAAAATAATCATGACAATTTGACATTTCAAAACTCTAGATTATCTACGAATTTTAGGGGATGTGACAAAATAATGAATGACTTTGATTTATGTGAATGAGTAAAAAATCCAAAAAGTCCTTATCTTCACAAAAATAATATTGTGTACAATATTATCCATAGCATTTTTTTGCTATTTAGCATACTACGTTTTTAATCATGAACCCTGTGCTGACATCAGAATATGAAATATTAAAGATGGAATTAACAAGAATTAGAATTAAGAACAATAATAGTTGTAGCTAGGAATTTTGTCGACTTTTTGCGGACCACAGTGACGACGTTGTTCCCGAGGTGAACGGCGTAGAAATGAGTGGTGGTTGAAGTCTCAAGGCCAGAAATACTGCTCCAGGACCCGACGGCTTGCATGACAAAGAGTGGGTCCCGGCCTTGGCGGCTCTCGGGCCTCGATTGAGGGAGTTCCTTAGCGCACGAGGGGCCAATTCCACTCCGATGAAAAACGGGGAAGCAGATCCTCTGCGAAGCCGGGACGCCCTGCAGATTCTCCGTAGGCATTCCGATCCTAGTGAGCAGCACTAGGATCGGAATGCCTAGGTCGAGGTGGGCAAGCTAATCGAAAGTCCTTGTGGACTGCCTTGTCGGGCACCTGGTGGGGGTAGGTTTACTCTATCGGGTACAATGATACTGCATCAGATGAACCGAACCAGAGGTTCATAATACATTCTGACACGTGTATTTCAGAGGAACTACTAATAAATTAATGTTTTGCAGTTGTCGTTTTATTTCTTCATATTCACTTCACACATTCACTTCATATTTAAAATTAAAAAACAAATCAGTACTCGTCAAGGTGAGAATCATTCTTCAATAGTCTTGGCTAAGAGTATTTAGTTCAGTCCTTCATTCATAATTTCCCAACATTATCTAACCACTATCAGTTATCTCTGGTTACTAAGACGCCATATTTGTTTACCAAAAAAGACAAGTTAACTGGGATAGACTGTAAGCTATCATCGTCAGATAATGTTTAAAAAAGAAAACAAAACTAAATAATATCAAGCAAATATCAAAATATTCGCACAGTGCGTTGGATCAATTGGTTTAATCCATTATGCAGGTACTAATGGTACCTGAAGTATTTTATTTTTTTATTTTATTTTATTTTATTTGGGAAACAAACAGATACAATATAAGAAAAAATAGATAGATAGATAGATAGAATATACTTTATTGCACACCAAAATAATGCTAAGTACAAGCTTCCAAGTATTAATCCTAGAATGGTACAATGGGCGGTCTTATCGCTAAAAGCGATCTCTTACAGACAACCTTTGGATGGACTGAAGAGAAAAGAAATCATTAACAAGGTAGTCAGGTGTACATAATAGAAACAAGAGAAACAATAGAAACAACCTATACTTATAATAAAACATGCAAACACATAAAATACAGAAAAAAAAGAAAAAAATAGTAATTCCTAATAATTAAATGTATACGTATATATGCTATATATAAGAAATAAATATATATCTATAATAAATAAATATATATATATATTTATATAATTATGTTATACATAAATGAATATTAGTAAAGTAATACTATAATGATAGTAGGTAAAAAATATGGAGAACATGTCAACTACAACGACAGATAATGTTCCTTAACCATTTTTTTAAATGTAGCCAATGATTGTGCACGCCTAACTGACACAGGCAAGGCATTCCAAAGCCGTACAGCTTGCACGGAAAAAGCCCTGTCAAGGAAAATCGTGGAATGCAATGGCATCTCGAGCCTCAAATTTTCCGATGATCGCAGATATCTAGTATGTGTGTCATGAAGGAACTGAAAACGTTCTTTAAGATAAAGGGGAGTAGAAGGATTGAACAGAACACTGTAGAGAAGGAACAGTATATGTGAATTCCGGCGAAGACGTATTGGGAGCCACTTGAGTTTAATACATACAAATTAAACAATACATCATCCAAAAACAGTTTCCACATTTATACAAGTATGACAACACTTAGCAGCAGAGGCGCACGAGACGTTGCCAAACGCTTTTTCAACTCCAAACTTTCTTTGTTATACATAAAGTCATAATAAAGTGTATTGATAAGACAACTGACCTTCAAATTAGTGATGTTTTGTTTTTAAATTACATTTAGAAAGCGAGGAAAATTTTGACACTTCATAGTAGATATTTACTTAAGCAAAATGTTCATTTTCACATCAGCGTTTCGACTTTTTAAAACAAAATGTCAGCAATGAAACCATAAAGCTTTGTAATTACAAGTAATAATATGTAGGTAATGACAATAAGTTTGTAATGACAGCCAATTACAAGTTTACACTTCTAGGTTCATAATAAAAGAAAAGTATGAACAGTCTCGGTAGAAAGAACATTATTAATAACTAGCTTCTGCCCGCGACTTCGTCTGCGTGGACTTCAGATAAAAAGTATTGTGCCCATGTGCTACTTCAGACTATAATCTATCTCTGTGCCAAATTTCATCCAGATCCGTTCAGCCGTTCTGGCGTGAAAGAGTAACAAACATCCATCCATCCATCCTCACAAACTTCCGCATTTATAATATTAGTAGGATTCGTAGGAAGTAGGATGCATATTAATTGGTCTGTGGTGATGTGCTTAATGATGGTGTATTTATAAGGTGTGTCGTATGATGGTGTTTGCCCCCACTTCGCAGGCGTGGGCGACGAGGGCGTGGCGGCGCTGTGCCGCGGCTGCCGCGCGCTGGCCGCGCTGGACGTGTCGTACCTGGGCGCGCTGGGCGACGCGGGGCTGCGCGCCGCCGCCGGCCTGCCGCGCCTGGCGCGCCTCACCGCGCGCGGCAACCCCGCGCTCTCCGCCGCCTCGCTGGCCGACTGCCTCGCCGCCTGCCCGATGCTGCAGGTAACTACACCGCTACACCACCACCACTACACCACTGTGCCGCGGCTGCCGCGCGCTGGCCGCGCTGGACGTGTCGTACCTGGGCGCGCTGGGCGACGCGGGGCTGCGCGCCGCCGCCGAAATCTGAAATCATATCATCTAAGTATCACATGGATTTTATTCCCAACAATATGGTTGAGTCGAACGACGCTGATACACACGTCATGCTCGTGAACGGGTGCTGTCTGTCGGGGCTGGTAGCTCATACCTGCTGTGGCAATCTCTTATATTGTTGTTATGTAATGAAAATAAACCTACACATCAATCTGAAAAATTCTCAGCAACTATTTAAAACAAAGTTGTAAAGCATATTGTAATTGTGATTATTTTATTTAAAAAAAAAGAGTATCTATGGAGTTTCTTGCTGGCTCTTCTCCATAAGAAGTTAGGAAGTTTTGACTTTTCAAAAGTACCTTCTTTATTGGTCTAATTGAAATAAAACATGGCTTGACTTATTTAGTGCGTCATTTCTTTACTGTACTTCTCTAAATGTGACTGTAATCTTATCTATATATATAAAAGAAAGAAATTACATAGAAAGAAGAAGAAAGAAAGATATTACAATAAAGAAAAACTATATTAGTAATTATTAATTATTTTTATATTGCACATCTTACTTACAAATGTTTAGTTTGATTTAAATTAAACCATATTTATCATTCATTCTTTACGCAAAATCATTCGCTACCCCAACACTATTCATTGCAGTATGGTAACATTATTTTTCTACGAACTGTCAAGTTACTGAATGTAATTAAAAGTTGCAGGTGTTATGTAAAGATGCCAACTTAAACGTTATAGTTTTTTTTATTATGTATATCCACAGAGTGTAATAGTTATAGTTGTACAAGAGAGCCCTCTTGAGCCCGTTCGAGGCATACTGATTTGAAGCGTCATCTGCATTTCAAACAGTAACAAACGCTCTATAGATAGCTATAGGTAGATATATATATATATATATACAGGTATACGTTTCAATTTATTCATAGAGGTAGAATAATATTGGTTTCCAAATATAATCTCATATCAGGATGAAGAAGAGATCTTAACTCGAAGTCTGATGTAGACAAAACACTAAAAAACAATCAATTAGTCACAAAATTAACACGAAACACAAACATACGTAAACGCAAGTTGCAGCGACCATATTGTGTAATGTTGCCAGTAAAAAATATGGAAAGTATTCACAACAATGTTACCATAATCCACAGTGCTCGATGAAATAAACTAAATGGTCTGTAGAATAAATATTATAAATAATACGATTAATACGGAATTAAATTCCAGTACATAATAAACCTAGGTTATTAATTTCATTACAGTTGAGAAAAGAGACATCTATCGATTGACTTGAAACTACTAGGTATCAGCGTTTCTCTGTTAATGAAAGTAGATGGCATAACTTTCTTTATTGACGTTGGGCATATTCTAAGTGTCCCTCCCCTGGTTATATCTATGTTTAATTCTTCTGTACGCGTATTGTGTGGTAACTATAACTAAAGTTTTCCTAAACAGCGCCGCAATGACGTTGTCTCGTAGTGGTACACTACTCTCCAATCTTTTTGGCCGGGCTGAACATAGGCGCGAGTCGCTGCGCAGAACACATTTTAAGGTATCATAGGGGAAGATGGAAGAGCCCGGGTGCACGGGGCGCCCACCGCGGTCACCCGCGCTTTACCTCCTTCCCGCTCGCGTCCTTGCAACTGTGTGAGTGTTACATCCGTACGTGAAACACATGCGCATTGCGTTCTGAGAATACAGTCCAGTTCCGAATCGTTCATTTCGTTTTTGTTATTGGTAGTTTTTGCTAATAACGTTATTATTGTTCGTTAGTGTTTTGTTATTATTGTTTGTCGGTATCGTGTTATCGGATTGGAAGACATTATGCAATAAAGTAGATAAAAAATATCCAGCAGGAATATAAGGAAAACGACGGAATTATTGATAATTTTTACTGATGAATTGTGTATTCATGGAAGCGACATTAATCGGATGAATCGGAAACGAAGACGATCATTCTTCCGATGGAACGGAACTCTTCATAAGGGTGTTACGTTCATGGAAGGTGTAACCCTGCTTTAAATAAATAAATAAATAATAAATAAATTATATTTATTTTCCCATCACAACAGTTACTTTACATGCTTATCTATATATATAAAAGAAAGTCGTGTTAGTTACTCCATTTATAACTCAAGAACGGCGGAACCGATTTGGCTGAAAATTGGTGGAGAGGTAGCTTAGAACCAGGAGACGGACATAGGATACTTTGTGTCCCGTTCCCGGGGGATGTGATGACAGACCGAATTCCACGGGGGCGAAGCCGCGGGCAGAAGCTAGTCTATATATATAAAAGAAAGTCGTGTCAGTTACAATATTTATTACTTAAGAACGGCTGAACCGATTTGGCTGAAAATTGGTGGAGAGGTAGCTTAGAACCAGGAGACGGACATAGGATACTTTCTATCCCATTCCCGTGGGATGTGATGACAGACCGAATTCCACGTGGGCGAAGCCGCGGGCAGAAGCTAGTGTCATAATAAATGTAACATATCTAAAGCTAACTTTGTGAGAGACTGGTGCCTGATGTAGGTTTGTGCTACGCACAACCTGTATTACAGGTCACCAGGACCCTCCCGCAGTCAATTAATAGAGATGAAAAAAAAAATTTTATTTAACAATGAAAAACAAACAAAACAGAAAGAAATAAAAAGATCGTGGAGGTATATACCAGCAACTTAAAAGTGTATATGGGTGCATGCGTGTGGGTAATGTGCTTGTAATGTGTGGTGGTGTGTATTATGTTGTGTTGTGATGTGAGCGAGATTTAAAAAGAAATGTTTCACTTTGATTTGTTCTGAACTTGGTAATTGAGAGGTATATTTGTAGGGTCTTGGGTAAATTCATCTGAGGGGTAAAATAAAAGAAATAAAAAGATCGTGGAGGTATATACCAGAAACTTAAAAGTGTATATGGGTGCATGCGTGTGGGTAATGTGCTTGTAATGTGTGGTGGTGTGTATTATGTTGTGTTGTGATGTGAGCGAGATTTAAAAAGAAATGTTTCACTTTGATTTGTTCTGAACTTGGTAATTGAGAGGTATATTTGTAGGGTCTTGGGTAAATTCATCTGAGGGGTAAAATCATTATTACTACTTGGGTGGGATCAAAAAACGTTCTGTAGCTTCATAGTCAAGGGTTTTGAGGTATTGAGTTATTATCACTTTACATTTTGTTTTAAGCAATGGGTAGATATTTAGTTTATGGTTTAATTTGTTGTACAGGTAGGGGCCGGTAAAGCAGAAGTTACTCGATAGAGCCGTCCGCAAGGTTTGCGTCTCACATACATTACCTTTACGACGCTTGTCCTTTAGTATGTCCGGATCGTACTCAAGTATTGCATGTTGTTTTAGGACCGTTTGTAAGATAAAAGTCTGTCTGACAGTGAGGACATTCCATTTCCTGTATAGGTTTACAGTGGGGAAACGAAAGGGAAGGTTAGCACCCACCTTTAGGATTGCACGCTGTGCGTGCTCGGCCTCTATGATATGGGTTTTCGCAGCTCCACCCCACGATAGTCAATCAACGATTGACAAAGAGCAAAATATACCATTTTAACGGTAACAAATATTTTTGATACATATAATTATAATAAGCAAATCTATACATATATAAGATTTTCTTTTGGAACTTCAATGTACTAAATATTTGTATTATTGAATAAATTGAAAAAAAAAATTGATAGTCTACCAAAACCTGAAAAATATGGTGGTATGGCATGTGGTCGACAAAACAAAAAAAGATTAGGGACTTCTTTAGAAAAGACATACCTACTTCCGTCTTACTGGCGAGCTCCTTATGTATGAATGTGAAAGAAGTATGTAGGAATCATAGCAAGTAGCGGTCTACAGTTTGTGCCTACCCCTGTGGGAGACTAGATCGAGTGTGCGTATGTATGTCACTTATAAGATGATTTTTCTGCCACCTTCTATGTATTTTCTTATATTTTTTTAATTAAATATAGACAAATATATAAGGACTTTTGCTATAAAATCCAAAAACTGAAACCCACGCGACCGTAGTCACGGACAGTAAATAAGAAGTAATGTTATACACATTACTTCTTATTTACTGTCCGTTTCTGAAAATACCAAATACCCCTAAAGAATATCTTCCACGCGGACGAAGTCGCTGGCAACAGCTAGTTATGTATAAAATAAAAATCTGTCTACTTACTGATCTAATACTAAATAGGATATTTGCATTAGTAATGTTCCACTCGACTGTACCGTGCGCAAGAGGCTGGTGCAACAACTTCAGCCCGGCCAAAAAGATTGGAGAGTACTGTAGGTTTATCGGGATGATCTGGTTGCAGGAAGTGGACGTGTGCGGGTGCGACGCGGTGTCGGAGGAGGTGGTGTGCGCGGCGGTGCGCGCGCTGGAGCTGCGCCCGCGCCCGCTCACGCTGCGCCTGGCCGGCACCGCCGCGCAGCCGCACGAGGTCAGTGCTCCCGTTGTACGGAGCGGAAGTGAACGCGTGCAGCTAAGTGCAGCCTCTCCCGCTGGTGTTCCACCTCCCTCAGGGCGGGCCAGTCGCCGCGCTCCGTTCACCCGCTTCCACCAGGTGTACAGCGACACAAGAACGAGGGCATCTATGTCCCAAGGGAGAGACCCAGCCTTGAGTTGACCTGTCCTAACTGATGACACGCATAATTACATTAGTCATCGTGTAGCTCAACCTCGTCGCACGGCAATACCTGATCAAGACATTTGCGGAGGCCATATAAATACCTAAGACTATCAGAAAAACCTTATTATGATTTTATGGGTGTTTTAAACTAGCCTACACAGTATGTACTTACATTTACATTAATGACAAGTATATTATTAAAAAAAATAACAATAAAGATGTGGATAATGGATAATATTTGAAAATTAAAAGATGTCAAATATGTCGGAAATGTCATCTGTTAGTTGTCCAATACATATAATATTATGTATAATAGGGTATAGTTTGCGCAAAATTACTTGACCCAAAACTAACGGAGAGGGGGCAAGTTTGCGTAGTGCATTTGCGTGCAAAATGTACTAAAAAACGACTTGCGCAACCACCATTTTGGTTCAAGTTATTTTGCGCCAACTGTAGTTAGAGTAAAGACTAGACGAACTAGATGAACTTTAAAAAAATCTCAATTAACTTTTTTATTACTAAAATATGGAACTCACAGGTTTCGTTTGCAGGTTCAGCAAGAATTCCCAACGCACAAATTGTTGACGGTGGACGTTCATGATGACCGCAGCAACCCACATCTCAGGCCTGATTTCGTAGACCGAATCTTCGATGATAGTTCCGACGATTCGCTTGGTGATCTCTACGATCATGACGACTTCGACGACTTTTTTGGGCCAGGTATTATTATTTATAAGGATCGCGGGAGTATTATATTTTATTCGAAACTAGTTTTTTAGCGATAAGAAACGACAAACTTTTGACTAAATAGTGACATCCCAATCTGAACGTGCTCAAATAATGATCACGCCTATCTATTTCAATCTAAATGTATACAGACATTCTTATTAATTGATTTACTTTTAAAGTACTCTGACGGCATATGCTTTATTAGCTTGTTTATGTATGATTACTCATAACTACAGATGCCTAGGCTAAGGTTACTGGTTTATGTATCAATAGCTTGATATCACTGAATTTTATAATTAATTGTAGATGACGAACTGTTCCTGGATGATGACTTGGACGACTTCGATGGGCTGTACCAGTTCGGCCTCCATGCGCCTGACATTATCCTCCTTTAGGAGACATTATGCAATCACCGTCACTGCATTCTCGCCATATTGCAACATTTACAACCTTATTCATTCACGATTCAACACGCACGAGTTGCAATTTATTCGACAACATTTATGTTACAATTACAAAATACATTTCAAGGCAACATTTTAGAATTAATCGTTTTGTTCCAGTGTTTTTTTTTATATTTCTTGTAAAAAGTAAATCAAGCTTTTATTTAAGGGCCGATTTTATTTTTTCATTTATAATTTTGCATGTTTGTATGTTACCTTATTGCAAAATTTACGTCTTGCTTATGAGAGCACCATTTTTTATTTGTAACTATTATTCGGTTTGTTTTAAAATATGTTGTTATTTTAATAGATGGTTTGGATCTTATATCTAATATATTCTACCCGACCTGAATATGTAAAGCCTTTAATCAAGTGCATAATAAATATGTAGAATATGGCTGTTTGGTAGTCACTAGTAACATAAGCAGTATGAGGTACTATATCAACTGTATTTAGCTTGTACTATGAATCAACCACATGTCACTAAACATGTTTGTATGGAAGGGCTTAGGGGAAAGTTCAAAATTCTTGATTAAATATATTATGGCTATCTTCATACTACATTTTCGACAATATTGCAAAGTAATAATAACTTTATGCAGTTACTACCGATAAGTTGAAAGCAGAGAGACGTCACAGTCGGGCGCTTGTACAGTGCACAAAAAATAACACAAGTTTCCGCCCGTGGTTTCGTCTGTGTATTTTTTTATTTTGTCTATGTTGTACTCGGGAACAGGGCAGCTTTATATTGTTCTATGCATATAGCCAATATGTTTACACTGTCTGAATTATAAAAAGGCGATAATATAACGTGTACTACGTACTACGTTACTAATAAAATGGCGTTACCTACAGTACGACACTTGCGCCCGAGGGTAAGTGGGAGGGGTAGCGGGCGGAGTCGCATTCCACGCGAGTCTCAACTTATCGCGCACGAGTAATAATAGCCCACACCAAACTTCTTACGCGCTCTCGCGTTTAAGTGTGTATGCCTATAAACGATTGACGACACGTTTGGCGTAGCGGCTGAGCGATCGGCTTCTGCGACACGTGTTGTGGGTTCGATCCCCACACGGAGCAAATATTTGTATAATCTACAGGAAGTTGTTCCGGGTCTGGGTGTTTCGTGTATGTTAGAATTTGTGTTTGTAAACGTACCCACGATAAAGAAGAAAATCTTAGTGTGTGGCAACGTTTTTTTTAACACAGAGACAGAAAACCATCGATTATTTTTTGTCTGTATGATGCTAATTCTATCATCGCCCATATCGCTTTATATTATGGTACAGGTACTAATTCCGACGATTTCACCTTTATTGATAAACTCGCTATCGCCAAATTCAGTGAGTTATGAATTTATAACAAAGCAAAATAATACAATGCCTTAAATTCTTACAAAACTAGTTTTAAACTTTGTTTGCAATAGTACGGGCCTGTTTGTACAAATAAATTTAGTTCATTGTGCCGCGGAAAAAATGTGTAGATTTTTGTGCCTTTAAAGCAATATTGTAATAACAAACATAATCTTGTTAACATAAATAGCATATTATTAATATTTAAATAGCCAATTTAGCCATTAACAACAATATTAACACACATAATTATTATATTATAATGTAAAAATATACCTAATTATACTTCTGATGCCAGTCGCCCCTTGAAATTAGTAGTGATATTTAACAAGTACCTACTATTAAATTCATGGTTTTAGGATTCAATGTTTATACATCATTAGGCTGTTGAAACTGACATCTATTATTGTAAGACTTTAATTGTTATAATTATCTGTGATGAAACTGATGAATCATTATTTTCGCAAACAAAGTCCCCACACCTCATCTAGCTGTAACCATTATTGTTTATTTATGTATAAAAGGTTTTGATGTATTGTATTATAACTTTAAGCAAAGTCTGAAATATTGTGATAAAAATAAATTATTTAAACTACAATTCTGATTTTTATGCCATCATGAATTATATCATAATTAATTGTTAATATGGCAGTGATAAATTGAGGTTATTAACTGGAAAGTTTGTTGCTTACTAGAACAGCTTTATAGTATTTGTGAAAAATATTGTCCTTGATTATTGTGTACATACATAACGAAAGTTATATTTAAATATATTTTTTTATATATACTGTAATAGTGAGTAAAGCTTAAGTTTGAAAAATACTTGTTTAGAAATCATTATTTCTGTGTTAGAAGAATTGTAATGTAAACAAAGCAACAAAAATCCCTTATAATCTTACCTCATAGGAAATAATTGCAGTACTTCATTCAGTTGCGCTCATAATCAATATTAATTTCATTGACAATCACAACTAAATTGTGATACACTGTTTTTTAAATTATTGTGTACATACAATTTCCATCGCCAGCTCAATATGCCTTCATATTATGGGTATCATATTTATTATAATGGCATAATTATATTTTAAGGTACATAACATACATACTTTTTTGTGTTGAGTTTTGTGTTTATTTACTTCAATCATTGAAGATAATCTCATAATTATAATGTTCATCCATATTGAGCTGGTTTTACTAAGTATGTTTTTATTTTCAAGTATAGATGCAGTGAACTATAGAGTTGTTTGCAAGTTATTTTTGCTCTTCATTTAGACAAGAAGTTTTGAGTTTAGAATATTTTTTCAGGAGTTTTTATTACAATACTGTATCTTTATTACATTTTCCTTTATAAGAACTTAAAACCTAATCAAAGTGGTGATTTTTATTTGTTTTTATTAAAGAATGATTTTTGTTTCAATCACAGTTGGAAAATCAATAACTATTTATATTTTTTAAGACTTTATTAGACCCTAGCTGATAATGTTTTTAATTTTCTGGGCATTAGAGGAAAGTTTTTGTTGATTATGCCTATCTTAGTTATGATGGATACTATTAGTACAAAACAAAAATTATCTCAATTTAGTTTGTGCAGTGAGTGCTGTCTGTCCCTAATTTTTGTTGAAGCTTCATGTTGTTATCCACATCTGAGAGAGAGTTGTCACTATGTCGGTATACAATATATATTTTACATGTTTCACTTTCATTAAAACTGGATATTTTTAACTAAGTCTGTTGAGTATAAGAATGTGTGAGTTATCATTTTTACTTCTTTTATACCTGTAGCTAGGGTTGCCAGGCGTCCGGATAAAGCCAGACATAGGTAGGCTTTTTGATTGCGTTTCCGGCCAAAATAAACGGTGTCCGGCTTGTCCGGCTTTTTACATTTTGCAAACGAGCGAACGCCGAGCGTGGCCGAGAGCAAGCAAGTCGACTGTCAGTTGCTCCCGCAGGCCGCCCGCCACCCGCCCCCTGCCCCGACACAAAATCCTCAAAAATGTGGGGTGTCCGGCCTTTCTACCCAAATGTCCGACCAAACTGGCTGGTCTGTCCGGCTATTAGGTTTCGCGACCTGGCAACCCTACATGTAGCTGTGATGTTAATTCAATTATACATTAGTCAAACTCATAACTAGAATGTGTAAATGTTTTGTTTGTTGGTTTGTTCATCAATTTATTAAACAGCATTCATCACTAATAATTTCTGAATGTGTTGAATGTTGTTATGTTTGTAGAAGTATATTATAATATTATGTATATTTGCAGGGTTCACTTAGTGATGATTTGTTTTTATAATTGCATTTTGGTCAAAAACCTAAAGCATGAGATGATTTGTGAAACTTAAATAGTTTTTATACATTAATTGTTTTAACATATTAGTAAGAACCAAAATACAAAAGATTTTCTTCAACAATATCATTTCATTTGAATTTGACATCTTCAACAATATCATTTGATTTGAAATCCGGCTATTTTATAAATGCAGCATTATTCATGTTTTTCTTTCCTTTAAAAGTATCTATATACTTATTCAAATATGTCTATTAAGATTTGTTAAAAAATAAAGTATTTATAACATTCAAAATTATATTAACAAACTAAAACAAAGTAATTTTGTACAATAAATAATATAGTATATAATTAAATAGGATGCAGCATGACAACATCTAATAGTTAACATCATAATTATGTGTTTTTATATAGAGGTTCCACCATTGACCCAAAATTCCTACATCAATGATTCTCGAGGGCAAGCTTGCATAGGTTGGTTGCAGGTAGGAACACTTTGCCTTATATAAAGCACAAGAGTCATTAAGTTCTGTAATATACATAACAGAAAGAATTCCCAGACTTTTATAATGAACTAATCCTTGGTTATACCAGGTGTCCAAGTACCATAAATGTTCCGCTGTTTCTGGATTGAGACAATCTGGGCTTATCATAACGGCCTCATTATTAATTCGTTTTAAGTAATCTTTAAAATCAAGTTCGCTGGGATTTTTCAGGGATAGAGCATACAATGTCACTATTCCAACTGTCCACTTTATTGCTTTCTTAGGATCTTCTTGAATATCAGTTCTAAGATCGTACAACATTTGACGATAATCTGTATAAATATTCTTCCAATAACCTGCCCACTTTGCAAGCAATGTACCTTTGAGCTTATCAGGAAACTTAACTTTTTCTCTGAGGTTGGATATAATGTTCGGGGCTCTAATGAGACTTTTAAACATTTTGTTAGTGAATCACGCCAAAAAATACCAAATTAAAAAATCTTACTCTTGACGTTCAATATTCTATAGGTTATCTTATCCGTCACTGTCAGTGTCAATTCCATTCCATTCCATTCTGAGCATTCGACAAATTAATCGTAAGTTGTCTTTTTCTTTTTTTATTATGGCGCCACACTTGTGTAGTTGCCAGTGTCAAGTATTAGAGTAATCAATTATGTAATATTTCCCATCATGGGATTTTATGGCACCACACTTTTTGTGTTCGCCAGTGTCAAGTATAATGTTGTTCAGTTGCCCCAATAAAACGGTAGAAACTTTATTGAGGCTTCGATGGAGTTTAGGGAGTGAACCCAAAAGTCACGATTTTCAATTTTATACCATTTGCCTACACTCTCACACGTTTACGAACATTTAATGGTTAATTATCCACCATAATTACACATTAAACTTCGGAGAATTTCAAGTTTTGAATAATAATATAAAATCGACGATGTGCACTTTTCATTTTCCCGCCTAAAACAAAGTTGTATTCAGTTTCAGTTACTTGACATTTCGAAGAGAAATTAATAATGATACCACACTACAACTAATAGTGTTGGGGTAGTGAATGATTTTGCGTAAAGAATGAAGGATAAAAATGTTATAATATAAAATCAAAGTGAAAAATCGTAAATACGATGAGAATTATTAATAATGATAAATAAAGGTAATTTCCTTTTTTAACTCGTCTTTCAATTTTAACTCATCTAGATTTTTCAACAAATCTAATATAGAAACAAACCAAAAATAAAAATCATGTAATTTTACTTTTTTTTTTTTTGGCTTTTGTCATTTTATAGATTCCCATAATATTCTGAGCACACAAAACAATAACAAATTTTGGAGTTTAGGCGGGAAAATGAATAGTGCACATTGTCGATTTTATATTATTTTTCAAAACTTGAATTTCTCCGAAGTTTAATGTGTAATTATGGTGGATAATTACCTAAACTCCATCGAAGCCTCAATAAAGTTTCTACCGTTTTATTGGGGCAACTCAACAACTTATACTTGACACTGGCGAACACCAAAAGTGTGGTGCCATATTACAATCCCACGATGGGAAATATTACTTGATTACTCTAATACTTGACACTGGCAAATACACAAAAAGTGTGGCGCCATAATTAAAAAAAATAAAAAAAAACAAATGTTATAAAATTTTTAATAGTTTATAATGTGTTTTGAAGACAAGTTATAACATTTAACATAAAAAGTTTGTACATGTTAGTACATTATTTATGTTCATTCAATTTCGTTCCGTACGGCGTGTTAGCCGTACAGTTGAAATAACGTGAGAGCTTGTATATGACACGGCAAAATACCACCGGGCGAGACATCGGCCAAGTACGGCTCAGTAGCGTTTTATCTGGAATCAGCATAAGTAAACCGTCACGAATCCGTGCATAGGTCCGGCGCCGTCGACACACTCCCATAGACTGTCATACAACACTGTTGAAAATCACGCCGTGCCTAGACGCGGCGCGCTGAGGGGCAGACACGGCGCACACGGCGTGCGACACGTGCAATTCTACAAGCTTCCATAGTGATCCATACAACACTGACGATCGTGCCTACACACGGCGAATTAACCGTAGAATTTCACGGCACAAAACCGTGTGTGTACAAGAGGCCTAAGTCTATACTATTCTATTATCTGTGGACTATGGACCCGCCTCGCATGATCATTTCCCTCAGTCAACATGGTCAAGATAGTGGATTATAAATTCTACCACGTTTATAAAAACTGTTTACGGAATCGATTTTTCATAATTAGAATCGTTTTCGCTCAGTACGGTTGTCATAAATGCTAATGCTCCCTGCAAAATGCCGACTTGTGCAGATAATCGCAAAAAAAAAATATGACATTTAAAATTTAGAAAAAGATACGAGTTACTTATTTATGTATTAACGGTGTAGTAATTACGTTATTTCTATTAAATTCCAGACTTTGGAGCTTAGCCCGGACAAGAGATATATAAACTTATATAATAAACGTATATTAATATATAATAAACGTTAAGAGGCCGTCCTAAAAATTCACTCGATCGAGTTTAGGTAAATTCTATGTTTGTGTGCGCTTTTCACGCACACATGGCTGCAGATCGAGCGTACGAGCCTATAAACAATGTTGATCCTTTCATTATTAAATTAATTTTCTAGTTTTATTCTCGTTAGTTTTTTTTGTATTTTCAATTTTGTTTTTAATTTAATATATTTTTATACATACAATATTCAATAAACATCAAAACATAAAACTTTGAAGGCGGAAATTGGGGTTAAAAATTGTAATTTTTGTAGATACTGATTACTAATAAATACCTAGTGACGAGTTTAATGATTTATGGATTTTTACATTGTAAGGGTAGGAAACGGGGGTTGAAGCCTGAAGGTTAATGTACTTATTAATATGGGTGAATAGTTTTTAAAGGTAGGTATTTGAAAATGAGATATGTAGCTAGTCATCATAAAAAATGTGTTTCAGGGATTTTGAATTTTCAAACTTTTACTTTGGAGGGTTGATAGTTTTATCTTTTGCTAGGCACTTCAAAATCGTAATATTTTGTTAAATGTTTATCAAAACACATTTTGGTCACGACTGAAACCGCTCGGTTAAGATGAGATGTCTGAAGAACTGGTATTTGTTTTTCATAATTTACCATGCACGTAGAATGTGCCTAATGAAGGACCAACATAAGACATTAATTTTGTACCTACTACAGTAGTAATCACGGCGATAACTACAATATTCATACCCTTGAATGTATTAAAACCTTTGCTTATAAATAATTTATTGTAAGATGAGGTTGCTTTTGACTAATGAACATAGAGCTTTGTAATAGGTGCTATGATTGTATAATTTTGTTTGTAATGTATATCATGGCATATTTTAAATCTATACTAATATATAAGCTGAAGAGTTTGTTTGTTTGTTTACTTGAACGCGCTAATCTCAGGAACTACTGGTTCGATTTGAAAAATTCTTTCATTGTTCGATAGCCCATTTATTGAGAAAGGCTATAGGCTATATATCCTCATATATCTCCTATATCTCCTCTACGCGGACGAAGTCGTGGGCAGAAGCTAGTAAAATATAAAGCGTTATAATAGCTACTAAATTACCAAGCATTGCGCTGTCTAAATTTGAATGCTTGAATTGCTTGAAAAATCGTAATCCAATAAATTGTGTTTTACTTACGATATAACTTGGTATTACGTTTGTATTAGAAATTCGGTGGCCGACTCTTGAGAGCTATAGGTATTATACTTAATGTCGCAATCACACGCAGTCGCAGTCATAAGTACCTCGAACATAACATACCATCACGCCTGTATTCCCTGAAGGGTTAGGCAGAGGCGTACACTAATGCGCCATTATCCGGGCACAAATTTCAAATTCCGAGCTCCTACTGAGAATTTACTACGCCTGTTTTTATTAATAAATATTTTTTTTATGTATTTTATGTTATGCCAATGTATAAAATAAAAATCTATCTACTTACTGATCTAATACTAAATAGGATAATTGCATTAGTAATTTTCCACTTGACTGTACCATGCGCACGAAGGCGGGTGCAACAACCTCTGCCCGGCCAAAAAGATTGGGAACTACTGTACTGTACGTTTCGAAAGGAACTACATCCCAAGTACAATCAGGCTGTAGGATGTTCTTCAAAAAAGAAGTGACTTTTCAATAGATATTACTGACGTCACCTTTAAGACGTAAATTCAGAATGTGAATGCAAATTTAGACCTGGCAGGTGGGACTCGCGGCGGCTTAGTGATCATAGCATCTGATTTATCTAACCAGAAGACGCAGGTTCAAATTTTGATCGCAGTCGAGTTTTTCTATCACTAAAATAACTTTATAATAATATCTAGGAATGTGCAAAAAAATCACAAATAGTTAACAGTTCATATTTAACTTGAAAAAAATTAACCAAATTTTAATCTCTGGTTTCAAAATTAATAATTATGATTTTCGTAATCAACCCCTGAGAATCCTTGAAATTGACACCCATATCAATTTATTTAGAAAAGCATTTTCGTAATCAGCCCCTGAAAATCCTTGACATTGACAGCTGTATCAATTTATTTAGAACAACATTGTCCGCTATCTTGGATTTAAAAATTAATGTCATTTTCGTAATCAGCCCCCAAAATTCTTTGAAATTGACACCCATATCAATTTATTTAGAAAAGCAATGTCCGCCATGTTGGATTTCAATGTTAATATCATTTTCGTAATCAGCCCCTGAAAATACTTGAAATTGATACCCATATCAATTTATATAGAAAAGCAAAGTCCGCCATCTTGGATTTCAAAATTACTGTCATTCTCGTAATCAGCCCCTGAAAATCCTTGACATTGACACCCGTATCAATTTATTAAGGAAAACAATGTCCGCCATCTTGGATTTCAAAAATAAACATTTTCGTAATCAGCACAATGAGAAACTTGTACTACCCATACTTCCTACAAAAAATACCAGACCATATTATTTATTATAGGGCTTTTCTAGAAATTAGAAGTTATAAAATAATCAACGTATCAAGTTGTGTTAATCGCAGTATAATTTGGGAAAATATTTACGTCAAACAAGCGCACGCCTGTGACAAAAAGCGATACGTCCTCTCGCTGGGAAGGCCCAAACGTGACTGGCGCGAGCGGCTTTGCGTGCTCGATATTATAGCACAATTATAGGTCTTTTCATCTTTGATTTACTAAATCAAAATATAATTTTTTTTAAAAAGTAATTTTTGATCCTATTAGAGGGATAACTGAAGATTATTAAGTAATTTAAAAAATAATCAAAATGTCTTTCTAAAAAATAGAAAAAAATACATATTTGTCTGCAATTTTCACGAAAAATTACGTTACGTAAATATTTTTTTCCTGCTATATTTTGTATGAAAATTGAAAAAAGTGCTTCCACTAGTGCCAAGTAGAGCATATGCTGGGTTTTATAGTATTTTTTAATATTCAGTAATACTAATATTTTCTTGTAAACCGATCATCAAACTTCACTCGAAACGCGTTTTTTGGGAAAAGGAGTTGTCAATAAAAGGGATTTACGATTATTATAGAAGTAAATTGAAAAATCCATTTCCGCTTGTGCCAGGTTTAAGAACAGTTCTTTTCAAATAATTAATAACTTTATATAAATTCTTTGTAGATTCCTCACAATCGGTCAACAAAATTCACTAAAATGCGTCAATTTTTAGGACGGCCCCTTAAAGAAGCTAAAATTAGGTACAATCGTCAAAGTTGGCCAAAATTGACGATTGTACGTAATTTTAGCTACAATATCGATTTACAAGCAAAGTTTTTAATGCTCAGTTGTGAATATTGTATAGCTAATGCCGCAATTACTACAGCTAGGAATCTAGAATGTGTTATAGACCTACAAATTGCGAAAAACCAATTGAAATTTGAATTTGGCGGGCTGAGCGAAACTATCCGCCTTAAGGACATGTTCCATAGTCTTGCAGAGTATGGACGTGACCGAAATAGGCCTGTAGTTATTAGGGTCGGCACGACTACCTTTTTTGGGCACAGGTTGCACGTTTGCAAGCTTCCACGAATTGAGCACTCCACCAGTCTCAAGAGAGAGACGAAAGAGGCGTGTCAGCACTGGAGTCAACTCAGGCGCACATGTCCTCAGAACTATGGCTGGAATTCCGTCTGGTCCACTGGCTTTGTTTACGTCAAGTCTGCGCAGCGTTTTACGAACCTCCGATTGGCGAATGTGGTACAGCCGTCGTACTGCCAGTTGAGTTGGGAGGTGTCGCGCTACCAGAGTCTAGACGTGAAAACTCCGCAAAAAGAGACGCAAACAAGTTGGCCTTCTCTTGAGCGGTATGTGCCACCGAGCCATCAGGTTTCAGCAGTGGAGGAAGTGAGGGGCGGTAGAAGTTCGCTTCGACCGATTTAGCTAGGGACCAAAACGCTTTACTACCCGCTGGGTGTGAAGCCAGTTTGTTCCCTATTCCACTAATGTGATCAAAGCGAGCCTTCCGGAGGACCTTTTTACAAGACTTTGCAGCCCTGTTAAACGCCTTTTTCTTCTGACCCACGTCCCTTGCCTTGCGGTGTCGAGCATCAACCCAAGCCAGGTGGGCCTCATGCTTAAGTGCTTCAGCGCTTTTGCATTGAGGACCATACCAAGGGTGAGCTTTGCCGGACAATAGTACGTCGGAAAATGGGACGAAGTACTTCATAGCCGTACGTAGCACATCAGTCACGGCATCCGCGCAGGTGGAGGGGTCGTCAGAAGAAAAGCACACGGACTGCCAAGGATAAGAGGAGAAAAAAGTTCGCATCTCATCTCAATCTGCTGACTTGTATCGCCATACGCGCCGGCTGCCTCTAGGGCTCTGATCCGGCGGCGAGTAGACAGATACAGATTTCACCAGACAGTGGTCGGAATTACCTAACGATGAATAAATCGACACTGAGTAGCGGTCTGGATCGGTTGTCAACAGGCAATAGTGTGTGTGCGACTCAATATGAGGTACCCTCGTTGAACCTTGGACCAGCTGGGTAAGATCTAACGCTAAAGCGAGCTTTCGCGTCTCCAACCCAGCATGGTCAGTGTCCCGGTATGGGTATAGCCACTCCTTGTGGTGGCCGTTAAAGTCCCCCAGTAACACTAATTGTGCTGAGGGGTACCTTAGTTGAGCCGATTCCGCCGCCTCGTCTACATATTCAGTGAGCCTGGTTGTCTCCAAATCTCCGCTGTGCGACCGGTAGACACAGGCATAAAGAATTTTCTCCATTCCTGTGTCCACCAAAACCCAAAGAACAGAGAATCCGGGGTCTTCGAGGTGACGTAGACACCGATAACAGATGTCGTCACGGGCATACAGGCACACTCCGGCACGTGGCTTAAATCTGTGCTCCAGGATGTACCCTGGGTATGATAGGTACGCCACGTCAGACGGAACTCCGATCTGCGTCTCCGCCACAAACAAGAGCGCGGGTTTTTCTGTCTCAAGGTGGTAATGGACAGACTGGAGATTGCAGTGCAATCCTCAAATATGAGGTGCGCTTTCAATGAAAGCGCACAAAGGCGTGCAGCCGCTGTTGATTATTATTATTTGGAGGAGTGAATCGGTGGAAAAACGGTAGTAGAATGAGGCTCCATGCTGCTAACCAGTAGCTAATACGCCGCAACGCCACATCAGTGGGGAGCTAGTCTGGAGACTGCGGGGACGCCCGAGCCCCCCCGGGGATGTCCATCGGGCCCTTTCATCCAATCGCCAACCGGCACGATGGCGCATCCCGGGATTTTTCGCGAGTTGGCGGGGCAGCCTTTCGTGGGTGGCTATCACACTACTTGGGCCCCCTACTAATTGCTTACTAATTTTAATTCTTCTCATGGACAACATATTGCTCCTGGTTTCTCTCACCATGACCTTATTTTCCTTTCATATTTACTCAAACCTCCTAAACCTAAACCTAGGATACTGTACAGGCGTTGTTTTGCGCGTATGGATGAGGAAGCACTACGTAAGGATGCCGCTGATTTAAACTGGGACCCATTGAGTGACGTGTCTACAGTGGACGATAAAGTTTCTTATTTTAATGATTCTTTACTGAAATTATATGATCTGCATGCGCCGGTCCGGAAAATTAAACTGAAGCGGCCACCTGCACCATGGATGACCAGAGGCATCCATATGGCCATGAGACGTAGGGACCGAGCCTTTCGCAAATTTAAGAAAGATCGGACCGATGAACATTGGATTGCTTTCAAATCTGCTAGGAATCGGTGTAATCAGATGATACGTAACGCCAAACGCCGCCATATTCTGGAAAATGTCACTTCTTCATCTTCTGCTAATGTTTGGAAATTCCTTGGAACTCTAGGCATTGGCAAGTCGCGACAATTGGACCTGCCTAACTCTGTTGGGTTAAACGATCTCAACCGCCATTTCTCCACTGCACCTGCTATGGATCGTTTAACCCAAGAACAAACTCTCATGCACATATCTGGTCTTGCGCGTCCTAATATTGACCCTTTTCACTTCTTTCCAGTTGACCCCCGTGAGATCAAAAAGATAATTGTCTCCATAAAATCCGATGCGGTGGGGTACGACTGTATTACCCGTCGTATGATTATCACTATCCTGGACCAATTCCTTCATCCTATCGCGCACATCATCAACCACTCTCTGACCTCAGGAGTATTCCCTTCCCTGTGGCGCAAAGCTTACGTTTGTGCCCTACCAAAAATATCAAACCCTTCCCTTCCTAGTCACTATCGGCCAATCTCCATCCTTCCTTTCCTTTCAAAAGTGCTTGAGGCTTGTGCTCATAGGCAACTATCTCAGTTTGTTTATAGCAACACCCTCATTAGCCCACTACAATCTGGATTTAGACCTGGGCACAGTACTATTTCCGCTCTCCTTAAAGTGACTGGCGATATTAGGGCTGGTATGGAGGACACCAAATTAACTGTTTTAGTATTGGTAGATTTTTCCAATGCCTTTAATACCGTCAGTCACGATATCCTTCTTTCAATTCTTTCTTATCATCTGATCTCGCCGGAGGCACTAGAATAGTTCTCCTCATATCTTCGGGGACGTCAGCAGTCTGTTCGAGCTGGTGAGGCCTCATCAAGCTGGTGTGACTTAAAAACTGGCGTTCCACAAGGCGGTATTCTTTCTCCTCTTCTGTTCTCAATTTTTATAAACTTCTTAACTCCTGAACTTCAATGTGCGTATCACCTGTATGCTGATGATTTACAGTTATACTGTCAAGCAAGACTGGAATGTATATCCGATGTCGTCGACAAATTGAACCAAGACCTGGCAGCTATCAAAAATTGGTCTGATAGATTTGGTGTAGCAGTGAACCCTACAAAGTGCCAAGCTATAGTTGTGGGGAGCAAGCGCAATGTGAGCAAGGTGGATAGTCCAGCGTTACCTCCTATCATTTTTAATGGTACAACTATTCCCTTTGGCTCTGAGCTAAAAGATCTTGGCTTGCATATCGATACGACCTTAGACTGGCAAACTCAAGTTACCAATGTAAGCCAAAAAGTCACTGGTACTTTGCGGTCGCTTTATCGCCTGAAGAATTTGCTCCCATCTAACACGAAAGCAATGCTTGTGCAGACCTTAATATTTCCCATGTTTGACTATGGTGATGTGTGTTACTATGACCTGAATGCTGATCTACTCAACAAACTTGACCGTCTTCTTAATAACTGCATTCGATTCGTTTTCAATCTCCGCAAGTATGATCATGTTTCAGCTCACAGAAAGCTTTTAAAATGGTTGCCCATACGTCAACGTAGGGAGCAAAGGGCGCTGACTACTTTATTTTCGTTTCTTGATTCTCCTACTTCGCCTACTTACCTTTCTTGTTATTTTCAGTATTTAAGCTCTAACCATCATAAAGATCTCCGTTCCTCACATAATCGTCTCCTACAATGTCCTACTCACTCTACTGATTTCATGCACTCTTCTTTTTTTGTCCAAGCTGTTCTTTTGTGGAATGGGCTACCTCAGGAAATTAGGATGGCCACCAGTCGCTACTCCTTCAATGTAAACTTCGCAAACACCTCCTCAGTTCTTTGGCAGATTCATAATATTAACTTCTCCTATATAAGTTTTTATATATATTTATTATATCATATGTCTATATATTATTCATAAGTACAATATTCTATATATTTATATTTAGTAGTTGTATAAAGTGGGTATTTATTTATATATGTATATATTTATCACATTTATGTATGTAACTCAACAGAACCACTATACTGTTGCACCTACATTTTCCTGTCTCTGCATCACCCTAAGGTCGACTGGTAGAAAATGCCTTAGGCATTAAGTCCGCCTCTGTACACTAATTGTGCATAAAGAATAAAATAAATAAATAAATAAATAATTGCGGTCGGCCAGCGGTGCACCGTGCCTCGGATCCCGCTACCCTCCGCGACTAGCTACACGATGCGTTGTATTGACGTATGGCAGAAGACGGTCTGACAGCACTGGAGCAACTAATCAGACACCGGACATAATGCCGGAACACGGCTAGGCCGCTTGGCGGCATGGCTTTGTCCGGTGGGTGGTCACTAACCTCGGCCAAAGCCTTACCACCAGTATGTTGTCGCCTTATTGGCACCACCCGGGGACCACGTGTGGGGTATCGGTGTAAGGGTACCTTCCCACGGACGAGGGCGACTCAGTCCCCAAAATTACTGCTTTTTTACATTATACAATTTTAAAAAAGCTGTGTCTGTACAAATCTGCCTGATTTTTTTACTGTATTGATTAATGAGTGAGTTTTTACAGACAAGTTATCCGGAGGCTTGCCGACTTCCGTTCTGCTAGTGATGTCTATCACAGTGCGGCCTAACGTGTGAGTGAGGCATAATTAACTTTATCACGGCAATCACAATCAACATAATATTAAATTTTATCTCTTACGTAAATCGCACAGGAAGTAGTTGCATTGTTTGTCAAAGGTTTCCGTTAACTTAACTACATGCGATATAGAGAGGCTATAAATGTGCCTAATGTAGGTATGAGATGACAATATAGTAGTGACCAGAGAAGATGAATCGCTCATTTTATTTAATGGTCATTGCAGTTTGCTTAGCGGCAAATTATGGATTTATATTGGTAGCACACGCCGCACCTTCGTCGACAGCAAGAAAAATGGTCGCTGGTATACTACATGGATCGAATCGGGTGAGTCCCATAACTTTTTTGTTGCGAGGAGGAAGCTTCAAATGTCTGCCGGCTTACTGGGAAGCTGGGTGGAATCTATGACGAATCACCGTACTAAAACCTACCCGGTGGCCATCTTCAGCACATTACACCGTGTGTTGACTAAGACTTCACTGCCATTTTTGTATGCCAGACAGGGAACGTACTGTAGACAATAATTGTGATGTCACAAAACACTGCGCAATACAAATCCTATAGGTACTAACACTCGATTTGCGGGAAAGGGACAAATCATCCCCTCACATGCTTAGGTATATATTGGAACTAGCTTCCGCCCGCGACTTCGTCCCCGTGGAATAGTTACTTAGTCTTAGCGTGATGATTTATAGCCTATAGCCTTCCTCGATAAATGTGCTAACACTGAAATAATTTTTCAAATCGATCCAGTTGATTCTGAGATTGGCGCGTTCAAGCAAACAAACAAACTCTTCAGCTTTACTTATCTAGTATTCTATTATCTGTGAGCTTTATATATTAGTAGTATGGGTTAACTAATACGTCACTGGCATTTTTGTATGCTAGACAGGGAACGTAGTACAGAATTGTGATGTCACAAAACACTGCGCAATACAAATCCTATAGGTACTAACACTCGATTTGCGGGAAAGGGACAAATCATCCCCCTCTCATGCTTATATATTGGAACTTCTGAATAATTAAATAAATTATTAAACTGCCTCATTAGCCAAGTGGTCCTGAGCGCGACTGCTATGCTAGAGGTCCTGGGTTCGATTCGAGCAAAGTGTTATTGGGTTTTTCTATGAAATTCCCAGTAGCAGCTCGGAGTTAGGAATTTGTGCCCGGTTAATAGGCTCGTCCCCTATTACATGGGACCTAAACATACCGGCGAACTGTGGGTGCACATTAGTACGCCTCTGCCTAAACCTTCGGGGAATACATGAATAGTTCCTTTAAATAAAAACATCTTTAGTAGGTACCTATAAATAACCTTTTTTATCATTATTGTGGTAGAATCTAAATATAACTCTAAAACCATATCTTTTCTATTTTTCTATATCTTATCAAACGTCATCGCAACTATTAGTTAAATCAAACCATACAATTACTCAAAAAGGGGTTTTGCAAAATTCGCCGCGAACGACTCCCTTTTACAATAGGTACTTACTTACTAAGTTTTTAGATATAATAAGGAACTACCTATATCTATTCAAATCAAAGTCGTGTTTGTTACAGAATTTATAGTTATTGATTCATTGGATTGGTGGCAGACTCCGACTAGCAGAATAACTACAACTATTGCTACCTCATTCAGAGGCATTCTTAGCCTCGGTCACGTAAAGTATCTCGAAATCAATCAACCAATTTCTCGGTACTGAGAACCGAGGATAGGAACGCCGTAAACATACACTGGAAATTTTGTAGACATCAAGGCCTCCGAAATGCATGGGCAAGGAAACTTGAATCCAGCCTCGGTCGTCCAAAGCTACATTCAAAATGTTGATTAGGGTTTTATGGATGACTTTGGAGAATAAATAGACTGTCTATTTATTCTAAAAGTTCCGGACGCTTCCAAAGCAACAATATTGAATGAGTAAGTGTACCTAATTACTGACCGGATGAATGGGAATGGGCCGGCTCGACCGGAGTGATACCACCGGAATGATACCACGACAACACAGAAAACAGGCGCGTGAAACAACGCTTGCGTTGTGTTTCGCCGAGTGAATGAGGTTACCGGAGGGCCAAATCATTTTAAAAGGCGGGCAACGCACTTGCAACTCCTCTAGTGTTGCGAGTGTCCATGGGCGGTGGTTATCGCTTACCATCAGGTGGTCCGTCTGCTCGTTTGCTCCCCTATCCCATAAACAAATAAAAGTACTAAATGTAAGTATGTTAATTTTGAGGAGTCATTCAGAAATTTTGTTAAAATATTTTTTTTTCTTTTATGGAATTTGGGTACGACTCATTCGAAGTTGGAGACCCTAGGAGACTAAGGGCCACTTGCACCAACTTCTTAAATTTGTTTAAATCGTATTTAAACACAAATTTACTATGAAAAATTGTGTTTACATACAATTTACACATATTTAAAAAGTTGGTGCAAGTGGGCCTAAGAGAACATTTATCATTTTTTTAATATGAGGAGCAACATTTTCAAATTTCTCGAAAGTGGTTTGTCTGTCAGTGTTGTCAGATATGTCTAATTAACATTTAACATACTGGTTTCTGACACTTACGCGAATATTAGACATTGAAATAAAACTATTTTTTACGGATTTTATCGCGTTGTAAGTATTTAATTTTATTTAATTCCCGACGTTTCGGATCCTTTACAGCATCCATGGTCACGGGTAGACTGAGGTGTTGGACGTCTTAATGTTAAAATTACTAACAGCTACCTTACATTTTTGTTAATTATTAGTGATCCGATTCACGCAGAACGAGCTCACCATATCCTTTGGTCTTGCAGTTTTGGGCTTGGATTTAGATTTAATAGATTCTATAATGGGGTTCCAAGCAGCTGGTAAGACCCAACCATCTTCTCTATTGAAATTTGGGTGTTTTTTAATTTCAATAGCCTCACGAATCATCCTAGGTAGGAATCGGTTTTCTTTTGCGAGGACTTGTGGTTTATCAAATCTGATGTAGTGCTGGGTCTTGTCTAGGGTATGTTCACAAACTGCAGACTTTCTGGAACGGCGGTGTTTGACATCGGCAATGTGTTCTTTTACGCGGGTCCCTATGCTTCTTTTAGTTTGGCTTTTGTATGAGAGACCGCAATCACAATCAAGCTTGTATACTCCTGCATCTTGAAGAGGTATGTGGCACTTGACAGGTGGTAAGAACTGACTAATCTTGTTTTATCTATAAAATACGTGGTGTACAATGTAACTTAAGATGAAATAAATCTATTCTATTCTATTCTATTCTAATCTTCTTTAGCGGCTTGAAGTATGTTTTGATTGAAGCTCGCTTCAAGATATAGCCAATCTTGTCTGTGATATAGCAGCCTTTTACAGACGAGCACAACATGCGCAAAAAATAGGTGAGGTCGACAAACATCTAATAGAAATTCAAACAAACAAAAATCTAGAATGCAGAATACGTTACGATGAACAATACTTGTATACAAGTTAGATTATCTAATTTAAAGTTAATAAATTTAATAACATTAGATCATACAATTTTTCTTTTATAAAAGAAAAATTGTTAACCTTACCCTCCATCTGTATACCTATTAGAAGTAGCCACTTTTGTTAGGAAATACATAAAAAAACGAGCGCCGTAAAACTAAGGTAGATATTCCTACCAGCACCTAGATTACAGATGTACAAAAATAGCCCAGAATATCGAAGCATTCAAATATTAGTAAATTGCCCGAAAGTATACGGTCCACAAAACAATACCTAACAATAATATTTAAAGCTAGGTTATAATCATTACTTTTACAAAAGTGTTATTAGGTATACCTAGTACCTATCCAAGAATTTATGGAAGATAAAAATCTTTGGAATCTAAATAACAATACATACATTATATTGTTTAATTTTGATTATTTTTATTGTAAAGCCAGATTTTTTTGTAAATATAATATACCTAAATTATAAAGTAAATTTGTTAAAGTTCCTAAACTAAGATATCCTAGCGACTATAAGATAAACGATTAATTAAGAAAAACTAATTAATAGAAAATAACATTTTATATTTTGTGAATAACATAGGTAATATATTATATATTATTTTGCTGCGCCCTAACAGGGTCATGTACCTATGCATTGTTACTTTGTATACAGTGTAATAAATAAATAAATACGATGATACTTAAGACGATTATAATTCGTAAATTCTTTAACGTTTATTAAGCAAATTTTTTAATGCTCAGTTGTGAATATTGCATAGCTAATGCCGCAATTACTACAGCTAGGAATTTAGAATGTGTTATAGACCTACAAATTGCGAAAAACCAATTGAAATTTGTATTTGGCGGGCTCAGGTGAACGATCCGCCATAATGAGCTTACAAAGTCTAGGGATAGGAGAATTTGCGCCGAGGACAGTTCTACGAAGCGGTGGGTACAATGGAGTGATAGGTGCACGAGGATACCTAGCTGGGACTCGAAACTTAATTTTACTCAGTAACTCGGGGCTATCTATTTTTTGACGCAATAATTTGAACATGAAAATACAATCAACTACATCCCTACGTTTCTGTAATGGTGCCATATTAAAATGGCAAGAATCGTAGCAAATGGTGCTCTATAAATTCTCCCTACCCCTGCCTGTGGGAGAAAGGTGTCTTACTATAATGATGTGTGTATTATAAAGAATCAAAGAACGTAAGTAGGTACCTACGTTATTACATTTTTTTTTTCTTGCAGGTTGTTAGACAAGCTACTCCACCGGAATTGACTCCACCTCCCCCTCCGCCAGGAATGTTTGCGGACAAATTTTCACGGAAGAAGAGAGAAGCTAAAGGTGTAGGAGGTTCCATGCCGACCCGAAAAGGATAGTTTTAATTTTACAACCAACGACGTTTTTAAACTTGGCCATGGAAATAAACTTCTAAAACTTAACGGGAATCTTCGTACTTAAATAAATTTATGGCAAATTAACAGACTTTTCATTTATTCATTACATAATTAAAATAATTATTATAAAAACATACCTGGTCTACTATCAATAGCGCAGCTAGCATGAATTGCACACGACATGCATCACGTCGATAAAAATACAGACGGCATGTCTGTATGTATTTATTGACGTAATCGTATCTACTTTGCCTAACAGAGAAACACTACTACCGAATAGTTTCAAGTCTATCGATAGATGTCTCTTCTCTCAAACTGTAATGCAATTTTATTATGATTAATAAGAGCCCGCCAAATTCAAATTACAATTGGTTAATTTGTAGGTCTATAACACATTCTAGATTCCTAGCTGTAGTAATTGCGGCATTAGCAATACAATATTCACAACTGAGCATTAAAAACGTTGCTTGTAAATCGATATTGTAAGTAGGTATAATCGTCAATTTTGGCCAAAATTGACGATTATACCTACTTTTAGCTTCTCTATCGTTTATTAAGGGGCCGTCCTAAAAATTGACGCATTTTAGTGAATTTTGTTGACCGATTGTGAGGAATCTACAAAGAATTTATATAAAGTTATTAATTATTTGAAAAGAACTGTTCTTAAACCTGGCACAAGCGGAAATGGATTTTTCAATTTACTTCTATAATAATCGTAAATCCCTTTTATTGACAACTCCTTTTCCCAAAAAACGCGTTTCGAGTGAAGTTTGATGATCGGTTTACAAGAAAATATTAGTATTACTGAATATTAAAAAATACTATAAAACCCAGCATATGCTCTACTTGGCACTAGCGGAAGCACTTTTTTCAATTTGCATACAAAATATAGCAGGAAAAAAATATTTACGTAACGTAATTTTTCGTGAAAATTGCAGACAAATATGTATTTTTTTCTATTTTTTAGAAAGACATTTTGATTATTTTTTAAATTACTTAATAATCTTCAGTTATCCCTCTAATAGGATCAAAAATTACTTTTTCAAAAAAATTATATTTTGATTTAGTAAATCAAAGATGAAAAGACCTATAATTGTGCTATAATATCGAGCGCGCAAAGCCGCTCGCGCCAGTCACGTTTGGGCCTTCCCAGCGAGAGGACGTATCGCTTTTTGTCACAGGCGTGCGCTTGTTTGACGTAAATATTTTCCCAAATTATACTGCGATTAACACAACTTGATACGTTGATTATTTTATAACTTCTAATTTCTAGAAAAGCCCTATAATAAATAATATGGTCTGGTATTTTTTGTAGGAAGTATGGGTAGTACAAGTTTCTCATTGTGCTGATTACGAAAATGTTTATTTTTGAAATCCAAGATGGCGGACATTGTTTTCCTTAATAAATTGATACGGGTGTCAATGTCAAGGATTTTCAGGGGCTGATTACGAGAATGACAGTAATTTTGAAATCCAAGATGGCGGACTTTGCTTTTCTATATAAATTGATATGGGTATCAATTTCAAGTATTTTCAGGGGCTGATTACGAAAATGATATTAACATTGAAATCCAACATGGCGGACATTGCTTTTCTAAATAAATTGATATGGGTGTCAATTTCAAAGAATTTTGGGGGCTGATTACGAAAATGACATTAATTTTTAAATCCAAGATAGCGGACAATGTTGTTCTAAATAAATTGATACAGCTGTCAATGTCAAGGATTTTCAGGGGCTGATTACGAAAATGCTTTTCTAAATAAATTGATATGGGTGTCAATTTCAAGGATTCTCAGGGGTTGATTACGAAAATCATAATTATTAATTTTGAAACCAGAGATTAAAATTTGGTTAATTTTTTTCAAGTTAAATATGAACTGTTAACTATTTGTGATTTTTTTGCACATTCCTAGATATTATTATAAAGTTATTTTAGTGATAGAAAAACTCGACTGCGATCAAAATTTGAACCTGCGTCTTCTGGTTAGATAAATCAGATGCTATGATCACTAAGCCGCCGCGAGTCCCACCTGCCAGGTCTAAATTTGCATTCACATTCTGAATTTACGTCTTAAAGGTGACGTCAGTAATATCTATTGAAAAGTCACTTCTTTTTTGAAGAACATCCTACAGCCTGATTGTACTTGGGATGTAGTTCCTTTCGAAACGTACAGTACAGTAGTTCCCAATCTTTTTGGCCGGGCAGAGGTTGTTGCACCCGCCTTCGTGCGCATGGTACAGTCAAGTGGAAAATTACTAATGCAATTATCCTATTTAGTATTAGATCAGTAAGTAGATAGATTTTTATTTTATACATTGGCATAACATAAAATACATAAAAAAAAATATTTATTAATAAAAACAGGCGTAGTAAATTCTCAGTAGGAGCTCGGAATTTGAAATTTGTGCCCGGATAATGGCGCATTAGTGTACGCCTCTGCCTAACCCTTCAGGGAATACAGGCGTGATGGTATGTTATGTTCGAGGTACTTATGACTGCGACTGCGTGTGATTGCGACATTAAGTATAATACCTATAGCTCTCAAGAGTCGGCCACCGAATTTCTAATACAAACGTAATACCAAGTTATATCGTAAGTAAAACACAATTTATTGGATTACGATTTTTCAAGCAATTCAAGCATTCAAATTTAGACAGCGCAATGCTTGGTAATTTAGTAGCTATTATAACGCTTTATATTTTACTAGCTTCTGCCCACGACTTCGTCCGCGTAGAGGAGATATAGGAGATATATGAGGATATATAGCCTATAGCCTTTCTCAATAAATGGGCTATCGAACAATGAAAGAATTTTTCAAATCGAACCAGTAGTTCCTGAGATTAGCGCGTTCAAGTAAACAAACAAACAAACTCTTCAGCTTATATATTAGTATAGATTTAAAATATGCCATGATATACATTACAAACAAAATTATACAATCATAGCACCTATTACAAAGCTCTATGTTCATTAGTCAAAAGCAACCTCATCTTACAATAAATTATTTATAAGCAAAGGTTTTAATACATTCAAGGGTATGAATATTGTAGTTATCGCCGTGATTACTACTGTAGTAGGTACAAAATTAATGTCTTATGTTGGTCCTTCATTAGGCACATTCTACGTGCATGGTAAATTATGAAAAACAAATACCAGTTCTTCAGACATCTCATCTTAACCGAGCGGTTTCAGTCGTGACCAAAATGTGTTTTGATAAACATTTAACAAAATATTACGATTTTGAAGTGCCTAGCAAAAGATAAAACTATCAACCCTCCAAAGTAAAAGTTTGAAAATTCAAAATCCCTGAAACACATTTTTTATGATGACTAGCTACATATCTCATTTTCAAATACCTACCTTTAAAAACTATTCACCCATATTAATAAGTACATTAACCTTCAGGCTTCAACCCCCGTTTCCTACCCTTAAAATGTAAAAATCCATAAATCATTAAACTCGTCACTAGGTATTTATTAGTAATCAGTATCTACAAAAATTACAATTTTTAACCCCAATTTCCGCCTTCAAAGTTTTATGTTTTGATGTTTATTGAATATTGTATGTATAAAAATATATTAAATTAAAAACAAAATTGAAAATACAAAAAAAAACTAACGAGAATAAAACTAGAAAATTAATTTAATAATGAAAGGATCAACATTGTTTATAGGCTCGTACGCTCGATCTGCAGCCATGTGTGCGTGAAAAGCGCACACAAACATAGAATTTACCTAAACTCGATCGAGTGAATTTTTAGGACGGCCTCTTAAGGAATTTTTTTAATGCTCAGTTGTGAATATTGTATAGCTAATGCCACAATTACTACAGCTAGGAATCTAGAATGTGTTATAGACCTACAAATTAACCAATTGTAATTTGAAATTATAGGTAAAGGCCAAGTCACTCTTATGGTAAATGCCAACGAAAGAGGCAAAAGTAAAAATCAAGAGATTATTTAAAAAAAATACTCTTCATGTGCCTAACCTATCTTCAAATTTACTATCTATTGGAAAAGCCACAGAATCTGGATGTACTGTGCTATTTACTAACAAAAAGGCCACAATTAAACATCCTGAAGAAGGAATTATACTTGATGCGCCAAAAGGCAAAGATGGTCTATACTCCGTAAATCCTGCTTCATATAAACACTGCACCAACCAGAAATGTAACGTGGCTGAAGACATCAACATTCAAAAATGGCATAAATGCTTAGGCCACATGAACGAAGCTGATATGAAGCTAGCGTTAAAGAACGAGTCACTTATCGGTTTAGACTTCAAACCATGCGAGAATCTCGGAGATTGTGAAATGATGTGTGATGTGTGATTGTGTTGCATCCAAGCAAAGATTAAAAGACTGCCTAGTATACCCAATAATACACCACGCACAACAAAACGTCTAGAGATAGTGCACAGTGATGTCTGTGGTCCGATGAAAATACAAACTTACTATGGAAATAAATACTTTGTTACTTTTGTCGACGACTATACCAGATACAGCCGCGTGTACTGCATTACAAACAAAGGTGATGTATTGGAGAAATTCAAACTTTATAAGCTTAGCTTTGTAAGAAAATTTTACAGGTAACAAAATAATCAATCTCCAGTCAGACAATGGGTTGCAATATTGCAATCGAGATTTTGACAGAAAGAAAATGGCATTACTAGACGCTTATCAGCACCATATACACCGCACCAAAATGGTGTTGCAGAACGCAAAAACCGTACACTACTGGAAAGGCTAGAAGCATGATGATTTAATCCAAAGCACCTCAAAACCAATGGGGAGAAGCTATTCAAACTGCAAACTACCATTCTAATCGGAGTGTTAACAAAACTATTTCTGCACATTCTGGTACTGTCACTACACCTTTTGAAAAATGGGTTCAAAGGAAACCTCGTATCTTTCATCTGCATCAGTTTGGAATAAAAGTTTTCATACTTCTAAAAGACGGTAAAGAACATAACAAATTTAAATCGAAAGTTATAGGTACCTGGGATGTTTGTAGGCTACTCAGAAACTAGCAAAGCCTATAGAATTTGGGTACCGTCAAAACAAAAATCATGATTGCCAAAGACGTCCGATTCACAAACAAGCTCTACTACAGCGAGACACAAAAATCATCCTTAGAAAATGCAGAATCTTCAAAGACCGAAAAAGATGATAAGCTTTACGCCGAAATAAACTTCTTTGAAGACGATGATGAAAGTGAGTATGAGTCAGTACACAATAATATTTTTTTTTTTAATCTTAATTTTTTATTGTGGGTTTGGTCATTATGAACATGTCACCCTCATTGGGCAACGATAATAATGAACAAGAATCAGTACAAGGCAATGGTGCTAATTCTGTTGTTCAACTGACCAAACTAAACCAAACTAAATTTTTACCAATTTTGGTTTAGTTTAGTCTAAAACGTATTCTGTTGTTACGGCGAACTAAATTATAAGCCCGACCAAAATCGAATTTGACACGACGGACACCTTGTCTTACTTTTTTTTTTTTTTTTTTTTTATTATGGCGCCACACTTTTTGTGTATTTGCCAGTGTCAAGTATTAGAGTAATCAAATTATATTTCCCACCATGGGATTGTATTATGGCACCACACTTTTTGGTTTTTGTGTTCGCCAGTGTCAAGTATAAGTTGTTGAGTTGCCCCAATAAAACGGTAGAAACTTTATTGAGGCTTCGATGGAGTTTAGGAGTGAACCCAAAATGTCACGATTTTCAATTTTATATCATTTGCCTACACTCTCACACGTTCACGAACACTTAATGGTTAATTATCCACCATAATTACACATTAAACTTCGGAGAAATTCAAGTTTTGAAAAATAAAATAAAATCGACAATGTGCACTTTTCATTTTCCCGCCTAAAATTCCAAAAACTTTAAATAAGTCAACGTCACGCGGTGTTCCAATCTTACTTCAATGACGGACACGACTTATTTTAGTTGACTTTTTTTTTTTATTAATTTATTTTACGGCCCTGGATACATGTCCTTAAAGCCTTATTTTACTTGACTATGATATGATGTTGCCAGTCTTAAGTATTATAATTTACTTTTATGGGGCTTCGTCACGATCAGACGGTCCTATCTAAGAACTTGATATGAAAGATCGTAATGAACGAATGACAATCTTAAGGCGGATCGTTCACCTGAGCCCGCTAAATTCAAATTTCAATTAGTTTTTCGCAATTTGTAGATCTGAGCTACAAATTGAAAAGAAAAGCTTGGTTTTTTGTTTTGGATCCGAGCGGACCCAAAAAGCGCTCATCAAGTATGATCTCTGATATTGCCATGTTCCATTTTGGATTTTATTAATTGTTTTAAAAGTGAGGCCTTTCTAGCCGGTCCCTTACTGGCATATATCGATTCGAGAGTTTTCCAAATGTCAAAAGCTGTTTTCAAAATGTCAAAAGCTGTTTGCAGTTTTTTATTTGCTTTAATTCTGATGGAGAGATAAGGAGTACTAACTCGGATTGTGCCATCAGATCCCTCTCCCTAGTCTGTTCATCAGCCGTGTCTGGATTCAATTGCTTCTCAATTGCACTCCACAATTTATTTTTTATGAGAACGGCCTTTGCTTGAATTCGCCATGTGTCGAAATTTTCTTTATTCAAACACTCAATTTTTGTATTTGAGCCCAACGCCATGGTGATCAAATATTTATTTTACTTTTAGTAATATTTAACGCTCTGCTACCATGTTAAAGTTTAAAAAAATAAAGCAAATTAAAAAAAAAAAATTAATATAAAGCAAGATTGGTAGTAAAGGGATTTTCTCAGAAACCAGGCGTAGACTATGATAAGACTTTTAGCCCTGTAGTAGGCCTAACTACCGTCCGTGCCCTATTAGCAGTAGCCGTTAAAGAGAAATTATCCCTCTGTCAGTTTGATGTTTCAACAGCATTCCTTAATGGTAAGGTAGAGGAAGAAATGTACATGAAACAGCCCGATGGTTATTACGATGGGACAAACAGGGTGTGTCGCCTAAAAAGGAGTCTATACGGTCTCAAGCAGGCCCCTAGATGTTGGAACACTAGTATACATGAATTTCTTGTAAGCTCCAACTTCACACAGAGTTCTTCAGATCCATGCTTATACATCCGAGAAAATGGAAAATCTAAAGTGTTAATTGCACTTTACGTTGATGACAGGCTAGTTGCATCGACTACAGAGGATGATGGGAAAGGATTCTTAGAGGAACTACAGAATCGATTCAAAATTGTAACGAAACCCGCTACATATTTTCTTGGTTTAGAAATTAAAAGATCTAACGGAAATATAATATTAAGTCAAAAGGCTTATACCAAGAAGGTATTAGAAAAGTATAAAATGGCTGAGTGCAAACCAGTAAAGACCCCAATCACAAAAGATATTGCTCAAATAGACAATTCACCAAATGGAGGAGAAAAATTTGCTTACAGACAAGCTGTGGGTTCTTTAGCCTATCTCATGGTTGCCACAAGGCCAGACATTAATATTGCAGTCAACTCCGCTTCAAGATACATGGATAACCCATGTAGAGCGGACATTCTAGCAGTAAAAAGAATATTACGCTACTTAAAAGGTACTATGGACAAAGGCCTAGTGTTCAGTCGTGCAAATAATGTAAATAAACTGATTTGCTACAGCGATGCAGACTTCGCAGCCGCTCACTCGACATCCGGGACACTGTGTCTGTATTAAGGACCAATTAGCTGGCGAAGTCAAAAACAAAAGACCATTGCCCTCTCATCAACAGAAGCTGAACTGGTGGCTGCCTCAGAAACTACACGAGAGATAGTGTGGTTACAGAAGTTGATAGAGGAAATCACCGAGACCGAAAAGCCTCCGGTCCTTTACATTGACAATGAATCAACCATAAAGCTTGCCTACAATCCACCATATGAACAACATAGCCGAACTAAGCATATACATAGAAGGTATCTTTATGTCAGAGAGTGTGTGTCAGCTGGTGTGCTTGAGATCAAGCAAGTTACAACTGAGGACCAACTGGCTGATTGTTTAACAAAGCCCTTATATGCGCCCAGGTTGGAAAAACTCTCTAAGGCACTTGGCCTCAGTTCCTAAAAGACGAGTCTATGTTAGGAAGACTGACCCTTCAGTCTCCATAGTTACTAACTTCTTATTAGACTTGTCATTCTATTGTAAAATATAATGTTCTAAACAAGCTGTTTTACGCCTGTTCATTTAAACTTTAACATCTAATTATTATTATACTCTTTGACTCAGGAGACACGGTGCGGATATTGTGGTCTTATTATCCTGGTGCTAATAAATACCATACTTAATCTGAGTTAAATACCCCAAGCACAGATAATAGAATACTAGTACCCCAAGTATATTGATAAACCTATTTGGATATTGTGTAGTTAGAACATTTGACCTGGTCCTGACCTGGACTTCAATGGTACTTAAACTTACATTAATATTGCATCTCTTTCTACAGGGCATAATATGTTTTTATGTACCTAGTACAGGGAAGAAGTTATAATTAAAGCGCTTGTAAATAATCGTGGGAAAATATTATTTGATGTGATGTGATAAACAGATGAGATACTTACTTATTATTTTTTTCAGTTTTTTTTATGTAACGAGCAGACGGATCACCTGATGGTAAACGATAACCGCCGCCCATGGACACCCGCAACACCAGAGGAGTCACGAATGCGTTGCCTGCCTTTTAGAAGGGTTTGGGCCTCCGGTAACCTCACTCACCAAGCGAAACACAACTTAAACTTAAAAAAATATATTTACAAATCTTTATTGACTATGAAAATTGCTTACATTTTACGCGGGGGGTCTAATGTTACGAAAATGTGTAACCATCTGGCAACACTGGGTATATTACTCCATACATATTATTCTATGTGTTACTCTATGACTACGGATTTCCGAAACCGCAATTCGGAGGCACTGGATTCCGATGATAAATTATCGTAATTTTCTTGCTGGATTCTTACCCATACCTAAGAGTAAGAGATAATTCCCATTCCCATCTCCATATCTGTTACTCTACCAGTCATTAGGCGCAGTCTCATCAATCAACTTTATCCCTCTCTACAAGTGTAGGTACCATTGAAGTAAGACCTCTAAGGTACCTACCTAACTACCTACCCTACATACCTATTTTTTTTAATCTGTCAAGAATGCAGTCGAACTGTTGAGGGTTGGGTCAATCCGTTCAAAATTGAAAAATTCTGACTAGTTTAGAACTGAGACGATCCCGTTAAAAAATGGATACGAAATCTCAATCCACTCCTGTTGTAGCCTCAGCTGCAGGAAAAGTTTATAAAGTTCCAAATCGCTTGGGACGTGGTGTGCCTGAAATTACGGATGTCTACACTAAGAAATGTTCTTGCAATAGGGACAAAACCATAGTTTTTTGTCGTGCATGTGGCTACTACTGCAATGGGAGAATCCGCTTGAAATGTGATATTCATCCTCGAGTAAGTTAATTGGGTACATTACCTACATACTTGTACCTGCCGACAACTAAAATTTTGTTCAAGACAAAGTTCTAAGTTGGTTTGGCTTGATATATCTAGTGTATCAAATGTGTGCAAATTATGCTTAGCTATTAGAAATCTTTTAGAACATCAGCTGTGCTCTAACTTGAAACTTAAACTTTAATGTTCAAGTTAAAGCTGCTGTTGTGTTTTAATGTACCTATGAATAGTCAGTGTCGTTTTTAATAGCACTATTTGCACACCTTTGATACAGGAGCTATATAGGTGAGGATGAGTAAATTTTTTACTGATTATCCTCAAAATGTAGGTACTCTATATAGTAAATGTAATGTTTACTGTATAGAGTACATTTTGTTGATGTTCCTTTATGGCATAAGGGAAATCAGTATATATACCAAAATGTAGGTAGGGTTGGTATAAATGTAGGTCATCGGGTCCCTGCTTATTGTTGCAGCTCATAACCAGTTAAGAATTTGTTTAATAAATGTTAGTTGTGTCCCTGCATAAAGAAAAATTTGTTTTCAGGTTACTTTCCTGTTGGATATTTCTGAATGTCCTCGATGCCATTCAGCTGTGTTTTTGGATGAGTATTTTGGCAACCTTTAATCCATTATTTCTTATTTCATAACATTTTTTATTACTTAGTTATTAATCTTGAAATATGTGATATATATACTAAGTAGGTATGAAAACGAATAAGTTATATTATTAGTTTTATTAACATATATCATGTTTCATACAATGATTAGTTAATAAACACAACAAATAATATAACTTGTTGTTTGGCAACAACTAAGACTTGTTTTTAGTCATTTGAATGTTGAATATAAATGACAAAAACGTATTTCTGTTATTTAGTGTATATTGGCAATGATTGCCTATTTCTAATATAGTAAAAAGTTAAGTAAGGTTGAGATAATTGTTACAGAAAAATATGTGAAACATGATGATTTTTTGACTAAAATTACTTTGTTTCATTGATATGTTTCGAAGAGTGGCCTTCCTTGCTTCGAAGATTTCCTTTTGTTTTGTATTGTAACAACCTTAGACATTGAAATAAATTAGATTTAAGTATGTACTACTCTTTTATTTTGATATCAGTGGTAAACCATTATAATTCCTCCATTATTCTCTATTTCTAGATAATAATTTGGTATAAGTACATATTATGAACTAGGTAGCATTAATAAATATACAGTGGTAGCCTAAGTCATGGGGTAATTTAATCTCCCCAAAATTTCTTCAAGAAAACTTCTACTAGTTACTTATTCACAAGTACCTACCTACTGTCAAATGAATAACAGCAATCTACTGAAATGTCAGGATTGCATAAATTAGTCTTTATTAATCTCGTGCATTACCAGGTATGATACATCATATATGGTAATGCATGAGATTATAAAGACAGGTTGCTAACCTTCTACTGACAGGACATATAAGTCTTGGAAATAAGCAATAACCTGCATATCAAAGTTTTTTTTTATTATTTCATGTAACATTAGACTATTTTCGTGCATTACCAGGTATGATACATCATATATGGTAATGCATGAGATTATAAAGACAGGTTGCTAACCTTCTACTGACAGGACATATAAGTCTTGGAAATAAGCAATAACCTGCATATCAAAGTTTTTTTTTATTATTTCATGTAACATTAGACTATTTTAAACCTAACTACCTACATACATAGTTACAATTCATATTGTGAACCAACTGGGAACATCTGATCTGTGTTTATTGCGGTCTATATAATTTTGAAATGATTTTTTGGCTTCACTTAAAGCTTTTTCTTGTTCTTCTTCATCATCTTTTTCTTTCCCAAATATATTGGGATATTCAAATTTCATATCCTTTGGCTAAAAGAAAATAGGAAGTACAATAAAAATAAGTTTGCTTAAAATTTTGACCAGGTACCATTTAAAATATGCATGTAGAGTTTTTTAAATAATTATAATTTAATACCTGTACACAATAATGTATACTATGTAATTTGAGTACAGTTTGTTAAAAACAGTTTGTAGTCATATGCATTAAACTTATGAGGCATGTTAGTCTTGTGCCAAGTGGCCAAGCATGAGATGGTCTGATCATAGCATGTCATTTATTCCATAAATTTGATTATGTTTAACATAACATACCATCATGCCTGTATTCCCTGAAGGGTTAGGCAGAGGGGTACTAATGTACACCCACAGTTTGCCGGTATGTTTAGGTCCCATGTAATAGGGGGCGAGCCTATTGCCATTAACCGGGCACAAATTCCTAACTCCGAGCTGCTACTGGGAATTTCATAGAAAAACCCAATAACACTGCTCGACCTGGGAATCGAACCCAGGACCTCTAGTGTAGCAGTTGCGGTCCGGACCACTTGGCTATTGAGGCAGTTATTATGTTTCCTGACTTACAAATGAGGTGAAACACAAAAGGAAACAGCTTACCAGTATAACATAAGCACTTTTTATGTCCTCATCTTTAACAACATATCCTTTACCAACATCTCTTCGGAATTTCCCTAAAGATATTCTGGTCCTCACATCAACTACTGGGATTTTATAAATTTTTTCCAAGTAATTTTTTATGTCAATCTTGGTCATTTCCATGGAACACTGAAACTGCACTACATTAGGTAGTTGCTTAGATTCAGGTCGTACAATCTTCATCCAGAAATTAGGTAAGAAAACTCTTAGTTGTGGGTTTCCCCTTTGATAAATAGGATACCTGAAATTATAAGTTTATAAATAGGTATACATAGGTACTATGTTCTGTCATAAGTTGTATATTCCCAATTAGTGATATAAAAAAAACAAAAATCCAACAGGTTTATGTACTTTTAAATTTATAGTTTTGTATAGGTATACCTAGTGTCACTCTGATAATTGAGCCGAACGAATCTTACGCCTCTCAATCTAAAATCCATCAAGCCGTACAAGTAGAGTAGGCTAAAGAGCGTGCCAAAGAAATATACAAACGAAAAATATAACCCTCCTTTGATGAATAATTTTGTCACATAAATAGTGTAGGTATGTGTACGTACCAGCGAGTAGACATAATTTCAGCTATTATATTTTTAATTTACGTGCAGGTAATCGTCAAACCATTGGATTTTATTTTTTTATGTGTGTATAAATTTCTATCCTGCCTTTGCCTCGAACGAACACAGCACAGATTAGATATTAGTAGCAACTAGCAAGCTACAAGCTAGAACACAGTCACAAATTACTTTCGTCTATGACATAATGTTGACACTTTGACTATCTATCCCTGGACTGGACAAGTAACCAGTGTTGCCAGGGCCCCTGAGTGGAAAGTTACGTTTCGTATCCTGAAAAGTAACATTTTTGGTGCAAAAGTTACATTTTGGGATCTATGATGTCGAATGAGCTTTTTTTTTTTAGCACCTGATTTTTTCGTTTGTTAAAAATGTGAGTTCTATTTGGATGCGTTCGTGTACTGTTTGCAATAAAATAAAAATCTAGTATTACTTATCTCGTTGTTCTCAAAAGTTACGAAAAATGCCTTAAATTTTAAAATTACTTACATGTTACGCGAGGGGGTCAAAAGTTACGAAAAATGTAAGAAATGTAACCATCTGGCAACACTGCAAGTAACGCGCTTAATTCTATGAACAAAAAAGTCTGTCACTTTTGGTGCGGGGGGAGGAAACACTGCATAGACATTGCTGCACACATACTCAAAATCATTTTGTATCGCTACGAACTCACACATATCAAAATCTTTAACACTAACTGAAGCGTTTTTACTAGGGTAGGTAGGTAACTATGGAAAATAAAGGAAACATCCGACTTGCTTCAACGCACGTTTATTACTGATGAACCAAAAGGACGCATGCTCCGCATCGACCGCGCACCGCGATCGCGGCGCGCGCCCGCGCATCCCTATTGTATGTTAGGTAACTACATACATCACATTCCTCCACCGTTACTTGTTACTCTAAAACAATTACAGTAAACATGAGAACTTAAGATTTATACATACCAACATAAACATAAACATAAGTACCTAAAAGAACTTCTTATAGCAAACTTTCTTTCTGTCCCATACCGACCGACCGGGTCTGGGTGTCTCGATGCTAGATTCTGTTTCAGGATTAACATTACAAGATTGTACCGCATCAACCAGACATCCAGGCTCCGCAGAATCGGTTTCCCTACATTGTTCCGACTCTTCCTCACCAACAGCACTATTCCCGTCCTCCTCACGATCACCCAAGACATCATTACCCTCTGTGGGAGTGTCATTTTGCACTACTGGGTGTAAAATCGTTAACGGTGGTGCGGTTGATGACGAATTAGATGACAAGTGTGTAGGTGAACATAATATCGGCTGCTGCTCCATCGACCCCGGATCCGTACCGGTCAACTCTTGACTACAATTGTTTTTATTTAAAACATTATTTAAATCCCCTTTTTGTTTCTTAATTTGGTCAAGATGTCTTTTACATACAGTGTCAAATTTTTCAAAATATACCTCAAAAACTCTTAAACCACTTTTCTTAGTTATTTTGCCTAATTCCCACTTAGCTTTTCTGCCTGAAAACCATTGACACCAAAACACTTCACCTACATGAAAAATCCTACTAGGTTTTAAATTACTCGTACTCACGTTCACGTTCATGTTCACGTTATCGATTTTACATGGTAAAATAACATCTAATCTAGAACGTAAATTCCTGCCAAACATTAACATAGCTGGTGTAATTCCTGTAGAACAGTGAATCGTGTTACGATATTCAAATAAAAAACTTAACAATTTCTCGTTAATTGAACGCTGTGGGGTACACTGATTATCTATGATACATTTTAACATGTTTTAACTGAGTTTTCCGCCTGACCATTGCTGGCGGGTTGGTACACAGGAGATGTTATATTTTTAATACCATTGTTACTACAAAACTGGTGAAATTCGGCAGAATTAGTTTTTGTGTCGTTATCCGATACAATAACATTCGGAATTCCAAATATCGAAAATATATTTTTAAATTTCATAATCAATGCATTAGTAGAGGTGCCGCTGTTCATGTGAATGCATTCTAAGCATTTACTGTATGCATCAACTACAACTAGGTACATATTTTGTCCTATGCTCATATAAACTATATGTACCAAGGTTGGCCGCGTAAAATTACCTGTCAATCAATATTGCCGTATTTTTATTGTGAAACTGACTTAGAAATAATCAATGGGTGTTTGTTTAGAGGTCATAGATTAGTAATTCCAAAAAATTTTAGGTTTAGAATGTTACAAGAATTACATTCGGCCCATTTTGGGATTATAAAAACAAAAAGTGCAGCCCGCAGTAGAATGTGGTGGCCGGGAATTGATAAAGATATCGAGCGGTGGATCGGCAAGTGTAGTGAATGTTCGCGAGTAGGCAGCGCGCCGGCCCGCGAACATTCACTGCACTATCCCATCCTCGTCGCCAGATGAAGCGTTTTTACTAGGGTAGGTAGGTAATTATGGAAATAAAGGAAACATCCCACTTGCTTCAACGCACGTTTATTACTGATGAACCAAAAGGACGCGTGCTCCGCATCGACCGCGCACCGCGATCGCGGCGCGCGCATGCCTATTGTATGTTTAGGTAACTACATACATCACACTAACACAATTTACGCACACATAGAGGTCAAATACGTCAACATACAAGAATTGACGACAATACGAACGTATAAGACATTAAAAATTATTAGGAAGCTTCTATGTCGATATTTTATATCGATAGATTATTTTAGGAAGCATGGATAAAAACGAAACAACGATTACAAATTATTTTTTATATGTAATCATTTATTTGCAAAATTAAAATCATCCATACACACCTCTAAATATCTTGCGTCATATTTTCAATGCAATGTCTCTCATTGGTATACATGACATGCCAATTAAATACAAAAGAAAGAAACTATTTAGGTATAGATAAATACATAGGTAATTTGTAATTGGAAAATAAACGCACGGGTAAGAGAAATCGCTAACTTTTTCGAAATACATATTCTATGGCCTATGTTAATCTTGAATTATGTAGCATTCAAATGGTGAAAGAAATTTCGAAATCGGCCTAGTAGTTTTTGAGTTTATTTGTTACATACATACAAATCTTTCCTCTTTATAATATTAGCATAGATAGAGCGGATATTGGGGACGTTTGGCTACAAATACTTTGATACCAATTAGTTTGATTATTTTCTTTGCCAGGCTGATATATTAGGAATGACACTAGACAGAGCGTTTTGTTTCCCACGAGATATAAGTAGGAGTAAATACGATTTTGTTCATTATGTCGCGCGTTAATATGAACAGAAGCGCTACGTTAGGGGTTCGATTCCCCGGTCGAGCATTGTGTTATTGGAGTTTTTCTATAAAATTAAGGGTTGATGCCCGATTAATGGCAATAGGCTCGCCCCCTAAGTACACATCTGTCTAACCCTTCGGGGAATAAAGACGTGATGGTATGTCGTGTTCCGTAGTCTCGTTATTTCTTTGAGCCGGATATCGAAAAAGAAAATAATGTGTTTGAAGAAACACCCCGAGAGGCAGGGCATAGTGGAATTGAATAACTCCACTTACTATTGGAGCTGCCCAACTGGGGAAATACCTACACTTTGCAGAAAATAGTAGCCAAATAAAATAGCTCTGTACTATGTTGTGTTCCTAACGGTGAGCAAGATCGCCAGAGCTCCGCGAGGAAGCGTTATGTTGGCAGTGGGGGTACCGATGTTGTGGATTCGAAATCGTAAACAATCACTATCACATCATTAATTAAAATGACAAAACAAAAGAGGGACATAGTCTCGCTACACTTTTTAAAATTCGAGTTTTATGCATTATGTCATAATATATAAAAGGCCTATAATTGCCAAAAAAAGGTAATTCTGCATTAAGACCTAATTGGAAATCATAAATGGTGACATCCTATTGGATGATATATAATTGAAAATCGAAAAATGACATTTTGATGGATATTTCAAATTTAAATCTTACGTTTATTAGCAGAAGGCTGATATTGTTAGTAAAAAAAATTTGCTAGTCTCGTGGGGAGTGCGGATAGTCTCGTGGGGAGTGCGGGTAGTCTCGTGGGGAGTGCATGCTTGAACTAAACGATTATTTTATACTCGATTATTGAATCGATAACGTCCTCGATCTTTATTAATAAATTGTATTATGTGATTTAAATAGAAATAAATGAACTTTAATACTTACATACGGAAAATAACTCCATCTTTATATAAATAAGATATTTAGATATTTTTTTGCATAAATTAACTGCACGTATATCTCCAATAAGACAATGACATTGGCAAATCCATTCAGTACACCAGTACACTCACCCACTATCACTAAGTACATAATTTAAAAGCATATCAGCATGATATCCGCCCCATTCGGAAATTTGCTTTAAAATGTTATTGGCCATTAGAATTTCGCATTTTATTTTGCTAATAGCACCACAAAAATTTAAAAAATTTAAAGCGCTAGTAAAATAAGATTTACCTACTATTTTTAACAAAGCAACAGTATTACTGCACAAATGTTACAGTACATACTATATACTTGCAAAAAATATATTATTTTAACACTAGCTTCCGCCCGCGATAAATAGCCTTCCTCAATAAATGGGCTATGTAACACTGAAAGAATTTGTCAAATCGGACCAGTAGTTCCTGAGATTAGCGCGTTCAAGCAAACAGACAAACTCTTCAGCTTTGTAAATTAATTAAAATTATTAATTTCCAAAAAGTGCTGCCTAACTTGATTTAATTTTTATGATTTCTCATAGATGGCGCTGCTTCAAAACTCTCAAGATATGGCGTAGTTTTTATAGTGTAAAGCTAGATAATGGCATGGCTTTCTCAAAAACAACATTTAAATATGCGTCGTTAGATTACACGCTGTCACAGAATGTATAAGAAAAATAAAGATTCACAGCTCCTCCCCCGTAGCTGATAGCGTGATAATTGTAGCCTATATGTTGTGTTGACCCGACCTGTTAGTAATATTCATGCAAAATTTGAAGTAAATCCATGCAGTACTTTTGGAGTTCAGCCCGGACCTACATACAGACAAACAGACAAAAATTCTAAAAACTATATTATTATGTTTGGCTTCGATATCGATTGTAGATCACGCGCCAAGTATTCTTTGTAAAAAAAAATTCAAAGTACAGTTTCGACTTTCCTACGATTTTATTATATACTAGCCTCTGTCCGCGGCTTCGCTCACGTGAAGCTATATCAGGATTAAAAATGGAATAACCAACATTGATGATCTCTTCTTTGTATGGGCGGGCCTCTATACATCAGGGAGGTCAAGCTGTATATTCACCAGTTTTTAAGTTGCACAATATACTTTCTAACAGTGATAATAAAATTAAAATCTATTCAGGAGTTTTTGCTCCAACCCGTAACAAACAGACAAGAATTTAAAAAATCACAGTTTCGGATTCGGAGACGTTTATATACCATAACCCACGTGTTTTTTTTTAAATATCTTCAATGTACAGACACAGCTTTTTTACAATTTTATAATTGTATTATATTTATAAATACAATTATAATTTAAAAATTTAACCAATAAATGGTCTACGCCGTAGACCCTTTATTGGTTAGGTCTAAGCACTAGGTACTAGAGTATTAGGTACTATACACCTATGTGTATGGTACCTAATACTCTACGGTCTAGGTTTGAGGCAAAGTTTGAGGTAGATATAACGTATTAATGTTCTTGGGTTCGAGGCAAGAAAGTTTATAACTATAACGTTCTTGATTCGAGGCTTGACTTGAATTTTTGAGGTAAAAATATTAAGATCGTTGGTCTAAGAATGGTGTAATAGGTAGAATTTCTACCAGTAAAATGTATACATGAAAAATCTCAAAAAGCACAGAATATTTAGCTCAGATACCTTGTAAAAATTGCAAAAAAAGAAAATATAACTGATAAACGAAACTGGTTAGGCGGATCGTTCACCTGAGCCCGCCAAATTCAAATCAGTTTTTCGAAATTTGTAGTTCTACAACACATTTTAGTTTCGTAGCCGTAGTAATTGCGACATTAATTAAACAACATCCACAACTGAGAATTAAAACCTTGGCTTAAAAATCCATAACAAGCCAAAAACTTGCCTAAAACTGTGCCAACTACCAAAATTGACGATTGACACTACTTTTAGCTACAATATGGATTTATAAGCAAAGGTTTTAATTCTCAGTTGTGAATATTGTAGGTATATCTGAGGGCGCAATTACTGCAGCTATGAATCTAGAATGTGTTATAGATCTACAAATTGCGAAAAACCAATTGTATTATGAATTTGGCGGGCTCAGGTGAACGATGAGCCTTAATAAACATGTTTTGAAATATTTTGTCATATAGCAACACCTTATTCGTTTTGTCATTCAGTTATTTGTGAAGATGGCGGTGGCTCTGTCACCCGACCAAGAGTTGGTGAGTAATTTAAGTTTATTATTGCTTAGTTTAATAATGCACAGCGTTCTCTAACCAATATTCTTACATTTGAGTTATTTTTTTAAGTTAGCTTAATGTTTTTGGAATTTTTCGTATAGGAACTCTGCAAAGGATGTGGGTTGTAACTTGCTTCGTTTACCATGTCATCAATGTTTGTTTTGATTATTTCGGGTCTTGTTGTTATAGATAGCTTTAATTTATATAAATTTCGTTTTTATAATTTATGAAGCGTTACTTTATCCCATTATTAGTTCGAATACGCCCCTTGGATGTAGATTGTATGGAATGATATAATTACATGACATAAATATTATTAAGTGTTCATCTGATTTTTTAACAATAAAAATAGAGCTGTGGCCATAAAAGGAGCAGTTATCTGTACTATGTATTGATTAACTCCCAAGACGGTGCCCAATTACTCAGGTCTGCAAATTTAAACTCTTATTTTCCCCTTTTACATTGGAATGATGTTCTTGGGGTTATTTGGTGCGCTGACTACGAATATGTACTTTCTATCACCCTCAGGTTTTTTGAAAAGTTACTGTTCTTTTGTTTTTGTTTGAATTCACAAAGAAATATTCCTCTCAAAGAAAAGTTACAATTATTAAGAAACAATTGCATGACTTTAAAACAATAAAAATACATTGAAAGGATAGGATAGGAGGAGGATAAATAAAACAGAAATATGAAATACTTTGTGGTATCTTGCTTTTTTTCACCGAAGCTCAGATAGTGAGTTTTTGCTTGAAATTCCAACTAGGATCATCTTGCCTTAAACGGCGAACAATATTCATCATTCTTATATTCCATGTTCCCTGATAGTGGCATTCCATCTCCTTCAAATCCTGGGTGAAATCTTTTCACCTTGCTCTTCACTTACGGCTCCCAAGTTATAGATATTCTATTTCATGAAGGCCATTAAATTATTGAAATTTGAACTTTATTTAAATTACATAAAGGACACTATATAATAATACAGGACTTCGTGAGATAGGCTGACTATAGCAGAAAAGTAGTCCAAATGCGAATTAAAGGAAAGTGGAATGGCTCATCGAACATCCCATCTTCAGGAATTTGCAATAATTTTCTTCACAATTTCCTCATAATTTGGACTGGTTTCCTAGAAAATGTCTCAATACTTCCTTAAAAGATTTCCAGGCTGCTTATTAAATTTTTTTATTGAAAGCTGTATCTTTCATAAATTTTCTTATGTTAGGGCCAATGAAAATACCTTCTTTCAGTTTACCTTCAGACAGAGATGGAAAAAAAATGTCTTAAGTTCTCTCCAAAATACAGGCGATAGGATATCAAATGTCTGCTGTTTTTCAGCATAAACTGTGCACAAATGTAGCAAATATTGTAAACTCTCTGGTTTAAAAACTTTTGCGATATCATTTTAAAAGAGAGGGTTATGAATTGCAAGGAAGCCCTGATTTTGTAAAAAACAGTGATGATATATTTATACAAAAAATATTAATCTACCATCATTAGCCCCCATCATTAACAGTCATTAACAAATTAGGAAATTAGGCCTTTAGCAAATGACTTAAAATCCTCATTATTTTAAATAATAAGTTTGTCACTTAATTTATTAATAAACTAATTATTTGTGAGAACTTGGTCTTCAATTACATTATTTATTTTTTACTAGATTCTGCCCGCGGCTTCGCTCACTTTAAGGTCAAAAACTAACAGTGATGCTCTATTCTTTATATGGGTCTTTATACATTAGAGAGGTCAACCTATATCTCAGGTTCCGTTTAATTATTTGAGATAAGAAGTATACCAGTTTTTAAGTTGGAGCACATACTTTCTAACAGTGATAACAAAATTAAAATCTATTCAGTAGTTTTGCGCCAACCCGTAACAAACGGACAAACAGATCAGAATTTTAAAAATCACATTTTTGGGTTTGGAGGCTTACTTAATACCCTATGCCACTTGTTTTTTTAATATCTTCAATGTTTTTTTACAATTTTATAATAGTAGAGATTATTAATTAGTATTGAAACCATTTGGTGTGTTGTTGTTCAATACAAAACAATGGAAATAAAATATTAGTAAATAACTGGAACCTTCGTCTCATGTTTATATACACCAGACGCTATGACCACTAAGCCACCACGAGCCCAACTATTGAAAAGCAAGTTACTTTACTTTTCAACCGATGCCACCTTAGCTAATAACTATATTTTTGTATTTTTTTTACATTTGTCTCCTACCTAATCGTAAAATGATTAAATAATATTTTAGAAACCCCCAACTAAATGAATACCTACACATATTCACTTATCTACAAGAAAATACCGTTATATTATCGAAGTACAGATATATTACCTTTATATTGTAATCTTACATATAATAAGAATGTAAGTGAGCCGTGTCTGTACATTGCTTATATTTACAAAAAAACTAATTTGGGGGACTCAGAATCAGTAACACAATCCATTTCTATCATTTTTGGAACTTTTGTCTGTCTGTTTGTCTGTCGGTTTGTCTGTCGGTTTGTCTGTCGGTTTGTCTGTATGTTTGACCGCGCATCAAATGAAAACTACCGAAGAGATTTGGAGGAAGTGGACAGGAATTCATAGCCTTTTTCTTGGATTAACATTTAGGCTATATTTTATTAAAATCGGTTCACTCTATCAAAAGTTATTAACATTTTAACGATTGAAAACGTAGAATTTGAACAATAACCGTTGAAGCAAATTTCCTTTTTAAGTATTTCCGTACTAGACTAGCACGGGTCAAACATTATAACAGAATCAAGACATAAAATTAAAAAAATACACTCACAGGTACTAAATAAGATAAAACAAGAAAATAAAACAAAGAAATCAGAAACCATTATTGTGAACGGGAATTGATTATTAGTACAGTTATTCTGACTCTACTTCTACAGGGCATCACGGGACATACATAGGACTTATCCAGCGAGCACCAGCCGGTGTAAAAACTAAATATTTGAGTAGGGTAAAGAAGTAAACAAAGAATGACAACTCTTTCTCTAGATGACTAACACGAAATCGTTATTACCTCAATGAAATTTGATTCCATAACAGGTGTCATTTTGAGTTGTCAATTTTGACAATTATTCTTTTCTTCTTTAAAGCATCCAGCTTTAAAGTAACTGATTTTATAACGTGAAACCTCCATAGTGTAGATTCTAAAGAGTTTTCATCTAATCAAATCATAAAATAATATACCAAACGACGTATGTGCCTATGTATAATAAATAAAAAAAAATGTCTTAATAATAATAATTGCAACGTGCGATAATCTTTACTGATGCCGAAACAGTTATTTGAGATTTTTGTCTATGTAGGTATGTCTGTTTATATTTGCGAACATTTTTTAAAAATTTAGGGCCACTTGCACCAGGTTCAAATTTATATTTAAATTGTATTTAAACACGATTTTTCATAGAAATTTTGTGTTTAAATACAATTTAAACACAATTAAGAAGTTGGTGCAAGTGACACTAAGGGCCACTTGCACCAACTTCTTAAATTCGTTTAAATTGTATTTAAACACGATTTTTGATTTAAGTCAAACATTCGTCTTGCACCAAAATAATTTCTGTGTTAAATACGTTGAAAGACCTGTCAAAGTTAAATACGCTGAAGACCCTATTTAATTCATACTTAAATATGAATGACCGTTTATTGAACTGTCATCTGACGAATGGAGTTTATTTTGAGATAAAATACTACTAGAAGCCTTGTAATAATTTCTATGAGAGATTATTCACCTATTTAAGATTATTTTGTCATTTTATCAATTAAAAAACACAACAAATAATTATGACTTTGTTTGGATTGGTTGTCATGGCAACGAAAAGTCAAAATAATGGCGTAAGTTTCGTTACATGCAGACTATTTTCAATAAAAATCAACGATTTATCATTAATTAAAATTATTATAATTATAATAATCATTAAATTTGATTTAATTTTATATCTATTATTCATAACATATTTTTTTAAATATATTTTTCACATTACTATGATGTAATGTAGATGTAATGTAAAAACGGAACGTAGAGAACTGTTTTATCGACATGTTCAATTCATTTAACTAAATTGACATAAGACAGACTTGGTGCAAGACGATCCTAGATGTGTTATGTTTATGGAGTTAAAAATATTTAACTAAATGCATAAAAGAATGATTTAAATAGAATTTGGTGCAAGTGGCCCTAAGGGCCACTTGCACCAACTTCTTAAATTCGTTTAAATTGTATTTAAACACGATTTTTTATTTAAGTCAAACATTCGTCTTGCACCAAAATAATTTCCGTGTTAAATACGTTGAAAGACCTGTCAAAGTTAAATACGCTGAAGACCCTATTTAAATCATACTTAAATACGAATGGCCGTTTATTGAACTGTCATCTGACGAATGGAGTTTATTTTGAGATAAAATACTACTAGAAGCCTTGTAATAATTTCTATGAGAGATTATTCACCTATTTAAGATTATTTTTTCATTTTATCAAATAAAAAACACAACAAATAAATATGACTTTGTTTGGATTGGTTGTCATGGCAACGAAAAGTCAAAATAATGGCGTAAGTTTCGTTACATGCAGACTATTTTCAATAAAAATCATAGATTTATCATTAATTAAAATTAATTAAGTATAATAATTATTAAATTTGATTTAATTTTATATCTATTATTCATAACATAATTGTTTTGATAGATTTTTTACATTACTATGATGTAATGTAGATGTAATGTAAAAACGGAACGTAGAGAACTGTTTTATCAACATGTTCAATTCATTTAACTAAATTGACATAAGACAGACTTGGTGCAAGACGATCTTAAATGTATTATGTTTATGGAGTTAAACATATTTAACTAAATGCATAAAATAATGATTTAAATAGATTTTGGTGCAAGTGGCCCTAAGTATTGTAAATTAAGTCAATGGCGCTAAGTGTATTAACAATATGGAAAACCAGAATCTTTTTTTCTATGAGATTTTTAGTAGTTAGTTAGTTGAAACTTGGAGAGGACAACGTTTCTCAGGTCAGCTAGTAAAAAATAAAAATAAATGATGATGGGTGTGGTTACCCAGATAAAAAGTGAGAATGATTTTAATATTAGGGGGCTCCAAAATATAATATAAATAACAAGATAAAAGAAATTCGGGCGCCAGGAGCTCACCACTAAAAAAATGCTACCGGAAGCTAACCATGGTGGATATTAGACTTAATCTGGCGGTGGGAGGATTACAATAAAAAGACAACATACTCTTTTGCCTATCTTTTATTTCCCGTAGGTTGCATACAATGTTTAAGTTTAGAAAACTAGTTATGATTAACTATAGATTCACATACTTATATATTATTTGTTGGTCATTATTTGGTCATTATTGCATCTGAACTGTGGTAATGTAATTTAAGCTACACACCCGGTCTGCATACTAGATAATTTTAAGTTAGATATTTAAGGCGCTGACAAGAGCTAAATAGGCATATCTCGAACAAGTTTTAGCTAAATCCATACAGTTTGTGACAGCGAAAAAAATGTATGTTAATCTTGAACGTATTCCGGAAAATTTCGTTGAATTTAAAACACGTTTTTGAAGTTTTCTCGATACAAAAAAATTTTAAACTGACCTCTTAAAACGACCTTCCATATAAAATAACTGTACTACTAGTCAATGTTAGTTGGTAAAACTAATAACAATAACGTATCATATTTAAATACATAATTTCGTTGTCTTATATTTTCGACTACTTAACTTTTTTATAAGTAATTAAATGTTTTATGGTTTTGTTAAAAGTTGCGAATGTCGCGTCATCGCGCTTCTCTTTCTGTTCTATGCAGTCCGACAGTGATCGCATAGACGCGCTGCTAGATGGACGTATGTCGCTTCGCCCCGCGCGCTATCCGTTCATTACGTATTTTTGCCGTATTACAATTTCAAACATAACAATACCTACATACCTATTTTATGTTGTTCCCAATAAAATTAACACAAGACATTGCTAAAGGATATAACTGTACTATAAATATAGTTCTAAGCTGTAAATATAAACATTTAGAGTTCTACGTTGTAAATATAAATACAGTTCTAGGTAGTGTTCATATTGGCTGCGAAAAATGGAAAACAAACAAAAATGCCGGAGGCCAGCCAAAAAGCGCTTTTACACTACAAACGAAAACATCTCAGTTTTTATAATTTCATATTGTTTCTACAACTGATAGCGTAAATTCGTCAATATGAATAGTGTTCGACTGGTCTAGTGGTATGCGCAGAGATTCGGAATCCGGAGTTTCGAGTTCGCTACTTACTGTCGACTATTATATTTATTTTAAGATTTTATTTTTATTTAGTTATTTTATTTTAAGATTTTACTTTTTTAGAATAATTATTAATTTATTTCCTTGAATTATTTAATTTTCTTTATAGGAATAAGAGACGTTTGGCGAACAGTTTAGAAACAGGTCAAGCGTCAGAAATTGTAATTTTATAAGTATATAATTTATATTATACGTAGCGTTGGTATAATTTTATTATTTAGCGGGGATAATCTAAACATGATCAAAAAGACACAACCAAGCACGTGTATTTTTGAAAATTCTGTTTTCTTTGTTTAAACTTCACAGTCGTAATGAATATCGATATCTAAACCCACAATATAGCATAATTTTCACAGCTAATATTTTAAGTAACAATTCCACCAACAACATACTATTCCACAACCCGTACATTCTTGTGGTATACTTAAAAAATGAAAGAAAATACTGAAAATAATATTATTCGAATTCACGTCACGGGACTTTTTTTGCGGGCCTCGCCTGAGAGAACACGAAATATTAAATTGGGGTAGGTACAGGCTTTTCTCAAGAGCCTAATACGTCATTTTAGAACTTCAATGAGAAATTATTCCATTACTACGACTGTCATTCGATGATTAGTTGGCAATTTTTCTACAATTGCTTTCTTCTTCTTTAAGAAGTAGAGTACAGAACCTTGAAGATGAACCTTAATGAACAGTGCTTATCGTTTATTTAAGAAACTAAATAATTTATAAAAATCTACTAATATGATGCAAAGTCTTTACAATACAACATTAATATTCAGAAGTAACTTAGATAATGAGTTGAGAGTTCAGAAGAATTAACTAAAAAGTTTGACAAAAACCCACAACGTACTCGTAAAAGGATTAAATAACATTTTCGAAACCTCCGACTAACACACAACCTACACATATTCACTCACCTACGAGAAAATCTGGAGGAAGCTGTTTTTAGTTCTACCAGACTCGTCACTTAATTATTTAATAGGTTTTAATTGAAATTCAGAACAAAAATGGGAATCGTAGCCCGGACCGATATTCATGTAGGTGAGTGGATACGTCCCAAGTCGTGTGTCAAGATTTAAAAAAATACTGGGCAATAAAACTTCGCGAGCCTTCGTAAAGCTCCGCTTTTGGCTAGTATATATAAAAAAGGCAAAAAAATTGCTAATAAAGTAGTAGTAGTAGTTTGGGTTTTTATTTTCGTTTACGGTATATTGTTTTTAATTCATTGTAAATAAAGTTTCATATAATATTAAAAAATATAAAGATACTAGTTTTTGTCCGCGGCTTCGCTCGCATAAAGCTATATTAGGAGTAAAAATAAAAAACCAACATTGATATTCTCTTCTTTGTATGGGTCTCTATACATTGGAGAGGGCAAGCTGTATCTCAGGATCCGTTGAATTATTTGATATAAGAAGTATACCAGTTTTTAAAAAACAGACAAGAATTTTAAAATGTCTTTTTTGGGTTCGCAGACTTTTATATACCCTAACCCACTTGTCTTTTTTACAATTTTATAATAGTAGAGATAATTCCTATACATACGATTTTTTTATTCGTCCTGTCTAATTTTTTCTAGCTCTTCTTACAGAGCAATAAATACATACCAGCGCCATCTATTGCCTTGATTGTTCATTTTTGATCGCGTCACTGTTTCTTATTAGGTAGTTCGCTGTATCACCGCTCTTTTAAAAAAGCGCTTAGTTATCGGAGAAATAATGGGCGTGGCTAAAATACCGAAACATCGAATTTCATTTAGCTGTTGTCAGCGTCTTAAATACATGGAACGGCTGCCATCCCGGCCAGGCGCGATGCGGCACGATCCAAAATTTAGAGGTTAGAGAACCAACGTTTGATTTTAAATTTTATAATTTATAAAAAAACGCCGAGGCTGCAACAAAATAAGCCTGGATTAGAAAAGGGGACGTAACGAGCACATGACGTCGAAACGTGGTTACGTTTAACAAGATTAGTTACCGTTTTATTCAACAAACAAATCCCATTCTTCGCCAATGGACGAGAATTAGGTGAATAGCTGTAGATTAGCCTGGAACAAAAGCGAAAGCTGATTGTAGCCAAATCGATCAAGATTCAAACCAGGGTAAGTGCCATGAACAAGTGCTAATAAAATCCTCGACTTACCAACAAAATATGGGTCCATAACATAAGACTTAAGCCATTAGGCTTTACAAAACAATTTCCAACAACATTTTGACCAAATCGGCACCAAATTAGGCCGGATTAAAAATATAAAAAAATCTTGTTTAAAAACGTTCACTCCATCGTCAATTCAGCTCGTAGGGTCAAGATGTCAATTTTTGACAGATGTGAGATGACGTTTAATTTTTTAATAAATGCTGGTAACATAACATGACCAGGGTATCGGCGAAATAATCTGTGTCAAAACAATGATTTAGTACGGTTTTATTAAAAACAAACTAATACCATGTATCGTGCTAAAAAGACTCGTTACAATATCTAATATTAAAAGTTAGAAACCGTAAATACGTACCTAAATGTGTTCAAAGAGAAGGAACCATTTCTGTTGTCTGCTACGAGTCTACGACACGGGTCAGAGCCCGACTATTCTTGCTTTTAGGACAAAAGATTCCTGCGGTTTCACTGACACTTAGCCTGCATGTTTCCACACTTATTTTGGTACTGTAACCTAGATAAATAACATACGTATATCAAGAAACGCTGTGATTGGAACATTGATTTAAATAGTAAAGACACGGCCGGGCGGCCGTCCGAACAATTTTCCTTGCACGTTTGCTAAACATGAAACATTAACGCCATCTATTGAAATAGTCTATACTTACTATTAAGTGAACGGTATAGATAGACTAAAATTAAATAAATTTTATAATAAAAGTATTATGTAATTAAATAAATAATTATTGAATTATTTAAAACGTATGACCGCTCCCGATAACAAACGATGAGCCGACCGCGTGAATTTCTTTTAGGTGCGGTGATGCGATCTAAGTTATTACTTATTAACATGTAAGCTGATGGATTGAAATGCTTTTCCCTCGCGTTTCTCAATAAATATTTTTTGTCTGTCACTTGTAAGATGCTCTATTTCAAAACCGGCTTTTAAGTACGTAGCTTTATTCCAGATTTGATTCATACGGGCAACCACAAAGGATTCAGCGGAAAACTTCAAAAAGAAAAATCCCGTCAAGTGCATGTAGTAGTGTATGTCTGCGTGTCACGCGCAGTGTACCTACTTAGAAGAGGCCTTTTTGATACCATGTGCATATTAAATGCATTCTTGGTCTATTAAACTTGAAGAGTCCGTCGGACCGAATTTCCCATACTAACGTTATATAACAAATAAATCGTAATTCAAACACAATTTAATCGATGTGTGTTATTCGGATTCCGCTACCAGTAATCCAGGTTTCTGCTCTACTATTTCCTCCAAAATACTTCACTGGAAATAAATGTGAGCGAATGCAATTCTTGATAACTTTACCAAGTTTGGAACGATTTTCCCGTCGTTTCTTTCCAGTGAAGTAGTAGTAGACCTAATAGAACCCAGATGAACGGAAACTTAATCGGAATAATATTTTTAAATAATTATTCGGATAAAACATTGTTTTAAAAAAATCCGATAGAATATTGTCCGGATTTTTTTTTTCAAAAAATGGTGCCCCACACTTTGATTTTCTCATGTATCGTGGGTGTTTAGAGAGAGTTTAACAAGTAGAGGAGAAAGTAAAAGAGTTACTGTTTCGTTATGATGCGAGCAATAATTTTTTTAGGAAGCAATCAGAAGAACCTTTTTATTTATTTATTTATTTGGGACAAACAAACAGTAACACATTATATCTACGCAAACAATATAGACAAAGATATTATATAAATGTGAAACTCACACCGTTATCCACAGCATATACAATTCATATAACTTTAATAGTGAACAATCTATGCGAGTAAGACTACAAGGCTGTTCAAATGACTATACATCGGAATCCTTAAGTTTCTTTAACAAAGCAGAACGAAATCTATTTGCTGACACTGAGAATAAATCTAATTCTGTAGTTTCTGAACAAAAATCATTATAATTTTTGCACAAGCGACGTAGAGGCGCCCGCAAACCAGCATTGGTGCGGCAATGGGACACAGCAAAAAGAGGACGTGCAACAACTGACTACAATCTGCAGGTTTTCTTATAGCTTTAAAGATTTTTAGGTCGTCAGCATAGAGCAAAAATTTTGAGTGTCTGAAACAATTTCCAATATCATTTATGAACAAAATGAATAAAATAGGCCCTAAAATTGAGCCCTGGGGTACACCGGATGTTACGATAGTAGTCGCCGAGTGGAATCCTTTGATAACAACCCTTTGTGATCTATTACTAACATAAGATGCAAACCAGCGAAGCAAATCTCCTCGTATGCCATTAAATGCAATTTTGGTAAGAAGCAAATTGTGGTCTACTTTGTCTTTTATAAAGCTAAAAAGGAGGAAGTTCAGCTCTACTCCATTTTTACTTTTATGTATGTTTGTTACTCAATCATTCCGCCAATAATGAATCAATTATGATGATTCTTCTTCCTTCTTCTTATTACTTATTTTGTTTGGTATACGTCTACGTTAAATATCATCACACCTGTATTTCCTGAAGGGTTAAACAGATATTTACTAAGGTACGCCCTCAGTTCGCCGGTATGTTTAGGTCCCATGTAATAGGGGGCGAGCCTATTTCCATTAACCGGGCACAAATTCCAAACTCTGAGCTGCTACTGAGAATTTCAAAGAAAAACCCAATAACACTTCGCTCGACCTGGGAATCGAACCCAGGATCTCTAGCGTAGCAATCACACTGGGACCATTAGACTAACGAGGCAGTTTATCGGAACGTTTACGTAACTGTGGTCAAAATTTGATCAAATGATCAAAATGACAATAACACACGTACGTTACCGATCGACAAAATGACAACGTCGCGGTCGTCGAGGTACGTAAAATTCTATTCACCATTCTAAATATTGAAATATAATTACGTAACAATAAGTTAAACTGTCTTCAATAGCAATAAAAACAATTATGTGTTAAAAAGTTTCGGAAGTGGGTTATTCCCAGTTGTCCGGTCTACGGGACAAAAATCCCATTTGTTACCAGTGGTGGCACTTGTGAGTACTTGGCCACTCTTTTTGTTCCCAGTCGCCACCACTGTTGATGATGAGATGAGATGGGAAAAATAAATAGATACGCCCCCAGTATGTAGCAGCGGTGCTAGAGCTGAATAAATGATGAGAATTCAATTTTCACAAATTATTTTAGTTAGATGATACTTTATTATTAAATGTACATTAAAAACGAGATAAATAAAACTTTTACACGTCACTTGGAAGACATATATTTTTATAAATCACAATATTTGTAACACCTCTAGCACCTTTATTTATTTTTCTCATCCGTCACCACTGGTCGCGGCTGGTAACAAAAAGAGTGGCCACTCCGAATTGCCACCACTGGTGACAAAATAATGGATTTTTTCCCCATTTGCCACCACGCACCCTGGGAACCCTACTGGGAAGAACCCTCGGAAGTTAGTGGCGTAATCCGAAACTGCTAAAATGTATTTTATTGAACAATGGGTTGGTATTATACTCATTATATCCTGCCTGTTCAGCATACTATTTAAGTCATTTACAACCTACAAGACACCACAACCAGCCAATTGCTTTAATTTTCCTCTAAATATTCCTAGATCCAGTCGCTTCTATCTGTCTCCTCCAGCAACGCCCTAAGCAGAGGTTCTAGTCCCGTTAGGGGGTGCCCTGCCCTTAGCTGCTGTTGCTTAGTGTATAAGATGATTCTGGCTGGAGGCTACATTTCAATTTTCCCTCGAATCAACAGTCCATGTCCGCTCTAAATGAAATAAAACACAGACACCATTTCGTACAGACAAATATGCTTTATTGTAGATGAAAACATGCGAATACAGAATGGACTCGTGAGTATGCTAGAATTATTGTAACTCGTATGTTTGTTTTTTTTTATTAACCAATCATATCTACATAAGTAAAACTTGAATTAGAATTACAAACTGGCGCAGTAGTTTGGGCACGGTATTGCCTTATTCATTCTATTCAATTACCCCAATCGGTTCGACAGTTGCAAGTTAGGGCCGCCGTCGTGCGATCGTGCGTGCGATGCTAGCCGACTTAGCAGCCGTTGTTTTTATTTTCTATTACTAGCCGTTCTATTACTCTAAACAGACGGGTTACGTACATTATCGATTATCTTCGTTAATACAGGCTATTGTGAGAAACCGTTGATTTTTTATGAGTGAATTATCATTACTTGGGTGTTATTTATTGTGTAAAGATGCACTGAACTTGTTTATGGTGTCTAAATACATCTATCTATGATGACTTTCTGTATCAAAGGGCTTTTAACAGTCCAACACAGACCTGATATTTAGAAGTTAATCAGAATGTCAGATAAATTAAAACTATCTCTCTATTGTTTTATATAAATGCAAATTCAAATGGTTTTCCCTATGCTATAGAGTTATTTTTGTGTTTTGAACATGAAAAACCACATGTCATTGAAGAAAATAGTACAATAAATAAATTTTCACTTTGTTAGTATAACAGATAAAATAGGCACCATTTATATTCGTGTAAAAGTAATGTAACAACTATTTAAAAAAGCATCTGGTAGAGGTAGGAAGATATTATAAAAAGATATCGTTATCCTTGATGGGTATTCTTGGTTGATGGGTATTCGTGGGTATTCTTGCATGTACCTATGAAGTTCTGCCGATAAATTTATAATGACTGGTCTTTGCGAAAAAATACACCTTTCGCCGAAGATTATATCAAAAGCCTACATAACCGTGATAATAATTTGTACGTGTATCATTGATCGTAGTTAAACGCACGTTAAGATTGGGTGTCAATTTGTATTACGTTACAAACAGTTAGAACCTCGTGTGCAGTGTCACTCGTTCTGATTGTGACGTCAAGGCAATAGTCAGTTGAGTATTTGGAGCGCGTGCTCGCTCATACTAATGTTCGGGGCCCGGGTGTATCCACGTCCGCACAGGAAACACATCCCGGAAGAATTAACCCGCACCGCGCGCGGCCGCCGTGTCCCAGCTGTCGTATTTGCATCAGTATATGTATACCTATGCAACGGTCACACTGCAGCCCATGCGCTCACTCCTCAACTGTTCTTCCCATAGCCTGCAACTTTTTTACGTTCGCTTTAAAATTGTAGGTATCAGCGCTAATTAGTTTTGTCGTTTGCTACATACATAGAACGAAGACGAAGATAGTACTCGACATATCGATTTTCTTAATATGCCACTTACACTCTGGAAGTAAAGCAAGTTATTTGGCACGATTTAATTTTCAAATAACTTTGGATGCTTTAATTGAATTCCGAATAACTGAAAATAGGCTGCACAAATTTCATGAATCACAGCAATAATCAATATTCCGAGTTTCAATCTTCTATCGTCTTCTTCTATGAAGAAACTGACAGACTGATTCACTGACTGATCAATCAACGCACCGCTGAAACCGCTGGGTCTAGAAGCATACAATTTTGCACAAAAGTTCCTTAAATGTGACATAGGCGTGCAACTAAGAAAGGATTTTTTAAATCCACCCTTAAGGGTGCAAAATAGGTGTTGAGGATTAATATGAAACTTATTAACGTTATTGAACGTTTACGTATTCGTCAACTTGTCTTTAGGCCCAGACCTAATAGATATCCTTAAATATTATAAAACTAAGTCCGCAGCGTCTGTCTATTCGCGATAAATTCAAAAACTACTGAACGGATTTTCATGAGGCTTTATTTTTTCATTCACCAATAGACAGAGTCATTCATGAGAGAGGCTTTAAGTTATAAACATCACACTGCGATCCTTAGGATCCGTGCACCGAAACCCTAATGGTTTCATAAAACTTTGCAAAGAAAAAATATTGTTATAATATATCTGCAAATGTTTTTCTGTATAACGAAGCCATTAAATTATTTTAATAGTTTGCCCCTCTTCGTGGCCCTACAACATCGCGATGAAAGTGTGACAAAATGTTGAAATCAAAATATTTAATAATAAGCTGTGCGTGAATACAAGATACTGCTTTTGCAAACAAACCACGAGTATCGAAGAATCGAAGATGGGTGAGGCGTTCATCCAGAGTTTCTTTAAATTCCTACGGGTATATTATCAATATTGTTATAAATAATATTATACTACATGTGACAAGGATAATACCTAATCATAAATAAATTTTAATAATAGGTCGTTGCGTAACCTTTAACCTAGATTAAAAAATATTATTAACTTTATTGATAGGTATAATGTGTGCCCCCGAATTTTCAAACACATTAAAACGATAATGTCAACCTGTAATAATAAATTGCTTATAGAAGTACCTTTAGCAGATTGGGTATTACTTTGGGGTATTATACAGAATACTGGGATGCTATCTCTTCTCTACTATTATATAATCGTAAAAAAGATGTGTCTGTACATTGCAGATATTTAAAAAAACAAGTGGGCTAGGGTATACATATAAACGTCTCCGAATCCGAAAATGTAATTTTAGAATAGAATTTAATTTTGTTATCAGTATCACTGTTAGAAAGTATATGCTCCAACTTAAAAACTGGTGAACTGAAATGAACGGATCCTGAGATACAGCTTGACCTCTGATGTATACAGAACCATATAAAGAAAAGATCACTAATGCTTCTGATTAAATTATTTTAACGATCCATTTTTAATCTAATATAGTTTCACGTGAGCGAATCCGCGGGCAAAAGCTAGTTATAATAATAATAATATGCTTAATTTTCAATTTGTAACCGTATGTATGTACGATCATTGCACATAATTATGACAGCTGAAATGCTTTCAGGCGACGAAGGCGTTTTTGGACGCATTGAGCGAATCGGGAGCAGCGTGCGTATCGCGAGCCACAGCGATCAGGTTCCTGCTCGCGCGAAAGTTTGATGTAGCCCGTGCGCATGCTCTGTGGCGGCAGCATGAAGCAACGCGCCGTCGCGAGGGACTTAACAAATTTGAGCCATTCGAGGATCCTCTCAAGTCGGAACTGGAAACTGGAAAATTTACTATATTGGTGAGTTCTATTAAGAACAACTTCGTTCTAGGGCTATATCTCAGCAGCGAATTACAATCATTTTGTGATTTTTTGCTGAGTTACTGACGTCACCTTTAAGACGTAAATTCAGAATGTGAAAGCAAATTTCGACATGGCAGGTGGGACTCGCGGTGGCTTAGAGGTCATAGTGTCTGGCGTACCCAGCCTGAAGACGCAGGTTTGAATCCTGCCTGCGAGTCGAATTTTTCCTTCCCTAAATTAACGAATTACAAGTGTATTTTCTTCATGATCTTAGCTCTATCCTAAGCAGCTGGTACTGAATTTATTATGAAGTTTGAATAAAATTTTAGATTATTTGTACTTACAAATGGGTGGGAAATAGGGAATATTGTTCACCATATTCCTTCAAATCAGGTTATACCTAAGAAATAAATGCAACAGAAAGCCATATTGTACGAACCAAAAAATGCCTTAAAAACGATTTTTAATTTGTGATTTTGAATTTACTCGTGAAAACGCTAGCCGCCATGCTACTTCGGCTCGTGACGTCACTTCATTATTAAGTAGTAGCAGCAAGCAGTTGTATTGTAATTGCCAAAGACCAAGTAACACGATTTGTGAAAATAATGAGTTATAATGTTTATCATTAGTGTCTTGTGCCTGAATGCAATAATACAAGTGTAAAAACGCCACAAAAATTGTGGATTCAATTGCCAAGTGGTATTAAAATGAGAAACCCTTGGTTGGAACTGGCAAGAAGAGATCCAAAATTATTGTCCACAAAGACTATAGGTACTGTATTTCTGTGAAGACCACTTTGATGTAAGTATGCGTTATAAATAGTATGTTAACTAATAAACAAAAAAAACTTCGTTAATATTACAATTTCATAATTTGTACCTAATGTATTTATAGGTTATATTATGTACCTATATTAAGTAGTGAGTTTAGCTTCTTTAACGTTTTTAATGCTTAGATTTTTTAATGCTTTAAAGTTTTTAATGCTTAGTTGTGAATATTGTATAGCTAATGCCGCAATTACTACAGCTAGGAATCTAGAATGTGTTATAGACCTACAAATTGCGAAAAAACAATTAAATTTCAATTGGTTTTTCGCAATTTTTGGCGGGAATTTGGCGGGCTCAGTTGAACGACGAAGCCCTAGCAGCTTTGTTAATTTTAAATGCTGATTAGTTAATGCCTTGTTACATAGAAATTGGTGAAACTGGGTCTTATTGTTAGACAAAACTTGATACGATAGTTAGGTAGGTACTTACATTACTGTTTTAATATTTCTCAACTCGGCAGAACAGAAATCGGGATTGGATGCAAAAAAAATTGCCACCATCAACGTATTGATCATTGGTAGATTTGTACTTTCTGCTTTCACAAAACCGTCTTCCATGATGCGATTTTAATCAAACTAACACAGCACGACAAACAATTATTGTTGAATTGTTACTCTGAGACGACAAACGTCGTCATCGAGTGAACGAGTGACGTCACGTCGATGTCCAATATGGCGGATAGCGTTTTAAAATAGATTAAAAAAGACGATTTTTGAAATTGAATTATAAAATTTACACTGCATTTTTATTAATAAATACTAACGTTTCTCGTTTATTTTTTTCAAAATCTATCATAAAAATGCATTTTCATATTTTTTTTTACATGGTGTAAAATACCCTATTGTAAATATAGTGATGTGTAGGGCCAAGAAATGATGATAATTTGTAATGTATCGTTCTAAACTCCCCCTCTCGTTGGTTAATGTTCGGTCAGATGGTTGCAGTTGGTAGCACCTAGATGTGTGTAAAACATTAATTAGTTTATATAGCTTTGTCATTATATTTTTGCAGCCAACACGAGATGCGACTGGTGCTGCTATCGCGGTTTTCACAGCGAATAAACATTTTCCTACATTGACTACGCATCAGATAACATTACAGGTAAATAAGATACCTAGTTGAAGTTTGCTTATAATAGTGATACAGTACTGCACACGCATAAAATATTTGAAAGCAAAATGTGCTTGCATACGACTTAAGCTTCCCTGGTAAATATACTTGTCTTCTACAACTTTTATTTTTATTTATATACTAGCTTCTGCCCGCGACGTCGTCCGCGTAGCGTGATGATATATAGCCTATAGCCTTCCTCAATAAATGGGCTATCTAACACTGAAAGATTTTTTCAAATCGGACCTGTAATTCCTGAGATTAGCGCGTTCAAGTAAACAAACAAACTCTTCAGCTTTATTTAATAAGTATAGATACACATATACACATAAAAGTTATAATGTAGCGTACCTATAGTACTTTATTATTATTATATACTAGCTGGCCTGACAGGCGTAATTGTCTTGTCTACATAAGTTTCAAGTAAACACCTCGAAAAACTCATAGAAAAAAAGAATTTCTCACGTGGGAGAGCCATGCTTCAGCACGAATGGGTCGGCTCGACCGGAGTGATACCTCGGCCTCACAGAAAACCGGCGTGAAACAACCGGAGGCTCAAACCTTTTTAAAAGGCGGGCAACGTACTTGCGACTCCTCTGGTGTTGCGGGTGTCCATGGGCGATGGTTATCGCTTACCATCAGGTGATCCGTCTGCTCGTTTGCCCCCCCCCCCATAAAAAAACATTCTGTTTTTTTTTTCAATATTTTAAACATACTTAGCTCCATTGACCTCGTTATACCTTATTTATGACCTTTTAAATATTATTTAATTTCAAAAATTTGTTCAACATGAAAATATAAACAGACATACAGACATAAAAATCTCAAATAACTGTTTCGGCATCAGTAAAGATTAACGCGCGATGTCTCTACTATCATAAAATCGGAAAAAGCTGTGTCTGTACATTTAAGATATTTTAAAAAAACAAGTGGGCTAGGGCATGTAAACAGAAACTGGTGAACTTCTTATTCAATTAATTGAATGGATCTAGAGATACAGCTTGACCTCTCGGCTCTCTGATGTATACGTACCCATACTATTAAGAATAACATGGATGTTCACCTATATAATTTAATCTTTGAATTATCTAATCTCGCAGAGCTATTCAGCATTTTCATCAACAGGAATTTAGGTGTATACAACAGATTTTCACACTACCAGCTACGAAAAAACCAATATAATTACAAATCAAACACCCAGTTACACTCTAATTCACATCAGTCATACAGTCAATTCCTAAAACTCATAGGTCAAGCCAGTCGACATAGTCCCACTAACACAATTGCGGCAACAAGTCCCCTTGTTTCAGATATCAGTAATTTTCCAACACTAATACTTAATGGATAAACTGGAACTGTCAGACGAAATAGACGAAGCTCTAACGTTACCTTGCCGCGTCATTGATGGACCAGAGCTGTGCCGGGACTTATTAGTTGACCATGACTTTAAAGTACTGACATGTAATATTAGGAGCTTGCAGAAAAACTTTCCTGAGCTTGTCACGGTACTATACCGTTTCGGCTGCCAATTCGATGTTATAGTCCTAATAGAATGTTGGCTTAACGATAACTCAATAGTCAATCAATTACCAGGGTACAATTGCTATCACACCAGCAAAGTTATTAATAAAAGTGGTGGAGTGACTGTATGTATATGTAAGAGATACATGGCCTGTCTCAGTATACGAACCGGAGTTTGATGATGCCAATTGTCTTGCTGTCAAAATTAGCGCAGACTTGACACTTCTGGGGATCTATCCCCCATTTATTAACACTGATAGATTTCTGAATTCATTGGAAACCTTACTAACCAGTCTAAATAGAAGTCCATGCGTGATTGTAACAGGGGACATGAACATAAATTTTGATTGCCTTGGCATAAGAGGTATCGCCCGGGACTGGTTTGCAAGTTACTTGACGGACAGACAACAGTTTTTTGTAATCGGGGACAGTGTTAGCGAAAGCTTTCCAGTGACTTTTGGTGTGCCACAGGGCAGTGTTCTCGGGCCAACGTTATTCACCATGTACATGGACGACATTTTGAGACCAAAAGCTAGTAATTATAAATAGAGTTTAAAAAAATTGGGTTATATGACCCAATTTTTAATTTATTATACACACATACAGTAATCCCCAATCTTTTTGGCCGGGCTGAAGTTGTTGCACCCGCCTCCTTGCGCATGGTACAGTCAAGTGGAAAATTACTAAGGCAAATATCTTATTTGGTATTAGATCAGTAAGTAAATAGATTTTTATTTTATATATATGCATAACAAAATATATTATATCAAAAAGATTTGTTATTTAAAGCAGGGTTACACCTTCCTTATAAGTCACATCCTTATGAAGAAGTCCATTCAATCCTAAGAATGATCGTCTTCGTGTTCAAAATCCGTTTCCGATTCATCAGATTCATTTCGCTTCCACGAATTCATCAGTCAAATGTATCAATATTTCTGTCGCTTTCCTTATATTCTTGCTCGATATTTTTTTATCTACTTTATTGAATAATGCCTTCCAATCCGATAACACGATACCGACAAACAATACTAACAAAACTCTAACGAACAATACCTAATAACAATTTAATACTAACTACCAATACCAAAAACGAAATGAACTCGACTGTATTCTCAGAATTCAATGAGCGCGTGGTTTACATACGGACGTAACACTCACACAGTTGCAAGGGCGCGAGCAGGTAGGAGACAGCGCGCGGGTGACCGCGGTGGCTGCCCCGTACGTGCACCCGCGCTCTTCCATCTTCCCCTATGATAACTTAAAATTCACTCTGCGCAGCGGCTCGCGCCTATGTTCAGCCCGGCCAAAAAGATTGGGGAGTACCGTACGTGGTATATTCATTTATGATTTGATTAGATGAAAATTCTTTAGTTTCTCAACTGTGCGTACTGTATCTATACTACGGAGGTTTCACATTATAAAATGAGTTACCGTAAGGCTGGATGGTTTGAGGAAGAAAACAATAATTGTCAAAATCTTCAACTCAAAATGTCAGCTGTTATGGAATTAAATTTCATTAGGCCTTAATTAAATTTAATTCCATAACAGCTGTAATTTTTAATGTTAAGGTAATAACGATGTCGTATTAGTCCTCTAGAGAAAAAGTTGTCATTCTTTGTTTACTTCGTTACCCTTCTCAAACATTTAGTTTTTACACCGGCCGGTGCCCGCTGGATAAATATGTATGGATCTATGTATGTCCCGTGATGCCCTGTATAAGTAGAGAAGTATAAGTGTATAAGTAGAATAACTGTACCAATAATCAATTTCTGGTCACAATAATGGTTTCTGATTTATCTGTTTTATCTTATTTTGTACATGCCGGTGTATTTTTTTAATTTTAAAACTTGATTCTGTTATATTTTTTGACCTTCGCTAGTCTAGTACAATAGGCAATTTACTTCAATGGTTATTTTCAATTTCTATGGTTAAAATGTTAATAACTTTTGATAGAGTGAACCGATTTGAATGAAATATAGCCTAAATATTAATCCAAGAAACAGGCTATGAATTCCTTTCCACTTCCTCCAAATCTATTCAGTGGTTATCATTTGATGCGTTGTCAAACATACAGACAAACCGACAGACAAACAGACAGACAATAATTCCAAAAATGATAGAAATCGACTGTGTTATTGATTCTCAGTCCCCCAAATTTTTTTGCAAATATAAGCAATGTACAGACACGGCTCACTTACATTCTTATTATATGTAAGATGATAATTCGTAAAATAATTAAAATTGACCTTATTTCAATGTAAAATGCCTGGGAACTGCAAAAAAGTTCATAATGAAGCCGTTATTTGATCCAGGGAGTGGTGTATCAGTTGGACGTCGCACTTCAGTCGGCGGAGACACAACGTGCCGGCCTCGTGTTCATATACGACATGACTGACTCAAAGTACACTAACTTTGACTACGAACTCTCGCAGAAGATACTCACCATGTTAAAGGTCAGTACCATGAACCATCATTGCTAAGGGCGTAGACCTGTATGGTGTACGTGTCGTACCGACGGCTTCGGAGTACGCGATCTACCTATAGTATATTCAGTGTGTATTTGTAAGGCCAAAAGAATGCATTGTTGATTCTTTATGATTTAGTAGTTGTGCCCGCAGTGCAGCCAGCATTAATCTAATTTTTTTTATCTGTAGGCGTTTCCTACAATCCTTTCTTAAAATGAGATTAAAGCATCCGCCTTTATATATAAATTAGACTAACACGACCACCGTTCAACCGTTTTCCACACATGAGGTCCATGTTTAAATTTATTTGAAATTTGCATCATCAAGGTAGGTACCTACTATTTGGGCCAAATCTGAGTTTAGGTTATGTTAGAAATTGTGTTATTTCAACAATAGGGTATTACACCTTTTTTGAAAACTTTTAAATTAATCCTTAGATCGTAATGAACCAGTAGAATTTTTATTTCAATTTCATACAACCAAAAAATGCCTTAAAAACTATTTTTAATTTATGATTTTGAATTTACTCGCGAAAACGCTAGCCGCCATGCTACTTCGGCTCGTGACGTCACTTCATTATTAAACAATACAACTGCCAAAGACCAAGTAACACGATTTGTGAAAATAATGAGTTATAATGTTTATCATTGGTGTCTTGTGCCTGAATGCAATAATACAAGTGTAAAAACGCCACAAAAATTGTGGATTCAATTGCCAAGTGGTATTAAAATGAGAAACACTTGGTTGAAACTGGCAAGAAGAGATCCAAAATTATTGTCCACAAAGACTATAAGTACTGTATTTCTGTGAAGACCACTTTGATGTAAGTATGCGTTATAAATAGTATGTTAACTAATAAACAAAAAAAACTTCGTTAATATTACAATTTCATAATTTGTACCTAATGTATTTATAGGTTATATTATGTACCTATATTAAGTAGTGAGTTAAGCTTCTTTAACGTTTATTAAGCAAAGTTTTTAATGCTCAGTTGTGAATATTGTATAGCTAATGCCGCAATTACTACAGCTAGGAATCTAGAATGTGTTATAGACCTACAAATTGCGAAAAAACAATTAAATTTCAATTGGTTTTTCGCAATTTTTGGCGGGAATTTGGCGGGCTCAGGTGAACGACGAAGCCTTAGCAGCTTTGTTAATTTTAAATGCTGATTAGTTAATGCCTTGTTACATAGAAATTGGTGAAACTGGGTCTTATTGTTAGACAAAACTTGATACGATAGTTAGGTAGGTACTTACATTACTGTTTTAATATTTCTCAACTCGGCAGAACAGAAATCGGGATTGGATGCAAAAAAATTTGCCACCATCAACGTATTGATCATTGGTAGATTTGTACTTTCTGCTTTCACAAAACCGTCTTCCATGATGCGATTTTAATCAAACTAACACAGCACGACAAACAAATTATTGTTGAATTGTTACTCTGAGACGACAAACGTAGTCATCGAGTGAACGAGTGACGTCACGTCGATATCCAATATGGCGGATGGTGTTTTAAAATAGATTAAAAAAGACGATTTTTGAAATTGAATTATAAAATTTATATTGCATTTTTATTAATAAATACTAACGTTTCTCGTTAATTTTTTTCAAAATCTATCATAAAAATGCATTTTCATATTTTTTTTACATGGTGTAAAATACCCTATTAACCTAACTTAGCTTCACGCTTATATTCCCCGAAGATGCATTGCTATTCACCGCTGGAATGTTTAGGTACCATGAAATAGAGGGAGTGCTTATTGCTGTCAACCCGGCACGATTCTAAACTCCGCAGGGTGACTAGCTAAGATGGCGACCGGTTACAATTACGAAATCGCGTCTGTCATACTCAAATTTGTACCACACCGACTATGCTTCCTCTGGTGAGAAACTGAGGCACTAAAGACGCAACCCAGAAACGGGAACCTCGTTCAAAAGCTCCAACATTCGTATTATGTAAGCAAAATGACGGCCACGTGACGGTAACCGAAGAGGATTATGAACTGTCAAAGATAAATCAGACATTATTTGGCTTTAAAAGCAAGCAAAAAGTTATACAATATTATTCTAAAACGATTACTACATAAAAATGTAGTGCTCGAAGATATAAAATGTGGATTTCTTGATATTGTTTTGAAAAAGTTTAGTTATGATATCAATCTGCATAGAAACTAGCGCCAGTGGTAATCGACGGTACTAACAGATCTAAGTTATGGTATAGAAAGTATCGATACTCTGAGGTATGGAAACTTTTTGCGTACCTTTATTTAACTGAATATTTGGAACTTGAGTGGTTTCTGCCGTCGGTTGCCAATGGCGCTAGTTTTTATGAAGATTTCATTGACAGCGACGATTTAAGAATTGAACCGAGACGAGCAGACTTCGCTTACGAAATACCAAATCAGCGACTGGATCGCGCGACGATTTAGGGACCGGTAACTGGTTACTCTTTTAACGTAGTTACCCTGCCGATTTGTTATTGAGATTTTCAATGTACTAAGATAACTAGCGCGCCAGGCGAACGTAGTCCTGTAAATCCTGTCCTGTAATTTATAAAAAAGTAGAACTTGATTGTGGTGCCACCTACCGGCTCAAACTTAACCTGTTAGTGATGAGGAACCAGTAGACAAAATTTCTGTCTGGCTGCGAACGCCCCACCCGAAACTCGTTTCAAATAAAATAAAACTCGATGTAAGGACAATTTTATTAGGGTCATAAAAGTTTCTCATTCTTGTCACTTTAATAGGTCAGTGTGTTTTTGAGTAAAATGTCGAAATCAGTAAGGACAATAATATTACGAATGCGATATATTTGCGGCCCTAATTTTCTGTACATCGAATTTTTTTAAATAAAAGATTACCACTATTAAACCACGAATAACTACGGACGCACACAGTTTATTTCTACCGTACTATAGATAACATAGAATCGAACCCAGGACCTCTAGCGTAGCAGTCGCGCTCAGGACCACTTGGCTAATGAGGCAGTTGGTATACTACTATAATATACTATACGTAACGTACTATAGATACTTGACAGCAAAGAGTATTTTGGTACAAGGAAACTTTACTGGCTTTCGTTGTCACGTATTTAATATTTTTTCAAATGGCTTCGCGGACCATCACTTTCGGTTAAGAATCAATGGCCTAAACCATTTAAGACTAGTTCGGCCAATGCACACAACGCCATCTGGCCTCATCAAAACAGCATACAACGCCATGTTAATTTTTGTTTGTGTTTTATTTCTGCGAAATCAGTCAATCCGTGCCTAATACAAAATGTGTCCGCAAGTCGAATTTTTCCTTCATTATAAATGCAAAGAAAATGCGAAAAAATCACAAAAGAAGAAGAAAATATGTAAGATGGCATCGACACGACATTGAAATTGAACTAACTGCAAAGTAAGTCATGTCGGTTGAGAAGCAAAGTAACTTGCTTTTCAATAGTTGCCACTGACGTCACCTTTAAGACGTAAGAATGTGAAGGCAAATTTCGACAAGGCGGGTGGTACTCGCGGTGGCTTAGAGGTCATAGCGTCTGGTGTATGGTATCTAACCAGAAGACGCAGATTAGAATCTTGTCCGCAAGTCGAATGTTTTCTTCATTAAAAATAACTTTATACTTAATTGAAAATTATCAATTCTATTAATTGATTGTATTAATTGTTACTTATGCCATATTATTTAAATTTTCCAAAATTAAGAACATTATAATGACTTTAATTTCTGCACATGAGCCTCCGATATACTATACGAGTAACATTTAATTACTCGTACTTGTACGTAAATACTATGTAAAATAACAACTTTGTAACTTCGTTGCAAATAAATAAACAAATAGGTATACAAAAATAACATGTGACACGTGTCATGAGAATTATGCAGTTTGATGTGTAAGATTAATTAATTATATATAAAAAAAAGAATTGCCACGGCAAGTAAGAGCTGACCAGCCCCGACAGGCAGCACCCCTTCACGAGCATGACGTGTGTATCGGCGTGGTTCGACTCAACGATATTGTAGGAAATAAAACAATCCGACAAACAACGCCACTGCTGCTGGACATTTAAGTGAGCATGACAAACTCCGACCGAGGGCACAATATTTTACAGATAATATATTAAAACACAAACACACGTTTCTTCGGGTCGTGTTCTCACCTAAGTTACCGTTTTGGGAACCGAAATTTTCGTTTGAGCGGACTCCATCGCGTATATTGAAATTCGTAGCTTCATTTTGCGTAGCTCCGTGGGCGGATGCGAGCTGTAGCCCACTCGTAGCCGCCGCCCGCCCCTACACAGCCCCTACGCCGCCCGCCGGCCTTCCGTCGCCCGACCGTGCGAAAACCTGACGTCAGTCGAGCTCGCACAGGCGAAGCTAACGAACGTGTTCGTGCCGATATATTGCGCGTCTAATTTACGCCGATACCCGGATACACATCTTGTGTTTGCATGATTAACAAATAATACAAACATTCTAACCAGGAATTTTCCTTCAAAACAGTGTATTGTGAGTTCTACGTAATAAGACTGTTAAGCGTGGGCTAACAGGTGGCGATTGCATATCAGTGCTATTATTGGTTGTTCCTATCGAGTGGTGTTCAGTGTCTATTAGACGCGGTGGACGGAAGTGCATTCGCTTGCAGAGCTTGTCCGTCCGATCATAACGACAGTTTACAGGGAAGTAACTGCGGATCGATAGTAACAGCTGAGCTGATTGTATTCACCGCCCGCATTGCTTATCTAAGGTAGGTTGATAATACTGTCTCGTTGACCTATTTTATCAACACGATTGTCTTATACGAGCTGATAAATATAAATAGTGTTGATCATTTATTTTCTATTTATTAATTCATTTTCTTGTTCTTGAATTTAAATATTTAAAGCGAAATATCTTAAATAATATGCAATATAAAAATAAAAATATTCTTCAACGCGTATTTATTATGTTTATTATAAATTCCTTCTTACTATAACTATGACAACACTTAGCCTTGTGATCGGTTTTGCTGACGAAAGATCACATTTAAAATGTTAATAAAATTAACTGACGATAAGTCTTGGATCTGGGTGTTTTTAGAATTGTTTTCCAAGGTTGAACTATTAAGAATGTATGACGGTAAAACAAGCTTTGTGTAATTAAAATTAAATTACACCTCTTAATTATAATGTTATCTTAATTATAAAAACAAGAACGTCTTCATTATTTAACTAATGTACTAAAATTACATAATAAATTATTTACATTCTCAGATTTTGTCTAATTCGTCGCAGTACATCTGCTTTTTTTCATACATTGCAGGTACGGACGCGGCCTGCAATGTACCTATGCTTAGCATGTAACAAAGTATAAACACAATAGTGAGTTTATTATTATTGCCATTAGTGGGCGCGTGCGCCCGAATAATATAGAAGGGATGCAAAAGAAAGTTAACTAAATGAGTACATAAATATGCGATCATGTGGTTGCCGGTTCAAAACCCACCCATTGCTCTACCGACGTGAACCCACTCGTAACACAAGCATTTAGCTTAGCACTAGGGGTTAACAAGAATACTAGTCATTTGCAACCCACAATGCTAGTAAATAAATCTCGAGATTAAATAAAAAACGAACGCTTGATCATTACAAACTTAGATCTACAGGTACATATAATAAATCTGTAGAAAAGTTTGTCTGTAACTGCTAGATAATTGGGAAAAAATAAGTGGAGGGGACTAATGAACGATACTGAAGTCGAATTAATGATTTTTAGAATTGTTGTCTGGCTGTATGTCCGTTTATAACTCAATATCTACTTGAGCGATTTCCATGAAATCTAGCATGTATGTTGAAGTTGGATAATTATGTTTAGTTGTGTTATAGAGTTACTTAAATATGAAGTTACGATGCGTTCTGTGTAAAAAAGCCTTGACATATAGGTAGTTATCGAATTCTAGCCATTTTGCATAGTGCATATTTACCATATAAGAAATAAGGGGTTTATAAGATATTTCATTTCCACTAATTTTAGAATTAAACTAGCGGCCCGCCCCGGCTTCTCACGGCTGGAGAATCCCTAGCTTTAGCCTGATATGTTAGAGGTGGACAACTCTTATCACTTTAAAAAAAAAAATAGAAAAATAGATTGTAGCCGATTCTGAGACCTACTGAATATGCATATATTTCATAAAAATCGGTCAAGCCGCTTCGGAGGATTATGGTAACTAACATTATGACGCGAGTATTTTATATATAAGACTATATAAACTACGAACTTTTCATTCCACGCTGTTTTACAAGACTGTATTGATGAACTTGAGTACATTAGACAAATGGAAAAATCCGATAATAAAACAAAAACAATGTGGAATATTATTAATACAAAAACTGGCAAATTAAAAAATAATCTACATAAAAATATAACGTTAAAAATAAATAATGAAACAATTAAATGTCCAACTACTATATCTAACATGTTTAATAATTTTTTTGCAACAGTAGGGCAAAACTCGACAACTATTAATAACATTAAACCACCAACTGGACGGCCCGTCATAAATTCGCCAATGTGTTCTATGTATTTAAACCCCGTAAATCAAAAAGAAATTATGAAAATTATCCAATTAACTAAAAACAAACACAGCTGTGGAATAGATGATATACCACCAATTCTACTAAAACAATGTGCAGAAGAACTTTCTATACCGCTGACATATCTTATCAATCAAAGCTTCCAAGAGGGTCAATTCCCAGACTCATTAAAAATATCATTAGTTAAACCAATCCACAAGAAAGGAGATACGTACAACACTGGCAATTATAGACCAATAGCACTGTTGCCTACGTTTTCAAAAATATTTGAGAAGGCTATGTGCAACCGCTTGTATACCTTCCTAGAAAAATACAATATTCTTGATGAATGCCAAAATGGATTCCGAAAATCACGATCAACGACACTAGCGGTATATAGATACGTTCAATCAGCTTTACAGTGCATAAATGACAAAAAACATGCAATAGGACTTCTATTAGACATGACAAAAGCATATGACAAAGTCTTATATAACATTCTTCTGGAAAAATTATACGGCTCGGGCATTAGGGGACCTGCCTATCTCTGGTTCAAATCATACCTGAATAATAGAACACAAATAGTACAAATAGACCATTTAAATACTCAAAAAAAAGAATTACAATCAGTAAGATCACAAGAAATAAAACTAACATGTTCAATACCCCAAGGAAGTGTGTTAGGTTGTGTACTGTTCCTTTTATACATCAATGACTTGCCGAAATCATTGGACAGAGAATTAATTTTACCGGTATTGTTTGCTGATGATGTCTCAATATTAATAAACTGCGAAAACTCAAATAACCCCAATCTACTTTTACAAAATACCATGCATACTATAACAGACTGGCTTGAGGACCACAATCTTGAAATAAATGCAAATAAAACCAAAATATTACAATTTAGATCATACAAAAAACAGCCTTTAGACTTAAACCTAAATTTCCAACGTACTCAAATAGAAGAACTAAACTCATTTAACCTTCTCGGTATCAACATAGACTCTCATATAAATTGGAAAGCACACATAGAACACATTAAATCAAAGATATCTAAATTCATATACGCTCTATTCCAACTTAAGCAAACCACAAATACCAAAACAGCCCTGTCTGCCTACTACGCGTATGCATACTCGTGGTTAAAATACGGTGTTATGCTATGGGGCAACAGTGTAAATATAAGTGAACTTTTCATTATGCAAAAAAAATGTATTAGAATATTAACACAAATAGATAGCACACAAAGCTGCAAACCATATTTTATAAAATTAAAACTCCTAACTCTTCCATCGATATATATTCACGATATATGCACATTTGTATTTAAAAATATTGATGCCTTCACCAAAGTAGAAGATACCCATGATATTAACACACGCCATAAAAAAAGACTATACTTACCACCCTCTAGAACTAAGATGCTAAATGAAAGTCCATACTACATGTCTGTAAAAATATTTAATAAATTACCAAAAAGTATCAAAACTGAAAAAAAACCTAAATTATTTAATAAAATGTTAAAGCAATATTTAATTCAGAAATGTTTCTATTCAGTTACAGAGTACTTAAATACTTAAACCATTTGCCATACTTGCACATGTACCCATTTGTTATTATTAATATAGAACATAAATATTTAAGTTTACTAATTAAGTGATGTTACTAACTTTTAATAATTGATAGGTATTCTAATTCAGAAATAATAATTTATAATTCATAATATTATTTATACATAACATAATCTAATAAATAAATACACTTTGTTATTACAGTTAATAATTTAAATAAATAGAAATATTAATTAATTCGTATAGCCCTCCATATTGCAATGCTTGCAAAAGGCCGCTAAGTTATAAGTTCACTAAAATGTACCTAACACCTTAATGTACACTTAGTAAGCAATAAATCTTTGAATCTTTGAATCTTAAGAAACTTCAAAACTTTCATGCTATTCCCCGTGTTGAAGGTCAGGATTTATGCAAAACTGCTGACCGTCATTCTGGTTTTTTACATAACAGAGTGGTTTGTAGCAGCTTGCATTTTGTATTTGTGACCGGTTATTGGCAATATGCTCGCCCCTTAATTTATAGGTCCTAAAAATACGTGTGGACTGGACATTAGTGCTCAGGTGTACTAATGTACTGTATTCATTCAATCCCTAATTATTAAATTTTCAGTTTAAAAACGACACAGTCACACACAGACATTTAACATTAGCACTTATCATGATGATGTTTTGAGTTGAGGGTATTCGGGGAGATATATTCAGTTTTATTTATTAACTAGCTTCTGCCCGCGATTTCGTCCGCGTAGCATGATGATATATAGCCTATAGCCTTCCTCAATAAATGGGCTATCTAACACTGAAAGAATTTTTCAAATCGGACCAGTAGTTCCTGAGATTAGCGCGTTCAAGCAAACAAACAAACTCTTCAGCTTTATATATTAAGTATAGATTAGTATAGATTATACAACCTGTAACAGAATAAGAGCCTGACCTGAAAGTAGTTTGTTCAGAATCGCCTACTGAATCTATTACAGTAGTTATTAATATGTTTTAATTTTTCCCGAAATGATAATTAAAATACCCGAGACTGTGGGCCCTTGATCCATTAGTGGCTCGAGTTATGGAAAATTGAAATCTATATGCACAAATTATTATTGAGTGCCTGTGCGCGCCGATATCATAGTCGTTGTGTGTACAACTGGGGCCCTAGTCTGCTATTTCAATTGACTCAGAATGACCGTCCAATGGCACTAAATGACATAAGAAATGACAGATTTCGTAGAGAAAACTGTCAAAAATCAACCATTATGAAGTCACTGAATCACAATTCTGACACAACTGAATAGTAGACTCGGCACCCTGTAGTACAGCCACGAGTTTTCCCTTATATGGTCTAATATCTTGACAAAAAAAAAAATTTGATTACGTGTCTCAAAATGACAGGGTTTCGTTATTATAATGACTTATATTCTAATTGTCTTGTTTGAGGTCTTGCGCTTATTCAGTTACACGATATTTACAATACAAATATCGTTTAATTTTCTCCACAAACTATATACACCAAATTAAACATGGGACAGGACATAGTGTTGTCTGCCTATGAAATGTTCGTTACAAAAGTGCTTATAATAATTATTGTCTTATTCCACTTTATACCGAGATGTTTATACAGAATGTCGTAACAAATTTTTTTTGGATTAAGAAACTTATGTTAAACTGATTATGATAAGCGAAATAATGAACGTTGTTACCGCTACGAGACAATTGCGGAGGCCTTGTGGGCTCACCAATCAGTCGTCAAGAGCAAGGTCATGATTGTGCGAGACGCCGCGCCCTCCGCCGGCTGCCGGACGCCGCTCTACATCGCTACCTCTTTATCGCCTTTGTAACATTCCATACAAAGCATATTCTCTTTTGAGTTATATTTTTAGAAAGAGCAGGAGTAAAAAACTTTTGGTACCTAACGATCTAGCTGCTTCTCGAGGTTTCACTCGCTTCCTAAAAGAATTTTTCAAAACGGTGTAACCCAGCAATTTGTTTTGGTTTTTCTACAAAATACTTATTACACATTCGGTTAGACTGGAAGCCGGCGGAGTTGCTAAAAAATAAGCATGGTGATTTAGATTTAGAGAATAATAAAAACATTATTCGTAACGTGTAATTTGATTTAGTTATTGCGTAGTTTGATAACGCTTAACTCATTAGGATTTTTAATGCGACTAAGGTAAGGCAAACAAGCATACGGCCCGCCTCATGGTAAGCGGTTACCGTAGCGTATGGACGATAGCAACACCAGGGCTATCACTCGCCCATTGACTACCTTGTAAAAATCTTTTCACACCCTTTTTAAAAGGGGTAAAGATGATGTAGGAAAAGCTGGGCTGGCAGCATAGGAGACAATAAGTGACACCACCGGTGCCCCCCACTGCCAAGTTGCCAACACAATGCTTCCTCGCGGAGGCCCGCCGACCTTGCTCACCGTTACGAACGCAATATAACTATGTTATTTGGCTACGATTTTCTGCAAGGTGGAGGTACTTCCCAAGTCGGGCAGCTCCAATTGTGAGTGGAATTATACAATTCCATAATTCCCTACCTCTCTTACATTACCATGCGTCGTAACATTACAGAATTAAATACACTATTGTCTTCGGTTACGTTTTACCAGTTTATATTGTACATGAATATACTTCTGGACTACGCTTGATCTGACATTCTGACAGTAAATATTTGTTGAGAGAATACCGTACAGAGGGATACCTACCACAACGCTGGATACATTTTTAATTTTAAAGTGGTGTATGAAGCTGCGTCACATGGTAAATGAATCATAATACAATTAGTGTTATGTCAGTACTACGTATTGAATAGAGACGCATCACTAATAGCGCTAACACCTAAACCGTGTTTATCTGATTGCTTGAAGGTCAAATTGTTCATTCAAGAATGTTATTGACAGATCTCAGCGTAATATTTCCTCTCAACTGTTGTTGTTAAAGTAGAAACTGGTGGGATGTTCTTGTGTCATGTCGATATCTTTCGATCTTTACCTTGAAGTCACGTGGGCTCGCTGACTCATGGCATCGCTTCGTTTCGCTCTCGAATGCTAGTAAACACAACTCATCTATTGCGTAGTTACTTTTGCTTGTAGGTACAATCAACTTGATTTGTTACGGATGTCGTAGTCATTTCGCGTGTTTATTAAATTGTTTACTTACAGATTTTAATAGAGCATTATTTTATTTAAATTGTTCAATTAATTCAGTGCGTTAGACGGCTCGCTTTTAAAGAAACCCGTATAAGCATAACCTTACACACTATCAGGAACACCGTTGTAGATAATTTTGTTTCAAATAATATATTTTTGATATGTGGGAGAACCTGAAATCTCATCGTAATTTATCCCTCTGGTAGGTGTGAGTGTAAAACAAGGACGAGTTATTTACCTGCGATCGATTAGGCATGAAGTCGACAAAGTCTAGTTTTCAGTTAGCCTATATTCGTCGAAGTATGTGTAATTAAGCTTCGGCAACGGGATGATTAATATCCGCCAGGAGAAGGCCGCGGGCGCGGGGCTGAGTGGCTGACGTCACCTCCGCAAGCGCTCCACTTCCGCTTGTTTAGAAATATTAGTTAGTGCACGGTTGACACTCATAAACTCTTATATAATAAGTATTATTGGTATTTTATTTTTTCCGTTGTATACACACAATTATCAGATGATCTGGTCATCTGGAAGTGGACCACAAAAATTCCAGTTTTAAACGTTTTAACTCTATAAGCTACATTTATGATTATTTTCATCCTAGACAAGCTAAGGGACTTTAATATATGTGCTGAATTTTCTTATGTAGGTTAAATAGTTTTCGAGTTGTGAAGGGCTCAAAAGTAGGTCGAAATGCCTCGTGTAATTTTACCCACGGTGCTACATCGCCAGTTCCTTTTTTTTTTAACTTGTCTGGACACGATATAGATTTCTTTTAAAAAGGAGCATTACAACTGGGGCCAAAGCTCAGCTACTCGTATAATCTGCATTCAGATGGCGATGCTCAAATCAAATATTTGCGGAAGTCAAACTTACTCGTTTCCGGCGTTCGTCGGCAATGGTCCGGCAATGGTCCGTCATTTTCGATAGAATTTTGTGCATTGGAAATACCGTATTTTATAATACTGACAATACATTATGGTAGTATTGAACTATTTTGTTAGGTACAACTAATCATATCATCAATGTTATTGATATGCGGGCGGAGTTGAAATATATCCAAGGGATTCTACCAGCTACGCAACGTCCGAATCGCAATAGTCAACAGCTGCTTCGCCGTTCGCTTACAATAAATTAACCTCTAATAAAGAGGTATTTCTTATCCACTGTTTTAAAAAGTTTTATTCCACAACCGGTTGATGCATACTAGCTACTGATATTCCAGATACATATCTATATTTGAAGCCAAATTTGACTGCAACTTCATGGAAATATCTTTAATTACGGCTTCCAATATTGATCCCGTTATGTCGTTACTAATATGGCGGTTAACTAACAATGTTGCGCGGTATACGCTCGCGTTAAGGGTGGCTCGCGGTCGATGTTACGTCACTCGTGTCAAATTGGTTTATAACCGATGGTTCCTGTCATAAAGCTGGTTTTGTTACACTCGAACGAACTTTACCGTATTTTTCTGTCGGCGACACCGGTGAAGCGGCAGTCACCATCGCACTACAAAATGGGGACACTATTCCTGACCTACATCACAATGGGGTTGTCTGGGACATCGCCAACTCTCATCCCTGAAACGTAATGTTGAACAAATAGGACAGGCCATGCAGTGAAAATAAATGTTGTTCTCAAATGCTTGCAATAATAAAATCGCTTTGGTTATAGAAACTAGGTTGGAAAAAGGCGATTGTTATATAATTAAAACTTTTCATAGTTCCTCTTTGCAGGTTTAGTATAAAAATATTACGATATAAATAAACGAGTCCACGATTTCCTCCCTTTACGTGCCTTGATTCTTGCCAAATTGTATAATTCTAGGTCAACGGGAAGTAATAATTGCGTTGACTTAGAAGCTTGATCCTTTTAGTACATATTAATACATTATATGTACTAAATGGAAGGACGCCGACTGCTTTTTGTGAGTTCCAATGTTGTAGAATAAATGTTATTGTTATTGTATGTTTAGATCCCAATCTAAACATACCGTGAGTGTACCATCAGTACGTTTCTGCCTGCTCCTTCAGAGAATACAGGCGTGAAGGAATGTTATGTAAATTAAGATTGTCATGCCCAAGTTACCCCAAAATCTAGTAAATTTGGGTGAAACCAAAAGATCCGACAAATCGAAGGCACCGATTTCCGAAACTGTTGTGTATAACATTATTTTTATAGCTGACTAAAAAAGGTGGCGGATCTCAATTCGGATATTTTTTTAATTGTGTTCGTGCATAATTGCGTCAGTAATAAACGGATTTGGTTGATTCTAATGTTGTTCGCAAGAAGATTATTTCGGAATTGCCCCATTTAAATATTATAAAGATCTGATATGACTAGTAGATAGACAACGAAACCCTTCAATAACTAAAACGTACATACGTAAAACGTACTTAATAACTTTACGTAATTGGCCTATTTTGTTAGTTTAAAAAGGAGTCTAAATTGTAAAAGATAATCATTTTCAAGTTGTAGAAATCGATCATGTTGTGATGTCATGAAGTATAATCAGAGTATATAAGTGTCACCGCAATGGCTTTGCGTGTTGCCGCGCGTGTTGTGAATTCGCGATGTGCATTCACGTTTGTTGCTTGTTGTGATAAGGGATTATATAATTTACGCATTGGGGCCGCGCTCGGCAGACAGCGCGGGCGCTCGCCTCTGGTGCATTATTGCCGTAAAACTGATACTTTACTTTACTGCCTATCATACCGTATTATTCAGTCTTATGTCACTTTTCGATGTCCTCAATGTGGGTGCCCTTAGACGGGCCTAGATATTCTTTTTTATTGTATGCAAATTAACTGGAAACTATACTTGTGTTTCTATTGATAAAGCGGGTAAATTTGATAATAGAACAAAGGAATTTCTTAAATACAATGTTTTTCGTTCACTATTTATTGAGTTTAGATATTATAAACTAGCTGTTGCTTGCGGTTTCACTCGCGTCCCAATACAATTAACAATAACTCTGCTTTTAGGGGGCGGATTAAGATTTAATATGCACCAGATTTTAATTCAAACCTTCAACAACACAACTGAAAAGAGCATTCAATTTCGTGCACTATTTTAGATCCGGTTTTATAATACATAAAACAAACTCAAGACCTGATAATTTATGACGACAGTGTTAGAAGAGAAGTTAGTGATAGCTTTAAACCAATTTGTAGATTCAATTATTCCGCGTTGTGTAATTACCTACTAGCGATAGAGATGTTGAATTTCGAATTTATTAGAACAATGACATTAACTACACAGGTGGCATTTACGTATAAAGGTCAAATGTTGTTGGCAGGTAGCTACTGGCTATATTCGTTGTTCATGTAAAGAGTAACGTGATATATATAAAAAAGTGTTAAAAAAGTATAAATATGTAAAGATGTATTGCCACTGCTCCTGTGATGGTCGTGGCGAATGTCACGCATCCTATAACCATGAATATAGAGCGAAGGAAGGTACTTAAGTATGGTTTTTATTCGGAACAAGTCCGATTATACCCTGCCGCAGTCCTAGGTCGCCACCTGGTGGATTTTTCGTAGGTACTATTAAAAAACTGCCTCGTTAGTCCAGTGGTCCCAAGTGCGACTGCTACGCTAGAGGTCCTTGGTTCGATTCCCAGGTCGAGCAGTGTTATTGGGTTTTTCTATGAAATTCCCAGTAGCAGCTCGGAGTTTGGAATTTGTGCCCGGTTAATGGCAATAGGCTCGCCCCCTATTACATGGGACCTCAACATACCGGCGAAATGTGGGTGTACGTATTAGTACGGCTCTGCCTAACCCTTCGGGGAATACAGGCGTGGTGGTATGTTATGTTACTTTTAAAAAGTCGAAGCTACTGCCGCAGCTGAAAATAATAACACTGTAAAGGTCGGTCTCCTTAAGCTATGTTAACCTTTCCGTGCATTTCACAAAAGACTCCCCTTCGCCGTTTTGTTGGTAGCAGAGTTTGCTAACGCTTTTCACGTTTACAAAAGCTTTCAACATTCAACACCAACTCCTTTCATCACTTTTTAGTGTCCTAGGCAGTTTTAACACTGTATTTATTTAATAAAATGAATGATTCCTGAATTGCTACAATAAAGTTTTCAATGTATGAAATTCTTGACTTACAGGGTAGCTAACATAATGGCGAAGGGAACTCTTCGAAACTCACTCTACCGTTGATCATGCAAACGCAACGTAATGTTTTATAATTATTTTTTGAGACGAACCCTTTCTAAATAGATGTAACGTTTTCGTTAGATTGTAATGCCTTACCTTTCGCACTGCCGTACCCAATTTCGGTAACACGCATCAGACGATATTTTTCGTCGTCACCTTGCCAAAGGAAACGCATTTGTCCTAATAGGCATAGGTACTTTGCGATGCTAATAGTCAAAAAATATATGTTGAATAAAAAAATGTTACCACACAACACACCATTTAAGTTTTGCTTTCTGTCTAACTAATCACCATTCTTCAGCAGCACTTCAGGATTTTAAACGCCTCTTGTTTCTTTTTATATACGTAAGTATATCATATAAGCAGTGTATTAACTTTTACTCTTATAAGTTATATGAGTTACAGTTATGTAGGTAAAATTTTATAAGCAGATGTTAATTACTTATCTCACTATAGGACGAAGACACTGACTGCTGTAACACAGGTTTATTACCTAGCCCAGGAGTCGGGGTTTTAATATGTTGTAACAAATAATTTTATTTATATTATTAGTTATAAGAAGCCTAACATAAAGCTGAAATGATGACTTGAGTAATGAGTATGCTTAAGTGAAAGCACTTAAAATAATTATAATGATCTTAAAGGTTTTTATAAGGTGAAATACGAATACTTATACCTTTTTGTGTCGTTGGTAGAAAGTAGTCTAAAGATGATCAGTGTTATTTATGTCTGGCGCGATGCCAGCGATATCCGACGTCGCAGCGACACCGGGTTGTTTGCGAAATCGTTCAATCAATTCTGACGAAACATGGTTGACACGTTGTCGCTGGCAATTTGGTTTCTATTTTCTATGTCATTATAATGTCACCGACAACCTGTCTGAATTGTCCTAAGTTTATATTGTCAAGTTTTCAGTTTTCATGAAAGTAAGACTAAGCCTACTTGCACCAAATTCTTAAATGTGTTCAAGTCATATTTAAACACAATTTTTCATAGATATTTCGTGTTTAAATACAATTTAAACACATTTAAAAAGTTGGTGCAAGTGGGCCTTAATATTGGTAATTTTAAGCTCATAAGTATTTACACTGTCTTGACTTGCTCTACCCAATCTATACTTCTTCTCTACTATTATAAAATTGTTAAAAAGCTGTGTCTGTACATTGAAGATATTAAAAAAAAAACACGTGGGTTATGGTATATAAACGTCTCCGAATCCGAAAATGTGATTTTTTAAATTCTTGTCTGTTTGTCTGTTTGTTACGGGTTGAAGCAAAAACTACTGAATAGATTTTAATTTTATTATCACTGTTAGAAAGTATATGCTCTAACTTAAAAACTGGTGAACTCCTTATCTCAATTAATTAAATGAATCCTGAGATACAGCTTGACCTCCCTGATGTATAGAGACCCATACAAAGAAGAGGTCGTCAATGCTGGTTTTCCATTTTTACTCTGAATTGATATAGCTTCACGTGAGCGAAGCCGCGGGCAGAAGCTAGTAATATATAAAGCTGAAGAGTTTGTTTGTTTGTTTGTTTGTTTGTTTGTTTGTTTGCTTGAACGCGCTAATTAAATCTCAGGAACTACAGGTCCGATTTGAAAAATTCTTTCAGTGTTAGATAGCTCATTTATTGAGGAAGGCTATAGGCTATATATCATCACGCTAAGACTTAGTAACTATTCCACGCGGACGAAGACGCGGGCGGAAGCTAGTTAAGAATAAAACTTATCCATATCGATCTCATAATATCTAATGACCTTATTCAAAATATAAGTACGTTTATTTATTTATGTAAATATGTAAATAGAGATAGCAACGCTATTTGCTTTTATAAATATTCCTACTTCCCTAGAAATTATGATAATAGATCGGTTACCTATTTCAACATTTTAACATGCGTGCGGTAAGGTATCCTATTTTTAATTCGGCTTTCCTTTTACCGAAATTTACCCTTCGCCACTGAACCACATATTTACTTATTTAGTATTAATAGGTTCACATAAACACTGTCGTGTCGAGATTCTCAGACGCTTCTCATTTCCAGCCTGAATACGGTCTATTTTCTTTGCTGAAATGAAAGGCGCCTCCTTTGAGATGCTTTAGGAATGGTTCAACACTGTGATACATGACGCAGATCTGAGGTAACGAAAGCTAAAAAAACTAAAACCCGACTACGGAAAAAGTCAAGAAACAAATTTTCCTATGTCCAGGGACAGTTTAAACCTGTGGTCGCTTGCCGCTACCCATGGTTGTAAAATTAAGTGTAATTACAGTATCTTGTTTTATACTTATCGATAAATTATTTTCGTCGTCGGATTTCAGATTTTTAAGGTTTTGTTGGCTCGTGCGTACTTTATTCACTATCAGGATGCAAGGTTCAGTCTATTTCAATAGATTATGGAACAAAACATAAGCTGTATTTCCCCCCCCCCCCTTTTACCCACGACGCGACGGAACGGAGACTGTATATGCGTTTGCGGTGAGAGGGTGTTTGTTTGTTTGTTTGTTATGTGTAAATATTTTGCCGGTCATGTTGAAGTTTTTTCAAAAATTCATAGCCTATGGATACTTAATGCAAAGACGGATAAATCGACACCTCATGAGTTAAAATGTGATAGTTGTTTTTGAGATATGATCAACATTCATAGAATAAAAAAATCATTACCCTTCCTTTTTCGTAGTTGGGTAATAAACACTTAGAAAGGTAAGCACAAACGCTTTCATTGGCGATTATTTGACCTTTGGCGAACTTGAAATACTTGAGAAATGTTTGTATTTAGAATAATTATTTTGTTTACATCAAGTATTATAAGTAGAAGTAGTGATACTCCTGATTATTACAGATGACATTATATTATGCTGTATACTAATGAGCAATCACAAACTTATACATTAGTAGGTAATATTGAAGAGAAGCAATACTAGTCTATGTAAGAAGTCCGGAAAAATATTATTAGAGTCGCAGCTGTGACAGACCGTTTGTATGCAGGCAGTTAAAGTGCAACCCTTTTGTGATTGTAAAAGCTCTCTTTCATTCACATTTCACATTGAGATCTACCTGCGCTGAATCACACCTGGCTCATACGGTACACATTTTGTGTGATCACAAAACAAAAAAAAAGCCCTTCATATCACAGAGTACGCGCTACAATTGAAAAAGGGGTTACAAGGGTTGATGAAAGACCTTGTATTATTTTTCAGTTTTAAATGGTAAATATGAAAAATTTATAAACATCACGTGTAGAAAGAACCCTGCCTTTAAAGCTTCACGCAGTAAAGCTGTACGCAGGCACATAAATGATTTCATTATGAGTTATGACTTAGTACTTGAGATTTCTGTATAATAGTGACCTAGTGACATTAGTAGGACAAAAATGTGTAAGACCTCAATTTAGCGATAAGACCACCCATCATACAACTTTATAATTTACTAGTTTTTGCCCGTGGCTTCGTTCACCTGAAGCTATATTAGGATTAGAAATGGATCCCAAAAATAATTTAATCTAAAACCAACAGTGATGATCTCTTCTTTGTATGGGTCTCTATACATCAGAGAGGTCAAGCTGTATCTCAGGATCCGTTTAATTGATTGAGATAAAAACTTCACCCGTTTTTTTAAGTTGGAGCATATACTTTTACAGAGATAACAAAATTAAAATCTATTCAGTAGTTTTTGCGCCAACCCGTAACAAAAAGACAAGAATTTTAAAAATCACATTTTTGTGTTCTGTTACGTTTATACATATATCCTATCCCACTTGTAATTTTTTAATATTTTCAATGTACCGACAGTTTTCTTACGATTTTATAATAATAGGTCTTTACCTATGAAATTGCCGTTCTGCAGTACTGGCCATTTCAAATCAAAATAATTTTTGTTTGGCTAAGAACTCTAATTTCAAATTAATTTTATTTTAAAAACATGGAATTCTTTTCCAAAAGCAGTAATTTGTTTATTGATTAGTGTTACATTTTCATCGCATTTCAATCTTTTTCGTCATCATGGATACGTTAAAATTTCGAGTAATTAAGAATATGAGTACCGTCGTGGCAGCAACGCGGCACAAGCGGCACGCAACATCAACGACGTTTACGGAGCTAACACTACAAAACCAACGCACCAACTGTTATTGGTTTGCTCGCTTCCGTTCTGGGAATTTCGACCTGAAAAATGAACCTCGCGGTCGTCCGAAGACTTTGGTCGACAATGATGAATTAAAGGCGATTGTGGAAGCTGATGATACACAATCGACGGCTGAATTAGCAGCAGCTTTCGACGTTAGCGTCAAAACAATATTGGTCCATTAGCGTCAAATTGGCAAGGTAAAAAAGCTTGACAAATGGGTGCCCCACGAACTCAATGATCACCGGCGCGAAGTACGCGTCGAAACGTGCCAACGGGGTGAGCATTACTGCAGATATGTACTGTGAAGAATTGAACACAATGATGGAGAAGCTGGCACATCTCCAACCAGCATTGGTCAATCGCTCGTCTCCGCTGCTCCTGCACGATAACGCGCGACCTCATACTGCGCAGCAGACGGTCTCCAAGTTGCAAGAACTGGGGTTGGAAGTTCTCCGTCATCCGCCCTACTCACCAGACCTTGCGCCTACAGACTACTTCTTGGCGGGAAAAAAATTCAATACCCGAGAGGCAGTACAAAATGCCTTTGAAGAATTTGTTGCCTCCCGTCCAGCTGTTTTCTTTAAGAAGGGCATCAATAAACTGCCACTGCGTTGGCAAAGATGCATTGATTGCATGGGTGATTACTTCGATTAATACAAATAAAAAATACATGAAAAAAAATCGTTTAAATTTTTTCATACAAAACGGCAATTTCATAGGTAAAGACCTAAGATGAAGCACATCAGTATGAATTAACTAGCTGGTTAAATAAAAATAAAAATGCATAATACCTACTTGACTATCGCGCTGACTTAGTAATTCCCGTAGTTAGTGATTCAGACAGTTAAATGGAAGTTAAGTTTATTATTCATGATTAACAATAGAATTTATGAGTAAACTAAGTGCTTAAGTACCTAATAATAGACAGTGTAGTTTGCATGTATATATGCAATTTGCTGTGTAGTTTCTGCGCGTCAACTTGAGTGTTTCTAAAGTAATAGTCTCATAGAAGTGTTTGATCTAGCCCCGTCCACGCGACCTGCGACCTGCGAGTTGCGACCTACTTCAAACAATGCCTTATCCGAGCTGACAACTCATTGTTGAACGACACCAGGGTGTCGCGTTGTTGGCCTAATAAACTTGATTAATACTTATAGCACTCTGCCAAATTAAGGATTCGAAGAAATTAATATTAAACTGATAATCAATTGTAATGTTTCAAATTTAAATTCGTTTTAAGTGAGTTGCTATCTGCAAATTTTTAAATTAACGTGGGATAGCCATGCTTCGCCACGAATGGGCCGGCTCGACCGGAGTTATAACACGGCCTCCCAGAAAACCGGCGTGAAACAACGCTTGCGTTTTGTTTCGCCGAGTGAGTGCGGTTACCGGAGGCCCACACCCTTGTGTCTCCTCTGGTGTTGCGGGTGTCCATGGGCGGCGGTTATCGCTTACCATCAGGTGATCGTCTGGTTGTTTGCTCCCCTATCCCATAAAAAAACTTACAATCAACATAACATACCATCACGCCTGTATTCCCCGAAGGGTTAGGCAGAGGTGTACTAAGGTACACCCACAGTTCGCCGGTATGTTTAGGTCCCATGTAATAGGGGGCGAGCCTATTGCCACTAACCGGGCACAATTTCCAAACTCCGAGCTGCTACTGAGAATTTCACCGAAAAACCCAATAACACTTTGCTCGACCTGGGAATCGAACCCAGGACCTCAAGCGTAGCAGTCGCACTTGGGACCACTAGACTAACGAGGCAGTCACTTACAATCAATATTATGTTTTAACGTTAAAGCTACAGTTATTGATATATGCCTGTAACCTTCGTCTAGTTGAACCTCTGTACATTGACGTCACGGGACTCGTCTAGACTGCCGACGCGATAAGGAAGGCCAGGGACGATGCACTTGGTTTATTCGACAAACATAAGTACTCGCTTTTGAATTAGAATAAATTAAAATGTTGTTGCCAAGATGAGCGGCATGCGCTACGTCGCATAACGTTCAAAAGCCAGGGAATTCGGTGCCAGGTATTATTATTCTATGTGTTGGAAGGGGACAAAAACCGTGGGCAATGACCTCTCATCTCAGCCCTAGTTTTCTCAGGGTTCATAAATTTGCCTGTACACTGCGATCTAAACGATATTACCTTCAAAAATAATTTAATGTTTACGTAAAACTGAGTAATTTAATACTTAATTTCTAGGTAGAGCTCCTGTGAAACAAAATATGTGCTCGTACATCCTGGTTGAACTCTTTGGCATTAGTTACATAGGTATATATAGTTTGTATTTCATGCGTAAATTATGTGAAAGATTTGATACTAGCGAAAATTTACGCTTATTTTTATTAGTAATTAAAATGAGGGTCTCATAAGAATATCAGCGTATAGATAAATCACATCAAATATTGCGGAGATGAAGTCAAATTAGAAAACAATAATTTAGAAATTAAAAAGAACATGGATATTGCATGCCAAATGGCAGAATATAGCTGCACTAAATGTTAGTTCTATAACAGATAATACCGTGAAAACACCAACTGTGTATAATATTCAAATTAAACTTTGATACGAATTGAAAAAAAAAAAGAATTTAATTATTTCGGGAAGCCAGACAAATAAATAGCGTTACAATAACTTAAATCAGATGAAGAGTGATCAATTACTTTTTATTCTACACTTGTTTTCATCTAAAATCGAAATGAAAACATTTGAGAGGGCTTGTTACTTTTCTAAGCACACGTAAAATATATTGGGAGACGAATGTAGCCTTCGCGTAGCTTTTATACGTTTGTTGATTTTATGATATAGGTATGTATGAGAATGTTTCTAAACGAGCCAAAACCCTGCTTGCAAATTGCCGTATATCCTACCTAACCGTCCGTACTAACAAATTGGCTCACGTAATGATAACAATCAACAATGCGCTTACGATTTTCCTATTTTTTTTCGCTTAGGATTTTCGCCGACTATAAGTATGTGGAAGGAACCTTTTTTTCTAACGACTCGAAGCGTGATTGCCGAACAAGACATGAAGAAAAACAAGATATTTTCAGTTTATAAATTTGTGATAACCTGGTGCAGTATTACGCAGTATATTTCATGATTTTCTACCACAATTTCTACAACGCGGCGCGATGGGGCGTTGATTTATTGCGATATATTTTTTTATTCGTACCTCATTTGCTTTGTGTTATTGTGTAAATATTGATTTTTATGGCAGATGATGACATTTGCAAGTGTATGGATTGCTCTAAATATTAACAGGTATTAAATATCGGATTGAAGTAACATCTGTCTTTTGGGTTCGATTTCCAGACAGAGCAAACTATTAGTGGGGTTAGGATATTATTTACATAGGATATTATTTACATAGGTAATTATTTAATTATATCTATTACAATATCTACGCTACATGTCATGATGATACGTAACGTAATGCGACATTTTTCTAAAGTTAATTATGTTTTCTAAAATTAGTATTTATCACTATTTATGTAGATACTTAAGAATATTAATAGGTACAAGTAACAGTATTAGTAGGTAAGTACATTATGATGGGAGTTGAATGTTGTAGAATTAATTGGGTTGTATTTATTGTTCCATTCGTTTAATTTTAGACCACAGTTATATTTTCCTAAATAATTTCTTTGGATTTTTGTAGGTGGGTACACGGGGTACAGTAGATAATATTGTATGATCATCTGTGCAGATGATGTCGTCACGAATCTGTCATTAGACAGCGGCGTTTTGGCTCGAGCAACCGCCCGCGCCGACGACGTGCGCCGTGACGCTTGCGCTCGCGAGGCCGGCGCGCGGTGCGGGCGTGCCTCTTAGCCGGTTTTGTCGACTCTAAATAGTATTAGGCTACAAAAGCGCCCCACATATTTTTCCATGACTAACATACTTATCTTAGTACCTACCTACTCTAGATAAAACTGCGGTTTTAATAAATAATTTCCACCAACGAGAAAACAATTGCACTTGAAAAATTCACTGTATACTTACCAGTTTTTTTCGGATAAGCAGAATTTACATTTACGGCAAGCCCAAATGGGCTTATGGCTTAATGGGATAATAATAATAACTATTTTTAAGCTTCTAGTTAAGAAGTAAAAAAAAAATGGGTGTTCTAGGTTCTTATGTTTTAGAGCCTGTGTGTGTAACAGTGCCGTTTTTGAAAAATTTTGTGAATATTTGAAATAACTAGCAAGGATAATTGTTTGTTTCAGGGCGGCTATCCTGCCAAGCTGAAGAAAGTGTTGATAGTGACTGCGCCACTGTGGTTCAAGGCGCCTTTTCGGATCCTACGCCTGTTCGTGCGCGAGAAGTTGCGCGAGCGCGTGCACACAGTGAACGCACCACAGCTAGGTCTGCACGTGCCGCGCTCCAGCCTGCCCAAGCAGCTTGGGGGGCTACACGAACCTGACCACGCAGCCTGGTAAACCTATATCATTGTACAGTAGTCAGACTCAGCACCTACGGTACAAATAATTGTGCACGTTTGAAATTGTCCACAAATAGTTTTGAAGGGGTCGGATTCGCATTCGTGATTAATGTTTTTATTTTATGGGATAAGGGGTAAACGAGCAGAGTACCGCTGCCCATAGACACCCAGGATACCACAGGAATCGTAACTGCGTTGCCCGTCTTTTAAAAGGGTTCGGGCCTCCGGTATCCTTACTCACTCTGCGAAAGACAACGTAAGCGTTGTTTCACGCCGGTTTTCTGTGAGGCCGTAGTATCGCTCCGGTGGAACCGTCCCATTCGTGCCAAAGCATGGATCCTTACTGATTTCGATATTTTGCTCAAAAACATTTAATTTGGTTACTTGACTAGCGTGGTTGATGGTACAGATAACCTCAGACGCGCACAGTTCGTCCAGGTCCTTTGACAATTTCATTGAAGAGAATCGATACTTCAGAAGGACTTTCTGATTTCGTTCTTATTTCAGGTACCTTATTGCGCCTAGTAGATACCTATACCTATTCTCTTTTTAGTATAATTACATATGTTAGTATATGCCTCATTAGCCAAGCGGTCCTGAGCGCGACTGCTACGCTAGCGGTCCTGGGTTCGATTCCCAGGTCGAGCAGTGTTATTGGGTTTTTCTATGAAATTCCCAGTGGCAGCTCGGAGTTAGGAATTTGTGCCCGGTTAATGGCAATAGGCTCGCCCCGTATTACATGGGACCTAAACATACCGGCGAACTGTGGGTGTACATTAGTACGCCTCTGCCTAACCCTTCGGGGAATAAAGGCGTGTGGTATATTAGTATATTATTTTTAGTACCTATATTCTCTTTTCCCTGTGTGTGGGAGACTAAACAAACACAATTCGGACGGACACAAAGAACAACCATACTCTGGGAATAGAGTCCACGAAAAATCCTGAAAACGTACCTAGTTGAAATTCACCACTAAACGCATGAAATTGCTTCTTATCTTACCATCCCGCTAGTATTTCCAAATTTCTGCATACATATGAATGGGAGGAGCTAAGGTGACAGTTATTTTATAAAAATGTTTGATCTTGTCTGGTTACACTAGAAGGCCGCTGCCGGCTCCAATAGTATTGGAAATAAATGTACCTATATTTCCACGTACTAACTGTATGCTAAATCGAATTCTCAAATACTTTCTTGCATACTTATAACTATAACTCGAAGCGCAGTGATTTATTGAGCAAGTAATAAAGCGGTCCATTTCTATAGGAATTATAAATTCGGGCAAAATGCTGTCGCGGCGGTATTTCAGGCTCATTAATTTAACGCAGTTCAGGTGATCACTGAGAATTGTGGGTTGGCGTCATAACTAATTTCGCTATCGATAGTAAATGATTACTGGCGTCGAGGTGTCGCGACGTCCCAGCCTTTGGATGACGTATCTATTTTATTTAGACACATATTTAGACGTAGGTTTTCGCGTTTAGGATTTGGTATCATCTCTAAAAAGGTTTACGGGTTTATTTTAAATCTTACGTACGACTTCTATGTAAGACACTCTCCTTTTTTCTTTATTTGTGGCCATGTAGTAAAATATAATGTATTTCTAAACAATTTTTCTTTTGTCTGCAGGTTGGAACACTGCAAAAACTGTTACACGAATAACTTGCAGAACGCTAAGCTAGACGGCGTTATTGATGAATATGTAATCAGTAATCACATACCACCGATCAAGCCGCAAAATGGTAAGCTTTACTGATGTGTAACAATGTTTTAAAGATAATTTCGCTGCCTAGAAGCCAATTTATATTAAATCCTTTTGAAACGCTATTGAAACTGCGGCAACAGATAGTAAAAGCGAGAATGTAATGTAAACATTAACTAGGTACACACATCAACGGTGTCTAGGGATATTGCACTTACAGAAAAACTTAATTCATACCCAATATCGAACTCTTAAGAAAATGAAAATCTTAGCTGAAAAAGCGGAATCCTTTGTATTTATTAAAGTTAAAAAAGTCTAAAATGAAATTAGTTATCTAAATGTGTTGACTATTAAATTGTATTACTTTCTTGAACGTTAATTCCGCCTACAACATAAATTATCTCTAACTCCATCTACAACGTTTGCTTATGCTGAGAATCAGGTTATCAAAGCAAACCTAGCAAGAGCTAGGTTATGGAGTCCCATGTTTGTCGAAGATAGTGAAAATGTTCTTTATTTATGACCAAATTTGGTGGGAAATATCCGTGACCTTCGCTAAAATAATATGTCCCACGCGTATCGATTCAAAGCGGGGACTGTGCAGGCCGGGCTAGAACATCCATTATCTTGTTCGCTCAGGGCCATGGATATGCACTACAACGCATGACTAGCTGCATTATCGTGAGATGGAAATACAAATGGTATGGTTTTCTTAAGCTGCGAGTATATAATGATTGTTAGCTGATATTAATAATAATAATAAAACGTACCTTAGTGTAAAAAAAAACTTAATAATACCTAATTTACTTACAACGTTGTCACATTTCGATGTCTTTATTTGATGCAATAAAATCTCCCAGCATCAACAAATAAATTCTGGGCAAATTGGAGCTATTTTAGTTAGTAAATCCTTATTCCATTGTTGATTCTTACACAACTTTTTTCTGAAAATCGGTAACACAATCTGATTTTCGTAGCCTTTTCAGAGTTGTTTGTTTTTAAAGATTTATATTTTTAATTTAAAAAAAATTAATAATAAAGTAGTATGGGAGTTAGAGTATAGGAATAGCAACGCCTCCGTATAAACCCTGTATAAACTTTGGTCATAAACGGAAAAAACGGAAACGGTTTTTTATCTAAAACGGTGTTGGTTAGTTACGAATTAATAATAGAGCCTAGACCTAGACTGGTTAATGTGTGTATTTCAATTTACGTTATATCAGTGTCAATTCAAAAGCGAAGTCCGATATTTTGTATAAATACTTTTTTGTGAAGGTATAATTGAGCACGAGGGTGAATGTGACATGACCAGTGACCGCGCGGCGCGACTGGGCGACGGCAAAAACGGCATGCACATCAGCGGCGATCCTCCTTACACCTGCGACCCAAGCCCACTAAGGTAAACACTACAAGTATCTGCATATATGGTTAATTAATTTCTTACTTCTTTAAATCTACATACATATGTGGTTAATTAATTTATAGGAAGTATATAAACCATAAGTGTCTCTGACTCTCTAACCCCTCCTCAAGGGATAATAATTTAATAAATTTGAGAGACAAAACTATTGTGCACCTAGTAATGGTCTAAAAAGTAATGACGAACTTAAAGGTGTTTTAGGCAAATTAAAATTTGAAAAAACTGTAAAAAACTATTAAAACTTAAACTAAGTTAAAGTTAACTAAGTTAACTTACTTAACTTAAGTTTACTATTAAACTTTACTTACTTTCCTACCTATTTCAAAGACATTTAAGTATCTACTCTGAATCTCCCCAGTTTCACTGCTTAATGCTGTGGTGGAGTGAATTGACCAGATTATTTCTACTGCTATTCATAGCAACGATGACCCCTGGACATCTGCGACCTTACTTCATTTATTATTAGCATATATGGATCCCCATTGTCTAGGCCAGGAACAGAAATACAAATGCAAAATTTCAGAAATTGACTCTGTCGTGTATTATCCGTCGAGGTTACGGTGTGGTTATGAATTGGACCATAGTTTTGTGTGATCGAAAGCACAGACAGGGTCTAAGCTGGAAGGAGCATGCAATTCAACTGAATATTCGTTTGTCATAATAATACCGGCGCCAAACATCGTAATATTACGTTGTTAATACTGTTATACGCCGGCATTTTTTTCCATGTACCTAATGGTGAAGCTAGTTAGGTGCTGCCGGGTATGTATGTGTGGTCCCAGTGACATCAAACATTGGACTGATAACCAATTTTCATAAACGCCCACTTTTTATAGAGTTTACTACTACAAACAATAGATATTTGTAATAGAGCTTTGTTTCAAAATAAAAAATTCTATTTTTGCGTTCCACGACATAAGGTGAAACTAACAAAATTACCTTTCAAATGATATGCTACTATCCATAGTTTATTGTATAGAGATTGTAAATAAATGTTTTGAGCAACGCGCGATTAAGTGATCAGTTTATTGCTCGCGAATGTATAATATAAAGAAATAATAATAATGATAACTTACCGTAAAGTGACGGCTATCAAGTTTGTTGAAAGGCTAGTCAAACTTAAAATAGAAAGAGAAAATTTAACAAACTTAACTTCGTCAGTAGTAGATCATAACAACAACAAGATGTCGCTTTGTATGGCAAATAGTCAGATAATCGGCGCCATCGTGATTTTACTGTTCAAACAACCGCCCCATGGTTTTTTGCCAGTACACAAGTCATGCAATATGCGTGAGAATAAGCTTGCACTGGCAAATATCAGTCCACCCTAATTGGTGTATTCCTGAATTGTCCATTGTGAATCCATTTTAGTTTGGTCCTTAGTTTAACTATTTTTTTTTCAGGCATACGCACGGTTATAATGGCGACATGAAGAGCAGGCACATAAACTCGGGAGATGAAGATGATATAGACATAAGCAGTAAGTTATATTTGAAATTATGTTCTATTGACTATTACTTTTTTTTCTCGCATTTTCGTATACACACATTGTTATCTCTGAATAATAATGATGAAGTGGTAAGACTAAATAAAAAAGGGGTTGATTCAAGGCATTTTAATAGGGCAAGCGGTCCACAAGTCTATTGTTCGCGAAAAATGAAAATTCATATTTTATTTCACAACGGGTCCACGACATTTTAAAATATAAAATATTTTGTTTCCATAATGGCCCATGAGAATGTTTGGTACATGTAGCGATAAAAGCTTGGCTAAGGGCTAATGTTAAATTCATATTAGTTTTTTACCTATGAAATTGCCGTTTTGTATGAAAAAATTTAAACGATTTTTTTTCATGAATTTTTTATTTGTATTAATCGAAGTAATCACCCATGCAATCAATGCATCTTTGCCAATGCAGTGGCAGTTTATTGATGCCCTTCTTAAAGAAATCAGCTGGACGGGAGGCAACAAATTCTTCAAAGGCATTTTACTACTGGTACTGCCTCTCGGGTAGGTATTGAATTTTTTTCCCGCCAAGAAGTTATCCAAATTCTGGAAAAAGTAGTAGTCTGTAGGCGCAAGGTCTGATGAGTAGGGCGGTTCTTGCAACTTGGAGACCGTCTGCTGTGCAGTATGAGGTCGCGCATTATCGTGCAGGAGCAGCGGAGACGAGCGATTGACCAATGCTGGTTGGAGATGTGCCAGCTTCTCCATCATTGTGTTCAGTTCTTCACAGTACACATCTGCAGTAATGCTCACCCCGTTTGGTAAGAAGCTGTGATGAATCACACCGGCGCTAGACCACCAAACAGTGACCATTACTTTTCTAGGGGTAAGTTTTCGTTTAGGGCATTGTTTAGGTGCTGAACCAGGATCCAACCAACTTGCTGAGCGCTTGCGGTTATCAAACAGAATCCATTTTTCATCGCAGGTAACAATGCGGTTCAAAATTCCTTCATTTGTGTGTCTGTTGAGCAGTGCAAGGCACGTTTCGACGCGTATTTCGCGCTGGCGATCATTGAGTTCGTGGGGCACCCATTTGTCAAGCTTTTTTACCTTGCCAATTTGACGCAAATGGACCAATATTGTTTTGACGCTAACGTCGAAAGCTGCTGCTAATTCAGCCGTCGATTGTGTATCATCAGCTTCCACAATCGCCTTTAATTCGTCATTGTCGACCAAAGTCTTCGGACGACCGCGAGGTTCATGTTTGAGGTCGAAATTCCCAGAACGGAAGCGAGCAAACCAATAACAGGTGGTGCGTTGGTTTGTAGTGTTAGCTCCGTAAACGTCGTTGATGTTGCGTGCCGCTTGTGCCGCGTTGCTGCCACGACGGTACTAATATTCCATAATTACTCGAAATTTTAACGTATCCATGATGAGAAAAAAGATTGAAATGCGATGAAAATGTAACACTAATCAATAAACAAATGACTACTTTTGGAAAAAGAATTCCATGTTTTTAAAATAAAATTAATTTGAAATTAGAATTCTTAGCCAAACAAAAATTATTTCCTCCAAATGCTATGTTATGGGTTTTGGCCGAGGTCGAAGTCCTTTCTCCTTTAATTACAAAATTGATAACAGAATGATTACTAGAACAGATTGTATGAAAGATCTTGGTGTCACTTTCGACCAAAAGCTAACATTTCATAGTCATATTGTTGATGTTACGAAGGACTCTTTTAAGCGACTTGGTTTCATACTACGAAATGTGAAGGACTTCGATAGCATCGATCCTATTAAAACTATTTTTAGTGCCCTTGTACGCAGTAAACTGGAGTCCAGTGCATGTGTTTGGAACCCATTTCAGAAAAACTATACTTTAATGCTAGAAAAGGTTCAAAAAGCCTACCTGAGATACTTGTATAAGCGTATTTATGGATATTATCCGTTTATGTACCCTACAAAGTTCTTATTAGGTTGTCTGGGATATAATTCGTTAGAAGTTAGAAGGAAACACGACCAAATAATCACTGCGTGCAAGATCCTTCGTGGGAAGTTTGATGCCTTGGAACTGCACAGTGAATTGTCTCAACTGTTTTCCCCCTTAAACTATACCCGTAACAGAAGACACAGATTGTTCGCCGTGCCCGCGTGCCGAACTGTCACACGAGCACAGTCTCTTGTTCCTCGCACGCTGTCTGCGCTTAACGCTCTCCTGGAGGCCAAGCCTGAATGTGATGTGTTTGCGGATGAATGGAAGACATTTTTGTCAGTATGCTTGGAGTATTGTAAGAGCAGTGTGTGAATGCTATGTCTTTAATTAATGTAATTGGCCAGCGGCCGTTTTAATTAAAGTAAAATAAATAAAATATAAATAAAAAATAAAAAGAAACATTATCATCAATAACTTCCCCAGAAATATTGTTAATTAAGATAAGAATTTCTTAACAAATATTATTTTATTTAGTCGATTTTCATTTAACTTTAATCTAAATAATTATATCTCAAGGCATCCTGTAAGTTGATTGGCATATATCAATTTTGATGGATACGATGAAACAGTGACCGCTATTTAAATGGCCATTTTCTATCACGAGCATAAAACTTTCAACATGTCGGCCCCAAATATCCTTCTTTCTTTCAAGAAATTATTTTTACTGACTGTACTTTGGATAAATCTTGCGGACTCATTGGGAATTCATTTAGGAACATTTAAAACATTATTATAGTTTTTCATGGACCCGGTGGGATAAGAAGAACAATAGAATCTTTGGGAACAAACCTTTTTAACCCCCGACGCAAAAACGACGGGGTGTTATAAGTTTGACGTGTCTGTCTGTGTGTGTGTGTGTGTGTGTGTGTGTGTGTGTGTCTGTGTGTGTCTGTCTGTGGCATCGTAGCTCCCGAATGGATGAACCGATTTTGATTTTGTTTTTTTTGTTTGAAAGGTGAATAAGTGGGGAGTGTTCTTAGCTATGTTTGATGAAAATCGGTCCAAGATGGCCGCCGCCACAAGATGGCGGTTTACATATTTTTTCACAACCCCCACAATATTGGTATCAAATGAAAGGGCCTGACTAGTAGAATACTATACACTATGAAAAATTTCAAATCCAAGATGGCCGCCTCCACGAAATGGTGAATTTATTATGTTTTTTCACTACTCCCTCAATAAAGGTATCAAATGAAAGGGCTTGATAAGTAGAACACTATACACTATGATATAAGATATCTAATAGCTATGAAATAATTGTACAAAAGTTGAATAACTAAACGAAGAAAATACCTAATTAAACACTAAATTACCTGGATCTTAAAACGCAAGAAAATAAAAGAAATTAAACAAAATAACTAAGGAGTCCCTACAAAAAGTGTGAAATAACAAATTAAATTAAAAATTTAAAAAACCCCCGACACAAAAATAAACATGAATCCTTATAAAAAGAAAAAAATAAACTTGAAATTATAACCCTTCGTAAGTACGTATGAAGTTTTTTGATTAAATTTTGTCGCGTCGGGGGACCGCTCTCTAGCTCTCGCGTGTCTGCCCGCTCGGGTCGCCAAACTTGAATATGTTACGCTCCGCCCACTTTACACCCTCCCGCGCGTCGCGGCGATGTACGCGCCATCCACATCAATTCTGATTTCGCGCGATTCACGTTCACATTATGTGAATCCTTTCCTTTCCTTTTGCTTCCCGAAAGCAAAAGGAAAGAAAAGGATTCACATAATTAGAGAGCGGTCCCCCGACGCGACAAAATTTAATCAAAAAACTTCATACGTACTTACGAAGGGTTATAATTTCAAGTTTATTTTTTTCTTTTTATAGGGATTCAGGTTTATTTTTGTGTTGGGGGTTTTTTTAAATTTTTAATTTAATTTGTTATTAATGAAACGATTTATAATATTAATAATTGCAACAGGACTTTTTATATAACTCAATCTCTTTCGAATGCAGAACACTAACATCTGTCATTGTGACGTTGCTTTTGATGATAGTTTACTTTTTTATTTATATTATTATCAAAAACTAAATCACACAATAGTTCAAATGCATTCCGGTCATAAAAGTGCGGGTATGTTCTTGAATTAGTAAATTAGTGATAAAATGAAATACATTCCATGGGTCAATTTTTAAAAAAGTGCGGTAAGTCTTTTTGTGGCTAAGACAAGGCCTTGCTTAGAATAGTGATAACCGGGTTGGAATTGAAGGGGGCACTGCAACTGCAGTGCAGTACTGTAACAATCATTTATCTTTATTGGTAAAAATGAAAACGCAAACTGGGATTTGAGCAAGTTGCTTGTTAAAAAATGTACTGATAAACTATTTTTTACGATCGTTTCAATAAGTAAAACTCGTTGTTGATGGTCGTAAAAATAACTTTGTGTACAAACTGATATCTCTAGTTTTATTCGTTTCATGCAATATCTATTATAATTCAAATTAATTTCTCTAGCACCCTAGTCTAGAGGAACTTCAATTTTCATTGTTGTTTTAAAAAATGTGCGCATGCGATTGATTTCAATGACTTGAAACCAAGCAGCACTAATGCTTGGTTTCATTTGATTGAATTCAGTTGCATTGCAAGCATGCGTTTGTGAAGTGTGTTGGAACTTATTACCTGTTGATGTATCAAACGGAAATTGGTTTGTTATTGGGCTGGCCATCGATTACAGTACTCTCTGAACAAATAAAGGATCCCGCGATTATTGTCTGATTCAGTCTGCAGATTTTGGAAAGAATAATCGAAATTTTAGTTGTGATATCAAGTTGTGGGACTAAAATTGAAACGATTGCGATTGTTTGTGTTCACTCATAAAGACATGAAGTGTAACGTGTTATCATCAGTAAAAATAGTATTGATATTGTTGTTGGTTTATGTCATTAAAATACACAGTGATTTTAAAGAGATTGCTCTGTACGGTAATATTACAATGTTTATGTACATATAAGTTATTCGATGTATTGAAGTGCCATCTATGCAATGGACAGGGGAGGGAGGGACATTTTATAGGGATTTCATTAGTGTTTTAGTGTGTGTAGATGGCTAGCGTAAGGCATCTTTAAACACTAATATATATCCCTGGTTAAATATGGCAAATTTGTTATTTTTTTTAGTAATCCATACATTACGATGAGTTAGAAAAACTGTCGGATCCCGAATCCCATATTTTACTGATAGGTATCGAGATTTGGTTTAATTTATATAATAATTTCGTCTTTACAAGTAAAAATATACCCCGATTGTCATTTGTAAAAAGAGAACATTGAAATGTTGGTTGAAAATTTATGGTTGGAGCGACACTGCCCTGGCTGCGAAACATATCAAGGTTGATGATGCTTTCATCACATTTTAAAGTTGTGTGCAATAAAGAATATTCTATTCTAAAGTTGCTAGATTTTGGGGCATTTGCCGTAATTTAGGTACGACAATATTGTGAATTTTAAAATTAAATTTGGATTATTTTAATCGGCAGTTAGATCAAGCCTTTAAGAAATTCTCACGGGTTTGGGAGAAACACGCTAGTCGGTACTGTTGTCCAAGCACGAACAACTTGCGAAAACGTATTCGTATCGAAATCGAGAATAATTTGTATGAGAAGGAGGTTAATAAATGTAGATGAAGCGAAAGTAATCATAACAAGTGGAAATGTATAGTCTCTGCCTACCCCCCAATGGGAGACAGGCGAGAAAATATTTATGTATGAGATTTGTAATAGAAAAAACGATACGTTTACGATACGAATTCGATAGTGCTTCGTGCTTAGGCCACTGAGCAGGACTTAAGGAAGTGGCGTTATTGTATCAGCGCGCGGCACGTGGTCGTCGGGCGAGGTGTCGCCGGGGCTGTCGGACGAGGAGAGCGGCGCGGGCGGGGCGGGCGGCGCGGGCGGGGCGCCCGAGCCCCCGGCCGCGCTGCTGGCCCGCCTGCGCGCGCACGGCCGCCGCGCGCTGCTCGCCGAGTACGACGAGATCCGCGCGCGCCCACCCGTCGGCACCTTCCACCACGCCAAGTCAGTACCGTTATACCGTACCACCAAATACCACTACACTTATAACATCAAAACTTTCCCCCCAGCTCTAACATCTTGTGCTTCTTCATCTATACTTCTATACTAATTATATATACGAAATAATATATAAAGCTGAAGTTTGTTTGTTTGTTTGCCATTTATTGAGGAAGGCTATATACATATAGGCTATATATCATCACGTTAAGACTAAATAACTATTCCACGCGGACGAAGTCGCGGGCGGAAGCTAGTATAATATATAAGCGGGAAGAAATTGAGTATGAATGTGATCTCGCAATAGGAAATTATAGTGATGTCTCCGAGCCTTAGCCCGCCCTTTATTAAAAATTATATAGGTACCTACCAATTGCTTGATTATTGATAATATTTTATAGTTCCTGAAGGTGAAGATACTCATTTCTCAAAGTATCCAGCATTGCAACTATGCATGATTAAATAGGCTGAAGCCTGAAATATTACACATTCGCATTGACATCGAGCGTACCTACTTTATTTCCAGATTGCCGAGTAATCTAGCCAAGAACCGTTACACAGATGTACTGTGCTACGACCACTCGCGCGTGCTGCTGTCTCAGACGGACCCAGACGACCCCACCACAGACTATATCAATGCCAACTTTGTTGACGGCTACAAACAGAAAAATGCCTATATCTGTACACAAGGTAAGCACAACATCTGTTATCATGTGTCTGTATCATTATTAACCTATAATGGATTGGTTGTGTAATTAATTTAAAAAAATCTAAAATTAAGAATCTCATACAGTCGGAGACGATCAATTTTTGTTGATGCCTCCGATTGTATGACATTGGTCATCTTGTTACTTTCTAGCATATTTTTTTTTACTTAACTTTTTTATTTTACACGTTAGGAAAACTTATCAATTCTAATAACATACTACATTTGAACATAAAAGTTGTATTTATTTTTTAAGTCATTTACAAAATGATATCCCACTCGATTTCGAGGAATATTTTTTTTTCAAGATATTTATGGTGCCAAAAATCGGACATTGTAATTTTCATAGTTTTGATATACCCGGTGTAACTCACAATTGAGCCGAATCTTACGACGCCTCTCGGGCTAAAATCCATCAAGCCGTTTCGGCTTCAGCGTAACAAAGATAATATAATATACATACATACACTCGAAGTTAATTAAATAATTACCCTTTGCTTTTACCACGAGACAAGGGACGTCTGCCCATGCCCAAGTACGCTATTCAGGGTCCGAAAAAGTTTGTATCAAGTCATGTACACGTTTTAGCACGGTGTCTCATTTCACGCAATTAAAATTCAATATCGTGCCCTTATATGTTGCGTACCTGTAAGTATTGATTTTAGTGCCACTTCTCGGCAGTTCTTAATTTGGCTGTGTTCCCACAATACCTGGAAATATTCGCAATACTTGTTTACGATGGAATAACGCTTTCTGTGAATTATTAATAATAAAGCCATGTTACGCGAAATCGAGTTGGAAATAAACTCAGGGGAAATCCTTACTTCGTAGAATTCGCTCAGCAATATCTGCTGAATATCACTGAACATTCTTTTTAAAACGTGCACATATTTTCCGTTCTATATATGTATTTTTGGAGCTATGTCATGCAAAATGTTTGTGTGGGTTAGATTGTAGTATCGATGTTTTTTTTTAAAAAGCTTACTCGCAATGTGGGTTGCGTATTACTAGTATTCTTGTTAACCCCTTGTGCTAAGCTAAATGCTTGTGTTACGACGAGCGGGTTCACATCGGTAGTGTAATGGGTGGGTTTCGAACCGGCAACTACATGATCGCAAGTCTGACGCCGAGCCATTAGGCTACCGCCGCTTTATTATATAACGTTTAAGTGTTATGTCTATGCAAGACTTGCCTTAATCTTATACCGAACGAATTCATAGCAACTTTTTTACTTGCGAGTAACAATGAATAAGTCTGTTTCCGTTTCATTATAGGCCCGTTGCCGAAGACGTTCGGTGACTTCTGGCGCATGGTGTGGGAGCAGGGCTCGCTGGTGCTGGTGATGACGACCCGCGCCGTGGAGCGCGGCCGCGTCAAGTGCGGCCAGTACTGGCCGCTCGCCGACGGACAGCGCGCCGTCTACGGGGACTTCGCCGTCACCACCGAGGCCGTCGAGCACGAGGACGACTATACTATCACGCATCTGCTGCTCACGGATCTAAGGGTTCGTATTCAATTATTCATTTTGTTGTCTGAGGGTACTTGATCAATTCCGTGTTCATTAATAACATTAATTGATTGGGTACTAAACTTCATTTATAAAAACAATTTCATATTTCTTGTGATGTTGAAAATATTTTTTGGGATATTTTTCATGTGAAAGTTTAGGTACAAGGATAGCAGAATCTATGTGTGAAGTAATAGTTTTGTTTACAGCGGTCACAGTCGCGGCGCGTGTGGCACGGGCAGTACACGCGCTGGCCCGACTACGGCGTGCCGGGCGGCGGCTCGGCGCAGCCCGTGCTGCGCTTCCTGCTGCTCGTGCGCCGCGCGCAGCAGCGGGCGCTGCACGAGTACGTCACCGCGTACACATACACACCCACACACCTACACACAGCAGTACACGCGCTGGCACGAGTACGTCACCGCGTACACATACACACCCACACACCTACACACAGCAGTACACGCGCTGGCACGAGTACGTCACCGCGTACACATACACACCCACACACCTACACACAGCAGTACACGCGCTGGCACGAGTACGTCACCGCGTACACATACACACCCACACACCTACACACAGCAGTACACGCGCTGGCACGAGTACGTCACCGCGTACACATACACACCCACACACCTACACACAGCAGTACACGCGCTGGCACGAGTACGTCACCGCGTACACATACACACCCACACACCTACACACAGCAGTACACGCGCTGGCACGAGTACGTCACCGCATACACATACACACCCACACACCTACACACAGCAGTACACGCGCTGGCACGAGTACGTCACCGCGTACACATACACACCCACACACCTACACACAGCAGTACACGCGCTGGCACGAGTACGTCACCGCATACACATACACACCCACACACCTACACACAGCAGTACACGCGCTGGCACGAGTACGTCACCGCGTACACATACACACCCACACACCTACACACAGCAGTACACGCGCTGGCACGAGTACGTCACCGCATACACATACACACCCACACACCTACACACAGCAGTACACGCGCTGGCACGAGTACGTCACCGCGTACACATACACACCCACACACCTACACACAGCAGTACACGCGCTGGCACGAGTACGTCACCGCGTACACATACACACCCACACACCTACACACAGCAGTACACGCGCTGGCACGAGTACGTCACCGCATACACATACACACCCACACACCTACACACAGCAGTACACGCGCTGGCACGAGTACGTCACCGCATACACATACACACCCACACACCTACACACAGCAGTACACGCGCTGGCACGAGTATGTCACCGTATACACATACACACCCACACACCTACACACCTACACACAGCAGTACACGCGCTGGCACGAGTACGTCACCGCATACACATACACACCCACACACCTACACACAGCAGTACACGCGCTGGCACGAGTATGTCACCGTATACACATACACACCCACACTCCTACACACCTACACACAGCAGTACACGCGCTGGCACGAGTACGTCACCGCATACACATACACACCCACACACCTACACACAGCAGTACACGCGCTGGCACGAGTACGTCACCGCATACACATACACACCCACACACCTACACACAGCAGTACACGCGCTGGCACGAGTACGTCACCGCATACACATACACACCCACACACCTACACACAGCAGTACACGCGCTGGCACGAGTACGTCACCGCATACACATACACACCCACACACCTACACACAGCAGTACACGCGCTGGCACGAGTACGTCACCGCATACACATACACACCCACACACCTACACACAGCAGTACACGCGCTGGCACGAGTACGTCACCGCATACACATACACACCCACACCCATACCCACACACACACACACACACACACACACACCCACCCACACCCACACCCACACAACCACACCCATACACCCGTATACAGGTATATGATGATTGAAACGATGAAACGATGTCTACTTTCAGTTTGGGAGATGCTTGGGCCGGTCACAACCGGGGTCCGCCGATAGTCGTCCACTGTTCAGCGGGCATTGGCAGGACAGGTGAGCATAGCATCAAATTATTAAAGTACAAGTTTTTTTTTTCGCCAGTGTTATAAAAAATGCTATATTTTTGATAATATATTTTAATTTCTATTTGAGACTTCGTAATGTATGATGTATGATTTGTAAGGAACGTTCCTGACGCTGGACATCTGCACGTGGCGGCTGGAGGCGGAGGGCGGCGCGGACGTGCGCGGCACAGTGGAGCGCATCCGGGCGCAGCGCGCGCACTCCATACAGATGCCCGACCAGTACGTGTTCTGCCACCTCGCGCTGCTTGAGTACGCGGTCAGTATATACCGTCCTGCCTCATCTGCGCTCACCACACATTATGACGAAACGCACTTTGAAATTTATGCTTTTTGAAAACACACTTTATAATGTTAAGCTATAACAATCAATAGACTATAAAAATATTGGTTTCCACTATAAATTTTATTAGCTTAAAAATTAATTAAATGAGAAATTATACAATTAATGGGAATTTTGACTGATTTGCAGACAAACTTAGTTTTGACCTAGACATTTGGGATGAAAGAAATTTTAATATTTCTAAATAAATTGATATAGGTGGAAACTTCGAGATTTTTTAGGTTGTTGATTTCGAAAATTAGATTAAATTTGATATTCAAGATGGCGGTTATGATTTTTATAAAAATAATGATAAGGGTGTCAATTTCGTGGTTTCTTGGCGTGCTGATTTTAAATGACATTAATTTTGAAATCCAAAATGGCGTACATTACTTTGCTAAATATGGTTTTTCGGTGTGCTGATTACGAAATTGACACTAATTTAGAAATCCAAGATAGCGGGCATAATTTTAATTAAAAAATCAATGGGTTTCAATTTCGTGGTTTCTTAGGTTGCTGATTTTATAATTGATATTAATTTCCTAATCCAAAATGGCGGAAATTACTTTTCTAAATAAATTGATATATGTGTCAACTTCGAGGTTTCTCGGTGTGCTGATTACAAAAATAACATTAATTCTGAAATTGAAGAAACTATTTTTGTAAAAAAATGACGTGTCAATTTCGAGGTTTCATGGGATGCTCATTTCATAAATTACATTAATTTTTGAAATCCAAGATGGCGCAATTAACTTACAGAAAATAATAATATGGGCTCCACAAATTATAAAGGCAGCTGAGATGTTATCACAAAATTCAATAATGACAAAATATTATAACACTCATATTAGTCTTGTAGTTTCTGATCAAGGTTTGGAAATATTATTGGCTAAAATTACTTTGTACAGACAATACAAATTATAAAAGTTTTAGCAATAGCGTAATTTTATTATTCTCCTCTCATATGTAAAAAATAAAATTCTTGTTGACGCAGGTGATGCAAGGCTATCTAGATTCTGCTGACTTAACTGGATTCGACGAAGAAAATGAAGAAGAGTCCGAATGAAGACTGTCTCGTCCGTCCTGCGCCGTGCTGTAAAACGGCAGCAGAGCGCCCGTGGGCCCGAGAGCCGAGACTGTATAGTGTACTATGATCCTTTGCCAAGTGACTGTTCTTACAAACTTTATAGTGCTAATATCGCTACGTCATTACCCACCCATGTGTACGTGTCACAGATCTCAGACCGACCGATTCAAAATTGCGCATCAACAGGAAAACAGTGAAATAGTACAGAATGCTTTCTGACGCCGTCTTGCTGCTGCACAAACGAGATATTCTTTAGAATTATAGCATAGCTCGTAGGAAGGCCACGTCCAGAGAACTTCAGTCCGGCTGACTTCTGCTAATGTTGAAAATGACAATGAGGAACATTTGTATTGATTACTACGTTGCGCTACAATCGGCTGAATCAACACGCTATCCGCTCATAGCTTAAGAAAAACATAATATATGAAACGAAAATGATAACGTTCCTGTAGCATGGATAAGAAATGAAATATAAATCAGGTAACGGGAAGGAAGCCTCCTAACAACACGAGTATTTATTTGCATATTATATATATCACTGGAAAATTGTAAATATTGTTTATAATATAATTAATCCAGCGAGATTGTAAACTGATAAAATATTATAATTAGACAATGAATTTACATTTAAAGATATTATACAATGCATAAAGTCACTTGTTTCTGGTATTTAAAGAAATGCTTATAATTTAATTATCAGTAATATTGTAATAACAATGACTACAAACGTTTGACGCGTACATATTGAAAATGATATAAATTATGATTGCCCCGTTCATAATTTTTCGTCAATTTACAATCTCGCTAGATTATATACAAACGAACTGTGAACAATTATACAGTGATAATTATACAAATCTTTGTAACCAAAAAATATTTCCATAATTATTTAGGTTATTTATTTATATATGATGTAAGGTTATGGCTGTGTGAAGTTTTTGTCTGTAACTTATGTAGTTATGTTTATTTCAATAAATTATTTTCATGTAAATGCCATGAGATCATTTCCTGTGCAATGTGACCACTGAAATTTTGTTTGATTGAATATACGCTGAGGTGCTGGTAGGCTTAAAACCTTAATTCTTGTTAATCATTTTTATATTTCATTCGCGTGTCGTCGCATAATTATGGGTATTATACATTTTTGTAATCAACGCTCACGTCGAGCCAATATGAATTTATAATAATGCACTGATACATCTAGACATCGTTACGAATTATTATAAATTATTATATTATAAATTTTACATAGACTGAGTAATGTTAAATATGTTCTAAAAGTTTACATGCGGCCCGTCGTAGTAGCGTAAAATCAAACTAACTTTATTTCAAATTCGTTCTTATGAAAGAAAATTATAAAGAAAAATATAGTAACAATAAATTTTAATGTGACATATTTTGATGTGTCGACAAAATATTTATTTTTTAATACAAAGCAGTATATATAATCACAGATTTATATATTTTGAATCGCCGTCCTGTTACGTAACTTACATATCGCAGTAGACGTGTTATTGTTTGCCCTCCATCGCAGACAGTGTTTCCTTCCTGCATTGTGAATCTCTTGTACAGTATGACTCCCCTTTAGTTCCCAATAGGCACAGTATTGCTCCGTATCAGTTAAATTGCTATGTTGTATCTTTCACGTTATCACGTATGTTGTTTAGACATACCTACTTATTTTTGGTCACAGAAATCATTTTGTGAACAAATCTCATTGATGTAAATATTTAGTTCTGCGAACGATAATACGTCAGCCTGTTACTAAACTAATATTGGCGTATCAAAAGCATTGATTTGTATTAAGGAAATTGTTACTCAGGAACGTCTGTTGATTCTTATATCTGTAAATATTTTATAATTATTTTTGTTCTAATATAACTTAAAACCCTTGTGAAATATGTGTGAAATAAAAACATCTTGTAATATATTTACATGAATTGTTTTATTTTTAAAAACACAATGTGCGTTCACAGTCATCAAAAACGTAAAATAAAACTCAAGGAGATAAATGTTGTAGGCACTAAATATAACAAAAGATGTGATCCAACACAGTATTTTTATTTTGGAGGGTTTTACATTAAATCTAAAATGGAAGCAATCGACATTATCACTGATATTATAATAAATTGTTGTGTGTCTATTCGATGACTACAGTAGAGTTACCACGAACAAACAGCATCGGTGGCATCTCATAACTCATGACCTCCAACCACGCCATGTACATGGCTGCTGATATGCCCTGTAAAATATACATTTATTTTTGTTAAATAATACAAAAAGTCATTAAAACAATTCAAAACAAGATCGACGTCGTGTCATAATCTTAAACGTATGTTATTGCTATGATGATTTATTTTTATTAATCACTATTTAAACATTAGTTTGCTAGTTATTAGAGGGATCATTTCTTTGGGAAGTGTAACCACCGGAGAAAATATCAGGACGTACTATTTTCAAATAACCCGGGACTCCACAAACTAACGGGTACACTACATAAATATTTGGTACCGATTATTTGGTTAGCTTTAAGTTTTAAGGTCAAAGTGGGTGTCATCAATGTTCTTATTACATTGATGACACCCACTTTGCAGACATTGTCATCAATGTCTGCAAATGGTCTTTTATGGAAATCAGCATTGAGCTGATCCCGACTGATGTGCACTGCATGTAGGTATTACTTAGATCAGTCAATGTAGGTTAGCTCAAACATAATATTAAATATGGATAGAGTTCAACGACACACGACACTACAAATCAATCAATCTTACTACATAGTTAAGTACCTATCTGGAAGAACATAGCATAAATATTCTGCAAATGCAAAGAATGTCTGTGTGTCACGTAACACGTAGGTAGAAAATGAAAACTTGAGAATGTACCTCTCTAGGAATAGGCAACGTCATTACTATAATATCGGCTCCATAAGAGTTTTCGAGTAATAGCTCCCGTAATCTTAGATGTCTACAAGTCTTCTCGTGGTATCTTTTGGCTTCAGCGTCTGATATGAGAGTTTCTGAAAAAATACAAAGTATAAGGCGAATGTCAGCGGCAGGTCGTGAGCATCAAAATGGCGGGACCTAGTCCCCAATTTAAAATGTACCTATCAGGTGCGTACATAGTAGGTACCCCAACCAGTGCATGTGTGAATATAGAAGAAGCCAAAGAAGTATGCAAACGGTAAGTGATGCGGCCCCGGCAAACAATGTCCTGCGTTGAAAAAAAGGGGTGCCACAGAACGGATCAAATTGTGTCAATTTTTTTTCCATGAATTATTTCTGCTTATCTACTATTCGTGGTGGAGACAAATCCAATAAGCCGTTCTTTATATTATTGCGATCTTTTTGCAAATGAGACACACATAGACATCTACACCTTTCTCAAAATCTAAACCTTTCTCTCTTTCGGCCTCTGTTTGTTAAGAAACATTGAAACTAATCGTAAATCTCGTTAGATTAACTAACTAACCATAAATATAACTTTATACTTACCTAAAGTTATATTTATGGTTAAATATCTTATTTACCGTGGTCGTCGGATGTCTTGTGGTTTTGTACGATGGTGTTGAATAGGGTCCAACTACTATCTTTTGGCTCGTCCCTAATACCATTTACCATTGTTAACTGTGAATAATCTATGCGGAACTTTTTCAGGATGCTGGTCATGCTATCGAGTAAAAAAGTAGTGTTAATTTTTTTTAAATACCTAACTACCTATAGCTTGATACCAGTGACAACTAAGGAATTTTTATGGGAATACTATCAATTGTATCAATAGATAGGTACCCTTTTTTTGTAGTACCTACGGAGAATCCAGATCGTCTCATAGATCGTAGGTATGCCACTTGGGGTGGCATACCTACGATCCATGAGGATTTTCCGGCAGGTAGATTCGTATTGGCCATGGGATTCTTGGTATTCGCCACGACCGTGACAGGAATATCGTGTACCTATAACAGTAACAATTTGTCAAGTGATTGAAAACCGATGTGAAACAACACACGTTGTGTTTCGCCGAGGATACTGGACCTGGAGGCCCAAACCCTTTTAATAGGCGGTTAACTCACTTGCAACTATTCTGGTGTGGCGGGTGCCCCCTATCCCAATAAAAAATTGTGAACAACAAGTATGTTGTCGCAGGTATCAAGGATAAACATGCATTTCTAGTAGCAAAATACTTAAAAAAATATAATCATTTTTTTAATTAAAGGTAAATCTTTCTGTAGTTTGGTCGGTCCTTACTGTTCCTCGGCTACCGATATGTTTTGGTGACCTCGAGGCAGTGCAAATATCCTCAGCGGTATTTTATCTTTGACAGCCCGGCGCGTTATTATGTACGGCAGCAGAATGTTCATGCCGCCGTCGTCGTATAACCACCACGCGTCTAAAATGGAGTTCTGGAAAGGAGTAGGTAGGTAAGGAACCTTTTGGTAGATAACATATTTTTTATTTTATTCCTTTCATCATTGTGATACCTATTTCGTAATTTTCCATAGTATTTTCTCCAAAAAGCGAATTCATTCATCTTAGGATCAGTGAATATCTTTTTAAAAAATATATTATTTAAGTATATGTAGGTATATGTATATACATAATCTATTTTACATTTCTAGGTATATTTATGTAGGCTACTAGGTAATGATCACATTGTTAACCGTGGCAGAGCCATGCTTCGGCCTAGTATTCTTTTATCTGTGCTTCGGCACAGATGGGCCGGCTTGACCGAAGTGATACCACAGCCTCACAGAAAATCGGCGTGCAACAACGCTTACGTTGTCTTTCGCCGAGTGAGTATGGTATGGCAAGTGATACCTGAGGCCCAAACCCTTTTAAAGGCCGGCAACGCACTTGCGCCTCCTCTGGTGTTGCGGGAGTCCATAGGCGGCGGTATCGCTCACCATCAGGCAATCCGTCTGCTCGTTTGCCCCCCTATGCCATAAAAAAATCGTTTACCTAATGGTGTAAGTTCAAACTATCTTTGTCTTTGTCGTTGTCTTTGTGTGTAACAACCGAGACAACAGTCGTAAGAAGAAAACTAAACAAACAGAGCAAGGCGTACTTACTCCGCGAAAATTAGGTAGTAAAATATAATTGTGTATAAGTAGGTAGGTTATGTTATATTATGTTATTACTTGGTTCAAATTTAAAACTTTGTAGGCTCCAAATTTGCGTCCAGGAGACATGGACCACGAGGTGCCTTGTCGCTTCGACGTCATCGTTTCAGTGCTGCTCCCTCGTCGAATTTGAGAAGCTTAGAAAATAAAACGTAACAGTTAACAGGAAAGTCAAAACAAAGTTATAATAATCTGAAACCTCAATTATAAACAATTCACCAAACTTGCAGCTCGAAATAAATTGATGTGATAATAATATTGTACCTACGCCTATTCATTAACGAAAGCTGAGAACCTCTGTTGTCTGTTTTTCTGTTGTGTCTGCTAATTGTTTAAATGGGTTAAAATTTGTTTGTTATAGATCTATTTGCTTTTACCTACCTACTTATCGATTATATACCATAATCAACCCATTATATGTCCCACTGCTGGGCACGGGTCTCTTCTCACAATGAGAGGGATTAAGCTATAGGCGCTATAGCCCACCACACGCTAGCCTAATGCAGGTTGCCAGACTTTACACGCCGTCGAGAAAATCTCTCAGACGTGCAGGTTTCCTCACGATAGTTTCCTTTACCTGCGGTTTAAGCGCGTGATAATTAACTATCAATACGCACATACCTAACTTCGAAAAAACGGAGGTGCGCGCCTTGGATTTGAACTAGAGACCTTTGACTTGGCAGTTCAATGGTCATATCACTGATTGTCACTCATCAATATCTTTAGTTCATAAAGGGGCAGGGGTACCTGGGGGGTACCTATAGTCTTACTCTTTTTCTGTAGTTCTTTATTGGCGCTGTATTGTCCTCGCTGGTATAGATCTTCCTCGGAGTCATTGTTCATGACGGAAAGTTTTTGCGCATGCGCGCGCTCGTCCATATGTATGGCAAAGTGGCTAGCGGAGGGCAAAGACTCGAAGATTCGCTTAGGAGGTCGCATATTTGGTGGCACTCGCAATATTGATACTGCCAGGCCATGTTCGAAGGCCAAGCTGTGGACAAATTGAATATGTCGGTACCTCAATCTGGTAGACTGAACTGCTTTTTATATAAAAATTCAACGAACGAACGAATGCGAATTTGATGCACAATTTTGAATGAAATATTAAATTATTTGAATAGGTGTAGGTAGCTGTAGGTAAGGTAGTAGGTACCAATTAAATTTAAATAATTAGTTACTTATACCTAGTACAAAATTTAAAAGACATGCATATAACGACTATCTTATCGTATAAAAATATTCAAACGCTTGCTTAAAATTTGTTTGATTTCGAATAATAGGAAGGTACACAAAAACATTTTTTTTTTAACTGAAAGAAACACGATAAATTTTAATAAGTTTCGAAATAGTCGAACTAGTCGAAAAGAATTTATGATGCTCTTTCAGTTGAATTGAAGCGCCTCTACATAATTTGACAGCAACTGCGGTGTACCTATTGTATTATTTAAAATTTACTGGTACACCTACACGTTACTGGTCACTAGGAGATAATAATATGTGCTTTACTAACTGAACCATTTTATAATAACTGAGGAGGTGTTTATGTTGGCACTTCTCCCAGTTGTGTTTGTACCCCAAGAGCACGATGTTTGGCGCAACCCGGCCGAGCCCCGATGATTGCACCAGGGCTGCTAAGCCCTTCTCGTAGTCGAAGTCTTGCAACAATACATAGAAACCACGCCACTTATTCTCTCGTACCCACTCTTCACCCATGTTGCGTCGAAAATACAGCTCCATTGGTGATAGTTTCTCCTGAAATGAATTAGGTAGTTACAAAACAAGTATGTGGAGATTTACATTTTGGTTGCAGACTATTTCTCAAACAGAATAACAATTCACTTAATATGAGAAACAATAGATTCAGGAGCATCCATTTATGAAGTGGTCTCTTCTTTGGTTGGGTTGGAGCAAAAACTACTGAATAGATTTTAATTTTGTTATCACTTTTAGAAAGTATATGTTCCAACTTAAAAATTGGTGAACTTCTTATCTCAATCAATTAATCGGATCCTGAGATACAGCTTGACCTCTCTGATGTATAGAGGCCCATACAAAGAAGATATCATTACTGTTGGCTTTTCATTTTTAGTCCTAATGTAGCTTCATGTCAGCGAAGCCGCGGGAAAAAGCTAGTTTGTAAATAAAACACTAAGAAAAAAATCATAACTGGGATTATTAAAAATAAGTTAAAATAGACTGCGGTGAAAAGCTACAAGAACAGGTAGTCACTATTTTGCAATGTAGCTAAGTGGACAAAAAGTATTATCATTTATTTATTTATTATCCAGCACGCAATTTTAATAAAATATTATACATAAATATTAAACAAAAACATAGTAAAACCGTGCTACCGGCTACCATGGGTTCGGCTGGACTCGTGGGCCCTAATAGCACTTGCCAAACTTGGTTGGTCAAATATTGGACTGCAAAATATAAATCGATGCTTTTCCATCCATACATTCAGATTAAGTTTGCGGCAGTATTTGATCGATGCACGGTGAAAGTAAGACATGGTCACCCTAAATGCCTTCATTTTATAAAAACTGTATTGCTGCTGATAGTTAGCCGAAATATATTGTTATGTTTAGATACATACTATACATCCTCACAAGATTTCACGTTTGTAATATTATAGTAGTAGGGTTTGTAGGTACACAACCACAGTCATCAATTAAAAAATATCAAAGAAAACATCCTTTAATATCTTCCTAACTTTTAAACGTTAAATTATTTATATGTATCTGTTTTAGTTTTTTCATTTACTTTATTTTGATTGAATTTATAAATTATGTAGGTACTATTCATTCAAATGAACCGCCACTCGTCCTTTTAAGGTTCATTAGAAAACCAGCGTCAGACAGCGTCAGCCTGTCTGGCATATTGCTGAAATGGACCTTTTTAGTGCACCCGTGAGACACACACATGGTTGCGATTTTAAATCTGATTGTTTCTTTTTATGTAAGTTCTATGTAACGTGTGGGTGTCATGTATGTGCTAAATAAATGTTATTCTTTCTTTCTTTCTTTGATTTAAAAAAAATGAGACTCGAACTTTATCTCTCTGAAATATACTTTACTGTATTATTACCTATATCTGTAAATATATGGTTATCATGCTTACAGATTCAATGTCTGCCACGACCATGAACGATCCAATCTTCGTGATGAGGTCTGCCACGTTCAGGAGCCATGGCCTCTGGTCGGGTTTCCCGGCCATCACCAGGAGTTGAGGGTTAAACGACTTAATGCATGTTGTACGTTGGGATATTTGCAATATAGAGGTAATAGTTTCCTGATAACGTTGCGCATCAGTACTACCGGTCCAACTGGTTTCTGAAACATTGAAATAATTTAATATTGGCGAAAATTATTTAAATTGTTTTAAATAATTTTCGCCAATATTAATTACAGAGGGCGTAATACAACGGCAAAGTGTTAGTGCGATGCGATGCAGCTCTAGGGGTATCCTTATCTCGCAGCGCAAAAAAGTCAAGTTAAATTAACATAACAGCGATACGATATTATTATGTTTATATTTTACCTGGCTTCCTGTACAGCACCAAAAGATAGAGTGTGATGAAAATAAACGTAGTGAGCAGCGCCATCACCCAGCTTATGATCATCATTATAATAATGCACAGCATAAATCCGGCCAATGATACCCACGTGTTGTAGTACTGGAAATACGAGATCTCGTTAAATATTGTTGTAAATTAAATATACAAATGAATCGAGCCCTCTGCAAGCTATTAGAACAAGTCAATGCGGAGATAGCTCAACGACTTTGCGACCTATTTTATTAGTAGCTATCTCGGTCAATAACAGCCAATCGTTTGGTGTAGCGACCGAGCGATCGGCTTCTGCGCCACGTGTTGTGGACTCGATCCCCACACGGAGTAAATATTTGTATGATATTCGCTCCGTATTTTATTTATTAATAAGTTTTTTTTAATAATTGTTTAGGTTGGTTTTGTGTTTGAAGTTACGAACGCCCGCGTAAGTACATAAAATCCATATCGGATGGACTATAATCAAATCAAATAAAAAATTTGCCTAGCCATGTTTCAGCACGAATGGGCCGGCTCGACCGAAGTGATACCACGGTCTCACTGAAAACCGGCGTGAAACAACGCTTACCTTGTGTTTCGGCGAGTGAGTAAGGATCCCAGAGGCTCAAACCCTTTTAAAAGGCCGGCAACGCACTTGTGACTCCTCTGGTGAACGGGTGTCCATGAGCGGCGGTTATCGCTTACCATCAGGCGATCCGTCCGCTCGTTTCCTCGTTATCACATAAAATGAAAAACAAAATTGAAATATTAAGTAGGTACCTACTCTGAACCTTGGCCGCCAACTGATTGGTTTAAAGAAGGCCGCGTGGAATGTACAAAAGTTGATGAGTGCGTACGAAGCGAGGTAGAAGTTGGTAATCAATGGTGCGATCGTGTTCAAATCAGCTGTAAGAAGAAATGTCATTTAAAATTCTGAGCTAAAATTTAACACAACCGTGATAATTTTTAAATCGATAGTGTTTTGTTTACAAATTTATTATTTTTTCCTTATCCGTACCTAATATTAGGTACATTATAAATTACCTATGAGTAAGAAGGACACCGACACCATGAAGGTCAGCACATATCCCCTGTAAGGTTCACCGTGCGCGCCGTATCGTTTGGAGAAGAATATCAGTCCAGGATATATCCGGTCGAAGCCAAGCGCCTGGATAAGTCGCGGTACGGATAGCAGGTTCGTCAGGGCAGTGGACAGAGTGGCCGCCCAACAACCCGCGTATATAAGAGGACCCCAAAAGGCCATTAGATGCATTATCTGGAAAATATAAGCATGCTATTAGACGTGTAAAGGTACTGGCTACTGCTATACGACAGACTAGAGCCAAACTCCTGAAAATATCGAACGATTGACAAAAATATAAAAGACAAACTGAGACCAAAAATGAGAATAACAGTTATTTTAGATTTTAGAATACCTAGTATTCTCACTATAATAATTCAACGAGAAATTTTTGAGAGAAAGATGCCACCACGAGTTTTTTTTTACCCATATCCAAACATTGCTGTGCCATGGTCAAGCAATAAACCGCCTCAGCAAGAGCATTCATCAGCAGAAATAAGCGCTGCCCTTACGATGGACAAGCCAGAGCCAAGCAAATTTCAATAAAATCTTAAAACTTCTATAAAACTTACGAGGCAATATCTTTTTACCCGAATGCCAAGGATATTTTTCGCGCGTTCTTGTATTGTAGGTAGAAAAAGATAAGTAAATAAAAAAAAATCAAGACCAGATTGCAAAAAGAACAATTTTAAATCTATACCGCCGGTCCACTGATAATGCATAAATACTTATTTCATGTCAATGTCATGGCCAGTAAGACGACTGCATGAAAAAAATAAATCTTAAAATGTTCTTCTCTCAAATCAATTCAATTACCAAAATTAATTATAGTTGGAATTATCTCTAAAATTAATATACGCTTTTGGAGTTTAGGCGGGAAAATGAAAAGTGCACATTGTCGATTTTATATTATTTTTCAAAACTTGAATTTCTCCGAAGGTTAATGTGTAATTATGGTGGATAATTAACCATTAAGTGTTCGTGAACGTGTGAGAGTGTAGGCAAATGATATAGAATTGAAAATCGTGACTTTTTGGGTTCACTCCTAAACTCCATCATAGCCTCAATAAATTTTCTACCGTTTTATTGGGGCAACTGAACAACATAAACTTGACACTGGCGAACACAAAAAGTGTGGTGCCATAATACAATCCCATGATGGGAAATATTACTTGATTACTCTATACTTGACTTTGGCAAATACACAAAAAGTGTGGCGCCATAATAAAAAAAATAAAAAATAATTATAGATTGTTTTTTGATAAAATCGTAAGACATCTGATAATATGAGTGAGTCCAGTAGCGACGAGGATATAAATTTAACACCTGCAGAGTTAGTGCAAGCGGTACATAATGCCGAATACTTACAAGTACTTACTTACTTACTTATTTACGCGAAAAGTACTTACAAGCGTACAATTTGTTCAATGTTTTTCTTGCACCTAGCATTTTCCTCGCTGTAGTGAGGTGAAAAGTTGTGTGTTACGCTCGGCAGCAAAGTTATTCTGCGTCTCGTACCTTTGAAACCCTCGCAACGCTTAGGTTTCAATACAAGTCCTCGCGCCAAAAAACAACTTTGCAGCCTTGCATAACAAATAACTAGTTGCGAGGGTTTAAATAGTACGAGACGCAGAATAACTTTGCTGCCGCGCGAAACTGGAGGAAAAGGAAAATGGTAGGTGCAAGAAAAACAGCAAATATTAAATGTGTTCGGCATTATGTACCGCTTGCACTTGCTCTGCAGGTGTTAAATTTATATCTTCGTCGCTACTGAACTCACTGATATTATAAGATGTCTTACGATTTTTTCAAAAAACAATCTAAAATTAATTAAGGTAAGTGAATTGATTAGAGAGAAGAAAATTTCAAGTTTTTTTTTATGCAGTCGTCTTACTGGCCAGTGCGATTATTCTAAAAATGTGGTTGGCGCATTGACATGAAATAAGTATTTATGCATTTTCAGTGGATCCGGCGGTATAGAAAATTATTTAATAGAAAGGTTCGAATTTTAAAAACACTTTCCACGCTAGCGGACAAAATGCACTTTTGCACGCAGATTTCGAATGACAAACAGAATCTTTCCGGGTTTGTGAGGTGAAAAGGAAATTTTAAAAGGAATGCACTAAAAATACCGAAACAAGATTGAGGATAACACAATTACAACATAGGAAACAACATTAACTATATTATGAGCTGAAAGCCTAAGTTAAATACCCGCATTAAATAGATAAGTAAGTTTAATGAATGTGATCCACTTGCTTTAAATTTAATGTAATTGATTGATTTGTTAAATAATTTTATTCGTTTGATGACATTTTTCTGTATCTGTAATTATGAATGTACAATGTTGTTACTAGTGACCTCGGCTAACAGTTCAACTTGATTTTTATTTAATACGATCTAAACCTGGCTGCATTGTCGTCATGCTCCCTTAGATGTCATTGCTTGCGGTAGCGTCATTGGTCGGGTCACCTCCTTCCCTCTAAAATGGCGAGGGGGGTGATGGCTGATCCGTGCGTTATGCTCGTGAACGGGTGCTGCTTGTGGTGACTGGTCGACGTGCTGACTATGGTTTCTTAATACATTTGTAGCTTGTTAAAAGTTAACTGAATCGCCTTGTAGGTTCTAGTTATGCATATTATCATTGCTCGTGTAGGCAGGTTCACTGTTTTTAATAGTTAAAATTGTCATTTAAACTACAAGAAAGGAGGCTTGCTAAAATTATAAATACTGCTTGAAAATAATAACATGTGCGCCAGCTGACAGTAGCAATGAATAAATTATTAAGTACCCCAAACAATGATTTGAAATCTTGTATAACGCCTTAGTAACTTATCAGACAGAAATGTGTTTGCTGGGGAGTTTGTTGCGCCGCTTCTTCTTCCCAGCGAAAACACTAGGAAGCGGTGAAGGGCGGGCGTTTTGGGGCCTGTCTATAATGTAAAAATGACGTTCAAAAAGTACTACCTAGTAGTCTATATTGAATAAATGATTTTGACTTTGACTTTGACTGAATGCGGGTATTTGTTGAGTAAGGCAGAGATGAAAAATAATACAGCATAAAAATCCCAAATTACTTCGTAATTATTATGTAGTCCATACTCGCAATTAGGCTTGCAGTTGTCGATCGCGCCCGTCGTGAGGTCGTTAATGTTACCAGACGCGTCCCGTAGTGCGCCCACGCCAGATAACACCGCCATTGTTAGGTATGATGTTAAAGATATAGCTAAAGCTAGCAGCGTTCCTTTAGGGATGGCGGTCGCTGGGTCCTAAGACAGGAAATTACGTTTTTTTAGGATATATATAGATACTAGGATATGGTTACTAGATATGTTACTACTCTAGGTATATACCACTAAACATAAACAATGGCTTTGTGCTATGTATATATGATGGGACTTTCAGAATTTCTGGAGATTGGAAATACCTCTTGTGTTTCAATCTATTTTCAGAATTGATCAGTAGATCTTTGGCAAATACCTATATCAGGTGAATTATAAATATTTTTAAATAAATGCGGCATTTTAAAGGTGTTAAATAACAAGGGAGAGTGTATTTTGTGAAGAGAAGTCCAAATATAAAATTAAATAAAACCGTATTACCTTGAGGTCACCACAAATATTGGCGCCTGCTTGCACACCGGTAACAGCCGGAAAGTATATAGCAAATACGCTGAAGAAATCGTGGTATTCACCCTCGCTGAACCGGAAATCCGGTAACCAGTTTTTTTTTGCACCCTCCACTAGAAAGAAGTTATAATTCAAAACATACAAGTCAAAATACTAACATGAAAAAGATTTTAAAAAGTTTTGATGACTTCCAGATGTAGCATAAACGTTTAACGATTAAACTACACTTACAAGTTAGACCCATGAAACCTTCAGCTTTTATTTGTTCTGATTTCGGTCCAACAGCAGCGCCAATCACAAAATTTGCAATTGCGGTGAGAATAATAGTTATCAATAAGTTCTGAAAAAAGATAATTAATATAATTATTCCATCAAAACTATTTTATCTATCTAAAAAGAAATTATAAATGATTGTAGATCTTTAAAATATATTTCTTCAAGTCAATGTTTTACATTGTTATATACAAGTGACCCGCCCGCCCGGTTTCATCCCCGTTGCCCCATTACTAAGAATCGTATCATGATGTTAAAGAGCTTAAAACCTTCCTCATGAATTATTCCGTCCATTAATGAAAACCGTTCGAATCGCGAACAGACAGACAGACAGACGCGGCGGGAGCCTTTGTTTTATTTAAAGTATAACAAAATGGCGCCCGTATTTCCTATTGACGAATACTAGGATTACATCGCTAGTGTTTTTTCAATGCATAACTGCTACAAAAGAACCTCCTTTTTTGAGGTCAGATATAAAAAAAACCTATTTGAAATCAAAGACAATAAATTATCTTTGGTGGAAATACGGATAGGTACAGTCATACTGTGTAATTAATGCTTACTTGTGTTTTAGTCTCCCAGTCCATGCCAATAGCACATATGACGCACATTACGAATAAAGCCACGGCGCCAATGATACGCGTGTCATTAGGACCATTGTCTATTATTTTAAGACTATTTTTTTTGAGCAACTCGTTGAGGGAGTCGCAGAACCCGATGGTGTTCATACTGGCCGCTACGGCATTAGCGAACGCGAATATTATTCCGACCGATGCACCTAGCTCTGCGCCCAAGGATCTCGATACCAGGAAATATACTCCACCTACATATAATATTTATCATCAAAAATAATACAACAAAAGATGATAAATGTGGAAGAGGAATTCGTCCGCCCATGCCGATGAGCTCTGAGTGTACCTATATCTCGGACAGCTTACGGCAGCTCCCATAAACAAACTGGCGGTGAATGAAGTTTAATTTCTACAGTGGAACAATTCAATAGGTTGTTCTGGGAATGAAACCCTATCCGTTTATTGGCAAGTACGCTCCGGCTATAGATTAGGAATCTTTCTAGAAATCTTTTATCAAATGGTATAGAGACTATTCAGCCATGTGTTCTCCTTATTTATTTTTATTCGAATTAAGCAATCTAAATATCCTCAAATTAGCTAGTACCTACTGAGTTGTCACGTTACCTCCCTGTAGTTGACCGTTAGTGCAAATAGCACTCAAGGAAAGCGTGGTGATGACGCAGACCACGCCGGAGATGAAGATGATGATGACAGAGAGTGCGATGCCCGCCTGCGCCACGATCCACGCCATGCGCAGAAATAGCATCACACCCCAAATGTTCAGCAGGCATGGTACAAGAACACCCTGTTATTACAAAAAAAAAACAAACTATGACAGTTATCTATGCTTATAAAAAGTCTGTAATAGCAAAATAAATAATAATATAAGAATAAAACTTTATTCACAGAATATGAGATTGTAGTACAGTGAGCATTAACATTTTACAGAATTTTGTACATAGATGTTCAATCAGGTGGGTGAGGCGCTGTACTCCTAGCTAGGCTACAAAATAGCCTGTGTTAAGGAGTAACAGTCCCTTTCCCTTTTTTATATCTTATAGATAAATAATGTTATGTCATTGTAATCGTACAACCAGTCCTTATCTTAGATTTAAAAATAAAATGTTAAACAACAAAATTTAAACAAGGGGTATGTGTGTGTGTTTGGTGTGTGTGTAGTATGTGGTGTGTGTGTTGGATGGAAATTGATAAAATAAGTGAGGAGGCTAATTGAACGATACTGAAACCGAATAAATGATTTTTTATAAAATTTAAAGTAAGCGGTTCAAGTGTGTGGTAAGTACTGCAACAAGATTCAGATAAACTTAGTTGAATTACACCGTACGTACCTGTACCCATCCTAACTTAATGCCTCCGTATGTAGTCAGCTCGGGGGTCGGCTGTTGGCGTTCTGTTTGTACCTAATCAAATAAATAAATTATTTTAGTCTCAAATCTATTCGATTTAACCACGTGTCAACGACTACTTTTTAGTTGTGAATCATTTATTTGGTACGAATTTTGTTAAGCTCTTGGTACTTAAAATATTTAGCCAACAGAAACTTTGCCAATCGGCATCGAGCATGCTAGTTTATGCTGATAATTATGCATTATTAAAAACCCTTCTTAGATTAAATACAGATATGGTTTATAGTACAGACAGACTCTAAATAGTACAAAATAATTATTATAGTCTATAATCACAAAGTTTCTTTTAAATATTAGAACTTTACCTATGAAATTACCGTTTTGTATGAAAAAATTTAAACGAATTTTTTTCATGTATTTTTTATTTGTATTAATCGAAGTAATCACCCATGCAATCAATGCATCTTTGCCAACGCAGTGGCAGTTTATTGATGCCCTTCTTAAAGAAATCAGCTGGACGGGAGGCAACAAATTCTTCAAAGGCATTTTGTACTGCCTCTCGGGTATTGAATTTTTTTCCCGCCAAGAAGTTATCCAAATTCTGAAAAAAATAGTAGTCTGTAGGCGCAAGGTCTGGTGAGTAGGGCGGATGACGGAGAACTTCCAACCCCAGTAATTGCAACTTGAAGACCGTCTGCTGTGCAGTATGAGGTCGCGCGTTTTCGTGCAGGAGCAGCGGAGACGAGCGATTGACCAATGCTGGTTGGAGATGTGCCAGCTTCTCCATCATTGTGTTCAGTTCTTCACAGTACACATCTGCAGTAATGCTCACCCCGGGTGGTAAGAAGCAGTGATGAATCACACCGGCGCTAGACCACCAAACAGTGACCATTACTTTTCTAGGGGTAAGTTTTCGTTTAGGGCATTGTTTAGGTGCTGAACCGGGATCCAACCAACTTGCTGAGCGCTTGCGGTTATCAAACAGAATCCATTTTTCATCGCAGGTAACAATGCGGTTCAAAATTCCTTCATTTGTGTGTCTGTTGAGCAGTGCAAGGCACGCTTCGACGCGTACTTCGAGCTGGCGATCATTGAGTTCGTGGGGCACCCATTTGTCAAGCTTTTTTACCTTGCTAATTTGACGCAAATGGGCCAATATTGTTTTGACGCTAACGTCGAAAACTGCTGCTAATTCAGCCGTCGATTGTGTATCATCAGCTTCCACAATCGCCTCTAATTCGCCATCGTCGACCAAAGTCTTCGGACGACCGCGAGGTTCATTTTTCAGGTCGAAATTCCCAGAACGGAAGCGAGCAAACCAATAACAGGTGGTGCGTTGGTTTGTAGTGTTAGCTCCGTAAACGTCGTTGATGTTGCGTGCCGCTTGTGCCGCGTTGCTGCCACGACGGTACTCATATTCCATAATTACTCGAAATTTTAACGTATCCATGATGACGAAAAAGATTGAAATGCGATGAAAATGTAACACTAATCAATAAACAAATGACTACTTTTGGAAAAAGAATTCCATGTTTTTAAAATCAAATTAATTTGAAATTAGAATTCTTAGCCAAACAAAAATTATTTTGATTTGAAATGGTCAGTACTGCAGAACGGCAATTTCATAGTTAAAGACCTTTTATTTAATGGAATCCGTAGGCTTCCACGACAAACTGATACATTAACAGGCTGATATGAAGAATATACCTAAAGGGCTGATGAAACTGTTCACGTGCAATGTCGAAGAGCTCTGTTATTAATTAAACGACATTACGTTTGAAATTCGAAACATATGCTATATACTCTAACGCTAATATAATATAGTCGACCTCGGTCAAACTTGGACATCTTTCAACGTCCTCACATCTTTTTATCGCAATATTGTAACGGTGAAGTTTGTAATTTATTTATTTTAAAAGAGTGTCCATGGAGTTTCTTGCCGGATTCTTCTCCATAGGATCGACCTTTTGGAACCGTGCAACTAGAATCATAACGTTTCGAAAACGCTTGTAAAAGCTTATTTGAAATAAAAACATTTGAACTTGAACTTGAACTCTTGCTAATCTAAATTACAAACTTTGATACATCCTTGGTTATGTTACATATATAAAAAATAATATAATTTTGTACGCACCATGAATGACTCTCCCGAAGCTCGTGCAGATACCCCATGCCCGCATGCAAGTGTGGTTGCAGACTGTCTTTGACGTTTTTGCACTAAAAAATATTTTTTTTACAAACTCATGTGTATCAAACAATGGTTTCTTACTTATTATTATAATTTTTCAACTCCTACTTGTTGCAATCGAATAAAGACAACATACGATGAAATATAGGATCAATGGTAGATTCATTGTAGGTGTACCTCTTTATTAGTAAACGCAAAAATACTGTAATTTTGTTGCCACTCGTCAATAGTGATATATAACATAACATCATGTGAACATTAAAAACGACCACCGATTGGCCCTTTCTAAAAGTGAACACCTCACACCTTTCTATCAGGTCAATTTTCAAAATCATATCAGTAGTAGGTTCCGGAGATAACCCCGAACATCCAAACTCACAAACTTTACCTCTTTATAATATTAGTATCTAGTGTAACGCGTTGCCAAAAGATGCCGCTACTGTGTTGCCAGCCTAGCCTAGCCTCAGCCAGCATAGCCGTGACGTCACCTGCTCCCGCCACGCAGGCCAGCCAATAGTGGAGGGGTGACAGTTGCCGCCAAGCCAAGCCAGCCAGCCTACTATATAATGAGTTCTCGGTTTTGTGTCAGGTTCAATCTTTGTTTGTCGGTCGAGAATAAAAGTGATGCGTTAACCATATTACGCCCGTATTATTTATACCTTAATATTGTTACTGTTATATTTCAGAAGTGGTATCCACGCAACATGAAAAGACGTGTGGACCAAGAAGTGGACAATGATGATGCAGATAATGAACTACCCTCATCATACGACAAAAAATCAGGAAATCTTGGAGATCTGGGCAAAACTACCGCCATTGGCGTTCCTACTAATGTGAGATAGCAGATTTCTGAGCAGTGGCAACTTGCAAGGATGCGTCTACTGAGCTACACTCTGAGGTCAACCCGGAGTTTCATTGCTTCTGGTGATTCAAGGCAGAAATGCTGTCGTGATGTTGTATACTGGTGAGATCGAACCATTTTACCTTTCTTTAAATTTGTTTGGTGATAATGATGATACCAGTGTGAGGGTTGATCGTGCCTTTAAAAATTTTAAATTTCCGGCTAAAGGATGTCATACAATTGTTTCTGGATTTCATTGGATAGTTTCCAATTTAAGAGAATTTCCTTCGGTAACGAAATTATGCTTGGTCAGGCATGACCGAACGTGAGTGATACTGCGTAGACATTTTATTATTTCAGATGAACGCACGAGCATGTGTATTCGATGATGGCTTCAACTATGATCAGCAGGAGCATTGGCTGTCCGAAGATCATCGGTGCCGGAGAGAAGGATATCGACTGGAAAAAGGGGATCATCCTGCTACGTGCCGAGAGCTGCACGGATGTTACACGGGTCAGTGCCAGTGCCATTAATTGCCTGCCTCACCTTACCTTACCTTACCTACTAAAAATGCTACTTATTTGCCAAAAATATGCTCGAATCGAAGGGGGTATAGATGTTGTACATAAAAGTGACATAGGGCCTATAGACACGTTAAAGCATAAACGGTTAATCCAACACTTATCTCAGTTTAATGATTACTCCGCGGCTAGTGCCCAAGAGTTAGGATGTACCAAACTAGTATAAATGACAGACTCCTCCATGACCAGCTTATATTTTGTCGTTCATAAAGACCACCCCTGTCGACCCCACCCCAGACTGAACAAGACATCGTAAAATCTAAAATCTCCTATCTGTTAAGCGCAGGTATTTTTAAAGAGTCTGTCTAGTTATGCGTCCCCGGTAGTTCTAGTCAAAAAGAAAAACGGTGGCGGTAGAATGCGTCGACTATCTTGTGCTTAATGCCATCAGTTCGTGATAGATATACATACATTTAATATTGACGATCAGGTATCGAGGTTATCCGGTATGTACTATTTCACCAGTCTAGACCTAGCCCAGGGTTGTAAGCTATTATGATCCTAAAACTGCCTAGCGAAATTCACACGAATGCTTGCAAGTTAGGAATAGCGGGTAGGTACGTTACTACAGAAACAACACAATGACACTTTGCGTCCTGTTATGAATTTTTGCCGCATTACTAGTCGGGAATAAAGCGTATACCATTATTATCAGTACAGATTTTGATAGGTTTTAATTTCCGTGCAGATGAAGGTCTACTACTATTGTCAGTGTCAGTGCATGCTATTTTCCTATAGGTACAAGTTTATTACGTCGTATCACTTTTGTAGACCGTCTTTTAGTCGTCTCATTTCACAGTGCAAATTATCGATTTCATTATTGGCCGATAATAGTTTGGTGTTTAGTTCGCTTATTTGTTCACGCACTTCTATTAGCGCCATCTATCGACGTATTGGCCAAACTATACATCGTCGTGTCTAGTAACGTCAGATATCCTGCATTGACATAGAACGACAAGTTTGGCGTCATGTAATCATGTTACATTATCCATTTCAATTTTTTTTAGATAACTATTAATATAAACATCACAAAAAGTCCAACTGGGAGCTAAGGTTCGAAGACGCAACTCGTAAGATAGTAGTCGCACTGCTGGCCACGCAGTAGTTATCAATGAATTTGAAATTATCAAGTGCTTCCTGAGATTTATAAGAAACATTCGTAGGTAGGTCAAGCGTCGCATCGTCGCTTCGTTTTGAATTTTATTGCCAACCGTCTATTTTCTATTAAACACTGTTGTGTATTTTATAAAGTTCAGTTACTATTTTTTTACACTTTTATCCGTTTTATATGATTAGGTACCTTAAGTGATATTATTGTTTGTTTACCTCTGTTTTTATTGGTAAGACGTTGTTTATTGCTCTTCTTCGTATTTTCCTATATAATTGTAACACTCACTTAGGTATACTCACTGAATGTAGTTATTTTATTGATTATTTATCACAAATTTTGTATGTTTATTGCTCAAAACGTGTTCAGTTCGTTATTAATGTGCAATCACTATTTCTATTGCATTATAATGGTATATTACGCTTTTAAACTACTTTTTAAAGTTAGTTATTACGGAGCTACGTTCACTGTCTGACCGAACCGAATGTAAATCGGTTATAGACTCGGTAAACGTATGCAGCACGTTGATGCATTGAGTAGGAATCTAGTAAAAGCTCGCTTAGATATAATGGATTAGTGTGATACAGCTTAAATCGAAGATCAAAACTTAAAACATATTATAGAATTGCTAAAAATCGGTTTTAAGGATAGTGATATAACAAATGATTACACGCTTATAGACTTTACCGTAAAACTTTGAACGGCAATCACTTAATTGTGCCAGGGCTTGCTAGGTGGAAAATTCTACAAAAACACCATGACGACATGACACGACGGTCATGTAGGTCTAAAGCGATGTACTGAGGCTATTGCTATTGAGTATTTTACATGACCTACGCAAATGTCGTGCTAATCTGGTATTGTCGTACGACAGGTTGCTGAGCTCCCTAAATAATGGTGGAGCTACACTATGCCTGATGTATGTGTGCCGTCAGTTAGGACAGGTCAACTCAAAGCTGCTATAGCTCATTCTTCAAAAGGCCTGTCCAGATATTGCCCTAAGTACATCGTAACACTCGCACAATATCTAATAATATTATTATTGTAATACTATTACTGTCTGGACTAACAGTGTGTCACACAGAAATACATATCATTTATTAAAAATAATATTTAGTCTATTTAGGTACCCTGAACGAATGATTTCGGATCACGGCAAGGCCTTCACGAGCAGGTTTTCCAAAAAGTGTCACCGAAAAGCAGTTCAAACATACATTGCGATGTAATCATAATTACAATGCTATAGCATGTCCCAGGGCAAATGGCCAGATCCAATGCACCAACCGAACTTTATTAGATGCTTTAAGATCTACTGAACCTAGTGATAAGGATAGGGATAATAGCTTGCTCGATGTCATTTGTGGTATAAACAACACTATTAACGAGTCCACAGGCTATAAACCCTACGATCTGATGTTCGCTCAAACTGGTACATCTACGTTCGATGTTTCCATCCCTAATCAAGCATCAGAACCTATTCAATCTAGGCCCAGCAAAGCTCGAAAACGCATTCAGATAGATAGTTCCAAAATGAAACGTAACTTTGTTATGAGACTAAAAATAGGTATATAAGAGGGGACTATGTATCTATTATGGGGACAGGCACCAACCAATAGCTTTGGTAAGGTGAACGCGAAATTATATGACTTATATTCTGGTCCTTATGTAGTAATTAAGGCATTAGGTAATGATCATTATAAGATCGGAAATATAAAGGGGCTCAGGGGGTTACAAGCAGTTTACTGGCCTATTATCAGCCAATTCTACCCGTCCATACAAAAGTGTAGCACCTATGTCTGATAGTGCAAATGGCACTGACGAGCAACTAGAAACTGAGTATCTTATAGATTTGCTTGAGAGTTGACCTGAGTCAAGGTTTTTCCTCATTCCCTATTAACTACTTGTTACTTTGTGTACTGCCAGGCTATGACTAAATTGTGCTTTCTTATTGCCATTGCGGGAGCAATGCTTGCAGGATGGCCGAATGTAACGCGTTGCCAAAAGATGCCGCTACTGTGTTGCCAGCCTAGCCTAGCCTCAGCCAGCATAGCCGTGACGTCACCTGCTCCCGCCACGCAGGCCAGCCAATAGTGGAGGGGTGACAGTTGCCGCCAAGCCAAGCCAGCCAGCCTACTATATAATGAGTTCTCGGTTTTGTGTCAGGTTCAATCTTTGTTTGTCGGTCGAGAATAAAAGTGATGCGTTAACCATATTACGCCCGTATTATTTATACCTTAATATTGTTACTGTTATACTAGATAGAAACCAATAGAGTTTCAACTTTCTACCAAGACAAGCCGGATATTGGATGAAATAGTCCATTGGTCGAATTGCCCACCTAGCGAGTCTGTCTCATGTTGCAAAGTATCCGTCATGTCATATGTATACCTACTACAATTACTGTGCTGAAAGCTGAAATGTATGAAAATATTTCACACATTTCAGCTATAGCAGGGAGAACACAGATCATTACTACGCTGTTTGAGATTGGATAACGTGCCAAAGGAAAACAACATACTAAGGTATCATTGCACAGAGCACATGAGCTCTAGAGTCCAGTAAAATACTTAGGTACCACTTCTTGAGTTACGCACATTTTACTTAAGACCTGTTCACTGTGAAGAGCAAATTAAGATATACCAGCCTGGAAGCACCGAAAGACCTAGAGGGCGATTTGAATATCAGTCTTTTATCATTTGACTACCGTAACTCATTTTATAATGCTAGTTAACATTATTCTTTGTCTATAACACTTAAATTAGTTTAGTTATATTATTAGTTATCTTAATATTGTTGAAATCTCGGACATATGAGAAATAGGAATTCAGATTCACGGAACAATATTTTTAGGTTCCACTTCAAATCTCAAATTTAATCGAAGCCAACAAACATTAAGAAAATGCGAGTGTTTAAAATGACCTAAAGATGTTCCGATTAATTTTTTTACCCCAGTGCAGTGGTGTTTTTGCGATAATTTTTTGTATCCCAGTGGTGTTTTTGGAGTCCCTACTTTTAACTTACCTAGTTCTTCATAGGTATTCAGAAGACGAGCTTCCATTATCCTTAAAGATTAGATTACAAAACTTCTAGAAAAATGTCTCACTAGTTTAGCACAAGAACGCGTTTCAATTTCAGCTAATTAAACTGCGCTAATTAATCGTGGCGATCCGCGGACGCCGACTCGTAGCAACTGCTTCGCCACCGCACTTCACCGGTTACCCCTGCTTATATAACCAATATAAGTTGCTCCCTGATTCGTCCCCATATAAACAGTCTTAACTCTTAACTGCAAATGGTTGAACTATCAGACATGGATGCCTTTTTTACACTCCTTGCCAAGGTTTAATGTTATAATAATTATTATTATTTGCCTTTAGCCTTCTAGTTAAAACATATCAAGGTATTTTACTTTCTATAACTTTTTTATAAAGAAGATCTTTCCTAAATCGCTTTTTGGGACATAGCTAGTTAGATAGAAATTTCTCAAAATAGCAAAAGTAACTCGCAGAGCATGGTCGGATTTTCTGTCAAAGATACAAAATTGACTACCTAAACTTATGACAATAAAAATTATAACATATCAACAAATAACTCTGCAAAAATAAAATGAACTGTTTCAATAGTACCTTATCTGAACTATTTGAATAGTTCATTATATACCATATTAAAAAGAAAATGAGAAAAATTTACTAGGTATCACTTTAACTACCAATTGTATAACTTTTTGCTAGTACTATTCTAGTTGAAATAAACTGAAATTATTACCTAATTCAGTAGTCGACATAGAATGTTTCAGAGCAATGAGTAGGTACATAAAAACTGGAAAATGAAAACTTATCTACTGATTTAAATAAAACAACAGCAAATAAAATTGTAAGTAGTAATTGTGGTAGGTAATACATTTTTAAAGATATTCAATCGAGTTGCAAGTCGTCTACTTGCAAAACGAGTGAATATCTTTGAAAATGTCGTATTAGGTACCTTACCTACCTAAGGTAACCTACTGGAATTACCCCCTATATTCTTGAATTTCCAGTGAAAATCACTGTTTGTATTTTCGCACCGATACTCCGTAGTCCCACGTATAAATTAGGTTACATTGGACTTCGACTTATAAAGATATTTACATTTTGTACGATCGGATACTGAATTATTTATTTATTTATTTTTATACTTTGTGTACATATATGTGTACAAAGGCGGTCTTAATGCCTTAGGCATTTTCTACCAGACGACCTTAGGGTGGTGCAGAGATGATCTCGGTAGATGCACTAAAGGGTAAGAGTAAAAAGTATGAGGCGAAGACTTGGCCAAAAAATAGACATATAAACTTATATAATACATACATTAAATAAATAATATATACATCATAAAATACGATACATATAATATACTATACATATTCATATACAATATTTTAGTGCTGATATATACTACAATGATTAAACCATTTAGGCGATCTGTGAGACCGCGAAGATACTGAGACAGTGATGGCGACGACATGAACAGTTAAAAGGTTAATACATGACTTCGTGAAAAACACGCTCGGCTCTACTTAGCCTGGTCGTGTCATGATACAAGCGATCATAATATATAATGTATATGCGCTGCGTCTCTACTTACTTTTTGTTTAATTTACCACTCGTTTTCCGATGTATTGATATGAGATTTTAGTTTGAAACTTTGATTATTGGCAGAAGTAAACGATATAATATATTATAGAAACAAATAATGTATATCAAATTTCTGTACACCATATCGTATCGACCTCTTAGCTCTGAAGTGTATACATATTATTTTATAAAATAATTATTTCTATTGCCTCAATTTTAAGACGTCAATCTTCTACGATTAAGGCAATCCAGTTCTTGTCAGATTGCTTATACAAAGGAGATGTTATTACATAACAGATTAACGATGGTTTTTGTACTTAGGTATTGTACAGATTTGAATGCTTTTGTGTTCTATTTGAAAAGTTAATCCCACCCATCCTTACATAGTCAAAGTACCCATCACGCCAACATTCTTGGGGATGTTTATGTGTCTTTACATTAGATACCTGATTTAGTAATATTTACACATTAGTAGTGATAGGTATATCATCTTGGCCTTCTTATTTGTTAAGATGAGTAAAATGAACCCAACAGTAGGTGTCTCATATAAGTATTCCTTTTTATTCTTTACGTCGGCAAACGAACGGATAGGTAAGTCACCACATGGTAAGTAGTCATCGTCGCCCATTGACACCTGCAATACTAGATAAGTTGCCAGTATGCATGCCGATCCTTATGAGCCCCTATGGTACGGACTGTAAACCGCCAGATCCGCAGCAATCGAGAGGAGAAACGTTTTCATCATATTCTCATGTGCAAAAGTCTAAACACACAACAAATGTGCTTTGGGATTACGACAGACTCCGATGTCGTCGCCAACCATTCAAACCCCAAGGGTCTTATCATCAAAAAAGACTGATATTTTCTCGTCTCTTAGGTAGAAGATGCCCATCTGAATGGCAGTGAGGAATCTTGTTTTAACCCGACGCCGTTACTTTATCTTAAATTAAGATAAAGCATTCAGATTCTGAATGTCTTTAATTAAAAATCATACGTAGGTAGGTACTACGTACGGAACATGTGCAGTGATGCTTATAATATGTCCCCATCCTTCTAAACAGCTAATACCACATTACCGTCAGGAAAAGGTTGCTTAAATAATTACAACTGTTTATGAAGTAGTAACATAATTTATTGCAGAATTGATTTTGTCTTTCCTCTGGATTTCTTAACATAATATATTCAAACAATACAAAACGATTACCTATCGAAGGAAATAAGAACTCGTAACATAAACTTTAATATTATTTTAGTTAATCCTAATTATATCTAAACTACAGAAGTATATTAAAATAAAATGCATGATATTAATCAGTGACAGCAAATAAATTATTTTGATTTTCTATTTTGTATGAAATAAACTTTAGACAAATCAGCGTTATATTTATTTGATTTCGTACATATACTTCAATTACCAATAATGTTCGCGCCCGGCGATCATGGCCATTTCTTACCCCGAGCTCAGGTTGTCGCAGGGGAGTATCTTAGGTCCGGACTCAGACAACATTTATATTAACTTAAATTCATCTCCTAAAATGGACCGCTACAGACCTTTTCGGATAATGACGCTGCCTTAGCTTAAGTTATTAGTTGGAAATGTGGAAACAATAGACAAGCTGCTATCGTGTATTTCAATTTCATGTCATATGTCATAAGTACTTAATTCTTTTTTCCTTGTAAAACAGGATTCGTCTTAAACTATAACAATAATGACCTACTTAATTAGATGTAATAATCTACAATAATAAAATCTAAAATACTTTTCTAAATTGTCTAAAACTACAGAATACTTTTATTGTGCTTTGGTAGATTTTGTTCATTTTGTTGGTTTAAAACCATAAAACTAAATATTAGACTATTTTATGAAACTTATATATAGGTACTAATTGTCTGTATAAAATAATAAAAATGCTGCTAAGCTCCATGATAATAAGTACATATTTATTCATGACTATACTATATATTACAAAACACCTACCTACTGATTTCATAACGTAAGTATAGAAGATAATTACAACAGTTAGATTTAATCGTTGTGCCGTATAAATAGTAAGAATAATGATAGAAAATACAACTGAAACCATTGTAGATGTACTTAGATTAATGTAAAAACTAGTGCACAACAACAAGATGTTCTGTACGATAAAATGACATAATTAAACAACAATTTTGTACAATTTTGATCGCAGTGTTACAACAGATTTTTTTCATACAGTAAGTTATATGCATATATTTTGTTCCATTTTACGATTGGCCGTTGTGAAGCTTTAGTGTATGGTTATATTTTGAATACAAATACTTCACGTGAACTAGCAAAATGTCACGACTCGAAATAGTAATTAGGTGACATCATCTCAAATTCCACTAGTAATTTTATTACGAGTAGAACGTGAGCACGGAGGTGTGGTTGCCGCGAACGAACATCATGGGAGGCATGTCACGACTCATCATCTCCAGCCATGCCATGTACAGCGGCGCTGATACTGAACCCTGCAAGCAAATCAATATGTATTGGCTTTTGACCATGAAGTTTCTTGTCGGATCCTTGTCAATAGGAACAACTATTCGGAACGGCCATAAATGCTTGAAAAGCTTATTTGAAATCAAAAATTTCGAACGTATTTAACTAACATAACCAAAACTTGAATTTAAGTTGTACCTACACAGTATAATAAAGCTTGCAAGACCTATCTTCGATAGTTGTAAGTTGTAATTGACAACAGTAGCTGTTTTGAGCCATTGTTAGTCTTTAAACGCCTTTATTAAACAAGATTGAATTTAATGAAGAATGCAAGCATAGACCAATTTGTCTTTTCACTTATTTATTGATATACTTATTTGATTATGTAATTTATTTTGTTATCTGCGTAAAAGACAAATAGTAAACATCTTCTTTCTTGTTTTCATGTGGCACGGCTCATGGTGGGAGATCGAGAAGAGCCACAATTGAAGCCTAGTAACTTAGCTTATTAGTACTAACCTTCCTAGGCATAGGCAGAGACATGACAACGAGACGGGCGTCCTTAGAGTTGGCCAGCAGCAGCTCTCGTAGTCGAAGCTGACGCTTCGTCTTCTCAGATAATGTTTGTAACTCCGTTTCGCTGATGCAACACTCTGTGGGCGGAAATAATGATACATTTTACAATTGATTTATTTATTACAAACAGCTTCCCAGCTACCATTAGTCCTTAAAAGCTCTAGACTCCTAACCCCGAACCCGATGAGCCCATTTATCATTATGGTTTAACAATAATACGTTTTGTGGGGAGGGACTCTGGGAGCCGTTCGATGTGACATTTGGTCTTTCGGGGAAGTTGTTGAGGGAGGCCTTTTTTCACCAGTGGACTTCTATTGGCTGATATGATAATGATGATGAACACACATTAATTAAACAAAAAAAAATATAATTGATTTGTGACAGCTCTTAATTATAACAGAAAATAACTAAATACGAAAACATGGCATAGTTACCTGGATTAGCGGACTCGTCTGTAAACTTCTTAGTGACATCCTCAAACAGTTTCATAGTTTCTGGCTGTGGGGGCTCCGTGATATCCTGCACCATTGTCAGGGAGGAATAGTCTATGCGGAACTTTGCAAGTAAGTTCGCCATACTGAAAAGGAAGATTAGTGAAATTTTCATTAGATTATTTCTGATGTTTGGATACTACTAGAAAGATAACTCATTATTTTGCCCAGACGGGCAGTATTGTTTATTAAGACAAATTGATTTTACTTCCTCTCCTCGAGTTCCATCTCGTGCAGTCGGTTGGCGAGTGCGAAGATCCTCAACTTGCAGTTGGCCCAGGCGGAGCGCTGCGAGATGATGTAGGGCAGTAGGATCGTTAGCCCGCCATCGTCGTATAACCACCACACGTCCAAGGTACCTGCCTCCTAATTGCAAAGACAATAAGCTTGATAACTAATAATAAGGTACGGTTTCTTTTTCGAACAAGCTACATGATCCTCACATTATACCTAATATCTACCAAAATTGTAAAAAATATCACTATGTTAATTTTTGTTTAAATGAGTTTTTTGCCGGTTCTTCTCCATAAGATCCACTATTTGGAACTGCGAACCTAGTTTTGATAATTCAAAAGTACCAGAAATAAAACATTTGACCTTAACTTTGAACTCTAGTTTTTCTAAAGAGCCCTTCTTGTTAAACTTAGTATTTGAACAGCCATACCTGTTTCCTCTGGAATATAGTCATTTGCGAAAGCTGATCTTTGGATAGTTCCAGTCCTGTAGACGTATTGTATACAATCTGCCGGTGCATATCATGTTTTTTGTCCTTTTTCCTTCGCTCTTTTGTGTTGTTGCACTCGGAAATGGTGAACGAACGCGAAGTTGTCAATGTCAGTATACCTGGGAAAGTAATTATCAGGAACATTATTTAAGGCGGATATCGTCTGCAATGCAAACTCCTTTCTAAGTAGTAGGCAATAAATAGGCAACGATTCATTTTCATCTATATCTATACTAATATATAAAGCTACAGAGTTTGTTTGTTTACTTGAACGCGCTAATCTCAGGAACTACTGGTCCTATTTGAAAAAATATTTTCACTAATATATAAAGCTAAACAGTTTGTTTGTTTACTTGAACGCGCTAATCTCAGGAAATAGTGGTCCGATTTGAAAAAATATTTTAGTTTTGGATAGCCCATTTATTGAGGAAGGCTATAGGCTATATATCATCACGCTAAGACTAAGTAACTATTCCACGCGGACGAAGTCACGGGCGGAAGCTAGTAATATATAAGATTTATGGTCAACATTTCCTTTTTTGTTAAAGTGAATTGAAATCAATTATATCTTCTACCACCCTTAGTGAGTGCAATTTACTTACTAGTGTCTAGGGGTAACATACTGGAGAGGTTATGTCGCGGCTGCTGGTCGGAGGAGCGGATGTCGAGGTCGGAGTCGGCGTGCATGATGAGCGGCGCGCGGCGCACGCGCAGCTCGTCCGCGCTGCCGCTGGACGTGCCCGTCAGCGAGCTGCTCGCCGCCGTCTCCGCACTCAATGCACCGAAATCCAGTCCTCCTTGCACGCGGACGATAGCCACCGCCAACCGATTCTCGAATGCAGTACTGTATAGGTTACATACGATCATACATCTTACATGTAGACATAATTTTGATTTACTTTAATTAGCGTACATTTACGCTTATTAATTGTTAGTACCTACCTCCCTACACAACTGTGAGAGACAATCGGCTATTTAATATGTAACACAGAATCACGTAACATTTATAAATAGTCTAGGTATGGGTGTTGGACTTACGGGATTTAAAAAGGAATTAGAAATACTAACTGCAGGACATTAAAGTAGGAGACAAGATCTTCAGCGGGTGCCGTGGTCCAGTCGGACTTGTACCCCATGAGCAGCACGTTGGGCGCGAGGCGGCCCACGCCGGCGGCCTGCACGAGCGCGCGCGCGCCCGCCTCGAAGCTGAACCCGTGCACGCGCGAACAGAACGCGCGGACCTTGCGGTGACGGAGCCACTCGGCATCGGCGCGGGCGCGGACTGACCGGTCCTTATACGACAGTTTCTCCTAAAATATATCAGAGGGGAGATGCAATAAATGAATACTGAAATCTCTTATGAACTATGATATTATCGTCCTCGAAATATTTTTGACCATGTTTCATCTAATATTTTTATTCTAATGTCAAGTGAGATTATATCACAACCGTTCAGTCAATGGCAAGGGCAATGGTAAAGGTCTTCCAGTATTTAGTTTTACTTCCTTAAAAATAAAATGAGAAGCCTTTGAGGTTGGCTGTAAAACAGATTTTTCAAAATACATTATTTCCAATTTTGTCATGCCCCCGGATCTGATCCAAAAACAATACCTATGACGTAATATCATCGACATAGTTGATGAGTAATATAGTATCAAATGGATATTATATCGAGACAAACCTGCGATATGTCTCCTACGATCATAAGCGAACCAGCCTTTGTGATGAGGTTGCCTAAGTCAACCAGTGCAGGCCTGGTTTGCGGCCGGCCAGCCAACACCAACATTTGCGGCCAATAATTCTTCACGTGCTCGCCCGTTTTAGCCAGATTGTATGCGCTCGACAACGCTGTCTTGTATATCTGCGCTTGAGTACTGCTTCCCCAGTTTACGTCTGCAAAATAGGGTATTTTACACCATGTAAGAAAAAATAGAAAAATGCATGTTTATGATAGATTTTTAAAAAAGTAAACGAGAAACGTTAGTATTTATTTATAAAAATGCAATGTAAATTTTATAATTCAATTTCAAAAATAGTCTTTTTTAATCTGTTTTAAAACGCCTTCCGCCATATTGGATTGCGACGTGATGTCACTCCGATAGTTACTTGACGTTACTTGGTCTTTTGCAGTTGTATTGTTTACTAACGAAGTGACGTCACGACCCGAAGTAGCATGGCGGCTAGCGTTTCCGCGCGAAAATTCAAAATCATAAATTAAAAATCGTTTTTAAGGCATTTTTCGGTTTTATAAAACTGAAATAAAAATTCTACTGGTTCATTACGATCTAAGGATTAAGTAAAAACAGTTTTCAAAAAAGGTGTAATACCCTATTGTAAGATGATAAATAAGGTCATTCATAGATAATAGCGTCAAGATAATTCTCTCTACTCTCTAAACTAAACTCTATAAGTACTTTTAGGTAGTAAAATATGATCATCAATCTATATTGATATTTATTTCTATCACTGAGACAGTGACGTAGCTGGCAATTTGTTGAGGGCCCCCGACTGTTGATCAGCTGCTCTATGTAAATTCGTTTATGATTTTGTAATGATCGTGATCAGATGTTCTTTTCGGGAAGTTTAGTGTAAGATTTCGAGAGAGATTATAGATAACATTTTATGAATCTTGGTCATTTCGGAATCTATGGAACTCGGGGGCTCCGTTTCAGTTCCTCAATTTAATTTGTATGGAAATTTGTTTTTTTTCTACGATTACGATGACCGATATGATTTTAATATAAATTAATACGATTTTACTTAGATACACTTAACATGTTTCACTGAAACTGTATAAGTCAACGGAACCTTTCATCAAATCTCAACTGAATGATTTACAATGTGTTGCGTGCCAATACTTTGAAGTATTCGGGTTGTAACTTTCGGAAATGGGATTATATACAAACGAGCGGGTTTGCGATATGAATCAAATATGATGAAATCATTCATGCGGTTCAATACGTATTTAGATTACATCCACAAGGGCTATTCTCGTCGTATATTTCACTGAAAAACAAGGAATTGCTATGCTACGCAATGATGCGGCGAAATTTAAGTATTAACTAATGAAATGAACATAACATAACATAACATACCATCACGCCTGTATTCCCCGAAGGTTTAGGCACTGTACTAAGGTACACCCACAGTTCGCCGGTATGTTTAAGTCCCATGTAATAGGGGGCGAGCCTATTGCCATTAACCGGGCACAAATTCCAAACTCCGAGCTGCTACTGAGAATTTCATAGAAAAACCCAATAACACTGCTCGACCTGGGAATCGAACCCAGGATCTCTAACGTAGCAGTCGCACTTGGGACCACTAGACTAACGGGGCAGTTAAAATGAACACTGCAGAGATTACAATAGGAATAGGATCTTCTCCTGTGTGGTATATTAAAACATAAATCTTATATGCACAAGCAGCGTGTTACCGGACAACGGTTTTGTGAAGAAAAATCATTGAATAAAGTTTCTAAATAGCATTGATTTAAAACGCATTAAGTAATACAAAACTCCAAAAAAATAAATATTCCAAATTAGTATTTATATTAAGAACTCCATATTAGGCCTAGGATATTATAGTTCACGCAAAATAACTTGACCCAAAAGTAACGGAGAGGGGGAAAGTTTGCGCAGTGCATTTGCGTGTAATATGTACTAAAAAACGACTACTGCGCATCCACCATTTTGGTTCAAGTTATTTTGCGCCAACTGTAAACTATATAGCTTTACTTCAATGTGCTACGTCAGAGAGTCAAGGGTCAGTATGATTATTTCATTCAAAAAATAGGCTCACTGGAACTGCTAAACAAAAGCCTCAGAAGCATTATTCTGCATTCAACGACATTATGTAATAAATGTGTACAAACCAGGGTCTCTGTAGTGCACGATGAGGTACAAGGTGAAAAAGATGGCGAAGGTCACAAGCGACATAATCCAGCTGATGAGCAACATGATCGCCACACAGCTCAGGAACCCGGCCAGTGATAACCACACGTTGTAGTACTGAAATTAGTAACACTGTACAATGTTTTTACACAAACAATAGAATAAGATGTTAGAATAAGTAGGTAAGTCTACGTTTTTTGGCTGATGAAACGCCACTTCATCTTCTTGGGGAATGTGGATCGCTAATGCACAAGCGTAGCGCTCATCTAGGAAAACATACCTTAAGCCCGGATGAAATAAAAGAGCTCACCCCTAGGAAAATCCTGCAGTTCATAGTAGCCGCAGGATTCAGCGGTGAACTATAACTCAAAGAGTGGCGATCACAATAGACCATTTTCGGTCGCAGTGATACAATAGCCGCAAGCAAATAATAAAAAATAAAAAAAAGTCTACGTTTTCATAACTTTGTAATTAATCAATGTATTTTTATTCAAGGAAAACTGCCTCATTAGCCAAGTGGTCCTGAGCGCGACTGCTACGCTAGAGGGCCTGGGTTCGATTCCCAGGTCGAGCAAAGTGTTATTGGGTTTTTCTATAAAATTCCCAGTAGCAGCTCGGAGTTTGGAATTTGTGCCCGGTTAATGGCAATAGGCTCGCCCCCTATTACATGGGACCTATACATACCGGCGAACTGTGGGTGTACCTTTAGTACACCCTCTGCCTAACCCTTCGGGGAATACAGGCATGATGGTATGTTCATTCGAGGAAGTATTTTAATGAATTCATCATTTTCTAATACTAATGGACAGAAAAAAAACTACATTAATAATGTATTTTTGTCTTTCTTCACTCGAATTTGAGCACTCTCGATGAAACCATGAAAAGGCCAGAAAACCATAACTCCGTACTTCAGAATAAAATAAAACGATCGAAGAAACGATACCGCATCTTATTTATTTTAGTGCTCCTTGACTGAATGGCTATTAATTTAGCGTCGAATTACATTGTATTATATGTGGTGTTGCTTACTCTGAATGTAGGTCGCCATCCCAGCGGACGGACGAGCGCTGCGTGGAAAGTGCAGAAGTTGATGAGGGCGTACGACGCTAGGTAGAAGTTTGATATCAGAGGTGCAATTGTATTAAGGTCAGCTGTGAAAGAAAAACTGTCATTTAGTTAAGAGAACCAGTATGTATATACTTATAGCTAAATAGTTGACCATAGCAATAATTTTAAAATCATTGATGTCATGAAGATTTTTCAGATGCAATGGGATATGACAGGAAATATAGTTCGAAAGTTAATATTCTAAGATAACGCTCAGTAGGTAACTTACCGATAAGTAAAAAGAGTAGCGAAACGAAGAAAGTAAGAACATATCCTCTGTAAGGCTCTCCGTGCCTTCCATAGGGCTTGGAGAAGAAAATTAGTCCAGGGTATATGCGGTCAACACCGAGCGCCTGGATCAATCGCGGGACTGACAGCAGGTTCGTAAGAGCCGTAGAAAGAGTCGCTGCCCAGCAGCCACCGTAGATGAACGGACCCCAAGCCGACATCAACTGCATTACCTGAGGGGAGAAACGAGGTTGATTATCACTTGTTTTGCGGCCCTAATGTATTACAACCCTCTAGGGGGCCAAAGAGACTCTTAGCCCTACCCATTTGGCTTTTTTCGTGTCTCTCCGTCGCAATTCTCTTAGTAACTGCTCCAAAAAAGGTTCTAGTTGTCAACTTTAAACGTTATACTTAATAGTACCTATATTAGTAGTATTGTCGATCTTCGAAAAGTTACTTACCGAGTAACTATTATGCAGTCCATATATGCAGCTATTATTAGCCACACAGTTGGCGAGACCGCTGTAGTCGACTATGGTGCCGTTGAGATACACCAGGTCGGTGAGGTTACCAGACGCGTCTCGTAAAGCACCCCCACCGGAGAACAGCACCATCGCTGCGTAGCTCACCATGGATATCAGAAGCGCAAGTAGAGTGCCTTTTGGTATTGCTGAAGCTGGGTCCTGTATAATTCCATACGTCATGTAAAAGTTTTGAGATTCATTACAAGTGAAGTTTTTAATAGATTCTACCATGATTTTTGTAATCAGGTATATATAACTAGCTCAACGAATTTCAAGGTCTGCTACTCCTACAAGAGACGTTATGTATATCTAGCTGTAGGTGTTCTTAAAAGCTTCCATTTATGTTTCATTACATGTACACATTTTCATTTGATTTAGGAGGTAATTTTTCAAAGGGAAACAAACTAATCAAGCGCTTCACTTGAACAAACTTCTTTCCCAGAATCCAGCGTTAATTAAGTATATATGATGCTTCAAACGTTTTAAATGTTTTGTAAGAATTGGAGTGAGTCACAGGCGACACTTTATCAATTGATTTTAATGAATCGATGAGTGTACGTTGAGTTAACAATGTAGGTACCAAAAACTTGCTGGGTTAATTAAATTGAACCCCTGTTTGAGCTTGTGTCATTCGATTTATTCTACGCGAAATGTTACACATCAATTACGAATTCAAATAATATTGTTACGCATCGAATCACTTCTTGATATGATTCGATTTGTTTGATATCACCTACTATTGACTTATACACCCGATATTGCATTACCAGATTTAGATTCAGTTTAGGCAATCTAGCTAATCAAAACGTTTGACATACTTATTAGATGTTCATTCATGCGAGATCTGTGTTAGTGTTTTAAGTTGCTCCATATTTAAAGGCGAAGCAGACAATAAGGTATATTATCATAAATGATATGGATTTCTCCTCGAATTACTATGATAGGTATCTTGAATTTTCCTTGTAAGTGACAAGGTAATGTTAAGTTATCAACAAGAAATGCAAATTTTTTTACGTTTCGCTGCAATAACCTGGTAAAAATATATTTATTTAAAATTTATTGACACTAAAATTATAAAGAGGATGATTTGATTGTTTGTAAGTTCGTAAAATTGCTTGTAAAGGATATACACTCAAAAACTATTGGACCGATTAAAAAAAAAACAAAAACATACTATACGTTTAAGTAAGATAGGCTATATTGTGAATTCGAAGTCGCGAGTGAAACTGCGGGAAACAGCTAGTTTCATCATAAAAGGAAAATCGTCAATCCCTGTGACGTCACTTGTTTTAAGCTGCACACTCATACCATTTCGTCATTCTATAGTAGTTTTTAGTAATATTAAATACCGCATGGATGAAATTCGTTTCTTTTTGCGCACATAAGTAGGGACTACAGAAAGAACGTGAGTGAAACGTAGTCTGTAACTCCTTACAACTCTTCTTCCTCATTTCCTTCCACCTTGTGCCCCGCCCAGAAATAAATCCGGGGTCTGATAGAACTTATGTTTATCATATTTCTGGTTATTTCCCTGATGATTTATTTCGTCACCTAGCCCCATGACGTCAGGCTTGCTGTGACGTCACGTCACGGCACACTGTCAATGACACTGAGTAGGACACGTGCTCAGTACCGACACAAAAAGTAACACAAGGGCTGTAGCGCGCGTGCTCTCTCGAGCAAACATTCGATATGGATCAATTACAGAACCACGTGCAAAGACTACTATACAAGTATCTATCGTAATTAGTAATATCATGGTGAATGAATTGAGTTACCCTTCAGATTCTTTGGAATTGTAACAGTACGTATAAGTATGAAATTATTTTCAATGCGACAATCGAAATGAATATAATAATGAACATAATTATAGAAAGTTAAACTTATTACAGATGCTTATGTTGTTTGATTTAGAAATTATATGATCAACCATTTTGACTGGCTCTTGGTTTATGGAGGTTAAAGTTTAATAAATAAATAATCTGCGACGTTTTACATAGCACCATCTAGTCCCAAACTAAGCAGAGCTTGTACTAAGGGTACTAGACAATGGATATAATACTGATATTATTTTTTTGTAAATACATACTTATAATACTTAAGAAACACCCAGACGAACACAAATACTTATATTCATCACATAAATATTTGTATTCTGTGGGAATCGAACCCACGACCTCATGGTCGGCAGTCCGGTACTCGAACCACTAAACCACAGAGACCGTTGTAACTATAGATTCTGCTAATATATTATAAGATCTAAAATATGTACACATTTTATACCTACATAACCAAATTGATTAAGAACTTTTCACCTCACAAGCTCGGAAAGATTCTGTTTGTCATTAGAAATCTGCGTGCAAAAGTGCATTTTGTCCGCTAGCGTGGAAAGAATTTTTAAAATTCGAACCTTTCTATTCAATAATTTTCTATACCACCGGGTCCACTGAAAATGCATCAATACTTATTTCATGTCAATGCACCAACCACATTATTAGTATAATCGCATTGGCCAGAAAACGACTGCACGAAAAAAAAATTTTTTCTTCTCTCTTTTCAATTCACTTACCATCATTAATTTTAGATTGTTTTTTGTAAAAATCGTAAGACATCTTATAATATGAGTGAGTCCAGTATCGACGAGGATATAAATTTAACACCTGCAGAGTTAGTGCAAGCGGTACCTACCTAATGCCGAACTCATTTACTTAATGTTTGCTGTTTATCTTGCACCTAGCATTTTCCTCGCTGTAGTGAGGTGAAAAGTTGTGTGTTTCACTCGGCAGCAAAGTTATTCTGCGTCTCGTACCTTTGAAATTGACCATACCATTATACGACCTATGATTATGTAACGTATCCAATGAAAGTCTCCTAAATGTGGTTCTAATGATTTAATTGTTTTTTTTATTTTTTTAACTCAATATCGGAGCAACTTGGTAACTTATCAAACTAAATTTTATAATTAGTTTATCAGTGTCATTATCAATAAATTTTAAAAAATGGCATAAAAAAGAGGTAAGGACTAAAGAGGCTTAAGAACTTCTTAGTGTAAGTACCGTTTTATAGGAACTAGAACCTTTAGGTTTAGACAGCCTGTCGTAATTGACATCATTTTGAAACCCCATCAATCATATGAACCCCCAGAGAATGTACACACAGAACATGGGAATCAAATATTGAATGTGAATCTATCAGCAGTTTGAGGTTTTGCCTATGTTATTATCACAATTTTCACTGTTAAAGCAAGTAATGTTCTATGTTCAGTTATATTAGAACAACGCTTGCACCCTAGGTACTATTTATACTAATACTGTGTGTAGGAAGGACAGCTACAGTTTATTTATTAAACTTATATAAACTGTAGCTATATATATGAAAATAGTATATATATGAAAGTCTTTACCGCCTTTATTCTTGTTTCGACTTGTTTAATTTTATCAAAAATATATCTTCCTTACCTTCAAATCTCCCGAGATATTAGCGCCTGCTTGAATACCAGTTACTGATGGGAAGAATATGGCGAAAACACTGAAGAAATCTTGGTCCAAGCCTTCACTGAACCGGTAATCAGGTTTGAAGTTTGCTGACAGCGTTGCCGCTAAAATTAAAACGAAACTAATATTAAAAACCATTGTATTAAAATTTTGTTTTACACGTTAAATCACGTAAACATAATAATTAATTTAAACGCGGTAATTTACCGTAAAAATACACGTAAAAAAAAACAAAAGCTCAAGCTTGGCAGCAGTTTCGGCGATCCTGTAATTACACAGTATACCTTCTAATCCCTCCCTTCTATTGAATGAATGTAGTATGTGACACTTATAAAGGCGACCTCATAGTACCGCTTTTTTATGGTCCGGAAAATCTGTCTAAGGCTTTTAATCACGATTCTTCACCACCAAAGGTGACGACAGGGTATATGGGACTCGTTTCTTTGCTTTTTTCCTTGCTACGGTCGTAACCATGGGGACTCGAGATCACATTAATGAGATTAAGAGATGAAATTACTCATGTCATAATACCTACCTACTACCGTTCGGCAAATAACATCATGAATCGTTATACATTTTCCTCCCAGTCAAGTTTTCCTTAAAGCTTCGGTTACTTACTGCTTAGACCGACGAAGCCACTGGCAATTTCTTGGTCACTGCTGGGACCCATTATTGTGCCGACGACGAAGTCCACCATGGCACCTACTATAATCGCGATCAGGAAATTCTGTGGACAATTCGAATAATTGTTAAGAAATACTAGAAAAAAAAAAGTAATGCCGAATCTCATAAAGTCATCACAACTCATTTGTGATTTTAAAAGTCGGGAAATCAAACAAATTCATACAGTAGGTTTCTACTATTCAACCTCATCACTTCATTGACTACGCCACTTTCGGGCAACCCTTGCCCAGATCCTCACAGGCCTTTTATGCTGGCCTAGTGCGAGTTGGCAGACTTCACAAGACGTCGAGACAATCTCTTAAGCGTGCTAATGTCATCATTATGATTTCTGCGAAAAGTTTGAGGCGCGCGCTGGGTTCGAATTACTGAAAACCTATGTTATGGCCGAGAGCGTGTGGAACACCGCCGTCTCCTACTGTGGGAAATTTATGCTCGCAATGGGCATGATGGAACGGGAGAAATAGGCATCCACCTCTGATCCGTAAGAGACGCGCCGAATGCCGGAAGGCGCTATCAGATCTGCGTATAGTACAGTTAAGGCCTATATGCATATACCTAATACAGTTTAAAAAGGGTCTCAATACTTAATCTAATATTAGGATCTGTTCTCTTTGACTACACGTATTCTCTAAATTCAGCAAAATTTATTTATTTATTACGGCAAATCAAGAGGGTAAATCATCTAAGTGCACGTAGTCCTACACGTCGATATGCCACAACTATTTTTATACCGGACGTTGGAATAACGAGGTCAATACTCAGTGCTATAGCATTTTGACTAAATAAATAAATAGAGCCACTACGGAACTTGTAACTCTAATAATTACAGTTCTGAGAATGACTGGTTTCAACTTTATCAACAAACTCTGGCGTGCAACTGTTCATTGAACAGGATTAGTAAGAAAGATGTTTATTTGGAACAGTGAATGAAACTTCAGCGGAAATATGGAACATTTTTCAGTAACGAATACGACATAAACTCGTCGGGGGTCGGCGTGGCCTTCCGCGGTATGTCTCCATAATTTATGACAGCTATATGTCTCCATAATTTATGACAGCTATTGTGCAGCGACATCCAAATCAAAGGAGTGGATCTACTCGTATTACTAGGTATGATAATAATTATGCAGGAAGGATTGCATCGATGAAAGGCCAAACATTTTTTTAGAGTCGCTATTTCTATAGAAAATTATCAACATCTTCGGAAGTATGTATATATATGGGCTATATCGCGCATAGTTTCTATAGTTAATTATGTCGTACAAGCGTGATTTCCGTATTCACCCGGATAAACAACTGTACATAAACAATTTTATAAAATTTGGCATACCATTCCTCCATAACATTCCCGCGGGCTGACATTCGAGGTCACGTTCCTCATACGTAGATAACATTTTTAACACATTGAAATAGAGGCAATCTTATAAAAAGCTAACTCACGCCCATCAAGAGATGATTAACGACTTTTAACTATAAGTAATTTGCGGACAGTTCCACAGCACTTGAAGCTTTAATACTGAAAATTAATGCAATTAACTTAATTATAAGTACTGAAAAAATATGCAATTAAATTAATTTAGATACGACATTCCGGTCCACGACCAATTCATTATATTTTAAAATCTTTTCATGAATGTTTGTTACTGATATTTAAACTGTTTCGTTAGTCTGGTGGTTGCAAGTTAAGATCCTGAGTGAGGTCTTGGATTCGATTCCCAGATTATTGGTGTACTTTTCTTTGGTCTATGGCCATAGATTCGCCCACTATTACATAGGACTTAACACCCTAGTGAACTAAGGATACCGGAGGCCCAAACTCCTTTAAAAGGCCTGCAACGCACTTGCGACTCTTCTGGTGTTGCAGATGTCCATGGGCGGCGGTATTGCTTACCATCAGGCGACCCGTCTCCTCGTTTGCCCGCCATGCCATAAAAAGGATTCGAGTATCTACACTTTTGACTAACCCTTCGGAGAATATAGGCGTGATGGTATGTTATTTGCGGAGTATTTATAATCGTTGATGTGTTTACAGAAAGACTTCACTTGTTGTCACGAATAATGTACAGTAACGACGTGAAGTAGAAATGCATGCATAGAATTGGATCCACAACACAGCACATCTCCATTTGTATGCCATATTGTTAGAAAATTCTATATAATAACGCACTCAATGACACTGAACGATATTTTTCTACTTTTCTAGACCGATGGAATACCTATTTTAAAACAACAGAAGGGGTTCTGAATAAAGCAAGTTTTCGTATTCAATGAGATACAGGTACCTATTCACATATTAGGTACGTTATTTTGATAAAATAATACGTTACCTACAATGTTTTTGATTATAAAATGATTTCATAGTTTGAGACCTGCCCAGCCTTACGTACGTACCACAGATAATAGAATACTAGTACCTGTACTATAAGTTTTATCGAACACAAAGGTTTTAATTAAAAGTCTTGATAAGTGTAAACAAAACATAGTTTAAAAAAATTCCATTGAAAATTGACGTTTACCAACTTCGCTGTTTTACGTCGTAATGGAATTAGGATCTATGCTCCCACATTTCATCCAATTTTCCCGGAGGTCACAGGGAGTAAATGAATACTCTATTGATTATCATTGTGCGTTGAAGGACACGGTTTGTTTACAACGCGGGAGGGTCAATTGGGGCTGAGCGCTTAGCCTCTCCACTAGGCATGGAACATTTCGGAGATAGCATGTAAATAATCACATGAAATAATTTTTCATACGTGACACCTGCGACTTTTTCATTTTATCATCGCATTTTAATGAAATCTAATTTTGTTCACGATTTCATTATACTGTAGCAAAATAGCCTGGTAGAGCATAAGGTTGTGAAATTTGCATATGAAATCGCTGTGAAAAATAATCATAATTTCGTCAAATGAAAATTAATGAAAAGTAGCAATTATATCCATGCTTATTCTCGCCACTCCAGGCAGAGGCCACTGCGTGTATAGTAGGTATAGGTACCTACTTAGTGGTCAGTAACAGGATTGTCTACTTGCGTGTTTTGTTAATTGAGCCGCTGCTAATGGTTATTGTAGCTAGCTAATAACTTAAAAGGGAATTTTTGTTTGGTAACGTGTAAAAAAATAGGAACGTGTGTTTTATTAAGAAAGTTTACCTAATAACAGTAACTGTTAAGTAACTATAATGAGAATATAGATTTCTTGTTTATAAAGTTGCATTGGCTGTGGTCATGTCTGTCGAAGAACCTACTGCTGGCCGCTGGAGCAAACAAGTCCTCGAGTAGACCAAGGCAATTTGGATTGATGTACGTAGTGTAGGGCATCTCCCAAGCCCCAACACTCCCTATACTACACTGAGTACCTGAAGAACCATCTCTTGGTAGCACTCAAGAGTTCCAGCACGTCTTTAAAAAGGCCTTTATCCAGCAGCAGTTTGTGATGGGTGCCATGAGATAAGAAGTAAGATTTTCTATTCTCAGCAGGCACACTAATTGTATTGCAACATCAAGCTTTGACACGTGATAGGTACGCACACTACGTATGGTTGTTGAATCGATGTAAATCATATCAGGAAATCTATTTGTGGCAATTGGCAATACCGAAGCTCGTGACCTAAGAACCCATTTTTGACTGATTTATAGCTTAGGACATTTATTGTATTAGATTGATTGTACTGCCAGTTTAAATTCATTCAAACAATGAATAGAAAATCAAGCTATTCTCGCTGCAAGAAAAAATAAACCTCTGAGTACAGTGGTTTTATAATTTGACACACACCGTCGAAATTTATATTCCGTATTTGACCCCCGCCGGTCTTTCTTCCTACATGATATGACATACATATGGAACTATGGATCGTTTTTTTTTATACGTCGATACATAAAGCTTACAAAAACCCATATCCAGACATGAATTAATTTAAATGCCGATACAAAGTCCTATACCCTAGTATGACGACAACTCTCACTTATATTGTTATTTTAATGACAATATAAGTGTCACTTATATTTTATTTCCAGTAGGTAATTTGGGACTAAAAATAAGGAGCTAATATGTAAACTAACCTGTGCTTTGCTCTCCCAATCCATGCCAACAGCGCAGATGAAGCACATTACTAGAAGGGCCACAGCCCCTACAATCCTGACGTCATTGACGCCACCATCAATTATCTTCAAGTCGTAGCTCTTCAACAGGTCGTTCAGGGAGTCACAGAACCCTATAGTGTTCATACTGGCAGCCACAGCATTCGCAAACGCGAAGATGATCCCAACGGAAGCACCGAATTCAGGTCCCAATGATCTTGATATTATATAATAGATGCCACCTAGAATAATTGATTTGTATTATGTAACCTAAAAGTGGAAAAGTGAAAAGTGAAGTGTCTTTTAGAAAAAAGATATTCAGAAGAGATCTGAGCCTATTACAATTTACCAAGCCAGGTATAGGTATTCCAGAACAACCCGATGACTAAATACCTTCTAAATACAGATATTCTTTTGCGTTTTAAATCCATAAGAGGAGTACTTTACTCTTACTGTACTACCTTTTCTTTGCCATTACAGATAAAGTGTTTATAAAATTCCTATATGAGTTCTTGTTCCAAAAGGGGAATGAAAAATACTAAAATTTACTTCTGCCAAGTCAAGGAAAACGGCGTGTATAGTACCTACAACCTTTAGTAATCATTGAACAGGTAGATATGATGATCACTATGTTTGATGTCAATGTCCTTATAAATGTACCTATCATTCGTCCTTTATTGGTTGTTTAGAATAATTTGGCCGTATTGCCAATTATTTAATCTGTTGTAGGTACATTGTATATTACCGTAGTACCGAGTTTTTTGTGATATTATGCAAACATGACCCGATACTTGATTTAAAAACTGGTTTTTAACTACACGTATATACCTACAGAAATCAGACATTCCACAATAGGGTATTTTACACCATGTAAAAATAAATATGAAAATGCATTTTTATGATAGATTTTGAAAAAAGTGAACGAGAAACGTTAGTATTTATTAATAAAAATGCAATGTAAATTTTATTATTCAATTTCAAAAATCGTCTTTTTTAATCTGTTTTAAAACGCCATCCGCCATATTGGTTATCGACGTGACGTCACTCATTCGATCGATGACGACGTTTGTCGTCTCAGAGTAACAATTCAACAATCATTGATTGTCGTGCTGTGTTAGTTTGATTAAAATCGCATCATGGAAGACGGTTTTGTGAAAGCAGAAAGTACAAATCTACCAATGATCAATACGTTGATGGTGGCAATTTTTTTTGCATCCAATCCCGATTTCTGTTCTGCCGAGTTGAGAAATATTAAAACAGTAATGTAAGTACCTACCTAACTATCGTATCAAGTTTTGTCTAACAATAAGACCCAGTTTCACCAATTTCTATGTAACAAGGCAATAACTAATCAGCATTTAAAATTAACAAAGCTGTTAAGGCTGATCGTTCACCTGAGCCCGCCAAAAATTGTGAAAAACAATTGAAATTTAATTGGTTTTTCGCAATTTGTAGGTCTATAACACATTCTAGATTCCTAGCTGTAGTAATTGCGGCATTAGCTATACAATATTCACAACTGAGCATTAAAAACTTTGCTTAATAAACGTTATAGAAGCTAAAATTAGGTACAATCGTTAATTTTGGCCAAAAATGACGATTGTACCTAATTTTAGCTACAATATCGATTTACAAGCAAAGTTTTTAATGCTCAGTTGTGAATATTGTACTTATAGCTAATGCCGCAATTACTACAGCTAGGAATCTAGAATGTGTTATAGACCTACAAATTGCGAAAAACCAATTGAAATTTGAATTTGGCGGGCTCAGGTGAACGATCCGCCTTAAAATAGGATATGTCCCATGACGAAAATGTCGAAAATGTGCGTTACTAAATCAAGCATTTATTGAATGATACACAAAGCAATTGAATCCACAATTTTTGTGGAGTTTTTACACTTGTATTACTGCATTCAGGCACAAGACACCAATGATAAACATTATAACTCATTATTTTCACAAATCGTGTTACTTGGTCTTTGGCAGTAGTGACGTCACGAGCCGAAGTAGCATGGCGGCTAGCGTTTTCGTGCGTGAATTCAAAATCATAAATTAAAAATCGTTTTTATGGCATTTTTTGGTTGTATAAAATTGAAATAAAAATTCTACTGGTTCATTACGATCTAAGGATTAATTTAAAACAGTTTTCAAAAAAAGGTGTAATACCCTATTGTGTGAGATTGTATTAATTACGTATTCCGCGATCATACATTGCAGACGGTAATCTTAAATAGAGATTACTGTTGCTTATTGTGTCTGTAAAAAATGACGTCACTTTATTAATTATTACTGGGCTGAGTGTTACAAGTCGTTTTTCCCCTGTTTTGTGCACAAACATAGAAGGAAGTGAAACGAATGACGGTGGTTTATTGTTATCATAATTCTCACTAAGTATACACTTCACTGATTATATATAGTATTTAGGTATCAACCAGTCTTCTAGCTATTGTACTTAAAAAAGTTAAAGTGTTTTATGTAATGCCGATGGTAACAAAGTAGACTGTAGAGGATAGTAGTAGTCTTTACTGAATATAGACTCTTTTGTTTACAGGGGAAAAAACTACCGGCCTTCGGGGATTTCACCGGCAAGTATAGGATTCTTACCCTCTAAAACCAACCTGGTAGCCACAAGAGACATGGTGTTTTCTTAAAAGACTACCTCTGAACGCAAAGCAACGCCTGTTAGGACACATCATTGTTAAGAGGTTTCGCCTGAACCTGACTTCTGAATCTAGCCTACATATTTTGTTTCACTGCTGAGCACGGGTCTCCTTTCAGAATGAGAGGGATTACGCTATAGTCCACCACGCTGCGCTGGCCCTAATTCGGGTTCGTTGTCGAAAATTGGGTGCCCAATGGTCATATCACTAGGTTATCACTGCTCACTGCTCTAAATCTACCCTGATAACTATTTTAGCATAAAAGTAATATTATATATCATTCATTCATACATATCATTAAGTGATCTAAGTCTTGTAATGCATAATTTGGAAGAAAACGAGATCTAAAGCAATTTTGAGATGTTTAAATTTTAATATCTACTTTTCGCAAACACAGTAATACACCTGAACCGGTTAGGTCTCAGGCCATTAGCCTCAGCAATATAAATAGCTACTTTATGAGGATACATTTTAAAGCATACTAGGCGGACCGATCCATACCAATATAGACAAATCAATTAGAATCGAATACGAATTCTTACGAGTTGCCTGGTTGCAATTACTGCTGCAACCACTAGTTGACTTGTGACATTCGTGAGTCACGTCAATAATTGCCTTTTGTTGTATGTAACACACATATTGTGTTACCAACTTGATAAATTTGCTGCTCCTCAGAAGTATAAGACTCACGCAAAGTTTCTTGTTGCAAAACTTGTTTTGAATTCAGTTGGAGAAATGTTGAAATTTTTCACTTTCGATACTTGCTGCTTCAAAACAACTGAACAAGGTATTTTATTTCTGCTATTAGCAGTTGTAGGTTCAATACCCATAGTTGTTCCGGGGCTGGGTGCTTGTATGCCCATCGAAACCTAGTGTGGGGCGTAAAGTTTAAAAAAAAAGATAAAATAACGTACCTCCTTTTACTTCTCCATTTGTGCATATAGCGCTCATAGAGAGTGTGGTGATGACGCAAACGAAGGCTGATATCGCGATGATGACGAGGGACATGCCGATGCCTGCCTGGGATACCACCCAGGATATGCGCAGGAACAGCATCACACCCCAGATGTTTAGCAGACATGGTATTAGCACGCCCTATACAAAGACATTAATCATATTTTTATGATTCACTGATTTGATGATGATTTTTCATGCAAACTAACAAACTCGAAGATGTTTCCAATGCCACAGGGATTGATTGTAATGGAGTTAGAGTGGGCATAAAGCTTCGCGAAAAAAGTGGAAAACGGTATAGTTCACTCATCCTCATTCCCTAAGTACAAATACAACAAAGGATTATCTAACTATTGTATTAAAGGCAACAATTTCTCACACTTTTGCGTATCTATAATCTTATAATTTATAAAACTTAACGACCTCTGTACCTTTAACAGATTTGTTTTTAAGTCTGGTTTTTCTAATTACCATTAATCGGTTTGTTTTTAAAACCCGTACTTTCAATTATTTTTTATATTTATACTAGTTACTAAAATCAATTAAGTTGTACTTTTTGGAATTAGTATCTGCTGATGCTTCCACTATGGAAGAGTTAAATGTAATGTAAATACTAACTGCTTCATTAGACTAGTGGTCCCAAGCGCGACTGCTACGCTAGAGGTCCTGGATTCGATACCCAGGTCGGGCAATGTTATTGAATTTCCTATAAATTTCTCAGTAGCACCTCAGAGTTTCGAATTTGTATCCAATTAATGGCAATAAGCTCGACCCCTTTTACATGAGACCTAAACATACCGGGAAACTGTGGCTGTACATCTACACCTCTGTCTAACTCTTCGGGGAATACAGGCAATACAGTTATGTTATATAAAAACTTACTTGAATCCATCCTAACTTGATTCCAAAAGCAGGCGTAGGTGATTTTGTGTCTCTAGTTTGTTGTACTTTCTCGTCCTGAAACCAAAAAATATTGTTATAGCAATAATATATGCACGGCACGAATGGGCCCACTCGATCAGAGTTATACCACGGCGACACAGAAAACCGGCGTGGAACAACGCATTCGTCGTGTTTCGCCGAGTGAGTGAGGATACCGGAGACCCAAACCCTTTTAAAGGGCCGGCAACGCATCTCCTGGTGTTGCGGGTCTCCATTGGCGGCGATTATCGCTTGCTACCATCAAGCGATCAGCCTGCTTGTTTGCCCCCATTATATAAAAAAATGCAGGTGCATTCAATCAGGTCGCATGTGTGCTAACATAAGTTTATTGTGTCCAACGTTTATCATGCAGATGATTATGAAGGCGTGACGAGTCCAGTGGGTGACGACGTGTGTGTATCTCAATGGACACCGTGTGTTCCTCACTTTGTTGACATGTGCCATAACACTACGCGTGCGTATTGTTTGCAGACGGTATCGAATCAACGCGCCCCGTGACTAATTTAAATTATTACCTACGTATTTATTATGTAGCTACTATGGTAGGTCTCCGGAGGTAATAAATAAATAAATGTTTCTGTAGGCGCCCTTTACCTTTACGACTATTTCGAAAAGATCTTATAATATTAGTTACTGCTGCCTTTGGTAATTGTATGGTTCTGGACTCGATTCCTAAGTCGAGCAAAGTGTCAGGTATTGGATTGTTCTATGAATTATTCAATAGTAATTCGGAGTATGGGTTTGATGTTTGGCTCGCTCGAAAGTCTTTGTTCTTTGAATTTTTGTTTAAAAATGTTTGTTCTAAAATTCAATCTAGTTCTCAATTAACAATCTAGTTAATTTTTTAAACAAGTGAACGAGACTAATGAGTGATCCTCTTTTGTAAAGTCCAGAAAAAACTGAAATGCTACAAAATGTTACAACCGATAAAAAAACAAAATATATAAAAAAAACTAAAAATAATCTACAATTAAGAAATACCTATGTAATAAATAATTATTTTTTTATCGTATGAAATCAGTAGTGGGGCGTCGTCGCTACCGTCATCCGTCAAGCTCTCGAGTGCGGAGGACGGATCAGGGCAGCGCGCGCCGGATCACACCGGTCCGTTCCGCCGACACCCGCTCACTTTTCCTGTTCCACACGCAAAACATTAGTCGACTAATCGTCGCTTTGTCTTTGCTTTAATAGTCCGAGGTAATCACTTAATGAATATTGCCAAAATGAACGGCCGTTTACTATAGGTATAACCTACTACTACTACTAGTAACAATCACGTAAAAAGATTTTATTTTGTGTTTTATTTTGAATCGTGACTGTCATACAAATTTAAACATTTCGTAGTGAACCTTAGCCAGAGTGTATTAAAAACATAAACAAAGTGAGCATCTAAACACTTGTAATCACAGTGTATACAAATAACAGCAAAAAACCAAAAGTGATATCAAAACATTTCATGAAATTGTGGGTCACCAGTGGAAAAATATTTGAATTAACCATATAATCCTAACGAACTTTTTTTCAAATATAACTACAAACAGAACCACTAATTCAACAATGTCTTCAAATGATCACTCAGCTATGTACATTAGCGTAACGACTGGCGCAGCGGATGCATTGCGTTCGTAACCAGACACTGCAGGCTCTTTTTGAAGTTTTTCATAACATTGTGTAATAGAATTCTGGCATTTAAAATAGATACGAAACCGAAACTGCTGCTTATATTTTAATTTCTTGAGTTTATTTTACTTTATAAAAATGAATAACGTTACAATTAGGAAAAAAAGAACAAAATCGGTAGATTCCTTAAATGAGACTTTCACCTCAACTAACTCCGAAATATTGGGCAGAAGTTTACCAGATTTATCAACAGAACATTCCTATATTTCTGAACTACAAGAAGAATTAAATAAACTAAGACAAGACCTTGAAACCGCCCACACCGAAATAGAAAATCTAACTCTGGAAAAAATTACATTACAAAAAGAAAGAGATGAACAGCAAGTCGTAATAAACAATTTTAAAAAAATATGCTCAACTAAAGGTAGCTCAAAAATATCCAAAAGCAAAATAGGGATCATTGAAAAAGACAGTAAAATTTGTCAACCAAGAAGACTTTTTATTCAAGACAGCAAATCAGATGCATCATCAAGTGAATCGAACATTATTTCACAGAAAATCGGACAGCTGAATCTCGTTACAGAGTTCAAGGCTACGACAACAGATGGCGCTGTGTTACAAAAAGAGGATAACAAAACCGAGAAACAGATTTCATTTACAGTTAGAAATAATGCAAAAAACAACAACAATAGACAAAAATATATATCCATAATAGGAGAACAACAGTGTAGGGGTCTTTCAAAAAAGTTAACAATTTCTAGGGATAGTAATAAATACGAACAGTACAATATTTTTTCATTCATAAAACCTTTCGCTAAATGTGATGAATCATTAAAACCATGCTACAATTTAAATTTATCGGAAAATGATTGGGTAATACTGTGTATTGGTCAAAATGATTGCAATCCTAATAAAATTCAGTTTGAGCTAATGAATATGTTAAAAGTTTTGCATAATGTGTGTAACGTTATAGTATTGAGTGTCACTGAGAATAGATACTTAAACGAAAAAAAAATTAATTCTCTTTTAAAACTTACATGTCACACTTTTAATAATTGTCACTTTTTGGATGTAACACATTTATATGAGTATCATTGGAATAGTCACTACTTTCGGGAGCATATGTGCAGGTTGATAAATTTAATTATAGATACAAAGGACTATACATCTAAATACATTCCTTCTGGTGAAAACAGAGGAAAACTGCCTTGGTTGAAGCCAACCAACAATAAAAGTAAGCCTAAGAAAGGTACAATTCCGTATTATTTTCCTATTGTTAAACGGGACTTATTGGAAATTCCGTCTGTGGTTAATGATGACAGTTTTTTATGCTTAAAAAATCTAGTAAAACGGAAGGAGATAAAATAAGGCTTCTTCATCAAAATATTGCAGGTCTTTTGAATAAAATAGATTCTATTGAACTATGTCTGATTGAATTAACAAAAAATAAATATCCAATTCATGTCTTATGTTTTTGTGAAACTTTTATAAAAGCAGGTGATGAGTCAAATATAAATATTAAAGGTTATGCGGTAGGCAGCTACTATTCTAGACGAAAACAAAAACGTGGCGGTACTTGTATATTAACATACTGTGGGCTTGAGTCGAAACCACTAGAAATATGCAAAACAATTGCTTGTGATAATATATTTGAATGCTGCGGCATAGAAATCCCCAATATGAATTGCATTATAATTTGTATTTACAGAACCCCCTTATCAAACACAAATTCATTTTTTAAGAAATTAGAAATATTATTACATAAATTGCTATATAAAATTGTAAATAAAAAAATTATTTTAACAGGCGATTTCAACATTAATATATTAAAAAACAGTAAAAACACAGAAATTTTAAAAAACATACTCTCTAGCTATAATTTGACATTACATATAAACGAACCAACACGTCAAAATAATTGTATAGATCTTATTGCAAGTAATCAAGTCACCGCAACTGGAACAGTACATTGTTTATATTTATCAGATCACGAAACCGCTCAAATTTTAGAATTTGCAGGAAAGTATAAAAACATTGAACAGTTTTGGTATACACGACAGCGAGATTATAGTGATGAAAACATATCCAGTTTCATATATTACATTTCACAGTTATCGTGGCACGAGGTTTATGCTCAATCGGATGTAAACAAGGCGTTCAATCTTTTTCACCAAGAATTTGAATTGTTTTTTAACCTTTGTTTTCCTTATCGTAAAATTAAAATGACGTCAAATTTGCGCTCTCCAAATTGGGTAACTAAAGGTTTAAGAAAGGCTAGTGCCATCAAAAGACAAATTAGGTTCGCTTATTATAAAAATAAAACAAAAGAAATATCAAAGAAGTACAATATTTATAAAAAAATACTCAAAAAATGTATAAATTGGTCAAAAAGAAATACGAATAATAAGTTGATTAGTCAGGCAAAAAATAAGAGTAAAGCTACTTGGAACATTATAAAACATAAAAATGAACATATTAGGTCAATTAATACTATAGATTCAATACAAATAAATGGAAATACTATTCACAGTCCCATTGAAATAGCTACTTTGTTTAATGATTTCTTCATTAATGTTACAAATGAACAGATCTCTAATAAGCCTAATGTGCAACGTGTAACAATCAAAACAGTTACGCAGATTGCTGATAAATCAATCTTTCTGAGACCTACATCAGAATTAGAAATTATAAATGTAATAAAATCATTGAATAACACAAGGGCAGTGGGATACGATCTTATTTCTACAAATGTTATTAAAGCTAGTGCTCACGTCATTGCGCCAATCCTTAATCATATCATTGAAATTTCACTAACTCAAGGAATATTTCCAGAAAAATTAAAACATTCCATTGTTAGGCCGTTATATAAAAAAGGTGATAAAAAGGTGCCTAATAACTATCGCCCTATTACTCTTGTGCCTGTGTTTTCCAAGATTTTCGAAAATATATTTTATAAAAGATTAATCGATTATTTAAATAAATATAATATAATAAAAAAGGAACAAAACGGTTTCCAACATAATAAATCAACATCACTAGCAGCATTCACTTTAATAAAAAATATAACAGAACACATCGATAAAAAGAATCCAGTTGTAGCGACATTTTTCGATATGAGTAAAGCTTTTGATTTTGTGGATCACGAGATTTTGCTTAATAAGTGTGAAAACTATGGCATTAGAGGCGTGGCATTAGCCTGGATCAAAAGCTTTCTAACAAATCGTCACCAATGTGTTGAAATTACCAGATTAAATAACGAACGTGAATTAACTGTGCTCCGATCTACTTTTAGAGTAAATAAGTATGGCGTTCCACAAGGGAGCGTTTTAGGCCCTTTATTATTCTTGCTGTATATCAATGATTTACCTGATGCCGTAAATTGTCAAAGTATTCTTTTCGCCGATGATATATCTATCATAGTGCCTTATGAAGATAAAAGCACATCGTATGAGAGTCAAATAAATGATGCAGTACAGTCAGTATTAACATGGTTACAATCAAATAATCTTAATGTTAATATATCTAAAACTAAATACATACAATTTAGTACATACAAAGGTAAAAACAAAAATAATAATTATAATATAAACATAAAAATTAAAAATAATAATATCGAAAGAACAGAAACTATAAAATTTTTAGGTATGACATTGGACAGATTTTGTAACTGGAAGCAACACATAGATGATGTCTGCAGTAAACTTAGTCGATTTGCCTATGCTCTAAGAAAACTCCGTATTGTGTCAGACGGAAAAACAGCATGTATAGCATATAGAGGTTACATTGAGTCTGTTCTAAGGTACGGATTAATAATATGGGGAAACTCTACAGATATAGGGAAGGCTTTCATTCTCCAGAAGAAGTGTATTAGAGCTGTTTGTGGGATCGATCCACTTGATTCTTGTAGGCCTCTGTTTAAAAAACTTAATTTGATGACTTTAGCCTGCATATTATATCTTTGAAGTATCTATATTTGTAAGAAAGCATAGTGAATTTTTTAATTTCAAAGGTGACAGTTACACAAAGTACAGACCGAGAGATCCGTCAAAAATAGAAATTCCATTTTGTAGGACAACGTTAAATAAGTCAAATGTCTATCACATGTGTATATCACTGTTTAATAAATTGCCAAAGTCCTTAAGGGAACTCCCATTAAAATATTTTAAAAAAGATTTACGTAAATGGTTGATAGATAAATGTTTCTATACTGTACAAGAGTTTTTACAGCATGTTTGTCACTAAAAATCTAATGTAAAAGCATCTGTCTCTGATTTGTATAAATGTGGTTCAATATTTTATTGTGTCTAGTGTTTTATAAATAATATTAACTCAATAATTATAATGAATATAAATGTTAAATTAATTTGCATGCTTTATGTAGGCAGAATATGGTATTGTTCCAAAACCACCAATTTTATATCTGGTACCACCTGTATTCTACGCAAATAAATTATTTTTCTTTTCTTTTCTTTTCTTACTATCGACTACGATATCGTCGACTAGATTTTATTTCTATGGAAAAATTGCGAAAAGGAACAATCAATATACTTAATATCAATCAATAAAATAAGTAAATAAAGTTTAAAACTCACAATCGTCGTGCTCAAATTGCCGCAATTACCTCAAAATGTAGCAAATTGTTAAAATGTCAAGCTTAGTGTATTTGGCACTCAGGGATGGTGTCGGTGCCACCGCAAGTACCTACCATTACAGTTTTCTCGTTTTATAGTTTGTTTTCGTGGCTAATATATTTTTTACTTGAAAGGTGAAAACGATTAAAAAAATAGAACCAGATATCGATATCTAACAATACCTTCACGGGTCGGACAAGCTTTTCCTTACAGTGTATATTTATATTTTATCTTCTTCTTCTCTACTATTATAAAATTGTAAAAAAGCTGTGTCTGTCCATTGAAGATATTTAAAAAAAAACACGTGGGTTATGGTTTATAAACAACTCCGAATCCGAAAATGTGATTTTTAAAATTCTTGTCTGTTTGTCTGTTTGTTACGGGTTGGAGCAAAAACTACTGAATAGATTTTAATTTTATTATATCTGTTAGAAAGTATATGCTCCAACTTAAAAACCTGAGATACAGCTTGACCTCCCTGATGTATAGAGGCCCATACAAAGAAGAGGTTATCAATGTAGGTTTTCCATTTTTACTCCTGACATAGCTTCATGTGAGCGAAGCCGCGGGCAGAAGCTAGTATTATACATAAATCAGAAACGTAATTTTATTTATCTACAGTTTATGTGACAACGACAACAACATAAGTACATAAACCTACTTACCTGTGTGCATATTTAATAAATAGAAAATATCAAGAGACTCGCATTGCCTTGATCTTTAAATTACTGAGGAAAATGCAACTGAAATATAACTACTTTTTACTGATATTATTTGTCAAAAATAACGAACGAACTGGTGGCCACTGGAGACTGTGAAAGAAAAGCTCTCGAGTCGAGACCATGCACTGGAAAACGCAGTGTGAGACGACCTCCAACGAGATGGACGGACGACCTTGTGAGGATCGCTGGGAGTCGTTGGATGTAAGCGGCATATAACCAGTCCTCGTGGACTTGATATGTTTAATTTTTTTTATTCTTGATATCTTAGCCTATGCTTGACTGCCAGTTCGCCTGAGTGCGATCTACGATGGAGCGCGGTTAGTATAAAAACTTCATGCTAAAAAAAATACCATCTCGATAAGTTTATTAATAATTTATATTACTGGCGTTGATTTTATTAAAAACTAGCGACATTAAAATTTCCGACCCTCCCGGTGGATGAAAAAAATCATTCCTAATAACCTATCTGGACAAAATTTACTTATTAACTGTAACTCATTAAAAACATACAACAAATTATTGCCATGTAATTACGATTTTGATATTATTAATCCTCTACTTTCAATAAAACGTGACACAATAAAAAAATGCCTAATCAAAATAAAAATGAATTAGATATTTACCTATCACTATAGTGTTTCTAAATACCTATTGATTCTTGATTTAAATATGTAGGTATTTATAGTACTACCAGTCCGGTTTTATAAATAAAATATATCTCTATCTGTTTCTCCTTTCTCTCTCTTTCTTCCTTTTTTTGAAAACATCATGTACGTTCGTAAAAACCTGCAAAAATTCAGCATCAATAGTGACTTTCATAACATTAATACCAGGAATAAACACAAAATAGTGGTACCTAAATTTAGACTATCTAAAACACATAAATTTAAAAATTACGTCAAATCTGTCCTTGTTAAGAAAGCCTATTAGAAAATCAAGGACTACGTTGATGATAAGAATGTGTGGTGTTTTAATACGAATGCACATGTGGCCTCCCTGGCAACCTGAGGTTATTCGTGAATACTTTTTTTTACAAAAATTTCGTTGTGTCATCATTTAGTTATTTATTGTTGTCCCCAACTATTTATAAACTGGACTTGTAAATGTGTGTACATCGTAGCATGTCTGAGTGGACACCTAGTTTTATATACTTCGACGATGTGTGTGTTTTTCCACATAGTTTATATTTTATTTTTTATTTCGACCTCTTCCACTTAGACATAAACCTTCAATGTTCACACAAGCTGCTATCGCAATATTGTACCTGCGTGAAGATTGTAACTTTATTTATTTTAAAAGAGTGTCCATGGAGTTTCTTGCGGGATTCTTCTCCATAGGATCAACTTTTTGGAACCGTGCAACTAGAAGCATAACGTTTCATAAATGCTTGTAAAAGCTTATTTGAAATAAAAACATTTGAACTTGAACTTGAACTGCCTAGCCAACTACCTAGAAATCTTAAAGTAAGTACACTTGAAAATCCATGAAGCATTTTCATCCATGAAGATTGACACTTATATTATTGCCATTGCCATACATTATCATGATAATACATTATTCTTTGGTCTACAGTTCTACACTTAAATGCTAATTATTATCTGATGTTGCTTAACGACACTTTGATTATAGGAAATCGATAATGAGTTTTGCCGGGATGACATTGTATTTTTGGTAAGAATGTATACAGTTAAAATGTATGTAATTATTGTTTTTGGACGTTTGTACGTTTATTTCGTACGTGCCTATTGCTAGCCCTCAGATTGATCACCATTTGAGAATTTCACAAATAAATATTTAGGTACCTGATACGTATTGTAAATTAAAATATAAGTACTTTTGTAGCGACCCTTAAATTCAGTCGCTCTCGCTCCTCGTACACCTTGGAAAAATCTGACATTACATATTTTTTTAAGTGTTGATATAATACTGTAAAGAAATTTTAATAAAAATAACAAAATCCTAGTTACACAGTGCAATACTTTGTTTTTTCATGATGATTACTATTGATTATTTATAAGCCTTTACCTCTTCTGTGATAAGGTTGTCGCCATGCAGCTCCCCAAGGCTCGGTCTTTTTAAAGCTCTTTTCGAGTTTCTGTAGTTGTCTAATCTGGGTAGAGCTTCTCTAGTCAGCTGGGCCAGGGACCTCTTTCGCCTCCAGCCGGCGTCGTGTAGCCAAGTATCGGGCTGAGCATTCGGGGCGACTACTGCAACTCCTCGTTCTACGGTTTCAGCTGAAGAGCGCAGTGGTCTAGTGATAAGGTTGGCCCCCATGCGGATACCATTCTTCTTGGATTCTGCCTCTGCAGTGGAGACAGTAAACCTAGTAATAAAGAATATTGTGTTTAATATCTGATTTGAATGTTTTACGGTACGTTTGTTTTTTATACTTCACATGAGCCAAAGTCAGACATCAGTCATCAGTCAACATCAGACATAATGTTGGAAAGGTCACAGTAGTGGCCGTAGTTTGGAATTGTGCCCAGATACCCCTATCTGGGCACAATTCCAAACTACGGCCCGCCCCTTATTAGATAGGACTAAAAAATGTATGTGCACTGATCCGAAGTCACTACGGATATACCTCCTTTAGAATACCTACCTCTGCCTAACTCTTCAAATAATATAGAAGTAAAAGTATGGCAAATAGATAACACGTTACCTGTTGTCTTCCATGTTTGGACAAGGTCGGTGGACTACCGGAAGCTAAACTTGTATGAAACTATTTCACGTAGTTTGATTGTGACGTAATAGTTCGTCGATGTTGCCCCCAACCACATAATTTTCTTTGAGCGATATCTGAAAGAAAGAAAATCTATTCAAACATTCGTAAAATCTTTGTCAAAATAGTACGTAAGAAGAGAGGTAGGTCCATTAGGACTTAGCAGATACAGCCCAATGGTACAACTATGGGCCCTGAAATGTAATATTTTCAATTTTGCTTATATTGTACACAAGGCAACGCGTCAAGTTATACACAGCCATTTTAAGTCGATCTCATGCTATATTGCTTTTCGTTAAATGTGAGGTCAGTTTATACTGGGTATGTAGTATCTATAGATTAATATGTAGCCGCGCGTACAATACAACTTTATTACCTCTTTAATTTTATGGCATCCAAGAATTCAAGAGACAATTTAATTGCCCTGTGTAAACAGGTCTTAATTCTCTCCACATGACTAAAATTATATTAATTACAGAAAATTGCACAGTGGCAATGAAAACTAGTCTGTAATAATCAAAAGTAATGCGGAGTGCACTTTAGTGTGTCCTCATACGTATGTCACTTGAGTCTTAATCTTGAACTTGAATTTGATTCCTATCAGAAGTACCAACAGAAGAGCCTACTACTGTACTTCGATGTTTGCATCAACCACGTTCCTTGTCCAACAGATCGGTAAAGCAAATAAAACAGCTAGATTTTATTGTAAGTTTCCTTAGTTTATTAACGTTTGTTTGTTGGCAAGGGATCGTTAAGGGTAATAAGGGAGTTTTTTCCTTGTAATGTGTACCTAAATATTATATTTGCGTAATTGATTAAGTACCTATATAATTTATTCGTTTGCTTTCTTTTTTCTTCGAAGTTATCCGGGTTTCATATAAAATGGACAACGATAACATATACCTCTTCAAATAAATCAAGTACCCAGCAATAAAAAGATATCTAAAATAGGTACTTGTGTTACTTTTTACCTACCTACCTTTTATAATTACCGAAGGTGATGCACTCATCGACACATAATAATATACTCGTTCATCGCTTATTTTAAATAGAATATAACAAGGTTAGTCTTTGTTCAATCAGACAATATTATTTCAATTCCAAAATTAGATAGGTTTTTTGAGTTTTTATAGCTTATTAGTAGTTGAACAGACCAACTTATTCTGTAAGTAAGTTCTGAAGACTATGCTCGAATCCGTAGGTAACGTTTTTTTAGTAAATTTTTCACCTATCATTAATATCATCAAACATTTTATAATAAGTTTAACGGATTGAAAACAAGTTAAGTAACCGGACCTGGAGAAATAATCATTGATTAAATTGCTGCAAGAAACGTTGTTGTAAAGTCTGACTTGAAGTTTTTAAAACTGGTATAGGTAACGAACCGCAAAAAACATCGTGAAAGCTGGAATCTAATAAACTGCTAAATCGACGTCAAATGGCGGTAGACAGGGGGTGGGGCCCATTGAACCCATCATCAGCTAGGTTATATAAAGTTGTCTATGATCCATAGCTAAAAGCCTTATAAAAGTTCTACGCTAAGCCCCTGTCTCTGGTCGTAGCCAGGAACCCATTTCGTATATGTAGCGTTGAAGGTTTAATAATATCATTTAGTAGTACTCCCATCGCGGCCGGTCTGATGTCATCACTTTATAGAATGACGTGCGTACTTTTTGTTTCTTTTGCCAGGCCATTTTTTTTATTTCCTCCACTTTAAAAACCCATTACACTGTAAATAGGGACTATTTATTCAACTAAATGAATTGACCGTTTCATTTAATTAATTATATTAATATTAAACGATAGTATGGATATTTTACATTATTCAGTACTTCACCTTGTTATTAATAATATTTAAGTATTTATTTATATACAAATAACTTCTATAAATGCCATACTAACTACCATATGCGTACCGTTAAAACTTTTAAAGTAGGTATAATACCCTAGCATGGTCGTTCGAAGGCTTTCGCGGTCGGTTCTGTCCGGTTTTGGCCGGTTGTGGGGAAACACAGGCAGGCCGCACTCGCAGCACCACGGAGGCAGACGCGTGTCGGACATCACGTGACGTGCAGATTGTAGCCTTGATGTCAACATAGTCAAACCCACCGTAGGACCACTGTTTCGACCGTTTCTTACACATATCATCCTCTTTTGGGTTTGTGGGTGGGAATATGTAAAGTGCACGTCGTCGAATTTAAGTAGATAGTTACCCTATATTATTTTCTAAAACCTGAATATATTTATTTATTTATTTTATTTGGAATAACAAACAATTACATAATAATAGTATACAAACAGTGAAGCTTAAAACTTACAATTATGTAATCCACTACGTTATCCACAGTATACAATGTTATAATATAATTTTACGCTAAAAAGAAAAACAAAATTTATGAAGTCAGTTGAAAACTTTTTCGCCTGACATGGAACCTGACGTAGAACTCCATCATCACAGCAACATCCCCATGACTACCCCGTATTATTTTTATGCTTAAAAATAACACGAAGCAATCACAAAGATGCCGCTATGATTGACTTAAAATAATAATGTATGCCTAAGTGCTAACAATCAATACTTATAAGAAAAAAAAAAATGCAAAGCGTCTCATACCTATTAGTAATCATGGAGGTGATAAAAAGTCAAAATTATTGATCGCTTCAAGGATACAGCTCTTATATTTACCATAAGATAGGGAGAAAAGATCTATACCACTAAAGTATCTATTATAATTATGTGTGAGGCGGCGGAGAGGAGCTCGCACACCAGCATTTGTGCGACATGAAGGCATTGCAAAGAGTAACTGCTTACGCGCCGCTCTAGTTTGCGCTTTTCTAGGTACCATGTAACACAGTCTATTACAAATGTCTAAGCAGTCATAAGCACTATTACAAAAGTCATACAGGAGCATACTTTCAAGATAAATGCGTCGGCTACTCAATGGTAACAAGCAATATTTATTGAGTAAGTCGACATAAGATATAGTGGTACGACAAGATCTGTAATGCATTGCCTTCAAATACTTCTTCTGCACTTTCTCTATAGAATTCGAATACTTATTGTACAGAGGATTCCACACCGCAACCGCATATTCCAACTGTGATCTAATCAATGATCTATACAAATGTAAGTAAGTTTGTGGTCGTACAAATTCAGTTGAAGATCTGAGAACAAAACCATACATACGCCAGGCATTATTAACGATAGTATTAATGTGTGCATCGAGATGTAATTTTTCATCTATAGTTACGCCAAGATCACGGATAAAGCTTACTCTGTTTAATGGTGTATCGTGCAGGTAGTAGGGATATTTTATGATGGTTTTATTTTTGGAAAAACTTATGTAACAACACTTGGAAATACTCAATTGAAGTTTATTATTTATACAGTACTGGTTAAATCGATTTAAATTATCTTGAAGTTTGTAGCAGCAGTTTATGTCTTTAATATTTCTATAATTTTTTAAGTCATCTGCATACAGGATACATTTTGAGTTGCGAAAACAACTGTCGATATCATTTATAAAAAGAATAAAGAGAAGGGGACCCAAAACTGAGCCTTGCGGTACGCCTGACGTTACGCATGTAGAAGCGGATTGATAGCCATTTATCACGACTTTTTGCATTCTATTTGAAACATATGAAGCAAACCATCTCAACAGATCTCCACGAATACCATTGTATGCGATTTTGCACAGTAACAGTTCATGGTCAACCTTGTCAAAAGCTTTCTTAAAATCAGTATAAACTGAGTCTACTTGAATGCCAGAGTCCATACTGTGGAATAAATAATCAGTATATGTTATAAGGTTAGACACAGTTGATCTTTTTTTAACAAAGCCGTGTTGTTGTGTGATAATAGTACTATGAAGGAGGGGATATATTGCGTTATGAACTAATTTTTCAAAGAGCTTCGACAAGGCCGACAGAATTGATATCGGGCGGTAATTTTCTACATCATCCTTGGCACCCGATTTATGAACTGGCGTTATGTTAGCTTGTTTCCATACATGAGGAAAAACACCTTCCTTCAGCGACCGATTAAATATTATATGCAAGGGGATTTTTATATTCATAGCTGTTTTTTTGAGAAACAAGACAGGAAGTGTATCTGGCCCAGGTCCTTTAGAGACGTCAAGAGATTGTAGTGCGTCTAGAATCTGCTTTTCTGTAAGCTGAATATTATTTATAAAAGGACAGCCATCTTTATACTCTTCCGGAATTCGTGTGTTTTCAGTTAATGTGGAGGATTCATAGACAGAGTTAAAAAAATTTGAAAAAAGATCACAAATTTTGCCAGGATTACTAGAAGATTGATTTTTAAAATTTACGGCCGAAGGCAAACCGGTGGCTTTACGATTACTAATAAATTTCCAGAAATATTTAACGTTATTTTTAATACTATCCTCGACGGTATTTATGTGCTTTGAATAACTCTTCCTACATTCTGCCTGAAATCGGTTCCTATAAATACAAAATTGTTCATAATCCGACAAATTTTTGTATTTTTTCCACTTTACCCAGGCTTTTGATTTATTTTTGAAAATATGTATCAGAGCCGGTGAAAACCAAATTGGAAATTTAGATGATTTTACATATATCCAAAGTTAATAATGGATATAGCATAGCTATAGAGTATATTAATGGGTAATTATGGTGGATAAAATAACCATTAAGTGTTCGTGAACGTGTGCGAGTGTAGGCAAATAATATATAATAAAAAAATGTGACCTTGTGAAAAAAACGTGTTCACTCCTAGGCTCCATCGAAGCCTCAATAAAGTTTCCACCGTTTTAATAGGGAAACTGAAGAACGACACTGGTGAAATAAATAAGTGTGGCACCGTATCTCTATAAAATAATAAATAAGGCAGGGCAAAATAATATTACACAGCAGCTTTAAAGTCTTGATGGTTTAAGCCGTGATGTATGTGATATTGCAAAAATGTAAGCCACCGTTACATACGCGCACTTGTGATTTTTAGTCTACCGATAGTTTAGTCGCTGTAGTAGTCGTGTATAATTTCATGTCGAATTCTAATCGTCAAATGCGCGCACTGCCATATAACTCCATAGTGAATCCCAGAACGATCAAACTATCGCCCGACTAAAAATCACAAGTGCGCGAGCGCTCTTATGCTTTCAGCTAACTGTGTCATCCAAACGACCAAGAAGTAGAACTCCTTCTAATTTTATAGATATCTACGACAACCTGGGAGACTTCTAGTTACTTCAAGAATATAGTTACCTATACATATACCAAGATTCTGTACGATATTCTTTTAACATTACTATATTTTTTTCATTCTTTTGTCTGTGTATTTTATGTAACGTATAAGTAACACTGTGTTCCTGAGGAGTTTATTGCGCGGCTTCTTCTTCCCAGCGGAAACACTAGGAGGCGGTGAAGGACGTATGTTTTGGAGCCTGTCTATATTGTAAAAATGACGTTCAAAAATTAGCCGAAGCACGAACACTTTCGATAACGTATTCGTATCGAAATCGAGAATAATTTGTATGGGAATGAGGTTAATGAACGTAGATGAAGCGAAAGTGGTGTGCCAGGATCGTAGCAAGCGTAGTCACTGCCTACCCCAATGGGAGACAAATGTGAAAATATGTATGTATGTATGTATGAGATTTGTAATCAATCTCGCAGTAGCATGTCTCAATTTACGATACGAATTCGATAGTTCTTCGGATCGTGCTTGGGCTACTGTCTAGTAATTTATCTTGAATAAATGATTTTGACCTTGACTTTGGTAATGATTCGTCCGTATAATGCAAGATCAGCTTCTGAAAATGTGTTAAACATACGTACAGTGGACTTTCTGTCACAATTATTGTTTAATGGCACCACAAGCTTCTCGTTTTGCATTACCGCGGTTAATCATACAGATTATATCACTGCAAACTGGGTGGCAATTTTAATAGAATGTAGGACAATGCAACTGCGCGTAATGTATCAGTTTTATTGGCAATTATTGATCTAATTTGTCAACTATTTTTTATTTAGCTGTAAGCTCCCGAAATACATTAAAATTAAAATAAATAAAATAAAGTAAATCATACTGCTTATTACTTGCTGCGGTCTTCTCCATAAGACGTGCTACTATAACTACTTATTGCTCTAATTGTAATTTCATATAAAGTTTTGTAGGAAAATGCTACTAAAAGATTACTAAAAGCATGGAAAGGCCGCTAAACCTTCGAGAGATACCCAATACATAAAATGTTATTTCAAGGGAAACTATTAACTCGTCATATGTGGTATATGGCAACTGATATTATACGCCTCGTAAGACAAACAAAGACAGTTTTGGATATACGATAATTCGAATACAAATACAAAGCGCAACTTGCTTTTGTGTTCTTCGATGACCTCTGTCGCAGTAAAACCAAAGAGGTACTTAGGTATTTGCCAAAAGGGAGCGTTTTCTTACACCTCAATTAAAGGTGCTTCGACAAAACACGTGATAATAAGTGTCTTTATTGTTTGTATAATTAGTTCACAATGTATCTAAACAGTAGTTTCTTAGTACTTTGGTAGTCACACTCAATGTTCTTGGAGATCACAGTGAGCTACTAAGTCACACGTGCCACCTACCATATTATTGTTATGGTGTGTGCGATGCCTATATATGTAGGTACGTATATTAAGAATAATTTGTCTTAGACCGCTTGTGCACACCCGTTTTTTAGCCGTGTCCGTCAAAAAACTTCCATTGTGATCCATACAACACGGACAACCGACCACGTACCGATGGCGAATCAACCGTAATTTGCACAGATATTTTATTAATGTGCAACCGGCCTTTAATAACATCAGTTAGTAAGTACTTTATTTATAGAATTTTTACGTAAGTAGCTTAAATCATATGTCCTAAGAGTCCTAAAGAGACGTAGAGTAGAGAAATCACAATTGCTTCACAAGTTTTGCTTTAAAGGTCCGGCGGACCGAGTTGAACGTACAAACACAATACGAAAATAAATCAAAATTCAAAGAGAATTTAATCAAATTGTGTTATTGTTCGGGTCCGGATACTAAGCCCTTAGTAAATTTACTATGAAAAATTGTGTTTAAATACAATTTAAACACATCCAAGAAGTTGGTGCAAGTGGGCCTTAATCTTGGTTCCTATCCTTCAATTTCGTGCAAATTACTTCACGGGAAATTATTGTAAGTGAATGTAATTTTTGAATTAATTCTACGAAGTTTCGACCGATTTTCCGGTCCTATAATTCCAGTGAAGTAGTAGTAGACGAATTTGTAGGGTAGTAACCTAGATTAACGGTATCCGAATAATAACCAAATTTGATTTAATTTACGATTTCTTTTGGTACTTATTACGTTTTTATAATTAAGTTCTATCCATCATGAGTAACTACTACCGACGGTAAGAATGCCACAAATGTAATATTTTATGTGTCCAAATGCCAAGAGCTTTTCTCACCTTCCGTTCATCCGTCTATCAATAAAAACGGCATGAAGTTTACAAAGTAGTGATCTCATTAAATATGTAGTAATATGTCCAGCTAGTGTGGCGAACCGTAAACAAACTGTTCACGTGGCGGCGTCGTCAAGGGATACATAAATGTATTTGGCGCTCACCCAAAGGTTACGACAACCTAGAACTGAACTCACCTCCTATCTTAGAGTACAGATAGTTTACATCATGACGATGTTTATTGTAGGGTTCTACTTTTCTAATAAGAAACTAATTACCAATAATAGGCATGAATTAATTCAATGTATTACAATGTTTCTGGTAACAATATTTCTCGTGGCTAAACAAACCCACGCGTTAACGACGATGCTGAAATCTATAGAATATATCTGAAAATCAGATCGAATACCAAACGAAGATCGAAGATTAGATGACGACATAGGCAGAGCACTTTGCAAGACGAGACGATCTTATGTGTACCAAAACAGTTACCGAATACTTGCCGAGGGATGTCAAACGATTGCAAGGCAGACCACCAGCTAAATGTATGGGCAGCGAGGAATCAGTGGGTGCTCAGGATGACATACATACATATTTTCACGCCTGTCTCCCATTGAGGTAGGCAGAGACTATAAATTGACTCGGATGCGAAATAGAGAAGACGCCTTTTTTTTTTTTTTTTGACGGGGTTGGAAATGCTTTATGCACTATCCACCACTCCGGGGAGAGCGGTGGGGTGTGTCGGACTCCGCTCTGAAAAGAGCGATCTACCGACTAAAACCAACCTCGGCGTTTCGCGACACCACTTAGGTGCCGGGCCTACGGGAGCGCTGTAGCATTCGTCCGCGGACCCGGCAGTGGCGGGCCGCCTTTTGCGGCCCCCTTCGCATAAGGGGAGACAGACGTGGACGTTCTCCCTCCCCTTCTTCTACCGATCCGCTGAGTGGAGCGCGGAAACTGCAAACCGCGTTGCCAGCTCGGGCCTTGTGAGTGGGCGGTCGGACTTCCCCAAGTCCGCCGCCCGTGGCCTTTTATGGTGGTTGGAACAGGGCGTTATCTGCCCTGTTCCTACGCCCGGTGCGAGTGCGCCGGGCGCGGATCGGCAGGGTGGAGGCACTCTCTCTCACCCTCTCTGCATCTTCCTTCTGCGAGAGAACCTCCTCGCAGAAGGCGACCGTTGCCTGCCAGGCTTCGGCGTCGCCGACCATAGCAGATACTACGGCCGGCAACGCAAGGGTCAGAGGTCAATGGCGCTAAGTGTATTACAAATATGGAAAATCAAATTTTTCGAGGTGGTTAGTTGAAACTTGGAGAGGACATCGTCTCTCAGGTCAGCTAGTACTAAATAAAAAAGTGGTCTTTGACGAAGTTTTCCATGCACGCTCAATAAACTTTAAACTAGAAATATTTCCTGACTTGTAAATCGGCCCTACATAATAGTACTAAATGTAGTTAGCTCTAGAATATTCTAATAATTATTACTGAATAATATTTTCACATACTTAAGTATTTTCATATCTAAAAAATACTTAAACACAACAGTAGCTATTGTGCTACATTTCTGCACGTTCACAGGAACAATGTTCATAGAACCTACGTCTTCTGACTGTCTAATCCTGTTACCAATGTAAAAAGAAGATACACAAGTATCTAATAGTTCAGGTAAATAGTTACAACTTTGAAAGAATTAGGTAACACAAATATTTATCTTTCAATAATAAAGAATAGAATATAACGCTAAAAGATAATAGTGATGCCAAATTAGTACTAATTACTATTAAAGCGTGCGTAAACAATACAGCAGTAATTTTACTGAAGTCTAAAGAATCCGTAGGTAGCAAACTATCTATTGATGTAAGTAATTTGCATAAAAAATATTACAGGACGTGATTAAACAACTATAGATAGACGAAACTATATTATTAGCATTGTATAAAAGAATTTAAATATAATACCATGTAAAGAGATCGCTCCACAATAGTTATCTCGCATCCTTGACGGTTTTATTCGAACAATTTTCAAAATCACTCTTTATATATAAATCACATAAATCATGGTACATTTAACGTAAATATATTTTTAAAAACCAAATAGGATGCAGGGTATTTTAGATTCTTGATTAAAGCTGTCGGTAACCGATTTTATTATCTGCTTCCAAATTTGAATTATCTTAAGAAACAAAAATCCTATTAAAAAAGCACTTTCAGTTTGTCTATAATTTACCAATTTATTATGGAACTTTTAATTGCTTAAAAATCTTGTTCGAACTAATATTATCAATAGGTTCAGCTGTTCTGAAGTGCAGCATAACATTAGTATTTATATAGACAGTCCTGGTTATAATATATGATGATAATGATACATGAAGTAATCTATAATATATACAAATACCTACACTATAATTTATTCATCATAAAAAAAAATACCTTAATGATAACAATCACTGTTATATGAATCCAGATCTTTTTTTTCTTTAACAGAAATCTCAATCACTTTTTGCCCGTCACGAAATACCAAGACCCCAAAAACTAACCAGTAGTTACAATAATTATTTTTTCTTGGAATATTCATTAAGTAAACAAAATAAATATCTTAAAAACATTTCTTATATCTCATAGTAAGCGTCCGTCAGTTGCTGTCTGGCTTCTGATAGTATGTACGTTATCTGTGACTTTTTAATTCGTGCATATAAACAGTGAAGCAGGTGATAACAATTCGTGATAGTATCTATCATGCAGTCTTGTATTGTACTTTGTGTAAATGTTGTATTTTACTATTGGCGAATCTCGTTTACTACAAAAGTGTAATTGTACTCATGCCCTAGGCATTGTACAGTATGATTTGCCAGTAAAATAATAAATATATTTTCAGTACACATACTACGAGTAGCCTGTAAACTACGAAGGGTTGTACAGAGGTGTATTCAAAGTTCAAAGTTCAAATGTTTTTATTTCAAATAAGCTTTTACAAGCGTTTATGAAACGTTGTGATTCTAGTTGCACGGTTCCAAAAGGTCGATCCTATGGAGAAGAATCCGGCAAGAAACTCCATGGACACTCTTTTAAAATAAATGAATTACAAACTTCACTGGTACAATATTGCGATAACAAGATGTGAGGACGTTGAAGGATGTCCAAGTTTGACCGAGGTCGACTATATTAAACGAAGATTCACGTTATTTGAGAATCCGATGTCATTTCTAAATAAAAAACTATGTGGTAACGCACACCATCAAAGCGACAAATAAAACTAGGTGTCTACTTAGACAAGCCACAACGTACACACATTTACAGTTTCTGTTGTGGTAAACAATACTTTCCATGAAGACATCTCGATATGTAAATAATATGGAATCTGTTAAAGCTATGTCCATCTACTTATAAGGTTCCTACTATAGCTACTAACTGACCAACATGAAAATTAATAAGCTTATATTAGTCTCTAATAATCAACAGTTTCATTTTGCCAGGGAGGCCGCAAATGCATCCGTATCTAACAACCACACATTCTTATCGTTAACATAGTCCTTGGTTTTGTAATAGGCTTTCTTAAGAAGAACAGATTTGACGTGTCTTTTAAATTTCTTGCCAGTGAGATCGGTGACACATTTTGGGAGTTTATTATAGAAACGCACACAATTTCCTAGAAATGATTTATTTGTTTTAGTTAGTCTAAATTTAGGTACCACTATTTTATGTTTATTCCTAGTATTAAGGTTGTGAAAGTCACTATTGACACTGAACTTCTGCAGGTTTTTGCGCACATACATTATGTTTTCAAGGATGTAGAGTGACGGCATCGTAAGTATATTGATGTTCTTAAACACTTCTCTTAGGGAATCGCGAGGGCCCATATCGTAGATTGCGCGGATGGCCCTTTTCTGTAAGATAAATATGGAATCTACGTCTGCAGCTGATCCCCATAGCAGAATACCGTACGACATAATGCTGTGAAAGTAGGCAAAGTACACGAGTCTGGCTGTAGCTACATCAGTGATCTGCCTAATTTTTCTCACTGCGTATGCAGCGGAACTTAACCTGCTAGACAGGGCCGATATGTGCGCACCCCACTGCAACTTACAATCAACCGTAACACCTAAGAAAACAGTTTCATTAACTAGGTCGAGTTTGCTGCCTTCAAGAATTAGATTAGGTTCAATTTGTGGTACATTTGGTAACGAAAATTTAAGACATTTAGTTTTGCTAGCATTAAGTAGTAGGTTATTAGCAGCAAACCATTTGGATAAGGATTTTAGACTCTCATTTACATTATAGAGATTGCTATCATTTCGATCGATTTTAAATATAAGTATCTACCCATAGTTAGCCGGTATGTTTAGGTCTCATGTAATAGGGGACGAGTCTGTGCTGAGCACAATACCAATTTCCACCCTTTTAATAAGAAATAAAATAGAAAACCTACAAATACAGATGTAGTATATGACAATACAGATACAAACTAACTCAAGAAGCAATAAGGATTCTTTTGGTACCGAAACCATAAAAGCATTCAATGGATTGCATATATTTTTATATATGCAACGATTTCAATTCCTTCAGCATACCTAGCTAAAATAAGTTTCTAAGTGGTTAACTTTTCCTTGTCCTTACTTTTTTTGCATGACTATTGGGGTACCTACTTAAATGATTCATGGACATCGGCTATACTAGTTACGTGCGTTTAGAATGACTTCGCATCGTAGCTTATACTGGAGATACCTCTAGTAGAAGCTCCAGTAGAAGCTAAGTATAGCACGACGTGTAGGTAGTCTGTCCGCGAACCATATTCTGATTCATCAGAAGCCGCGACTTTAGCCCGAATTGAAAAAATAACGACTTTTTACGGATTTTATGACTTTGTATTATTTAACGTCTTTTCCTTCGTTTCAATAAAAGTACCTTAAAATAGCAAAGTGGTGTACTGCACACGGACAACGGTTGCTGCCTGTTGATATGTCCGCGCAAGGTGCCATTAGGACGGATGTCGAACAATAACCACCCATTACTATGCAAATACCACATAATATGAATGTACAGATTCGTGGGAAAATATTTTAAATATATATAATGTACCGTAATTACTGCACATTACTATTATTAATGCAGATAAGACCTAGGTACCTCACAATTAATAAATAATACAGACGAAATGTGCGTGTCTATCCTTAGCTACGCGAATATACCGCTTATTATCGGGAAAGTCGTCAAATCCAGTTATCGTAAAATATCGTTCTAAAATTATTTAAAGTAGGTGGTACTAAACAAGGTCGCATACAGATGTCAATAAAGCTATAGTCATGACGTCGCCAACAGGGTGCGGCCGCCCTTCGAGGGTAATCAAGTAATAGGGAGTCTGATGAGACCATGCATACCTACGCTACTTTCTAGTTATCCTTAGAATAGATTGTATGGTACCCAATTGCATAATTATGTTTAGGTCAGTACGGACGAACCCGCACTTCTTGTCCTGTGCGTTTATCCAACGTAGACGTAACGTTAGCGCATCGTAGGCGCGTAGTAGGCACGTGAAAGGCACGTAGAAGGCGGGTAGTAGGCGCGTAGTCGTCGCGTCTTAGACGCGTAGTTCCGTAGTCATCGCGTAGTAGGCGCGTAGCGGTGTAGTGTCGTGTCAGTAAGCACGTAGCCGCGTAGTAAGTGCGTAGCTGCGTAGTGTCGCGTAGTAGGTGCGTAGCCGCGTAGTAGGAGCGTAGCCGCGTAGTAGGAGCGTAGCCGCGTAGTAGGTGCGTAGCCGCGTAGTTATTAACTGTTATAGTTTGTTACCCGCGCCCTGCGTACAATGGCGGGACGCACATTACCGCACCGCGCCCGGCACGCGCCCACGGTTGCACTCTTGTCGAACACTGTTCTGTGTTACTGGTATAAGATAAATAATTTACTGAAGAACGTTGCACTAATCCAAACTCCGACCTGCTACTGAGAATTTCATAAAAAAGCATAATAACACTTTGCTTAACCTAAAAAAATAACCCAGGACATCTAGTGTAGCAGCCGCGACTTATAAGGCAGTTAAAATATAACGTATAGCTTCCGCCCGCCGACTTCGTCCGCGTGGAATAGTTACTTGGTCTTAGCGTTATTATGTATAGCCTATAGCCTTCCTAAATTAATGGGCTATCTAAAACTGAAAGAATTTTTCATACCGGACCTAGTTCCTGAGAATAGCGCGTTCAAGCAAACAAATAAACAAACTCTCCAGCTTTATATACTAAGTATAGATAAAATACAATATTCGATATATTGCATATATTTTTATTAAACTATACAGCTCGTGCTCGGTAAATATAATATCATTCTGCGGTAACAGCAATGACGGAAGGAGTTAAATTACAAATCAGGTAATACGGGTACGTACAATTTTACAGATACATACATATATAACTTAATTAGTCACCATGTTTTTTTTTGGAAACGCGTCGAAGACCTTATCTTTTCTTATCTTGTGTAGGGCCGAGGCAGCAAGGCCTCAGTGCACTTCGACCCAATGGGATCTTTTGTGCTTCCCCTAGATAATCTATTCCTCATCCCCTCCCAGTTCTACAAACAGTTCTTCGATGAGCTTTATAATGAGGCCTGGGGGTATGAGTCTGTAGTCCTCTGGTTTTGGATATCCCTGACCCTAAAGGCACATTCGCTTTCAAGCCATTGCATCGCATGTACACAGAAGGTGTTCCATGCCCTCAATTTCCCTTTTGCAGGCCCTGCAGGCTGATGTCTCCATCAGACCCATCTTTTCTAGGAGATCATTAGTCCTGAAGTATCTGGTCAGTCGTCGAAGACCTACTATTTCATGCATAAAAATTATCTGTCTTACTTCAGACAATCATGAGTATTCCTCTCCTATTTTGGGCATTGTGATATAGGCACAAAAAGCAATTTCAGTAGGTGATTCCTAATTCGGTCTCATGCCAAACTATCACTATCTGTGCAATCATTATCGTAGTATTCCTACCCAGTATATATTTCTGAGTGGAACAAATTTTAGCAGGTAGATACTTTTTTCTTGACTGTAGTAACTTAGTTATAAATGTAGTTTTTATAAGTATATACATGGATAGATCTGACTTATATGGTCATACTACATTCATAGGTTTAGCAAATTTAGAGAAAAGCGAATGAGAAAGTGAAAAATTTCGAAAATTTTGTGTAGAAACTTTTAAGTTTCATTTTTTTTTAATATATTTTAAATTTAAAAACCATGTGTGTATAAATATCGATTGTGATTTTTTTTGTTGGAGTCTGAATTCTTGCAATTCTCAATTCTATTGTCGTGTCCTTACAGGTGTTGCTGAATTGTACTAGATAAGCGGACTTCGCTCAGAGTTGGAAAACCCTAGTGGATCGAAGAGTAGAAGCTTGTGAATATGATTCATCTCTACATACGACCACCTCTTTCATATAACAATGAACGTCAGTGGTACATAGTACTTAACAATGAATCAACATCATATTCCTGTTTTTCAGGGAAAATATATTGTGACGTAAATTAGGTATTGACCCCTGTATGAATGATTAATCCTTAGTTACTCCTAAGTATAGCGATACTTTTTGATTCTCGCCAAATACGTTGCTGTATGCTTGAGCGGAAGGTTATTGAATTATTCCTTTTGTATGTTTAAATACCTAAACAAATTTAATTACTTTATTAATATTATATGAATAACTAGCTTCTGCCCGCGACTTCGTCCGCGTAGCGTGATGATATATAGCCTATAGCCTTCCTCAATAGATGGGCTATCTAACACTGAAAGATTTTTTCAAATCGGACCAGTAGTTCTTGAGATTAGCGCGTTCAAGCAAACAAACAAACAAACTCTTCAGCTTTATATATTAGTACTAGCTTCTGCCCGCGACTTCGTCCGCGTAGCGTGGTAATGATATATAGCCTATAGCCTTCCTCAATAAATGGGCTATCTAACACTAAAAGAATTTTTCAAATCGGATCAGTAGTTTCTGAGATTAGCGCGTTCAAGCAAACAAACAAACAAACAAACAAACAAACTCTTCAGCTTTATATATTAGTAGTATAGATAGTGACAACCCTATAATGTCTATAGAATCACTGAAGCCATAGTTTATGACTTGGCTCACATGACCAATAGAAAAATAATTAACATTTCAACATGCAATTTATCATCTATCATTGCTATCGAATTCAGTCAATGGGTGGGTAGTAATAATATCTTTTGTCTTTTTTACGCAGTGCTTGATGATAATCGCTAAATTGATGGGCTATCTTATAAGTTAATGAATCTACAAATAAAATAGGAATTTATGATAATAATCTAATCTAGATCGTACAAATCTAATTACATATTCTTATCAATACGAACACAAAGACTTTCTGCTGTAACAATAAGTATTACCTAGGTACGTAAATTACTTTACGATTAGTGAAGAGAAATGGAGAGGAAATAATTCAATTTACCTAAACAATAAGATTCACTTTGCGAGGGCTACCACCGATTCCGATTGGGACATGTGCAATGGCCCAACGTAGTGCTAGTAAGAGGCTTTATGAGCGAATCCATCGCACCCTGAGCAATAGCTAATACTATCCATCACCTCGGGCATAAAAGCCTGTAAGGTAATACCGCAACACGACCCCCCGACCCTTGCTCGAGCCGGTCCGAGCCGAGACAGTAGCTTCAAATTCGTCCCAAAATAATTTAAACCAGATCCAGCCGTCCCTAGCTGTCCCCCCAGCAACGCCCTAAGCCGAGGTCCGTCTCTCGTTAGGGAACGCCTTTAACAGTTGTTGTTAAGTTTATAAGTTGCTCCTGGCTGGAGGCATTCGGTGCCTCGCCACCAAGCTCGGTTAAGCTGTAAAGAATCCCTGATTCAACAGCCTACCTCCAGCTCAAAAAAGAACCTCAACACGATATCTTTCTACCTACTGCTTCACATTTTATTAAATTGTTATATAATAATTTCAATACGTTATGTTAGGCAGAAATGTATCTGTATCTGGATAGTATCCACCCACCGTTTGGTGGTGTTTAGGTCCCATGGAATAGGGGAATATAATTACGCAATTTAGGGAAAGAAATTAATAGGTGTAAACGTTTATTACCTTTTCAAATGTCTGCATTCATAGCGAAAAAGAAATGAAAACATAGTAAATAGTATGGGCTGGCATCGGGAGCAGTCTCCACGTAGAAAGGAACAATACGACCCGTATCCAGAAGTACAAAGTCAAAGTCAAATGTTTTATTTCAATTAGACCAGTAATACAGGTACTTTTGAAATGTCAAAAACTAGGTGCGCGTACCTCTTTTTGCATCAAGCCTCTAAAGAATCGACCTACGTGATGAGAGCCTCCTTAAATGATGGTCTTGTTCTATTTAGTATTAGGTATGTTTGGTCATAAGTGTTCTACTTATTTACTTATTGAAAATAGTTTTTTATACGTGTAGCCAAAGAGTATAAAGTCGATAGAAGGAACGGTCTGTTCAATTGATTTTGATACTGTCTAAAGTACCAACTAGAATAAGTACAATTAGTTTATTTATTAATAGAGCTGTCTTCAACCGTTATCAACAACACCTTGTTTATATCGACTAAGAATGTATCTAATTAATCCTACGCAATTAACGCGACGATGATTGTTGTTCATCATAATAATTCCCGTTGGTTCGGTTGAACGTCCCAATTAAGTTAATGTGAAAATTTTCTATGTAGCGTTGAGTTTCATGGTAGTTATATTGTGTGCGTTACTGATAAAAGCGTTGAAACACTTTTTTAGGTAAGTGCTATTGTTTCACGTAACAGTCACCCGGAAGATCCACTAAATAAACAATAAAAGTCGTTGTTCAAACAACAAAACACCTCCATCAACCTAGGTATTTTATAGGTACGATTTAGCAACAGGTAGATTTAAATTCCAATAAAATTTAATAAAAAAATGAATAATTAAAAAAATCAAAAGCCTAACAGTAAGAAAGACAATTTGTACGTAATGCACTAAAAAGACCGAAACAAGATTGAGGATAATAAACAAAATTAAAATAGATTAAAAACGAAGCTAATTAATTATATCTCGCTTAAACGACTATATTATGAGCTGAAATCCTAAGTTAAATTCCCGCATTAAGTTTAGTTGCAAGCGAAACCCATTAATTTTCTTTCGGTTTATAATTTACAAATAATAATTTGCAATTTGTTAATATTTTATTTTGTTTATGACGACCTCTGTGGTTTAGTGGTTCGAGTACCGGACTGCTGACCACGAGGTCGTGGGTTCGATTCCCACAGGACACAAAAATTGATGTGATGAATGTAAGTGTTTGTGTTCGTCTGGGTGTTTCTTATGTATTATAAGTATGTATTTACAAAAAAACAAGTCCATTGTCTAGTACCTACCCATAATACAAGCTCTGCTTAGTTTGGGACTAGATGGTGCTGTGTAAAAATGTCCCAGAATATTTATTTATTTATTATATTTATTTTGTGTCCCATCTGCTAGACAGGTAAAAACAATATAGTTTACTTTTAAATAAATAACAAAAAATGAACGAAGTATGTATGTATGTATATTATTTTCTAATGGCATTGAAACTCTGCTACTGACAATACATACCTACATATGGAATACATTCTAAACTTATCTACATGGAATTATCAAATTTAAAATTACCTCCGATGCTGATCGCAAACAGACGGCAACTAAGTACTTTTATATTTACGTTACTTCTAAGTGAACAACACGAAACAGCTGTTTTAAAAACGCATGTTTGATACTCTGATACTAGGCAAAGTGACGATGAGTTTCGTTGATCAGTAAATAAACGCACACAGATAAACTTATCCACAGGTACACAAACAGTTTATCCTTACCTCAAAATTGTTTGCAGAGAAGAGAAGGTCCTTTCGAAGATACAATTATAATAATAAATTATCACTGTTTTATGCACCAAGAACACACCACTTCAAATTTGAAATTATGCAAATGTGTAGTTTAAACGATTTAGTAAAATTATTTTGATATTCATGTTTAATGTTGTTTTGATAAAATTATGCTGTAAAAAAACACGACAGTCCACGTCGTATTTCGCGAGGCGGGAAATATCGATGGCGCGTGCGGCCGGCAGCGCTGCATCGGTCGACCAGAGCCCGCGAAGCCTCTGCTCCACACTTTATAAACACACCAATACCAAGCGCCCTTACAAACGACAGTTTTTAATTACAACAATTATTCGTACTAGTTAGGACGAGATTTTTTTCGAGCAAACCGAACTTACGAGTGTTCCGTTATCTTTGTTTATGATGTGTTTATTTTTAGTCAATATCGAATATTTGGAACACCAAAGTGAATCGGCTATAAAATTAAACATAACCCATGGTTACAGCTGCTACGTTTATCCCGCTCGTAAATCTTCATTCCAACAAATCGGTAATCCACATACCGCGTGGTCATAAAAGCCAATAAACATCGGGTAAGTAATGTAGGTAATTCGGATATTTTATGTAAGTTTGTATTATTACAGAAAGTACAACATATTGAACATAGATAAGTAGATAGGATGAGCGGCATCTGCAATTTGTTCAAATGCATTCTTGTCTATAGATTAAGTAATTATGAAATAGTAAAAGAAGTAAGCCTCTATCGCAATATGACCATTAAGTTGATTGGCGCTTATCTTATCACAGGTACCTACATACATTTCAGCCAGTCGTCTGAATCATCTGAAGAAATAGGTATGCTAAACTTACATAATCTGAATACAAGGAATTTATGAAATGAAAATTATCAGTTTTCCAAACCTCGGCTCCTGTGGCTTTAATAGTTACGAGTACTATAGGTATGGTTGAAGGGGAAAGTACTTTTTATTCATAATTTTTAATGCTTAGTGCACAATGTAGGTGAAATTAACGCAAGCTACAGATAGGACCTATTGAAATCGGCTATATACATACTTATAATACGCAAAGCCGCTATGCTATAGCTGCTTTTACTATGTCCGAACTTTAAAAGAGACCATAATTCTCTGAACTTTATTCGGTGTTTCTGCTCAGAGGTCATTAGTTAGGAAATGCCGGTGTCGTTTAGTTGTAAACAAAGTAAACCAATGACATGAGAGAGCCATGCTTCGGCACGAATGGGCCGGCTCGAACGGAGTGATACCACGGCCTCACAGAAAACCAGCGTGAAACAACATTTATTGTACGTTATGTTTCGCCGAGTGAGTGAGGATAACGGAGGTCCAAACTCTTTGAAAAGGCGGCCAACGCACTTTTGGCTCCTCTGGTGTTACGGGTATCCATGGGCGGCGCTAATCGCTTACCATCACGTGACGCGTCTGCTCGTTTGCACTCCTATGCCATAAAAAAAACTACTTGTAAAAGTAATTGCAGTAATAATTTACATTACTCGCATATTGGCTGGTTTTCCGCCCGCCCGAGGCATGGTCTGCGCGGAATAAATACTTTGCCTGCAGCTACCGCATGCTTGGCTGTCAAAATTACGAATAAGTATCATGCTGTGACTAAATAACAGTAACTGAACTCGCAACTCGTTTTGACTGTATATTTCCACATGGATTGGCACCAGGTGGCAATCGGAAATAAAGTTCGGTTCTGGCACTATGTGGTCACAGTTCTTACCAATTAAAGGAAATCCTAATCGATATATTTATAGTGGACATCAAATCGCCAAAACAATCAACACCGAAGTAACTAAAGACGACATCAATCTAAATATTAAAAAGAAAAATCTTTTTCATCACTTTGTCTTTCGCCACCCGGTGGCAATAGAAATCCGTCACTTGATGCTTTCTTCCTCCGACCTATGATTTTCTTTTAAAATAAACATCCAGGGCTTTATTTAGTTCTAGGCCGGAATTGAATCGTAACGTTGACCGGTCTTTTTAGGTAATGCCAAGCATCAACTACCTACATAACCTCGCTGTAGTTACTAATACCCGTACTCCAGGCCCAGTCCGTGAGTTTAGACGGCCCTGGGCTAATACTACTTATGGGCCCACCTAATTTCTCAAAGTATAGAAAAAATGAGACAGTAAACTATTTGATTTATATTATAATATCCACGGGGCCCTGGGCTGAAGCCCAAAATGTCATATGGTAGATCCGGTCCTGCCGTACACGAAAATACGATAGAAGAAAGAAAAGAAGCACTAAGTAGAAAAGCATATAAATAATACGTCGAACAAGCTCTCGACTTATAAATATATATACTTAGGTACTATTACCTATACTATGTATACTACCTACTATATAACCCAAGGGACACCCAGAACCTGTTTTAATTCAATGTTGTTTACGGAGGTTCAATGAAGAGCGACGACAGGACTAATTATGATATATGACATACAAATTAATTGCAAGATCATTTCACTAGCGTGCCTCAGCGATGAAGTCAGTGGTCTAACCGAACTGCCGTCAACTGGAAATTAATACCTAATTAAAGAATGGTATTGTTATGACTTAAATAATAAGGAGAAGTTATCATTTTTTTATTATTCGAATCTTTGGATACCACTCCAGACAGTTTATATCTATGATTTGGCTCCAACTTCAAGCGTCAATATTACTTACCTATAACTTGTATTAACGATTACGGGTTTCTTTTGAAAATTGACGGTTTCCGATAGTAATGAGATCTACCCTGAAACTTCTTTTCCAATTTGTATGTAAAAGCGTAACCGTTTATTGTTGTAATATTTACCTGCAGGCATCCTATATCCAAGGTAATTACTCCTAGTAATTACCTCGGTGTTTTCAATGTGAAAGTTCTGTACCCAAGTGAAAGCAGAATGCATCGGAAGTTTCAGAGTTGATGGTTTATCGCCCGATCCTCTTTATTCGCAGATATGCAAGAGTTTATAACATTCTATCCGTGAATGTCGTTTATGATTTGTTCATGATCAAACGACAGTGCTACCTTTTGGTAACAAAGTAAGGGTAAATATGCGTATAAGTATGTGGTTACCAGCTACCTTTATGGGTACAAAGCTCGTAAACTATTTAAATAAGTATTACATATTTTACGTACGGTAGTTGACTAGCTCTAATATACGTGTTCTTATATAAGTAGGTATAAGTATAACTACACAGTATAAAACAAAGTCGCTTCCCGCTGTCTGTCTGTCCGTATGTAGGTATGCTTAGATCTTTAAAACTACGCAACGGATTTTGATAGAGTGATTCAAGAGGAAGGTTTTAACCCTACGACTCTTAGCGGCAGCGTGGGTGAAACCGCGCGGTCGGGTCGTCAGTTTCTATACTTACATAGGTAGGTAATATTATTCTAACAAAACCAAAAGCTCAATTGGTGTTAATGGAGTGGATATACCTAAGTACAATAAGTATGTCGATGAGTACCTTTATTCAGGTTAAATAGTTTCTTCCAGTCCAGACAAGAACACAAAAAAGTCTAGACGGGCAGAAAATGCCTGGAGAACGTCTATATTATGAAGGACTTGATGAAGGGTATAGGTACCTACTCATCCTAATTCTCGAGAAAAAAACCTCATGGATATGTGTAGGTCTCCTCCCCATACCTACTGATTAACGGAGCTCATACTTGGTCACTCACGATTTCACGAATACCCAAAAGTCCAAACTTAAGGTTTGTCTGAAAGACGGAGCACAGCAGATCGCATAGAAAAAAATTGCGTTTCAAAACCCAAATCGCTGGTCCAAAATTACCATTAGTGGAGCCCTGACACCGATAGACTGCGTCGTTGCAGGCCAAAAAAGAGACTCTTTATACTATGAAAGAGATGGCGAGAGCAAGAGAGATTTCAATACCTTCAATGCAGATCTATTTGGACCCACAAGATCAAAATAGATAGACAGGAAGTGGAGGTTTGGTCCACCAGTGGGACACAAAGTATATGACTTAGGTACCTAATCATAATAATCATTCTTTATTTTTCGGCCCTAGTATCATTGTGTAGGTAGTCGTCTATTGTGATAAATAGGTATTTCCATACATACGTAACCGAGTGTTTAAAAAATAATTAGTATGTCCATTTAGGATGCAGTCGTCGAGACAAAAAGGGACAGTGGTCAAACAATCGACTATCGCGATGTCTTGGCGTTGAGCAGCCGGGGAATGTCGGAGCGCGGCGGCTCGCTCCGGTTTCAGCTGGTTTCATGATGTCCACCCAAGCACGATGTACGCCATGCAGATGGGTAATGCACTTTTATTAGCCCCAACGATGTTACACAGACGTTCCACGTTACAGGCAGCTTTTTAATTGATACAAATTATAAAATAGTTACGTATACGTCGGTAAGTAGGTACTTACATTTACGTTTCTCTTAGTGATATTACTACTGAAGCACTAATAACAAACCACATAGGTAATAAGTATTTGCGAAAGTCATATACTTATCCCTTACCTATAGGTAGTTATTTTGTGTTGCAGCGGTTTTAATCGTGCTCCAGGATATAATATAACTGCCTCATTAGCCAAGTGGTCCTGAGCGCGACTGCTGCGCTAGAGGTCCTGGGTTCGATTCCCAGGTCGAGCAGTGTTATTGGGTTTTTCTATGAAATTTCCAGTAGCAGCTCGGAGTTAGGAAATTGTGCCCGGTTAATGGCAATAGGCTCGCCCCCTATTACATGGGACCTAAATATACCGGCAAACTGTGGGTGTACCTTAATACACCTCTGCCTAACCCTTCGGGGAATACAGGCGTGATGGTATGTTATGTCCAGGATTGGCTAGGTACATTTACTAAAACTACCTATATCCTTTATTGATTATCCGCAAGGCCAAAGGTACCTACTGCTTGATAATTTATAATCTTATGCCCTATGTAATCTCCCGCCCTCATAAGGATGGGTACGTAACTACTTGGAATTGTTGTCTGTCTGTAATTCTGTATCGAATCGGCGCGGGCGTGGAGCTCGCACATAATAAACAAAAATATCTAGAAACAAGCAAAAATACTCAAAACTTACTGGGCATGATTGTCGTTTAAGTTTATGGAGTAGGTAGGTACTGAGTGGTCGTAGAATGATCACGCCTTGTGATGAAGGGTTATCAATACAAATAAATAAAATTGAAGTCGGTTAGTAATATTAAAATAACCGCTTTTTACTATGTGTATTTGGATGAATACACGGTCCATACACTTAATTATACTAAACCAACATTTTTTACAATTGTGTCTATTTGTTTCTAATCTCAGAATATAGCTGGACCGATTTTGACAGTACTTTCACTGGCAGATAGCTGATGTAACAAGGAGTAACTTAGGCTTCACTTTGAACTTTTTTTAAATACCACGCGGACGAATTCGCGTGTAACAGCTAGTTTATATTACAATCCTCGCTGTCATTCAGATAGGTGAGACAGAACATCCCATAAGAGGCAAAAATATAATACCCCATCTGATTCGCAAGGATCCCTTGGGAGGTGGTTCGGTTCCGCCAACGTCTTCCAGTTCCATCTGCCGCCACGGGACCTAAGGCAATAGGCATGATGACGGTTAGCAAGAATTACTAAAATAATATGTTCATATACTGAAATATAATTAATATGTTTAGAAAAAAATATTTATTTTTATATAAAAGACGGGATTATTAATTTATTTGATAAAATAAAACTACAAAATACACAAGTCCGCCATGTTCAGTTGAACACCAATCAGATTCAATTACGTCACATCTATGTTGAACTGTCACTGGCACGTAAATTTCGTACGAATTTCGACGATCTCCGCGCTTAAAATTGTTTTAAGTATTTCCTAATTGTATATTACTTAGTTTTTTGTTCTACAACTTGTTTAAGAACTTATTAAGTAATGGAACAAGGGTTTACCAAGGCAAACAGCTCTAATTTGCCCAGAGTTGATTTGTTAATGCTGGGGCAGTTCCTGGCATCAAACAAAGACTTCTGTTCAGCAGAATTTAGAAATGTTAAAACTACAATGTAAGTATTATTTATTATTATATAAAAACTATATTAAAATTACCATAACTATACGTTACTATAGTACTAGTATTCTATTATCTGTACTATTGTTAAAAAAATAAAATCACTTTAAAAAGCATAGCTTCGTATGTTTAGTTTTAATAATGTTTTTATTTTATAAAATATGCTTACCTATCGATTTCTTTGTTTTAGATCCTCCAGGCCATCTTATGGGGACGGCGCGATTAGACATGACTACATTCAGTTAAAACGCGATGGAAATCTGTGTATAGTTTAATCAAAAATCTGCCCAGAACACAAGGTCCACGCGAAGTTATATGCAGTGGCGTAATGACGTTAATAGTTCACGAAGTAAAGGAAGAAGTTATATCGGTAGAATGCCATGACTGTGTTGCCTCACAAGGGGGCTGCAAACATGCCATTGCAGTTCTCATGTGGGTCCATCGTAGGAGTGAAGAACCGTCCGTTACATCCATTGAATGCTACTGGATGAAATCAAAACTATCTCGGGTTGGGACTACATTAAAATATATTACAACAAAATACTTATCCAATAGTAAACCTAGTTTGCAATTAAATACTGGAGTATTTGAAAATTTTATTAAAGAAGGAAAAAAAAGGAAGCTGCGCAACTGTGTGACTTAATTTCGGCTTGCAAGATTAAGCCACTTATATCTTATTGTTTTGTTGTGTGGCACGTAAACAAATAATTTATCAGGGTTTTTTTTGACGTATTATCACACTGGGGAACAGCACACCACTTATACACTTGCGAAGTCATGTCTAAATAAAAAATAACAAAAATATTATCTGTTAAGTTGTTTAATCTCCTATTGTATACGATGCCGAACATAGAAGTGACGTCATAAGCAGACGCCATGACACCAGCGCCGTTTTCGCGCTAAATTAAAAACATTGAATTAAAATCGCATTTTTTTATCAAAAGCCCTTTTTTTATTGCAGAAATAATTTATTTTTCGGAAATAGTGTATACATAAGAAAATTTTAGAACAGTTTTTGAAAATCAGTCATCATGCCTATTCACAGTTTACCTACCATCTTCTTACTATGCGACCTCGGCTCCTATACGTAGGTACCTGCCTATCTCATAGGTACCAGACAGTTTGCAGACATAAATCAATAAAAAAGTGGTTGGTATCAGGCTGGAGGAAACAGTCTTGTTTAACTACGTAGGTACTAAGGAATTCAACGCTTATCTGTCAAGACTGATCGCTCACTCATTTTTGTACCATCCGTTGTTACGATAAATAAACCACCCAGTAAAACCCTTCATTTGGGTATTTAGCGAACTTCCGGCTTCGGAAGCTTCCGCTTCACAAACGCGAACTTTAGACCGTTATCAAAAAGTTACGATTTTTCTTTTAGGTTCTTTTTGTAGGAACCGACATTGATGGACTTTTTGTTTTTAATATTTGGTAGTTGGTGCACCAATGTGTAGACAAACAATTAATACCTACTTCAAAAAATTGTGTCATTGTCCAAAACCCTGTCGTAATTCAGAGATGGTAGACATGAGTTGTCTTACCCAGGTCTTTTTATTATTATGACATTAGGGTATATATGGAAAAGTACACCCTTTGGTGAGTCGATAAAAACTTCAAATGATGATAACATTATATGAAGATGTTTGAAATAATGAAACAGTAGGGTGTAGCCACAGAGTACAGCTCGCATATCTGACTCATTTCTCAAAATTCCAAGCTTTTCTTGTCTTTGAAATGAAACTACTTTTTACGGATTTTATCGCGGTATATTGATATTATTTAGTTCCCGACGTTTCGGATCCTTTACAGCATCCATGGTCACGGGCAGACTGACCATGGATGCTGTAAAGGATCCGAAACGTCGGGAACTAAATAATATCAATATACCGCGATAAAATCCGTAAAAAGTAGTTTCATTTCAATGTCTAATATTCGCGTAAGTGTCAGAAATCAGTATTTTCTTGTCTTACCAATAATAATAATTATTATATATAGATCTCATGAAATTAAACAAATATGGGCACACAAGATACTTTTATTGTACACCTGTGTACATTTTTTATTGTAGACTTAAGCCTAGGTGGTGGTGAGCCCTCTACTTGAGTGGGATGAACCTGGAGCTGTGTGTGGCACCAATACCAGGCCTACCATGCTTCACAGGCTTGTATGTGACAGAGAATTCACCAAGATAGTGGCCAATCATCTCAGGCTTGATTTCAACCTGCAAACAGAACAGAAAAGTTATAAATACACCATCATATGGTTTTTTAAACAACTGATTGGCTAGTAAATGAATCTATGAAATGCAGTGTTCTCACGTGGGAGAGCCATGCTTCGGCACGAATGGGCCGGCTCAACCGGAGTGATACCACGGCCTCACAGAAAACCGGCGTGAAACAACGCTTGCGTTGTGTTTCGCCGAGTGAGTTGAGGTTACCGGAGGCCCAAACCCTTTTAAAGGCGGGCAACGCACTTGCGACTCCTCTGGTGTTGCGGGTGTCCATGGGCGGCGGTTATCGCTTACCATCAGGTGATCCGTTTGCTCGTTTGCCCCCCTATCCCATAAAAAAAAAAGTGTGGATTTGTCAGAACTAACTCAAAAGGGCTAATACTAAAAAAATACAAATAAGTCCAACCACTGGAAGTCTAATATATTTCTGAACAACGAATGGTACGGGACTGGGTATTTTGCATGTAATGGGACCTCTTCGAAATCATTGATCATCAATAACCTGATGATGTAAACAGGATAGTGTAGACAGTATAATTGTCTACATTAATCTGAGCTTGAGAAAGATTGGGAACACTCATCACATATGCATCAAAGGATAGTAGGATATTATTAACAATTTATTGAACATTGAATAGTTTCAATGGAATGATGGTAGAATAAATACTATGTGAGCATGGGCATGCTAATTTCAATAGCCATGTTGGCTGAAAAGAAAAGAGTTCTGGTTATGACAATTTTTTTCAGGCATGGAATATTTGTAAGAGAATTCTACTATTATAAAATTGAAAAAAACTGTGAATTTACATGGAAGATAGGTATTTAAAAAAATCAAGTGGTTTAGGGTAAAAGTATCTGAACCCTAAAGTGAGATTTTTAAATTCTTGTCTGTTTGTTAGGGGTTGGTGCAAAAACTACTGAATAGATTTAAATATTGTTATCACTATTAGTAAGTAGGTATATACTCTCAACTTAAAAACTGGTCAACTTCTTATTTCAATTAATTTAATGGATCCTAAGATACAGCGAGCTCTCTGATGTATACAGACCCATATAAAGAAGAGATCATCAATGTTGGTTTTTCTATTTTTACTCCTAATATAGCTTCATGTGAGCAAAGCCGCGGGCAAAAGCTAGTGAAAAATTTATTTATAGCCATTGTAACTGGAGTTTCTGTCTGCTACAGGAATTTAGGAGTGATTTACATAATTATTTATTTATTAGGCCTTACATTACTGTATTTAAAATGCACATTCCTATATTATGGATACAGTTAATCTCAATATACTTCTGGCAGATCATGAAGGGGAACTGTTAGAAACATTGTGACCTAAATAAAATAAAGAATGGGTACCACTATTTTACTCATAGGAAAATATTGACTGATTAGACATGATTATTTACCACTGTAAATAATCATGTCTAATCAAATATTTTTTGCAGATTTCAAATTATAACATTGCTTCTGAAAGTGTGCAGAAGCAATGTTATAATCTGAAATCTGCATAGAAAAAGAAAAATATTGGTCCTAAGTTGCCTTTGGGGCATAGTAAATAAACTAGGTAACAAACCTGATTGAAAGTCTTTCCATTGTAAATTCCAACAATGGATCCAACCATCTCGGGAACAATGATCATGTTTCTCAAATGCGTCTTGACAATTTCGGGTTTCTCATTTGGCGGCGCTTCTTTCTTAGCGCGGCGCAACTTCTTCACCAGCGCCATCGGCTTGCGCTTCAGGCCGCGGGCGAACCGCCTGCGAGCACGGGCGTGCATGAGCTCCATGAGCTGTTCACTGCAAATAACAATTTGAGGTTATGTTAGGATATCAGTAACGAATCTGAAACTCAATATGGTGTTAGTACAACAAAGCAATTAAGACTTAATTTTTAAATGGGTACCTACATATGTCCACAAAATAACAAAAACTTCAGAATTAAGTATTCACTACCAGGTGTTTCTGACAAGGGAATCTAAGATTATCAAACATCGAAATGTTTTCCAGAGATATCAAATCTAAATATATTAGCGATTACTTACTTGGGCATGTCCAGAAGCTGGTCGAGATCAACACCTCGGAAGGTAAACTTCCTGAAGGTACGCTTTTTCTTGAGAGTTTCATCAACCTGAAAAACGTAAACATTGGTTTCTCACTTAGGGAAAATAGGACTTGGACACAATCTTCTATGATCACCAAAACATAGCACCATCACAATTTTCATGACTATGGCAATGATTATTTGGAAAATACTAGATAATATTTTTAAATATTTTACGAACCTCAGCCATGTTTCCGATTTGTTTGACAGAACAGAAAGAAAAGGAAAGAAATACCAAAACGTCAAACTGACATGACAGGAGCCTAATGTTGCAAGCTGCAAGTAAACACATAATTAAATATTAAGAGGTAGCTAACCACACAGCTTTTAATCCAATAAAGGTAAAAGTTCGGTCAAGAAGATCAAAAATTGTAACTGCCAGCTTCTAAAGTTAGCCCTACCCAACAGGCGTGCTGATAAAATTGTAGTGATTTTGTGCAAAAATAGAAAAATATATTTTTTTATATTGAAACTAGCTGCTCATGTACCAGATTTTGACATCCAGCAATGCAACTATGTAATTGTAAACCGCATCCAATTTCATGTACATAGTAGTTATTGCGTGATATGTGCGTGACAAACATACAGACAGCCAATTCTAAAAATGATGTTTTGGCTTCCATTGCTCTATTAAAGACCCCCATATTGTTTTTTTTCAATGTCTTTAATGTACCGAGATCAATTTTGTTATGGGATAAGGGAAATGAATGGGATAAACGAGCAGACAGATGACCTGATGGTAAGCGATAACCGCCGCCCATGGACACTCGCAACACTAAAGGAGTCGCCATTCGTGCCCAAGCATGGCTCTCACGGTCAAACTCTCCACTTCCCGCAAACTCTTTATGTTATAGCAAACAATGGAAAAATAAAATGGAAAGATAAAATAAAATTTACAGCTATCCACGGCAATCTGTATCTGTATTATTTGCAAAATAAGAATCATAAAAATTAAAAATGCTGCACAAAGTAACTATTCCAAGCGAAGTCGCGTGCGAAAGCTAGTAAGATTATACATATATTATAAAAATGTTTCGATTTTGAATGGGATTTTTTAAACAATTTATCTTAAACATGACGAGGGTGCCACTATCAACGGAGTTTGAGATTTATGCCCGGTTCATGGTAATAGGCCACTGGGTAATACATGGAAAACATACCGGCGAATTGTTGTGGGTATACATTAATAGTCCTCTGCCTAAGCCTTTGAGAATACGGTTGATGCTATGTGTGTGTAGTCCTAAGTAATTTCTACTAAATTCGCCTACTAGCTTTAGAAGTACTATGATACAACTTGATCTAAGTAGCATCTATAGATATTAGCTACATAATTAAATGTGAAAAAAATTTATGGAAGCTCAATCCACGCATCTGCAGTCTTCCTTACATTATGTTGGACAATATTTAAATGTCTTTATTCAACAGATAAACTGTAAATGAAAATAAACGCGTTTTAGGACTCCAGGTCCTGAGTAGCATGCCATTTCCAGTGGGTGATACTATTATCAAAACTATTTATAGAGTCTCATTACATAGTTTCAGGCTTGCAGCATTCATTCTATTTTGTCCTCAAACAGAATACATAATGACAATTTTATTGCGTACATACATTGGACACATACATTATAATGTACTTTTATTAATTAATTAAATAGGTAAGTAACATAAAATCATGTTTTATGAAGATTTTCTTCATTTGTAGATTTTAATAACTTGGATAATCTTTTACCAATTAATTTGGGGTACATTTTGGTTTTGATTAGAAATTCTTTAGATTGATGAGTTACTGCACCATTCTCTAACTGATACTTGCATAATGTGTGCAATGGTTGTAACAATTGTTCAGTATATTTTGAATCCTTTTCTAACTGAGATAAAGCTTCAGCAGCTGTTTCAAGTGTACTTAAACATCCTTCTGTTGGTTGTGTCCTTATAATGTAACTGCTAATGTTGCTTGTTAATAGTTTTACTTGTTTGATTTTGTGGAGTATAGGACTTGATGCATATATTGCCTTTGCCTGAGGCCATGTTCCATCTATGAGGACAAGATTATAACTATCAGTTTCATTTTCCATGTCTCTTATATCTATGGCAGATTTACTTGGATACAAAAGTAGAGTGTTTGGTTTGTTAAGTATAGATTCCAAATTATCATGTTTAGGTTGTGGAAACTTTTTTCCTTTGAATATAAGGCACTTATTGGCAGCTAAACCTAATTGCAACATTGGTGCGGTTCGAAGACACCTTTTTTCCTCTGCTGGGTGTTGTAACAGTATAACAGTGCTGCGAGGATTAAGCCTTTCTGGTGGCAAAGCTGGACACCAACAAACAACTGCTGGTCTTCTGAAATATAAAATATTTACTTAATTTTTCATAAAACCTACCATCAGTTTTGAATAAAAAAATGACAATATTTACTTGCAATTAGAACAAAGTTTCCGCATAACTGGTGGATCAGCTGGTATATTAGACAAATCATCCCAGGCTTCTAGTTCCTCCATTTTCTAGAATATATAAGTACATTTTTATTTATTTAATAGGTCTATTATGAATACAATACATAGAGTTACAAATGGTTATGGAAAACATACTGAGCAGCTTGAAAAAGAAACAATTAAATTATTCTCTTTGAAATCTCTGGTAGTGATAATTTATTGTGATATCCATAACCTCTAACATGTAGAGGAATAAAATGACGAGACCCAACAAACGAGCGACAGTTTGTTCAAAGTTAGGATCAGAGTAGCCTCAGGGGTAGTAGGTATGAGTCATCGCATTATCAACTTATTTCTAATACATAAATGTAATTCCAAGAGGTAAAGTAAAATCTACATAGATATTTCAGATTTTTGTGATCGGATTCAGATCATCATTCTTTTCATTTTATATTACCGCACCCAAATTTTTACTTTTTCAATCAATAAACCCGAATTTATTTCAAAAGACGTAAAAGTTCCCAATTTTCTGTACATTGAAAGAATGTTTCGTTGACTTGACTCTGACACTTGATTCTTGACAATGATTGATGTTGATTGATGTTGAAGACTTGAAATTTTGAACTTTGTCAATTTGTCATTAGTACTCTGACAGTCTGACTCTGACTAACTGACACTTGACATTGACAGACTGATGACCACACATCTGATGACCGAGTGAGTCTTCTTGAACATCTTTAAGGCTAATCGTTCACCTGAGCCCGCCAAATTCAAATTATAATTGGTTTTTCGCAATTTGTAGATCTATAATACTTGCTTATTAATCGATATTCTAAGTAAAAGTAGTGTCAATCGTCAATTTAGGCCGTTGGCACAGGTTTAGCCAAGTTTTAGGCTTGTTATGTATTTTTAATTATCAGTTGTAGATGTTGTATAGCTAGTGTCGCAATTACCACTGCTATGAATCTAAACTGTGTTATAGACCTACAAATTTCGAAAAACTAATTGAAATTTGAATTTGGCGGGTTCATGTGAACGATCCGCCCTAACCAGATTTCAGTTTCCACAATTTTACATTGAATTTTGACAAAAAAACCCGACTGCATAAAAACACTTAAAAAAAACTAAAAAGACAAAAACAAGTCTAGTAGTCCAGACCTTTTGAGGGAATTATAACGTAGAATAAAGTCAATTTTGCAGTCGGGACCCATTACTGGGAATTTTAGAGACGGTCACGATTTTGAATGGGTCCCGACGGCAAGATTGACTTTATTCTACGTTATAATTCCCTCAAAAGGTCTGGACTACTAGACTTGTTTTTGTCTTTTTAGTTTTTTTTTTAAGTGTTTTTATGCAGTCGGGTTTTTTAGTTATTTTAATTACGTAACTTGTTTCCGGATTTTTTGTGCAAAACTACGAAAAATCTGTAGACGCTTAATTTAAAACTAAGGTGTGTTATTTACTTGTGCAAGATTTCGCAAACGATTTAATTCTTGTAACGAATTGAGGTTTCCTAACCTCAATCTAAAACTACCTACGGATATTAACGAAGAAATTATTTATATGAATGAAAAAGTAGATGATTTCCTACAAGTCCCTTAACAATAAAGTAATGTAATGCTTTCGCTAATTGCTACCGAAAATTTGAGAATACGTGATACGGAATGCTCAAAACATATTTTCAGCCCACGCATTAAAGCGCATAAAATCCGCCATTTTGTTTTTTTTTTAATTTCATGTACCCAGTGACACTCGTGCCATCAAGACAAATCTAATGAGGTATCATTTATCTAAATCGGTTGCACCGTTGAATAGTTACGAGCGGACATAGGAACGGACATACATACATACATACATACATACATACATACATACATACATACATACATGTCAAACACATAACCCTCCTCCTTCGGTAGTTGGGTAATAATAGTACTTCGAAAGTTTTCACCACAGACTACTTATGAGATCTAGTATCTCTAAGTAGTCTGTTTTCACCTCAGACAGAATAATAATTTCATTTCACTTTTCACACGTCTAAACAAATCACAGGCTAATTATAATAATATTCTGCGACCTTTTTCTAGCACCATCTAGTCCCAAACTAAGCAGAGCTTGTACTATGGGTACTAGACAATGGTACTCATAATTTTTTTTTTGTAAATACATACTTTTGATATATGAAACACCCAGACGAACACAAACACATATATGTTCCTTCAACACATAAATATTTGTGACCTGTGGGAATCGAACCCAGGACCTCGTGTTCTGCAGTCCGGTACACGAACCACTAAACACAGAGGTCGTCAAGTATTATTTAACAAAGTCAAGATTAAAGATAATTATTTAAGGCGGATCGTTCACCTGAGCCCGCCAAATTCAAATTTCAATCAGTGATTCGAAATTTGTAGTTCTACAACACATTTTAGATTCATAGCAGTAGTAATTGTGACATTAACTATCTACACCATCTACAACTGAGAATTAAAACCTTGGCTTAAAAATCCATAACAAGCCAAAAACTTGCCTAAAACTGTGCCAACGGCCAAAATTGACGATTAACACTACTTTTACCTACAATATCGATTTATAAGCAAAAGTTTTTAATGCTTAGTTGTGAATATTGTATAGCTTATGACGCAATTACTACAGCTAGGAATCTAGAATGTGTTATAGACCTACAAATTGCAAAAAACCAATTGTAATTTCAATTTGGCGGGCTCAGCGAAACGATCAGCCTTACACACAACAATATTGACTTGTCTTTTTAGTATCTGTATGTCTAAAATTGTTAATATATGAAACGTTGCTACGAGAGCTCTTAAGGCGGATCGTTCATCTGAGCCCGCCAAATTCAAATTTCAATTGGTTTTTCGCTATTTGTAGGTCTATCTTATCTTATCTTGTGTAGGGCCGAGGCAGCAAGGCCTCAGTGCACTTCGACCCAATGGGATCTTTTGTGCTTCCCCTAGATAATCTATTCCTCATCCCCTCCCAGTTCTACAAACAGCTCTTCCATGAGCTTTATAATGAGGCCTGGGGGTATGAGTCTGTAGTCCTCCGGGCTTGGATAACCCTGACCCAAAAGGCACATTCGCTTTCCAGCCATTGCATCGCATGTACACAGAAGGTGTTCCATGCTCTCAATTTCCCTTTTGCAGGCCCTGCAGGCTGATGTATCCGTCAGACCCATCTTTTGTAGGAGAGCGTTAGTCCCGAAGTGTCCGGTCAGCGCCCCCATCAAAAGACGGGCCTGCCGCCTGCTTGAGTTCCAAATGGCATTTTGCCATTTCGATGAGGAACCTATGAATTTCTTGGAGTGAGCAAGTCCCGTGAGGCTCAACCACTCATCCGTGTGCTTCGCCCTTGCGTACTCCCGAAATGCCGTTTTGACTGTGCTTGGAGCCAGTCCTACAAATGGTTCCGGTCCAATTAGTGAGGTTCCAGAACCTTCCCTAGCCAGCTCGTCAGCATGCTCGTTGCCCACAATACCCCTATGACCAGGGACCCAAACAAGCCTGACCTTGTTTCGCTTTCCCAGCTCATTAAGAGTTCGGGCAGCGTCCATGGTCAGCCTTGAATCGATCCTGTAGGAGGTCAGGGCCATGAGTGCCGCTTGGCTGTCACTAAGAATGTAGATGGACCTACCTGTGGTACCGCTACTTTCCATCTGTTGTGCACAGGCAAGAATAGCATATGTTTCCGCTTGGAAAACTGTAGCTAATTTGCCCATGCTTTGACTGACCTTATGGTCCCTTGCATATATGCCCGCCCCTGTACCCGACTCGGTTTTCGAACCGTCAGTGTACCATATCAGACTGCCCTCCTCTGGCGGGTCGAGTCCCTTCATCCATTCTTCCCTTGACGGCAGATGAACCTTGTAAGATCTCTTGAACCAAAACATGGGCTGCATTTTGTCGCAGTGCATGTTCGTTAGTTCGTCAAGGCCTTCCTGTATTTTAAGCTTTGTGTGTCTAGTTCTAGGCTTAGAACTATCCCACAGGCCATTTATTGCCAGTCTGTGTAGTGCAAGACGGGCCTCAGTCTCTATGACAATATGTAGCGGTGCAAGGTTGAGTACCTTTTCCATCGCCGCTGTTGGTGTGGTTTTGAACGCCCCTGTGATAGCTAGGCATGCCGTTCGCTGTAGTTTAGCGAGGGCTTCCCTGCATATCCCTAGTTGCGTCCTAGGCCACCAAACAATGCTGCCATATGTGATTATTGGTCTAACCATCATGGTGTACAGCCACTGCACAACCTTTGGTCTAAGTCCCCAGGTTTTGCCATACGCTGAGCGACACATACCCAAGACTCTTAGAGCCTTGGCTATAGTATTGTCCAGATGTGTTCGCCACGTCAGTTCTTTATCCAGGGTTACCCCTAAATATTTTACCTCTGAGGCCCAATTTAGTTGTTTGCCATAAAGCCGAAGTTGGCCTAGGCCTGATAGCAGTCTCTTCCTAGTAAATGGAATGACAACTGCCTTGCTTGGATTGATAGAGAGGTGATTCTCTTCGCACCACCTCTCTACTTTACAGAGAGCCCTTTGGATCAGATTTGAAACCGTGTTCGGGAATTTGCCATTGACAAGTATGACTATGTCATCGGCATATCCCACGGTTAGCAAAGGGCCCTCATTGAGATTGCTTAGTAGTGAGTCTACTACTAAGCACCACAGTAACGGTGACAACACTCCCCCTTGTGGACAGCCTTTGGTCGTCCTAACGTGGAGTGTGTCTCCTCTAAGAGTGGAATGAATGATCCTACTCCTTAGCATGCAAGTCACCCATCTGATGATGGTTTGGTTGATGCCATGTTTTTCCGCAGCTCGCTGTATCGATTCAAAGGTTGTGCGGTCGAAGGCTCCCTCGATATCAAGAAAGGCTCCGACACAAACCTCCTGCGATTCCAGTGCCGCCTCTGCGCGGCTTACGACGTAATGTAATGCCGCCTCTGTTGACTTCCCTGCCTGATAGGCGAACTGAAGCCCATGGAGAGGGTATCTCTTTAGAGGCCCCTCTCTAATATACCTATCAAGCATTTTCTCAAGTGTTTTGAGTAAAAACGATGAGAGGCTGATAGGCCTGAAAGCTTTGGCATCCTCATAATCTCCCTTGCCAGGCTTAGGTATGTAGGTTACTTTGACTTTCCTCCACCGCGCAGGTATGTATCCAAACGCTACGCACGCCTTATACAGCCTGCATAAGTGCGGTATCAGAGTCTCAGCCCCCTCCTGTAATAAAATAGGGTAGATCCCATCCGGTCCAGGGGCCTTGAATGGTTGGAAACCCATCACTGCCCACCTGAGCCTATGTTCATCTACCACCTTTTTAGCAGTATCCCAGTCAGCCCTGGTGGTGCGAATAGATAGCTCCTCCAGGGTCACTGAGTCCTCCTTATCATCATCCAGTTTTACTGATCCCGGGAAATGAGTTTTGAACATTACATTCAAGACCTCCTCCCCAGTCTCAGCCAGTTTACCATTCCCATCTTTAATAGATGCTAGTGGAATGGCCTTAGTTGTAGAAATTGCTTTACTGAGCCTCATGCCTTCAGAAACACTCTCGATCGCCTGACAGTGTCCCCTCCAGCTCCTACGCTTGGCTCTTCGTACTGCCGAGTTAAACTTTGTGAGGCTAGCACTGTAGCCCGAAAAGTCGTTAATTGCCTTGGCGGCATTAAAAGCCTGTCGTGTATCTCGACGTAGTTGTACTATCTCCGGAGTCCACCACGGCTCTTTCTTACCAAGTGCCTTTTTCTCAGGACAGTTATCTGTCCACGCTGCATGCAGGCCCTTAGTAACTCTATCAGCTTCAAATTCAATATCTAATACAGAATTCAGCTTACCAATAGGTTTCCCTAGATTCACCTCCAGGTCTCTGCGAAACGCATCCCAGTCGGTATGTCTAGGGTTCCTCCTTCGTACAGTCGCATAATCGTTATGGGTCCTATACCTAAAGTAAATGTACCTATGATCGGATCCGGAGATCTCATTCGGTACATGCCAGTTTTCAATGTGTGCGCCTGCCCTACTAGTGGCTAGCGTGACATCAATAACTTCAGCCCTTCTCCTGTTAACAAAAGTAGGTCTGCTGCCTTTATTAAGAATCTGAAGGTTTGCGCTTACCACGTAATCCAATAGATCCTCCCCTCGTCTGTTCACATCGGTGCTGCCCCAGACGACATGATGCGCATTTGCATCACAGCCAATGACCAGTTCTGTGTTCCCTTGGCTGCCATATTCCACCAGTTTTTTGATGATTGGTGATACTGGCTCCTTGTTCTCATAGGGAAGGTATGCTGAGGAGAGCAAGATCTTGTGTGCCCTCTTTCCCGTCCCTAGGTGGATCCAGGTTGTTGTTAGGTCCCTAGAACATAAATCACGTACGATGGAAGCATCTATACCATTTCTGACATAGATGCAGGCTCGCACGTCCTTAGCGGAATGTTGATAGATTACCCCCCCTGTCCCGCCTAAACCCTTAATCTCGCCCTTATAAACATAAGGTTCTTGAATGAGGGCAATATCAAATTTATTCAATTTCAACTGCCTAGCCAAAAGGGCCGAGGCAGCCTTAGAATGTTGAAGGTTGATCTGTACGCACCTTAGTCCCTCCATCTTGGTCCTCTACAGATGGGTGTTATGAGGTTCCTATAGTTAGGCCCCTCCAGCCCCCGTCGGTGAGCCAAGACCGAGTAGGTCCAGTTCCCCGAGTAGGTCATCCGTCCTCACCGATACTGGCGAAGCCGGACCCTCCCCCGGAGCACCCGAACCACCCTGCCCTCCCCCTCCGACGGTTGCTGCGTGCGTTGATTGATCCCGGCGTGTTTCCCCCCTCCTCTCGGAATTTTCGAGGAGTTTGAATACCGCCGGCCCTAATCCTCCCGGTATCGCGTAACCGGCCCCTCGGATGACCTCAGAGGAGACCCGGTCCATCAGGACGACACGACGGATGTGGCGGCTCTCAACTTGAGTGCCTACCACCTTCCAGTCCGCCGTCCTAAGAGACGGGTTCAGCCTCTGGAGCATCCTCAAGTCCGGCTCCGCGTCCCGAAATTGGGTGTTCTGGCTCTTCCAGGCCATTTTGACCGGTCTTGGAAGATCCGCCGCCAAGACCACCCTGACCTCTACCCCACTCTTCACCCGAACCCCACTCAGCGCGGCTTTGAGCCATTGCGCTGCCATGTCATCGTGGCAGGAGACGTGTATGGCCCCTGCCACGACACCATGACCCACATCCAGAATGGGCAGAGGATCTGGAGCAGCCGCAAGTTTCTCTAAAAGGAGACCCCTGAGCTGATCCACATCCTCCGCCTCGAGCGAAGAGTAGGGGTGGTTGTCAGGGACGATGGCAAGTTTAACAGCTGCTACCGCATCCCGAAAAGACCCAGACAGCTGCACCTTGGTCTTTTTGGGTGGCCCACCGCTGCCACTTGCCTCGTCACTGACCTCCCGCTGTCTTTTGGCCGGTCCCTGTTGAGTCCCGGCCCCTACACCTTTTTGCCTCTGGAGCCGTCGGCGCTTGCGTTCAGCGCCTGACGGTCTCTTCGAGACCTTTTGCCCTGAGGTTCCTGCCCCAGGCATGGATGCACCACTTTGGCAGGGTTTCGGCCCTCCGGTTCCCATATGGGCCCCAGAAATTAAACCTCCTCTCCCGCCTCGATGAGCACCACGACCTGAGACGGTCCCTCTGGCGTCCCTAACTGACTCAGTGAGTCCTTTTGTGGCACCGTTAGACGGCGTCCACGTTGAGCTGGCCCCGCCAGCCATTGGTTGCGATCCTGTGACCCCCCCAGAATACGCGGGTCTGCCCGAGACATGCTCGGGGCCGGATTCTCCAACGCATGCATTGGTACCGGCCTGGGGTAGTTTCTCTTTGAGTCTCGCTTCCATGGTTTTTCCTTGAGTGTCCTCCTTGCCTGCCACATCGGCGCTACCCACCCACCCAAAAGTGATAGCGCCAGAAGGCCTCCGAACCCAGCTACTGGGTTACATACAGGGATAGGATGAGAAGGGAGTTGGGACATTCGGGATAGGATTAAATAGGAAGCAGGTAATAGGATCGTGTGACTAGGTATAGGTGCTGTATGGGATACAAAGGCGCCCGGTGTTTTCTGTTATGTCTAATTCTGAAGGAATTAGACCAAGAACGGGGCGGCAACCTCGAGAAGGCTAGACCACCGGACTTGCCTTGGGGATCTACACGACTGTAGCGCTCTCCCCCAAGACCTCACCCCCTTACCACTTCAGAAGGAAGCGGTAAGGTAGGCCTGCACCTATACTACCATACAAAGCAGAGCAAAGCATGTCATTCTAATACAGCAAAAGCATAGAAGCAGACCCGCCCCTAATTTGTAGGTCTATAACACATTCTAGATTCCTAACTGTAGTAATTGCGGCATTAGCTATACAATATTCACAACTGAGCATTAAAAACTTTGCTTGTAAATTTATATTGTAGCTAAAATTAGGTACAATCGTCATTTTTGGCCAAAATTGACATACGATCAGCCTTAATTTGTTACAATACACTTTCAATATGCGGCTCCCCTCCCAGATGAACTTATGATCAAATTACGAGGCCCAGATGCACATGTTTCTTCACCACTGCATTATGATAAAAATTACATGGGCGCAAAAGTGCTCATAATGAATTTGGCCGTTGTAACGTTGTTTGTACCGAGTGAAGTGCATTGAGTAGACTTTTTATATTTTTTAACTGGGCACAAGAATATTATAATATCTTTAATTGGGCATATTCAATGGAATTAATAATTTCTGGCGCCCCCCTTGAAACTGTCGCCCCACGACGACGGAATAATACTTTTTTCTTGTTATTATCACAATCGCAGTAAGTCTTTGACTATAATATCCAACACTATGTAAGTAAGTACATGAAAATAGTAATCGCTACAATATACTTAAAACAATTTTCACATCGCAACTGTCCTGTATCCACCAATTGTCTATACTTGGTCCACAACTCCATTACTCCACTCGCCTGGTACCGAGTGATCAGTGAGTATTATTAGAATATAGGGAAAGTTTATTTAAGATCTACAATATGAGATGGCGCTACTATCTGTATGTGTATGTAGGTATGTATAGTCTCATCTCATTCAATGATAAATGCTCATTCAAATTAGCTTTTATTTATCTTTTTACAAACCTATTACAAAAAACATTAATGTAATTGTAAAGCATAATTATTGATAAAAACTATTTCAGTAGGTACTCTATACTTAATAAAAGCACTTGAAATTAAAAGCGATTCAATAATATGGGACGCCATTTTGCGCCGCATTTCATATAGTTATAATGGTAATAAGTCTCATTCTTTCATACGTAACTTTCATACGCGCAAAAGAATAAGATGCAAAATTCACTGACTTTCTCTTAACTTACGTAGGTATGTACATTTTTATACGAATGATTTGTAAACATGGAGGCCAAGTGTTTTGTCACTGTGAAGTAATTTCATCGTTTTGCTATAAATTACTTGTGTTATGAAGTTTTCTGATGTGGTTAGTATATTATATAAGTTTTTTTGGCTTTAGAATTCAAATTATGTAGTGTTAAGTCATCAATAGGCACATTAAAATTCTTCATACGAATGTAAACGTATGCACTTATTTGGCGCCAATGTCCTAAAAGACCGTTAGGCTCGCCTAATATAATTACACTCGCGAAAATAAATCTGTTTTTATGTAACTTCGTAGTTTTTGGTGATATTTCTAGACTGCGTTGTACAACATCACCAAGTTTCATCGCGAAATAAACTGGTCTTACGAGTGTCGTCAGATCTGTCATTTCAACAAATTATGTGGAGTGGAAATAAGATATTTCTCAAAATATCTCTTGAGATCTACTACTTCGATTGATTTCAATAACATATTTCAGAATATTGCAATAATATGGGCACTTTGCGACTGAAATGAAGACAATTACACTGTTGTATTTGGAAACATCTTGACCAACCTTGAAGTAAGTACCCCAACCAATTGAACTAGCACTAAAAAGAAGCGTCATTACTAGTAACAATCGTTTGATTACACTTTATTTCTCTGAATACCTGCATAATTTTGCAAATTTCTAATGGATAAATTTATTGCAATACACATCAAAATTAACTTTGAGCCTAGCTGTTTCCCTACATCACATTTTGAATAGCAATGTTTTTATTGTTTTTCTAGTTCATGGTTAAATTAAGATTATTGTGCATCTTATTTTTTTAGACTTGGTTCTAGTGTAATTGTTGTGTTTAAATAAAACTTGCTATATTCCAGAATGGGCACAGAGTTGCCAAAAACTCATGATTCAAGTGGTGATACAGACTCTAATAGTGATTCTGAGGTTTGTATTTATCTTCTCTATATTTTAACTATTATCAATAAACAGTAGCAATTGTATAATAAGTGTATTGTTTTTTGAAGTCATTAATTTATTTGATTCATCTAATTTTGAAGAGTGGTCTTAGATACATCTGACTTTCTGTGATATTATTCTAAGCAATATTGCAATTGAATACACAAAGGTTTGTTGTAATTATCTATAGTATCCCAATTTTTAGCTAAGTTTATTATCTGCTACAGTTATACAGGGCCAAAGTGGATGACAGAAACTTAGGGAGCCCTATGCCTAGCAGTGGGTGAAGTTAGGTTGTGATGATGATGATGGTGACAGTACACTTGAAATAAATAACTGTACTTGTCTGAGGTAGTCTGCAAGTTGTTTAGCAGTGGTAAATTATAATAAAATAAGTCACTGTAAAGACTACCTATATAGGTAAATGGTCCACATTTGTTTGTGAATATTGCTCTTACTAATAAGTTTGATAATTTGGCACAAAAACAGATGTGATTTTACTTTTGTTAGTATTCAGAATGACTAACTTGAGACACATACAGTTACTTGGATCATACTGTACTGTTATAGTAAAAAAAAATAGTTTACTAAATCAACAGTTATTTTTGCCTAGCACTTACTCCTTTTTATTTGGCAATAGAAATAAAACTACTTTTAATGCAATATATCAATGTTATTAAAATAAGAATAAAATTATTGTTAGTTGTAGGTATCAGAAAGTGCACATGATTTAAATTTAAGTTATCATACTTTTTATTTTATATTACAGAACAGCAGCTCCAGTGAATCATCAAGAAGTGAGTGGGAATGCTCAGAGGCCAAGCAGAGTGCTTCCCGTAAGGCACACTTCTCAGTTACTTCATGTGATACTGGATTAAAACTCAAGATTGCTGCTATTCCACCAAGAAAAGTATCACCAAAAAGAACTAATAAACCATCTGTAAAAAAGAAATTGGCAAATAATATAAGTCAAAATAAAGATCGAACACCAGTAAAGAAAAAATCTCAACTTTCTGACACTACATCAAGCTCAGAATCCTGTAGTAAATGCTCTTCTGATTCTTCAAGTGATGATGATCTGCCACTCAAAGCTGTATCAAAAGCTTTACCTTCAAAATGTGCAGCTAAGAACCCAGCTAAAGTAAAAAATTCTAACAAGGGAGATAACGAAGAGGTCAGAAAAGTATGTGATGTCAAGGACAATGGAGGGAAAAATAATAACAAAGACAAACAGTGTGCTGTGAAAACCAACACTAATGTGAAAAAGACTAAAAGTGAGGAACCTACATCTGATACCGGTTCGAAGAGAGTCAGAGGACGCCCCCGGGCAAAGGTAAGCTTAGAATAGATTTTTATTGTATTCTAGGAGCAAGATGAGAAAATATGTAACTTTGGGGAGAGGATTTAAACTTATTCTGGCAACGCCTTGCTTCCATTGTATACTTCATGACAATCAAACAGAAATTGAGATAAAAATTGTAGTCTTAATCCTTTTCTTGAGAGAATCTGATAATGGAAAGGAAGTTTGATACAACAGCAAGCCAAATTGTGGCTAGTTAAGAATTATATACTTACTTTGCAAAGGGTCAGTCAAGGTTTTAGCATGGATTATACACTGGGTTGAGATCAACATGATAATGTTGATACTGCTGTTGAAACTAAAATTCAAAAGTAGGTGCCTACCTATCAGTAGTGTCCTTTCATGTTTTAAAAAAATCTATTTTCTCCATAAGATATATTCAAATACGAGACTGTCTGATCATTATCTTTGTTATAACATTTCTTCTTATCATCTTCACTATTGAGGCTGCAAATCTTACGGATTATTAAATAGGGTATTGACTGCGTGTCTAGGCCACTGGTTTTTAACTGGTGGTCACTGAAAGCACTTGAAGTGGTTCCTGTAGGTTGAAGACGCGTGGGGCGTCAATACATTATTACCTACTTACACAAAATATTTTGGCAAATGGCCTTTCACAAAGGTTAAGAATCACTGTTGAGATGATCTTTTGGTGGGTTGTGTTTTGGTCTAGTCTAGGCCATTAGTTCCCAAAGTGGTCCAGGTGGACCCTAGGGGTCCACGGCAGACTCGAGGTCTACGTTGCCGTGACGAAAAACATGACTTGGGAATATGGTAGAAATGTAGCTGCAGAGTGTCCACCAGAACCAGCTAAATTTTGAAAGTGGTCTTTAGAAAAAAGTCTGGGTACCTTTGGTCTAGGCAAACAGACACATAACCCATTAAACTGACATGAGAACAAACAGCAACCTGTCATGCCTTGATGTCTTTAGCCAGAGCAAGAATGAGTCTTTTATTTTTTTGATTTTTTTTTAATCAGTAGCAATTAATATTGTATTTGTCTTGAACATGCATGCAAACAATTAACATTTGAAAAGGAGAAACAATAATAAATACTAATTCTAGATTATAATAATTACAAACAGATAACATTCAAATAATATTATAGTTCATTAATGGAGTACAGGCATTTATCCAATAGGAAACGTTTCAGTTTTAAATTAAACAAGCTTGTCCTTAGTATACTTTTTATGTCAGCTGGCAGCTTGTTATATATTTGTACTGCTTGATACTGAGGACTGTGTTTAACAATATGTATTAAGATTTGGAATAATTTTACTTTTGATGTCTTTTCTACAAGTACTTTCTCTGGTTATTCTTTCTTCCTCAGTTTCGTACTCAAGTAAATATTTTTTAAATGTAGTCAACAACACAAGAATATATAAACTAGGCACCATTAAAATACTTAATTCCTTAAATTGAGATCGACAGCTTTCTCTTTGTGAGATTCGGACTATAGTATGTATGGCTCTTTTTTGTAGGACAAAGGCTCGCTGACAATTATACCCCTAACTTATCCCCCAAAACTGTATACTATATTGGAGTCTAGATTCTACAAGAGCATAGTAAACCATTTTTAATGATCCCCTACTGATCTCATTCCTAAGTGATCTCAACGCATAACAAGCTGAAGATATGGATGCTCTATTAGGATCAGTTGTTGCAAACTATTTTTACTTAATGAATTATCTGATTTAGGTATTACAACTAACTGTACCAGTGACCCTATTTTTCCGAGAATACAGTAATTTTTGTAAATGATAAGAACTGGAATCATCTAATATTTTTTTATATGTAGGTATGGTATATAGTATGTTTTGTATTTATATAGTAGATATCTAAGTAAATATTTATACCTACTCATTTGTAGTATTTGACCAATAGTCTCAACCTCTCACTCGTACCCTATTAGTGCATCACTCAAATATAAATGTGTACATGAAGAATGAATGAATAATGCCCCGAGTACCCACGCTCCGTACAACATAGTTTACTCACATTTTCACCACCATCTCGATTATCATCGAAAAACCAATAACAATCTATTATTAAACTTGAATTGCAGCTATTTGCAAAAGTGTCCTACAGAATAAAAAACTACCACGTAACATAATACGTTACTATTTATAGGCTTGCAATAAATCAATCCAAACTGGTATATCAATCCGTTGATAAACCAGTCGTAAAAAAATCATCTATGCTTGTGATATAGATTTTTTAAATAAAAATATTAAGTAATTGTTTTCTTCTATCGACAGTTACAGTGAACATAATAATTAAAAAAAGTTATGCACAAATAATTTTACTGGCACGTATAATAGTGCTAGCGATAATACTATCAAATAATTTTGGGGACAATGATTATCGTAACAGCTTTCGTTTTCACAAATTTAGACAGATTCAGAAACGAGTAATTTCAGGACTGTAAGTTTGACATATTCAATATTTATCTTAAATCTTAACCTAAATTGTTAGTTATTAAACAATGTACCTAGCAAACAAGCGTTACACAGGTTACACTATTATTGAACAAAAAGTAACTCGATTATAAAAACAACTCCATTATTAGAAATCCAACGTCGCTAATGTGAATATTATTATCTTCACGGTATTTCGAGAACTGTTAGATTGTTAAAATAAATTAGAAATAACACATTCGCTTCAAAAAGTACCTCGACACGTATATTTATAAACGATAGTTTTTGTCCATTGTAAAAAACGGATGTTTTTCCTAGTCATGCAAAGTTCGGTAACAAAAAGGAGCTAAATGTATCACTTATTTCTTTTTGGTACACGCCAAATTTATTTTAATTATCTACGTTCATTTCGTTAAAGGAATGATTCGTGGATATCTGGTATCGGATTGTGTAGATGCTTGCGAACGGTGGACTATTATTTGTGTCCCCTTAGTACAAGTTATTTTAACTGAATGTTAGCTCACTGTATTCGAATGCCAATGCAAGGCACGTGACCCTGGCTTTTCGAAATCATGTGCGATTATTATTTTATTTTATTACATCTGGGGGAAACCTGCATGCTTGAGAGGATTTCTCGACGGCACGTGAACTAGTATCAGAGAATGGTGGACTATAGGCCAAACCTCTATCGTTTGAAGAGAACATTTTTGCCCAACTGTACTGCTTTACTATCCAGTAAAGAAAGAAAGAAATCAAGGGTAATTGATGATGATGACCATTATGTGAACCAATACGTAGAGATAAACAAACAATAAGAAAGTGCCTGAGACCATAATTTAAACCATTTGAAATGGATATACCCTTTTTTTTGTAATTGGTAAACTAGGGGTACCTACTGGTCGGTTTTAAACTTTTTTGCGTGGAGGGACGAAGTGTGAAGCTCCTCCAACCACTGGAGCTTCTTTCGACCAGGCAGGTCTTTTACCTGGTGGGCCACGGCCCAACGGTAGATGCCAAGCTTCTATATATTTATTATACCATGCAACTTTCACTGCAAGTGTTGATATTGTGGATCAGAACTCAATCCGTTATTCGTCAGCTATATGTTATTCTTAGATTATGTATATAGTGAGTGCGTAGGTACTTCCTCTGTAGCGTGATAGATGTCGTTACAATAAATACTTTGTGTATTTGTTTTTTCACTGATTATTTAATGCAGTGAATACGTTTTCATTTAAATTATAATTAATTGAAATAATTATTAGTATAGTTTAAACTAAAGTTTTCCATAGAGATAATTAAAATTATGATTAACTTATTTATTTTCAAGCTATTAGGTACTCTATTATAAAAGGTCTTCTACATTGTTCTGAATAAAACCATGTAAGACTGCCTTTAAATGTTTAACTTGCGTCACGAGGGTTCTAAAGAAATTAATAAGTTAAGATAGGGGGCCATTTTTTATGTGTGAATGAATTACTATTGAAATTGTAAGGTACCCTTTTGTGGCGCTTTAATCTGGTCCAGTTTTTTTACATTTTATCATTGTTGTGCACCACACGCTATACTCTGTGTACATGTTTGCGACCAGTTACTTGGCATACAATCCATTTAATAAATTTGTGTTTCGTTGACACACACACGTTAGGTGATCTTAATAGCCATGTTTTTATTATTAAAGTTTAAATTAAAGGCGTCTGCTGATAAATTCATCTGTCTAACAAGTTTTCATTGCTAATTTGTCACCGTGAAGCCGTGTGGTGTAGTTTTTTTTATTTTTTTATTTTGCCTTACACTGACAACTTAAAGTACTACATTACATGGTAAACTCGCCAAACGTAATTGTTTAACGGCGACAAGCGCTCTTTTAGTTATTACATTATAAACCTTACAATATTTAACAAAAGCAAGCAAAAATATTAAATAACTATCATGGTCTAACTATTACTATTACAAGTGCTATCCAACAGAGTATTCTTAAGTTTCTTCTTTAATTTACTAATATTATTTTTTGTATGTAGGAATATTAATGTAGGAAGATCGAGTGATGATCAGCGAAAGGCTACTGGCGGAAGCAGGTTGCGCTATAAGCCGATAACGGTAAAATGGCGCAATTTAAAGGACAGTGGACTGATATAATTATGCTGATGATGATGAAGTGGTATGGAAATGTGATCTTCCTTAAGGATCCTCTCTCTCAAAATCTCTGTAAATACAAGACTTGACATCAAGCTCACAAGTATAATCCAAGTGACACTTGACATCAGTGTCGTAGTAGTTACACATTATTAGAACGCCGTGGTATCTTACAACCATGGTTATTGAAAAGCTAGTAATATGACGTTTCATTAGATAGCACTGCTTTATTAAATAACTAGCGACCCGCCCGCGGTTTCACCCCCGCTGCCCCCTTTCTAAGAGTCGTAGGGTTATGTTAAATAGCTTAAAACATTTCTCTTGAATCAATCTATCTATTAAAAAAAAACCGCATCAAAATCCGTTGTAGTTTTCAAGATCCAAAGCATACATAGGGACAGACAGACAGCGGGAAGCTACTTTTTTTATACTATGTAGTGATGCCCTTATTAATATTTTTTCTTTACATAATTATATTTATACTGCAATAGTCCAGTGATGATGGTGGATGCGTGAAAATATCTAGATCAATGTTCATGTTCACGTCATAATACTGCTTCTAGCTATATGAGCGGTTATTCACTCGTGACCGAATTAATTTCTACTGCTTATCAGTCTGCTTGTCTTGTTAACTCTACTTCAATCAATGTCTTTCAATTTGTTGTAAGTGATTCCAATTTCCACGATTTTTCGTATAGTAAGTCATAAATCATCATCATCATCGACTGCCTCTTTAGTCTAGTGGTCCCACGTGTGACTGCTACGCTAGAGGTCCTGGGTTCGATTCCCAGGTCGAGCAAAGTGTTATTGGGTTTTTCTATGAAATTCTCAGTAGCAGCTCGGAGTTAGGAATTTGTGCCCGGTTAATGGCGATAGGCTCGCCCCCTATTACATGGGACCTAAACATACCGGCGAACTGTGGGTGTACATTAGTACGTCTCTGCCTAACCCTTCGGGGAATACAGGCGTGATGGTATGTATGTAAGTCATAAATCATAAAACAGTTTTTTTTTTTTTACCGACCTTAAGACAAATGAAATAATGAATCACAGAATACAGGAAAATAATATGAGTCTACCCGTGACCATTGGATGCTGTAAAGGATCCGAAATTTCGGGAATAAAATAATTTCAATACAATGCGATAAAATCCGTAAAAAGCAGTTTCATTTCAGTCTTCAGTTTCAGAGAGTCTTTTTACTCACTGGTTTTGAGTCGGCGACAAAAAATATATGTAATAGATTAACAAGACTAACTACCAATACCTGCACTATTATCCACCATTTACGCCACAGCCTGTATAGTAAAAAAATATTGATGTGGGTAGGTACGATTTAAGCTAGATATATACATAACTTTGAAGCGACTGGTGGCTTCTAGAATTCTGTGTGGCCTACCCATATGGCCTGCTTATCTGGTATTATCTGGTCTAAATTACGGTTGAGTTAAACAATGACTAACGCATGCGTGCCGTCAGTAATGAGACTGGGCTAAAGCCGCTTCTTTCTTACCTCCATGGGAATTTCAGACATACTCTATATTATGTCACTCAATATATATATTTGTTTTCAACTATGATTTTAAAAACTAAACTATAATTCTGGGTAGGTTTCGGTGTTTCTTCTCGGAGGCCATCAGTAAAGACATACTGCTGGCAAAAAAATCATACATAGACTTGGCAAAAGTGTCTGTAAAAGATATATTTATGTAGGAATAGAAATAAATTCATTTGCCTCATTACTCTAATGGTACTAAGCGTTCAGTACCTCTAGCGTAGCTAGTACTGGATTCGATTCCCAGATAAAAGGCAAAAAAATCTGTTCGGAATTATAAATTTTAACATACCGTGATGCCGGTGTACATTAGTAGCACGCTTCTGCCTAACCCGTCGGGGAAAACAGGTGTGATGGTTAGTGCCGAAATAGAAACTAAACTATTGATCATAAAATGTTGGTTTTGTATCATTTATGGTGTGAATAAAAACGTGTGTAGTGTTAGTAATAGAAATGGTAGCTGGTGCATAGGGAGGTGGTTGCGTTACGAAGGGGTAGGTGTGCAGCATTTAATTAAGGCGGTGGGTGCGCTTGGCTCGCGTGTTGGCCGCGTTGCACTTCCGGCTTGCCCCCGAGGGCGCTGCGCTTTTTCCTTGTGGCCGGGGGAGGTCGGGCCGTGCGAGGAAAGCGCGACCGGTCGTCACCCGCACTGAGGAATTAAAATTTTTCATGTAAACTGGTTTGATAGCGCGTACCGGTGGCAGAGTGGGGGTCGCGAATACGCGCCATGCCGGTCATTAGCTGGCTCGCGGCGAGACGCGCGCGCGCGTTCCGACCTTTTACGTTCGCGGACTTCGCGCGTACACGCCGCACGTAACCGTCATAATTATGTGTACAGACGCGCGATGTCGTCTTCGATTGATTGGCTGATGTGATCATGTATGTACTTTAGTGTGAAACAAGTGTTCATAAAATAAATATAACAGATATAAAACTATTTAATGTAGTGTCTTCCAGATTAAATTATAGTGTAAATGTGCTAAGTCTTGTGGTTAGTTCAATATTATTTTTGATGTTTTTGGGATTAAAAAAACTCATATTTGTTTAACAATAATGTTTACTAAATATTAAAAATTAAATTACTTAAATTGAATTAATTAGTAAATATTGATACTCACTTAAAAAAATGGACATTGCTATCGCTGAAAATCATCATTAAAAGTCGTTATCACTAAGTAACAGTTCATTAATTCGTGATCATGTCACTGTATTATAATGTGGGCCGCGACACTAATTTCATGCAAAACAAACACGGCGTGCGATAAGCGGCTGAGAGCGGCGCGCTGACGGTCGCGGGGCGGTCGCCGAATTTCCCTTATCAAACGTTTAGCACTGCCCAAGGTCACGTGTTATCACTGACTCTCGCGCGTCGCTGATGAATTCGTTCCGTGATTGCGCGCATCGTTGCATTAATCAAATCGGTGCATTTGTGGTTTTTGGACCATGGATAATAATTATTGTTCTATAAAAATAAAATTCCATGTCCATGATGCACTCATTCACCCATTCATCATGATGGGTGAATGAGTGCATTTAATAATATGATAAAATCCATACTATTAATAATAAATGCGAATGTAACAACACAACAGACACGTTGTTTGTTAGGTACCAGCTTTTATGAATTTTGTATAAAGACGAATTGGAACAACAGCTAGTAACATAAATGAGTACCTAAGTATCATACAGGTATAAAAAAGATTATTTGTGAATTTGCGATAATTAAATTTTGTATAAGTAGTGTTTTTGTTTTCAATCCCAAGAGCAAGCAAGAATATTATTATTGGTAATTGTTTACAATGAGGTGCGCTAAGGTTCATGCCGACATAAATCTGTTTCAGCGTGTGTGATGTAGATCGCGACCTAGTTGCGCGTGATTGAGGATAAAACAATATAAATAGCTCGTCAACGCTAGTGGACGTGAGCGGCGAGAACTAACCGCCCGCGTAACACTAACTAGTGCGTTACGAAAAGTGTTTGTGTGAGTGAAGTGCTTACAAGATTGGATTAGTACTTAGTACGCAACATTAGGGGGTGGCGCGTAATGCGGGCATGATGCGGCACGCGGCCAACGCGACATCGGCTTGGACGGCACCCGGAGAAGTCTGGGAGTACGTCAGCCAACTCGTCAGCTCGTACCACGACCAACATGACTGCCAGGTGCTCTTCCCCTCTAGCTACACATAAACAAGTCCATACATAAGCACTCGAGCGCAACCATAATAACACAACACACGTGTGACTCACAAGCTCACATCGCCTATTAACACCTCTTGTAATTCACATGTTAGCATAATACATGCACGAGACCTAGTTAACGTCATGGCTGATAGATAATAAATAAGAATGAGTACCGTTTACTTTAGCGCTATAAATGGATCAATATTACAAGTATGAGGATTGTAGACTGTCGCCTTGGAAGAAAGATATCTTACTAACCTTACTGTCAATGTGAAGACAATTTCTCATAAATTGCATCAGAATTACGAAAAAGAATCTATAGTTACCTATGTCATGGGGTCTCATCCCGAACAAATGAAACATAGTTCAAATGAATTGTTAATAGATGGCATTGCATGTATCGATTCCCAAACCTCGTGTGTTTGGCTTCGAAATTCTTACGAGGAAAGACCTTAAAAATATATGTACTTACATATATCAAATGTTTATACATAGGACAATATAATTTAAGTCTAATTTCTTCAATTATATGATATTCAATTAAATCCTCGTGATTCTCGCTTTCTTTGGTAAATAGATGGCGCTGTTTGCAGTTTTCGCTCATTTTACAAAAAGAAAAGATGGCGCTGTTCGCAGTTTCTGAGTCTATAATTATTTCTCATTTTTTTTTAAATCAAGTATTATTATAAGAATATTATATTTCAGACGAAGTTTTTCTAATGATGTATTATCTTTTTGTACCATCGGGGGCGAAGCACTAATACATACGATAGTCTACTATGATGACAACACGAACATACCTAGGTAGGTAGTACCTACCTAGAAAGCGACTTACACCTAATAGTTAGGGTTACCTTCGTGTAGGTGCCTTGTACCGAATATAGGTACTTACATAATAAAAAAGGTAGGCTAGTAGATACCTACATAGTTCAAGTAGGTATCTACTAGGTATAGATATATATATATATCACAAAATAGGTAAATATCAGTATTCTATCATCAATAAATGCATCATGCAGACGGTCGGAATGGAACGGAACGCGAGTCGTAGGTATCATACCATCGCGTCTCGCTCGAGTTCGGTAGATCAGATATACACTCGGTAGTCCGACAGCTGCGAATGCGCCGTAGTAGGTACCTACCTACCTACGTAACGAACGAACGGTGTCGTGATGGTTTTGTGTTTAAAAGCCGTAAGTATACCTATATATACCATAGTACCTATATACCTACCAGAGAACGAAGAATATTAAGTAGGTACCTACCTTAGGTACTAGTACCTACGTAAGTTTAAGTATTTGTTTTTTTTAATAGATCGGTATTTCGCTTCTTCTACCGAACAAAATACCTTCCTACCTAGATAGTGAATAGGGTAAAAAGTGAGACACGTAGTAGGTACTTACTAGTTTTACTTACCTACCTACTTATGTACTTACGAAGTACTTACCTATCATATTGAAATAATTACTTATGATAGGTACTTAGATATTTAAAATGGTAGGTAGAGGTACCTAGGTACATATCTAATAAGATTTACGTTATCATTTACTTTTTAAGTAGGTACCTAAGATTTGTAGTGAATAGTAAGAGGTTTTCATTGCTGTAGGTAGCTCACACGCTATGCAAGTAGGTAGGTAGATGAAATTAAAATACTGTGGGCGGGAAGCCCTATAGCGTGTTTACGTCATCATGAGTAGATACGTTTATCTACTCATTGTCATGATGTCTTAGGTATGCGCGTAGGGATGAGATACACTTACCAGTGTCAAAAACCAAGTATCAAAATAGGTAGGTACTTACCTACTTGAAAGTATTTGGCACAGCTAGAGTTCTAACCCTACTATATAATATAAATATTATCCTACAATATTTCTGAAAAAAGTATAAGTATTAGTAGGCAAAACTACTACATGTTTTCGTTATCTATTATATTTTTATGGGTAATAATTTTAGAACTACCCTCTATTTTTGACCGACAAAGAGTTGGCAACCCTAGCCACAGCCCGCCTCGCCTCGCAGCGTAAGGCGCGGCCCGGCGCGCGTCGCGGCGGCGCGGGCGCGGCGTCCCGGCAGCGCGGGTTGAAAATACTCGTAGTTCAAAGTTTTTTTTTTGCCAATCCGATTATGCACGTTGGACGTATCGCAATATGGATCAATTTTCTATGCATGCGAGTATTTGAAAACTGTGAGTGTTCCTACATTAGCACGCCTCTGCCTAACCCTTCGGTATATGTATTATAATTATGTTAGATAAAAATGTATGGTCCCGGGTTCGATTCCTAACTAAACATTTATAGATCTATCTAAATTAAACTTTAATTTAAAACTTTAATTATTTAGTTAGGAATCGAACCCTGGACCTCATAATGTTCACCTGTCACGTTCAACAAACACTAGACTATTTTTGTGAACCCCATGAAAAAAAATCACAAGCCGCCTAGCTGCAAGTATATGTCTGTGATGAACTGATGACTGATGTACTTAGGTATAAATAGCGAGGCGAACGAGTTACACAGTATAAGCTCTAATCGTAGTGACTTTAAGTATAAATTCCCTTAAAATTATTTGTAGCAGGTCACAAAATTATTTTTTGCTTTCGTTATTTTAAAATTAATCTTTAAAACAAGCCTGTTTTGGTATAAATTCTCTTGCATTTAGTAGCAGGTCGGAAAATCATGTTTGTTTTCGTAACATTAAAATTATTTTTTAAAGCAACTAGGTAGGTAGGTACCTACCTAGTTTTTAGCACATGAGTAGATATACTACTCTGTGTTTTTAGTAAGTAAGTAATCTCTTCCAAATATTATATTTTATTTTTTGCGGGAAGATCTCGTTGCCTTGCCACTTGAGTTGCGTTGCGAGTGCGACATGTAGGTAGTAGGCATTTGTAAGTAAGTAGGTAGGTAGGTAGGTACCTAGGTATATTTATACAATAACTTTATTATCATTTTGCGATAAAGATATATAAGAACTAGCTTCCGCCCGCGGCTTTGCTCGCGTGGATTTCGGTTTGTCACTCGGTCTTTATCACGGACACTTGTCAGTTGTCACCTCCCAGCCCAAAATAATCAATTAAGTAAGTACCTACCTACTTAAACTATTTTTTTGTAATATTTTGCTTTTTTTTCTATGCTATATAGGAAACTTTGAAGGGCGGAATTCAACCTGCGTAGAGTCTTCTGGCTAAATAGGTAGGTAGGTTCCTACACCGATGTCTCGCGGTGGCTCAGTGGTCGTCTGGTGTACTTATCTAACCAGAAGACGCAGGCTCGATTTTCAGGCAGTCGATTTTTTCCATCACTAAACTACCTACTTACTTAGAAAATATTCTAGTAAACCGCGACAAAGTCTCGTTTTAAACGGCCGGCCAGCGCTAGTGGTAGGTAGGCTAAGTACCGACCTACCTACTTGATCATTATTTTGTCGTGGAGTAATTTTAAAACTATGATAATTATCTCCGATATTCATTAAAACCAAATGATGTCAATGGCAATTCTGTTCAAAATTAAATAGGTACCTACTTGTGATGAATAACGTATTTAAGTAGGTACCTAATTAGTATGGATTAATGATATTAATCCATAACACAACAAAAGTGTAGGTATATACTACACTTTTGTTGTGTTAAACACCTTCGCAAATAATGCATTATTTTAGAACAAATTTGATTAGGTACCTACAACAAAAAAGGTTATAGGTAGTGAGATAGATAGGTAGGTACCTACCTAGGTATATAATGCAGCCATTGACTTCGTTTACGCAGCGCACGCAATGGAAGCCCTCAAAAGAAATAACTTTTACCCGTTTTTGCTACATTTTTCATTGATGCTCCGCTCCTATAAGTCATAGCGTGATATTTTATAAGATATTTTATAGCCTATAACTTTCCTCGATAAATGCACTATCTAACACAAAAGATACCTATTTAAAATTCGAACCAGTAGGTAGTTCCTGAGATTTCCGCGGTCAACCAAACAAACAAACTTTTTAGCTTTATAATACTTATTAAATAAAAAATAATAATTAGATGTTCACAATCTTGGATTATAAACATTTTGTTTTTTTCACAATCAGAAACTATGAAATTGACACCCACGTCATGTTATATTTAAAAAAATAATGTCGGCCATTAAAAATATATTATGTCATTTATGAAATCAGTAGGTATCCTGAGAAACCTTGAAAATGACACCTACATTTTTACATGAATTTACGTTAAATAATAACGAAAATAAACTACGCGTAAGAAGATAGGTAAGTAGTTTTATAAAATTAAATGTATTACATAAGTACCTACGCGCTACCGAGAAGGAGGTAGGTACCTGTTCGGGGTGAGCGACCGTAATAACAACAAGTAGCAACTTTAGGTACCTACCTACATCCTGGCGCACCAGCGCCATCTATTGGTAAAATATATAGTAAACACTTGATATACAACCCGAGGCGATAGATGTCGCATGCGTGAACGCGCGTGCTACGTGCGACATCTATCGCCTACAAAAGAAAAACAATTCTGCCCGAAGAATCTCGCCCGATAGGAAGGTCCCATTTCTTTGTATGGGATGAGGCATCTGTACTAGTATTATTTTATCTGTGCCTATGTACTGTTACTGCTTAGTGTATACGTATAGGTAGTTACCGACTTCTGTCAGAAATGTGTCTACATAGTTATCTGCTACTGAAACGGCTTTTAGTTTCAGAGCGATAAAGGTTAATTTATGTTTATTAATTATTTGTTCGTTGTTTGTTAGACCCTTTTCCGTTTTTGATTCCTTATAATCCCCGAACTCATCTAACGGCTAGAAGATCGAAATTAGATATTGCTTCTATGGAGCAATGTCAAATTGCCATCACCAGCAGGGAAACAATCAAGGGATAAAAATCCTACAGGGCCGTAAATAATATCGCTGTTAAATAATACCTAATCATTATTTAATTAGATACACGAACACTGAATTTGACATCTGTTCATTGAACTTGTTTGTTCAAATAGAAGCAATAAAGTGGCACGTTATAGACAAATCAAACTCGGTCTATTTGACCGTGAAATTGTGATCGACCGAGCATGACCACTTCACGGACTACCTATATTATAGAGCGCACACACATCAATATAAATTGTTGTATTTATCACAGCTAGGTTTCTAATCGAGCAAAGGAGTGATATCCTAGTGATACGTTTTTTCAACGACGGACTTTTCGAAGTCATAAAAGAAGTCTTAGAAGTATTAAATAGTAATAAAAAGTTAATATTAATAGTTAATCACAGAGCTTGCCTAAGAGATTTTCGTGACGATATGTAAAGTTTGCCGACCCGCATTATGCTATCGTGGTGGACTACAGCCTAATCCTTCTATGCATTCTAAGGGCTAACGCGCACTTTTGATTTTTAGTCGCTGTTGTAGTCGTGTATAATTTCATGTCGAATTCTAATCGTCAAATGCGCGCACTGCCATATAACTCCATAGTGAATCCCAGAACGATCAAACTATCGCCCGACTAAAAATCACAAGTGCGCGAGCGCTCTAAAAGGTAGCCCGTGCTCGTGCCGTGTCTTATAATGGGTTGATTATATGATGTAGGTTTCTAATTGCTCTCAGGATGCTAATTTTGGCTCCATTTAGATTTGTTTAGACTAATAAATTATTAATAATAAGTATATATTTCTTATCTAATTAACATTTATTTTTATCCATAATATTATAATCTAAATAACCAATAATCCATATATTAATTAATTTTAAAGAGCTCAATAATTCTTTTATCTTTGTCTAAAAAATTTAATGATTCTTGAAACAAATTAACGACCGCGATCGCACATAAATGTACATAATTATCTTAGTAAATTTTTGCCTTTGCCTTATGCTGACAGAGTAGAAATATAAGTGGTTACGGTTTACTAATAGAGGCAATCCTGATTGATGTCGTTCGCCGTTAAAGCCCTGCTTGATCTTATCTTACCTATCTAATGGGTTTAACGAGATTACGGTACCCATCGAAGAATTTACATAATATTGCCTTGATCGCTGTGCACCTGGTGATATTCTATAGACGGGAAAACCATCAATGATATTAATATTGATTTACGAAACATATAGATTACATTAGTACATTATTATTGAGATTTTCATTAATTTCTAACAAGTTTTGTAAACCCGGCCTGCGTGTTGCGATGCTACCGTACGCAACTCATTGCGTTATTGCTGCTTCATGGCGAGTCTATTATATGCATACTTCAATATTCTTTTGTTTGATGGACTCGTTTGTCATTGAGACCGATCCCGCTGTTATTGCAACGATCTGCTTAATGACCGATTACGCAACGTACAGTTTCATCTAATGAAGGCGATGATTCAATGCAGTTTATTTAAGTGTGTATTCTGCATGCTGTTGCGTGCCTCTTATAGTGACGTATATTAAATTATTGTCTTCCTATTAAGCTTGTCTAATGTTGTTGATACAATTATTAATTACAACAGAAAAACTTTTCTTAATCGCTGCACTGAATAACGTTACGTTACTAGTCCATTGCGTTGCGACAAATATTCCCTTGCGCTGATTTCTTTCTAAAATGATTATGGTCACACTCATTTTAGAATGATTGTAAGAAAACGAAAACTATTTCATGAAAATAGCTTTACGATTATTTTATTAGTAAAAGTAGAGTTCCTAAACGGTTATGAAGATGATGGTCGACAGGTTATAAGCTACATTTAGTTGAAGGATGCTTGCATCAACGAGATAGCGGTCCGTTGTATTGCATTTTGCGGTACGAGTGTTGACGAGTGTTGAATTTGCAGACGCGCATATGACGAAGGCGGGAGGCGGCGGTAACGTAAACCGGTTGGACACCTTTGTCGCCGCGCAACCACCGGCTTTTGGTGATATCCGCAAAAAGTGCGCAATGGCATGTGAACTGAGTTTGGTTGGTTTTAATCGAAGATATCGTAGCTAATGACCAACAGTCCCTTGCTATACTCGGTCTCATTATACGAGGCATTGATTTGCTGGAATTGCTATTCCAACCGGTTGGATCCCTGTCTATTCCGTATATAATGTAGACAAACGCGTTGTGTACCCACTTCCCGCCACGGGCATTGCATAATTATTCTTTTGAAATAATATTCTTGTGCGATATAACTGACAATTATTTTATCAGTTAATAAGGGAAGGAAGACACGTGACGTCGTAATTGATCAATTAAATGTGATTATAAACGAATAAAACCTAAACCTTTATGCTATACTTAAACAAAATACATTGTACTACTAAAATGTTATATGGTTGCGGTATTTATTTTTTGAAAAACTTGAATAAAAGTATTTACGTGCAAATAATATCCACCATATTTTGGAAGCCGTAATCGTTGTTCATAATGACGTGTTGCACTCCCTCGGCGCGGTCACATCAACTATATGCACCATCTCCGCATATTCATTCATTCAATCGACCTCTTTATAAATAATTTGCCGACCCTCATAGGGGCCTGTTGTATTAATAATAAACGCGTTCAATCAGACTCGTCCTCATGTGCTAATTAAATATTTATATGGTCGTTCTTCACTGTACTTGTTTTATTATCTTTGATTTTTATGATTTTGTTTGTCATCAAAAAGTTATCTTTAATTTCAGTTGAATTTTTGCAACTGTTGATGGAAATATAATTTTATTTACCTTATTTTAGTAAAGGAAAAATTCGACTTGCGACAAGGATTCGAACCTGGGTTCACATTTCGTTCACTGCCTTCACATTCTGAACTTAGTGAGTCTTAAAGTTGACGTCGAATTTTTCCTCCACTAAAATAACTTTATAATCTGAGCATGGAGGTAAGGTAGGTAAAGGTATGTATTTATCTTGCTGTAAGTATCTTATTTACTTACCCAATTTGCCCTGGAGTCAGTACACAGGCAAATTGTATCGTAAAACTGTTGTATTTGTTTTTGCTCACCAGAAATAAGAAGGTCCGTCTACACAACCGTAACACGACTAGTTTTGATTTAAGTCTTAGACAAATTTTGTTCAATTTGACAGTTATTTAGAGTTAGGACTTCGGGCACAGTCTTATTTAAATCTTTAATCTATGCAGGTTCAAATTCAATCAACCTGATTTCTACAATAAAAAATTTCCAACACATACAAGGGATATTAATAGCTGTCATTGCATAAAACTTGTTTTCATGCGATTAGATAAATAAACAAGTATTAAACAAGCATTGCGTATTGAGAACAGTGAGAAGGGTGCGTCGGGAATCGGGATAAGCCGGTCCAACGGCCGTCTTACCATAGCACCGTCGTCGTCGTTTAATAAAGCCCCGCGACAACTGCATGCTTTAATAGGGCTGTCTTAAAGCTAACATTATAAGTACCAGTGACCATGAAATTGATCTTGTTTAGACCACGAGGTTTGATCAATGGAATTCAGATGAAGAAAATAACATTCACATGTTTTTTTAGCTACTTTATTATTCATTCTCTATTAATCGAAGTAAGACTTGGAGGGAAGACAATAATAATTAAATATACATTTCAATGTAATGTATGCAATAAAAGCACCTGCAATACGGAGCGTTTTGACGGTGATCCAACCCTGGCTTCCGATCGGGTAATGCAAAACGAGACTCGGGAATAAATCGTTTACATGGTTGTCGGCGTAAACTGGTCCCGCTGGTCGCTGCACGGCTTGGCGCGAAACCACACGGCCGTAGGAAATCATACTGTATCATACTCGATTATCAATAATAAATTATAGAATTTTGTACTACTGTAATAAAACTGCACACTTCCACAGAATTAGAAAGAGCTTTGTAGAAAGAAAGTAAAATCCTAAGAGACACAATACATTAAATATACTTGTTACCTTTATAATTTAATTGAATAAATGATTTTTTTGAATTGGGCCATCAATTACAATATTTATGTTTCCTATTTCATCAATCAATTAGGCAACGGTTCGATACAAAATTTAGATGCCACATCTAAACTGTGTGTAAGCACAACTTTGGAATACATTTGTGTGGTCGGTACGGCATGTATCCGCGGCAGTGGCGGTCTTATCTCGCCATTAGAGTTATTACCGGCTGGTATCTCGCCCATCGCACCGCTTCGATTGTTTCTGAACGCGCCATAGAGCCGGGCGCTACCACCGTAATTGACCACTGTTTACCTATAAGACAAGGTCTTATTTATACTCTATTTTGCGGTTTTTTGTTGGTTTCAAGCTAATAGGGAAGTATTGTTAAAAGAGCGTTTACCTTCGGTTTTATTGCTTATTTATTTTTACTCAATGGTAGCTATACCAATATTACCCTTAATTGTTCATTTAACGATTACAAATTAAACTATAAGGCTTACATTTTAACAAGGAGTGGAACAGCATCAGTTTAAAAAATATAAAAGTACGTTAATTTATCTGACCTGTATGTAATTTTCTCTTTAATTTGTGGTCAGAGATTAATTGTAAGGAGGGATATTGCATTATATTAAACGTTATTTTGGAGAAACATGGCCGACATCAATTCAGCATTGAACCGATAAAATCGGACAATCATCGCCCACGCCTATTGTCGCTGTCTCATTTCTTATGATCCGGGTAACAGGATGGTTTTAAATTTTCATCGATAATATGTTACCTTAATTTCAAAGTTTGAGTAGTGAAACTGTAAACATATTACTATGGAATAACATCTGCCACGATTGTAAGCCCATACCTTGTCATCTTCTTGAGATGAGCGTCATCGCCAGCTGTTGAACTTTTTAAATATTTACTCACTTATGGGTTGTTGTCGAGTGTATTGTGTTAGATTTGGTCGTTATAAGTTTATTGCCCTGTTCTCAAAGGTTGAATATATCATATTTATTTAAGCGGGTGTTTTACACAATAAACTCTTTCATACATTCTTTCATACATATTAAACATTACTACTATAAAATAAAAGCTCATATACCTGCCTCTTTCTATTTAAAATTTTACACAATCTGGCTGAAACTGCATTGTAGTTTTTCTAGCAATATCAAATGAGTTCTAATATCTAGATGATCTCGTATCATATGTACATAGGTCGTCTTTACGGCCTTGGTAGTCGCATAGCATCGTTTACTTAATTAGTGCGGGCGGTGATCGGAACCGGCGTATCCGCGTGTGTCGGCTCTCGTATGCGTGGGAATGCCTTGGCAGGATTGCTCCACACCCTTTGTACACGCCACAAACTGGGCGTTGCGAAGAACCTTTATGGCTCTATTTGTAAAATAAGCCAGTAGGAACTGTAAATGAAAAGGTACAGAACACCAATACTTGAGCTGTAATATATTGCTCAAGCGGTTCTACTTATCAACAAAATAACTCATGTTCTTTCTATCTGGAGCTGATAAGTTGCAGTTAAACACTATGCTGGGAATACTGAAATTAAATAAATGTAATTTATTTATGTATGTAAATCTTTACAGATACTTTTACAAGTCAAAGGTTTTTTATAGCTAGATAGATGATGGCTTCCGCATTTCCTAGCTGACGACCTCTGAGAAGAAACACCCAAACAAACTCAGAGAATCATGTTCTCTTTTAAAGTCCAGACATAGAACAATTAGTGAAATATTGTTGATAAATAAGGTCACTGCAATGCCGAGATGTTCGGTTTTTCTTAATAGAAATTCTTCAAAAGTAGTGTGTGAAAAGTTCTAAGTTAATATGTATATGATTTTTTATGACGTACTTAGAGTCCAATTAACAATTTGATGAGTTCAAAAAATCTTAATTTTCTTAATTATTATTTCCACAGTCAATCCAAAAGAATATCTTGTATAATAGTGTTGCCTTCTTAACTCCCGTGTGTGTAAATACTCAGGAAATTTGGGATTCTCGCCAAATATTTGTGAGGAATTTGTGCTATTTTCAATTTAAAAAAACTAGTATCGTATTTTGATGGAAGTCGAAATTTTGTGACCGGTACATTTTAATTTGTATTTTTGACGTTGACCGCTTAATATGGTTAGTAATAATTTGAATCTGAAAAAAAACAGTGCAATAGAGAGTAAATAAAATTTTACTCAAACATAAAATTATACATTAGCCACAAAGCTTCCTTGTTTAAATTGTATTTAAACGCAAAATTACAATGAAAAATAGTGTTTAAATACAATTTAAACATATTTAAGAAGTTGGTGCAAGTGAGTTAACTACAGTTAAAAGCTCATGTTAGTGTAATGTCAAGTTAAACCAGAGTTCAGTGAAAGCTGCCGAAGACTTTGCGTTAAGTTGCGGCAGGTCGGGTATTCTTACGGCTTCTCGCTGATTGTAGGTGTAACTTTATGATCGCACGCTTCTTGCGCGCTACTATTGTTCTAATGGGCCCTCAGCCCTCGCTCGCGCCTCATACTAACACCCGTCTCGTTACTCAACGTAAGGTCACGCGTTCAACTTGATCTTGTCGATTTTCTACGGTTTTATGGGAATTATTTCAACGACTATTTTGCTAGTTGTTCCAAGCCGTTATATTGTTACAGTAAGTACATATATGGATATTTTAAAGTTTCTTCATCATTTCGCTGTTGCCAAGCATTTTCATTTACCTACACAAAAAAGTAATATTAGCTCTACTTGGATATCGATCAAGCTTTGAAATTGAGCACTTTTTATTTTATTCTTAACTGTTGCCTGCAGAAGGTTACACTGGTATCTGGAAGAAAAAAACTTTACGTATAAACTCTCATTCCAAGCGGCATATCACTTAGAATTTTTTTTTTGAGTTACTAGTCATAACTAATTTTTGAGTCCACCAGTCATACAACTGTGAAAATCTCATCCAATTTCGTGCAGTAGTAGCAGTAGTTTTTCGTGATGCGTCTGCAAACATAGAGACAGACGAAAGAAAAAATAAATAATTGTTTTAACTTCTATTGCTCTTAAAAAACTGATTGAAAGTTTATAGGATACTTACTAGTATATAGAATTATTAGTATGGTCGATGCTTTCCTTATCCTAAGAAGTGATTTTATGAATGTTAAGAGGTCAGGAATCCAGGAGCAACGAGTTTCGTCCTTAATCGTGATGCAGCTATCGCAGCCAATTAATCTTGCACTTCTGTGACTTTTGACGTGCCGTCCTGATTCCGTGTTGCAGTGACGAGGCACAGCAATATTTTACACATGATTAGAGCGGCGCATACTGGCACTGTATGGGTAAGCAAATTGCACCGACGCGACGCGCAGTCACGATTTGAACCTCGCGGGAACCCGGGAGAGTTTCTAGCGAATTCCAACGTAAATGCTACACAGATATTAATGGTGGTATCTCCACCGATACACACCGCCTCGAATGTTAAAACGACTCCACCGACGATTCCATGACTTGATTCCCTTTTATGAACTTTCTAATCATGAATGAAATAAAAATTATGCTGCTGGCTGCACATATTTTAAATTAGGTAATATTATTTATTATCCATAATTAAATACTCACTGCTTCTAAAATGAGCGTGCTGGGTTATATTTTTTTAAGGATGTTAGTTATTTTCTTAGGTAATGAATGCAGGCTGGTAGTTATTCAAATGAGACGTCGTTTCTTAAGTAGATTGTATCGCTACGGATAAGGAAGTCGCTGGCTGCTATCATGTCATCGACAAGTCTGCTGCTACTGTGTCTTTAGGTAGCAAACACTAGCAAGTGGAGGCATGTTCGGTATTAATTATTTGACCCTTGCTGAATCATTTTTTAACCTATGTTAGCCATAAAACTAATAAATATCACGGGAAAATCATATAGTCGTTACGTTTTCAGTATTTTACGTATAATAAGATAATAAATAATTTTTAAAAATATTCCAAAACGTAAAAATCAATCAGCCCCCGATTTAAGCCATAATAAACTTTAATTATAATTATTGTGAATTCCTTGCAGAACATATCAGTACTGTCATTGAATAGGTGGTCCTATATTAAATAGGAATAAAGTGTTTTACATAAATATTAATAAGAATTAACATCGTCCGAGTCTCGGTTTATAGACCGACACGCATTAAAATAATAATGAAAGTTTATTAAAATTGCCTTCTCGATTCCGAATAGTACTGAACCATAACAATCACGCCTTCGGCTAATGCACGAATGTTATTAAAAATGTTGGGAAGTATTATTAATAAGTATAAGTTTTTCCGTTCGTTTCGCACCCTAAATGTGTATGCGTTAATTAAGTGCGGCCAGGATCCGTGGCGGTAGATTGTGATTGCAGGTATGGTAATAGTGCGCCTAATTCCGAGTCACGGACGAATCGGCGCCGGCTCGGCTCGCACCGCGCTGTGTGATGTGCGCCCGTCTGAAACGAGCTAACAACCCTCGGGCGTACCCTCATCAAACAAACAAAAAACTAAAACAAAGCCTAAGCAAACTCCGTGGGATAACAATTAAGTTTACTGTTTATTTGACTTAATCAATAAGCCATTAAAAATGGTAGTCTTCTAAGGAGAGGTCGTATAAACTTAAAACATGGTTATTAGTTTTAGCAGACCGCATTTTCGTCTTGTTTTGTTCACTTTTGATGATCAATATCGTCTTGCCTTCATTACTGCACGTATTATGGACCACAAGGGGTATGAGAATACAAAGCTTCCCTTAATTGCTCTATAGATCGCAAAACCCAATGGTTTATCAACATCCTAGCCTTTTCCCCAACTATGTTAGGGTTGGATTCCAATATTTTATAGATGTGGCTGAATATCACGATTTTACACGAAGCGATTGGCCATCTGACTTCCACAAATTGCGGTAGCTACTTTGGGATCGTAACTCAATTTATGGGCAATACTGGTACTCCTAAGAATAAAGTGGTTGTCAGGCTTTTTTCCTTTTTGGGTTTCTGAATACTACCTACTAAGGATTCGTCTTCGTATGACAGCCGTGGACGATAGCTTATGGTCTCCGAAGCACGAAAGGGTCTTGTTGCGCTTTGAGGTGGTAGATGAATACCCAAGTACTAATACTACTGAACAAAGCCCATGTCTTTTTTCAACATCAAAATGTTGTGTAAGAAATTAAGTTACATTTTTTTTATGGGATAGGGAAGATAAAACGAGCAGACGGATCACCTGATGGTAAGCGATAACCGCCGCCCATGGACACCCGCAACACCAGAGGAGTCACAAGTGCGTTGCCCGTTAAAAGGCCTCCGGTAACCTCACAGCTCACTCACTCGGCGAAACACAACGAGTGAGGCCGTGGTATCACTCCGGTCGAGCCGGTCCATTCGTGCCGAAGCATGGCTCTCCCACGGGAAAGAGCTTCTTTGCTTAATAGCAACGTGGGTCGCAGTACATAACTAGTATTCTTGTCAACCCCTCGTGCTAAATGCTTGTGTTACGAGTGTGTTCATGTCGGTAGTGCAATGGGTGGGTTTCGAACCGGCAACCACATGATCGCAAGTCTGAACTTCTGAAGCCTTAGCCGTTAGGCTACCGCCGCTTATTATATTATTTACGTATTAAAAAAATCCTAATTTGATATAGGTATCCACACCTATAGCCAAAAAAGATGACGATAATTATCGTATAATTAATTAGTTCCCCCAAAAAATTGTATGAATGAGTATTCTGAATATAGTTTTCCTGCATTATAATAATATGTTTTTTTTTGTGCTTTAAATGCATTGATTTTTAAATATTTCGATAACCCCAAAAACACTATCATCTTTTTATTTTTGCACAGGCTCCATCTAAACCAAGCTTGTGTGCACGATGTGACAAAGCGAATGAGTGACATCACGTTGCACGAATGTCTGTGCCCGTGAATGACTGACTAAAATTTACATTGTTTTATTAACGATTTTATTAAAACTAGCTTCTGCCCGCGTCTTCGCTCACTTAAAGCTATATTAGGATTAAGGGCCACTTGCACCAACTTCTTGAATATGTTTAAATTGTATTTAAACACAAATTTACTATGAAATTTAAAAAAAATTAAGAAGTTGGTGCAAGTGGCCCTAAAAATTGATCCCAAAATAATTTAATCAAAAAACCAACAGTGATCATCTCTTCTTTGTATGGGCCGCTATACATCTGAGAGGTCAAGCTGTATATCAGGATCCGTTCAATTAATTGAGATAAGAAGTTCACGAGTTTTAAGTTGGTGCTTTTAATTAAAGGAGATTTTAATTTTGTTATCACTGTTAGATATACTTTCTAACACTGATAATAAACTTAAAATCTATTCAGTAGTTTTTGCTCCAACCCGCAACAAACAGACAAGAAGTAAAAAAAATACATTTAACATTTTTGATTCGGAGACGTTTATATACCTTAACCCACTTGTATTTTTTAAATATCGTCAATTTACAGGCATTTTTACAATTTTATAATAGTTAAACATAAAGGTGAACGATACATCACGAGATTAACTTGACTGTTTCCTTAGCGTGTAATAGAACCCATAATAAACTTTGATTGGTTCAATTACTTAATTCTCTAACAAGCCTTGAGCACACAACACGACCTACGCCAGGATGTAACGTTTTTCTGGACTTTTTTACGATGGCAATGAATGGTTCAGTAAAACTTTCTGTACACTGATTCTTCTGATATTGTTGAAATGATGTTGAGAACTATGAGATAAAGCGATCCTAATTGATTTGGCCTTTTATAGTTGTTAGTATTGCTGGTAATGTTACCACTGGCACGGGCATTCCCGCTAGCGAGCACGTGATTTATTTGTTAGCTGCTGACCGCACCCGTTTGCCAGCCCCCATTAAATTAATCTCTTTATTCCGGTCGCTAGGTCAGCCTGATTTCATATGTTTAGCATTATGCTTCCAACTGTTGCCATCGTTCTCGTCATTCAAGAATAATAAAGAGGCCGTTAATTTTTCTGCATAATCTGGTATATAAAACATGATTTATGTCGTTTACGATCTATCTAGCCTGTCTCATATCTCAATATCTAGCATATGTTTTGCTAATGAGTGCCAATCTTTTCTGTAGGAATCAAGCTCTTTCCGCTATATTATGATATTTAATTTAAGATTCTTTATTTCCTATTATGCTAGTCTATCAATCACTAGCAGATTCTCTTCAAGATTACAACAACAGGTTGTGGATACGTAACTGGTGGCAGATGTGTCTGTGTACTTAATTTATGTCACGTGTACGCACCTTCATGCCGAATCAATATTGCGGTTTATTGGCTTGGTGCACCACGAGCCGCAATTGGACTTATTCGATACTTAATCAAGTGATCTCTGAAAAAAATAATGATGTCATTATTTGTTGCGTCCCGTCTGAGTTCCAGTGAGTCGTGTAAATGACCTTCACGCTAAACGGCACATGTGGTTGATATTATAATTATACCTACTATTTTTAGTCCATAATGTTACGAACATATAATTTTATCATCATGATTCCATTTAAATAGAATTAGAACGCGCTTGACACCTGCATTCATTAGTTTTAGGTAAATCACATTTTGAAACATGATGTTGTAAAATGTCTCTCCACCAAAAATCGTTATATATGACAAGGATACTCCTATATAGATTGAGATGAATGTTTAAGATAATTAATTATACCTAAATCGATTTACAATAAATTTACTCTTGTATAGCCCAACCGGTTAATTTGCAACAAAAAATTGATTTGTCCTACGAAGCTTTACAAACAGCGCATAGCACCATCATTTAAAACTCATGTTGTATAATTACACATTTGTATTAGTTTGTTTTTAGAATCTAAACAGTTTTCTACAGAGTAAGTTTATTGTGTACTAGCGACCCGCCCGCGGTTTCACCCGCGCTGCCCCGTCCCTAAGAGTCGTAGCGTGATGTTAAATAGCTTAAAACCTTCCTCTTGAATCAATCTATCTATTAAAAAAAACCGCATTAAAATCCGTTGCGTAGTTATAAAGATCTAAGCATACATAGGGACAGACAGCGGGAAGCGACTTTGTTTTATAATATGTAGTGAAAAGGCATTAGACATTTTGTTTGTATAGTTTATATGGCGTCATTAATTTAGACTTAGACGGACGGCTAGGAAGTTTTGGTCTCTGGTGGAGCTAACGCCGTCATAAAACTTCAATGTTACGCGTGTCCGGGTTTAAATTACACGAAATTCGCGTTTAATGTAAGCAACAGATGAACGTCTATAAATTATTACCACTATGTACTCGTAGATGCCGTGAACGCAGTGCTAGCTCGCTGATGAAAGTTGTAAACGTGTCGGTCGTTTGAATGAGCTCGATAACAGCGTACATAACGTATTTAAATTCTCGGGTAGTTATCATAATATTAAATTAAATAGTAGGTAAATACGGTGTTTATCATTGAACAAACAACGTTTCCAATTTCGCTTAAAATATTCCTGATGATTAAAAAGTATACTGGTGTGGATTGTTGGGCTGCATCAATTATTTTCCTCGGTCATCATTCTTAAAAGATATCCGGTAGGTACACATTTAAGTGGACGTAATTGTAATGGCATTTATTTTTATACATATCGCGTGGGCTCCTTGTTGAATTACTTATATGGTGTATGCGAGTGCACTGCAAATTACTCTTATTTAGTTACAAACGCGGGTTTACCAGGTCGTATCCATTAACCGCCTCAGAGCGTCATTTTATTAATAAAAAATTATAAGTAGGTACGTAATCTGTCTGTTGGATATTGAGTTATTATTACTTCTAATAATATCTTAAATTAAACTTAACTAAATTCCTTTAATCTCCCAGTTAGCGAGCTTATTAAAATTAAAAAGTATTATCACACAATTTAAATTGTACTTTCAGTTGAACCATTATGTGAAGGACTTTGTTATGCATGTAGGTCCTATAATATACCTTATCCTCGAAAATATAGATAATGAATATACTCGTAGCTTTTACAGATATAGCAGCCATTGAGTTCAACAATACAGCGTACAATACTTAATGCCTTTTAATTAACAGTATAGCCATTGATATACACAACCCAACCCAATAATTAATTTAACTCTACTTGCACTGGATGACAGCCTAGCAGCTCTGCTGGTGCATTCTTATGTTTATAATTTTTGTGCCACCTATACAGATGTTTATTATAAATATTGAGATTTCATTTTATACAAAATACATTTAATCTTTTAATTTAAATTTCACACGTGATCCCATCCATAATAAATTATATCGATAAGGATATAACAAACATTTTAATTATAGTGTTGTATCGATATAATAAGGAAAAAATATTATCTTATCTGGTTGGACCCATGGACATTGGACAAACTACAAACCTTACTTACGATTTGTATGGTAGTCTTTTTGTCCTTACGTTTTGCTCGTTTTGTTTTTTTTTTTGGGTCTGCGAGCAATGCGCTTTGTTGACGTGATGTGTATTTGCATATACCCTTGACTCGACGACTGCCTTGTCAAATGTAACTGCATTGTTCACGATGATGATATGTTCATAACATGTCATTGCCAAGCTTCAAGATACCTATTCTAACGTAAAACAATAAAGTTTCTAGTCATCGTTATTACAAATAAGCCGGCGTCATATTTAGCATCTGCTTTTGCCATGAACTAGCCATATGCCACAAAAAATAGTAGCAGACAATGAGGTTCGCACATTCGAAAATACTGAGGTGAGTGAACCCATGAACAGAACATAGTCAATCGTTTTTGTTGATTTACAAAAACTATTTAAAATAAATTGCCCCGAGCATTGAGATATATTTCGTCGCTTGTTTGTACTCGGTATAATTTGAACTCAAAAATTTATTAGTATTATTTTAAGTGAGTTAGCATCTTATTTACAATGAGTGAATTAGGGACAGTGGAATAATGTTGCATCGTACCTACCTAATAACATGAAGATTCTATGATAAAATATTATTAAAATACCTAACTGATCGTTTGCCATTCTAATAAGGTACGAGTTTATAGCCATTAAAATGTGCACGAATCCATACTAACCTGATACAGAGAACTTCATAGGAAATGATATAGCATCATTGACCTATTTTGAAATCGAACCCCCGACCTCACGCTCAGCAGGAGCTCTTGCGATCAGTATGTTTTATTAATTTATAGTACCTATATAGGTTTCAGTCTCAATGTCAGGTACGAAAAAACAATCTACGTAGCCAGAAATAATAAGTTGTTTCGTCACTTCTGCTGAGTTGCTAACGACAGACGCTAAAGATTAACATGATCTATAGCCAGTCTATCGAATATTCAAGTATTTTGCTCGATAGATTCCCATCGGAGGCGAATGGAAATATTTTAATTTATAGAGATAACCGTCGATACGTATCATGAATATAAATGAGCCAAGACAAAAACAAGATGTGTCTGAAGAGAAATAATAAGAGGCGTTCGACAGCAAGCTACGATCGTCTAGCCGCCATCGTCCTTGAGTGCAGAAATCCTTGATGAGTACAATCAACCGCCACCGGATAGTCGTCTCCGTTCAGGGCTGCCAATTAATATTTTAACTACATGTAAGGCAAGTTGCTGAGGCTGTTTCAATTCAACTTGTTAATATCACCTTGTTGCGGAAACTAGTTATGTTTATCTAATTATGTCTTTCTGCTTATATATAGCTGTTTTGTAAAGCACGGCTCTCATAATTCCATACATAATATATTATGTCATACGTAAGTTGCATTATAAAATAATTTTCGGATGCTCAACATCCCTAGATTGTATCGATACCTGCGTAGGTGCTAGAAAGTGTGACACTGAAAATATATACCTAGGTGCAAAACGCTTATTAGCGTTACGGCTGGGTGGCAAAAGATACTCAATTGCGGACCACTGACTATACTTATTTGTAAATAGAAGATATCGAGGCAGCAATGCTTATGTCTATTGTGTTTTATAGCTTTAATTAGTTTCTAAACGGAATTACACCTTGTTATGCAGTTTAAATAAACTGAGTCGTTAGGTAAGTAAGTACCCAGAAATCATAATCATCTATAGTTTAAAATAGAGTTCCGGTAGTCACTAGTCATTATCTAGCTCTTCAAACACTCCGACATCTATATACCTAGCTACCTACTTAAAACGTTTGAATCGAAACCAGTACGTAAACATGTCACGTGTAAAATCCAGCCGCAGCTTAAATTGAATTTAACTCAAGCCACGACCTGTCAACTTATCGAATATAAATTCTCTTAATAATCGTTACCAATTACGTGAGCGTTCGGCCTCGTACCGCACTATCAATCTTTGCACAAACGCTGTAACGAGCGAGTACTACGAAGCATTAAGATCTTTTTGCGGTGGCATGTAAGGGAGAGAATGAATTGTCGAGAGGGACTTTGGTTGGTCTTTTTGGTTCGAGGCGACAACGTCGTGAGGCGCGCCGGCCGGTCCGCCGCTGCGGCGGTACCGCGAGAAATGCTGGACGTTATGAAACCATCGCTGACAAACTACGAATAAGAGTGGCCCTTAATCTCAACATTAGACAAGCTCGCCAATCTTTGTCGCCAACTGTATAATAATAATGAAATGGAACTGACTGCATACTATCGTGCAATGCTTTACCTATGTATAAGACCGATCCAAATTTGTCACTTTGGTATGTTAAGCCCCGAATTAATATCCAATAATAAGAATATCTTAAACGTAAGTCACTAAGTAAGTACAAGGTTATGAGTCATAATAAGAGGAAAACCAGTCTTGTGTTTTGTTTTCTTTTAGAACAACGAGTTGTAATGATAAGTACTAGTATGAAAAGTGACTGATCGATTTATTCGTGTTTTTGGAGATCCTCTCTTATGATACTCTATTCGAAACGTATATTATTGTGTACCCAAGCTTAATCATAAACTTTATCTTATTTACAATTGGTTGAATAATAAGTTTTATATCAAGTATCAACCTAATGATGTTGTTGTGCTTATAATGCTGAAATACCATCAGTGATTTTGCACCAAGCATATCAAAACTCTGGAGTTTTGATATGTTTTCTCTTACTCTACGAAGATTGTAAAAGAAACTGCAATATAAATTGAAAATTTACATAATATGTGAACTAATTGAAATTTAAGGTCTCAAATTTGTTTAAAATTTGCCAACCCTTAGTAAACCCTGGGCCTGGTGTCAACCTATGATTGATAAATGAACAGACGGTAGTGTTTGTTTAAAATTATAATATTTAACTTATGGATGTAGCTGTTAGTGGGCTTTAAATTTTTTTAGAAAGATTTGGTAGAATGTTAATTTTTATGCAAACTTAGCTTAGGCAAAGTAAGCTCAAAATAACTGCATGTCTGAGGTTAGCGTGAACAGACGCGCAGTTAATTGTTATTTTGCAAAAATATCGAAATCACTCTTTATTGATTTCGATATTTTAAAAATAACTGTGCGCGTTTGAAGTTATCCGCAAGTGTGTAGAGACACACTTGCGGATAACTTGACACTCAACTTGACACTTGCAGGTTGGGGTCGTAAACGCATTCGTGATTATTTGTAAGGACAATCACGAAAGCGAAACTATTTTAAGCGTATTGTGCTCTCACCACTCAACTGACGCCGCGCGGCACACCGCTGTTTGGTGGTGCGACGCGCGATAGTCTGTCACAGTCAAGTTCACGGCCTCCTCGGCCAAAGTTCCGCAATATTTCCTCGTTCTGTCTCGTCCTCTTTATTAAATAATCGAGATCTATAATGTTTTTGAAAGCATTGCAACTGATAGACTTATCACAGTGATTGCTACACTTGATGAATTAGTTTAACATCCCCTTATTAATAAGTAAATGATTTGAGTAGTAGTTTTTCTTTGCTATGAATACACCTAAACTTCAGAACCGAACTTTTACAAAAGAGTTATTTTTTATGCTAATCCCATACATCTTTAATATGCGCTGTCTCGATAAAATTATGAATAACGATTCAAAAGTGGTCCACGTGTATTGTTTTGCTATTTGGCGCAGGGTCGACGACCATATCTATAAAAATGTTTACTGCGATCTAATGGCCAAAGGAAAACATAAGTTTGAGATAATAGGGTTTGATTTAATAATATATTTTCTATGGACATTTCGATCGCTTTGCACATGGGCCATTCCGGATTTTATGATATCTAACCAGTTATTTATGAATGTCACGTTAGACTTTATTTTTATCAATTTAATAATAATGAATTTTATAATAATTGACATAATTAAATACACACATATTAATAATAATATGTTATCTTTTTTTTTCTCTTTTTGATATCCAACAAGATTCCTTTATTAGTATTACGTAAATAATTAATTAATTATATTGACTGATTTGTAAGCTAAGTATCTCTATGCATACCTCACGGCTTGGCATACACATAAATAAAAAAGTTGTATACCGGTTTGCGGTCCACGTGAGGTTTTTAAAATTAAGTATCTTTACTAGTTCTACTGAGTGTGATAAATTAATGATAATTATGCCTCATTGGTCTATGGGTCGCAAAGCGGCAAATCCCCTGAAAGCAAGGTTCTAGATTTGATTCTCAGGACGAAAAATGTTTGAATTTTTCTATTGCGAAATACTCAGGTATGTTTGTGTATTTAAAAAAAATGGGTTACACCCCGGGAGTGCCGGCGAAGTGAAAACTTGGACATTAACGTTGTGCATTTTTGATATTTTGGAATGGTTTGGGAATAATTTCGCACGAATTGCTTTAATTATCACTAGATATAAAAGTACTATTATTTATGTGCTAAAATACAATATTCATGTATTGCGCTATCGTACACAAACATGGCAATTTATATTAAAATTGTCCACTTCAGAACTATTACAACCGTCTTACGAATTTTCGATCAGGTCACGTAACCTGGGGCGAGTTTAATTTTTTTCCCCATCCCAAAAAGTGCACAACGCCGCTAAAGAAGTTTTCACTTCAAAATTTAAATCTAATCAATTGTTGCAAGTGCCTTAGAACATTATCGATGCGGTACCACGTATTCCGTTTGTTTGGCGTTGTCTGTCCGATATAAATCTCCGTAGATCACGAGGTCGTTAATGTGATATTCGTGTCGGCGCCGTCTCAGATAGGTACTGTTATCCCATTGTCGATTCAAATGTTCAGCGCTTTCATATTTGTCTATGTATAGTATTGTAAGATTTAGTTCCGCACAAGTCAACAGATCGATATCTTACCAATACATGAATAGTTAACAATGAGGAGATTTTATACTTACAATTACAACGTATTTAAAGTGCGGTATTAATATTAATCTTGAATAAATCTTTAGGTATCAACATGAGTCATAATATTAAAATTGTTTTGTGTTAACCTTAATTGCTTCACATCGTCACGCAAGAATCAGTTGCGAATTAAGGTTGTTTTTAAATAGTAGGGATCAACACTAGGGGCAGTTCTTACCTGTGTTGTCTACGCGGGATATAGGGTCGGTACTCGGTAGTTTCCGCTGCATTTGATATGCTGGCCGTGATAAGACTGGCGGCCACGCGACACTTGCTCAACCCCTTCTAGTGCCGAGGGTTGGTCGCCCTTCCACCTTATTGATTAGCACCCTCGGAGAATTAATTTAATGAACAAAAAAACACACACGTCTTAGTCATATTTGTGTCATAATATGACGCTCACGAAGCATATTTACACATCAGGCAGTGTCAAAAACTTGCTTTGTCTGCCGCGGTATATGTGGATGGGTGGCCATTCTTAACACATTGTGGTCCCTCAGAGAGCATGAAAAACCCCTGTACCGATTTTCTTACGAACGTCTGTTATACAGACAAGAAAAAAAAACGACATAAAATATTCTTCGTCATACTTGCCAGGCTCAAAAATATACTTCCCAATAGATTTATTTCAAAAAAGAAACATTGCGATGGCTTCTGAACCCTTTACTTAATGAAAGTCTAGAGATTATTCAGACTTCTAACTCAATATTCATCCATTGGTTCATTAGACTCTAACGGATTCCAATGCTTATTGAATTTCTGCGAAGCAGGCAATTGCCGTTTGATAGAGATAGGACCATTCCCTATTATTAGTTTATAGTAAACCGTGCGAGCGCGAACCAGTTACACCGATCGAGCCGTGTTAGTTAAGGCAAATAATGCGAATGTGTTGTAAATCCCTGGCTTTCATTGTACTATCGAGAATCGTGAGTTGTACATTCATTCTTGAAAAGGCAATCTGGGAATGGAAGGACAAATACAGTCTCAGCCCACATGATCGTTGCTACATGACTAGCTCAATCTAAACTAATTAAGTAGTACATAAGCCATAGCCACTTTTAAATTACAGAACTGTATAAACTGTACACATTTGTGTGGTTATAAAATTCGATTGGTGATCATTATGTAGATTGTATGCCACAGTGTATGAGATCCGAATGAGTACTTACGAGTGTTAAGGCGTGTATTGCGGTCATCGAGGAACCTACTCGCTTCGTTGCGTCACCCTACTGTCGGTACTGGTTGCGCCAAATCAATCTCGGGCACTAATCGCACCTCTCGCCGTTCCGTAGAAATAGTTTGCAATATCAAATCACCACAATTACGGTCGATATAACCAAAACATGAACAACTATGTACTATGTACGTAATTATTGGAACAATTTTGTGATATATTTGTTCTGTCTGTAATTTAACAATTCTAATTATGTACATGTGTACACTATGATTAGGTACCTGTATTTAAATCGTTTTCAAAAGTGGGTAGATTTAATCATCTCGTCTAAACCCCGTTTCGCTTTGTTTTAGTTCACGTCGGGTGCGGCGGAGAGCGTGGCATGTGGAACTAGTTCATCGTCGTCCAGCTCCTCATCGTCATCTTCATCATCGTCTTCGTCGTCATCTTCCTCGGACTCGGATACTGCAGATGCCGCTGGCGGCTCTGCCCACGCCTCGGCTGATGACTCCAATGCTGCCCTCGCGGCTGATTGTCAACTACAGGTAAAATTAAATGATATTTTATCCTCAAAAAAGGAGCAGGTTCACCGATATTTTTGTTAATTGTGGACCGATTTCAATAATTATTTTATTGTATGAATCAGTATAATTATGACTGGATTCGGAAGTCGATGGCGAAAAGTAAAGATCCGACCAAATTAAAGGCACCAAATTCCGAAACTGTTTCGCACATAACATTATTTTTCTTTGTTTTTGAAAGCGATTTTACTTTTCTTTAAGATATTTTATTTTATGCTGTGGATGAAGTACTTTAGTAATCAAAAAAATGCTAGCACTCAATGTTGTCTGAAATGTATGACTTCCTACTTTTAGCGTGTAAAGTTTAAACATAAAACGTCGCGTTCGCTGTTAATGTTGCATAGATATAGTAACATCAGTCTGTGTTTACGTTGTTTATTTGGAGCAGTATACTGAAATATATTTTGCAGGTCATCGACGATGCAGACCTTGCGGAACTATTTCCAGAACAAACATCGAGCGCGCCGGCGCAACAGCCCAATTTCTCGACCTTTACTGTGCATAACGCCGCGCCGGACAACGACGACAAGTCCATTGCTGATAACGGTAAGCTTTTCTACACTAGATACATCTTTTTATAGTTAATTATTATTATTTTATTGACTTCACCAAGAACTCTTTTTCCAGGTGATGGATCCAGTAGTGAAATGGAACTCACCCCCCAGTTGGTGACAGCTGCAATACAAAGGGCAACAGCTGATTCGTCAGGATCAGAAAATGAGTGTTCCAACTCAGGCTCTGGTCATCAGAATACAACGCACTACGCTTCTAGCCTGTTACAGCAGTTTGTAGCTCAAACACAGCTTCTGAGTAGTACGGTACCTTTAACACCTATTAATACTGCAGCCACAACATCGTTATCATGCGGATTAAATCCTACTACGATAGACGGTGTCGGGACGATCAGTGATTGTGTACTCGGGCAAATAAATACTTTGCCTGAAATCGCGCCCATAGCGCCAAGCTTTTTAACAGCAAGCCAACACTTAAGTCCACAACAAACAGAAGAACTTTCGCAAATTAATAAGGATCTTGAAGAAATTACTTCTACGGATATATCGATAACTAACCCACCCAGTCTTGAAGATTGTGTTGATAACAATGACTTCATGACATTGGATATAACTCAAGGAGGTTCTGAGCTAGGAAGTGCTAGTGATTTGTTAAAAAGTTCACCTATTACTGTAGTCACTAGTGATTTAAATCATTTAGGACAAATTGATTCTCAGAAGTTAGATACAATAAGCACAAATTCTATTGAATCTCAAGAAGATGTTAAAAATGTTATCGTAGAGTCTAGAAGGAAAAGAGGCCGGCCTCGAAAAGTTCGAAAAGGTGATGAATTCAATAACAAAGGTATGGAATCTCAAAGAGAAGAAAAATCGGCAGTAAATGTAATTAATTTTCACAATAATAACGACCCCCCGAATGTTTCTCCAGATTCTGGTATACTCTCGAATCACAACTCTCCTACACATTCGCCGCGGCGTCACGATGTGGATGAAGGGCACAGCAGACTAGGTAGGAAATCAATACAAAAAGAAAATACTACAAGAAGGGCAATGCGATCCAAATCCAAAAGCAGAAGTCGGGCACAGAACAGGTCAGATTCAAGTGACTGTGATTACCAGAAAAAGAGAATAGAGAATGAAGTCAAACAAATAAAAACAGAAGCACCATCACCAGTACCATTGAAACAAGAACAAAATAAATTTGAAAAGACTAAGAAAAATGACCATAAGCTTGACATAGCTGCTTTAGATAGAATGTTATATGCTACTGACCGGGTTTTATATCCTCCTAGAAAGAAAGTAGGTCGTAAACCACAAAACAAAACGAAATCGACTAAAAGTACTCCTAAAACTTTAAAAGATAAAAATCAGTATGATTCAGGTGATAGTGACGACGACTCTGTACCAACCAACCGATCTGTGTTGTCAGGTGTGTATGCCAAACGTAAAGAACTTAATAGTAAGCTTGCTAATTTACCTAAAAAGAATAATAAAACATTTGGTAACACTTGGCGAGATAATCAAAGTGAAAATGAAGCAGCTGCAGATGATCCATTAGATCCGACTTGGAAGCAAATCGACCTGAATCCGAAATATAAAGATATCTTATCGGGTTATAAAAGTGATCACGAGTTTAAGCCATACAAAAGCTGTAGTCGGCTCATAGAGTCTGGCTACAAGAGTGATTACGGCTGTAGATCTGGTTATAAAAGCGATTACTACCGATCAGGCTATAAAAGTGACCATAAGTCGGGTTACAAAAGTGATAAATCAGGATATAAAACCGACAACAGTGTTAGAAGTATGCGGAGGCGTATGAGGAAACTAAAAAAGACTAGGTCAGTGAGAGATAGGTCATATTATAAAAATCAAAAACATTTTGTATCAGATCAAGAGATTTTGTTATTAACAAATAAAACATTCAGCAGCTTAACTTTAGGTCACAGTTCAAGTGATTCTGAATGTGATGGTTATTTGAGGAAACCCAGTGCTAGTCCGAAGTACATAAGTGTTTGTACGAAATACCCACTGCCTTCAAAGTATGACTTTGGATTTTCGAAAATGAATCAAAAGCATGTATTGAGACCGAATTCATCAGACCCGTTTGCTCCTGGACCAGTGTTTAGTGGCTTGCAACGCCCCGTAACTACTTGCAATATATTCAAAGTTAATCACAACAACAACAATAATACTTTACTTAAGTCTCCAAGCAAAACTAGCCACATTGGGAATACTTTGCCTACATTAAAACCAGCATTTACACATAAGTTTGGATCATCACCACTTTGTGTTGCTGCTATAGTTCCAGGATCAAAAAAAGAAAATGATAACAGTTTTAAATATTTTCCTAGAACTCTTTCTCCAAAAAATCGTAAACAGTTAAAAAACGGGAATACTTTATTATTATGTGGATCGAAAAAAGAAGCAACATCTAAACCGCTTCCAAATATTTTTGAAAAAGCAAAAAATAGTTATGTTCCCAACAAATCTTTATCTAGGAATGTTTTTCTGAATTTTAAGAAACCGCGCATAAAGCCATCGTTCCCGATCAAAAAACATAAAAGGACCGTTATTTTGGCACCACCTAAGATTAATTTAAAACCCACGGAAAGACTTTCTCGAGTAACTGTTAAAACGGAAACTAAACATCACAGACATAGAAGTAAAAGGCGACATCGATCTAGGTCTGTGTCTAAATGCCGAGAGACTTACACAAAAGCTATAGAACTAGTAGATCAAAAGTTTAGCCAGGATATGGATAACCTGATATCAAATTTTATAAAATTATGTCAAATAGCGCCTAAATTAATTACGAATGTTTCTCAAAATACACCTAAAACTACAGAAAAGTCAGCAACAGAGTTATTACCGACTAAAGTCGTTAAAAGAGGATCTAAAAAACGTAAGACATCAGACAATCAGGAAATAGCAACACCTACTTCTAAACGGAGACACAAAAAACAACTGGCAGAAGCTCAGAACAAAGGTGGAAAAGATACAAATGAACATAAATTACCGCTTAAAAAACGTCATTACCACATAAACTCCTCTACAGGTAATTCATTGAGTCTAAGTCTGGTTACAACCGAATTTGACGAAAACTTAAAGAATGGCACAAGTCCAGAAAAGTTCTTATGCACTGAAACTGATTGTACGGGAGAAGTCCAAAGTAATTCCCCCGGAGAATCGCCTAAGCTCAAAACGCCGCCAGAGAAGGGCAAAAAAAATAGTGAAAATTCAAAAACTCATGATACGAAAACTCTAAACACAGAAACTACAGTGAGAAATACAAAAACAAATGGTAGTGTGGATAGCATAACAATGAAAGTAGATGACATTAATGGAACAATCACTAAAAATCATTCTCTTAACGCAACTGATGATGAACTATCTATAAAAAAACCGTCTGCAGAACAATCAGAACTTTCCAAAAAGATATACGAAACTTCTGAGAAACTGAAGGCAGTACATAAAATGGTTCATGATTTAGAAAAATGTCTACCCAAGTCTAAGGACCCCGAAGTCAATACAGACTCAAATAAACAAGAAACTAATAAAATCTCTTCACCAAGATCTGAAAACAAATCTTCACCTACTCGGCACGTCGCACCTATCGTTACACCAAAAAAACGTCATAGACTAGAAGCAGAGAAGGTCATATCACATTCAAGTTTAGATCAAGTTGTACAGTCTTTATCTAAGAAGTTGTCAGAAGAAAAAGCTTTAACATCATCATGTCCAAAGGAAACTAAGGACGTCAATCAAAACAATAACAAGGAAGACATCAAAGAGACAGAAAAGCCTGATGCAGTTACACTTAATGACAACACAATATCTGCAAATACCACGCCTGTAGACCCTTTGAAGAGCATGTCTGCTCGTTCTTTGTACAAGAGTTCTATTCCACCAGCACAAAAGTCTGAAATAATGACTCGAAAGAAAAATAGACTTGAAGGTTTGACTAGTAATTTAGTTTCTAAAATAAATCCTAGTGCAGCTACTAAAGTTTTAGATACTTTGTTAAATAATAATATACGTAAATCTATTGAATCTCGTATTTTAGAAAAAGAGAAAAACAGTACAGAACCTTCGAATAAAGTGATTGATGAAAAGATTAAAAATAAGGAACCATCACAAATTAATACAAGAGCTACAGTTATTAAGTCTCCAGTGTCTAAGGGTAAAGTTTTAGAGACGAAGAAGTCGAGGGCTGAACCTAGTGTCGAGCAATCGCCTGTGGTCAATATCGATAAACCCACTGGTATATTTGAACCATCGGTTGATTTAGAAGATCAAATCCCTAAATCATCAATTTGTGTTAGCAATGTTTTAGCCGATGCCAATAAAGCTAAAGCAAAAACAAAAAATAGTGATATGAAAGCGAATTCATTACTTTCTCCTATTGATACTGAATCTGAAATTCCGTTAGCCTTATTATCAGAAACTCCGGACCCCATCATAAGACCAAAAAGAGGAGAATCTATTGCTGCGGTGATATCGGATAAAATTCAAGAGACAAATGGCGGTCACAATCTGCGGCAAACTAAAAGAAATTTAAATAATGAAACTTCAAACGATGATTCAAACGACCACAGGAAAAAGAAAAGAACTAATAATAATATTATAAGAGAAAGCAAATTAGTTTTGCCAACCAGAGTGTTAGTACCAAAAGTGCAGGCAGACCGCCTAGCAATTACAGATATTACAAAGAAAATAAGTTTGAACACTAAAAAGACCGACGCAAACGACTCCAGTGACAACAAAACAGTTGAATCATCAAAAAAGAAAACAAGGAGACGTAAAGCGTTTAATCGAACTGGTTTTCCAAGCATTAAGAGGAAGAAGAAGAAGATTGATAGTAATCTAAACATTACTTCGGATAGTCATTTTACCTCCGACACTGATAATAACTCTGCTTTCGAACGAGTCCCAAAGGACGGCGAAGCAATGAGCAGTTTTTTGGAACGTACTACTAGCAAAAAACCTGAACTCAAAGTGGTGCTAAATAAGGATGAATGTCCAAAACAAGGGCGATTAACAGTGGTTGCTATTGAAAAATTGCAAGGCAAAGAAGTCCCTACCGATAACAATAATAAAATTAACACTTCTGATCCTATAGTTGCCGAAAAAAAGGTAATGAATTCATGCATTCTCAGAGCACCAGCCCTCCAGCTGAAAAATAAGACTGAAAAAGAGCTTAAAAATCATGTAAATAAGTGGGAGGTGCTCAGTGAAACTGATAGTATTCCATCTCTAGCCAGTTCTCTAAGTAATGACCCTGAAGATAGTATTCCATTGAGCCTATTAAATGTAAAACCTGATAGATCTGTCAATCGTTTAGATAGTTTGGAGAGATTGAAACGCAAAACCAGGGCCATGTCACCTTCTCATGAAATTGAAGAAATATTTTCCAAGAGAAAAGTCGTGGAGAGGAATTGCAAAATAGGTTTAAGACCGAAATCCAGTCTAGCAGTTCTATGTCCAAGTGAAAGGAGATTTACAAGGAGTTCAGACAATACAACGGAAGAATCGAAACAAATCAAGACAAAGAAATCTGAAACTAAGAAAATAATAGTTGAAACAGAAAAAGTAACAAAGCCTCTTGCTGTTGCAAATAGAAGAAAATCGCGGTCTTGCACAGTTAATAAGAAAAGAGAAGTGCAATCAAGTTCTCGAGAAAGTTCTTTAGATACTGTTGTGAGTCGTAAATTTGATTCCAAGTCCCCAGAGCCCTCATTAGACATATTAGAAAATGATCCTTTACCGCTCAATGAAAAAGAAATTGACTTTGAGAAAAGTATTGATGTGTTATCCAAAAGTATAATTTGTAAGAAGCGGGTGGCCTCGTCTCGCGATGATAGTCCAGCAAGCAGTGTCGATAACAGAGACAAACCTGTTATATCCAAAAGAAATCCTCGACTACGGAAGAAATTCTTGGCAGCTGGTTTGTTTTCGGATTATTACAAGGAAGAGTAAGTCATCATTAATATTTGAATATTAACCATATTCCATCGAGTAAGAATTTCACTATAATTTGTTTTTCGTTTCAGTCATAAGCATGAGGGAAAAGGGAAGAATGTGGTTACCCAAACGGAATTCCCGCCTGGGTTACTCGCGCCACCGCCGTATTGTGAACGTTGGGTCCGTCGAAGGCTTCAGCATTTCTCCTTGCCGTATGATATTTGGTGGCAACAGCATTATAACCAACCGGTCCCGTCATGGAACTATAAGAAAATTCGCACAAGTAAGTAGATACTTGACAGTTTGCACGGCTAAACGCGTAATATAAAACGTGATAACCAAAACTTTTTCAAGTGTATATTTTTAAATCACGTGTCCACGTCACCTGTTTTTAATTTTTAATGTTCTTAATTTGTCTAAAATCTTTCGTTATTTCAGATGTTTATTACGATGTGAAACCATCTGCCGAGGAATGTGAAAGTGTTGCATGTAACTGCGCGCCTTCATCGGGATGCAACGAGGACTGTATTAATAGATTAGTATACGCGGAATGCTCGCCACAGCTGTGTCCTTGCGGGTAATTAATAAATAAGAAAATATTTACGTATTTACATTTTTTTTTCAGCTATTGTTATATTAGAAACATTAGACAAATACAATAGCTGCAAATATTAATGATTTTGATGTTTCCGCGAACGGTATTGAATTACTATTTGTTTTTTGCAGAGATAGATGTAAGAATCAACGCATCCAGCGGCACGAATGGGCTTCGGGTCTGGAGAAGTTCATGACTGAAAATAAGGGCTGGGGTGTACGCACTAAACATAGAATTACCTCGGGTGATTTTATTTTGGAGTATGTTGGGGAAGTGGTTTCGGATAAAGAATTTAAGGTAAGGTTTAAGAATTTCATATAAAAAGCGGTGCTCCGTTTGAAAGCAATTTCCATTTTCATGAAAGTTAGAGCCTGTTTCCCCGCCGTTTTCAGTTTCTTTTATAATAACGAGATGACGACTTTTATAATAACTAGCAGACGGATCGATCTTTTATAAGATCGATTCGTCGGCTAGTTTTCCCCCTTATCGTATAAAAAAATGTTGAATATGAATGTAACGTAGTAATATTTGATGTATCCAGGAGCGCATGGCGACGCGGTACGCGCGCGACACGCACCACTACTGCCTGCACCTGGACGGCGGCCTCGTCATAGACGGCCACCGCATGGGCGGCGACGGCCGCTTCGTCAACCACTCCTGCAGACCCAACTGTGAGATGCAGAAGTGGACCTCTAACGGTCAGTCATATATTTATATAAAGGAATCTGTGTGGGCATGTATTACTTATCAATAGGCATACTGCCGAAAGGGAGAAAAAAGCAACCATCTCTCTCCATGTATGTCGCGCTTTGACTATGGGGCAAAAGACAGCGTGCGATTTTTGGTCTGTATGAGTCCGACATACCCTGCCACCGCTCCAGATGGAAGACGATTTTTGAGGATTTTCCGCACACCCAAAAAAAAGGCTAGGCTAAGGCGTACTGTCGGGACTGGAGAGCTCTTAATTTTTTTTGTAATATTTAATTGTAAGGATTGTGTGTTCTTGTTTGTTTGTTCGCATTTATGGTGACGATGTGTATGTTTTTTTGCCAGAAAACATAAAAAAACCTTATATTAAAAATACTTTAAATTTCAGGCACCTTTAGAATGGCTCTTTTTGCCCTTCGAGACATCGATCCAGGCGAAGAACTCACATATGATTACAACTTCTCATTATTCAACCCTGCTGTGGGCCAGGTATAAATAATAGTTATAAAAAAAATGTATTCAATGACAAATACATGCAATATTTCAATATTAACCTTTTTCGCAGCCTTGTAAATGCGACTCTGAGGACTGTCGTGGGGTAATCGGTGGAAAATCGCAAAGGATTACTAAACAACCAGTAAAAACGCAGTCGCGTACTCCCTCAAACGCGTCGAACCAGTCTCAAGGCTCCAACGGGCACCAACCGCGCGTCGGCCGACCGCGCAAAGCTGTGAAATGTAATAAAAAGTCTGAACAGCAAGTTGTTAACACATGTGACATTAAAACTATGACCATCCTCAAGTACCAACAGCACTTGAATAAGTTATGGCAAGAGCCGCAAATGAAGCCACTCACTGCCAAAGAGAAGAACATTGTCAGGGATAGACATTGCTTCCTGCTAAGGAATCTAGATAATGTAAGTTTAAATTATAATGTGTTTTTACTTTTACAAATAGTTTTTGTCTTACCAACAATTTCAAATAAATTCGTGCAGGATACTCAATACTTTATTTAATTCCATAATGTAATGTAGGTAATAATAATACAATAGCTTTGGATTCCCATAGTGTCTTGACTGACTTATTTATATAGTTTCTCTTCTGCCTTGCTGCTGGCAAAGGACTCCAATAACAGTCTAGGATTTTAAGTTATTGGGCCTTCACAGCACGATAAAAACAGCGAACAAGACCGTCTCTTCGGTTGAACGTCTCTTTCTCGAATAGCATCGCGTTAATAACGCGGCTAGTATTAGGAATGTGTATTTATTTTCAACACTTGATAGGTGCGTCGTATACGCGAGCGGTTAAACCTGGCTCTACCGGCATCGCCGCCGCCGCCTCCGCCAGCAGTTGCTCCAGTCGCGTCAGTCGCGTCAGTCGCGTCAGTCGCGTCAGTCGCGCCAGTCGCGGCTGTAGCGGCCGCGGGCGGCGGGCCGACCTGCACCGTGGACCCGCTGGCGCCCGCTAGCAGCGTGGACGAGGCGGGCGCGCTGGCTCGCCTGCGAGCGCTGCGTGACGTCACCAGACCACCCAGGCCCAACGATGATCCGACACTGCCGCGAACGCAGCGGCTCGCTAACGTCTTCAAAGCGATATGCCGCATGCTGAGGGAACCCAAGGGTGAGTTGCCTCTGTGAATCTTACATTCTCTATGATTTTTACATACCTTCACGCCCGTATTCCCCGAAGGCAGAGGCGTACTAATGTACACCCACAGTTCGTCGGTACAGTTGGCGCAAAATAACTTGAACCAAAATGGTGGATGCGCAGTAGTCGTTTTTTAGTACATTTTGCTCGCAAATGTACTGCGCAAACTTTCCCCCTCTCCGTTAGTTTTGGGTCAAGTTATTGCGTGAACTATATGTTTAGGTCCCATGGAATAGGGGGCGAGCCTATTGCCATTAAATATAACTATGATTGACATAAAATATGATTTTTATTTATGTATCATTCTGCTAACTGATGTTACAGCATATAAATTTCCAAATCTTGTGTACTCAGATGAAAAAGAGCGGCCGATGCACACCCAAGTAGTTCGAGCAAAGACTGAACGCGGCAAAGTTCAAGAGTCTGGCCCGACAGATCTGGCGACAATCGAAGCCGACGTGGAAGCGGGCCGCTACACCACGTTGGCAAAGTTTGACGCAGATGTCATCTCATTACTCGGTGCGGTTTTACGCGAAAACGGTCGCTTGTCGACGTCAGGTGCAGCTGCCTTTCAACTTCGGAAGGTAATAATCATAGGATGAACAGTTGCTACATTACTAATCCATACAAAATATCCAATTTATTTCATTAATCATAACTCATACAATATATGTTTTATTTTTCGTCTGTAGGTTTACAATGTGGCCAAGTCGGAATATGCGGAAATGTTAACCAAAATACTTGGCTCAGATGAAACCTTACCTCCTGGGTTCCTGCAGAAATCGAAAACTGGTAAGTTGAGTTCAACGAGGGACCAATTAGTCACGTTGCCTATGCGTACGCCACGCTCAATTGTTACTTTTTATTCTGTAGAAGAGGTGATCATGTGCATTTGCGGGCTGCACGTGGAGGAGGGACTGATGGTGCAGTGCGGCGGCGCCGGCTGCGGCGTGTGGCAGCACGCGCGCTGCATGCGCGTGGCCGACACGCGCGCGCCGCACTACTGCCACAACTGCCACCACACCAAGGTACGTACCTACCTACACACGTAGCGGCGCGGCTGCGGCGTGTGGCAGCACGCGCGCTGCATGCGCGTGGCCGACACGCGCGCGCCGCACTACTGCCACAACTGCCACCACACCAAGGTACGTACCTACCTACACACGTAGCGGCGCGGCTGCGGCGTGTGGCAGCACGCGCGCTGCATGCGCGTGGCCGACACGCGCGCGCCGCACTACTGCCACAACTGCCACCACACCAAGGTACGTACCTACCTACACACGTAGCGGCGCGGCTGCGGCGTGTGGCAGCACGCGCGCTGCATGCGCGTGGCCGACACGCGCGCGCCGCACTACTGCCACAACTGCCACCACACCAAGGTACGTACCTACCTACACACGTAGCGGCGCGGCTGCGGCGTGTGGCAGCACGCGCGCTGCATGCGCGTGGCCGACACGCGCGCGCCGCACTACTGCCACAACTGCCACCACACCAAGGTACGTACCTACCTACACACGTAGCGGCGCGGCTGCGGCGTGTGGCAGCACGCGCGCTGCATGCGCGTGGCCGACACGCGCGCGCCGCACTACTGCCACAACTGCCACCACACCAAGGTACGTACCTACCTACACACGTAGCGGCGCGGCTGCGGCGTGTGGCAGCACGCGCGCTGCATGCGCGTGGCCGACACGCGCGCGCCGCACTACTGCCACAACTGCCACCACACCAAGGTACGTACCTACCTACACACGTAGCGGCGCGGCTGCGGCGTGTGGCAGCACGCGCGCTGCATGCGCGTGGCCGACACGCGCGCGCCGCACTACTGCCACAACTGCCACCACACCAAGGTACGTACCTACCTACACACGTAGCGGCGCGGCTGCGGCGTGTGGCAGCACGCGCGCTGCATGCGCGTGGCCGACACGCGCGCGCCGCACTACTGCCACAACTGCCACCACACCAAGGTACGTACCTACCTACACACGTAGCGGCGCGGCTGCGGCGTGTGGCAGCACGCGCGCTGCATGCGCGTGGCCGACACGCGCGCGCCGCACTACTGCCACAACTGCCACCACACCAAGGTACGTACCTACCTACACACGTAGCGGCGCGGCTGCGGCGTGTGGCAGCACGCGCGCTGCATGCGCGTGGCCGACACGCGCGCGCCGCACTACTGCCACAACTGCCACCACACCAAGGTACGTACCTACCTACACACGTAGCGGCGCGGCTGCGGCGTGTGGCAGCACGCGCGCTGCATGCGCGTGTACGTACCTATCTACACTACTGATTAGGATGGTGTATTACAAAGCATCCGTAATTGACATTTTGGGGACATTTTAACGTATTAGTCACCATAATCCCTTACTTAATCTTAACCTTTCGTAAATTCTAACAGGTGGATCGCGAAATACCTTTGGACGAATATACAGAAGAGGGTCATCAATTCTACCTATCGTTAATGCGGGGCGACCTGCAAGTGCGACAGGGCGACACCGTGTACGTACTTCGCGATATACCAATTGACGAAAAGAACCCAGACGTCAGCAAGAGACAGGGCGACAAGGCCGACAAGCCCGAGTCACCCAAGACTAAACGTGTTGATAGGAAGAAAGTCAAAAATATCGCTAAAAGCAAAGATAAGACTGAAGAAACTACACAAAATAAGGTAATTTGCGATTTCCTAATAAATATTATTTTGGGGTATCTTTTTTTTTGGTAGAAAGTAATCTGTGACAATTAGGCGATGTAATTTTTTTTCATTACACAAATATAATTTCGCCGCGAAACTAATTCTGCCCATATTTGAAGTCTTATGTAATTTTTTGTAGGAGGGTGAAGTACGTAAGCACACGTATCAAACTATTGGCGAGATCTCGGTGTCGGAGCTGGACATTTTCCGGGTGGAGCGACTTTGGAAACACAAAGATACGCAGGAGCGATATGTGTACGGACATCACTATCTCAGACCACATGAGACATTCCATGAGCCCACAAGAAAGTGAGTATTAGGATAATTTAACTGTACACTCACGAAGAACTAGCGAATTTGTATCGTAAACATATCGACTTTTTTTCAGCTACAGATCTCATACATACATATTTTCACGCCTGTCTCCCAATTGGTATAGGCCGAGACTATAGATTTCCACTTGCTACGATCACTTTCGCTTCATCTACGTTCATTAATCTCCTTTTCATACAAATTATTCTCGATTTCGATACGAATACGTTTTTGCAAGTTGTTTGTGCTTGGGCCTGACATTTTGAAGCTTAATTTGGGAAATTTTTAAAACAAAACTGGGCTTATAATTGGCGATACCTTACTTACATAATTATCAAATATTATAGATGTGTTAATATTAAAATATTTTTCACTTACCAGGTTTTTCCACAATGAGGTGATGCGCGTGCCACTGTATGAAGCAGTCCCAATAGAACTAGTAATGTCGCAGTGTTGGGTTATGGACCTCAATACATATTGCAAGGTAATATTATTAGTTTTTTTTTAAATAATAGTTTGTTTAGGTCCGATTCTTCCTTCACCAGATAACTTTATTGGAGGATAAATTCGATTATTTGATAGTTTTTCTACAAAAAATGTCATCCCATCAGGTTTGTGTGAAACTAAATAAAAAAAAAATTTTACTGTTTTGCTTTCATTATTTTTGATGTAAAATTGTAAAGTATGTGATGTGACGTCACACTAGGAGGTCGACAAATTATGAAATTTGTGACGTAATTTATGGGGGCCTGTGTGAGTCATGTTTAAAACTTATACAATCATCATATTCTAAGCCTATTGCCTTTGTGGAGGAGCAAGGTGTGTTGTCCCTCCAACCAAAGGGAGGATCCTCCGACCAGGCGGGTGTTTTGCCTGGCGGGCCGCGGCCCGACGGTGGATGTCGGTCGGTTGTATAAATGCAACTTGCGTTGCAAACTTCACTTGCGCGATTCAGGATTTCACCGTCGAAGTTTTCCATGTAGCGCGGTAGATGTCGCTACACCTTTTTGAAGACTTTGTTCAATGTGTGTGTATATGTATGTGTGTGTGTGTGTTGTGGCAGGGTCGTCCGGTGGGCGCGGCGGAGGCGCACGTGTACATCTGCGAGCTGCGCGTGGACCGCGGCGCGCGCCTGTTCACCCGCGTGGCGCGCCCCAAGTACCCCGTGTGCACGCGCCCCTACGCCTTCGACCACTTCCCGCACCGCCTCAAGATCACGCGCACCTACGCGGTCAGTACCTATACCTATCAGTAGCGTGCACTCCTATCGACGCACCGCGTGGCGCGCCCCAAGTACCCCGTGTGCACGCGCCCCTACGCCTTCGACCACTTCCCGCACCGCCTCAAGATCACGCGCACCTACGCGGTCAGTACCTATACCTATCAGTAGCGTGCACTCCTATCGACGCACCGCGTGGCGCGCCCCAAGTACCCCGTGTGCACGGGCGCGTGCACACGGGGTACTTGGGGCGCGCCACGCGGTTCAGGTATCAGTAGCCCCAGCACGAACAACTATCGAATTCGTATCTACATATTTTCACATCTGTCTCCCATTGGAAGGGCAGCAGTGTAGTTTACACTTGCTGCGATCCTGGCACACCACTTTCAGAGGCCGTCCTAAAAATTCACTCGATCGAGTTTAGGTAAATTCTATGTTTGTGTGCGCTTTTCACGCACACATGGCTGCAGATCGAGCGTACGAGCCTATAAACAATTTTGATCCTTTCATTATTAAATTAATATTCTAGTTTTATTCTCGTTAGTTTTTTATGTATTTTCAATTTTGTTTTTAATTTATTATATTTTTATACATACAATATTCAATAAACATCAAAACATAAAACTTTAAAGGCGGAAATTGGGGTGAAAATTGTAATTTTTGTAGCTACTCATTACAAATAAATACCTAGTGACGAGTTTAATGATTTATGGATTTTTACATTTTAAGGGTAGGAAACGGGGGTTGAAGCCTGAAGGTTAATGTACTTTTTAGTATGTGTGAATAGTTTTTAAAGGTAGGTAATTGAAAATGAGATATGTAGCTACTCTTCATAAAAAATGTATTTCAGGGTTTTTGAATTTTCAAACTTTTACTTTGGAGGGTTGATAGTTTTATCTTTTTCTAGGCACTTCAAAATCGTAATATTTTATTAAATGTTTATCAAAACACATTTTGGTCACGACTGAAACCGCTCCGTTGTATGGACATCTGTGCTAATTGTGGTATGTAGTTTAACTTTGCTCCACTTCATCGTGAAAAGTGTGAGATGAGATGTCTGAAGAACTGGTATTTGTTTTTCATAATTTACCATGCACGTAGAATGTGCCTAATGAAGGACCAACATACGACATTAATTTAGTACTACAGTAGTAATCACGGCGATAACTACAATATTCATACCTTTGAATGTATTAAAACCTTTGCTTATAAATAATTTATTGTAAGATGAGGTTGCTCTTGATTAATGAACATAGAGCTTTGTAATAGGTGCTATGATTGCATAATTTTGTTTTTAATGTATATCATTTAATGGCATATTTTAAATCTATACTAATATATAAAGCTGAAGAGTTTGTTTGTTTGTTTACTTGAACGTGCTAATCTCAGGAACTACTGGTTCGATTTGAAAAATTCTTTCAGTGTTCGATGTATATTATGTTATACCAATGTATAAAATAAAAATCTATCTACTTACTGATCTAATACTAAATAGGATATTTGCATTAGTAATTTTCCACTTGACTGTACCATGCGCAAGAAGGCGGGTGCAACAACCTCTGCCCGGCCAAAAAGATTGGGGACTACTGTACTGTACGTTCCCAAAGGAACTTCATCCCAAGTACAATCAGGCTGTGGGATGTTCTTCAAAAAAGAAGTGACTTTTCAATACATATTACTGGCGTCACCTTTAAGACGTAAATTCAGAATGTGAATGCAAATTTAGACCTGGCAGGTGGGACTCGCGGCGGCTTAGTGATCATAGCATCTGATTTATCTAACCAGAAGACGCAGGTTCAAATTCTGATCGCAGTCGAGTTTTTCCATCACTAAAATAACTTTATAATAATATCTAGGTATGTGCAAAAAAATCACAAATAGTTAACAGTTCATATTTAACTTGAAAAAAATTTACCAAATTTTAATCTTGGTTTCAAAATTAATAATTATGATTTTCGTAATCAGCCCCTGAGAATCCTTGAAATTAACACCCATATCAATTTATTTAGAAAAGCATTTTCGTAATCAGCCCCTGAAAATCCTTGACATTGACAGCTGTATCAATTTATTTAGAACAACAATGTCCGCCGTCTTGGATTTAAAAATTAATGTCATTTTCGTAACCACCCCCTAAAATTCTTTGAAATTGACACCCATATCAATTTATTTAGAAAATCAATGTCCGCCATGTTGGATTTCAATGTTAATATCATTTTCGTAATCAGCCCCTGAAAATACTTGAAATTGATACCCATATCAATTTATTTAGAAAAGCAATGTCCGCCATCTTGGATTTCAAAATTACTGTCATTTTCGTAATCAGCCCCTGGAAACCCGTATCAATTTATTAAGAAAAACTATGTCCGCCATGTTGGATTTCAATAATTTTCATAACCAGCCCCTGAAAATCCTTGAAATTGATACCCATATCAATTTATATAGAAAAGCAATGTCCGCCATCTTGGATTTCAAAATTAATATCATTTTCGTAATCAGCCCCTGAAAATGTTTGAAATTGACCCCTATATTAATTTAATTAGAAAAGTAATGTCCGCCATCTTAGATTACAAAAAAAACATTTTCGTAATCAGCACAATGAGAAACTTGTACTACCCATACTTCCTACCATAATACCAGACCATATTATATTATAGGGCTTTTCTAGAAATTAGAAGTTATAAAATAATCAACGTATCAAGTTGTGGTAATCGCAGTATAATTTGCGAAAATATTTACGTCGAACAAGCGCACGCCTGTGACACAAAGCGATACGTCCTCTCGCTGGGAAGGCCCAATCGTGACTGGCGCGAGCGGCTTTGCGCGCTCGATATTATAGCACAATTATAGGTCTTTTCATCTTTGATTTACTAAATCAAAAATTTTTTTTTTTTTGAAAAAGTAATTTTTGATCCTTTTCAAACTAACTTTTGCCCACGGCTTCGCTCACCTGAAGCTATAGTAGGATTAGAAATGGATTCCAAACATAAATTATTCAAAACCAATAATGATGATCTCTTCTTTGTCCAGACGTCAAGCTGTATCTCAGGATCCGATTAATTAATTGTGAATATTGTGATAAGAAGTTTCCCAGTTTTTAAATTGGAGCATTTACTTTTTAACAGTGATAACTAAATTAAAATCTATTCAGTAGTTTTTGGTCCAACCCGTAACAAACAGCATTTTTACAATTTTATAATACAAGAGAAAAGAAATAAGCTTTATGATTTTAGTTGCATGGTTCCAAAAGGTTTGTCCTATGGATAAGAATCCGGCATGAAATTCCATGGACACTATTCTAAAATAAATGATTTTACAATCTTCGCTGGTACAAGATTGCGATAACAAGATGTGTGACGTGTGTGTGAAAGCTGTGATAATGAAAACTTAGCTCATTTGTTTGTTTTTTATAAATTGCAGCCTCATGAAGTGTCTCCTGAATATTTAAAAGGAAAAGCAGCCAAAAATGCTGCAGCTGCTGATAAAAATAATAAAGTCGCGTCTAAGGACGCCAAAAAGAAAACATCGACAACTATTTTGGATGCCGCTAAGGTGAGTGAAATCGTTACTTTTCCAATTTAAATTAGTTATATTATTAATTTAAATTCGATAAAGTGTTTTCATCGAAATAACAATTGAGTGTTCATAGAGTTGAGTGGTAATAATGGCGCAAAATAACTTGAACCAAAATGGCGGATGCGCAGTAGTCGTTTTTTAGTACATTTTGCTCGCAAATGTACTGCGCAAACTTTCCCCCACTCCGTTAGTTTTGGGTCAAGTTATTTTGCGCGAACTATACTCGGGGGTGTAATTTAGTCAGTTAACACGTTGTCCTGTCTTTTAACTATGAATATTTAATTCGAAATGGTACAATTCATAAAAAAAAAACAAATACATCTTCTCAAATTTTGTTCCGCGCAACTTTCTTAGTTTTTCTACAATAAAAAAAACAAGAAAAAAAGAATTAGCGAGATTGGTCCAGCCGTTCACTCGTGATGCCGTGACCAAGGGAAATAGGGATTCATTTTTATATTTTAGTCAGTATAGTAGTAACTTACTAACTAACTACTGGTGGTAGGGTTGTGGGGGCAGTTCGTCGAGCAGGAGCGGGAGCGGCGGCGGGCTGGCGCGGCGCGAGGCGCAGAAGGAGCGCGTCAACGGCATCGCGCGGCGCCTGCTGGCGCGCGGCGGGCCCCGCGGCGCCGCGCTGGACGCCTCGTACCTGCTGGCGCCGCGCCGCGCTCGCCGCTCCGTCTCCTGACGCTGCATGTGCTGCGCCGCACACTAGCTGTCGCCACCTGTGCCCGGTGCTCACTGCTCCATCAATAAGAAGTTGGAAGGTGCGCAAACCGCGACACTGGGCAGCCGCGCCCTCCATGGACGTAATCTCCGTATATTATATGTTACAAAATGTAGTTTACATATTATACGCCTTTTGTTTAAGTTTCGTGCTCCGCCGCGATGTTGTAGTGCAGCATAATATTATCTTTCGACTCGATTCCCCAACGTAGACTTACTGCGAATAGCTATATTTTTACATAAAAGCGAGTATTGTTGTAGTTATTTATACATGTAACATTTAAGAGATAACATTAATTGTAGGTTAATAAAATTATTAGTTAACGACCACTGGTGCGAACTGATGTTGAAAGTTGAAGAGTTTTAATAGAGGTTAGATACAGAGGTGTTGTTGGGGGTTGTCAATTTAATATTAGTAATTAATTATTTTTATTCTTTCTTTATTCATTTTCCGTTAGTGTAAGAGTTAAGGGAAGTAGTTTAAATAAACAATCGTCTGGTCATTTATATACGTGCTCACAGCAAAACAGCGTGGTGCACTCTCATGCCTTATGTCACGCACTTAAATCTCTCTAATTTTTTTTACACAATTATTTAGTTAATATAAGTTGTACATAAAGTAGTGTTTAAGGTGGTTGGTTGTTTTATGTTAAAATCAAGATGATAATATATTGCTTACTGTATGGACTTTTTAGTCCTTAATGAATTGTCTCTGCTTGTTTATCGACGCCTGTCGTACTGTGGTACGCATGTCTCTCACAATAAGCCTTGGAATTGTGATCACGGAGAACAAAGTTGTTTTTGTTTCTAATTTATTTGTAAATTACTGTTAGTTTTATACTTTTCTTAGTATTTTTAACATTACAGCGATTTTTATATTATTATGAAACCATTCATAGTATTAACCTTTATTTTGGTTTATTATAATTAATTGTAGCAGCGTATGTTGAGGTCTTTTGGTCCCAAAATCTAGTACAAAATAATGATTCTTACCTATTGTCAAGATTCAGTCTCAGATTCAGACAGTTTATGTATTTAATGACTTATTGTTACAGATCTTTGTTATTGGGAATACTAATAGAGTGCACTTTAAGGCAATCTCTTATATAGTATATTGACAGTAAACATCAAAACGATAATTATTATAGTATAAAAAGTTTTTCTCGCTTGCACCTGCACATATTTCTCATAGTCTTCGCCTTATAGTTGAGTAACGATCAGTCTACCATATTTGTACCACAGATATTCTCGTTAAAATAAAATCCATGATTTATCTATAGTTAATTCAAGAAAGTTTCAAATAATTATGTACTTAACTAGTGAAATAAATAGAAACAATAGTCAAGAATAGTTTAGAAATAGGATATACATTTACATTGCCTGTTTTGTGTTATATTATGTATTTACACATGTATAGTTGTTGGATGACTAGCATCCATTCATCAGCAAAACCTGAGCCAAAATTAAATAGTGGACATTTTGAGATCAAAATTTAAATCTACCAATTGACATCAAAATTTGTTGCTTCTCTACTAGGGTAAATAGTTTGATTTTTTTAAAAGCTAATTAATGAATTATAAAATGGTAATGCATGCATCCATATCAATCAACTTAAAAAAACAATCAAATACAGAAACAATTTATCACTTAAAAAAATATTGGCATTAGAAATCTTAGTATTTTTTCTAATGAATTCAAACTATTTACACATGTCAGGGATGTTGAAGTGTTATAATAAACTACATAATTAATATGACGAGCAGCTTTACTATTTATATATCTTTTAAGATGCCATTTGTTGTAACTCATGTTTTATTAATAAATTAAATTGGATCAAATTGAATTTTTTCAAGTTTTCAATTCTTTTGCTTAGGCCTCCAGTATCCTCACTCACTTGGCGAAACACAACGTATGCATTGTTTCGCGCCGGTTTTGTATGTGTACACAGTGCAGTGTCTGTATAGATAGATAGTCAAAGGTGTGACTGGACTGGACTGAATACATGAAGTCTCCTAATGTTGTCTCGTTTGCCATGAACAAAAAATGGTATATAACTACGTCGTAGGTTCATTCACCTTGCTAGTTTATAGGTGTAGCCAATAGTCGTGATTTATTTACTCAACAATGAATGGGATGAACTGATTGTGATTCATCTAGCTTAACAATAATGAAAGGATGTCTCGGTTAGTGCAGTCTGGGTTCAGATGCAAATCGAAATATCTAGGATTCTAATGCAGTTCATATTTTTTAGTTAATTAAGGAAATCTAGGATAATAAGAACATTGTATAATATATTGATCTGTCACCGTTACATATCGGGTTTTAATTGACCACGGGCCTTCCTAAAAGAGGATAATGAGTAGGTATGTAATGTAGAAGGTATTATAACTCCTACTCCTACTCTAGTACTTAGTTCCTTACATTGCTCGCACTGTGCAATTCAAAATTCTTTCGATCTTTCGGTGGCTTACATTGGGAAGACTTCTGGACTTGGGCTGCCACTATTGGGCCATTTCTACCTTTTATCTGAACCTACGAACTGCACATCTTTTTTTTCTATCAAAACATGCAATCTTCTTACTTTTGTGTTATAGGCATCGCCTGCCCCAGTGTTTGTTCATCGTCGGGTATTCACCAAATGTAATGGCTTAACATTGACCTTAAATAACAATTTACGTTTACGATTCGTCCCGGGGCTGCGTCGGCCGTTCCGTAGCGTGACTGGGGTCACTCGCAATGAGAAGATTGGGCGCAGCGTCCGCCCGCATGCGACGTAGAACGCAACTTTACATTATTTACTTGATGCTTTGTTTCATATATTGCGAGAAATTGATTAGTTGATTTTTTTCAGCGGCACTCATAATTTTATAGCCAAGACTTCCTACCTAGACCAATGTTAGATGTAACTAGCAGGTATTTAGGTACCTGCCTAACTTAGATACTTACCTACCCTTAGTAATTATATAACGTCTATTGGATAACCTAGGTCATCTCGGAAAAAAAAAACGTAATATGCACTTGCAAGTGCCTTCACATCTCGGTTCAGCATCACTACATACCTACCTATAAGTCTACAACCTACAACACAACCCGGTAGCGAAACTTCTGTTCCCAAGGCAATTTCCGATTAAAGGTGTCCTGACGCTACGCCAAGGTATGTGAATTAGCCGCGATACCGTGAATCATAACGATAAAACGTGCAACCTACATTTGGGGATGTTTATCTAGAGGGAAATATTTAAGAATGTGTCCGGCGGTTAGCGTCGAGTGTGTGAGCGGAAGCGGACGATTGCTTGAGTCAAGTTGCGCTTTTATAATCTTAATAAATTCTATCTCAATCTAAACTTGTGACTCTAATGTGGGAATATATAAACATAACTGAAACTTTGGAGTGACTGGCTTCATACATTGTGTGCAATTGTGCTTAGGTAACATAGTAAATGTTTTCTATGGCGATGCGACTCCAATGAATATATTAGAGCACGTCTGTGATGATTAGACTTAGTAGATAACTGGCAATGGGACATTAGTAACCTTTTAGTAACTGACTAATAAGATACGGTTCACAGAAAATGAACTTAAAAGTAATAAGTAAATAAGGTTTTATTTTGGATATTCATATCAGTTTTGTAAGTTGTATTTTATAAATAAACTCTGACCATAGAGCATTGGTGTTGCTACATTTATAAAGACTTCTCTCACAAGTTTCTATGTGTTAGATGTATGTAATCAAAACTATCACAGAGTGAAGGAATGGCAGAGCGATTGAGTTGCGCTACGAGTTATGGGTTCGATTAAATTTCCATTCGAAACATATTTGTTTTTGTATGACCTGCAAGTACTTATTGTTGGATCTGGGTTATCGTGTATGTGGAAATTTGTATTTATAAATGTACCTATGATACAGAAAAAAACCTTTTTCTTAATTAAAAACAAATATCATCGTAGGAGAGCCATGCCTCGGCACGAATAGGCCGGCTCGATCGGAGTGATACCACGGCCTCTCAGAAAACCGGCGTGAAACAACACTTAAATAGGTACGTTGTGTTTTGCTGAAGACTGGCGACTCCTCTGGTGTTGCAAGTCTTAGTCGCCCCCCATGGGCGGCGATAATCGTTTACCGTCGATCCGTATGCTCGTTTGCCACCCTATCCCATAAAAAATTACTTACAATTTGTTAGTAAGAATTAATTGAATTAAAAGATTTTAGTAAAAGCGGTACTTATGTATAAAAGGTATTAAACCTGTGCTCATTCGTTTTCATTGGGATACTGACTAAGACCAATTGGTATCAGTGAGTGACACACATTCTAAATTGGTATTTACCTAAGTAACTAGGTACGTCCACAATTTTGTTTTCTAGATTTCTTCGTCCTTCCAGTACCTACCTATAGAAGTCAGTCAGTAAAACAACATGTGAAACATGTCCTACGCAGTAATTGATTGATTGACCATAATTATGTATGAGTAATGCAGTGGTAATAATGAAATTATTTCATAAAGAGAAATGATGTAGGGTCGAGGTGGCAGGACGCGCAATCCTGCGCTATTATTCAGTCAACGGCAGCGCTGGCCCACTGGTTAACGGCACATGACCACTGGTACCCGACCAGACGCTTATTGAAATACTACGAGAAACAATAAAAAATAATTTCTGTTCCGAGTTGTATGTGCTAGCTATTTAGGTAAATTTAATTAGAAGTGTTATTTTGACTAAGGACTACAAGGCATGATAACAGTCGTGTTGGTGTACTGTAACTATCGTTATCTGAGTGCTACTTCAGTTTCAACTCCTGGAAGAAAAATAATGTTCTTGTAAGTAACTTACCTTACCTACGTGATATGCATAAATGTTTACAAATCAATCATTGAAGCGGAACAAATATCTTTCACGTGCTTTGTGGCCATACCTACTCGTGTAATTTACTTTATCTCCAAATTATTTACATTATTTTAATGAAGCACTCTTTAGCATTGTTATCAATTCAAATTCATGCGTTGTTATTTAAAATATTTCTAAGTATTTTAACATTATTTGGAGAAGATAATTATAGCTTTGTATGTGGATCACACGAAGGTCACACCCCTGGGTGTGCATAAACCGGCCCTCGAGTGCAAGTGGGAAATTCATGAGTCCGATATTATCCTGTCGCATGCCTGGTTGACGGAAGATCGATGCAGGTTTTCCGTAATGAAAAGGAGAGGGTCGTCGGGGGCAACTTAAAAAGGTTTTTTCAGCGGCACTCATAATTTTATAGCCAAGACTTCCTACCTAGACCAACGTTAGATGTAACTAGCAGGTATTTAGGTACCTGCTATTATTATTAGCAATATAATTTAATTTTCAATATAAGTTTAATTTTATTTGATGTAAAAAGTATTTGAATAATGCATTTTTTTTAGTTGTACCTACTTAATTCATAACAAATTTGTTTGAATGATAGGTAAATTATATTTATTTCTGTAAAGAGGACTTTTAAAGGCACTTTTATAAGTCAATGTTTTGATTTATTTTTTAACTAGGTAGCGCCGGATACCTATAACGTAATTATTTCAAAAATAACTAACAACAAGGTGTTACGTTTCAAGGTATCTATTACTTAAACAGTAACGTAATTTGTCTATATACACAAATTAAGTATCAAATAAACTAAATCTTATCAACAAATAACATCATAAGACCAGACTGACTACCACACATTTACTTTGAAATTACGTATGTGTTTCATAGGATGTGATTGTGCTTTATGATATTTATAAGGTTATATTTACAAGTTGAAATCACTGAAGATTATCTATTGTGTATGTTAAATTACATATATACTTAGATGTTTGCATGCATATTAAATGATATAATTATTGGTTTCATGTCTCATTCCTTACTTACTATTTTTTTTTACTTTTTTATGAGATAGAAAGAAAGAAAGAAAGAAAGAAACGTGTTTATTTTGCTCTCACATTATGAGCGGTACAAAAGAACGTGTTACAAATAAAATAAAAAGGAAAAATACAAAATATATAACAATAACATTTTTTTTTTTTTTTTTAATATACTGTTTTGTGAGAACAAAAAAGGACCATAGCTCAGCATATGCCACATCAAAGCAATGAATGACGCAGCGCTGGTATTCTGCTAGGCCCTTGAGCGACTACACGGGTATCGGACAGCTAGGTACACTTATATACATACAATAAATACAATAAATATAAAAAAGTTGATATAAAACAGAATTATGCTAAAAGTCTAAGCGTCTACGCCATAAGCCTAAAAAAAAAAAACTGACAAATATAAGATATTTTGAGAGAAAGGCGGGAAACGGTTGAAGTGGAAAGGCGCGCTTTTACGAATTATTTTCAAAAAAATTTGTTTTCTGCGTTTATTGTATAATAATTTTGTAAATATTTTAATTATTACACTTGATTAGGTATATAAGTGAAAAGTTTTACACTGGCTTCCCAAAATGGGGAAAAAAAGGCGGCGGAAGGATGAGCTCGTCCCTCCGGATTCTAAGCAGCAGCTACCGGAATCTACGGACTCGGACTCGGCAGAGTCCATCGTTTCGGCATGCTCCAATCAAAAGTTCAAGGATGCTAATGACAAGGAACCCTCAGATAAGGAACCCAAAGAAAAATATGCTATTTATAAGGTAAAAGGGTATACGCGTAAGTATGCTGAGGACTCCAAACAGACTGAGTTAATTGTTTTTCTTACACATTCAGAAGAAAACATCGTATTCAGCGACAGGGATCGCATGTCTCTATCGAAAGGTATAAGGGAGCATGGAGTCTCAGGGGTAATGCATTTGCGCACTATTAATAAATATAAGGTTGGTGTAACATTTGACTTGCCGAATAACGCCAATATGTTCTTAAAAAATAAAAAATTGCTTGATCAGTTACGTCTAAAAGCTGCAATACCTGCTGGTGATACTGAGGTCACTGGCGTTCTCACTTCGGTTCCTACTGATATGTCGAATAAAGAAATATTTTCTTTGATTGGTTGCTCGAAGAATGTTATACAGGTCAGGCGCTTCATGCGCAGGGTTAGAAGTGACGGAGGTAGTTTATTCTTTGCTCCTACACAGGCTGTTGCAGTCACATTCGCCTCAACCATTTTACCAGAATACGTTTATTTAGACTCTTGGCGTCATGAAGTAAAAACATATATTCCACCTGTTAAGCAATGTCTGAAATGCTTGCGTTATGGACATATAGCAAAATTCTGTCGTAACTCTGAAGTTTGTTCGATTTGCACAGAAAATCATAATTTTAAAACATGTCAGGTTACCCCGAAGGATGCCAAATGTGCAAACTGCAAGGGGAATCATATAGCTATCTCGTCAACATGCCCAATTAAAAAGCAAAAAGTAGAGGAAAATAAAATAAAAAGTAAAAATGCCACTTATTCTGACCTTTTTAATGTAAATGCCTTTCCAGCTCTATCTGCACGCAATTTAGATACTCAAGTCAGTAATCTTATGAAATCAGATAAATTTATAAATAGTTTAGTTGAAACAATTACTAGAATAGTAAGCAATAAAGAAACTCCTATTAATTCGGCGTCGATTAAAGAAGCATTGAAAACTACTCTAAGTAATAAATTTTCCCCAACCTGTTAATGGATTTTTTCGAACTAAATATAGTACAATGGAATGCTCAAAGTCTTAATAGTAATAAACATATATTTATCGATTTTCTTTATAATCACAAAATACATATAGCAATTATAAGTGAAACATGGTTCAAACCTCAACAAAATTTTAAAATCAAACATTATAATATTGAAAGAAATGATACTGGTAACAAACATAACGGAGTAGCAATAATAATTCATAAAAGTATTTCTTATACTAAAATTAATACCTACTTTGATAACTCATTACAGAATATTTGTGTAAAAATCAAAATTAATAACAAAGAGATAAGTATAGTAAGTGTTTATAGTCCTTTGAATTGTAATCCAGCATTCAAAAAAGAAAATTTTGACTTATTAATAAAATCTATTCCTGAACCTTTTATATTTGCTGGTGACTTTAATGCTCATCATACTTCTTGGGGCTGTGGCTCTGACTCTATACGAGGTCGAAACATTCTGGATGTAATCGATGATAATAATTTAGTTCTGCTCAATAATGGTTGTGCAACAACAGTTGGTTCTGTAACTTGGCGTCCTAATGCGCTAGATTTGACGTTAGTTTCTTCATCTTTAGCACTTAATTGTGAATGGAACGTACATGATTGTCCTCTTGGTAGCAGTTATCACATTCCTGTAATAATAAATGTAACTATTGGCAAAAGTAATAACATTAATACACATAGCAATTGTACTAATGCTGAACATTTGCCCATTTACCCTAATTATAAATTGGTAGATTGGCGAAGGTACAGCAATTGTGTTGATGAATTATTACTGGATTTTAAAGTTGGTGATTTAAGTCTTCCTGATTCATATATTCAATTTTGTACAATTTTGCGCACAGCTGCTGCGAATTCTATCCCAAACTTTAATCATTCAAATGTCAGCACAAATATCGTCAATTGTCATAGAAATAATACTAAAGGGCCTTCACTTCCTTGGTGGAATCAAAAATGCACAGAAGCCATATTAAATTTTAAAAATGCTTACTTAAACTTTAAAGATAATCCATCAGAAGAAACCTATTTACAATTTAAAAGGCTTCGTGCAGTTAAAAAACTTATTTTAAAAATTGAAAGACAAAAAAGTTGGTTCTCTTTATGTGAATCGTTTAATAGATGCACTCCATTGTCTGTTATATGGAAATTTATGCGCAAGTATAATAAAACATACAATTTTAATACTCATGATGATGATTGGGTTTTTGATTTTCTAAAGAAATACACACCAGACTTTGTACCAAATGACTCAAAATCTTCTTTCACTACCAGTGCTAATCAAAGCAATAGTTTTCTACTTAATCCTTTTTCAATACAAGAATTAATATCAGCCATATCCTCCAGAAGAGATACCACCTATGGTCTCGACGGAATGCCATATATACTTTTCAAAAAACTTAGTGTAACTAGTTTAGAAATATTTTTACAGCTCTTGAACTCATTATGGGAAAACGATATTATGCCTCATAACTGGAAAGTGGATTGCCTTGTACCTGTCTTAAAACCTGATAAACCTAAAATGTGTCCTGATTCTTATCGGCCCATAGCTCTCACTTCTTGTGTTGGAAAATTATTTGAACAATTATTAAAACAACGCTTAGAGTTCTATGTAGAAAAAAATTGTATCTTACCATCAAATCAATTTGGTTTTCGTAGGAATCGATCTGCTAGGGAAAGTGTTTGTCAATTACAGCTTGATATATATAAATCTTTATCCGCAAATGAAAATTTGGTTGGAGTTTTTTTTGATGTTGCAGGGGCTTTTAATAGTGTAAATATAGATATATTAAGTAATGAGTTATCACAGATAGGGATACCTGGAAAAATTATAAATTGGGTTAAAAAATTTCTTAACAATAGAGAGGTATTTGCAAAATTTAACAGACACTTATATGGACCTAGATTATCGTCAAAAGGAGTTTGTCAAGGTGGTATTTTATCGCCTTTAATATTCATATTGTATATACGAAGATTAAATTTAATTTTAGGGTCTCATGTTAAAAACCTTCAATTTGCAGACGACCTAGTTATATACGCATCTGGGAAAAATGTGTCACAAATAGTTAAAATAATCAATGTTGCATTAGTTAATTTGTATAAATATTTTTCTTACCTTGATCTTAGTGTCAATCCACTGAAATCCAAAGTTGTTGTATTTGGCAAACAGAATCATTATAATATGTCTGCTGTGATGTATAATGATTGTGCTTTACCCATCTCACTTGAAGTAAAATTTTTGGGAGTAATATTTTCATATAATCTAACCTGGAATAGTTATATTAAACATATAATTAGTAAATCTATTAAAGCTCATAACATATTAAAATCCTTGAGTGGTACATACTGGGGTGCAGATCCTAAAATTTTATTATTATTGTACAAATCTTTAGTACGTAGTCATTTTGAATATGGTTTCTATTGCTTTGCAGCAGATTCGAAACATGTAAATAGTCTAAATATTTTGCAAAACAAATGTTTGCGTATAATAACTGGGGCATTCAGAAGTACTCCTGTAAATGCAATGCAGATCGAATGTAATGTTCCACCATTAGACATTCGTTTTAAATACTTGAAAGAAAGATTTTTCTTGAAACTTTATGGTGTATCTGGTAATAATCTTTTAGTTAATTTGTTACATTCAACTACTTACATTGTTTTAAAACCCTTCTATATGCTACAAGGCCTCCAAAGTTTTATCAATTTTATTACAAATGTTAAAATTTATCAGTCAAAACACATTTTGCCTTGCTATGAGGGTACTTACAGTGGTAAATTTCCTGCAATTGATGTGTTTATAAAGAAGAGAAAGGATTTGCCCTCAAAAGAGGAAGTATATGAAATGTTGTCACAGTGGTCAGATCACAAATTGGTTTATACTGATGGTTCCAAAAATGATAGAGCTGTGTCTTTCGCTATTTATGAGCCCTCTTCAAATATAGCTATTGGTAGGAGAATTGATAAAACTGCTAGTATTTTTACAGCTGAAGCTGTTGCTATTTTGAGCGCTATGAAACATATTAAAAATTGCAATTTAGGACATAGCAAATGGCTTGTTGTAAGTGATAGTATGAGTGTTCTGAAAAACCTGGCAAATAATAAATTACACGCTAACACTAACTACATAATTTATTTGATAAAACAACTATGGTTTGAATTGTCACAGCAAAATATTGTCGTTCGTTTTGTATGGGTACCTTCACATATTGGTGTTGTAGGAAATGAAAAAGCAGATTATCTTGCTAAAAAAATTGTTGAATTGGAAGAATCAATACCTAACACTGATATGAGTGTTTCCATACCCCACACTGACGCAGTAAGTCTTTTAAGACGGCGAATGTGCGAAGCATGGGGGAGACATTCATACCACTGCACTCATAATGAAAACAAGGGTTCTTGGTTTAACAGTCTTGATGTGCAACCTTGGTTTTGTAAAAATAGTGTTTCCATAAATAGAAAATTTTACTCTATTATCTGTCGTTTGCGTTTTGGTCATTGTCGTTTAAATTATCATCTTCATCGTCTTAAAATGGTTAGCTCACCGTATTGTGACTATTGTCAATCACAAAAAGTTCAATCACTGCATCATATCTTCTTCGAGTGTTCGTCTTTCAACATTCAGCGCCTTGTGTTGTCGGATGAGCTTCTAAAAATTTATAAAACGCCTGATAAGGTCCCGCTGTGCATACAGGAGTTGCTTGTGAATGCTTCAACTTATATATATTTGTATAAATTTATATTGGAGACTGTAAATGATATTTAATTGGTTGCGTTAGTTATTTCAATGTATGTACATATTAAATTATTACTATTTTAATTATCTATAAAAAAAAATTACTTGTTTGTTACTTTTAGAATTGTAGGCTTAGCCACAAAGAGTATATTAATATAGTTGTACCTTAGCCAGGATAAGTTTGAAGAGATAGCAAAAATTGACATTATATTTACACGAAAATGACGTATTGGATTTGACCTTTAGTCTGAGGATTTGAAATACCAAAGACAGAAAACGGATTTGGAAATACACTGGATTTTAACTACGACAGACACAAAAAAAATAAATTATTATTACATGAATAAATATACGAAAGACATAATTTATAAACTTATCACGGAAGAAAAAAACATCTACGAAAGACTAGGCGGTATGGTCGAAAGACTTTAGCCTGCCCTAAGGGCGAATTAAAAAAAAAAAAAAAAAAAAAGATATTATGACATTGAAAATTTGACAGCTGACGTAAAATAAGCGCGGGGTTCTCACCAGTTCAAAATTCAAACAATGCATTTCTAGGAATTGTAGGTGAGATTATATTCAAGTTTTATTAGGTATTTTGAGTTTATTTTGTGACTATACTGCTATTAATTATTGTTTGTGTGCTGTGTTAATATGTTTAAATGAAAGAAACTCGTGCCGTGATACTATTTGTGTGCTATAACGTTTGAGTTGAATTGATTTTGTATTTTTGTGATTATTTTTTTCATTTTGGGACGCGACATATTTATTTGTAAAAGCTATAGAAACAAACAGATACAAAGAAAGATAGGGGGGCAAACGAGCAAACGGATCACCTGATGGTAAGCGATAACCGCCGCCCATGGGCACCTGCAACACTAAAGGAGTCGCAAGTGCGTTGCCCGCCTTTTAAAAGGGTTTGGGCCTCCGGTAACCTCCTTCACTCGGCGAAACACAACGCAAGCGTTGTTTCACGCCGGTTTTCTGTGAGGCCGTGGTATCACTCCGGTCGAGCCGGCCCATTCGTGCCGAAGCATGGCTCTCCCACTTATGTAGGTACTGTTTTTAAATTATACTTTTAGGTATGGATTGTTATGGTGGCACTACTTCACCTCATAACTGTGAAAGACAGTGGACTCTACGATGTATCAAGACGGGACCTATTCTTCAATCAATCAAAACTGAATATTTCCATCCTTTCCTGAATCCGCTTTTCATCTTCAACCTACCTACGTAGTCAATTATTTCAGACTCAGATAAAATCAGGAAATTCAGTTTTAAATGGTAATATATCATTGAGCATCATCAAATTCTGTTCTAGTCATATCTTCAAAGGAAGACTTAGTAATAAATCTTCAACGCGTTTATGTTATTTATATAATTTAATTTAAAATATTAAGATCAACAGAGTATGTCAATAAGCGTCATATCATTTTATCAATTAATCTGAAACAGTCACAAGTTCGAGAATATACATAGGTGCCAACTATTACCTATTTTATCTTATCTAACGATTTCATCAATGTTATGTACCCTTGATGAACTTGATTTTCCCATACCTAACTAATTCCGTTTGTCATATAGAGACGGAATTATGTAGCACCTAGCTATTAATTATAACTAAATTGATTTGTTTTATAAGTAATAAAATATTTCTCATTAGCCTTCATTTGCTTTTGATCAATGATGTGTCACTGCACCCAATTCTCCGGAACCGCACGTGAAAGTAACACAACATTAAAATTAAAAATAACGCATGTTTTGCTTGTCGTGCAGACAAACATAAAGTTATCTTATATTAAAAGCAGATTAAATATATATTTAACAAAACTATTTTATAAAAATACTGTTACAGAATGGTCGCAGTTTGGAACTATTTAGTCCTCTTCTTTTTCTGAAGTATCCATAAGTTCTATACCTATTTAAAGTTTTCTTAAAATGTAGAAGTCAAGTTTTCTTGTCAAGAATGGTATTCCCCAAATACCTATGTAAGTACTTATATCGTAATTTTAGAAATAGTAACACACTAACACTATTTGTGTGTGATCGCGTGATCGTAGCGAGCCTAGAGCGGACGCAGTCGATGATGATGGCCGAAATCGCGGCGTACACGCAGCCGGAACACTTGATACTGTCGTTATTGATAAATTGCCGCGCCGTCAATTTGCTGCTTCATGTGTCGCCTGCCGCGTCGAGTGCAGCCTCACATTGTCGCCAGCAGCACTTCGCTAATTTTCCAATGTCACTTTGTCAAGATAAGCGGCGGTTGCATGTACCACGACAGCTGTGCTATTTTTAGATAAAAAGCATAAACTTATTGAATATTGAAATAAATAAAAGAGCGATGTAGAGTGCTCTGTGGCTCTGTGGCGTTCACTAGGAGTGGCCTACGTCCAGCAGTGGACGAATATAGGCTGATGATAGGTGTGCCCCGAAACTGGAATAAACATATATCGGGTAGGTAACATTTTGTCACACTTGAATATACCTAAGTATACAGCCTGCCATCAAGTGACGGATTGTTAATTAAGGAGTTCTCCTATGGGTCTCGTTAATATAGAGAGACAGGCCAAACTCAGCTCTCGCTATCGTGACATAATAATTATGTATAACACGAACCTGAAAACTGAAGCTGGGGTACAACGACAAAACTTCACAACGCTGATCTATACTAATCTATCTATACTAATATATAAAGCTGAAGAGTTTGTTTGTTTGTTTACTTGAACGCGCTAATATCAGGAACTACTGGTCCGATGCGAAAAATTCTTTCAGTGTTAGATAGCCCATTTATTGAGGAAGGCTATAGGCTATAATATCATCACGCTTAGACTAAGTAACTATTCCACGCGGACGAAGTCGCGGGCGGAAGCTAGTATCACATAAAATTACGAGTGTCGCGACAAGTAGGTACCATAATTCGGGGTTTTGTTTATGCTCTATTAGATAAGCGGATCCGTAAGCAGTAAATCTCTCAAAATGCTTGCGTAGCGGTGGCAATCTAGTGCTCACTTCCTCGACTCTACATGCCAAATTACTACACATAAAGCATTTTAGGAATTTAGGCGATGTCTTTAAAAAAAAAGTTATTATTATAAAAAGGGTTAGTGCTATGGGTTTATAAGTACCTAGGCTTGTTGGGGGCAACATATAATTATCCGAATTTGAAAAATCTATTTTATTGAAATGTGTTTCACGAGAGCACTATTACTCTAGATCAACATGTTTGGCGTAGTGGCTGAGTGACCGGCTTCTACGCCACGTGTTCAGGGTTCGATTACTAAAACTCTACATACCTACTTCGCCTGAAATCTTTATCTTTGAACGCGACAATAACACCCTGAGTTACGAAGTTTATCAATTCGGTACAGCTTGAAATCGAACTAAGCAACTATTTACCTTATGTCAATAAAGAATTTTTTTTTTTTTTAATTTATGAAATCATGGATGGATGGATGAACACTATTATAAAGAGGAAAGATTTGATTGTTTGTATTGAATAGGCTCCGAAATTACTGGACAGATTTGAAAAATTCTTTTACCATTAGAAGCCGACATTATCCCTGATGAACATATCTAGGTTACTTTTTGCCGCGGGAAAATGCTTCATCCCTACGGGAAAACGGGCGAAGCTGGGCCGGGCAGCTAGTTATTCAAAAAAGTTTCGATAAGCAGAAATAACTTCGGAAATTCGAATAAAACTTCAGAACAAACTCAACAGGAATATCTTATTGTTTTCAAGAGAATCTTATCTTTGAATTTAGGGCTATTCAAATGGGATTTAACGGTAGATATTCATAATCATTATGCAAATATTTAAAGTAAAATGTAATATTTTTATCACCCAAATAATACGATGCTCGTTTTCACATTGTTCTCAAATTCAATGATTAGATATTATCGCTAAGTACGTAGGTAAATACGTAAGTACTACTGGTGTTCAGTAGCTTTTCATGAAAAACCACTACCTATAACTTCCATAGAATTTTATTAGAAATTCAAATTACCTTTAAATGTTCCACCACTTGCCGGGTAACCAATACAACCTTCAAGTTTTAAAACATTCTCCATCTGACCTCCGCAATTCAACGAGTTATGAAGAATGAATTAATATTAATAATTCGTTTCTTTTTTTATTTTAATAATATTCTTCGAAGTGATAGGTCGTCTTACAAAAAGTTAAATGAAATAATCACTCCAGTAGGTAGCGTGATCATGAAAAGGTGTCGTTATTGAATAGTGATAACTGCCCGTAAACTTTAATTTGCCTAATTAATTAATATTCAATGATCTTTTATCGTAGGTTGATGAATAAATTATTGTGTTTAGTAGTCTGCCTGATGCTTCAATAATCCTTGGATGTTTTATTGTTGAAAGTACCAACCAAAGTACCAAACTGCCTCATTAGCCAAGTGGTCCTGAGCGCGACTGCTACGCTAGAGGTCCTGGGTTCGATTCCCAGGTCGAGCAAAGTGTTATTGGGTTTTTCTATGAAATTCCCAGTAGCAGCTCGGAGTTTGGAATTTGTGCCCGTTATATGGAAATAGGCTCGCCCCCTATTACATGGGACCTAAACATACCGGCGAACTGTGGGTGTACATTAGTACGACTCTGTCTAACCCTTCGGGGAATACAGGCGTGATGGTATGAAAGTACCACGTTATTTAATGTAAGAGTCCTGCGGGCCGAATTGATCCTATACGTAATGCCAAAATAAATCTAAATTCAAACAGAATCTATTTAAATTGTGTTACCTACTTATTATTCGGATTCGGATACAATTAATCTAGGTTCCTATCCTTTATATTTCTCGGGTGGCGAAATGTGCCTTATGCATGCTGCCGCTTCGGGGATGCGAGTCGGTTATGACGGGCTCTGCGGCCATGTGGCCAGCATACCGACTAAGACTACCACCACTACCACCTTCCACATAGTGGTAGGATCACGGGAATCGCTCTCGCATGATCCGCAATCCCACCACAGATGTCCAGTGTTGGATAATACGTCTACGAAAAACTCAGGTTTCAAAATAACTCTCTGGTTTTTTAACAAAGTGTAAACATACCAAATCACAATTTTCTCGGAACATTTAAGTGGTTCTTATTTTTGTCGTGACGAGTCAATAACTAGGACGATTAAAAGTCCTAGGGAGTCAATGACTTGATACGTTTTGATTAGAGGTACGCAGACGATACTATTCTCTGAATATTAGATTTGTCTACCTACTTCCTCAAATTTGACAAAATTAGCAGGTTGTACAAATGTTGTTAAAAAGACCACTATTGGCAATTCCTCTGCAAAAAATTCATATTTAAAACTTTAAAACAATTAAATACAAGATTATTTAAGACTAAGGGCCACTTGCACCAACTTCTTAAATGTGTTTAAATTGTATTTAAACACAATTCTTCATAGAAATGTTGTGATTAAATACAATTTAAACACATTTAAGAAGTTAAAAAAAATTGTAACCCTTGAATTTTTGTACGTTATGGATTATCCTAGCAAAACATGTATGAGCTAGTTTAATTTATATTTAACAGCATTTTATACCATGTTTTAAGCAAATAAATTATTTATTTATCTTACAGCGACCGACTGCCGGGCAACGGATAGTCTAAGATGAACCAAACCTAAACCTAAACCTAATAAAAACCAAAAAAAATACTTAGGTACTCCCTACCTACTTACGGATGTATCTACATATAAGTTTACACTTAAATGCGTCTCTAAAACCCATAACAAACTGATATACTTACCTACGTTACAATTCTCCACTTATTGATCATCGATTAAATGTTTGATTAAATGATTCGAAAAACCGACAATCAATTTAGATGATCCAAACAATATTTTATCAAATTCTATCCCCTCTGACATAGCGGTCATTTTTCGCAAAATGGCAAACTTTAACGGTATCGGAATCCGAATAACAACAAACTGATTAAATTGTGTTTGAATTTAGATTTATTTAACCTGCCTCATTAGCCAAGTGGTCCTGTGCGTGACTGCTACGCTAGAGGTCCTGGGTTCGATTCCCAGGTCGAGCAAAGTGTTATTGGGTTTTTCTATGAAATTCCCAGTAGCAGCTCGGAGTTAGGAATTTGTACCCGGTTAATGGCAATAGGCTCGCCCCCTATTACATGGGACCTAAACATACCAGCGAACTGTGGGTGTTCATTAGTACGCCTCTGCCTAACCCTTCGGGGAATACAGGCGTGGTGGTATGTTATGTTATGAATTTAGATTTATTTTGGTAGGTACTTCGATTTATAATAAACTAGCTTCTGCCCGCGGCTTCGCCCCCGTGGAATAAAAAGTATCGGGAACGGGATAAAAAGTATCCTATGTCCGTCTCCTGGTTCTAAGCTACCTCTCCACCAATTTTCAGCCAAATTGGTTCAGCCGTTCTTGAGTTATAAATGAAGTAACTAACACAACTTTCTTTTATATATATAGATAATATGGGAAATTCGGCCAGACTCTTTATAACTTTGCTGTTTCCGGAATCTACTTAGCTGTTGATATTAGTTATTTGGGAGTCATTAGGTAGGTAACTGTCGTATGGGTGTGAAGCATTCAAAGTTGGTTCATTCCGTGGTTAAAATATTAGACTTACACAAATACAAACACAGTCAAAAATGTCGTATAAATCGTCAATCGTTTCGTTGCAAATTATAATATTATAATCAACGTAGATAAAAATGGCCTGCCTCATTGGCCTAGTGGCCCGTAACGCCACTTCTATGCTAGAGATCCTGGGGTCGATTCCCAGGTCGAGCAGTGGGGTTTTCTATGAAATTCGCAGTAGCGGCTTGGAGTTTGGGATTTATGCCCGGAATTTTTTAAATTAAAATGTGTTAGTTTGTTATGTTTATACCGGCGAACTGTGGGTGTACATTAATCAGTACCTACGCCTCTGCCTAACCCTTGAGGGAATACACGGGTGATGGTTTTTATATCTACTTACGTTGTTAACGTAGATTCCGATAAGTGATTTTATTGCAATACCTTGCAATTTTGCAATAACATCAGTCTGTTTTGTAGGTGCATATACAAGTACTAATTAGGACTGATATGAATTATGTAGTTTAGATTCTTTGTTAAGTCTTAAGAAAAATCATCGGAATGGTCACTACTTTTTTTTATAGAAATGTTGTTATCAATTCTACACAAAACTACTTTTCGCTGAACGTTGACGTCACAAATCTTTATTCAAATAGTATTTAAGGTGTTTTGCGTAGTATTTGCCTTAGGATTGTCGATGTTGATTGCTGCGAGGACTTACGCTTGATATATAGAGGAGATACCGACGTGTGGCCTCACACTCCTCCGAGAGTGTTCTCTGAGACGACCACTGTAGCCTTAAGTTCACTTCATCTTTCATCCAAGTATTTGTTCATAGCCATCTCAGTGGCAGAACAACTTCACCTCACGAAGAAGCAGGAGAGGCACATCAGACCGACCGGTAAGTGAATCATGTTAATTGAAACCTCACGATCTCCATACAGACCTCAGTCAAACTATTAGCATCAACTTAGTCACACGCCAAATTTTACAAGAACGTGTCATATCTTCGTCATAAAACATTCTAAAATTTTCCCTACTTGTGTAATTAAGTGAAAATCTTCGTGCTTAGGTATTTATTTAATATTTTCCTCAATTCAATTACAATGAGATACATTGAAAGTGTTATTATCAAGACCTACGTCTGGTGGAGCACGTATGTACGATTACGAGTACCCAGAGCGTCCTATTTCAACGCGAGATCACTGTTTATTATCCATCATTACTTACTTAGTGTGATGGATGTCGGACGAACCTTTTATATTTCCTTTACGAAACTAGATAAATCATGATCTACTTTTTTATCTTTGATAAACTACTCATAACAAACAGTACTATAGGGACCTAAATACTACGGGAGCGTATAATTGAAATTACATTTGTATTTTTACTTTCAGTATAATCTTAAAGGGGCTAAGTCTTCTGGAATAAAGTACCCATGAGAAAACAATACATATTTTAAAATACTAACTCTTATTCGTGAACACAAAATATTGAATTGCTACAAAACGGAAGAATCAATTAATGCGACAAATAGGTATCTAATTGAAGCAGATTTATTCGCACTAATGCTTTTAAATGCCGATGTAGACTCATATGCAATATGTACTTAAGATAACTAGATATTAATTTCTATTAATTGTTTACGACACTCCATTAAGTTGTCTATTTCAGCGCTTCTATCTCGTGTCGAGGTTCAGTAGCTGACGGGCGACAATATCTTACGCTATCTCTGATCAACAATCATGAGCTCAAACAGGAATATAATAACAAACAATGATAAATCACGGCGACATACATCGCTGAGTCAATATTTAGTACGTAACATGAACTACGTAAAAATACAAAAATATGTTATCAATGCTTCTAGTAAATATAAACCTACAGTACAGGAATTTGGAATGCGTATTAGAAATATTTCGCTTCAAAGTGGTCATGTTTAATCAAAACAGTTGTTAGGTACTGGAAAAGGTTCCTGTGGGCTAAAAAAACTCAGCAGTCCAGGTAATACAAAATCTAGACTATTGAAATCTGAATTGTCCGTGGTCCTACAAGCACTGTCTAGATTTCTAGTTGATGATAATATGATTTACATGTAGCCGAACATCTGTGATAATAATTATGACGGATTGACAGCTGAATGTGCGACGGTGTTATTAACAGTGACTGACAACTATTAAGCTTACTATTCTAAGTATTAAATTGTGGATATATAAAATAATTTGACAACGTTTCTAAAGAAATACCCTTCAATAATTTACTTCTGTATAAAACAATCTGATTGGGATATACATAAGTTATATTTCCCATTTACAAAACCTTTTTTGGTTAAAAACAAACTAGGTATAACCTCGACAATAAAATTTAAATCACGTTTTGAATAAGTACATTAAAATTTTCTATGCACAGAAAGTAGATTAGTTTCCATTTATAATAACGGGTTCAGCTCTCAACAGTCATGATTAATTGACATGATGAATTTTGCTTAAGCTATAATTTTTAAGAAGAGGTAAACTGTAGGGTGTCACCTTAAAACGCAACTTCGCGTGGACTACATTATCCTGCGGCTGAAATCGTGCTACAACATCTATTTAGGTAACATTGTCGTGGTCACGTGACCGTATTGCAATAGACTGACCTAATAGGATTCCAATTAAGTGGTTGCATAATCACACGATGCGCTAAACGTTCGCGAGTAATGTTATCGACTGATCGCAATGAAAATAAGAAAATTGTTCCATCTAGAACAATAGGCGGGACCTATTATATCTCTGCGTAATAACTAATGACGTTGTTGTAGCTGTATAGCACAGTTGCACCATAATTGAATTGGCCATAGAAAAATCTAACAGTACTGTAAATGACTACCTATGTACAGTCAAGGATTAAAGAATTCATTTCAAATCGAATTTAACTATCGATGCGATAAGGATTTGTATTCTTTAAACATAAATTAGCATTATAAATTAGCGAATATCAACTAGGAAAATTTACCTAAGTGCCTAACTTATATTTCGACTTGATCTATCTGTGAAAATGTCAGTGTCTTCATGAAAAATTTACAGTTGCATTTAAATAAGTTATCAGTTTCTAGCGAAATAAAAGTCGTTTTGCTCAAAGCCATTGCAACAACTGAATTATTAGGTACCTATGTACCTAATACGATATCCTAAATATAGACTGGGTTGTAACGATTTTGGGCTTCTGAATACCATCAGGATATAAACGTTGATTGACATAAATTTTACTATTGTTTGAAATTGACATTAAAAATAGGTTATTCTCTTTGTACGCCGTAGTTCCTTGCCCAGCGAGGATGGCTTATTAGGATGAAGTTTTTTTTAGTTAACATCTATCTATACTTATAATAAATCTGTAGAGAGGTCATTCTGTACATGAAATATATTTTCAAAATAACTGTCAGGGGGTGATTAGTGATCGATACTGATGCCAAAAATGCAATCAGTAAATTTTTTGTCTGTCTGTCTGTATGTTCGTTATAGAAACAGAAACTACTCGACGGATTTTAACGAAACTTGGTACAATTATTCTTCATACTCCTGGGCACCTGCCCAAAAGTATACTATAACATTATAGTATACTTTTCATCACGCTACGATCAATAGGAGCAGAGCAGTGAAGGGAAATTTTGGGAAAACGGGAGAAATTACTCCATTTTTTACTACACAGTATAATTTATCATTCCACTGCTGAGCACGGGCTCTAACTTCATACTAATATATAAAGCTGAAGAGTTTGTTTGTTTGCTTGAACGCGCTAATCTCTGGAACTACTGGTCCAATTTAAAAAATTCTTTCAGTGTTAGATAGCCCATTTATTGAGGAAGGATATAGGCTATATATTACCACGCTAAGGCCAAGTAACTATTCCACGCGGACGAAGACGCGGACAGAAGCTAGTTATTTATAAATTAATAGAAGAAATTAAAATAAGAAATTAAATTAAGAATATTCATTTCCTGGTATTGTAACAATGTCAAATGACACAGCTGGGCTGACACATGCATCTCGTCTTTTAAATGTTAAGTGGTCGAATAATTCAATCTGGTCATGTCAAGTGGCGCCCGCGCTGGTCAACGCGGCGAATCTCATGCAAATACAATTCTTTGGACTGCAAATAACTCGTTTTAAGAATGAATAATTACTTTAAAGAGGTTGTCGCCTTATTACCTACATTATTTAAAAAACAAAAATATCCTAAATGTATGTTATGTAGACGTTCGTTAGAGAAAGTTTGGGTTGAAAACTTTCTAGTGAAATATTTAAGTATAAGACTAGGTACATAAGTACTATTTCATGTAGACCAGACGAATAGATATGTAACTTATTAAGTACATTAAAGCAATTGACAGCTATTTGTAACAAATATCTCCAAAAAAGCAGGCTTCGCGTTGCTACACGCATTCATTGCAATTACCAATAGTTTAAGGAATTGCCATAATGGAAACCTGCACCCTATAACCTCGTACCCAGAATCACCCCAGTATTTTTTAAATCGGCCCAGTAGTTTTTTATTTTATTTGTTACATACATACACATATATTTATACTAATATTATAAAGAGGAAAGAACTGTAATCCTTCCTCTTTATAATATTACTAGCTTCTGCCCACGGCTTCGCCCCCGCGGAATTCGGTCTGTCATCACGGCCCACGGGAACGGGAGAAAAAGTATCCTATGTCCGTCTCCTGGTTCTAAGCTACCTCTCTACCAATTTCCAGCCAAATCGGTTCAGCCGTTCTTGAGTTATAAATGGTGTAACTAACACGACTTTCTTTTATATATATAGAGTATAAATAGATTATTCCTAACATTCATAAACTATACTGAGGTATTCCTTTCCTTGTTATAATAGAGCCAGCTGTCATATAATAAAATGTACGTTTATGTATCTTCCATCTATGTGTGACACTTCTATCTAGGTAACAATAATTTCTTCTTTAGTAGGTAGGCCTTGCAAAAAATAGGAAACCTTTCCCCATTGCTTGAGTCCACTTTTAAGACCTTACAGTTATTATTCAGCTGCGGAGGACAATAAAAGTATATTGGCGATAACATGCGACATGTTTTTGAATCAAATTTATTTGCTTAACAGAAATGACATCTTAATTACCTACTACTTACTGTCTCCGAAAGTATAGAAACTGCTGCTGTTTTGAACAAATATATATCGCCGTTTGTGTCGGTACAACAAATAGCCCCAAACGTACAAAATATTATCTAAAACGCTGGCAATTTGAATATCTTTGACACTTTCTAGTACACATAATGCTTCCTTTGCAAGTCTTGTGTTTTTACCATTACGTTATAGATTTGTTCTACGGTTTATGTGTGAATTATTTAACCACAAAACAGTAGATGCGGTGCGGTTTTGTTATCAATTTGTCGCAAAAATGTGTACCTAGAGTTAGACCTAGCTTCAATTTACTGGAACGAAATTAAGCGTAGCATATGAAGAATACATATTCAATGATGCTTGATGCCTGGATACCATCTGGATAAACCAGTCGAAATTCTTCTACCGTGGGAAAGCCATGCTTCGGTATAAAAGGTGTATGCTCGACAGGAGTAATACTACGGCCCCACAGAAAACCGACGTGAAACAACACTTACGTTGTGTTTCGCTGAGTGAGTGAGGATAACGAAGGCCCAAACCCTTTTAAAAGGCGAGCAACGCACTTGCGACTCTTCTAGTTTTGCGTGTGTCCATGGGCGGCGGTAATCGTTTACCATCAGGTGATCCGTCTGCTCGTTTATCCCCCATTCCTATAAAAAAACATTAGGCTATTTTCTAGAGTATGTAATATATATATATATATATATAATATATATATATAATAACTAGTTGTCTGATAACAATAGAGGCAATAGCCGTCACCTTGCTAGGCCGTTCCCTGCATGTCCGGGGGCACGCGCGGGACACACGAGGTCGTGCTTGATCGATAGCAACTCGTTACGTGGAAACTGACGACCACAAACTATCAGGATCGTCAACACCTCAATTAGGTTACATAAAGAATCGTATGTAAGATTTAGTAAAAGTTAGTTTAGTTGTTAAATAACTGCAAGATATCATGGTATTATTGTCCTAATAAATAGAAAGTCATGGAACGAAAGATAGCGGTAGGGTTTTCGTACCGATTTACGGAGAATATGCTCTACTCAGTATTTTCACAATGTAAAACCAAACAAACCCAACAAATAATGTTAGACGTACCTACATTGTTATTAGGGATTGTTAATCTTCTATATGAAAATGTGTTTTTTTTTGATCGCCTGATTCGGTATTTGTGTTATTTTATTTATACACGCTATAAAATATTCTGGCATCCATCATGGAAATGGGACTAAGAATAGATAAGATTTCCCCCTTCGAACTTAATGCAATACAGAACATTTAGATACATCTATGTATGCAATTAATTAGGACCTGAGGGTGGATTCATTACTACGGGAGGGAAAGCTAAAACAAAATAGAGTGGTGTGTAGTATCGATATTATTTCATATAGTTTTTTTTATTTTCATCATGGTAGGTACACAAGTTCAAAAGTTTTAGTAGGTAGACATCGATGTTTTTATTACCTCTATTAAAAAAAGGTTGATTACGTCTAGGATCATTAATGTCTGATTACGTCCTGACGTAACGAGTTCTTTTATACATAGTAATATAATTAATTTATTAAGGTTTCTCATAAAATACAAAAGGTTGTTTAAGGTTTATAAAAAGGTTACTTAAATTCCTTGCAACACAAAACAAATTATTCTATTTACCGTTTGAATATAGGTTTTAACCTACCAATTAAAACTGATATTGGGTTAATGACGTGGAGATGATCAAGCAAAAATAATGCCTTTTTTTAGTTCTTTATTTTATTTAAGCAAACAATCATAACAATCGGCGAATTACTTGACGTTGAGAATAGCAGATACATCACATCATACTTTGTGTTAATACGTTTCGCGCTTAACGCCACACTTAGGTATTAGCAATGGTATAGATAGGTACATACATAAAAATAAAATCAGTTTTTCTCCTACGCCTACAGTCACCATCAAAAGCGGTTTATGAATGTAATTTTTCAATACGTAATTACTAAAACGTTTATAACGCTTTATAGACGTATAATAATTATTTTTCCAATCGGTATTGGGAAAATTATTATTTTTAGAATTGTAGAAGAAATAAATACCTATATTTGTAGAAAAAAAATACAATAACATGCACTGGCCAAATAAATCAATACGTCGTCGAGATAAGTAAGATACTCGCCACTCAACATGTTGAAATAAAATATCTTTTATCAAAAAGTTAAACCGCCTTAAAAAATAAACCGCCTTCATAAAAAAAGTATGTATCTTTTTTTAAATTACATGCCTATACAAATTTCTTTAAGGTATGCTTTGTAAGAAACTTAGCACGTACCTAATTACTTTTTAGGGAGTTTAACTAAATACTATTTTACACGCTTTACATGCAAATATTATTAAGGAAACTCAAATAAAACGTTAGGTTAAAATTTGTCATGAAACCAGAAGTATTGTACAGACTCCATCCTACATTATTTTATAACGTAAATAAATAGGATTGCAAACGTCACTCACGGGTATTTCTCCATCAAACTACCACGAATGGGGATACGCATAGGGGGCGAGCATGCCTAGCAAAATAGGAAATAGCATCTGCACTAATTACATATGGTTAGTTAAGAATAAATATTGTCTATTTTCTATTAATTGTAATTTTTTAAGTACTTACTCTTCGGACCTTTACAATGTTTGTTACAATTACAACTATAGTCGAAATAGAACAGAATGGCTATCCGTGATGAGTAAAAACAGGGTTAATGTCTCATAAATTAACCAAAAGGTCAGATTAAAGTTAAGCAGAAAATCTAGATCTGAACAATCACGAGCGATGGCGTGACGAATGATCGGATAGTAATCGAAGGTAATGTTAGTTGATCTATAATTATTCTCAATAACACACAGCTCAGACTGGAAGTATTGAAGTTATAGAAAAAGCATTCTTTTATTGCTATCACGCTGCGGATTTATAAGTTTCAAAGGAAGTTTTCGCGGAAAACTCGGGAAAACTCAACAAAATGTAATATTGTTCTATGGGATTATTGTCGGGTCGGCTATATGGTATGATCACAGATAATAGAATACTAGTGTATGATATAAAAAGTTAGTTTAAAACCATTATTTGTTCCTTGTTCTTGGGATATTTTGTATATTATGTAAAGTGTGGAGAACTCGGAGAGATAATGCAATAAATACTTTGTATTAGAGGCTTACCAATATAGACGATATCTACGTAATTATAGAAAAAAAATATAATCGGTACAAAACTGTTGATTGAACTGATGTTTTTCCTTTAGCTGTTTTATTGTCAACCGCCAATTATATCTGCAAGGTTGTTTATATAAAAATAAGATCTTTAGAAACGAGTCTGTGTTGAAAAATAAAATGGACTACCTGTTGCCTCTGGTTTCACTCGTATCCCAAAAGATTTAGATTTCTTTTTTTAATGTTTTTAAAACGAACAGTACAACAATATTACATAGGCCAAAAACAGTTTCTGTAAATTGTTTTCTAACAGGTATGCACACAACACAACATATTTATGTATTATGATGGCAGAACAGGTTTATTATTAATATAAGCCCGGTTTGTACCACAGCAGGGGGAAGACCTCCCTACCCTCCTTCCTCTCCTCTCGGTTCAATGCTTTTTTAGGGCCAATTTTACAAATAGGAGTCCAGTTCGTCCCACCATCTCCACCAAATGTTAAAATATTATAAAAAGATCCAATAATATTAATATAATCGATAATCGATTCGTATAAATCGATATCGTTTTTTACGTGGGAGAGACATGCTTCGGCACGAATGGGCCGGCTCGACCGGAGTGATACCACGGTCTCACAGAAAACCGGCGTGAAACAACGCTTGCGTTGTGTTTCGCCGAGTGAGTTGAGGTTACCGGAGGCCCAAACCCTTTTGAGGGCGGGCAACGCACTTGCGACTCCTCTGGTGTTGCGCGTGTCCATGGGCGGCGGTTGTCGCTTGCCATCGGGTGATCCGTTTGCTGGTTTGCCCAAAAAAAAAACGTTTGATTATCGATTATGCTAATAACTAATTTTATAATAATACTATATATTAATTATCAAGACAAAATGAAGATAAAATAATAGAAAATCAAAATAAGACAAACGGTAGTAGGCATATGTCCTCCAAAATTATATTAGTTAAGTACAAAATTATCTCTATACCAAGATTCATCAAAATTGGTACAACGGTTTTAAGCGAGAAAAGACAGTTATGTTTATTTGTACCTGCTCGATTTTTGACTGACTACATAAGTGTACATAGAAATAATAATAGATACTTAATGTTAAATAATAATTTACCCCCCGTGTGGTTCCGGGCTGTAGAATAGGCCACCCCTTCTCCTCCTTTGGGTGACTATGGCAAATCCCCTCAAAAGATGAGTCACATCCCTGATTTACGGCCCCCAGTTCCCGGTAGCTGCACTATTCCTGGCCATGGTACCGGCCACGGTAACGGTGCGGTGGGGGGTGCTAAGAATCCCCGGGCGACGGCAGGGTACCAACATCGTAACCTCAACCTGGCGACGTATAATGGACGCTCTCTGCGGCTGAACGAGCACCTCGTTGAGTTGGAAGTAGAGCTGAGTCGTATTAACTGGCACATCGTGGGTTTATCGGAGGTCCGGAGACAGGGTGAGGAAACGATAACCCTCGATAGTGGCCACTTACTCTACTTCCGAGAGGGACACCAACCATCCCAAGGTGGCGTCGGGTTTATGGTCCACAAGTCACTCAAGTGCAACATTGTAGAACTAGGCAGTGTGTCGGCAAGGGTGGCATACCTTGTACTTAAAATAACAGAAAGGTACTCCTTGAAGGTTGTACAAGTGTATGCCCCAACGTCCGCACACCCTGACGACGAAGTCGAGGCCATGTATGAAGACATAGTGAAAGCTATGTCTCGTACCAAAACATTCTACACTGTTGTTATGGGTGACTTCAACGCTAAAGTGGGAGTACAAGAAAGCGGCGAGTCGAGGGTAGGTCCATTCGGCTATGGGCGCAGAAATCACAGGGGGCAAATGCTGGTAAACTTTCTCGAGGCTCAGGGGCTTTTTCTGATGAATTCCTTCTTCCACAAGAAGCCTCAAAGGAAGTGGACCTGGCAAAGTCCCGATAACGTGACAAAGAACGAGATCGACTTCATTTTGGCTAACAAGCGCCAAATATTCAGAGATGTCTCTGTGATCAACAGGGTCAATACCGGAAGTGATCACCGACTGGTAAGAGGCACTCTAGATATAAAGGTCAAAACCGAACGTGCGCGCCTAACGAGGTCGACTCTTAGACCAACGCTACCCCAGGTCGAAACTGGCTGCGAAAGCTTCCAGTTGGAACTACAAAACCGATTCGCCATGTTGGAAACCACAGAGGACATAAACGACGCCACTAATGGCCTGGTACGTGTCATCCGCGAGGTGGGCTATAAACACTTTCGACCAACGCGAAATGGACGTAAGTCGGTGCTCACCAGCGAGACTCTGGAACTGATGAGGAAACGACGAGAACTCACGATTGCCACACTGTCGGAGCGTCAGGTACTTAACAGGGAGGTCAAAAAGCTAATAAGACGCGACAATCGGCGCGCGAATACACAAGCCATTGAGCAAGCCATAGCGCGAAACAAAGGCTCGAAGGTGTTCGCCAGGCCGAATACCTCCCGTTGTCACCTGACGAAACTCAGAACGTCACAGGGCACCACCGTCACCTCGAAGCCAGAGATACTCGCTGAAGTCGAAAAGTTCTACGGAGACTTATACGCTCAACAAACATGCCCACCTCAGGTCCACGGCGCGGATGATCCACGGGCCAGACTAACACGCCACCTCACAGACGAGCTTCCCGACATCGACATGGGTGAGATTAGAATAGCTCTCGGACAGCTTCATAACAACAAAGCTTCGGGGGATGACGGGATAACCACGGAGCTGATCAAGGCAGGAGGAACACCTGTCTTGACAGAGCTTGTTAAGCTCTTCAATACCGTCATCCACACTGGCATGACACCGGAGGCATGGAGCAGGAGCGCGGTGGTGTTATTTTTCAAAAAGGGCGATAACACGCTTCTGAAAAACTACCGCCCCATATCACTCCTGAGCCATGTTTACAAGTTGTTTTCGAGAGTTATCTCGAATCGTCTTGCCCAAAAGTTCGATGACTTTCAGCCACCGGAGCAGGCCGGGTTTCGGAAAGGCTACAGCACCGTAGACCACATACACACCCTCAGGCAAATTATCCAAAAGACCGAGGAATATAATCAGCCTCTGTGCCTAGCGTATGTGGACTACGAGAAAGCCTTCGATACTATCGAGACCTGGGCTGTGCTGGACTCCATGCAGAGATGCCTTGTGGACTGCCGATACGTGGAGGTGTTGAGATGTCTGTATAAGGCCGCAACGATGACCGTCCAAGTACAAGATCAGAGCACAAAACCAATCCAACTGCGTCGAGGGGTAAGACAGGGAGACGTCATCTCTCCGAAACTGTTTACGAACGCGTTGGAAGACGTTTTCAAGACGCTCAACTGGAAAGGACGAGGCATAAATATTAACGGTCACTACATCTCGCACCTCCGATTTGCGGATGACATCGTCATCATGGCAGAATCTCTGCAGGAGCTGGAGGTGATGCTGAACAGCCTTGGCGATTCTTCAAGGCGGGTGGGTCTCGGGATGAACTTGGATAAAACCAAAGTCATGTTCAATGACCATGTCACCCCGAGTCCTGTATACGTAAATGGCGCTGCCCTCGAGGTTGTGCAAGAATACATATATCTTGGCCAAATTATACAACTGGGGCGGCACAACTTCGAGAAGGAGGCGACCAGAAGAATTCGCTTGGGTTGGGCGGCATTCGGGAAGCTGCGTGACATCTTTGAATCGTCGATCCCACAGTCCCTAAAGACCAGGGTCTATAATCAGTGCGTCCTACCCGTAATGACTTACGGAGCCGAAACGTGGACACTCACCAGGGGACTGGTCCACAAATTTAGGGTTACTCAGCGTGCAATGGAGAGAGCAATGCTTGGAGTTTCTTTGGTGGATAGAATTCGCAACGAAGTCATTCGCCAAAGAACTAAAGTTGCCGACATTGCACGAAGAATTAGCACGCTGAAGTGGAAGTGGGCCGGTCATGTCTGCAGACGGACAGACTATCGATGGAGCAGACAAGTGTTAGAGTGGAGACCGCGTTTGGGCAAGCGTAGTGTAGGACGCCCTGCGACACGATGGACCGACGATTTAAAGAAGGTGGCTGGCAGCGGATGGATGCGAGCTGCCCAAGACCGGGATGGTTGGCGCTCTTTGGGGGAGGCCTACGTTCAGCAGTGGACGGCAATAGGCTGATATGATGATGATGAAATAATAATTTAACTGCAGAATATTTAGCAATGTGATGTTATCGTCCAAGACGAATAGCAGAAGCGAGATACTGCCACCTGTGATAATAATAATTGATTAGAATTTTAATGCTTGCAATGAATTTTAATAAGACTGCTGTAATTTACATAACTTACCTGTTTTTAAATAAGCAGAATATTAACTCCGTTTTGACAATTAAGTAATTTCATTTAGATATCCAAAAAGTTCGTTGAACTTTCACTTTATTTTATTTAACTTTATTTTGTAAATATTTAAACAACTTGGGAACGCCTTATTTTGCTTCAACCCAATACATATACAAGGTGACTTTAAAAGCATGTAGCAAATCGAAATGGGAGGTTCAGTAACCGTTAATTATGCATTTAAAAAATATAATAATTATTATTTTATTATGTACAAAAAATATCTTAGATAGTGCAAACTAAGCTTACTTATTTTACGCTTTTTTTAAGCTTACTTATTGTCTTTGCCCGGTCAATCCATTACGCTGATTGTTACTACGTGAACTACGGCAACGCTTTGCACGTACGATCACACACTTTTTCTTTTTCACGAAAAAGGCAGCAAGAGGCACGAGTTGTTGCCAGGCTCATTTGAAAATCCAAAAAAAAGTATAATTATTTTCATTAAATCATAAATTATTAATTATATATTTTAATTTAACTGCCTCAATAGCCAAGTGGTCCTGACCGCGACTGTTAAGTTTTATTAGTAGCAAGTACTAAGTATTTCATATTTCCATTACTTATCTTTTTGTGATTTTTTTGCATTTCTCATGCTAAGATTGTAAAGTTATTTTAACATAACATACCACACGCCTGTATTCCCCGAAGGGTTACGCAGAGGCGTACTAATGTACACCCACAGTTCGCCGGTATGTTTAGGTCCCATGTAATAGGGGGCGAGCCTATTGCCATTTACCGGGCACAAATTCCAAACTCCGAGTTGCTACTGGGAATTTCATAGAAAAACCCAATAACACTTTGCTTGACCTGGGAATCGAACCCTGGACCTCTAGCGTAGCAGTCGCGTTTAGGACCACTTAGCTAATGAGGCAGTCTAAAGTTATTTTAGTGAAGGAAAACATCGACTCGTATGCAGGGTTCAAACCTGCGTCTTCTGGTTAGATACAGCAGACGCTATGACCACTAAGCCACTGCGAGTCCCACCTGCATTTCAATTCCAAGTCGAGGCAATGTTGGTTTGTTCTGCGCATATTTTTTTGAGTCTTGCTGTAGGTCAACAAGTCCCAAAAATCATTACCCCGAGGCCGGTTATAGTAAATGGGTTATCTCTCGAAGTTGTTCTGGAATATATCTACCTCGGGCAAATTATGCGATCAGGTAGAAACAACTTCGGAGGGGGAAGCCGATAGGAGGATTCAGTTGGGGTAGACAGCTTCCGGCAAACTTTGTCGAGCCTAATACCTATGTCACAGTGCCTTAATATCTTTAATTTGTGCCCTTCCTATCAGCTATGATTATGGTCCACAGATATTCAGTAATCTGTAGACCAATATCGGTACACTTTAAGTATTCTTGATGAAATAAGAACCACATTTTAATACAAAATATACTACGTTAACTTAAATTTATTACTGACACGATGGTCATCCAGTTTACTTGAATAATATGGTTAAAATTATACATAGATAAAATATATATATACATACATAATTTATAACATCATAATTATCTACATCACTTTCGACCGTATTGCGTAGTAAGTGCTACAATATTCCATACCATTACATCTGTAATCCCCGAAGGCTTAGGCAGAAATGTACCAATGTACATCCACAGTTTGTCGACACCTACCTATGTATCTAAGTCTATTTTATTTAATATGTTAAACTGGAATAAGGTAGCATTGAAATGGTGAAATAATTTATGAAATCAGCCCAGTAATTTTTATAATTATTACAAATGGTAGAGGCAACTCTATCATTGATTAAGTTGATATGACAGATTAATTCGTGGTTTGGTTGGATCAGACTCGCTGGTAAATTTTAGTTGGTATTTTTTTCTATTTTTGTCCAACCCAAGTACCTATATTTATGTATGTACATAAACTTGACTCATAGTCAAGTGACACAAGCGCGCTTCTGAGAGTAAAGTTCTAGGTTCTATTCTCAAGTCGAGTTATATGGGTTGTAAAAAGCAGCTTATTTTTGGATTTGTAAGTATGTCTAGTAATGGCAATATGCTCGCCCCTCGCAATTAGTATGCAACAGTAGGTATAACTCCTCGTGCACTACAGGGGTAATATGTAGTTTTATTTATTTTTTTATAAAGTTTATTATATTAAATGCCTCATTAGCCTAGTGGTCCTGAGCACGACTGCTACGCTTGAGGTCCTGGGTTCGATTCCCAGGTCGAGCAAAGTGTCATTGAGTTTTTCTATGAAATTTCCAGCAAGATAACAGCTCGGAGTTTAGAATTTGTGTTCGGTTAATTTCAATAGGCTCGCCCCCTATTACATGGGACCGAAACATACCGGCGAACTGTGGGTGTATATTACTCTAGTACTAGTACGCCTCTACCTAACCCTTCGGGGAATACAGGCGTGATGGTATGTATGTAATGCAGTATTTAATTTTTTATAAAGATATATTTTTGATATGACTATTGGACTGCCAAGTCAAAGTTCAAATCCAAGGCACGAACCTCTGACTTTTCGAAGTTATGTGCGGACTTATTATACGGAAATATGTCTCAATATAATAGTCAATATGACGCGCTTAAGTAGTGAAGAAAAATATCGTGAGGGAACCTGCACGCCTGAGAGATTTTCTCTATGGCGTGTGAAGGCTGCGAACCTGTGGTGGTGGACTAGAGCCAAATCCCTCTCATTGTGAGATGAGACCAGTGCCCAGCAGTGGAACATATAATGGGTTGATAATGTTATGTATGTGTATGTATGTATTATACAACTCTACGACATGCTCTCCTAAAAGTTGGATATTTACAAATTATGTTTTCAATTATTATTAGTTGTTAATTTTAATTAAACCTGTTATATTAACCTATCTTAAAATTGTACCGAAATCGTTATAAATTAATACTAATAGTTGATTCAAACGATTTATTTCCTGAAGTTAACGATTCAAGATGACACCTTGAATCAAAACTCTTTTCCTATTTGCAAGACATCAATAATCGTCTAATAGCTCGCGGAACTAAACTAAGTATTGCAACCTTAAAATAACTTAATTATCACAAACAATACGAGAGTGGGGCGGTGTTCGCCGGGAGGTGCAAAACTGTAGTCGCGAGCCTCCAAACAACACAATCCCGCGCTACCTCTGTCCGAGCACACGCCTCGCAGACTTGCCACTCGCACGCTCGCTGCACCGCGCCAGTCCCCAGTCCACTCGACCAAAACAAACAGTGCAACAGGCATCCTCCCGTCCTTAGTCGTTCACGGAACCCCGGAAACACGTCCCCCCATATGCGGACGTTGAAAACCGGAAGTGTCGTGAAATGTTTGACAAAAGTGTTATTTGACGCGAGTTTTCAGCACTTTTTGTATTACCAAATTTTTGTCATAGATCACTTTTCGAAATCATGCTCATATTTGGAACTTTTGACTGAAAACTGAATTCGTTATTTTGATCCTCTACTGAACATCTGTTTTGGTAAGTAAGCAAATCAATTTTAATCAAATATTTTACAATGCCTGCGTAGGCTACTTATATGCACAGAAATCTGAAACTGAATGGTTCAGTGGACAGGCTCACAGACATGTAAAATACTGTAGGAGGCCAACAAAATTACAAATTACGTATGTTATCGATGTCTCGCGACGGATTTGAATAGTTGTGCTCACAGTATAATTAAAATAACTGCAACAATTACGTGCTATTCATTGCGATTAATAACAAACTGCAATCGTACGCAACAAAAAACTGTATGTAAACATTATGAAGACGAATATGTATAAAACATAACGCATGTCATATCAAATAACTTGTTTTTTAGTATTCCTCAGCAACGATTGATCACAGTCCATCATTGGACAACCCTTTAGATTAAAAAATACTTGTAAGTATTCATCCCGCCATACCTGGACAAAGCAATTCTTTGGGATCGGACACTAGGTTTCGACATTCGACTAGGATCGACATTATGTTTGAAGATAAAGTTATTTTAGTGAATAAAAATCTTCTGGTGTATCTAACCAGAAGACACAGGATTGAATCCTGCCCCCAGTTGAATTATTCCTTCAATAAAATAACTTTATAATCTTAGCATGGAAAAAGATATGTTTGAATAATTGATCAAAGTTGTTGGACCAAATGCATTTTACACAAATTGTTATCCCAATATCACAATGGATTCTAACATTAATATAACGTAATAGTTACCTACAGAATCACGTAACAAAGGCACATGTGGTTACTGTAGCTATTATATCGTTGTTAGTACTTTTTAGCAATATTACATAGATCTTCGTTGTAAGTACCTAATATGAGTGACTCGTTCTTATTGAATCCAAAATAACATGTTCCGAGTACAATATTTTAATATGAACGGAATGTGGACTGGAATGCTCAAGTAAACAGAAGAATATAAAATAATGATCTAAAAAATATAGCATAGATCAGATGTCCCTGCACTATCAGTATCGATTTAAATTTTTCGTGAACTTTATAATACTTAAATAGTATTATTAAATAAAAAAATATTATATTATATTAACTTTTAGGTCTATCGATAATTCTTATTTTTAAATATTTTAGGCTTTTTTTTTATACATTTCAGCGATTTTTTGTTGTTGTCATATTATTATCATGTCTTCTGTCTTCTGTTGAACAACTTTCGAAAATATATTTTGATATAGCTAGACTATGGCCTTTCTTTAGGGCGCGTAGGTCGACCAGTGACCTACGCCTACTGAGTAGGAAGTTATTGCAATAATTATAGCACTGTACCAACCGTAGTGTAACACTGTCCGCTAGAGGCCACGCACATACCAACATATAAGTTATTAATTTAAATAATAAAGACCCGCTTAAACGGCTTTCTAAAATAAAGTTTTTTCTCACATTTCAATCGAAACAATACTTTTTTGCAGCACCTACGTAGTATTTTAATTAATTTCATTACGTGTCGGTTTTTATGACTCATTAAAATAATGTAATGAAAATATTAATTTCATTCAGTAAGACGTGTTTTTTATTTATGCAATCTTATTAGAATATAAAACTTCCTGTACTTATATATATTTTTTTAGCGTATTTTAGTTTTATGATTTCTCGTCGAGTTTTCATAGGGTTAGTTCGAACTAAGTACGACAGACTAAAAGGATCTGCTAGGCTCAGAATATCTCTAACCGTGTTGCACTGTAGGTAATACTTTACCTATATCGTAGTCCGCTTTAAACTTTAAGTTTCCACGATTAACCTTATTTGCGACCGATAGTTTTACTATAATAGCACGTGCAGTATGTACCTATATGAACATAAGAGTCGTGCACTATAAATATCAAGACATCAGGTTCATTCTAATACAATACTGGTTTTCACCAATCACTGACAAGCTTAATCTAAATATCACAAATTAAGAAGTAATTTGCATGAAGCGGGCTTAATAAACAATACTACTTATATAAAACACGCACAGAAATTTGATAAATAAACATAACTAATGGCTGAGTAAGTAATGTAAAATAAAGCGCTAATTTTCTTGTTTAAAGTTTAATGAATGGAGAATGTTATATTCATAGTTAATAACGAATAACAAAATGAAGCGATTAATGATATACATCCATATGACGACATGTTTGGCGTAGCGGCCGAGCGATCGGTTTCTGTCACACTTGTTGTGGGTTCGATCCCCACGCGGAGCAAATATTTGTATGATCTACAGGTAGTCGTTCCGAATCTGGGCGTTTGTGTATGTGAGCATTTGTGTTTGTAAATACACCAACAATACAGGAGAAAACCCTAGTGTTGGGCAAGGTTTTTAAAAATATCCTAATTTCTACAAAAATAACGTGGTGTACAAAATCTGTGGTCATTTATTTCGTAACTAGCTTCTGCCCGCGACTTCGTCCGCGTAGCGTAATGATATAGCCTATAGCCTTCCTCAATAAATGGGCTATCTAACACTGAAAGAACTTTTCAAATCGGACCTTAGATAGTTCCTGAGATTAGCGCGTTCAAGCAAACAAACAAACTCTTCAGCTTTATATATTAGTATAGATATAGATAGGATTTACCGGAATGAAATTTAAGTTACGTTAGGAAAACCACTGAGGTTTTCCACTACACACTTTTTACATATTATCATACCCAAAGTTCCCCAATATACCCTCAGTTTGCGCATATGTTAATGTCCCATATAATATGGGCGAGCCTTTCGCCATTAATTGTTTGGTAGGAAATCCTATAATGAGCAAAGCATTGAACATCAGACATAAGAGCCACTTGAACTAAACATCAATATGTTTAAATTATATTTTAAACAAAATTTTGTAGTTTTGTGTTTAAATACAATTTAATCATATTAGGAAGTTGGTGCAAGTGGCCCCAAGTCTTTATATTCCGTTATTTCAAATAAATTATGAATAGTTTAGCATAAATAAATAAATCAAACCTGTCCTTTTTAATTTATGGATGTCAATTTTACCTATAATAATTTTTTATCGAGATTTATAAGGCGCCGTCATACAGAATAACTTATGTATGAGTAGATTAGTGACTTCCGAGGTTATTCTTCAAGTATATATTTAAATATTAATTATACTTCTTATAAGATACCGAATGTAGAGTTTGCCGGTATGTTTTGGATACCGTGCCATTGGGGATGATAGCCTATTGCCGTACAATATAAAAATACACAACAATATTATTACTGATATGAAATTAAATTAAATTTATTTGACATAAAAGGGACAATATGTTCATGTTAATTCCCTGGTCCCTAAATAAGTGTTACTGACTTCGCCTTTTCTGTCACTAAATTATCAAAAAGATATTTATCATAAAATAAAATATTTTTTTAACGTAAAGGTCCGGCGGAGCTTGAATTGCCCACAAAAACGTAGTACCAAAATAAATCGTATTCCAAACAATAATACTGTAAAGTTATTTTAGTGAAGGAAAAATTCGACTCGCGACATGGCAGGTGGGACTCGCGGTGGCTTAGAGGTCATAGCGTCTGGTGTATCAAACCAGAAGACGCTGGTTCGGATCCTGCCTGTGAGCCGATTTTTTTTAAATCTTAGCACGAAAAATGCAAAAAATCACAAATCTCTACTATTATAAAATTGTAAAAAAGCTGTATCTGTACATTGAAGATATTTAAAAAAAAACACGTGGGTTATCTTCTTCTCTACTATTATAAAATTGTAAAAAATCTGTCTGTACATTGAAGATATTTAAAAAAAACCAGTGGGGGGTATATAAAGGTCTCCGAACCCAAAAATGTGATTTTTAAAATTCTTATCTGTTTATCTATTTGTTACGGGTTGGAGCAACAACTACTGAATAGATTTTAATTTTATTATCACTGTAGAAAGTATATGCTCCAACTTAAAAACTGGTGAACTTCTTATCTCAATTAATGAAATGAATCCTGAGATACAGACCTAGGTCCTCTAGCGTAGCAGTCGCGCTCAGGACCACTTGGCTAATGAGGCAGTTGTAGTATATAATATATTATAACTAATTTATTTTAAGTAATCTCAGTAAATACCCACGTATAATGTCCTTCATGTACTCTAAAAAAATATTCTAGAGAAGTATATAGGTAGACTGAACTGGTTTATAATTACCCTTAGTGGCGTCACATTTGCGTTGTAATTATTTTATGATAAAATATTATGTAAAATATATATTTATCATAAAGGGAACACGTGCAATCAAGAGATTAGTATATAGGTACATCTAAGATATATATGTATAGGTAAAGTTTTATTGAAGTAACGCAAAACCTTAAAAGGAAATATCATAACGGAGTACGTTTCTCTTAAATATAACATTATATTACAAACATAGGTAGGGGTAGGCAGAGACTATAAATTTCCACTTGCTACGATCCTGGCACACTACTTTCGCTTCATCTATATTCATTAACCTCCTCATGCATGATCGTCGGTTTAGGGTGCTCTTAACGTGACCTTTTTTAAGAACGGCCGCAACTTGGTTGTTGTGCGTTCGTCGAGGTCGGCCCCTTCCAACTCTTCCATCCGTATTCATCATGTATACTCGCTTCGTCAATCTCCGTTCATCCATCCTCTCTACATGCCCAAACAACCTTAACATACCTTTCTCAATCTTTGTTACTACACCTTCTGTCACACACACTATTTCTCACTCTATCTTTCAACATGCTTAAAACATTATATATTTTATTCATTAAATATAATATAATATACAGCTGCTTCGCTATAGAACCCTGTTTTCGATTCCGAGATCGAACAAATCCTGATATAATTGCCCAATAAAACAAAATAACCTTATAAAGATGAAATACTTATTAAAAATTTTGTTTTCGCGAAAGTATTATTTAAACGAGTTCTTGAGTCTTTTGACCACATGCGCTATTCCTCAGGCAATCTTATTTCAAACATTTAATTCTGTTATTTTGAATCCAAAATAAATTTATTAGAAAACATTCTTAAAATAAGCCGCAGACATCACATTGACTGAAACAGTTTTTGTAAAGCATGCAAGCACGCACATTAATATTTATGTACCCACTCTTTTATATGTATTTATTTTAAGTAAATTTATTAAAACACGTTATAATTATCTTATTATCGCCTTAATGAGAAAAACTTTGGAAATTTTGAATACACGCCCCAAAATTTTTCTTATATTTCCGTACCGATAGTGAGACAATTTTTTTTGTCTATTTTAACTTACAATGTGTTTTAGGTAGGCAGGTATTTATTAATTTAAATTAGGCGCCACTCCGAACTGACAGGCGACTTAACCCTGCCTCTTCCTGATTCTGACAAAATACATTATCTATCAATGCGAACTCCAAGTTAAATGCATTACCTAGGAATGTTATAAATAATTACATAGTGAAAATATACGTGCCAACGTTAGAGCATTAAATTTCGCACGCTGCCTGTTATGGTAATTAGAGAAGAATATGTAAATGGAAGCTTAAAGCGCAGCCAAGCCTTAAACTGGTCGCAATGTCGCGTGTTTGACAATAACCCTGAACGAACGAGCACGAGACACACAGAGTTCTAGGAATGTATGTATTCAATTTAAGAGAGGGACTGGGCAATATGGTATACTAGCTTCTGCCTACTTCGTCTGCGTGCGACCTAGGTGAAAAGTTGCCCATGTGTTATTCCAGACTATAATCTATCTCTGTGCCAAATTATATCCGGATCCGTTCAGCTGTTCTCGCGTGAAAGAGTAGCAAACTTTCGCATTTATAATATTATTAAGAAGTACGACTATACACACTACACAGTCCATATCGGGTCACCATTAGTCACCATGGATATCTGATATTTTGAGAAATGTGCAAATTAAGGCGGGATTGCTATGCTTTACCACCTGTATAGCAGCAAACCCGCCTTAGTATTAGTCCCCTAATATTAGTTCTCTAATATTAGTCCATGAAAATCCTACTACAACATATAGGTATGCAAGTGTCTGTTTTTATGCATATCCTGTATATACAGGTTGACATTGAAAGCATGCGACAAATCAAAATGAAACGATCAGTAACCGTTACTTAATCATTTTAAAATGTAATTTCAATAATCTAAATTCTGTAAAAAATATTTTTAACAGGTGGTGCAAACTAAGTTATTGACTACCCGGTAAATCTATTACATAGTTAGCTACTATGTGAAGCCACCAACGCTTTGCACTTACAATCATAAATGACGTTTTTTTCTCTATTAATGAGAAAAGTAGCTGGAGAGGCGCACGAGACGATGCTAAACTCTATTCTAAATTCTAAAAAAGTATATTTATTTTCCTTAATTATTTTAATTTGTCGCGTCTATTAAATTTCACTTAATTACCTGACTGTGGAATAGAAGACTAGGAGGTCTAGTTTATTATTAGAAAATAACATAATTAAAAAAAATATAAGTATATTTGGTATAAATAATTATAATATAATAATGTAGTCCATTTGTCAGTATCAAATTCTAATATGCGTCAAGAGGAAGCATGCACTATAGGCAGCAATGACACGCCAAGATACTTACTTATAGGCACCTTGTAATAAGTGAAGTGACCGTCCTTAGGTACACAACTTTGCTGGTGTACCAGTGACCAGTTGACCACACCAAATGCACGTGTGTTACGTTACGAAATATCAGGTTTTACCTGCTATGAGTGATATTAGAAACAACAACTGCGTACATTCTTAGCCTTTGCTTGTATTATTGATATTGAGTCATTTTTTATTTAGGTAAAGGTAATGGTCCTTCCGTCCGAAATTAAAGAACAAAAGGACCAAAAATACCAGTAGAATATAGATAAAAACAGTTATTTATTTCTAAATTTCTTAAGATTTTCCGCAGGTCTCATTATTTTTTTTAAAGCGTTTCCTCACACTAAGATTTACTCTTGTATCGTGGGTGCGTTTACAAACAACTATCTGTAGATCATACAAATATTTGCTCCGTGTAGGGGTCGAACTCACAACACGTGTCGCAGAATCTGATCACTCAGCAACTACGCCAAACGTGTCGTTATTGTAATCAATCGATTTGTTGCTTTGTTACAGCTTTTTTTAAAGAGTTTCTTTTTGTAATTACGCGATGATCGTTTGATATGCACAAAACAACTAAGTATTATATATTTTAAATTATATAAATTAAAATTAATTAACAAAATATAAGCTTTTGTCGATTTTGTTTATTATTCGAATTAATTTATCGCTTGATTTGATTGATGCACACGTTGATCACGTCATGAGTTGAATCTTTATTAATTATCATGATCAATAAAATTTGAGGTCATAGTGTTCTTACGAAATAATTATTTTTTACATACATACATACCATCACGCCTGTATTCCCCCGAAGGGTTAGGCAGAGGCTTACTAATGTACACCCACAGTTCGCCGGTATGTTTAGGTCCCATGTAATAGGGGGCGAGCCTATTGCCATCAACCGGGCACAAATTCCAAAGTCCGAGCTGCTACTGAGAATTTCATAGAAAAACCCCAATAACACTTTGCTTGACATGGGAATCGAACCCAGGACCTCTAGCGTAGCAGTCGCGCTTAAGACCACTAGTTTGTCCTAATGTGTCAACAAAATAATTCGATTCGTACTTCTTTTCCTTGCTTACAATATTAATAAATCATTACCAAAGTAGGTAATAATGAGTAAGTATTCATAATTATATATTTGAGTGTGATATGTTTTCATTATAGATTTGTCAAATTTAACAGATTTTAATACTCGTTGATGGATAAGTTTCGCTTAGTAGTCCTAGGTAAAGCGCGATTTTTTTTTGACGCTAGAGTTCCTGGATTCAATTCCTAGATTTTAGTAGCAATCCGAGTTTGAATTTGTGCTCGTAATTTCATTAAGTTTGCCCCCAATAACATTGGGATCTAATACATACCGGAGAACTGAATGCAGTACACCTCTGCCTAGCCTGTTTGGGTTTAATAAGCGTGATGTTGTGTTAGGATAAGTTTGTATTGTGTAGGGAAACATTTTAAACATAAAAAAAGTTTCCCCACATTTTCTTCTTTATTGATTTTCTTCTGTATCGGGGGAGCGTTTATAAACACAAATTCTCACATACACAAATCAGAAACAACTACTTGTAGATCATACAAATATTTGTTCCGTGTGGGGATCGAACCCGCTAGGCCAAATGAGTATTAAAATATTAAACTGTTCCTACTTATTCTGTCTGTAACAGAGTCTAGCATGGGTGTGTAGTGTGTAATCAAACGACTCACTTATAATATTTTATCACCTGGTTCATTTCTATCATACAAGTTCATACAATCTTGTCGTATGTCCAATCACTTCAAGATTACTAGTTCATTCAGCATAAACGTTCTTAGTTACTTAAGTATTATATTATAGAAAACATTATTTATCATACCATCACGCCTGTATTCCTAAAGGGTAGTCAGAGGCGTACTAATTTCGCCGGTATGTTTGTGTCCCATGTAATAGATGCGAGCCTATTGCCATTATACGGGCACAAATCACAAACTTCGAGCGGGTACTGAGAATTACATGTGATACTTAGCTCCACCTGGGAATCGAACCTGTACTCCTGTAGTCGCCCTCACAACTTTAATGAAGGAATAAGTATCATATTTAGGAGAGGATGATTGCATGGATATTTTGAACCAAGCAAATCTTCCTCTGTACTACATTTTATTGAAAATGTTTTCTTATAAATGTTTTTCATAAAAATAACTGGTTCAAGAATTTTGAATGTCTTTTTATGCAGTTCATTATAGACATTACAATCTTTTGTCAATGACAAAAGACCCACAAAAAGTTGTTCATGAGTAACGCTACCAGTTGTCCAGCCATTCTGCCAGCACCACTAATAGGTACCTCAATATGATCGTATTCCGAACGAAACTAGAACGGGCAGATTGTGCGAGTACGTTCGGTTCAATGCAACTATTCATTAGAATAAACTTTTCAAATTCTAGCTGAATGGCGCCCGAATGCAACGTGACCTTATAACCTTCGAAACGTTCCATCGTCAGGGTTCATACCATTCATATCGTACTGGCCTTTAGGTTACAACATCATAGATAATCATAGACAACACATCACGATGCGTGGATTTGCTCCAAGAGTTTCAGAACTATTACCAAGTACTCTAACTCTACTCTTAATGATAACTCCAACGAGAAAAATATAACGGTATTTTATTATAATTGTAGATTAGATTTAGATAAGATTAATAATACACTATTTATATTGGCATTATTTATGTTAATAGAAAATCAAAGTTCAAGGTTTTTCACCGATAAAGATTAAATTAGGTATTTTATGAATTTTAGTTTCTAAAGGTCTATGAAATTTTATTGATATCAGGTAATGGGTATAATAAATCTAGCGGGATATAGGATCCATAAGAGTACAATCTTTAGATATTCTGTCTGTTCGCGTTAAGCTCAAAAACTACTTAACGGATTTTCATGCGGTTTTCACCAATGGATAAATTGATTCATGAGGAAGGTTTCATTTTATTAAACTTCACCCTACAACCCTTATCAATGGGGCAACGCGGGAGAAACAATGAGCGAAGAGCTAGTAATGTCTAAAATTCTAAATATGCATCCATCAATTTTCCGGATAAATTTTCCTCTAGGTACTATTGTCAATTGGTAATACCTTATAGAACACAAGACTTATTTTTGGTAAAGAGAGACTGTATCCCCAATTAATTATTTTTTATAACTTTTCTATTTATTTAATCTTTGATCTAAGATCTTGATTTTTTAAGAAAACGTTACAAACTTATCGTAGGCAATACAATCCCAGTTGGTGTTTTTAAAAGTCAAAGTTCAATGATAAATATTGAAGATTCAATACAGAAAATAGTAGTAGTAGTAATGTTAGTTGCACATGATATATGTTCTTATAAAATCTAGTATCCAAATAATCGTAAAGCGTGTAGCTATACGAAGAGCAATATTACCTTTACGTAGGTAATTTACGTAAGTACATACTTTTAACATAATAAAATCTATTAATCTTAGATTGATCGTCCATTCATACCTATCGCTATATGGTCTAGGACCATTAACTAGATAACTAAGTAGATTTTCCTGTGGTGTTTTATTATCATTTTGTTATTAATTTGACTACTCTGTGGTTTAGTGGTTCGAGTACCGGACTGCTGACCATGAGGTCGTGGGTTCGATTCCCACAGGACACAAAAATTTATGTGATGAATATAAGTGTTTGTGTTCGTCTGGGTGTTTCATAAGTATTATTATTATGTATTTACAAAAAAAAGTATATAAGTATTATATCCATTGTCTAGTAGATACCCATAGTACAAGCTCTGCTTAGTTTGGTACTAGATGGTGCTGTGTAAAAATGTCCCAGAATATTTATTTATTTATTTAATTTGTTCTCGGAATTGTTAAGCGTTCCCTTGATTACGTTTATTTTAGTAATATTGCTGTTTGCAGAAAAAATGATATAGCTACCTAATTCTATCATCAAAATCCGCTGCCCGACCAGAGTGATACCACGGCCTCACAGGAAACCGGCGTGAAGTATCACTCCGGTCATCTAAATATGTAGTTAACTTATATCAATAAGCTACACCGACTCTGTTTCTACATCAATGCTACGCTAAATTACAAACCACTGAATACATATTAGGAGGTCAAATCGCGTTCTGATTAAAATCGAATTATAATTAGATTCATATCGATAAACCTACTTACCATCTTATATCAGTAAACTGCATCTTTGCATGATGCATGCAATGCCAAGGACTGTAACACTGTAGTACGTCTAGGCGGAGTGTTGTAACACGTAACAAGACAATAAACATGTTACCTAGTACTACACTATGCTAATTAAATAATTACGTACACTTCAAATGGCGGAATGGAATTCATTTCCTAGGCTGTTCTAATGTTCGAAGCGATAACCCTAAAAAAATAATTTTCATTTTTTTTAACCTATTGATCACGTTACAAATTTGTTCATAATATTTCGCATAAATACGAGTACCATAACTATATAATTATCTATATAGATAATAGCATTCGCATTTCGTTTACCTAACAAGAAAAAAACATGATAACAAATGCGTGATGTGACTTCTGAATTGTTACATGATCCTACTAATACATATTATGAAAGTGAACGGTGAAAGTTTGTGACGATGTATGGATGTTTGTTACTCTTTTACGCCAGAACAGCTGAACGAATCTGAATAAATTTTGGCAGATAGATAGATTATAGTCTGGTATAACCACCCCTCCAAGCATCTATGATCTATCCAGTCCGGATCCAATTCTGAAGTCCATGCAGACAAAATCGAGGGTAGAAGCTAGTGAGTAATAAAATAATCACAGCTCATTTCAGAGTTTTATATTTTAAACAATCGTTTTAATTTCCGACTGCCTCATTCGTAGTAGGATGGAAGCGTGACTGCTACGCTAGAGATCCTGGGTTCAATTGCCAGGTTGAACAAAATTTTATACGAGTGACTAACTGTGAGTGTAAGTACACTAACTACACCTTTACTTAACACTTTGGGGAATACAGGGTTATGTTATGCAGTACATACTTTAATCAATTTAGATACAAGTAGGCAACAACAAAGAAAATCTAATCCACCTAGTAACACGCGCCTACTGTACTGACTTAAAATTTTAAACATTTCCCTTCCCCTTTTTTAAACATTAGTTAAAATTTTAAATGGTTTTGAAATATTTAATAAATGTTTAATTTCATTCATAAAGTGATTTTTTTTGTTTTGAATGATCGAACCTTAAAATAATATTTTTTAAAACCTATTTTCAATATGAGAGACATTTTAAGAAAATGTAGAGTCCCTAATTTAACTAAGCATAGTCCCGTCAATCCATAACTGAAACTCAATGTTAAAAAAATATCCTTTTGCCTCGAAAGTAATATATATATTTCAAAGTGTTAAAATTAGTTTTTTTTATTTAGTATACAGCAAATAATAAATTGGATGGTCTAGTGAAGACCTGGATTCAGTTCCAAGTCATGCAGCTGGTGCTTGAATTGAATGAGCAACTTGAAGTTTGAATTTATGGCCAGTGTCAATATCCTCGCCCCATGAGGCCTAAAAGCAGACAAGCTGTGGGTGCTCATCAGTACACCTCAGCCTAATCCTTCATAAGTAAAGGCGTGATGGTTTGTTATGTTTTAAACTGTTCATGCAGCATTAGAGCTCTGGCTGGGCGACCACAGTGACCGTTGACGGCTGCTTCCCGCCTTTTGTTATGGCACATAATATCATAGCACACGTAACCTGTTATCATCTTAGTTTTATGTAACATTGTGGATCGTACGCAGCGTCTACGCAGCTAATTGTTATGTATGCGAAAATGGGACCATATTAATTACGAAACACGTGGAATAACTTTGTCATGAAATAAGCTATGATTGTGTTATGTTGATCTAAGGATGTTACCAAATTACTAACTTTTATTTTATGCAATTATTTACACTTTACCAAAACCACACACCACAATAGTTTGGAAACAATCGCCCTATTCAATGTAGGAGTATCTTCACTAGTTGCATAGAGAACATAAGTGTAAAATAAGGTGATTACTGTGACAATAGATGCATACATTTTCTTATTTTTATTTAAATATCTCCAACAAAAACTTGTTTTATATGCTCAGAAATGTATTGAAAAAAGAAAATATTATCTCAAATTTGTAATTTAAAATAATATTCGCGAAGTGTCTGCACAAATTGTCGAGAACTGTTGTTATTCTATTTTCCCAATAATAAAAGTTCCAAACAATTTGAAAAAAGAAATTGCATGACGCACAGTTGAATTAACGAACCCTTTTCTAGCATGAATCACAATACTTTTTTATAGAGACTTCATGCACTTAATAATATAATAAATTATACCTACTCTTGTTACAGAGCCTATTGTGAAATGAGTAATATTAATAACTTAGTATTGTACTTACTTTGACATAATTATAAGTAATGTAGAGTGCACAGTATCTTTTGTTCTTGCTATGACTTTGCCGGAACTGGAAAGGTTACCTAATGAAAACTGAAAACAGGTTAGTTTTCCACCTGAAAAATGAAATTTTTGCGTGTGTTGATAACCTCTTTTTTAATTTCGTCAACGAAGAACGTAGGTACCTATAACGTTATCGCTGTCTCATTTTAATTCAAACTAATTACAACTTGTTATTTTAGGTGAGTGATACCTTTATTATATACAAAATAATGTCACAAGCATGGAATATATGGATAATTATGGCAGTAGGCCATACAAAATTTATTTTTTGCAGTAAGTAATCAAATCCACGACCTGAATGCGAACTTAATGATACTGTAGATATAATTATAATCTATACTAATATATAAAGCTGAAGAGTTTGTTTGTTTGTTTGTTTGTTTGTTTACTTGAACGCGCTAATCTCAGGAACTACTGGTCCGATTTGAAAAATTCTTTCAGTGTTAGATAGCCCATTTATTGAGGAAGGCTATAGGCTATATATCATCACGCTACGCGCACGAAGTCGCAGGCAGAAGCTATATTTAATAAATTGTTATGTCCAGCTAGTGCTGTTGCGCATGGTTTCATAGTATGGCTCTGTAGTTTAGTCGTGCAAACCTAACCAACAGACGGAGTTGGTTTTTGCGTACCATCACGCCTGTATTCCGCGAAGGGTTAGGCAGAGGCGTACTAATGTACACCCACAGTTCGCCGGTATGTTTAGGTCCCATGTAATAGGGGGCGAGCCTATTGCCATCAACCGGGCACAAATTCCTAACTCCGAGCTGCTACTGGGAATTTCATAGAAAAACCCAATAACACTTTGCTCGACCTGGGAATCGAACCCAAGACCTCTAGCGTAGCAGTCGCACTCAGAACCACTAGGCTAATGAGGCAGTCAGTTGTTTTTGCATTCAAATAATATTAGGCATCATCATCGTCCGATCTTTTTCCCAATATGTTGGGGTCGGCTTCTACCCGTAGTATAACCAGATGCGGCTGAATATCGGCAATTTACACGCCACTACCATCAGACCTCCGTAACCCAATTTCTGGGCAATACCGATATTTGAAGGACTTTTTTTGACTACCACTAACAATTGTCAAAGATGTTGGTATGACAACCGTGCTGACATCTTTACGTGCTCTCCGAAGCACAGAGAGGTCTCGATGTGTTAAGAAAGGTAACCCATTTACACACTGACCGCGGCGAAATCAGCTTAACCTGGCAGATCAGTTGAACAGCTAGTATGAATGTAAATTACACACGGTATTGTAATTTATATTGTTAAGTTTAGTGGAGTATTTGCAACTGTCTCAAAATACGTATATATTTTAATTTTGCGTTATTTGGCGTCTAGATATTGTAACTATTTATTGATCTCCATAGCTAAAACTCTTAGTAACAACGGGTAGGTGAAATTTACACGTAATGTTGAAACCGCTGAACCAATATTGACCGCCAATTCGGTGTAACAACTGCATAAGTTGCATTTTTCATACCTTGAAATTAAATATGTACTTAGGTGCCTACTGTCTGGCTTAAATAGGTGAAATAGGTGCATTTTGTCACGGTATGCAATGTCATGATGAAAAAACTTTTCATACACTGACAAGAGTCAAGCGACAGATCGGTTGATCAGTTCGACTCTCCCGCGATGGAGTTCTTTACTGTTTCTCGCGGGACTTTAAATCTGCAGAGATCAAAAGAAATTAATTTGTCCGTCATCGAAGGGACGAAAGGCGATGCAATGAACTCCTTCATTGCAATGTTCATAAAAAGCGAGGACTCTAAATGGGCGGACTCTTTATAATAAATAAAATAATCAATCCATTATAATGACGAACTGCTGGGCACGGGTCTCCTCTCAGAATGAGAGAATTAAAAAACTAAACATATTTTTTATCAGAATATTATAAATAAAAAAGATGGTTTATAATAATTTTAATAATTTTGCTTATCCCTAGAATACGAGTATAATTTTCTTCAATTAGATGCTTATCGGGTTAAATAACTGACTTTTAGGCCCACTTGCACCAACTTTTTAAATATGTTTAAATTGAATTTAAACACAATTTTTCATAGTAATTTCGTGTTCAAATACAATTTAAACACATTTAAGAAGTTGGTGCAAGTGGGCCTTAAAGGCTGTCCTTTAAAATGTATTTTAATGACTAATAAGGCATTTTAAAGTGGATATAATGCAGTCAACGTCCTGTTAATAACAACAAAATGTGATCAATCCGTCCGCAAAGTGTGATTAATGGAAAAGATATGGTCACTTCTTTTTGAACGGTCGCGTGAATTTCCCCTTGTCATTGTAGTGTCATTGCGGGCTCAAAGGATTCCGTGAGTGTATTCGGGTGACAGGTTGAAGGAAAAAAACAATATCGCAAGCGCACACAAAATAAGAAGTACATTGTCTACCTACGTGACTAACTCTAAATAAGTTCAGATGTTTTCATACAATATTTTCTGATACTGAAATAAATAATCAATGTTTATTCATAAAATATACCTACTTACACTGTTTTTACTTTTCACAAGCAAATTTCATATCAATGTTGTAGTTTTGTATGGTAGTAGTAATATTTGAGATGGTAGTGAATTTTTCACATCGCAGTTATATAAACTGAGCAGATTTTAAATAAAGAAATTTCAAGAAGATGTTTAGGAAGGACAGACAGGGCAACAGCTGGTTTGTTATAAATAAATCTGAAAACTTTCTCAGGAAATGTTTGAAAATAATTTATCTTAATCAAATATTTTGATTATGTAACTCGTTTTAAAACGTAGGTAAACTTACTGCATCATTTGCGTCAGTGATGGATGACTAGCCAAGAGTTACAATCTATAAAAATATAATCCTATAAAATGTACAAAAACAAGGTTGAAACAGTATCATCTTTCAAAGGAAGATCTCTGGCTGCGTGCATTTAAAAATAAACAAGTATGTTTGTTTGCAGTATTTACTTTAGATTTATTTATAAGGGGTGTCTGGTAAAAACGTCATGTACTCAGAAAACTCCATTATTTTTACGATCACCGTCAAAATTTCAATGTTAAGGCTATAAAACTCGATTGATGTTCCGAATTTAGAACTATTTCACATGTAGGAGAAACGGGCGATTTTTTTTTGCTACACGTCGTGTTTGCAAAGTTTTTACACACAATGTGAGACCGGCAATTGTGCTACGGAAAATTATAATCAATGAAACGACAATCTGAAAGATTACGTGCACTAACTCGTTACAATTGAGGTATGAACTGTGAAATTTTGCTCCGTTGAGTCACACCTCCAGAAAGAATCACACTTTTTTTTTTAAAGATTACTAGCAATGTGGGTCGCACATTACTAGTAGGTATTCTTGTTAACCCCTCGTGCTAAGCTAAATGCTTGTGTTACGAGTGGGTTCACGTCGGTAGTGCAATGGGTGAGTTTCGAACCGGCAACCACATGATCGCAAGTCCGTCCGCCCTAGCCATTATGCTACCGCCACTTTGTATGGGTTTTTTTTAATATCTACTTATATTGATAGTTTTTATTTAGGTATGCAAGTGTGTCATTTTAATTAGTGTCAATTAAGTATCTTCTAATCGATATATTATGAAGTACCAGCTAGAAGATTTGGAATCAGAGATTGTTTCTGGGAATATATGTAGGCGACAATAGCAACACGAGAGACCACATGAAATAACTTACTTATCAGAGTTCTGCTATTCTGTTTACAAATACCGCGTAGATTGGGAAAGAGGACCTTGTGGCTCTCAGTATACATAGAATACTCAATAGGCTAGGAGTGCCGCTTTTCAAAATTATATGGGTACTTACTTACCTAGTTACTGAACCATGACTTCTTTTTTTCAATCACACGTAATGAAGGCATGTTGTCCTTTCATTATAAAAATACGATTCGTAGTTACTATATACCATATCTTCATTACAATTTGAATGTAGATATCTTTACTAAGTTTTCGAAGTACTTATATAATTGATCAGAGTTGAAATTAGCTTCCGTACATTTGCAATGACTTTATTCTCTCATTACTCCTCACGTTAATTAATTATATACGTAGATTTAATCGGTGAAAAAAAATTGGTTTCAAATAATACGTAGGAATTGATGATCCTGGGAATGTTGAGAGTATTTATAAAAAATGTATTTAAAAAAATTTATAAATATTCATTCAATAGGTAACTACATCAAAAACATAACAAAATTAGGTTATAAAGTTAGGTTAGTGCTAGTCGAATTTTTCCTTCACTAAAATAACTTTATAATCTTAGAATGAAAAATGCAAAAAAAAAAACAAAAAGAAAGCTAGGTTATACTTGCCTACAGTGTAGTGTATGCCTATGGCTGATTTAAGGCTAATTTGCATACAATAATTTTATTGCTAGCGATTGAAGCGATAATATAGTTAAGCCGTACCTAATGTACTTAAATAGTGTTGAATGGTGCTATTTTATTATTAGATCTATCTAATAATTCGTTTACTCCATGCAACGTGCGCCTGGGTGCCTTGATCATACGCAGATAAAAAATACTTACTGCTGGTTATAAACCTCATAAACCCTGTCCTTGTTAACTATCGCTGTAGCAGCAAAGCTATCGTAGCAAATCTCGTTAGATTTGCTACGATAAACATATCAACTACTTAGCCTAGGTCCTAGCAGGTATTTACTCTTTCTAGTCTTCATTGTCCGTCCAATGCTGTTTACTGTATACTTAGTATAATATATTAATAATCTATTTGCATTGTTTCAGACGAGCCGTGCGCCGTTGTAAGCGACCCACAGCCCAATAAGAGTAGTTCAGTCCGCGCAACCGCCGACATACGCAGCCGCCCGCCCGCATAGGATGGTAGAAACTGACCCCGGGCCCAAGAAATCTCACAGTAAGTACCGAAATCTGTCCATCTAACTTGTTGGAATGGCCAATAGCCTTGGCTTCAGTCTGATAAAAATAAAAAGAGAGCATGACATCCTACTTGAGGACTGACATGGCATCCACGACAGCTAAAATATTTTGACTATAACTGATTGGTTTTTAATTTCGCGGCGTCGGTATCTTATAATGGCTCGTAACACAAGCAATCTAGCTTAGCACGAGGGGTTAACAAGTATACTAGTAATGTGAACACCTTTGTGAACACCTTCACAGAAAGTTGGCAGAATTATCACAACAGTGATTTGTATATATTATTATATATCTATATAAGTATTATGTATTTATTTTTATATATTATATTATTTGTATATATATATATATATTTTATATTTTTATATTTAATATACTTATACCCTTTGTTTTTTTTTTGTTTTCTCGTTAAGTTACATAGTTAAATAATGCTTAGCACCTGCCTATAATATCTCTGCACCACCCGAAGGTAGACTGGTAGAAAACGCCTACGGCGTTAAGTCCGCCATGTACATTTATGTGTGCAAAAGAATAAATAAATAAATAAATAATGTGCGACCCGCATTGCTAGTAAGCTTTAAAAAAAATACCCACCAGTGTGACTCATGATTAGGAGTTCCCCAGTATTAAGTATATGTTTATGGTACAGGTAGCTAATTCTCAATGAGAGCCTTGTTGAAAACATGACATCTGTTAGTTTCGTAACCTCACAGTTTATGCACATCTCAAGGTAAGACCACAAAGGCACGGGACTGACTGTTTAACGCCGACACGTTAATAAAAAGTATTCCGATCATGTCATTAGTAAAGATATACAATAGGAACTATAAGGTACAACTAAGTATGAATGAATAATGTATTGTTAAATTAACAGAAAATACACCAACGTATCAGGTAGGATCTTACGTCCACTTCTAAAAAAATGGTGTAAATTCGAACCTCTGTCTACATATCTCTGACTGTAAATAATTAAAATCTTGAACTTAAAAATTGTACATAATTAAAATCGTAACTAACGTTGTTAGGAAGGAATTCTTGCTAGCATTTTGGAAATCAGTAATTTTCTCAAAAATCCTATCACTTTCACATGTCTGCCATCTCTACTTGTTTTACTTACCTATGAGTGAAAGATAACCATATTTAATGATTTCCCACAGAATGCAAATCATTGTGCATCTTTTGACATATTGTGTCCGCTGCCTCGTGGAATATTGTTCGCGAGACCTTGCCGAATTGCTGGTCACCTCCCAACGATTGAATAATGTTACACACTCTCAAATAATGTACATGGATTTTTGTTGTTTGTGTTTTGGGTGATATGTAAAAGTGAAAAGGTGTAAACTTAGATTATCTTCTTACTGTACTTTAGTCAGTACTTAGCAGAAAATTAGGAAAGGGGCATAGACAAAATAATATAAACGCAAGAGGCTGTTCATACAAATCCGTTATATTCTATCAATATCACGAGACTATACCTAAGTATATACATATAGAACTAGTACTTTGTTTACGTTTTGTCTACGGGTAGAGACAAAATGGCTCTATCATTTCTGCCAGCCCATTTTCATGACTTGGATAGATTGTTTTCTTTTTTTAATTAATTGATTATTTGTTCCAGATTGTGATGTAAAAAGGGACCTCCAACTAAACGGCCCAGGTTCCAAGACCGCCGAGCTTGGTGAGTGAAATATGACAACTATATTTAATCAAGTATGTTTGCAAGAAAATTCAATAAGTAAAGTACCTATTACACTTATGTGCTAATTTATCTAGATATTATTATACACTAATCTGGTCCTTGTGAACAATAAATATATTTATTTATTATTTATTTATGTTCATTACACGAAACCCAAGAAGGATAAAAGAGTATTAAGTTCATAGTACCTAATTGACTTGTTTGATAGTACCTTATTTTATGTATTGTTTTATTGTAGGCGTCGTACCGTCGCTGAAGACAACAGTCAAGCTCGATCCCGAGAAGGGCTCCAACTCGGAAAAAGCTGACTTCGAGAGGGCTATCGAATTAACCGGTAAGCTGTGTTGTTGTTAAATGTTATGACGCATTTAATGATACGAAGATTTAATAATTATGATTCCGGTTAACCTATAAATAGCTATGATGTTTGGCCTTCAATTTCTGTGACAAAATATCATATATCAAAAGTCAAAACAAAAACCATTTAAGTAGGAGGGTTTTAGTATACGTTTTATATTTTTAATAAGACCTTAATTAAGTTTCTGTGCGATCGATCTATCATAGATACTTAAGTTTAATAATAAAAAAATAAAATCTATCTGTGTGAACTTATAAAATATACAAGTGATTAAAGTATTAAAACGACAATAAAATAACTTAAACTAACGAACGGTTTGACAGTTATTGAAAGAGGTGCTAGTTATTTCGAATCTAAGCGTACACTGCTTCCATAAACGTCTTTGAATTGTTTCTGAATGTTTACCTGAGAAAAATGAATTTAACGCAAAAATTAATAACCGTCAGTTAATATTTTACCCGTTGCTTATGGTTATGATGTCGGTACGTGCTTTTAAAAGACTAGTTAATGGCTATTTACCAGATAAAGTTAAAAAAGACACCTTCATTTGTCACGTCGGGAATGTATTTAGTATAATCTTAATTTTGTGCACCAGTAAACGATTCGAATTAAATAAACGACTGTTTATTTTGTTGAATACGGACGAGAACAATATACTTAGCTGACGTTTTAAATTAACTGAAATATTGCAGAGTAGGTAATGGTACAACAATGGAAGCCAATAACTATCAAATATCGTATCAAATTAAAGGATGTCACTTTGTGTTTTGTTTTCGTTGTAAATTGTTCGGTTGACCCACAAAATTATAACACTAATGCATTGTTGACATACAATTATGTAATAAAAACAACATGAAACCGAATACATCTACGTTGGTAAATATGACAGTGACTCGAAAGGAACTTTTATGAATGAAGAGTGCTCATATTGCATTCCTCGACGAACGCAGTTCCACGGTGTAAACACGCCACCATTACTAGGAAACATGTGGCACGATGGGACCCTTGTGTGAAACGTGAGCCCTTACACGAGTTAAAGCTTATATTTTCAACTTGTTATTCTGCTACTATTACTTCCGTGCTTGTAAACAACGACGCATTTAAAAATATGCTGGGAAAAAAATGCGCGTCTATAATGTAGAGATAGACATTATTGTGAAACAATATCCCTCCGCTTCTGAACGCGATTGACTCAAAAACAAACAAACATATTTTCACCAATGGACGGAGTACCTAATTCACGTCACGAAGAAGATTATTGAGCTAATTAACATCATGCTATGACCCTTAGGGACGAGGCAAAGCAGGTGATATATAGCTAATAAAGTAGGTATATAACATACATCCTCGAAGGATTATTCAGATTCAGAGGCGTACTAATGTACACCCCCAGTTCGCCGGTATGTTTAGGTCCCATGTACCTAATAGGGGGCGAACCTATTGTCATTAACCGGGCACAAATCCCAAACTCCGAGCTGCTACTGAGAATTTCATAGAAAAACGTAATAACACTTTGCTCGACCTGGCCTTTGACCTCTAGCGTAGCAGTGACGCTCAGGACCACTAGGCTAATGAGGCAGTAAAGTACAAGATCTCAAAATCTAGCCCTAAACCAGAAATAATACCAAGCCAGTCATCTTGGTATTATTTCTGGTTTAGGGCTAGATTTGATAGAACAATAGTTTGAATGATTGTTTTCGAAATCTACACAATCGATTGGCAGGAACAATTAGTTGTATAGCCGTCAGTTGTAGCCCTACTAGGCTACGAGACTGTATCTGTTTACGATTGTACAGGATATGGACGGTTCCACTACCTTCTACTGGCAGTGTGCGGCCTCGTCAGCACCTCCGAGGAGATGGACGTCATCTCGATGTCCTTCATCCTCCCCTCGGCACAGTGCGACCTAGACCTCACCACACAGACCAAAGTAAGTGTTAACATCCAATGACATAAAAAAATATATTTATTTATTTATTTTATTTTAACAATATTAGGAAAACTTACAGCTAGGTTAACAAAATTAATAAATTTACAGATTTCTCATATATGTAACTTGTTACATATATGAGAAATCTGGCCAATTACAAGTTTCCACGGATAGAGAGATATAAAAAAAAAGATGAAGACGACACATACGATATATATGTAGTAGGTAGTTAAAAAAAATGATAAGAAAACACAACAACACACGCAAATATATATCATTGTTTATCATCTGTATGAGAATAATTATATTATGTACTAGCTTCTGCCCGCCACTTCGTCCGCGTAGCGTGATGATATAGCCTCTAGCCTTCCTCAATAAATCGGCTATCTAACACTGAAAGAATTTTTCAAATCGGACCAGTAGTTCCCGAGATTAGCGCGTTCAAGCAAACAAACAAACTCTTCAGCTTTATATATTAGTATAGATAGATGATAACACACCCATACTTTACTTCCGTGAATTGGCGGAAGTATGGGCAGCCCAATTGTCTCACCTAAGTACCTACTCGTATATTTCGGTATGTAAGACAAAATATTTAAACAAGCAGTAGTCACACTTATTATTTCGCGTAGATATGTAAATATATCTATCTACACTAATATTATAGAGGAAAGATTTATAGGTAAGTTTGTAACGAATAAACTCAAAAAATACGGGACCGATTACGAAAATTCTTTCACCACAAAATGCTACATTATCCCTGAGTAACATAAGCTACCTATATTGTTAATCGAGTTAATCATATTTTTTTTTATTGTTTGCTTGCGGCTATAATGTCACTGCGACCGAAAATGGTCTATTGTGATCGCCACTCTTTGAGTTAGAGTTCACCGCTGAATCCTGCAGCTACTATGAACTGCAGGATTTTCCTAGGGGTGAGCTCTTTTATTTCATCCGGGTTTAAGGTATGTTTCCCTAGATGAGCGCTACGCTTGTGCATTAGCGATCCACATTCCCCAAGAAGATGAAATGGCGTTTCATCAGCCTCTTCACAATGTCGACAGGTTCGCGTATCGCTCAGCCTTAGGTTGAACATGTGCTTGTTCAAACAACAATGTCCCGTTAAGGCTCTTGTCACAATGCGCAGATTAAATTATTATTACCTAATCATAAAGTCACTTTAGGTCGCGAGTGAAACAGCGGGACACGGCTAGTTAGGTACATATATGTAGATATATACATTTTGCCCCATGAAGTGCCTTATTCCTTTGCAACACCGGTGGTTTTTGTAGTGCAGCTGTGCTATGACTCCGTCGTAATTGTTATACATGGTGTTTATCTAAATACACGAAAGAAGTGAAGAGCACTTCACAGCCAAAAGACAATGTGTTCGTCATCCTAACTTGACCACTAACTACTAATCATAAAAACTTTGAATTGAAGAGTCGAGAATAAACCTAGATATACCGGAATATTTTTTATTCAGTGCGCAAACTTTGACAATTGATACTTAAACGACTTTTATTAAACACCAATTTGTTATTTTGATATGTCTTAGTACAAAATATCGAAGTTATCGTTAACGAAAGATGTTTACTTTGAAACAGATTTTATGGTTACTCGCTAGCGCACGGCAAAGCGCGCGCGCCTTAGTACCTACATCAGCTGTACACCGGCGCGTGAGTCGGCTGGCACACGTGCATATTGTTATTATTGCGAATAGATATTATGTGTCCATATTTTGCTGATTTCAAGTCGGATAAAAATTTTAAAAAAAGTTTTGAACGTTTTGAAAGTTTTTTTAATAATGGGAATGTGTTCTATTACTGATACTGAACTACCAAAATTTTTTTGCGCACTGCTTAAAAAATATTCCTGTATATTTGTGCCCGAACTGTGTCAATAAAATTATTTATTACTTTCTTTCTACCACACCTTCATAAACATAAATCACCACGTTTTTTAGATTATAAACGATGTCGTTTCAGTAATTAGTCATTCTTAATTTTAATGGCGATATTATCACTATCCGACTTTCTTTTTAGAAATTAAATTAATATTAAAAATAGAACTATGTAATTTATCATGAATCTCTTATTATCATTTAGTAATATTGTATGTATTTTCACGGCCACTGACAAAATTCGGTAAACATATTAAGATATGACGTCATCACTCAAGAACGGGCAAACTTTTATGACAACAGGACTAGTTGATCCGATTGTAATATTTTAAGTTCATCTAGAAACAGTGTCCCCTCCGTTATCTAGCTGGGGTTCCACTGCTATGGGAACTAAACTGCGCTGGTCTCGAATAAACCGGTGGCAAGCATCTATTACTGGTTCCTAACAAACATTAAATGTATATTGTCTGACTCCTTTACGAGTTATTTAATTTCCAGAAACACGTGAGTGCAAGTTGTTTTTATTAAATCTAAGTTCAAAACAATTAGCACTTATAGGTACATATCATATCTACCCAGCTACTTCGCAGTAATACTCAACTACTCAATGAGTACTCTATGATTTATTAAAAACAAAACATATTTTTAAAGACCTAAATCTAGCACTGGAGCCTTGATCATTACATTTCGTGTTTTTCTAAAGATCCCAGACAATTTCCGTGACCATACAAGTTGAAGGCTAGGTAGGTACCTATAAGTATTAGAAATATCAATTCCTGTTACTTCAGTTAGGTAGGTAGGTACTTCCAAAATCAATAAGCAGAATGAATTACGATAATTGGTCAAATAAACTATTGCGGTATCAATAAACACTACAATTCACTATAAATGACATAGAATAGTAAGGAAAATCGATCACCAGTAAATCAGATTCTCGTTTAGCAAAACATTTATAAGAAGTCAGACTGATGTCATTCAGCGCTATGCCGATTTCACACAGTGCGAATTATTTGCAAACATATATGTGTGTGTTTACAAGTGACGATCATTGATAAATGTTTAAAGCGGTAACAAGATGTTGGACACATCACACAAAAAACAATTTGAATTATTCGAATAAACTGCATTTAGGACGTAAATTCCAAGCGTCGCAGGTACTTGGTGGTTAAACCTTCAATATCCTCTTAGTTTAGTAGCTTTCTTCAAGGCTTAAAGTAATTCTGTAATCAGGCGTGTGATATTGGCTTTTGTAGTTAGAACATGTCAGGGTCCTTTTAAATAGTTTGAACAAAATTATCATAAGGTAGGGTCATTCTATTTGGCTCATTAGGTACACCTAACACTTCGTGTATTTTACTATTTCACTGTGGTTCTACACTCTAGTAAGGCCGTTTAATGTTATAGGCTATAACTAATTCCATTTTAGCTAGATTGACGCAATAGTTAATCTTCCGTATGGCAGGTTCGATACCCGTATAAAAAAATATATTCGTGATCGTGAGATGTCATGTTTGTCTGAATATTTGTTTTTGTGCAGCTGTTAAAAACATTATGGTAAGCTAGCTCCAGTACCAAAGAGTATAATAATATAGTTGTACCCCAGTACCTACATGTTGTAGGGTAACCTATAATTTACAATAAACACAGATACTTAACCTATGAAGAGGAAGTTTTAAGATAAAATGAAGAATTCAGACTAGAGGAATGATTGATGTAGGTCATGTAAGACACTGAGAAATAATCGATTTGCAATTTGGTTGTGCGATAGAAAATACCAGCAGTGTATACATGCATCACAAAATCACAACCTATATTCATCATCCATTACTCATTTCAATTCTGTATGTACGTTTTTGCAGGGATGGCTAAACAGTATAATATTCATCGGTATGATGGTGGGCGCTTACGCGTGGGGCTCCGTGGCGGACTCGCTGGGCCGCAAGCGCGTGCTCATTGCCATCTCAGTGGTGAACGCGCTCGCCATCGTCGCCTCCTCCTTCAGCCAGAACTATGAACTTTTCATGCTCTTCCGCTTTATCAATGGTGCCGCGTAAGTACAAAAACATTGATATCTTACCATACAACATCACGCGCCGTTTCTTGTATTCGCGGCGGCCCTTTCGTTCGGACGTGATTCACGAACTCATTCCTCCGCAACCAACCCCACTGTTCATGATCTTAGCGAAATGGTAGGATGCAAATAGAAAACAAGTATCACAAAAACACATCACCTGAACACCACTGATACCACTTTTATGTTGTTAAACTCTTACGACACATCCACATAATTAGGTATAGGTAATCTAAAGACTGGGGTTTTCATAATACACTTAATTATTTTAAATATACCATAACATTACAGGGGAAAACAATATAAACGTATTAATTCCCGACGTTTCCGAATTGCACCAGGGGAAATTTCTGTGAATAGCCTAGACTATGGATGAAAAATTAATTGGTATTCTTCTTAATTTTACCGGTTTTATCTCAATTCACTAGCGTTTTTATCTAAGGCTTCATTACTATATTTTTTTAAATGAAATCGTCGGTAAGCTATCCTGCTGTAGTACTGACCTACTAGACCTTAGACCTTTAAAATAAGGCTAATAAAGTTCAAAATATATATGAGCGTTTTGAACCAAATTAGGATATTTTGCCCATATTTTCATTTACCATGGTTAACAAACCTTGAGAACTGTAAAACCACTTTCTCGGCCGTATAGATAATAACAACGGCGCATAAAATTCAACATTTCTACTTCTACCAAGGTACATTATCGTATTACTTTACCTGAGCCTGGCAAAATTAATACCGCTAGCTTGCATTAGGCAGGATATCTCGTAATATAGTCAGTAGTTGTGTACTTGAGGATGTGATTAAGGTAACAAGCGAAAAATACTTTTTCAGTCAACCTTGCTAAACTAGAAGACTTTTTAAGTAGGTACGGACTCGGCAATATTAGGTATTACCTATTAGTTATTTTGAGGTACCTATTTAGATTATTTTGAGTAGAACCTACCAATATCTTTAGACTACATTTTCCGCAAGAAAAGCTGCCACTGAATGGTGACAGAGATATTGGTATTGACCTATGTTTTTCTGGATTACAGCTTAGGTGGATCAGGTCCAGTGATTTGGTCTTACTTTGCGGAGTTCCAGCCGAAGAACAAGCGAGGAGCCATGTTGAGCTTCATGGCAGCTTTCTGGACTCTCGGCAACTTGTTCGTCGCTGGTTTGGCGTGGGTTATCATCCCTAGCGGTAATGACAACATTATAACGTCCTATTCGTTTACCAATTCTAATGCTGTGTTTTATAATAAGCCCATGTTAGGTACTTCTTTGGCATATGAATAATTTTAAGTAGAGCTCTTATGGCCAAATCCTACACAATTTTCAAATGCTTCTTAATTTTAACATGCTGTAATATCTCTATCGGTTTTTAAGCTGTAACAACACGAGACTTAACGGCATCTTAAAATTGAATAGGTCTACTCTTTGGAACCAAGATTTTAAATTTTAACTTATTTATTTTCCAGAAATTGGAGGAGTTACAAATGGTTTTGTATACAACTCGTGGCGTATCTTTTTGTTAGTAATGTCACTACCATCGTTCCTGGTAGCCGCATTACTATTCCTTCTGCCCGAATCTCCTAAGTTCTTGATATCTACTGGTCGCCATGACGACGCCTTAGAAGTGTTCAGAGGCATCTACATGATGAACACGGGCCGCAGCAAGGAGGAGTACCCAGTCAAGCAGTTATTGATCGAAGAGGCTTATACCACGAAGCCGGAGAAACAGATCGAGGTGAAGGAACCAAAGTCTAAGATAAGGAAAATGTTTAGCGACATCGTGGAACACAGCAAGCAGTTATTTGTACCGCCTATTCTCAAATTTACTACGATCTCTATCACAATCAACTTCACATTCCATATTGGGTGAGTACTCAGTCATCAATCACTTTTTTAGCATGGATTCATTTCAATCCGAGAGTGGCTAGCTAAAAATACAAAACTGCCCTTTAGCTGCGTGTAAAAACTATCGGCTTGGTGATAGATAGATACCTAATAATCCGCTTGGGTAGCTACAATCGCCAAACTGTCTATGTTCCGTCGTATGTATGCGAAAGGCAGGGACCGTAAGGATACCACTAGGTATATACTGGAATTGAATGATGTAGATGATGGTTCCCCTAGATCCTGCTTGGGTATGTATGCTTTCCAACAGAGAAGTCAGTTTACGCATTCGAATTAGGATAGGTATATGGTAACTTTTGAGTCGGAGCCGAAATATGTCGGAGACTCGGGTGGGGTTGTAGCCGTCTCGCCTTCAGAAGTGATACTTAGTGACTTTGGCCTGTGCGCTACTGTGGGTCATGCTGGTTCCTATATAACATAGCTAAACATATTTTGCAGGTACTACGGCCTTATGATGTGGTTCCCCGAGATGTTCAACCGATTCGACGAGTGGTCTCGCACGCACGACAACGCTGAGGCAGACATCTGCATGGTGACATCATACGTCACGCAGTACGGCACGCACTCGGCGTCAGCGCAGTGCGACTCACATATACACTCGGACGTGTTCAGTGAGTCGCTCATCACTGTAGCTGCTGCCATACCATCTAATATATTCGCTGTGCTCGGCATGGACAGACTCGGAAGGAAATTCTTCCTTGGTAAGGATATTTCTAGATAATTACCATATTTCAACTCAATTCTATTTTGCTGAACTTAGGTAATGGTGACAGATTTACAAATGGTTCCTCCATGTTAGGTACATGTGTATCTCATCTCATTACCTACCTTATTGAGTGATATAATTTGAAGTTTGTTAACCAGGGTTTACTATTTTTTCAGTGTTCTCGACATTCTCGGCTGGTTTGTGTTCAGCAGCTATGTACTTCGTGTACAATAAGACTAACAACTTAATCGTAAGCGCCATCTTCAGTTCCGTGATATCCTGCGGTAACGCGTCACTCGACTGTCTCATCACAGAAGTCTTCCCTACCAACTTACGGTAAGATACTAATGTAACCTATTATGAGTCTAATTCTTATTTCTTATTATTTTTATCTTTCATATTAATTCTTCTATAAAAAGAGCTAAAAAATCAAAGCGTCCTCTTGATGAAGATCGAATGAAATTATTTTTGGCGCGTTGGCATAGACGTGTTGATAATCCAATAATGACACGAAACAGACCATTCGATATGTTCAATATTTTGGCGACACAATTTATTTGCACATACGACTTGTTTGCAGCGCAACCGGTGTAGCGGTGTCGATGGTGGCGGCACGTCTGGGTGGCATCATCGGCAACGTGGTGATCGCGGCTCTGCTGGACACGTACTGCCCCGCGCCCACCTTCATCGTGGCCGTGCTGCTCGCCAGCGGCGGCCTCATGTGCCTCTTCCTGCCCAACACCACGCGGCAGGCCCTTTCCTAACACCGCCAAAACTTGGACAAAATGCTGCACTCGCATAGTTTTCTTGTTGTACACAAATATTAATTGTAATGTCAATTTTGAAGACCAGAAACCGGCATTTTATCCGAGTTAGTTTGGCCTGCCATGTGATATATAACATAATTTTTAAGATTAAGCGTTAATCTCATCGAAAGATCCATTGATGTAACTAGTTTTTTTTTTACATATTTGTACAATAGATTTATATTAATTTAAAAAAAATATTTATGAAATAAATGAAAGTACGAACGATACATATTCCTAGTAAATAAAGCAATTGACTGTTGTAGGTTGTTATTTACGTTATGTATACATTATTTTTTGAAATTGTAAAACAGTTTAACTAAGAGTTCGCGTCAATCTTTAATTAAATAAAGTATTATAGAATAAGAATCACTTCATTACCATGTTGTATATTATTGCAACTATTTTAATATTACGAATTTATAAATGACCATTGTTATCGTAGTTTGTAGGAGTGTAGTATGTAGTGGAAATTATAAAAAAATACGAGTTGTGATGTAAAGTTTGTATCAAATCGTTTGCATTGTACATAAGTGCATTTTTTCATGAAACACCGTATTTGTTACAATGCAATATATTTTCATAAATTCATTTCAGTGCCTTAGCTTTATTGATATTACATAGTTAAATGTCAACTGAAACAGAAATGAGTAAATCATCTAAGATAATTTATTTTGTTTTATTTATTTTCTTTGTTGTTTAATGGATTATCTACCTTATGAAATAACAACAAGATATTGATTAAAATTTATTTAATAAAACTACACAGAGGGTATTACTAGACTCATTTTTTATAGTTAGATCTAGATTTTACATAGATCACTCAAACAAACCAATAAGTGCTTTTGACGTTATGTTTAAAAATTATTTCAACAATATTGTACTTAATATTAACCCTACATTATTGATATAAGAAATTTATCCTTTTTTTAACTGACGTTATACAGCCGCACTGCACTTACATATCTCTTTTATACTTCAACATATCTTGTCAACATGTGAACATAATTCACAATAACTTAACAGCACATTCCAGTCTGCGACAGCGTTACACGTAATCCAACCTCGCTAGACATTATAAAAATAATATATAACTACTTTTTTATATATTACACAGACGATCCAACAAATATCATAATTCAATTTAAATTTACAATCGTAAATCCTTAATCTAAATATTGTATGCAGCAATGCATTATACTTAATTGCTTTATATGACAAGTCCAACCTGGACACAGTTCAATTTTTTCGTTTTATATTATTATATTTACAATCATGTCTCTTAGGCGTTTCAAACGCTCACACATGTTCAGATAATAGCGACACCATATATAACTAAACTCTGTCATAAGGTTCCACAACAGATACAAATTAATTCCTATAGTGATATAAAATATCGGCTTGTAACACCAAGATCGAACAAAGAAACAATCTATTGCACTAGTAACATATCGAAAGTTATGAAATAGGCACAAATAAATAAAAACCATAAGAATATCAAATACAACTGCCATAACTTCTAGCTCACATTAAGTTCGACTGGTCTTGAATGTTTAAGGTAAATTATTTTTATGTCGGCTCCATAATGAATAATATTTTCTCGTATAAAAATGTATGCTACACATTAATTCGTTCAATATCCATACATAATGCAGTGCAAAATATGTATTTATACTTCTACGACATATTTTCGCCATGCGTTTTTACCTGAATATGCAAGATCTTATCTGCAATATGCAATATCTTCCGATTAAAAAATATTCACTCCCATAACGCTATTAATATTGAACAGATATTTCAAGACTCCATTATCGTTAAATATTGGTTTAATAATAATCTACAATCGTTTATGAATGTTTGTTAGGTAAAACCATAAATTTAAATCGCTATGTCCGTATCACGTTTATTATCGAAAATAACATACCATCACGCCTGTATTCCCCGAAGGGTTAGGCAGATGTGTACGAAGGTACACCCACATTTCGCCGGTATGTTTAGGACCCATGTAATAGGGGGCCGAGCCTATTGACATTAACCGGGCACAAATTCCAAACTCTGAGCTGCTACTGAGATTTTCATAGAAAAACCCAATAACACTTTGCTCGACCTGAGAATCGAACCCAAGACCTCTATCATAGCAGTCGCACTTGGGACCACTAGACTAACGAGGCAGTAAGATAATATTAATGATATTCGATTTGAAGAATATTATTTAGTATGGAGAAGCCACAAGTGTTCAGCTTAACTTTGTCGAGATAGATCGCTTACCGACAGTTGAATGGCCGGTTGAAGCGGGATCTCAGCCGAAGCTTCAGACGTGTCAGAACCGGGGGTAAGCAGTCGACGAGTCCATTGACCACCGTCCTCAGTCTCAGATTCCCGCACATCAATTGACGATGGAGAGCCAACCGCCGAATCTACTGAAGACACAGTCCTTTCTGTAATGTCATCCGTCAAAATTGGCATAGACTTTCCCACACTCTCTTCTTCAGTAAGCAATGGCATTGAAATAGGGCCACCAATTCGCACATCTGCTTCATCTGTGGAAACGTAAGTCATTTCCGTGTTGGGTGATGAGAGCAGTCCACTAGACCCATAATTATTGTTGCTCAACGGGTCTGTCGTCTTAACAGGCGCTATCCTGGGGTCCGTCACAGTGATGGGCAATTCGAGGGAAGTCGGCACCGTCGGAGGGGTAACACCGATTACTGCAAGACCATCTTCTAAATTTGATGGAACGGCCGGTTCACTGTCTGCTTTTGTGGGCACTTCTACCGGTGTCATGATAGGCTGATTCAATGTCGTACTGGTCTCAGACACGCGACAATGCACCGACACGTTCGCGTTTAAATCGCGGAAATCGGGGGCTTCATCTCGTGTCGAATCCGCATGAAAAACGTCGCTATTAGCTAATGCCGCCTCAAGAATATCTCTGCGCTCTGGCTGCGTCGCTAAAACAGGTAGAGGTTCCACGTGCATCGGAACTAACTGGTTATTATCTAAGACTAGAGGGCGGTTATCAACAGGAGTCAGAGTTCCGTTATCTTCTATGCAAAGATAAAACGAACCCGCTGGACCACCGAAGTGTTCGCCGGGCACCGCCAGCAACTGACCGTCCGCTAAAGCCGCGGCAGGCGCAGCAGGTTGCTCGGCCTGAGCCACTGTTGTAACTACAGGTTCTGGCTGTTGTCGCACGATAGCAGTTGATGGTAAAAGCTCTTCAAAGTTATCAAACTCCGAATAGGCATTTGTTGTGGCAACAGAAACTGTGTTTGATACGGATGGCACAATGGATGGAGTATTATTGATCAACGGAGCAAGAGCTGGTGGCATCGTTGACATGGTAGGAGGCGCAGGGGCTATAGCTATTTCTTGTTTCATTCTTTTCAGCGGCGTCGGTGATTCGGATACTGTTTTTCGTACTCTCGGTTTGTGCACTGCAGTCACGGCCGTCTCGATAGGTGAAATTGGAATGGTTTTTTGAACAACTTTACTTTCCTGTATGGGCGTGGTAGTTTTTTGTACAATTTGGCCGGTTCTTTGTAGGTGTTCAAATTGAGCCGCCGTAAGCTGCATGACTGCACCAGATTTTTGTTGCAAGAATATCAATGGCTCTGAAGAAGTCTTTTGTATCGTCTGTACTAGTTTTTTGGGCTCAGATGCCATAATACGTTTTGGAACAGGTCTTATTTCGGGCATCGGTGCTATATTCTGAGTTGTAGATGTCACTCTTCCACCCACGATTAATTGGCCCTTCGAAGTTATGATAGCACTTTTCTGTTTAGGTACAATCCTTGTCTGAGTCTTTACTGGTGCGACATTTTGCGATTTCGCGGGCGCAATTGTAGTAACTATAGTTTTATGTGCAGCACCTGCATTAGTTGATATTCTATGCGTTATAGTTTTTAACTGGGAGACGTTGGGCTGCTGTTTCTTCGGAAATAGCATCTTCTCGTGTTCTGGTGTAAGGACTATCCTAGACTGTGCGCCTTGGGCATTTGTTATAATCATAACAGTATTTCCGGGAGTGCTGGTATCAGTGGATGACGGTATTAATTTTGCTGAGACAGGTTTGTTTTCCGTAGAACTTAACTGTGGTTCCGAACCTTTAGCTACGAGGACATGAGCTTTCCCTGTTTGTGGATCTATCACAATTTTTTGTGTTCTGCCAGGACGCGGTGAACTCGGTGTAGGTAGGATTATAAACTTCTCAGATTTTCCAGTAGTCTGGGGTACTGATTGTATTAAAGTTGGTGGTTGTTTGACTTCTTTTATTGTAGGGTCACCTTTAGTCATAATAATTTTCTGCTTTCCCGTCGTTTTATCAATAACTAGCATAGGTTTGGCACCTCGTAATTTAGATGATTTTGAAAGAATATTGGGAGTGTTAACTTTGTTCACGTCACTGACTGGATTCATTAATAAAGTTTTCTTTTCAGATTTATTGGAGCTGGCACTAATAGCCACTTTTTCACTTTCTAAAGTCGGTTTTGTTTTCACGAGTTTTGGTGGATTTGGTGAGTGTGTTATGATGTTGCCGTCTGACATAACTATCGGCATTTTCTCGATATTTTCCGGAGTTAACAGATCTTCAGACAGTACGATAGGCATTGAATTTATATCGAACATAGCGTCATCAGCGGCGGACTCATTTATAATTTTTGAAGTTTCATTTAAAGGAGGAATAAGTGAATTTGCAGGTTTAATTTTCTGTATCTTTGCCGGTGGTTTAGCAATTTTCCTTATCTTTTGCTGTATTATAATAGTATTTGCGTCGGATGGCGCCTCTGGTGAAGTTTGTATTGTGTACGTTTGTACGGAGCCATCTTGTGCAGGATTACTGCTGCGTGATAAAATTATTTTGTCTGGTGTAGTTATTTCACTCATGTTGTTAATTATATTTTTATTTGGCGTGGTACGTCTGATTATTATTTTCTGTTTGGGCGAGTCAGCCTTACTCTTAAAAGACGATTTAGCTACATCGAAATTCAAAATCTTCTCTTTCCCAGTAATTATTGATTGTTTAGTAGACGCAGATTTATTTGATGAAAATTTCGGCGTGCAAGGCTCTTCTAAAATTTTTAGTAACCTAGATGAAGTTTCTATTTTGGAGCTTTTGCCGTTAGTGTGCTCGCTGTTGTTATCTTTAGACATGATGGCTAATTTTTGTTCCACTGTTTGCATACTATCTAACCCATTATTCTGTGTAACGTTAAATTTACCTTTATCGGAAATTTCATTATTATTTACAGTATTTGATAAATTGTGATCAATATTTATTTTGTGGTCAATTGTTTCTGACATTTGAACGAGAGATTCCGCAGCATTTAAATTTTCGCTTTTCTCTTGTTCAGTTTCAAACCGGATTATGTTTTCGTTATTTGAAATTAGGAGAGATTTGGCTGGATGAATAATAGGCTCTGGTTCTGTAATCAATTCTTCAACCTTATCTTCTATGACCATTTCTTCCGTTGAATGAGGAGGAATTTCTTCATGGATATTTTCATCGCCTATCGAGAAAATATTTTCAGTCTGAAGATTGTTGGTTGTCTTATTCTGAATTGCTGTTGATGGTAAGTTAATTAGGGTTTCTGCAATTTGAAGATCTGATTCAGACGGAATATTTTCGACAACACTGTTTGTAGTATTGTCAATTACGCTCTTCAAAGCAGTTTCAGATTGATTGTCTGTTATAATGTTAATTTTGTCAGCAGTCGGTACATAACTTTCTTCTAACACGCTTATATTATCACCTACAACTTCACTTTGATCTTCACTGATAATTTCATTCAAGTCATTGTTAAGCTCTACAGTTTCTTCCAAATATTCTTCTGGTTCCTGGTATTTACTTTCATTGGCATTACTTTCTGTATTCACGGTTTCATTGTAATCATTTATTTCACTGCTTGTTCCATTATTGTCTTTATTATCATCCTCAAATAAGTCTTCCGGAGGATCATCACTGATAATTCTGGTCACTCTGTCAGCTTCTCTTGACACACTCAATAATGCGTCCACCGCCGACGCTGTAGATTCGTTCATATATGGTTCGTACGACTTCTGAACACTCGTTTTGGAAAATTTATCAACCGGTTCTGAAGTTTCTAACTCTTCTTCATTAACAATTTCTTGACTAGTTTCCAGTTTCTCCTCAAAAACTTCGTCATTTCTTTTGTCTAAAAACTCCTGCGAGTTTTGCTCTTTCATAGTTTCATATACGCCTTCTTCTAAAGCTGTTGTAACTTCTACATTTTCTGTGGCGTTTATTGTTGCATCTATATTTTGCGTGTTATTAATGGTTGTTTCTACATCTTGTACTGTAATTATTGCGTCTTCGATCTCTGTGTTATCTTTATTGTCTATATTTTCAGGTTGCATTATTTCATCCTCTATAGTATCTGTTTTCATTATTACATCGTGTTCATTTTCCATTCTGTGTATTGTAACTAATGCTTCTGGTCTGTTTGTTGCATCCACTAAAATATCTGTTGAGTTTCTTGTATCTACATATTCAGTTTTGTTTCCTATATAATCTATATTTTCAGATTCACTTCCAATACGCCCCATAAGGTCAGTTTTGTTTTCCGTAGTACCTGGTCTATTTATAATTGTTTTAATTGGATCGGGTATATCTGCATTAACGGGTTTTATTTCTTGGGTCGGATACAAAACATCCTGCAGTATTCTTTTTGCTGTATCCTTAACAGTTGACGTTATTTGTGGGCTTACCTCACTTAGACCACCTATGTTAACGAATTGAGTGAAATCAGGTATATCTCCGAAGTTTTCGAACTTACTTTTCTCCTTCTCACGTAGTTCTGCTTTCATCTTTTTAAGCTGTATTTTTGGTGCCAGACGTGCAACTTTTACGTGTTCAATGGGAGGTGAATCTCTAGCTTCAGGTGATGAGACCACATCCGAGCCATTAATCTCACTTTCAGATATGTCCATTCTCTCAACTGCATTAGCATTTAATTGTTCTGCAACATATTTTCCTATTGCGTCTTGACTTCTAGAATGACGACTTCGAAAAAATGTTTTAGTTTTGAAAATTGCTTTAGTCGGTATTTCGGCAGGGGGTCTTTCAGGCGACTTTTCTCGTTTGTCAGGAGATTTTACGATAGAGGGTTCAGGAAAATTTTCCTCGATTTTTAATGGTTCAGGTGCTGCTGGTAATTCAGGCACGGTAGTCTTATTGAGTAATTCTGCGACCTCCCTAGCCATGTCATCGTCATCCAAACTAAGGCTTTTAGTATCTTCTTTGCGTTTTGGATTCTTAACACGGGGAATTTTTCTACCCCCATCTGCTTCCAGAGGCCAATCTTCATCTTCACAAAACTCATACTTTGAATCACTGGATGATTCTGGTTTTTCACTTGTGGGTGAACTATTAGATTTCTTTTCAGATGGTGACGACACTTCTGGCAGTATCTGTACACTAGTGAGTTCAGCTGATGTTGGCACAGCCGGTGATTCAGCAGCTTCCGGTACTTCTGGTGACCCGGCTATAATAGTAGTTGAGCATTCGTCATTAGATTCTTCATCTCCATCATCCCAATCAGCCAAAAGGCTGCTTTTAATTTCTTCATCCGTTTTAAGCTTTTTATTATCAGTATTATTGGTTTCTTCATCTGCAGCACGCTTTTTGTTACTTTGCGATGTCTTCTTGGGCACTTTCTCAGTTCTTACTCTTTCGATTTTCTTTTCTTTTCGCGGTTTACGTGACTTGGGTGTTTTGTTGATATCTGGGGTTGGTTTCGTTGATAACTTTGTCGTAAGTTTTTTTCTTACTGGTGATGGTGTGTATGGTGTAAATGAAACACTATGTGTTTTGTTGTGTAAAATTAAAACATTGAGACGTGTTGTGGTGAATGGACATGCATGACAAGAATAGTTGCCAGAGCTTGGAGCCGATGGAGTAGAGGCTGCTGAAGTTGAAGCTGCTGGTGTTGAACATGATGGGATTGGACTAGCTTTATAGTCTTGTTTTTCTTTGTCTTCATTTTTTAATGATATTTCGTCTTTACTGTTTGATGTTGGCTCAGCACTAGTAGATGGAGTTGCAACTGTAACTTCGGTAGATGGAGTGTCAGAACTAGAAGGTTTTAAGCCTTGCACCAGTATGTGTACTTTATAGTCGACTTTTTCTCTGCCCTGAAAGAGTACAAATGAAAAAGAATTACCTACCAGTTTTCAGAAGCTGTTCAGAAATTATACAACAATTTTAAACCAAATGGTGGTGGAGTTAGGCAGTACAAAACATGTTATTATTTTCAGTGAGGTCTAACCTTATTATTATACAGAGACTTGACAACAACAAATTAATTTTAAATACCTTTCTCATTGGAGTCGATATCTTTGATGGTTCTGCAGATCTCCCACGACTGCCCCTACCTGAAATTAATATAAGTTAATTTATTTAACCCTGATTTTGTTCCAATTTTAGTTAATATGAATTAAGTAATGTTACCTTTCTTTGCAGAGCTTGGTGTTTTCTTGCTAGAATCACCAAAAATGCCAGCATAGCTTTCTTTTTTCTGTTCTTGGAACTCATCTCTGGTTAGGATTTCTATATCACCTCCAACAGCTGTCTCAGCTCGGATAACATCTTCAGGGAACTTTTCCATGTGGCCACGTTTTGTTCTAAAATTATCTGAGAATAGTATGGAAAGATTTGTTATTTAAATGTTTAAATTTTTATTCAAATATGAGAACAAAATTATACTGGTTTGTTAATTGAGTAAATAGCAATAAAAATATAGTAACTTACAGAGTCCTTTATTAATAAATTCATTTTTACGGCTGCACTCATACTTGTCAATTGCATTGGCATTTTTTACATATTCACTGAAAATATAAAAGAGTTTTTTAATGAGACCCTCATTTAAAATGTATCTTCTGCATATCTCAGTGGTTTAATTACTATCCTATTTCTCAATTAGATATCTGGAAATTATTGTTATTGTATCTTATAAAATTATTATTTTTTTAATTTTCAAGAACTATGAAACATCCAAACTGATTAAACTTTTGACTTTATGCAGTCTGATATGCCCATATCTACCAATAACCCAATTAAATTTAAGTATATTGTATGATTGGTAAAGTAATCTAAAGCAGAAAGTCAGATTTGACTAAAGACAGGATTCAAACCTGCATCTTGGTTAACAAACCCACTGCGAGTCCAACCTGCAAGGTGGAAATTTGCCTTCACATTCTGAATTTACGGCATTGAGTTGATCTGAACGGGAAGACACAGGTTCATATCCAATAATTGAAATATTTTTTCCTACACTAAAATAACTTCATAATCTTAGCATTGAAAATGCAAATAAATTACAAAAAGATGGTGTAAGGTTTTTAAGTTAGAAAATTCATGGATATGTGACAATCAGCATAAATCAATTATTATTATTATAATAAAAAAATACCAGCCCTGGCTAGATGCTATGCTACTTAGGCTCAATTTACACAAAGAGTGGCCACCGCAGCCAGCAGCAGGAGGCTTGAATATTCAAATTGATGCAGTATTTCTTCTATTGCTTCATTGATCTCAAAAGTTTATCAAGGTAAATGATTCTCTCTCTTTTTAAGACAAAAAGTGTTGTCAAAGCTTATACATAAATTATTATGAATACCAAGTATTGTCTGGGTAGCCATTTTCCTGTAAGCAATATGATAATTTCTTCCTTATTTGACTTTTAAACTTTCAGACAACACAGAGCGGAGAATTTTTTGAAACATCTATCTTATCATATGTACAACAATATTTTAAAATACAGAAGGTATAATAATGTGTTTATGCTATGTATGTAAATTATTTTAGGGAGCTGACAGACTCCCTCCCTTTTTTCGAATTACACATTCAATAAGTTCAGTAAATAATAATTAATTGGGAACCTATTAGGGCTTACATTTAGGTGTATCAGCCACCTAGCCCAGATTTATTAATCATGTGAGTAAATTTTTCAAAAACTACAACTTTGGAAGATTTTATTGATACTTCTATATACTATTTGCAGCTATTTTTATGACTACCACATCCAATAATGAAAATTTTTAGTGCAATAGTGACTAGGAATTGGTAATACGAGTTGTACGAGCTGTTTACCCGTACATTGAAATGTGTTAGTTGTGTATTGTGTATGTGTTGTTGTCACCAAAGACGGGATGTTCACAGAAATAAAATACTGGGTTTGTATCCGTTTTCGATGCGAGTATTTATTGTACTAATAATAAAACAGAATTTAAAATATAATAACAACATTAATGTAGGTCGCGATGCGAAGGCGTGATTTAATATTCAGCAAAATGTTAATGCATAATAAGTTAAAAAGTAATACAACTTAAATCATGTGACGATGCTCGTACATCCTGCCAACTACAAAAAAAGAGTAAAGAAATAACTATTTTGTAAAATTATATAAAATAAAACGTAACGGTAATAAAATGTAAACAACGTGATCCATCAAAATGTTCTTCGTTCATTTAACACCGAATGGAATAGGAGATGTTCCGCTGTCCACCCTGTTGGGGCATGGATGCCGTTGGTGTTCAGCGGTTTGTTCTGTCGCAGGTTCATTTCCTTCCATTCTCATTTTCTTAGAAATTTCCACTGCTACCATCTCAACTTCTTCCTTGGGTTCTGATGGTGACACCTTGTTTATTTGAGACTGACAGACACAAAATCTCTTCACCTTGCAGTATATCCAGATGAAGAACACAATTCCACAGATTGATATGAACCCATACAGTATGTAATGATGTTGAGTCGCATCTGTTGATTTTATAGTTTGTATATTCTGTTGTTCCTTAATCTGTTCTATCTTTTTCTTAAGGCTGTTAAATTGTTCTTCGTGTGTCTCAATTGTTAAGTCCGTGTAGTTGCCAATGTTGTTGTGGCTGATAATTAAATGATTTATGTTTGTTTCAGGTACATATAACTCTTCATCATTTCCTATTTCCAGTTTGCTTTGTAAATTGTAATGTGAGTGAATGAGATGGTTGTCGCCGCGCATCATGCATCCAGCCGCTAGGGTGATCGTTCCTGTATTACGTAGTGTCTGTGACGTAATACCAGCTGGGCAGAAAATGCGCATAGTGCATTCCTCGCAACACGTAAACAGCCAAGCGTCCTTGCTGTGTAGCTTGATCCACTCATTCATGCAACTTGATACTTCCGTAATGCAACATGACGCTCCACGATTGTTTATTATGTCAGCTTCGCATATGTTTGTTGCAGTTTTTATTTCATATATAGGTAAATCGAAATTGCATAAGACTTGATATGTATTTACGTCCATACATGATTGTATTTGCTGTTCGTTTAAGGGTATCATCAGGTCCTTTTTTAAGTTAACAGCGATGTATTTCGATGTAGGCCTTATGTTGATCATGGAATCGCCCTTTATGTTGCGGATTGGTATAACTTCCGTTAATTCGTATTGATCGTCTGTTACTAAGGGGATTTTCACTTCAAAAATAATGTAGTCATCTGTGAGTTTTCCGTGAATTCTTGATAGTTTGTACAACTTCCTGATGCATTTGAGACTGTTGGTGCAGGGTAAAGATAATCCTTTAGGCATTCGTCCTGATATAATATTCAGCTCTCTTTGAAAGGCATCGGGTTTCAACAAGTGTGTATCGACTCGTCCGTTGCGAAGATCTGTAACTAGGTCGATCAGTGTGTCTTGTATTCTTCGCAGATTGCCAACCATCATGTTCGCGGCCAGTGCGGTCGCGGTGATAAATGTCGATTGGTCTTGTTCTGTTTTTAATTTGTTTGCTGAATCTCTTAAGTGTTTGTTGACTAGTAAGAATTGTCTGTTCATCACTTGTTCGTTTCTTTTCAGAAGATTGTATTCGCCTTCAATGACTGATGTCTGGTTCTTGTAGAGATTCAGCAAGTGATCCTCGTTGTTTTGAATCAACTTTATATCTTGATGGTATTTTTCGGCGAATTTATCATCCAGGACACCGAAGAGGTAATTGGCAGCGTTACCAACAACGTTTATGAGGCCTCGTTTATTGCGTCTTCCGTGTTCAGATAGTAGCACGGTATGATAATGTCTCAGCTCGTTTAATTCGTGCTCAAATTGTGTGGAGATAGCAAAAAAAGCTGTATTCTTTTGATCGAGTGATTGTAATTGCTTGACGTATTGTTCAACAGATGATACACTTTTCCAGTATGTCGACATGTTGTAATAAATCACCAGTTTCCATTCGTCTTGTATTATCTGTAGGTCTGCGATTTTGTCAAAGTATACGAGATGAGATGGGTCGAGAGCTGTAATATTGACAAGTTGCTGTACGGACGGTGTGACGCATAAAATCATGACAAATAGTAGCGTACTCAAGCAATTCATGATAACACCTTTTCTTGGTCTCTGTCTACGCCGATGGGGTCGTAATGTTTCCAATGGTTCACCTACAGGTTTCTGTGTCAGCATATCCTGTGTATGGTCCTTTGTTTCAACTGGAAGACGGGATAACTTTGTTATAGGCCTCTTCATAATGTTGGATTTAGTTTTCACTGTTACGACTCGTACCAAGTTGTCAGCTCCAGGATGTGTTTCTAAAACTCGTCCCAATAACCATCTGGCAGGTGGCACATGCTCCTCCTTGATGAGAACCATGTCACCCACTATGATGTTTTGTGTTGGAGTTTGCCATTTTCCTCTTAACTGTAACGTTTGAAGGTAATCGTTTGACCATTTTTTCCAGAAATCCTTGTGCATATTTTCTGTGAGACGCCATCGTACGGTAAGGCTGGTATTGTCAATCTCTGACGTCGCAGGAGGAGCGAGAACAGGACCACCAACTAAGAAGTGGCCCGGTGTCAAATAATCGATGTCGTCGGGATCGTTTGTTAAAGCAAAAAGTGGTCTTGAGTTGAGGCAGGCTTCTATTTGTACTAGCAGGGTGGTGAACTCTTCGTACGTTAACTTTTGTTCACCAAGAACGCGTCTGAGATGGTGCTTCATGCTCTTGACTGCAGCTTCCCACAGACCCCCAGCTGTAGGCCAAGATGGGGCATTAAAATGCCATTCAATGCCACACTCGGAAATGTTGTTGAGGAGGTCGTCGTTGACTATAAGCTGCAGTGCCTCTTGACGTTCTTTTGCTAGTGCCTTCGCTGCGCCGACAAAGTTTGTTCCGTTGTCGCTGTAGACATGTTTCGGAGTTCCGCGCCGTGCACAAAGTCGTTTTAGAGCTGCTAGAAATGTGACAGTGCTGAGGTCTGAAACCAATTCAAGATGTATAGCTTTGGTACATAAACAAACAAAAATGGCTATGTATGCCTTTACTGTTTTGATACCTCGTCCCTTGTTGGCCTTAATTTCCACATGTCCAGTAAAATCTACACCTGTATGTGTGAATGGCCGGGACGGTGTAACTCGAGGCGACGGTAAGTCAGCCATCAGCTGACTGCTACGTTGTGTTTTGTGGCGATGGCAAATGACACATTTTATTAATTGCGCCTTGATTGTATTCATACCACCGAGTATCCAATACTTGTTTCGAATGTGTCCCAATGTTAGTCTAGCACCGCCATGAAGGGTATTTATGTGCGCTTGGTCGATTATCAGTTGGGATAACCTGTGCTTACTCGGTAAAATAATGGGATGTTTTTGATAGTTGGATAACTTCGAATGTGCAAGCCTGCCACCCACTCGAAGAATGCCTTGTGCGTCTAACATTGGGTTCAAACTCAATAGTTTGCTCGTAGTTCGAGGTTTGTTGCATTTCCGTATGTGGTTTATGTCATCGGCCAAGTAGTTGCTTTGAACAGTTTTGACGATTAATTGCTGAGCAAGCTCTATGTCTGTTATCGTTAAGTGTGAGGCTCGCTTGGCTCGTGTTACATAACGTGAGTTGTTTATGAATCGTAATATCCAACATAAAACTCTGTTCGCAAAAGTCATTGAACTGTATTTTTCCAGTAATTCTTCAATAAGTGGCGCGTTATTTGTTTGAATTGCACATATTTGTTTTTGTTTCTTTAGTTCTTCGGTTGTAGTGAATGCATTTTGGTCTGGTACGTTATCGGTTCGAATCCAGGACGGGGCTTCCCACCATAATGTGTGCCTCATGAAATCAGATGGAGAAAGTCCTCTGCTAGCACAGTCTGCAGGATTTTCTTCAGACTTGACGTGTCTCCAAGAATCTGATGGAACTATTTGTGTTGTTTGTATAACTCTGTTGGCTACAAAGCTTTTCCAGCGACTCACATCTCCTTGTAGCCACCCCAGGACTACCATAGAATCCGTCCAGCAGTACAAGGGAATAGTTGGCATGTTTATTGAGTCTTTGACCTTTTTCATTAGTTGAGCTAACAGAGTTGCACCGCATAGCTCTAAACGAGGCAGAGAGATTGGTTTCTTCAGCGGAGCTAATTTTGTCTTTGCTGCAACCATTCTAATCAAACGTTCACCATTTTTAGTATTCGACTTGCAGTACACGACGCATCCGTAGGCTCGTTCAGATGCATCGCAAAAGCCATGAAGCTCAAATGGTTGTTCTGTGTTGCCGATCCAACGTGGTATTGTTATTTCGTAAAGGTGGATCATTTGAACGCGGAATTGTTCCCATTCCTGTTGTATGTTTGATGGAAGCTTATCATCCCAGTTCATCGTTGAAGTCCACGCTTGTTGGAAAATCAGTTTGGCCTTTAGTGTCACTGGTGCGAGCCAACCAAGCGGATCATACAGTTTTGATATGTCCGAAAGTAGGGTTCGCTTTGTACTGAACTCACGCTTAGTACAGGGTGCTGTTTGTATGTATGAAAATTTATCGGTGTGCGGGTTCCATGTAATGCCTAACGTTTTGTTTGTTTCAGCATCTTTGAAATCAAACATTCTTTGGCTTATCAGTTCGTCAGGCAAGTTTTCCAACAGGCACGAGTTATTGCTGGCCCATTTTCGCAGGTTGAATCCTCCGCCTTTCAGCATAGTTATGAGCTCAGTTTGAGCTTTCTGTGCTGTTATGATTTCGTTACAGCCTCCTAGTAAGTCATCAACGTATAGTTGACTGGAGAGAATGTCAGCGGCTAGAGGATATTGTTCGCCGTCATCCTTAATCAGTTGTTTGACCGTGCGCATTGCCAAGAATGGAGCCGACTTAGTCCCATACGTCACAGTAGTCAATTGATACTCCTTCAGTGGTTCAGAACTAGAGTCGCGCCAAAGTATCTTTTGTAAATGTTGATCTTTCTCGTGAATACGTATCTGTCGATAAAATTTTTCAATGTCAGCTGTATATACGTATTCAAATGTCCTCCATCGTAGTAGTAACGCTTGTAAGTCTTGTTGTAAGTTCGGTCCGCACTCCATTAGTTGATTAAGGCTTCGTCCTGTACTAGTGGTTGCAGAAGCATTAAAAACCACACGTAGCTTAGTAGTAGTTGAATCAGGCCGCATTACCCCATGATGTGGTAAAAAGCTACTTGGTTTTACGATTGTGGTGCATAGTTTCATATGGTTCAAAGCTATGTACTCATCGATGAAAGCCTTGTAGTTTGAAGCGAAGATTTCATCCCTAGCTAATCGTCTTTCTAGTTGTTTGAACTGTGCGGCAGCTTGAGGTTTAGACTGCCCCAAGTTCGGTTCAAAGTTTGGTTTCATCGGGATGCGAACTTCATAACGTCCATCTTCACCCCTTGTGGTGGTGGCAGTATATAATTCCTCACAATACTCCTCGCTGACAGTCAAGGACTCGGTGTGAGATGTTATTTCTTCTATTTCCCAAAAACGTGAAATATTATCGGAGTTTACAACAACATGACAGTTGAATGTTTTTGTGTTTCCAACTAACACCCATCCGAGTTTGGTTTGTTGCGCTATGGGCGCATGTATGTTTCCTCGAAGGATGTTGCTCATGATTATGTCAGCATATACTCCGGCATCAAGTAAAATGTTAATTGGGCGTGATAGATTGAACTGTGGGTCGGCGAGGTTTATGTTCTGGATGTGAGGCCATTCCTGTCTGTCAAACGAGTAATTAGGTAGGTTGTTCAGAAGCTTAGGCATTACCAGTGCTTGAGTTGTGAACTGGTAATCACCATATAGCGACATGCAGTTCAGCTGAATGGTTCCGTTGCTGTGGCAAGCAACTGTTCCAACTCCGGTCACAGTAGAGTTTTCATTGCTTCTTGGAAGGCCAAGTCGTTGAGCTGCAGACTCAGTTATGAGATTCAGTTGAGAACCTTGGTCCAAGAGGCAACGTAATGTTGTATATGTTCCGTCGACGGCTTGTACCTGGATTTGAACTGTAGCCAGTAAAACTTCGTTAAAATCTCCCGATACGTGGTTAGATTTTCCTTGCGGAATTGATGGGTGGTTATAATGTAGGTTAGCGTCGACTGGTGATTGACCTGTAAAATTGTCGCGTAGCATGTCATGCAGCGTTGTGTGGTGTGCGTCATTGCACACTCTGCATCTTTTGCGTGAGCTACATTTATTTCCATTATGCGAAAACATACAATTCTTACAAATGTCCAATTGCTTCAGTGACCGCATTTTTATTTCCGGAGTCATTTCTTGAAATGACTTGCAATGTAGTAAAATGTGGCTAGTTTTACAAATAGGACAATTTCTATCAGAGCTTGTATGATTTGCCGTGGGAGCACGTTTGTATTTGTTGTAGGTGTTCCGTTGAAATGTTGACGGACTAAATTCCTTCTTTGGATGAGTAGGTGACGCACAGGGTTGTTTGTTGAGGTTTATGGGAACTCTTTTCTTCGTTAACGGTTCCAGTGCAGTAAACTTGCTCTCAATGAATTTGATAAATTCACTGAAAACAGGAAGATTTCGCGGATGTTTTCTGGTTTCCATGTAATCTGTCAAGGTTTGAGAATCCAGTTTTCCCGACAAGATATGCACCAGAATAGGATCCCACGTAGTTGTGTCGATTCCCAAGTTGCGTAAGGCATGTACAGTTTCCAGGCTTGTGTCATGTAAACGCTTCAGTTCGTAGGACGTTTGTTGTTGAATAGAAGGCTGATTCATCATGGTCTGCATTTGCATTGTAAATAGCAACTGCAGGTTGTTGTACCTGTGGTTCAAAATTTCCCAACAAGAATCGTAGTTATTCTCGGAAACAGATAAATGTTGCACCAGACGCTCAGCTTCTCCTTTTAACTTACCTTTCAGATGTTGCATCTTCTGACCCTTAGAAAACGTAGGATTGTTGTGGATAGCAGTAGTATATAGATCTAGGAATGTGGGCCACTGAGAGTAATTACCTGAAAAGACAGGTATTTCTATCTTTGGAGCACTGTCGCGTTGCTGTACAGCCAGGTTGAGTTTGCGATTAAGATCGCGTTTTGTTGATTCGTAAGTATCTTCAAACTTTGAGAACTCAAGCTCGTAGTTCACGTCGCTACCGACGAGGATGTTATCTAGTTTCCAGTGGACATCATCAATTGCCTTCCATCTGGATTCGAGTGTTTTGAGTTTGTCTTCAATATCCCATTTCTCACTGATATCATCAATGTCCAAGTTGCGTGTAAAGCGAGAAAAGGCTCTAAAGTTAGTGGCTTGTTGAGCTTTGAGCTCATCTGATTTAGAGTAGACTCCAGCGTTCTTGCTACGCTCACCTGAGGTCCCAGCTGTTTCCTGATCTTGATCCCCAGTACTATAAGTAGGCCACGATTGTAGCTTTTGTTGTATGGTTGAGAATTCAAACTGTACTTGTTCGTAGGCCATACTGTCATAGTATTCATGAGTCTGGGTTTCGGAATGTTGCAGCACGCTGTGGTTCATCTCAAACTCATTCCAGAGAGCTTTGAGGTTATCCAATCTAACCTTGATGTATGCTGAGTTCTTGCGGTCAGGACCATCCTTCCCGAAGTTGATACCAATCTTCCTGATACCTTCGGCAATGATCTGCTGACGCTTGAGAAGTTCTTGTTGTTTAGGATCCATTGTTGTAGTAGAAATGTTGCGAAACCCTAATTCTGTTGGCTTCCAATAGCTTCCGGATCACCGACCGTTGTTGTTTCCTGGTGTGATCACAGGATACGCAAGTCGCCACGTACGATAATGCGCCTTCTCAATTTGTCCGGGGAGATCTGTTTGTTGTAGACCGGCCAAACCGATTCGCTAACGTAAATGGAAACTCTACGTACCTGATGAAGTGTGCTGGACTGTTGTTTCAGTTGCGCAGAATCCGGCTCGAAGGACCAAATATGTACGAGCTGTTTACCCGTACATTGAAATGTGTTAGTTGTGTATTGTGTATGTGTTGTTGTCACCAAAGACGGGATGTTCACAGAAATAAAATACTGGGTTTGTATCCGTTCGAGCCGGATGATGTATATATGAATATTAAATCATGTGACGATGCTCGTACATCATGCGAAGGCGTGATTTAATATTCAGCAAAATGTTAATGCATAATAAGTTAAAAAGTAATACAACTTAAATCATGTGACGATGCTCGTACACGAGTATTAAACATCCAGTAGCGAGATAGTTCGGAGACAAGCTCCTAGTAATTGCATGATGATAAGGCACATTATTAGCTACACAATCCCAACACTATCCTTTTTGATAACCAGTATTAGTAAAAAGGACATCAAATTAACCACAACACAATAATCTTGTGTACCTAATGCAGAAAAATAAATCTAATATTCAATTATAACATATGAAAAAATTATGAATTTGTCAAAATATTCAGTGGCGCTGTAGTGTTTTGTTGAAATGAGATTTGATCAGCAGATATTTTGACATCACATATTATATTTAGGAAAAATAAATCACAGTTAGTACGTTTGGAATGTGCCCTCACTCCCAGAATTATGTAAATATCATCATCCCCTAACATTAGGAACAAAGAAACTACAAACCTAATATAATCACTTGTACCAATAATTTATATTTCTCGATCGTCTAAAGTCTAAACATTCCAGGTTATACTTGCATACTTACTATGTGTCCTCCTGGAAGAACTTGACAACGGCTATTGGTGGTTTCCGAAACGATGGCAGGACATCTGGTGGTAGCTTCTCTGGGCCGACCACCTCGCCTGGCCACCAGCAGGACCCAAGCTTCACCCATACCACCTCCCCATCCAAATAACTAACTTCAGTCTTTTCACACATCACCACATAAATGTTTAGACAAAACGCACGACCATATTTTTCAGGTAGCCACTGAATGCCGAGTGCAACAATTATTACAACATTTCACTAGAATGAAGCAGTTTATTAATTTTTAGTTACTGCAGCAGTCAGATCCGTCTTCATTACAACGAAAATGAAAGAATTTGTCTTTTATTTGTCAAAACAGAAGCAAAATATTACTTGTAAATATCACCGACTGCGTACGAAATTATTTTAATTCCATTGATAGGTTGGTAGCGTTGTTTTAATCAGAGATATAAATAATATTTTTAAAGACTTAGTGAAAAAAGTAATCATTTTTTTTAATTATAGTATAAATTGATTTATAAAGATTATGACGATTAACTGTACATTAATTAAAATAAGTACAAAAAGATTATAAACGTATATCCCGGAAACATACAAAATGGTCGGCGTCAGCAGATACCAATACACAGAAAATAGTTTGAGAGTTGCGATTTGCAAAATTAAATAGAAAAATACTATTTTTAATCATAAAAGAGATTATTCACTGAACATAATACTTAAAAAAATACTAAAAATATTTATCTAATAATTATTGTGTAACTAATAAGTTCAAGATTATACCTATGGAGACTTCTACTTTTTGAACCCTTTAGAAAACTTAAGGATGATCGTTTCGCTCAGCCCGCCAAATTCAAATTTCAATTGGTTTTTCGCAATTCGTGGGTCTATAACACATGCTAGATTCCTAGGTGTAGTATTTGCGCCATTTGCTATACAATATTCACAACTGAGCATTAAAAACTTTGCCTAATAAACGTTAAAGAAGCTAAAAGTAGTGTCAATCGTCAATTTTGGCCAAAATTGACGATTGACACTACTTTTAGCTACAATAACGATTTACAAGCAAAGGTTTTAATTCTCAGTTGTGAATATTGCTAAGGGCGCAAAAACTACAGCTAGGAATCTAGAATGTGATAAAGACCTACAAATTGCGAAAAACCAATTGAAATTTGAATTTTGAACCAATTGAAATGTTATGTACCCCACATAATTTTTTTAATTTCTACTTTGCAAAATAATGTTTAATACTTTTTTAGAAAACCGACTAGGTATGTATGGAGGGTACATAAAGGAGATCTGATCAATTGGGGAAAAGGAAAAGTGTCCACAATACCATCCTTGTCGCTAGCATAGGGAAAGGTAAACACTTATATACTTAATCTGAGGGAAACACCTTGATAAATACGCTTTGGCTTTATGGCGGATCGTTTCGCTCAGCCCGCCAAATTCAAATTTCAATTGGTTTTTCGCAATTTGTAGGCCAAAATTGACGATTGTACCTAATTTTAGCTACAATATCGATTTACAAGCAAAGTTTTTAATGCTCAGTTGTGAATATTGTATAGCTAATGCCGCAATTACTACAGCTAGGAATCTAGAATGTGTTATAGACCTACAAATTGCGAAAAACCAATTGAAATTTGAATTTGGCGGGCTGAGCGAAACGATCCGCATTATGGCAGATCATTCACCTGAGCCCGCCAAATTCAAATTTCAATGGGTTTTTCGAAATTTGTAGGTCTACTAAGGTCTATTACGTATCAAAGATTCAGAACAGTAGTAAGTGTGACCCTTTAACCCGTTAACTATACATCAACAACAACTGAGAACTAAAACCTTCGCTTAAGAATCATTTCCTTATCAAGCTAGAATCTTGCCTAAAACTGTGCAAACGGCCAAAATTGTCGATTTACACTACTTTTAGCTTCTGTAACGTTTTTTGACGACCTCTGTGGCTTAGTGGTTCAAGTAAAGGACTGCTGACCATGAGGTCGTGGGTTCGATTCCCACAGGACACAAAAATTTATGTGATAAATATAAGTGTTTGTGTTCGTCTGGGTGTTTCTAATGTATTATAAGTGTGTATTTACAAATAAAAAGGTATTTAAGTATTATATCCATTGTCTAGTACCCATAGTACAAGCTCTGCTTAGTTTGGGACTAGATGGTGCTGTGTAAAAATGTCTCAGAATATTTATTTATTTAAGCAACGTTTTTAATTCTCAGTTGTAAATATCGTATAGTATGTCGCAATTACTACTAGATCATGAATCTAAAATGTGTTACAGATCTACAAATAGCGAAAAACCAAATGAAGGATCCGCCTTAAATAATATGTTTACTGAATTTTGATTGTTAAAAAACTTTTAATAATAATAATTGAACAATAATGGGCAAAGTTAAAAAGGCCCTCAATTGCCCAGTGCCCCGTACAACCTACCTACACCACAGAATAGGTGATATTTGTGTAGGTATATTTATTCTTTAATTTTTGGATCGAAATAATTTTGAAAGTCCTGATAAAATATTTTTTATTCAGAAATATAATTTACATGAGTAAAAAAATATAATTTAAGTGGATCACTAACTTAAATTGTGAAAAATGATAGGCAGCTTAGTACAGCTTTAGTACCTTAAACCCATACTTACTTAAAATTATTAAGAACAATCTTATCTGCTAAAGAAACGAAATTAGGCACATTATTTGCGACTGTTTATTCATTGGCAAAACTTCACACACTAGTTGTTGTTGGGTATGTTGGGTGTGCTTCTGAGATAAACGCCATGCTTGAATAAGTACACCAAAAATTGGTGGTATTCTTTTATTATGTAGGTAAGTACTTAGATACTCATCAAGTATAGGTACCTACTATGTAAAGTTTTCCCAATTAAAAATTAAAAAGTAGTTAAAAAATGATTTTACAGATTTTTTGGTACTTAAATACAAAATAAGTTTAATGAATCGACTATTTGTACATGTTTTTTATTAGATTTAGGTATATAAATAATAGCGTCAAATGTTTTGGTCTAAGATTATAGTGAATTGTGTCATACACATTTTTATTACACAATAAAAACACAACAATGCACAAATCACAAACAAATCCACAATTTTAATTATTTTAGTTTTCATTCATCATGTTTTGTACATGTAAGTAATTTATTTATATTAGCCTGCGTATTGGCGAACGATTTTGGCCCACTGTTGAGGATAGTTTCGTTGCACGTACGACAGAGTGCGCTGTATTTGCTTGGTCTCTTGCGGTGTGCATTGAGGGCAGGCTCCTCGGAGCACGAGCGGGGCGAGTGCTGAAAGTAACAAACCCTCATTAGATATATAAGTTATCTTTTACACGATTTTTGATCTACAATGCATATAATTACACGATGGTGTGTAATTATTTACAAACTCATACGATTTTTAAGAGAAGTAGGTCATAGTAGACTTCCACTCACAATTGGAGCTGCCCGACTGAGGAAGTGCCTCCACCTTGTAGAAAATCGTAGCCAAATAACATGTTGTATTCCTAATGGTGAGTAAGTTCGCCAGAGCTCCGCGAGGAAGCATTGTGTTGGCAGTACTTGGCAGTAGAACCGGTTGTTTAAGCTATGCTGCCAGCTCAACTATTCTTTCTTAATTTTTACCTCACCCTCTCAAAAAGGGTGTGAAAAGATCATTACAGAATCGGCATCGCGCGAGTGATAGGTAGGTACCCATATGTTGAAAAAGTTCATAGGCTGCGGTAATCGCTTACCATGAGGCGGGCTGTATGGTTGCTTGCCACCTTAGTGGTATAAAAAAAATAATGTGCTTGTAATTTACACTTTATTGGCAATGGTATGTACCTAAGCGATGCGACTGTGTGAGAGCTTCATTGTTGGAAAAAAATCTCGGAGCTGATACCTACTGAGAAAATCATAGAAAACTCAAGTAGGTACCTACTACCTACACTGCTCGAAAGCGATAGTGTAGTAGACAAAATAACATATTCCACTATTTCGAAAACACATAAATGTATAATAGGAAAGTAATTAATTTTGCCTTGAGATGGTCAGGACCGTGGTTGAAATTTTACTCAGAACTTGTTAGATGCTACAAAGAATGATGAGTCATGTAGTAAAGAGAACATAATATTTATCACACACTTTTAAGTCGTTTTCCAATGGGGTCACAGGGTGCTTCACCGAGCGCGCACTTGAGTTGTCTCTGGATGAACCGCTTGTCTTGGAGAGCATCCTCCAGGGCTGTGTCTGACACGGCTGGCCGCTGCGACTGTGCAACGCATGCTGCCGCCACGCAACATAATACTAGCGCATATTTGATCTGAAATACGAAAAATATAATTTATAAAATATTAAATATCAATGACGACCTCTGTGGTTTAGTGGTTCGAGTACCGGACTGCCGACCCATGAGGTCGTGGGTTCGATTCCCACAGAACACAAAAATTTATGTGATGAATATAAGGATTTGTGTTCGTCTGGGTGTTTCTTATGTATTATAAGTATATATTTACAAAAAAAAAAGTATATAAGTATTATATCCATTGTCTAGCACCCATAGTACAAGCTTTGCTTAGTTTGGGGCTAGATGGTGCTGTGTAAAAAATGTCCCAGAATATTTATTTATTTATTTATTTATTATAATGTGGTCCTGTGCGCGACTGCTATGCTAGAGGTCCGGGGTTCGATTCCCAGGGCGAGAAAAGTGTTATTGGGTTTTTCTATGAAATTAGCCCCAGCCCCATTTTATTCCCAGTAGCAGCTCGGAAATAGGAATTTGTGCCCGGTTAATGGCAATAGGCTCGCCTCCTATTACATGAGATCTAAACATAGGTACCGGCGAACTGTGGGTGTACATTAAGTACGCCTCTGCCTAACCCTTCGGGAATACAGGCGTGATGGTATGTTATGTTATAAACTTAAAGCACTGATAAATAAATAAGACCAATTATTTCCGATAGGAATAAGCGTTAACAACTACCTAAGTAGATACCTACATAAAAAATACTGTTACCTACATACGTAAAATAAAATTACTAGCGGAACGCCCGCCCGCCCCCCGGCTTCGCTTGCGTGGATAAATCCTTAACGTTTTTCAAAATAATGTAGCATTCAAATGGTGAAAGAATTTTTAAAATCGGTCCAGTACTTTTTGAGCTATTTCGTTACAAACAAATCTTTCCTCTTTATAATATTAGTACTTGTAGAAAACATGTCCGATTCGTGAAGTAATGATAAGTACCTTTTCAATTAACAAAATACTTACCTACACTTTTTTTTTAAACTGAAATCTAGAGTATATTTACGGTTGCAGTGATACGTACCTGGGTGTGTCGATGATGCCAACCTACAGGGTGTTTGGTAGAACGTTGAACATACGAAAATGGTGGTTAGTTGGGGTCATCTGCTACCCACTTGGCCCAAATTATTTGACCTTGGCCGCACCGTTTTTTTTACTTTTTTTAATTTCACAGAAAATTACCAGTTTTTTTTTACTTTAAATTCGAATATCTTTACTTGTGACGGGTAAAACAGGCAGGATGTTGTTTTTTAATGTCTAATTGTAGCAGACTCTCATAAAATTATTGTTTGGTACAGATTTTATTGGGAAAAGAAATATGTAATAAAAGATTAAAGATCTTTTATTACATATTTTCTACATTTAAAGGTCTTTTTGTACCTTTAAAGACTCATAACTTTTTTTTTCCATTAAAATCTGTACCAAATAATAATTTTATGAGAGTCTGCTGCAATTAGACATTAATACAAAACAACATCCTGCCTGTTTTACCCATCACAAGTAAAGATATTCGAATTTAAATTGATAAAAAACTGATAATTTTCTGTGAAATTGAAAAAGTAAAAAAAAACGGTGCGGCCAAGGTTAAATAATTTGGGCCCAGTGGGTAGCAGATGACCCCAACTAACCACCATTTTCGTATGTTCAACGTTCTACCAAACACCCTCATGTATATCACATTATAAAAATTGCTAACTTTTGTGATAATTGCGGCAATTTCGGGACGTAGAATGTAAATTATCAGGGTTTACTTTCATGAATATGATTAGGATAGGTACCCCTTTCGGATCAGACAGTTTTTTGTTCAAACTTGCTCTCGCGTTTCATAGAGTACCTAGTAATGAAGTTTTGACGATCGATTTTCGTAGTAGGCCTCCTTAGTTTGAGTATCTGCAGACGTGCAGACGCCCCTCTGGACTTTGCCAGACCTGTGTCATATCATATTCCATTTATATCAGTGTAACACTAACAAATTGCAGATAAGGTACAATACAAAGTGACGAACATGACATAGGTACACAGTAAAATGGAACTCTACTAGCTCAATCTTTGGACAATACAGGTTAGATAAATATGTGGATACTATCTAAGAGGTTACTTTTAATTATCGCTGTGACTCTTGAACCCGACGTGTTATTAATTTACCCACGATTGATGCCAACCACGTCAAAGCAGTCGGTGGCAATCCACCATCTTTTATTCATTGCTCGTCGACAACTCTTGCAAAATTTAAGAAATTTACGTGCAATGAAATTTAAGATGTAGCAGCCTTCAAGGTTAGTTGATAGTTTGTTAAAAACTGCGAATATTGATGCACGAATTCGCGATTCCAAAGCGAAAACTATGATTTAAAAAAATATATTTTGTTTCTAAAGATTGTCATAGACCACTTAGGTCTATGACAATCTTTTTAACCTTTATTTTATACTTGCGACGCCTGTGCAGATACATTTTCAGCAAAACTTGCACTGCCAATAACGAACCACACTAGAGGAATTACTATGTACTTTGGTGAAGTCCGTACGGAAGTTTTGCGCTTACCTACATTACATACATTTCGGCGATTCATTTTTTATATAGATATATAGAAAATGGATAGATAATGTAGGTTACCTAAATACATAGTCTCGGTAAATAAGACCAGCCAGTCTTTATTCCCCTTATCCCTGCTTGTGCTGATTATTCTCGCGCTGCGGCCGACTGAGTAGAAGGTTGTATAAGTATTTAAACCTAACAACACAGAACAGGTTTTAACTTTGGGCTCATAAATTTGTAATGAACGAGGCCAAATTGTGCGAATTTGCCAGTTCAAATGTGCGTAAAACTTTATTCGATGGATCAAGCCTTCTAACTCGACTGGTAGAAACAATGGTGGTGGGATCACGAGAATCGTAAGGACCAAGCATAAGTCGGCACTGTCCGACTAGTAAACGCGCATAGGTACAGTTGTAAACAAAAGTGATGAGTAAACGATGAATCATACGACAAGCGAAGCATGAGTATTTATAGTTTTGCCCTTCAGCAACATATTTGGTATTGGAAATGGATGACAAGGTCTTTACAGAGCGTTTACACTTACTGTAAATTGAAGAGAGGTAAGTATCGTACTCATTTATTTAAAAAATACCTATCCGTCTCCTACTCTCTACCCGCGGTGATACTCGTGAGACATCATTTTCCCGCTTCCAAATCTCCTGTAGTAACTTCACCTTCGTCAAAAGGCCTCCTATTCAAAATTTCAATTTTCTGTAGCCGCCATTTAAGTTCAGCGTTAAAGCCATTATAGACCGATAGACCCTCTTAGATCACAATTTACATTACAGTAAAAGCAGCCACTTACCGTCCTAAATTTTAATAAATTAGCATCTTCTCAACTTGGAGTAAGTAGGTACCTACTTGTATAGGATTTGGACGGATTGGAAGTATTTCAAAATCAAAATCAGCTTATATTCAATTTGACATCATAAGTATATTACCTGGACTTATTATAAATTTTAGAAATTAAATTAAACTTATGATTATTATTTTTAATATTTATGTAATCATTTTAAATAATTTGTACGCCGCAGCAGGCAAAACGTGAACGTACATTAATAACACATTCTATTAATAACATCCTGCATACAAAATCTGTGTGTAAACGCATGTTTGACACACATTGATAAATTTTATTTTGATTTTGAAGTATTTCGATCCATAAAATCGTTTTTTCCAATAAGCGCTATAAGATTTTTGCGTTTCGAAACATAATTTTAAAAAATACAACATACTGAATACAATTTCCATCGTAGTAATAAAGAGTACATAAGAGTCACTATCATGATGTGCTATCGTCCACCCGCACGTGTCTAGGAAATTAATGAATTTGTAATCAAAGTGATCGTTGTTGTGTGGATGGAGCATAGAGTCAAATGTAGAACCTTTGACTCTATTCTCCATGCGGCAGTTTGAATGTGAATACTGGATAATGAGTCAATAGCTATAAGTTTTATTTATTTAAATTATGTACCTAAAGGAAGAAAGAAAATAATATTTTGCGCCCAAGTGATACACTCTACTACCCACTATGAGAAAATAAAAGGCGCCTCATATTTTAACATAGAGTAAGAGACATTTTCGCATTTTTCAAAACAACATGAATTTCTAACAATCCGCATGGCATTAGGCTGTAAGTAAGTACCTATTTACCTCAATGAAAATAATAGAAAAAAAAAGGATTTGAGTGTAAATTTCATGATAAAATATTGTTAGTGTTTAACGTTACGCGCTATTAGGGTCATTATATCCGTCATTATGTCCGCTTTTATGAATGTAGGTTAGCTAATTGCATGTAAAATTATAAATGAAAAGATTACTTAATAGGCCCATAAATCTTAATATTTTTCACACGTTAATTGAAATACTTTTTGCTCATAGTATTAGGTCATTTATACTTTACGTATTTAGGTACGTAGTATTAAGCATTTGCTTGCCTAAGTAAATCCTTAAACTAAGGCAAAATGAGCACGGACAGAAAGTAGATGCGATATACGTAGACTATGCTTAGCCTAAGGTTATTGAAAATATCTAGAAATTTTCAAAAATGACGCATGAAAGTGAAACTCCCTCGTAGAATAGCCATTTCCATATGAAATACTTAAGTATTTGTTCTATTTAAACTGTTTTCGTATTGAAGTGTAACGGAGTATTGTTTCTTTGTTGGATTTTGTAAGGGGCTCACCCTATGTAGCACAACCTGCTCAAGTACTACAACTACTACAACTCAGAACCCGTTATTAGAAATACTTGATAAAGAATTCACATGAATTGGAAATTACCTATAAATAAGCTGACAATAATCTAAAGAGTCTCTTAGAATTTAATCCCAAAATGCGTAGTAAACGTAGATTAACTAATTACACGTTTTCGATATCCCTATAAGGTATGCAGTGATAATGAGCATTTCAGAATAAGGACCCTAATCTTACACTAAGGGCTACTTGCACCAACAAACACATTTTTTTCATTGTAATTTTGTGTTAATTTAAACATATTTAAGAAGCTGGTGCAAGTGGCCCTAATTTTCTTTCGAAAGCTTACAATGAGTATCTAAGGTAAGGCCTTAATCTTACACTTAGCCTGTGACTTTGTCTCTATACGAAATGTTGCAAACTAAATACCTATATTGCATGTTAAATGTTAATTGTTTGTTATAAAAATATAATTTTAGTAGGTACTAAGCTGATAGATACTATTGTTTTATCGATTGTATCTAACATCATAATTCTCCCAGGCTTCTTCATACGTATTCAGGCGAAACCTTGAATTGCTGTGCCTAAATGCTCATTTTTATAAACAGCCAACCATGTAATACATTCTAAACAATCCTATAATGGGACCCATCATCCTACCGTTCACACAGATAGATGGTGTAAAATTGCACAAAATTGTCGCCCTTCGCCTACTTCCAGATGACTGCAGACATAGATAATTGGGAGGATGATGACGGTTAAACTGGTTCAGGTAATCGCACCTTTTTCAATATTATTTACTTATCCCCTTAATATAATAAAGGGATTAGAATAAATTATTTCTAAGACAAAGCGTAATTTTTTTTTAAATAAAAAACCTATGTACGGAAATAATACGGCTTATTCTGTATAGGATATTTCAGCTAAAGAATTCTTAAATCTCTGGAATTTACACTTTATTCAGTTTGACATCATTCGCACTTAGGTATACCGACTAATCTGTAGATGTTACGCAAATTTTGTGGACAAGTAGACCAAAGATCCTAATGCAATTTTAACTAGGACACCTTTGGCAGTTATCTTATGTAAGTTACTGGCCATTAAACTGACCAATACAGACAACGCGTGCATAAAATTGGTATAATTTGAAAGCAGTTATTAGAAAATTATATTTTGCAACCTTATTACTATCAGTTTTCCGCAATCGCTGATTAGGTTAGGTACTGATGCAGAATAATATTTTCTAGATAAGAGATAAGATGCACCTTGTTATTATTATTATGAATCATACGTATACACACCAAGGAAGAACGGATGCAAAGTGGTGACACCGCGTATAAATATCAACAGAAACCTGTACTCATTTACAAAGTCAAAGGTGGTAAATTAAAGAAACCGACTCACTGTCCTTCGACAGCCTACCAACATTATGAAAAGCTCAAAACGTGTCGCCAACAGGAAAACAGATTTTGTAGAGAAATTGTAACTTACCTGCATGTTAACAATGACGTAGATACAGCGCGAAGAATCGAAACACTTTTACTTTCGATGCACTAGTGAGCCGTTTAGTTAGTGATTGACCCGGATCTCGGTATTATGATTTCTACAGTATTTCACGATATTTTCTCGAAGCAAGTGAAGCGTTTTAGCGTGCGTCTGGTTGGAGAATGCTGGAGCGAGCTGTGGTGCCGTAACCTCTTACTTAACTCGACGATCCCCCCTATTTCGACTTGGCTGTTCATACTCGACGGCCTGCACCGAGATTGTGCGGCAACGTTACGTGAGCGCTTAATGTGAATAAAACACTAATTATTGTATTCATATCTTATTTTATTTTAGGCACATAATGGCGAACAGGAAGCTTAATATGTTACAAGAGCGTGGAAATAAAAAAAAAGACGGGCCAGAGTATGTGTGTGTTACGTTTTTGTTTTCTAACAGACTAATAATCAACTATCGGGTGCATTTATATAAAATTTATGTATACTAGGATGCAAAATAAACAGCTATTTTGATAGTAACTAGGTACAATTGCTGGTAAAATTGTAGGTCAATAACATAATAAGTCGATAATTAGTTAAATAAATTAATTAATATTTGGTAATACAAATATTGGTAATATTCGTGACTGATTCCATTGTTTTAATTAAAACTGATTTGGAAATCAAGATTTACTTAACCTAGTTCTAAACATACAAATCATACCTATCTATGGTTATAAAAACTTAGTTATTATATCGATTTTAAACACGACAGCTATTTTATTTTGACTGTGTAGATTTGATGAATAGCTTATTTTTTAAATTTACCTACCGTCCTCATATTCTTAAGCAGATTGAAGTAGGTTGGAGGGACAGACAGAATGCAATCTCGATTTTAGTATTGTTACTTGCGAAATATTTTCTCCACATAGTTACCTACTTATTGTGTTTTACGAGTACAAGGCAAAATAAATAATATTGAAACTTGTGTTTTCTCACAATTGTTCATTACTTATACAATGAAACATCACCTGGTCTTATAAAACTGGGGCACATAGGTATGGCAACACTGACATCAGGTACACGCTATTTGATTTTTTTCGAAGTAAGAAAGCATATTTATGAAGTTATTAATTACTAAGTTATTCTATGTCTATGAATATTGATTACTAAAGCTTCCGTACATTGACGATGGATTATTTCCAAAAAACCGGATAGGACTACCGGATGACTAGCGCATCGAGGTTTCCGTATAAACTTGCTACTTTCACCAAAAGCATTAACGTTGCTGAAGTTAATTAGCTACCGAAACAAAGGACCGAATATTGCTCCAAAGAAGAGATAAATCTCCAACTCATCTTTGTAGTTGAAGAAATGTTTTTCCTTAAATACTTCCCTACACTGTACTGAGTCTAGGTACATCATGTAAATTCTGCAAATGTAACTGAATAAAGAACAAAGAATAATTACGATAATACAGAATGATTTTCAGTTTTTTTTTGTGTGGTGAGATCTTGCTTTTCCAAATTTCATGTTTCTAGGATAACGGCCAGTGACTTAACTTATTCGTAGATATATCTACCATAAATAATTAGATATATTTTTACTTTATTTATCTAGCTTTTATTTACTTATTTGCCGAAATATGCGCTTTATGTATTTGTTGTTAATTTCAATTTCGTACCTCCATGGGTTCCCCGTTCCTGAGACAAACACTCGTAGTCAAGATTCTTCTTCATTTTAAGAACCTTTTGGAATTGGGAACCCTAAAAAATTACTTAAAATATGACAGCACATCAATATCATTTAATTCAAATTTTATTATCGACTCTGCACGAATCGATAGAGGAATTAATTAAACAGCTATGGCTTGAGAGCCGATTATGCGCCAATTCCATTACATTGTTTCTTCCGTAATAAAAAAATAAGCTAGGTTTTTCATATCTGGTTAGTAGTGCTGATTATGTTTTTTTTTAATTCAACCATATTGGCGCACGATTTTCGCCCACTCCCAAGGGTAGTTTCTTTGGACGAAAGCTAGGGTGCGTCGAATCTGGCGCGTTTCTTGCATCGAGCACTGCGGACATGCTCCTCGGAGTACCAACGGAGCAAGAGCTGAAAAGAACAATTAAGTATGTTTAAAGGAATAACAGTTTCTTGCACTAACCTGAAGAAATACCCGACGAGGAGAAGTGTTTGCAAAGTAATGAATTAATTCGTACTTTGGTTAATTAAGAAAGAGAATAAGCACAGTAATTAAAAAATTAAGAACGATAATTCACTACTACGACAAAAACAAATTTTGACTGGGGATGAATTAGACTTGCCAAATAATAATTCACCAAATTCGTCTTTGGCAAAATCCAATTCAGCCCTTTTTTTATGTGGTAGCAGGCAAACGAGCAGACGGATCGCCTGATGGTAAGCGATCAACGCAGCCCATGGACACCTGCAACACCGGAGGAGTCACAAGTGCGCTGCCGGCCTTTTAAAAGGGAGTACGCTCTTTTCTTGAAGGTTGGAAGGTCGTATTGGTCCGGAAATACTGCAGGCGACAGTTCATTCCACAGTTTTGTTGTGCGAGGCAGAAAGCTTCTAGAGAAACGCACAGTTGTGGACTGCCAGCCATCAAGATGATGGGGATGGAATTGAACTACCCTGTCAGATAGGTAGGTACATGTCCGAATTCGGTTCGAGACGAATTTAGCGAATTATAAATTGGCAAAGTCTAATTCAGTCTCTGTCAAAATTAGTAATAGGCAATGTTATCGAGTCGCACTTATTTTCGATTTTGTAGGTACCTAGTTCGGAGGCTGAGGCTCCCTAAATAGTTTGAAGAACCATGTAATAGTCATAATTTTCAGATTTGTATTTTTGGACACAATAAACTTTTTTTATTTAGTAGGTACATAGATAGTAGCTAGGATATGAATCAACTGGATGTGTATTGACTACCTATATGAACATATTTGTGGTAGTATGCAAACCTGGATACATGCTACAGGAGCTTATGACGATTTTTTGTATTAAAATAAAGAGAAAGTTAAAACGCACACTAAAGAAATTAATCGCTTTTAGAGTTATCTAAACGGTGTGAGGTAAATTGAACCTTAACCTAGTTAAGTAGGTATTTCCCGAAAGTAATATTCTGCAATAGTTATGTTAGACATTGTGTTCAAAAATAATACTATTAATGTCTGAATGGTCGAATCTATTTTCGAAATATAGAAATCGAATATTATAAGACCAGCAAAAATATATAGCTCTAAGTGGATGTAAGACTTTAGAGTTAGTAGGTACCTACAAGTCTTACAACACACAACAAAACTTTAGCAGGAACAATACACTATTACAGTAATGAGTCTTTAATATAGATATATCTACTTATATATGGAATCCTGAGAACAAGGGCTATTAACATTAAAATAGTAAATTATTATTAAAGTAGTATTAGGTAAGTTCAGGGTGCTAATTAAGGCCGGTTCCCATTATCAAATCCGTTGATAGATTTGCATATTAGGGGTAGGATTTTCACATTACTTGTATGGACCTTATGTCTAAATTCTATCTGTAGTAAGCAAATCCACTGACTGATTTGTTATTAGAACCGGCTTTTAGTCACCTGTTTCCGTTAAACGAAACCATAGGTATTCATACCCTATTCTTGGAAACAAATATACCAAATTAAGTATTTCCAGCTATTTTTAATTAGGCTATTACAGGTGGCATTACTACCGTTGATATTTCCTGTTCTGTGATTCTACCCGTCATACCGACCAATAAACTGAATCACTTTCAGTGTGTAGTAATGCCACCTGTAATAGCCTAATTAAAAATAGCTTGAAAATCTTAATTTGGAGACATTTATAGCGACACAGAATAGATAAATTTAAGCTTTCGAGTTTTCTTTTAACGCGAGTGTCTCAGAAATGTAGTAATGGGTAAAAGTACCTATGTATTATGTTTCTGTTCATATCAAAGCGAACAGAAACTATCCTCATAAATAGCATCATAAACAAAATTGCCCATAAAGAAATCCGCACAATGACCACCAGCTTATGACTAATCAGCATGAACAAAGAAGTCACGATATACAAAATATGTATCACAAAGAACCACAAACGATGATCACAAAATATGATTGTGGGTACCTAGTTACCCATTCAAAGACAAGTACCTACCTATAACAATATGACATGCTGTTGTTACTCTAACTTGACTCTTTAGCCACAAAAAGAAAACTAAATTTAACGAACGTAAACAAGTTTAACGAAGAAAGATGAAAGAAAAACGGTTGTTTCGAATTGGAAAGCCGGCAATTAGGACAATAAAATGAACGACGACCAGCGCGGCAAATTATCCGCTTTACACAAGTCTTGGTAGAAGACAGGGTCTAACGTGGTTTATCTAAGTGTTTATGTGCTTTAGGGAGTTTCTCAGTGGTAGCTTGGATCTGTTACCCGTTACGTATTAGTACCTATGTCACCAGCAAACATTACCTAGTGTATCCGTACGTAAGCAGTCGGTGGCGTCTGTTAAAGCTTTGGCAACTAACAACTAACTGGGAAACTAACTTCGTAATCTTCTGCCGACGGGATCACAAGGACCTTCTCCGAGAGCGCATTTGATGTGTCGCTGCATCGTGTTCCTATCTGCCAGGGTTTTGTCCAGTTGGGCGTCAGTCATTTGTGACCCGGCCTGAACGTGCAAGCCGGCCACCAAACTCACAAAAGCAACACTTAAAAATACGATGACCTGTAAAAAAAACATTAGATGAATAAGATTTATTTAAGGGCTTTGGTTTGTATTTGACGTTAGGGTAACCATGATTTATTTTGAGGCCGGTTTATAACTTCATTAATAAATATGATCACTAATAAATAAATTGGTTGGCTCATTTGGAATCCAACTTTAGTACTTTATCGATAGGTATGATAAAATTACTTTTTCAGAGGGATTTCCAATTTAAATAAATAATTGTTGATAAAAAAATGATTGATCTGATTTTTTTACAAGCTCATGGATAATTTCTTCAACATTCATAGAATAACTAACTTTACTAAGTCCAACATAAATAAACTACATCAAGCACAGCTGTAAGACACGCTGTTATAAAAATAAAGGCTTTAGGAAAGTGGTATTTTCCCCAATATTATTCGTACAGCTATGAACCCGGGACGCGCCGCGCGCTGATGACTCAAACCACAGATTTGCTTTATGAATATGATTACAAAGTTCCGTTGAAACCGATTGAATAACAACCACGCAATGTTTTTTAAGTAACACGAGGAACGTGAAATCGGGAATTCCACTATTTGTAAGTGAAATACTAGTTATGTTTTACGAAGTATTTCACTCGGAGTTCAAAATTAAGTGCTTTTATTATAGGTAGGTACATCAAAATATAATGTCTTCACTTTTTAACTGGGTATTTCTTTGGTACTTATTCCTACCTGCATTGTGTTAGGTAACGCCCACTGTTCCACAGATTTTATTACAACTTTATCACTAAACTGGGTGCACAGAACAGTATCAAATATTTGGGTTACGTCGGACCAACGATTAGGGAGCGACTGACCAGTATCATCGTGTTAAATATTGTCGGGAATGCGGTTCTCCCCTCTTTGTGTGGTGATTATCTCTGAATAGAGAGCTCTTTAAGCATTACGACGAATTCTAAGATTAAGTATATGTTTTCGTTTGGGCCAACCGAGAACATCGTAATATGTAGTCTATCTACACTAATATTATAAACAGTTAAGATTAAATTGTTTGTAAGTTTTTAAAATTGTAAGTACCTAATAGATAAACTCAAAAACAACTGGACCGATTTTGAAAATTCTTTCATTAATAGAATGCTACAATGTAGCATTGTAACGTAGCAGCTACATAATTATTATACTGAATAACTTAAGCTCTATTGTTAATCGAATTAAGCATAACGGCACTTTAGGTCACGAGTGAAACCGCGGAAATACCTAAGTATTAAAAGCGAGTACTTAGAGGAATAAAGTAATCTAAGTTATCATTGTTATCAGTAAGTTATCAGTACTTGACAGTATAAGCTAAAAAAAATTATTATAAGATACCTAAAAAATTAATAAAAAAATAAAGGAACAATAAAAAACATTGAATAAAAAGAAAGTTTTCATTAATTTCGATAGATTTTAGTTATTAGAATCTAGAAACAGGTGCCCTGCGCGAGGCCAAAATATGGCTAACGCTGCGACTAAAAGAAACAGAATGCGATACAGTAATCCGGTTACGAACTCACGATATATCTACTTTTACTACTTTTATAATAGGGCCTTTCAAAGCATTCCAAAAGAAATGTTTCATTTGGCCTTTAGAAAAGCGCACAAACGGCAGGGCTGCTTGTATCGAGATGATCAAGCTGAGAGGCGACACTAGGTACCTACGGTCCTTATTGACTGTAAAAATGTCGGCCAGGGCCTTTGTCTCCAATTTGCCTCTAAGTACCAATACGGGGATTCTTAGCTAGTTAGTGACAGAGTTTTCAACTCTGTTCGGGTGCACTGTAACCTAACCATTTTTTCTCTTGATTGATTTGGTTATTTGATTGATTGCCAGGTGAAGTTTCTAATGCAACCAAAAGATTGAATACCTATCGATATCCGTAGGAGGTGGTCAGACATGGAGTAATCTCGATGTGCTGAAAATGGAATAAGACACATGCATAGACTGACCCGGGCACCCGGCAAGGGCAGTTAACCTTGTAAGTTGTAGATCAATTATTATTGATCAGTGAAGAGTTTACCCTTCAAGCTGTTTTTTTATTTCGAATCTTTCTCGCATGTTTCAAATCAAACTATCTGAATGAAAAAGAAATATAAGTACAGAGCACAACCAGGCACAACCGCACCCAAAAAAAAAATAGGGTATTACACCTTTTTTTGAAAACTGTTTTAAATTAATCCTTAGATCGTAATGAACCAGTAGAGTTTTTATTAAAGTTTTATAAAACCGAAAAATGCCTTAAAAACGATTTTTAATTTATGATTTTGAAATTTCGCGCGGAAACGGTAGCCGCCATGCTACTTCGGGTCGTGACGTCACTTCGTTAGTTAACAATACAACTGCAAAAGACCAAGTAACGTCAAGTAACTATCGGAGTGACATCACGTCGGAATCCAATATAGCGGATGGCGTTTTAAAACAGATTAAAAAAGACTATTTTTGAAATTGAATTATAAAATTTACATTGCATTTTTATAAATAAATACTAACGTTTCTCGTTTACTTTTAAAAAAATCTATTATAAACATGCATTTTTATATTTTTTCTTACATGGTGTAAAATACCCTATTATAGGGTGTAATAAATTTGTCAATAGCTGATCGACCTAGCCCGCAAATTCATTTTATTTTTGTGCTAATTCACAATTCAGGCAACCTCTTAGACGCGAATATTTGGCAACTGCAATGAGATCTACAAATTACGAAAACCCAACTGACTTTTTCTATTTAAATTATTTATTAAATGCCTAGAACAAGGATATGATGGGACTGGAATCATATTACAATTTTACACTCGTAAGGTCTCTGTCTAGGTCTCTAAGGTTTATCGAAGGTCAGAACGACCCTTATCCCACTTGACTGGACGACTCACTCGAGTAGGTACTTCTCTATTCACCATTACACTAAGCTCTTGAGTCACGGCTACAATGATCAATCCTTGAATCCGACTTGACTTATTAGAATCTCTTAGTTAGTAGTCTGTGAATCCCACATGTATGCAAATTCAGACAATGATTTTGTCCGACTGCGCTAAAAGTAGGTTGTGTTTTTCAAGTGTTGGTACCTTACCTGGTAGTTAAATCAAAGAGTTTGTTTATTTGCTTATTAAGGCTGATCGTTCATCTGAGCCCGCTAAATTCAAATTACAATTGGTTTTTCGCAATTTGTAGATCTATAACTATAACACATTCTAGATTCATAGCTGTAGTATTTGTACCATTAGCTATACAATATTCACAACTGAGAATTAAATTCTTTGCTTGTAAATCGATATTGTAGATAAAAGTAGTGTCAATCGTCAATTTTGGCCAAAATTGACGAATTACGATCGATTGACTTTGATTGATCGCATTGATTGATCGCAATTACTACAGCTATGAATCTAGAATGTGTTATAGATCTACAAATTGCGAAATACCAATTGTAATTAAAATTTGGCGGGCTCAGGTGAACGGTCAGCCTTAAGGGTTCACAGTGGTATACTTACATTAAACCTTTCAACATGCAAAATTCTTAAAATTCAATAAAATAATATAGTATCTATACTTCTATATAAAGCTGAAGACCTTGTTTGTTTGTTTGTTTGCTTGAACGCGCTAATCTCAGGAACAACTGGTCCGATTTGAAAAATTCTTTCAGTGGTAGATAGCCCATTCATTGAGGAAGGCTATAGGCTATATATCATTACGCTACGCGGACGAAGTCGCGAGCAGAAGCTAGTACTAATATATAAAGCTGAAGAGTTTGTTTGTTTGCTTGAACGCGCTAATCTCAGTAACTAGGTACTGGTCCGATTTGGAAAATTCTTCCCGTGTTAGATAGCCTATTTATTGAGGACGGCTATAGGCTATAAATCATCACGCTAAGACCAAGTTACTATTGTTAGATGTAAACAAGTTACAGAAGCTAGTTAGATGATAAAAATGATTAACTTATCTTATGTGGGGCCAAGGCAGCAAGGCCTTTAGTTCACTTCGACCCAATGCGATCTTTTGTGTTTTCCCTAGATAACCTATTCTATTCCTCATCCCTTCCCAGTTCTATTAACAGCTCTTCCATGAGACATATAATGAGCCTGGGGGTAAGAGTCTGTAGGCCACTGGCCTTGGATAATCCTGACCCAAGAGGCACATTCGCTTTCTAGCCATTGCAATAAAAATGATTACAATGATTAATAATGTTGTTGTAGTGTCTTTCCCCTTTGCTACTGTAGCGCCACCAATTTAACGAGTCGCTTTCTCGACAGGCCTCAACCTCGACTCTACCCACAGAATAAAAATTCTGAAAAGTGAAAATTGAACCGACCGAACCATACAGCTACCAACCAACTCGTTTACAAATTCCTTTCCTACAAAAAATTATACAATGACATAAAATTAAGAAAATTTATAAGATTTCTTTTATTTTAAAGATAGGCCTGATAGATTTATAACAGTTGTTTGTGTTATAATTAAAAAGTGCAGTTTTAATGAAGGAAGATAACAATAGTTACCGTGTAATTATCAACTTGTCACTCCAATCATATGTTAGCAATTAGCGATGTCAGTTTGTTTACTAATGAAGTAATGATACATTCAGGCAAAGACCGTAAATTTTGTAAATTTTCGCTATGAACCTAGCAGAATCAGCAGGAGGTTCGTCGAGTAAAGGACGAGAAAATGGCGACGCTTCGAATGGTTCGGAGCGCCCACTCAAGAAAGCACGTTTTGCGTGGCAAGTCAAAGGAAAATATCACCTAAAAAACGATACAAGTGATACAGCTAAAACATTTACTACAGAATTGATAGATTCAGATAAGTCTGGTTCATCAAGCAGTAAAAGTGATAGTCAGAACACAGGCTCAGAACAAAACCTTGAGATATTAGGTGATTATTTATTTAAACAAGACTTCAATGCACTGGACTCTGTGATTACTGATCCTGAAAAATCTCTTCCTAAACCAAGTACAAGTATACAGACAGATATTTTACAATATCCAAGATATGTTAGTTCAAAAGAAAATACATCTATCAATGTATCAAGGATTGATGACAAGAGTAATGAAATTGAATCTCCCTCTATAACAATGGCTCCCTCACAGCAATATACAGAAGAACAGTGCATAGCTAGATGGCAGGCCAGACAGGTACATTAATAAATAGTTTTAGTTAAGGCTTTATGGAACCGTCTGAAAGCATCTAAAATAAGCATTGACTGTAATTCAAATTCAATTCAAAAAGTATATCATAGTTTTTTTCACTCTGTAATTTTTTTTTAATATAAGTAAGCACTTTTCTGAGGTAAGTTATAATTATTTTGCTAAATTATTTTTCAGATGGCGAAAGGTTTTGTTGACAACACAATAAATCGTGTTTTGGATTCCTGGTCACAAGTTCCATTAGTGGAAGTGGATGATTCTAGATTTCTAGCCCTTGATGTAGCAGACTTCATTAACAATCTTCCTGGAGACAACAGTGTTGAAAATGAAGGAATTCTTATGGCAATTTCTGCACATGGGTTACAAAACACTTCAAGTTCTAGTGGCACAAGTTTTCAAGACATTGAAAATAATAGTGAATCAACAAATTCTGTTAAACCTGCTGCATCTCCACAAAGGAGTTTATCACCCCCACCATCTGATGATGAATCTCAGGAACAACTGACCAATAATAATCAATGTGATACTGATAATTCTTCAAATGATTTATATATGCCATGGCTATACTCAGATGATCAAAGAAATGAGAGTAATGAAAGGACTAGTTTTCCATTACTGCCTGACCCATCTAGCTTGTCATATGAATATGTCAATGAGACCAACTATTATTCTAACAGTTCATGTGATGGTATTGCTGATGTGGCAGATAATCACTGTGAATTCCTTGATGCAGCAATTTTATGTGCCATACAGAGTAAAGGGTTGACCCCATTTGGAACAGATTATGGCTAATTTGTCCCAATTAAAAGATTTGAAATTATATTTATATAGTTATCTGTTGCTTGTAAAGAAAATCAATGGCACAAATAGTATATATGAAAGTGGTGCAGTTCTGCCATAATATCAGTATTTTATAATATAACAAATAGTATACCCCAACTTTCCGTGCTGCACTACAATTTCATGTAAATAAAATGTATTATTGTGATAATTACTATTAAATCCTGAGAGAAACTAACTGTACTTGCATCAAATGTTGTAGCAAAGTACAAACATTTCAAAATGTTTTGAAATGCCTATATCAAGTTGAAGTGACTGATTTTATGACATGGACTTAAAACTTATTTTACCTTTACATACATACATATTTTCAAATGGCCTCCAATATAATTTAAGTGTAATCTGTCCATTATTTTTAAAAGATATAGATATTAATTTTATAATTTGGTATTTCTAGTTAATTAGTTTTTTATGGCTATAAAATGTTTTTATATGATCAATGCATTTTTGTAATTTTGATTATTTCTAATTTAAGAATTATTTAAATTTTTAAATAATTGTAAATTTATAATAAAGTAATTGTTGTATTCATATTTTTTAAGCATGGATTAGAAACCTGTATAACATAGCGTTAGTTTAAATGTAATGCCATACTTACTATGCAGTCAATAAAATGATACTCAATTATGTTCAGATTTTTAATAAAGTAGTGTTAGATTATTTACCTAAAATATCTTAAAAATATTTTTTCGACGTTGAAAATATGTTTATTTATCTTTCCCTTCGTATTTTTTACATCTTTACCAATTATTAGTCTTTAATATTCTACATTTCTACCTACAGTACCTATAGTGAAAATCCGTTGTCTTATTATTTGTGAACGAATGAAAGTGTCTACCTATAATACTACAATGCTTGTACGGTACTTGCGTTGTGGACTAGAAGTTCAATCTACAGAGTTTGGTGTGACTTCCTGGCTGGGCCACCATCACCGATTTGAATTTTGATTGCACAGAGATTCTGATAGTCGAAATTATTCGTGAAGGACTTTTTCTGGCTGGGCCATCTCTATCTCGATTCTCGACAACTGACCACCTCTGAGCACTTAGCGGAAATCTGTTTACAACCAGAATTAGTCCCTAAGTTACAGAATTGGTCGTTCTCTGTGGTTCAAAAGGTATTTTCAAAAACGTTTTTATCCATACATTCGGTACAGGTGAGTAGAAAATTAAATCACCTATCTGTTATTATTATAATACTTAGGTACTAAATATAGATAGAACAATAAAATGCTTGATATTTATGTTTCGCCCATGGACACCCGCAACACCAGAGGAGTCACCAGTGCGTTGCCCGCCTTATAATAAGGGTTTGGGCTTCCGGTAACCTCACTCACTCGTCGAAACACAACGCAAGCGTTGTTTCACGCCGGTTTTCTGTGAGGCCGTGGTATCACTCCGGTCGAGGTAAGCAGGTACACACTCATATATACCTAATAATTAATTAGCAGTACTACTAAGAAGTGTAGGGGGACAGCCCCAGATCTACGACTTTTTCGAACTGTGTCAGACATCATTTTGTTAGTAGCACCCCCTCAACATTAGACAAATTCCAAAGTGGGGTACTTTGGAAATGTAATATTTAAGTGTCCCGCAAAGTCACAGATAATAGAATACTAGTAGCAAAGTATAGAAATCAACGAATCACGAATGCGAAATATTTACGACTCTGTCTTTACACTGATTTTGTAAATTACCTACATAACATACCATCACGCCTGTACTATTCATACTAATGTACACCCACAGTTCGCCGGTATGTTTAGGTCCCATGTAATAGGGGGCGAGCCTATTGCCATTAACCTGGCACAAATTCCTAACTCCTACTACTGGGAATTTCATAGAAAAACCCAATAACACTGCTCGACCTGGGAATCGAACCCAGGACCTCTAGTGTAGCAGTCGCGCTCAGAACTACTTGGCTAATGAGGCAGTTTTATTAACCACTGCAAAATATAGTATTCTGTCTAAAACATACTATCACGCATGTAGGTACTCCTCATTGTTTATGCTGTTATATTTTATTTCCCACCATCCCATGTGATTAGAGAGTTAATAAATTGTATAATTAGGTGTTCAGAAAATATTTTTTGGCCTGTAGCCTTAATCTATTGTGTTGTCGTCGTCTTATTTTCAATCAATTCAAAGAGTGTAGTAATATAAGTGTTATTTCAACGCTAAGGGAGCACTGAAATAAAATGGAATTTTGGGTACTTAAATAATTTAAACAAAATTCCTCAATAACAATTTTATTATTGCTTGTTATTATTCACATAATACAAAATAAACTATGCACAAGTTTAAGACCACTGATAATCTATTTTAGATTTCATAAAATTTTCTGAATTACAACTCTTCATTCAACGGCTGTGTTGTATGTGTATTGTAACCCGGAAGTAACATTTACAAGTGAAATTAATATACAATAGCAGCAGTCCCCCGTCAACTAATTGTGATGTGCTCACCGTATTTAAATTATTATTACATTCATGGCCGAATATCCTATATAGTTCTAAATTATAAGTAACTGTACAATTATCAGCAATTATTCGTGGAGACATATTAAATATATTTACACAATTTTTAAATATTTATGTATTTCTCTCGTCTGCTAATCGTTTTTAAACGATGATAAAAGTTTTAAGCACGGAATACAGTGCTATTGGAAAGAAATTGCGTGTAAAATTATGTTTTCGTTCATATATAATATGTATATCAATTAATATAGAATACACTATAGACAACATTAAAATTTCGAGGGTCAAATTAATTATGTAGACTTATATCAATGTCATGGTTATGAAAAGAAATAAAAATACATATAAAAATTATCAAAATTAATAATAACATAAAAAATATATAATTATGTATAAACACTGTAACTGCTATATAGAAAAAAATATTCATGATTTTTTAAAGTAATTATTATAAAATATAAGTAAAATTGGGCTGAAGTTCAATACAACATTTTATTACCAAGACGGACTAAGATCGAAATGACGTGTGCAAAATATGTATTGCACTGTCATTGGTATGAATTAATCATAATTACCTAAGTATTAAAAACATTAATAATAATTTCGAAAAATTTGACGCTGGCTCGTTTTATAATTTCTTATTTTCTACACTGAATCAATAGATTACATCGGAATATTAAACAATAGCCCCGAGGGGTGAAATTGTAAAATTTAAGTCATCATAGAGATTAATTTAAATAATTATGATGTTAAGCTCAATAAACTAGACTATCCCAAAATAATAAGTATTTTGTTGTAACTACAAATGGGAGCTTGGTGTGCTAGTCAGAATCTCAGCGAACTAACATTAGTATGTATAATTGAAGTACATCAGTAAGAACAATAAGTAACTGCTTTTTAATAATTAACAAACATATTATTCAGGTCAGTTTTTGAAGTGCAAAAATAGAGCTTATTAAAATTCTTCTTCATTATTCGTAAAAGGTATTTTTTTTACAGTTGTTTGATTTCTATTTTTAATAACTTTATTGTATAGGTATCGCTGTAAATAGCTATTTTTTTACTAAGTACTGACATTTACAGTGGTAATTAAGTAAATTAATAATTCAATTGGACTGATATAGTACTTGGCTTTCTTAATGAGTTGAGTAAATGTTCATCAAGAAAAGTCATGAATTGATGAACTCTTCCTTCATGGATTTATTATACTATTGTAGTAACTCTAAGATTTTAAATTCATCACTTGTTAGTTAGTCAATCAGTCACACTTTCATATACACAAATATGTACTGTTGTTTAAGCTATACATATTCCACCATAAAGTGATGGTAAAAATTTCAATTGATTTCTATTAAATTAATTGTAATGACTTAAACAAAGATTCGCAATAAGTACTGGCTCCAAAAAATATGTATTATAATAAAAAATCAAATAAACAAAAGCCGCACGCGATTACCGTAAACTACGCGTTCAAATCATGTGACTTCACAACCACGCCTATTATTGGAGCCAGTATCTCCAGTGTATAATCTCAGTTCACTATTAACTACTTTATATTTACATTACATAAATTATTACAGTTTCGATATTATTTAAAAAATCTCCAAAAGTTAAAAAATTGACAAACACATTAACACCCTTATACTTAACAAAGCGTATGGATTCATCATATTTACAAGTACATAACGATAACGCGCGTAATGTTACATGCAAACTAGGGCTCCGAAATAATAAGTACATTATAATCATTATCAATGTAGATGTATATTATAGTCAAACTAAGATCAACTAGTGTCTTACAAACTGTACTACCATTGTCAACCATTCAGTATCAAATATGTATTTAAATAATACAGTGTGTAAAATACCTACCAATGGATTCCGATGAGAACAGCATTCAAAATTCAATTTACACCATATAGGTCACCATTTTCATAAGGCGGAGAATGTTTTTAACTTATTTCGCTAAATATATTTACAATATGCACAGAGACTAAAGCAACACACATAACAGGCATCAAAAACTTCTTGGGCAGCCATTTTTATTGCTTATAATTTGGAATTCCATTTATGTGCTACCAATACTTTAACATTTATTTGCTTCAACAGATATGCGTTATGAGGAACACATGTTATATATTCCATACAAGGCTTAACCACATTTTCTTAGATTTAGGTTAGAATAAATAAAATGACCATATAACAGACTAGACATAACAGGACTGTCTGCACTTTTATCAATAACTTATTTTTACCAACCATTCTGTTGAGTTACTAGCTATCAAATTGTATATTGATTTAACACAAAAATTAAATCAATCTTAAGTCTTCAATACATTTATTTTTCTTAATTTTATGTAACTATTCAACATGAGATCTTTCTTAGCTACAGTATCAACAGACCAATACTTAAAGATGATAAGACAGACCAACTTCATGCCCAAGCCTATACTTGTAATCACACATAGTGTCCATCTTTTTTGATGAAGTGTAATAAATATCTTGTGATGTTAGAAAGAGGTTTTGCCTCAAATTGGTGGAAGGAGGGAGGGCGAGGGGGGTGAAGCGCATCGCTATGGCTTGAACTTCACCAGAGGTATATTCTTAGAGTGCAGGCACTTGTCACACACCCATTCTGCATATACTTCTGCTGTCAGCAATTGAAATGCTGGCTCCGTTAGCCCTGTACAGCCTCTGAAATTTTACACAGTTGCAATTATTATCTAGATGTAATGTCTAAGTTCTACTCTAGTTAGAGAACTAATAGCCAAATTTGGTAAAATGACACTTTCTCACTAGAATCATGAATCTTTCCTAAGTAGGTCTGCAGGAATTGTATAAAAAAATTAATTGAATAAGTGACTTGTTTCCTAGGTAACAGGGTACACTTTGCAACCGGGTCCAGCAGTGATAGTGCTTTTTGGGAAGAAATAAACTATATTCAAGTTCTGTGCTGCATTTCAATTTCATTTTTGGTACCCACAGTTTAACTCATATCCCAAAAGGATACCCCTGATTTTAAGAGACCTGCCAACCATATTTCCAATACAAACGTAATACCAAAATAAATCTTAATTCAAACACAATTTATACCGTTAATCTAGGTTCCTGCTAAACCAGTTTCTCCATAATACTTCACTGGAAATAAATGTAAGTGAATGCAATTCTTGATAACTTTACCAAGTTTGGAATGATTTTCCAGTCGTTTATTTCTAGTGAAGTAGTAGTAGACGAAATAGTATGGTAGTAACCTAAATTAAGGGTATGTTAATCCAGATAATAACACAATTTAATAAAATATTGTTCGGATTACAATTCATTTTGGTAATATGTCTATTATAATATGTATTACATAAACATACCTGTGAAACCAAAAGTTGCATCCAGACTCACATAATATTGCTTGATCATTATCATGCACTTCTTTGTGACAAACTCCACATGGATATATGGGTGGAGCATTGGGATTTTGAGGATTGAATACCATTGGTTGGTCAGGTGGGTAAACTTTACCAGCACTTACTGGCATAGGTTTTGGTCCAAACATGCTCATGTTCTGGCCCATAGGACCCACTCCTTGTCCCCCTGGACCACCCATTGCCATCCCACTCATGCCAGCTAGTGGCCCACAATTACCCATGTTGCCAGGACCAGGACCCATCCCCATTGAACCATTTCCTCCCATCCCCATTGGCCCACCATGCCCCATATGGCTGCTGGAATAAGGTGGACCAGGGCCCATGGACGTCATTGGTCCATTTCCACCCATTGGACCACTTCCCATTCCTGATGACATTGGACTACCATGTCTCATAGGGCCACAATGCCCAGGCCCCATACCACCACCTTGCATTGGGTTTGAAGACATAATAGAGTTACTAGGCCCCATTGAACCATTTGAGCAACTAGGACCCATTGGCCCATTCATTCGAGGAACATTCATTCCTGGGCCTCCACCACCCATAGGCCCATTCATTGGGCCGTTCATTGATCCTGCGCCAAGAGGACTGTGCATAGGTGGTCCCATTGGACTGTTGCTCATGTGACTTCCTGCCATTGATCCCATATTCATAGGGCTACCCATAGGTCCTGATGACATAGGTGAACCCATGGGCATAGAATTCATGGGACTCATTGGACTGCCCATTGATCTTGAATTTGGGCCCATTCCTGGACCCATACTGTGGTTACTCATATTCATATTTGGGCCCCCCATGGGAGACATACCACCCATGTGTCCCATAGGGCTCATATTACCCATTGGGCTTATCCCTCCTCTTGGAGGCATTTGCTGGTTCATGGGGTTCATACCATGTGGACTCATGAGTCGCATTGGTGGGCCACCCATACTGTGCATCGGTCCCATCATGCCCATCGGACCATTTTGGCTCATCATGGACCCATTCTGGCTCATCATAGGGCCATTATGTGATACAGTGGATGGTGAGTCATCAAAAGGGTTTGATGCAACAATTGTGTCTCCATAACCTGTAAGAGGGGGAGGAAGAAGATCTTGTGCTGTTGGTGGTGGTTGAGGGGGTGTTAATGCATTGTTGGCATTTGAGGTTTTCCTTCGCTTTTTAGGGTTGCTTGGTGCGGGCGCCGGCGGGGTCGGCGTGTCCATTGGAGGCTTGAAGTCTGGAGGCCCTAGACCTGGGCCTGGCAGCCTGTAGGATGGCATTCCAGCCAGATTATGACTCATTCTGATATTATTCAGTTCCAGCTTTATCAATCATCATCATGAATCAATGACAAGAACATTTTACAAAATATATTCACACATAAGGCAACGCATTGTCACGAGAAAGCGCAATAACGTGCCGGAAGACTGGTTGTGTCTATTTCTGTAACAAAAAAAGATCCAGTTGTAACAATTTCATTACAAATGTATTATAGTAGCATAAAATAATGTTAAACAATACATGCTATCATTTCAATAATAGCCAAAATTCTGTTGACGATGATGGTTACAAAATTATGATTCCCAAGATTGACACTAACGTACGTAACCTGCCAATAATAAATGCAGAAAAACATCTTTCCAAATTTACAATACATTGGTTCTACATGACACGGATGAGTAAAGCCAAAAACAATAATATAAAACTTACTGCATTATCAATTTAGCATTGGAATTACTGATTTTTTTTTGTCTTCATTGAGATCTCAAGGCAGGCGTGCAACATATGACAAAATATCAAAATTAAACCACTTTTTAGGACCAGTTTTTGTACTTCACTGAACACTTCTCGATTGTTTAACGTTCTAACACACACGAAGTCCACTTACAACAAGATTAAGTAATGCATCAAACGCATTTTTATTTACGACTCACAGTATTCCAAACAACACACGCCACATTCACGATTTACTTTCATGAAGAAGTTCCCGCGAGAGGGCGTTCTGATCACTTTTTTTTTTTAGTTTACTTACGCAAAGGTAGTCATGATCGAACATTTTATTATTTATTTCTAAAATAATATAAGTGAATAATATATATAGTTAGGTTTTAGTACGTAAAATTGATACTTTTTTGTAATTTTTGTAGAAGTATTAAGACGGATCGTTAACCTGAGCCCGCCAAATTCAAATTTCAATTGGTTTTTCGCAATTTGTAGGTCTATAACACATTCTACATTCCTAGCTGTAGTAATTGCGGCATTAGCTATACAATATTCACAACTGAGCATTAAAAACTTTGCTTGTAAATCGATATTGTAGCTAAAATTAGGTACAATCGTCATTTTTGGCCAAAATTGACGATTGTACCTAATTTTAGCTTCTTTAACGTTTATTAAGCAAAGTTTTTAATGCTCATGATGAATACTTATTTGATAGGAGAATTTTTAGCAACGATTTATAATTTAACTAATTATTATATGCAGCCTTGGTAGTTTTTTGTTCTTGGTGGTTTTATTTCAATAGTGAGTAAAGCCATTAAGCTAATGTCAATATAGTGTAATAAATTATAAAAAAATGGGAAAGTTATTTTCATGATTTCATATAATTGGCGACTTATTAGCCGAGTACCTCGAAAAATAATACGAAAAACATTTTTTAGTCTGGTATACATTTTACATGAAGACGTTATAAGGTGCTTAGGCTTGCAATACATAGATGTCGTTTTATAAACTTATTCTGAGGGCAGGCCTGAGGCCTGTATGATGCGTCATTAGCCATATATTGCGAATGATAATATCTAGATGGCGTTACTTGTATCCGAAATGTTTGAGGTGTTCGCTGGGTCACCAAAAATATTCAAATTACAAAGTTTGCACGTCTATATCACACTACCTCAAAATTTGATAATAACGCATTCTAGAAAAATGCAGTCAGTCAAATAGGTCATAAATACTTGCGAATCCTCTAAATCTGCTTTCATGTCTGAAACTAAATTATACTGTCTTTTAAAATTTAAGTATACTAAAACCTGAGTTGAAATGAATACCAAAGTTCTTCACATCGCGAGAGCTCGACTTAAATGCACCGCTTAAAAAGACAGATGGAGGCCCATTATGCCAACTTGCAAGTCCTGCGACTGCATCGCTAACTCCTTTAGCTCTTGACTGGTTTAATTAAAAATGATTTAAATAGACATAGGTTGGAATATACCAGCCAGTGGGTGTATGTAGGGAATTTTTCAAGCATTAATGTAGGTACCTAAATTTTGAGCCGTAAAGAGAGCAAATCGTGCATGCAAATCATGATCGACGAAAAAAAGTTTTGGTATCGTAATTTTAAATTTAAATCGCATCGTGCGTTCTAAGTTTTATACTATATTATTATTTACTATATATATGAGGCGACAGAAAGTCCTGGGTTAAAATCAAATGTTTATTTCACGCCTTACATTTCAAAACTAACCAAGAACTTAGATTGAAACATTTTCATATTTTTCTCCACAACACAACAAAAGCGTTCGTCTTTTTTACTTACAACTTTGTTTGGCGATGGTTTGGCGTGGCACACACCTCGCGCTGTCAAAAATGCATACATTGAAAATTCCCATTTCTCTTAGTTCCACCTCAGGAAATAAATAGAAAAGGAGTTGGTTTTATATACATATGCATTGGTAGGGTTTTCCGATTACAATCTGATTTGAATTATTCTTAGAATTGTTTGATTTAGGCAGATAGGGTAAAGCACCCAGTAGTCAGCCTTTTAGTGAGAACAAAATTTTTATTCACCTGTATTTTAAATATTAGACACTATGAATAAAAACAGTCATTATTCTCAGAAAGGTTAGTTATTAAACTTACTAAAGAAGCTAACAAAACATTATATATATAATAGGATTATATAAAAAATCACCGTTAAACAAAAAATGGCACTTTTCACCAGTAGTCAGCCTCATCTCTCCACAAGTCAGCCATGTCGTACCCTGTAGTCAGCCTATAAATTATTCTTGCATATCGGGGATATTAATTCTTAATTGCATTATAACATAACATATCTACCATCACGCCTGTATTCCCTGAGGTTTAGGTAAAGGTGTAGTAATATACACCCATAGTTTACCGGTTTCTTTAGGCCAAATTCGATCGGGAAATCCGCGGACAAATCCAACTTCGTGCTGCTAGTGCGGACTTCATAGGAAAATCCAATAAAGCATGCTGGACTTCAATTCGAACCCAGGACCTCTTGCGTAGAAGTCGCGATTTGAACCACTAGGCTAATGAGACAGCAGATTATAGAACATAATAATGGAAATTATTGATATCGTAACATGCATATATAGCGTTGGGCCGTAGTCCGCCAGGAAATACACCCGCCTGATCTGAGGATCCTCCCTTTGGTTGGAAGGGCTAGACTGGTTGAAGGGGACACATTTCGTCCCTCCACACCATTAAACCATTTTTATTATTTGCTTCCGGCTATAATATCACTGCGACCGCAATCGGTCTATTGTGATCGCCGATCGGTGAGTTGCAATATTCAGCGGTGAAAGGAACTGCAGGATTTTCTTAGGTGTGAGCTCTTTTATTTCATCCGGGCTTAAGGTCTGTTTCACTTGATGAGCACTACGCTTAAGTAATAGCGAACCGAGTTCCCCAAGAAGGTGAAATGCGGTTTCATCAGCCTCTTCACAGCGTCGACAGATTGACGTATGGCTCAACCTCAGGTTGAACATGTGCTTGTTTAACAATGTTAAAACTTTCGTCAAAATGCGTCGATTGTTCCAGCTTAGCACTAGTAAATGGGCTGTGTGCCCTTTCATTTCAGGTGTTAATCAAGGCTTTGGAGTGGTTTATGCCTAGCGATTCCGTCCAGAGCTTGATGGCTTTCTCAAATTTGAAATTCGTAAGGACTCTGAGCTAGGGCTTTTGGTATTCCACAGAAGGACTCTGGGGCCTGATGCGCGCTGCTAGTCCCCGCTCTTGCGTTCATCGGCACGATAATTGCCAATTATGCCCGCATGACCTAGGTAAAATCTGTCACAGAACGCAAAAAAATCGACAGGCTTCTCTAATCATCACCCCATTTCTAATCACCGCCATAGCTTGTGCTTTTTGTCTTCTTTTTATGATATGTCGTCTTCTTAATATGATGAAATTCTATTGAAAGAAATGATTGCCATGCTAAAATAACCGGGCATTAATTCAACCCTAATAGTAAAGGCCTTAAGGTACAATTTTGTGCAACAAGACTAACGGCTGACTACTGGATTCTTAGATCCATTGTTCGGCCCCTAACATACGATTACATTTGTATGCGGCTGACTACTGGTAAAATACACTTTTCGTCTTATAAGAGTTAAACCCAAAGTAATGAGCAAAATTGGTACTATTCGCTCCGTAAATTTCAACTGCATATAAGAAAATCACGAAAATACCAGTAGTCAGCCACCTACGGCTGATTACTGGATCTACCTTAAAAATTCAAAACCCAGTAGTCGGCCACAGAAATAACAATATAATAATCATATAAAATTCATGTAATAGTTAATTATATCACAAAATAAACATTTAATAGTAAAACAGTATAAAAATTCAGCACAAATTATAGCAAATACGCACAAAAACATACTGAAAACTCGGACACGTTTCCTTAAGAAAAAAATTGTGACAGCACCGTGTTTAGTCATGTCTTTCACAGCAGTGCAGATAAACGATTGTAGCTCGTCAACCTGACATGCTATTGGCTCATGAGTGTGCATATTAACTCACGAGGAGACAAGGATTCGATTAAACGTTAATGTAAAGTTGTAAATAAATTAGAACACTATTTAAATAGAAATAATGTGTGTAAAGGCTGAGTACTGGTGCGGGGCTGACCACTGGGTGTTTTACCCTACCTACTTGGCTAAGTGGTGTAGCTTATTCTGGCTGAGCGACATTTACTGATTTGAACTCTGATTGAACATAGAATTAGTCGTGAATTAGACGTGAAATATAGGAATTTATCCGTCCGTGTTTCAAAAGTTAAAAGAGTAGTCCGGGGGCCCAGCCAGATAGAACTCTTTCTGGCCAATCTATAGGTACTTACATATACTTAAAATGCTTTGCCCTGACTGACTGACTGACGGATCACGCACAGCCTAAACCGCTGATCGTAGAGACCTGAAACTTGGAGGATGTGTTCTTTATTTGACGTAGGCATCCGATAAGAAAGGATTTACCGAAATAATTCTTTCTATAACATACCTAATTTTAGCGCTTACGGATCCGGTACAACAGCCCGACTTTCTTATTATCACAGCTAATTTTATTTTCATATCATCCATCCATCAGAACAGATGCGAGTTTCTTACGATATCTAGTAGGCTAGGCACCTTATTGCTATAACGTGGTAGTATGAGAGAAAACACGAGTGAAGAAAACCATGGTCTGATATCTAATCCATATCTAATGTTAATTGTTTTTTTTATTTTATTGATATTATACAACCTTTGTTTTAGTATAGGATGTGAAACCCGAGATACGTGTCAAGTATTTTTATGTAAAGAATGTATGTACAAAATTTCAAAACTGTATCACGGAAAATCACAAAGTTATAAGAAAGAAAGAAAAAGAAAGAAAGAAACGTGTCTTATTAGGTACTCTCGCCCCGCTCGCTATGGGCCCGCGCCTAGTGCCTCTATGACCTGCCGTGATTTGTGTTGTCTGCGAATAACAGAGGAAAGATAGTGTGGCTCGATGTCCCACTTGTAACTTTTTGAAATATTTTTGGCACAGAAAATAATAATAATATGGTGTACAAATTATTGGAATCGATTCAGTTACTAATAAGTAACTGAATCGATTCCAATATTCTGCTGAACAAACCGTATTCAGGTTTCGCATATACTATAAATAATGTTGTATAAAACATTTAGTTAGTGTTAATACATAAGTATACAAAGTAAAAGTCAAAGTCAAAATCATTTATTCAATATAGACTACTAGGTAGTACTTTTTGAACGTCATTTTTACATTATAGACAGCCCCCAAAGCGCCCGCCCTTCACCGCTTCCTAGTGTTTTCGCTGGGAAGAAGCGGCGCAACAAACTCCTCCTCTATATATATATGGTATGATGGCATTTGTAGTACATTAATGTAAGAACCGCATAGAGTATACATTTTTCTAAACCGTGACTTAGAAACTCGTTGTAGGGTGAACACTCAAATATTTAGCTTGGGCAGATGTCAAATTGTTAGCAGGTGCCTACCTATCATGAACATTTAATCTTGAAAGTAAACCGGCATAAATATTCATCAGGTAGTCATTAATGTTGGTGCTTAAAACTTACCTGGATTCTCCCTTAACTTAGTTGCAGTTTAGCGAACAAAAATAGCATGAATTTGAGACGGTTTCCTAAGTCCAACCTTGTTTTACGCTTGCGTCATAAAATTTATAACGAACTTGTACGAAGGTAAGATAGTTCATTAGATACGCCTCAAGAACATTTTAGTTTGCATACACTGTTACTTTAAATACTTACTTTCTTGTCATGGAGAAAAATTTTGACTTCGGCTAATGCCACTCCTGTTAATGTTGAACAGTCACTCGGTTATTTACAACCTACTTACCAGCATTACTTACTTATTAGTTACCTAATTAAAAGAAGCGGCGGTAGCCTAATGGCTAGGGCGTCGGACTTGCGATCATGTGGTTGCCGGTTCGAAACTCACCCATTGCACTACCGACGTGAACCCACTCGTAACACAAGCATGTAGCTTAGCACGAGGGGTTAACAGAAATACTAGTAATGTGTGACCCACATTGCTAGTAATCTTTTTTTAAAAAGAAAAAAAAAATTAGCAGTTACGATTCAATATTGAATTTGAAAGACTTGTTTTGATGACTTGTGTGCAGATAGTTTTTTTTTATGTCATAGGGGGGCAAACGAGCTGACGGATCGCCTGATGGTAAGCGATACCGCCGCCCATGGACACCCGCAACACCAGAGGAGTTGTCAGCCTTTCAATAGGGTTGGGATGATGTTCCTTAGTTAAAATTGTTAACATGGCAAGCTCTATCTTTTTGAGATTTTTTTGCATTTTTCATGCTAAGATTAGTGAAGGAAAAATTCGACTCTGAAAGTAACTTGCTTTCAATAGATGTTACTGACGTCACCTTTAAGACGTAAGTTCAGAATGTGAAGGCAAATTTCGACATGGCAGGTAGGACTAGCGGTGGCTTAGAGGTCATAGCGTCTGGTGTACCTAACCAGAAGATCGCAAGCTCTACTTATATATTTATTTATTTCTAATTTTTATATCAGATCAGCCTGAATACAAATGATGCCTGTATCCCACTAGGATAGATTTCTTAATAATGGTCTGTTAATAGAGATATCAATCTTATCGCCAAACAAAAACCTATATTTTATACAAACTAAAAAAGTAATATTCGAACATTATTCGTGCATAACAGGGTTCATTAGTAGACCAGGTACAGATCTGCTCCTTTGGGGAATACAGACGAGATGTTGTGTCCAAGCAACTACCACACATCTACTTCCAATTTGAAAACTAGATAAATAAAAAACCCACACGTAAAAACACCAGGCAATATCTCATGAAGAACGCCATTATTCTTAGCACGTCCGTCTCACAATTAGCTCGGGCGCTTCGTTTTATGTTGCCACAATAACTGCTGGCTCTCGAAGCGAGCTTAATGCACAAGGCGTGTCTAATTCTACATCAAGTTGTTTAAGTTGAGGCTAAGAATGCAATGGCGGTTAGCTACGTGCTCATGTAAGTGATATGTTAATGTGAGTAACGAAATAGTTCCGGTCTAGTCAATTATTCTAGCAGATACCTATTTAGCAGCTAGTGCGTTGTTTACTTCGTTATGTAGATGGGCCCGGAACAACCCATAATAATTTATCCAAATTTTGGATTAAGATTTTGTTACATACTTATAACATACTATCACGACTGTTTTCCCAGAAGGGTTAGGCAGAGGAGTACTAACGTACACCCACAGTTCACCGGTATGTTTAGGTCCCATTTAATAAGGGGCGAGCCTATTGCCATTATTAATCGGGCACAGATTCCAAACATGTGCTACTGAGAATTGAATAGAAAAACCCAATAACACTTTGCTCGACCTGGGAATCGAAGCTGGGACCTCTAGCATAGCAGTCGCACTTGGGACTACTAGACTAACGAGGTTGTTACTTCAGTTTTTTTTTTTTAAGTAGAATGTAAGGAAAGGTTGTTATCGTTTCCATTTATCACCGCTCTAGTAACGCTTTCGCTGTGATGACCTGTCCAAAGCAATATTCTATGAATCCTCAGTTAACTCGTCACTGCACCGCTATTGTAGAAGCCTTGTCCCAAAAGCTTCACTCGAGCGACGATTGCGGTGAATTGAATAAATGGTCCTTAGAGATCGTCCGTTGCGATTACCGCCTTTGTGTCGCGTTGTCAAGAGGACTCAACATCGACTCCTGCCGATTGAAATTACTTATTTTTACTCACTAAATTGATCTTTAGTAAACAGATCAACTAAGTTGAAGAAATAAGTTTAAGTGACGATGCCGGGTAGTTGGTGCTTCAGATTTTTGCAACTTAAGGGATCCGATTTATCCGATTACGATGAAACATTGTTACGTATTGCACACACGCAAAGATTTCTGAAAAAAAGCGGCATGTTGGCAAAAAGAGGTTGTAAGGCATGGCCGGGCAAAACTACAATAATTTTCTTACCAGCAACCAAAGACAAGTAGGTACATACGAGTATACGTCTATTTATATAAAAAAAAGTCATGTTAGTAACTCCATTTATAACTCAAGAACGGCTGAACCGATTTGGCTGAAAATTGATGGGGGGTAGCTTAGAACCAGGAGGCGGACATAGGCTACTTTTTATCCCGTTCCCGTGGGATGTGATGACAGACCGAATTCCACGGGGGCGAAGCCGCGGGCAGAAGCTAGTATTCAATAAAGTGTTATGATGAAAACTTATTAGTTACAATCTAACTTGTCCTAAAGGGATTTATTGATCAGAGATTTCATTTAATCTACACTATTATTTACTATACTAGCTTTAGCCCGCGGCTTCGCTCTCCTGAAGCTATATTAGGATTAAAAATGGAATAAAATAATTTAATCAAAAACCAACAGTGATGTTCTCTTCTTTGTATGGGTCTCTATACATGAGAGAGGTCAAGCTGTTTAATTACTTGAGATTAGAGGTTCACCAGTTTTTAAGTTGGAGCATATAATTTCTAACAGTGATAACAAAATTCATATGTATTCAGCAATTTTTGCGCCAACCCGTAACAACAACCAGACAATTTAAATATCACATTTTTGGGTTCGGAGACAGACTGACCCTGAACCTACTTGGTTTTTTTAAATATCTTCCATATACCGACACAGCATTTTTACAATATTATAATAGTGGAGAAGAAGAAGATCTAATCAATAATCAATAATTATGTAAGGATTTTTGTAAGAAAAATTACTATTAAGTATGTATATTTGGTAAACATTATTATATTAAATCACATTAGTACGAGTACATTAACTACGAGTTGAAAGTTAACTTGAAAGTCTTATTTTGGTATCTAAATCATGATTCTCGGTATCATTCATATAATTCATGTAACAGAAACACGTAAAATATGTGTAGGTATTTACATTAGTGCAGTGCAGACGTATGCGGCTTTCTATTTCCCTGATATAATTAATTTAAGCAAGCTTGTCACGAATAAAATGAGCTCTAATTTAACTTATAATTCCAACAGAGCCGCTTAGTTCGTATTAGTCTAATTAATTGTAGTTCATTTAGCTCCAGGGACTGCTACATTAGGACATTATGATGTCTAATTAAATTTAGAAATCTCTAGCTACTTGATTCATTCATTCGTTCATTCAAAAGTTAAAAATGTTTTTTATTTTTTATATTTTTTTATATTAGCAAGTAAAATATAACTATTTTAATTCAGCTCCTAGTGAATTCTCCTTGTTCATAATACTGTACGTAAATTAATTTATTATTTCCATATTTTGAAGAATCTTTTTGACAAAATATGTAGTAAAAGGATTTTATTTATAGTTTCGAAATCCTTGTAGAGCAAATGCTTGTCACAGGATTGATTTGACAAAGGAATACATTTGCAGGGTGTTGCGAAATCAAAACAAAGCTGTCTTAGGTAGGTATACAGAATTCTTTGGGGAGAAGAAAATGGTTTTGACGGATATTATAATATGATAGAATATGCACATTATATTGATATTTACATAAAGCACTCTCACAAGGATAAGGCAAAAGTCATAATATCATTTTTTTTAATCTCAATCGTCAAGTATGGTAGACAGGTTTCTCAGCACTGGTTTTCTTGAAAGGTAGCTGATTTGTGTACCGGTACTTTACTTACACTAAACAGTAAACCGGTGAAAAATGTCCACGCGATCACAATATGTAGGTAGTTTTAACAATGAAAAACAAAAAGGAAGGTCAGAGTTATATTTATATTAAAGTAGGATCTTGTAAAGTGAGGTCAGCCCCGTTATCAATAATTTTTCAAAATAAATGTCTCTTTCCTCTCATATTACATATCACCTACTACATCTGCCCCTGGAAAAGATCTCTTATCACAATTTTAAGGGTTAGGCGATTATAATGTAAGGTTAGTCCATCACGAAAGCCTATTGCAGATTGCTAGGGTCAAGTTTTCCACTATCTTCGAAAATGAATTTCCATAATGATGCACCGAAAATCAGTGTTCCTTATTCCATACAAGTAATCCTTGAATATAATAACAAATAAAGCGAAGAATACTTGTGCCAAGTCTCTACAATTTAATTGCCCATCAGGTGTAATATAAGTTCTAATTATAGCAAACAAACTTAGTTGAATTTTCTTAATAAAACAAACACGCAACATAAATGAATATTAGAAAAGTTTGCGTTCATGTTGGTGTAGTGATAAATCAAATCTGTTGTAAGGATGTAACACCTCGATTCGTTCCGTAACCTGTTTTATGACTAATTGGAGTTAAAGTTGTTGAAAGTTCGCTACAAACCGCACAGGCGGCCGCATTACGAGCTGAACTAACCACAGTGAACTCCAAATTTATTCACAGCGTGCTTCTGTCCTGACGAATGAAAGAAACGAGCTCTTTTTGCTCACGACAACGCTCGGGAACACTGCCATTTGGTAAAGTTTGGCGCATTAATTTTATAGTTGGAACAAAAAACAAGTTTCTCGTTCGTGATTCCAGTAATTGAGGGAAGTGTAAACTGGACCAGACTGTAATGTATGACCGTCGAGATTTCGTATTATCGTCAAAGCTAGTCTTGTCTCGTTAGTTTTTATGTAAGCGTTCATTTGTCGCTACTAATCGTGGTTCATAAAGTGATAACTATTTCGTGAACAAATAGTTTTGCATTTGAGTAGCCAAGAGAAACTTGTCGCGATCAAATAGAACATTGTAGGTATTCGTTTAGAGCTGTGCTCTCAAAACTTTGAGTGAAGAATCGATTAGGTGCTCAGAAGAAGTTGTTGCTGTTAGTTGTGCAATCAGGTTCGTCCGTTGTTTGTTTTGAGAACAAGGAACACTGTTCTCCATGTTTGGAGAATGTTGTTGTTTAAATATTATTGTTTCACATTTTCGGATTGCATGCTCTGGACTTGTGAAACTAGTTAAAAGTTAGTTTGGGTAGGTATTATTAAAGTACAGTGAAGTTCAAATGACAGTCGCTGTGATGATTGATAAATTTATATCGATACCTAGTAAGACTAAAAAAATTTTCAAGGATAGCAGTGCAGCAGATAGCTAGTAGGCAGTGAGTTCAAACCTAAAATAATTACCTGTAATTAATAGTTAGAATATTTTTAATCCGAAATCAAAGACGAATCACTTTAACCTGGTCTAACTTTGCGTGTTTATTATATCAGTAGCTAGTTGAAGGGAACTCCCGTAACATCTGTAAACACGTTAACAGAGCTTTAAAAACAATATGTTGGAACTTTTAGAATATCCTTTATCTTTCGCATTTCACGGAACATATCCTGCATTGGCCCCAAACTTTTTCTAGCATTACCTGAGTGCGGGTATTTATCATAAAAATTACGGTACTTCGCACGGCGGAACTATATTTCCGCGGAAAGGGTTCTGATATAAAGGTGGAGTCGTTATGCAAATTCTTTTAGGTCTTTGAGCGATTCACTTCGACGTAGAACGTACGAATTGGGTTTTCCGGTATTGTGGCGTTGGTTAAATCTAGGCGTATTTTGTGATAGCTATTTTGTACCGGCAAAAATAGTTGTCGGCTTTTTTTAAAAGGAACAAGGAAATTGGTACATAAAAATGAATATTTGATTCATATATTTGGATATTTTATTGAGTAGGGAATACAAAATGTATGTAGTATTTAAAATCTAAATCCCTTTCCAATAAGTCAAGGAATCGATAATATTTGTTAACATAATGTCCACTTTCGGTTCCGCATTAATTTCAAACTGATAACTTTGATTGTGGTCGGAAATATTTATAGCCAAGGTGCGGCAACACAATATTTTTTATAAACTCCAAATTCATACGTAATGTTATTCATAACTAGCTTCTGCCCGCGGCTTCGCTCGCTTGAAGCTCATAAACCAACAGTGATGATCTCTTCTTTGTATGGGTCTATACACTAAAGAGGTGAAGCTGTATCTCAGCCTCCGTTTAATAATTTGAGATTAGAAGTATACCAGTTTTTAAGTTAGAGCACATACTTTGTAACAGTGATAACAAAATTAAAATCTATTCAGTAGTTTTGCGCCAACCCGAAATAAACGGTCAAACAGACAAGAACTTTAAAAATCACATTTTTGCATTCAGTAACGTTTATATAAGTACCCTAACCCACATGTTTTTTTAAATATCTTCAATGTAAAGACACAGCTTTTTTATAATTTTATAATAGTAGAGACTATTACAATGACAAAAGGTCCTAATATACCTATTTCAAAATGTATTTAAAACAAAGTTGTAAGTACCAAAAGCTTAATAAGTATTGTTTTAATACCTACTATGTTATTTTTTTATCTATGGAGTTTCTTGCCGGCTCTTCTCCACAAGAACCACATTTTGTAACCATGCGACTAGTTTTCAAAACGTTTCAAAGGTACCTATTTTAGTTAAATGAAATAAAATATTTTGACTTTGACTTCGATTTCCTTTGAAAAGGAAATAAAATATTCTACTCATTGCGCGGGTAAAATTATTTTTATCATCACTATAAAATAAATAACTATTCCGCAAAGGATCTCGTTTCTTCCCGGAACGCTATAAACCAAAGGTTTTTAATTTACGTTTTATTTTCTCTCAGTAGCTACTATCAATATATTAATGTTTATAGTTGCCTCCGCACTAACTGTAGTTACCGATATGCATAAACGTATACACATGTGCATAATTGACTGACGTTATTTTACTGACGTGGGAGAGCCATGCTTCGGCACGAATGGGCCGGCTCGACCGAAGTAATACCACGGCCACACAGAAAACCGGCGTGAAACAACGCTTGCGTTGTGTTTCGCCGAGTGAATGAGGTTACCGGAGGCCCAAACACTTTTAAAAGGCGGGCAACGCACTTGTGACTCCTCTGGTGTTACGGGTGTATATGGGCGGCGGTTATCGCTTACCATCAGGTGATCCGTATGATCGTTTGCTCCACTATCCCATAAAAAAATTTAAACAAACAAATCTCTATATAATACTTGAACGATTGGAAATATAATAGCCTATACTTAGTTAATTAGTTATATTTTTTATTTTTTTGAAACGAAGCTCTGTTGAGGACTCCTATCTGTTTAAGCCACAGCTTTTAAAAAATGCCTAAATGCATATTTCCTCATGCAACCATATTGTTGTTATTAATCTGTGACTTTATAGTCAAATCAGTTTCCATTTCCGCTCAAATAATATAAAATATCATATGTTCCATCCACTTCCTGTTCCTGTCTCTTTCCTATCCATATAACCTGAAAGGGACAAAAAACGGACTTCGGCTATCTTCGCTACGCACAAATTACACCGAGCGCGAAGGACGCTGCAGCCTGCACCGCGCTCGTGCACCAGTCTGTCTTTGTCTTCACTGGATGAGACTCCTAACCGCCCCCGCTGTGAGTGTGCGCCCGCGATCGTAAGCCGGTTCCAGCTCCCGCTTCCCGCTAAACTCAGTGTGTGTTCTGGTGTACGTTAAGAGTGCGTCATAATCTTAGAGGTACCTCCAAGACTCCAGGACACCAAGACTCCAAATTCTACGCACCACGTGCATCGGTGAGTCCCATACTACCATCTTTCTGCTCTCATCGGACGTTGTAGTGAACACGAACCGCCCAGCAGACCTAGCATATTTTTCACGCTACAGTCCGATAAACTGTTGGTCCTTCGATTATTTTATACTCCCGCATCCACAACAATATCTCTCACAAAAATAAAAGACATTTATAAGTATGTTCAATCTGCAAGTAGTTTGGCATCAAAGGCCTCTCACAATATTTTTTCTTAAATTAAAATTGGCAATAAATTTTCTAGAATGGCTTTTAAGTTCCATTAAAAAAGTCTAGGCCAATTTAAAAAATCCTTCTGTTGGAGTGGCACTTGGCACCTTGCCCCGAAGGCTGGTAGCCTTGCTGTTGCTGTCATTGTTAAGCCTTCGTTCGAGGAGTAAGCCAAATTTCTTGACAGTTTTTTTTGTCCGCCGTGCATATTACACAGATCACTGGCAAATGATTTGGGCAGCGATGCTTGGCTTTTGTATACGACAAAGACATTGAGTTATTAGACTCAATATAATCTAGATGGGATAAAAAAAGTAGAAAGTGTGCGAAGATAAAAACTTCTTCTTCGCAGTGTAGCTTTACATCAGGCGAACAGGCGGTCAAACGTAAGCCGATCAAGAAAAAAAAACTTTTCCAGTAATGTTTCATTGTTGACTTGCATTTTACACAATGTATTATGTCTTACTGTACTGTACTACGACAATGTGCGTATACATAGATGTATATTATTATGTACTATACGCTGCATAGTGTATAAGTACCTACATAGTTTTCTTGAGTTCAGATTTCATACTGTGAATTCTTACCACTAAATCACTCACATGCTACTTTAGAAATGATTAATATCTATTCGAGTGTGGCTTTATTCCAAATCCAATGACGTGTAGTATTATCGAGTTTCAACATTTGCTATTGTATATAATCAGATGTAGCATATATTGCATTAGATTTGGAAAAATCTAGTGCAATATTATGCTAGAGTTGAATAAAGCCCCGAAGATTAAAATTTATATTCAGCCTAAAAGATTTCATTACGCAACATACAAATCAAGTTTCAGATTACGACAAAAACTCAGAAACGGCCCCATGAATACCTATGTCAATCAGAAGGGACATGTTCTGATTTCAGCGAAATAATTTCATCGAACTCTCTTCATTCCCAATTAGGTATGTTACTTACTGCTATTACCTTTATAGAACATGTTTTAGACATTTGAAGTGTTCGTACGTTAAAATTCAATCCCATTTATGCGTAGTTTGATTTCGACGTTTCATTTAAAGGGAAAACGGTCGAGTCAAAGCTTGACGGCAAGGGTGATTAAAAGGCGAGTAAAGTAATTACATTTTTGCTCTTGTTAACGTGTAGGTACCTGGTTTTATTAAGGCTGGTTCAAAGTACCTAGTGAATGAAAGAGGCAGTTTTTATAAAAGATTGAAACACAAATCTGAGTGGACATAGCATATAGTCATATCTTTGCTACGTTTATCCATGGCTATTCTTATTGTAATTGTATTTGCCCGTGTAGGAAGGGTAAGAATACTATTGCTCACTGCCTTTCAGATAGGCATCTCGTAAGGGGCGACAAAATATCTGACTTGCTCGGTGAGCCTTTTGGAGTCTGATTAGCTGGCGACCTTTACGTTGGAGTCTGTTGTAAAGCACGTTGGTGTGTGTTTCGACTTTGGCGCTTAAGAGCCAGTTCCTCCTCGGTTGTTGCGGCTTGGCAGTCTACAGTCCGTAGGAGCTCTTAAGGGCCGGCAACGCTTGTCTATGGGCAACGCATCAGCAACTCCTCTGGTGTTGCAGGTGTCCATGGGTGGCAATGACTACTTAGCATCAGCTGGCTCTCAGCTCATTTAGCGGCATAATCTCATAATCATTAAGTATTTTGTTTGCCTGAAAGTAATAGGTCTTTTTTACCTGTGAAATTGTCGTTCTGCAGTACTGGCCATTTCAAATGAAAATCATTTTTGTTTGGCTAAGAATTCTAATTTAAAAATAATTTTATTTAAAAAACATGGAATTCTTTTTCCAAAAGTAGGCATTTGTTTATTGATTAGTGTTACATTTTCATCGCATTTCAATCGTTTTCGTCATCATGGATACGTTAAAATTTCGAGTAATTATGGAATATGAGTACCGTCGTGGCAGCAACGCGGCGCAAGCGGCACGCAACATCAACGACGTTTACGGAGCTAACACTACAAACCAACGCACCACCTGTTATTGGTTTGCTCGCTTCCGTTCTGGGAATTTCAACCTGAAAAATGAACATCGCGGTCGTCCGAAGATTTTGGTCGACAATGATGAATTAAAGGCGATTGTGGAAGCTGATGATATACAATCGACGGCTGAATTAGCAGCAGCTTTCGACGTTAGCGTCAAAACAATATTGGTCCATTTGCGTCAAATGGGCATGGTAAAAAAGCTTGGCAAATGGGTACCCCACGAACTCAATGATCGGTCTCAAAGTACGCGTCGAAACGTGCCTTGCACTGCTCAACAGACACACAAATGAAGGAATTTCGGACCGCATTGTTACCTGCGATGAAAAATGGATTCTGTTTGATAACCGCAAGTTGGATGGATCCTGGTCAGCACCTAAACAATGCCCTAAACGAAACTTACCCCTAGAAAAGTAATGGTCATTTTTTGGTGGTCTAGCGCCGGTGTGATTCATCACAGCTTCTTACCAAACGGAGTGAGCATTACTGCAGATGTGTACTGTGAAGAACTGAACACACAATGATGGAGAAGCTGGCACATCTTCAACCAGCATTGGTCAATCGCTCGTCTCCGCTGCTCCTGCACGATAACGCGCGACCTCATTCTGCACAGCAGACGGTCTCCAAGTTGCAAGAACTGGGGTTGGAAGTTCTCCGTCATCCGCCCTACTCACCAGACCTTGCGCCTACAGACTACTACTTTTTCCAGAATTTGGATAACTTCTTGGCGGGAAAAAAAATCAATACCCGAGAGGCAGTACAAAATGCCTTTGAAGAATTTGTTGCCTCCCGTCCAGCTGATTTCTTTAAGAAGGGCATCAATAAACTGCCACTGCTTTGGCAAAGATGCATTGATTGCATGGGTGATTAATACAAATAAAAAATACATGAAAAAAAATAGTTTAAATTTTTTCATACAAAACGGCAATTTCATAGGTAAAGACCTAATATTTTATTACTACCAGAGTAACTAATCGTACTTAATCAAAGAAGTTCACTTTTCATTAAATTACCTTTAACACATTTACACATTTGCACTACTGATAAATAATTTTGTTTAGCTATGAAAATGTTTTTCTTGGATACATCTACCTCAGCATAACTACAGCCTTCAATTAGACGTTAAAACTTAGCGGACTCGTCAGCAATTTCTTCAAATTGGGTGCTGGCAGGAGTCCAGACGATTAACAACTTAGTGCAAGCTGTTTAATTTCATGCCTGGATGCCCTCATTTTATGTGGGAACTGCCTTCGCCTCATCCCCCATCCCTGCGAGTATCGCTTGACAATGAACATGAAACAAACTGGGGATCGTTTCGAAGATGTTAGAACTTCTGGGGTAGTTGTGTGAATGTCTATTGTCAATAGTTAGGCAAAACTAATAATATTAATATTTAAGTGTTAGCGATGTTGTTCTCGATATCTTTTGATTGTTTTCAGCATCAATTGATTATATGGTTGACCTCGTTGGCCAATCCCTGGAGATACCAAAGGGATTGTTCACTTGGCCGTTAAGGATCCTATGAAACGAGGGCAAATCTATTGACATTAACTGGGTACGGAGGTGCCTGCCACTGAAAATTGATATTATAATTACACCATTTGGAGAATAACTATTTTTTTTTATTGATGCTACATTGGTGTAAATCAGTTTATATACATAGGAATAGATAGCTTTAAAATATCGTTAAAGAACTTGAACTAAATTTGTATTAACCATATACTTGCCAAACAATTCATGTCATTGACTGATAATTTTGAACCATTATTTTTGATTTCTAATAATGACTTTACAATAAAATTACGTCCAATAAAAAAGAGTTTTACGTTTGTTTCGCCGAGTGAGGGAGGATACCGGAGGTCCAAAGCCTTTTAAAACGCCGGTAACGCACTTGCGACTCCTCTGGTGTTGAGGGTATCTATGGGCGGCGGGATTGCTTACCACCAGGCGATCCGTCTGCCCTTATACCATAAAATAAACAATAAATATTATTAAACAAACTAACACACTAATAAATTAATACTAGTAGGTATTTATAGTAGTTACTCGAAAACCTAGTTCATTTTCAAAATAACAAAGTCCACAATAAAGGGACAGGTGACCTCCAGTAGCTATGCTAATCGAAGGATACAAACACAACTAAAGTTAAAGCAATAAACCCCTTTTGAAATTAATTAAGATGAAGGTTCTGTTTCACATTTCCAAAGTTGTCAAGGAGCCGGTTAATTAAACAAAGTTAAGGACAATTCGTTTATTTCTATTGAACTCCTCAACTTGTCGCTTGAGTTCGTTCGACAGGCTACAGATCACCTAATGGTAAGCGATAACCTCCGCCCATGGACACCCGCAACACCAGAGGAGTCACGAGTGCGTTGCCCGCCTTTTAAAAGGGTTTGGGCTTCCGGTAACCTCACTCACCCAGCGAAACACAACGCAAGCGCTGCTTCACGCCGATTTTCTGTGAAGCCGTGGTATTACTCCGGTCAAGCCGGCCCATTCGTGCTGAAGCATGGCTCTCCCACGTTAAAGCGTATTTATTACGCAGCGGAAGATAATAATATGTTATCCGCTTTTTACGTTTAACTTGCACTACGACAGTGTATCGCCTGGAGCAGTAGGTACATTGCAGAAATACGTGACCGCTCCGGTTGCACACGTCACCGGATGCGTGGGAACCTTTCTCACTAGTTTTTTTTCACTATGCTAGTATCGGATCCAGTAACTGTATTTTTGTCAGAGAAATGGATTTTTTAATTTCGTGCCCCTTCTTAGATCATGTTTGTGCTTTCTAGCGACCACTTGTAGCTTCATCTGTTCAAGTCGGCAATGGCCAAGATTTTTATTGAGATATTGACGGTGGTGGTGGACCTTGGTGAAATCTTATCAATGTGAACGATAAGCTCGTTTCACTAAAACTATGTATAATAAAGTGGCAGACTCCCACTTCATGTAATCATTGAAAGTGGCATAAAGTGTTAAGAATAGATTGAAACAAGATTTGTTTTCAAAATGAGTACACCAAATCGACTGCTTTTGACATGAGTCTGACACCGGAACAGGAATAGGACATAAAATCAATGGGACTAAATTTGATTGATTTTCTACAAACAAGATGAGATAACTTAGATTCAGAAGTTTGCAATACGGATCCAGAGCCGCACTTTCGCATAAACAGAGATCAAAGTGAAATACTCAGACAAATAGATTTTATCTAAGACATGAATCAGACGGGATAATGCTTCTCTTTTGTTTGTTCCACGTAAAAATATGTGGTGAAAGGTTTTGTACTCGTTCGCTTTTTCCGTTGACTCGCTTGTATTTATTTGTTCCAATTTTTATCTCGGACGGATCGGCTATTAGTCATTACATACGATACTGTTTGTTTGGTTTACATGATTGGAAACGCAAAAATACGCTGAGACAAGTACAAATACATCGTGTGATATATGGATTAACGTTTCATATTTTAAATGGGTCATGGAAGAAAATTAGTTACATTGTAGGATAGGAAACTAGATTAATGGTATCAAATCCGAATAATAACACAATTTGATTAAATTCTGTTTGAATTACGATTTATTTATTCTCATTTATTATTTTAACTTACTTATTAAATACATTTTTAAATATTTTTATTAAAAAAATTTAAAACATTTAAAAATATAAAAAATAGTAGCCCACCGGTATCGGGAGCAGGGTCCAAGCTACCGGTGGTCAGGGCCCCAGAGAAAGGAACCTCCTAACAATGCGAGCCGTGTCCAGAAGCACTGCCTTCTGCATCAAGCCCTTGATCCAGCCATCCAATGAGAGCCTCCTTAGGTGTTGGTCGAGGCTCTTGGCTATTAAGCCATTGGCTGACACAACGATTGGAACAATGATCGCTGAATCCACCTCCCACATGTCAACAACCTCGTGTGCCAAATCTAGATACTTTATTTCTTTTTCTTTTTCGGCTCTCACGAGGTTCTCGTCATGCGGGACGGTGATGTCAACAATCACTGCTCGACGCCCTAAGCGATCTATCACCACGATATCGGGCTTATTTGCAAGAATAGTCCTATCAGTGATGATAGATCGGTCCCAATACAATGTAGTATGACCATTTTCGAGAACTGGGTCGGGCACATACTTGTAGTACGGTACCTCCGATTCCACAAGATTGTATCTCAAGGCAAGTTGCTGATGGATAATCCTGGCTACCAGGTTATGTCTGTGCAAGTACTCGCCGTTAGCTAGACGCGAACAACCAGAGATAATATGTCGGATAGATTCTCCCGGACGGTGGCATGCCCGACATATGTCAACCGTACCATCCTTCACGATATATTTTCGGTAGTTGTTCGTCATCATAACTTCGTCCATAATTGCACAAACAAACCCTTCGGTTTCTCCAAATAGATCCCCGAAGCGTAACCAGGAAACGGACGCTAAGAAATCTACACCAGGCTCATGGAGAGCCCGGTAATAGCGTCCGTGTAGCTCTTTACCTTGCCATACATTCTTACGATCGTCCGTACTAAGTACTACGGGTTTGCGCCAGTTCTCTTTAGCCATGGAGAGAGGGGTAAGCCCATTGTCCACTGCAACCACATCTCGACGCATCCCCATTTCTGATTTTAAAAAATACTCCCTGAGGCTACACACCTCGCGGTTGTGAAGGTTTTTGGCATTTAAACGATTTATTTTATTATTACGATTGTAGGGGAATTCGATCCCTTATCCGACCCGACTCTTGTATGCCTTTATATCTACCAACATTTTACTTTCCTTACTGCAAAGTGCAATGGTAAATTTACCAGGCCATCATTAACTTTGCTTACGATCGTGTTCGCACGTTCATACGTAACGTCAAACTCGGAAATTGCATTTAAATTGACAGGCAAATGAAATAAAGCTGTTTCATATCCGTCTCGACATCAGCAACATTGCAGAGTAAACCCGTTTTGTAAGTTCGAAAGAGAATTTAATTTCACACGAGCGGGAGCCAAACATGTCAATACAACAGCTAGGACTAGCGCAAGACTGGCCGCAAATGCAAACGTCGCTCCGGAATTAAATTTAATGATTTACAGCCACTGGGAGTTTGCCCCGCTCGAAACTCGATTACAGGGGTTGTCAAAGCAAACAGAGACGGGTGACCTTCTAAATTAATTGCGTGATTCGATGGATGTGACGCGGGTAAAACTTGCGCTGATTGAGTGGTCATTGACGCGTTTGTGTGTTGTTCTCTGCTACTGTGTGGAACCCGAATTGCGCTTTTGGTTAGCTTCGGAACGACTGATTGATAAATAATTGTTTGCATTATAACGATCCTTATTTGACAACGGTTACAAATTATTTACTTAACCTAACCATATTAACGCCACCTTTCTTATTATTGATACAGTAGGCACAATTAACCCTTATAGAGCATGTGGTAACGTTAATTATAACTGATAGTTTAATAGTAACAGCTACGAGTATCAAAAGGTTAGCTAGGCATTTAGTATTTCAATATCCCGTTTGCTAAAAAAGCTTTTTATTAGATGTAGGTAGTTCTTTTTTTCACTTTCCTCCTTTGCCTAAACAGAAACATTCCTGAGACGTATTGTTTTTTTTATTTTGGCTACTACAAATAGGGTACTTGACAGACGTAATTAAACATTGAATTGATAGTAAACATTGGCAAGGAGGTAGATTGTCATCTTTGTATACCAGTAAGGACATCATCGTCATCATCAGCCTATTATCCGTCCAATTTTGGACGTAGGCTCCCCCTGTCGTTGGTTTGTCGTATCCAGCGACCGTCAGCAACCTTTTGAAAGTCATGGTAGGTATTGCCAGACGGCGTCTTACGCTACTTTTGGTGAGTCGCGGGAGTCCACTCAAGAACCCGTCTATCTCAGTGGTGGTTGATTGTTCTACAGATACAGTTTGTTTTAAAAAAATGTTTGTAGTAGTTTAGATAGTATATATAGGTTGTGGGTTCGATTCCCACTGGACACAAATATTTATGTGACGAATATAAGTGTTTGTGTTTGTCTGGGTGTTTCTTATGTATTATAAGTATGTAGGTATTTACAAAAAAAAAGTATATAATTATTATATCCATTGTCTAGTAAGAACCCATAGTACAAGCTCTGCTTGGTTTGGGATTAGATGGTGCTGTGTAAAATATCTTATATTTATTTATATACAGCTAGATAAAATAAAAATATTCTATGAAATTGTTCAATATTAGCTTTTAATACTTAAGGCGAGTGGGCTACGGACGAGTTTTCAGTAAATCGGTTTTACCAAGGAATTTCATTATAAATTATTTGTGGAGTTTCTGGAACAGGCCACCGCACGCCGCCACCCGTTAATAGTCGAGGTGTAAATATAACCTACATGTGATTACTTTTTGTAACTTTTTTATTAGTTTCAGTTTTTTCATTCGATTACAAAACGATTTTTTTATAAAACAATTTCTGACTTCAAGAAGATTGGAGCATGGATATGGATAGATGGATGACATGAAATGTATTTATTGATATAATTTACTACCTAGCGATGACAATTAAGTTAACTGTAAATGAAAATTTGTTTGACAACTTTAAATTTATTTTATTGAAGTAAAACTCCAAAAACCCAAACACGACACATTCAATGTTTGAATATCTTAAGATTTTTCTTCAGCTAAGTATACCATATTTTTCGCCAGAACTTTGCTTCGTGCAATCTCGCTCGGTTAATAAGTCAATATTATGGTTACATAGCTTATTGGCTTCACAGTATCAATCTTGCGCTATTACGGTCTGTTGCATTTCATTTTTAATTCATTAACCAACTGTCAGAGAATATTATACCTTATTTACTGAACCAACTTTGTTGCATCGTAGTGTATTTGTTTTTATTAACATAGCAACTAGTTTTATTATTTCTGGAACTATAAGAAACAAAGAATTTATTTTAAAGATAATTTATGATTTAGTATTTCAGGTGAAATTTCGAAATGCTATAAGTACTTAGACCATCATGCAACAAATATCAGTTAACCAAAGCAGTAACTTTAATGTCGAATTCACCGATGTTGCACTTACTTTGGACTAATAGATTCACCATTTCATTCATATTCACACCATTATTTATACAGTAGGAACTATAATTTCAGGCCATTTCAGTATTTTGGAATACCACAACGCAGTTACTAAACGCGTTAATATATAATTTTACGCTGATAAAAAAAAACGTCCATGAATGCCACTATGATCTACGTTAATGGTAGTCATAAACAAAACTGTAGTAGCTCTATAGTAGGCATCCTAGTGGCGGCACATATCTTCGGCTATAATAACATAACCAAGTAGGTACCTATATGGGCTATCGATCTAAATTATATTTGTCGTGTTCAGAACCATTTCGATCTGATGAATTATTGAGTTGCGTTGACACGAATCGACATGGTGTAATCCGCATTGCGGGTACATATTCTGTAGGTTAGGGCTCTCACGTATGTGTAATAGCTACTAAATTAAAGTTACATTAGCTCTGGAATACCGAGCTAAGATGTTACCCAGGGCTTCGGTTAAAGTACCTAATTACAACCGCAACATAACTTTTGCTAAATGTGATTTTAATATTTCTTTGTAAGTATCTGTTTATATTGTCATGTAAAATAATTCAAGTTTAACGTAAATATGTTTTACTTTTATGATGAACATAACATACCATCACGCCTGTATTCCCCGAAGGGTTAGGCAGAGGCGTACTAATGTACACCCACAGTTCGTCGGTATGTTTAGGTCCCATGTAATAGGGGGCGAGCCTATTGCCATTAACCGGGCACAAATTCCTAACTCCGAGCTGCTACTGGGAATTTCATAGAAAAACCCAATAACACTGCTCGACCTGGGAATCGAACCCAGGACCTCTAGCAAAGCAGTCGCGGTCAGGACCACTTGGCTAATGAGGCAGTTTTTTTATGATGAATACGTTATTAAAACAGATTGCCAAATGATTTTGTGAATTTGCAATGTCTATGTAGTTTTTCAGTTTCAGTAAGAACTGCACTAATAATGTTGATGAAATATGAAAACTATACAGCATTAAAGTTTCGGTTCTAAAGATTTATCTTTTTATTCTCAAATATTAGATGCAGAGGATAGTAATTTTATATCTTGACTAAAATATGAAATATTTGATTAAAGCTGCTTCATAAACGACGCAGTAATTGGATGTAAAAAGACAGGGCGAAGAGTAATTGTATATTCCGACGACTAAGAACAAAATAAAGTTACAGTGATAAATATGCAAATAAAACAGAGGCGAAGCTGGATAATCCACAGGATGAATATAAATCGTGTCATCGTTAATTGAAGTCAGACATTTTGCTCGGAGAGTCATCGTGAATTACAATGTTTTTGCTGGTGACGCTCCGACACAGATGCGTTTTTATTACGGTTTTAGTGATACGTATTACCTCAATGTTATTTTCTTCTAAATTTGATATAGCAGTGATAGCTTGGTGAATATGACAGATATAGGTCTCGTGTTCAATAACAAAGTAATAAGTAAAGCAAACTGACTTTTTGAAATCATCTTGTGCTATAATTATCTCTCGCTTTAACCGTAGATGAAAATATTGTAAAGAAACGTTAATGCCTGTTAGATTTTCTCGATGGCGTCGCCGTGTGAAGACTACCCACTCGTACTAGATTGTACCCAGTAATAAAATGCTATACGAAAGACAAGTGTGGTTTGTTGTCATTAAGAGCCTGACATATTTTTGGCCTGCCGTGAGACCCTCTGATGACTCAGCAGTCATCAGGGGGTCTCACGGCAGGCTGTTTTGCCAGTGCTGAATCATCGTGGGTCAGCACCCACGATGATTCAGCACTGGCAAAACAATATGTAGTTTCTACCTTTTACCTTAAGCCAGGTGTCAATCGTAATGTCATCAAAGTAAACCCATTTGCCAAAAATGTAGTACCATTATATTCTTTCCCGTGTGAATACACTATTTTTATCCGATCAGTTGGTGTAAGGATAATCTCAATATAATATGGTTCATATTCTATTATAGAAACGGAAATATGAAACAGGCAAACATCTGTGAAGGATTCTCATAAATAAATCAGCTCGTTTGCTCCGTAACTTTTTACTTAGGAAAATATCGTTCGAGAAACTACCTCTGCGAAAAAAGGTACCTACATGTTTTAGACAACTTGTTTTTTTTTCTGATTTTTGCATCGCCTTTAACGACGACTTAAGGGTCTGGCGGAGCTTGAATTGTCCACAAAAACGTTTTAGTAGAATAAGTCGTAATAAAAGTAATATTCGTACAAATAAATAAAGATTAAAAAAGCAATATTTTATTAAATAAATATTCTTCGACATTCTTACACAGCGCCATCTTGGGACTAGATGGCGCTGTGTAAGAATGTCTAACTAAGCAGAGCTTGTACTATGGGTACTAAGCAATGGATATAATACTTATTTACTTTTTTTTAAATACATAAGAAACACCAAGACGAACAGAAACACTTATATTCATTCATCCCATCAATATTTGTGTCCTGTGGGAATCGAAACCACGACCGGAACAGAGATCGTCTCTTGTCTTATTTTTCGGATTGAGATACTGTTAGGTTACTAATCTAGGTACTATTTCGTCTACTACTACTTCACTGGAAATAAACGACCGGAAAATCGTTCCAAACTTGGTAAAGTTATCAAGAATTGCATTCCAGTGAAATATTTTGGACGAAATGGTAGAGCATGGACGTAAATTAACGGTATCGGAATCCGAATAATATCACACTTTGATTAAATTGTGTTTGAATTACGATTTATTTTGGTATTACATTTGTATAGGAATTTGACGACCTCTGTGGTTTAGTGGTTCGAGTACCGGACTGCTGATCATGAGGTCGTGGGTTCGATTCCCACAGGACACAAAAAATTATGTGATGAATATAAGTGTTTGTGTTCGTCTGGGTGTGTTTCTTATCTATTATAAGTATTTATTTCCAAAAAAAAAGTATATAAGTATTATATCCATTGTCTAGTACCCATAGTACAAGCTCTGCTTAGTTTGGGACTAGATGGTGCTGTGTGAAAAATGTCCCAGAATATTTATTATTATTTATTTATTATTCGGTTCGCCAGACTCGTAATACTTACCACAGTCTTGGAACTTGGTACTGGAAAAAAAATAACGAAGTCATTACAATAATTTATGATTCAGATACAGGAGCACAGTAAAGGTATCTAGGTTTCCATGCCATTCTACCAATGCCTATTTCAAAGTCAGTGTTTGCATCACGCAAACTGAACGGAGCAAACAATCGTAGCTCACTCGGCATATCGCCTGCCCCCCAGCTGATGCCCGACATCATAAAAATGAATTGTACCCGCCAACGTGACCAGAATCTGTGAAATTTCATGACTAAATAAATTTGTAGGTATAATAGCTTCTTTTAAATTGCGTACGTTACTTTTTGTGAGTGTAATATTAGTGTTTTCGATTTGTTTCGGTTACGTGCTTGTAAAAACCAATATGCGTCAGTATTATAATATAATTATATAATATAATATTCTGAAACATTTGACACAGCACCACAAACTTAGCAGAGCTTGACTATGGGTACTAGACAATGGATATAATACTTATATACTTTTTTTTGTAAATACACATAAAATACATAAGAAACACCCAGACGAACACAAACACTTATATTCATCACATAAATATTTGTGTCCTGTGGGGATCGAACCAACGACCTCGTGGTCAGCAGTCCGGTATTCAAACCACTAAACCACAGAGATCGTCGTAGTATTGGTAATGTTAATTTAGTATTGAATACTTGAAGAATTAAACTATGAAAAAATAATAGTCTACGTGTCATGCGTTCGTCTTTTACTACTGAAATAATTTATATAACTTCGTTAGTTTTTAAATTTGAACCAATTATAATACTTAAGCCGTAGTTGGCCTCCAGGCATTAAAAAATTACGTAATTTATTTATTTAATTCAGGCTACAAAGTTAATTTAATATAAAATACTAATAATCTAAAATACTAGCTTTTGCCCGCGGCTTCGCTCACGTGAAGCTCTATTAGGATTAGAAATGGATCCCAAAAATTTTAATTTATTTTTTTTATTTAATCAATAACCAAACGTGATGATTTCTTCTTTTTATGGGTTTGTATATATCAGAGAGGTACAGCTATATCTCAAGATCCGTTTAATTAATTGAGATAAGGAGATTTTTAGGATTAGGAGATCTTATTATAAATCAAACGAACTTACCTGTGAAGTTCGATGTTAATTATGTGAGAGTGTTGGTCCAAGACGTCCTTCCATTTAACTTGTAGTAGACGCATCGTCTCGCCATTAATCACATACTTCGAAGCTATCATAGAGAAGAAAACAAGTTTTTCAAGATGTTTCAGAACGTATCCGTTGTAAGAATGCGTCGGCTGGAACGTCACCGCTGTCTGTCATTTAGTTTGAAGTATTTCACGGCTGAAACTTAGGGTATTTTTAAACAAAAGATGGGTTTGGGTGGGTGCTAGGACGTCTTGGACCAACACTCTCACATAATTAACATCGAACTTCACAGGTAAGTTCGTTTGATTTATAATTATGTTTCGTGTGTTGGTCCAAGACGTCCTTCCATTTAACTTGTAGGATGTTCAAAGAGCCGTGGAATATTGGTGCAGAGTATAGAAAAGAAAACTAGTGAATTTTCTTTGTTTTTTAATCTAATCAGTCTCATATTAGTCACATTAATTGGTCTTATCAATTAAAGCTTATAGGAATCATTATTTATGTTTAATATAGAAAATGTAATAAATGTTTATATTAATTAGTCATTATTTAATTAAGTATTGGTATTGTTATGGAGAATCGCTCTTGCGAATAATTCTGGTGATTCTACAATAGGTCTGTTGTAGAAACGAGCAAACACAGATGAGGATTCAGTCCAGCCTGCAGTTTTCCTTATTGAGTCTATGTTCAATCCACTAAAGTTAGCTTTAGATGATGAGGCATGTCTGGTGCTATGTGAGGTAAATATGTTGGTGTCAATACCAGTCTCAGACATGGTTTCTTTTATCCATCTACTGATGGATTCTGAACCCACTGCAGAATATGGTTTCTTGAAGCTAATAAAAAGGTTACCTGTATTTTGCAATCTAAGGCTTTCAGTAATTTTTAAGTAATCTATAAGAGCTTGAGCCGGGCATATCTCAGGTTTGTTTCTATAGAATGGAATCACTAGTACAGGCTGGGGTGTACCCTCTCTGGATGTCTTAATGGGATCTGTAATTTTTATAATAATGGTATTGTTTTGATATATTATGTTTTCTAATTTTATAAGGGTGATTGTTTGTACTCTATGTGCTGTTATTAATGCTAGTAGGGTGGCTACCTTTTTTCCTAACATTTTTTGAGAGATTTTAGTGTTAGGGTAAAATGTGCATAAATAGTCCAGCACAATATTAGGGTCCCAGGTAATATTATATTTTGGACAGTTTGGTCTCAATTTAGACACACCTTTAAGGAATCGTTTTACCAGTTCGTGGGACCCTACCTCTGGCCCTAGTAACAGAGATAATGCTGAACGGCATGAGTTAAGGCTACCATACTTTAATCCCTTACCATACAGCTCAGTTAAAAAAATTATGATTTCAGTTGGTGTGGCAGATAGATAATTCATATTTTTGCATAAGCAGTGTTCCCACCATTGCTTAAAACAAGTATTATATTGGGTAAAAGTACTATCTGTGATTGAAGCAATCATGACTTCTATAGATGTTTCTGGGGCGCCTCTGGCTTTTAATGCTTGCCGTATAAGACTCCTGCCACCAGGGTAAGATTGTGATGGAGTGGGTGAGGCTGGCCGCTGGTTGAGGTGAGTAAAGATCTGTGAGGTGAAAAGAAAATAGGTTCAGAATCAAGGAGGCTGACAAATATAGGGTACCAGGGTTGTGTGGGCCAGTACGGTGCAACTAGGATACCCCTAGCATTTTCATTCTTTATCTTTTTTACGGTTTTTAGTAACAAGGAGAATGGGGGAAATGCATAGAAAAAATATCTGTTCCAGGGTATTGTAAAGGCATCTATTGCAATTGCATTAGGATCTCTTTGCCAGGACACATACTTTTCACATTTTTTATTTAATGTAGTAGCAAAAAGGTCTATGTCTGGTTGGCCAAGCAATGTCACAACTTGTTGGAATGCATAGTCTGCTAACTCAAATTCTATGTTGGAATGATCTTTTCTGGATTCTTTATCAGCTATGTAGTTATCTTTAGATTGTACATAGGAAGCAAATAAATATATGTTTCTAGTTGCACACCATTGCCATATCTTCCGGGTGATTTCATTTAGGTGAGTATATTGAACCCCACCCATGCGATTTATGTAGGAAATGGCAGTGGTATTGTCAATTCTTAGAAGAATTTGGCAGTTGTTGCAGTCTGAAGCATAGGCTTTCAGGCCCATGAAGGCTGCAAGCAATTCTAGGTAATTTATGTGTTTCCCAAGTTCAGCTTGAGGCCAATTTCCACCCAGAGAATGAGAGTTGCAGGCAGCACCCCAACCTGTTAAGGAGGCATCTGAGAAAATTTCTTTAATGTATGAATCTGAGCGGATATCATTTGTTGAGTAATCAATGTGTTCTAGCCACCAATCAAAATCTGTTTTGAGGGATTTTGGTAAGGTCATTATTTGATTATAGTTATCATTATTGATTAGATTAAGATATTTAATTCTATCGAATTGCTTGGTATATAGCCACCCATATTTAATGGCTGGGCATGCTGATGTAAGAAGGCCCAAGAAATGAGCGAATTCTCTTATTTTACATTGGTCTAATTTTGAAAACTGTAAAATTTCCTTTTTAATCCTTAAACGTTTTTCGTTTGGTAATTCTATGGTCATTTTTGATGAATTGAGTACAAAACCTAGGAATTGGCATTTATGTGAAGGGATTAACATACTTTTATCATAGTTAATGATAAATCCTAATGATGTTAGCAGTTCAGTAGTTATGTTTGTAATATTAATCAGTTCAGAGTATGACTCTGAGATTAAGAGGGCATCATCTAAATACATAGTACATAAAATTCCCATAGAACGTAGGTATTCTATAACAGGTTTCATTATATTTGTGAACACATATGGTGCAGTGTTAAGGCCAAAGGGCAATACTGAGAATTCATATATAGTTTTCTGCCATGTAAACCTTAAGAGGTGTCTTGAATTGTTATCTATATTGATTGAAAAGTATGCATCTTTTAAGTCAATCTTAGCCATGTGATAATTAGGGGATAACAATTTCATAGCAGTTCTAATATCTTCTAGCTTAAAGTGGGCTGTTTCTACATATTTGTTGAGTGCCTTTAGATTAAGTATAAATCTATAATCTCCGTTAGATTTTGGTGTTAGAAAAATAGGAGATAAGAACTGGTGTCTATGGGGTTGACATTCTACTATTGCTCCAATTGTTAACAGATGAGTAATGGCCTTTTGTGTTTCTTTTACTTCTTTATCTGACACCTTTGTATTTAAGGGTTGGTTATATTGATGTGGTATAGAGGAAACCGGTATTTTGTAACCCTTGACCCAGTCTAAAACAGTTTTATCACTAGTGATAGTAGACCACTTATCATAGAAGTAAGGAAGTCTTCCAGCGTACTGTACCTCTATCTCCTGTGCTTGTATGGCCGTGTCTTCTGAGTGGATGTTCGTTGTGGAGTGTGCTTGTTGGCTTGTTTGGTACTGGTTGTTCTGCCCGCACTCGTTGCTTGTGGTTGCTGTCGCTTGCGAGGCGGGCCCCGGTAGTTTAAAGATGGTTTTGGGGCAGGCTTCTCTGGCGGGGGCTTTGTATATCTTATTTCAGTGCCAGTTTTGTAAATTGCTTTCCCCGCCTTTAATGCCTCAGATAAGTTGTCACCAAACAGGTGTTTATCAATTTTTGTTTGAGCAACAATGTCTTTAGTTTCCTTATTTAGGGCAAATTGGATCAGTGAACGCCTGGAATTACTTTGTATATGGAACAGTTCACATAGTAGGCGGCCTGTATTACTAATATGTTTAGTTATTTCAATATTTCTGTTTTTGTCCTGTAGCATGGCATTGAGGGCTATTGCTATAGAGGCTGTAGCTTGGCCAAGTAAATTTTGTTGGCTAACAAGTACTCTGTCTCTTTTGTAAACTGGGTCTGATATGGCTGCCTTTATTTCTGGGTTTATGTCTGGAGTCTCCAGAAATTTACAGTTCTCTGGGATGAGAATTGTTTTCAGAAGTTCCGTCTTAGTGTCCTTTTTCAGACCTTCTTTAGCAATGTGCTCCCAGCGGGATGCTATGTCATTATGGATATGAGGCCCATACTTGTTTGTTTTTGTAGGATCTTCCCCCAACACTTCATTGAGTAACTCCTCAGGTTCTGTTTCGCGTAAAGGTTCTGGGGTAGGTACTGTTTCACCTAAAGGTTCTGGGGTAGGTCCTGTTTCACCTAAAAGTTCTGGGGTAGGTTCTGTTTCACCTATTGTAGTTTCCTCGGGTGAGTGGTTATCAGTAGGCGTGGAGGCTTCTGAAATACGTTAATGCATGAAATATACCTCACTGAGTATATTCACATACTGCATAATTTAGTTGAAATAAACCACATGGGTAGTGTAGGTACTAGCCATTTTAGGAGCTGTGTAGTACCTACAGTGCCACACGAGAATATTCTCAGACATTGTCAATATTTGTTGTCAAGAAATTAACCACACGGGTAGTAAATTACTGTACCACCACACGGGATAATTCTCAGGACATTTTATAGGTTGGTTCTACAAGGGAACTTTCAGTGCTAGAAATAAAATAAGTAGGTAGGTACCTACCTACGCACTGCTTGGATACTTATTTTTCGCGTTTTCATAATCTGCATACCACGATATCGTGCAATATGTGTAAGAACGATAATTATTATGTAAAGCTTACCTGATTCCTTCCTCTTCTTTGCCTTAATCGCCTTTTTTAGTTTTTTTATTTGTCGGTATAGGTCATCGTCCGTATGCTTTCTCTTATGTTTTCCCATTATGTAAATATACACTTTCTATTATGCACGATACGTATTGTATGTATTATCACACACGGTATGTAATTAGTAGCTTAAAAAAAGGGTCAAAGTAAAATTCTGAAGAAAAAAATTGTGATTTTTGGCGCGCACGAAAACGTTAATGGCAGACAGCGGTGACGTTCCAGCCGACGCATTCTTACAACGGATACGTTCTGAAACATCTTGAAAAACTTGTTTTCTTCTCTATGATAGCTTCGAAGTATGTGATTAATGGCGAGACGATGCGTCTACTACAAGTTAAATGGAAGGACGTCTTGGACCAACACACGAAACATAATTTATAAAAAAATCTTTAAATTGGTTTCTCTTATGGTGTAGGTACAATTATGGTTATATTATATAACTTAAATACACAGCTAAGTAAAAAATCCAAATCTAAAACGATTAGACAAGGGCGTATTTATACCTTCGTCGAATTCCAACGCGATTGTTGCCAACATGAATTCTATTAAATGGAGAATCGCCGAAATTCCAATGTTGCGAATTTTCTAAACATTTCGGCGTAATTTACTTTGATATAATGGAATAGGCATTAGAAATAATTGAACATCGGTTAGAAAACTACGTATTTTTTGCATTTAAAGGGCGTCAGTTTGCTTGTTCAATTTTTATGCCAGTGGCTGACTATTATTATAAAAATATTAAATATATCCAGGTGGATAGAATTGTCGGCATTTATCCTTACAAATTGAGTAAGCTTTAATCTTTTTATAGTACAATCAATAAAGGGATGAGGAAATGATATACCTGCCTACTTGAATGTGACATGTTCCCATCACAAAATGGTTTACTTTACGGTAGGTATATCCAGACACAGTATCCAAATTCAAATCAGATTTTTAGTTTTGAGTTAATAAGTGGTTTCTGTGAATTCTAATTCGTGTTTGATAATATTCAATTTAGAAATGTATTGATTTCTGAAGCTTACGCGAATATCAGACATATTGAAATAAAACAACTTTACGGATTATATCGCGTTATGGTCACGGGCAGACTGTCTGCCCGTGACCATGGACGCTGTAAAGGGTCCGAAACGTCGGGATTTGTATTGTATTTGATACCAATATAACGCGATATAATCCGTAAAGTTGTTTTATTTAGAAATGTAGTTAAATGTTTTGAACATTTCGGTACAAAACATGTTTAACCCTGTAATCCTAAAGCTGTCGGCACTACCGCAAACTGCACGTTAATAACTGATCAGATATATCGTTTGTTTTTAAACTAAGAAGGCGAAGACCTCAAAATTAGTGACAGCTTATTCACAACTCATCTTAAGGAGGTTTTAAGGGAAGAAGGCCTAATCAAAGTTTAGTTAAAATAAAATTGTAGTTAGGTTAGGCAGCGGTGTAGGTACTAAGATACACCCACAGTTCGCCGATATGTTTAGGTCTCATGAAATAGGAGGCGACCCTATTGCCATTAACCGGCCACAAATTCCAAACTCTGAACTGCTACTGAGAATTTCATAGAAAAACCCAATAACGCTTTGTTCGACCTGGGAATCGAACCTAGGATCTCTAGCGTAGCAGTCGCACTTGGAACCACTAGACTAACGAGGCATCCATAATGGAAATATTGTATATTAAAACAAAGTCACTTACGTTTAAAATCTAACTTTTCACCTACAACAAACACTGATATTATTGATATTGTTTGAAGTAGTTTTCGAAATGGTTCAGGTTACATTTGGTTCAATAACGGTAATAACGGCTTAAGCACGGAGCAACTTTATGATTGTCACAACAAAGCTTGAGAGGTTGTGATAGGAATTTTCTAATTCTAAGGGTAGGTAAATATGCCTTTGACTGGTTGACATGTGGACGTCACTACATAGTATAAAACAAAGTCGCTTCTCGCTGTATGTCTGTCCCCATTTATGCTTAGATCTTTAAAACTACGCAACGGATTTTGATGCGTTTTTTTTAAAGATAGAGTGATTTAAGAGAAGGTTTTTAGTTATTTAACATAACTCTACGACTCTAAGGAACGGGGCAGCGTGGGGAAAAGCGCCGGCGGGTTACTAGGATAAACTGAAAGAAAAAAATAGGTATTTATCTTCTTACAATTATAAGATAATCTATACTAATCTATACTAATATATAAAGCTGCAGAGTTTGTTTGTTTGTTTGCTTGAACGCGCTAATCTCAGGAACTACTGGTCCGATTTGAAAAATTATTTCAGTTTTAGATAGCCCATTTAGTGAGGAAGGCTATAGGCTATATATCATTACGCTACGCGGACGAAGTCGCGGGCAGAAGCTAGTACAAAAATAAAACGATCAATATATCTACAAACAATAAACAGCATGTCGTTATAATACAAAATCTGGTACCTATCTCAGCTGAATCCGAAATTAAGTATCTATACTAAGAAATCTTTGATATATTTTCGGTCTGGCCTCTATAGAAGACGCGTCAAAACCGCGCTGTTAATGCCTTTTTAAGTCCAATGGCACGTATTCAGTTTCAGTATCGAAACAGCTGGCGATGGAAAGAAAACATTATCTAAGTCTAAGTTACGTTGAGAGCGACGACGACCCGTTGTCGGTAAGAGATTGGTTTAGGATTCTGTTGGCAGTCTAGACACATTTTGTTTAGCTGGGACCGTGAATAATTTGTTTAGGTACCTCTTCCAAGCGAATTACAAATGCAACACAACTGGAAATATAATTAATAGATTAACATAACATAATCAACACATTATAAAAAAAACTGTTCTACTGCTGGGCACGGGTCTCCTCTCAGAATGATAGGGATTAGGTTATAGTCCACCACGCTGGCCTAATGCGGGTTGGCAGACTTCACAAGCGATTGTAAAAATCTCTCAGGCATGCACGTTTCCTCACGATGTTTTCCTTCACCATTTTGGGCTCGTGATAATTAACTATTAATACGCACATTACTTTGAAAAGTCAGAGGCCCTGGATTTGAACTCGAGACCTTTGACTTGGGAGTGCAATGGTCATATCACTAGGTCGATTGACTAACTTAAAATATTAAAATTAAAATTATTTTCCTTTTTTCGCTCGAAAATAAGTTTAACTCTTAAATGATGATAAAGAAAGCGCACAGTATATAACAAAGATGACATTGATAACTATTATTCTAGAATAAGTGACTTAAGTCTGAAAGTAAAGCTAGTTTAAAATAAGCAAAAGCTAGACATAACTTCTTCAGACAAGTTATGCTCCACCATGCTTTACTCCTTGGACGTGGCCGGATAAGGAGAATTATTGTATGAACTAGGTACTATGGCTTTATTTATTTCAGCTTAGATATTTCATTATTTTCATGCAGTAGAAGTATTTTATTTCAGATTTTAAACAACCCTGATCAGCGATACGCAGACGCAACACTTACCCATGTCTGCTTACGAGAAATTTATTTCAATCAATACTCAACGTGAAAAATATGGTTGTTAATAAACAAAAAATATTAATTCAGCTGATGGAAAATCTCATTTAATAATCAATTAGAAATGAAGAAATTTAAAAGAAAATATTTCACAGCTTAATAATTAATTTTTAATAGCATGAAACTTAATTTAAGTGCACGGTAGTGCATTGTAAAGTTCGTGACGTTAGGTTTCCATTTACACACTGTATAATTATTTAAACGTCACAATTAAGTTTAACAATCACAATTATTCAAATCACATGCGTGACTTGATTGTTCAAATAGTTATCTCATATTTGCTTAACAATAGGCCTTAAGTTGTGGACTTAGGAGCTTAGTTATCGTCTAACCCTTATGGCCTGTACCTATACATATGTAATGTTTGTGAACTGCAAACGTGTGCCCTCTTTCGGTAACTTCCTGTTAGTTAAGGCTGTCTTCGTTTTGAGGTCGCGAACTTTTCCTTTTGGGACATTACTTATTTTAGCGTTAATGGTGAGTGAGGAAAGAAATAAATACCGTTGTACAAAAAAACAGATTATCAAAAAAATCACAAGTTTAAAGGTACCACCCGATTTTTTTTTTAAATCATAATATTTCTTGATGATTTTATCAAATAAAAGTTATTTTATACTTAAATTATGTTTTGCTGACCCATTGAGCACAATATGTTAGAAGTAAAATTAGTAGACTAAATCAGAAATATCGTGCTGCATTCCAAAGTACCGATTAATAACATAATTATGCAATATTATGGCAATTTCGAATATATTGGCATAGGTGTCATAATTTACAGAATGGGTCACCTAAATGGCACAGAGATGACAACCCCACCACAGGTTATACAAATATCAGTAATCGCGATAATTTCCCCTCGTCTTCAGCCTAAGATAGACATAAGACTGGAAGAAGGGTAAGGACTTTATTTTGTATTCGGATGACAGCAGTTATAGTAATATTAAAAGATCATTTTAAATTTGGACCACTAAATATTTAATTCAGAAAAAAGAACACAGTCCTTGGCGGGTATTTTCCAAGCTGCCAATATTTTTTAATATTCAAAAGTTTTTAAATTCATTATTTACTTTTTGCGTACTGTGTGCTTGATGACATTACACTACTTTATATTGACATTACTTTATATTACTCCAAAGTTATTGAATTTGAAATAAAGAAAGTTTTTAGTTCATAACATCGTCTGTCGCTCGATTTTGTATATTAAATATGATCTAAAATTCAGTAGTTGTAACTATTGAATTTTACGCTTCATTTTGAAATAATAATTATTAAAATTGTAAGTATAGTTTTTCGAGTAAATTTACTTAATCTTAGGAGTCCCATAGGACATGCTCCCATAATTCTCTAAATAATAGAAAGACTGCCTCAATAGCCTAGTGGTCCTGACTGCGACTGCTACGCTAGAGGTCCTGGGTTCGATTCCCAGGTCGAGCAAAGTGTTATTGGGTTTTTCTATGAAATTCCCAGTAGCAGCTCGGAGTTAGGAATTTGTGCCCGGTTAATGGCAATAGGCCCTATTACATGGGACCTAAACATACCGGCGAACTGTGGGTGTACATTAGTACGCCTCTGCCTAACCCTTCGGGGAATACAGGCGTGATGGTATGTTATGTGTTAATAGAAATACTATGTGGTTATAAATAAAATTAATAAACTATGTGGTGGTAAATAATAATGATTATTATATAGCTAACCTACTATGTGGTTTTGCTCCCGAGATCTATTACATAACATATCTATACATACTGAGAATAAATTATTATTATGGCTGTTACGAATATATTAAAAAAACCACCAAAAGTCTACCAATATTCGGCAGAAACTCGGCATATTTTACGAGCAAAAAATACTCCATGAACTGTGAGAGGCCTATTAAATATGTGAATTTGTTTCGCAGGATGGATCTGTCATGTCATACGTCATACCGTACGGTACTTTTCACACGATATGGACACGCCCATTGAGTTTATTAAATTGCCTATGACGAACTGTCAAGTACATTCTGAATATTTTAGTTAGAAATATTTTTTGGAGCCACGGAGCGTCTGGGATGAAGTTTGTACTATTTTGGAAAAGTTTAGCTATTCATTTGGGTTAGGTTCTTCGAGTTTTTTATTCTTATAGTATAAAAAGTACATGTGTGCTGTTGTATCTAAACTTTAGAAGAACTCCTTGCTTTACTTGTAATTTTTGAAACATTCATTGAGAGTAAATTAATAGATATAGAGTACTTACTTAAAGATACAGATATTTCTTATTGAATCTTATATAGAATAACTTTGCGTGTGAAATAAAGCTCGAAATGGTACCAAAAATGGTTTGATGAGCGTATTGTGCAATATTGTGGTAGGTTTGATTTAATAATTTTGGTGTTTAATATGAATTAATTAAGGTCGCAATCAGCGCGAGTTTATGACAATATGTATGAATATGGAAGAAGCAAAAGTAGTATGCAAGAATCCTAGCAAGTGGTAGTTAGTAGTTTCTGTCTACCCCTCTGTGAAGGTATGTACTTATGTGAATTATTTAGTAACTAATTATTGATGAGAAAAACTCCAATTGAAATATGAAAATGAAATCCCATCAAAAACATTCTGTAAAAAACTAGCCAAGTCTCGATGGAGCTGCTTGTTTATCTCTAAAAAGTAATGAAATCTAGACAAAGTCGTGCCAAGTCTAAGTTCCTTACTGCGATTTCTTTATTATTTATAGTTAATGTTGTGTGACTTGGCCGTTGACTAACGTATAAAGAATGTTCAAATTATATTCTCAATGAACATTCATACTACGTAATCCTCTGTGTACAAATGTGTTGATCATTCGGCTTTATATTTGAATTTACAACAAGGGTACAAGACAACGACGACGATTGTGGTCTTATCCAGAGGTTCTCAAATAGGGGCCTGAAAATGCGGCGAAATGGTTTCAGTAAAGGATGGTACGGCAGTGTTTACTTCGCGCTCGTCTTGGCGGGGGCACTGCCGTGCCCCCAGATTTGTTGAATGAATCACAAGTGGCAAAGTTTATATTGAAGTTTAAACTGCAAAACTGTTTCCTTATTCTTTTTTAAAGTAGAAATAGCGTTACCTATGCAATATTCTAAAAAAACTTAAAAACAATTCAAAAAACTGATAAATTATGGGTCCAAATACAAAAGCACCTGCAATTTTGGATTCACTTGTTTAATCGATAGTTTCACTACAATAAATTCAAAGAGTGATTTACTGTGTATATATTTCAAATTTATTTCACGAAATTATGTCTTAAAAGTTTGTCTAAATTACCATTCCGTTTTCGTCTTTCACTTCTTCTATCTTTCAGGGACTTACACGGCAAGTCCTCTTAAGACTCGGATAGCCACAATCAAAACTTTTTTGACTGGCAGACCATAAATCACGGGGCCAACTTCGGAATCATCAAAAGGGGACGTCATGACAAATTGTCAAGATACCGCTAGCATTCATTAGGGACCGTTTTATAAGTTTCGTAAAAAATGGAGATATGTCAGCTGTTTATAGTATCGTAAATATTTTATGCTATGCTGCCATGTTTTGACATGGTCTAGAAAATTGGGACATTTAGACTTTGTACAAAAATATAAAAATAGCAGTGGTCAATATTATTCAATATTTCTGGAAAAATATCGCTTGACGAATACAAAATATGCAATAGTTTCAAACGCTTTTTAACCGACTTAAAAACGAGGAGGTGCTTAATTAATCTCTAACATTTTTTTTATTTTTTTATTTCTTACCTATGTTAGTCCTCATTGAACTGCGTTATTAACCTAGTGGTCCAGAGTGCGCAGCGGCTGCTACGCTAGAAGTCAGTATTTCTATGAAATTCTTGGTAGCAGCTCAGAGTTGAGGAGTATGGCAATAGGCTGCCCTTTGTTACATAGCACATAAACATATAACATAAACCGGCGCACTGTGGGTGTAAATAAGTAGGCATAATTCCTCGGAAAAAAACGGGCTCGAAAAAATTATCACGTCATCACAATTATACCTAAATACTCTGAATGATTATGTTAAGTTCCATAATAATTTACCATTGTTTTGCTTTGAATTCCATGATTTTATATCAGAGACTTCACAGTAACAATGTCTATTGAACTGAATGCATCGTATCCGGATTTCGTATGAAATAAAACAAATAAATTAAATTGTGTGTTTGTTCGTTACACATGTTTCGGATAAATTGAACGTTTCTACACCGAATTTAAATTGAAAACACATACGTTCATGAAATCTATTAACATTCAATCTATTGGTTGTGAGATAGGTGGATGTATTGATTTAGAAGTTATTTATTTAGTGCTATATTCAACATTACGTGATGCAATGATTATTTTTATCATACCAAATACTAGTTATGTGGACTTGTGGTTAAGTAATAACTAAGCTAATCAACTAGAAGATACGCAAGGTAAAACTGCGCTCGCTGCGATCAGTGTGTGGATCGGTGACCATTCATAACACATTGTGACCCTTCCGTGCATTGGAGAGCACGTAAAGTCGTTGGTCCCGGTTGTAATATGAAACATCTGTGACAATTGTTAGTGGTAGACAGAAGCCCAAAAAGCCTGACAACCGGTATATCCTCCGAGTATCGGTATTGCCCAGAAATTGGGTTGCGGAGGTCTGATGGCAGTCGTGTAAAATACTGATATCCAGTCGCATCTCTGGGTAGACTAGATGCTGACCCCAAGTCCCCACGAGTTGGGAAAAGGCTTGGTAGATTATGATACTGATTATTTGGGACAGTCAGTATTTATACCGGTATTAAGAGGAAGGAGGAGGATCCTAAGTAAGATAGAGCATCTCGATCAATGTAGATCTGTTCAACTGTTTTAAGTTTTTTTATTCTTGCTAATATTTTATTACACACCAACTAATTAGGGTATTGTTTATCTTTGGAAATTTTTACGTTGCTACAAGATATTAAAAATTATAGTACCTAAATGATAATCTTAGTATTAAAATGTCAGTATTAAAAGCGACGTAAGCTTCACAAAGCACAATATGCGCTGGGATGCAGATCGATGAAAAGGATTTTATTATTTCAATACAAGAGTGTACAGGTACACCGTATGGCAGTACACCGAAATGCATTTTATATGCATGTATAAAATGAAATTGGTGAGTAAAGGTGTTGTTTGCGTTACTCAGCGTAAAGTCGAGACAAGAAATTGTCGTTTAGACGAAAAGAGAGTGCAGAACGGTGTAGCTCATACAATTATTTGTGTATGAGGGTATAATTTCAGAAAATTATTGAGCTGTAGTATGTACACAACGGCCTATTTCTTATATAGAAGATAATAAGCGAAAAGTCCTCGTCTATCTGTCTTATTCTCTAATTCGTATCGTAAACGAATGCGTTTTTTCTGCTACAAATCTCATATCTACATATTTTCATCTGTCTCCCATTGGGGTAGGCAGAGACTAAACTTGCTACAATCCTGGCACACCACTTTCGCTTCATCTACGTCCATTAAGCTCCTTCTCATACAAATTATTCTCGGCTTCGATACGAATAGGTTCGGTGTTCGTGCTTCTGCTACTGATCTTATTTGTGAAAACCATGAAAAACACTTATCCTATCCTACTAAATTATAAATCCGAAAGTTTGTGAGGATGGATGGATGGATGTTTGTTACTCTTTCACGCCAGAACGGCTGAACGGATCTGGATGAAATTTGGCACAGAGATACATTATATTCTGGAATAACACATGGGCTACTTTTTATCTGAAGTCCACGCAGACGAAGTCGCGGGCAGAAGCTAGTAGTATATAAATGTCTCCGAATCCAAAAATGTGATTTTTAAAATTCTTGTCTGTTTGTTACGGATTCGCGCAATGTAACAATGCAACGGATATATTGGTTTTTGAGCTTCAAGTGAGTGAAGCCGCGGGTAGAAGCTAGTTTACAATATATATTTGTTGTAATAATTAGTTTTAAGATAATTTACATGTTAAATGGCTGCGCATGATGATCGCTTTGATGTATTATGATAATCATAATAATCAAATTTTATTATTTCTCTTAGAATGTTAAACAACATTAAATGTTATTTTGAGAAGACTGGAGTAAGTTTGTGTTCGAGGGTTATTACCGTAACAAAATATTGACGAAGGTATTATGAATACCTGAAAACTTGAGAGTTAATTAGGCTAATTTGCACCGTTATTAAATTTTGTATCAAAATACACAAATACTTAACTGCCTGGCTATAACGGACATCAAAACTTCGTTTCAATCACACTTTACGTTAAAAGTTTCGATGAAATCGGGAAGAATACTTTAAGTTTCAACTTCCCTGATCGAAGAGCGAGTATTTCTTTATTAAAAGCTTGGTATTGCTGAAAGTTGCGCCAAATCTTCAATTTATTTCACTTGGGAAGGTCGCGAGCGCCGCGCGTCGTTCTGAAATATTTATTTATAAGTAGAGTTTTACTTTTAGTTTGTAATTTTCTTGTAAGCTAAGTTTTAAGATCAAAGGTTTATGAAGAAAAGCTAATAAGAGTATTTAATTCAAGTCACCTGACTGATATTCTGGTACTTTTCGGGTAGTTTTTCGGCTTTTGTGATGTACGAATACTTACTACGGTAGGGATCCGCTGAAACTGTTATATTCAATGTTTAAAACTTTCTGTAATTAAATAAAGGTAAGCAAAACGTGGGTAATATCGGAAAGCGCGTTCCATAGGGTTATTTTAAAAACAATGCTCTACAAGTAGAACTAAACTGCACCTGTTTATCAGACCATCATTAAATGTAATCCTATGAAACTCTTTGTAGACTTATCCTGGATAAGCCTTTTACTGGGCGAGGTGTCAGTATCCAAACTTCTTAATAAAATTCGACACTATAACAAAATATTTTTATAACACTTTAAAAATTCTGATTTTCATATCCAAAGCCATCAGCGTGTCATCTTAAGCTCGTAAAAAGTTGCCGTAAACGATATTCAATGAGGAGATAACATTGCAATCCTTGTGCACCAAGCTTAAGGTAACAAGTAACCCATTGTTAGACGTGAAGGCATTCATGTTATCCAGTTTACACTTCATTGATTCAGCTCAATGGGAAATATTCCTATTGTAGGGAAGATATAGCCGAGAGAGTGGGCTCGACTCATTTCTACGTAATTCGGCACGTGTAAATGAAAATTTGGGATATGATTCCAGGTTGTCGCCAAGGAAATGTATAATATCGTAATATTATTTCATTAATATTAATGTTGTAATAAGTAACGTGATAATTGAGGAAGTGGTAGTGGTCGACTGGCTTGTACATTAAGGGGAGGGGTTTTATTCCAGCACGGAACAACTATCTGTGTAGCCCACATTGTTTTTTTATAAACTCAGTCACAAAAAATATGAAATTGAGTCGGGAAATTATAATAAATGTTCTTAGAACGTGCACTCCATGTTTACGTTCCAAAAAACATGGAATTTACGTGTAACGGATTATCTATAAATTTTTGTTGAGTAAGATAATTTATTTAATTTCAATTCCAACTATATACAGTTAGGGCCACTTGCACCAACTTCTTAAAGATGTTTAAATTGTGTTTAAACACAAGTTTTCATAGTAAAATTCTGTTTAAATATAATTTAAACACATTTACGAAGTTGGTGCAAGTGGCTCTTAATATACAACAGTTTCGAGATATCCTCATTTTAATCACCTGCGCCAGACCACCCACGTAGTTTGACAGATTCGCAACAGAGGTGTCATTATTAGCTAGGTACAATATTTTACTGTACCAGCCTGGGTACAGTCATCACATTACTCATTACTCTATTTAGTGGCCAAGCCGATTATATTGGTCTGGCGACGCAAGGGCGACGCGTAATAATTCGTATCTATGCTTTTTTTAAGAAACCAAAACGTCATAAAAAATGTTTTAATAGTCCATTTTTAGCATATTAGGGCAATATAAAGATATTTCCTGTGTTGAGCAAGTAAAGGCTTAACACTACGATCGCGTGATATATTTAATTAACGTTACGTTATTAAATACAGTAGCTATAAACGATAGAGCGGTTATGATAACGGTTATTACTGTTATAAGATCGCAGTTTTAGCATGTAAGTGATATTCAGGGATTTGCCCCGTTTGTGATACCCAAAGAGGTGTTATACCGAATAGTTAAGTGATTTAGATATTTTGTGGTGTTCGTTTTAATTTGTTTGAATCACAACTGTTGTTTTTTTTGTAGTACAAAGTAAATTGAAAGAAAGTATCAATTAATATGCAGGTATAAGACATCTGATTACAGAACAGGAATAGTAATGGTTTTCGTTTATACGATTCATGAAATAATAGGAATCGCTAGACTTAATTTTAAATAAAAAGTTGTAATTGTATATCTACTTGTATTTGTAACTGGATTATTATCCTACTTCCTACTAATATTATAAATGCGAAAGTTTGTGAGGATAGATGGATGGATGGATGGATGTTTGTTACTCTTTCACGCCAGAACGGCTGAACGGATCTGGATGAAATTTGGCACAGAGATAGATTATAGCCTGGAATAATAAATACATAGGGTGCTTTTTATCTAGATCGGACACAATTATGAAGTCCACGAAGACGAAGTCGCGGGCGGAAGCTAGTTTTACATAAAGATTACAATAGATTACAAAACAGGGTCAAAGAATAGTACAATAAGATTCTACGAAGTATGTAAATGACTATTGCATTTAGTCCGAAACAATACAGCTTTACTGTTGTTAGCGCCAGGCATTTAGGCGCTACCCTACCAGTTACCACTCTACTCGCGGTCTACCGAGCTCTATGTCCACTTTGCCCCAAACTTTACCCGAATTGAATCGTCACGAAAGCCTTACAACTTAAGCTTCCGAAACTTTACCGCATTTCCCACCTTTTTCGAGCGCTCCAAAATACTTTTTCAATCTCACGGTAGAGTTGGAATCTGTAATGTAAGCGGTTTGCAAGATTTATTTTAATGCGCTTTTGTGTACGTTTTATAGGATAAGTAATAGTAAATTTTAAGTTAAGTGGTAATGTATGTTTCACTTCAATCTTTGGAATATTATTTTAACTAGGTACTTTAAATAAATCGCATATATATCAAGTTTGATTACAGAAATTTAAATGTTCTGTATATACGTTACAGTTCATTAAATGACTGAATTCCAATATTACAGAGTCAATTATACAGTATAATATATAATAGTATAATTTATACTGCACGTTTGGCGTAGCAGTAGGTCTCTCCACTACTTGTACTACGTGTTGTGGATTCGATTCCTGCCCGAGGCATATATTTGTGTGTTCCACAGTTATTTGTTTATGTCGTGATTGTGTCTGTTAATTGTATTTTTGTGAAGTCTAAAGTCTGCTGCGACACAGGATTTGTGCCCTAGTACAGCAGGTGTCTTTTTATAGAAAGCTAATCTATTTACATAGAGTTATAATATATTTGATGAAATTGTGTTATTAATTGGATTGAGATACCTACCGTTAATCTAGCTAGATTCCTACCGTACCATTTCGTTTACAACTACTTCACTAAATATAAACGACGGGAAAATCGTTCCAAACTTGGTAAACTTATCAAGAACATTCGCTTACATTTATTTCCAGTGTAGTATTTTGGCTGATATGTTAGAGCAGGAAACCTAGAGTAACGCTCTAAGAATCCGAATAATAACACACTTTGATTTAAATATATTTGAATTATGATTTATTTTGGTATTACGTTTGTATTGGAAATTTGGTCTGCCGAACTCATATGGAAACTCATCACAGTCAATCATATTTTTTTTATTCTTCATTATTCTCATTTATTATCTTAACTTACATATTAAATACATTTTTAAATATTTTTATAAAAAATTGAAAAACATTTAAACATATAAAAAATAGTAGCCCACCGGCATCGGGAGCAGGGTCCAAGCTACCGGTGGTCAGGGCCCCAGAGAGAGGAACCTCCTAACAATGCGGGCCGTGTCCAGAAGTACTGCCTTCTGCATCATTTCTTCATTATTATTATTATTCTTCTTCTTTTATAGTGAAACATGAAAAACACTGTTTTTTTTACCATCACAGCAAATTACGACTGCGCTCAAAGACTTAGACATTAATTCTAGATAACACAGAGTAAGTTGCGGGTAGTCAGCAATAATTTTCCCGCCTCGGGTAGAAAAATCTCTTGGGTGTGTCATGGCGAGTTGGTGTACGCTAGGGTTATCAAGTAGCGAAAGACTAGGTTTGGGTAAACTTTGTCGGTTGTTAAGTAATCTAAGAGCTCTTTAGACCGCCGCAAACTCACAGAGGTCATACTGAACGAGATTTAATTTAATTTAATTTATCCTACTAGTTTTTATGTTTCTTTAATATTTATGTTAATTTCACGTATTGAGGTTGCTTGGTTTGTTGGCTATTCGAGGTAGCTCCTATGAAAATATCAGTGAGCTATTAACTATAGATATAATTAAAACATACTTATCAACAATCAGCATCAACTTACCCAAAGCTGGGTACTAAAAATACCTAAAATTAAAAACTTTCATAAAATCGTACACGATACCATCACACCTCGTATGGTAACCCCGAAGGGTTAGGCAGAGATGAACTGAATGTACACTCACAGTTCTTCAGTATGTTTAGGTCCCAAGTAATAGGGGGCGAGCCTATTGCCATCGGGCAAAAATCTGAAACTCCGAGCTGCTACTGATAATTTCATAGAAAAATCCAATAACACTTTTCTCAACCTGGGAATCGAACTTAGGATCTCTAGCGTAGCAGTCGCATTCATGACTACTAGACTAATGAGGCAGTTCCTTAAAATGTTCACAAAAACTTTGTAAGCTCGTAATATTTAATTTCCTGCTTGATGCTAGATTTCATAATAACTTTAAAACGAAAAAAAATAAACCGATGGAAGCTTTAAAGGAAATGATACCTATTTAGTTTATTAACTTAAATCAATATTTAACGCATATGAAGTATCAAAGTGTTTATTAAATGATAAATTATTTCATAAGTGCAGTCGGTCGGAAATTTAATTAGGTGGTTATTAATTATTTCGAAAGAAACACGATTGCTGAAACATGATAATTAAATTAAACCTTGTGAATACTCCACAATATTACAATTACTGTCGCTGGGTAAAATTTTAGGCTTTACTTATTTTCTTAAAGAAGGGGTAGGTACACGGTTCGTTTTTGTCTGTGGGTTTAATTTATCTGAATCTAATGGTTTAACATTATATGTAGAACTAGCTTCCGCCCGCAACTTCGTCCGCGTGGAATATTTACTTAGTCTTAGCGGGATGATAGCCTATAGCCTTCCTCAATAAATGGACTATCTAACACCGAAAGATTTTTTCTAATCGGACCAATAGTTCCTGAGATTATCGCGTTCAAGCAAACTTGGTAGGTGGCACTTGACAGGTGGTAAGAAGATGATGATCCCCTTCAGCGGCTTGTAGTATATTTTGATTGAAGCTCACTTAAAGATATAACCAATATTGTTAGTTGATAACTGTTGATAATTGAGTATTGAGTATCCGAGCGGAACTTTAGTAAAATATGTCACGGGAACAGGAATAATAAAAGAACGCTAAATGAGGATATGTCCTTTAGAGCGTTTGTTGGGTCCGAGCAGACCCAAGCTCGGTCCGCTCGGATACAAAACAAACGCTCTAAAGGCTGATTAATAACGTATTTATTTGGATAAGGATTAAAATCATGTTTATAAAAACACCTACGCAAATAATGCATTTGGAATTTTAGAACAAAGTTAGCATAAAAAAGGTTATAGTGAGCCAACCTTAAAAGATAGACATATGCTGTCGCGGACTTTTTTTTAGAACTTTAAAGAGGAAAAATTCTGTCATATATGATTTTTGCGAAAATTTAACCGTTTACGCAGCGCACGCATCGGAATCTCTCAAAAGGAAAAAAAACCCCGATTTTGAAACATTCTTCATTGATGCTCCGCTCCTATTGGTCTTAGCGTGATGATATATAGCCTATAGCCTTCCTCGATAAATGAGCTATCTAACACTGAAAGAATTTTTCAAATCGAACCAGTAGTTCCTGAGATTAGTTTGTTTGTTTGTTTGTTTACTTGAACGCGCTAATCTCAGGAACCACTGGTCCGATTTGAAAAAATATTTCGGTGTTAGATAGCCCATTTAAGAAGCTAGTAATTAATATTTTTCGCCTTTCCTTTCTCTTGAGTCCATCCGAAGGTTTTCTGTAAGCGATCGCTTTTATCGATAAGACCACCCATTGTAGCATATTCTATGAACTTGACATTAGTTTTTTGTGTACAATAAAGGATATTCTATTCTATTCTAAAATGCGCATATTTTATAAATTATACCTATAGGCTTGTGTTTGATCTCTATCTCACCTTATCTACGCTGCGGCCAATGATGGGACTCGTTACCATAGATAACCAATTCATTTGTAACTTGAAAGACTCCTAGATTGTATTTATCTTGGAACACCGATTTCGACAAAGAGTTCCACTCTTTAGAACGCATGGAAAAGTTCAAAACGCTTCTATCGTTGTTTTTTATTGATGTTTAAAAATTTTAATATATCTACCTACGTACTTCTAAAGCGGTGACTACTTTCTCATATTATATTCCACTAGCCTCTGCCCGCGGCTTCGCTCACGTGAAGCTATTATGAGGAGTAAAAATGGTATAACCAACATTGATGATCTCTTCTTTGTATGGGACTGTATACATCAGAGAGGTCAAGCTGTATCTTAGGATCCGTTGAATTAATTGAGATAAAAAGTTCACCAGTTTTTAAGTTGAAGCACATACTTTCTAAGAGTGATAACAAAATTTAAATCTATTCAGTAGTTTTTGCGCCAACCCGTAACAAACAGACAAGAATTTTAAAAATCACATTTTTGGGTTCGCAGACGTTTATATACCCTAACCCACTTGTTTTTTTTTAAATATCTTCAATGTACAGACACAGCTTTTTTTACAATTTTACAGTAAAGAAGAGAAGATTCGCCAATAAATTCAGGATAATGCTGAGTGTTCCTAAATATAGGTAGATAAATTGTCGCGTAGGAGGACCGCAAGCCAGAAAACATTTCACTCCATCTATTCCCCTGAGAAGAGCTAAGGTATTACCTAGACCTTATAATGTGAGTTGAAAGATATCATTAGTTATTTTCCGTTCCGTGAATACTTGGTTATTCAAAGGGTTACGTTGCTTATACTACGACATTTATCTTATATTCATCTTTTTGCCAACATTTTTCCTACGCTAGTACTTATCGTTGAATAAGAGAGAAATTACTTTGCATTGGTGAGAGAGAGGCAATGGAGTTGAAAAACTATATCTTAACTTTCCTAAGTAACACTCGTACCTAAATATACCCCATATTTAGGTCTCTGGTTGATCCACGGTTCAAATTAATATATTCAAATATATTATTTTTGGTGCAAGTCGCGGTCTCTGCCCTTTTATAAGTAGCTCTAAATATTGCTATACACCTCTGAGCTCAATATTTTAAAATATAATATAGTAAAAATTATTTCAGTAGTTATTCTATTTATTTATTTTATTAGGTACACCAACAACATGTTACAATCAATACGAAAGGTAGTAAGTAGTAGATTATTGTGGGGTAACATTTCTAACCTAGACAGGTTTGAAATATTACCCACAGTCGGTCAATGCACAATGAATACTTGACAAGTATTGTATTCCACAAGACATAAATTAGGAACCAATAACTTCTTATGTAAAACTTTGAATTGGCTACGGTTAATAAAATAATAAATTTATAATTATCAAATCACTTTTCACAACTGCCTCATTAGCTAAGTGGTCCTGAGCGCGACTGCTACGCTAGAGGTCCTGGGTTCGATTCCCAGGTCGAGCAGTGTTATTGGGTTTTTCTATGAAATTCCCAGTAGCAGCTCGGAGTTAGGAATTTGTGCCCGGTGATAGGCTCGCCCCCTATTACATGGGACCTAAACATACCGGCGAATTGTGGGTGTATATTAGTACCTACGCCTCTGCCAGCCCTTCGGGGAATACAGGCGTGATGGTATGTATGTATGTACCTATGTGTAAATCACTTTTTGTGTTTTTTTTTTGCATTTTTCATGCTAAGATTATAAAGATTTTAGTTAAGGAACAATTCGACTCGCAGGCAGGATTCGAACCTGCGTCTTCTGGTTAGGTACACCAGACGCTAAGACCTCTAAGTCACCGCGAGTTCTACCTGTCATGTCGAAATCGGCCTTCACATTCTGAACTTACGTCTTAAAGGTGACGTCAGTAACATCTATAGAAAAGCGTGTTTGAGGTCATATCGTCTGGTGTACCTAACCAGAAGACGCAGGTTCGAATCCTGCCTGCGAGTCGAATTGTTCCTTCACTAAAATCTTTATAAATTATAATATTTGTACGACGATCTTGCGTATTTGACCTCTTCTTTGGTAGGTGTGAGAAAAGCGTCCGTATATTATGTAAGGGTAGTTTAGTAAGGGCAATACGAAATTTCGTTAATTTGGTTTAAAAAGTGATCTTAAAGGGAAACGGAAAAGGGTAGGGAAAATTCCCTTTTTAAAATAAAAGCTCAAAACTCTGTGCTAACTATTCCAATGTTCGGATCGTATGTACGAATATCGGAAAAATGTGCTAGGTCCGTAACGATTCACTGAGCTTGAAACTGCATCCCGTCATAAATAACTAAAGTTTTTTGGCACCTCCTGTTATTTTTACATAGCACCTCGTAACAATCTCCATCCTTTTAGTTTTTTAAGCCCTGCATTGGGGCCCTCACTCGGTAACTGTTTACATAACAATCTAAGATCATGATGTTTTTATCATATAACTATCTTTTGCCCGCGGCTTCGCTCACCTGAAGCTATATTATGATTAGGAACGGATGCCAAAAATAATTTTAACAATAACCTGATCTGAACCTATGATCTTTTCTCTGTATACATCAGAGAGGTCAAGCTGTATCTCTGGATACAGCTTGACCTCTCTGATGTATCTGATGATCTCTCGTTTAATTAATTGATGTAAGAAGTTCACCAGTTTTTAAGTTAGACCATAAGGTACTTTCAATATAGGTCAACGACGGGATTGTCACATCCTTTCCTTTCTGTACTTCATTCTTCACAATCCTGAATCTCCTCTATACCTGCGGGAACGCTTTGAATACCTTGTCCCTAGGGGTAAGCCCTGTCGCACTAGCTCTTCTCTCCTGCTTCGCACCGCCCAACATACTACAGCCTGTTACCATGGCTCGTTCACTATTCGGGCAGCGACACTATGGAATTTTCTCCCACAATCCTTGCGTGATAGCACTTCCTTGGATGTTTTCAGGAGAAGAATTAACATGTTTATAATTTTAGGACATATATTGTGATATATATAATATAATATGTATGTGTGTATATAGTATATGTGTAGGTATATTTATGTAATATATATATATATATATGCTTGTATTTATATCTAAGTAATTATAGAATGTACATTGAATTTTATTTAACTGTATGTAGTTAATTTACTTGATTCTATCTTGTGCACTTCACTTTATCCTCATTTTACACACATCTCTCTATCACTCAAAGGGTTTGCTGGAAAAAAACTCTATATGGAGTTAAGCTCGCCTTTATACATCCAATTTGAAATGTATTTACCTTACTAAATTTGTACAATAAAGATATAATAAAATACTTTGTAACAGTGATAACAAAATTAAAATCAGTTCAGTAGAACATTTTTGGGTTCGGAAACTTTCATAAATACCCTAACACACTTTTTTTAAATAACCTCAATGTACAGACATAGCTTTTAACGATTTAATAATAGTAGAGAAGATAAAATAAATATGGCAGAAATGTTTCTATTGTAGCTCCTGTATGACTTTTCGTTTATTCTGTTTGACGAATTTAGTAGTACTAAATGTTTAGATAGGTACTCTATTTAAAGAAAACAAAAGAGATTTATTGGGTATTAAATAAAATATAATATTGAAATAAATTTTAACAATACATTTTATTTAGATGGTATCTCAGATTCAGACTCTGATTACTACAATTTTATTTTTTTATAAATCCAACGATGTACTACATTTTTTTAGTTAAAACACAAACATCCTTCTATCCAAATTTGTAATTTAAAAAGAAAGCAAGTATTCTAATTAGCCGTCTGATTAGGATACCACCATAAGGCAAGAACCCCTTTTGTTCTCGGATATAAAAGATTAAAAAATGTAATGAAGTACCGGTATGCGAAAGCTGGGTTATAAAAATTAAAGACCTCAAAGATATACAATGCTTCCAATAATTCTGAAAAAGATTAATTTGTTGTTTTTCTTATCCGTCAAATGATTGCACCAGGATATGACTGACATGGCTAGAGTGGTGGATCTTAAATCGACTTCACACCCTGTTTGGTAGATGCAGAACTTTTATGATCCTAATAAATTACTTTTAAATACAGTAAATGATAATAAACATGACTATTATTTTTACATTTATGGAGACCGTGCAGTAGCCACATGTGACTTTTTTTTATGGCATAGGGAGGAAATCAAGCGAGCGAACGCCTGATGGTAGATGAATGGATGGTAGAAGCGATTACCGCCGTCCATGGACATCCGAGGGATCTGAAGTGCGTTGCCAGCCTTTGAAAAGGGTTTGGGCCTCCAATGTCCTCACTCACTCGGCGAAACATGATGTAAACGTTATTTCACGCTTTTCTGTGAGGTCATGGTATCACTCTGGTCGAGCCGGCTCATTCGTGCCGCCGCATAGCTCCCCCACGGTAAACTGTAGTTTGAGTACATTTTAATAAATTCATTAAATGTTCCAAGGATAAGGACTGACTAACATAACAAGGATATCAGATGATTTGTTTTTATTTTGGTGTTTGAAATGATTACATGATTTAAAAAAGATTTTTTTATGATGAATATGAATTAAAAGCAAAGTCGTCAATTCCAGTTATTTCTACCAAACAAAAAGCCGAATGGGGAAAAAAGATATTGTAATGACGACCTTAATGAATATTCAAAATGGCGGGCTCTTACACTACGCTTTTCATAACATTTGCATAATACCAAGGAGCTTATATTTTATTTTTAAGTTTGCTTTTCCAGTTTTGATTATCCACCTCTTTTTTAATAGATACTGGTTGAATTTTAAAAAAATACCTACGAAAATGTCACAGTTTTTTTTATGGTCAAAACGGGTGACTACGAAAAATCCAACACTATTATATTATACAACGCTACCCTGTGCGAAATTCGAAAACACGTTTGGCGTAGACTCGTATTGTGGTTTTGATCACTAGACGGAGCAAATATTCTTATGATCTGAGTTATTATTATTCTTTATTTATTTCTTTACTCTTATTTGCATTAATAATGTATATTTATTTGTTTATTATTTATCTACACGTAGGTACTCGTAGTTGTTCCGGCTCTGGGCGTTTGTGTATGTAAACGAGAAAATCTTAGTATGCGCCGATGTTTTTTTTTTAAATAGATCGAGCAAGTAATAAATGAGATTGCTGATAATTGCTCTCTTTTTTCTTTCTTTATTTATTCTCCGTAGATCATATCAAAGACCACTACTAGTATTCGTTATTATTTTGCTTTTATCGTATAATATCAGCCCCATTCAGAGTAGTCACAGAGACAAATTACCCCTTTGACGAAGTTAATGTGCAACTGTTAACTAGCAATATTGATATACCCGTATGGTTTATGATTGAACCTAATTAATTAGTGTCATGACTGGCACAGTTCAATAAGTCAGTTTATTTATGATGTCACTAAACGCTGAATGCAACTACAATGAAGTTAAGTAGGTACTATTGAAATTATTATCTACGATCTAGAATAAATATTGATTTTGGCTATAAACGAAGAGAATGATGAGATGATGGCTCATAGAGATTTATGGAAGAAAAAGACTTACTGCGCCGATCCCAAGTAACTTGGGATAAGGTAGGAGGATGATGATGAAAACATATTGATAAGAAAAGGCAATTCTTAAAATTGTTCTTTTCTTTTCTCTTTTTTTTTTCTCTTCTTAAAATTCGAAAGCCACCATTTCACATTCTGAATTTACGTCTAAAGGTGACGTCAGGTGGGACTCGCAGTGGCTTAGTGGTCATAGCGTTATGTGTATCTAACCAGAAGACGCAGGATCAAATCCTGTCTGCAAGTCGAATTATTCCTTCACTAAAATAACTTTATAATGATAGCATGAAAAATGCAAAAAAAAAACAAAAAGATTGATAAAATATTGTTTGGATTCAGATTTATTTTGGTATACTTAACGTTTTTGTGGGAAATTCAAGCTCCACGGGACCCTTAATAACTGACCTAAATTATAATAGATTGACACCTACGATATATCAATAAAATTTCTACAAGCATATTACCTTTCACACAATAGTACCTACATCAAAGGTTAGACACACAGTACCTTCTTTTGCTCTCCATCACAGGGCAAAAGAAACTTAATTTGTGTTAAAAGCTTTTCTTCTACATGTTGACTAAGTAACCTTTATTATGAACAACAAAGCTTGTTTGTTATGATGATAGTATACTCCTGTTAATTAGACTAGGTCAATTAAGACGTTCCTAATTATCGCTTAATGAGAATATGTACGGCTTTGCATTACTGAAAGGTTCTCATATCTATATACTTAATATATAAAGCTGAAGAGTTTGTTTGTTTGTTTGTTTGCTTTAACGCGCTAATCTCAGGAACTACTGGTCCGATTTGAAAAATTATTTCAGTGTTCCATTTACTGAGGATGGCTATAGGCTATATATCATCACGCTACGTGGACGAAGTCGCGGGCAGAAGCTAGTTAAATTATAAATGCATTTATTTTCTCAGCCAATTTAAAACAATTATATACTCCAGTTAATTAGAGGATCACATAATTTAAGAACCAATTCTGTCATAATATATTCTTAATTAACCTTCAATTAAAACTGAATTTTAGGTCCCTATTTACGGCCAATTCCTAGACACGCAGAAGTAGTTATTTCTTTTGTCAATTTAAGTCTTTAGGTATACTATTACAGCTCTAAAATGTCTGTAACATCTAATCTTAACGCACGAGGGGCTAATAGACTTAATAAAACAACGCTTACGTTGTGTTTCGCCAAGTGAGTGAGGATAACTGAGGCACAAACTCTTTTAAAAGGCAGACAACGCACTTGCGACTCCTCTGGAGTTGCGGGGGTCCATGGGCGGCGGTAATCGCTTAACATCAAGTGATTGTCGCTATATATTTTTTTTTTAATAAAACTTACTAGCAATGTGGGTCGCACATTACTAGTATTCCTGTCAACCCCTCGTGCTAAGCTAGATTGCTTGTGTTACGAGTGGGTTCACGTCGGTAGTGCAATGGGTGGGGTTCGAACCGGCAACCACATGATCGCAAGTCTGACGCCCTAGCCATTAGGCTACCGCCGCTTCTACCGTTTGCGACGTCAGCTCGTTTGCTTCTCCATCCCATAAACAACAGAGTTTCAATGAATGAACGGTCGTCTTCATAATTTTGAAGTACCCACACTGCGACATTAAAAGCACTCTGCAATAATACGCTACATTTAACTTGTTTATTGTGTAAATTTTCTTACAATTTGTGACTGGAATTAAGAATGTTTGCTACTGGAAAAACAGCTATGGTCCATTTACTATTTAACCAGTACCAGCTACTTCCCAAATAAATTAAAAACATAAACAAATAACCTTAGTAATACTTGAAGTTTGAAGCGGCGGTAGCCTAATGGCTAGGGCGTCGGACTTGCGATCATGTGGTTGCCGGTTCGAACCCCACCCATTGCACTACCGACGTGAACCCACTCCTAACACAAGCAATCTAGCTTAGCACGAGGGGTTAACAAGAATACTAGTAATGTGCGACCCACATTGCTAGTAAGCTTTTTTAAAAAAAAAAACTTAATATTTTATACCATATCATTATACCGTCCTAATCCTGGACACAAGTATCTTCTTGGAAAGGGTGTTGGCTCAACTTATTAACTAAATAATTATCTGACCTTAATAAAAAAAATAAACGTCATTACATAGTAAACAGACCACACAGTACAGCTACAAGTTCAGCTGCCGATTTTGTACCTGAATGAAAATTTAATCTGCAGAGCTTTTAAACCGTGAGAGAGCTATGCTTCGGCACGAATATCCGGCTCAATCGGAGTGATACCACGGCCTCACAGAAAACCGGCGTGAAAAAACGCTTGCGTTGTGTTTTTGTGATAGGTAATCACTTACCATCAGGTGATCCGTCTGCTCGTTTGCTCCTCTATTCCATAAAAAAAACCATCCTGAAAGAAAGAAGAAGAAAGAAAGAAAAATAATTTATTTCGTGGTCAAGAGGATACACACCACAACAGACAAAAAGCAATATATAAAAGAAAAATTAAGACATAATAAAAATAAAATTAAAACATCAAATTAAATTAAAACAATAAAAATAAAATTAAATCCTGGTATTTTTTTACAACACAAGTTTTTTGATTTGCAAAGAACACACTTACTATATAACGATGAACTGACTGCAACTTTAACAAGACCAAAACATCTTTCAGTCTACATCAGCATTAAACTTGCCACAACTTCGCCCTTTGATACTCGCCTAAGTAAACAAAGAAGAACATTTTGTAACAAACCACTACAAACTAAAGTATGCTCTGCTTCCGGTCCAAAGCAAAGTCACTACGTCACTAGGCGATCACTATCAACGGCGCCTTAATTAAAAAGAACACTTAACTGGCTTTGAGAGGTAAGGGTATCCCTAATATTGAGGGGTGCAATTAACGACTTTAAACAGGTCCGAATATGGTTATTTTAGTAAAGGAAATCGACCGTGGGCAGGATTCGAACCTGCGTCTTCTGGTTATGTACACCAGACGCTATGACCACTTAAGCCACCGCGAGTCCCACCCGCCAGGTCGAAATTTGCCTTCACATTCTGAATTTACGCCTTAATATTTCTTTCACTAAAATAACTTAAAAATATAGATTCGAATATGAGTCAATATCAGCCAATGATCGAAGTCCATAGAAAGCTTTCAAAAGAGAATTAATGCATTTTTTAAATACCAATTGTGTAGTTAAAAATAAACTAGTGACAGACTGTCTTCACAGACAGACAGACGGACTACGAAGTGATTCTATAAGGTATTTTTTTCTTTTCGAGGTACGAAGCCCTAAAAAGGTTAGAACAAAGTCACTTGCCGAGACTTGTAATTTAATTAAAGTGAGCGTGACCTTCAATACCGTGTCACGCATGAATAACATGAACTTGCCAATCCTTTGCATTATATACATTTCTGTTTAAAAGATAGCAAATGCGTGAAAATATATTTTTGAAGATACGAGACACTAAATTCAAACACATTTGTCTTAGTGAAGGAAAAAATCAGTATGTAGATACACTAGACGCTATGGACATCTAAGCCACCGCGAGTCCCACCCGTGGGCGGGACGGTAGGTAAAATAACTTTAGAATCTTATCATGCATCATTATTTTATCTTAGTGAAGGAAAAATTCAACTGCAGGCAGGATTCGAACCTGCGTTTTCTGGTTAGATACATATGAACAACTAAGCCACCGCCAGTCCCACCCGCGGGCGGGACGGTAGGTAAAATAATATTGTAATCTTAGCATTGAAAGTGCAAGAAAATAAATACAAAAAGATACCTTTTATATTTGTTTACATTTATCGTTGTTTCTTACTGCATCTCTATTTTTTTAATATGGCAAGTCATACGGCAAAGAAAATAAATTAATATTCCTAGAATCCCCATTCATAATGTAAAGACTACGGGCGACCGAGACAACATCATTGAAGGGAACTACGAGAATAGGAAGCCCAACACACCGGACAATAGGTTCGAAACCCCTATCAGATAATTGAATGTTCGCATTGTGTTGTGACATTTTTGGGATCAATTTGTAAAATTGATTTAATATATTATACGAGGGTAGGAAGAACCTATTTGTATGGATAGCTGCATCCATGTAGTGACATACTGGACCGAAAAAACCTAAACATGCCAATGTCATGAAGGTCGTAATGTCGTAACGTATTATAATCTATACTTTTTTAATATATATAAAGCTGAAGAGTTTGTTTCTTTGTTTGCTTGAACGCGCTAATCTCAGGAACTACTGTTCCGATTTGAAAAATTCTTTCAGTGTTAGATAGCCCATTTATTGAGGCTTAGCGTGATGATATATAGGCTATATATCATCACGCTAAGACCAAGTAACTATTCCACGCGGACGAAGTTGCGGGCAGAAGATAGTGTCTAATACACAGATGTGTATAGACAGATCAATGATATAACTATACTAGCCTTTGCCCGCGGCTTCGCTCACCTGAAGCTATAGTAGGATAAAAATGATTGCAACAATAATTTAATAAAAACCAACAGTGATGATCTCTTCTTTGTATGGGCCTCTATACATCAGAGAGGTCAAGATGTATCTCAGGATCCGATTAATTAATTGTGATAAGAAGTTTAGCAGTTTTTAAGTTGAAGCATACCTATACTTACTGACAATGATAACAAAATTAAAATCTATTCAGCAGTTTTTGCTCCAACCCGTAACAAACATAGATTTTTTACAATTTTATAATAGTAGAGAAGAAGAAGAAGAGAAGAGAAGAAGAGAAGAAGAAGAGAAGATAATACCCTAACCCAATTGTTTATTTTTAATATTTTCAATGTACAGACACAGCTTTTTTACAATTTTATAATAGCAGAGAAGAGAAGGGAAGAGAAGATAGAGAAGAGAAGATAATGTCATTGCTATAGTAGACCATAATAGTACTTAGGCAAAGATAAACTATTAGCTTCTGCCCGTGGCTTCGTCTGCGCGGACTTCATAATTGGGTCCAAGATAGATAAATAGTAATAGCTTATCTGTTAGCCTAGATAATAAATATCTGTGTTCCAAATTGCATCCAAATGCATTTAGACCTTGCATGATTGAGTAAAAACAATTCAATTTCCAAATAAATTTATAATTTCAGTAGGTAATAAACATGGTACGCTAAGGGTTCTTTTCTGTCATAGAAAAACTAATTGGAACCTTACAACTGGCTAATAGCTTAGTAAGAGTGATTTACAAAACAGTTTTTTTAATGAAAAGCATAAACGTAAAACATTTCTTTGCATTCGTAGCTAACGATAATCGCTTCATCTGCGAAAGCGATTAAAACGACATACCTAACAAACAAAAACTCTAATAAAAATTTGCTTTCACACATGGCTGGCGAGAACGTAGACATTTATTAAACTAATAAAAGGCCACATTAAACCGTGCTAATGGCCTGAACCGAGGCACGGCGAGGCACGGCGAGGCACTGGAGAGTTGGGGTTGAATTGCAGCAAATGACATTGTCCTGTGAACTACTACTAAGATAACTCTAATCAATACGGTTCTGTTTCGACATGCATTGCGATGATGTGTTTATTGTTATGTGCATTACTGACGTATGGTGTAGCGGTCGAGCGATCGGTTTCAGCACCACGTGTTGTGGGTTCGATCCCAACACGGAACAAATATTTATATGACCTACAGGTAGTTGTGCACACACGATACAGGAAAAATTCCTAGTCCATCGTTTATAAAAAGTTTGATGGAAAATGCTGTAATGCAACGTAATGAATAATATTACACATTTTGTTCCAGTTTTGGGCAGAAAGAATTTCAACAACATTCCAACTTTAAAAAAGGGTCGGGTACACTATAATCCAGCACACTACCATGAAAGAGTTTGTAGACGTCATAGATCTTCACAGTCTCTTGACTTTACATCACTATCTGCAAATAAGTTGACAGCTATTGTATATTCCATTCTTTTTTATATACAGATCATCCCCGAAGGGTTAGGCAGGGTCGTACTAATGTACACCCACATTCCGCTGGTACGTTTAGGCCCCATATAATAAGGAGCTTATTGAAATTAACCGGGAACAAATTAAAATTCAGAGCTGCTACTGTGAATTTTATAGAGAAGTCGAATAAAACTTTATAGAACCCAGGACATGTAAAGTAGCAGTGGCTTTAAGGGGGACTAGTTTAATGAGACAGTTACTTAGCAGTAATATTTTTGTTATATTGATCACAAAATACATAATTAATGTTCAAATTTTGGGTGCCTGTCACCTGTGCAAACAGCCGACACTTTGATGTCATAACTCAGGTCAGGCTAATGTTAGAATATAATGTAATATTTAGCAAGAGAATTTGATGATTAATGAATCAACTAAAAGCCTCAGGCCTTGGCGATTACTGCTCAGAACTTATTAGTATTCTAAAACCAACAGCAGGGAAGGCCAACTTTAATTGAATACTGAAACTAGACTTCAAAGTAAGCTTTAATTTTAATATCGTAAAAAGTTGAGACTTTACAAAAAATCTACGAATTCATGAGATTCTTTTAAATATTTGATTGGTATACCTTTTCCATCATATTTTTGTATCAAAATAATATTATTTTTCAAATTAATACAAAGTTCTTAGAAAGTCGTCTATAAGACCGAGAAACAAAAGAAAAAATTCATCGTCTCATTTCTCTTTATCTCGATTATTGTCTCGATTATACTTACATCGAATATAAATCTCATAGTAAGATCCCAGTCACACTTGCGTACAAGTATAAAGCAATTAAAGTAATATCACAATGACGTCACGGTGAATGGAGCGCGTTTTGTATCTATGAGAAAGCTCGATCGTTAGCATTAAATTTTTTAATGAAAAACCTAATGAGTTCTCATAAAGTTTTTTGATTTTACTTTCGTTTCATAACACATATGCATCTGAGTATATTTCAAACCTGTTTTTCGATTTCTCACAACAAAATATTTTAAAGCCCGAAAATTCTTAAGATTTATCTTGACAATTTTACAAACAGACGGGCAGATATTTCGCTAACTAGCCGCATATTACGTGTTCGTATTAGCTGTTGTATGACAGAAATCCGACGGCGGCGGTTGCGAGCAGCGACCGCGCGGAATCCGATTCAGAAGTGCTCCTGACACACGACAAATAAATCTTCGGATATCTCTTGATATTTAGAACGTTAAACTTGTGGCATTTACAGTCTAGACGACATTTTTTGCCTGAATTTGTTGATTATATGAGGGTATACTGATTTATGAGCTCCGATGAGCCAATAATTAGTCTATGTATTTAAAGGTTTTTTGCTGCTTGAACTAACAAAGCATAAATTAAGTAGTAAGTACGAATCTATACTAATATATAAAGCTGAAGAGTTTGTTTGTTTACTTGAACTCTAATCTCAGGAACTACTGGTCCGATGTGAAAAATTATTTCAGAGTTAGATAGCCCATTTATGAAGGAAGGCTATAGGCTATATATCATCACGCTACGCGGACGAAATCGCGGGCAGAAGCTAGTATATAATATTTATTCACGACTTCATTGCATCTACGCTGGCAACTTATTACAAAAAACCTCTAGGGATCATGGTATCGGAAAACATGTTCCATAAACTTATTACTTCAAAACTACTAAGTCGGCTGTTGCATAACTTAATTCTATATAATATAGTTGACGTGTTTAAAGAGCGTAGAATTAACGTTTTTAATGCTGACAAGAATTTGATTTTACTTGTATTATTACTGGTAATAAAACAATTTTCCGCATCACGCCAAATGTCTTTTTTTGCTTTGGTTGAATTATATTAAACTACACATTCAGTCTGTAATCCTTGGATTCGATGATAAACGGAATCCTCGAATTGGAGTTGGTTTTTGACTAGATAATCAATATTTGTAAAAATATGGGACAAATTATACTGTATCAAATAAATTTCATTTAAAAAAAAAAGTCAAATAAATTTCAATAATAAAATCGCAGTCAAACTTGAACCTACCTACTAATTAATTTTCAGCGATAAAATTATGGATTGATTAATAATCTTGATCATATTTTCGTGGCGTATTATTATCCGTGGTTGGCTTTGAACATAGACAGTTATTTATGAGAACGGTTGAATTCGGGCAGCAATCACGCATGCGCAATCGCAAAGTTCTTACCAGTTTATTACAGGTCAATCTAGGATGTTGCAGAGGGGATGCTTGTGCCTGTGATCCCTTTTACATAATAGGGGCGGAGCATACTTAGTTGGGGACCAAAAACCATTACCAGAATACTTACAACATTAATTATCGTAGTTTCAATTTGTTGTAGTAAATAAAAAGGTTTAATAAGAAAAGTTTGCATCAAGCTTTTATTGTCCAAAACGAAATTCATATAATATATTATGATTTATCCTGCCGTTCTTGGTTTTGTGGGTTTATACATATAGCACATTTCGCCCAAACCACTGGCTGAGGCCCACGACCTCAAATTTTGCTGTATGATGATTGTTCAGTCAAATAGCCTTATTTATAAAACTCAAAATAAAAACCCACGACGGTTATGGTAAAAGGATTAAATCAAATTTTCGAAACCCCTGATTAAAGGGCTACCTACACATATTCACTTACCTACAAGAAGATCCCAACAACTCTTTACAGTAAGCCGCGTCTAAATCGTGCAAACCTTCATCGTTTCAGTGCAAAAATATACAAACGAACAAACAGCCTCTCACCTTAAACGCATATACCGTCTCCGTTCCGTCGTGGGAAAAACTGAAAACATAATTTGGAACTTTGTATAAATAATGCACTTATAAATAATAATATAGTATATTAAAAAAATAGGGTAGGACACCCAACAAATTGATTTAACGGAAGGTGAAGTTATTGCTACTTAAAACCACCTGTTTAAAGGCAAATGCCATTTGTAAAGACTTCGAAGTATAATAGAATATTACTTTTATAATGTTATCTTAGGTTCACGGAATAAGTAGGTAATGCGTATTTGAAAGGCTCTTTCTAGAGAAATGTTTTTGTGGAATGGAATGGAAATGTACTTGAAGCGTAAAGATAAGGTTCATGAAAGCATCTGGGTCAAGTATTTTAGTTCTTGGTTCAAACCATGCGGAAAACTTATTTAAGGAAGTTCTTGACAGAAAAATCTATATTCGTCCCTAATATATCGTTGGTCAATTGGTCCCAAGTGTGTTTTTGTGACTACCAATTCAGTATGCAAACACAAAACAAGAACTTTAACAAAAATATAGTTTTATGGTGTAGACAAATTCGTAGCAATTGCCGAGCTACGAGACCGCTACGAAGTATGTGACGTATGAGCTACGATTGCTACGCTGGCGTAGCTGTTAACTTGCTACGCCGTGCTATGTTTTAACCGAACGTTACTTTCGTTTGTTAGATATAATTGTAAGATTTTATTTGTTACACTTTTTTTATTTACTATTGATGTTTCTGAAAAAAAAGGACTCAACTTTAAGTATCTATAACATACATTATGTATAAATGTACAACATATCTCAATACCCAAAGGCAAGGTTTTCATGTCATTTATTCCAGGAAAAATACAATCTACTTGCGTCGAAACGAAATGAGAATTTCATCCCTCGTTACGCCTAATTCGGATTGAGTAGTAACTAATTAATAGGTTTACTCGAGCGCTAACTCTGATTTGAGTACGACATTAGTAACTTTGTCCGGATTGGCCTAACGATCCATGTACTATTTTAATAATAACTAAAACACAATCAAAGCTAGAAAATAATTAAATAATATAGGTATATGGGCGTGGTCCACAAATTCAAGGTTGCTCAACGTGCAATGGAGAGAGCAAGGCTTGGAGTTTCTTTTGTGGATAAAATTCGCAACCTAGTCGTTAATCTAAGAATTAAAGTTACCGACATTGCGCGAAGAATAAGCACGCTGAAGTGGAAGTGGGCCGGTCATGTCTGCAGACGGACAGACGATCGATGGAGCAGACAAGTGCTAGAGTGGAGACCGCGTTTGGGCAGGCGTAGTGTGGGACGGCCGTTTTGAAGAAAATAGTAATAGTCTAAGGGGCAATCTATTGTCATTAACCGGGAACAAATTCAAACTCCGAGTAGCTACTGAGAATTTCATAAAAACCCCCAATAACACTTTGCTCGACCTGGGAATCGAACCCTGGCCCTTCACTTAGCAGTCGCCAGGACCACTACACTACTTACGCATAAAATAAATTAGTAGATTTCCTATTATGAATTATAATAGAAAATCTATTGATTTCGGGCGCCGGGAACAGGTGATCTATAATGAAGTACCTTTTTGTGATTTTTTTGCATTTTCCATGCTAAGGAAAAAATCGTCTTGCGGGAAGGATTTGCGGTCTTTTTTACGTGGGAGAGCCATGCTTCGGCACGAATGGGCCGGCTCGACCGGAGTGATACTACGGCCTCACAGAAAACCGGCGTGAAACAACGCTTGCGTTGTGTTTCGCCGAGTGAGTTGAGGTTACCGGAGGCCCAAACCCTTTTAAAGGCGGGCAACGCACTTGCGACTCCTCTGGTGTTGCGGGTGTCCATGGGCAGCGGTTATCGCTTACCATCAGGTGATCCGTCAACTCGTTTGCTCCCCTATCCCATAAAAAAAAACTGCTAAGCGCGACAATACAGATGATTATTATTTAAATGTAAAAATCATTGCGTGTGTAAAATGTCAAAACAGTACTTGATGTTGTAGAAACTTATTTATCATCCCTTATTTTCGATGTCCAATCCTGTAAACCAGCCCATTTATTCTCATTTCTTCCAAATGAGCTCCAAAATGATTTACGAGGACCACATTACGTCCAAAAGTTCCAATATCGATTTCTGAATAAGTAATTGATTGCGCTCAAACAATGCAATTATAGATTAACTAGCGGCCCGCCCCAGCTTCGCACGGGTGGAGAATCCCTAACTTTACTTTCCCCGTCGAGTCTCCCGTGAACCCTATATGTTAGGGGTGGACAACATTTATCACAAAAAAATAATAATACATAGTAGCCGATTCTCAGACCTACTGAATATGCTTATAAAATTTCATATAGATTGGTTAAGCCGTTTCGGAGGAGTATGGTAACTAACACTGTGACACGAGAATTTTATATATAAAATTGAAATAATGTTGGGACCCGCCGATTACAGCTCGGGAGTCGGACCCATTTTTAACAAGAATGAAGTTCTGTTTGTTTACTTTTGCATGTGTCTTGATAACTAGGGAACTGTAATACTGCGATATAGTTTTCAATGTAAGAACCAAGATTGTGTTTATTTATAAAAAGTGCGGAGTTTCCAATTGAAAAATTTCAATACTTGTAAACTCTAGCAAATAACTATTTTACTACATATATTCTACACTGTTACTTTGTATGTTTTTATAGAAGTTACTTTTATTGCGATTCTAAAGTCGTCACATAAAATTTACTTGCTTCCGAATATGAATTTTGAGTTTTTATTTTAAGTTTAATGGTTTTAACTTATCTTGTGTTTTCTTTACGGTTAGTATTATGTATTATTACATTAACATACCATCACGCCTGTATTCCCCGAAGCGTTAGGCAGAGGCGTACACCCACAGTTCGCCGGTATGTTTAGGTCCCATGTAACAGGGGGCGAGCCTATTGCCATTAACCGGGCACAAATTCCTAACTCCGAGCTGCTACTGGGAATTTCATAGAAAAACCCAATAACACTTTGCTCGACCTGGGAATCGAACCCAGGACATCTAGCGTAGCAGTCGCGCTCAGGACAACTTGGCTAATGAGGCAGTTTATTAATATATTATTATGTATTATTAATTTATTTTAATATAAATAGTATAGGTATGATTTTTAAATGTATAAACAAATAAGGTATAACTATATAAGCCCTTAAGCAGCGATAGATGTGGTGATTATAAACCGACAAGCCTTTAAGTTAGAATCCATGGTAATTTATATATTTTTAGAAATCATGTGCATATAAGAATAATAGTTTGCATTGATTTTTCGACGATGTGTAAGGTTAGGTACTGGTTACTAACATTAGGCCAGCATAGTTGATTATAGCCTCACTCCTATCACGTGCCCTGTAGTGATAGTCGATTATAATGCAGATGACAGTTGTTCTAAATCTCTTCTTCTTCATTCCTCTACTATTAATTTTTTTTATAAAATTGTAAAAAAGCTGTGTCTGTACATTGAAGATATTTAAAAAAAACACGTGGGTTATGGTATATAAACGTCTCCGAATCCGAAAATGTGATTTTTAAAATTCTTGTCTGTTTGTCTGTTTGTTACGGGTTGGAGCTAAAACTACTGAATAGATTTGAATTTTATTATCACTGTTAGAAAGTATATGCTCCAACTTAAAAACTGGTGAACTTTTTATCTCAATTAATTAAATGAATCCTGAGATACAGCTTGACTTCCCTGATGTATAGAGGCCCATACAAAAAAGAGGTCATCAATGCTGGTTTTCCATTTTTACTCCTGATATAGCTTCACGTGAGCGAAGCCGCGGGCAGAAGCTAGTTATTATATAGATACCTTAGTTTGACAAAGAACCTGAAGACCACCTCTTAAATTACTATAATTGTTACGTTGGAAGGAAGAAAGGAAAAAAACTAGATCTTATTTTTCAAGATAAGAAAGGACTAGTTTTTAAGAAAGAAAAAATATTTCTCGCTAAGCTTGAAAAATAGTTGCGACACCAGGGGCCCAAGTCTGCTATTTCGGTTGTGTTGTTCAATGGCACTAAATGACATAAGAACTGACAGATTTCGTAGACAAAACTGTCAAAAATCAACAATTCTAAAGCCAATGAGTGACGATTTTGACACGACAAAATAGCAGACTTGGGGCCCAAATATTCTGCAAACAACTTTCTACAACTTTTTCCATTTCCTCGAGAATCGAGAAAAGAGAAAAGTGGTTCCTCAATAATATTCCATATTATATTCTGCAACCCTGTAAGGGTGCAATTGTCGGGGAACCGTCACGTAGAACTGAGACGAGCGAAACCATAGGTACGCGGAATTGCGAAGGAGTAATTTGTATTATACTTACTACGCCGTAATTATTTGTTATTAGTTCTGTTTGGTTGATTATATGAATTATGAGGTGACGGCTGACAAGGATGCATAGAAAAAAGGACATGCTGCGACGACCCCAAATAAATTGGGACAGGCGCAGAAAGATAATGATGATGGTAGACTATTGAACCCCATCTAACAAAAATATAAATACCAATGCATTTATTATGTTAAAATAAATAGTCGCATATCTCAGCCTAACAAAAATAGAACAACTTAATATTTTACATGTTATTTAATTCCTAATATCCTTTCTATAACCCTTTTAAAAGGGGTTACGCAGAGCACTTTGTTTCCAATAGGGTATTACACTTTTTTTTGAAAACTGTTTTAAATTAATCCTTAGATCGTAATGAACCAGTAGAATTTTTATTTCAATTTTATACAACCAAAAAATGTATTAATGTAAGTATCGAATTTACTCGCGAAAACGCTAGCCGCCATGCTACTTCGGCTCGTGACGTCATTTCATTATTAAACAATACAACTGCCAAAGACCAAGTAACACGATTTGTGAAAATAATGAGTTATAATGTTTATCATTGGTGTCTTGTGCCTGAATGCAATAATACAAGTGTAAAAACGCCACAAAAATTGTGGATTCAATTGCCAAGTGGTATTAAAATGAGAAACACTTGGTTGAAACTGGCAAGAAGAGATCCAAAATTATTGTCCACAAAGACTATAAGTACTGTATTTCTGTGAAGACCACTTTGATGTAAGTATGCGTTATAAATAGTATGTTAACTAATAAACAAAAAAAACTTCGTTAATATTACAATTTCATAATTTGTACCTAATGTATTTATAGGTTATATTATGTACCTAAGTAGTGAGTTTAGCTTCTTTAACGTTTATTAAGCAAAGTTTTTAATGCTCAGTTGTGAGTATTGTATAGCTAATGCCGCAATTACTACAGCTAGGAATCTAGAATGTGTTATAGACCTACAAATTGCGAAAAAATAATCAAATTTCAATTGATGTTTCGCAATTTTTGGCGGGAATTTGGCGGGCTCAGGTGAACGACGAAGCCTTAACAGCTTTGTTTATTTTAAATGCTGATTAGTTAATGCCTTGTTACATAGAAATTGGTGAAACTGGGTCTTATTGTTAGACAAAACTTAATAGGTACGATAGTTAGGTAGGTACTTACATTACTGTTTTAATATTTTTCAACTCGGCAGAACAGAAATCGGGATTGGATGCAAGAAAATTTGCCACCATCAACGTATTGATCATTGGTAGATTTGTACTTTCTGCTTTCACAAAACCGTCTTCCATGATGCGATTTTAATCAAACTAACACAGCACGACAAACAATTATTGTTGAATTGTTACTCTGAGACGACAAACGTCTAGATTGTTTTCTATGTGAGTGACGTCACGTCGATATCCAATATGGCGGATGGCGTTTTAAAACAGATTAGACGATTTTTGAAATTGAATTATAAAATTTACATTGCATTTTTATTAATAAATACTAACGTTTCTCGTTTACTTTTTTCAAAATCTATCATAAAAATGCATTTTCATATTTTTTTTACATGGTGTAAAATACCCTATTGGAGAAAATAACAGATTACAATTCTGTTAGTAATATCGTGTCTATTGCTAGTAATATTAAAATTACTTTAGTTAAAATGTTGGGCTTGACAGTAAAAAGCAAAGAAGAAAATAAATGATTTCTCAGAACAGACGTTACACGAGATACAAAACTTGGTTGCGTCCTGTTGTGACATTTATCGGATTTCCCTTTGTGACCGCGCACGTCTCTAATAGGGTTGGTGCACAATTATTGTATCAAAGCATTTCGTACACAGACGACTGTCAGTTTTCACGCTTTTCGATTCGTGTGGAATACGATCATGGCACGGCTTGGTTTCCTATCGTATCGGGTTTGCAAATTATTGATTGCTAGGGAGTAGAGTGTTATTAAGTTGGCAGTCGAAATTTCGAAATGAATTTTCAGTTCATTTCGTGTAAACATTTTTGTAATGTCCTGTCAAATCAGTAATGACAGATTGAATGATTCATGATACAAAATGTATGTATAAGTTAATTTTCTTTTCCATGAACTTTTTCGATGTTTTGATAGTTATTCTGCTATTTGGCGTGGAGGCAAATTAAATATCATAAGAGTCTAGTCATTCTTGAAAATATATTAAAAACCCTTTTACTATAGTTAAAATTAATAAATAAAGGTTATATGAAAACTTTCAACGTAGATAGTTTTTTTTTATTCTAAGTATTCTATTTTAGTATCATCATGCCCAAGCTGATGGAGTACGATTTATTGTCCACAAACAAAGTAGTAGGTCAGATATTTAGTTTTAGATTAATGAAAATTCATTTCGGTATATAAATCGTTGCTGTAATCTAAATAACGTCAGAGTGACACAAGAATTTGAAACGCGTACAAATACAACGAGATTTCGCGAGTTAAGATTATTTGCGAACATTTAGTTAAAATAGTTTTCTAATTCTTCACTTTTAACTTCTGAAAGTCATTCGAAATATTGCTTAAATTATTGACTGTCTAGAAACCAATCATGTTTAGAATGTTTTAAATAAAACGCTTAATAAGATACTTTATGTTACTTTTATAATTCAATCTTGCAATTTGTTACTTGTATAGAAAGCACCTGTCCCGAAGTCAAATGTACTTAAGGCTCTAGCGGGGATTGAATTGTCCACAAAAACGTAATCTATACTAATATATAAAGCTGAAGAGTTTGTTTGTTTGCTTGAACGCGTTAATCTCAGGAACTATTGGTCCGTATATATCATCACGCTACTCGGACGAAGTCACGGGCAGAAGCTAGTTACTAGTGTTCTTGTTAACCCCTCGTGCTAAGCTAAATGCTTATGTTACGAGTGGGTTCACGTCGGTAGTGCAATGGGTGAGTTTCGAACCGGCAACCACATGATCGCAAGTCCGACGCCCTAGCCATTAGGCTACCGCCGCTTAATTGTTTTTGAGTTACGATTTATTTTGGTATTACATTTTTGTGGACAATTCAAGGCCCGTTTGTATGGGAAATTCGGTTCGCCGGACTCTTAGGCCCGGCGCCCATTGACGGCACGGCACGGCAAAGTATTTTTAGGCGACGAATAAAAATATAACTTAATGGTATGGAAATAAAGTTGAAAGCAAGTTGATAAGCATACTGCGGTATTATTTTTGTACTTACGACCGTTAACATTGAAAATTCAACTTTAATCCCATACAATTAAGTTATATTTTTATTCGTCGCCTAAAAATACTTTGCCATGCTGTGCCGCCAGTGGGCGCCGGGCCTTAAGGTGAAATGATACAGTCAAGGTCGTAAAACACATAATTGCTTTGAGCCAACTAAAATTCATTTAGATAAAAAATATTTAGGCTGAACATCGGAAATAAATGTGGGTGCCGTCACTGTATGACATCCAAGGAAAGTTTCATATTACGCTGGGAATTAAAATCCAATTTTGGAGATACGTCCTGTACTAGAGGGAATTGTACGTCAAAATATTCCAAGTTCATATTAAATTCATAAAAATATTGATAGTATTTACCTACTTACTATATATTTTAGTACTAGCAATCACGCTAGTAGTAGTAGTAGAAGTAGTAATCACGCTCATTTTACTATAAGGGTTAGGCAAGGTGTTAGGTTCCATGTCATAGGGGTAATCCTATTGCCATTACTATGTTATAATTTTATGTATTTTTTAAATGTATATGGTAACCGGTAATATTTTTATATTGCTCACCCTAAGAAGCAGCTACTATAACGATAAGCAAAACATAAAAAATACCATATTCGGGCAAATTAATAAATTGAGAATATAATAATTTTTTAATTACTTAACTGTGGCTGGTTGAAGGCCGCCCCACCGCACGCTGACGGAAATAACACCTGTTATTGAACATGTTATTTGTGGCAACCGCAGGCAGCAGTCACTACCTCTCTAGGTCTCTATTGTGAATAATAATAAAATCTGTGTCAACATGAGATTATTTATTTAATTATGGTTCACCAACAGTTGTTACAGATAAATATAGATAGGAATGTATAAGTATTTTTGTCTTAAGTCTTACTGCACAACCAATTATAGGTAAACACCACATGCAAAATTTATCTGTATATATTTAAACAGAATTAAGGCTGATTTTAGAGTCACGCTGACCGTCGGCGCTGACAGCCGAAATGTATGAAAGTCTAGCAAGGCTCGCGCTGATTTGCTACGCATTATTCTAAAACGCTTCCTAGACGTTCGTACATATCGGCTGTCAGCACCGACGGTCAGCGTGACTCTAAAATCAGCCTAAAGAGTTACAAAATTTCTTCTATTGACGCGTATCGTCTCTATTTTGAGCTTATGTATGGAATTTAAATCTAGTTCGATTTACTCTTGCCTATTCTCTGATAACAGATTCAATCAGGCTCCTAAATTTACTTTGCCTAAAAACAAACGTAAACTAATCACACTGCAACAGTTTTGACAAACAAAAATATGTGACCTACAAATTGTGGTTCCAGAGAGTCTATTTTTTGCTTGCGCGGTTTAATTCTCCTCGGTTCGTACGTCAAATCGTTGCAAAACGAGAGTTTTGGTACGACGCCAGTTTCCGGAACGCAGTTTTATATATCACTTGCTCAACACACAAACCGTTTCATTTCTTTTCTGCGGCTACATTTGCTGAATGTTCATGGGGAATTAACTTTTCAAAATTGGAATTTAATCTGTTATGTCATTTACATAACGTATTTTTTTAGTAGGTAGGTATATTTCTTTATCTTCATCTATTTTTATACAAAATCTATAGCTAATGTAACACAGCTGTGTCATCCAGGGCATTTTTTGTTTCAGGTAATCCAGGAAAGACAAATGATACTTAATTTGCATTCTCCACGAGTATTTTATATCACACGTGGTTCCAGGTGGTATGACTAATGTCATGCAGTGCTTTACAATGTCAGGTAAACGTTGCTAGGGGTGGATGATAAAATGGACCACACAGTTCAGGACATTCGTAATAATAAAGTAGTATCCTGCGGTGTTACCTTCATCGACTAACAGCATGGGAATTTCCCTAAATTTCAACATAGTGGTGCTTTTGTCATTATAGGTATCTTCTGTAAAAAAAAACTGTAACTGACTTCTATGGTGTTAATGCGAAGTTGATGTAAGGATGAAGAAAGTTAAGGGTCCGGAGGAGCTTGAAACCATGTAAAAAAATGTGGAAATGGTACAACAAGAACTTAGATTAATGGTATTGGAATCCTAATTCGAATACACTTTGATTTATTCAACAATTTATTTGTGTTTGAATTACGATTTATTTTGGTGCTACGTTAGTATTGGCAATTCGGTCTGCTGAACTCTTAAGATAACTATTTTATGTGAACTCTAAATACTTTGCATAACCTAGTTAGAGTTTGGTACGTATACTTAAGGCGGATCGTTCACCTGAGCTCGCCAAATTCAAATTTCAATTGGTTTTTCGCAATTTGTAGGTCTATAATACTACTCAGGTGAACGATCCGCCTTGAATACAAGATTTAGAATTATGATACACTTGCATATCTCATGAAAATCAATAAAAAACTTTTCTTTTCTATCAATATAATAAATAGAGCTGTATTTCTATCGTGAAATGGCGTTTTTATATGTTCATGAAGCTGATTACAAGTTAACACCCGCTACGCACGGTAGAGCAAAGTTTAAGAGAGTTTAACGGTAATGGGAATTTGTACTTCAATAAATATTTCAGGACTATACTTGAAAATCCACAAAAAAAACTTTTTGAAATATTCAAACAACATTGCAGATAAGAATCTGCAATGTTGTTTGAATATTTCAAAAAGTTTTTCCCGTAAAGTTTCATTGAATACTTATAATATGATTATGACACATGTTGTGTACAGTTTTGTGATTTTTATAAATACCTAACTAATTCTATTGTCTATACCATTTTATAATAAAAATAAATAACCAAGACAATACATCTCCTTTTTCTCAACAACTATAAAATTGTAAAAATGCTGTGTCTGTACATTGAAAATATTAAAAAATAACAAGGGTTTAGAATGTATAAACGTCTCTGAACCCAAAAATATGATTGTCTGTTTGTTACGGCGCAAAAACTACTGAATAGATTTTAATTTTGTTATCAATGTTAGAAAGTATATGCTCCAACTTAAAAACTGGTTAACTTTTTATCTCAATTAATGAAACGGATCCTGAGATACAGCTAGACCTCTCTGATGTATGTTACCCATACAAAGACGAGGTCAACATTGTTGGTTATGATTAAATTATTTTGCGGATCCATTTCTGATCCTGATACAGATTCATGTGAACAAAGCCGCGTGCAAAAGCTAGAATATATATTTGTGCACAAAGTGTTTGTCAAACATTAAACAAAATTATTATATGAAAATTGCCTCATTAGCCAAGTGGTCCTGAGCGCGACTGCTACGCTAGAGGTCCTGGGTTCGATTCCCAGGTCGAGCAAAGTGTTATTGGGTTTTTCTATAAAATTCCCAGTAGCAGCTCGGAGTTAGGAATTTGTGCCCGGTTAATGGCAATAGGCTCGCCCCCTATTATATGGGACCTAAACATACCGGCGAAATGTGGGTGTACATTAGTACGCCTCTGCCTAACCCTTCAGGGAATACAGGCGTGATGGTATGTTTATTATATGAAAATCCCAAAATTAATATTACCACCATGTTTCATGTTTATATTATGTAAAGCTTAAAGCAAACGGTTGAATAAACCGTGGATATATTTAAAATGTAGCGCTATATAACGACGATTACAATAAATAAGTCAACGTTGGTATAACTAGCCAAGTCACACGATTTATAGGCGGTGTTGCGTTTCAGCGCAAAAATGTTTGAATTTATTGCATTTTATACTTACGGAGCTTTTGTGGGCGTGCAGACGACCGACTTTAGACGAAGTTTTTGATAAAATACAATAACAATAACAGACGGATTACCTTCTTAGGATCTATGTATTATTGTTTATCTGTGGATAAATCCTTATTTTGTAGTTGTAACTTCACTAAGTGGAGTTTAGGCGGGAAAATGAAAAGTGCACATTGTCGATTTTATATTATTTTTCAAAACTTGAATTTCTCCGAAGTTTAATATGTAATTATGGTGGATAATTAACCATTAAGTGTTCGTGAACGTGTGAGAGTGTAGGCAAATGATATAAAATTGAAAATCGTGACTTTTTGGGTTCACACCTAAACTCCATCGAAGCCTCAATAAAGTTTCTACCGTTTTATTGGGGCAACTGAACATTATACTTGACACTGGCGAACACAAAAAGTGTGGTGCCAAAATACAATCCCATGATGGGAAATAATTATTACATACTTGATTATTCTAATACTTGACACTGGCAAATACACAAAAAGTGTGACGCCATAATAAAAAAAAAAAAAAACTTCACTAAGTTTATTGGTCCTAACTGAAAACCAACGCTGTAGCATTATGCTGCTTAAAATCACAGCATTAAGATTCTGTCGCTATTTTATGGCAATAAAATGTTTCTTTCTTTCATTATTGCTTAGCCATTATCAAATCTATCAAATCGTTTGTTTTAACTATCGAGCCTGATGATATGTTTTTCAAATTGCACAGGAGACTCAATGCGTAGTGGATATGGGTAGCCGCGGATTCTCTGTTTCTAATATGAGATAAATCGGTAGTAGGTACGACACCTCCGGCTCTCGCAGATTATGCGATATGCTTGTATGTAATAAAAAAAATCTAATACCCCTATAATAAGTAGATTCCTCCTCAGTTGAGTTCCTCCTCTGACAGTCTGCAGTCCGTAGGGGCTCTTAAAGCTCGGCAACGCATCAGCAACTCCATTGGTGTTGTAGGTGTCCATGGGTGGCGTTGACTACTTACCATCGAGTGGATCGTGTGTTCCTTTGTCAAGATAAAAAATAAAAAAAAAGATTAGCGTTTCAGTATTGAGCTATTAAGTCCGCAGCCGGCAGAATTTGGTCTGTGATTAAAATCGGTCGTCTGTGTTGCCTTCTAGGTTTGTATTAGGTGCGTGAACTCATTTTGCACGAATGTAAATTATTTATATCTTGTATTCTGACTTAATTTACATGTTATGTTAATCAAAATTTTTTTGCTTGCTGTACTTTCTTGTGTTTGTTGCTCTAAAAATATGAGAACTTAAAATTATGCCAACCAGACAGTTTGTCTTTTTCGCATTGTATGTATTTTTGCTGTTATGTCATTGTCTAAGCGCTAACACATTTATTTCCGAGATTACGTGCTATTATAATAAATTTCAAGGAAGTATTTGGAGTTAGTAGTGCTATTAAGTGTGTTAAATTTCCCCCTGTGTGGTATTCAGCACGACTTAATGACTTTAAAATTAGACACATGAAACTTCTCAGTGTGGCTTTATTCAGTATCAGCAGAAAATATAATATAATTCTGTCGGTTCAATTTACGTGCCTACTAGCCTGTGAAGAAAATTTATCTTTGCAGACCTTGCAGATCTGGCGACATACGGAAAGATTCAGTAGTTAAGTGTCTATCCGGATTTTGAGATTAATAAGGAATTCTAATTGTATACTATCTACGATATATGTATGTGAGTATTTTCTAATATTTTGTACTGCCCCAATATAGTAGATTGAAGTTTCAAGTTCTTTATTTGCATTCATGTGTTACAAAGATGTTACGAAAATATTGATCAGTTTCAACATGAAACCCAACATGAAAAGTATAGGATAACTATTTTATATTTCGAAGGTATCAAAACACAAATCATACACATGGAAGAAATACTTGTAAGACATACATATATAGATATGTGAAAAGTAGTTTTTTTTAAAGCTTACTAGCAATGCGGGTCGCACTTTACTAGTATTCTTGTTAACCCCTCGTGCTAAGCTAGATTGCTTGTGTTACGAGTGGGTTCACGTCGGTAGTGCAATGGGTGGGGTTCGAACCGGAAACCACATGATCGCAAGTCCGACGCCCTAGCCATTAGGCTACCGCCGCTACCCTACTTCGCCGTAATTGCACCAATCGCTTCAAATTATCATCAATGATAATCGTATCTGTTTATTAAGCAGTCGAAATATTGTTTGGGCCTGAAGTTGTCCGCGTGTGGTTTTGCGTCGGTAAATTTTAATATTCGCGCAAGACAATTTGGATCCCCCATTTGTAATGTTTATTATCCTAACTGATTTCAATATTTTGCGCGAATCATTTAATTAAGTGATTATGCGGCCTTAACGGCTAACTTCAGACGTCAATAAAACGATAACTCACGCAGAATTTATTATGATGAGTTTATCTATCAGTATAGCACACATGATAACACGATCAAATTATAGAGTTATTATTATTATTATTATTCGTGATTATACTACGGTCCACCACGCTGGCCTAATGCGGGTTTGCAGACTTCACACGCCATTGAAAAAGTCTCTCAGGTAAGCAGGTTTCCTTACGATGTTTTCCTTCACCGTTTAAGCGCGTGACACGCACGTGATTTAATACTATTTTTTTTATTTATTTTTTATTCATGATAGGCTTACGCTTGATCGCCAGTTCACCTGATGTTAAGCGACACTGCGACCTAAGATGGAGCGCGCTTGCCTAGAAGAAACCGATTCACTCGTGATTTAAAGCCACCCAGATTATATCTATCGGGGAAGACCCACTCGGGAAGCGCATTCCACATTTCCGCGTTACGCATGATAAATGTGGACTTGAAGCGTTTCGTTCGGATTTTCGGAATATCCACCATGAATCGATGCCGGTTTTTTGTGCTCCTGGATGTCCGATAGTAGAAAGGGCTAGGGGGTATAAGATCGTGGAGATCTGATGATACTATTAACTATTAATACGAAAAGTAAGAGGGGTATGCCTTGGATTGGAACTCGAGACCTTTGACTTGGCAGTCCAGTGGTCATATCACTGCACACATTATTATGAGTTTGAGCACACATCATGACAACGGCGCGGCGGTGGCCTAATGGCTGGGGCGTCGGACTTGCGATCATGTGGTTGCCGGTTCGAAACCCACCCATTGCACTACCGACGTGAACCCACTCGTAACACGAATACTAGTAGATAATTTGCAACCCACATTGGTAGTAGATAAGCTTTTTTTTAAAAAAAATATGACTACTTGTCAAAGTATACAGATGCACTACAAAAATTACCACTAAAGCACCACACATATAATAATTAAAAATTATAGTATAATAGAATTCAATTTCTATGGTACAGATATCATTTATGATATAATTGAATTTACAAATTAGTTACTAAATTCCTTTCTATTAACATTTGTAAATATTCGGAAATATTCACATGCCGTTTTGTCGACCACTAATTGAAAACGATGTTTGTAGCGTTCGAAATCCGATCTGTTTACCAACTTGTTAATTCAGTTATGAATTCATGATAATACGGAAATTAATGTTATTTGCTAGTTAATACGGAAGATCATATTTTCGATGATATAATATTATGACCACCAATTTGGTTTCTAAACATGGTAGATAAGAACGATCAAGCCTGATCATTATTTTGGCATTTGTGAAATAACACTATAAATTAATTATCCTATATGTCGGCTATATGGCCGCCACAGAGAGATAGAGAGAGAGAGAGTAGAATGATTCTCGAGTGGAGACCACACACAAGAAAACGCATTGTGGGACACGACCTCCAATGAGTTGGACGAAGGGGAGTCGTTGGATGCAGGTGTCAGAATAGGGGGGTGTATGTGTATAATATAAAGTAGATATAATTTTAAGGAATCAAACAAATGCATCATGATAAATCAAATCTAATATATTTCTCAAACGCACGGTTCCAAATATTTTTCTGGATTCTATGGAGAAGAACCGGCAAGAAACTCCATAGTCATATAAATTTTGATATTCAAAGTTCAACAAGCTAATATCAACACCATCACATCATTGATATTAAATCATGAGAAGTTGTGGGTAGATATAATATTTTATGTTACTCAATTACTTTAATTTAAAATTAATTATAATTGTTGCGGGTACTTTAGCAACCAGAAATTAGTTTAGTACAATAAATGATTGAGCATCCAAAGCACTACGGTAATAGAAACAGTAGCATAATATCACAGTATAGAAACATAGCATAATAACACAGCATAGTAACAGTATCATAATAACAGCATAGTAACAATCAGAGTACTTAACTTTCACACACAGCAGTAGATCCTTGACTAATTAATTTTGAGGAATACCTCCCTTTTTATACGTTTTCTAAACAATAGATTAGTAATACCGCGCCATTTTCGACCAATAAGAGATCGCTATATATTTTTACAAATAACAATAAACACTAGCAATAATATTTAGATCCAATTCATTAAAATTCCTTTAAAACCTGGTAGGATAATTAAGCAACTTTGAAAACCAACAAATATGTTAACTTTAGCTTAAACACAATAAAACGTTGCATCAATTGACTATCCTACATAAATTAATTTAACAAATAAAACCTGAGGATCATTCTATAAATCATAAATAAATTTATATTCATTAAACACAAGTCTGAGAGCAATTATTTATATACTTCTTAGTTAGTAAATAAATTGTACCATAGATCATAACTTTCGTTCCGAAATCATAATCTATGATATAGAACAACTAAGAATAAAACATTCATAAATATATAAAATAATAATCAAGGGTTAAATACAATACATATTCTCACACAGGCGGCATTCAACCACAGCGTTCACAGATATGCCCATGAACCCGGCATAATCAAAACTGCGAGCTTTGATAGTTATTAGGTTTAAAAAAAAACCTAATAACACTGCTTGACATGGAAATTTAATCCAAGACCTCTAATGCAACAGTCACGCTTACAACCAGTTTGCTAATGAGGCTAAAGCTATCCAGTAAAAAATCTAAAGTACTTACTTATTTATTATAGAATGCCAATTCTGGTACCAATTAAAACATTGTTCCACTTTCTCTCCGTGTTTCTCTCTTTCACTCAAATTTAAGTCACTTGATATTTGAGACTAGAGCGAAACTAGGATAGGTATATTTTTTAAATTTCAACGGAAGAAGAGGTAATTACATTATCATAGGTTTTATTTCATAAAATCCAAGCGAAGGATTTCCTGAAGAAAATAAATGGAAACTGATTGTAGAAGTGAAAACTGTTTATTTCTATTCTTAAGAAAATGCACGCATTATGACCAGGAATAAAATTCTTAGCATAAAAATATTAAAATGTTTACGCTAGGTATTAAAATTCAAAACGCGCCCAGCAAAATGCAGAATGGTCGGACGTTGGGGTTGACGTCGCCGCAATATATTGTTGCTTAAGTAGCTCCTAGAAAATATTATTTATTTGAACGATGTTTTCAGAATTTTGTACTAAGGTGAATTAATGGAAATGAGCTGAAATTTTATTTCAAATATTTTTTATTGAAATCGAAAGAAATGCCTTTAGATATTTTATAATCTTTAAGTTATTAACGTACCAAGCGGGTATGAATTTGTGTATGTCACAAATTCATACCCGCTTGGTACGAATTTGGAATGAAATTTTTAAACAAACTCTTGCAATGTAAGTTGGCCACTGAAGAGATCGCTGCAAAAAGTTGATGTAAGTGTATGTGGGCAGATTTGAAATTAAATAATTAATTAAACAATCATTTAAAAATCGTAAAATGCTTTGAATGGTGAAGTGACTAAAAATCGATTTTATGCTTGAATATAACAATAGCTGATTGTCATTTTCCTTGAAATACCATACTCATACTACATACGGATGTGTGTTGATGCACAAGTTCAAGTTCAACAGGATTGCATACGTATGTATTTATATAATAAATCTATTCACTCCATAATAAAGTCATTTCTTGCCTGCGTTTTTACGACTCAGTCAAATTTCTTATCCCAAGCAGTGTTTACGACGAATGAATACACCAATGTGGAGCAAAAAGGACTATTTGCACGAATTCGTAATAACCCACCGTCACGTACACATATATTAGCCTCCAGCGAAACATGTTTAGAGCTGATTTTCTTCGGATATTGAAGATCTCCGGTTTATGCCGTGATATGGCTATATTTCTACCAATCGAAAATTCAGAATGTTTCAATACTCTTTGACAAACTCAAAATGCCTCATTACCCTAGTGGTCTTGACCGCTACTGCTACGTTAGAGGCCCTTGGTTCGAATCCCAGGTCGAGAAAAGTATTATTGAGTTTTTCTATGAAAGTCTCAGTAGCAGCTCGGAGTTTGGGATTTATGCTCGTTTGCATTGGCAATAGGCTCGCCCCCTAATACATGGGGCCTAAACATAGCGGCGAACTGTGGGTGTACATTGGTACGCCTCTGCCTAGTCCTTCGGGAAATACAGGCGTGATGGTATGTATGTCAATACCTTTTGACGAAGTAGGTAGCACTGATTAAAGTAGAGTACGCGATTGGTAAAAAAACTAAACTTCGAGCTCCGAATAGAGCTACAAAATGACTGGATTCATGGTAGACTTTGATTTGATTTTTTTTGAACACCTTGTACACTTTTTGCTTCAGTTTTTCCATGGAATTTTCTCTTATATCAGGCTCTGGTTGTTAGCTTGCTGGCTGGCTGCTTAGAGTACAGTCTATTTTTTTAAATGGCGAGATTGTTAATTTGCTGACTTTGAATAATATAAGCCTAAATAAGCCTAAATATATACACAGGCCTGCATAGCCAGGCCTGTGTATATATTTAGGCTTACTCTTTCCGTGGGTACTGGAAAATCTGATATGTATTTAACGTGGGAGAGTCATGCTTCGGCACGAATGGGCCGGGTCGACCGGAGTGATACCACGGCTTCACAGAAAACCGGCTTGAAGCAGCGCTTGCGTTGTGTTTCGCTGGGTGAGTGAAGTTACCGGAGGCCCAAAGCCTTTCAAAAGGCGACCAACGCACTCGTGTCTCCTCTTGTGTTGCGGGTGTCCATGGACGGCGGTTATCGCTTACCATCATGTGACCCCGTCTTCCCCCTTATCTCATAAAAAAAAGAACTTCTCATATAATGTTTAAAATGATACGGGAGTTTCCTTTGAATAATCGTAGAGTAATAATTTCTTCCACATGCAGACACAGAAAATGCATTGCCATCCGTTTTGCCGCCGTTGAAAATGTAATTATAAGACTGCGCGGCTTGCAGTTCAAGCAAAAGTTACGGTACACTAACGAGGGTGAAGTTAAAAAGGGATTCGCAACTGAAAACGATCCGGCTACCGTCCTTTTGTGCCTCAAAGGGTTGGAATCTGGAAGTCTCACATCAATAATAAACACTATTCGTAAAGGAAAAGATTTCGATTACGTTATTTAAAGCTTGTGATACATTGATAGAGTAGTCCAGGTATTTTTATATATAAGTAGGCCAGCACTGGGTAAATGTAAACTTTGATAATCTATACTTATTATATAAAGCTGAAGAGTTTGTTTGTTTGCTTGAACGCGCTAATCTCAGGAACTACTGGTCCGATTTGAAAAATTCTTTCAGTGTTAGATAGCCCATTTATTGAGGAAGGCTATAGGCAGGCTATATATCATCACGCTACGCGCACGAAGTCGCGGGCAGAAGCTAGTGTAGAAATATTGAAATAAAACAACTTTACGGATTATATCGTGTTATATTAGTATCAAATACAATACAAATCCCGACGTTTCGGACCCTTTACAGCGTCCATGGTCACGGGTAGACTGTGACCATGACCATGAGTCTGCCAGAAATCAATATAGTGTAGAAATATTTATTCCCTAATCTATATTATATTAAAATCTCGTGTGATCATGTTTGTGGTTGCACTCCTCTGAAACGACACGACCGATTTTTATGTATATTAGGTAGGTTAGGTATGAGAATAGGTCGTAAAGTATATTACATACTGCTAGACTGACCTACAGTGAAGCGCGGCCGGGTTTAGGTAGTAATTAATAAAAATGTAAGGTAGCTTAAGTTAGTAATTGTAACATTAAGACGTCCAACAACATAAATTTAATTATGTACACTGATGCTGGAAAGGAGTCTTAACGTCTGGAATTAAATAATATCGATACAACGCGATAACATACCATCACGCCTGTATTCCCCGAAGGGTTAGGCAGAGGCGTACTAATGTACACCCACAGTTCACCGGTATGTTCAGGTCTCATGTAATGGGGGCGAGCCTATCGCCATTAACCGGGCACCAATTCCTAACTCCGAGCTGCTACTGGGAATTTCATAGAAAAAGCCAATAACACTTTGCTCGACCTGGGAATCGAACCCAGGACCTCTAGCGTAGCAGTCGCGCTCAGAACCACTTGGCTAATGAGGCAGATATATTACAACGCGATACAATCGGTAAAAAGTAGTTTTATTTCAATGTTTAATATTTAAGAGTCAGAAACCTAGTGTAGATTATGATAATTAAAGAGTTGGTTCTAAAAAAATAAATTGTGAAGTGAAAAGTGAACAGTAATATTCGTCTAGTGTTATGAAAAAACCCCAATTAAGTTATGGCGCGTTATCTAACCGTGTAAAGAGCGATAACGGAAGTGATATGTGCTAATAAATATTCCACCGACGACGGTGCTTACGGGCGCGGCAAACAGCCCCCCGACCGCTCCCGATGGTCCCCGACGTCTCCCGACAATAGATTCACGTGTCATTTGCCGCGTCCTCTCTTCACCACTCATCTCCATATATTTGCATGTTGTTTGTCGTGTCGCGGCTGTTGAGCCCGACGCCTGTGCCTATTTTAATCCCTCGGTATGTATAGGCACGGGTTTCTCGTTTGTTGAGGAGAAAAATCGAACGTCTATAAATATAAAGGTTTGTATACAATAGCCGAAGGCCCTCGCGAGTATTTTTATTCCTTAAAATGTTCTATCGTCTTTGGGAACTTTATGCACACCGGGCGGTGGTTTGGATGAATTTTTCTGTAGGTAAAACAAGTTTTCATATGTTTTCGTATTCCCAGAACAACGTGCAACTTCACTTTAAAGGCATCGAATCGCATGGTGTGAGTGTTTTTGATGGTACTATTGTGAATCTGATTTAAAACCAATAGTGAATGAAATGTACCTATAGGCTTGAGAAGAAGAAGTACGATTTAAAGAAGGTGGCTGGCAGCGGATGGATAAGAACTGCCCAAGACCGGGAGGGTTGGCGCTCTTTGGGGGAGGCATACGTTCAGCAGTGGACGGTAATAGGCTGATATGATGATGATGATAAGCTTGAGAAATTACAAATAAATACTCTTAAACTAGTTCAATGGGTTTTTATTTAAAACTTACAACCTGTGCGCAGCTTTGCCAGCGTAAATTTTCCCGACATTTCTGGTACATATTGAAAAAAACCTCATGATTAGTGATGATCGTTCATACATGCGGCAATTGGTTTCTTAGTAGCTCGTTTATACCGAGAATGATTCTAAATAAATTCTATCCTGTAATAAAATTCATTTCTTATTTTAACTCCAAACATTTTTAATAAACAGTCACAGAAAAATACAAGTGGTTTGAGAAGTTAAGCTGAGCACGTTTAGCTACGTTCCGGTTGGCAACCGAGGTAAGAGAGATTGTAGCATTTTGTTAGAGGCTTCACACACCAGGCAAAAGCTACGATACACTTATATGTTCATATCTATCTAATAAAATGCTATGATCTAATAAAATTACAGATAATTTTAATTTTGATTCATCAGACTTAATAAATAATGATGATATTGGATTTGTTAATCAATAAAAAATCCTGGATTCCCAAGTTCCCAGTAAAGTATTATTGGAATAAGTAACAGTAATTATAGTCTGCCGAGAAGTTCAGGTCCCAGGTAATAGAGGGAGAGACTGTCGCTATTTATCGGGCACAAATCCAAACTACGAGCTGTTACTAAGAATTTCATAGAAAAGCACAATTATATTATTTTGTTTGACCTGGGAATTGAACCCAGCACCTCTAGCGTAGTCGCGCTTGCGACCACTAAATTAATGAGGAAGTAGAAAAATATTCGTTAAAAAATCAATTAAAAACTGCCTCCTTGATTCCCGAATAAATAATTATGATAATGTTAATAGAACAGTAATAATATGGATAAAATAATAATCATTTAAACTAAACTTTTTCACAAGATTAAAGGAGACTAAAAGCAATTTGAATAAATAGTGCTATTGCATCCACAACGTGGCTTACAACACACCCAGTATGAAACTCCTTTATTGCCTCTGGCCTTGTTCATTTCACAGCTTCGGGTGTGCCTTACATTTAGAAAGATATAGAACGCTCCGTGTAAAGGTAATAGTGTATGAACGTCTCAGCTCGCTGCAATTAGCGGCCATACCTCTGCGTCCTCATAATTTCCTAGTATCATTACTACTGAATCATGAACCAAGTAAATGAACGAAGCATTTTCACGCTCGCAAAACAAAGTTAATTTTCTAAGTTTAATTTTGGATTGAAGACACAAGATATTGTCGTCTTACTAACATTCTTGGGCTAGATTTAAAAGCCCCTATCTCTGGCACGTGAATAGGCATTAGGTTAACGCGTTCTCTGGAACAAATGTGTTTCGACAAATTGTGGAAGTATTTTGTCTTTATCTACAAATATTTTTCATTAATACTTTAGACTGCCTCATTAGTAGGGTATTTATAAGCGCGTTTACTACATTATAGGTCCTTAGAGGCTTCGATTCCCAAGTCCAGTAAAGTTTTATTGGGGTAAGTAACAGCATGGAGTTTAAGATTTGGCTGGCTCGTGATGTAATGTACCTCTAAGCCACAGACCACACCATAAATATGTAAAGCTTTTTTTTCTAATAATAGGGTTGGCTTTTTGGTCTTTGGCACCTGGTCCATCTAGGCTATGCCACAGACAATCTAGAGGTATAATTATATAACACTGTTTAATTTTAAGGTGCACTCGTATTTTCTTTTTTGTTTTTTGTTTTAACTTTTATAGCGTGTGTAAAAAAAAATTTCTTTCTTTCTTTCTTAATGTATTGTGTTATGTTATTAAAAATATTTGTTTGTAAGTGTAGTGTCATTAAACCGTCTCGTTTTTTTTTAATCTTGATAAAAAATTAAGACTTGATCACCAGTTCGCCTGATGTTAAGCGACACTGCGACCTAAGATGGAGCGCGCGTGCCTAGAAGAAACCGATTTATTTATTTAGGAGATGTTACTCAACTTTATATTAATAATTGGTATTACAGCTTATCCTGCATAATTAATACACTTTATCTTAATCCTGAGTATCAGTAATAAGGTGCTTTTTGTATTGGTTTCAGGTAAGTATGTCGCATCTCGTCATCTACCTCTATTATGCGGGATTATTTCGTAATCCTAAATAAATTAAAATCATAATTTTCGTCACACGTTATATCTTTATATGTGTTAAGCGTGCTATATTAATTTTGGCGACGAAAATAAATCTTTCTTAAATACAGTTCAGGATACTCGTGTTATAAATGGATAGGTTCAGAAGTCTATAATTGTCAAAAGTAAACTGTTTTTAAATGAGTTAAGAATATGATCAAGTAATATGTCTTTTTTTTTGTTCTTATATGTCGGGCTCCTTCCTTACACGATTTGATAAGAAAATTAGACGCAAATTCCACAGATTTCTTAGATTATTTATTTGCAACAGTAATTATAATAATTTAAAATCAATAAAATTCTTTTATAATTGTCATCTTCTCACTTTATATAATTAAAGATATCGTGCGGGACAGATTCGTAGGTACTCTAATTCCAACGCTATGCAATCTATAGAACAAAAGTTGAAAGCTATTGTACAACGAAAAAGGAAAAAAATAAAATAAAGAAATGAACCAGTTTACTGATTCATTGCTCTCGATAACAGCATTTATCTACAGGTTTATATTCCATCTTATTTTTTACCTGCTGTAACCTAGATTCCAGGGCAAAGCTATCTCTTTATATCGCCACTTGTAAGTTCTCCAGTTCTAAATAATTCTCATTTTTCAGGGGTTTAGCAATAGCGATAGTGCCTAGTGCCAGGTTATTCGCAGATCTTTTGAGTTATTGCTTGATCATGTTACAAATGTGTCTATATTCTCGAACTCTTTTCGTTTAATGAAACTGATACTTATTATATGTACATACTAGCTTCTGCCCGCGACTATGTCCGCGTAGCGTGATGATATATAGCCTATAGCCTTCCTCAATAAATGGGCTACCTAACACTGAAAGAATTTTTCAAATCGGACCAGTAGTTCCTGAGATTAGCGCGTTCAAGCAAGCAAACAAACAAACTCTTCAGCTTTATATATTAGTATAGATATAGATACAGTCCATTTTGTGCCTCGCCGTCGCCCAAACCCATTATTTTACTATTTCTTTGGTAAAATGACAAGCAAATGAGGTAAGAATATATTGATTGATTTTTTGCTAATATCTATAGTATAGGTACCTAATTATTTTTTATTATAAAAATAGAAACATGTAGCCTTTTGTGTTTACCTGTTGTATTTTTTATAAACATTACAATTATTCACGTCAACATCAAATGCAGTTATTTTTTTTTTACAATAAGAACAACATTTGGCGGATGGAACCAAGTGCTAGCCAAGATAGTGAATAGAAGAAAAAAAAAAACATCCAACAAAACTTTTTATCACTAAATATTTGAAAATGGCGGCAGTGAAAACAATAGATACGAAATCGTGCCATAACTTAAAAACGCACGCTTAACACAGTTGCAATCTGCTTTTTCGGACGGGTGGACGTGAAAATTAAACTATTATGAAATTTTCAACGAAAACACCTGGTACCCATTTCGTCGGGACGTGGATATATGGCCTGAATATCGCCGTTTGTTATTTGTTTCCGACCATGTTTGCATTTGTCAGCGGAACACCCCTTACTTGAAATATGAATTATTTTGAATGTCATTCACTGAATTTTTGTACTGTGAAGCATACGGCCGATTAAAATGTATAGTTTATTTGGTTATTTAAGTCAGCGTGATTATGCGGTAACTGATGGGATTGAGGTATCGGCCTCGCAGGTATATTACAGAAAAGTAAACAGACAGAAACACAGTTATAACTATCAAAGGCTTCAAGGTGCTGGCGGGGTTTGAATTGCCCACAAAACCGTAATACCAAAATAAATCGTAATCCTAACAATATTTGATAAAATTGTGTTATTTTTCGGATTGAGATACCGTGACTCTAGGTTCCTACTATACCATTTCGTCTACTTCACTCGAGTTCCAAACTTGGTAAAGTTATCAAGAATTGCATTCGTTTACATTTATTTAAAGTAAAGTTTTTTGGATGAAATGGTAGAGCAGGAACCTAGATTAACGGTATTGGATTAATTGTTTTTTTCCTTTCACCTAATTTTTGTCGTAAAAATCTTTAGATAAATACTGATCATCCGCAATCTACGCATGATAATGTGCAATACAAATCAGAAAGTGGATCAATGTCACCAGTATTTTTGGTGATTGAACCTAGTAGTTATATAATTATTATAGGTATACCTATCTAACGTCACCAGTCCTAACAAACTAATATGTTCTAGTTATTGCGATGTCACAAAAAGTAGAATCCTTTGCATAATTTAGCAACGACTATAATTTTATGTTAATACTAGCTTCTGCCCGCGACTTCGTCCGCGTAGCGTGATGAGATATAGCCTATAGCCTTCCTCAATAAATGGGCTATCTAACACTGAAATAATTTTTCCAATCGAACCAGTAGTTCCTGAGATTAGCGCGTTCAAGTAAACAAACAAACAAACAAACTCTTCAGCTTTATATATAAAACGTTTATTTCAATTACAACAGGCTTTTTGATACATATTATTGGAGATCACCTTTTAAGCAAGGAATTGCTTGTATTAGGAGACTCCGCGCTTCCACTTGTCACTTTTATGCAATTGAAATGTAGACAATGTACATGCAAAAATAAAAGAACTTAAAACTTAAAAATTATACAAAATGCATTGCAAATAAAAGAACGAAACAAAAATAATGCAGAAAAAGGCCAGATCACGCGTGTACTTGTGGTATGTGTATAATGATTGAGTGTATGAGTGAGTGTGTGAGTGAGTGTATGAGTGAGTGTATGAGTGAGTGTGGGTGTAAGTATGAGCGTGAGGTAGTGTGGTGTATTAGTTATAATGAGCTATTTCACTTTTGACCGCTTTTTTTTTTTATTTGTAAGGTTTTTTTTTTAGGATGAATGATTTAGTCACGCTTTCACGCTTGCACGAGGCTGGGTCCTAATATATGTTATGCATTGTCGGTTAGCCCTGCGACATTGTCTTGGGATCGAAAGAAGCTCAATAACACTTCCTTCACTAACCATGCTCTCAACATCCCAAAATTGAAAATTATTTGGTTATTGATAAATAGATATAATCGACTCAACTTCATCATATGTTTTGGTTCTAAGCCAATCGATTACAACTTTTTTACAGTCCCGGAGCTTCATAGAATATATCCGTAATTCTTTATTGAGCAAGTTGTATATATAAGATGATTGCCTTGGGTATTGCCTTTTAGCGAAAGCAGATCTAACGGTTACAGTTGGAGCAACCAAGTAGCTCCTTCTACTTTTTGGCTTGGAGGGGTCATACGGAAGTGATGTGTGTTTTTTCAATATAAGTTGAAGCAAGTAAAGCTTTCTTACAGACAAAAGATCAGCTAATAGGTATAGGCTTTGGGTGAGATACCTATAGGGTTTAAAGAACATGACTTTAAGTAAGGTTCTCTGCGCCCTCTCAAGCTCCAAGAATTTTAGTTTTGTTGTCCCTCCCCAGCAAGACAAACAGTACATGAGAATAGATTGGGCCAGTGATACGTATACTTGCTTCAGAAGTAGCTTCGAAGCCACATGTCTCAGTGTTTTAAAAGTCCATATCAGCTTCCTAACTTTTTTCATAATAAGTTCGGTGTGCATGTGCCAAGACAGGCGCTGGTCAATCATTACACCTAAATATTTAGTATGCTTTAACCTGTCAATTATTGAGCAAGAGCAGTCGGGGATTGAGGGAGTGGAACAGTTATGGACTTTTATTTGGAAATCTTGAGACGGTTGCGAGTTATTATATTTAGTAAAACAGATGTAATTGGATTTGGTGGCGTTTAGTGTGAGGAGACTAAGATTTAGCCAGGCTTTTATATATTAGTATAGATAGGTAGAGTATAGATTATTTACGGTTTTAATTCAAGTCCTCAGATAATTTTATCATATCTTGTGTGAAATATGATGAGAATAACTTGAACTATTAAATTAGTTTACTACAAATTTTTTAAACAAATTAAGATTTCAAACATGACTCGCACCGTTTCGACAACGCTCGGTTTTATTTATTTACGGGTCGTCTTGTAATTTTTTTAGATCTGAGAGGTTTCCAATATCTGTCAGTTTAAAGAAATAAAAAGACAATATAGTAGACATAAATATACTTGTTTTAAAAGAAAAGGGCCTGAAATAAATATCATGTAATAAATAAATATAAAAGCAGCACATACCAATCTATCGTTTTATATAACGATGAATTGAATTGAAACCAAATGAATTCTTATAAACGGCTCGTTTGAATTCACTTTGAGCGCTTTCCCACCCCTCTTCATATCCGAAGTATCATAATAATAATATACTTACAGAAACTGAACAAAACAAAACGGCACAGGTCTAAAATGGACTATTTGTTATAACGATATTATTCGTTTACACGTTTTGTAGAGTCAGTAAGCTGAACCGGGGATAAAATTAAATAGTTTATCAAAATGTATCTACTTTATTAAAACTGCCTCATTAGTCTAGTGGTAATAGGCGTGACTGCTACGCTAGAGGTCGCGGGTTGGATTGCCGGGGTCAAGTTAAAATATTATTTGGGTTTTTCTATGAAATTCTCAGTAGCAGCTCGGAGTTTGTTATTAATGCCCGGTTAATGGCGATAAGCTCGCCCACTATTACATGGGACCTAAACATACCAGCGAACTGCGGGTGTACAATAGTACACCTCTGCCTAACTCTTCGAGGAAAACATGCGTGATACATACTCGTAGTATGTTATATGAAAATTTATCCCGAATATGGTAAAGATTGGGGAATTAATATATGGTAGGCCTACATACCTACATACTTAAAGTAAAATTCACAAACCCTAAATTTAATTAATTGGGACCCCTCCAATTAATTATTAACTCGGGGTTTATAAAAAATTAATGGATGCACATCGTGCTATGAGCTGACCTCTCATTGTATAATAAGCAGTACGAGGTCAACTTATACTGGCATTGAATAACAAGTCTTCTACAATGTACCTATCCGTGAATAATAATTTCATATAAAGAGTCATATAAAGTGGTCTAATTGGAAAACTGTAAACCAGTACACGTGATTCATTTTCCCAATCTTCTAGCTAATATTTGTTCTGTAAGACGACTGCCTAATTTCCTTGTAAGTTTAAAGCCAACGGAGGGGGGTAGTTAAATTAATGGTGTTCACAGGCAGTGAGCCAACAATCTGTCACTATTTACGCAATATTGCCGTCTTTGAATCTGGAACGATGTACCTACGTGCTTCGGGGAAAATACCAACTTTAAAGTGGTTCAGTTCTTAAAACAATGTGCGTCGTTGCCAAGGAGGTACAAAAGGAATCAAAAGTAAGTGGGAGTATGAGTACCTAACTATTTTATTCCGACGGATGGAGCAGAATAGTTATGTATATAATATATTAAAGGGGCTCGCAGCTAAGTAATAACTGATCTGATCAACTGATCTGCAAGGTTAAGCTGCGCTCGTTGCAGTTAGTGTGTGGATGGGTGACCATTCTTAACACATCGAGACCTCTTCATGCTTCGGAGAGCACGGAAAGCCGCCAGTCCCGGTTGCCTGACAACCAGTCTGCCCTTCGAATATCGGTATTGCCCAGAAATTGGGTTGCAGAGTTCTGATGGCAGTCGCTTCGTGTAAAATACTGATTGAATATCATCCGCATCTGGGTAGACTGGAAGACGACTCCAACATACATAGTTGGGAAAAAGGCTCGGAAGATAAAAATGATGATCGATGGAGCAGCATAAGTTCCTTAACCAGGTGAGCCGACAATGTGGTCATGGCAAATGGCACGAATCCAATGGCCGATAGGACAAGGGAAAGTAAGTATGGTTTCTAGTCCAGCGCACCCTGCCACTTCCTGAGGACGCAAACCATCCATGACGAGGGTTTGCGTTATAATAAAATAAAAAGGTGGGCTAATAAAAGGGAAAAGACCCTAATTAGATGTAAATCCCAACAGGTTTTTCACTTACGTGTCGTTACGGTAACGATTATAATACCTATGTTATAGTGTATCCCATAGACACACTAATATAACTACGGGCTAATCAGGTCGGAGCATCGCATCGGTGTAATTTAATTGAGTTTTTCCTTTTTCATTTTTCAGAAAAACTCGACCTTGATAGTAACGGGTGAATTCATCACTCAATGTAGTGCCTGTTGGCAAAATAGCACACTTAATCAACGACTAAGGTTTGACTTGGGGATTCCGACGAAATATTATTTCACCATAGCTTTACATACTATCACGCATGCATTCCACGATGGGGTAGGCAGAGGTGTATTTACTACTGTACACCCACAGTTAGCCGGTATGTTTTAGGTCCCATGTAATAGGGGGTGAGCTTGCTACTGAGAATTTTATAGAAAAACCCAATTAAACTTTGCTCGAACTGGGGATCGAACCCAGGACGTCTAGCGTAGCAGTGGCGCTTAATACTATAAGACAAATGAGGCAGTAAACCATGACTATATTCTATGACTAATAATAAAAAGAAAGAAAACATATTTTATTCACCGCCAAATTTTAAAGTTAACGTTACTTGTATAACTCACTTCAGCAAAGACGTATTCAAAAACATATTTTACATTCTTGTTCAAAAAATATTTCTTATTAGCAAAAAGAATGAATCCCGGATCTTGATGAACCTATTGCAGCCGAATATTGAGGCAAGCAACGATGCAAGATTAAAATATGTTTTCAATACCTTTCACGTAGGTAGGTACTTATAGTACACATCGAAGCCGTCATTACTTGCAGGGTAGTGAAACGAACGACTTTTGAATGGAAATAAAAATGGCCGACACAAGTAAAAAGAGAAAATAAACGAAAACTCGTTCACGGAATAAAATAAATAGGGTTTGTTTTTCTTTGACAAATGTATTTTTAAGGTAAAACGCGGGTTTTAATTAATACTAGTTAAAAATAAATATTTTCGTAACCAGGGGCGGACTTAGTGTTTATTATTTATTATTCTCATTTGATATTTTAACTTACTTACTTAACTTACTTATTTATTATTATTATTAAAAGCCCGTGGTGTCCCACTGCAGGGCAAAGGCCTCCCCACTCTTCTTCCACTTATCTCTGTCGACCGCTGCCAGGGACCAGTCCCTCTGAAAAGAGTCCAGCTCATCCCGCCATCTCCGTCTGGGCCTACCGCGTTGACGTCTGCCATTAAGTGGGACCCATTGTCAGTTTGGCCCATTGTTCGTCTTACATGCGACAGATATGTCCAGCCCAGTTCCATTTCAGTGTGGCAGCTTTTCGAGTGACGTCTGTTATTTTTTAACCCCCGACGCAAAAACGACGGGGTGTTATAAGTTTGACGTGTCTGTGTGTGTGTGTGTGTGTGTGTGTCTGTCTGTGGCATTGTAGCTCCCGAATGGATGAACCGATTTTGATTTAGTTTTTTTTTGTTTGAAAGGTGAATAAGTGGGGAGTGTTCTTAGCTATGTTTGATGAAAATCGGCCCAAGATGGCCGCCGCCACAAGATGGCGGTTTACATATTTTTCACAACTCCCACAATATTGGTATCAAATGAAAGGGCCTGACTAGTAGAATACTATACACTATGAAAAATTTCAAATCCAACATGGCGGCCTCCACGAAATGGTGAATTTATTAATTTTTTTCACTACTCCCTCAATAAAGGTATCAAATGAAAGGGCTTGACTAGTAGAATACTATACACTATGATATAAGATATCTAATAGCTATGAAATAATTGTACAAAAGTTGAATAACTAAACGAAGAAAATACCTAAGTAATTAAAACGCAAGAAAATAAAAGAAATTAAACAAAATAACTAAGGAGTCCCTACAAAAAGTGTGAAATAACAAATTAAATTAAAAATTTAAAAAAACCACCGACACAAAAATAAACCTGAATCCCTATAAAAAGAAAAAAATAATCTTGAAATTATAACCCTTCGTAAGTACGTATGAAGTTTTTTGATTAAATTTTGTCGCGTCGGGGGACCGCTCTCTAGCTCTCGCGTGTCTGCCCGCTCGGGTCGCCAAACTTGAATATGTTACGCTCCGCCCACTTTACGCCCTCCCGCGCGTCGCGGCGATGTACGCGCCATCCACATCAATTCTGAATTCGCGCGATTCACGTTCGGGAAGCAAAAGGAAAGGAAAGGATTCACATAATTAGAGAGCGGTCCCCCGACGCGACAAAATTTAATCAAAAAACTTCATACGTACTTACGAAGGGTTATAATTTCAAGATTATTTTTTTCTTTTTATAGGGTTTCAGGTTTATTTTTGTGTCGGGGGTTTTTTTAAATTTTTAATTTAATTTGTTATGTCTTGGAACGGATGGCCGTATTCCTACCCCGGTCAACAAGTTTTATACCCAGAATATTCCGTTCAATAGAACGGAATATTCTGGGTATATGGGAAATATGGGATATGGGAGCAATAGCTCTCTGACAAACCTCGAGGGTGGACCTCAACTCTATCAAAGACCAAGTTTGAGAACCGTACGTGAGAATGGGAAGAATGCATACGTCCATCAGTCTCCGCTTTAGGGATAACGGCAGATCACCCTTCATAAGATCTTGATGGCCCAATAGCTCTTCCAGGCATTTTCTGTGCGTTTTGCAACTTCTTATTCTGCCTTGCCTGAAAAGAGACTATTTGACTTACATAAAGATACTCATCGACGTACTCAATCTCCACACCCTCCACTAATATTCTGTGATGCGCACTGTTGGTCATCAACTTAGGCCCACTTGCACCAACTTTTTAAATATGTTTAAATTGTATTTAAACACAATTTTTCATAGTAAATTTGTGTTTAAATACAATTTAAATATATTTAAGAAGTTGGTGCAAGTGACCGTTAGTCTTTGACGTGTTCATGCGGTCTTAGTGTGAAACTTTAAATTTTTATTGAAATGAAACTACTTTTTACGGATTTTACCGCGGTATATTGATATTATTTAGTTCCCGACGTTTCGATAAAATCCTTAAAAAGTAGTTTCATTTCAATGTCTAATTTTCGTGTAAGTGTCAGAAATCAGTATATTTAAATTTGTATTTAATAATAATCAAGAGCGACACAGGGGTTTGACGACACTTTTAGCGGGGCGGCTGAGCGATTAGATTCTGCGGGGTTCTGAGTTCGATTTCTGGTCGGAGCAAATATCCGAATGATCTACGGGTAGTTGTTCCAGGTTCGGGTATTTGCGTACGTGAGAATTTGTGTTTTTAAAAGCACCCACGATACAGGAGAAAATCCTAGTGTGGGTCAAAGTTTTTTAAACAAAAGAAAAGTTGAACAGATGTGTGTTACTGGGGAGGCAAGGCCGTCTCTTGTTCTCCACAGTTAAAATACCAGGGAGTGATTTAGCGACTGTGTTTAAAGATTATTTTCTAGTGGTCGTTTATTTCAAATGCAAACATGTTTCTGCAATCTTTGTGTGATACATTTGCCAATTTTATTTTCGCTAAAAACCGACAAGTTCACAAGGTACACAATTTTCACATCAATCTCGTTAAAAAGGTATTCAGTCCATTCCACTTAAGACTTATCGTGTTGCAAAAGCCATTATAGGAAATAGGTCACCTAAATCAGCTGGTAGAAGACAAACTAATAAATTGTAACTTTCCGAAGGGGACCAGTTTCATTACCGTATCACTTACAATTAATTATACCATTAAGATATCGATAAAATATATCAAAATCGACAATAAGGAGAAGAATTAAGTGAACATAGGACATAGACTAATGCATTTCGAAATAAATATATACGAAAGAACTTATGTACTATATGCTAGCCAGTAAGATACAAATATCTCCACAAAATTATGTTGTTAGCATTTAAAAATAAAGGAGATTTTTTGTATTATCGCGTACCCACTTTACTGATGTGGGAAAAGAAAATTGTAATAGTTTTTCAAATAATTAGGATTATTTGACATTAACTTTGTATGTACAATTACAGATTTTCTTATTTGGAATCCTAAAAAATCTTTTAGATTTGTAATTGGCAGGGTCAACTCGATTTTCCAGATTAAAAAAAATCGTTGCTGTAGTGTTAGAAGTGACTGTAGTGATGTGCTCGATATCTGTATCTGCAGATATCCGAAGGGGAAGCAGATCCGTATCTGTATTCTTAACCCATATAGCGGATTCGTAACGGATCTTTTATAACATTGAATCTTATGATGTTAATGAAATTTAAAAGATACGTAGCAATGAAGAAGATTTCAAATTAACATTGTGTTGAAATTAACAAATTAAAATTGACTGCGCATTTAGCACAGTCTTCTGCGTAGTTCTGCTTCTTTCTAGTTTGCCTGTAAATGTCTAAACTTTTTTTAGACATTGATTTTATTTTTATTGACCTTCTTTTCATATTTAAGAACATTACTTAAATTAAAAAACGTAAAATTTGTTGCCTTACTATATAGGTAACATAAGCACGAGCAGTGCAAGTTAAAACTTATAAATTGTTGTGCACTGACTAAGTACGAAAGGTGAAGGCCGTACCTGTATTCGCGGATCCGTACACTAATGATTCGTATCCGCGGATATAAATTTTTAATGATGTGGTACATCTCTAGAAGTGAGACACATCTGGATATGACATATGGACGGGCAGACAGACAGCTAGATAGATAGTTGGTACAGAGACGAACAAAGTTCAGTTGCAGACGTCTGTGAGTTGAAAGACTCTGAGTAAGGTTGCCAGATATTTTTCTATAATAATATTTGACGATTACCTTTAAAATTTCAAGAAGATTTGTATTCGTAAGTTTGTTTAAATGTATCACTCCTTTGATTCTATTAGGATACTAGTAAATTAGACGCCCTAGGCGCCACAGTAAGTCTGTGTAATAAATTCTACCGATTCAGTGAACCTTGAATATATTACAAAAGTAAGGTTTATACAAAGACTAATATTTGCGTTAATAATACTAATATTACACAGCTGAATAATTTGTTTGTTTGAAAACACTAATATCTGCGAAGACCAGTCCGATGTGAATCTTTTTGCATTTCATAGCCCAATTCTTGAGGAATATAACATTATGCTACGATCCTTAGCAGCCGAGCAAAAAGGAAAAACTCATAAAGGGTGGGTGAAACGTGAAACCTCTGGACACAGCTAGTTATAAATAAATAATATTGTCAATGTAAAAATAACTTGTCTATCTGTTTGTTAACGCTGAATCAAAACCTCTATCGATGAATTTTGGTATAGAAATAGATTGGACTTTGGAGAGGGATATTGGGTGCCTATTATCTCAAAAAGTGCTTTGGGATTCAAGTAAAACCGCGGGCAATGGCTATGTTATATAAAGCTGTTGATATGAATGTCGAACGTCTCCGTTAGATAAAAATCTTTGCTGTTATGAATCTTCTACAGAGGAATCCATTAGGTCTTGAACCGTACCAAATTCCTTGGATAGTTGAGCGTCGTTGTAAGTGAGATACTCACGTCAATTGTCAAATACCGTATTCATGATGGGCATCTTGGCCGTACCTAGGTGTAAAGGGAGGTTTACATTCGACTTCCTTTTTATCTAATGCTCGTACTGAAAATGGAGTCAGTGCCATGACCCGCCCAGGTAGTTATTGCATAGAATAAAATAGTATGTCAACATTTTTTCAAAGGAATTAGGTAATATGACATTTTAAATACAATCTTAACTGCCTCATTAGCCAAGTGTGTGTGTGTGTCCTGAGCGCGACTGCTACGCTAGAGGTCCTGGGTTCGATTCCCAGGTCGAGCAAAGTGTTATTGGGTTTTTCTATGAAATTCCCAGTAGCAGCTCGGAGTTTGGAATTTGTGCCCGGTTAATGGCAATAGGCTCGCCACCTATTACATGGGACCTAAACATACCGGCGAACTGTGGGTGTACATTTGTACGCCTCTGCCTAACCCTTCGGGGAATAAAGGCGTGATGGTATGTATGTAAATACAATCTTATGTTAATTTAATTAATTAATGCAATTATTACAGTGTTCGCTGTATTAAAATGGTCTTAATTAAATGGTAGTTATTAATAAAACATAATGTTGAATGTATTTTCCTGGAACTGCCAGACACATGGAGATTGGAGGCATTTGTTTCACCGTTGAACTTCATGATTAATTCTGTTAATTTTGCTACCTTATGCTTGTATAGATAGAATAAACGAAAGATCCATAAGTCATTTATGTAGCACTAACATTCACGCCAAGAACTAATCATTAGTCTAGCATGTCTTAATAAATGGTTACTCTTTATTTTGGGATCTACATCCATCATATTATCGAGAATACTGAGTACAAGAAAAAGCAATATTACGGGTAGATAAGTGCCGAAATGACATTATAGCCCCAATCTGACCTACTGTCATAAATGAAAAAGTTCGTAACCTTTCACAAGTTTCGCCCTCCAACGAGAGATTAGCGAATGGGAGGAGATTGATGTGTGAAGAATTTTGGAGTAACACAGTTCCACAATAAGATACTTACGATTTTAAATAGGAACTCGATTTTCTATATACAGTGAAGCAAATGAAGAAATACATAAATCCTCACAGATCTTCCTAGAAACCATTAAAGCTTATATTCAACATCAGATACGCCTAATTTATAAATATATTAGAAGACAAATAACATGTTCCAACCTTTGTTGCTACCGAACTAGTTGGACTCAGTATCCCGGGGCATGATATTGCGAATTATGTTACAAAAAATGTAATGCCCAATTGACATATTGACATTTATGACAGAAAAAGAGTAGATATAAAAGTATATAATGGAAAGATGAATATGTAATAGCCGGAAACATCTTGAAGGACGGCTGATGTAGGTTGGACAGACCATGTTCCTCTCTTAGGTATATACCTACTTCCAAAGGTTCTCAAAATGTTATGAAATATTTTCGATTTCCTAATCATTATATTTACATACATACAATCACGCTTTTCTCCCACAGGTGTAGGCGTAACTATGGACCGCCACTTGCTATGATTCTTGCATACTTCTTATGCTTCTCCCAAATTCATACCTACATCTTCTCATACATACCTACACACCTGACCTTTTTGATGGACCTCGCCACTAAGATCGGCGATAATATTTATGGAATATGAAATTATTGTTTTCATCATGTTTCTGTAACTCAAAAATCCAACCACGGAATCAATTCATTCGATTGTGAGCATATTTTAATCTCACGGTGATTTTCTCTTTAATGAATACTGCAAAAAGTACCACAATAATATAAACCAAGCTTTAGCCGCAAGGGTAAAGTGTGAGAGCTCAAACGAATCCCAGGTCGAGAGTTTTCGATGCTAATACAGGACTTTTATTACTTCGCATTAGAATATCGAATATTCCCCTTTGGCGGGCTGGATGCGCTCTCATTACCATATCATCTGCTCGGTGGAGAATCTTAAAACTTTGTTTGAATGTTTTTAATCACGATTTCCATTTACAACTTAACGAGTTTTTGCATTTATAAAGGTTTTAGTGGTGTAAAAAAATATGATTAATTAAGAAGGAATCACTGCTGACACAGATGATAATAAAATAAATAATAAATAAATAAATAAATATTCTGGGACATTATTACACAGCACCATCTAGTCCCAAACTAAGCAGAGCTTGTACTATGGGTACTAGACAATTTATATAATACTTATTTTTTGTAAATACATACTTATAATACATAAGAAACACCCAGACGAACACAAACACTTATGTTCATCACATAAATTTTTGTGTCCTGTGGGAATCGAACCCACGACCTCATGGTCAGCAGTCCGGTACTCGAACCATTAAACCACAGAGGTCGTCAAATATCTTTTAAGAAAAAGAAAACACAAATAAAATCATGCTATGTGCAAAATATTGACGAAAATAACGGTGAAAATACCTACATGAAAAATACATACGAACATAGAACCTCCTTCTCTTTTGAAGTCGGTCGAAAAAGGTATGGTTCATAGACGTGGTATGATGACGAGAAAGGAAAAAGGATGATGTTGTAGAGAATTTGATAAGGATGCACATTCAGTGAATTCCATAACTACCACTGCAGACGAAAGTGAAGGAAGAATTAATGATACTTGCATAGTCAGAACATCTTCATGAGGGAATTCTTAAGTCTTGTTTTGAACACGGTCAGAAATCAACGGTAGGATCTAGCCTATCACTGCTATGTGCACTGGTCTAATGCTGTTTAAAAGATCTAAGTTGTTTACATATCTCAATATGTTGCTTTGTTTTAATGAACGAACACCGAATTGGGATTGCTTTGTTAGTTAGCAGAGTGTAGTTAGCAGAGATAGGGCAGCATAACGTCGATATTGTAAAATAATGTTCATGCTATTAAGACTATTAATCTCAGTGTCAGGTAATAAACGTAAGGAGGATTATGCCCCATCTTTTTTATAGCGCTGTAAGAGGTTCATATTCTGTTGATACTGAAAAAGGTTAATAACCTTAAAATACTGATTTTGATACCAAGTTATATGAGCAGTTGATTTGAAGAATAATTACATAAGTTTGCTTAGTTGGTTAAGCTGACAACACTGATTTTTAGTAGAGGTAAGATTACTTTCTGACATTTTAACATTAGGACTTCCAACACTTCTGTTTACGCGTACAGTGTCCGAGTGTGTAGGATCCGAAACGTCAGGAATTAAATAATAGCAAACAATACATACATACATAAAGTCACGCCTCTTTCCCGTAGGGGTAAGCAGAGACCACAGACCTCCACTTGCTACGATTCTGACATACCTCTTTAGCTTCATCCACACTCATCAATCTTTTCATACATGAACGTCGGTTTAGGGTACTCTTGACCAAGCAATTTTTCAAAACGTCCTCAATCTGATTTCGGAACGTTCGCCTAGGCCTTCCCCTTCCAATACAACTCTATAAAATAGGTAAAAGTACATTTATATCAAAGATAGTAAGTAGGCTGTTGAATATAGGGCCAGAGAGGACAATACCCTTATTTTAGTATATATATAATACTTTCCAGGCGAGATATAGTTTCATATGTTGATAACATGACATGTTCTCATTATAAACAAAAGACTGATTCGATTATCCTCGGAATTAGGTTGCCTTCTTATAACAATATGGAAACACGATTAGCCTAATTAACTTAGGCTCACTGTTCTATGTTATTTTTAGCACCCACGACAAGAGCGTGGGAGGGACTTAGCTTGTTGGGTTCTACAAGAATATTAAATATCTAACCTATTTTTAACGGTATGGTTTTGTTGAAAACAAACGTGGGAGAGCTATCATATGCTTCGGTACGAATCTGTCGGCTCGACCGGAGTGATACCACGGCCTCACAGAAAACCGCCGTGGAACAACGCGTACATTGTATTTCGCTGAGTGAGTGCGGATACCGGAGGCCCAAACCCTTTTAAAAGGCGGGCAACACACTTGCGACTCCTTTGAAGTTGCGGGTGTCCATGAGCGGCGGTAATCGCTTACCATAAGGTGATCCGTCTGCTCGTTGGCCCCCCTATCCCATAATAAAAGAACACGAATTTTAGCACCTGCAGTTTTTTTTGCCTTCGATGTGATCATAGTACAATATTCCCTATACCACTCAAGGATAATGATAGTTATCAGATCACAGATGTTGCTAAAGAGTCACACACAAATCTCTTCTTATCATGCCGATGTCGCGATGGCAAAATATAATGAAATCAATCAATATTTGTTATTAAGACAACCATTTATTTTTACTAACTGATAAAAACTACAGTCATCTTAGTACTGTTAGTATCAAAAAATATAAATAAAAATTACATTAAGTAAAATTTAAAACAGATTAGATATAAATAATATAGCATATAAATAAATTCAATATCTATGATTTTCGAGACCCAATTAAATTAGTGATATTATGATATGGTATATATAATTTTGATATGGTAAATGTAATGTATGGTTTAGGGAATAAATAATGTAAAGTATAACTTATACGAAGTTAAAAAAGGATATCCTATAAAACTTTCTCCTCGCTCCTACATTTGCCGTGCCTGACCCACACATGTTTCTCATATAATTATTGTAACATCTATTTCACTTGTCTTGTGGAGTGCAATAAATGTATTGAGTATTGAGATATCATTTTAACGTAGCTAGTTTCATTGTAAGAAATATAATAATTAACAGCTACTTCTGGAACTTACGCCGCTTTATTTTATCGACTTCTGTTTTGATTATGAGAGTTTCTTTTTCTATTTCTCCGCAGCAGTTGAGTTGGGAACTCAGTCAAAGCTAGACTTCGTATTCTTTAATAAAACTTTCTCGTGAACTGGGCCTCGCGTCAGAGAAAATAGAGAAAACTGTGTAAATCATAACTATCGGGAAAGTATTACTTTAGTATACTTACCATTTCTTATATAGCTTTTATAGAAATATAAATAAAGCTATTAGAATTTTGTTTTATCTAATATTTTCTGCCATACTTTTGAACGCACATCTGTGCCGAAGTAGGCTTGGAACTATTGCGTAATATAAGTAAACCTTTTTACAGTAATGTGCATAACCAAACGTGTTATATGACTTTTTACAAATATTAACTATCAATTTTTTATTGCTAACAAGCGGATAGCCCCCGGTATGCGTTGCAATACCTCTTTGTTTTTCAATAAACCTTGCCAATAATAATTGATTTTTATGTTATACTAGCGGCCCGCCCCGGCTTCGCGCACGGGTAAGTATCCCTAAGTTTTTCAAAATATTCTATAGCCTATTTGTTAGGGGTGGACAACCCTTGTCAGTTAGGGGTAAGAAAAATAGATAGTAGCCGATTCTCAGACTTACTGAATATGCATATAAAATCTAATAAAAATAGATTTTTAGCTCAAACTAATTAGTAAAACAGCGTTTTATGAATACCTATATTATTTTAGTAACATTAATAAGTTCCAACAATTCTTTAACATTAATGAACTAGTTCTGTGAACTAAAACAAAGGTTTTTTAGAATAAGATTTTTAGATAAATTTTCTTTAGAAAGTCAAGTATTTGACAGGGCGGCCTTTATTTCGATAGGTAGGTAGGTACAATAGAAACAGATGTTCCAGTTTGATGAATAAGTAATTTACATTTTTGTTAACATTTTTGATTGATGTTTTAGTGGTATCAAGTATATGGTTTTGTAACTAATGTAATTAATCAATCGCTTTGCCTAAAAACATTTTAAAAATATAATAACGAATAACAGTAGATATCCTGTCATCTGAAATACAGTTTAGAGGCTCTAAGCTATGAAACAATTGGTGCAGAACAATTCTCTCAACAACGATTTACATAACGGTCTTTGCTGTGAATCTTTAAGTACCTACCTTGCGTATTAGTGAACACTTGTTTTCGAAGAGTTTTATCTATACTATAATCTATACTAATATATAAAGCTGAAGAGTTTGTTTGTTTGCTTGAAATCTCAGGAACTACTGGTCCGATTTGAAAAATTATTTCAGTGTTAGATAGCCCATTTATTGAGGAAGGCTATAGGCTATATATCATCACGCTACATTATGTCGTCACGTATTTACAATTAGTGTTTTAATGTACGTCATTGAAACACTTTAAGTTAATGCTTTAATTGAAGTCCTCAACTGAAGAAGTTGTTGTGGGTGATTTTCTAATACCTAGTTTAATAATGTGGGTAATCATTAATATTCAGTTAATAAACCAGTCGCTTTGTTTTAGACCTGTATATTATAAGAGGAGTAATTTTCAGTTCCTCTTATTTCAAATTCATGAAGGCTGTTATTATATACATTTTAGAAATGATTTCCTTACTATCTAATTTCTACTTTTTTACCGTTGTCTTATTTCAGATTCAGTCAGTCAGTCAATAATCAGATTACAGTCAACTGTCACGAATGCTCTATCAACCAAAAAGGCATCTCCAAAATTGGTTTATACACAACAATATTATGAGCGTATAATATTGCTATAGATCTTAATCTCGTTGAATTTTGCTGTATATACCTATTATGCTTTTTAAATAAAGTATATGTACCTATTATAAAAAACTTAAACGTGTAATTTAAAAAAGAAATTGTTAAATAGAAAATTCCCTACTGTTTATGAAATTAACGTATCGTGAAATTGTGTTTCGTAAAAACTGATGCCGTTGTAATCTCTACGTAATTTTCATAGGTCTTAAGTAGGTAGTGTAGATCCCACAAATAGGATCTCGGGATTACGGAATTATCTTCACATCGATTTCGAAGACACGTAGGTAAGCGGATCCGCGATGTATGCTTGAAATATGAAGTAGGTCATGAGAAGGTGAAATTAATCCTTATTGTAAAAATAGTAAAAAAATATGAAATTGAAATTAAAATGTTGTTATTTCAAATAAGCGTTTTCGAATCATAACGTTACGTACGTTATTATTCTAGTTACAATACAATGTATTATTATAATATCTACTTATAGTTGAACAAAATTTGATAAATGTTTCAAAAATATATTTGAACGTATTGTATCGTAATAGTAACCGGTAGTATGAATGTGAAAATAATTTTGAAAAAAATTATGTTTGCTAATGGCATTCCATAATCACCCGATTCATCGGGCCCGTTAGTAGTTATTATAATTATGCAAGGTTGATAAGGGAATCGATAACTCTCCGATAACTGGACCTTTCGATACCATAGAGTATCGAAAGATCCACTTCACGTCCTGACAATAAAGGAAGTCGGTTCACAGTAGAATGCTCATCTCTATTCTATTCTTTTTTTCAGACTCTCCTCGCCCTAGGGAGCAAATACATAGATACAATCAACGGAAATAAAGGTCACCCAGATCTGAAACAAATTATCCGTGGAACGAACAAATAGCCTCGGATGGGAGACGATATGAGTTCACGCGCCACGCGGTTGCACGCGGTGCGACTGTAGTGGAGCGGTGACTATCATAAGCGCTACGCCAAATATCCGCTCAAGTCAATGTATGTCAATATTACGGAGGGGACTATACTGATAGTCCCCTGATGAAGTTTCACCAGACACTGGTCTGGTGAAACTTTTCCCTTCTAACGACAATAATTCAGGACATACCGCCTCCAGACTAATAGCCTGTCTCTATAACAAATCTGTCGATAGATTTGATTACCATTGGTAGGCATTTGACATGACTTGTATGGACTTTATGTCAAAATCCTATCTCTAGTAAGCAGTTATTGGGACTGGCCATTAGTGTTCAGTAACCTAGCCGTATTTGTTACTCCACACGAACATCATAAAATAAATATAGCATTCGCACCAAATACATTTAAAACTAGCAAACATCTCAGGTAGTTTTGAAGCTTTAAATTTATAGCAATAATATAGTTTTCGAAATAAACAGGAGTTTATAGCGCAACGTTGCGGTATAAGGAAGCCACCACGTCAACACAATATTAAGAGGGAAAATATTTTTATCTCTTACGAGGTTGAGTACATAAATTTCGCGCAGAGTAATTTTTAAAAGAAGTTTAAGCTCATTTCACTTAAGGCAAAGATTATTTTCATGTACATATAAGTACATGAAAATTACTTGAAGAAAATTATTTACCTTGATCCGATATTTGCGTAAGTAAGAAGTAGGTAGTTACTTGATTGATAGAATTATGTACTTGTTTCAAGTAATTTTGTCATAATTATTTAGTAGAAGTACGATATAGATGCTTATGTTTAGTAATTGCCTAGGACGAAATTTAATATATGCGAGTCTTTATAAAAAAATACAATGAACAAAGGAGCAACGCAGCATTTTTATTAAACAAAATAAAAATAAACATTTTATGACAGAGTATGATTGTATAATGTATAATGTAGGAGAAAATATAATTAGACTAATATTAATTAATGTATTTCTTAAAGGAAAAACTGATTTAAACATTCATAAACATACCATCACGACTGTATTCCCACAGTTCACCCGGCATGTTTAGGTCCCATGTAATAGGGGGCGAGCCTATTGCCATTAACCGGGCACAAATTCCTAACTGCGAGCTGCTACTGGGAATTTAGAAAAACCCAATAACACTTTGCTCGACCTGGGAATCGAACCCAGGACCTCTAGCATAGCAGTCGCGCTCAGGACCACTTAGCTAATGAGGCAGAAAAACTGATTTGATTTCCATATTTTGAAAGGATTTTGTTAAACTGTTCTACTCAGAAATTTAAATTAATGTTAAAATCGCGATATCAATAAACAAAAAAGACTTTTATATTTGGAACCAAAATTCTATATAATGAAGTTAAAGTGCTATAAAAGTTCACCTCTGGTCCTCATTCAGAGAATACAGAAACCTGTTGAAAATACCTGTAAATTCAAGGTCTTTTACACGTTCCAAGGTTCAAAATAAATCACACTTCTAGATGGTTTCGATAAGTTGCAATCTAACGCTCGTATTGAAAACACAGTGTATGGAAATTATATAATTTTATGAACGTTCGATTTGCAAAAAGTTTTTAAAATTTGCTGTTCCATTTTGTCTATATTTGATTGCGAATTCAGACGTTAGCTTATATATGTTACAGTCAAAACTCATAACTCATAACCAGTCAAAACCACTTTTGACTGTTTTTTGTAGTTAAAAGTACTTTTGACCAACGTCCTTAGTTAAAAACACTTTTGACTGATTTTCGCAGTCAAAAGTGGTTTTAACTGGTTATGAGTTTTGACTGTAACATATCTACAGGTATTCGATATATTTGTCTACAGGCCCACAATCTATTGTAACCCGGGACGAGTCAGCCGAAATTGAAAATATTTATGAACTTATTTTTTCATAAAAACATAATTTATAAGGACAAAGAATTGTATCTAACTTTACATTAAAGATAGAAATATGTAGTATTTACCTTTAAAATAGATTTAGATGAGCTATGTTCTTCAGATTTCAATTTGCGAAATAAGTCTCCTATCTCGAATGGACATATCGAGTATTGATTCGTTAAACAAAAAATATATGCTCCAATAAGATTTTACTTACTCAATAGATTTTGCAATATATCTATAATGTATTACTTGACGGATTCAATTTGAGAACCACATAGATCGTACCATAGGGTAAGCTCTAACAGCACTCAACCAGGCTTTCCTTTAATCTCTTTTCGTCGTTTGTTTTAAATGGCTCCAATACGAAAGTCGACGTGGTACGTGTCGAAACGTGCTAACTGTCACATAGGATTCCTGAAGAGCTTGTTTGTGATGTCACGTACGAGCATGCTGCCACGAATGTACTCGGTTCGAATTAGAAACAATGGAGCATTTTTCGAGGGAGGACGCTGTCACGGTTTAATTGAGATATGTCCATCTATTTTAGGTAAGGCACTACTCATGTTAGGAGACGTGTAGCAGAAGTATATACGAATCACATGGCCACTTATGTGGTTCTTACTCGAGTTGAGTTTAAAATATTCATGTTATGTTATGAAGGAAATCAGTAGCCCAAGCTTGAACACTTTCGAAAACGTAATCGTATCGGAATCGTCAATATTTTTTATGAGAAGGAGGTTAATGAACGTAGATGAAGCATGTATTGTCTGCATTGGGGTACCAATGGGAGACAGATGTGAAAATATGTAGGTATTATGTATGAGATTAGTAGCAGAAATAAAACTCATTCGTTTACAATACGAATTCGATAGTTGTTCGCGCTTGGGTCGCTTTTACGTGGCTAACAAAATTAGCTACTGTTCATGTTCATTCTGAGCAAATAAGAATGGGTTATCTTCATCATCATCAGCCTATATCAGTCTAAAGCTGGACGTGCCTTTTTTTTTGTTGACGGGGTTGGAAATGCTTTATGCACTATCCACCACTCCGGGGAGAGCGGTGGGGTGTGTCGGACTCCGCTCTGAAAAGAGCGATCTACCGACTAAAACCAACCTCGGCGTTTCGCGTCACCACTTTGGTGCCGGGCCTACGGGAGCGCTGTAGCATTCGTCTGCGTAGCTGGACGTGCCTCCCCCAATGTGCAAATAGTTGTTTTTTTATGCAATGGGGAACAAACGAGCAGACGGATCACCTGATGGTAAGCGATAACCGCCGCCCATGGATACCCGCAACACCAGAGGAGTCAGAAGTGCGTTGCCCGCCTTTTAAAAGGGTTTGGGCCTCCGGTAACCTCATTCACTCGGCGAAACACAACGCAAGCGTTGCTTCACGCCGGTTTTCTGTGAGGCCGTGGTATCACTCCGGTCGAGCCGGCCCATTCGAGCCGAAGCATGGCTCTCCCACGTATTCCATTTCTATTGGAATGGTTAATCTATGGTAACTAGCTTACCTGCTGATTTCTGAGGCTATAAAATTGTAACTGGCTGTACTTTATTGATATTGAAGAAAAACTCATAATGTGGGATATTTATTAGAACAAAAGAAAACATTTATATTTTAGAATTTTTGTCCGTCTGTATGCTTGTACACGTATCACGCCAAAACTACTGCATGCAATTGGATGCTTAACTTAAAAGCTGGTGCATTTTTCATATTGATATTCCGTCTTGATTACAATAAATCCTTTTGGGAAGCGAGTGAAACTTCGGGCAGCTAGTTGTGACATAAAAAGAAGGTAATTCAGTTAAAGACATTTTTACTGTTTTACGATGTGCCTATTATTGCAATGTCTACTCAGGTATTTTAACTGTATTTTATGTTTAATAGTTACGTATAGTACAGTAATAACAATGAATGGTAGACCACCTATGTCACGTAATAAGATCATGGGGTAATTAGGTCACACTTAGCAAATACGATTAGTAGTGAGTTGGTAGTGTCTTATCTTAGATTAGTGTTAGACGGTAGACTAGGGATGTCCGTAATCCATTATGCTGCGTTACATTTTCAAACTAAAGTAATTCAAAATACTTTAAGTGGCAAAGTACATAGTCTCAGGGCCACTTGCACAGAGTTCATAATTGTGTTTAAATTGTATTTAAACACGATTTTTCATAGAAGTTTTGTGTTTAAATACAATTTAAACACATTTAAGAAGTTGGTGCAAGTGGCGTTCAATATCAGAAATTTGTAAAGGCAAACGTAAGAAACGACGTAATATTTAAAATTAAACATAGCATAGGTACTGTAAGAGTTTAGAACAAGGAGTATTTATTGTGCGCACCCCGGCACTTAGAACATTTAAACAAAAAAGTAAGTAGTTTTTGAAATATGTCTAGAAAATAATTTTATTATAAATGTCATTCGATTAAGAATTTTTCCGAGGTTTTAGGCGGGAAAATGAAAAGTGCACACTGTCGATTTTATATTATTTTTCAAAACTTGAATTTCTCCGAAGTTTAATGTGTAATTATGGTGGATAATTAACCATTAAGTGTTCGTGAACGTGTGAGAGTGTAGGCAAATGATATAAAATTGAAAATCGTGACTTTTTGGGTTCACTCCTAACCTCCATCGAAGCCTCAATAAAGTTTCTACCGTTTTATTGGGGCAACTGAACAACATTATACTTGACACTGGCGAACACAAAAAGTATGGTGCCATAAAATCCCATGATGGGAAATATTACATAATATTGATTATTCTAATACTTGACACTGGCAAATACACAAAAAGTGTGGTGCCATAATAAAAAAAAAAAAGATTTTTTCCTTGAACCAATATAGAAGTCGTGATTTCCCTGATTGTGCATTTTTAATTAAAATCATTAACCCTCACAGTAATAGATCCTGGTACTTCCACAGTACCATCACACCTACCTACTTGCCTAGATTGTCACTAAAGACAAGATGCGGTTCTTCAAAAAGGAGTGAAAAGGTGTGTACAGAATCGGCAACGCGTGAGCGACACCTCCTCACACTATTTACTCCTGCGTATTTGATGGCAGAGGTACACTTATTACCAAGCAACATAGGACAATCGACACCAGAGGTTAGTGTTTTATACAGGAAAGTTAACCCAAGAAAGTCTCTGCGCCAGCAGTGTAGCGATTTCATTTTAAAATGACTTAGGGCAACTTGCATCAACTCCAAAATTATATTTAAATTTTACTTAATTTTTTTTTAATTTTTCATATTAATTTTGTATTTAAATACAATTTAAACACATTTAAGAAGTTGCTGCAAGTGGGCCTTGATCTGTCATCATAATGTTTAATACAGCGTTGAACATCAGATATTGCAGAGAGTCTTTGTATAAATTAACTGCTAAGAGAAATAGTGACGAGTTCAATTTCATTTTGAACATAGCTTCTTCTTAATGATAATCTTTTTATTGCATATTACCTCAATCAAAATGTAAGCTTCTAACTACTGTTCTTCACGACATCAATTGTAAAACAATGACTCGTCGTAAAGAACACTTATGAAATCTCATATTCGCTTACCATTGCTATTATCGCTAAGTTAGTATAACGATCTGGTCTTCGTATGTTGTTTTTCTTAGTACACAAGAGAATACGACTTATAATCTGTTTGTAATCCCCTAATTCCACATGGCAGGTGTACAATACTTGTATGTACATATTATTCGGATGCGAGAGTGAACGGAATTGTCTAAACAATTTAAATTGTTAAATGGTTGGATTGAACCCTAACGATTGAAATATTCACAAAGTTATTTCTCCTAAAATACCGTATCTACATTAAGTTGTTATTATAAATTAAATAAAGGTACAAAGACCCTTTAGATTAGACCCAGAAACACTGCCTGTACCCGATGGACTGAGTCGCCTTTCTAATTTTCGTTATGATTTGCTGTGACAATCTAATTTCCTCTAGCTTTGATCACAAAAAAGGTAAATATTGAAATAAAGAAAAACAGAACAGACGAGTGCTTAAACACACTAAAAATGGAATAAATTCAATCTTGATTGGGTATTGTAGTTAGACTTTGAGCTGAAAATTATATGTCTTAAGACCTTTTTCCATAACATAAAATTGTTTCTTGAATCTAGGAGATGAATAAATAACCCCAAAAAGCAACATAAGTATACAGATGAACATAGAACTTAGAATTAATATTTTTTCTCAGTCTTAAATAGAATCCAGGACTCTCTCTATCCCAGAAACCGCTCTAGCGACCAACTATGAAGTCAGTTTATCGAAACCTGTTTACCCAATTTCTATAATTTTTTAGCAGTCATTCTGCATTGGGAGTATTTCCTTGACCGCATTAACAAAGATGCTGTTTTCAGTCAGGGCTATAAAACATGCAATAAACGGAAGAATAAAAAATGGACTTCGTGGCAATTTCCGGGGTGAAGTCGATCAATCAAATTGGCACATTGTAAGCCCTCGTAGAAAATAAAATTAGTTAAGTTCTTTTTAGGAAAGTACGCCAGTTTCCACACTCTCATTCTACGTGTTTAGTTATAACAGACCCGACTCATATTATTGGCATAATAAATGATTAGCACTTTATTTGTCTTTGAAACTATATCCAGAACCCCAAACTACAATAACCTTGGTAATAATGTATGAGATTTTATGTTCCTTCCAGGACCTTTTGGGGTAGGTATTATTGCCACAAGGAACGCAAAAAGTTTCAATGAAACTTAATTAATAATAATGTCAACAGCAGCCTGAAAACGTGCCTTTAGCGTATCGATGGTTGCGGATCGTATTGGCGACTTCCCGCCAAAGAAATTAGAAGTTTTTATGTGATTTGCGTTAATTATAGCTGAATATTTGCTTCATAGATAGGATTTGAATAAATAACAGGCGGTGATTGCAGTAAACTACCGGTGTAAACTAGGTGCAACTGAATTGTGTACAGTAAAGTTAAAAGAAAGCGTAGCGTATGTTACATTGGGTTTTAACTAGGTATTAGTAAGCAAAATTTAATGTGTAAACCATCTAATTAGTTATATATTCTGTTTGATATGTTTACAAAATCCAGTATGAATGGTATCTGATGTCGTAACAACATTATATCACGTCGTCAGGAAGTTACGAAATAGATGCTCGGATATAAAATTCGATGAGTATGTGCTTTACGTGACGACAGATGTTCTCTCCAAACTTCCTAACTTTATCCTATAAAATACTTTTCAAGTTAGGTTGGAGACGTAATAGCATTAAAGGTCAAATCTTTCGAACAATTGCACCAAAAAAGTGGGAAAATATCGAGGATAAGTGAGTAGTAAATTCTCGAATGTCGGATAATATTTTCAAGGATTTCACTTCATTTCTTAAGAGAGCTTTTAGTGTGGGGAGTATTTACCCTGTGGGGTAAGTCTTCCGTTCGGGCACATCCGGCGGGTGACACGCCCTTTACATTAGCTCTCGCACTATATTCTGTACAAGTTCACCGTTTACCCCACTTCGCTTGTTGTTTATGATGACGGTAAATCACTTTATAGTTTGCTCGAGGAACACATGCAGTCAGCAGCGTAATTATCTACGCAGTTATCTTTAGTAGCGGCTTATGGAAACTTGAATTAGTTTAGAAATTAGCAATTAGAATTTTGTGTTCTTTTTTGAGACATACCTTTTTGGGTAAGCCCTAAAGTGATAACAAAGAAAAGGATAATAGAAACATCAATTTACCAAAACAGTCATGATCGTCAAAGTATTTTTTTAATAAAATATAACTTAAAATACAGTATCGTTAAGATTAAGAGCCAATGTAATATGGAGAGTCCATAAGAAGTACCTCAATTAAGGGATTTATCTATCATGACGATGGCGAATAAAATCGAGAGCTTCTACTACGAGCTCAATACCTACCATTACAACATAATTATATGCTGCCCAATTTTAATATTATAAATAATCGATATATTTTGGACCTTGATCAAACATAGTAAATGGTATAATAGTAAAATACAGCAACTTTACGGTAAAATACAAAACTACTGATGATTGTATACGGCTTAACGTTTGTGTGTCGTAATATGACGATTTTTATAATATTCACGTCGATCTGTATAAAAACCCATTTATTCAATGAAGTTGAAAAGTTTATAAACGGAAGTTCACAGATCCAAATTTAAATTCAAATATTTGTTTGTTACAGCGATATGCTGATACAGATTTTATTTCAGTTCCATTTATTTAAATCGGTACATAGCTTCTGCCTTTTTTATGTATTTTAACGCTAATTTTGCGTCACAGTATTCGCCACATTTTTATGTTATGTAGTCTTTACAAATCTAAAAAATAAATCAGCCACAGTTCCATTACTGGCTGTTGGACTTATTCTAGAAGGCGGAAGCGAATAAACTAAGGTAGTGGACCAGTATAATTTGACTTCAATAAAGAACTTTTGTATGATAGGTGAGGTCCTTTTTTTGTAGTAATGCATTTTAAAAGGATTAGAGGTTGTCATGATGATTATTTTCACAATTGTCACAACACATGGTGTTACCATGTGTTGTGACAATTTTTTTTTATGGGCTATGGAGCAGAACGAGCAGAAGGATCACCTGATGGTAAGCGATAACCGCCGCCCCTGGACACCCGCAACACCAGAGGAGTCACAAGTGCGTTTCCCGCCTTTTAAAAGGGTTTGGGCCTCCGGCACTCTCTCGGCGAAACACAACGCAAGCGTTGTTTCACGCCGGTTTTCTGTGAGGCCGCGGGTATCACTCCGGTCGAGCCGACCCATTCGTGCCGAAGAATGGCTCTCCCACGGTATTTCTCATTTGCAAATTAATATGTAATAAGGTAACCGTATGGGACAGACTATAACTGTTTCACTGTGATATGGGGAGCGTATATCTTCATCGTAAGCACTCTACTGCTTACAAAGCCAAAAGGCATGTTCCATAATGTATGTCTACCATTAAAACGCACTAATTATATTCTCATACGCTTCTTAACGCGGGATTTATTCCGTAATAGCTGTGGACTGCAATGGTTACGCAATTAGCACGCGCAGTTGCACGCTATGTGGTATACAGCGAGGGGCGTAAACGAAGCCTGTTTACACAGTCGGTGCGCATTTTCTATTCAGTGTTACTGAGATTTTATTGCTTTGGGTAATTGAGAACGTGGATTTGTGTTAAGCGAAGCTTTGGGCGAATTATTTGTGCAGCATTGTTGTAAACACTTAAAACGGGAATAATGGGATATTATGTATCGTTTAATGTGTGTTAAGGCTTAGGTCAAGTGCACTGACTGTGACTGTAACGTTCTTTTCAAATAATCTGCGATCACCATTAGTTTGGTTGGGTATTTTGTCGTGTTTGACTTGACGGTTACCATAATTAAATTAAAAAAATATTATTAGGTATATTATGTATTTTTCATTTCATATAAATAAAACCCAAATTGCTGACGTAGCTCATACGGTCGAGCTGGGCTGGCCATGTGTGTTGCATGTCCGATGATCAGTGGGCCAAAATGACCATGGAGCCCTGATACCGATAGGCGGCGTCGTGGCAAACCAAAAAAGAGATGGCGTGACGATTTTGATACCTTTAGTGCAGATTGGGTCCAAATAGCACAAGATCGTGATAGATGGAGACATGAGGGAGAGGCCTTTGCCCAGCAGTGGGACACAACAGGCTAATCATAATCATATACATTACTTATACGATGTTTATTTTTTTAAATCACCGTTAATTTCATGCAATATTTGTTACTAACAATATATTAAATATTGCAATGATCAATCATCTGTTGATTTTGTTATAAAAAAGGTATTAATTTACCTTTAGCGTACACATAACTGCCTCAGTAGCCTAGTGGTTCTGAATGCGACTGCTACGCTAGAGGTCTTGGGTTCGATTTCCAGGTCGAGCAGTGTTATTGGGCTTTTCTATGAAATTGCCAGTAGCAGCTCGGAGTTTGGAATTTGTGCCCGGTAAATGGCAATAGACTCGCCCCCTATTACATGGGACCTAAACATACCGGCGAACTGTGGGTGTACATTAGTACGCCTCTGCCTAACCCTTCGGGGAATACAGGCGTGATGGTATGTTATGTTATGTTAGCGTTCACATTAAATTAATTTATTTAGCAAAATTTTATTATGCGCAAACTGTTTAATCCTTAAATTCACACCACGATCGTCTTGCCAGAGCCGTCCCTTTGCGGAGTATCATGTATAAAGGTATAAATGGTAGCAGGGGCAGGACGTGTGGCGACCGTGTTTACACTATGAGTGTGCATTTTCTATTCACTATCCTGCAATGAAATAGCTTCTCTTAATTGAACCAGCGAGTATTTGGTACATGTACAGTTAATTGGACAAATAAGATCAGAGGAAAATTCATTTTGCTTTTGCTGTAACTGTTATTTTAGCAAATGATATTATTATGATACAAAATGCTTTTATAAATAATAAATAACAAGCATTCAAACAATGTTCCAATTCCAAAAAGCTTTTAAAACATTCTGCAGTTTGTTTTTCTTTATGGTCTTTATGGTCCCACACTAGGATTTCCTCCTGTGTCACGGGGGCTTTTACAAATACAAATTATCACATACACAACACCCGGTACAACTACTAACTACTATGTAGGTTATACAAATATTAGCTCCGTATGGGTATCGAACCCGCAACACGTGGCGTAGAAGCCGATAGCTCGGCCCCTACGTGACGTCGTATAGTTTATACCCATTGTCCTGTTTTTATCATTTTATGACAGTTTGTACATAAAAATGTCCGAGAAACGAATACAGAATAATCATTAAGATAATCTCCAATCGTAGGCTTCAATTTTCACCAGTATAACTCGAACTTGGGTTAAATCATAGCTGGGAACGGTTTAAACTTGCGCCTTCGAGAATTCTGAACAAAGTTTTTAATTCAGTGGAGAATGTGTTCAATACTTAATGAGCGCTAGTTTCAAGACGTGCTTTTCATTTAAGTATCTTCATCCAACTGCATTGAGATCTCTACTTAGGTATAATAAGTAGTAGTGGTAGAGCGCGAATGCTACGCTAGATCCTGGGTTTGATTTCCAGGTCGAGCAAAGTTTGGAGTTTGGAATAAGTGCCCAGTAGGCTACGGTAAATGCTTACCATCAGGTGGGCCGTAAGCTTGTTTGTCACCTTCTAAGGTTATTGTTATTTTTTTATACTACTAAGTATAAATAAATAATAATAAATATAAATGAATGAATATTCTTTTCTATTCGTCAAAAAGTAGTACAAAGGATATAATAGTATATATAAATATAAGTTAAAGAAGTGACCTATTGCCAATTAATTTTAATTGCCATTACAAACTCCGAGCTGCTACTGAGAATTTCATAGAATAGGTACCTAATAACACTTTTGTTCGAACTGGTAATTAAACCCAGGACCTCTAGCGTAGCAGTCGTAAATGTGGATGTACATTAGTAGGTACCCATGCCTCAGCCGAACCCTTCGGGGTATACAGGCGTGATGGTATGTTAAATAAGCTTAGTTAATTTAAATACTTAGTATATAATTATACGAGACACTTAATATAAAACTAGCTGACCCAGCAAACGTTAAACTGCTTGATAGGTATACCATATTCAACTATCTTTCTTTTTCGTGTGAAAATCCTCATGGATGCGCACCATCTCTCGGAAGGATAGGCAGAGGGTTATGTCGGACTCCTACCGACTAAAAACCCAAGGCCATCTACAGCATATTTTATGTGGAGGGGGCTCCGAAATCTCTAATGAACGCACTGGTGGCTCTCCTGAGCGTTGCCTTTGGCACACCTAGCGGTATGAATTATAATTTTCGACCTTTTCTCATACATAAAAATGACATGAGATTTACGTAAGTATATATAAGTGTATGTACAGAATAGATGTATACAAATTGACAATATTACAAATGCATTTACAATTTTTTAGGTATTCGACAATATCGCAAGTTGTTCATAGTAATTCAACGAACCGCAACCCAATGTCTACAGACTACACGGTACTCACGTTTTGTACCGACGAGCAACGAGATGAAATGTGTATGCGAACAGGGGCGGATCTGAATCTACGAAAGTTTAAATCGTCATTTTCTCCAATTCTATAATTTCAGGATTAAAAATAATAAAAACCGTAAGTACTTACAATTACTAAAGCAGTGATAGCTTAGAGATATGACCATTGCACTGCCAAGTCGAAGGTCTTGACTTCGAATCTAAAGCACACACCTCTGACTTTTCGAAGTAATGTGTGTATTAATCACCCGCATAAACGATGAAGGAAAACATCGTGAGGTAACCTGAAGGCCTGAGAGATTTTCTCAACGGCGTGTAAGTCTACTAACCCGCATTTGGCTAGCATGGTGGACTATAGTTTAATCCCTCTCATTGTGAGAGGAGACCCTGCTTAGCAGTGGGACAGTATAATGGGTTGATTATTATATTCTGAAGTTTATGTCATCCTATGGATTGCAAGAAGAGAAATTGTTTAACTCTAACGCTACATTGAGTAATAACTTGCAAACAGTTCGTATTAAAGACCTATAGCAAGTTTAAAAAAAGTTGAATCATATTATTATTATCATTAATTAAGACCAACCTATAAGTATGATATGAGGAGAAGAAGATCATGCATTAAAGAGGAATATACCGTGTCAAGGATTCGTTTTAAAAAGAAGTGGCTTCCTAAAGATTACCTAGTACCTACCTACCTACATTGAAAACATATATTAACATCTTGGGGTACTACTGGTACATTGGTACCTGCTATGCAATGTTTCTTCTTATTTTTTAATTCAATCTCACATGTATCTGTCTAGAATTGTAAATACTCAATGTACCAAATATCATTTTGGAATATTCCGACTATATATTTTATAGCATAATCATACTCAATACCTACATTCATAAGTTTCAGGTCAAACTTCAGTACGAGTACACATTTCGCCCCTGCGCTGGCAGTCCGAAGAGTAAACATAAAGGCATCCGCTTACAGACCTCTGCGTCCGAAGCCCTTGTTTGCTTGCGATAGGTATCTGTCGTTGATTGTAAGGAGCTTATTGTGCACTATTGCCGTACGAAGATTATACAGCATTTAATACATTACATTATAGCGATGGTGCACTCTGTGAAGCCTCAAGAACTGTTAGTAAATTTTTGAGATCAATTAATCCTATACGAGTAATATTTGTATACTAGCTTCTGCCCGCGACTTCGTCCGCGTAGCATGATGATATATAGCCTATAGCCTTCCTCAATAAATGGGCTATGTAACACTGAAAGAATTTTTCAAATCGGAGCAGTAGTTCCTGAGATTAGCGCGTTCAAGCAAACAAACAAACTCTTCAGCTTTATATATAAGTATAGATAGATTATCTATACTTATATATAGATAGATAGATTATCTTTAGCTTTTTCGATCATTTTTGTTCTACTTTCAAGTTTTAGAGCGCTCGCGCACTTGTGATTTTTAGTCGAGCGATAGTTTGATCGTTCTGGGATTCACTATGGAGTTATATGGCAGTGCGCCCATTTGACGATTAGAATTCGACATGAAATTATACACGACTACTACAGCGACTAAACTATCGGTAGACTAAAAATCACAAGTACGCGTTAGCCCTTAAAGTTTCATAAAAATCGGTCAAGCTATCTTCGAGTGTTTGCGAGACTAACGCACGGCGATTGATTTTTTGTTTGTAATCGACTTTACGAAAACAGCACTAAATAATATCAATGGAATTTATCTATATACCTATATATATATAAATAAAATATCTAAATACATAAAGCATTCACAATTGATGGATTTGCAATGTAGGGCAAATAAAAAAAAATATCTAGCTAGGTCTCATTTTAGGAAAAAATCGTTTTACCGTGTGTTTGTTGCTTCGTGCGCGACAGCAACAAAATTTCGAGTCTACAAAATAGATCTAACTAGACGTTTCACATCTGTCTTGAGCAAAGTTCAGTCAACGCAGTCAATGTCATTGAACGCAAGGATACAAGGGTGGGATAAATATAAGATCACTGCCAGCCTGATTATAAATTCGTAAGTAAGACTGTTTATCTGCGTGTTACGTTTTCACGTCTAAACCGCTGAACCAATTTTGATGAATTTTGGCACAGAGATAGATCAGGCTTTGGAGAAGGACTTTATATATAGGTATATACAAGAGTTTTAAAAATCACATTTTTGGGTTCGGAGACATTATAAACGTCTCCGAACCCAAAAATGTGATTTGTTAAATTCTTGTATTATTCTTGTACCTACCTGTTTTTTTTTTTAATAACTTCAATGTACAGACTCAGCTTTTTTATAATTCTACTAGCTTCTGCGCGCGACTACGTCCGCGCAGCGTGATGATATAATTAAAGCCTATAGCTTTTCTCAATAAATGGGCTATCTAACACTGAAATAATTTTTCAAATCGGACCAATAGTTCCTAAGATTAGCGCGTTCAAGCAAACCAACAAACTCTTCAGCTTTCTAAATTAGTATAGAGATAGATAATAGTAGAGATACTTGTACTTTATTTCAGAAATTAATCCATAAATTTTTAGTATACAGAACGTATACCTACTTATCTTTAGGCTACATATTGTCTTATGAGTGAAAATGCAGCAATTTGTGTAGGTATTAAGTAAAATAATATTTATTTTGCATCGATTTAATTAACCTGTTTTCGACTGATAAAAAATGCAAGTGGCAACATTAAGAAAACTCTGGTATATAGGTAGGTACTTACTATATTGAGACATAGGTACATTACATAATTTTGATAACTGGCTTACCTACCTCCCTACAAACACACTTCCGAAGTTCAGTCACAGTATCAATATGTGAAATAAACACAGCCATGTTTTCCTTTAATCTAAAATCAAGTTGAGTTCATTTTGGTATGTTATTCCAATACATTTCGCTAACATAGATTTTCTCCTTCATTCCAAATAGTGCTTTTGGCACAAAAAATAAGAAAATCCATTTGATTACATCAATAGAGTAGATAATATTGTGGTTGTGCAAAAAAATCTATTTTTTGAAACCAGTCTACAAATCGGCTTTACGCCAGACAAACATTTTACTGTGGAAAACCAATCTATCGAAAAATACGAGATTAAGCTATCCATTGTTGTCCCAGTTTTACGGTTAGAAAAATAAAAACTTTTAGAAAGAGAAACCGATTTTCTATAGTAGGTATAAATGCATTATAGTTTCCAAATTAATCCGAATTTTAATGATTCATTAATAATGAGAGCCATGCTTCGGCACGAATGGGCCGGCTCGACCGGAGTGATGCCACGGCCTCACAGAAAATCGGCGTGATACAACGCTTGCGTTGTGTTTCGCCGAGTGAGTTGAGGTTACCGGAGGCCCAAACCCTTTTAAAGGCGGGCAACGCACTTGCGACTCCTCTGGTGTTGCGGGTGTCCATGGGCGGCGGTTATCGCTTACCATCAGGTGATCCGTTTGCTTGTTTGCCCCCCTATGCCATAAAAAAAAAAACATCTTTTGTATACGTATTTATTGCTCGGTGGTATAGCAAGTCAGACCCCAAGAGGTCCTATTATCTATACTAATCTATATATACTTTTTTAATATATAAAGCTGAAGAGTTTGTTTGTTTGTTTGTTTGCTTGAACGCGCTAATCTCAGGAACTACTGTTCCGGTCCGAGGTCCTATTTGAAAAATTCTTTCAGTGTAAGATAGCCCATTTATTGAGGAAGGTATCTTTCTGAGAGGCTGCAAAAAGTGGGCATAAATGGAGTCACATCTCGCGGGTCTGCAGTTAGAATTGGTGTTCCACAGGGTTCTATTTTAGGCCCTTTTCTTTTCTTAGCGTACATTAATGACCTTCCCTATATGATGTCTGAGATATCGAACATAGTATTATTTGCTGACGATACCTCACTTATATTTAAAATCGATCGAAATGATAGCAATCTCTATAATATAAATGAGAGTCTAAAATCCTTATCCAAATGGTTTGCTGCTAATAACTTACTACTTAATGCTAGCAAAACTAAATGTCTTAAATTTTCGCTACCAAATGTACCACAAATTGAACCTAATCTAATTCTTGAAGGCAGCAAACTTGACCTAGTTAATGAAACTGTTTTCTTACGTATTACGGTTGATTGTAAGTTGCAGTGGGGTGCGCACATATCGGCCCGGTCTAGCAGGTTAAGTTCCGCTGCATATGCAGTGAGAAAAATTAGGCAGATCACTGATGTAGCTACAGCCAGGCTCGTGTACTTTGCCTACTTTCACAGCATTATGTCGTACGGTATTCTGCTATGGGGATCAGCTGCAGACGTAGACTCCATATTTATCTTACAGAAAAGGGCCATCCGCGCAATCTACGATATGGGCCCTCGCGATTCCCTAAGAGAAGTGTATAAGAACATCAATATACTTACGATGCCATCACTCTACATCCTTGAAAACATAATGTATGTGCGCAAAAACCTGCAGAAGTTCAGTGTCAATAGTGACTTTCACAACCTTAATACTAGGAATAAACATAAAATAGTGGTACCTAAATTTAGACTAACTAAAACAAATAAATCATTTCTAGGAAATTGTGTGCGTTTCTACAATAAACTCCCAAAATGTGTTACCGATCTCACTGGCAAGAAATTTAAAATGCACGTCAAATCTGTTATTATAAAACCAAGGACTACGTTGACGATAAGAATGTGTGGTCGTTAAGTACGGATGCACTTGTGGCCTCCCTGGCAAAATGAAATTGTTGATTATTAGAGACTAATTTAAGCTTATTAATTTTCATGTTAGTCAGTTACTAGTAGCTATAGTAGGAACCTTGTAAGTAGATGGACATAGCTTTGACAGATTCCATATTATTTACATATCGAGATGTCTTCATATGTTTAGTATTGTTTACCACAACAGAAACTGTATTATGTGTGTACGTTGTAGCCTGTCTAAGTAGACACCTAGTTTCATTTGTCGCTTGATGGTGTGCGTTTTTACCACATAGTTTATTTATTATCTAGAAATGACATCGGGTTCTCAAATAACGTGAATCTTCGTTTAATATAGTCGACCTCGGTCAAACTTGGATATCCTTCAACGTCCTCACATCTTTTTATCGCAATATTGTAACAGTGAAGTTTGTAATTTATTTATTTTAAAAGAGTGTCCATGGAGTTTCTTGCCGGATTCTTCTCCATAGGATCGACCTTTTGGAACCGTGCAACTAGAATCATAACGTTTCAAAAACGCTTGTAAAAGCTTATTTTAAATAAAAACATTTGAACTTTGAACTTTGAAGGCTATAGGCTATTCCACGTGGATGAAGTCGCGGGCGGACGCTAGTACCACATAATAGTAACTCTTGGGGTCTGACTGGCTGGCGTCCACCTGTCAGAGCGTATCTTAAAGTATCCTTCGTAAGTGTTTTGGCTGTTGCGCGTATAGCCAGTTCGGTTACTGCGAGTATTGCAGTTTGTAGTCCTTAGGGGCTCTTAAGAGTCGGCAACGCATCAACAATTACTCCTCTGGTGTTGCAAGTATCCATGGGCGATGACGACTACATACCACCAGGTGGCTCGTCAGCTCTTTCACGACGTAACTCATATAAAAAAAGTATTATGTAGTGATTTCTGACACTTACGCGAATATTAGACATTGAAATGAAACTACTTTTTACGGATTTTGTAGAGGATGAGTATGTAGACAGATGTAGACTGTTCAAACATGCTATAAAAATACTAAATATTCCAGCTAGAAATACGAGATGTGAAACTAATATCATCAACATCAATGTCTGTAGATTTCGAGTAACATTTGTCCCAATCGGGAATTGAAACGGCGTGAGCACAGAACTTGCATTTGTATTGTGTGACGTCAGATATAGTAACATTGTTGATTCCCGTAAAGAAGTAACGTGACAGTGCACAGTGCTGCCTCAGAAGCCCATCATACACTATACCGACAAGATAAACTAGTTATCTGGTTATAGTTATATAACCAATAATAAATTTTCTAGGGTAAGGAATAAAGGACTTGCTTGATTTAGATTGAACTTGATTTTAGATTAAAGGAAAACATGGTTGTGTTTATTTCATATTGATACTGTGAACTTCAGAAGTGTGTTTGTAGGTATCTACGTCAGAAAAGTTACATACATACCATCACGCCTGTATTCCCCAAAGGGTTAGGCAGAGGTGTACTAAGGCACACCCACAGTTCGCCGGTATGTTTAGGTCCCATGTAATAGGGAGCGAGCCTATTGCCATTAACCGGGCACAATTTCCAAACTCCGAGCTGCTACTGAGAATTTCATAGAAAAATCCAATAACACTTTGCTCGGCCTGGGAATCGAACCCAGGACCTCTAGCGTAGCAGTCGCACTTGGGACCACTAGACTAACGAGGCAGTAATGTAAAGTACAATTTTATAAATCATATTTATGTACAATGTGCGGTCTTCTCGCTAACAGCGATCTCTTACTGACAACCCTCGGATGGAATCGTAAAAAATAGAAAAATACAAACATCTGAACACATATTATTATCAAATAACTAAGTACTAAATACTATTCCGTGGTTAGAAAAAATCCGTCAGGCAAAAATTCGTAGCTCGATTTACGTAGTAGATGTAAGCCTTCCGGTTCCCCCAGCCGTAGGTAATGTGAGTTAATGACTGCGGTGGTGCGTAAATAGGTATTTGGTAGTCGGTACCTTATTGCTTACAAACAGCCGACTGACCTATTTGACCTATTTCTCAGTTGACTTGCTACTCGCTAGACTCAGCAAACACCCGCGACACTGGTCAGTAAACAGTCACATCTCTATGTTTTAGTCTAGATAAGTAAAATTATTAATTAATAATTATTAATAATAATTAATTAACTGCCTCAATAGCCAAATGGTCCTGACCGCGACTGCTACGCTAGAAGTCCTGGGTTCGATTCCAAGGTCGAGCAAAGTGTTATTGGGTTTTTATATGAAATTGCCAGTAGCAGCTCAGAGTTGGGAAATTGTGCCCGGTTAAAGGCAATAGGCTCGCCCCTATTACATGGGACCTAAAAATACCGGCGAACTGTGGGTGTACATTAGTACGCCTCTGCCTAACCCTTCGGGGAATACAGGCGTGATGATGGTATGTTAATTAATAATTATTTTATAAAAAAAAACATTTAATAATAATTAATATAAAATTTTACGATAATTAACTATTGTAGTTGTCAATGTCATGTCTTTAGTCGGTTTAATTGCTTTTCTTCATTTCATTAACCACTTTGAGCTTAGGTTTAGTGATGATTCAGAAATGGAAGCAAGATTCAAACTCAAAAGAGTTCTCACTAGACGATTTTGGGGCGATAATCCTATCCTTTGTTGAAACTTCACACGCTTGTAATCTTAGAAGGTAAGGCAAGGGTTTGGTATCTCTATTCCTCAGTTCATTCACATGATGGAATCAGATCCGCACGAAACAGGGGACAATTCAATAACCTTTGGATTTTTTACAAATTCCTCAAAATGTCTTTCAAAGATGATAGATACCTACTAGGTAGGTATATCTTTTTTTATCCGTGTGAAAATACTCATGGATGTTCTCCGTCCCTCGAAAGAGAAGGCGGAGGGTTATTTCGGACTCCTGCGGACTAAAAACACACAGCCATCTACAGCACATTGTGGAGGGGCCTCAGAGATCTCTAATGAACGCACCGGTGCCCCTCCTGAGCGTGCTTTTGGCACGTCAGGAGATATGCAGCTTTAAGCTGTCATCCTCCTGGGATACGGATGCCTCGAGTTATTCTAAACGCCCGTGACCCAAAAAGTATCCTCTGCTGGTAGTAAATTAGCAGGGACTCGGCGATATCTAAACAGCTTTTGTATATCCTTACAAATTATAAAACAAAATCCCTCATCGCGTCTCTCTGTCTGTTTGCGATAAATTCAAAAACTACTGAAAGGATTTTCATGAAGTTCTCACCAATAGATACAATGATTCATGAGGAAGATTTCAAGCTATTCAACATCAAACTATGACCCTTAGGAACGGAGCAACGCGCGTGAAACCGCGGGCGAAAAGCTAGTAATTTATATAAAACACGCAGCATTTCACTGTAATATATGAATTCAGTACTGCAGTAATAGAAACAATACACAGAAGTTGTAGCAAGTTCTTGCAATCCAGACAATAGTTTATTTTTCGAAGTAGTATTTAGTGTAAGCACTTACTCGGTTCTGTAAGTAGTCTTGCACCAAACAAATAGCCGAAACTAAAGAAAGTCCTGATTAAGTGCGCATTTTACTTAAGAAATTCCAGTTTGGGTGGATCTACATTCGGGAATATATATTTTGAGAGATTTAAGCCAGCTCTACTCTTAGTTGGAAAAGTGCATTACCAAAACTATGAACAAAAGAGATTTCAATTTCATGTTCTGTTCTTTAAAAAGAATTGACAATAGTCTTAAGTTATATCTACAAAACTATTTTCTAATTTGCAACGGACAATTCTCCCACTATTTTTGTCCAACCTATTCATATTAAATCTGATACAATAAGTCCTTTTTATTCCGGAAAAAATATATATTATAATTTGATCCTTGGGATAAACTGCGTACAATAGCCTTACGATGAATTTTGTTGGACAACAATGGGAAAAAATCGGTAAGTAATATCGTGAAACTTATAGATTGAACAAAGCAATACAAATGGTCGTTCAACGTGCAGAAACAATTCCAGTAATCCAATATAGTTGTCGTCTTTCATTATGTGTCCGGACAATGGCCTCAAAAGAAAACAATATTAATAGCAGCTTAGTCAATGACCTATCAATTGTTGACAAATTGAAAGCTATACATTGACCGCCTATCGCGACTTTTTATACAAACCACTATTATTTTGATTCTACCGTCAATCTATTGTTAGAAACTAAGTGAAGACGTCTTAAGCCCGTCACACACGTAGCTATAATTATATATGTTTAATGACATATTAATATAAGTAATAGCAAGACACATTATGATATATTTTCTATATAATAATCTGGATAACTATTAAAAGGTATAATATACATTAATATGCCAAAATATATTATATTTTGGCATATTAATGTATATTATAGCTAAGTGTGTAACTTGCTTTACTTTTTCATAATTATCTCCATTTTAAGTTTACGCTACATTAAGTTTATGTCTATTTGGTTGTGTCGCATACGAAACATGTTGTATAACAATTATTAATCCATTACTCCTCGTTCATTTCAAGCTGTAATCGCACCTATTTATTCTGCAAGCGAAGTAGGTACAGGGTGAACAGATATCCAAATGTCCAAATGTAGATAATATTTTTCTGCGTACCTCATCTGCAGTTTTCCATGCTTCATCATACAAAACATAATTTCCTCTTCCAGGTATTTAGTAATTAACTATCTATAATAATAATCAAATCAATGACATTATTAAGTTAAAAATAGTATTATTTATTGAATCCAATAATATAAGTGCGAGACGGCAGCCAATTAAAATGAAAATAGAGCAACTAATACGAGATAATACTTCACGATATTTAAAGAAAGAAAAAGAAAAGAAATGTTGTATTTTTCTCATCATTGTGAAGAAAATAGTTTTGTATGTCTGCGTGAACTTTCGATATTCTAGAAAAATATAAACCGTTATGAGTAATAGACTTCGAATTAACGGTTTGCGACTTTGTAAAAAAAATATTTGGGAAAAATTGTTAGTACAAATAACTGCTGAAATATTGTGTGTATTTTAACGATGTTTGATTTTCGGGTGTTTGATTTTGAACACAAATAATATTCATATTTCGATATCGATATATTACGAATATTTTTTGGCAAATACATTTGTTTCCACAGGTCCGTGTCATTATTCCAAAACAATAAGCTTAAGTAAATCAGAGCAAAATATATAAAACAGCAATTCCTACAGAAACACTTTTTGCGAGTTTCGTCGTTTTTCGACTTCGAGCCTTGCGTAAGTGAATTATATTGCTGTGTGAAGAAGTCTGATATAACAACAGTGACCACTAATACGGGGTTTTAGGGAAAAATAACATCGTGGCTAACACCGTGTGGCTGTATAAAGTGTGATTTTTGAACTTGCGTCAAATAACACGTATTATCTGTTTTCTGTAGGTACAGGTCGGCTGCTGCTGGGATGTTTTTTATCGATATTTTTACTTAGTTACTTGTAGATTCTTTAATAAATTCTGTTTACTTTGCGTTCTATGTGATGGTTTTGGGCCGGAGTGATACGTACCACGGCCTCACAAGAAATCGGCGTGAAACAACGCTTACGTTGTGTCTCGCGGCGTGAGTGAGGATAACGGAGGCTCAAATTCTTTATCTGCCCATGGGCGGCGGTAATTGCTTATCATCAGGCGATCCATCTGCTCGTTTGCCCTCTGTCCCATAAAAAATATCTTATTTAAAGTTGACGTAGCTGGCAACGATATTTTGTTACTTTTTCACAAAAGATTTTATAGAATCAAAATTGTATTCAACCTATCCAGGATCAATGAAGAGATACAATAGATAAACAATCCCTTTGACCCTCTAAACTCTAGAGGCTCACGGTCTCTTTAATGAATTAAATATATTTTTTCCTCAAAAAATTGCCTATCATTAAATTTAATTCCCCTCAAACTTTTCTAATTGGGAGTACAAAAAGGAGAGGAATCATTTTAATATTAAATTCCTGATATTTTTACGAGTTTTACTTTGACCTTTATTGGACCTTTGAGATCGCTTGTGCTTGAAGTGGATTTTCTGAATTTCGATACACACATTTTGTTATTCACTTTCTCAACAAATACTTAATGTATTCGTAGACATACCATTTCTACGAATACCTATATTGCTATCATAGCTTGTGAAAATATCAAAAGCTTACTAAAATATTCAATTACACATACTTAGGTAAGGTTTTGCATCAATGAGAGCTAATTCAGTGCATGTGCGGAGAGACACGTGTTAGGATTTCCACATCAGCTTATGAAGTTAGGGAGTACTTATCTGTTCGCTCCTAGCTCACAGTTTCTGCCGAGTCGAGTGCAGATTAGTCTCTGAACTTAGTCTCAATATTAATATGTTTTTCTTTGTCTTATAGAAAGTATCGAAATAAGTCTTGCGTGATTCAATATTTGCACAGTAAGATAAGCGATTACGATCAATCAGCGGGCGTGAAATTCTGGGGATACAGGTTAGATGGGTGACCGACATTGTAATTAGACAAACTGTCTAGAGGCGAATCTCTATACAGAACCGCGAATGCGGTTCTGTATAGAGATTCCGCGAATTCGAGATTCCGCGAATGTGGTTTATATAGCGCAGACAATAATAAATGTAAAATTGTGCTTAATTAATTGAAATTACGACTAATTACTTAGTTTCGACAAATTTTGTCACCATGGCCTGATCAAGCAGCTACAGTTCCTTGCTTTCCCCACCTCCATTAAAAGTCATGATGACAAAATAAGTCGAAACATCGAATTTTAGCAGTATAAAACTTTTTAAAGAAATTAATTTTAATGAAAGGAAAATTAAATCCTAAGCAAGAATGTTTTACACAAAAAAACATACCATACCATACCATTGATTATAAAAATTATCTAGTATCAAACTTGTTTGTAAAACTTTGCGTGTGACCGATTATTTTTTTAGGTAATTCAATTATAAGACTATAAAATCAGTCCTCATTTTTTAAATTTTAGTTATTTGTGCGAAAAAGTTTACCTATAACAGCACAGTGGGCGAAATTACAATGCAATTATATTGCAGCAATCACGACGTTGTACATTGTTGTTGCTAGGGTGGAGGTCGGCGGTAATGCTAAATTGCCTTTAATTTAACCATTGAGATTACTGATAGTAAACATAGTTATTTTGTGTAATTTTTTAAAGAATTATTGTTAGCACGGAGTTACTAGCGAAGACGTATCCATATTTATGAATGTAGGGTTATTTTGGCTTAAAAGAGCTTCTGTTTAAATGTAGGACTAAACCGTTAACGCATATATTACCTACTACTGTTCTAATGTGAAACTTTTTAAAGATGGATGTTTGTTACCCGATCACGCCAAAACGGCTTGAAGGATCTAGATGAAATGTGGCACAGAATTGGATTATAGTTTGGAATAGCACATAGACTACTTTTCAGGTCTGACCCAATTCGTAATTCCATGCAGACGAAGTCGCTGGCGGAAGCTAGTTTACAATACAACACCGTGATCCGATACACATCAGCGCAGGTATGTTGTCCTAGTCAAAACATGCCGGAGAACTGCAGTAGGTAGTACATCTCGACTTTTACCCCCTTTAGGATAGTAGCGTGATGATATGATATGGTAAGAGTGATCTCACTAAGAAAAAACTCAACTTTTCGACTTTTAAAATGACATAAGCTTGTAAGTAGCTTAAAATTGTTTACGCATTCAGCATTCCCAAGCTATTTCAAACATGGTTTTACTTCATGCTAAAGCGCACGAGCCGATACATTCTGTGAGGATATTACTTGATACAGCAACATATTATACAACTTCTGATATTCTATAATACAATACCTGGCCGGCCGTATTGTGATCGTGGTAGGTACATGGATAGGCGGCTTTTATATTATATATATAAAAGTATATTATTATTAGTAAAATATTATTATATAGGTAGTAATGTAATACTAAATTAAGCCTAGTTAATTGTGAACAAAGAAAATAGCTATTAATAAGAATTATTAGGTAGGTATTCGTCTAACAAAAACCATAGCGCTAATATCACGTTAATTTAAAATTAATCTTATTCAACCGATTATTTCTGTCGCACTGCTAGACGAATAGACTGGCATTAAAAGCGCCGCTGAACTGTTCCGTCTCGCAAAAAGGACAGACTGAACTTTTCCGAACTGACGGCTAACCTCCAGTAATTGGAGAGGCACTTCGAAGAAGAAGAAGAAGAACTGCTAGATACGGGTGTCCTCTCGGAATGAGAGGGATTAGGCTATAGTCCACCACGCTGGCCTAATGCGGGTTAACAGACTTCACACGCCGTCGAGAAAATCTCTCAGGTAAGCAGGTCTCTCACGATGTTTTCCTTCACCGTTTAGGCGCGTGATAATTAACTATTATACGCACATGACTTCGAGAAGTCAGAGGTGCGTGCTTTGGATTCCAACTTAGGATGTTTGACTTGGCTGCCTAATGATCATATCACTGCTCCTACGTTTAGTTAAACCAATAAAAAAATCTATTAAACTTAACATACCATCACGCCTGTATTCCCCGAAGGGTTAGACAGAGGCGTACTAATGTACACCCACAGTTCGCCGGTATGTCTAGGTCCCATGTAATTGGGGGCCAGCCTATTGCCATTAACCGGGCACAAATTCCTAACTTCGAGCTGCTACTGGGAATTTCATAGAAAAACCCGATATCACTTTGCTTGACCTGGGAATCGAACCCAGGACCTCTAGCGTAGCAGTCGCGGTCAGGACCACTTGGCTATTGAGGCAGTTCTATTAAACTATTATTACTATTACTAGTAGATATTTAAACTTGTCGATCATAAAAGTATTTTTTTCCAAGTTGAAATCAATTCAAGAACACAAGTCTTTGATTTAATTTTCCATTTTCTGAGCAATGGATTTCGACAATGACAATATAGTTTGACCAGCAGTTCCGATATAACGCTATATATTCCGTTGAATATCATAAGCGATTATGTTAAACGGAACCCTAATATACATGAACAAGATGCTAAGAGCCGTTCAATGCTAGACTATAATCGAAGATAACGTTTTCTCGTGTGGTGCTTACACACAGAGTGCAACAGTTTAAACCCCTCAATATAACGGTTAGTACGCACGATTATCGAGAACATCCACATTACGCGAACACTTCACTTTTACTTTACTGCAAATTGGATGCATTTGCACGCTGGACACATAAAAGTGACGTAAAGATCTTTACGAGATGTCCCGATGCTATATTATTGTCGCACTCGCGCCGTTTCGTGCCCCACTGTCGTAAATTTATAGAAAATAACATGAATAGGTAATACCTACCTACATTTTTATCTGTTTCATGAATCTTCATTAAGGCAAGTAGAATTCCGTTAACTAACGATGGAGTTACAATGACGACTTTTTTATAATGAGGGTAGGCAGAAACTATAGAACACCATGTTTTACAATTTTATTATTAACTAGCTTCTGCCCGCGACTTCGTCCGCATAGCGTAATGATATATAGCCTATAGCCTTCCTCAATAAATGGATTATCTAACACTGAAAGAATTTTTCAAATCGGACCAGTAGTTTCTGAGATTAGCGCGTTCAAGCAAACAAACAAACAAACTCTTCAGCTTTATATATTAAGTATAGATGGTAAGTACAAATCAAAATAGAATGTTGTTAAAAATAAAGGAGATATATTTTTAAACCTGAATAACATAACATAACATACCATCACGCCTGTATTCCCCGAAGGGTTAGGCAGAGGCGTACTAATGTACACCCACAGTTCGCCGGTATGTTTAGGTCCCATGTAATAGGGGGCGAGCCTATTGCCATTAACCGGGCACAAATTCCTAACTCCGAGCTGCTACTGGGAATTTCATAGAAAAACCCAATAACACTTTGCTCGACCTGGGAATCGAACCCAGGACCTCTAGCGTAGCAGTCGCGCTTAGGACCACTTGGCTAATGAGGCAGTAAACCTGAATTTTAACAATATTAACGTGCTCCATGCATTCCTCTGTTGCGAGGTACAGTTTCTCCCTGTGCCTGTGTATTAAATTAGATGAATATTTGTGAAAATGAGAATGTGGAGTTCAAAGATGTTGCTATCACAAAGTATTAGGGATGGCAGTTATACATTCAGTAAATATTTTTTATAGATATGATCGATACCAATTCTTTATGTAAAATACTTATAGTTTCCAATTTCTGCTATAAGTATTAGTAGGTAGGTATATATTATAACATTTCCTTCTAACACAGCTGCCTTCTAACTGCCTCACTAACCTAGTTGTTCTGAGCGTGACTGCTACGCTAGAGGTTCTGGGTTTGATTCCCAGGTTGAGTAATGTTATTGGGATTTTCTACGTTTTTTTTCAGTATCACCTCGGGCTTTGAGATTTGTGCCTGGTTAATGGCTTCAGGCTCGCCCCCTACAACATGGGACGTAAATATGCTGGCGAAATGCGAGTGTACTTTAGTACGGCTCTGCCTAACCTTCCGGGGAATACAGGCGCGATGACATGTATATTGTGTACCCTAAGGACTAAAACTACCCTTCAAAAGATCCTTTGTTTCAAAGAATGAGCCTTTAATATACATAATATAACAAAGGATAACTACATACCTAAGTATACATACATATGTAACTACATTACAGTCGAGACCTTAGAAATGCGTCGTGTCTGATAGTTTTGGATAATGACGCTTAGACTGACTGAAGAATGAGAATTGCCTATTATTATAAAACTTAACACTTTTGTTTAATAATACATTTTACATAATTTTCACGTGGGAGAGCCATGCTTCGGCACGAATGGGCCGGCTCGACCGGAGTGATACCACGGCTTCACAGAAAACCGGCGTGAAACAACGCTTGCGTTGTGTTTCGCCGAGTGAGTTGAGGTTACCGGAGGCCCGTCGCAGGCGGGCAGCGCACTTGCGACTCCTCTGGGGCTGCGGGTGTCCATGGGCGGCGGTTATCGCTTACCATCAGGTGATCCGTTTGTTCGTTTGCTCCCCTATCCCATAAAAAAAATACATGTTTACAGAATACGTCTTATGAAGGTCTTCATATTACGTTACATTTAAGTGTTCACTAGCTTGGTAGAAGCATTTTCTACCAAGTAACTGACTACTAAATGTAATACTGCAGTAATTTGTCCCAGAAATGTCTCATTTTGTCCGTAACATGCAGAAACATGCAAAACGAAAGCGTAAAGGAAGTAAACTATTCCTTGAAAATATAATTCATTGCTCAATTTTTAGTATTCAATGTATTACATTCGCATTGCACGCATAATGTTTGTGAAAAATGTACGAATCGCGTGTCGCATACGAACTCCTTTGTATCCAATCAGATTAGTTTACGGAGTTGCGACTAATCCGGGCGGTAGCGACGACGCGACGATACTTACGTTTGCAACCTTAATTTATCGTTCAGCCGACGATAATAATTAAGTTACATAATTGAAGCCATAAAAGTATTTTTTGGGCAGCAAAATCTTGATTAATAATAATTACACGTTGAAATTCAGGCATGTCGCTGAATTAATTTTGACTTGGGCTTAGCTTACAGTAATAAGCCAAAACAAGCAAGGGCGTACAATGTTTGAACTAACTGCGATGAAGGCAAAATTGCCATTATATGCCTTTACATTCCGTTCATTTGACAAGTGCGTAGCCGGCCTTTTAAAAGGGAGTACGCTCTTTTCTTGCAAGTATGAAGGTCGTACTGATCCGGAAATACTACAGGCGACAGTTTATTCCACAGTTTTGATTTGCGAGGCAGAGAGCTTCTAGAGAAATGCACAGTTGTTGAATGCCAGCCATCTAGACGATGGGCTGGAACTGTTGTCGCGCAAGATGGCGATGACGAAAAGAGGCTGCAGGGTTCAATCCAAACAATTCCTTGGAGCACTCCCCGTAGTATAGGCGCATATCCATGTAGGCTTTTTTTTATGAAAAGAACTTTAACATGAACCGTAATGCTACTAGATCCAAAACAATTCGCGGGAGAATCTGAGTTCAATTTCGCTAAACGACCCACCGTACGTACACTTCGCAACTTTACCTAGCCACTGAAAGTGTGGCTTCGAAACTAGCGATTGAATCCCTACGAAACAGATCTCCTGTAATATAGAACAGTTTGCAAGTTTAATGTATGAATATAATATTATAGTTTTAGGTTTCTCGCGAATTTGTTAGCAACTTTTTGATAGCTGCTGAGCACAAAGACCCGAGTTGGTTTCTCAGGTTATTGGTACCTATATGGTATGATATAACTGGTATTATTGTTATTTTGGGAGGAAATACCAGTAAACTCCAGCTTAGAGTTTTGATTAATGGTAAGATGATGGCAATACGCTTGAACCCTATAACATAAGAAGAAAAAGCAGATTGTGCCATACATTTTTTGTGGAATGCGCTTCCTGAGTGGGTCTTCTCCGATAGATGTAATCTGGGTGTTTTTAAATCACGAGTGCATGGGTTACTTCTAGGCAAGCGCGCTTCATCGTAGATCGCAGTGTCGCTTAACATCAGGCGAACAAACAATGGTCAAGCGTAAGTCTGCCAAAAGGAGAGGTAAAATTTGGTTATCAGTACCAAGTCATAATAGTGATTCGGATAACAAGAAAAGGCCCTTGTGCAAACATCAGCTTAACAAAGATGAGGGAGACTCTAAACTCAAAGGGTCACAAAGGTTCTCAACAACTAACAAAGGTCAACTACCATATATAATACGTACTTAGTTTCTTCTATTCGCTGTCTTCAAAGCCTCGTTCCTCAAGCGGAACCGTGAAATGCTATTTACTAACGAATCGCACAGAAAACGGACGTTCTGAACTTTTGACACCTCCTCCATCTTCGCTCATTGTCCAAATATTTCATCCAACAGAGTGTATGGATGTACCGACACTGATACATTTCTGTACCGAAAGTTGGCAGCCGACTTTAAATAAAGTTGGAGCCATTGTCTGTCTGCTGCCATCGTCCGAACTTTCATACAATGAGGTGGTAATTTTCCAAGTGTTTATGTTACTGTCACTGTGTATGTTCAATAATTCACAGATTACCCGAACAACATTTATTATTTAACAGTGGTTGAGCTACACGATGACTGATGCATGCTTGCCGTCAGTTAGGACTGATCTACTCAAAGCTGCTACTAATGTCTGAAATGGCCTTTTGAGGAAAGAACCTTTCCTCAAAAGGCCATTTCAGACATTGCCCTGCATTGTCCCACTCACATTATTTGCATTATTTTATGTCTGGACTTTAAAAGAGACCATGATTCTCTGAGTTTGTTTCGGTGTTTCTTCTCAGAGGTCGTCAGTTAGGAAATGCCGAAGCCATCTAGCTATAAAAAAAACAAATCATTGACTTGTAAAACAGACTTACAGAAATAAATATTATTTCATCATTTCATTTCATTTCAGTTCATACCTGCGAAGGAAACATCAAAGAAGAGATGGATAGATTGTAAGACGGATGATATATTATTATACGGAACGAAGTGATTGATATAGAAATGTATATACTATACCATCGAGCATGTATAGTAAAAAGCGCTCTATTTCTCACGTAGTATGTACCTAAATACCAGTTGACTCCTAAAAAAAAATCTAATAATATTCCATTACAAAAACTCTTAAAGAAGTTATCTTAGTGAAAGAAAAAAACGACTTGCGGGCAGGATTCGAACCTACATCTTCTGGTTAGATACACCAGACGCTATGGCCACTAAGCCTCCGCGAGTCCCACCCGCCAGTTCGAAATTTGTCTTCACATTCTGAATTTACGTTCGCGGTGGCTTACTGGTCATAGCGTCTGGTGTATCTAACCAGCAAACGCATGTTCGAATCCTGCCCGCCCGTCGAATTTTCCGTGACGCAGCATGGAAAATGCTAAAAAAATACGAAAAGGTACCTTTAAAGAAGTTTTTAATATAAGTGAAAATGGCAATATTAGTACTTTTGACATCGTCGAGTTAGAACCGTTTGTTTAGGATGCCGTGAAAGCATCTCCCAGTCGTATTTGCCATTGAATTGTTACGTATTTGTGATGGGCGGAGGCCACAAATTGAATTGTCGGTTGAAAGCCGGTCGTGTGTCCGCGTGTTTTCGACACACGCTTTTCATTTCTAATTTGCTGTGCTGTATGATGTCCTAATTGGACAAGAGGGATAAAGGGACCAAAATGCAGCTTTGTATAGGGTTATAGATGAATTTGATATAATCGTCTTTATTATACATGGGTTTTTAAAATGCCAAGAACACTTGGCCTCATAGAAATCCGTCGTAAAATAACATTTACGTTGGATTTGGCCTAGTAAGTGAGGATACCGGAGGTTCGAACCCTTTTAAAACGCGGGTAACGCACTTGCGACTCCTCTGGTGTTGCGTGTGTCCGTGGGTGGCGGTAGTCGCTTACCATCAGGTGACCCGTCTGCTCGTTTGGGGGATATCCCATAAAAAAAACATTCATCGTGGGATCCATTCGTGTGGGAAAGCTACGTCATCGTCGCAATGTTCTAAAAAGTCAAACAAAAAAAACGTGTCAACTATATTTTATAATAATAATAATATTTTTTTATTTTGGAATTGCATCCATATTTTATGATGGCAAATAATTATTTGTTACAATTCTATAGAAAATTAATTTATCTTATTTATCTTACAGAATATTTGAAAAAAAAATTAATTGTTAGCAACCTAACCAACTTTAAAATTTACTCGTTCCTTTATTATCGAAGTTAATATCCATATTTAGTGCGTCATGTCCACTACGCTAAATTTCTGACTGACTACTGACTAAAGTGTGGCAGTGGTTGTGCAAGTGAAAATTAATAAATAACGTATCTGTTGGCATATGCATTAAAATTCATAATCACCATCATCACCATCAATGTCAAGCCGTTTGCAGATCTGCATTGCACGTCTCTCTTGATTTGCACGTCTTTCTTGTTTTTTTTTTGTTGTTTTGCGCAGTGGGAAATCTCCAAAAATACCGACGCAAAGCTCTGTAGAAACGTACATTGTTCAAAGGTAATTAAAAAACTCAAATTGTAATTACATATTTTCAGCAAACATACCATTTAACTTTTAAACCAAATTGCACTTAATCACCTAGTATAATTTTACACAAATAAACGATCATTTTACACAATGTTTTCCAATTGTATGCGGAATTGTTGATGATTTAATTTTGTGCGAACTTTAAATCCCGACAGACTGTTTCGATTTCAGCGTAGCGTATTTGTTTTAGGTTTATCTATTGCAGAATATTGGATTTTAGACGGCGAATAAGTGAATTAATGAAGAGCTCCTCTGTGAACTTAGATCAAGTTCCATTCATCTTTTTTGTTGTTGATCCTATAGCTTTTACAGTCGGTAAATAATGAGTAAAGTAAAAAATAAAAAACTTTTAACAGTGATATTGTAGCTAATAAACCAAGGGGTTCAATATTAGACGTCGGCGGTGCGATCGCGGATCATGCGAGGGTGATTCCCGTGATCCCACCACTATGCGGAAGGTGGTAGTGGTGGTGGTTTTAGTCGGTACGGCGGCCACCAGCGAAACGAACAATTTTTAATATTACATTTTATTTTGTAATTACTGTCATGTTAGGTATATCTTTGGTAACAATGACCAGCGTTCATACCATGCCGTGTTATTGTGATAATTTTTAGGTTGTGAGAAAGGGATGGCGCTATATAAAGTGTAGAGCGGCATTCTTCTCTTTCAATCGCAAATATATCACAATAACACGTTATGGTATGACATGGTTTCCTTTAGTTCTATTTCTTCTATTTGTCTTCTCGTTAGTCTAGTGGTCCCAAGCGCGACTGCTACGCTAGAGGCCCTGGGATCGATTCCCGGGACAAGCAAAATGATATTTGTGGCTGGTTGATGGCAATAGGGTTGCCTCTTATTACAAGGCACCTAAACATACCGGCGAACTACCAGTACACCTCTGCTTAACCTTACAGTCGTGATTAGCGTACGTACGTCGTAGTAGCAGAACGATTAGCGATCATTTTCTTCCTAAAAACTATAAATTCGATGTCGTGCAGCTCAGATAGCGTGAGGCAGCTTTGGAAAATGTCCAAACATAATAAGTATACCTAATGGTTTCTAAAATAAATCTAACGAGCAACTAATTGATTCTTCTACACTAGTGAATATGGCATCATATGCACATTACAGGGAAGTGCTCTATTGTTTGATCTACGATATCCATTGTTGCGGCTGCTGCTATGTATGTAAGTATGTATGGTATAGGTACATGTTGATTAATTGCGTACATCCGGCCGCAGCGCGTCTGATTGCAGTAAACATTTGTCACTAATGGATGAATCGCTTATTCCCCATAATTCGACACCATTGTCGATTATAGCGATGTGCCGGTTATCAGGAGCTTAAGCACGAAGAACTATATCGAATTCGTATCGAGTTTTTTTCTGCTACAAATCTCATATATATTTTCAAGCATTTAGATTTCCACTTGCTTCAATCCTGGCACAACACTTTCGCTTCATCTTAAGAAGAAGAAGAAGAATGAAATTTATTTGGCAACAGTTCGCTCAAGACACACAAAAACAAAGTAGACAGAAAAATACAAATAAAAAATAATCTACAACAATAAAAATGCACCAAACTACTCACATATTATGGCATATTGTGTGCCTCGCGGCTGCGCCAAATAGGTTCAGTTCAGCATTGTGTCAAGCCACTGGTGATTGACGCTGGTTTTCAACTGAACCTTTACGAGATGTCACGGATGAAAATCAGTAATAAACAAAAATTTCTGATCGGATATGCATAACTATTTTACACACCAAGGAGAAAAACTGGGATAAAGGTAGCATGTACTGAAAAAATATATCTATTTCAATAATTTATTGAATATTCCAGTGCATTTAAAAGCCTTAAAGTTTGACGACATTCTTATATCTTCCGTAACGATGCATAATATGAATCTCATGTCACATGATCGAAGATAACATAACATAACATACCATCACGCCTGTATTCCCCGAACGGTTAGGCAGAGGCGTACTAATATACACCCACAGTTCGCCGGTATGTTTAGGTCCCGAGCCTATTGCCATTAACCGAGCACAAATTCCTAACTCCGAGCTGCTACTGGGAATTTCATAGAAAAACCCAATAACACTTAGCTCGATCTGGGAATCGAACCCAGGACCTCTAGCGTAGCAGTCGCGCTCAGGACCATTTGGCTAATGAGGCAGTTTGGCTTGGCTAATGATCGAAGATTTTATTTTAAAATAGATAATGAGTTCCAAACTAATAGAAAAACTAACACTATTCTATTTAGTTCTACGCTATACTATACTAACGGTGCTTCGAAAATATCCTTTGCAAGAACTGCATAATAAAATTATTGCTTCATCTGATTCATGACAGCGAACCCTTTGTAAGTCCAATTCATGACCTGCAAAAGAGCATGTTTCATTTAAAATCCGGGTTTGCATTGACAGTATTAATGTGAAAATTATAGCGAGCCCCGGGAGCTACAGATGTTTAGGCAAGCAAATGAGGGGTTACCCATAGCGTATGCCTGGCGGGACCTTGAGATACGTTTCCGTGACTGTGGAAATGGAAGGAAAACAATCGCTGTTTAGTTGGGAAAATAGAGAGTTTATACGCTTGCAATTGCGAGTAAGTCCGATTTTCCTATAATTTATCTAAATGGGTTGTTTTGAATGGGTTGGAGCAAAAACTACTGAATAGTTTTTAATTTTATTATCATTGTTAGAAAGTATATGCTCCAACTTAAAAACTGGTGAACTTCTTATCACAATTAATTAAACAAATCCTGAGATACAGCTTGACCTCCCAGAAGTATAGAGGCCTATACAAAAAAGAGGTCATCAATGTTGGTTTTCATTTTTACTCCTGATATAGCTTCAAGTGAGCGAAGCCGCGGGCAGAAACTAGTTTCTTATATATGTAGGTATTCAGGATTTTTTTAATCGTGATCTTACGATATCATATGATACCTATGTGATTTTATCATACATGGATGATTTGTTAAATAACATCTTTTTTAACATCAATTTTGATTCTTTGGAGGGTCTTCATGCCGTGGCATGCGGCATTTAATCAATACATTTACCGACCTCAATTTTTTTTAAATATATAATCATATTGACTGCTTATACTGGCCTAAAATTACAATTTATAGGTATCCTAAATCGAAAAGGAAGGGACCGAAACAGATATTAACAGACCAAAAATGAGCATATTTTATGGTAACACCCTGTGTTCAAGCTTAATTGGCAAAGATTAAACTACAGAAACTGGGGTCATCCCGCCGGGACAGTGGCTGGCCCGAGGTTTTCTGGAGACTCCTGATGAATAATTTAGCAGTTTGTATCTATTAATGTGTTGGTACATACGAACGTGATGAGTTTCCTTAATAAAAATGGCCGCGCGCCTTGAATTCGATAGTTTCGCAAATTTGAAGCTTGTGTACGTGTATAATGGTGCATGCTTAGGGCTATTATTTTTGCAATGCCTGTAATTACGTTAGTAATGAACATCACAAAAAATAATCTCTCAGACACTACGCACATGAATCGCCCGCAATTAACGCAAAGAAAATTTGAGGGAGAAATAAATAAAAATGGAATGAAAGTGAATGCCTTTTGTTTTCATAAGTTTAGAAAATTTTGTAGGAAATCTTTCTTATATTAATTTCCTTGTAGGTATATAAATACAGTATAAATCTTGATTTTAAAGAATACCGCAATAAAGTTAATATACATCATACATAACATAATCAACCCGATATTCTGTCCCACTGTTGGGCACGTATCTCATATCAAAATGAGAGGGATTAGGCTATAGTCCACCACGCAAGCCTAATGGGTTCTTAACTCAACCAAGCCAACCTACCTACCTACCTACCTGCAACAATCATATTTCATAGGGAGCGACGCGACTTTGATTGAATCTCACTTAAGAAAGTTTTTAATGTATATCATAATTATAACTACATTACACAATCATACTTCAAACAAAATTTGGTAAAACACTGAAATGTTGGTAAAGAAACTTCTCAAAAATTCAGAAATAAAGAAAATAATGAAACCTACCTTAAAAGATGAGCAAGAGCATCTCATAAATATGGGGCCCTTAAACAAGAGCTAAAGATTTATCTGAAAATATTAAATACAACGTTATTTAGACAAGTTGGTGCTTTTAAAGTAATTTCAAATACTTGTATAACTCCTATAATAAATATTCTGATTGCTATCGCCGTAAAGTTCTTGAATATTCAACTAAGTAATAAGTTTAATCTCAAACTTTTTTGAAAATATGATAATGGATCCAATTAGAAAATCAAATAAAGTTGTTATGATTAATGATGGTTTTACAGCAAAGTTAGTCCTCGAGTTTAGCGAAAATAATATATAGCCGTTCCTACATTCAATTCCCAGAGATTGAAAAAAGAATCCACTTTTCAATAAGAGTAATTAAATTGAAGTAGGTAATGTAAATATTTATTATACATGATTCCAAAAACATGTTTTTTCGGGAAATCATGAGTAATTATAGCATTATTAGGTCGAAAGTAGGTACAATCAAATACTTAATTAATATCATAAATGTAAAATGCAATGGAAACATTTCACTGAAGCCCCGATTCCTAGGAAAAACGTCGGAAACTCATTAATTTGGAAAATAGTTTCCTGAAACTACATGTAGTTTATCGTGGAAACAGCAAAAGAACTTGCCTAACAAATACCACCTTCTAAGAAGACAAACGTTAACACAATCGGAAACAAAAGATGTTTACTTTTGATGGTAAACTTTACAACCTATTGGGCTATTGTTATCTAAACTTTTACTATGTAATAATTCAGTATTGAATTATACTGCTTTGAAAAATACTATTATTATAGTGAAAACATCTTTTAATGAGAATTAACTAATATTTATATGGAAATATTTTATTCGAAAGCCTTCTAATGTTAAATAAATCATACTGGCGATGTTTTAAAATTTTTCACAATTGCTGCATCGTAAATACTTGTTGCAGAATTATATTCTGTTATCAAAAGACTACTTCAATTATTTGAAGTTTCAATAGTTCTAGATAATCTTTTTTTAAACATTTTATCGGACTTGCGATCATGTGGTTGCCGGTTCGAACCCCACCCATTGCACTACCGACGTGAACCCACTCGTAACACAAGCATTTTAGCTTAGCACGAGGGGTTAACAAGAATACTAGTAATGTGTGACCCACATTGCTAGTAAGCTTTTTTTTATAAAAAAAAAAAAATTTGATAACGTTTGGCATAGTGGCTGAGCGTGGCGTCTGCGCCACGTATTGTGGGTTGAGTAGGTAGTTGTTCCGGGTCTGGGCGTTTGTGTGAATTTGTGTTTGTAAACAGGGTGTGTTTACGATACTGGAGAAAATCCTAGTGTATGGGTAACGTTCTTTTAAATAATGAAAAACAAAAACAAATTATATAAATAAACTAGCTTCTGCCCGCAGCTTCGCTCGCTTGAAGCTAAAAAAACAACAGTGAAGATCTCTTCTTTGTATGGGTCTCTATACAATAGACAGGTCAAGCTGTATCTCAGGTTCCGTTCAATTATTTGAGATAAGAAGTTCACCAGTTTTTAATTTGGAGAACATACTTTCTCACAGTGATAAACAACAAACAAAATTAAAATCTATTCAGCAGTTTTTGCACCAAACCGTAACAAACAGACAAAAAATTTAAAAATCTATCTTTCGTTTGGAGACTTTTATATACCTTTTTTTTTTTTTTTTTTTCGGAGAAAATGCCTGGCGCATACGACACCTTCGGGGAAAGGTGAAGTTATGTGGGGCTCGCACCCACTAAAAACTCCGTTTCTGCCTACGACCGCTTTCATGGAGGGGCCACGAGAACTGCTACGCATTACTTTCGCGACAGACTTTTATATACCTACCCTAACCCACTTGTTTTTATAAAGTTATATAGTGAAGGAAAAATTCGACTCGCAGGCAGGATTCGAACCTGCGTCTTCTGGCTAGGTACGCCAGACGCTAAGACCACTAAGCCACCACGAGTCCCACCTGCCATGTCGAAATTTGCCTTCACATTCTGAACTTAGGTCTTAAAGGTGACGTCAGTAACATCTATTGAAAGGCAAGTTACTTTGCCTCTCAACCGACATGACTTACCTTACGGTTAGTTCTATGTCGTACGATGCTACCATACCGAATAACTAACTTTTTGTGATTTTTTATGCTAATTTTTATAAAGTTACTAGCTTCTGCCCGCGGCTTCGCCCCCGTGGAATAAAAAGTATCGGGAACGGGATAAAAAGTATCCTATGTCCGTTTCCTGGTTCTAAGCTACCTCTCCACCAATTTTCAGCCAAATCGGTTCAGCCGTTCTTGAGTTATAAATGAAGTAACTAACACGACTTTCTTTTATATATATAGATATAGTGAAGGAAAAATTCGACTCGCAGGCAGGATTCGAACCTGCGTCTTCTGGCTAGGTACGCCAGATGCTATGACCACTAAGCCACCGCGTGTGGTTGTGTGGCACTAAAAACAAGTGGTTTAAATAACTTCAATGTACAGACACAGCTTTTTTACAAGGCGGTAGCCTAATGGCTTGGGCGTCGGACTTGCGATCATGTGGTTGCTGGTTCGAACCCCACCCATTGCACTACCGACGTGAACCCACTCGTAACACAAGCATTTAGCTTAGCACGAGGGGTTAACAAGAATACTAGTAATGTGTGACCCACATTGCTAGTAAGCTTTTTAGAAAAAAAAGAAAAAAAAAAAAAAAAAATTATAATAGTAAGAGAAGAAATAGAAGATTTATTATAGATACATTTTCTAAATAAATTGTTTCCGCTGAGACTTATCCTCCCGGCAATGAGGACTTCTTGGAAGTGATCCCAGATATTTGCAGACAAAAAAAAATATGATAAACGACTATGAATAATGATTGTCCCACGGAACGGTCGTGACGCCTTAACTTATGGCATCCACGTCAATACTTATCTTAATAATCAGATAATGGGACATCTATTTGTCAAATATGTAGATTATTGGAAAATTTATTTGTCCGATATTTGGGACTATTAGTGAATATTTTCATGAATAGTCATGCAAATTGTGCGCCATCGTGTTTTGGAAGATGTATTTGAAAGAAAAAAAAAATTAAGAGTTGTGTATGTGATTGCTGATTAGTATAAAGCTGTGTATGCGTTAGCATTAATTGAGACTTAGCATTAATCGATTATGCTATAATTAGACGTAGGCATTCCCGCATGCTAATAATAACAAGTACCTAGCTGTTCTGCCGTATTGATCACATTTTTGTCCAATCCCGTGTGAATTTGATCCATTTTAGTAGTATTTAAATTTTGTTTGTTTTATAATCTTTGTGACTACATGATGACTGAGTGAGTGGTATTTCGCTTTTGTATAAGAACATTTTACTAAGTGCAGTCAGGTATACAGATGGGACTAATAACCGACTTCTTTAAAGTAACATTAATTAAACTAGAGTTGGTAGAACTCTGTTGCTGATGTGGTCTAGTGTACTACAACAATGCCAAATATTCTCCCGCAAACCAATAATGTACTAACATCATTATTTTATTGACAACTCAGCTTGGATAACAGGTGTAAAATTGTTAACATAATTCGAGATAAACTAAAATAGATTATTAATGCATCTAAATAGGAACATAAGAATAATATTTTATATAAAAGATGGAAGGGGAAATTGAAAACGTAAAGGTCTCCCGTGAACATGTTCTGGTATAAAGGAATTGCCGCCCAAATGGAAAAACTACTCCATACTCTGGATCCGACAGTTAACGTTACGAACGTAGCGAACGTTTTGACTGTTTCAAAGCTTTGCATCGGTCCCTTTTCCTATTGCCCTGTATTTTCTCGTGAGTTTTACGGGATTTAGAAAAAAAACACAAAATTGAAATGAGGAGCAAGTATTTTTGGAATTGTTGCCAGTGTTAGTGGTCAATTTTATTTTCCATATAATAAACAATGTGGTGAAAACCTTGTCCGATCCGTGAAGTTATTGTCAGGTATCGAGATCTGGTTTCAACCATTTTATCTTATAAGAAAACCTCACAAAATAATAATATTATAAATTGAAGAAATTTAAATGGTAATACTGGCGGTGGCGACACATACTAAGGTATATGCTGTTATTGCTACATTTCAAAAAATGCTAGAACTTGGGGTAATTGCGGCAATCTGGGTAAGATAATCGTGAATTTTAAACTTCATTAATATGTTTACTTTCATGAATATTTAATATTTCTTATTTTATTTAATGATGTGATTAGGTTATTTATTACTTACCCTACCCTTAGTTGCTTACCTACTACCTACTTACTTATGTAGTGAAGTGTAATTATATTAATATTTATATTGCCACCTTCGTGAATGTCTCCAATGATACAGGGACCAGCTTCGCGGCAGTTATGACGAGTGGTCTCTGGGTCTTCGCTATGAACAGCACCAAGTTCTTTTTCAGAGTTGTAGGTAAATCGATCCATGGACATGCAAACACCACTGTTGCTACATGCATACTCTGAAATGGAAGAATTAGGCACAATCAAAAATTGTTAAAATGCTTCTATTATTTCCAAAAATGTTCGCTGAGTAAAATTTTCTAGTTATTAGGTAGAATGAATTCATTTTTTATATTATGGTAAAACATTCTGCTGAAAATGGGAGAGCCATAATGCTTCGGCACGAATGGGCCGGTTCAACCGGAGTGATATCACGGCCTCACAGAAAACCGCTTACCATCAGCCACTTACCATCCGCCGCTTACCATCAGGTGATCCATCTGCTAGTTTGCTCCCCTATCCCATAAAAAAATGACTTGATTACTATCAAAGTATTAATAGAATAGAATAGAATATCCTTTATTGTACACCAAAAACGAATGTCTAGTATAAGTTATCAATCATAGAATATGGTACAATGGGTGGTCCTATCGCTAAAAGATTAATAATTAAGATCCCTAACCATAAGCCTTTGTCTATTAACAGAAATATGGGCCTGACGCTTGACAAACACTTGACATGGCAACCACACATAGAAAAAAAATGTAGTGAACTGTCAAGCCTCACAGGTGCAATACGTAGCATAGCTAGATGCCTACCAACAAAAGTTCAATATATTATAAGCAATTCTCTAGTAAAACCGCATATTGAATATCTTATTGAAGTCTGGGCATCAGTTACCAAAACAAACTTAAACAAATTACAAATTGCCCAAAACAAAATTATTAAAGCTCTATTCCACTGTCACTACTTAACACCCACAAATGAAATTTATAATGACACTAAACTATTTAAGTAACACTAACCAAATCTATAAATATAACACTTGCATATCAATAAGAAAAATCCTAACAAAAGACATACACACACAAATATCATTTACAAGAAACAATGAAATACAAACACGTTCATTGCGCCGAGCACATAACATAATTCTACACAAACCTAGGACTAATCATGGTAAAAAAAAATTGGATATGAAGGACCACAACTTTACAACTCTCTACCTAAAAAACCTAAAAGAAACAAAAACCATAATTAAATTTAAAAACATATTAAAAAACACATATTAGACTGCTATAAGTAAAAATAATTAAATAAATTATGTTAACATATTTGTAATGATACTATACAGTGTGAACGGTGCCTTATAAAAATAGCGATAAGAAGCCATGGCATGCTCGATGCGTAGACACAGCGACGACGCGCAACATGCTTTCTGAATAATATTGTAAATCTACCCATCGAAGACGTTCCGCTCTGCAATATTTTGTTATAGTAAATTGTACAATTACCCAATTATAAAAATTAAAACACAATCTGTGCTATTCTGGGCTTAAAATTGTTATAGTTATAAGTTGCTTTGTTTCTCGATAAGTGATTTTGTAATCTTAGAGACATAAGTAATAATTTAAACCGTAAAAGCGATCTCTTACTGACAACCTTTGAATGGACTCAAGAGAAAGGAAACATGATGATGATTAAAATAATAAAAAGCATGTTACGTAAATATATGTACTACTTTGCTCCTAATATAAGATGGCCTTTTCTTAAATCACTCTAATTGGTTTCTATTTTTTATCTTTTTCTACCACTTAAATTATCTAGTAGTCACCAGGCTTCAGCATAAACCATCTCATAATAAGAGGAAATCCTCTTGGAATGAGAGGGTTTAGGCTACAAGTCTACACTGGGCTACTACTGTATTTTAAATTCTAACGGTGAGTCTGCTAATTTTAAACCATTTTTGTTATAATGCGAAAGACTACGTAGAATTTAAAACGTAGTAAAGACCGGTATACGTGCCCTTGGGCGAAGCTTGGAGATCAACTTAAAGGTCGAGTAAGAGTTTAGCAAGTATAACTGAATTGGCTTGGCACGTGCCGGGTCGGGCCGATGTAATATTCGCTGGCCTATCGGTTTTTAGTGGACATTGAGTAAATATATGTTTGATATGCAGCTGCGTTTGAAGCGGTTAGTATGAGGATGGTTAAATATTCATAACAAATCAGGATCACTATGTAGCTTGGAGTTAATCCTGGTTGTATAGAGTGTTCTACATCATAACCAACCCATTTACCGTCTCACTTCTAGGCACGGGTCTCCTTTTTTATGGGATAGGGGGCAAACGAGCAGACGGATCACCTGATGGTGAGCAATAACCGCCGCACATGGACACCCGCAACAACAGAGGAGTCGCAAGTGCGTTGCCCGCCTTTTAAAAGGGTTTGGGCCTCCGGTAACCTCACTCACTCGGCGAAACACAACGCAAGCGTTGTTTCACGCCGGTTTCCTGTGAGGCCGTGGTATCACTCCGGTCGAGCCGGCCCATTCGTGCTGAAGCATGGCTCTCCCACGTGAGAAATTTCAAAATGAGAGGGGTTAGGCTCTCATTTTGAAAGGCATGCTGCTCCAGTCCTGCGCGGGTTGACAGAAAATGTTTTGGTATTGGATTAATTAATAACACACTCTTGTGCTTATAATTCGGTGCAACCATTATCTATTTAAATATTTTTCTTAGCAATAAAGACCAATTCAAAGTTATTTGAAAATCCAGTTTTTTTTAGTTAGTCAAAAACGTCTTTAAAAGATTTAACTGAGAAAGAAAGACTATCTTTGAATTTTACTCTATATATACCTACTTCTATACAATGCATTAACATACTATTTCTTTTTACTTCTATAAATTACACTGACATAATATTGTATCGACTCTGAAACCTGAAGTCCAGAACGCCTGATTCTCAATTACAATGCCCCTGTAATACTTAAGTTACTTAAGCTCTTTAAGCTATTTCGAAGCAGTGATACGGTCTGTGGTTTGCGAAAAAGGCATCATGACATAAATCATAACAGTTTAGGGCCTTAACTGAAAGCTTTTACTGTAATATAACTGTTTTTTTACAGTAGTAGCAAATTGAAGTTTTATTTGTGTTTACTTCCCTCACTAGCCAAGTGGTCCTGAGCGCGACTGCTACGCTAGAGGTCCTGGGTACGATTCCCAGGTCGAGCAAAGTGTTATTGGGTTTTTCTATGAAATTTCCAGTAGCAGCTCGGAGTTAGGAATTTGTGCCCGGTTAATGGCAATAGGCTCGCCCCCTATTACATGGGACCTAAACATATCGGCGAACTGTGGGTGGACATTACTACGCCTCTGCCTAACCCTTCGGGGAATACAGGCGTGATGGTATTTATGTATGTATATTGAGATTTAAAAAAATCTAGTTTTTAAAATTCTTGTCTATTTGTTACGTGTTGGCGCAAAAACTACAGTAAGAAAGTATATACTCCACCTTAAAAACTGGTGAACTTTTTATCTCAATTAATTAAACGGATCATGAGATACAGCTTGACCTCTCTGATATATTGAGACTCATACAAAGAAGAGATCATCACTGTTGGTTTTTGATTCAATTATTTTTGGGATCCATTTTTAATCCTAATAAAGCTTCAGGTGTAGTTTTCCCATAAAAACAGTATATAATAGCGGAATGACGACCAGTGCGGTGTTGAAACACATTGAAATTAAACACTCCTGAAACCTTGGCTAATTTGACTTGCTTATATGTTAGGTAAGCGATGAAAGTACATTGAGCTTGTTTTGTTGAGTTTTATTTTATTCTATTCTGTTCTGTTCTGTTCTGTTCTATTCTATTCGCGATTAATTGCGCGAGTAGAGCAGTGTGTGGGCAGAGAGGGCAACAGCGGCAGCGCGAAGAGCATAGCGATGAGCAGCGCAAGGAGCATAGTGTAGCGGCCGCATTATGCGGACGGCCCGATCAAGTAGTTGCTTGACTCGCTATCTCTAGATAGATACATACCTACAATGAGTTCAACGTCCGCGCTATGTCTTTGACTCTTTGCATACAAAATTTAAAAAAACATTTTGATGAAAAATTAAGGTATGTTTTTTTTATTGATATGGGTAGTATTTCTGATTCACCTGCTAGAAGGATGCAGGTGATTAAATCGCCACCCAGTATACTATTTCACAGTTAGACCTTAATATGAGAAAATAACACAAGTAGAATGAAACAAAATAAAATATACTAGGTGAAAAATAAGTAAAATAAGCAACCTACTTCTACTTCTAGGTGTATGTGTTGGAGTGTGAGTGTGTGTTTTTGTTGGAGTGTGAGTGTGTGTTTGTGTTTTTGTGTGTGCGTCCGTGTTTGTTTGTTTTTATGTGGGTAAAAATATAACAATATTTTTATACCTACTACAAAATTTGTGTGTTTCGTAGGTACGCTTACCTTCACAGTAACTGTATTGCCGAAATAGCAATCAATAAAAAGATTACAAATGAAAATCGACAAATAAGCCAAAACCCATAAAACTTCAGTCTTATTCTTCAGAGGGGATTCAATCTGCAAAATAAAACATTATAATTACAATAAAATAGTGAATCGGTTTTTTATAAGCAAGCGCGCTCCATCGTAGAACGCAGTCTCGCTTAAAATCAGGCGAACTGGCGGTCCAAAAACCCTTTCATAATTTAAAAAAAAAATGTAGAGGGAGATCAATCGATGTGCGAATTAAAGCTGCGCATGACGCAGTCCTTCTATGATTGGGTGACCATTTTTATCACATCGAAATCCCTCATCGAGAGGTAACGAAACAGACTAACGCTCTGGTTATCATTTGAACACACCTTTGACCATAGTTAGCCAGTTTATTCTTTGAATATCGGTATTTTCTAGAAATTAAATTAGGGTAGGAATCAGGTAAGGTTTCGTGTAAAATATTAATATTAAGCCTCTCCTGGTAAAACTGGAATCCGACCCGAAAATAGTTGCAAAATGTTTTATTTTTTATCTTAATAAAACATGTTTGGAAGTATACCGAAAATATCTGCACCGCAGTAGTACCCACGATGGCAGCACTCAAAAACAACGTAGACGATAACTGGCCACCGAATGTTGCTTGGATCGTGTTCACAAATCTGCAAAGAAAGCAAAACTAACTATACTTTGCATAAGGCGTAATTTATTGGCCAATAATTCAAGGAACAGCATAAAATAGATAAATAAACTTGTCTATTCACTAAATAGGGATGTTCTTATGGGGCCCCTACACATCTGAACTACGAGCAATTACTGAAAATTCCCTAATAGGAAAAGCCAATAACACGACCTAGGAATCGAACTCAAGACCTCAAACTCAGCAACCACGGTTACGGACTTCACGCAAATTTACAAATGAGTTCTTAAACAACAACCAGTCTCTAGCCATTTCTACAGTTGTTATATAAAACTATTATTTATGCGTATGCGTTCTATAAGATAAGATCCTTAATTATTTTTTTGAGAATGGTACCTTATTATAGAGCAATGATGAAGGACGCATCTTTTGAAGATCTCTTTGAATGCCTCATTCTCATCACACCGCCTCTCAGCAGCGGTGACCTTTACAATATCTTTTATGTTTTCAACGTTATAAATTAAAACGTCCAATTGGCTGACTGCAAAGTAAATAAAAATAATATTTTTTAAGAATGAATGCCCTTTGAGCGTACTTCGCGTGGTGTTAATATTCAACACGGAAGGTAAGCTCTGTTGTCTTAGTTCAGTAGAAATATTTTTTTAACCCCGCGGCACGGTCTCTGAATTTTTCTTTGGCAACGTGTAGCCCATGATTTTTAGCTAATCCTGGTTTATGCGGCAACATGGGAATAAAATCTTCCTTCGTTACGACCTTTTCTTCAAAATGCGGTATTTTTTGACCGAATCTGCCCTAAGCGATGACTTGACGAGATACGAAAAATATATGCAGGTTTTATGGAATACGTTTAGTCAAATAATATGTTAAATTAGGTTTACTTGCACATGACATAGCCGCCCAGGGCAATGTTTGAAGCGCCACAAATGTTGTCAACATCATCGGCTTATACAGTATCTGTAAAAGACAAACCTCTGAAAATAATATTCTCTCTCAGTTTGAGGATAATATTTGGTGATTCGAAATTAAATAATAGGATTTTATTTTTGTAAATAATGTCCAGACAATCCTCAAATAAGTAAAATAAGAAGATTAAAACTTTATGAAAGATGCGAGTTTTAACAAAAAAGCTGTTGATGTAATCATAACCAGTAAAAGATAAATACAAAGAAAAATTTAAATGAACAGATATCTTTTTGTATTTTTTTTCATGCTAAGATTATTTAAAAGTTATTTTATTGAAGGAAAATAAACAGAACAAAGAGATAAAAAAAAAACTCTTAAATAAAAAACAATGCAGGGTAAGTATACGTATATATCTATATCTATATTATCTATACTAATATATAAAGCTGAAGAGTTTGTTTGTTTGTTTGCTTGAACGCGCTAATCTCAGGAACTACTGGTTCGATTTGAAAAATTCTTTCAGTGTTAGATAGCTCATTTATCGAGGAAGGCTATAGGCTATATATCATCACGCTAAGACCAATAGGAGCGGAGCACCAATGAAAAATGATTCAAAATCGGGGTTTTTTTCCTTTTGATGTTTTTATAAACATGATATTAATCCTTATCCAAATAAATACGTTATTCATCAGGAGTATTTAATTTAAAACAAAAGTGCCCTTTACATCAGTGGATTTCAATGAATATCTTAGGAGATATCGCAGTTTTAAAATAACATCGCAGCAAAATAATGATCAAGTACCGCGCGTACCACGCTAAGACTTAGTAACTATTCCACGCGGACGAAGTCGCGGGCGGAAGCTAGTTACTAATATATAAAGCTGAAGAATTTGTTTGTTTGTTTGCTTGAACGCGCTAATCTCAGAAACTACTGGTCCGATTTGAAAAATTCTTTCAGTACTAGATAGCCCATTTATTGAGGAAGGCTATAGGCTATATATCATCACGCTACGCGGACGAAGTCGCGGGCAGAAGCTAGTTCTTTTTTTTTTAAAGCTTACGAGCAATGTGGGTCACACATTACTAATATTCTTGTTAACCCCTCGTGCTAAGCTAAATGCTTGTATATATGCTAGTTATATAACTATATATATATTATATAGTTACACAAATTCTACAAACAAGTTAATAAAAAAATAATACAACTTAATTTATTCAAATAATTACCTGATATGCATATATATAATTAAAATAACATTCTTTATTAACATCCAGGAGTATGAGATCCATTTGAAGAGGCAAAGTTTCAAAATTATGTAAAGCTGGTACTACAACGACGTGAACTGGAATAATACGGATACCAATATAATTATTATAAACTAAGATATATCTGTATGTTTAATATAGTATCTGAGAGATGTTTCTACAAACTGTATTAAGTACCTAATCAGATATTGTTATTATAGAGTAAACTAGCTTCTGCCCGCGGCTTCGCCCCCGTGGAATAAAAAGTATCGGGAACGGGATAAAAAGTATCCTATGTCCGTTTCCTGGTTCTAAGCTACCTCTACACCAATTTTCAGCCAAATCGGTTCAGCCGTTCTTGAGTTATAAATGAAGTAACTAACACGACTTTCTTTTATATATATAGATAGATGTTTAATATAGTATCTGAGAGATGTTTCTACAAACTGTAGTAAGTAATCAGATATTGTTATTATATTAGAGAGGTATTAATTTACAAAGCTGTATTAGTGTTAAAGTTCAGTAGCAACACGCACCATCACGCTTGTATTTCCTGATGGGTAGAGGACAGTGGTGTTCTACACCCTCAGTTCGGTGGTTATATATTTTAGCTCCCATGTTGGGACAACCTGTTACCAATAACAGGACTTACTTACATCCAAAATTCCGATTTTCTAGTGAACATTTCAAAAAACCTAACCATGCTTTGCTTGAAATGGGATTCTTAGGCCCTCACGGAGAGTAGGCTCTCTTTACCAATCTTTTTTGAATAATGATAACGAATTGTCAACTTATAGCTGAAACTTGTTTCTTTTTTCTTATTGGTAATGTAAGATTATTATTTAAGTATCTTTATTTTGTACTACATAGCTGACCCGACGAAGTTTGTACCGCTTAACATTCGATTCTAAAACGAACGTCATTCAATTGTTTTGTCTTCCCGGAACCCCTCCACTAACACTTAAACTTTATGTTATGGTAACATACCATAACGCCTGTATTCCCCGAAGGGTTAGGCAGAGGTGTACTAAGGTACACCCACAGTTCGCCGGTATGTTTCGGTCCCATGTAATAGGGGGCGAGCCTATTGCCATTAACCGTGCACAAATTCCAAACTCCGAGCTGCTACTGGGAATTTCATAGAAAAACCCAATAACACTGCTCGCCCTGGCATCGAACCCAGGACCTCTAGCGTAGCAGTCGCGGTCAGGACCACTTGGCTAATGAGGCAGTATGTTATGGTATTAAAGTTCAAATTGACTTTTAAGGAATAGTACGAATGTTTTGTATCGGAATATAGAAAAGTGTTGTTTTTAGACTTTTTCAGGTATATTATAAAAAAAAACTCTCCGTAAGAACCATCCTCGTACTTTAAGGAATATTATAAAAAACGAATCTACGAAATCGGTTCAGCTGCTCTCGAGATTTGCGCTTAGCAAATTCGGCGATTCATTGATTTATCAAATTGTACTTTACATTTGTTTTGGTGTGCAATAAAAAATATTCTATCTATACCTAGAATATCCAAACTGCAGCTACATATCAATATCCAAAATAGCCGTCTGGAAACCGTTACTGCCCTTTCCAATATGATTTTCTCCGGTTCACAGCTACATTGGAACTCGTCGCTCATAAGTTGATCTGACAGTTCTGAGAGTAGGTCCCGACGCAAGCGTAAATCCAGAAGCCTGAGCGATGCCAGTAACTCTGTCAGAACTAAGTTGATGCTACAACATTGAACAATGTAATTAGAGTACTGTTTCGTTTTGTTATTAAAATTATAATCAGAGCTTATTGTTGACTGGAAAAGAGTTATATACCATCACGCCTGTATTCGCCGAGGTTAGGCAGAGGTGTACTAAGGTACACCCACATTTCGCCGGTATGTTTAGGTCCCATATTCTGAGAATTTCATAGAAAAACCCAATAAAACTTTGCTCGACCTGGGAATCGAACCCAAGACCTCTAGCGTAGCAGTCGAACTTGGGACCACTAGACTGACGAGGAAGTTTGTTATTATAATTTGTAGAGTTTGTTATTTTAATTGAAATACATAACTATTTAAAGGGGCTTGCAATAAGCTAATCTACTCTGATCTGCAAGGTGAAGCTGCGCTCGCTATGATCAGTGTGTGGATGGGTGACCACCCCTCCGTGCACGTAAAGCCGTCGGGCCCGGTTGTCATACGAACATCTTTTATCATTCTTAGTGGTATTCAGAAGCTCAAAAAAGCCTGACAACTAGTCTAACCTCCGAATATCGGCATTGCCCATAAATTGCGGAGGTCTGATACAGTCGCTTCGAGTAAAATACTAAAATTGGGATCGACCACCACGAAAAGGCTACAGACTACAGACTATTTAAAATTTATTATGCAAAAGAAATTGACAAAGATTTATGAATTTTATTGGCATCGATTGCCGGGTAGGTATGGCTAGAAGTTCCTCAGATTTCAAAGGAAAGTGTCTATGTGACGAAAGATCTTTGTCAGAATCAGTCACAATATCTATTTTTTTAATTTAACCGTCGAAACTATTGTCGAAACCTGTACTAGCCCATTCAGAAAATACACTATATTGGCATAAACACACCTCAAAACGAATGGTGTAAATTGTCGCTTTAGTGGTGTAATAAAATGTAGTTAGCTGGCGTGCAAAACACTAAACTACTAGAACATACCTATAAACAACTGTTAAGGTATTAACATTTCGTTGTTGCATGTACCGTGAACCGCACGCGACACATTCCTACACATTTATGCTAACTTCGACAGGACATATTTTGTGCCAAAGATATTCCCTTGTCATCAAGGACTATTCCCATTAATTCTCTTATGTAAATCACTACGTAAGTAGGTCAATACTGATAAGATTTGACCTTAACAAGTTGAACTAAAGCTCGAAAAAACCAGGTTCATTTAAGTCTGTCATGTATGTTACACGCGATTTCAGTTCCACGGCGGATTTATTGTGTCATTATAACATAATTTATGAGCACGGAAGGGTACTTTTTCAGTTTTCCGAAGTATTTCTTTTGTCCCCGTTTTCATGTAATCAAAACTGATTCAATCAAAATTTTATAACCATTACAAATGTAGAAATGGTCTATAAATAGGATGTCTGAAATCCCTATGACAGTAAATTGATTTTTTTTCGCATTAACATAATATTTGGGGATCCGGTTGGAAGCACCTACGAATATTTTACGCCTTTTTGTCCTTTAAACCAGAATTTTATAGGACACAGGGCGGGTTTACATCCGAAAAATATACTTTTCGATGGTATACATCGGTAAAACGGCTCAATAATACATTAGAGTTCATTTTATACAAAAGTATGCATTAAATGATATTCCGGTACATTAAAAGTGTAGTGGTATCAATCTTATTTATAGCCTGCCTGTTATTACATATTAAAATATTTTCAGAGGTCATTTATGCTTTTGAAATAGTAAGTCCTCATAAAAATTGCATTAGGTTCTTGTATAGTTTGAGAAATCAAATTTTATTATTTCCCTAAGCAGTATAAGTATATTAGGACTAGCTGTTGGCCGCCATTACACATTAAAGTTACAATTTATATTTAAGTATACTAAAAGTCATTAAAATTGGTACATCGGTAGGAGTTAGGAGTGAAAACGGTACAAAGAGACAGACACACATACTCTCGCATTTATAATATTAGTTTGGATAATACGAACAACTTACATTCCAGCCACTTCTTGTATTTCAGCATTGCCCGACATAATCAACCGTATTACGTACAACAATTGGCTGCCAGTCGGTACAACAAACACGGTAACACCAAGAACTATTCTCGTCAAAACGCAAATCCAAAACCGAACATTCTTCATACGATGCGGTATGTAGAACCATATTCCGAATAGTTTTAGAGCTCCGATTTGTAATGAAATGTGCCGAGTGAGATCGATGCGTGTCGACTCCATTCTGAACGAATTAAAAGCGTAATGACGTTTTATTGAACGTTCTGTTTGGAAATCGCTTAGTTGGCAAGTCGAGAGCTTTCATTCGATAAATGTTCGGTATATTTTTGGATTACTTAATTCATATTAATTAGAGTCAGCAGTAGGGGGGTTAGGTTGATTATGCAATGACGAATCATGGTCAAAAACAAAAACGGATTATATGAAACCAATATCCAACCAATATCTATGAATAAATACTGCCCCATTGGTTGAAATCGATTCCCATCTCCATATAAAGTGTTAAAGGATTTTTAAATTATGAAATTGTCAATTTGTTCGCTCCCTATTACGGTAGACCTCTGTCTTACGTGTCGAGGTGATTATACGGGCGTGATGGCTTGTTATGCTACTAATGAAAAATATTATACAAAGCACCAGGCCGGAAATCAAATAATCAATGGGACAATACCAGTTTATTTGATTTATCCTCGGATTCTATAACTAATTTTAACCACAGTATTAACTATCAGAGTCAAGAACAGTGATGGAAATATTAAATAGGTACAACTAGTAGCTAACTAACTTACTCTTTTTCTCTTCTTGTCACAGCGGTTGCGATAATAAATATGGTTTGGACATGTTGAGAGAATGAATGAAAGACAATTAACAAAAGGAATTTATAAGACGAAGGTCAGTGGCAGCCGCGAAAAAGGTCGAAAGGACAAATGCTGATCATATTGGCGAGGTTCAAAAAGGTCAGGTGCGTAGCACTCGCAACCGACGCGTATGTATGAGAAGATGTATGAATGTGGCAGAAGCAAAAGAAGTATGCAAGAATCGTAGCAAGTGGCGGTCTATAGTTTCAGCTTACCGCTGTGGGAGAAGGGCGTGAGTGTATGTCTGTATGTATAACTGTATATATGTGCTAGTTTGGTTCTCGTTGGCATCGTTCTATCCTCTAAGTTCGAAACATAATAATTAAATAGTTTCTAATATCAGGTGAAATATCGTTAAACTTGAGATAGACGTTTTCAAAGACACCTAAAAAAAGACAATGACTGCAAAATGAGCACTAACATCGGTTAAAATACAGATATATACTTGTACTACAGCAGTATCATCTCACAAAGAGATAATAATGTAACAGTATCAAATCTCCGATTCACCAATCACTTGCACTGTAGGTACTTTTCCAATCCCCTCACTACAACTAGAGCTGTTCTGAATAGCGAATGGTTTGCAAGCTCTGCCGTCCCATGCTAAAGCCAGAGAATACACAAAGTACATTTAAAACCGGTACACGGTTTTTATTCCGATATTCATGACCCATTTTTGCCAATGCAGTGGAGCTATTCACGTTTGTAGTGGATAGACAACCGGTAACCTAGTTGGTACGATAAGCTCTTGATGTAGGTACTGACTTAGATATATTTACTCAAAATATCTCGCATGAAGTTGTAGAAGAGAGACATTGACATTTTGACATTGAATTTTTCTTCTTGTATTTGGTTAGAAAGTTTGGTTTTTTATTAGAATTAGAAGTTGAAGGCGTTGAATATGAATGTGTTTTGCCACATTATAAAAATACTTTTGTATCTACCAATCTAGTTTAATTCTTCTATTGTGTTATTTTCTTTTGCTTTTACCTCTCCATTTACTATCGATACTTCTTCTTAAAGAAGAATATTACCCTAAAGATAAGATGCCATTAGACTTAATGAAAGTGAAACTGGTTTGGATATATATGGTGTATATTAAGCTATTTGTGGGCTAAACTTACTACGAGTGAAGTCCACAAGATGTTTGATAACGCGATGTGGGAGACCCAGAAGAAACCAGACTTCCATGGTATCTGCTAAGTGATGAGTGTAAAGAGGACAGGGAGGTCTTGACCCACCGGTCACAAAACCCGGTTTGTGGGACAAACCGGGTTGATCGAAATTAAAATATTAACTGTCAAGGTTCCTCAGAATGTATACGGAACTCTAAGAATATAATTATTATTCTCATTATCGAAGTAAATTATTGTAATTGGCGTTTTGTAAATTATATTCTTAATGACACTAAATGATTCAATTAGTCGTAGTTAGTTATGATAATTTTGGAAGCTGAAAAAGAAGTCTATGTTATAGTTAGGCAATGTTAAAGTAAACACAATATGTTACTTACAAGTAAATTATATTTTTCTGATCTGTCTGTCAGTTAGCATTTATTTTCAATATTGCATTACGAAAAAGATGACGTAATAAAAAGAGTCAAAAGTGTCACCAACGTTTGGCTACAATTTGTAAACGTTTGTTGATTTTCGTTAGAGCCTAAAAAATCTGGCGTATTAATATCGAGTGTCATATCCATAACAGTGAACGCCAAGCTAAAAAACCTTTTTTTAAGGGATAGAGGTGCAAACCAATAGACGTGTCACCTGATGTTAAGCGATTACTGCCGCCCATCGACATCCGCAACACCAGAGGCTGTGGTATCACTCCGGCCGAGCCGGCCCATTCATGGCGATCCCACGTGTGAAAAAAGTGTTCATTCTACAGTAAATATAAACTAAACTAACTACTAAAACTAAATATTCCTGACACGAAAATTTAATACGTGACCAAACTTGGCCACTAACTCAAGCTATACTAGGCAAGATATTTATATCACAGACTCTCATACCACTGGGAAAAGGTAAATGCTTCAAAATTGGGCAACAAAGCACAAAGCGCATGTAGGTATGTACATAAATATGTTTGTATAATGGATATTGTATATGGACTTTCCGATTGTTTGATATAAGGACAGGCGAGGACAAGAAGGGGCTCGTGGCTAAATAAAAACTAAGCTGATGTGTGTGGATAGGTGACCATTTTAACACATTGAGACCCCTCCTTGCTTCGGAGAGCACGTAAAGTCGTCGGTGCCGGCCGGGCCAATTGTTAGTGGTAGACAGGAACCCAAAAAACCTGACAACCACTCTATCCTCCGAATATCGGTATTGCTCAGAAATTGGGTTGCGGAGGTCTGATGACAGTCGCTTCGTGTAAAATACTGATATTCAGCCGTTCTGCTTAGATTGGAAGCCCCAACATAGTTGAGAAGAGGATTGGAGGATGATGACATAACATACCATCACGCCTGTATTCCCCGAATGGTTAGGCAGAGGCGTACTAATGCACACCCACAGTTCGCCGGTATGTTTAGGTCCCATGTAATAGGGGGCGAGCCTATTGCCATTAACCGGGCACAAATTCCTAACTCCTAGCTGCTACTGGGAATTTCATAGAAAAACCCAATAACACTTTGCACCTGGGAATCGAACCCAGGACCTCTACCGTAGCACTCGCGGTCAGGACCACTTGGCTGTTGAGGCTGGTTGAGGAGGATGATGATAAGGACAATAATATACGTCAAAGTATCAATTTATTTATTTTCAAAATTAACTTATCCTGACAGTGCCACTTACCCAATCTAACGTCACACAGTTAAAAATCTTTAGATCGCGAGTGAATCCGTTTCTTCTAGGCAAGTGCGCTCCATCGTTGATTGCAGTGTCGCTTAAAATCAGGTGAATTGGCGGTCAGCGTAAGCCTTTCAAGAATTAAAAAATAAATAAAGAACCACAAAAAAAATTAAAGGTCCAGACACCCATAAGTTATATTCCACCCATGATGAATCAAAAATAGGTGTTGATTATCGTCATATGTTTTGTAAATGGAGCGTAGCCGTGATGTATCGATAATAAATAAATGGTATATCAATGGTAAGTAAACTGATGTACTACGATATATAATTGGTTATTATTATTTTTATAATCAAAAGTAAAAATATGTAGATCATAAATAGAGTACTGATGCAAAACTAATAACTCATTATGTAGATATATTACAAACAACAATTATATCGTTGAGACTTATTTATAATTTGATATGAACTTTTATATGAAATGATGAAATGATGAAATGATATTTATTTCTGTAAGTAGATCATTAGAGACACTTTTACAAGTCAATGGTTTGTATTTTTTATAGCTAGATGGCTTCGGCATTTCCTAAGTTCCTAATATATCAAATAATAACATAAATTTGACATACTGTTTATTAAAATATCGACTTATTTAATTTCCAATTAACTTTATTCATCCTTCTCATAATTATAAATGTGAAAGTTTCTGCGGATGTTTGTTAGGTACTCTTTCACGTCAGAACAGCTGCATACAGCAGACGAAAGATCGCGGGCAGAAGCTAGTATTTATTATAATTAATAGCGGTTCTTTTGCGCTTTACAATAATAATATAAGAGCTTTTATAAAATTGAAATAATTTTAATGTTGTATTCTCTCGAGTACAATTCTAATGAGGTAGGTTCTAATATAAATTAAACTACGAAATGACCTCTATTTATTTCGTAGTTTAATTTAAGTGTATTGAGCTACCAATGTGATATCAAAATGGTGGCAATTCTAAACATAGAGTAACGTAGGTACAACTTTTAGTATAACAAGGAATATCTTTTTGTGATATTTTAGTGAAGAAAAAATTCGACTTGCATTGATTCAAACCTGCGTCTTCTGGTTAGGTACACCAGACGCTATGACCTCTAAGCCACCGCGAGTCCCACCTGCCATGTTTAAATTTGCCTTCACATACTGAACTTACGTTTTAATAATAAGGAATATTTCTCGTCCATGTATAATTTGGTATATAAACTGCCTCATTAGCCAAGTGGTCCTGAGCGCGACTGCTACGCTAGAGGTCCTGGGTTCGTTTCCCAAGTCGAACAAAGTGTTATAGGGTTTTTCTATGAAATTCCCAGGAGCAGCTCGTAGTTAGGAATTTGTGCCCGGTTAATGGCAATAGGCTCGCCCCCTATTACATGGGACCTGAACATACCGGCGAACTGTGGGTGTACATCAGTTCGCCTCTGCCTAACCCTTCGGGGAATACAGGCGTGATGGTATGTTATGTTTATGATGGTATGTATAATTTGGTTCTGTTTCAAAATCATACACCCCACATTTTGAAATTATTTGCATCAGCCTATATTCGTCTACTGCTGAACTTAAGCCTCTAATCATGACTGCCACGGTCCGATTCTCAGTTCTCCTCATTCACTTACTGACCCTGGTGATAGAAATAAGTTGAAAACAAAATAAAGTCGTACACATGTTGGAATACTTTCAAATGTCTCAAATCAAACTGACGGAATGGTAATATTCACACAGATCTACATAATGCAACATAGCTTTTGATATCAAAACCGGGTATCTAGAACGGTGATTACCAGTCTCTTTGAATACACTGTATAATTATATATATTAAGCCATATATTAAGCCGCAAATACTGACGGTCTCATTGGCATTCATAAACGTTGCGCTCCTAGTGAAGGTCCTATAGTATCTGTTGATTAGTTCATGGTGTTATTGGATCATGATTTTTATCCTCCTATAGAAAAAAAGAAGGAAGCTTTAAAAGAGCGTGCATTGTCCAATGATTGTTTTACATACTCAAATAAGCTTTCTCTCTACGAGTATCAAATATAAATTTTTAGGGCCTACAGGTAGCTGTTCAGGCTTTTAATATTTATGTGAACTTGTGATTTTTCATCCTCCTTCAATACGAGAGAAAATCTTAGTTAGCAGAAACTTCAGCTACACGTAATGGATAGATAAGTAACAAGTTGTACGACATTGTCCACCAAGTCTAAGATTATAGTCAACTACTAAACATGATAAATAACCGTGTTTATAACAAATCATGTTACACAGTCTGTACTCACCCTTATAGTTTACACCAAAAAGGTCCAATATCCGAATTATCACGTAGTGAGGTTCTAGTTTTATCGACAAAGGGTCGTATCGACTCCGGTCGGCGCGGGATAGAATAACTAGGGGTGCGGGCCTTCTGCCAAAACCGATCTCCCTCGTTCAACCTCTTTATTTGTAGTCGGCTTACCGAGTGACAATCTCTTTGCGCCCGCACTTACTACAATATATTTAGATTACGGCCTTTAATATATATTAAAACTGTAGTTTACTAAATGTAAAAAAAATACTGGTGCTAAATACTTTAAATCCAATTTTCATCAATGTATAAAATTATTTCTAAACAACAACGACAGTGTTTTTGTAATCCACGTTCTAGGTTAGACTAGAGGCGTTTTCATATTCTTGAATTATAAATAATATTAAGAGAAAATCTTAACGCTTCATTTTGAATAGTTTGCTCGACCTAACTCTATTTTAGTAACCTGGTCATGGAACTACTTACGTGGGTAAGTTAAAGCCTACGATATTATATAGGTTATAAGTATTTATTGTTCCAAAAAATGTTTGCTACATAACAAAGTAAATTAAATTCAATGAAAGCATTATTATTATAGAATTTAAATTATTATTAGAATAGCATTAAACTGTGGTACCTGATGACTGAAAAAAAAAAACCAACTGTCTTAATAAGGAAATTAATAAAAAAAATCACACGCGTGTTATAATATTCCACAGAAGCGTACGAATAAGTAAATAAAATTGAATAATTTACGAGTAGGTTTTACCACAGAATGTCACAGGGGCGGTGATGTGAGATATCAAATTATAAGAGGTTGTGTGCACATGCGCGTTGAGCGCCACCGGCCGCGGCCTCCAGTCTGCTCGACGCTCGTGATCTTTTCGAACGGGCCTGCGCCATGTTCCAATTCAAAATACGAAACTCGAACGTCTCGCGAACGCAAAAATATAAATTATAGAACATTCCCGGTGTGTGCACTTGTAATAAACTTTTTTATTTATTATCTGTGACCAGATCGTTTGTATTTTTTTTTGTGATCGTGTTTGACTGTTGAAACTTTTAATTGGCGTACTTGTTGAGATTTTTTCGGGTATTGGGGTTAAGTTGGCGGATTTGTGTGTAGTGAGATAATTCTGGATCAGTTACAAAGTTTTATTTGGTAAGTGTATCATTAAAAATCATTATATCATATTATAATTTTACTACGATACAGTACAGAGCTTAATCAAACTCGATTATTTAATTTGTAGATAACTGACAATGAACAGTTATTATCAAACATTTTTTGTGATTTATATTCTTTGTTATTAATCCAGTCTTGAATCAATCTTGAATTAAATAACTGCGTTACTGTTTTTTTATAATTTTTAATAGGTACCCTCCGAATGATTTTTGGTTTTATTGATTTATCTGTTTTTGGTTTATGATTCGCCAGAGACATAGATAATTATAGTGAATGTCAGGCTATTTTTGTCAGGCTCGGCTTAATAAACACAGTGCAAATATTTTATATTATTTTCGATTGAGAAATCGTCAAAGTTATTTATTGATAGGTAATTGTATCGAAAAAATGAACGAAATCAACGTTTTTTTTTAAATGACTTCATTGGGTAGTTTACCCTGGTAGTGATATTAGCTTCATAAATTCCATATACAACTGCGTTCGTCTACGCGCCGATTAATTGGGCATTAAACTCCTGCCGCATTGATGCTGCGATCTCACTTAGGCAGCCAAAGTCCTCGCACTGAGAACAATGTAATTTTAGGGAGTGAAATTGATATCTGATGTCTTACCTACATGTTATTAAGACTATCAATGTTAAGATATTATTAGGTAAGTATCAAAATCTTATTATTTATCTATCTATATACGAATATATTATCATCAGATTACCTACAAGAAAAAATACCCTGAATAAAGTTTTGTAAAATCAGGAAATTTAAATGGCAATACAGAGGCAACCGTCACTGGGTGCCGAACGTACGGTCGGAGGCTGATGATGGTGTTTTCAGATTTGATAAATTTGTTAGATTTTGGGGAAATTGCGGTAATTTGGGTACGGATTTAACTTTATGAATATACTATTTAATGTTTCTTATTTATTTTAGTAATGTGATGTGGATACATATGGGGCTTATATGTACCCCAATCACATTACCATATACAATTTTGGACCGTGTTTTTAATAAAGTGTATAAAAATGATTAATCTAGTAGGTACATTAGTAAATAACTTATAGCACATCGATGAAATCAATGCATCTAAAGTCCTGTAACGTGTTGATAGTATACTATAAGTCAAACTGCCGAAGTGGAATTATCTATTCCATCCAATCTATTTCGATAATTAATCTAAATGTTATCCATTGAAATCTAATCGCACGGATTTCGGGCCGTGAATTTGTATACTTAATAATGTAAGGATAAAGTGATCGTCTAGTGATATTGGTAATGGACTGCCAAGTCACAAGTCTCCGATACAATTATTAATTACATTAACAAATATTTTGTTAATTAGCTCAATAAAATGACCTCACCAAAATAATGTTAAGACTACCCTGTTCCCATTGTCATTATACCGGAAGGGATCTGTCTCAACTATAATAAATAAAACGATGAAACCAAATCAACGAAGTTAAAAACTTTTTTGTATATAAACGTTTAAAATAAGAGTCAATTTGTTATTTACAAAATATTTCCACGAGGCAATGTTTTAGGTTTTCATAATGAGGTTTTAGAAATTCAATACCGAAAATTGTTTTCATATTTGTTTTGTTTGGGGAATGCAAGTCATCCCTTTTCCGCAACCAATATTTCAAAAATTACCTTAAATTAAAGTATAGGACAGTCCCGTGAGATACTTCCCAGACAGCGAAACCCTGATAACCTCAAAGTTATCTCGACATGAATTATGTGTCTGTGGGATTTATATGAAAAACAAAACGACCCAGTATGTACCTACCATGTATGTACATACTGCCGCGATAAGCGTTGCAAAGTGGATTACATTTTTCATATTTTTACTTTTAGAATTTATCGTTACTGCTTTCGACTTTACTTTCCAAAATTTTCGAAATGCGAAATGTGGAACTCTTTAAACACATATTCCTAACCTTTTAGTTAATTTAGTGGTAGTAAAAAATATTTATTCTGTGTGTGTTAATTGGATTCATTGGAAGCATATCCTTTGAAGACTATCCCGAAGTCTTTCCCAAGGGACTGCAGTACATTTCTGCACTTACTTGAGTGCAGTACTCGTTTATAATATTTCGAAACGGTTTATTTTGTTCCCTAGGACTGTATAATTCAGTCAAAGAAATTAATATGCGTTACTCTGATTTCGTGCAACTAGAAGGCAATTTACTACCTACCGTGTAGGGAAGGGAAGCCTTATTGAGATTTTCCGTTTAAAAAGCCTCAGGTGCAGCTGAGAGTTACGATTTGTACCTGTTTAATGCCTATAGGGTTCCTCAATGGGATCTGAAACATTCATATGTTTCAGGTCCTATTCTATCCTCAGAGTTCATACTCTGAGGATACTGCCTTTATGGTTGTTAGTTATGTAGAAGGCATTTCTAAATAACTTGATAGCTTTTAAATTGATAGCTTTAGCCTTCCTAATTTATCGGGCATCGATTGTCTTCGTGATCGGAAGCGGGTGTATAATAAGTACTCGTTTAGTTTCTGCAGTTTCTAGATTAGATTGTAGGACTGCTTTTTGATTTATAAGGCCTCAAAATGTTCATACTCGTTAGTTCTATGTTAATTAAAGTGTAATATTTTGATTTAAGGGATGAGATTAATTTTATATTTATTTTGATTATAAGCATACTTTTCTTACGAGGAATCAGCTTTTTTCTAGTTTCATAAAACATTTGTAAAAACTAAGGTTTTAATGAAACTAGAAAAAAGCCACCAGTTTATCACTACAGTAGGTATTTACTTATATAATATAGATAAGTGCCCAAATTTATTGGGCTCAATAAACATTTATAATCGAATAGCCGGTAACTATTACGTCATCGAATCTGAATCATAAATCGTTGATGCTACCATTTTGGTCTTTGTGATAGAATATGATATTGTTGCGACTATTAGGTATGTATTTGTTCACCAATTTATTCGTATGTATTTATGGTGTAGGTAGAATTTATCGATCTACCTTTTATAAGTTCAGAAAATTCTCATAGATCGTCTTTTTTTATTATTTAAATAAAGAATCCCATGGACGGCGCACCGCACAAATGTCTCGGTCCTTAAAGAATTAAAAATGAGTAGAGCTCAACGACTGTCGTCATCCTGCCTAGAGCGCGTGATGTGATACTTTGGCCACATTGCCCGTAGAAATTCCGATAACCTGGAGCGATTGATGGTGACGGGAAGAGTCGAGGGCAAAAGATCTCGAGGCCGCAGCCCAAAGCGTTGGACGGATCAGATATAATATCCGAACAGCTGGAGATACCCGTCAGCGCCGCACTCCATCAAGCGGCTGATCGTAACAAATGGAGGCATATAATCTGCAGACTGAAACAGAGTCACGATCGAGTCACGATCCTCAGCAGTGAGGGACCGACTGAGAAGAAGAAATAAAGAATACAATTCCTCACTGCTATTCAGGTGCCTACCTGAATATCTAAAGAGTTGAGAAAATATCTGAGCTTGCTCGGTGGGAGAACCTCTTGGGGTGAGACTGACCGACCACCCTTACGTGCTTACGTAGGAGTCTCTCGTAAAGCAATTTGTTGTATGTTTCTACTTTTGCGAGTGATAGCCAGTTCCCCCTTTTCGTTGCTGCAGCTCTGGCAGCCTGCAGTCCGTAGTCAGTTTTAAGCTTGGCAATGTATAGCAACTGCTCTGGTTTCGCAGGTGCCCATTGGCGGCGATAACTACTTACCATTAGGTGGCTCGTCTGCACCTTAGCCAACATAATCAACAAAATAATAGTAGAGCCCGTGGGGTTCTTAAACAAATTCGCCACGACCCGGCACAAAACGGGTTACCAAACATAATCCCTTAATTTTTCTTTACCGATAAGCAAAAAGGCGATATAGGTAATGTGTCACTAAAATGTATTATACTTTATACTAGCCTTTGCCCGCGGCTTCGCTCACCTGAAGCTATAGTAGGATTAGAAATGGACTCCAAAAATTAATATAAACCAACAGTGATGATCTCTTCTCTGTATGGGCCTCTATACAGCAGAGAGGTCAAGCGAATTGTGATAAGAATTTTATAATAGTAGAGAAGAGATTTAGGATGTCGGTCGGGACCGTCAATCTACGAGTTACGAATTCGTTTAACATGCGATGCCTTATGGCCGGTTAGGGTAACTCATTATAAAATATAATGAGATCACTCGCCTGAGCGTTGTCTCCGCCTAAAATTGGATCACAGGCGACAGTTTTAACGATTTTGATTATGTCCACAAATAAAGCGAAATTTATATCAAGGCTCATTTTGTCTGTTACCACGGTCTATTTATAAGTCATTAGGGTAGAAAAGTGCTACATGTAGGTCTAATGGATTTATTCTGTGTAACTATAATTATATGGAATTTAAAATATTTTTTTATGTTAAACTTTTTATTGTCATCACGATTGGGTTTTTTTTTTCACTCTCTGGAACCAATCTTGAAGGTTAAACAACAACCCATATATTTTTCCAAAGGGAAGGACCTAGAAATAAAATAAAAACCAATAACCATAAGAAGTGGACAAGTCTTTAAGATAAAGACTGCAATTAACAATTAAAAACATACTTTTCGGTTATCCACATAATATATTACTTATTTAAGATGAAGCTTATGCAATAACGGCTTGATATGACTGAAATTTATTTAGAAAAATAATAAGTGGATGCAAATAAAGTAAATTTATCTGCTTGAAAAATCATTTGATTTCGAGTGATTGCTCTTATCGTCCATAAAACGCGAATCGGCGGTAATTAGAATTAGTGGCTAATGCCTTGAAACAGTGGATGAAAACATAATGATTTTGGACTATCCTTTATGTGAGAATGTGGCTGTGTAGAAATCCGATAATACATATTATGCCATTACGTGTTTATTATGTTTGATGGAAAAATAGTAAGTCACGTTTAGACTCTTTCTCCGAAGGGTCATACATACATACATACATACATATACATACATATTTTCACGCCTGTCTCCCATTGGGGTAGGCAGAGACTATAGATTTCCACTTGCTACGATCCTGGCATACTACTTTCGCTTCATCTACGTTCATTAACCTCCTCATGCATGAACGTCGGTTTAGGGTGCTCTTAACCTGTCCTTTTTTAAGAACGGCCGCAACTTGGTTGTCGTACGTTCGTCGAGGTCAGCCCCTTCCAACTCTTCCATCCATACTCATCATGTATACTCGTTTCGTCAATCTCCGTTCATCCATCCTCTGTACATGCCCAAACCACCTTAACATACCTTTCTCAATCTTTGTTACTACACCTTCTTTCACACCACACCGCTCCCTTATCACGCTGTTTCTCACTCTATCTTTCAAAATTACCCCACACATACTTCTCAACGCTCTCATCTCTACAGCATTTATTCTACTTTCATGTCTCTTCTGCCATACCCATATTTTTTATAGAAGGGTCAGTAAACTGGAAGTAATGTAGGGGATTCTAGTAAATTTTAACTCTTTTTTCTTTCATTTCATGTGAAAGTAGCTACGAGTTCTTGTCTTGTGAAGTAAACTCTTACCTAGATTAAGTATTTTTGATATTTAATAAATAGAATACAATGTAATGTAATACAATCTATATGTACATAGGTATGTATATAAACTTGAAGATTTTCACTAAAAGCCATTTTGTTAGCAGTATTTCCATGAAAATTTATTTAAGGAGATACTTGTATCATAAATTGTATACTCGAAAGGATCAGAAATAAGAGATTTTGTCTCTCGCAAATTTATTTTAGCTTCACTACATTAAGGGAAAGTAAGACGTCCACAAAAATACTGATACTTGAGATAGGTACGTAAAACCTTTTTAAAAATCAGTAATAGGATTCTGGTGGGGCGAAATGTTTTCCCGGTGCCTACGGCGCTTAACGCGGCTTAGCTTAGATTTCCAGCACAATCCGCTCTGATTGCACAAACGCTTTTTCCGAAGCGTAAAATTTTTATTGCCGCCCGCCCACTCCGGCGATCTGAGACCGGACGACTGTTTTTTCATAGAAAATTGTCTAGTTTCCTTTTCGATTTTTCGCAGCTCCTAGACGTGGACAAATTACTATCTGTTTGCACTGGCTCCGCGATAAATTAGAAAAACGCTGAATAATTTTAATCTTAAATGTTCGAGAGTCCTTACTTTAATTTAACATTTTCTTTGAAGAGCTGGGTACATAATACGCGTGACATCGTCGTATGAGAATTGGCTTTTAAACGTCGCGCAATCAAAAGGCGCCGGAGGGCTATTAAAGTAATTCAGTGGCTCATAAAGGCATTGTGTTGTTTAAACATCACAATTAAACGACCTTGTTCATAACATTTCATGAAATTTTTCTTATCTTACAAAATTAAGTTACTCTCGTTCTTCCTTATGATTATTACCTTCTTGTAATCTTTGAATAGGCTTACGTAGAAATATATCGGTTAAGTTTTCGATACGCACTTCAATATAAAGACTTAGGTACTTTTACAACATTTTTCCGTATGGGAGTGAAAAGTTTGTAGATAATATACGTGGGATTTCGGATTGACGCCTCTAGAGAACTGATACAGATTTCCTCTGAGTGAACAAAGGCGTATGAAATGGATTTAAGAGCCACAAGCGTGATCAAAGATACGAGGGAATTGGTGAATATTTTAATGCTCTTTGAGGGTGATATTAAAATTCATGCATTTCAATGGCGCTTCATTTAATAACGCCCGGTAATAAGTCTTCTTTCATTTAAACTTATACAAATTCATTCATTTACCAAACAACCTTGTAATTGTCTATCATTTTGGACATACATATATTAGGTACTTCGTTATAATTACTATATACTCTCCATATTATTAAAAGACTAGCCTATGCCCGCGGCTTCGCTCACTTGAAGCTCAAAAACCAACAGTGATGATATCTTCTTTGTATGGATCTCTATACATTAGAGAGGTCAAGCTGTATCTAAGGTTCGTTCGTTATAATTATATACTCTCGATATAATAAATGGTAATAAGGTATTCTAATAGCCATTGCCCGCAGTTTCAGTCACGTCCTAAAGGTTTTTGAGATAAAAGTTGTAAGAAGCTATCTGTATTCAAAAATTTATCAAAGTTGTTTCAGCGATTTATGACATGTGTTGAAACAAGCAAACAGAGAGTCAGGCATAGCTACCTCAAAATATCTAATGAAAGAAAAAAAGTTGCGGATTTTATCGCGTCATATTAATAAAAATCAAATCCTGACGTTACGGACCCTTTACAGCGTCCATGGTCGCTGTAAAGCTGATAAAATCCGTAAAGTTGTTTATGTCCTACCTAATTACCTACGTCTAATATTTGCGTAATCTTCAGAAATCAGTATGCTCATATTATCTATTAGAAAATATTAGAACTCTTTTTATGATGGTTTGCCTGTATCTCTCTTGTAACATCTAGTAGATATTTACAATATAATATGAGTTAATGGAAGTCGCATTTTGAAACGTCAATTTCGGAGCAATTGTGCCAATCAAGCCGCCTTTGTTCCGTTGTTAGAAAGAGATGACGATATCATTACCCTTTTCTTAACATGTGTAGAACTGACAGACACCAAACACCCCGTGAAGGTTGAGGGTTCTTCGGACATTTAGATATAATATTTCATATTGATATGCCAAAATAGATCTATAGCAAACATAAATAGATTGATGATGGTATGTTTCTGTTGTATTCAAAATATGTACATTTATAATGTATATTTTTTATGTTAGTGTTTATATAAGTCATATGTATAGGTAGGTACTTATACCATATAGCTACATCACGTAATCATAGCTACACTAGTTTTTTAAAATACCATCACCATCATCACGCCTGTATTCCCCGAAGGGTTAGGCAGAGGTGTACTTAAGTACACCCACAGTTCGCCGGTATGTTTAGGTCCCATGTAATAGGGGGCGAGCCTATTGCCACTAACCGGGCACAAATTCCAAACTCCGAGCTGCTACTGAGAATTTCATAGAAAAACCCAATAATACTTTGCTCGACCTGGGAATCGAACCCAGGACCTCTAGCGTAGAAGTCGCACTTGTGACCACTAGACCAACGAGGTAGTTTTTTAAATACAGCATCCGCAAAAGGACTAGACCCTGTCAGGGAACAGAAATCGGTTGAATTTAAAACGTGAATGTTTATCTCGGGTGGGAATCGAACCCAAGATATTCGGGTCAGAAGTAGTAGTAAGGTATTACTTCTAAGCTATGCTACCTTAATTCCTACTCTACAAGTAGTATTTTGGCAGTATGCTATATAGCATACTGCGGACCCAGAAAAAGTTGCCCTGAAAATAAAAAAGTTCTACAACTCGATTACTGTGGCCCCACCTACGGTGCCCAATTGTAATATCCTACATACAAAGTTTCATCCAAATCGGTTCAGCTATTTAGGAGGAGTTAGGTGACCGACACGCACAGAAGAATGATGTTACCTATATATACAGATTAGCCCGCCAAGTTGCAAAATTATAGACACCACAGGAAAACCCTTGTTCTCGGCCACTTTTTCCTTATGTAATTTACACAATAAATTATACAGACAGACAGCCAGGTGATACCGAAGCTAGCTCAGGGCAATTATTCACACCAGGGTAACGATATCTCTTCTTCTTCTTAAAATAAAATAAAATCTATACTATTATATAAAGCAGAAGATTTTTTTTGTTTGTTTGTTTATTTGCTTGAACGTGCTAATCTCAGGAAATACTGGTCCGATTTGAAAAATTATTTCAGTGTTAGATAGCCCATTTATTGAGGAAGGCTATAGGCTATATATCATCACGCTACTCGGACGAAGTCGCGGGCAGAAGCTATACTATTATAAAATTGTAAAAAAGCTGTGTCTGAACATTGAAGATATTTAAAAAAAAACATGAGATACAGCTTGACCTCACTAATGTATAGAGACCCATACAAAGAAGATATCATCACTGTTGGTTTTTTAGCGTCAAGTGAGTGAAGCCGCGGGCATAGGCTAGTTTTTTATATAATTGCATATAAGTCACTCGTGTAAGCTGTTTGATGCACGCTATTCGGTTGATGATAATTGTTATGGTCGAGTACCTACATATTTGACTATTGTTATGGCTTACCATATTTCGTTGGTGCTTGACTGTATATACAAATATACTGAAAATATTGAAAATGGAACATTATTGCTGTTTATAATTTCGAGACCAAATTCATATGGCAAGACTGTCAGTAACACGATTCGATTATTTATTCATTATAAAACAAATAACAATAATTCATATTTTATTATATTACATTGGGAATGACATATATTTTATATTTCGTAGAATATAGTAGGAAACATATTTTGGAAATATTTGCCAGAAACACTAAATCAATTGCGTAAAATAATAAATAAATCATCACGAATTTAATTTATTTTCACTGAATCGTTTATATTGTGACATGTTACAGTTAAACCTCATTGTTTATATATAGCATTAACATACGTAATGAACGTTAATGGATATGATAGGTGTTATTATTATAAACGCTATGAATAATGTTATGCTCATTGATTGTTCAACCTCGGTATTAAAACCTGCTAGCTTTTTGTAATTTTATTTTTGCATTTTTTCCCATTATCATAACATAACATACCATCACGCCTGTATTCCCTGAAGGGTTAGGTAGAGACGTACTGATGTACACCCACAGTTCGCCGGTATGTTTAGGTCCCATGTAATAGGGGGCGAGCCTATTGCCATTAACCGGGCGCAAATTCCTAACTCTGAGCTGCTACTAGGAATTTCATAGAAAAACCTAATAACACTTTGCTTGACCTGGGAAGCGAACCCAGGACCTCTAGCGTAGCAGTCGCGCTCAGGACCACTTGGCTAATGAGGCAGTTAGGATTCCAGACGCCATGGCTGACTAAGCTACTGCGAGTCCCACCTGCCAGGTCGAAATATGCTTTTACATACATTCTGAATGTATACCTATCTTAAAGGTGACGTCAGTGACATCTATTGAAAAGGCCTTGCTTCTCAGCCGACGAATTCTGACCTGACAGGTTTTGGTGTAACATAATTGTGTCGCGCTACTATTTAAAACCCAGATAATGAAATAATACCGACCAGTATCACTGCGTGGCGGCCACAATAAGTATTGTCATCAAGAAAGCTAAAATGCATATCCCGACATAATTTTGTCATGAAATTATCTCGTGTTTAGCTGTAGTTTAGTCCCAAGATAAGCTACAGTAAAATTATTTCGTGGCGCGCATGACTACCAGAGATCATAGTAGATCATTAGCAGCAATATTGGCAATATGAACCATAATTATAATGATTAATTGAAAGTAACTTTATTAGTATTGCATTATCACTAAAGTATTCCATCCATCATTAATTAGATCTACTAAATGAATTCTAAATGAAGTTAAGTTAATTGACGGCAACAAACTTCTGTGATTGAAATAAAACCTATTTAATCGGTAATCTAAATCTATATATAGATATTTAATATTTATCTATATCTATACTTACTAATATATAAAGCTGAAGAGTTTGTTTGTTTGTTTGTTTGCTTGAACGCGCTAATCTCAGGAACTACTGGTCAGTGTTAGATAGCCCATTTATTGAGGAAGGCTATAGGCTATATATCATCACGCTACGCGGACGAAGTCGCGGGCAGAAGCTATATACGTATAAAGCTGAAGAGTTTGTTTGTTTACTTGAACGCGCTAATTTCAGCAACTACTGGTCCGATTTGAAAAATTCTTTCAGTGTTAGTTAGCCCGTTTTTTGAGGAAGGCCATTGGCTATCACGGTAAGATCAAGTAACTATTCCACGCGGACGAAGTCGCTGGCAGAAGCTAGTACTCTATAAAATACACGATTCGTCTGTGTCGAGTTTTTGGGGAACTTCCAGCACTTCTACTGTTTCATATTCGCACAACGAACAAAAAAAAAGTATGCAGTTACTAGGACTTGATTACACAAACGGCGTGTATTCCGAGTGAAAGAGCGCCCAGCCACTACAGCCCAGCCAGTCAACCTGATCAAAGGCATTAGTGTACAGTCAGCCGAGCGAGAAAATAGATCAGACTTGTTTTGATGTTTATACCCTCAAATTTATATAGCCACGGCTTAATTACCGGAATTCATTCAATACGATATACCATCATACCATCACGCCTGAATTCTCCGAAGGGATAGGCAGAGGTATACTAATGTAGACATCCACAGTTTGGTGGTATGTTAATAGGGGGCTACTCTATTGATATTTATCGGGCACAAATACAAAATCCGAGCTGCTACTGAGATTATACCATGTGACCTCACAGAAAACCGGCGTGAGACAGCGCTTACGTTGTGTTTCGCCGAGTGAGTAAGGATACCGGAGGCACAAACCCTTTTAAAAGGCCGGCAAGGCACTAGCGACTCCTCTGGTGTTGTGGGTGTCCATGGGCGGCGGTAATCGCTTACCATCAGGAGATCCGACTGCTCGTTTGCCCCCTATCTCATAAAAACGATGCTAACGATGTTTTAGGTCAGCCACCAAACATCTGCTGTGAGTACTAATGAGTGCAGAACTTTACTTAACTACATTCAGTACAACTTGGCATCAAGCCAGAATAAAAAATACGTACCTATGTTTATTATATCCAATGTGTAAAGTTCCTCTATTACTGCGCATTTCTCCAAACCCAGGACGCGACTAGAATTTATTACCAGCGTGTGGGTTGCACAATTCCTTAATTAATTCGAATTATGTATTACGTGTCAAGGCTGTATTTCCCGAAGGTGGAGGTGTACAGACTGTTGAATTCTCACATTTGGGCGATAATGCTGTTTAATATTAGGGATTAGGATTATGGGAGAGGAAAAGTGGGAATAGTAGGTACTAAACTCGCTCCTCCGGGCTTATTCAATAGAGATTAACACAGGGCAAGATTTAGACATACATACATACATACATACACTCACGCTTTTCTCTCAAAGGTCCAACGATTCTTGCATACTTCTAAGCATGCAGCAAACTTCATCTATTTTTTTTTTAATTGCTTACTAGCAATGTGGGTCGCACGTTACTAGTATTCTTGTTACCCCTCGTGCTAAGCTAAATGCTTGTGTAACGAGTGGGTTCACGTTGGTAGTGCTATGGATGGGTTTTGAACCGGCAACCACATGATCGCAAGTCCGAAGCTTTAGCTATTAGGCTACCAACGCCTTCCAATTTATAAATCTTCTAATACACACGCGTCGATTGCGAATACTTATTACATACCCTTACAAGGACCTCGCCAGTAAGATATAGGCCAATAGTCGGCATATGTCCTTCAAGGGCGACCTCTTCCGCCACTGCCAGAATAGGTCACATGGGTTTCATATAATTATAGCCAAAAAAAACTATATATAATAGCAAAAAAAAACTAAATCTTGAAGATTCTTAATTAAAAAGGTTTTTTTGTGTTGTTTATTCAAGTCTTGGACTTTGACCTCATTTTTAATTTTTAATACTGATTAGAAATAATTATCGCGCATCAAGTTTAAGAATCTCAAAGGCATAGTGTAATTAAAATCTAAAACGAATTACAGATATAACTATCATTAGTACTTTAATAAACTATAAACGTAATTCTCATGTGTAAAAATTCAATAAATTTTCCGCAGTCTAACTGCGATTATTTTAGGCAAATATCTCTTTTACACGTGTCTTTTTTCGGTTACACGAATAAGGTACCTACATACCTAATTTTTCCACATCTATTATGTACCCTATCCCGCTTAGAACATATGTATAGTTGTCTGAACATCTAAAGGGGGCTATCGCGCTAATCAGATTCTTCTCGTCCGTCCAGCGTTAACTATGACGGATGTAATTGCCAGTCCCTAACTTTTCCTCTGTCGCCTCACCAAGCAAATGGAAATAAATAAGTAAAAGTTTTGTTAACTATGAATAAAATAACTTGGAAGTTTTCCCCGCTACAGGATCTCCTACTGTTGTTATACCTACTATCTATTCTTTGTTATGACAACTTCAATTATATTTGCGTACTTGTTTAATTTTTATTTGTTTGTCGTTTTTCTGAAAAACGCCGTCTTTACAGAAAACTTTGGTGATACTTAATTAACGTTTTCTTTATTTTAAGACATTGCTTTTGCATTCTAATAGTAATTATAATTATGATGGTATCAATTACTTATTAGAATCTTATATAAGCGTTTAATAATTATTTGACAAAATTATGGCACAAGATTAGTCATAAATTATCAAAAGTGAAATCATTCCCAGAAGCTTCAAAGAGCTAGGTATTTATATTTCTGATTTCAAACGAACCAAACTGTCCGATAGGTTTAGCTGAAGTTTGATGTATTTAATTGCGCTCAACCAACAAAACTTGCAGCTGTTTGAGGTGCAAGCATCAAATATGTCAGATGCAAGTCGCCCCAGTCGATTTGCGGAAATACGGTAATGTGTTACTTGGAAGCGCTCAGTTGCCAACTCATTAAACCCATGAACAACTACCAACTTTCAACAAAGTGTGTTATTGCAAGCCGCTTACAATTGTTTGTCTTACCAACTTGCAAACAGGCTAAATACATGTTTATTCAATCAAATACGGTTATACTGCAATAATATCGATTATTGAGTAACGGTTACTTAACCGTTACTCAATCAAATATGCCGCGTTATATGTTTAAATACTGCCTCAATAGCCAAGTGGTCCTGACCGCGACTGCTACGCTAGAGGTCCTGGGTTCGATTCCCAGGTCGAGCAAAGTGTTGTTATTGGGTTTTTCTATGAAATTCCCAGTAGCAGCTCGGAGTTAGGAATTTGTGCCCGGTTAATGGCAATAGGCTCGCCCCCTATTACATGGGACCTAAACATACCGGCGAACTGTGGGTGTACATTAGTACGCCTCTGCCTAATCCTTCGGGGAATACAGGCGTGATGGTATGTTATGTATGTTATGTTTATATGTTTAAATGAATATATAATGCTAACAAAATAATTTATTAATTAAATAGACAGTTTAGATTTAAAACCGTATATGCTGTTAATAGGGAAAATATCCTGTGTTCACATATCATAATTACGATCATCTAGATGTTACAGACAGATTATGTAAAGCAAAGCTTATGTTACTAAGTCAAAAACTTTCTACCAACAACTAGAAATCACAACTTAACTTATTATGAATATCTAGGCTGTTGTTGGTATGAAAACAGCTTCAAAATTATTGTACGCATGTAGTAGGTATTAATAGTTACTACATTTTGAACCCTTATAGACCGTAATCAACAACTTGTCTTATTACGGTCGCAAAGTCGCAAAGCGAGCTTATAGGATAGCATAGGTCGAATTCTCTCTGAAGGATAGAATCTGCAACGAAGCCATCCGTCACAAAATCAGAGCTACCGTACAGCTTAAAGGATCTGCAAGCTGAAGTGGTTTGATCAATCACATCTCTTGGAGAAACGACGACCGCGAAGTAGTAAAGTTTTTGAGTGCCCATTCGGCGAAGACGGCAAAAGGATATGACTTTTCCTTAGTCTCTAGTCCGACGGCCCGAATTTCCCATATAAACGTAATGCCAAAATAAATCGTAATTCAAACACAATTTATTCAAAGTGTGTTATTATTTGGATTGCGATACCGTTTATTTAAGTTCCTGCTCTACCATTTTGTCCAAAATAAGCGGCGGTAGCCTTATGGCTAGGGCGTCGGACTTGCGATCATGTGGTTGCCCGTTCGAAACTCACCCATTGCACTACCGACGTGAACCCACTCGTAACACAATGTGCGACCCACATTGCTAGTAATCTTTTTTTTTACACAACAAAAATACTCCCCTGGAAATAAATGTAAGCGAATGCAATTCTTGATAACTTTACCAAGTTCGGAACGATTTTCCGGTCATTATATTTCCAGTGAAATAGTAATAGACGAAATGTTACGGTAGAAACCTAAATTAACGGTATCTTAATCCGAATTTGATAAAATATTGTTTGGATTACGATTTATTTTGGTACTAGCTTCTGCCCGCGACTTTGTCTGCGTGGGTTTTCAGATAAAAAGTAGCCCATATGTGATGTGTTATTCCAGACTATAGTCTATCTCTGTGCCAAATTTTATCTAGATCCGTTCAGCCGTTCTGGTGTGAAAGAGTAACAAACATCCATCCATCAGTCCATCTATCCTCACAAACTTTCGCATTTATAATATTAGTAGGATTAGTAAGAAGTAGGATTATAGTAGGATTACATTTTTGTGGGCAATTCAAGTTCCTACAGACACTTAAGTGTCTTAGACTTTGAACGTATCGGCAATTTACTATGCGTTGCCGACCCATAAGAGCCCCTACGAATTAGAGACTGCTAGAGCCGCAGCTACCAAGGAGGACCTGGCTCTTACGCGTAAAAGTCGAAACACACACCAACTACGATAGACTCTGACGTAAGGGTAGGCGCGGGCCAGTAAGACCTCAAGAGGTGCCTATCTGACTGGCAGTGAGGATAGTATTCCAACGCGTCCACACACGGGGTATAAAATTATTATGTTCACTGTATTATAACTCCTTTGGCCAACTCAAATGTCACTCAATCTTAACGCTGCGTTGGGCCTTGTGGTATCGCTATCACTTTGAGTTAAACTGACAGCTCGAGACTTAACAGCATCTTTAAATTTAGTAGGGTTTGAGTATTAGTGTTACAAGTAAGAAACGACGTAAGTAAGATTAATTAAAATCGCACTTAAAGCTGTTCTCAATAAGACAATCGGACTCACCGACGGCACAGTTTCAGAGGGATTAATATCATTTGCCTTTTAGATGAATATCAATGTCAAGCCTGAGCCAATGAACCTGACGACTATGAATCATTTAGAACAATTTTATGGTAAATTTTTTCTAAATGATTCATAGTTGTCAGATTCAGGCTAATTTAATTATACAAAGCGCGTAAGAGCCCCGAGGCACAGTATAGATATACTGTGCCCGAGGTACAGTAACAACAGATATTGCATTGTGTATGTTTTTTTTATTGTGGCTTATTCTAATCACACAGACCGATGGATCTGTAAAATTAAGTTGGGCTTGTCGAGTTTAATCTGGGGATGGGTATCATTCTTAACTTCTCAAAACCCTGCTATCTGGAAGACAACGTTAGACCATCGTACGACTGCTGTAGCCCGAAGTAAGCCAACCAGTTTATCTTAAAGATTGCCCCGACCATCGAGAAGATCAGGAGTTAATTCTGGTATTAAAAAAATGTTCTAAATTTAATTTTGGGCCAGTTCCAATGTCACAAATATCACCTTTGGGTTAATATTCGATCTCAAAGCAATTTAACTTTTCGTTTGGCGTTGTTTTTCGATAGTTTAGTAGAATACCATTTGACTTTGACATTTGAAACTGAGATTAAATCGAGATTGTATTTTGAACATTTCTCAAATATCAGAACGGGTGATGGCAGTCGATTTGTGTAGAATATTGATTAGAATCCCATATCTCGAAGGTCAGACGTCAGATTCGAAGCCCAACGATGGACGTCTAGGAATACCATTATCTCGCCTTTATTCCCTTCACTCTCTTACATTTCGGTACACTCTGGTATGTATTACGGGGTGAGTCCATTGCGATTTACGGACCGGGTACAAATCAAAACTCCTAGCTGTTATTGAGAATTTCATAGAAAAACCCAATAGCATTTTGCTCGACCTGAGAACACACCTAGGATTTGTTATCCTAACTTAGGATAAAATTATAGACATTTTATGTAAAAAAAGTATGATTTTGATACTGACAAACACTACCTACGTGTTTTTGAGTCCTTGTTTTTCGCATAGGTATCTTCTTTGTTATTCGTTTAGAATATCTTTGTGATGTCTAAAAGCGTACTTCCACTCCACAAGCACCTAAAATTCTATTATTGTTGAATAATAAATGTTTTATATAAACCCTTATCACTCTCTTTGGGAATAACTGACGTAACGTTATATCTTTGTAAAACATTTCACGTTGTTGTGTGTTAGAAATCTCTCCAGTTTGAATCAAATAAGATATCACAGTTATCGGCTATAAATGTACCTATATAGTTTATCTATTTGTAGAAAAACTTTTAAAACGTTCTTTTATTAAAAAAAACTGCCTCATTAGCCAAGTGGTCCTGAGCGCGACTGCTACGCTAGAGGTCCTGGGTTCGTTTCCCAGGTCGAGCAAAGTGTTATTGGGTTTTTCTATAAAATTTCCAGTAGCAGCTCGGAGTTAGGAATTTGTGCCCGGTTAACGGCAATAGGCTCGCCCCCTATTACATAGGACCTAAACATACCGGCGAACTGTGGGTGTACATTAGTATACCTCTGCCTAACCCTACGGGGAATACAGGCGTGATGGTATGTTATTAAAAAAACTAGTTTCATAGTTATAGATTTAAAAAAGTGAAACTGACAATATTATTTTGTTCACAGGTTGTGTGGGCGCCGAATGTATAGTGAATGTGACCTGTGACTACTTTTAAAAGTAAACTTTTCGCCTAATGAAGATAAGTGATACAGGCGTGTGTTTGCCCTAATGATGTGAAAAAACAACCAGTCGTGATGTGGCTTGCTGTGCTGGTGTATTTTTTCTGTCACTTAGGTAAGTTGTATTCATACTTTTTGCTCGTTAACTTTGGATTCTTTGTTTGAAATCCATCTAGAAATTTTAGGACCCAGGATTCATTATTTGGTTGTACCTGTGAAGTATTATAGGTATATAAAAACACTTGATTCCAATCTTATAGTGTATTTAATTATAGGATGGATTTTTTCGATCCTTCACAGATTTCCCATGCATGAGAGATCAAAGTTTATATTTTTACGAACGAATAATAAGTAAGAAGCATTGTCTCTTTAAACTACCGTGGACTTGTTTTTTTACATGCGCGTCTGTCGACGATGTCATGCAATTTCACGAAATCATTTTAAAATAATCGAAATGAAACTTCAAATCAAAATTCTGAGTATTTGTAGGAAATCACTGCCTCATTAGCCAAGTGGTCCTGAGCGCGACTGCTACGCTAGAGGTCCTGGGTTCGATTCCCAGGTCGAGCAAAGTGTTATTGGGTTTTTCTATGAAATTCCCAGTAGCAGCTCGGAGTTAGGAATTTGTGCCCGTTTAATGGCAATAGGCTCGCCCCCTATTACATGGGACCTAAACATACAGGCGAACTGTGGGTGTACATTAGTACGCCTCTGCCTAACCCTTCGGGGAATACAGGCGTGATGGTATGTTTTATGTAGGAAATCAAAATAACCCAGAGAACGGTTACGATAAGCCATGAATATCTTCCAATGAAAACCTTGGTAAATGTTTATTCACGTTTCAACGTATCACGGTACTTATACACGTTCAATTACGCCAATTCGCGAAGTAACATACGTACAAAGCAATGGATGGAACTGCGTAGTACCGAGTAACTCGTTCAATATGCCGTGAAAATTGAAATTGGAAAATGTCCACCGTTTTCGGCAAATGTCACGGATTTTCGCCGTTTTTTTCCTTTTATCTGACAACCCTAGTAAAAGCTGACAATATATTTTTATTGGATTAAAATTTTTTGCACCGTAGATTCACAAAGCAAGTGAAAAAAGTATTTTTATTGGGATCTTGATTTGACTCGAGTTTTTTAAATCGAGTGGTAATTATATTGCCTGAAGGCATATTTTGGTTAGCTATACAATATACAAGCTTCTGCTGGCGACTTCGTACACATAGCGTTATGTTATATAGCCTATAGCCTTCCTCAATAAATGGGCTATTTGATCTCAAGACAAGACTTGATCTCACTTTGTGACTCTTTGCTGTGCCTGAAAAGAACACTTAAGTCCCACTTGCACCAACTTCTTAAATGTGTTTAAATTGTATTTAAACACGAAATTTCTATGAAAAATTGTGTTTAAATTCAATTTAAACATATGTAAAAAGTTGGTGCAAGTGGGCCTAAGTATATCATGCACCAACAACAATATATTTAAAAATCTTTATATATACACTTAGGGCCACTTGCACCAACTTTTTAAATGTGTTTAAATTGTATTTAAATACAACATTTCTGTGAAAAATCGTGTGTAAATACAATTTAAACATATTTATGAAGTTGGTGAAAGTGGCCATTAGACTTAAAAAAAATTAAGTCTTATATTAAGTCTAAAAGAATAATGGTACATATGGCCTACTCTGAATGCCATTAGGCATTCCCTACCAGGCATCTTTTGTGTCAAGTAGAGAATCATATATTAAGATTTAAGATACACAACTCAGGTATTAACGGTTAACTGATGTAACCAGTAAGTATAAATGTAAACTAAACAATACCTACTTTTAGTCGTTGTCACTTTTTCTTCTTACATTCAATGTTAAAAGAAAAAGACTACGATATTTTTTCTTTATAAAATGTTTCCCCACACTAGAATTTTCTTCTGTATCATCATCATAGGTGCTTTTTGCAAATACAAATTTTCACATACACAAACACCCAGACCCGGTAGGTACAACTGTGTTTAGGTCATACAAATATTTGCTCCGTGTGAAAATCGAACCCCCAACACGTGGCGCAGAAGCCGATCGCTCAACCGCTACACCAAACGTTAACATGTTATGATATAATAACATTCTTGAGTATGATCGTCTTAGAGATTATTTGATAAAGATGTCAAGTCACCAAATTAATAAAGCGCAGTGGTTTCCAGCTTGGTTTGTGCAGCACACACAGCTCCTCTGAGCCACCAGCTGGTGACCCAATTAAATTGTCACTTCCAACTAACTCGGTTACGTGGTGCTCTTTAAAATTATACACATCTGTCGCGCAATGCACTTAGAATCTGAATATCATGAAGTAAGCTTAGGTCAAATTTCTAGGTATATTTCGCCTACATTCCCGGGGACATAACATAAAAAACTAGTTTTCCCCATACGATTAGGCAAAGGGGTACTAATGTACACCCACAGTTTATTTATTTATTTAGATACAAGTTTACATAAAACACTTATATTATAGGTACAAAAATATTGGAAAATCGGTACTGGTTTATCCACTACCGATACAGCTAGAGGCAATTGAAAAATGTTAAGTTACTTATAACTAAAAAAAATATATGCACTGCATTTACATATTTGATATAGTCTATCATGGAAGATATCCAGATCTAAGTGCTGAGTAAGCAACAAGTTAAGGAGAATGATTGCTCGGGGAGTAGGTGCTGTAGCAGCTCGACAAGGGCGTACTCCTAGTGGCTCCGCAAATAGTTTCATCTTTCGACGTGGTCCCTCAACGCCTTCACCAGGCCTTTTGCCATTAACCGGGCAGAAATCCCATTCTCCGAGCTGCTACTGAGAATTTCATAGAAAAATCCAACAAAACTTTGCTCGACCCATGAATCAAACCCAGGACCTCTAGCATAGCAGTCGCGTTTAGGACCACTAGATTATTGAAGTAGTACTCACATGGCATGTTATGAGGAGAATGGGACGTAGACGATGGTTTCATAAACCTCCGATCTCATGTAGGTTAAAGAATAACCTTTTTTAGAAGGTTGTACCTACGTCTTTCTCAAAGACCAGAGCCACATTTAGGGAAGGGCAGCTGGGGCTACAGCCCCGGGGACTCCACAATAGAGACTTCGAATAGAAAATATTTCAAATTCCGACGAGTAAACAAGTTTTCCTTTGATATTTTTTTTCGCTGTTTTACTTGCAGTACTTTATATAAACATGATATGACAATAATAATATTATCTTAATATAAAAAACTACATACACTTCACTTCAATTAGATCCATTACTACTGGGCCTTCACTCCTTTGCTTTGTTGCTCCAGGGCCCCCAAACTTCTAAATCCGGCCCTGTCAAAGAGATATCCTCCAGTATTGATGAGGTAACTTATTAAATGCTGTCACAAAAATATGTATCTACATGGGCAACGTATTGTCTGCTTGGACAAGATATCTATTCAAAACCAGCACAGATACACAAGTATGATATTGAGATTCCAGAGAGTTGTAGTTTTATGACGCAACGTATAGGTACTACTCTAATAAAGCTCACGGAGCACTTCCCACCAGATGGCGGCTCAATTAAGTCGTCACTTAACGTTATTAGAGTTGCTTAAATTTATCGCATGGCTGCATTGAGACAGTTATGAAAAATACGAAGTGATCCAAAAAAGATGAAAAAGTATTTATCATCGAAGGTTAGTATTATAATTTAGAAGTTAGTAATATTGCAGCTGCGCAATCGGCTTCTGAGACGCGTATTGTGAGTTCGATCCCCCACGGAGCACATATTTGTATGATCTACAGGTAGTCTTTGAGTTTCAGGTAGCGTTTGTGTAAGTGAACATTTTTGTGTTTGTAAACGCACCCACGATACAGGAGAAAATCCTAGAGTGCGGCAAGGCTTATTTCTAAAAAGTTTACAAGCAAGTTTACAAAGTTTTAAAGCGGTTTAAGTAATATACATATGGGAAATACATAGTGCATAGAGAATATCATCAATAGGTATATTTACTGTACCACTACTGGGCACGGGCCATCTCTCAGTTTGAGAGGGGGTTGGGCTATCTAGCTATTAGTCTACCACGCTAGCCTACTGCGGGTTGGTGGATTTCAAATGCCCCGTAAAAAAAAAAACTCTCACACATAATACATATGTGGAGAACGAACTCAAGACCTACGATTTGGCAGCAGCATTCTAAGCCTGTAGAGAAGTTGCAATTTGAAGTTCGAACAGAGAAACGAATGGAAACAAAATGTATGGAGATGACATTTGTTCACGCTCGATTTGTCGAAAGCATATGACATTTGCAAATATTATGAGTTCTATTGTGTTCTATTCGACTAGCGTTCATACCACTTGTCTAGAGGAGTAAGAGTCATATTATAGTAATCGAAGCAAATAATAATATTAGCTAAGATACAGTTAAAAAAACTTCTCTTTGAAATGCATAGAGACAAGAACCACAATTCAAAACGATTGTTGTGCTATTTAGATATCGCTTTCGAGACACTTCAAACATTCTAACCGAATTATAACCGGACACCCATCAAGAAAGGACAAAGGAGATAATGGAATGGGGGTTAAAACTAGAGTGAATACATCTGGGGAAATCACAAGATGAAATTGAGAGACCAATTAGAATCATCTCTGTAACATACAGTATTTCAAATCGATAAGGACTGGAATGATAAATTAAATACCTACATTATACATTTTTACAAATGTAATATGTTGCCAGTATGTTTATGAGTCACCATCCAACATCAAATGTGACCATATTAAAAAATATGAAATGATAAAATCCTTTACAAAACGATAAACTAACTATATATATAACTATATTTGCAAATAAAAAAAATATTAACGTTTATGCTGTAAAGGATCCGAAATGTCGCGAATGACAAATAATATCAGTACAACGCGATAATATCCTCGCGCTAAAAAAGTTGTTTTATTTCAATTTATATCTGTTCTCTTTCTTGTAAAGTGAATTATCCCGGCGGCCAAGGTGCGCTTTTGTCTCATATTTCTTCACCTTGTCCGGTTCGAAGGGCAGCCAAATCCAACTAGGTCAAGGATCGTCTTAATACACTCAATTACAGATACTTCAGACTGGTGCTAGTAATGCTAAAAAACTGCCTGACAGCTAAAATATTGCATCCGAAACTGAATAATACAATTATAAACATAGAACTTGTTATCGATGCGTAGGCCGCGGTTTCTCATGCATTTTAAAAAGACTTTTGAAACAAAATATAGCTTTTGTCCCTTTTGGTGACAAAAAGCCTTTGTGATTTTGACGCTATAGTTGCTAAAATGATAAAAATCTGCTGTCATGATGACTATAACATCAAAATACATAGTTTTAATCAATATAACGCGATAAAATCTGTAAAAATCTATTTTATTTTAATGTCCAAAATACATTTCACATTGTTCAGGGGCCAGAATGTTGATCAGACAAACCCTTACGTTCGCTCCGATGAGCTCAGACGCACTCATTCAGATGTGAATATCTACTACACTTTAAAAACCTTAATAAATTTAACAATAAAATAAAAAAGCTTATAAAAATGAACGTTTATGTAAAACTAGCTTCTGCCCGCGGCTTCGCCCCCGTGGAATTCGGTCTGTCATCACATCCCACGGGAACGGGATAAAAAGTATCCTATGTCCGTCTCCTGGTTCTAAGCTACCTCTCCACCAATTTTCAGCCAAATCGGTTCAGCCGTTCTTGAGTTATAAATGAAGTAACTAACACGACTTTCTTTTATATATATAAGATGAAATAAAGCATGAAGATGACTTACACCCAAGGACTCAAAAAAACATTTTGGATAAAAGCCGTTTTTTATAAAAAATCTGCTCTTTTATTTTTTAATGTAATGGTTTCGGCGTGTTTGGCAATTCTCAGGGCCAGGTTGATTCAATAATGTTTAATGCTCTGGTTTGATTTTGTTTACCGCAAAATACAGGTTAATAGCGGTACGTCGATTACATTTCGTTTCTGTTACTTTAGATAAACTTTTTAATTTCGGATCACTTAGCTTTGTTTATTGGGATTGCAGTTACTTAGGTAAGTATTGTTCTTTTTACCCACAACGGAACGGAGAAGGTGTATGGACGTTTAGGTTGAGAAGTTGTTAATTTGTTCGTTACTAGAACATAAATATGTTATCGGCAGTATCATCACCGATCAAGTTCTGTGCAGATTTCTTTTTGTAGCGTATAGGTACAAATTATCCCTGATAGAATTGTAAAATCCTACTTAGCGTTTATTATTTTTTCATATTTTCTAGTCTAAAAAATAATATATTTTTTCCAACAAAAAAATTGATTGATTTCTAAAGAAATTTGTTGATTGGTTCGTAGAAATCCTTTAGCAAAGGTAATACCCAGAACATACCATCACGCATGTATTTCTCGAAAGGTTAGTCGGAGTTATACTCGGAGTTTAGTCTTGTGCCCTTTTAATGGCAATAGGCTCGCCCCCTATGGGACCTAGACATATCTGAAAACTGCGGGTTTATACCTATTAGCACGCCTCTGCTGACACTTCCGGAAATTCAGGCGATGTTATATTATGTTTTCTAGTATCCAAAATCTGCATTATACAGCATGGTCTCGTAGAGAACTTAAGTCGCAACCTCGAGTGAGGACAAAGTCGTCGGATAATCTGCCGAGATATCGTGCGCAATCCACGCCGCCTAGCCATTTAGGCGGCAAATTAGGAACACCCTTATCCTAAGTAGGTTTTATTCCGGCTTATCCAGGATTACTTACAACCGGCCTATCCAAATATATCTGTGAATAAATTTTCACACTAGATGGAATTGTCAATGTTGCGGAGTAAAATCTACTATGTAGCGAATGGAGGGATAGCTAATATAAACATTAATGTTATGTATGTTGGTGAGGTTAAGTATAAAGATCTCATTAAGTGTATGATAAAACCGGCCAAGTGCGAGTCTGACTCGAGCACCGAGGGTTCCGTACTTAAAAATATTTTTATTTTATGATGTAACTAAAAAGTTATGCTATTTTTACTTTATCTGTGCTGTAAGACCTTCCTTCGTACCGAATCTCAAGATTTTGAGTTCACGGAAAGTACCCTGTAGGTTTTGATTCCCTTGCGTCTTGACAGACAGAGTTCCGTTTTTTTTCCTTTTGAGGTACGGAACCCTAAAAATGATGATTGTAGCCAATACTAACCCAATATTTACACAAGATGGCTGGCGCAGCGAAACGATGAAGCTTAAACACCCAATTACTTCAGATAAGCGCACAGTTTTCCTGAAAGTAATTGGAAGCAGAATTGTATTAATAAGCGGAATACTTAAAGTTTCGTATCTAATCCTATATAATTAATAAAGCAATGAACGGCGGAAATTTCATTAATGGGATCTTGGGAAAGTTAATATTTACTCTGTAAGCAGAGAATATTACATCTCTCTTGAGTGTTTAAAAAAATATTATGTTTGTATTAGGTATTAAGTTGATACCTGTCTTAATCTTAATAGCAGTGTACTTTACTGGGCTACGCGATACTATGTGTTTCTACTTTAAAGTACCATCACGCCTGTATGTCCCGAAGGGTTCGGCACCCACATTTCTCCAGTATGTTTAGGTCCCACGTAATAGGGGGCCAGCCTATTGCTACTAACCGAGCACAAATCCCAAACTCCAAGCTGCTTCTGAGAATTTCATAGAAAAACCCAGCAACATTTTGCTCGACGTTGGAATCGAACCCACGACCTCTATGGTACCAGTTGCGCTAGACTAACGGGGCAGTTCCTACTTAAAAGTTTTATTTATTAAGTTGAACATTTTTGTACCTAGAAATGGAACTAATCAGTAACTACCATGTAAAAAAATATATATTAGATCCTGGACACACAAACCTCATTTGAATTTAATTATAATTGTTTACTTAACGTAACATAAGTTGGCAAATAACAACAGCTACTTATAGGTAAGTATTATAATAATAATATGTAACTTTCTCATATTATGAGAAAGTATCTCCACATATCCATCTAATCTGGTTAACCGTCTGCTACCAGAGGTTATTAATTCCACAATGTGTGCTCCAAACTCATGACATAAATAAGGAAGTCTCATACGTTATTCCGCCGAAATACGCCGTCGCGACATTATTATTGGGTAAACAAAATTATAATTTCGAGCAATTTTCTCTTATCATACACGTTACTTACGAAGCTAGTTAATTTCGTGGAAGTAGCGAAGCGAAAGTGATAAGGTCAGGGAAGCCGACATACTCACACACACCACGTTTTATCAACGACTTTGTATAAAAATCGGACCTCTGTTGTGTGAAACTCCATTCAATTCGTGCATGAATTCTGTTTACTTTGAACTATTTGAATAAATCCTGTTTTTCCGGATGCGAACAAAACTTTTTGTAGGTAGGTATTAGCTAAACCTATAATTCAAAAGAGGAACAGTCAACATAATTCTGTTACGGAATTTAAAAAAAGAAATGTAATCTACGGTGATTTCTCATTCGTTAAATACATTGATTGGTAATTTAGGAGATTGTCATTCGATATTTATGATACATTGAACATATAATGTAATTAAACTTAGAAAGATTTTTAATTTCCAGAATTATCTAATGTTTCGTTCAATTTGTTGATGCATTCATCAATTTATATAATTTGTAACTAGGGAAATATTGGTATAGAATTATTAAATCATACAAAGTCAAAATTTACAAAAACGCTCTAAAACCCACCCAACAATTAGGCTCACAATCGTGATAGTGTTGCCACACTATAATAAATTAATACACATTATATTTATAAGTAGGTATATTTATGTAAACCATGTTTTGTCCATGATCAATATTAATTTAAAGAACTCCAGGTTCCAGAAACTCCAGAGGGTCATATTTTTTTTTTTTGCATTTAACCTCCGTATCTCAATTTCTGGGGAATACATAGGTATTGGCATATCAAACTGGTTGTTAGACTTTTTTTGGGCTTCTGACTACCACTGACAATGAATTTTCAGAGATGTTCGTATGACAACCGGGACCGACGGCTTTACGTGCTATACGAGGCATGGAGGGGTCTCAATGTTATGAATGGTCATCCATCCACACACTGACCGTGACGAGTGCAGCATAACCTTGCAAACCAGTTGATCAGCTTACTTATTACTTAGCCACGAGCCCCTCCTCTAGTCTTAAAAGCAACTATTATACTACAATTAATTGCCTTCCTGCAACATACTCTTACTCGTACACAAAACGGATAAACAAAAGAAGGGCGAAAATTACTTTGCTAACACCCCTTGTTTAGCGAACCCTTTAGTAACTGATATTAATAACACTTTTTTTGCAATCAATTTTATATATAGACACCATATAGTATCTGAATCCTGGCGATCAAACTCCTTTTGAAATTGTTTTACCGTGATAAACGCAGTTGTATAAGGGCGTATCGACAGAAACTGATGAATAAGATAAGCCTTAATGTAAAGACATATTGCCAATATGTTGGGACAAGTGTCAATATTAAATTTATGGTATACGACGAAGTTTCGAGGCAGTTACGTCATCAATTCGACCGTTCTCACTGATTGAGACAGCAACTTAATTAATAAATCCTACGTTTCAATTTCGTGTTGTAATGAAGTCTGACTTATTTTATTAGTTACTAACATTAGTTATAAATTATATGTAACTACGTAATGAGGTGCATTACAGCGATTTTATGCATTGACTTAATATGTTGACTTCTGTCACTATTGAATTCAGTCATGGTCACTTATTTGTCAGTACCTTGGTCGACACTGATCTTTATGGTACTACAGAGTATAGAAGTCATTGTGCTTCGGCTACATTTTTGAAAATTCAAAGGTGGCGTAAGTATTTCAAAATATAAGAAAACAGTAAGTTGGTAATGCATAAAGTTAAGTAATGCCAATATTTTGACTTGTGTCATTATTGAACTCAGTCAATAAAATGTAGTTGTTCACGAGTGTTCATAGGGGTCTAGAAACAATATGTAACGTACATAACATTGAATTTTTACAGACGAATGTAATGGAATTTATAAATACTACGTAACTAGTTTAACACACCCAGTAAACAAATTATGTACAAAACTCCTACACTAAAATTTTAATATTTGAATTTTAAAGCTCCTTTTGTTCCCCACTCCGCGGCAAACAATACCCCATTCAACGGACCAATTACTCAAATTATGAAATTTAACAGACGAATAACACTTGACTAAGCGAAACCACACTTGAATAGGCACCATAACAATTTCGTTTATAGTAACCAGTCAAGGAAAACGTTCCACAAAGTTCGATCAGCAAATCGCTCCCCCGGCCCGTATAATTCAGGAAACTGCCCCAGTCAATTTCCGATCGTATGAAGACGTAATCGATAGCTCTGCTCCAACTACCGGCATAAAAAGTCGGATACGTGCTGTTAATTAGAAAGAAAGAAAGAAATAGTTCTATTGACTCAGTTTGGGCAGCGTATGTTATTTATACGAGTATATACAGCTTTTGCCCGAGGAAGCTACGTGAAGCTATATTAGGATTAAAAATGGATCCCAAAAATAATAAATCATAAACCAACAGTAATGATCTCTTCTTTGTATGCGTCTGTATACAACAGAGAGGTCAAGCTGTAGGTATCTCAGGTTCCGTACAATTCATTGAGATAAAGAGTTCACCAGTTTTTAAGTTGGAGCATATACTTTCTAACAGTGATAACAAATTTAAAATCTTTTCAGTAGTTTTTGTGTCAACCAGTAACAAACGGACAAGAATTTAAAAAATCACATTTTTGGATTCACAGACGTTTATATACCTTAATCCACTTGTTTTTTTTATATCTTCAATGTACAGACACAGCTTTTTTACGATTTTAAATCTATATCTATACTCTATACTAATATATAAACCTGAAGAGTTTGTTTGTTTGTTTATTTGCTTGGGCGCGCTAATAACAGGAACTACTGGTCCGATTTGAAAAATTCTTTCAGTGTTACATAGCCCATTTATTGAGGAAGGCTAAAGGCTATCATCATGCTAACTTGGACAAAGTCGCGGGCAGAAGCTAGTACATTATATTAAAATACCCACATTTAATGTTAATGTTAGCTTCTTCGTAATAAAATGAAGCTTTTGCTCTCACTGAAATGGAATGAAGATTTAAAAGCGTATTTTCAAAGGAATTTACGATTAATTGCTAAGTTGAGAGCTGCTCAACGTTATACAGATAAGTTAATACTAAGATAGTCTCAATTCCCTTAACTCCTTCCAGTCCCTATCCAGTGAAGATAGTGACCTACTTAATACATTTCTGTCTGGAGTATCTTTAAATTTGTGATATAGTTTTCTGTGACCTGTAAATGGTGTTTACGCAATCTTTTATCTAAAAACTATAGAAATATATCATGCTTAACAATCTTCTTTTGTTCATGGGATGATAAAAATGATTCGAGGTCTCACTGTGATAATATATAATTAAAAGGAACATCTTAACTCAATGGAGAGATAGAAAAACTCTCTAAGAACAATCTGCTAGTTCAATTCACAAGAAATATATTTCGCTGACTTTCTCAGTTATGAAAAATCCAATTAAATTCAAACCGGACTATCAAAATTTCAATTATGCAATAACGCTTTTCTATTGAAACTAAAAAAAGAACAATATCTTTTATGAGAGCATTCTCGCAACCCTCTTGATTAAAATACACTGTATATTTTTCTATCTAATCTTAAAAGAAGGCAAATGAACAATTAACACAAAATGTTTATACTAACATCAACGCAGAGAAGGAGTATTCGTTTTAAAACGTTTTACAACCGTAGCAACAGCTAAAGTTGAGTTTTAGCCCAAAAAGCGAGTTCCTTATTTTACCAAGTAGTTGAGCTACAAAATAAGCTCTGAAGACAGCCAACTACGGAATTTTACAGCGTACAAATTATAACTCGAGTAATAGCCAGAATTTTAAGGATATTTCGTTCCTTTGTGAGTATGTGTATAAAAATATAATTATTTAATCTTGACAGGAGATGGTTCAGTGTGGTATTTTTTTATAAAAAGTAGTGGTTGCCTGGTGCTCCAAATTCGATTCTATAATTTACTTCATACTTTCAACCTTCATGGAAAGGTGTGCGTCAAACACATGGTAGTGTGCACAAAGTACATAATATACTGAAAGTAGAGTATATTTTCTAGCAATATTATAAAAATAGTATTAGCATTCTACTCTTGTGAACTTACACTATGTAGGTACACAATCCCACCCTGGTACTACTAGTATTCTATTATCTGTGCTGATACAAAGTTTTCTCTTCACGTATTGATTATAATAATAATAACATATTGTGTGCAGCTTTTTTTAGTAGTCTTTAATGAGTCTAAGCTGTTCTGTCATGGTCCATTTTATTATAAGAACTATAACAGTACATTAACCCTAGGGAGTCGATCCTCAGTTTTTGTAACTTGTACGTGAACAACTGGATAAGTTAGGTGCTCGCTGGCTCGACCTAAAGCGATTTTATTTTGTGCAAAGGGTCAAGTGGGTGTACGGGTGCGAGGCCGCGTATGAAAGGGGTTGCGTTAGCGGCAATAAGTAATTTCCTACCTACACATTTTGCTTCAAAGTTTTACTGAAAGAGTTGTGATTAATGTTTTATCTAGCAGTCGAGAAGTTACGCAAGTAATTTTTGATTAACGGCCTATCAAGTACAGTGTCACCGATTTTCCTTGTTTTGTCTTCAAGTACCTACGCTCATAGACAAACTTTTAATTACTGATGAACTTGAAGAATAGCGCTGTTACAGAATATATTACTTAACATTAATTTAATTATTAAATTACAATAAATTCAGTTACAGCGCTATTCTTCAGGCATTATTTGGCAAGTTTATTTAGTAACTGTTTCTTAAAAATCTTTTTTATTCTCGAAAATGCCTATTTGCTTGTCTTTTGTTCTACCTAATTAATAATAAATCTCAATTATAAAACGAAATTTTGCATTGAATTTGTGTATGTAACAGGTACGATATAAAATTATGAATGAAATAATAAATAAATAAACTATTATTAATAAATATTAATAAATAATAAAACTATTTTCTGCTATTGAACTGCTATGAAATTAAAACTTTTAGGAATTGTAGCAAAACTAGTTTTTAAGTTTCGTTTCCAATAATCTCTAGAACAGCACAACTTTTATTCTTCGAGCTAGGGTTGGCGTTTTAATAAATAAAATAAGTTCGAATAAATGTTGTTTACCATAAATTGCGAACCCTTATTTTTATAGACATACGCATAATAAGGTAAAAGGATCACCCTTTTTGATCAACACCCTAAAACTTATACTGAATTTATAAAGCCTCAGGCAGTATGATGTACCTACACTCAAAATATGATTAGTTTTGGGAATACAAAAATTGATCAGAAATCTGAGGGTGTCAAATCACGTACCTACCAGTCGCCATTCATTTGATGTAATCTATATAGTACAACATCAAGAGCAAGAGCTTTAATACCATGGTATTAAAGCTCTTGCTTTTGCTTTAATATTGTTTGTGTCGAACCACGCCGATACACACGTCATGCTTGTGAAAGGCCGTCTGTGGCAATCCTTTTTTTATAAGTAACTAGCTTCTGCCCGCGACTTCGTCCGCGTAGCGTGATGATATATAGCCTATAGCCTTCCTCAATAAATGGGCTATCTAATACTGAAAGATTTTTTTTCAAGAGATTTTTTAAGGAGATTTTTTTTCAAGAGATTATTCAAGAGAGTTTTAAAAAAGTGGTTAATCAAAAATGTTTTTTATAATATGCATGAATATTTTGCCAAAAAATAATAATTGTTATTGTCTTAAAGACTGTTTATAAGATTGTTAGCACAGACACCTATGTTTATTAGATTTTATTATTTTATATTGCTACACCCGACTGGGTAGACTGTTGAAACCTACCAAAAATTGTTAAACACCATTATGTACACAGTTTTAAGCAATAAATATCTTTGACTTTGACTTTGACTTTCAAATCGGACCAGTAGTTCCTGAGATTAGCGCGTTCAAGTAAACAAACAAACTCTTCAGCTTTATATATTAATATAGATAGATGAATAAATCTTACACATCAAACTATTACAATAAAGTTGTAAAGCTTCATATTGTATATATATTTTTTAAAAGAGTATCAATGGAAGAATTAATAAAATTAAATTAATAGTTTTTATCTATTTATTAAAACATGATGTAATAAATAGATAAAAACTATTATTCTGCTCGAAATCTTCAAACTGAGCTCAATCAATCGTTTAAGCTTCACATGACGTTTTGATACAATTTACAAGGTTCTTAAAAAATGTTAGAAATGGCAACTTCATGTCATCTCAATATGGAGTAAAAAGGTCAAAGTAACATCAAACACTTTGTACATTTTCATATTTTTATTTGATTTTACATACAACACGTGTCAAGTCATTACGCAGTGAATCTAAAAAGGCGTTCGTCACCAAATCTCTAAGGGGTCTTAATGGGTTGCGGTGACAGTAATAGTAATAAGCGCAAATGGATGGGGTGGTATCCCGTCGACTGAGTTTGATGGGGTCTCGCCCCGTGTAGCGGTGATTTGTTTTGGATGATGTCTCCATTATTTCCGAGTGGTTTGTCGTGATAAAGCCGTTAGGTGCAGCTACGTGCGGATATGTATGTTTCCTGCGAGGTGATACGAACATGTTTGGGATGGTTACGGACAATATCCATCTCCATCGTATTAATTGCTTTTTGATCCATACAATTAATATTATAAATGTAATAATAACTCATTCTGTCTGTTACGCTTACGCCAAAACCGCTAATTTTGATGAATTTTGGTATAGAGATAGATTGGATCTTGGAGAAGGATATGGAATACTTTTTGTCTCAAAATGTCCTTTGGCATGCGAGTAAATCTGCGGTCCATAGCTTTACATATAATTTTATAATATTAGCCGTGCTTGATCTTGTTTTAACCAATCGCGTGGGATTTCTCACACAATACCTATCGTAGCGGATGTGTTTAAAAAAAAGTTCAAGTTCAAGTTTTCAAGTAGGCTTCATACTTTTTGAGTATTCGTGATCTGATCAATCAGTAAGTTAGTCGAGTTAGTCATATTTCGCTTTTAGTTGGGGCTAACCTCACATTATATAGTAAATGATTTAATATAACATGGTTGAGTTTCACTTTGACTTATTTATACTGCTATGTCTTTTTCTTCCAAAGGTCATTCCAGGCATTTTCCTACATTGTCACTCAAAAAATCATGGTCTCTAAAAGCGGCCATTATTTTTCAGATACTTTTGGGGTAAGAAAGGTAACGTTGGGCTCGCCTTTATTTAAAAAAAAAGAAAGAAAAATATCATATTATATCAGATAAAACTAGTACAAAAGAAGTGGATTATTATATCTACACTCGGTGTTAAGTACAACTTGTTTGCGTTAATTATATTTTTTATTATTTTCTGTTCTTTAATAGATCGTTTGTTATCATGGGGACTATGGAGAGGTGTTAGCTGTGATGTGTAAATACATCACGGTGCCAAAGTAAATCTATCTGTTCTGTTAACTGATATCTCATCAATTTTGTGCTCTATGGGGAACAAGATAAAAGGTAGATTATTATATCAAAAAGGATTTGGAGTAGCAGGTAGCTGATATAAATAATAAAATTGAATACTGTCCAACTGCTGGAAAAAGTGCTTGCCCTTGTCTTCACTCATTTTATTCTACAACGGGTGGTAGTAATGCCAGCAGATTTCATACATTTTTATTCATAAACTTTATTGAGTCTTTAGATGTACAGGTTCTATTTTTATTAACTAGCTTCTGCCCGCGGCTTCGCCCCCGTGGAATTTGGTCTGTAATCACATCCCACGGGAACTGGATAAAAAGTATCCTATGTCCGTCTCCTGATTCTACGCTACCTCTCCACCAATTTTCAGCCAAATCGGTTCAGCAGTTCTTATGTTATAAATAGTGTAACTAACATGACTTTCTTTTATATATATAGATTTAAAATAAGACATCACGCCGTGCGAGGTTTCCCCCTTTAGATTATAAAGTAAAACTGGTCTTTTTTGATTTTATTTCATTTTCCATGCTAAGAACATAAAATTATTTTAGTGAAGGAAGAATTCAACCGTGGGCAGGATTCGAACCTGCGTCTTCTGCCTTGATACCTACACCAGATGCTATGCATAGCCAGACACTAAACTCTATCTAACTAGAAGACCCAGGTCCGAATCCTGCCCGTAGCCGAACTTTTCCTTCACTATAATATGTAAAACTGGTTCCAAACAGTTTTTTAAACGATTGGTTGAGCGTTGTTTTTTTTACTTATACTGCACGCGTTTCTTTACAGGACAAGAAGGTTTTACTCTTAGCCGATATGGGCGACGAAATAGTAATTGTTCTTCAAGTTTACTAATAAACACATCAACTTATACTAACACGAATTTATCACGTATATTAATGTCACTTCAACGGAATCTAATATGCAGTGAGATAACAAAAGGTGGATGGAACACTTGAATAGCTGACTCAATTTCCGTCTAGAATGTGATCGATCACCGACACGGTAATCGAGACTCGCCGGTATAAATACATAGCTTCCCTGATTTGTATGAAACTTTTGATAAGGAACTCTAAGAATATACAAAGTTTAACTGAATTAGAGCGATTTGACAGAGGCGTGGTAATCTATATCCACTGTTCGACGGTATATTTAGGTCCCATGTAGGTAGTATAGCAGCGAGCCTATTGACATTCACCCGGCACAAATACCAAACTTCTAGCGGCTTCTGAGAATTTTATAGGAAAATTCTTCTTCAAATCTAAAGTAAAATACGCGGACAGTCACGCATTAATATTTGAACTTATCTTAATTCTATTAAGCTATCCTCTGCTATATCCAATATGTCATGAATATAGCACACAGATTTTTATTAGTCTTGATATTTAATCGACAAATAAGACAAATAAGTCTAGTATCTTTAATAAATCGTTGATTGAGGCGTAAAATAGGATTCTTTATTTTAACTAAAATAAGCGTTTAAATAAACATTTTCTCTTAAATATCTGGACCGATAAGTTTAAACAAACAGAGACTAAAGGATTTACAAGTACAACACAAATGCTTCGGGTAATGGAAAGACAAATAACATTACCAGAATATTCCAAAAATATTTTCGCAAAGTGGTTCTCAACTTTTAATACATATGGAGTTTCTTGCCAGTTCTACTTCGTGAGACTTTCTGGTACTGTGCACCTAATAGTTAATTTACGTTTTGTAAGTGCTTCTAAATGCTTATAAAACTTTTAACTTAGATATATTATTTTTAGTACATAGCAAAATTATGAATATCTACATAAACATAACATAAAATTACGCCTGTATTCCCCAAAGAGTTAAAAGTAGAGGTGTACTGATGTGCACCCACAGTTCACCAGTATGTTTACATCCTATGTAACAGTGGACGAGCCATTTGCCATTAACCATGCACAAATTCAAACTACGAGTTATTACTGAGAGTTTTGTTAATAAATGGGTCACGGGTAGATTATGAAACAGTCTTAGATATTCTGCAGATTTCAGCAATTTTAGTTACACTAGATAATTTTGACTGCCTCATTAGCCAAGTGGTCCTGAGCGCGACTGCTATGCTAGAGGTCCTGGGTTTGATTCACAGGTCGAGCAAAGTGTTATTGGGTTTTTCTATGAAATTCCCAGTAGCAGCTCGGAGTTAGGAATTTGTGCCCGGTTAATGGCAATAGGCTCGCCTCCTATTACATGGTACCTAAACATACCGGCGAACTGTGGGTGTACCTACACTCTGCCTAACCCTTCGGGGAATACAGGCGTGATGCTATGGTAGGTACACCAACTAGTACGTGTGGGTTTTAAAAAATAGTGAAGCTATGTATAAATAATGGCGGACACGGAAGAGGGATTTTTAGTTACTGTATTTTTTTCCGAGGCCCAATTATGAGTCTCCTTTCACCGACTCGATTTTACGCATCGTAGGTATTATCTAACTTTACCAATCACTAACCAGAGAGCCGAACGTGGTTGATTTTAAGAAAATAGTGTAGTTATGTATAAGTAACAGCGGACACGGAAGAGTGATTTTTAGTTAGGTACTGTATTTTTTTCCGAGGCTCAATTATGAGTCTCCTTTCACCGACTCGATTTTACGCATCGTAGCTATTATCTAACTTCACCAATCACTAATCAGAGAGCCGAACGCATTCGATTCGTAAAAACTAATGGGTAAAAAGAAATTTACCCTAAGCCCTCTGAGTCAGAAAAGTAACTTTATGCTTTCAAATTATAAATTTGTTTAACAAGATAATTTTATTATCATGGATAATTTTATGAGCATATAAATTGAAAGGTAATAATTTATAACGATTACATAGTGAATAATGAGGTTTAATCTTTCGTAAAATTATTTGTTTGCCGATCATGTAGTACTCATTAAATTTTTAATTAAAGCTATATTAACAGGACTCATTGAATTTTCTGACAGATTGCTTTTATGATAGAGTGGTAGATTGTTTGTTGTTGATTGATTAAACCAAAACAAATGGTCTAATATGAAATTGTTTGTGTTGTCCTGAAAAATCAGTCCCCATAAAAGTATTAGATTTTTTAATGTGATCAGACATGCTTTTTGTTTTATGCTGTGTCTTATAGAACTGCCTTTTTAAGTAATGGTCACTCGCGTTCATCTAAGCGTTCATCTATCGTACCTTTACACTATGCTTATAAATATGAGGTTAGTAAACAGACTACATTACATCAACTTTGTTAACAGCTCTGCCCACGTGTAAATAGGTACCTAACACATAAACGAAAGTCACAATAAAGGAAATAAGCGATCACTATTAGAATGTGGGAATTCAACTCAATAATTTAGGTATAAGTGTAAGCGTAATGTTGAGTGTCAATTCTGCCTGTTAATATCAGAATCCGTAATCAAAAACCTTTCAATATTCTGTGTCCTTCGGAGTCAATGTGATGATTTAACATAAATAAACCCTACAGTGTGTCTGAATGTATTTCTAACCTACACCTTTAAGGTATTTTTTTTCTGAGGCTTAATTGAACATTGAGCTTATTGAAATAAAATACCTTTACGGATTTTATCGCGTTATATATAACAAAATCAAATACCAATGTTTCAGACCCTTTACAGCGTCCTTTTTTTGACGCTAGACTTATTTTTTTCATGGACTTTTTAAAATTTTTGATAGGCTTTCGCTTGACAGCCAGTTCGCTTGATGTTAAGTGACACTGCAATTTATGATGGAGCTAGAAGAAACCAATTCACTTATGTTAAAGACATTCGGATTCACTAGAGTTGTGTACGCTTTAGTTGTGTTCTGGAAAATAATTGAGTTTGCTCTCGAATGTCTTCCTCTTCAGCACATCTCGTCTTCAACATTGCGACTGCTTTGGCAACCACAAGATTGCCTTGAGTAGGTAATACAAAACAGGTGAACACAATCTAACAAGGACAAACGAGGATTGCTCCTAATATTAATGACTTCGTTAACAGTAATTTATTTATTCAGTAAAATGTCGCTTACGGTAATTACTCGCTTACGTTGCGTAAATCTCGGGCATCATTACTCTTACCGATTGAAGGCATTTGTATCGAGGAAGCCTATTTGATTTGTAATTAATTATGTATGGAACCCTTATTCGTAGGAGCTGTGCTAATATTCGATACGATATTAAATGGGTAATTTTAATGGCGTGTTGATTCGATTAGAATGTTGTGGTAGAGTATCGATCGCAATGATTTGCACAGGTGCTTAAAATATTTGCAAATTTACTAGTGCTAATAGAAGGTGCTTAGGCAGTTAGTATTGTAAGTATTGTCGCGAGTTCAAATCTAAGACACGCACCTCTTAACTCACCGCTTATACGGTGAAGGAAAATATCGTGCAGAAACTGGAATGCCAGAGAGATTTTCTCGATGGAGTGTGAGGTCTGCCAACGCGCATGAGGCTAGCGTGGTAAACTATAGCCCTACCACTCATATTCTGACAACACACTTGTGCTCAGGAGTGGGACATTCAATGGGTTGGTGATAATGATGATACTGATATTCTTGGACTAAGGTGCACTGCCAAGAACAGCGAATACCTATTTTTAAGGCATAAAATAAGACTGAAGACGCGACTATACCTTCAATCTCTATAGATGGTATCAACCAGTGTATGTCACGTGGTAATAGAGATTAGCGTTGATGATTTTGAAATTGAAAGAGATCACAAAGTATTGACCGTAAGACGCAACATAATAGTGGGCAGGATTGCAAAATTTCACGTGGGAGAGCCATGCTTCGGAACGCATGGGCCGGCTCGATCGGAGTGATACCACGGCCTCACAGAAAACCGGCGTGGAGCAACGCTTGCGTTGTGTTTCGCCGAGTGAATGAGATTACCGGAGGCCCAAACCCTTTTAAAAGGCGGGCAACGCACTTGTGACTCCTCTGGTATTGCGGGTGTCCATGGGCGGCGGTTATCGCTTACCATCAGGTGATCCGTCTGCTCGTTTGCTCCCTTATCCCATAAAAAAAGTGCGATAATAGTGTTAATATAACTTTGGTTAACAGACAAATTATTGTCGCGGTTGTAATGTTGTTAATATGGATGGTTCATCTAACCACCGTTCTGGAGTCACACCTCATGTTATGCTTGAAGTAGGTACGTATTTTTAATAAAAATATAATGCATGTAAGCATACAAATCGTAAAAAAAAATTATGTGTTGCTTAGCTGTTTGCTAAAACGTATCATTCCTTTCTTCACTTGTTTTTTACTATATTTTTTCAAAGTTTTAAGTCTATTGGTAGGTATATTTTAACAGAGAGTTTGCACGTGTATTGAAAATAAGGATAAACTCATTATATTATGATACTTAGAATACAAGCAAAAAAAGTGTCAACAGATAACTCTAGGGAAAATAATTTCATTATTTTTGTTAACTGACCGGAAGATTCTTTAAAAAAATATCTACGGAATCATTATGTACGTAATCAATGTTTCTATTTCACATTTCGTGGAATTAAGGAAAACAGCCCGCTTTGCCTTACCATCATTATGTAGACGAATATCATTAAATAGAGTAGTTATGTACATAATGAACTAATACTGTACTTACTGTTTAAAACCTTCAAAGTTTGATATTTATATCATAAATAATATACAATATTGTATCAGAAAAAGTTGAACATAAAAAGATCAGAGCAGCATAAATAAAATCGCGTCAAAAATAATAAAAAAATTTGTGATCTAGTCCATTGGACATAATTATCGTGTCCCGCGACAATCAACAAGTTTATTTTTTATATATTTTTTTGTGAATTAGCATATCGTTAGTAGTAACACGGTAGTCGCGTGACTAACACGTCGATAAAGCCCAATTTCCAATAAATTTCAATGTTATTTCATTCAGAATTAAGCCATAAAACAGAGTTAGTTATTGGAGCAACGATACTTAAAAAGTAAGTAATCCCTAAAACCCATTTCCACTGTAAGTATGCTACATTTACTTCATTGGCCTTCTAACTGATGGTTCTTTTTTTAAACGTATAAAATCAAGATTACCTATTGAAGTGTCGATACTCCTTACATACCAATAGCAATTTTAAATGGAGGCTTCCAAAACATGAATATGAAATTAAATTAGGCCCATTTGTATGTACGAGTAATATTTTTGACTATAAAACACCCGAGAACAATACGACGTCATAATATTTTATTCCGTTCCACTCCATGCCATGTCCTTTTCCATTTGTGAGAGAAAAACACGACCATGGCATTTTTCCTCAATATTTATTCGCAGTTACCGATATTTACAATGCAATAAAGCTAACCACAATAAAAATATGGTTGGCGGGTAATAATGGCCGCTATAAAAATGACTTTATCGCGCCTGATGAACGTACGCAGTAGCTAATTTAGCTCAAGCTAATTTTGATTTATTTGTCGTGTATATAATAATTAGATCCTTATTGCTAATGGAAGGAACTCCCGCAGCCAATAAATATAGCTAATTGTAATCGTTTGTTTGTGATAGGGACTGGGTGTTGTATAAAAGAGAGGAAAAGTTATTTAATTATTTAAATATAATGTTTTTGTTGAGAGAAGGATGTTTTTGATTATCGCTACTCCTTTCACCAGATTTAAACATCTATTTTGTAAAGCGAGTTAGGCAATATTTTTGTTACTAAAATGTTTGTAGTAAATGTAAATTGTTATAAATTATCTATATACGAGTACCTATATAAAAGAAAGTCGTGTTAGTTACACTATTTATAACTTAAGAACGGCTGAACCGATTTGACTGAAAATTGGTGGAGAGGTAGCTTAGAACCAGGAGACGGACATAGGATACTTTTTATCCCGTTCCCGTGGGATGTCATGACAGACCGAATTCCACGGGGGCGAAGCCGCGGGCAGAAGCTAGTACTTAATCATATAAAATAACCTCCTGAATGCTTCCTGTTCCTTATATCGTAGAAATATTTTCTAGATGTTTAAGTTGCTTATTAATTTATAAATCATTCGTTTTCTTAATATTTATACACATAAATAATTGGCTTTTACAGTTTATATATTCGTTTCAATATAATACAATTCAAGGTTAGTAAGTAACTATAGTTCAGTGAATGAACTTCCATTGAAAATCAATTAACATGTTTAACTTTTTGTTTGTGCGTGGAATTATATTCCGCTTAAAAGTTTATTCACAGATTATTATGAATAAAATATTTTATTTAGAGCTATAAGCAACTTTTTGATATTTGCAGAAAAATATGATATTCAATGAGTAGGTATCATCGAATTTGATTTACATTATTCATGGCACAGAGTAAACTATTTTGCCAATGTTTTGACAGCTCAAAGCTGTAATGACAAACAAAACGTAGTTTAGAAAAACAAGCATGTGTGTGCTCACCTATATTATGAAAACATGATAACTTCTATCAACAAGATATTCAACAAGATATCTTGACGTGGGAGAGCCATGCTTCGGCACGAACGACCGGAGTGATACCACGGCCTCGCAGAAAACCGGCGAATCAACGCTTCTGTTGTGTTTTGCCGAGTGAATGAGGTTACCGGAGGCCCAAACTCCTTTTAAAAGGCGGGCAACGCACTTGCGACTCCTCTGGTGTTGCGGGTGTCCATGGGAGGCAGTTATCGCTTACCATCAGGTGATCCGTCTGCTGGTTTGCTCCCCTATCCTATAGAGAAATAAAATAAAATAAAACGATGTATTCATAATGTTAGTAATTAATACCTAGATAATAGTAATAATGAATACCTATATAGATCAGTTACCTCTTGGGGTCTGACTGGCTACTTACTTACTACCCTTACGTAATAGATTGTCGTAAAGCACCTTCTGTGTGTGTTTTAGTTTTTGCGCGTAAGAGCCAGTTCCCCCTCCGTCGTTGCGGCTCTGGCAGTCTGCAGTCCGTAGGGGCTCTTAAGGCGTCGGCAATGCATCAGCAACTCCTCTGGTGTGCCACTACGTGGCTCGTCTGGTCTTTTGCCGACTTAATCTATAAAAAAATTTGATCATTTTGTTAAACCATTTTCAAAATGAGAAACATTATCAGTTGCTTTGTTTTAAGGCATTTTTAGTTGAGTACTTGTAACCCCTATAAGTATGTAAATTACGTACAATTGAACAAAATTTAAGTCTTATACAACGATTGTTAAAATAATTGTGTCCTTTAGGACGCGTTCACGAACGAAGCAACACGCTTTGTAAGCCTACCTTGCATCTTTCGATGTAAAAGTCGATATTCTGATAAAAACATTCAACTATAAATAGTATAATAAAAAAAATATAATCATACCTCAAATAAGTAAAGACCTCTTTTAAAAAACGTTGAATTCAAATTAAAAGATAAGAACAGATAACCTTCCTAATCTACTGAGAAACCTCTGACATCGCTATTATAAACTTAACGGTGCACAAAACTGAATATTATCAACATGATAAAATACCTCATAAAATAGGTAAGCTGAATGCCTGAAGCGGTAGGTATTGTTATCTCACGGGCGGCAAATCCCGGACCGCCACGGGCAGCATTGTGTCCTCACCCTAACAATCGCAAACGGAATTCTAATTGAGAAACGAAAGCCGTTCTACGCAACGCCATCACAATTAGAGCCATTTCAAGGAGGATCGTTATATCTACATTAAACTTTATACATAATTCATTGTCTTATAGGGTACTGTGGGTCTCGATAAAGATATTATATTCAAATAGGACTAATGTGTGACATTGGCAGTCGTTATATCAAAGTGGCGTGAATTTATAGAATGTACCTTCATAAGCGAATATTTACGGTTGAATGGGATTGATTGAAGCATATAAATATTATGTAGAGCATATTAGAGATGAATCGAATTATGTTACGTCATTGAGTAACGATTTAAACGAATAAAACGAAAGTGCATAATTTTTAAAACCCAACAACGACAACAATAAACTGAAAAGTATGAAATAAGACAATTTTGTGTCCAGTATATATATAGCCGTGGTCGCATGCTGCTATGACTTGTCGGTGCCATTTTTACTTTAATAACGGTGGCATAAATGATCATGGCTATTAATTTTATAGCCTTTAACCATCTTACTGTAAAGATGATGCAATCGACACCTCATTTAATAAAATCTGATGCGTAGTTTTTGAAATCCGATGAGTGGTTTTTTTTGATCTACGATCCACCATCCATACGATACATACATACATAAATAGTCTATGACCCTCCTTTTATGTAGTCGAGTAAAAATCGAATTCTTCGAATGGTTAGTTTATATTATGATTTATTGTTCATCATTCCTTCAGCAAAGATTTATATTAAAGTTATTCAATACATAAAGGTATACTCATAGGTATTATTAGACATCGTAAACAACATAACAGTCATGCGTGTATACCCTGAAGGGTTGGGCAGAGGTGTATTATTGTAAACCCATAGTTTGCGGAAATGTTTTGGTCCCATGTACTAATACAAGACAGGCTTATTTTTTTTTTTATGGGATAGGGGGACAAACGAGCAAACGGATCACCTGATGGTAAGTGATAACCGCCGCCCATGGACACCCGCAACACCAGAGGAGTCGCAAGTGCGCTGCCCGCCTTTAAAAGGGTTTGGGCCTCCGGTAACCTCAACTCACTCGGCGAAACACAACGCAAGCGTTGTTTCACGCCGGTTTTCTGTGAGGCCGTGGTATCACTCCGGTCGAGCCGGCCCATTCGTGCCGAAGCATGGCTCTCCCACGTGAAAAATTATTTTATTAGTAAAATTACCTTATTGGAATTAACTGTGCACAAATCCAAACTCGGAGCTGTTACTGAGAATTTATTAGAAAAACCCAATAACACATTGCTCGACCTGGGAATAGAACCCAGAATATTGAGCGTAGCAGTCGGGTTTAAGACCACTGGGTTCATGAAGAGTTAGGTATATTGACATGTTGATGACAAAAAATATATCACTTAATACACACACAATTGATGTGTTACTGTTCACACCTACATTTTTCTAGTTAAGATCACGCTGTGTTAAATTGCTTGCAGCAGAGCACCCCTAAGCATCAAAAACTATGAAACTTTAAATTTGACATTCGCTACTCCGCATTTCTAAACCCTTTGCACAAAATTTCATGCAGTGAGAACCTCTTTTATCTTTCTTCAGCAAACAATTCTGTGTGATACCTAGAAATAAGTAGTAACTAGAAATAATAGAAAAGAAAATGTATTGTATTCTGTAATGTTTCGAAGTAATAAAAATACCTAATATTTTGTATTTGAAAAGAAAATATACCTAATTGCACTTACCACATATTTTATATTTGAAACATAATTGTACCATATTCTATGATTGATAACTTATACTTGACATTCGTTTTTGGTGTACAATAAAGGATATTCTATTCTATTCTATAATTTTCTCGTACTATGCACCTCAATACCTCACTCAAATCAACTTGATAATAAATTCGTATTTTATCCATGTTGCAACATAACAAGGGCTAATCATAATATATTTTTACTTTAACATACAGATTTCTATAAACTTATTACGATGACATCATGATGATTGAAATAAAATATTATTTCTATATAATTGTGGCATAAATAGAAAAGAAAGCAAAAATCCTGACACCATAAATATGAAGCAAATTTTGCGTATCTAAGTAGCACGCACGACATTATCCGTTCAGATTTATCGTAAAGTTACGCGCACCTCCGCTAAGCGCTGATAAGCCCTAATTACCTCATTAGATATTCTACGGTGTACCTAATGACTTGTTTGCCAAATCAATTTAGAAGGACATTGAATGGAACCTAAGAATGGTATTCCGAGGATTTTAATTTTTTTTTTATGATAACTAAAATAAATTAATTTTATGTTACAAGATGGCGGAAGAGATATGTTTCTTTTCTGGTCTAAATGATGTGTCATTAGATGAAGTTTTAATGCAATTTAGATTAGTCGCCGCAATTAATAAATGGATGGCCGGAAAATGACCTTGGATTGATATTAGGCGCATATTTGCAAGGACCTGAAAAGAATCATCGTGAGGAAACCTACACGTTTGAGAGATTTTCTCGACGGCGTGTGAAGTCTGCTAACCCGCATTAGGCTAGCGTGGTGGACTAATAGCCTAATCCCTAATCTCTCTCATTGTGGGAGGAGACCCGTGCCCAGCAGTGGGACATATAATGGGTTGATTATGTTATGTTATGAAAAGAATAAAGATCTAAAATTACATTTTTATAAAGAGGTGAGAGGCCACTTTTTGGTAAGTAGTCATCGTCCATAGATACATGCAACACTAGAGGAGTTTGTGATGCGTTGCCGACCCATAAAAGCCCTCTAGGACTGCAACTGCCAGTGCCGCAGCAACTGAGGGGGAATTCCCACGCGCAAAAGGCGTTTTACGACAGATTCCGAGTTCCGACGTTAGAGTCAGTAAGGTAGACGCCAGTCAGACTGACCCCAAAAGGTTTTTTTTTTTAAATGTTTTTTATTAAAAAGCTTACTAGCAATGTGGGTTGCACATTACTAGTATTCTTGTTAACCCCTCGTGCTAAGCTAAATGCTTGTGTTACGAGTGGGTTCACGTCAGTAGTGCAATGGGTGGGTTTCGAACCGGCAACCACATGATCGCAAGTCCGACGCCCTAGCCATTAGGCTACCGCCGCTCTAAAGCAAGTCTTTTACCAGAGCAAGTCAGATATTTTCTTGCCTCTTCTGAGTGTCAGGGAGGAATAGTATTCTAACCCATACATTTAGCCCATGTGTTATTGAAATCTGTTTAAAAAAGATGCGAGACTCGATCCTGCGACTTTTGATTAGTTATACTTACCAGGACCTACCGTCATGAACTCTGAGCTACCGTGGTGTGTTGAATTCCTCATTCTATTGAATCCGCTTCATGGTGAGGTCAATATTAGCTGTCAAAGCGATTGATGTACTGTAATATGTAGTAGTACTATGTGGAAGGGTAATTCTGGTAGGTACTTAATCACCGTTCAAAATATAATTTCAATGTTGTCTTCATGTATTATTAAATGTCGAATGTAGTCTTTTTAAATAGGTACCAACCAACGTTTAACGTGAACAATTTTATATACCTAATATATTGAAATGAAATCACATTTACGCCGTTGACATAATATAAGTGTGGAGGAGCGAGGTGTGTTGCCCCTCCAACCAAAGGGAGGATCCTCCGACCAGGCGGGTGTTTTGCCTGGCGGGCCGCGGCCCGACGGGTGATGTCGGGCGGTTGTATATATGCAACTTGCGTTGCAAACTTCACTTGCGCGATTCAGGATTTGTCCGTCGAAGTTTATCTATGTAGCGCGATAGATGTAGCTACATCACTCCCCTCCGAGACTGAAAGTCGATGAGTCAGCGGTCAGTGCGTCTGGAGAGCTTGCCAATGCCAGTGGAGTGAGTGTTCCAGTGAGTCGGAACAGGTTGCCGCGTAGTCCGCAGTGAGTCGGGACTGTGTTGCGTTGGATGCCCCAGTGAGTCGGGGTGATGCTGCGTAGTCCTCAGTGAGTCGAGGTGGTGCAGTGCTTGAGTAGTGGCTGGCTGCTGCGTCGACCAGGAGAGACTGTCTCTGCTTGTTGACCGGCCGAAGTGCAGTGTGCTGTGCCAAGTTGCTTGACGTCGGCCGAGGGTGCTGACCAGGCATGCGCGTTCGCTGCAGGCGTGTGGTCAGGATGCCCGTTGAAGCCGGAAGAGTGCTGCTGGTCTTCAAAGGCTGCTTGGAGGTCACCAGTGTGGGTACACTGATGATCACGTCGGGGTCACCACTGTGGAGGAGCGAGGTGTGTTGCCCCTCCAACCAAAGGGAGGATCCTCCGACCAGGCGGGTGTTTTGCCTGGCGGGCCGCGGCCCGACGGGTGATGTCGGGCGGTTGTATATATGCAACTTGCGTTGCAAACTTCACTTGCGCGATTCAGGATTTGTCCGTCGAAGTTTATCTATGTAGCGCGATAGATGTCGCTACATAAGAAATATATTTTGTGCATTTTAAGTTCTAGTTCTAACGGTGTCCAGAAGAATTTCTACAGAACTTTAATTGACTAAAATCTAAAATTAATTAAATAACCTAAAACTAATACCATACACACATACATTAATTAGAAATAACCGTATAAATTAATTTTGACGAAATTTTAAAGTTTTATTTGCAAAGTATAATTAATTTGTTCAGACCGTATTAAATAAGCTTATCCTGGAACCGCTTTTAACTATTGACGGGCCATCACAAAAGTTTTAATATTCAAAACCCACGCTATTGACCACGGTATTAGCATTGTTTCTCTTTCTAGCTTATTCTTTGATTCCATTCTAATCCAAAACCATGATTACTTGGCAAGTTCAAAATTGTCCTCATTTATTTCTTCGACAGACATGACTTACTTTATCGATAACAATAAATGTTGCTGACATCACCTTAAGACGGTCAATATGCAAGCCATTTGACGTCACAGATAGTGATATCTTTGTTGTAGTATAAAGAGAACGCTTTTGGTTAGAATCATGCCAGAGACTGTCATCATCTTTAAATTTTTATCTTTGATAAAGTATTTTTTTTACTTAACTAATACTAGTTAAGTATTACACGAAGGGTTAACAAGAATACTCTTGTTAACCCTTCGTGCTAAACTAAAATGCTTGTGTTACAAGTGGTACACGTTGGTAGTGCAATGGGTGGGTTTCATACCAGCAACTACATGGTATACCATAATATACGATGGTCACGCCTGTATTCTCTGAAGCGTTAGAAGGAGGTTTACTTATGTACTTACTGCCACAGTTAACCAGGCAGTACCAAACTCCGAGCTGCTACTAAAAATTTCATTGAAGACCCCAATAACACTTTGCTCGACCTGGGAATCGCATTCAGTACCTACTTCTAGCGTAGCAGTTGCGCGAAGCACGAAGCATAAGGCAGACAAAAATGAAATCAATTTGAAAGAGAAAGTTGAGTTTCTCGCCGAATTGACTGTATTGTGTGTGTGTGTAACTAACGCTTTTAAAAATAGGTACAATACGAAATCGTCAAGTAGAATAAAACGCAAAATATTAATCCTTATTGAAATTAAACTTCCTAGAAAACCAACATTAAAGCGAGTCACTGAAAGCTTCGAAGATTTAGTTTTATTTATTTCACACAAATGCTGTAAGTTGTTGCTCTTGAACAAATTTTGTAATAAGCATTTCAAAGAAAATAATAATATATTCTTAATGTTTTCTGCTACGTTTAAATTTACGAGCTGTAATAAAATGTTAGTTACACAATTACGTATAGGAGGGTGAAATTGAACTGGAATGTGATGAAATGAGAACGAAATGAAATTTAATGGAAATTTCGGAAACGGGTCACTAAAGGCGATGAGATTCAACCAATCGCGCTATAATGAAATCTTTGAGGCAAATGTATTATCATTATTTATAAAGCGGAATTTCATTAAAATAAATACATCACTTTGCTTTCGATTTAGGAAGGATCACATAATTTTTATGATCTAAAATGATCATTAAAACTGCCTCATTAGTCTAGTGGTCGGGTGTGACTGCTATGCTACAGTTCCTGGGTTAGATTTTCGGGTCGAGCAAAGTGTTATTGATTTTTTTATGAAATTTTCTGTAGCAGTTTGAAGTTAAGAATTTGGAACCGGTTAATGGCAATATTAATAATAATAATACATGGAATTTCATTTGGGGAAATCAGGTATGCATCTTTCCTTCTATGATCTAAATTGATTATTTCAGTCCAATAAAGATTGTACAATAGACCATCTACATATATAATGTATCTAATATATTTATTTCAATATATATTTGTATAGTATATATCGTATCATAAATTTTATATAACTACATATTTATATTTTATATCTTTTCACGCCTGTATCGCTGAAAAGATTTCAGTAAAATGTCACACGGGGTAGACTGCATTTTTTAGAAAAGACAAATTTTAATGCTTTTTAAATCATAAAATAACATGTAACATACATTTTGCAAATCTGCATAATTTTCTTATAAACGTAATCTCAGCTAATTTACGCAAATTCAGCTTAATTGAAAAATACTACTTCATTAAAGCTTGCTGAGATTGAAATGCGCTTTAAAAACTTAAGAGAAGTCAGTCTTTCTAACTAAACGGTAATCTCAATCTCTCCCATTCAAGAGCTTGTAAAATAAGGTAAGATAAAAAGCTTGAAGAGAAAAAGCACAAGCAAACCTCCTGTCAGATTAAGACAGGGGGTGTACTAACGATTTTACTATTAGGTGTCTTTATTTTATTCTTGTAAGGTTCACATCCAATTTGCCTGATGTTAAGCGACACTGCGATCTACGATGGAGCGCGCTTGATTATAAGAAACCGATTCACTTGTGATTTAAAGACACCCAGATTATATCTATCGGGAAGACTCATTCGGGAAGCACATTCCACATTTCAACGGTAGGCATGATAAAAATGGAATTGAAGCATTGCGTTCGGGTTTTTGGAATGTCCACCATGACTCGATATGGTTTTTTTTGTATGAATGATATGATAAGTTTTTATTCTTAGGCAGGATTCGATTGTCTTTCCGGTTATGTACATTGGAAGCTTTAAACATTAAGAATATAAGCATATAAAGAAAAATCCAATAACACTGCTTGCCCTGGGAGTCGAAGAAGTTGCGCTAAGGACCACTAGGCCCGTGAGGCAATTCGTTAATGCTCGTTGTGTATTATGTCAACCAACTTAGGACTAAAAGTAAAATAACATTTGAAAGTACAACGTAAAACATAAAAGCATATCATAAACACCTGAACCATGATCGAGTATTTGTACTTGTTTCGATTTTCGTAGTAGGACGCCAGTACTTTTCTTTGAACGCGACCATCAAAGAAAAAAATGGTACAGTAACGTGCATTGCCCATAAATTCTATTTAACTCTATATTATTATTATATTAATAGTTTAGTTATAATGGAGTCCGCTTATTATACTGCGATCGTAATGGCAATGATTGAGGAAACGAAACAATTTGAGTAACGGTTTAATACATTAAACCTAAATATTTCGGTGAACTGTGGGCGTATAACGGTACATCACTGCCTAACCCTTCGCCGTACACAGGAGTGATGGTACGTTATTATACGTTTCTGTGTTATGAGGACAAAATAAAAGTATTTCTTTCTTTCTTTCTATCAATCTCCAGCAGCCAGACATACGAGTGATTGACTTTTCGCCACGTCATGGAATATTATTGTGTAGATACCTCCTGCCCATAGATGAAAACGGCAATTTTATTGTGTGTACTGTAGAAGTTGGAGTCTCTTATATTATATTCCATTTTAATTAGTTTTGAGACAAAAGATGCAATTTGTAAGATTCAATATATCTTTATTACAAAATTCATCAAAATTGGTTCAGCGTGAAAATCAGTCAGACGCTTTTGCATTGTTAATATGGATTAAACAAGTAAATTTATTTAAAGCCATCGCCATTTGATATAAATATTTTATAAGCTCAGTTTTTTATTTCGAAGTTCAAAGCTCAAATCTTTTTATTTCAAAAAAGCTTTTAGACGCGTTTATGGAACGTTATGATTCTAGTTGCACGATTCGAAAAGGTTTATCCTATGGAGAAGAATCCGCAAAGAAACTCCGTAGACACTCTTTAAAATAAATTGTGTTACAATTTTCACCGGTACAATATTGCGATAACAATATGTGTTGACGATGAAGGATGTCCAAGTTTGACCGAAGTCGGCAATATTAAACGAGGATTCCCATTATTTGTGGATTCATTTTGACAAAATTATAAATAAAGGAGTTTAATAATTACACGAGTATATTATCCATTTAGGTACCTACACTAGGATTTTCTTCTGTATCGTGGGTGCGTTTACAAACACAAATTCTCACATGACACATTTACAATTATTCTCAAAAAATGCAGTCGAATGTTATTTTTGTAATTTTTCTATTTAGCAGTATAGTATCATCATATCACTAGATAACTGCTTATCGTTTTAGTGACATATTAAATACATAGTTACGTTAAATCTATGTAATAATATATTATCTATATGACCAACGCTTGCTCACTCACTATTAAACGTAATTTAAACTTTCGTCTGAATATATAATGATCAGATGAAAGTTAAAATGACCTCTATTCTCAAAGTTACAAATTAAAGTTATCACATTGAGAATAGTCTACCAAATTTCTGTACCTATGATTATTATTGATCACATATTAACATAGAACTTAAGTGTCATACATGATAAATTACTTACTTAGATATATTATAATTGAGATGGTATGTTCAATTCAGTTGATTATTAGGAATTTGGTAATTTATATGATTGATGGTTTCATAGATTTGCTGATGGAATTATTTTATGGTTAGATAACTTCTTCTACTTATTCTTTATACATAAAGCCATAATAATTAGGTATAATCGCTATAGAGGTTGTCTACAAAAGATTCTTGTGAGCTAAAAGACCTACATTGTATCACCATATGATATCCAACTCAACTTGTTCTTAATTTCTTGGTTAGTAATAAATCATTTTACTCCGTGTGGTGACGGGTTAGAGTACAGTTTCTCTCTGCCATTCGGATAGGTATCTTGTAAGAGCGAGAAAATATTTTATTTACTCGATGTGTGAGGCCCTAGGGGTCTAACTGGCTGGCTACTACCCCTCCGTAGGAATCTGTCCATCACTTTGATGGGTTTCCCCTCTATTACTGCGGCTTCGGCAGTCTGCGGACTGCTATCTGTAACTTTTTCTTATAGCCCCCCTACAAGTCGAGAACTCTGGGCTGAGGCTCCTTGTAGACACCCCTAAGTAGATTATTACAGAATATGATTTGCTATTCACAACACAGACTCTATTGGAATTCTATTGTGAACATTTTTAATTTCGTCGGCCGTCTGAACCATTCTAAACAAGCTGTGTGAGACAATAAGTTGACACGGAATACGCCAAATTTTGCTGTAATTATGGTACGTATTATGCTCTCCATTTTACATACATACACTCACGCCTTTCTCCCACAGGGGTAGGCAGAAACTATAGACCGCCACTTGCTACGATTCTTGCATACTTCTTATACATATGCGCAGAATGCCAGTGCGACTCACCTGACCTTTTTGAAGGACCTCGCCGGTGTACCTCCTTTTTAAATTTTTGCAATTAACACTATGCTACTCAGGTATCTACTATTCAAAAGCTATTGTTCCATACTCCAAGATACTCCAACCATTTAATCTACGTGAAGTAGGTGGGCATTGTTTGTTTATCCACTCAGTGCTATCACATTCGTTACGCCTCGTAATTGGGCTATCCATGTACAAGAGAGCGCTTAAGCGAATTAGACGGAGCTTTCAAAGTCCTTGCTTAAGCTCAAGTGTGCACGTATAGCCGTTAACAGGGTTTTAACGGGCTCTACCCATCCATTAGGCTGGTTCTCTTACATCGACTGCTGCTGACTTTACTTAGTACTTTTCTAATGATAATGTTGGGAATTTGCCTCTAGCTAACATTTATTTCAAAATTAATTTCCAAAAATCTTAATCCTATTTAAGTTTTTGATTAGTTGGAATCGAATTTTGAAGGGACTTGATTATGAACTATAGTTAAGTGCCTAAAGTATGTCAAATAGTACGAGGGTCTGAAAAGACTTAATTACGTAAAAAGTATTTGAATTAAACCTTAACATTAGGTGCCTAAATGTGACCGCAGCGGATCCAGATGGAGATGATGAGAACAGCTAGACTCGTTCTAAAAAGACTGATCCTTGACAACAATACTCAGAAAAGGTGAAAGTTTGTGGGGAGGACTGGAACTCTTTTAAAAGCAATCCTATTTTTTATAGATAACATTTAATCGCATCTGAATGTCATATAAAAAGGTTGTTAACTGTTTTCAAAAATTATATCGGTAACCCAACCTATAACCGCAGAAATCGTACGATCATCATACAATATACTTAAATAAATAAATAAATATTCTGCGACATTTTACACAACACAATCTAGTCCCAAACTAAGCAGAGCTTGTATTTGGGGACTAGACAATAGATATAATACTTATATATTTTTTTTTTGTAAATACATACTTATAATACATAACAAACTCCCATATTGTACCTATCTTCCTTTAACTAAAATTAATCTTTATTGACAGACTACTCTCAGGTACTCGGCCACGAACTAACTCCGTCTAAATGCATTTCAGTTTTGAGTGAGAAGTGTACCTACATACATTAGCCAAGATTGACTGAAACAGTTGCTCGTATGTGTAAAGTGGAGTTTGTGTGAGTTCACTCTGGTTGTTGCGTTCCTATATTTAGTAAGTATAAAGTTGTTCAACAGTTCTAATTTAACTTGCTACTCATGAACAGCTTCCCGCGTGTAAATTTTCCAATACAAATTTCTGAATTTTCCAGTGGACTTTCAAAACTTTCATACAAATTTTTAGCTGACAATTTGTGAACACAAAAAATAGCATCTGCCGAATCGTCAAGTCATAATCTTACATACAGCCGGTACTTGATTTTATTTACATAATATACAGGGTGGCGATTTAATCACCTGCATCCTTCTAGCAGGTGAATCAGACCACGAAATACTACTCATATCAATAAAAAAAACATACCTTAATTTTTCATCAAAATGTTTTTTTTAAATTTTGTATGCAAAGAGTCAAAGATATAGCGCAGACGTTGCACTTATTGTAGGTATGTATCTATCTGAAGCAGTGCAGGTGATTAAATCGCCACCCTGTATAGATTAAAACTTTTAATCTTGATGTCAACTCCTCTGTGGCAAATATTTTTTCACGTAAATTAGAAACATTATATGGAACCTCCCTTTAAATGTGTTGATGCGTAATAAAATATCAAAGCCAACCGTTTAGCCACTACTCTCTATATTTCTTTAAGCTATAGTTACTACAGAGGTATATTATAGAGGTCAGTGGTTTTAGGCATTTTAGCCCCCGAGAAATATTAAACAATTTCTCTTAAACAATTCATTTTTTAAACCCGAAGTAATTCAGTAGCCAATTTTTACCGTGAATCATACTATATGATTCATCAAAAGTGGCTTTTTTATCTTCCTGATTTTTCTCCCTTTAACTGTGTGAATCTCATCAATAAGCATTGAAATCCTGATGTAAGAAGGGCTGTCTCACTTTCAGGCTTCAATATATTTGTCAATGTCACTGTAGTTGACACAGCCATAATATTACTTCATCTCCAATATTATGTTCTCGTTGATCTGTAACATATAGTAGCTCTACCACGGACTTACCGGCCTTTTTAAATCTTTAGTTTAATCAGAAACTTTCTGTACCGCAATTAGAATATTCAAGCGATTCAACAAAGAACTTGACACACTATTAGTTATTTAGTTGAAGTCAAATGTATATAATTCAATATAAAAGTTGCTACAAAGTTTGAAATTTCAGGATATGGTCTCTAATTACATAATGTCTGTATAATAAAAAACATTGTATTATGTGGAACCCGTACATTATAATGATACCTGTCAGTCGTTGCTATAATTCGTTAGAAACCAACGAATAAATTCATATTGATATTATTATTTTACTCGAAAAATACCGTAAAGATAATAAATTACGTAAGTAGGCAACTTGGCTGAGTTCTGGCACTAAAATATCTGAGAAACTGAATACTTGAAAGTAATTATTTCATTCCATTATGACTGTGAGAAGTAATTTTAAAGTACTCAATAAAATGTCCAATTTGAAATATACCAAACTTTTTTCTTTATATTTTTAGAATGTCATAATTTTCAGAGTCCTCGGCTAGTGTCAGCGAAATTTAGATTTAATAAAGCGTGATCGATAGATAAAGTTTTTGAATTAAGAACAAATTGGAATCCAGTCATCGTATTATAATTTTCGCCGTGAGAAAAGAGGAGGTTAGTGATATTGGCAGCTGTCGAAATGATGGACGTGGCTTGCGAGTGAAACGTGCGCCCACCGCCTATTGAATTGGTGACTATTCTTAAGAGGTCAATGTCAGACAGCAAACAGCTAATGGAAGTAACTATTTGACCTTTTGACTCAAAAGGAAAGTAGCTTTTCACTCTGTGTAATGCCACTAACATTGTTTTTTTTTTTCGCCGAAGATTACCTACAGCCAGTTGGTAATTTTCAAGTTCTGATTTTATTTTTGGAATTATTAAACGGAGACTTTTTAATATTCAATCTTTTTAATTAAAAAAAAAAGATTTCATTAGGGCCGTCTAAAATGTATTAATTCATCACTTTCTTTAGACTGTCTCCAGGTCTTTGTAATTTAACGCTATTACTAAAATTCTGCGAGTATTCCTTTGAGAAATACGAGTATATTAAAGGAATCTGTGAGTCTTGAAAGCTATAAAATATTGATGATAAGAGGTATGATTATTTCCAAAAGGCCACTATGATCTGTGGGTTTCATCTTTTATAGATGTAATAATTACGGCAGCATGCAACGTTGGCTTTAAACTGGTGTTTAGTGTAGAGTATGTACTAGTATTCTATTATCTGGGGTGTAGAGGGTATATAAATTTTATAATGTTTTTGAATTTAAAGTTTTCAACAATATTTAGCAACAGCTAAGAGATATATTTTATTACAAAAATTTAGAAAATAATATTGTTGGCATAAAAATTCGTTGTGAGAAAATGTTGCGATGCCTAAGACGATTTATGGTTTAAGTAAATAAAGGCAAAACCTAGCTAGTCATTCCAGCTGGTATGTGGCCAATGTGGACTGCTACGCTAGAGGTCCTGGGTTCGATTCCGAGGTCGAGCAGTGTTATTGGGTTTTTCTATGAAATTCCCAGTAGCAGCATGGAGTTTAGAATTTGTGCCCGGTTAATGGAAATAGGCTCGCCCGCTATTACATGGGACCTAAAACATACTGGCGAACTGTGGGTGTACATTAGTACGCCTCTGCCTAACCCTCAGGGAATACTGGCGTGATGGTATGTGAGTGTAGCTCATGTAGACACGTCAGACGACACATTTATTACATTCCAGCTAGTCACACTTTTACCTAGGTAACTTATTTGAACAGCGCCACCAAATAACACATCACTCGAAGAACACTGCACAATGTTCCTAGCGTCGCGTCTTAGTAGGTACATTGTTTCATTCCGCGCGATATTTCTTCAACCTGTTTGTTCTCACGTACGACTTCTACAATTTATTTGATAGTGCATTTCGCTGGCATTCTGAAATTACGTTTCACGTTCATTTTCTTCCTCTCTGCAGCTCTTGATTTAATTGTTCTAGTTATATCTACGAGTACTTCCCTCCCATTGTGCGCGTAAAATGTTTATGAAGAATTTTTGGGTTCGATTTTATAACGGTTTTATGACGGTTTCTTTATGTTATAGACCTGTGCACCATTATCTCGGCTATAGAGGATTCTATAGAGTTTACTCTGTAAGCTTAAATGTATTTCCCGTATCTCTTGCCTCCATTTCCTTGATTAATTGTTTAGAACGATGTACGTGACTGCTTTTCGCACCTGTTTGTCATCCCGCGTCGACAATACTTAACGTGTAATAATGGTGGTCTTGAACGATGAGCTTGGAAATTATCATACATATTATATGATAGTTAATATGAAATTGTTATAAATAATTACTATGTACATCGAATATGATAGATTTTAGCTTGAAATCCATAACAAACAGCATTAAACGTAGTACTTATCTATGTGGTTTACATCTATACTAATATATAAAGCTGAAGAGTTTGTTTGTTTGCTTGAACGCGCTAATCTCAGGAACTAGGTACTGGTCCGAATTGAAAAATTCTTTCAGTGTTAGATAGCCAATTTATTGAGGAAGGCTATAGGCTATATATCATCACGCTACGCGGACGAAGTCGCGGGCAGAAGCTAGTTTAGAATATGCGGAAATCAAAATCAATTTATCGTAAGTACTATTTGTAAGTGTAATTATATTGCTGAATTTCCCATATTTACATTCGTAGCTAAATATGTGTAGGCACAACATTATAATAGCTAAGTACATATAGCGTATGTATACCTACTTTGTGTCTATTTTTTAAAGAAGTTTTGTTTTTACATCTAAACAAACCACAAAAAAAACAAATAGGTACACAGACTTGTTGTGATTTTTTGCATTTTTCATTGCTAAGATTTAGAAGTTATTTTAGTGACGTCACCTTTAAGACGTAAGTTCAGAATGTGAAGGCAAATTTCGACATGTCAGGTGGGGTGGGACTTGCGGTGGCTTAGTGGTCATAGCGTATGGTGTATCAAACCAGGAGACGCAGGTTTGAATCCTGCCTGCGAGACGAATGTTTCCTTCACTAAAATAAATATACCTACACAGTGTTTTTGATTTACTATTTACTTTTCTGAGGATAAACATACCAACGAATATAAAACACTTGCACTATGAGACTAATCCTGAAATGTCGAAATCAAAAATCTAATCAAAATCAGGTGTCTCATACATTTTAGTTGAATTTCTAATGCTTTTTTGTATGATACGACGGAAACCTCTATGACCGATGATTTTTTTTTAATAATTGGATCAATCATAGCTGTGTATTATTTTTCTATCTATCCTTATATACTTTTTATTATTAAGTCAGTTGTTTAAAACATTTCATTGTTCAGAAACATTTTAACAAGAATTTAATTACTGGATTTCAATATCGACGCATGCCAGCTGAGTAGGTATCTATTATACAACAAGTAACTAGAATTGAACAACTGAATATCAAACTTGAGTCAGTTGGTACGTAAATTAGTTTTCAAATAAATAATTATTTCAATACGAATCGAAAGAGGCACTGAGTTATTTTTTTCTTTGTAGTAAAATTAATTCGACTACTAAAGTCTTTGAATTAACCTCATTTACGTCGTATTTAGGAATACCTATAGCGCTTTATATTAACAGAATAGTTTCCTAAATATAGCTTACAGCCTTTGTGAAGACCCACACAAGCCCTAACCCGGTTTCCCAGCATGTCCTAGATAAGCTATAAAGAATACTAGTCTGGACTCAAGACTACCCACTGAAATTTTAAATAGATACCGCTCTCCGCAAGACGTGCCAATATTTATGTAAGGATTGGTTAAGGCTATTGTACTCTTCAAAATGTCTGTCTGTAGAAATATCGTGTCAATAATTGCAAAATAATTGGAAAAAAGTGACGGAGACTAATTAATGACTTATATAATAACTATATATAACTCTATATATAACGCCTATATATAACTCAAGGTCCAATTGACGGATTCCTATAAAATCTAGTGTACCATCCTAGTGAACATGATTATAATCTACCTGATTATAAGCCTGTTCAACATTTAAGGTACCTTTTATCGTTTTTACTCAAATGTAATTTCTTAGACATGCGTCATACGTGGGCTAATCTGTTGATAAAAGCTTTACATAATATTGAAAATTGAAAATCTCTCGTATTCACAAATGAAGGAGATACAAATAACAGAATAATAGTTTTGTCTCGTAACAGATAAAATCCGTTACTAAAATTAAATGACAAATATTTACTAGCCTTTTCTTTGAAAATCCAATACTGTCTTGGATTATTTCTATAATATCTTTATCGAAGCCTCAATAGTTTATGCTTGAATTATTTATCTCAAGCAGAAGATTTTTATACATTGCGGGAACCGTTGTCAATTTCAATCAAGGCACTATTTTTGTTGAAAATAGGACGAAATGTTTTGGCACATTATGACATGGGTACTACAGACATTTGGAAGTTGCTTTCAGTTCCCTGTTCTATTGTTTGATATATATATATATATATATATATATATATATATTGTATTACATAGTTTCATGTTGTCAAAAATCTTCCGATTCTCCTTGGAAAATTTCCTCAAAATTATTTTGGATTTTCTAAATAGTTTTACACATCAGCACGTTAAAAGTCTTTTGGAGATATTTATCCAGTAGTATATATTTTTTATTTTATTTATTTAGTAGTAGGTATATTTATCCAGGGTAATACGATCTGAATTTAAGTAGCAAAATAAATGTTTGCTTATTTAGTTTAGGTACTTTTAGTATTATACGTTAATCAAATACAAAATTGTACGACATAAAGTTTTAATTTTGTAAATGTAAAATATATGTGAAATTCAGATTTATATAATCTCGATGTTTTTCTCTGAAATATAAATATTAAGTTAACTGGATAAAAAAAAACAACATTTAAAATAATGAAAGAGAAAGCCTGGAAAATATTTTAATTTGCTTTGATTTTTTTGGTTTTTAATTGGAGTAACTGTACACTAGCAACATCAAAATAATTGCTTGCCATAGCATAAATACCAAATTGTAAACAGTAAAAGTATTAAAATAAATTACACTTTACGGATTTGATTACGGTGTATTGATATTGTTAATTCGCCAATGTTTTAAATCATCTGTTTCGTTTGAGAATTCGCAGATGTTTCAAATTTTTTATTCTTTTTCTGGTTAATTTTTCAGTGTAATCTGTATACAATTACTTTCCTTTTTAAAGATGTTTAGACGGATAATCTGTGTATGCTAAGATGTCAAACAAACATTCCATAAAAAAAATTAAGAGGTACTTACGAGCTAATTCACGGTTCAAAATACATTTCGGATAAATTTATATTTTTTTTGTAGATTCTGTTAAGTTTTCATTTCAAAAATACCTACGTATTCATTAAATTTTGGTCGATAAGTTTGTTTAATGACAAAAACTCGCCTTCTATTGGAACTTAACATACCGGTGATCTGTGGGTGTACATTTGTATACGTCTGCCTAACCCTTTGGGTAAAACAGGCATAATAATATGTTGTTCAAGTTCTTATTGGTATTCATATCATTTCTTTTAACAAGACTCCAAATATGACCCTATCACATAGCATTATGGAACAGCTACAAACCAGTGACATACTCACGGACAGATGAATTCGTACATAGTAAATACGTACTTACCAATTGATCCTTTTGCGATTCAGCTATAAACATCATCAACAGCCTAAAGGGAGATGAAACGTTTCGCACACATTATTCAAGACTATAATGATAAACACAAACATACTCGCTCGTTCACTCTAACGTTTTAGTTCAGTGAACACTGTAAATAAACCACTCTAGTTGTCCTACGTTTTAGGCTAGCTTCTATGACAAGATAATCTTGTTTCTAGTCAGACACACAAAGCCGAACAGTTGAAGCCTGACTTAATGTGAAGCTTTGTATGAAACATGGTATTGTTTATAATCGAGAAAATATTTTGGTTAGTTGGAAATAAAACAGCACACACCATCACACACCATCACGCCTGTATTCCCCGAAGGGTTAGGCAGAGGCGTACTAATGTACACCCACAGTTCGCCGGTATGTTTAGGTCCCATGTAATAGGGGGCGAGCGTATTGCCATTAACCGGGCACAAATTCCTAACTTCGAGCTGCTGCTGGGAATTTCATAGAAAAACCCAATAACACTTTGCTCGACCTGGAAATCGAACCCAGGACCTCTAGCGTAGCAGTCGCGCAAATAAAATAACTTCCTTCTACCACAGTCTAATATTTTCTTTTCATCATTTTATTATAATACCCACTCTAAGCTTGCAATTTTCATACACCTTCTCCCATAAGATTCCTAGAGGCAAACGCTATAAGGATTTCTCTAAGACCGTATCTCCATCGCTTCAAACAAGGCTCTAAATTCTATGTAAAACAATCTATTATTCAGTAAACAGCCGCAATCATTTTAATCCAATGTTCTCAGAAAATTTGTAAGCGTCGGTTAGTGATGTCTTTTAGCACAAAAACGTCGTTTTATGTAAATGAACTGCCGGCTGGATTGCACCCTATGGATCTCTGGAGCGATAAAGCGAAATTAACTATCTTACCACAACGAGATAGCAGATGTTACTAAGTATCTTAGCTTGAAAAGGGCTGTTTAATTATTTATGTGTTGGAAATTCATCTACGCTTGTGGGTAAGTAGTCTTGGAAGCAAAAAAATCTTTGTGTAGCGAGAACAGTTAAATTATCGGTAGCTCAATTAATTATTGTTAATTTTTTATCCTTGAACACTTTTTAGGTGAAGTATAATAATTATATACCCAGGCTCCTGATCTAGGGTGACCTATAGATTAGAACGTCTTTCACTCTGCTGTAAATAGTTTCATTACTTGCCAGATTCTCTCCATATATACATTATGTTAGTTGATGTTAAATGCGCAAAACCCGTCCAAAATGTATATTTTTCTTGTTTCCAGGTATATCAGCGGGTGGGGGCGGTGACAGTAGTGAAGAAACGACCACCAGCACTATAGACTTCGCATTCAACGCTACGTTGAGCACCGAGAGTGTAATCCAGCCATATTTCGACAATGCGACTAAACGCGACTATACCGCGGCTGTCGGACAACCAGCGTATCTACATTGTCGCGTGAAAAATCTTGGAGATAGAGCGGTATGTAATAGATCATTTAGTACCTATATTTAAAATACCTTGTCGTCGCTAGTACACGCAAAAGCTAGTACTGTAGAAACTAAATACACTTACTCCAATTTATCCATCCATAATATGGATGGTATCATCTTTTTTATCCATAAAAATCTTTCTGGTATATAACATGCGGTTCAAAAACGGTTCCCAAGCAAATAGGCATAGCCCAGCCATACTTAGACAATGCCACTAACGTCGACTCTCGTCATTCTGACGTCGAGACAACAAGAAGGAAATTCTTACTCTTGATATACCTATATTTTAGCATTTATTAAACATAGATAGTTTATATTATGCTATGAAACGTCTTAGACTACAACGAACAAATACCGTTGTTTGGCAACTGCGTTATGTTTTTGGGTCCCTTGTAACAGCGGACGAACCTTTTGCCTATAAGATAACTTATTCTGCCAGTAAAGACTTATTCAAATATGTTAATATCAGCACCAAAAATTCAAGCCTTGAACATGAGCACTTCCGCATCGCCGCTGCAATGAACGGTTGCCGGAAATATGGTCATAATCCCCATGCCTGGTAGATAAATTTGAAATTGTAGTATGAATTTGCTTTTTACCAGCCATTTTTCGTTCATTTCGACATAAACTTATCATTTGTTAACACAGAGTTTTCTTGACACAGACATACGCCATCCTTAGGTCCGAGAGGAATTAATTTTACAGGTTGATAGTCACTTTATCTCCATAAACATTAAACTAAGTAACTAAGATAAAAGTGAACAGACTCTTGACGAGTCGGGCCTAGGCGTATCTTGCCCTAGAATAATTTTACTTTTCTGACACGAAATCAAACTATATCACTGGCAAATCGTTTATTATTCACTTTAGGCAATTACTTATATTCCTTATTCACACCGATGTATAAAGATTGTACATTTGCTAGCGGATGCAAGCAGAGAAATAATTACAACAAACAAAAAAATCCCCAGTAGAAAGTAGTATGAGAATAAAGCAAACAATGGTCTAAGGAGGTATGAATTTTCACGTAAAGCCACTCTTACCATTCTATAGAGTGGAAATAAAGGTTAGTTACCCATAGAGAAGTCAAAGCAAAGAGAGTGACGGAACAGTTCCAAAATTAGGCACACCCTCCTAAATAAAGTGAGGCTGCTTTTGTGAAAGACATTGTGTACCTAAGTAATTACCTACTTTATTGAAAACGTTGCCTACTCTGTATAAAGGAGAACTTTTGAGGAAATGTTTAGATAAGGGAAACCATTTATTTTAATGAAAAATGACGACCTTTTTTACGCTCCGCGAAAACGTTGGTAGCAACATAACGTAGTACAATACCTTTTACACGACATTTGGTCGTGTTATAAAATATTTGATGTGTTTTGTTTGAATGATTGATTTTTTTGCGAGTACAACTTGGTCAGGTTACATGTGACGCCATGATTGCGATACAATACTGGTCATTTGGGAACATTGTTTGCATAGCGCTTACTGTGAGTGAGATGTCTTTATGACTGGCAATTAACGTTAGAGTGGGTGATGCATATTGCCGTTTGAACACAAGACATGATATAAAGGTTAACTAGAATATTACTAGCTATACCTATACTAAACTCTAAAAAGCGAATGTGCCTCTTGGGGCAGGGTTATGAAAGACCATAAGGCATAAGGAAGAGCTGTCTGAAGAACTGGGAGAGGATTAGGAAAAGGTTATCTAAGGGAAGCACAAGAGATCGCATTGCGTCGAAGTGCACTGAGGCCTTGCTGCCTCGGCCACACACACAATAATATATACTGATACTGATATATCTCAATAAATGTATACTTCTTAAAGCTCTACTAAACTGCCTCATTAGCCTCGTAGTCCTGCTACACTAGAGGTTCTGTGTTTGATTGACAGGTAGAGCAAAGACTTATTGAGGTTTTTCAGCTCGAGCCGCTCGGGGCTTGGAATTTGTGTCTGTGAGGCTCCTTTATTAAAGCAAAAGAAGTCAAAACAATATTTTTTGGTCTGTCTGTATGTAATGTATCCGATAAAATACCGATGTAATGAAATGTATCCGGTAACATACCGATATAATGAAATGTATCCGATAACATACCGATGTAATGAAATGTATCCGATAAAATACCGATATGCTAGTAACTTTGCTGCGATTTTCCAGACTTTGGAGCTTAACCTGGCAAGCGTTTAGCATTTATCACTAATCTACAACCTACATAGCTAGTAAATAATTCAGATACATATATGAATAGTTAAAATTTACTATGATACTACTCAAATAAACACTGTAGCAACTTATCTTTTACAAAAATATACGCACTACTTTTAGCGAGGTTCTTCATCCCTCACATAGTGAACTAAGCAGTTTTTTTGTAGAAATAATAGGAGCAGTTATTTTCGCTTACCTATACATATTCGAGATTTTGCTTTCGACGATAAATTTGTCAAAGGCCTGTAGGTAAGCGGAATTCATATCAAAAGATACTATTATTCTTTGTAGAACATTCTTCAGATACAATAAAAGGGTAAGAGATTTTGTTATGAAAATATTAATATTTTAGCCTATCTTCTGGGTTTTAGGATTTCGTTCCCTTTTTCCATTTCATTGTCGTTTTTATTATATTCAATTAGATTATCACATGTTTGCATATCTATGGGTGCCTTTTCAAATTGAATACCTATTCAAATTTTTTATACAATACCATTCGGTAAGTCTATACCAAACTGAAAACATAAGTTAGGTATGTATGTTTAAAATTAGGTTCTACGACTTTTTGAAACACTAAATAAATTATTTCATATTCCTGTAAAAACTATATTCCACCCTACTTTTTCATCTACATCTACACTTATATCATAAAGAGAAAAGATTTCATTGTTTTAATTTCGCAAAGTTCTTGGTATTGGATAAACTCAAAAACTACACAACCAATTTTAAAAATTATTTCACATAATGAAAAGCTAAATTATTCCTGAGTAATAAAGACTATACATATAACGACACCTTAGGTCGCGAGTGAAACCGCGGGATAGAGCTAGTTGATAATACTGATATCCTTTTTGAATATAATTTTACATACAATTTTATTAGCGGACTTTATTGACTGCCTCGTTAGTCTAGTGGTCCCAAGTGCGACTGCTACGCTTGAGGTCTTGGGTTCGATTCCCAGGTCGAGCAAAGTGTTATTGGCTTTTTCGGTGAAATTCTCAGTAGCAGCTCGGAGTTTGGAAATTGTGCCCGGTTAGTGGCAATAGGCTCGCCCCCTATTACATGGGACCTAAACATACCGGCGAACTCTGGGTGTACCTTAGTACACCTCTGCCTAACCCTTCGGGGAATACAGGCGTGATGGTATGTTATGTTTTATTAGCGGATACGACAGAGAAACGCTGTACTACCCTTCGGTAGGTATTCGATAAGAGCGCCACTTACCAGATCTTTGCATAAATAAACCATCGTCATGATAGTATAAATAACTTATAGGAATATGACCTCAAAAGGTCAAGTCGTGTCGTTTAGAAGTTACACAATTTCTAACAAATGTGCACTAGATTTTTATAAATAAATAAGACAGATTGATTTATACCTAGACTAATGAACTCATTAATTTACAAAACATACCTAAGTAGATTAAATCCAGTCATGCTCATTCGTAATCATCATATTTGATAACAAAACAAATACAGTATGAACACACCACAATAATGCATGGAGCACACTCGCGGATTTCAGCTCCAGTCTAAATTAACTCGAAATTTGCATACTAATCCTATAAAATTACACGGAATGACGTGCGAGGTTCGTACCCATACAACTCATGATGAGAATAGTTGGAAATGGCATTTCAGTAGATTAATACGATCTAAATGGAGTTCGCCATTTGTGGCTTTCTATGGCTTTTTCGGGAGCAAGTAAGTTTTGGATATGTAGATTATGGCTTAGAGTATATAACTGCCTCATTAGCCTAGTGGTCTAGAGCGCGACTGCTACGCTAGAGGTCCAGGGTTCGATTCCCAGGTCGAGCAAAGTGTTATTGGGTTTTTCTATGAAATTCCCAGTAGCAGCTCGGAGTTTGGAATTTGTGCCCGGTTAATGGCAATAGGCTCGCCCCCTATTACATGGGACCTAAATATACCGGCGTACTGTGGGTGTACATTATTACGCCTCTGCCTAACCCTTCGGGGAATACACGCGTGATGTTATGTTATGTGTTTATCTAAACAATTCAGCAGAATAAATAATTATGCTGACCTTTTACCAAATACAATTGGGTAGGATTCCAGTAGGAACCATAATGCGGCTGAATATTAGTATTTTACACGAAGTAGTGCCTTCAAACCTACGCAGACTATGGGGAAAAATAATACTGGTAGGTACTGGTTGTCAGGCTTTTCGAGCTCCCTGACTAACGAATAAAATAGGTGTTCGTGTGTTGTTTAAAAAACTCTATATCTAAAATAGTTATCTAAAATAGAAACAAAGAAATTTATACAGAATCTAATCAAGTCGAAAAAGGTCTACAACGAAACACTACAGTCTCATAACCTTGCTTCGTTTCGTTTAAGGAAAAATGTACTGAGGAAGTTACTCTCCAATATTACATAAACTGAATACATGAATATTATGTTTGTTGCCATGTAGCTTGAAGACTGTCATAAGATCAGGGCTAAATCAATACTGCTTCAGTTTAAGTCGCTTATTCCTTTGAAGCGGTGATTACTAAGTACTTGAGTAAATTTTGACGAACAGGATTTTATGAAAAGCCTACACTTAAATTTGTATTTAAAAATCACATCACGTCATTACATTTTTTTTCTATTGTGTCTACAAACTTTGCCTTTAGCTTGTTAAATATTCCAGAATGCGGTCTTAATAAAGTAAGAAAATAATTTATATGAATGTAGCATGAAGTTATATTCTAGGTTGTATCTATTGTGAAGTTATATTATGTTAATTGCTACTTTCCAATTGAATTTTGTGTGTCACTTATGGCCTCTTTATTAATTTTTGGTACCTTACATTTCAATTTGTAAGATATAATATGTAGGTCATGTTTTTACAAATAAAATATCTGTTGAGTATTTAATAGGGACTTGTGGCTGAATAAAAAGCGCGTAGATATACGTTTGAGCGCTTCCATTCTATAAATAAGGTCACCATTCTTAACACATCGGTACCCCTAAGCGCCTCGGAGAGCATGTTAGCTCTATACTTTTACAGCATCGGTTATCATAAATTAATACCGATATCAATAGTTTATGGTAGTTAGAAGCTCGAAGAAGTAATATAATCAGGCTTACCTTAAGATGTCTCATATAGGTAAAATACTGTTACTCAGACTATGATATGAGATTTAAACAACTGGTTAGATTAGAAATTGAATAAAACCTAATTTGATCATAAAATATACCATCATGCCTGTATTCCCTGAAGGGTTAGGCAGAAGTGTAGGTACTAAGGTACACCCACACTTCGCCGGTATGTTTAAGGTTCCATTTAATTGGGGTCGAGCCATTAACCGTTCACAAATTCCAAACTCCGAGCTGCTACTGACAGTTTCATAGAAAAACCCAAGAACACTGCTCGACCTGGGAATCGAACACAGAACCTCTAGCGTAGCAGTTGCATTTGGGACCACTAGACTAACGAGGCAATAGTATATAATGACTAATTCAATATTTAAACAGAAAAGTAAACTAACATTTATGCATATTAATATAACTCTGCTATTTGCTATGAATACGTATATATTGTATGACACTTTATTCAATAAAATGTGTAGTGACATTTTAAACATGATGCTATTTACATTTCAGTATTTATCTAGCGAAAATAGAAAAGTAAATCGTAAAACTAGTAAACATTTTTACATGAGGAAAAACCAGCAGTCAAAATGGCCTGGAAATAGTAAAAGTTCCTCTTTAAGTTTGCATTTAAGTTAAGTTTTCCACCCGAGGTGACTCGTAGAATGTTATCGAGGTCACTAAATAAAATAAACGTCAAGATAAACATCGCATTTTATTTTAATGTCAGACATTTAGCTATCTATGCAGCATTTTTATCTGGAAAGTTTCAATAATCTTTATTTAAAGTCTGAAGAAATTTCTGCTTGCGCCTGGCCTGGTGGACCATATTGGTAGGAGTGTTGAGCTAAATTTGGACTAATAGCTATGATTATTTTTATCACGCCTGTATTCCCAAGACTTGGACAAAGATGTGTTTATGTACACCCACAGTTCGCTGATATGTTTAGGTCCCATGTAGGTAATAAGGGGTGACCCTATTGCCATTAACCGGGCACAAATTTTAAACCTCGAGCTGCTACTGAGAATTGCATGGAAAGTCCCAATAACACTTTGTTGGACCTTGGAATCGAACCCGGGACCTCAAGCGTAGCAGTCACGCTCAGGACCACTAGTGCTAATAAGGCAGTTATTATAAATAGTGTTAAATTAAAACATTTCCAGCACGTACATCCAGCATCTCATTTATTGGAATGAACAGTTGAACATAACTATCTACAATACTAAAGAAATTACACTTTATCTCAATGTACATATTAAGATACATATCAGAATGACAACTGTTGAGTAGGTTGTTTACTCCAAAACATTCCTTATGTCATTGAGATATATTTTAATATCTTTCATTGTTCAAATCATTTTAAAGTTTGTCTGTCGAGATATATCTGGTCCTGACTGTACGACGCGAGTTTCTCTATCCACCACATCGGGTTGGCCCCAGCCTTGGTAAAAAACCGTATGTTTATTAATCAGAGGTAATGTAGGTAAATTTTTCAAGAGAGATAAAAGATTCAGAGATACCATGCTTTGCGGCAAATCAGAAAATACGAAGCGTTAGAGTAAATTAGACGTGAAATCAAATAATATCTAATGGTATGGCGTGCTATGTTTCTAAGGTCAAATTAAGCAAGTGGAGAATATCTCCAGAAAACTTGTCGCGTTCACTTATTAAAATATCTTTAAGACGGCTGTCTGCTTAAATCTCACATAGATGTCACTTTCCTATCAAGGAATTTAATATAAGCTTGCTTTACGTGAGTGTACTAACGGTTTTAGGATTCTTCGAATGGCCGCGTGAGAAGATTTACTAGCAGGAGCTGCTAGTAAGTCGCAGGCTTAGGATATTTTCATAAATTCAAATAAATATACGAGTATCGAGTAAACAATCTAAACATCTAAGTATACAAATAAATAAAATAGGTGTCTGTTTGTAATATTAAAATAACCGCTCTTTACTAAGTGCATTTGGATGTATACACGGTACATATACCAAAACAAACTTTTTTTTAAAGTGTCTGTCCGTCTGTCTGTCTTTTTGTTCCGGCTAATGTCTAGGCCGATTTTGATGGGACTTTCACTGACAGAGAGCTGATGTAACAAGGAGTAACTTAGACTAAGTCGCGGGTAACAGCTAGTGCTATAATAAACGTTCGAAGATTAGTTAAAGCGCGTCATTAGTCTAGTCTAGTAGGTTCGATTATGTCTATAAAATTTTCAGTAGTTTGAATTTTGAATTTGTGTACGGTTCGCTTGATCATTATTATATTAGATATACCTCAGCAAACTGGCAAAATGTTGGGACATCCCTGCCGTACGGTATGAAATGTAATGTAACATTAATAAAAAAATATGTTATTAAACTGAAATGATGATAGGGCTGTGTCTCAGTTTTATCTAGGTATGTACAATTGATAGGTGACTTCTACAACGCCACCATTAACCTGCATCGTTAAGCGTATCTATGAGCAGAATACTCAAGAATCAATATAATGAATCTGCTGCAAGAGACTCCATAGAGGACATAGCAGGTGCCATCCTCACTGTTGTTCTCAAGGCGTTACACCCGATTAGAATTTATTATTAAGCTCCGAGCTTCTCGAGTTTGCAGGAAATGTATTTCAGTAAAATCGTATATATGTGTAGATATGTATACATACAGGTTTAATGTGTTATGCTCACTGGTGTTATTTTTACACATTATATACTAGCCTCTGCCCGCGGCTTCGCTCACTTGAAGCTCAATAACCAACAATGATGATCTCTTCCGTGTATTCGCTACTAAAAAATATAACTATACTTGTACATTTATTTTAAGCTAACCAAAACAGTATGTAGTGTAATAATGTACCAGAGAAGAATAATAATAGCTGGTCAGGGATAATTTTACGATTGTAACAACTAGTGTTGTGAATGAAATGGAATCAGCAACTAGACAAAGAAAAATCACGTCATGTACTAAAATTAATAGTCACTACTAACAGTTCTGCTTATGTGTGAGCGGCAACAACAAAACAACATCACGTCGAACATTACAGAAAATAAAACATTTTTCCGCCCCATAACACAAGGCGGTAATGGCACAGAAAGATCTACTACTTTCTGAGACGGTATATAGTTGCAGCACCCATCTATCCGACGTCCGCTCAATATAAATAACTTTACTAATTAGTCGCCTCAAGTCTACGCTGCGCCATACAACACTGTTATTAGGGCCCATAAATTTGATTTATAGTTTGTATGTGCTCCATAAATTCTGAAAATGCTTAAGTTATTTCATTGAAACCTGTTCCGTTTTCTAATTAATTCCTGCCTTCTTTGGGATAGTGTTAAGTTTGCTAGTTTATCTGATACGTGTTTTAGAGAAAATTTGCTAGTTTGCGTAATAGAAATAAGGCAGCAAGATGAGTTACGATCGCTGCCAAGTTTTCTTACACGAAAAGTCGAATTTATTTTTGCTGTTTAACAAAACCTTCAAATGGATCCAACGTGGCAAGATAAATAAATAGGAAACAAAACCTAAACAAACACAAGGCTACGCAACTATAATTCATGTAATTCTAGCAAAAGGCAGTCAAATTGAGCCCTATTTACTATATAATAATAAAGTAGAATTAATTACTTCTAGATAGAAGCTTAGTTGTAGAGGTCATAACTATACTAATTAATATATAAAACTGCAGAGTTTGTTTGTTTGTTTACTTGAACGCGCTAATCTCAAGAACTACTGATCCGATTTGAAAAATTCTTTCAGTGTTAGATAGCCCACTTATTGAGGAAGGCTATAGGCTATATATCATCACGCTACGCGGACGAAGTCGCGGGCAGAAGCTAGTTTTATATAATACGGGCCGATTTTGAACTGAGGTAGGCACACCCACAAAACGTATAGGTATGTGCCTACATGTCGTTGTAAAAGGTATATATAAATAAGTTGTTTTTTTTTTATAATTGATTGAGTTAGCAGTCATCGTCGGCCATAGACACTTGCAATACTATAGGAGTTGCTGAAATGTTACCGACCCTTAAGGGATCCTACAGAGTTCAGACTGTCAGAGCTGCAACCGAGGAGGAACTGGCTCTTACGCGTAAGAATCGAAACACACACAAAGGTTACGACAGACTCCGACGTAAACCCGATCGCCAACCAGTCAGACACCTAAAGTTCCTACCACCGAGCAAGTCAGATATTTTTTCGCCTCTAACGAGATGCCTATCTGTGACAGTGAGGAATAGTATTGTAACGCGTCATGGGGGAAAACTGTTAATAAACCATTGCGTAAAATTATCTTTTAAGGTACAATCAACAAATGTACAAAGGTTTCAACCCTAGAGAGGTCATATGTAATTTTTTTTACTATCCCCAAACATCTAGGTTCGGCCGATTTTCTAGAAAAATAAACAATAGAGTACGCTAACCAAGTCAAGATGCTCGTAGCTCGTCTACCTCAAACGCTCTCAGCGAAAATAGGTGTGGCATTGACACAGATAGTAACACAAAGAGTAGTTGTGTTCGTAGGTATCTATATTGTTAATGTCTTTCAATGCCGTCTAGACAACGATCTTCTGTAAAGTTATAGTAGTTTCAGTACAGTTTGAGCAAAGTGTAATATGTTTTTCAACTTTACATTGTGTGACTACATTAACATATTTTGAAGCGGTTGAATTAAACATACTAAATACATTATAGTTGTAAGGTTTGCATGTTATATAATTTATGGGAAATTATAAGTCATGACACAGATATTTTACGGGAAAAAAGGAAACTTCTGAGAAACTAATACGTCTATTAAATTAATCACCAACAAAATGTTTCAAAGAAAGCGTCAATTAAAGAACAACTATTATTTTTACTTGTCTTCTGATCTACTAAGTTAGCCACGGATTTAACAACACAAGAATATTTTACATTGGATTTCTGCCGAAGAAATAAGGGTTAGATTAGGTTAAAACTGTAACCTCACGATTCCAGAACCGATTTGTAGCCGTTGTGCAATAAAAAGAGAACAATGATAGCTTAGGTATATCAATGATAAATAGTGGCTAACAAAGTATTTTAGATGTAAACTGATAGTTGCTGACCTAATAATTCAGAGGACTATGTAGTTTTTTAGAGGAGAATTACTATTAAATGAAGTCGTGTTAATTAGCAGACATTTATAATTCATAAAATACAAAAGCAATTTGCTATTGATTTAGGAAATCTGAAGTCTCGTCAATTACGAAAACAACATAAAAAATCTGCCAAATCAGTCAAGACGTTCTATAGTGATAATCTTACATTATGTACATACGGCAATTGATCTTTATTTATATGGACATCTTCATTGTAACTATTGAAATAAAACAACTTTACGGATTATATCGCGTTATATTAGTATCAAATACAATACAAATCCCGACGTTTCGGACCCTTTACAGCGTCCATGGTCACGGGCAGACTGAGGTGTCATGCGTCTTATCGTTGTATTTATTGAACAGCTCCCCTCCATTAACCCTTTCACTTTTACATTAATCATTTGTTATTTGATTCATGCATGCATTTCTGTCTTGCAGTTTTGGGCGTGCATTTAGACCTAATAGAATCTATAATAGGGTTCCAAGCAGGTGCCAATACCGTCGGGATTTGTATTGTATTTGATACTAATATAACGCGATATAATCCGTAAAGTTGTTTTATTTCAATAATATGTCTGATATTCGCGTAAGCTTCAGAAATCAATTCATTGTAACTTTTCGTTACTGTCTCACTGCTGCAAAGGCCTCACCGAAGTCATTCCATGTACTCCTTTAAACTAACCTAAAGTAAGCTAGATAAAAATATTGTCCTGAAAGTTTGTATATGCCTGTATAAAATTTTATGCTAAAATCATGGTTATAAAAATATAGATCATAGCGTAGCTGTTCAGGTAAGGGTCAGGTTTATGTTAAAGTTTGCGATATTTTGCCAGTCGGTGGCGTCCTATGCAAACAATTTATGTAAATACCCGGTGGACTGTAAAACGATATGAAATTCCGTATTTTAACGTCATGTTTGTATATTTATCGAATACAGACTTGATTTTTAAATCTCAGTTTTAGATAAGCTTTAGATAAATAATTTAAAAAAAAACGCTATACTTAGTAAAATATAACCATTTCCAGGTTTTACTAAGGTTTATCGCTAATGGTTATTCGGTATTCAGTAACTTAGCAGTACTGCATATTTCGTAGAGAAACCCGAAACTTTGGAAATCGAACCCAGAATCTCTAGCGTAGCAGTCATGCTCTTGGCCATTCAATGAATGAGACAATAATACCAGAATGTGTAGCTAGAAAACATTCATCAGGCAAGTAAGTATGAATGGCACCTAACACAGCCTAAGGCAACGAACTATTTCTCAACTAATAATGTTCCTTTCTTAATCAAAATGTATAGACATGTTGATATAACTCAAAACCGTAATTCCACAACCAATAAATAACAGTAATACCAACAAAACAATTTCGGCAAAACTTGGCCGCACAACACAGTCATAATTTTGAAACACAGTTACCGTAAAAATTGCGTAAACGTGGCAAAGTCTCTATTTGTCGGTAGCACGCGACGTTAACCACATCACGCCTGTAAAGGTACGAATTCTTTGTTATATACGCGAGTCGTACTAAAATATACAATGCAGAAGAATCTAACATTTGTTTCTGATTAAATCCTTTTAACATACTGCTTTTGCTCGGTGTTAGAACGTCTTGGGGTCTGACTGGCTGGCGAGCCAGTCAGACCCCTACGTCACCCCTACGTTGGATGCCGTCGTAAAGCTCCTCAGTGTGTGTTTTGACGTTTTCGCGTAAGAGCTAGTTCCCCCTCAGTTGCTGCGGCTTTGCAGTCTGCAGTCCGTAGGGTCTCTTAAGGGTTAGCAGCATAATTATCAGCAAGACCTCTAGCCACCACCACCACCAGGTGACTAGTCAGCTTGTTTATCGATTTAGCCATTAAAAAGAAATAAAATTACTTTTCAACGGACTTCAAAAAGGAGGAGGTTCTCAATTCGTCTGTTTTATTTTTGTTTTAAGGATTTTATAGTGTAGTTTTGATATAATTTAATTCCCTTGGTTTGGCCATTCATTATTTGAACTTACATATATACCATCACGCCTGTATTTCCTAAAGGTAAGCAGAAGTAGGGTACTAAATCCAAACTCCGAGCTACTACTCAATCAGAGTTTATTTGCATGACCTGGGAGTACCTACTTAATACAACATTATCCATATATGCAAATTAAACCGGTAAGTTGAAGCATGAATGCTACGCAGGAGTTTCTTATACAATGTAAGTGAGCACTAAGACTTTAACAACTAACTACAGGATTAATAAAAACTACGTCATTGTGGTCAAAGAGATTAGAATGGGTCATAGAGTCGGCATTGGGAAAAATTTCAATCAAAATTTGTTTATCCAGATTTGCGATTATGTGACTTATGGGCAACTCGACGCTTTGTCTAGAATATCGTTCGTACTAGTTAAATGTCTTTGATCGCAGGAAACACGAAGGTTACGCTACGCATAAATTCCATTCTTAAGCGAAAAACAAACAACGTTCACACAAGAGAGGATACGATTTACTAAGTAAACATTTAACAAAGCACGCAAGCAATAAAACGGCAAAGGAATTCTATTAGACATCTTTATCGAACTCAAGCTCGGGGCGTATATTGGCAATGCGGCTTAGCAGTTCCTATGTGGGATTTGATTTCCGTACAAGCCCCAGTAAGTGCAATAGGAAATGTCGCGTGAGCGTCTCCGTCGAATAAAGCAAAGAGAATTGGGTCGAGGCCCGCGAAGCCACACATTTTGGAACAAAGCCAGCCGCAGCGGCGATTTTGTTTTATTTTGTAAAAATAAAATACTGTATAACGATTTAGTCCCGGTTAATAACGGCGTACGCCATTTATGACTGTATGTCACAATGGAAAACCGGTTATTGGGGAACGGTTCGGATTATTCACTGGATTTTTAAGGTTATAAACAGATTAGGAATGTTGGGACCGCTGTAGGTATTTGAAATTCAGAACGTCAAAATAGCAATGCTAAATTATATTTTGACTTCGAAAGGTCGGGCAGCTTAAATTGTTTACAAAGTAATAACACCTTAAAAGCCGGTAATGATGGAAATAAGCCTCATTTTATGTGAATTATTTTTGTTTATCTCTGTTGTGAAAATGATTTTATTAAATGGGCTTTTTATGAGGCTTTCCGGTTGAATTATAGACCTTTTACGTTATTTGCTACTTATTTTGATTAAACAATATTTCCTCAGTTTGATCTGATTGATCTTCATTTCTGTCGCATGTCAGACGAACAATGGGTGATACTGATAACAATGGTTCCCACCAACGCAAGGGCAAGCCCAGACGGAGAAGGCGGGACGAGCTGGGCTCTTTTTTGAAGGACTAGTCCCTGATAGTAATGGACAGAGAGAAGTGGAAGAAGCGTGGGGAGATGGGTGGTGGGGACACTGTGGACTTTTAGTGATAATAATAATTAATCTACATAACTTTATTCCTAGCAAGCTCTAAAAGGTGTGTCAGAAATACGCTTTGTAATTGAAAATGAAATGATTTTTTAATCATCACAAGGCCAGTACTTCTGGTCATTAAAATCAAAACAAAATAAAATTTCTATCTAATCTCACTTTCATAAACCTGCTACATAAATTAAATAAGTGAAGACGGTCTGTATTTTGGGTATGGAGACCTTCGTTAAACTCAAATTTTAGTTCAAAATCAATATGAGAGCTTTCCATAATTTGATATTGGACCCTGATCTCTATTGAATATAGATCGTGGATACTCTTGGCCCTTGAACTAATCTATCTATAATATAAAAACGAATCGCCAAATGTGTTGCTAAGCGCAAATCTCGAGATCAGCTGAACCGATTTCGCTAATTCTTTTTTTCTAATATTCCTTGAAGTACGGGGATGGTTCTTACGGAGTTTTTTTTTTTTTTAAAATTGCCTGTTAAAATCTAAAAACAACACTTCTCTATATTCCCATACAAAAGATGCGTAATAATACTTAAAAGTCAATTTGAACTTACCATACCGTAAAGTTTAAGGGTTAGTGGAGGGGTTCCGGGAAGGCAAAACATTTGAGTGACGTTAATTTCAGAATCGACTGTTAGGCGGTACGAAGTTCGCCGGGTCAGCTAGTTTATAATAAAAAAGGATAGTTTTTTTCCCGGTATGAACCTTTACGACTAAGCGCGGGAAGGTCGCATTTCACGCCTACACATGCATTAACTTCCTGAAAAAAAGTAGCACGTCATGCCGACACAATATTCTTCTCACTTCATGATAGGTTCGAAAAAGCCTAAAATCTGAGTTCTACATATAAAAAAAGTCTGCGATAGCCGATGTGAATGTCACGTACCTCAATGTGAACTATAAAAGCGAGTAGCTTGTAGATACGTGAGTGTTCCCTCACGAAATGTGGGATAAAACTGAATTTATGTACAAAGGCCGTTAAAAAAGGACTGATATATGTATATCTCTTAAGATAGGATAAAGACGAATTACCCAATAATATTGGATTTTGGACGTGACGAGTGCGAGAAACGGGAATTGGTTTAAAATTACTGTAATTTGGGATGTGTCCTTTTGTCGAGATTTTTTCAGCTTACGATGGCTCGGACCTATTCCATATATACCTATGCCTTATTATTTTTATGATGTTGAGTGGTGAAAACCTCGAAATAGTTTTTAATTGTATCGAATAATTTATTATCTCAATACAGCGATAAATTGTTTTATACATATTGCATGACGTTTGTATTGAAAAAGACAAGTATTCTATCAAAATAATATTACACGTGACTGTCATTGGCATTTCTTTATATTGAATTACAAAAATCTAATTTTCTCCTAAAAATACCAATACTGTCATGCACACAAGCGGAGCTTAAAATAAACGAATAACCATGCTTAACTGAGCGCTTGTATTTGCCACATTAAACAATTCAAAAGCTTTTCACAAATTGTGATAATGAGAAAGTATTTTGTGTTTCATAATTGTTACGAACAAAGACGTCTCTGAAAGCGTGGATCGGCGGTTTAGGGCATTAATTAAATTTTGATCCGACAATTTCTGCTAAGCCCCCACTGACGTCCAATGCCATCAAATTCAACTCTTACAAAATACATCTTATTATGTTTCTTAACTAATAATCTTTGTCAAATTCACTAAACTAACATTGACGAGTACACAAAGACGTTAATTGAAGCCCTTTATAATAAGGTTTTGATGTAATTAGTGAAACATTAAACGATAAAATTGGTCGTTGTTAAATTTGAAGAAATTTAAAATTACCTAAAATTTTAAGCAATTTCAGAATGAACATAATATTGAAGCAATATTCTTTTTAAGTGGTTTATAGATTTAATTTTTATGTACGTTCGACTTTTACCTTTGAACATTAATGTAAACCTAGACCTACACATAATTGTAAGATTTTGGCATACCTAATTGTACCTTAACGTGACATATTTCTAACCTCATATTATTGTTTATGGTAAAATATTGACTTTTATTACCTTCAATAACAATTATTTCCGAAAGATGTTTTCCTGAAATGTTGACAATAAATTTCCATTTGTATCAAGGGAAACGTCAAGAAAGTTAAATTAAATTGATTTATCTTATAATTATTTAGCTAATTAATTCAAAAGCAAAGTACATATTTTGAAGTCGTCGAAGTGAATTAATTTCATTTTCTATTTACATTTCGAAAAACATTGTGATTGTTTAATATTTGTTTTACCTGATTACTGGTTTAGGCAAGTTGTCTGTGCTTCTTTTGGCATTGTTCCGTGCAGTGTCTTGCCAACATTGCAAAGTTAGGATAACAGGAAATTACACACTGTATTCCTGCTAGTCCCTAGTGTGCGGTTGGCTAGCGTTGCATTTAATTGAAGGCTCAGGCTGGCCAACATTGTTTAAAACGACCGCCTCCCCACTCATGTAGACTGGCGCTGGGACTAACAACATGTTTTGCCCCGTAATCATCGTAGGGAACAGTGATTTTAGAGCTGTTCCAATTGAGTTCCGTTCAATAATCAACCGACCAACGCAAGACCTCATTAAAAACGCAGAACGGCTAAATTAAAACCTTAATAGAGTTTACATAATTAATACCTTAATTAAGTGCGTACCAGGGTAAATACCTAAGTTATAGGTACATATAAGTCTCTACTATTATAAAATTGTAAAAAAAGCTATATGAACATTGAAGATATTAATTTAAAAAAAGTGGATTAGGGTATAAATAAACGACTCCAAACTCAAAAAATGATTTTTAAAATTCTTGTCTGTTTGTTACGGGTTGGCGCAAAAACTACTGAATTTTGTTATCACTATTAGAAAGTATAATTATGCTCCAACTTAAAAACTGGTGTAGGTACTTCTTATCTCAAATAATTAAACGGAACCCGAGATACAGCTTGACCTCTCTAATGTATACAAACCCATACAAAGAAGAGATCATCACTGTTGGTTTTTGAGCTTCAAGTGAGCGAAGCCGCGGGCAGAAAGTAGTACTAATATATATTAGTACTTATATTATCTACTTGATAGTACGTACATCTTTTTTTTTTAATTAAATAACAACAAACATATACTTAGGTAGATAAACAATACATAGGGATATGTAACTAGACATAAAAGAATAATCTGCAATGGCTCATATTTAACACACCATAGTGCTGTCTATATTATAGCACGGTGGTATAAGAATTTATTACAATGACGTAACAAACAAGCGACGGCTGTAAATATTATGCCTCTGTTTAATAAAGGGATTTAAAAAAATAAAAGCGAAGGAAAAGCTTGCGTGGAAATGAATTGGGTGAATTATGCGGCTCAATTTACTCAAAGTATCGTGGATTCGTGGTTAAGCACTGCGTTACGAGTTATGAGTTCGATTCCCGCACAGTACAACGGTCCCACACATTCGGTGTTTGACTTTATGAGACTTATGTTTCGAACTAGCTTTTGCCGGCGGAAATGGATCATGGCAAAAGAAACATTTCACTCATACATCGTTTTTTAAAAAAAAACGATGTCCCATTCTAGGATTTTATTCTGTATCGTGGATGCGTTTACAAACACAGATTCTCACATACACAAACACCGGCCCGGAGCCACCACCTTTAGATCATACAAATATTTGCTCCGTGTGGGGATCGAACCCACAACACGTGGCGCAGAAACCGATCTCTCAGCCGCTACGCCAAACGTGTCGTCAAGTCGTGTATCATACAAAATGATTTTTTAATGTAGGTACCGATTACGTGCCTAAATAAACTTATTATAAATTATGTATATCGCCAATAAAGGCGTGTTAAAAACAAACTTTTTTATAGCTATAATACAAGCATAACAATGAATAATAGCAGTCATCGTATTATCTATGAATTTATTATACCTGTACCTAAATTGAAACGAGTAGACGCTTTAATAAAATATGAACCTGTATGTCGGAAAATTGATAGGTACGCCCTTTACATTTTCCCTTTCAGCTATAGCTACGTAGGAACTAAGCTGTCAATATTACACGTTACTAAATTATTTTATCGTACCATTTACGTTTATTGTTTTGTTTTTACGCCGTTTTCACTATAGAGGCCCGGCCAATGAGTATGGCAGTACCGGACTGGCCGATCATAAAAAAGTAAAAAATATTGAATTTGATTTTGGAAGCAATTTCAATTCTATGTATTTAGAAAAAGTGATAAAGCAAACCAACATACTTATTCACATTCCGTGAATAATATGATGTCATTCTATTATTATTTTCTTCTTTTTTTTTCTTTTTTCTTAGACAGTACCTACATGTAATTATTAGACTATACAGTCTAATTTGATTTGATTTGTCTATGTAATTTGACCAAATAAACGGCGGTAGCCTAATGGCTAGGGCGTCGGACTTTCGATCTTGTGGTTGCCGGTTCGAAACTCACCTATTGCACTACCGACGTGAACCCACTCGTAACACAAGCATTTAGCTTAGCACGAGGGGTTAACAAGAATACTAGTAATGTGCGACCCACATTGCTAGTAATCTGTATTAACAAAAAAAAATTGACAATAACTTTTTTAGAACTGAATCACCCATTCAAATTTTAAACTGAAAATTATTAAGAATAAAATGTACTTACAATTATTTAATTGCTATGCACTATTTTTTATAACCAAAGAAAATGTGTGGTTAAAGGATAGTGGCATGGGTATTCAATGACATAGGTACGTGACATAGTTTGAAAAAAAAAAGAAAACAGAAGTTTTGCGCTTTCGTTCGGTGACTCAAATACTTTTTGATAATATGACTAACGAGTGTATAAATATGTTTCAATGCCTGTGTTAACTTCGTCATATTTAAAACGATATAACATACCATCACGCCTGTATTCCCCGAAGGGTTAGGCAGAGGCGTACTAATGTACACCCACAGTTCGCCGGTATGTTTAGGTCCCATGTAATAGGGGGCGAGCCTATTGCCATTAACCGGGCACAAATTCCTAACTCCGAGCTGCTACTGGGAATTTCATAGAAAAACCCAATAACACTTTGCTCGACCTGGGATTCGAACCCAGGACCTCTAGCGTAGCAGTCGCGCTTAGGACCACTTGGCTAATGAGGCAGTTAAAACGATATAAAAATATTTATACTACTTTACTACCTTCTGCCCGCGACTTCGTCCGCGTAGCGTGATGATATATAGCCTATGTCCTTTCTCAGGGTCTAAAGATTGTCTGTGCCAAATTTCATCAAAATCGGTTGAGAGGTTTAAGCGGGAAAGCGTAACAGACAGACAGACAGACAGAGTTACTTTCGCATTTATAATATTAGTAGGGATAATACGTGGATCAGAATAAATTGTTTCTAGGTATTCTATGCGAAAAAATAATTTATATTTGTTTCGAGATCTGTTTTACACTCCAACAATAAAAGGTGGATTTTCTATAAAGTTTACTGTATATTGAGCGGAACGTGTATTCTATTTATTTTAGGAATTTTCGTATATCGTAGATGTTTTTACAAAAACACCCACATATATGATTCTTGATATATATGATTCTTCTTGATATAATTCTTTTACATAGGTACACAATAACTCTTAACAAAAAGTAAAACCGGCTCCAAAAACAAAAAAGAGATTGTCATTTGCGAAACAGTTTCGGAAGTCGGTGCCAGGATCTTTGTGTTTTCGCCACCGACAGCCTAATAATAACATTTATAATGAATAATAATAATATTTTTAATTAATATCAATATAATAACACATACTCAACCCGATTTTGCTTTATAAAGAATTAAAAAAATACGAAGAATAAGCCTTATTAGTCTTGTGGTCCAAAGCGCAACTGCTATGCTAGAACTCCTGGCTTCCATTCCCAGGCCAAGCACTGTGTTTTCTATAAAATTCTAGTAATCGACTAGCAGCTTTGGATTAGCGCTCGCTAATGGGATAATTCGGAGCTCAACCAGCGAACTATGGGTTAACATTAGACGTACACCTCTGCTTACACCTTTAGCGGAATATCGGCGAGATGAAATGTTTTTTACTCTTTGTCCGTAGGTATCATGGATCCGCAAACGTGATCTCCACATCCTCACAGTGGGTGTCCACACATACAGCAGTGATGCGCGCTTCGCTGCGCTGCACACAGACGGGTCGGATGAATGGACGCTGCGAGTGGCGCCCGCGCAGCCACGAGATTCCGGCGCATACGAGTGTCAGGTCTCCACTGAGCCGAAGATCAGTCTCTCGTTTAGACTTACTGTTGTTGGTGAGTGCAGAAAAGTTGTTAAGATTAAGTTGGAGTATGGGCAGAAAGTTTTGGCAAAAGAAATTGGCATCAAGTTGATGACAATTTGTTAAATTAATTAATCGATACAATCATTTGACTTTACTAACAGTTTAAAACAAATTAGTTCAAATAAACATAAACAACTATCTCACGTGATTATATTAAAAATATGCATGTTTTATTAAATCAAGCAGATTGACTTGAATTTACCTTCTTACTATAAAGCAACCCATTTATTGTTCCTTCATTGGATGCGGGTTTCCTCTTAATTAAAAGCTTAGCTTCTAGTCCACTACGCTGGCGTACGTACGTATTGCGCGTAGGCAAACTTCACATGCCGCCAAGAAAATCTCTGGCATGCAAGAACAACAATTCCTGGCTATATTTTAAAATGTCCTAGTTCCTTGTGCAATTTTAAATTAACTAAGTTTACTCCGATATTGTTTGTAGACGTAATTAGTTTCAAGTCGCAGCAACGAGCGATTGCTCCAAGTAAACATTTTTGACGTCGAGACTGCTAAATAAATTGCCTTTGCTAAATTTCCAGAGACCCCGGTTTCCATTTCATGAGTAAATACTTAAATGCTGGTGATGAAACTGAAGAAAGATATGTTTGTTACAGTATCAAAAGCTGAAATATTGTCGGGCCCTGAGTTGTTTGTGCGAGCTGGTTCTGACATTAATTTGACCTGCATCGCCAGACATGCTCCAGATCCACCAAGGTAAGAGTTATTCTTGAAGAAAATTGTTCAGTACCTAGTGATAAGGTGATCCAACTTTATATGCATGGTACTGAATACCGAACGACGAATTATACACATGCGATTTATAAAAGAAAGCCACAGCCTTAAAAATATATACCTACTCATAATATAATGCTTTAGATCTATAAGCATCGCTTTAAATTGAGCTCAAAACCGCTTATCCTCTCCCCGTAATATACATTCAATATAGAGCGAAACCATAAAGCTTTATTTCCAAATAATCGGTAGGATATTGATTCATGTAGCGTCGTGTATAGGGGCGATGAGACATTCTATGTCAGAGCTAAGCGACCAAGCTCTTGAGGTGTTTCATGCACAACTACTTATTTGCCGATACACTTTCGTATACAAGCTAGTGATAACAAATTTAATCTTGGTTTGCAATACAAGAAGGCACAAGGCTTCAGCTTGAAATGACGTGAGGTTCGGAATAAACGAAGCATTTACATAGGTACATACAAATGATACAGAGAATAATTACGTATGCATTAAGCAGTCAATCCTGTTTGTTGACCATTGTTAGTGGTCATTGTTAGCTATATTTATAATACATACCTATAAAGTACCAAAAATTGGGTTACGGAGGTCGGATGGCAGCCGTTCGTGTATCATATTCAGCCACATCAACTGATGACTGAAAGCAGAGTGCAACATAGTTTGGAAATGGGTGTTTGATTTACTAAAAATAACAGGTTAGGTGAAAAGTGTAATTAAATACAATTCGTATTCCGAAAAAAATAATTTAAATCGGCTAAAAAAGATCCAAGGTTTAATATGAGTATTTAAAGTTTATAGTGGGGATTAAGAGAGGTGCTTTGTCCCATTCCCGCAATTTTTTTTTTAAATCATAAATTTTCTCGTTACACTGGACACATTTACCTAATTATGTGATTAAAAGTTATATTATTTTGTGCAGTTTTATCTACTGGTACCGAGGGTCGAACGTGGTGAACTACGCTCAACGCGGAGGCATCAGCGTGGAGACGGAACAGCGCACGCGCACGAGTCGCTTGCTCATCGCGCGAGCATCACCCAGAGACTCCGGCAACTACACCTGTGCACCAAGCAGCTCTGGTAAATATAACAGTAACAAATTTACCAAGATTTTCTTACCCTTTTTCTCACTCTGGAAAAAATATTAATACCGACCGAAAGGAATATTATGAATAGGTACGTATTTTTTGCTTTTTTCATGCTAAGATTATAAATTTATTTTAATGACGTCACCTTAAAGACGTAAGTTCAGAATGTGAAGGCAAATTTCGACATGGCAGGTGGGACTTGCTGGCTTAGAGGTCATAGGGTTTGGTGTACCTAACTAGAAGACGAAGGTTCGAATCTTGCCTGCGAGTCGATTTTTTCCTTCACTAAAATAACATTATTAATTCGTTTTTTCTGTAAAATATAAATACGGAAATGCGGATTTCCGTAGATCGCGAGGTAGTTAGCAAGCGCTTCATCATAGAACGCAGTGTCGCTTAACATCAGGCGAATGGGCGGGCAAGTCACCTCTCAAGAATAAAAAAAAAATCCCATAACAAATATCTTGTAACACTAATTATTAATATTCATAGAAATCTCTCTTTCTCTCTCTCTCTCTCTCTCATTCTTCGCACAATCCATCCATCATATTCAGTATGCGTATATTTAAGACAATTTCAGTCCTGACTTTCATTACTTAAACCAACATAAAAAAGTGATAATGAATAACATTATATTTTCTGTAGTTGAAAAAGTCACAGAGCTAAAGTTATGACTCAGTTTAATTAGGCACAGCGGGCAAAAAATGTTAATGAAGCTCCTGTAAGTAAAATAGGTAGTCGCCTTTATTCCGCGTTCTGTTATTTCCTGCAGCGGCTTACAGCTAAGCTACTTTACACAGTTCTTTTATTATTTTGCCCTCTCGGGACACACGGGTTCTATAAAAAATACACACATGCCACAGCGGTCGTCCATCGCGTCTTTTATGGCGTACCTACATTTTTCACTCAACACACTTCACTATATCTCTGTCTATAGCTGTGTAAAAACCATTTGTCTTTTTCCGCGCCTTCCCCTTAAGTACTGAATCAACGTGTTCAAATTCAGTGTACTCGGCGTTCTTATCGTCCATTTGTATTCCTTGCACACCATTAATATATTTAACACAGTTCTCCTTTTTTTAAGGTAATATAAAAAAGATTTTGAGCAACACGTTCGGCATTCGAATAGGAAGTGCCTGCTATGATTGGATTTTTAAAAACCTTTTTTCAAGATAAATAATCTTTGACGTATGATTTAATTTCCGTTGGGAAACATTTTCGTTGCATTCTCATTTCCCCTCCGAAAGTTATGTCAAGTGAGAATACTTTTTTTATAGATTCGGCGTCCGTGGTGGTCCATGTTGTAAGTGGGGAGCGACCAGCAGCGATGCAGAGCAACTCCAAGCGAATATCGCCCTTACCACTGCTGATTTTCCTGTCAATCAGAACAAGTCAATGTAAATCATTCTTTACTACTATCATGCTATACATTTTATTAATGTCGCAGAAAGTCAGTTTATTCGATATTCTTAAAAAAATCAAACCACTGTGGAACAACTACTGCATTAGAAGATTTGTTACGAGATGACCAGGCCTAGCTAATATTGCCGAAGTTGCATAAAATGCATAGCACTAATAATTTTAATTAGCATAAGTCAAACTGACGTATAAAGAAACGAATTATTGTAATAAGTACTTTTTTGTCATTAATATGTATATCATAGTTTTGCTTAATAAAAAAAATGGAGTTACTTTTATAAAAACAATTAAACTTAGTATCAGACTTCTTTCAATGTTGGTTATCGATTTTTTTCTTATTTATACAAAAAAGCAGAAATCATAGCATTTAACACACTTAAAAATATGTTTGTACCTTAAAATTGTTGGAAGTATGTAATAGGTAAGCAAACGAAATTTTCTTTTTTTTTATTTGTTGGTAATTAATGACTTCGTAGTAAAAATATCAGTCTATCTACAAAATGTTTTATAGTAATTTTTATAATTATTAAATAATAACTTTTTAAATACATTACTTACATAGATACTTTTGCGTTTGTATATACCACTTACAGTCAACTCAAAAACTGATTACAAAACTAATTATTTTAATCATCAATAATAATACTTATAATAATCAATCATTTATAAAATAATGAAGTTGTAAATGACTCAATAATGTGATTTAATATTTGATTTACATGTATTGTTTTAATAATTTTTATTAATTTTTAAATATAAAACATACCATGCCTGTATTATCTGTATTCTATTGAATTTCTAAAATATGTAATTGTAAATATTATAATTTTAAATTAAATTACAAATAATAATAACTTCCGAAGTAGGTAGTGGTAAAATGGTGATTTTATATAAAATTGTGCAGTTATAATACTACACTCTAGCTAGCCCATCAAGCACGGCTGCTGAGTGTGAAGTTCTGGATTCGATTCCCGGATCAAATTTCATAGAAAAACCAAATGCTTTTTCTATGAAATTCCCAAACCATAAGCAGCGAACTGTGGCTCATCAGTACATCTGAACCTATGAAGCTATGAAAATTACTTAGAAAATGGCTAGGAGGATTCAACATAAATTCAACTACTTACTGCAGTCTGTAAGTCAAATATTGTAAATAGTCGATACTACTTTTATAATGTTTTCTTCCAATATAAGAAAAAATAAAATGATAGATGTTGATGTTGTTTTTCTAATAAATAATTATTGTACTGAAACATAATTACCCACCTGGAGATTAAAGTAATTAAGAACTACAATTAAGCTTTAGCTAAAGAAATCTGTAAAAAACTACTTAAGAACATTGTAAATACAGTTTGTAAATAAATACGTTTTACGTGTTATTACAGTTGAGTTTTACTTCAAAACTTTTTAAAGAAAATCTCGAAACAAAAGAAACTATGAATAAATTGTAATAATTAAAGTTTTAATTTTAATGTGATGCTCAAATACGACGTTAATATAAAAAAATTAAGAACTTTCAAAATTGTATATCCAATCAGAATTAGGTAAGTATATTTTTTTAATATTTTTCTTTTTACCAAGCAATTAGTTTCTAGATTACTTAACTAAATTTTTTGGAGTTATTTTTGATGTAGATTTTTTATATGATTAGACTGAAATACTTAACAGAAGTTGTTGGCTGGCCGCATATTTCAAGTTATTTTTCCGTGGGCGCTCGCTGGTAAGCAGCTTATAGAAGTTATTTAATAATTGAATGAGAAGTAAGTAACTGCCTCATTAGCCAAGTGGTCCTGAGCGCGACTGCTACGCTAGAGGTCCTGGGTTCGATTCCCAGGTCGAGCAAAGTGTTATTGGGTTTTTCTATGAAATTCCCAGTAGCAGCTCAGGTTAGGAATTTGTGCCCGGTTAATGGCAATAGGCTCGCCCCCTATTACATGGGACCTAAACATACTGGCGAACTGTGGGTGTACATTAGTACGCCTCTGCCTAACCCTTCGGGGAATACAGGCGTGATGGTATGTTATGTTATGAATGAGAAGTAAATCGGGTTTTTCTTGACAAGCGCGCTCCATTGTATATCGTGAATTGGCGGTCTAGCGCAAGCCTACCAGGAGTAAGAAAAAGTAGGTACTTAGAAGACACACTGGTTTTCACATTATTTATTTATTGCACCATGTAGTTTACACCGTTATTAACTTAACTTAAACATACATAAACCCTGTAAGGGTGTTGCAAGATCGCTTAAATATATTAAAGTAAAATGTTTATTACATATTTATATCAATAATAGTCTTTACCCGCGGCTTTGCTCACCTGAAGCTATAGTAGGATTAGAAATGGATTCCAAAAATAAATTAATAAAAACCAACAGTAATGATCTCTACCTTGTATGGGCCTCTATACATCAGAGAGTTCAAGTTGTATCTCAGGCTCCAATTAATTTATTGAGATAAGAAGTTCACCAGTTTTTAAGTTGGAGCATATACTTTCTAACAGTGATAACAAAATTAAAATCTATTCAGTAGTTTTTGCTCCAACCCGTAACAAACAGATTTCTTACAATTGTATAATAGTAGAGAAGAGATTTTATCTATAAACTATAGTACTATTTATTATCTATCTTATTTACTTTACGCTATTACAAAATAAAATAAATACGAAGCGGCGGTAGCCTAATGGCTAGGGCGTCGGACTTGCGATCATGTGGTTGCCGGTTCGAACCCCACCCATTGCACTACCGAAGTGAACCCACTCGTAACACAAGCATTTAGCTTAGCACGAGGGGTTAACAAGAATACTAGTAATGTGCGACCCACATTGCTAGTAAGTTTTTTTTTAAATAATGATAATAATAATAATACCAGGTTAAAATCTATCTTCCAAATAAATTATTTAATAGTGTAATAACATTTTTCTGATAGCATTACTTTTAGTTTCGCTTTGAATACAGCAATGGAAAACAAAATTATCCACATCGCATATATAATGTGTGGCCAGCCTTAATGTCTATTAAATAAATATTATATTTCTACCCTCAAGTCTGGTAAAGTGACGGCAATAAACATTTATTTTGGCAAGTCACTAGAGTCAACGTTCGACTATCGGCAAGCTGTTTCAAAGTGTTGTGTTCGCGCTAATGTGTTCTAAAAACACATCGTACAGCCTGATTTTCTTCGAACTATGGTGATTAGTGTTTTTATTAGTGTCAGAACAACCCTTCGAAAATAAAATTGTTCTCAGGCCCCGTCCTAAAGTGATTTAGTGAATTAACAATTTGATTGTGAGTTAGTGTGCCGGTTCCCCATAACAATTCCGTCAGTAGATTTGCTTACAAGAGATTTTAACATTACATGTACCTATGGACTTTATGGCAAAACCCATCTCTAGTAAGTGACTTCACTGACTGATTTGTTACTAGTACCGGCCGTTACAGTTTTATAGTGGCGTCACAACCTTCTTCGGGAGTGTGCTGCTTCAACAAGCATGATGGTCTACCTACACAAAGGAGGAGTTTGAGGTTAGTGGAGTTAGAATTTCTTTTTTTTTTCTAGATAATCTAATTTTTTTATCACATTACCCTAATATATATATATTATATAACAACTTATTAATATCATAACATACCATCACGCCTGTATGCCCCAAAAGGTTAAGCAGAGGCATACTAATGTACACCCAGAATTCGAGAGGCTAATGCCATTAACCAAGAACAAATACCAAACGGAGCTGCTACTGAGAATTTCATAGAAAAACCTGGGAATCGAACCCATGACCTCTAGGGGAGCAGTTGCACTTGGGACCACTAGGCTAACACGGCAGTGCTTTATCTCTAGACAATTATTTATATTTTAGTCAAATTACCCTATCCAACCACTTATTAATTTATGTTGATAACTCAATATTCTACTACAAACACTTGCTAACAAATTTCACTCATGTCTCTGTAAATTGTGAGTAACACAGGCACCAGAAGCACAAAGGGCCTATTGCCTAACCCGTAACTGGTAAGTAAGTGTCGGTATCATTTAAGTTCACCGGATCTTGTTTACTTTGTAATTTTATTTTACCCTTCTTTTTTCTACCTGGTAACACAATCACCTTACTCAATTAAATTTATTTAACTGTTGACCCTTTTTTCAATTAGTCGAATAATATTTACTGACGTGGTTAAATATAATGATTAATATTTTCCTTACAAAATGCCTACTTTAACGTTAAAATTAAAATGTATACTATAATCCCCCTTCTTCCATTGCTGGATTTTCGGGCCAATGTTTGTATTAGAAGTCCAGTTCATCATGCCATCTTCAGCTGATCAGTATTACCCTGAGGAACCTCTCCAGGTATGTTTAGCTTACAAGTACGGCTTAAGGTATACTTGAATGTTCGATCCCGTTCCACTTCAGGTTAAACTCGGATAAAACACATAAGCTGATCGGGAAAAACTCGAACACAAGAATATTCTTTTCCCTCGGGCGCACTTCACTCAACAATCATCTCGGCAGGCAAATGTATAGAAAAACGTGTGATGATCATACTTTCTAAAGAGCTTTATTTATTAACTGCAGCGGATTTTGTTATTGGTTTTAACGGATTAAATCGCAAATTTAGGACATCTTAAAAACGTGACGCTTAGGTCAAGTGTACACAACACGGTTCCTTTTCTCGGGTCTGGACTATATCAATGGACCAGGAATTTACCCGAATTGAGGGCAGGGAGCCCTAAGACGCCGTGCTCTTTAAAGTATGTTGGGACGACCACGAAGGAAATGAGATGTTGACCTGTATCACCCATCCATAAACTGAAAACGCAGGAGAACCTATGAAGTTTCTTGCTACCTCTACTCCATAAGACCATGCACGTAGTTTTACATTTCAAACGTACCTGTATGTGGTCTAAAGTAAATGTTTTCAGCTTAACCTTGCAGATTAATCAATCAGTGTAGATATTACTTACTTTACTTAGTCCCTGAGCCACTGGATCTATTTATTTGGTAGCTTTAAAAGTTTTATACCTTGGATTAAGGTTAAACATCGCGTGAGTGTAAAGGATTAGGTAGTGGTTGTAAACGAGCGACACAATCTGTATTATGTGAAAAGTTGATTATGTCACACAGATGTTTGTGGAAATAGGGCACTCAATTTGAAACCAGTATTGATTTATTTGCAGGAACATTAATATTTTAGACGGAAGAAAAAAAAGTATTTATCTATGTACACTCACCAGCATAAATATGTATACACTTACTTGTAAGGACATGCCTTTACCTTTCCGATCCCTATTATGACTGTCGCCGGTGTAATAAGACGTCACATTTCGCAAGCTAAGCTTATATTATTATTCTGTTACTATGTAAAGTATACTGAGGACATTAATAAACCTAACTCCGAAATGAACACATGTTTGCCTCAATCACCTTGACTACATTTCATACTAAATCCGAAAGCGATTTTTTTCCAGAAATGACGATTGTAAACTTTGAGATAATATGAAAATCATTAAAACATTGGTTTGGAAATACTATGTTCATAACACCATATAATTTCAATATACTTTAGGAGAAATCACTTAATGTTTGCCAAATATGTACATATCTGTGTGTGCCGACAGAACCCTCACATTTCACCAGGATTTATCATACTGGTTTGGACTGGTATATAGATTAGATGAGACGGAATATTGCCATTATCCGAGCACGAATACAAACATCACGCAAACATCAATATGGTCCTTAGAAACGGGGCAAAGCAGATGAAACCACGTGGTACCTACAGCTAGTCTATCTATGTATATCTATACTTTATATACTAACTAGCTTCCGCCCGCGACTTCGTCCGCGTGGAATAGTTACTTAGTCTTAGCGGGATGATAGCCTATAGCCTTCCTCAATAAATGGACTATCTAACACCGAAAGATTTTTTCTAATCGGACCAATAGTTCCTGAGATTATCGCGTTCAAGCAAACTGGGCAGGTGGCACTTGACAGGTGGCAAGAAGATGATGATCCCCTTCAGCGGCTTGTAGTTTGTTTTGATTGAAGCTCACTTCAAGATATAGCCAATATTGTTAGTTGAGTATTGAGTATCCGAGCGGAACTTTAGTAAAATATGTCACGGGAACAGGAATAATAAAAGAACGCTAAATGAGGATAATAATATGTCTTTTAGAGCGTTTGTTGGGTCCGAGCGGACCCAAGCTCGGTCCGCACGGATACAAAACAAAAGCTCTAAAGGCTGATGAATAACTTATTTACTTGGATAAGGATTAATATCATGTTTATAAAAACACCTACGCAAATAATGCATTTGGAATTTTAGAACAAAGTTAGCATAAAAAAGGTTATAGTGAGCCAACCTTAAAGGATAGACATATGCTGTCGCGGACTTTTTTTTAGAACTTTTAAAGAGAAACAATTCTGTCATATATGATTTTTGCGAAACTTTAATCGTTTACGCAGCGCATGCATCGGAAGCTCTCAAAAGGAAAAAAACCCGATTTTGAAACATTCTTCATTGATGCTCCGCTCCTATTGGTCTTAGCGTGATGATATATAGCCTATAGCCTTCCTCGATAAATGAACTATCTAACACTGAAAGAATTTTTCAAATCGAACTTCAAATCGACCAGTAGTTCCTGAGATTAGCGCGTTCAAGCAAACAACCAAACTCTTCATCTTTATATCTTAGTATAGATAATTCACAGATAATAGAAAGATATGCGTTAAAATAATGTGTTAGAGAAAGCAAAAAAACATGACAACATGTTTCACCAATATTTTTACGCGTGTAAAATAATTAAGTATTGTTCAAAGTTCTCTACTGACTTCACACCGTCGCTCCCTGCTATACCACGTTTGTTATTAAATACTGAAAACAGAACAGACGCACGCATATAAGAACCCTTTCGGATTACGAAATACATTTTAAATTACGAAACTGCGTAGGTTACTTTTTACACGTGTGGTGCCACTACCTTTACCTCCTCTACCCACCTTAACAAGTAATTTATATATCTCGTTTCATCTAAAAAATTTACCTTAAAGAGCAATTTGCCAGGTTGTGAATGTCGCAAATTAGCCTTTAATTAAAATTATGCCAAAAATTTACGTCATTATTTCGTCGTCTTTTGTGATCGCGACCCTTTTGAGTTTTCATCGCTTCCCTTATCTTTACTGACGAGAAAGTGAACAAAGAAAAATAAATAAATAACAAACAATATTTTTTCCAGACCAGGACGGCGGATTTTATTAATTTTTTATCCTCAATTATTACTTGGAGATAGCTGCGCAGTTAATCGGGCTTACAAACCTTTTTTGAGACTAAGCCGTAAAAAGATAAACTAATATATAAGTTAACTATCTATTTTTTATAGACTGCCTCATTAGCCAAGTGGTCCTGTGTGCGCCTGCTACGCTAGGGGTCATGGGTTCGATTCCCAGGTCGAGCAAAGTGTTATTTGGTTTTTCAATAAAATTCACAGCTCGGAGTTTGGAATTTGTACCCGGTTAATTGCAATAGGTTCTTTATTTCTTTCTTTAAGATTTATTTTTGGATATTATTTTTGGATATCCGTATCATACGTAGATGTAAAGCTTATTGCCTGTTATTTTAGAAGACGTAAGTTCAGAATGTGAAGGCAAATTTCGACGTGGCAGGTAGGACTCTCGGTGGCTTAGAGGTCATAGCGTCTGGTGTACCTAACCAGAAGACGCAGGTTCGAATCCTGCCTGCAAGTCGAATTTTTCCTTCACTAAAATAAATCTATCCAGTAGTTTTTGCGCCAACGGCAACGCGTAACAGACAAGAATTTAAAAAATCTCATTTTTGGATTCGCAGACGTTTATATACTCTAACCCACTTATTTTTTTAATATTTTCAATGTACAGACACAATTTATTACGATTTTATAATAGTATAGATTTATGTACAGTCCATGTTATTAAAATATTTATGAACAGCCCATTAACTATAATTTAAAGCAATATCTTAGTACCTAGTAAACATTTAACATTATAATATTTATTAATGTTAACATACCATCACGCCTTTATTCCCCGAAGGGTTATGCAGAGGCGTACTAATGTACACCCACAGTTCGCCGGTAGGTATGTTTAGCTCCCATGTAAATAGGTGGCGAGCCTATTGCCACTCTGAGCTGCTACTGGGAATTTCATAGAAAAACCCAATAACACTGCTCGACCTGGGAATCGAACCCAGGACCTCTAGCGTAGCAGTCGCGCTCAGGACCACTTGGCTAATCAGGCAGTTTATTATATATATTTATATTTATTAATGTTCATAGGATAAATTACATTGTTCTTGAAAGCAGAATGAAGAAATTGTGTACACATTATAATAGTCCGTGAATTATGTTGCGGGAGGATATTATTTTCAGAGATAGCCTTACGCTGTTGATTTAGAAATATTACATCTTCAAGAACAATTTTATCGTGAGTAAAGCAATTAGAAAGACAACAGAAAGGCTACCGAATTTTCGGAATGGTCGGAACACACCTATTAGTAAAACCAAACAGTTACAATATCAGATCTATAATAATGCCGTTCGTCTTTAAGAAAACCTAGCCTTTTTTTACTATATCTCTACAGATATTGTAAAAAAGGCTTAATATCTATATATGGCTCACTAGAAAAGATTTTGTTTTTGTAAGACTAGAATTAAAAAATATTAGTCGTACACTAGTTTTTTTCTGTATCGTAAGAGCGCAGAATATCCTAGTTGTATTCGTGTCATCCCGCTTTTGGAAAGATCATCATGTAAAAATAGACATAAAATAGATAATTTACTCGTATTTCTCATACAGATTTTCTTAATGGATTACAATAAAGATAGCGAAATAACTGTAACTAAAAATATTCACAGTTATTGTGGTGGTAATATTACCTACTATCCACTATTTTTCCATCTGAACTGCCTCACTAGCCTAGTGGTCCTGAGCGCGACTGCTACGCTTGAGGTCCTGGGTTCGATTCCCATGTCGAGCAAAGTGTTATTGGGATTTTCTATGAAATTCCCAGTAGCAGCTCGGAGTTTGGAATTTGTGCCCGGTTAATGGCAATAGGCTCGCCCCCTATTACATATGGGACCTAACATACCGGCGAACCGTGGGTGTAAATTAGTACGCCTCTGACTAACCCTTCGGGGAAAACAGGCGTGAATGTATGTTATGTTATCCACTATTTTTCATTTAATCTGATTCACCATGTGAACCCATTCAAATAATAATTAAAAATTCATTATTCGCATCAGAGTGGCTACGAAATTGGTTTCATTACTAAATCATCCCACCAGCATAAAGCAATCATGTTTAATATAACTGAAGTTTTATTGACTATTTCGAAAATAAATTATCTTACCTTTGAAATGCAAATATACTCTAGAAACGGGTTCACCACAATAGATCAAGAAAATAGTGTTTAGAAGAACAGTGTTTTAACAAACAGGCTTGATCTCTTTACTTTTGGATTGCCCGTCTATGTTTTTTACCCGACTGCGCCAGATGTGTTATGTTTGAGAGTATGTATACAATGTATATTTTACTAGCTTCTGCCCGCGACTTCGTCCGCGTAGCGTGATGGTATATAGCCTATAGCCTTCCTCAATAAATGGCCTATCTAACACTGAAAGAATTTTTCAAATCGGACCAGTAGTTCCTGAGATTAGCGCGTTCAAGCAAACAAACAAACAAACAAACTCTTCAGCTTTATATATTAGTATATATATATTGTCAGCTCTGCAGCCTAAACAGCTTGATGGTTATTTACACAGTTATTTCTATGCCTCTGCGGTTAACCACTGAAGAGTTCCTTTATCTGGAGCTTATCCTGGACTAAGAATAATTTAGCATAGAAATACATTGTACTTGGAACTGAATCAACATGTAAAAATTCAACTCCATAGGACATGGTGGTAATGACATAGTTCTAATTCAGCTTGTAAGATTTTATCTAAACAAACAAACATACAAACAATGCAAGCTCATAAAAAGCTTGCATTAAAAAACGTTTAGGTACATTTTTAGGATTTTAATTACGCCCTATTAAAACACAGCAGGCTTTTCAGATTAGTTTGAGAAGTCAATGAACTGTTATAACAAACATCTGCCATCTGAACTTTATAACCTGACTGAATACCTACTAAATATTCATTTTTAATATTTCAATATAATATAGACCGACACTGGGAATCTAAGTAGGTTCTCTTATTATAAACTAGCTGTTTTTTGCCCGAGTGGTATTTAAAAAAATGTAACCTAAGTTACTCCTTGTTACATCAACTATCTGCCAGTGAAAGTCCCGTCAAAATCGGCCCAGCCATTTCAGAGGTTATTCGGAACAAACAGACAGACAAAAATTGTAAAAAATGATATTTTGGTATATATACCGTGTATACTATACTCGTACATCCAGTAAAAAGCGGTAATTTTAATATTACAAACGGACACGTTAATTTTATTTATCTGTATAGATATATGAAAAAATCATCCATGATAAAGAAAATGAAGGTTCTCAGTGGGAAAACAAAAATTACTTGTTCTTCATATACGCAAGCCTACTAGGAACCCGTTAAAGTGGAAAATTCCTCATAAAATCCCGCCAATCAAATACGTCGAATTATACGTAGACAAGTGAACACAGACACAACTTCGGTCAGGCCATGATGTGACCAATCACGCGGACAGGTCCAATCACAATCGACGATCTACGTGTAGGTATCTAATTCATTTTGTTGAGTTTGTCAAAAAGCAGTCTCTTTTCGTTTTTGACGTTATAACCCTCAAAAAATATACAAAAGTGTTCCTCCTCATATTGTCAACATAAAATTGTATTATTTTGTCCTGTTGGTCGACAATTTAATCGTTAAAATTTGCATATGATAAAAGCGGGATGTACAGTAACAGTTTTAAATGGCATTCCATATGTGTAATTTTATTACACGGCTCATCCTGAAAACAATTTTACAAGGACGAATACTACCTTGTAAAACAATTTTACAAGGTAGTATTCGTCTCCAACGAACTCGTTTCGCGTAGTCTTTTAGAGTCCTAAAACAGATACAAAAAAATTGAACGCAGCTAGTATTATCTAGCTGTCAGCAGTGACGTTCCTCAAATGTCAAATCACTGTTCGACTTCGCGCGCTCGTGTTACCGCGTAGGATTGTGTGTGGAATTATAAAAATATATAAATCGGTGTTATTTAGCATCCCAGATGCCTAGTTCGGATGAAGACGCTGTTTTAGATGAAATCGCGAGAATGAAGAAAAAACTTAAGAAAATTACTCGTCGACGCCGACGCCACCGCCATGTTTCGCATCGGCGTTCTCGGCATTCTTCTACATCTCGGACCCGGTCACGATCTAGGGACAGATTACGCTCAGCGAGTCCCTCGCAATCACCCCATCGTGATTACCACTTGATGTCTCCTCATCCACCTCTACATACGGTTTCCCCAGAACAACATAAAGGGAAAGAAAATGTTGGTAAGTACCTACATCCTTTTTTTTTCTAGGTTAGGAAAGTGCAGATAATTGGATTAATATTCATACGTCTAATCATGGTACGATTTATGGAACGAGATTCCGCAATGCATTCGTATATACGAATTATGATATGATTAAGACGACCTTGACCGAGTTCCGTGCCAGTACGAGATACTTCCGCACGAAGATCAGCTTTTGATACGAGATATCAATTCTGATGTATCCTGCCGTATTGTGCGTGACACATAACGGTAGGCATTACGGTCCCAGCATGTATACTACTGGTATGTTGCTGTAGAGCTACAGGAAGATAATTTGTATCTATTTCAGATCCTGTTGCTACTAACGTAGAGAGTGTAGACGAGACTGTAATTCCGGAAGCCTTACTAATCGCCTTGGGCAATGATATGCCACTAGAGGAAAAATATGGACCTAATATTTGCAACCTCATTGGCTCAAGATGGGAAAATACTATATTAAATGATAATGAGGAGGTAAAAGATATTATAAAAATGTATAAAATCCCTAAAAACTGTCCACTACTAGATGCACCAGAATTAAACCCGGAGGTTAAAGCTGCTATAACTGAAACAGCTCGCACTCGAGACCAGATGCTAGAAACAAAACAACAAAATCTGGGTATTGCTCTTACTTGTCTGGGTCATGCAATGACCAAAATTTTGGCTGGACATGAAGTCTCTGAAGCCTTAAAACTCCTCAGCGATGGTACAAAAATCTTGACATCCCTTCACCATAGGGAGACTAACACAAGGAAGCAGCTACTAGCGCCCCTCCTTGATAAATCATTCACAAAAATGGCTGAATCAATACCAAGAAACAAGTACCTATTTGGTGAAAACTTGTCTGAAAAAATTAAAAACAATAAAGATATAGAAAAATCTGGGCTTCAGCTGAGGAAACCCAAACCTACATTTAACCGTCCGGGAAACTGGGTGGGCCCTTCACGCCAGACTCAACTGAAGGCACAAACAACGCGTGGAGGGCACAAGCGTCCACCAGCACAGCCACAGACAAAGAAGTTTTACCAATCCAACAAGAAGCCAGCAAAACGTGCACCTGTGAACCGCTCCGAGCGGGGGTACTACCAGCGTGCTCGCCCTCGACGCTAATCCCACAACAGGTACAACATGCAGGTAATCTAGCTAGGTACTTAAGTTGTTGGCAGATTATTACAAATGATGTGGTTATACTAGATTGGGTCCAAGGTTACCATATACCTTTTACATCTGTACCCGTTCAAACTAGAATCCCATGTAATAGTTTCTCTCAATTGGAGGAATTAAATATACAGAAATCAATTAATGATTTACTGCAGTTGGGCGCTATTGTGCCCTGCCACCCGGATAATGAGCAATATATTTCAAATATATTTTTGGTACCTAAACCTAATGGTAAATTTAGATTCATTTTAAACTTAAAACCCCTAAATAACTTTATTTACATATCTCATTTTAAGATGGAAGATTTACGAACATCTACTAGGTTGGTACATAAAGATTGTTTCATGACAACCATTGATTTAAAAGAATCTTACCTCTTAGTTCCAATTGCTGTAGAAGATAGAAAATATCTTAGATTCAACTTCAAACAGTTGTATGAGTTCACAGCACTGCCATATGGCTTGTGTACCGCACCTAGTGTGTTCACTAAAATATTAAAACCTGTGATGTCATACATAAGGAGTATGGGCTATGTAACTGTGATATATTTAGATGACATTCAATGTATAGCAAGAACATATGATGAATGCCAAACTCAAACTCAACATATCATACAGATCTTAGAATGTTTAGGTTTTGTACTTAATTATGAAAAGAGTATCTTAATACCAAGTAGACAGTGTAAATTTTTGGGGTTTATTATAAATTCTCAAAATTTAACAATAGAATTACCATCTGATAAAAAGGAAAAAATCATTAATATGGTCAACCAATTCATGTCTCGGGAAAGATGTAAAATTAGGAATCTTGCTCAACTACTTGGAACATTATCAGCAGCCTGTCCAGCTGTTCCATATGGTCGACGACATACCAAACTGTTAGAAAGAGAAAAATACTTGGCCTTACAGTCGCATAATGATAATTTTGAGAGTTATATGGATATTTCCTCAGTAATTATTCCTGAATTGAAATGGTGGCTGTCTAACATACCTAAAGCTAAAAGATCATTTGCTACACAAAGTATAACTTTAGAAATTTACACAGATGCTTCACTTACAGGTTGGGGGGCTCATTGTCTAGGTGAATCAATTGGGGGGTTATGGAATCAAATTGAGAAAGATGAACATATTAACTATTTAGAACTGGTTGCAGGTTATTTTGGATTGAGATCATTTGCTAAGAATATGTACAACTGCCATATATTACTAAGAATAGACAATACAACAGCTATATCTTGTATTAACAAAATGGGAAGTGTCCAATTTGTACACTTAAATACAATTACTCAGGAATTATGGCAATGGTGTGAGGATAGGCACATATGGGTAACAGCTTCCTATATTAAATCCAAGGAAAACAAAGAGGCTGACAGGGAGTCTAGGAATCTCAATCATGATACAGAATGGTCCTTAGCAGGCTATGCTTTTGAAACAATTATCCAATACTTTGGGACACCTGAAATAGATTTATTTGCTACCCGAGTCAACACAAAGTGTAAAAAATATGTCTCATGGAAAAGAGACCCAATGGCCTTTGAGATAGATGCTTTCACATTAGATTGGAGTAAATTTTTCTTCTATGCATTTCCCCCGTTTTCAGTAATAACTAAATGCTTAGAAAAAATAAGACATGACCATGCTGAGGGCATTCTTGTCTTTCCATGGTGGCCAGCACAGCCATGGTTTCCCCTTGCAAAATTATTGATGGTATCAAAGCCAATAATATTTGATGCTAATGCTGATCTGCTTTCATCTCCTTTTAGCAAACAACATCGCCTGAGCTCTCATCTTACCCTGGCTGCAGGACACTTCTCCGGACGGCATTCCAATTAAGACTTCTCCCTCCAGCTTCCTTGGAGGTAATGCTAGGATCCTTAGCACCAGGTACCCAAAAACAATATGATTGTTCTTACAAGAAATGGTGGGCACACTGCAATAGTAACAATATCAGTGTATATAAAGCTACTATACCACAAATAATAGGCTTCTTGTCAGAAGCATTCAATATGGGTTGTAACTACTCTACTTTGAATACACACCGCTCCGCATTATCCCTGCTCATAAGCTCTGAAGTTGGGAAGGATGAGAATGTGAAGCGGTTGCTAAAGGGAGCATTTAGACAAAGACCCTCTCTCCGTAGGTACACAGAAACTTGGGACCCTGCAGTAGTGTTAGATTTCTTAAGTAAGATGTCAAATATCTTAAATTTAAAAGAGCTATCTAAAAAATTAGTAACTTTATTAGCCCTGACTACTGCTCACAGAGTTCAAACATTGACATCAATTAAACTACAAGATATTCATTTTGCTACTGATTGTGTCATTATTAATATCACTGATATTCTAAAAACATCTATTACAACTAAAAACGGCACCACTCTGCGTCTACCGTATTTTGAAAAGCATTCAGTGTGCCCAGCCAAAACCTTAAAGTTATATATGGAAAACACTAAGAAAGCTCGAGGAGATATTCCTTACCTGTTAATTACCACTAAAAAACCTTTTAAAAAAGCTAGACCGCAGACAGTAAGTCGTTGGATTAAGGAAACCCTCACAGAGAGTGGTATTGACACTAGTATTTTTTCTTCCCATAGTACTAGACATGCATCTACATCTAAGGCAAATACAGCAGGAGTGTCAATTGAAATTATCAAAAAGACTGCTGGCTGGTCCAATAAGTCTGCCGTCTTTGCCAAACATTATAATTTACCTTTGCCAATTCTATTTTAGAATAAATAAGACAATATAATTTATAATTTTTAAAAAAATTAATTAGAAAACAACAATTTATTTCATAATGTAATTTAATTTCATGTTCCAAGAAATGTCACCAAAGACTAAAAAATTTGCTTTAATGATTATTGTTTGAGGAACAAATATTTAATACTTACTTGATACTTTGATACATACTTATTGATATAAATACCTACAAATTATTGTTAAGCTAACTCATTGCTTAATTTAATAAAATATAACAATAGTCTAGTGACCATTGTTATATTTTACTTAACTTTACTTAAACTAGTGTTTAGGTACTATTTGTTGATTATTTTTGGGTTACGTAGGTAAATATAAATTAACATAAAAATGTGATTTCATTAGAATTTGTATTAGGTTTATTGTTATGATTAACGTCTAAACTGGACTGGTAACTAATATCTTGTCTATAATCTTTGATATTTCTTATATAAATACAGATATTATAAAACAATATCGAATTTAACTTGTATATCCTTTTACACACACACAATGTATATTATATGTTGCCATTATCTATCTCTAAACATCTACCTTGTAAAATTGTTTTCAGGATGAGCCGTGTAATAAAATTAGGAAATCAGACTAACTTACCTTAAGTGACGTCTGATGGTAATTTTATGAACGGCTCATCCTGAAAACAATTAGGTTCCCACCCTGCCTGATACCTACAAAGTATCACCCACCCATTAAATAATGGCAACCTTTGTTACTCTAAAGAAAGTGATTTGACATTTGAGGAACGTCACTGCTGACAGCTAGATAATACTAGCTGCGTTCAATTTTTTTGTATCTGTTTTAGGACTCTAAAAGACTACGCGAAACGAGTTCGTTGGAGACGAATACTACCTTGTAAAATTGTTTTACAAGGTAGTATTCGTCCTTGTAAAATTGTTTTCAGGATGAGCCGTTCATAAAATTACCATCAGACGTCACTTAAGGTAAGTTAGTCTGATTTCCTAATTATATTTTATATCAGGTATTTTTCAGGCAACTATGCGGGATTTTTTATCTGGATATTTGTAGTTTTATGTCTATTACATACTCTTTTGGTCCGAATAGAATAACCCAATAAGAAATCCTCGCTTTTACATTTACTTGTCTGGTTGAGTATTAGAAAATGCCTAGGGCTTCTTCTGGCCTTTGTTTATATTTCTGTGTAAAAAATAAATGAGAAAACACAACTAGGTAAAATTGAATACTTGAAAATTGGAAATGCCTATTATACAAAGACGTAAACGTATTTATTCGGTCTCGGACAACTGAAGTGTTGGACTTGCTACAGATCGCGTAGCTAGTAGCTCGTAGCTCTCGTAGCAAAGAGCTACTCTTAGCAAATTGCTCGTAGCAAAGATGCTACGAGCTACAAGTACCATACTGTGAGTAAAATCCTTCAACCGTTTTTGTAACACAATCCTTGTTTATAAAAATTTTACGCTCATTTCGAAAAAAGATCAATCAATTTCAAATTTTAATTTGGGTATGCTTTTATAAAATCAACGCCAGTTTTCACAAAGTCGAAAGTTAATAAGTTATAAAAAACGTGTCGGCAAATACAGGCAAATTTTCTGTACAGTGGGTTCCATATCTAGGTTGTATTACAAAAGAGACGGATACAAAAGGTCTACGGAAAAACTGTAGTAAAATTTAAATATCTCTAGTATCTTAAAAAGTGACAAAAAATCACGAAATACTTGTGAATGCATACATTTTCCATTAACAGATTTTACTGCTACACAATTGGGTACAAGTATTAGTCTCGTCTCTGATTTGGAGAGGTTATTTATACTTACTAATAATAAGTTAACTTACGTATAAATTACCACATAAATTCTTAATTATAAAAAAGTATATATGTCGCGTTAGAGAATTAAAACCGCGACCGTAGAAGTCAATCGCTATCCTATACGACATCTGCGTTTTATCTAAAAAATCTTTATGTTATAATTTAATTATTATTATTTCACTACCACGTTACTGCCTCGTTAGTCTAGTGGTATCAAGTGCGACCGCTACGCTAGAGGTCTTGAGTTCGATTCCCAGGTCGGGCAAAGTGTTATTGGGTTTTTCTATGAAATTCTCAGTAGCAGCTCGGAGTTTGGAATTTGTGCCCGGTTAATGGCAATAGGCTCGCCCCTTATTACATGGGAACTAAACATACCGGCGAACTGTGGGTGTACCTTAGTACACCTCTGCCTAATCCTTCGGGGAATACAGGCGTGATGGTATGTTATGTTATGTTATTTCACTACCAGTTTTTATTTTATCTTTCTATACTGGAAAAAACATGAAATGTTATTGACTTTCTGCACTTGTCTGTGCAATGGTTTCATATAGATATTCTCGTTTCACCGCGTCGGACCAACAAGCGTGTTGTCTGTTCATACGGTGCCATGGTCATCTTTTGTGACGTCATATTCAGAATTTACACTGAACTTTTTATACGTACCATCCTTTTTATCTTTTTGTTTTTAGAAAAGATACCCAAATATGATATGTTTTCAAAACATCTTTCAGCACATCTAAAAAAGTTAAGTATACCATCCGTCTTCACGTCATTGCTTTTTAGGTTTAAATTTCGTCTCAAATATCTCGGTTAAAAAGACTAGCACGACTTTATGATTACGATCTGAGACACGTGTACAGTCACGAACATAAATATGTTTACACTTACTACTGCCTCATTAGCCAAGTGGTTCTGAGCGCGACTACTACGGTAAAGGTCCTGGGTTCAATTCCCAGGTCGAGCAAAGTGATAGTGGAAACTGTGAAATTCCCAGTAGCAACTCGTAGTTAGGAATTTGTGCCCGGTTAGTGGCAATAGGCTCGCCCCCTATTACATGGGACCTAAACATACCGGCGAACTGTGGGTGTACATTAGTACGCCTCTGCCTAACCCTTCGGGGAATACTGGCATGATGGTATGTTACTACGTGGTGATAATACCAATATTATTAAAACAATTTAATTGTTAATTATTAATTATAAATGATGATTAAAAATTGGATGTTAAAGTAAATTCTCCTCTTAATATATTTCCATTTGCAATTTCCCCGTTGCAGCGATTTTATATTCCATTCATTTGAGTAGTATAAATAATTATGTAGACCGTTTACAACGCAACATCGTTCAGTGCAGAGCCAAAGAGGCCGTTTTAAAACTTCACTATTGAAATGAATTCTTTAACTGACAAATTACTTATATCGTGGCGTAGGATTTTATGATGACGTTTTAATGGAGTGTATTTTAAACTTGTGCAAAATAGATTTTGATTATGTTTGATTGATAAATAATGACATTAGTGAATATAGGTTTAAATATTATGCTATGGCGTTTTTTATGAAAATCTCAGTAGCAGCTAGGCAAACTTTAGTACACCTCTGCCTATCTATTCGGGGAATAAAGGTGGTAGTTATGAATATTATAATGAAATTGCGCTCAAGTTTTACATCCTCGCTTATTAACTACTAGTTAGGTATTTTAAACAAAATAGCCTTAGTTACTCCTTGTCAGATCAGCTATCTGCCAGTGAAAGTCCCGTCAAAATCGGTCCAGCCATTTCAGAGAGAACAAACAGTCAGACCGACAGAAATTAAGAAAAATGTTGTTTTGGTTTAGGTAACGAGTATACATCCAAATGCTCTTAGTAAAAAGCGGTTATTTTAATATTACAAACAGACATTCCAATTTTATTTATTGACTAGCTTCCGCCCGTGACTTCGTCCGCGTGGAATAGTTACTTAGTCTTAGCGTGATGAACTGATGATATATAGCATTATAGCCTTCCTCAATAAATGGGCTATCTCACACTGAAAGAATTTTTCAAATCGGAACAGTACCTAGTTCCGAGATTAGCGCTTTCAAGCAAACAAACAAACAAACTCTTCAGCTTTATATATTTGTATAGATAGATGGATACTTTAGGACCACCAAGAACCAACATGCAAATAGGCATGTATCTGCATGCACCTACTTAATCGTAAGGAGTAATATCTTAACGACTACGTTTTACACATAACTTACACAGGATATTGAAGTAAGATTTTCCAATCAACATATTTCCTGGAGCAATCAGCTGAAGCGATGGGGATTCCGTTTGAAGTGCAATAAAAAAAAAACTGATACACACAGAGCAAATATACATATATTTGCGTTCCAATTTGTTGAGTTTATTTATGCGTTCCTTAAGCTGAAGACACTGTTATTTTTCTGAAAATAGTAAGAGTATTTTTCATGATAAGAATAGGCATGATGACGGTTAGCAAGAATTACTAAAATAATATGTTCATATACTGAAATATAATTAATATGTTTAGAAAAAAATATTTATTTTTATTTATAAGACGGGATTATTAATTTATTTGATAAAATAAAACTCCAAAATACACAAGTCCGCCATGTTCAGTTGAACACCAATCAGATTCAATTACGTCACATCTATGTTGAACTGTCACCGTCACGTAAATTTCGTACGAATTTCGACGATCTCCGCGCTTAAAAATTGTTTATTTGTATTTCCTAATTGTATATTACTTAGTTTTTTGTTCTACGACTTGTTAAGAACTTATTAAGTAATGGAACAAGGGTTTACCGAGGCAAACAGCTCTAATTTGCCCAGAGTTGATTTGTTAATGCATGCTGGGGCAGTTCCTGGCATCAAACAAAGACTTCTGTTCAGCAGAAATGTTAAAACTACAATGTAAGTATTATTTATTATTAAATAAAAACTATATTAAAATTACTGTAACTAAGTATACGTTACAATAGTAAAAAAAAAACACTTTAACAAAACACAGCTTCATAATGTTTAGTTTTAATAATGTTTTTATTTGATAAAATATGCTTACCTATCGATTTCTTTGTTTTAGATCCTCCAGGCCATCTTATGGGGACGACGCGATTAGCTACGTTCAGTTGAAACGCGATGGAAATCTGTGTATAGTTTGATCAAAAATCTGCGCAGAACACAAGGTCCACGCGAAGTTATATGCAGTGACGTTAATAGTTGACGAAGTAAAGGAAGAAGTTGTATCGGTAGAATGCCATGACAGTGTTGCCTCACAAGGGGGCTGCAAAAATGCCATTGCATTTTTCATGTGGGTCCATCGTAGGAGTGAAGAACCGTCCGATACATCCATTGAAAGCTACTGGATGAAATCAAAGCTATCTCGGGTTTGGACTACATTGAAATATATTACAACAAAATATTTATTCAATAGTAAACCTAGTTTGCAATTAAATACTGGAGTATTTGAAAAGTTTATTAAGGAAGGAAAGAAAAGGAAGCTGCAAAACTGTGTGGCTTAATCTCGCCGTGCAAGATTAAGCCACTTATATCTTATTGCTTTGTTGTGTGGCACGTAAACAAATAATTTATCAGGGTATTTTTTTGACGTATTATCACACTGGGGAACAGCACACCACTTATACACTTGCGAAGTCATGTCTAAATAAAAATTATCAAAAATATCATCTGATATGTTGTTTAATCTCATATTGTGTACGATGCCAAAACATTGAAGTGACGTCATAAGCAGACGCCATGACACCAGCGACCGTTTTCGCGCTAATTGAAAAACATTGAATTAAAATCGCATTTTTGTATCAAAAACCATGTTTTATTGCAGAAATAATTTATTTTTCGGAAATAGTATATACATAAGAATATTTTAGAACAGTTTTTGAAAATCAGTCATCATGCCTATTGATAGATAGATATAACAAATAACTTTTTGTAGATTTTTGATGGCATGTTTGGCGGCAGCGGTCGAGCAATTGTCTATCGCACTGAGGGTTGCGTGTTCGATGCTATGTAATAGGTGGTGAGCCTATTGTCATTAATTGGACACAAATCCAAAACTCCAATATGCTACAGAATAGATTAGAAAACCACAATAGCACTTTGCTTGACCTGGGAATCGAACTAAATATCCTTTAGCAAAGCAGGCTCGATTACGACCATCAGACTAATGAGGCAGCATCTAAACTAATCAAGACAGCAATAGCTTCCCTAATATTTTTATAGCGATAAAGCAATTTAAGCACGTTGTTAGTGACAAAATAAAGGCGTAGTCATAAAAAAAGGGGTTTGCATTCTCTGCGAATCGAAATGTAAATGTCAGAGTCAAGCTTAAATTAAAATTACATGACATTTTCCTTGCGGAACGGAATGAAACGAGCAAAAGGGTGTTTTGCTCGTTTCATTCCGTTCCGCGTAATAAAAATCTAGATACGTCACTCTTTGTTCTTCGCGCTGTACGTGAAAGTTGAGCTAATTACTAAAGCCATTGTGTTTCTTCCGCGTGCAGTTTTTATTCCGTCAAGCTTTCCCCGGGAGATGTTAATACCCATTTGTATTCGCGAATGTATCGCAGAGAACTTTAATGTAAATCGAGTAGGCATTCCGGTTCTTCAGAATTGCGTTTCTTGCTATTTCGTCGTTTGCAAGTGCTGCGTATATCCATATCGTTATGTTGGCTTAGCAGGGTGGATATTGGTTTGTTCAACTGATTTAGATTTGCTTTTGGAATTATATTATAGAGAAGGAAGTGTTCTAGGTGAATTGCGAAGTGACTTGACTTTCAATGAAGACGATACTTGTGGGGTATGTGTTAATATTTCATAGCTCGTTATATTATCCGAGTAATATTGAAATGGTTAGGTAGCTATAAGGTATTATAGGGCTAATATATACCTAACTAGCTTCTGCCCGCGACTGCGTCTGCGTGGACTTCAGATAAAAAGTAGCCCATGTGTTATTTCAGACTATAATCTATCTCTGTGCCAAATTTTATCCAGATCCGTTCTACAGTTCTGGCGTGAAAGAGTAACAAACATGCATCCATCCATCCATCCATCCTCACAAACTTTCGCATTTATAATATTAGTAGGATTCGTAGGATTAGTAGGATAGTAGCATTATACAGCAACAGCCGATTAATATGACCATTTGACTGCCTATTCAAAGGTCATAGTAGCTCCTGTGACTTTGAAGTAATTTGCGTATTTATTCGATATTTTAATTGAGGTATTTGAGATCTTGCGCTTATTCCTTTTTAATTGTATATATTTTTTTCTTTAGTCGCGTCTCATTTTCGTTGGCCGAATAAATTCTTAAACCTGTCCGTGCCTACGGCAATTGTACCAAGGTATAATGGATCAGGAATACCCTTTTCTTCTATTTTCGTAAATCGTTGAAAGGTCTCCATATGTGGGTATTTGATGGATCGAATGGCAGGTGTTTTATTCAGAGACCTTTATGTACAATCAAGTAAATGGAAAACAACAGAGTGGGTATTGTGAAAATTACTCCAGTAGCCTAAGCATGAAGAACTATCGAATTCGTATCGTAAACGTATCGATTTTTTTCTGCTACAAATCTCCATACATATTTTCACCCTTGTCTCCCAATTGGGATAGGCAGAGACTATAGATTTCCACGTGCTACGATTCTGGCACACTTCTTTCGCTTCATCTACGTTCATTAACCTCCGTCTCATACAAATTATTCTCGATTTCGATACGAATACGTTTTCGCAAGTTGTTCTTGTTTGGGTTACAGGTCTACATTTTGCTGCCTAAAATTCGATGTACGATTCGGTTTCGTTCAACGTAGGTACAGTGACGTTGAAATTAGCATAACATCATCACGCCTGTATTCCCCGAAGGGTTAGGTAGAGGCGTACTAATGTACACCCACAATTCGCCGGTATGTTTAGGTCCCATGTAATAGGGGGTGAGCCTATTGCCATTAACCTGGCACAAACTTCAAACTCCGAGCTGCTTCTGGGGATTTCGTAGAAAACCCAATAACACTTTGCTCAACCTGGGAATCGAACCCAGGAGCTCTAGCGTAGCAGTCGCGCTCAGGACCACTAGGCTAATAAGGCACGTTGAAACTAAATATAAGTATAAACTAAAAAAAAATTTAGAATCAACCAGATTCAAGATAACTGCCTATTTGCTTGAACGCTATGCTCATAGTCTTGGGTTCGATTCCCAGGTCGAGCAAAGTATTTTTAACCTAATTCTATTTAACCAAAATGTGTCAATAGGGTAATAGCGTTCCCATTACCACCATTCACTGATAGTGACATTAAGTTGCCTACCGTCATCTACCGGCATTATAGTAAAATAGCCTTTTTCCCTTCAGTCCATTTTTATGATTCCCTTGAAAGATAAGCTCCGTAAACGCACACACTTTGACGTCGGCCTTTCCCGGCTCGAGTAATATGAAAATGTTACTTAACTAAAATGTTTTCATAAGTGTTAGGTTAGGTTAAGTGCCTACAATTTATTTTCAATGTGATTTCTTTTACGATAATATTTCAATTATCTACACTAATATTATAAAAAGGAACGATTTGATTGTTTGTATGTTTGTAAAATTGTTTGTAATAGATAAACTCTAAACATACTCAACCGATTTTTTTAATTTTTCATCTACGGTAAGCTATACCTACTATTCCGGTTATAATTGCTAATCGAGTTAAATATAACGTCACTTTAGGTCGCAAGTGAAACTGCGGGAATACCAGCTACTATGAATAAAGGGCTATGTGTTTCATCAATAGCATTATCTTGACTATAAGGGCGTGGACACATGTCTACGGTTGCGGTAGCGCCACCGTGTATGGAACATAGTTTATGCTTTGAAAATAAAAGCTTTTTCTTTCTTTCTTTGTTTATTGCTTAGTTCGCACGTGTTATAAAAATGAACAATGAAGATGTCGACTTATTAGTTTCACTGGTTGAAGCACGTCCCGTTCTCTGTGACAAAACAAACGAGGATTATAAAGATAAAAATTTGAAAGCAGAAGGGTGGAAAGATATCTGCCGATTTTTTTTTTAAATCTTTTGACAACAAGGAAAGTGTCCTCGGCCTTATTAAAATCAATAGCGCGAAAATCTTCTTTAGAAACATGGTTTTCCATGCTGTTTTACTCGTACTGTTTAAAAAAAGAACTATGTAGTATCTTCTAAAAGAAATCACAAAAGAACATTGAAGTAATTTCAAATAAGCCAGCACTTTCATCTTACAGTTTTATATCCTGAAACTTCTCACTCAGTTTGACAGTAACAAAGCAATTCCCTTATCTTTTAGCGCTAAACGAACTTGAAAGTAGATAAGAAGTGATGCGCTTTTAGTTATAAACTTCTATACGTGACGTATCGAAAATGCATCGGATACTGAGAAGGCTTATACGGGCTGACTTTAAACTAGTTTAAAGCGCTAAGCGCGAGTCGCGTTTGCCCCCGCCCTCTCCATTATTCAGGGGGCTGGCTGAAGCAGTAAACTTCAGTAACAAAAAGAATCTGTGAATAAGACGCGTAGATAATTTAATAAATTCGCGGCGGCCCACTTACAATTCTTTAATTTTCCAGGGTTTCTCTAAATCGTGGCCTTTGAGCTGAAGCTTTTCAATTTGCGTACCTACTGATGTAATTTCAGAGTTTTGCTGTTTCTCTGTGGGACTGACATAATCAATTTTAGATGAGAATCTTTCTTTTATATTAATAGTAATGTATACTAGACACTAAACGCCTGTAGTTACTCAAAATTACCAATCCAAATATACCAAAAGCGTGCGTAAGAATTGAATTGTGTTATCATATTTGTTAACTGCCTCATTAGCCAAGTGGTCCTGAGCGCGACTGCTACGCTAGAGGTCCTGAGTTCGATTCGCAGGTCGAGCAAAGTGTTATTGGATTTTTGTATAAAATTCCCAGTAGCAGCTCGGAGTTAGGAATTTGTGCCCGGTTAATGGCAATAGGGTCACCCCCTATTACATGGGACCTAAACATACCGGCGAACTGTAGGTGTACATTAGTACGCCTCTGCCTAACCCTTCGAGGAATACAGGCGTGATGGTATGTTATGTTATGTATGTTATCATATTTGGCTAAGTAATGACTAAGTTGATCAACTGATCTGCAAGGTTGAGCTGCGTTCGATGTGGTCAGTGTGTGGATGAGTGACCATTCTCTTACTACTACTCTACTCTCTCCGAACTCTCTCTCTAACTACTCTCTGAACATCGGTATTGCCCAGAAATTGGGTTTCGGAGATCTGATGGCAGTCGCTTTGTGTAAAATAGGGTTCGACTGGAAGCCGATCCCAACCTAGTTGGCAAAAGATGATGGAGGATGATTTGTATTATGTCGGATGTGAATTAACATACCATCACGCCTGTATTCCCCGAAGGGTTAGGCAGAGGCGTACTAATGTACACCCACAGTTCGCCGGTATGTTTAGGTCCCATGTAATAGGGGGCGAGCCTATTGCCATTAACCGGGCACAAATTCCAAACTCCGAGCTGCTACTGGGAATTTCATAGAAAAACCCAATAACACTTTGCTCGACCTGGGAATCGAACCCAGGACCTCTAGCGTAGCAGTCGCGCTCAGGGCCACTTGGCTAATGAGGCAGTTTATTTTTTTGAGAATTAACATTATCAATTCATTTATTGTCTAAATGGTAGCACGGGTTTTCTTACAGATAGATATTATTAGTAGTTACTATTTATAGTTGTTATCTATAGTTGAACGCGGTAAATGGCACTGTTGTTGACATCTTTTCAGAACACCAGCTAGTAAATTATAAAGTTAAGTAGATAAATTACTGCCAACCTTGAAAAAGACATCTTGATCCCTCCATTAAACGGAGTCGATTCTTTGGCAAGACGTCGGTTGATAGCAAAGCGCTTATCGATTCAACGTCACGCGCGTTCCAGGAATTTCTACCCCATGTTGATTTAGGTACTAACAACCGTTTTTCCAAGTCATCAGTGGAACGTAGTAAACATGAGCAATTAGAAAACAAGTAACAACAGAGAATACAGTCGTGTACAGAGTATTTGGTTTCATTACGCTGTATCAACATAACGCCATCGCTGACAAATATCAAGTAGGGCCTTACGTACTGCCGCGTACAAAATTGTTTAGTGTATGCTAATATTGGTCGAGGTTTTTGGTATGTAGTTTGTCGACGTGAGTTATTGTGTCTGGGTGGTACAGATAACATTTAAGTGTTTACGGCCTCGATATTGAAGCAATTATGTTGCCATATACGGTTCTGATATTATGCTCGCATATTTCTGTAATACTGTGGTCTCAGAAATCGTGAAACAATTATAACATTATTGAAAGCAAAGACATTAATTAAGGGTCGGCTGAAATGCCAACAAAAATGTAATACCAAAATAAATCGTAATAATTCAAACACAATTATATAATCAAATTGTATTAAGTATTATTCGAATTCCGAGATATTCCATTAATCTAGTTTCGTACTTGGGTACGAAACTAGGTCGTTTATTTCCAATGAAGTAGTAATCGAGAAAATAGTTGACTATTTTCTCGATTACTATTACTACTACTTTCTAGATTTATTTCGGTACAAGTACCTTTACTCGATCAATTCAGTCTGCCGGACCGTAAAAAGGCTAAAGTCAGCTTGAGATGTAGAATCTGGAAGATAATTCCGACAGCCTGTTGTCTCATGGATAAAGTGTCCAGTGTAGGTATGTAACCGGATGGAGGCAGGTTCGAATCATGCCTATGAATTATCTTTCACTAAAATTTATATTACATACATTCAACAGAGCCATTTTTTTATAATTCAAATTCAAAATTCAAATTCAAATCTTTATTGCTTTCATATGTATATAGGATGTTACAATAGTTATGTATAATTGGAAACAAGATGTAACTGAGAAGTTACCTACCTATATTCATACTTACCATATTCCTCCAATTCATGGAGTCTGCTGCTTGTAGGTATTATATATATGTACTTATGTTCAGCCCTGTAGCAGGGTAGCTTTCGATAGTAGGAGTCCAACGTATCCCGCCCATGGTCATCTATGGTAATACTCATTTTTTTTTTATAAACGGTAAGGTAAATTGCAAAGGTAAATTCATAACCAGACCCCACAGAAAAACAGAAAAGAGGAAAAATCTTAATCAGTGATTAATGGTTATCTAGTGGTTTACGAAGTTAAAGTTTATTAATTACCTTAAAGTTCGATTAAGATAAAAACCTGCTTCCTTTAATTCTCAATGTTTTATTTTCGGAAACACGTTGAAACCGAAAAAGCACACGTGGGTAACATCATTAGGGTCACCGATCGAAACACCTACTAATTAAAGAGCAACTTTAATGAATTTTCTATAGGGTTGTCTAACAAAGTTATTCCATCTAATAACATTCATTATTGGAGTTCGATCGGAAGGGAGAGAGGACGCGGTTGATGAATTCTTTAGTAATTCTACCGGGAAAATGGACGACCCTGCGCTGTCAACCTTGAGTGCGTTAGGGGTCGCGTGAATTATACGAATAGATAAGTAGGTACTTAAGAATTTTATTTTATACCAGTTGTTGATATAACAAGAATGGTTATAAAGCACGGACATATAAGTAGAAACTTTACGATCGTGTATTTTCAATTTTTATAATAGTGAATTAATACCTAACTGTAGTTCATAGGTTCAACTCAATAGTTCAGTTTATATGTCCTAGATAATAATAGATTTCCTATTATGTCTGTAGTTTTTCGTATGAAAGGAAATAACGGTCAGAGTTGACAATTTCCTTAGTTTTCCCGGTAAAATATATCCTGCGTTGTGAACCTTGAGTGCGTTAGGCTTGGCGCACAGTGTCCGATGCGATGCAATCATTGGTATCGAGAATAAAACCTACGTTTTATTCCGTCTGTATTCGGGATTTCGGTTTGGTTTATGAGTACCATAAAGTTGATTTGGTACAAAAACCCGAAACGTAAACGTTATACACTAATCTTTTTGTATTTTTTTGCATTTTCCAAGCTAAGATTATAAAGTTAATTGTCCTTCACTAAAATAACGTTATAAACTGATTCAAATCTAGCGTGACAATTGTGATTCGTACTTCATCATTATCAGCCTATATTCGTCCACTGCTGGACGAAGGCCTCTCATAAAGAATGTCCTAGAGACTTATCTTCGGCTTTTCTCATCCAGTCACTGCCAACTGCCTTCCGCAAGTCATCACTGCAGCTGGCCGGGCGGCGCCCTACACTACGTTTGCCTAGTCGCGGTCTCCACTCGAGAACTCGTTTGCTCCAGCATTTGTCGGTTCTACGACAGATGTGACCGGCTCATTTCCACTTCAGCTTGCTAATCCTTTGAGCTATGCCGGTAACTTTTCTTATTTTTATTTAAACGTTGCCCCACACTAGGATTTCCTCCTGTATCATGGGTGCGTTTACAAACACAAATTCTCACATACACAAACAACCAGACCAGGAACAACTACCTGTAGATCATACAAATATTTGCTCCAATCGAACCCACAACAAGTGTCGCAGAAGCCGATCGCTCAGCCGCTACGCCAAACGTGTCGTCGGTTCTCTGATGGATAAATTCGTTTCGGATTTTATCCTTCAGAGAGACTCCGAGCATAGCTCTCTCCATAGCTGCTAGCAATTTTAATTGAACAAAAATGGTCAAGAATATATATTTTTTTTTCATTTGAAGTGCTTTCTTAAAGAACATAGGTTCGCCGACACTTTTAGTTAGGTCCTTGAACAAAGTCTGGTACTCGCACGCGGCACGTGTATGAGAAAAAAAGATAAATCATTTTTATTTCTTAAAATAGATCTTGTAATGTATATATACGTCTGTATTTCCATTTCAGTTATAATGTTTTGCGTTCAGAAGTATTGGAGTGTTAACGATGTTTATTGTACCTGAAACATCTTGAAATGAAAGGGGGAAAACAACCACAACTGATACACAATAATCGTCACATTTAATTTAGATCATGTTTATTTGATATATTGGGTTTCTGGAATGAGAAAATTATACAACACACGTAGATATTGTAGGCGGACAATTTGGAAGAGACTTTGATGTCACAAGTAGTAATTTTGCTAAAGCTTCAAGTCCGGGTGACGCAGGTTTGATCTCTGCCTGAAGTACAATTTTTGACATAACATGACAACCTATTTATTCCCCGAAGGTTTTGGCAGTTTGGCTACGCAATGTACAGTCACGAGCATCAATATGTATACACTTACTAAAATTCGAAAGCGTTTTTTTATGAAATAACGATTGCAAACTTTGAGATAATAACAATATCATTAAGGCATAGGTTCGAAAATACTACGTTCATAACATCATAAAATTTCAATTAATACATAAAGAGAAAATCGCTTTTGAAATTTGCCAAGCGTATACATATCTGTGCTCGTGACTGTACATACAACAGTTCATCGTGGTATGTTAAGGTCCCATGTAACAGTAACAAAATATATTATTACTTAATTAACTAAACGGATCCTGAGATACACCTTGACCTCTCTGATGTACAGGCCCATACAAAGAAGAGATCATCACTGTTGTTTTTTTTTGTCAATTCTAATCCTAATATACTCGTAGCTTCGCGTGAGCAAAGCCACGGGCAAAAGCTAGTACTAAATAGTTATCTTACCTGGTTATAAGACTGTGCTGTGTATATTCTTTGTTGGAGATCCAAAAATAATAAATAAATAAACATGCATAACACTATATGCCATAAAGCTGATGTGAATACACTTTCAAAAACTTCACACGTCCTTAGAAGCGTTCAGAGTTTGAACGCTATTCAAAATCCAAACATAATAAAATTGCACTTTGCAAGGTTTCTACAAAATAAAGTGAGGTTCACACAATTCGACGAAAATACAGTGAGTTTAATGGAAATTTTGAATTTTCGCCTTTTAGATCAACCGAGCAGCTGACGACAGTATGTCATTGTTTTTTTTAATATAAATAGTAACCCGTCCAACAATTAACAACACATAATTGAAATTTTTTACGACCTATATGACGTCATCTCAAGACAGGGTGGGACTCTCGGTGGCTTAGTAGAGCGTCTGGTGTTTTGAAACAGAAGACGCAGGTTTGAATCCTGCCCACAGTCATTTTTTCTTTATTTAAAATAACGTATAACCTCTTAAAAGTAACTTTTTAAATACAAAAAAAACTAAAATATATCTTCATGTCTTACGCCTTATATTTGTCTTACTTGGGTAGTTACAGAAAGTTTTTAACTACTAACATTCTTAGGAACTATAAAATTGTATTTCAATACTTTACCAACTTCTAATTGGGGACTCTATTAATTGCAGGTTACGTATGTAGTTAGTTGCCTCTTTAGCCTAGTGGTCTTGAGCGCGACTGCTACGCTAGAGGTCTTGGGTTCGATTCCCAGGTCGAGCAAAGTGTTATTGGGTTTTTCTATGAAATTCCCAGTAGCAGCTCGGAGTTTGGAAGTTATGCCCGGTTGATGGCAATAGGCTCGCCCCATATTACATGGGACCTAAACATACCGGCGAACTGTGGGTGTACATTAAGTACGACTCTGCCAAACCCTTCGGAGAATACATGCGTGATAGTATGGTATGTAGTTACATAGTTGGTAGGTACTGCAGACATGACTGCAGACGGACTGATGATCGATGGAGCAGATATGTGTGAGAGTGGAGATTGCAGTTGGGCAAGCGTAGTGTGGTTGTATGGTGGCTGGCAGCGGATGGATACGAGATGGATAAGACCGGGATGGTTGGCTCTCTTTGGGGGAGACCGGGAGACCTACGTTCAGCAGTGGACGGCAATAGGCTGATATGATAGGTAGGACTCGTATACCGGCGACATAAACTTCAAATGAACACATTAAACAACATTCAAATGAATGAAAACATTAACAGACATTCAGACATTATTGAATTTCTTGAACTTGGAAGAGTTTCGTCTTTATAAATGAAAAATGGGACACAGTAGCTATTGTAACCTTACTTAATATATAGGCTATCTAACACTCAAATAATTTTTGAAATAGGACCAGTAGTTCCTGAGATTAGCGCGTTCAAGCAAACAAACCAACAAACAAACTCTTCAGCTTTATATATTAGTATAGATATAGATTGATTAGTTAATATGTCCTAGTTGTCTAGTTGATTTGTATTGTAACTAAATTATAAAAAATGCTGTTTTCGCGATTGCTTCAAATGATATTTTTTTCGACCGAGGGTACGAAGTTGAGCGAAGTTTTATTGAATTTTTTTATGAAATTCTTAATAGCAACTTGGACGCAATATGCTCGCCCCCTATTACATATACAAAATAATATGAGACCTAATAATACCGTGCGAAAAGTAGGTTTAGGTACATTAGTACACCTCTGCATAGCCCTTCTAGGAATACAGCATAATTATGCATACTATCTTTACATTGTTTTTACTTCTACAAAAACAATGTACCTTCATAAGTATGCCATACTTAAAGTGTTAACCCACCGAAAACCGCAGCGCTCCGGTCAGGCATTATGCATTCAGTCGACTCAGTACAAATGCCCTAACGGCATTACGTGGGCATAGTGTCGCTCATAAATAGTAGTATTTGACCCCCATAGTCAGAGAGAATCAATTTGTGACCACCCATTGACCTCCACGCTGGAAACTGTGATGCCTCGGCCCAGCTAAATTGGGACCGGAATTCAATCAGAAGAAAAATGGGGCTGTTCGAATAAAGTATCCCGAACTTTGTCTCCGTATTCTTATTCTGTGCTAAATTTTGGCGCGATGCTTGTTTAGATTTGTCTGTGAATCCAATTAGTTTTTCCGGGTTGCTATTACTACTTATTTGATTCTTTTGTTGTTGTATGCGAAGATATTTCTTTCCAGTTTTGTTAATAATAAATTGAAACAAAGCACCTTTCAAAATCTTATGTTTTAAACTTTGCCCCCAATTAGAATTTTCTCATGTATCGAAGTTGCTTTTAAAACTTAACTGAAAGTTACACATATAATATTTGTCCCGTACGGGAATGAAACCCGCGACCCGTGGCGCACAAGCCAATCGCACCAATCGTGACCTCGAAATAACTATATTTTATTTAACAAAAAGTTTTGGAAAAGTACGCTTACCATTGTAAGCGACAGCCGCACGAAATTGACATCAATTTTATTTATTTTATATCCTTAACACTCTTTCTTATGCAATCTAGAACGATATTTACAGTTCTACGTATAGATTGCATAAGTCTTAAACTGAAATGTAATTACTTATCACAGTAATTTAGTATAAATATGCACAACATAGGTAAAAAATCTTAAATCTGAAACTGAAGGCACAAAATAACAACCAGTAGGTTAACTGTTTGCACGTTTTCACATTTGGATTTATTTACAAAACAATTTACTTGCAAAAAGAAAACAACGCCGCTCGCTCCGACCCGCACTAAATCGCAAAAAAAATCAATTTCCTGCAAATAGTCTAACGTATTTTCTCAGCACTGACTGGTTTACTAATCAAAGAGTCATAAGTTTTTTCCTCGTGATTCAAGCCCGATAAATTATGCTTACGGACTCATTCGCAAAACCTTTTAGGCGCGCAGATTAAACTAAAAAAATATAGTGAAGGGAAATGTGATTCAGAAAAAACTGCCTGGAAATGCAAAACTAAATTGGAATGTAAATCAAGTCCGCCCGTTCTGTGTTGCTCTCGATTCCCAATACACCTGATTACTGGAACGAACTTTGCAGCAAGCAAACAATACAAAAGGAATATCTTTTAGTTCGCTGTTGCCAAATTTTTTACTGACTCCATGTTTTAGGCGCAATCAATAAGTTCCTCGAGCACAATTACGGCATTTCAACCCGTTTGAAAAGTTTTTTGTAGGGGTCGTATGGCAGGTGTCTCACCAATTCTTACCTACAAAATGTAATGGAATTGAATAAAACCTTTTAAGAGTTCATGCTCGGTATAATGCAGTATTAATGGATCTCACAATTTTTTGATAGATTTACGACCTTAGCTCTTTACAAGATTCACTAGAAAAAAAATCCATATCCTTCAACTATATTGACATGCATTTTCTAGACCATATGTCTAATATGCTCTAGGCCTTAGGTTAATTCCAGCACTGAGTAGATCGGCTATCAACTAATACTTAGCTGCACGAGCGAGCCAGTAAGCTGTCAGGCTAATGCACTCCTGAAATATTAAGCATAAAACCATTGCCTTAAAATAAAGCAGTGACGATATTTGGATTTGTATCTGACATAAAACAGTTAATGTCTCTACGAGCATTGAGGTGACTTACACCTTTATTTTTATGTAGATCTTAATATTATGGTGAACTCGCATGCCATAATACTGGCTCTCCACACAAAGACATACTCAATGAGCTAGTTCCATCGGACTTTTTAACCTTTGTTATTTATTGAGCATTAAAGCTTAAATTTCGCTAGTATACACGGATTTCGCTCGAATCGAACTCAAAAACAATTACTTATTACGCTAACATGTTTTTTACTACTGTCACACTAGGTTTCATAAAAAATAAGGACACATTATTCATAGAAAAACCTAATATCACTTTACTCAATCTAGGAATCAAACCCAGGCCCTCTAGCGTAACTGTCGCGCTCGAGGCCACGAGACCAATGAAGCAGTTTTAAAAGGTTTTTTAAAAGAGTTTATAAACAATATTCTTTATGAACGAATATCTTGTTTGAGCTTTAATTGCCTGCTCTGAGCCTCGCCGAGTAAATTGCCATCATAGGGTAGTAGTTTTTTTTTTCTTTTATGCAGCCCTTTATTGGCAGTAAACTGGAACACATTAAGCTTTGAGGAAGTCCGCCAGAATTGTTTACTCACGATGATTGTTTGAGATAGAACCGCTCCAATACTAATTTGATGTTTATAGGGTAATAATAAAAGCCACACTGCGTTTAACTCCATTTGTTGTGCTATTATTTTGATATTCATTACTCAGTATAATTTATATGACTTAATTCTTATTATATATGTGAAAGTGACAGTGTCTGTCTGTTTATTGCATTATACACCTGAACAAATTTTGATTAATTTTGCTAGATACATTTTGGACCTTGTAGAAATCCTTCTGCTTCATTGTGATTGATATCATTATCATCCGATAATGATATCAATCATAATGAAGCAAATCGACTAGCAACATCAAGGATATTTGTAATTAATTCATATTTAGTATTCGTAGCAAAGCCTTAGTTTATTCTAATGTAAATATATATATTGTATATATGTAGCAGCTGAATTCGAAAACATAGCCCTCACCATCTCTGGTGACGTCAGTTAGAGGGCAAGGCCAAGTTGGCATCAAAAAAGCTTGGTGTGCGTAACAAGGGAAAGCAGTACTTTCTCGAGGCAAAGGCTTACTTTGTATAAGGTGTAAGTTCGGCCCCATATGGAATACTGCTGTCGTCTTTGGGTGGATTCACCAGAGTACCAGCTTCGGCCAGTTGACTCGGTCCAAAGATGCGCTGTGAGGATGTAATGTTATCTGGATGGATGTAGTATCCTTAAATTCGCCTCTAAATAATTTTAGCCAGATCCAGCCATCCCTAACTGCGCCTCTCCCGCCTCCCCAGCAATTCCCAGCCAAGGAGTCCTGTTAGAACCTTAGCTGCTGATGCTTAGTTTATGAGACGCTCCTGGCTGAAGGCATTCGCATGGTTACGCTGTAAAGATTCTATAGCTCTACAGTCTACTAAAGTTCATACCATGTAATCCATACAGAAAAAAAAAGTAAGTCGGGATGTATTTTATACCCTAGCTTTTGTTGGGAGAAACTAAATTGTGTCAAAAATCTGGGATATATTACACTCATCTGAAATGATATAATGGGGCGTGCGGTGAGTGTGAAACCACGCTTGACCTAAATGTTAATAAAGCCAGCTACTTTAATGTTAATAAAACTGCATTATTATGGTGTCGGTTATACAGTGCTGTAATGAACTTTGACTAGAATGCCTCCGTCCTACCTCTTAGCTGAGCATGGTTAGAGAAAATAAAATTCTCAATTGTTAATTTATGCAAAAATCTTAAGTAGTTTTGTCAAATAACTGAGCAAAAGTCAGTTGATGACGGCTAGAATTCTCAATTCAGAAACCAGCGGATATACATATGAATCAATTTCACGTATGGAATGCAATTGTATCTTAACTTACCATCACGCCTGTATTCCCCGAAGGGTTAAGCAGAGGCGTACTAACGTACACCCACAGTTCGCCGGTATGTTTAGGTCCCATGTAATAGGGGGCGAGCCTATTGCCATTAACCGGGCACAAATTCCTAACTCCGAGCTGCTACTAGGAATTTCATAGAAAAACCCAATAACACTTTGCTCGACCTGGAATCGAACCTTGGACCTCTAGCGTAGCAGTCGCGTTCAGGACCACTTAGCTAATGAGGCAGTCACAGTCACTGTCGTTGACACAGATATAAACTCCCAGCTACTATTGAAAATTTCCAATAACACTATGCTTGACCTCGGAATAAAACCCAAGACCTCTATTGTAGCAGTCATGCTTAGAACCACTAGGCTAATGAGCAGTCATTACAAAAGTGGTGTATCTTACTAAGATAAAGATTAAAATGCTCTTCAATTAATCATACATAACATAACATTTTACAAACAAACCGAATAACTCGTTTCTAGACCTAGATATCGAACCTAAGGTGAATGGTGTAGCAGACGCGTTTAGAACCACTAAACTAATATAGTTAGAACAACACTAACTAATGTTATGTTAGAACGTTAGATTGGAATTGTTTACATTTCGGTTTACTATTTGGCCGAGGAAACCTAAAAGCTCCGATTAAAAATTACATCTCCCATCTCCATATCCGAATATGTGACGTAATAGAAATACAAGGCGATACATATTTATGTAAGGAATGCTTCAACTTGCCACCCTTTATTGAATAAGGAGAAATCGTAAAAAGTAGCGCTTTGCAATATCGCAGTCGAGACCACTTTTATAGTGATCTACCCTCACCTTATTAAGTCAGCAACCGACCCTTTTCCCTCGGAGACCCTCGAAATGTTTATGAAAGTGAAAATGTCTTTAAATGCACCTGTTTACCCTTGTTACGGGAGATTTGCTCGAAATTGAATGTAAAGTTGTAAAATACGGACGAAAAAATAAATTGTACTTAATTATACTCGAATTAATTGCGACCGTCGTTTTTAACCAGCGAATTTTGCTGGCGAAATTGTTCGATGGTTTCAAACATTTTGTTTTAGTTGAGTTATGCGACTGTTAATGTTTTGTTGTATATGATAACATTGTTTGGTTACACTAAAATGTTCTAGTTTTGTTTATCATAACCCAAAAACAATTGTCACGTGTTTTATGATGTGGCAATATTAAACACGATGAGGTCAGTTCTGTTCGGGTAGTTTGAATTTGTTATATACGTTTAATATTACTAACAACTAAATTGCGGCCGTTCTCAAAAAGGTTCAGGTTAAGAGCACCCTAAACTGACGATCATGCATGAGGAAGTTAATGAACGTTGATCAAGCGAACGTGGTGAGCCGGGATCATAGCAAGTGGAAATCTCTGCCTACGCTAATGGGAAACAGGCGTGAAAATATGTATGTATGTATCGGAATATCATAAGCAAAATCTTAATCTATTACTTTTCCACTTGTAAATAAACTGCTCTAAGTCGCTCTGTCTATGTCATATGTTAGCATGACAAAGAGAGACAGGATAAAAAAATTAAAATGTCCAATGTCCATTCTATAAACCTTTAAAGCCTCTTTAAATTTATATATGTACCACCCCGCACACGCCATAAAAACTCAACGATATGAATGCTACACCTACGTAAGAAAAAAAAACCGTTGCCCAAATTTGTACGTAGGGTTGCCTATCGAACAAATTTAGTCTGGAGTCCCATAGACCTGAGCAACCCTATGGCGAGGAAAGTAAAATTTGGTTTTTAGTCAGCATGAGTTTCCTGACTCTTTACTGGGACTGCCGCATGCCCTGGCGGAAGATTCAAGACAAGAGATATTTTGCATTTAAAAAAAAAACTGGGTTTTAGTACATTACATGTATCCATGATAGACATAAGAATGCAAAGATTTTTTCGGATGACTTTCTAAATATATGAGAAAAGTTGACTCAGACCCAAGTTAGTGTCTCCAGCAAATATTCACATCTGACTTTGTTGCGAACACTGTAGTTATAGTAAACTAGCAATGCCGAGTATGAGAGGATTTCGGGATGAAGTACGCCAGTAATAACATAACTCGCTGAGAGAGCATAGCGCTGAGATAGAAGATAAACGTTATTAAATTCCAAATAATTTTATTTCTGTTAAATTGAATCCATAATGCAGCAGCGGTATCAGTACTGAAGCTGTTTGGCGACGCTCCCGATTCCCGTTTCAATAAACTTCTGCTGTATCTCTTAATGTTTGTGTATTTATTTCATAACATTACATTCCGTTACGCCTGTTTTCCTCGAAGGTTACGGCAGAAGTGCACTCATGTTCTCCTACCTACTTATATTCGACGTGTCGTGTATATTTAACATCCCGTGTTATAGAGTGCCTAGTAGCTAGTGTCATCCTAATAAAATAAGATAAATAATGGTGAAACTGGAAATCGAACTATGCATTTCACGCACTATATTATTTGAGACCAAAGAGTCACACATTATAAATGCGAAAGTTTGAGAGTATGGATGGATGTCACGTCAGAACGGCTGAACGGATCTGGATAAAATTTGGCATAGAGATTATAGTCTGGAATAATACATGGGCTACTTTTTATCTATGTCCACACAGACGAAGATACGGGCAGAAGCTAGTACTCCCCATAATATCGCTCTACCTGTCTTACATTCGTGTAATAATCATAATAAAGAATTATCGACCTCGAAAGTTACAACGTATTAGCATAATATTATGTGCATGCGAGCTCACACACACCGTCAATTTATGGCCATGTAATATCGGGACAATTGCCATGAAGGAAACGAGACTGAGGGAATGTTACTACCACGTCTCTCTAATTTATTAGACGTAATATTCGGGCCCGGCCGCCGCCTCTGCTAACTCTCACCTGTACTCGCTCCACACGCGGCTTTAAGAACATAATCTTTATTACCTCCTGTAGTACCCAGAGTTCCTTTATTTTACTCTCGGCTGTGGCTGTAATATATCAAGGATTACGTGTTGCAATGAAATATTCAGAATCTTTTGAGCGGGGACGAATGTATGGTGTTTCTTTAAGCAGCGAGCGAGCATCAAATCAAGTTGCGTCTACTTTTTTATTTTGCAGAGAATATGCACAATTTCATATATACGTGCAGACTACGAATATATCATCTGTTGCTTGAATTATTGATTGTGACATCCCACACCACATTGCAAATGAATAATTAATATCAAGTTGTGGCTTCATTTCAAAATTTCGGATTGTTGTGGTTTGAGCTTTTGCCTTGAACCGCTGTGACATGCTGACAAAATGATAAAAATGTTTACTATATGAGAACAATTTAATGTTTTTTATTTGCGAACAATTTAATGCTTTTGTGACGTGTTCATTAGCTCGATGACTGTGCACCAAAAGTGCTGGTTCACGCAGGTTTTTCAAATTACTTTCCTTTGTCATGGAAATAGGTTTATGCGCCTTGTAAGGACATACTATTCTTTGATGTTAGATCAACGAAAAATTGGGCGTTCTTTGAAATTAATATGGGAAAGAAAACGGCGGTCAAACGGGAATTAAATTCTAATTAAGGATGAAATCGAAACTATAATAAATCGTGGTACCAATATGTTACTGAATGGAAGGTTTAATGGTTGTCTACGGTACAAATTAAATGAATCCGGATAGGGAGCACACTTCATTACCGTTAGTTAAATATGGACGAGCGGAGTGGTACATGACATGTCAACACATTTTTTAATTTCCATCACAAAAAGTTGTTTCCATGGAACGGCCCATCTGTCAGCTCATTGACGTAACTTATAACTTTAATGGATTTGACGATGAGTTTTTCGGCTTTTTCCGAACTTTATCCCCTCCAACTGCCAAAGTATTGTTTGGACTACGCCCCTCTCTGCTCAATATTGTTCTTCGTAACAGTTGTGGAGTATATCGGCTGGTCCATGTTTGGTTTTAGAGTAAAATGGGCTGCCCTCTCTCACTCTTCTACTCTAGTACAATCATATCTACTTAATATCTCAGTGTATCACAGGTACGTGTAACACGACCAAATCGTCCTTACAGTTGTCTTAAGTCACGTACTCTCAAAATGGTGCAGATTCTAGTATATAATCCGAACAAGTTGGCCTTTCGTTCAACTTGACTTTTATTTTATCGATGTCTTATTCTTGAACTAGCTCCACCCTAGACTAGCTAGGCGTTACTTTTAAGTTTACGTTGTCAAAGTAAATGATAAATGATGTTTATTTATGTAAATAGATCTTTTAAAGACACTTTTACAAGTCAATGTTTTACATTTATTTTTATCTAGATGGCGCCGGTTATCTAGTAGTCTTGGGCAAATCATTGATGTGTCATCAAAACACACTTATACAATAACTGTAGACTTCAATAAATTTCTTAAACACATCAAAAAAATATATGTAAAAGACACTCTAAAAAAATACTTGATATAATTATTTGGGTCAATGGTTTCATTAGCAATTCTTGCGAACATTCGACGTCCGAGAATATCAGTTAAGTTTCGCCCACCCTCTGTAATGTCTTTGTTGGTTTGGTGCCAACCAATCGAATGGAGTCTTTACTAGATTGGAAAGCACTTTAAACTTCATGTACTAATCACGTAAAGTACAGTTTAAATTCGGTTTAACATCTGCAATACTATCATTAACTTGCACTGGCTTCTGGAGCTGACATTTATATAATAGTTAACTATTTGAGTAGGGCAAAGTAAACTTTTTTTTAAGTTAAAAAAATAGTACCTCTTACACTACCTCTTAAAATAACTGCCTCATTAGCCAAGTGGTCCTGAGCACGACTGCTACGCTACGAGGTCCTGGGTTCGATTCCCAGGTCGAGCAAAGTTTTATTGGGTTTTTCTATGAAATTCCCAGTAGCAGCTCGGAGTTAGGAATTTGTGCCCGGTTAATGGCAATAGGCTCCTATTACATGGGACCTAAAAATACCGGCGAACTGTGGGTGTACATTAGTACGCCTCTGCCTAACCCTTCGGGGAATACAGGCGTGACGGTATGTTATGTTAAAAAATAGTTATGTGTATATCATACCATCACGTCTGTATTAGATACCCGAAGGTTTAGTCAGAGGCATACTAATATGTACACCCACAGTTTGCCGGTATGTTTGAGTCCCATGTTATAGGGGCCGAGCCTATTGCAATCAGTAGAAGTTTGGGATTGGTGCCCGGATAATGTTCCGGGCACCAATCCCAAACTAAAAGCTTCTACTGAGATTTTCATAGAAAATCCCAATAACACTTTGCTCAACCTAGGAATCGAACCCAGGATCAGAGTATTAGTCACAATCTATAAATGTGTTATTCCTTTACTAAAATAACTTTATAGTCTTAGCATGAAAAATGCAAAAAAATCACAAAAAGATACAAATGTGTTGTTTAATTTACTTAATACATAAATAAATATAGCACGTCACATTATGCCTGTATTTCCCTACACCTACTTATTTTGTATTATGTGTGGCCGAGGCAACAAGACATCAGTGCACATCGAACCAACGGGATCTTTCATTCTTCCCAGTTCTTCATTTAGGTCTTCCACGAGCTATATAATGAGGCCTGGGGGTATGAGCCTGTAGTCCACTAGCCTTAGAAAACCCTGCCCCAAGAGGCACATTAGCTTTACCCTGCTCCTACAGTTCGTTGGTATGTTTTAGGTCCCATATAACAGAGGGTGAATTATTCCCCACAAACCAAAGAACAAGTCCAACAAATGCAAACTATTATCAATTAGCACTGTGAATAATATAAAAGAGTTCGTTCCGCTAAGCCTTCATTGTTTTAAATACCTATATACATTTGTATTATTCCATTTCATATAAACTTGAAAACAAACAAACTCAAAATTAAATATCAGAGTTAGCTCGTAATTAGAAAACACAAATGAAATAAACTAAATCTACAAATCCTTTCAGTGAAAACTATATTATTTAACTCAAAACTTGGCAGTTACAAGCTTATTTCCGGTAACTAACTTGCCATTCCTCGGTTTCCTCAGTTAAGCCTTCGTAATAACATAAGTGCATCCATTCTGACAGAGTATGCATGGAGTTAGGAATTTCAAAGCCATGTCCCTGAAACTTCGCTTGAACCACGAATAATGGCGTGCGTATCATGTAATGCAGTTATAATTACTAACGAGGCCGACCATCACACCATATCTTTCATCATCATCCAAAAATATCTTTGCATATTTCTATGAAACCAAAGAACGATTGAATGAAAGAAAATATGTAACAATTGATTCATCTAAAGTGGCCATTTTAGCCCACCTGATAGAAATCTCATATTGTACTATACTAGTTTAAGAATGTGGGTATACTTGTATAAGAAGTATACTACTTGGAAAACATGCGACAAATCAGAATAGGAGGTTCAGCAACCTTTATTAATTTATTCATTTTAAATTGTAACTAAGAATCTAAATTGTAAAAAAAAACGTCGTATAATTGTCATCTTTGATACTGTAAACGTAGGCATGAACCATTTTTTTTATATACATCCTGAATAATAATTTCAAGCAGTTTACGTATTTTTCCTATTCACAAGAAAGCAGTAGAGGCGCACGAGACATTGCCAAACTCTTCTCTAAAATACCAAAAAAGAATTATTTTCCATAATGACGCTATCTAAATTTTCTTTGTTACACATACAATTATATTTATTCAAATTAGTCGCGTCTATTAATTTTCACGCAGTTTATGATGTTGATATCTACAGCAGTGTGATTGTGATATTGATACATTCATAGCACCATCTTGGTATGGGTTGGTATAGGTTAATAGGTAAACAGTTTAAGATTAAATAGAGAGCTTAGGTAAAAAAAGATAAAAAATAAAGAGCTTAAATATTTTACAGGTAAAATGTAGACTATAAAATATTAACAGTAAAAAAATCCATAATAAATCTCTATTAATTAATTTAAGTTTACTTATTGACTCAGTACTTAATAAGTTAAAATATATCTTCAATCTAAGATTTTTTTATTCAAGCTTATTTTACAAAACTTTTAATTTTTTATTTAAGTTTTTATTAGTGATTCATTTTCTTTATCGGTCTCTCGTGATTAAAACCTGTGAGGTTCGATGGTTCATTATTTTTTAATAAAAAATAAAAAAAACATCTACCTATATTCATTGCAACTTTACCAAGAATTTATTTAATTTATTAACTAAAACATTAACGATATAAATAAACTGAATAGCAATACCTTACTGACAATATATTGCACACATAAATTGCTACGTTCGATTCCCACCTGAAGCAAATATTTGTGTGTTGCACGGATATTAGTTTTGAGTGTGTACTTCGGTCTTTCTGTTGAGTGTACCTTATGTCCGTTAATTGTATGTTTGTGAAATCCCCCGTCACTCAGGGCTTGTTCCTAGTGTAAGAGGTCCTCTTTAAAAACGTCCTTTGATGAATGAAACCTTTATCACAATTTTATTATTTTTTCACAGCGATACTTACGAGTGATTTTACATAAAATCAACACACCAATATTCAATTTGAATGTATAATTATTATGAAAAATAACTTCGATATTCAGAACAAAATCGTTACAACCCATTCATTAAAAAAACTCATCTACTATTCTATATTAAATATCATATTTTATTATTTTACATAACCCTAACAAAATTCAGTATGATTACAAGTATTATTACAAAAATAAATTGATTCTTCGTCTTCATGCGGATAAGCCGCCGAAGCAAGAATTTGCTATGAATTGGAAATTGCATTGACGAGGATCGTTTGACAAGGAATGTAATGCCATCTGATCTACCGATGAGAAATCTGAACGCTTCAGATACAGTTATATGGCAGTGTCAGTTCAAAATGTGATTGATCATCATCGCATTATCGATGCGCATACGATGCGCATACAATGTATGCGCATCGTTGCGTTTACATTACCTACATACATTGCCCACATACTAGTATTCTTTTATCTGTGCCACGGTGGAAGAAGGTTGTGTTGTTTCTAGAATATCGGGTAGGTAAAGGTAATTCAAATTTTTTTAGCACTTTCAAAAATGGTACTTATCTTTAACTAGTTTACTTTTCTGTAACTTTGCCTGACTATTGAGCGAGTTACTATTAATATTTAGGTACTATTAATATGTTATAGGTGCTCGCATGACATCCGCTTTACGTGAACTGCCGCGCAAGGCACGGATTTTAATAATAACTACTAGAGTTCCCTTGCGAAGCTTCGCCTGCGTACATTTTACAAATTTTTTTATTGATTGCACTAAAGCTAGGCAATAGCTTCTAAAAAAAAAAAATCACAAACAGAAGAGAAAATGGTGGTTAACTATTTTGTCTCGCTGACCCAGCAAACGTTGCGCCATATAGATTATATCTAGTGAATTAAAAAAAATAACTTATCTCATCAATAAAAAAAATGATTGTTTTTTTCTGGATAAGGAAACTCTAATCACCCATCTTTATGAAATATATTTTACGACCTATTCTCATACCAAACATACTACATTTATTATAAAATTGATCGAGCCGTTTTGAAGGAGTGCGACCTGAGACGAGATTTTAATATTTTTATTATTAGAATTGCTCTAAATGAACTAACATGTCACAATAAATATCATCTTACCCCTTTTTCTGTACTGTTTTAGCGACATAGATACATGTTGGTAATCGCAGCATCCTTCGGGACGCGTCACCTGAGCACCTACTTATTTGTGGATCTGATAGCGAAGCCATAATCTGTTTGATCACGAACTTGGTAATCGAATCCACACTATACGATTTGCCCCAGAGAGCTTCTATGTAAGTTGGAACTATTGAGTCTTGGATATTTTTTAAATTTAATTGTCGTTTGTACAATGGTTCTTTTAAGAGGGAACTCTAGTGGGCCTTTCGCCATAAAAACGTATTCCGCTGTTTTCTTCGTGGATAATGGCTCTAGAGCAATGATTTTTTCCCAAAAAATCTAGGGCGTGCTATTACATTTTTTCAAAAAGATAATTACTAAAAGAATTATAACAATCCAAAAACTCGAAAAAAAGGCCCGTTTTTACTGCCATGTTTAGACGACTATCAGACAAATTTGGTAAGTTTTTTACAAAAAGGAAACAAATAGAAGCATAGATATACTATTCTAAATTTTGATATAAAAATTTTTTGGATCGGTCCAGTTTTGATCGAGAAAACAGCGGAATACGAAACGATGTTTAGTCAAGATTTTTGTAGGTAAAATCAGCAATAGAGTTCCCTCTTAACTATTTTTTTACAATTGTACAACGAAAAAAGTCTCTTCAATCATCTCTTCTATCTAGGTGTTTATTATACTTTATTAGTGCAGTATTTTCCACAGCATTCATTGATAGCTAATTCCTGGAATCGGTAAATTGCCATTTTTGAAATAAAGCATTTGGTTCTTGAACTATGACATCAATCTGTTAAGTACAAGCTTTTAAGGGTCCGGGCGGCGGACCCTTAAAAGCTTGTACTACGGCGGAATTTACTTTACAAACGTAATACCTAAATACATAAATCGTAATTCAAAGGGAATTAAATCAAACTTTTGTTATTAATCGAATTCGGATACCATTAATCTTGGTTCATATCCAAGAATTTCTTGCGAAATACTTCACGGGCAATAATGTAAATGAATGTCATTTTTGATAACTTTTCGAAGTTTCAACCGATTTTCCGGTCTTTTTATTTCCAGTGAAGTGAAGAAGTCAAGTGAAAATGGTTGGGTAGGAACCTAGATTAACGGTAGGTATCTGAATCCGAATAAAAACACAATTTGATTAAATTGAATTTGTATTACGATTTATTTTGATATTACGTTTTTATGAGCAATTCAGCATCCGCTGCCTTAATTAGAATTAAAGTTGTTTTGAACGTAGATTAATTTCAATTGAGTATGCCAATTGTATTCAGTGTTTCCATTTTCCGTTTTCATTCAATTTACAGTCGTTACAGACAATCAACAACTGTTTATCTGTACAACACTCAAACAAACAATTAAATACCTTGACTTAGAACTATTGTTTCCTCTCTATCTCGACTGACTCACAATCTCGCCCTTGAAGGTAAAGAAACCAAACACTAAATGACAAGCAATTTATAATTCATACAAAGTGTTTCCTTCGCAGGAATTCTTGTATGTACAGATTAGCTAAGGTAATGAGATTACCTATTCAATCCTCCATTCATTCAATTTATATTCATCGAATCGCACAGATACGAACATAAGGGATTAGTGGAAGCGAGTTATTTATGGACTGAAATATTTTAGCTGCCTTTGTGATGTTTATATTATTTATTGAAGAAAATCTAATATGTGGTCTTTATTAGAGCAATAGAAGCCAAAACAATATTTATTAGAATATTGGTCAGTCTTTCTGTATATGTGTACGCGCATCATGCAAAAACTAGATAGGTACATGAAATTGAATGCAGTTTTCATAATTGTTTTGTTGAAGTTATGCTTACTGGATACGCTAACTAGAAACCGAGTTGTATTCAGTAAATCCTTTTGGGATGCAAGTGAAACCGCAGGCGACAGCTAGTGTACATTATAAAAAATATTGTAAATTGCCCTTTAAAAACCATAAGGCGTTACCTAAAATCTGGCGCACATCAAGTATTATAATTCATCCGTTAGTAACTACTCAGTTGTTCTCATATCCAGCGGTTACATTTACAAAGCAACTCAATTGTATTGGTTAAGTCGTTAATGATTCGGTAGTGATGTAACAAGATTATGTTGTAATTATGTGGTAATTAATACATTGTCACGAGAATATTGCAGTTTGGTTCGCTTTGATGGCAGATTATATTACGCTTGGGACAGTTATTATGCGGATATCAAGCGCTTCATCAATAGATGCGGAGCTGCATTCCTTTATATTATTAGAAGGTGGCCAGTAACACAAACGGACATTTTCACGCATATATTACTCGATGGGTTAGGCAGAGTTCGTCAGTATATGTAAGACCCATGTAATAGTGGACAAGGTCGTTGCCATGAGCTCGACCTGGAAATCGAACCTAATATCTGTAGCGCTTAGGACCATATATAAAATATTGAGGCAGTTTCGGAGCTTTTAAAACTAATAATCTTTGGGGAAGATTGTTACTAGGTCATACACCATTATGACCTTTTATAGCCACTGTTATTTAGAATTGAATTCAATAATAAAACGAAATTAATACAACATAGCATCTGCCAACAATTTCTTTTGTTTTCCGACTCGAAAAACTAGTGCCAAGAATCGGAAGCGCGAAACGGAATAATTCCATTATACAGAAAAATGGGACAGCGTTTTATTTCAGTAATTTAATTAAAAAAGATTGGTTACATTCGCAAGAGTCGACAACACGGAACGTTCGGTTATTGTAGGAGAATTCTTTGTAATTCGGCGGGGCGCCCGGGAAGAGCTCCGGAAAATCTCGGGACCAACAAATTCGTCCGCACAGCGAACATTCTGCAGTCTCACGACCAATTGCGACGGTTTTTATGAGCCTCCGCTATTGTTCGGCGAATATTTAAAAAAATATCTCCATGATTTCCTGGAACGAAAGGAAAATTGCGCGGCAGCTGCTTATCGTGTCATAAAATGTAAGGGAAACATTTTATTACACGTTGGCAATGGCAATTATTGTTTTGAAACTTTTGCTTAATTATGTGAATTTACCAATGTGTAGTCATCACTACATATTATAATTCAAAGTCACTTGGACTGTCTGTCTGTCCCTATGTATGCTGAGACCTTAAGATAAGATAATCGTTTATTGCAAAAATAATTTAACAGTTCCATAACCTAATACATAATTATATTTAACTTTAATAAAATATAATAATGGTCAAGAGGACTTTTGACAAGTGGTCTCCACAAGAGTCAAAAAAGAAAAAACTTAAAAAAAAAAATTAACTTCCTTAAAACTACGGAACAGATTTGGATGCGTTTTTTTTATAGATAGCTATTTAACATAACCCTACGACTCTTAAGAACGGGGCAGCGTGGTTGAAACCGTGGGCGGGTCGCTAGTAATTTATATTTGTTATCCAATCTTTATGATCAATGTATTTTGTTAACACAAAACAGTGACCTCATACAGCACAGTAAAGTAGATCATCAACAACTATAAATAAAAAGAAAAATGGTAGCGTTAACAGTAGGTAAATCAACACAATTATGTAATTAAATCTTTTAACAGCCATTATTCTAGGCATTTTCTAACATTTTATACCGCAAATTACATTCACCATAAAAATTATGAATGTGTCATTACCACGTAAAGAGCGTTCTTAATTGTAACGATAATGCCGTACTTTAGAACCCACAGTAAAACCGTAAACACACTGTTAAAAGCCCATAATCGCGTACAGCCGACGAAAAGGCCCTCTTGACGATAATTAACACCACAAGTAACGCTTTCGAAAATCGAATGAATGCCAGCTGCTTGTCGATACCAGGTTTTATTCGACGTCCGTAAAAAATCCGAGGTGTTAACCGACAACAGATTGAAGTGAAAAACAAGAGTACTATTTTTTATTTTAGTGGTACATTTTTAAAACCAATATATTGGAAAAACGTTTTTGTGGACGACATTGTCGCAGTAACAAAGCTCTAAAACAAAGAGACAATTTTTTTTTGTATAATCAGCACAGTAACGGACTATGCGTCGTTGATACTTACTATACATAACTATCAAATATCTACTTAAATATTAACTTTCGATTGACCAGGCTATTTACTATGCATTTACAGTACAATAAAAAATGTGTATATACCTTCTACAAAACGAATGTTGACAAATTTTCTGTACTGCTTTTATCTGCGTCGCCACCAACCCTTCAGGAACTTAATTAGAGATAAAATGAAAAATCTATTGTCTTGTATACCAGGGGTCCTTAAGGGCTTTGCTAAATTCTAGATAAAAATATTTTTAATACAAATTGTTTCAATTTAAAAAATATACATAATATATTTTTAAATATTTTAATCCACACACTCATAGCGTGTAAGAATTCCTTACACGCTATGAGCCTTCCTTTTTAGGAATTTAAATATTAAGTACTATTAATCGTAAAAAAATATCCTTCATCTCTACATAAGCAAATGCCTTTAAGTTTTAGGCAATAGTCTAATGAGCTACCACACTTTCCCAGTGTAGCGCTTCGAGGTTTCATTCATAAAATGTAATTTATTTAAACTAAAATATGTAAACGTAGGTATCATACCCCAACCAAATTCCCATGTCAAACAATTTTGTTTGAAATGATGCGGCTAACAACATCGCGTTCAATACCGAAGATCTTGTTAGTCTCCAGACTGTCATTATGGTTCTGCAATCTACATTATGAAGTCATTAACAATTTTCATTTTTAAACATGGCGAAATTCGGCTACCGCGTAAAATATAAATTGTTTGCACGCCATAAAGTTAAATCTATTATGTACAATATGCACAACCCTATTAATTTTGGAAGCATGACAGCAATATTGCTGACATATTAATTAGTAGCTATAGTGACTTTTTAATTAATTTCTGATTAAACTCACTACGGGGTTTTATTAATCTAATGAGGTGTAAATCGACTATGACACTATAATTATTGTACGATGTATAGTTATTTTAGTGAAGGAAAAATGTGTCGGGTATATCGGACTCGTACCGATTAAAAACCGTACCTACTTGCCTTTCTTTGCCCTACACTCATGGCCATTGGGTTCGTGACATTTGCCACGACCATGACAGGCTGTTGTTGTAGCATTCGCTTCGTGTAAATGCTTATATTCAACCGTATCTGGTCGGATTGGTATGCAACCCTAGAGGCTACACTAAAATGTACCAAACATTTTTCTTTTCTTCTCTTCTCTCTTCTTACTATTATAAAATTGTAAAAAAAACTATGTTTGTTACGGGTTGGAGCAAAAACTACTTAATAGATTTTAATTTTGTTATCACTGTTAGTAGGTATATGCTCCAGCTTTACCACAGTTAACTAATCGGATCCTCAGATACAGCTTGACCTCTTTGATGTATAGAGGCCCATACAAAGAAGAGATCATCACTGTTGGTTTTTAGTTCATTTTAATAAAAATAGGCCTGCCCTCTATTACATGGGACCTAAAAATATACTGACATTATCTCTGTGAATACTGACATCATGACGTCATATTGTATAAATAATTATAATATACGAATTATTTTATTCATAGAAAATAATGCAAATGGTTACAATTTCAATCGAATTATACCATAATATTGTAATTTCCATGCTGAACTCTAGTCATTATCCGACGAAACAACGCAAAGTAAGCACACTCGCTGTACCAATTATTTTATTCGCAACTAGATCGAGTTAATGATGTCATCGACCTATTTGCTTTGAAAAACAATAGATTTTTCAGAAAAATACGAAGGATTTTCCTCATTCTCCAGCCACAGATTATGTAATTGAAAACACATTATTATATTTCAATTGTCGCTTTAGGATGATGAATAGTCGAGAAAATTAACAGGAAAAGAGGAAAAGCGAAGCTTCGCTGGTGAAAACGCTTACATTTTTCAATGTAGGTACATTAAGAAGAAACTGCAAATGTTGTGGAAAAAATCGCACAATAGGCGCTCTTTTTTGATGCGCCGTTTACTTTTGTAGACATTCTGAAGAAAAACCTAATGAGGGAAACAAACGGATCTGTTTTTATGCGCGGAATATTAGAGCGTTAAACTTTATACCATTGAGTGCCAAAATTAGTGACTTCAGTATTACCTACCTATCTTTATATGATTTTTTTAATGTTACTTGTTTCATGCCTATAAACTTTGAAATCAATCCTGAATAGTATCCTGAGTAGGAAATTTAATTGATATTAAAATATTGTATAATACTTTCAACTGTCTGTTCGGCTGCGTTCGAAATGAATTCGGAACAATTCTTTTAATACGAATTTAGGCATTTGCTAAGACACCAAATCACACTTTGGAAGCCTACGTACCAGAGAAATTGTAATATTTGAGTTCGTTAACTTATACCTAATAAAATTAAACTATATTTAAATTAAAATTACGTAAGTATTTACCTACATATAAGTCTGTAGTCCCCAAAGGAAAAGGCAGAGGTATGCCGTAGCGATATCAACCGCGCTACATAGGTACGAAACCGACGAACAAATCCTAAATCGCGCAAATGAAGTTTGCACCGCAACTTGAATATGTACCTACAACCGCCCGACTGGGAAAAGCACCTGTCTGGTCGGAGGATGCTCTCTTGGTTGGAGGTGTAACACAACTCGTCTCTCTACACCGCCAGTTTGCGGGTAAGTCTGTTTAGATCTGTGGCTATTGGTAAACCGAGCACATTAAATTATAATTAAGACGTATGAAACTACTTAAATTAATTAGAACTTTCAAATATCTGCTTTGTGGAAATACGACAGAAAAGGGCCTTCGAGAAACTTTGAACTTCAGCACTGACTTAATTTATTCCTTTAACATTTTGGATCTTTTAAGAGGCATGACGTTTTAGAGGAAATGTTTTGAACTTATTCTATTAATCCCCGGGGCAAAATAGAGATAGGATGACGCTTTCTGTGTGTAGAATTTATATTTTTGAATCTTTTGTTTCTGACACTTGAACGGTAACCATATTTTGACTTTTTAATTAAGAATCTGCGGTCTTTTCATGTAGTCTTAATTAACAGATTTTACAATAGTACTTACAATATAAAATGATCACAAACTCCCTTAGTATGATTTTTACAGCCGTATGATTTTTACGCGAGAAAGTAGCAAATTAAACAAACTAGTGTTGATTTTAATGGTAAATCTCAATCAAATATAGCCTTATTTGTTAGGGTATACATTTTTTTGAGTATAAATCTGAGAATATCAGTCGTCGATTACACTCTAGCAAGAATACAGGGTGATTTCAGTACAATATTTCTAAAAGCGCCAAAGCCAAGCTTTGTTTGTCTCCCTAAATAATAGGGTAAGTACCTAGTGTACAAACACTTTAACTATCTTGGAAAAAAATACAATTTATTCTTTACTATTTTTGCGCATTTAACGTAGTTACACCGACGTACATACATAATTATGTATAGAATATTTTGAGATATTTATATTTCTTATAAATTTTCTTTTTCGGAACATAAACACGTATGTAGGTACATAAAATACACAATAACATAGCATCATATTCCTTGACGTTTTAGGAAGAGGTGTACCAAAGTACACCTACAGTTCGCCGTTATGTTAAGGTCTCATGTAATAGAAGGCGAGCCTATTGCCATTAACCGGGCACATATCCAAACTCAGAGCTGCTACTAAATATTTCATAAGTATTTACATATCATTCGTAATCTACAGTGAATGGAACTCAGGACCTCTTGCGTAGCAGCCGCGCTCAAGACAACTAAACTAATGTGGGAGTTCAGAATGTAGTTCTGTACTTACCTTCTTCAAATATAGAACACAATTTGTTTGTTCAGCTTACACTACAATTATAATTTGATTTCTCACTGAACTTACAATTTATCCTAAAAGGCGACAGTAGTTTAGCCGTCGGTACGGGGACTTTAAACTGAATTAGAAGACGGATATACATCCCTCTCATTTCTTATCAACTTGTTTAATAAAGTAAAGAACTTTAACTTGATGTAACTGGCTGGCTAAATGGATTTATTTATCATAATGAATGTTTTTGAAATTGTTTTATTGACCACAATCAGTTACAGTCAGAGCCTTGACCGAGTCGCTCCTTTTTTTAATATAAACGTTAGGTATTTCCTCTAGCGTGGGTGTTTTTACAAACACAAATTCTCACCAGCACCCACAAACGCCCAGACCCGGAACAACTAACTGTAAGTCATACATGCAAATATTTCCTTCGTTTGGGTATACAACCCACTACACGTGGCAAAGCCGATCGCTCAACCGCTACAGTGAACTTACTTAACTACCCTTACTAGTCTTTGTCACTCGCAAAAAAAAAAATATATAATACTTTTCGATGAGTAAATATTGAGGACTGCCTCATTAGCCTAGTGGTCCTACGCTAAGCACGACGCTGAGGTCGAGCAAAGTGTTATAGGTTTTTCTCAGTAGCAGCTCTCAAAATGGATTTGTACCCAGTTAATGGCCCGGCCTCTTTTACTCGGAACCTAAACATACCGGTAAACTAGATGGATATTGTTTACCTCTGCTTACCCCTTCAGAGGATATAGGCGTGATAGTATGTTATGATGTTATCTATATTCAACCTTTTCGGCTAATATTAGACGCGGCTTGTCCCGTCAGCCATCAAAGAGTCATTTATGAAGCGAACAGAATTTTTCCCTCTATATTTTTTTCTGTAGGTTCCATAAAACATGTAGATACATGTCGGTGTTTTAATTAAATTACCCACGAACAATGTGCGTTAATATTACGTATTTTATTTTAAGTGCTTTAGCGTGTTGTGTTAAAAAGATATATTTAGGTCCACTTGCACCAACTTCTTAATAAGGCGGCGGTAGCCTAATGGCTAGGGCGTCGGACTTGCGATCATGTGGTTGCCGGTTCGAACCCCACCCGTTGCACTACTGACGTGAACCCACTCGTAACACAAGCATTTAGCTTAGCACGAGGGGTTAACAAGAATACTAGTAATGTGCGACCCGCATTGCTAGTAAGCTTCTTTAAAAAAAAAAATTAAACACAATATTTCATAGTAAAGTGTTTTAATACAATTTAAACATATTTAAGAAGTTGGTGCAAGTGGCCCTTACACTTGGTTTTTTTAAACAGGTTTGGTGTAAAACTGTCTTCTTTAAATCTTATAACTATAGTTTGTGAAGTAACCTTGAGCTAATAAGCTTTATAAGGGAGACTTAAGAATAAGCATCAAGTCTGCTTATTTATGTTACTACTTCTATAAATACACAATGTAGTCTATAGTCTTCTCCAGAATACCATCTGTCCCCTCGCCAAATTTTACCTAAATCTGTCCAGCGGCTTAGGCATGAAGAGGTAATAGAGTTAGGTACTTATGCATTTATAATATTATATATATGGTATTATGTATTAGTACATACAAAACACTTTGTATCTGTAACCCGTGCACAGCTTTGCTTTCGTAAATTTCTCATCCAAATATCCAACGTTTCCTATTGGAATTCATTATTTTTTCTCATACAAACAAAACTTGCCCCGACAATTACTAACATAATAAAAAAACACTCAAATCGGTCGAGCCCTTCTCAAGTAATGAACTTTGATGATTTTTATTTAAGGTTAAGCTATGGGAATTAATATTGTTCGCAATTTCGCGAGTAAGACATATGACTGGTCCATTAGCCTAGTGGACTTGCTAGTAGCGCAACTGCTACGTGGGTTTTCTATGAAATTCCCAGCTCGGAGTTTGGAATTTGTGCGGGCACAACCGGGGTTCATGACAATAGGCTCACCCCCTATTAGATGGGACCTAAAACATACCTGGGTGTAGGTACATTAGTAGGCCTCTGCCTAACCCTTCAGGGAATTCAGGCGTGATGGTAATTTATTTATGTTAAGACTACATGAATATTATGTAGTCTTAACATAAATAAATTACCATCACGCCTGAAATTCTTACTGAATAGTAAGAATAATTTTATCGGAAACTGAAACGTGAAGACATAATTCATAAAACGAATAGCTATTTAGAGAAATAGGTCACCGATCTTGTGAAGTAATAACAAGCCCATCAATGTTTTTCTCCAGTGAATAACATGCTTAATGATATCACCTTGTACTCAAAATGGTTAGGAAAATGATTAAGAGTTATATAAAATAAATACTGGAATAACAACCAATAAATATCTTTATTTGCGTTTGTTATGCTAGCTATTGCTCCCGGTTTTACTCGCTTTCCAAAGATTTTTTTGAGAAAAAAGGTCTAAAGATGCAATCTTTCTTTGAGCCAAATCAGTTGACTTTGACTTTGAAAAAAGGTAAGTCTAGGCTTCTAAATGTTTACCGTGGGAGAGCCATGCTTCGGCACGAATAGGCCGGCTCGATCGGAGTGATACCACGACCTCACAGAAAACCGGCGTGAAACAACATATAGGTATGTTGTGTTTCGCCGAGTGAGTGAGGATACCGGAGGGCCAAGCGTCTTCTAATAGGCGGGCAACCCACTTGAAACTCCTCTGGTGTTGCAGGTATCCATGGGCGTCGGTAATCGCTTAACATCAGGCTCTATCTGCTCGTATATCCTCCCTATCCCATAAAAAAATTTGAATTCCAATCCCATAAAAAGTTTGCATGGTCATGTACATCATATATTTAGTTTTATCATTTTCTTATTTTCGAAGTTACAGGGGGGGGGGACACATTTTACCACTTCGGAAGTGTCTCCCTCGTAAACTGTTCAATTTAGAAAAAAAAAATTAGAAACGTCAATATCATTTTTGAAGACCTATACATAGACACGGGTTTGATGAAAAAACATTTTAGGTTCTAAGTATGGGGAACCCCCAAAAGTTATTGTTATTTTTTCAATTTTTGTGTGAAAATCTTAATGCTGTTCACAGAATACATCTACTTACCAAGTTTCAACAGTACCTATAGTTCTTATAGTTTCGGAAAAAAGTGGCTGTGACATACGGACGGATAGATAGACAGACAAACAGACAGACATGAGGAATCCATAAGGGTTCCGTTTTTAGCCATTTGGCTACGGAACCCTAAAAACGGGTGTTATAGGCTTTTCTATAGAATGATGTTCATTCCGAAGTATGGAAAGATCTTGGTGTATTAAGACTGAACGCGGCAAATACGGCTTAACCTCATTGGTTGATCAATATAGTTATTTACTTAGCCACGTATTACAAACTAGCTGACCTGAGAGACGTTATCCTCTCCAAGTTTCAACTAACCACCTCGAAAAATTTGATTTTCCATATTTGTAATACACTTAGCGCCATGGACCTCTGAATACCGTATTTCTGACCTATAAATTACTTAATTTCAAAACTGTTTCGGCGTCAGTAAATTAAGATTAACGCACGTTGCATTTTTTTATTATTTATTATACATACATATTTGGTATATTCTTAGGGTATATTATTTAATTATTTGAATAAATGGAAACTCTTTAGTTACTTTCTCAAATAAAGTGTGCGCACTGTATCTACACTATGGAGGTTTCACATTATAAAATAAGTTACTATATGGCTGGATGCTTTAAAGAAGAAAACAATAATTGTCAACATTGTCAACTCAAAATGACACCTGTTATCGAATCCAATTTCATTGAGGTAATAAAGATGTCGTGTTAGTCCGCTAGAAAATAAGTTGTCATTCTTTGTTTACTTCTATAACCTACTCAAATATTTAGTTTTTACACCGGCTTGTGCTCGCTGGATAAATCCTATGTATGCCCCGTGATTCCCTGTGTAAGTAGAGTTAGAATAACTCTACTAATAATCAATTCCTGGTCACAATAATGGTTTCTGACTGATCTGCTTTATTTTCTTGTTTTATCTTATTTAGTCCCTATACGTGTATTTTTTAATTTTATTACTTGATTCTGTTATAATGTTTGATCCGTGCTAGTCTAACACAGAATTACTTGAAAAATAAATTGACATCAATGGTTATTTTTTAAATTCAGCGTTTTCAATGGTTAAAATGTTAATAACTTTTGATAGAGAGAACCGATTTGAATTAGAAATAGCCTAAATGTTAATCCAAGAAACAGGCTATGAATTCCTGCCCACTTCCTCCAAATCTCTTCAGTAGTTATCATTTGATGCGCGGTCAAACATACAGACAAACCGACAGACAAACCGACAGACAAACCGACAGACAAACAGACAGACAAACCGACAGACAAACAGACAGACAAAAGTTCCAAAAATAATAGAAATGGATTGTGTTACCGATTCTGAGTCCCCCAAATTAGTTTTTTTGTAAATATAAGCAATGTACAGACACGGCTCACTTACATTCTTATTATATGTAAGATAAGATAAGATAAGATAAGATTCGATACATTTTTAAACTCGTACTATATTAAATTCGTACTATACCGAGTGGGTACGTACCTATTTAGTCTGTAAAAACTCTTTTAAGCAAAATACCTATGTAGAAAACTCCACTAAATATGACTTTAATTCTTAAAATACGTATCTTCTTAGCAACACTTTGTTCGAGCAAAAAGCTTTTCAAGATCATCTACTAAAAGAATCAATGTTCCATATCTTAGAAAAGAAGTAGTGAAAGCAGGCAAACTAAAAGGTACCTACATATTATCTAACTTGTACGATCGATAATAACCATCAGTTTATACCGTAAACACTTCTTTTTACCAGACTGTGCCAGAAGGAAGGTTATGTTTTTCGAAAGTATGTATGTAGGTTTTTAAATGTTTGTATGTATGTATGTATAATTGTATGGCACGCTCTGCAACCTGAACGGCTCTATGGATTTAAAGATTTGTATTTACTGTGAGAGTGAGTATATCAAAATAAAAAACTGGGTATATCAAAATAAAAAAAACACAATGGTAGATTTTTGGCGCCAAATCCAAATGTTTGGCACGCTCTGCGGCCTGAACGTTTTTAGCTTTTTAGGTATCGTTAGATTCAATTAATATAGGTTACTATACAAACTCATTCAATAATAAAACTAATAGAAAATAAAATAAGAAACGGTAATTTAATAAACTAAAAAACGCGATTGCGTTTCTGTGTAATTTGGAAATGAAAAAACCCTAAAATAAGAAAGTCGTCATACCCGATTGTAAGCAAAATTGTAGCAGTTGGGACCCGAACTTAAAGCCACTTGTACCAACCTCTTAAATATGTTTAAATTGTATTTAAACGCAATTTTCTATCGTAGTTTTGTGTATTAATACAATTTAAACATATTTAAGAAGTTGGTGCAAGTGGCCCTTACACTTTTAACTTTAAACTTAACTTTTCACTTAAACTTTTTTACTTTAAGCTTCGGTTCCAAGGTAACTCTGGATTTCCGATATCGTTCGTATAACTAATAAATATATATTCGCTTACGTACGATGAAAGAAATTTGCATGCCTGGGATTTTTTGATCTGACAACCCTGCATAATGACACTAGGGTAGCCTATACCGTGAACCCTCTCATTCCGATTGGAGACCCATACTCAAAATTAGGGCAAAAAATGAGCTAATAATTATTGCTGATCGAATATTATTCCATTTTCTTATATTCGTGGTTTCCGGAATTGCTTCTAAAATGACTTTATCAGATGTTCCTGTTCATGTATAAAAGCGCGACGTTCGCTGTTTTCGTGATCACTTTCACTACAAAGGCCCAGCCTAGCGGAATAATACGTTAGGCGCCTTGAACGACACCCCAAAGGGAGAAGAGAGCTCCGTCCAACTAGGGATTACACAGTATAAAGGAGTATTGTTCGATCGCCGGCTAGCCACAGGCACAACCTGTATTGGCCGATAAAAAACTAGATAACAGCGATTTACAACGTAGCTTCGACATAAAATAAGATACCTAAAATGTAGATAGGTACATGTTTCAGATTGCTAGGATATTTAGGTCCTATGTTATAGGAAAACTTAGGAAATGCCGGCAGCATCTGGTTAAAATACAACTAACATTGAATTGTCAGTTTCTTTAAAAGCTTAATTAACGGAAATAAAGATTGAAAGGGTTAGGCAGAGACGTACTAATGTACATCCACAGTTCGCCGGTATTTTTAGGTCCCATGTAATAGGGGGCGAGCCTATTGCCATTAACCGGGCACAAATTCCTAACTCCGAGCTGCTACTGGGAATTTCATAGAAAAACCCACTGCTCGACCTGGGAATCGAACCCAGGACCTCTAGCTTAGCAGTCGCGCTCAGGACCAATTGGCTAATAAGGCAGTTCTTCTCTATTTTTTATTAAAAAATGACGAGCTTATTGCCAGTAACCGGGTAAAACTCCGAGGAGCTACTGAAAATTTCATAGAAACACCCAGTAACACTGCGACCTGGGCATCAAACCCAGGGCCTATACCGTAAACTAGACTAAAGAGCTAGTAACTTTTACATTTCACGCCTGGATTCCTCAAAGACTTAGGCACAGACGTAATATGGTAGACCAACATTTCGCTGGTGTTTCGTGGTCCATGTTAAAGGCGGCTTACCTCATGCAATTAACAATGTACGAATACAAACTCCGAGGTGCAAGTAAACATTTCTGAAAGCTGCGGTCACATTGTAAACATTGAAGAAGTTTTCGTCATCATACAATTTTTGTTATTAAACTCACACAAATTTTGACGTCCGTAAGGATTGAGGAGCCACATCAGATTTTTAAAATCTAATCTCGCCATTATTTAGCAGCGGAGCGATCTAAACGATCAATATGTCGAATATATTAATTGATCGCTCACATCCAATAGAAATTCACCTCTTGAGTTTAGATTGAGGAGCCATATTAAAAGTATTGTATTTTCTTTCATTTCGGCGCTACAGAAGCTAAATTTTTAGACGGTAATATGCAAAATTGCTACTAAATGATACAAAATTTTCATAAATATTCATCTATTACGAAACCTAAACGTAACTTAAAACTAAATAAATATAAAATACATTTAAAAATTATATACGGAACCGCGACCTATTAAACTCACGCGCAATTCATATTGCGAACCCTAAAGCGCATTCTAGTCATATGAGTTTTTTTTTGTATACACCTGACGACGGACCGCGCGTTGACCTCTGCGCTGACACCAGAGCGAAAACTGCAGCGAAGGCTTCCACACGTCCGTCCTCTAAGCATCGAGCGCTTGGGCGTATACCTATCAAATCAGTTAATTTAAATTGTTGGAAGTTATACTTGCATATAAAATCTATATTGTGTTTTTGTGAAAAGTATTTCGGACCCGCTGGGGTTCAACTTCTACTTGAATCACCTGCAACATATTTATACCTGCGCTGACGCCGGACTTCAGGCGTACAGACGCTTCTCCGCTTATACTGAGGAAGACCTGCAGGGTGTGGCCGAACTCGCTGCCTCCGGTCGCAATTTTTAAGGCCAGTGTATTGTGTTACGTCTTGGACTGTCTATGTGTTTCCGGCGAAGTTTGATGGGTGGAGAAAAATTATATGGTTTTATAATAATATTGTTTTTATTATTATCTGGACCCATCTATTCTACCTGTGACGCCCTAAACGCCACAGTGGCGCCCATTTTACGTGGTTTATTTTCTCCTCCTATACATTCTTTTGCTGGGAATAACTTCTAGAATTTTCTTAAGCATTGCGGTGAGCGGCGACTTGTGTGTGAGCGATAAGTGACCTGCAGAACTGGTACGTACTAATTTAATTTCACTTTATTGTACCTACATTAATGATTAAAATTATTTTATCTTGGTGTGTATTCCATTAATCAAAATATCATTATCTTCACATTATATAAATTCAAAACTTGTTACGTTATATCAATTAATTAAATTGTAAACTCCATATTTTAACTTTGAAATTATATTGGTACCTACCCACAATTTTTTTTTCTTGCATAAATTCTATGGAATACGTATCAGTTCTTGATTATTTTTGTTGCAATTAGTTCTTCGCTTAATAATTCACTATCTATCCTTTTTTTTTCATTTTATCACCTATCGTATGTAGTATATTTTTTCTTTGTAAAGATCTGCATTGTGAGCTGAGCTTCATATTCTACAGGTGGTAAAATTAGACTATACCTATCTAAAATTTTTATTTGTTGTGTTATTTATTTATTTCTTTTTTTTTTTGGTTGCAATTTCTATTGTTATTTTTTTTCTGTGTACCTACGTGTTGATTTTTTATTTTGCACCTGATTTTGTGGTCTACTAAAATAATGGCAACTCACCCCTTCAACTCCATTAAGTACTTCTTGCTAAATAAAAACGAGCTTGAGTATGAAGTTCTAATTCGTGGCGAAGAACCTGCTTCTACCGTCATCGACCTTAAAAAACAAATAGCTAAAATTGTACCATCAATACCTAGCGCCGATGTTTTGGAGTCTGGCTTAGATGCTGTGGACGATTTGGCTGCTGCTTCCGCTTCTGTTGAAGAGCTGCTAATGCGCGTCAAAGCCTTAGAAGAAAAATTTGATTTAAGTCCTTTTGAGCGTGCACGTGCCTTGGCTTCGCACTTATACTACCGCCTTAAACGCATCAATGCTTCTGAACCGCGAATCGCTACGTCTTTTAAAACGGTCAATAGTCAGTTTACGATCCTACATAATAAATTGAGATCTTTTAAAAATGCCTTACCTGAGTATAATTCTCCAAATACTACACAGAATATTGTGGTTAATTGCGATCATTCACTAGATGCTAAACCTCCAAAATTTGATGGCAATAGCTGTGTGCGTTTATTCCTTCAAAAATTGCATGAGTATACAGAAACTAAACGCTTAACTAAAGAAAAAATATTAAATAATGCTTCACAATTTTTCACGGGCAATGCTTTGATTTGGCTTCGAAGTTCTAAAGATTCCTTTACATCATGGGATCAGCTTGAGCAGCGATTAATAGAAGATTTCACATTGTACGATCATGATTTCAGATTACTAAAAGAAATTAACAATCGCACTCAGGGCGAATCAGAGAACATTGTTATTTATCTCTCGATAATGTCACAACTATTCTCAAGACTTATTGACCCTATATCTGAGAAAGATCAATTAAAAATTTTACTCCATAATATTCGACCCTGCTATGCTAATGTTTTAGCATCAAATTCCTCCGGAATTGAATCAATTGCGGCTCTCAGCTCCCTTTGTCGAAATTATGAGAAGATCATTAGTTTGACTTCCCAATTCCATGAACCTCCTAAGGTCACGGAAAATACTGTTGCTCCTGATTTGGCCTTTAAGCAACCAGAGTATAACAAAAATAAATTTACAAAAAAAGACTACGGCCACTACAATAAATACAATCCTAACTACAAATATTTTAATAAACAAAATAACTATTCTAAACATTTTGAATCTTACAATAATAAATCAAATTCTAAAAACTTCAATCAATCAAAACCACAGTCAGAGAACGTTGCATCTATTAAAGCTAGTAACAGACAGTCATTCTGTCCTCGCTGCCGCACAAACAACCACTCGCTTCACGAGTGCACCCAAGATCGCTACCCGATCTGTTTCAAATGCGGGAAGAAAAACGTTAAATATCCCGACTGCCCTAATTGTCATACTAACTTGTCAAAAAACTAAATTCTGGTGATAATTGCAGCAATTTTCATAAATCACACAATTTTAATATTGATGACTGGAATGATTGGCTGAATACAATTAAAATTTACTTTTCCAGTTATTCTATTGCTTCAATTATCAACAAAAAACCTACTAATGATTTACGACCGTATGCGGCCATTAGTGTTCGTGGTGACAAATTATTTGGTTTGTTGGACTCAGGATCTGCTGTATCAATACTCGGTAATAACTTCCACCAACATTTTATTCGTGCCGGATTTGTTCATCATGAATGTGAAAAATCACTTAATTTCACTGCGGCTGGTGGTCAAATTCTATCTGCTTCTGGTTACATTGAACTACCAATTTGTTTTGAGAATCAACTACATATTTTAAAACTATACGTCATACCAGCTATACAGTCAACCTTGATACTAGGTATCGATTTTTGGACCTTATTCAATCTTTTCCCTAAGTTTACTAAATCAATTTCGTTTTCTAATGACACAAACTTTGTAATCTCTGCCCTATCTGAACATTCTAAAATGGTACATTCATATGATGAGTTAACTAGTCATCAACGTACTGCCGCTGACAATATTATCCATCAGTTTGAGGACATTTCTTCACAACGACACGGTCTGGGTCGCACTTCCCTAGTAGTCCATCGCATCGATACTGGCGATTCCCTACCAGTGAGACAACGATACTACAGAATGTCTCCCGAAAAAATTCGCATTCTAAGCTCTGAGATCGATAAGATGTTGGAACTGGGTGTGATCGAGGCGTGTGAAAGTCCATGGTCTTCTCCTGCTCTTTTAATTAAAAAGAAGGATGGCTCCTTGCGTTTTTGTCTAGACAGCCGTAAATTAAATTCACTTACTAAAAAGGATGCGTATAAATTGCCTTATATTTCTGCAATATTGGACAATCTCAAAAACGCTAAATATCTATCTAGTATAGATTTATCGAAAGCATTCTGGCAAATACCTATTGCTGAGGAGGATCGTGACAAAACTGCTTTTTATATTCCTACTCGCGGTACTTACAGATTTGTCACAATGCCCTTCGGATTGACCAATGCACCAGCTACACAACAACGTCTTGTCGATAATCTTTTCTACGGACCTGAATTTGAGAACTCTGTGTTTGTATTCGTCGATGACATCGTAATTGCTACATCCGATTTTGAAACGCACATAAGCATGCTACTCAAGGTTCAACAAAAACTTAAAATGGCAAATCTTACCATCAACCTCGAAAAGTCATCATTATTTCGTAGTGAACTAAAGTATCTTGGATATGTTGTTAACTCTAAAGGTCTACAGGTTGATCCATCTAAAGTGGATGCAATTTTGAACTTCCCTACTCCATGTAATAAAAAGGAAGTCAAGCGATTCCTTGGCACTGCTTCGTGGTACCGTCGCTTTGTACCTAATTTCAGTACTATTGCTGCGCCTTTAAATAAATTGACTTCCACTAGTAAGAAGTCCGGTGGTTTCATCTGGACTAATGAGGCCCAGGCATCGTTTAATAAACTCAGGGAATGTTTAATTTCAGCTCCTATCCTGACTTGCCCTGATTTCGATAAGCCTTTCGAAGTACACACAGACGCTAGCGACTATGGTGTTGGCGCTATGCTGACACAAACTACAGATGGTGTCGAGCACCCGATTGCTTACATGAGCAAAGCTTTATCCGCTCAGGAAAGAAACTACAGCATCACTGAGCGGGAAGCTTTAGCTGTCTTGGTTGCTCTAGAACACTGGCGGTGTTATTTGGATAATGGACAAAAGTTTATCGTTTACACAGATCATTCTGCACTAAAATGGTTCATTCATCTGAATAATCCAACCGGTCGTTTGGCTCGATGGGGTGTCCGTCTCTCTGCGTTTAATTTCGAGATAAAACATCGCAGAGGTGCTGACAATGTTATCCCGGATGCTCTGTCGCGTACTTGTCCTATCTCTGCTATAGATCTAACATCATATGATCCCGAATCAACGACTGACGATTGGTATCGGAATATCTACAATGGATGCCAAAATAGTCCTTCTTCTTTTCCCAACTTTATTGTTAAAAATAGACGTCTCTATCGTTTTATGAAGTCTAAATGCTCTCTTCAGAACGACTTTCAATGGAAAGAAGTGATTCCATCTGAGACTAGACCAGATGTGATTACTCAAAACCATGCAACACCTACTGCTGGTCATTTTGGTGTGATGAAAACATACAAGCGCCTCGCCTTGAATTTCTATTGGCCTGGTATGTATTCAGATGTTGTAAAAGCAGTAACATCTTGCGACACCTGTATTGCTTTCAAACACCAAAACCATTCCACTCTAGGTGAAATGGGAGATCCTAAAATGTGTACTAGACCCTTCCAAGTAATCAGTGTTGACCTTGTTGGACCTCTGCCGTCCACCAGGACACAAAACTGCTATATTCTTGTAGTGACTTGTTGCTTCAGTAAGTACTGCTTACTATTTCCAATAAGGCGCGCTACCGCCGAAGTGGTTACAAGGATCCTAGAGGAGAATGTTTTGTTAGTACATGGAATACCATCTACCATAATCATGGACAATGGCAAACAATTTGTTAGTGAAACCTTAAAACAAATGTTATCGAAATATAAAGTACCTAACTTGCATTTTACTCCTAAATATAGCCCTCACGTCAATACTGTTGAGAGATACAACAAAACTATTATAACAGCTATTTCCACATTCATCACTAACGATCAACGTGTTTGGGATCGATTGGTACCTAAAGTCCAATTTGCCTTAAACTGCTCTGTAAATGAGGTTACAGGCTACTCACCCTCATTTCTTGTGCATGGACGTGAGTTAATTACTTGCGGCTCTCGTTACTCTGACGCTGAATTCGATGATGAGGTTATCTACCAGCCTCGTGATCACTATGCCGAAAATCTAGGTGTCCTATCTAGCATATTTGATAAAGTGCAATTGGCATTACTTCATGCACACGATAAAAACCGCACTTCGTATAATTTACGCAGAAGAACTGCTGAGTTCAATGTGGGCGATACAGTGTGGAAAAGGACATTTTATCAAAGCGTTAAGGATAAATATTTTAATAAAAAACTAGCACCTAAATTTACTAAATGCAAAGTTATTGGTAAAAAATCTCCTTTGGTATACGAGCTTACTGACATAAATGGTAAACCTCTTGGCTGTTGGCATATCAAAGATTTGAAATTAATAAATTATAAAGAATAGTACTTCTGCTATAATTCCAATTCTTAACCATCTCGCTATCTCTCGGAGAGTATTTTTTCTTCATAAAATACTCTGTGCTTGAGTGATACTCTTAAGCTATAGTATCAACTCTATTTTCCTAGGTAGTATGAATGTTAGTATGGATGAGGATGTATGAACAGTATTCGATAGATAGCTTTTAGTCGGATTTTGTTCTAGTAGCAAAATCCTTCGCTTTTCGGCGGGGTACTGTAACGTAGTACGTTACCTTTAAAGAAAAAAAATACTAAGTAATAAATAATCAATAAAACTAAACAATTAAACCTACTTAAATAAACTTACCTAAATAATTAAATCATTGAAACCTAAACGTAACTTAAAACTAAATAAATATAAAATACATTTAAAAATTATATACGGAACCGCGACCTATTAAACTCACGCGCAATTCATATTGCGAACCCTAAAGCGCATTCTAGTCATATGAGTTTTTTTTTGTATACACCTGACGACGGACCGCGCGTTGACCTCTGCGCTGACACCAGAGCGAAAACTGCAGCGAAGGCTTCCACACGTCCGTCCTCTAAGCATCGAGCGCTTGGGCGTATACCTATCAAATCAGTTAATTTAAATTGTTGGAAGTTATACTTGCATATAAAATCTATATTGTGTTTTTGTGAAAAGTATTTCGGACCCGCTGGGGTTCAACTTCTACTTGAATCACCTGCAACATATTTATACCTGCGCTGACGCCGGACTTCAGGCGTACAGACGCTTCTCCGCTTATACTGAGGAAGACCTGCAGGGTGTGGCCGAACTCGCTGCCTCCGGTCGCAATTTTTAAGGCCAGTGTATTGTGTTACGTCTTGGACTGTCTATGTGTTTCCGGCGAAGTTTGATGGGTGGAGAAAAATTATATGGTTTTATAATAATATTGTTTTTATTATTATCTGGACCCATCTATTCTACCTGTGACGCCCTAAACGCCACAACTTAATGAGTTCCAGGTGGCTCCTCAATTCAGACGTTTAGATTGAGGAGCCACTTTTGCATTAAAATAACTAGTGATATATTTTGCTGCTAAATCTAGAATTCGTGCTGCAAAATAAGCTACATTGCTGCTAAATAATGGCAAGATCAGATTTTAAAAATCTGATGTGGCTCCTCAATCCTTACGGACGTAAATTTTGATATTTGAGCGTGATATTGAACTGAGACATACCTACTGAGTACAAAATGAATGAGCTCAAGAATAAACCTCTTGACTTCTCTATTTGTATAAATATATTGTAAAAAGTACGTAGGTGATAAAATTGTATCGCAGCTCCAGGTGTGACATCCAGGCAATCAATTTGGTGCCGTCCGTGTCTGGCGTGGGTTCCGTACGTTCCGCAGAAAACACTCCGGGACCATTACTCAACACTGTATTGTGTTGGTACGTGAATTTTATTTTTGTATTGTCCCTTTGAAAATTGTCTGTTATAGGAGACAAAGCAGATATTTGTTGCGACTAGCTTTTGTTCGCGACTTGGGTCGTTTAGTAAATTTATGCAAGTTTCGTAGCAGGCCGTTGTAATGTGCAAGCCGCCTGATTTATTAGGTGTTGTGGCAACATGAGGTAGCCTGGCGAAGGCATGTATTTACGTTCTGGTTTCATTAAATGCGCCTGTAGCTTGCTCGTTTTACCATACACAGCGTAATTTGCAACACTCATACTTTGAGTGTACTCATACTTTGTGTGTCTTACTCCGAATGACGTATTACTGAAAGTAACTACAAAGAAAAGACTTGCTCTTGAGTGTTCTTCAATATGAACACAAGTTATATTGAATCTGTGTGAATTGAGGTGTGTAATAAGATATTGGGTTTCTAGATTCAAGTTCTATTACTTACCTATAAATACCGTCGTATAACCGAAGCCGTTTAGAGAAATGTATTGCGTATATTATTCTTGATTTTAACGGAAAAGTAGGTACCTATTGTCAAGAGTTAGACAAAGGTATTTTGACCTTATTCTGCTGTTTTTAGTTTTATTTTCACACAATAATGATAAAATATGATGTTTTGTTTATTTCTTAGTTTTTTTGCATGGCAAACTATATTTTCCTGTCTAGATGTTTTTCTATAATAAAAATATAACTTTAGAGATTCATTGAATATAGGACTTTTTATTTTTCTGATAAAGAAAATCTTTTCGTTTTAGTTAAACAATGAACACATTTGAATACTTATTCCTAAATTACCTAATATTCTCTGAGTTTGTTTTGGTGTTCTTTCTCAGAGTTCATCAGATAGTAAATGCTGGCGCAAAATAGCAGAAATCTATACTAATATATAAAGCTGAAGAGTTCGTTTGTTTGTTTATTTGTTTGTTTGCTTGAACGCGCTAATCTCAGGAACTACCGGTCCGATTTGAAAAATTCTTTCAGTGTTAGATAGCACATTTATTGAGGAAGGCTATAGGCTATATATCATCACGCTACGCGGACGAAGTCGCGGGCAGAAGTTAGTAATAAATAAAACATTAACTTGTAAAAGTGTATTTAAAAGATCTTTTTACAGAAAATATAAGACAAGATAGATATTATAAGAAAATCTGTTCAATATTTAAACTGAGGTACAAACATACACTCTGAAGTTTTATTAGAGTAACTTTTCCTAACATTAAAAGCTTTGAACAGTGTTTATTAACCAAAACAAGTAAACTCTTCCAAATACTGACCGTTCCGGTGTGCCATTTTTATTTAGATTAATTGTTTTTATTACAATGAAATAAATACAATGGAACGAATGGCGCGCCGTACCCCTAAGAATACAATGGGATAGGTGACTAGGTCCTTTAGGGGTAGCGGAAATGTCAAGCCGATAATGGGATATAGCCTGGCACAACTCTTCACTTCTCAAGGAAGTTATATGTAGGTACATTTTTTTTAGAATAGCAGGAGGTGACAGTACCGTGCACATAATTCCCTGGTATATTTTAGAAACCATGAAACAGGAAGTGAGTTATTTGCCATAAATGCCCTGTTAATGGCAAATCAAAACTCAAATCTGCTTAGGAATCCAACTAAGACCTCATGCTTAGCAACCGTGCTTTCTACCATTAGATCAATGAGTGTATTTGTCGGATATTGGAAGATAATTCTTCCCTGATGTCCCGAAATTAGCGGGTTCCAGCGAGGCTACTGCGGATCGGGTCACAGGTGAACTTGCTCACAGAAGAAGGTGACAGATTCCCACGCTTTGTCATTCCTGACCATGAAAAGAAAATAATAACATTGTTCTGATAATATACCGATGCAAAGAGGCGGTATAACACTGACCAATTTGATTAAGAATAAAAAAAGCATTTTGGAATCCTGTACCTATACCAACGTATTTGGTACCATTATTTTACCGCTTCATTTAATGTGCCCTAAAATATACTTATTCACAACACTATTACAGATTCTCACGATTCTCAATGTATTGATTTCGACATTCAGCAGAAAAGCTACTTAGTTACGGGTCTCACAGAAAACTCGGGGCAATTTGAAAAAGTATTTTATACGATATTTTCTAGTGTCACTGTCAATTTAGAAGCAATCGAAAAAGTTGCGGATACTTTGAGGCTACTCTATTTTATTTATTCATGCAAAATACTTAAATAAAATAGAGCCTGCATAGTGAAGACTAGGCAGGTCTTCAACGTCACTTGCCTAATATTTCTCACAACATCACGCAATTTGTTCTTAATTGAAATAGTTGATAGACTAGAAATATAAATGTAATACCGAGTGTTATTCCAACACAGTTCAGACACAAACGAAAGAGCTAACATAAAGAAAATAATGAGTACAATGACTCTAGTTGACACGTCTAGTACGACACCATTACAGTAACAACAATAATTCGAACGAATAAGTTGTCTGATATTTATATATCTTTTGTTGCGACACATGTCACGTATTCATATTATTATTATCTCACATACGTCCTCATGACGTAAAGCCACATGATATATTCTTCCGGCTATTTTAAAGCAATGTAGTTGAGGATGTACATCACTTGCTGATGGATTGTGATATGAACCAAAAGGAAAGGCAATTTTAAATCAGGAATTTCAATTAAACAGGCTAGAGGCAGGGTTAGTTCAAACAATTATGGCAGAACCAAAATCAGTTCTTGCAAAAAGACTATGTCAAGTGGTAGGTACACTATATTGATTAAGATTTCCCTATTTGAATAATGATGGGATTGACGTAAGTATCCACATGGAAACCCAAATTATATAAAGATTAAACTGCCTCATTAGCCAAGTGGTCCTGAGCGCGACTACTACGCTAGAGGTCCTGGGTTCGATTCCCAGGTCGAGCAAAGTATTATTGGGGTTTTCTATGAAATTCCTAGTAGCAGCTCGGAGTTAGGAATTTGTGCCCGGTTAATGGCAATAGGCTCGCCCCCTATTACATGGGACCTAAACATACCGACGAACTGTGGGTGCACATTAGTACGCCTCTGCCTAACCCTTCGGGGAATACAGGCGTGATGGTATGTTTATGTTTATATAAAGATTAAAAAGTATATGATATATATTATCTTATAAACCGTTACAACGATCTTTCACAACCTTCTCACTTAGCAAACTAAATTGTTGGTATTTTAAAACGAAACGCAACTTCTAACAGCATTTTAAAACGGAATTATTATCGGAGTTTACTGCAAAAATGGCTGTTTCGTTGTCCGAGAACGTTCCTGGGGAAATTGAACCGAACACAACAGTAGTTTTGAGAGCAACAACGACATTTTAGCTGCAGAAATACAATGACACTGCTCCGGTCTTATTACAGTTGTGACTCCGCAGCCATAGTAGTACGGCCACCGTTTTGCAAGCGTGCAGTTACGTACCAGTGAAAATGAGCTTTTATGAGTATTCTGATTTATTTTGTTGTGTGTTTGTTCAGGAATTGGGTCCAATAATTGTACATTTCGGGAACTGTGGTTAACATCAATCGTTAATAACGCCGATTGGTGCAGGAACAATTTTTAACTTACACGATCTTGATGATTAACTTAATCAGTTTTTTTACCCATTAGATATAGAATAGAATAGAAATATTTTTATTCAGACGAACAGACGGATACAATACAAATACATACACATTAAATTTTGATAGGTACAAGTAAAAACAAAACAAAGAACATTGTCTTCATGTCCGTACCGAATGGGTAACCAACTCAGCATGTGCTGGGTATCAAATGCCCAGCGCTAGTTTTCAGTTGGCACCCTTGCAGTGACGCACGGAAGCGGGAAACATAAATGATACATAAACTAAAATAATCACAATACATAAATAATAATATATATTTATTCGAACAATAATTTTATGTAAATATATCTTACAAATAAGAAATATAAAAAGAAGGAAATGTGAATTCTTAAAAATATAACACATACATACATACATACCATCACGCCTGTATTCCCCAAAGGGTTAGGCAGAGGTGTACTAAGGTACACCCACAGTTCGCCGGTATGTTTAGGTCCCATGTAATGGGGGGGGCAAGCCTATTGCCATTAACCGGGCACAATTTCCAAACTCCGAGCTGCTACTGAGAATTTCATAGAAAAACCCAATAACACTTTGCTCGACCTGGGATTCGAACCCAGGACCTCTAGCGTAGCAGTCGCACTTGGGACCACTAGCCTAACGAGGCAGTCTAGTATAACACATACATAGCTTAAAATGGGTGGGTAGTTAGTATACATTATAGGGTAGTATACATTAAGTGTTCCGATCAGGTGCAAGTCTAATCCACTGCTTGACGGCTTTGTCATCACCGGGAAGGGGGTCGGTCTGTATTAAAATGTAGCTATATCCAGTTACGAAAACGACTATTTGCAAAATAAGTTTTGCATAAATGGCCCCAACAGATCATTTTTACATCAAAACAATTATCATGAATACATAATTATAAAATGTAGGATCTAGATCTGGTGAGATAATCTTCGCTCGTGGCAATTAAATATTTAATTTAAAGAAATTTTCATTAAAAAGTCGTCTTCGTTTATTCCTCGTTTTACCAAGATCCTGACCGACGTCTATGTCATCTTGAAAAAAACAAAAAAAATCGTACACTCAATCCGCAAATTTATTCTTCAGATTGGTCCAGAGTCCCCTAAAGGTAGAATTGGGTTGTGAAAACATACTCTTTCTTCGTGACAATCTGCTCTGTTTATTTTAAAGAAAGGAAAATTAAACATGAGTCCTTCTTCGTCGTCCTAACTCAACCACCGTCAGGTTTACGCAAACAATCTTACCATTTTTAAACAACTCATTGACTCGGTCTACGATCCATTTTTACCAATTACATACAGTTTTCATTATTTAATTAGGACAGAATTAAACATCTTCACTCAATCTTCTCGCATTACTTTAGTGTAGCGACTCAGTGACTAGTGGTGTGGGTTCGATCCACACACGGAGCAGATATTTATATGATCAGCAGATAGTTTTTTCAGGTCTAGGCGATTTGGTATGTGAGAATTTGTGTTGTTGTAAATGCACCCACGATACAGGAGAAAATCCTAGTGTAGGGCAACGTTGTTTTTTAAACAGGACGTAATTAGACATATACGTCTTTCCCTCAATCTTCTTCGCAATACTATATAACGATATAACCTTGTTCTCCATCAGCAAACAGATCCAGTTCAATATTGGATTTCAGAAGCGCATTGAGCGCCTTTGATGTACGCGGTATAAGTAAGATTGAGCGTAAAACCATATGTCCACGCGGTACTACATACAAGTTATGCCGTAAAATATACAATTTTTCGTAATTTATTAACTGTCTGTTAGCCTAGTAGTCCCAAACGTGACTAATACTCTAAGAGATCCTGGTTTCGATTCCAAGGTCGACTAAAGTATTATTGGGATTTTCTATGAAATTCTCACTAGCAGCTTGGAGTTTGGGATTTGTGCCCGGATAATATCAATAGGCTCGCCCCCTATTACATGAGACCTAAACAAACCGGTTAACTGTGGGTGTACCTTAGTACACCTCTGCCTAACCCTTCGGGGAATACAGGCGTGATGGTATTTTATGTTATTTAAAGCCAGCTATTCATTCCATATCATAATATCACGCATTATTATATTTTTGTTATTGACATCACAACGTCAATACCCATATAACTCAATACGGTAACTAATTAATTATCTAAATTAATGTTCTACTAACATTTGGGTGCATAATTTAGTGACTCCCAAGGGAAACAGAAGACAGCAATGCGACAGACGTGCAATATGCAAGTGTATTTGCATACACACGAAGCGACGGTTATGGTGTTATGTAATATGAGGTATGGATGTATATTATATTCCTTTGCCTTGTTGGTGCATGTTGATTTATTACAGTACTGTAGAGACCGCTCCAAAAAGGCGACAATATTATGTGTTGACTGGCTGGTTAAAGAATAAACAATCAATTTAAATTGTATATTTTATATCTGACGTAGAAGTGTCTAGTCTGCGAGTCTTGACAGACTCACTTGTATGAGCTAGGGCATCGCCCCGTAATAAATACGAAAGTTAAACTATATATCTGTATTTAATTATATTGTAAGCTCGGTACCTCGACAGTACCTAGCTCTATTTGGATCATATAATCTTGTTAAAGTCTACGGCAATATGTCATCGATCGTCCAATTTACTCAGGTGCGTCGCGACATAATTTTGTCGTCCCTTACAGTATGCCGAGACAATGGCTAAAGACGAGGTAATACAAAGACAATATTATGTCCCGGAATAAACTAAATAGCCACAATCTTTACCGGCAAGAATGTGTCGACTTGACAGAAGTGATACCACGGCATCACAGAAATCCGGCGTGGAACAACGCTTACGTTGTGTTTCACCAAGTGAGTGATGATACCGTCTTAAAAGGCCGGCAACATACTTGCGACTCCACTAAATACTAAAATCAAACTAGTAGCAAGAGTTTGAATGAAAAGTCCACACAAATAACAACATTTGTTCCTTAGCAGATTCATAACAATGACACCAAAACTTTGGTTTTAATTGACAAAAATTGGGTAGTATTATTTGCCTTTTTGTGGCTTATTACAGTTTTTCAGTGGATGTGTGACATGTACTCGTATTCGCAGTGGAAAACGGTTACTATTCGTAATTGACTAGTAACAAGAATTCCACGTTTTGTTACTGATAGTGGTGTTAGTTTCATCAATATTTAAATAATGTAAACTGTGTGATGACAACAAAGAGGTTTTAACTTTAATATTACACGAGTGATAAAATTATGCTAACACTTCTCAGTAATAATTGACTGTCTGTAGCGGCTCGTAGCACTGTTGTAGCGTTCGTAGCAAATTCGTAGTGGCTACGAAATTTGTGATGGCTACGAAAAGTTCTTTCACTTTATAAGATAAAACCTTATTTATTTGCTGCAGCTCTTAATATTCTAGTGGTTAGCAATTTTAATGCAGCTGCATATTATTTAAATAGGATGTTATATACGGTGTGTACGATAATAAATAGTTAAACAACAGGCGATGAAGACATTATTAAGGAAGATGAGCTATAATAAAATTATTATAACGTTCAACGGGGAAGCGTTAAATTAACTCATACTAAATTTACTCTAAATATGATCTAATGCAATGTGCGTGATGCAGTATTTTATGTATTAAATCTGTTGGTAAAATCTGGTTGGCTATTTATTAGGCATGACACAAGATTATATTAAACCATAGTACTTACCTTAGTAAATACCGAGAGAGCCGCGAAAAGCAATTGAGACCTCAATTGCTTTTTGCGGCCCTGCAATAAAGCGTTTTGTGAAAGCATAACTATATCGCTGCTTATCACATTTCAGCATGGATTCAGTCACAATTATATCTTTATTTATTTGGCTCTTCAACAATGAGTACACTAATACAAATTAAAAAATATACATTCTCACTTACATAACTAAGTGCCCCATTACTTGCAGATGCAGAGCACTGCATGCACTATGAGATGTGTGTAACATAATAGAAAAATTAAGTTAGTTCAACAAACAATGACTGATTATATATCGATTAGGAATTGCTGCTGTCTTATGGAGAAGTAGGTAATGTTCTTTTAAACACGTGGCAATTGATTTTAATTTATATAGATAGGTGAAATTTCCGAATTTAGATTTTATAGTGCATAGCCAGAAATAAACCCACAAAAATGAATGCAAAGCTTTTGTTTGTTCCACGAAATACCATTACCGTGTCAAACGTGGTGTCACGTCTCGCTCTTGGTCTCTTTATGCCGAAGCCGATTCTGTGAAACGCAGCTTATGACTGCAATGTGATTTCTCTTGCATTGGGAATATTTCGTGTCTCTGTTAATATAATTTACAACATTATTTTTAGTATTATGTGAAACTTGAATATAGTTTGTAACTGCCTCAATAGCCAAGTGGTCCTAACCGCGACTGCTACGCTAGAGGTCCTGGGTTCGATTCCCAGGTCGAGCAGTGTTATTGGGTTTTTCTAAGAAATTCCCAGTAGCAGCTCGGAGTTAGGAATTTGTGCCCGGTTAATGGCAATAGGCTCGCCCCCTATTACATGGGACCTAAACAAACTGGCGAACTGTGGGTGTACATTAGTACGCCTCTGCCTAACCCTTCGGGGAATACAGGCCTGATGGTATGTTATGTATGTTATGTGAATATAGTTTGTAACTGAATCGATTGCAATAATTTTACAGCATGTTATATTTTATCCCAAAAATATTATAATTGGGACACAGAGCGACACTAAGGGCCACTTGCACCAACTTCTTAAATATGTTTAAATTTTATTTAAACACAATTTTTTCATAGAAATTTCGTGTTTAAATATAATTTAAACACATTTAAGAGGTTGGTGCAATTGGCCCTAAGTATCGTCACCACCAAGTCACGGCAGGTCATAGCGGCACTAGCCACGGTTGGACAGCGTGGTGGGAGCAGGTGACAGCCAAGTTACATATCAAGCTTATAACTTTGTGATTGGGAAAATACAAATACAAATACAAATACAAACAAATTACTTTTTTCCTAATACACTGCCTTGTTAGGACAATATACGCATTATACAGCATTGTGAGTAGTATCGTCGAAACCTAATTAACAAAGGTTCGATTTTAAATTAAGAATTATCATAATATTTACAGTAGGGTCAAATTAACGACGCATGACGAGACGCTTGGCGTGGCGGTTGAGCAATCGACTTCTGTATCACGTGATGTGTGTTCGATTCCCACACGGTGTAAATATTTGTATCTTAGAGGTAGTAGTTTCGGGTCTGGGCGTTTGTGTATGTGATAATTTGTGTTTATAAACGACCCACGATAAAGGAGAAAATGAGGAGAAAATAGGGAGGAGAAACGTTTTTAAATAAAAAGATTTCTGCACTAAATATTTGCCTATTTGTGCGTTCGTGACTGTTAGTTGTCAGTGTGTGTGAGAATTTATGTAAGCCTATATAAAAAACCTTGCTTGATATGACCTCGAAATAGCTGAATTTCAACCACAATTTGCAACTAAAAGCCTGTGTAAGAACACCCCAAGTTTGCGGTAAATAACTTTACAGAACAAACTTAGTAATTCAGTTTTGTCATACTTCAGCTAACTAGATGTGAGATGACTTGTACACTTGGTAACATAATTTTGAAATGGTTTCAGTTCTACATTTGATGGTGGTAAAATTCTGCGTCTGAAGAGGTACAGTATGAAGGCGATTGCCGATTAAGGCATGAGACCAGGACAGAAAGCTAGGTTTGGAGAGGATGTGCGTGTGAATGTTGTAGTCATTACGTTATGAAAGTTAGAGTACTAATACAACCACACTTAACTAATATGTATTCGATTGTACCAAATAATAAAATATGTTAAGCAACATGGCTCTCAAATTCGCATTTAAACTTGGAATTTTGAGCTATTTGGACCTAAGATATACCTACGCAGCGGTCTGAGGATATACCTACGCAGTACATCTCTACCCGACTTTTTGGGAATACAAGCGTGATGGTATGTTATTTAAGTTAATCAATTGGTAAAGGTCATGTCATACTAATTAAATCATCCGTTTAGTGGAGACAACTAATCAAAACTAACTATACAAGAACTAATTAACAACAAGTCAATTAACAATTGATTGAGATGCACAGAGCGTAATTAATATCACTTTATATATCGACGAGTTACGTTTGAAATGTTTCGTCAGTGAAGGAAATTTTAAAAGTTGAAGTATTCACAAACTTTGTCAGACACTAATTGCATCAGCTCACAAACTCGTATTTCGACTTAAACGAATATTGCTCTTCAAGCTAGTTCCCAAACTCCCATAATTGTCTGAGAAACATTCCCGCTACAATATTTTTATGAAACGAAACGTAATATCGCAAAACAATTTTACATTTCACATCGCCCCGACTCATTGTTTTTCTTGGTAAAGGAAAAGTGTGTAACGGAATTTACATGGAATTAAATTCCATATTCAAAAGATATATCTATGTGCATTTAACTCGTCATTATAACGCTACCTCCATATTTAAAAGCCCTAGATTGTTTTAACAAATATGACTTAATGACGATCCTTCGAGACGGCAAAAACTGAAGCGTTGTAAATAAATTCTCGCTATATTTCAAATTAATTACGGTTGTTGTGTAGATCCTGGGGCATTAACAAAACCTTCACTTGACCAAAGGTAATTTTTGACCTCAATTTGTGGGGCCCAGTGGTATGGGTCGCATTTATGAATGTGATGAACAAAACATTTAATAAAAGGATTGAGAGCTAGATTGATTTTAATCACCCAAATATTTGGTATACAAAGTTTTGGGTATAGTCAATATCTGTGGTTTCATAACAAAAGGCTGATCCAGGTTATTCAAAATGATTGATGTTGAGCCTGTAATTAAATTAGAAATTCAATATCCAAAATAAATTACTCATATTTTGTCTCTTATTATGTATGTTCCTTTATTTCCTTGGTATTTTATTTTGATATTCTTATTTTTGACATCACTAAATATTCAGTGTTTTATTCATAATAGTTTTGAACCAGCAATAGGATTAATTTGCTTAGCTTTTACCTTTACTTACGTTATGGTGTTTAAAATTGTATAGGTACTTACATAATGGCGTTTATATATTTAAAAAAAACTAAGACTGCGCAACAAGGACATCGAACCAAGAATCTCAAACTCGGTAGTTATTACTCTACGAACGAAATAGTCTAGTCTGTATTTGATGGATGTTTAAAACTATTCCTCGCGTATATAACTCTAGTTAACACTAAACTTTCGTTAGCTGGAGTGTGCAAATTATTTTGTAAAAGTACCAGTCAGTTAACGGGACTAAACATTTGGCACTGTTTTATTGTTAATATCCCAACTGTGAAACATTTCGCGTTTCATGAAGTACTGTTATACTCATATAGTGGAATCCGAAAAGCCTTTATTTATGTGTCAAAGTTGAAGCTATTTGAAATAGTTTATTACGACGAGGTAAATAATATTCTCAACAGAGTTCATTTATTTGTTTGAATGTCAATGTAGATCGCAGAGTCAATAAAAAGACATTATTAATATTATTATGAAAATATAGATAGTACCTAGGAGTGATTGAGCAATAAGATTGATTTCTGATTGAACCTAATAAAAGAAATATCAGGCGTAACAGTATGTTAAAAACAATGAAACTCAAAGAATTGATTCTGGCAATACGGGCGCATCACTTACCTCAGCGTGAATGCAAAAATATCTTTACGTTACGTCTTGACAATGACGTCACCGGCTCACACCGCTGTTCACACTATTTTATCGCGTCAATCTATTGAAGATCCACGATCCTCAATCAAGCTGTGACAAGTGCTATCTATGAAATTTAAGAGCTTTTCATCGCTTTTATCCTCTTCGAGGCAAACAAATATTCAGGCTGCTCTTTGAAATCACATTTAGAGAACGTGTGGCACAGAAAAAATAGATCCAGGAAAAAATATCATTTTTATTAGGTATACTACAACTGTCTACAAGTGGTCCTGAGCGCGACTGCTAAGCTAGAGACCCTGGGTTCGATTCCCAGGTCGAGCAAAGTGTTATTGGGTTTTTCTATGAAAACTCCCAGTTGCAGCTCGGAGTTAGGAATGTGTGCCCGGTTAATGGCAATAGGGTCGCCCTCTATTATATGGGACCTAAACATACCGGCGAACTGTGGGTGTACAATAGTACGCCTCTGCCTAACCCTTCAGGGAATACAGGCGTGATGGTATGTTTATGTTATACTACATCTAGTTAGCCAACTGGTCGATGTCATGATCGGCCGACGTGGCCTAAACTAGACATATATGTAGGTTCAGACCTCTGTGTGCGTAATAGGGAGACTAACGGTGCGGAAGAATAGGTCTTAAAATGTTACTGATGTGTTTTAAATTTAGTTTTTTTATGAAAATAACTAGATAGCACAAATAAGCTAATATTCGTTACCCTTTCTTTTTTTTACGTCAGGAAATAAACCATAGCTAAAACCGCCGTGTAAAATCTGCCTCCACTACACCTCTACCTTACCTTTCGAAAATAAATGTGATAATTATGTACAATTTATTGGATAAAATTCAGAGAAACAAATTAGTAGTTTATTAATGATAGAAAGAAGATATATAGATACAAGTTTTTTAATAAAATCTTCACTTTCACATGAGCCCTGCGACATGAGCAAAAACAAAAAGCTATTCTCGTCTGGCGGAATAACATGACAAGTTTTTGTTCGATCCTACATCTTCGTGAACTGGGAGAGGGTTTTGTATTCTTTTTGTGGATTCACTGTGACATAAACAATCTCTGTGTTTATAAGTAAAAGAGAGGCTTAGTGCTTCAAAATCGAGGATAATCAAGCTCTATCTCTTTGAACTTGACTAAGCATAAAGGAGAATCCATTAAAATATCCCGTTATCTCTTTCGCACAGTACACAATATAACTCTATTCAATAGATATTGCACTAAATCCGCAATTGCTACATGAAACCATTATTTATTGGCACGCGTCACTGTTTGTCGATAATTGATATCTTCAGTTCAATGTAATAGAAGAGTTTAGGTATGAAATTTTCGATTTTATTATTTAAATTTTAATGGAACAACTTTTTAATGTACTTACTTTACTAAAAAGTTTTTACTAAAAAAGTAGTTCGATTCTCAGGATGAGCAGTGTTATCTATTTTATTTTTCAAAGAAATTCTCAGAAGAAGCTCGGAGCTTGGATTTGTGTATGGTTAATGGCAATAGACTCGCCTCCTATTGCATGAGACATAAAGGGGGTGTATGTGAGTACACCTCTGAAAAATAATATGACTTGGAGTCAGGCACTTATTTAAGGGATATTTATTTATTCGGGTATTCACCATTACAAAAGTCTTCCCTTTAAATTGAAATTGTAAAGGTATGAAGCCTACCGCATGCCTTTGAATTAATAGGTTGATTAAGGTTTTCATTGTGCTTCTCCGAGCTATTCTTATGATTTAATTGTTAGGTTATTGTCTTGCTTTCCTCTGTTTAATTAATTTGTTGCTTCCTGAGCTGATTTCAAGGCGTACAAGTATTTAGTCTCATTAACACAAAAGTAAATTTAACAAGGAATAGATTAACCTATAATTAGAATGAGGGAGACCCTAGAAATATAGCGAAAACACAACAAATCTTTCCTCGACCTGGAAAGCCAGGACCAATTTGATCATAATGTTACAGGGTTTATTTTTATTTTTTATGGGATAGGGGAGCAAACGAGCAGACGGATCACCTGATGGTAAGCGATAACCGCCGCCCATGGACACCCGCAACACCAGAGGAGTCACAAGTGCGTTGCCCGCCTTATAAAAAGGTTTGGGCCTCCGGTAACCTCATTCACTCGGCAAAACACAACGCAAGCGTTGTTTCACGCCGGTTTTCTGTGTGGCCGTGGTATCACTCTGGTCGAGCCGGCCCATTCGTGCCGAAGCATGGCTCTCCCACGTGAATATCAATTATCAGAAATAGCTCGGAGTTTGGAATTATTGCCCGGTTCTCAATAGGCTCGCCCCCTACTAAATTGGAACTAAACAAATCGGTGAACTGTGGGTATATGTTACATCTCTGCCTAAGCCTTCGGTGAACACAGGCGTGATGGTATGTATTATAGAAAATTAATGGACTAAAATAATAACATAAATTGTATAATATATGATTTCGTCTAAGCAGCAAAAAGAAGACGAGTTTTAGAATCCACTCTTTTAGGCAAATGAAACAAATTCACAGCAATAAATCTAAGAAAAATATATGCGAACGCACCATCATTCTTGCTAGGTATCGTATCAATCTATTTTTCAATTTCCTACCTTCTTACATTATTACACTGTGATTTTTCACCGGCAGGTCTAGAAAAAAATATGGGGCAACCTACGCACTGTGTAACCCATAGTTACGCCCGACTACGTAATATTTTTTTAGAAAATATTACAAGCGAGCCCAACGAGAACCGTGTCGGAAATTAAACTATATAAACGGGTTTTAGGCACAGAATATAATACAGAAGGTCCACTATGGATCCCCATTTTTATTTTGTAGGATAAAATTATCCAATAAAGGCGGATGGATATTACATGTCAGACATTTATTAACAAAGACAAGGCTTATTTGTTTCTATTTCAAGCTATCTTTTTGAAAATTTAAAGGGGAACTGACATTCAATTTTTTTACCACAGCATGGTATTATATTATCTAAGCTAGCTAGCTAGAATCTAGCTATTGCTCGCGATTTCACTCGTATTCTGTAAGATTTTTTTGAGACAAAAGGTAGTTTATTGTATTTTCTCCAACCTACAATCTATCTCTATACCATAATTCATCAAAATCGGTTGAGCGGTTGAGTAGATATGCATGGTTAAAAGAAGATGCTGCCCATTCTTTGAATGAAGTTTATTAGTTGTTTTTTTTACTAGTAGGTATTTACAAAGACAAATCTTCACACACACAAACTCATCACAAATATTATATGTTCCGTGACAGAATCGAACACACGACCCGTGGTTCAGAAGCCAATGCCATTCAGCGACTACGCCAAACATACAATCAACACAATGTTTACAATACCATTTAAAAGAAAACTTTATACCGTAGAGTAACTTGATGTGCTTGTTATAAATATACGCTTTAGGGCCTATCGAAACGAAATATCGCTGAAGCGCGTGTTATTTGTGACTTCAGTGACTCGAAAGTATTCTGTTCCCATTACTAGTACCAACAGAAACATCGGAATAGTATTTTAAACTTTACGCTATGCTAAGAGGATTCAAAATATTGCAGATATTATAAGTTAGTTGTATAAAATACAATGTACAGTCGACAAAAGCGTTAGGTTTGCAGGAATTGAACAACATCTATACCTCAACATAAATTGCTTTATAAATAGACATCCGCAAAACAGTTTGGTATGCAGCAAACCTGGAGCTAATAAACTTGCATTTTGACTTCGAAAGATGTACAATGTGCGGTCAACATATACTGGTATACTAGCAATTACAATAGTGGTGTAGCCGTTTGGCCGTGAATCATATTGTGATTATTAAAAAGTTACATTCAAGCTGTTCTCTGTCAAAGAAATAATAAAACTTGGAAAGTATTATGTAAGTAGCTTTATATTGTGCAAAAAATTAAGATGTAATCGTCTCGATTACACTTGAATCAAACAATTCCCGTAACAACTCCTCAGGCATTCTAAGGAGGAAGTCATTATTCTGAAACCAAAAATAAATTAAACCGGAACATGCGTACCTCGCTTTGAGGCAAGAAGTTTGAAAAAAATATTCTTGATAGCCCGCTAGGAAGTAAATATTTGAAAATACATAAAAACTTTTTTGGTTCAAAAACGTTTTAATTAGTTCCAGTCATGTAAAATTTCTTTTGAAAAAAAATTGTTTGAAATAAGATTTTCTATGTTTATTCCTTATCTAACGCTTTCGATCTATCCTCTATAATACCCTACATAAAAACTAACCTTTTTCAAGAGTTGATATTTATCAATAAAGTTACCAAGAATTAAGTATTTTTAGAACAAACTGCCAATTCAGTTCCAGTCCTAAAACCTCGCATGTGTTAAGGGCAAGATTTGTTTATTCCAACCAGAATTGAAACCCATCAGATTTATTTAACTTGCTTATTAAAGTTATATATGTGGTAGTTGTAATATATGCTCTATATAAGACTAGATATCTACGCTTGTTACCGTTAGGTCGAAATCCAACGTCTATATTAGTTGGTCTTTAGATCCTATATCTATCGTTACTAACTATTAGTTCTATATACTTATCATAAATCTTTATCTGGTCCTTTGAGCATCAAACGACGCGACGCATATCCATTATACATTCGTGGACATACATTACGGCAATGAAATTTGGCATCTTGAATCGTAGACAGCCAACAAGAGGTGCATTGAGCCGTGACTACAGATAGTTTCTTAGTCGTTTGCAACGTCACGTACAGAGCTACTAGATAGTACGTGGTGTAGGCGTTGTAGAAAGTTGCCCGAGGTGTCTCGAAGCATTTGGATAGTGTAAAGAACACGCCCCGACCCACTTGTCAAAGGCAAGTGTAATGGGCGTGAAGCTTACGAAGAGCTTCAGTGTATATAAGCTTGCAATAAATTATTAAAGAAATTTGACTTCAAGTGCTATGTTGTGATGTACTGCTGATATATGATGCATTTTTGATATGGCTCTCGTGAAAATGCTTAGGGAAGTGACACCTATTCAATCCAAATATTTGTGGACAATAGTATTATTAGATGGAGGTATAATAAATACTGAATTTAGTATCTAAATTTGGTGGTACGTCAGGGTAATAGGTGCATTTGAAAATTTGTATTTGTAGTCGCTCTCACGGTACACATTTACAGGGAAAAATTAAGCAAAGAGATAGAGATAAAATAAGATAGGATCAATAAAAAAAAAGATGTTTGACACGTACCTGACGTACCTGGCCGATTAGGTACGCGTTAAGTCAAACCTCCTACGAATCTATAAACAATGATATAGATTAAAACATATAAGATAAATTTTGGTTTAAAAAAAATCTCATAATCTAGCTAAGATTACAGTTGGTTATTGTTTTCCTTATTGAAAAAGTATCTTGTTGAGTCGATTCCCCATACAAGGTCTCCGAGGCTACTCTGTGAGGTTGTATCAATATTTTTCTTAAGACAAACCCACACATGTGAAAGTTTTAGTTCATCAAAACTTTTTCTATTTGGCCCGTATCCTATATTGAAACTACAGACATAGGTAGGAAAAGTATGAAGCGAGTTAAGTAGAAGAAAAGAGATATCATTAATTAATTAATTAAATTGTCGTTATGTGAAAAAGAAACAAGACTTTTTCTCAAGGGTCATACTTAAAAATTAAATTATTTGTGTTAGACACTTTCTAGTTTTTAATGTAGGTATTAGCAACAACACACAGAACAGGTAGAATCTTTGACCTTACTGTGAAACAACTAATTTTCAAACAAAACTAAATCATTAATTAATTTCATTTATTTTATTTTAATTTCATTTAATTTCATAATTTCATTTACGAAATTTATTTTTGGTCTTTTGATCCCTTGGCAATATCTTCTACTTTTTTACTATTAATAATAAATAAGACCTACACCACATATAATTTAAAGTTTTTTATATGTAAATGAAAGTAGATAAAAGTTTTGTGATTGATTCAATACTATTCTTCTATATCTACGGTAAACGCTCCTCATATAATATACATGGATATGCATATAGAGGATCCTAATATCCTTTTTTGTTATATTCTCGCTAATAGAATGAGACATTAAAACATAAGTAATAATCTATACTAATATATAAAGCTGAAGATTTTGTTTGTTTGTTTGCTTGAACGCTATATCTCTCTATAATCTCAGGAACTAAAGGTCCGATTTGAAAAATTCTGTCAGTGTTAGATAGTCAATTTATTGAGGAAGGCTATAGGCTATACCTATATCATCACGCTACGCGGACGAAGTCGCGGGCAGAAGCTAGTAATACATAAAGAAGTAATCAGACATTTATCGATAAAATAAACTTAGCTAAAACTTAATACGCTCTTTACAATCTTCAGTTGTCATCTACATTCTGTGATGTGGGTTCCATCCCTTTAACAATTTGATAATAATGTAGTTTACATGTAGTTCTACGCGTGTATACGTTTATGTTTTATTACTCTACCTGTGTTAAACACTAATGGTTTTAATAAGATGACGTGATAAACGGCTTGGCAGGATGAAATGTTTTAGTTACGTATTATATGTGGGGTTTAATTTAATATACGCTGTTTTAGGAACAGTGGTTTTGTGTCGTCAAATCTTATTGTTATGAAGAATATTGCTGTAGGTGGGAAAATATACTTTGATTTACAAACCGTACTTTCCAAAAAAGCATGTTACTTTTATCTTGGATCTAAAACCATAACATTTTTTAGGTTTGATTTTAAAAATTAAAATTAATGAATCCGACTTCAAACACTTTGTTATATCCTTCGGATTAATAGTCTAGTACTAGCTCATTTTATATATACGAAGCTGTCTGGAAACTACACTCTACCAAAGTTACAGACAAAAACAGAATCTCATTCTTGTCTTAAAGACTGTTAAACAAGCAAGCAAAAGTAAAAGCGCATGTACAGTTACTCAATTGTTGATTTAACTCACCCTGCCCAATCACACTCACTATTATTGAAATTCCGAGAATATTTGGATATATGCTTTTTATTCAATCACGCTGCCAGAGCTCGATTTGTATGAAAATAAAGTAAGAATAAACTAGTTACAACTTTTTTAGACTTCTAAAAGCTTTGTTGATTTGATGCTATAGTAAAATTGATTTTATTTTGAATCGAAACATTACTAAAATATTATCATCCTTTCCCAAATGTGTTGGGTTTGGCTTCCAGTCTAAATGCGGCTAAATATCAGTATTTTTCACGCAGCGACTCCCAAGATATTTGGTAGTACCTTCGTGTAAAATAACATGATAAAAGCTGCTATACTAACATAACATAACATAATCATTCAGACCTACATTCTTTGACTAAATTAGAAGCTAAACGTTAGTTTTTTTATAGCCCTAACATTATACTACCCCAGTGAACCAACGAAAGCCTAACAAGAAATGTTTTACAAGAAATAACTCCCCATCACAGAGCTGTGTGGTGACGTGTAAAACAATCTGAAGATTCCCCCAGAGACCTAGTATCGCTTTATAGCATCTCCTATATAACTGCAAATCTCGAACCGCTCGGGAGGTAGAAAAATGTTTTCGGATGCTTCTATTCCCGCGCGTGCTTTTTGACGCACACCGGATTGTGAGAATGATATTTGGTTCGGGAAAAGCGTGGGAACGGTATTGATGGTCGTATGTCATGTTACCTGAGAAATTGGATTGCGGGATATAGTATTGTTTGCGTGTTTGGCTGTTGAAATTTAGGATTTGATGTTTTGACACATATTTTAATGTTTTCAGTTTTATGTGTGCAGTTCGGTCAGTAAATCATATTATATGAAGGTTTTTGTTTATTAAGTCCCTTTTTCTATCTTGGGTATCTGTAAACTGCTCATGTTTGTAAATAATCATGTTTTCGAAGGTAAAATACATCCTGTTCGTAAAATCCTCGAAAGCACAAGCTGTCGGATTTATATGGATAGACTCATCATAAAATTTCCTTTAGAAGTTAAATAATTACATTGAAACCCTATAAAGACGGAAATTGAAAGATTTCTCATTAGTCATTAAGAACGGCTATAATTATTCGATCCGTTGTTCTGTCGTAGCATTTCATTTCCCTGCTGGCTTGTCTATTGAACTTGTAAAGACCAGTGGAGTTCTTCAATATCATTTCTTGCATCTTTATTACCAAGAATGTTTCTTTAGAAAGAAATATCAGAACTAAGAAAATGAAATTATCATGACATTCAATGCTTATTTGAATTTCATAAATTATGAATTTATTACGTTACCGTAATTGTAAAAAGAAGGGAAACATAAGCATAAAAACCATATTTCTCGAAAACACACAAACTGACAAAAGTCAAATATGTCCAAAGGCTCTACGAAACGAATGGCAGTCGTAAATAAAATTATAGCTCTTACAGATGATAGAAATGGGGGCCACAAGTTTTGCCAACTTTAAATCTTTCTTTTACAACCACGATAAGATCCACAACTGCCTCCAGTTTAGGACCCCTGGTCCAAACAAACTTTGCCAAAGTTTACTTTGTGTTTTGAATAAGTTGTTCACTGTTCTACAACGTATTTCGAAGTTCGAAAACAAAACTTTGATCGAAAGTTCAGAATACTTCGTAAGTTGCCTCAGGCCTCATACCTTTCGTGATAGAACACAGGTTCGACAAATTGTATTATTCGACAAATGTAATTTAAACGAGTGTTTTCCAAAGTGGGAAACATTTCTTGGGAAACGGTTGTTTAAAGCATGCGATGCTAGGAGACGAAACCAAATCTGATAATTCAAATTCACAATTCTAAAAAACCGTGAGTCCTGAAATTTGTGTTGTCCTATGAAATTGGTACAGAGCAGCTATGTATACCTTAGATATAAAAATCACCCACTTTATAAATTTTATTATGACTAATCTTTTTCATAAAGAAGTAATCATTTTCTCCCAAGATCATCGCTGTTAGATTGCGATGGGCTGAAATGTGATGCTGGATTTTTTGTTTGGGTAGGTACTTGATATCCCTTCGTCAATATTGTTGTTAGTGTTATTTTTATTTCTCTTATATTCTCAGAGTTTGGATTTGTATCTGGTTAAAGCCAGGTTCGCCCCCTGTTATATGGGACTAAACAGACCGGTGAATTGTGAGTGTACATTAGTACAAATTTGCCTAAGTGCCTAACCCTTCGGGGAATAAGGTCGTGAAAAAGATCTTTTATATTTGTTAAGTATGTTCAACAGCTCTCTCATTTCGTGTATTTAAATTCTAAAGATTTTCTGTATAAGAAACAAACAGAAAATAAAATATTTGTGTAAGTAAAAGAACCTATTCTAAAATAATTTAACTCGCACTAATATCGCATGAAAAGCTTTTACGCCGGTAATACGCTCCGTATTATGATAATACGCCTTATTAGAGCTTGTGTTATAGCCCACATTCTGAGGCGAGTGCTGATAATATAGTTATAATATGAATATGGGCCTTACATACTTATACAATAATCCCCTTATTGATAAAATATGTATTTTAAGTTATCACCCGATGTTTATGTTCGTGCTTCTTATTTTAAATTTTGAGATGACATTTTGAACAAAGAAACATAACTAAAGTGCACCGATTCAAGTTCAAGTTTAAATGTTTTTATTTCAAATAAACTTTTACAAGCGTTTTTGAAACGTTATGATTCTAGTGGCACGGTTCCAAAAGGTCGATCCTATGGAGAAGAATCCGGCAAGAAACTCCATGGACACTCTTTTAAAATAAATAAATTACATCACTTACTACAATTATTACTTCACTGGTACAATATTGCGATAACTAGATGTGAGAACGTTGAAGGATGTCCAAGTTTGACCGAGGTCGACTATATTAAACGAAGATTCACGTTATATGAGAACCCGATGTCATTTCTAGATACTAAATAAACTATGAGGTAAAAACGCACACCATCAAGCGACAAATGAAACTAGGTGTCTACTTAGACAGGCCACAACGTACACACATAATACAGTTAATTGGTTTATAAACTTCGATTTACTATAAATAGTTATGGTAGAAGAAGATCTAAATATTTTATTATGCAATTTATTATGCGCATCGGCAATCTTTACGATTTCAAATTATACAAATTAAGTTCTATTTTTAAAATTTTTGTTACAGGTGCCTACAATTTACTTTTATTCGGGATGCATCGAATTTCGATACTTCCAAGCTGACTTATTAAGAGCTGCCATGAAACAAATTGATAAGAATTCTCACAGGTTGGTTTAGCTCGTCACAATTTGTTGCGTTTTATTGTTTAACGACTCACAAGCTTATAACTAACACTAACACACCATCACGCCTGTATTCCCCGAAGAATTAGGCAGAGGCGTACTAATGCACACCCACAGTTCGCTGGTATGTTTAGGTCCCATGTAATAGGGGGCGAGCCTATTGCCATTAACCGGGCACAAATTCCTAACTCCGAGCTGCTACTGGGAATTTCCTAGAAAAACTCAATAACACTTTACTTGACCTGGGAATTGAACCTCTAGCTTAGCAGTCGCGCTCAGGACCACTTAGCTAATGAGGCAGTTACAAAACTCATAAGCTTATAAATATTTATATCATATATTATTTACTAATTATCGTGCGTTGCCTCTTTTTTTATCCTCCACTTTCATGAACCGTCCCAGGACGCACATAATAATTCATTAAAATTTCATCGCAATTGGATAAATGGTTTGGGAATGTAAAGAAAGTTTATTTTGTGTTGTAAAAATAAAACATGTAATTGTACAAAGAAACATTAATTCAATTTTTTAAAATGTACCTAAATATAAATTCATAAGCATAATTTATAATTCGTTTTGTCGATTGCAGAAACGACAAACTGCTTTCTGTTTCTGCGTTTTGAGTCCTTGACTCGTATGCAACAGAAGGCGTAGCATGGGACAACACTTGAGATAAACTGAAAGAAAAGATAAGGATGTTTTCTGACCCGCACTGGTTAAAGTTCATTACTAAATAGGTATAAGTCTTTTTGTTCGGTCAAGCATATAAACCAGGAGAGAGGAGCATAAAGAGGAGATTACATGGCATTATGAGTATAATGGTTACACACTGTAACTTCCCTTTATTCACCGCTTCAATGAGTACCTGTTATGTACTTGTTTACAAATAACGGTAAGCACACATATTCACATAAGCACACACAACTCTTGGCTCTATTGACATGACAGTAAAGTTAGAAACTGTTTAAACGTTTTTGTGGTGCAAATAGCCAATTTACATCGTTTGTGTGAAGGTAGCTAAGTCATACATACACGTTAAGATTTGTTTATTTCTGATTGCTTTTTCTGCTAGAAGCTTTATTAGTCTATACTACTTATTTATACCAATAATGTTTTGCATACAATACTGACTAAATAAAACTATTTGTACAATTAACTGTTATAACAAACTAATCATATTTACCGTTTTTTTTTTTCAAAATAACTATTTAATTGGAGAATTTTACATAACATAACATACCATCACGCCTGTATTCCCCGAAGGGTTAGGCAGAGGCGTACTAATGTACACCCACAGTTCGCCGATATGTTTAGGTCCCATGTAATACGGGGCGAGCCTATTGCCATTAACCGGGCACAAATTCCTAACTCCGAGCTGCTACTGGGAATTTCATAGAAAAACTCAACAACACTTTGCTCGACCTGAGAATCGAACCCAGGACCTCTAGCGTAGCAGTCGCGCTCAGGACCACTCGGCTAATGAGGCAGCTTGAGAGTTTTACATTACCTATTATGAAACGGACCAAATTTTTTTTGTGGCATTTCCTATCCTTGTCCAATTTTCTAAACTGAGTAACCCTATCTTTTACAAAATTCTTAGTTTTTACCCGACTGCCGAAGGAGGAGGGTTATGTGTTTGACGTGTATGTATGTATGTATGTCCGTTCCTATGTCCGGTCGTAACTATTCAACGGTGCAACCGATTTAGATAAATGATACCTCATTAGATTTGTCTTGATGGCACGAGTGTCACTGGGTACATGAAATTAAAAAAAAAACAAAATGGCGGATTTTATGCGCTTTAATGCGTGGGCTGAAAAATATGTATTGAGCATTCCGTATCATGTATTCTCAAATTTTCGGTAGCAATTAGCGAAAGCATTACATTACTTTATTGTTAAGGGACTTGTAGGAAATCATCTACTTTTTCATATAAATAATTTTTCGTAGTTTTGCACTAAAAATCCGGAAATAAGTTACGTAATTAAAATAACTAAAAAACCCGACTGCATAAAAACACTTTAAAAAAAACTAAAAAGACAAAAACAAGTCTAGTAGTCCAGACCTATGTAAAGTAATATTGAATAACTACACCATTTAAATGTTTTCATGATCGATAAATACATAAAATAATAAATTATAACGTAGAATAAAGTCAATCTTGCAGTCGGGACCCATTCAAAATCGTGACCGTCTCTAAAATTCCCAGTAATGGGTCCCGACTGCAAGATTGACTTTATTCTACGTTATAATTTATTATTTTATGTATTTATCGATCATGAAAACATTTAAATGGTGTAGTTATTCAATATTACTTTACATAGGTCTGGACTACTAGACTTGTTTTTGTCTTTTTAGTTTTTTTTAAAGTGTTTTTATGCAGTCGGGTTTTTTTTAAATACTTCAACATTCTTGTTAAAAAGGAATTATTCTCCTTTGTGTAAAAGTGAACATACGAATTCCTGTGGCAGAACCTTTGTCCTTGGCATTTGAGATGACATAGTAATAAAGAACCTCAACGTAACGGAATTTGGAGGAACATTATTTTATTACAACAAAATCATTTCTCACAAGAGACTTTTTCGGAGTTCGTAAAATTGGAATATAATTTGATTTTCCTTTCTTTCTACCTTAGCTATAGCAACAACCGGTTCTCCATGTTTAATTAAGTAGGTAGCTGTGTGGCCTTATTATTAAAATAAAAACATCTATTGTAAATTCATCTGTTCACTTTCTATAAGTTTCGGCTCTCGAAGTAGTCGATGATCCAATAGAGTGGTCCTCCAATCCAGATGCAGAAAAATTCTGTAATGCCTTAATTTTGCAATGCAATAACCACATTTAACTAAAAAGAAGTATTGTTGTAACATAACCACATTAAGATACACTTTCATTACCTAAATATAATATTTTAAAAATAATAGTGGTTTACTCCAGCTACAGAATATAAATTAAATGAAATAATAATAATGAATTATATACTAAATAAAACATGTCAAGCTTGCTATTTAAAAATTAACTCTGAATAAACTCAGCAACATTTTAACATAAAAAAATGATTATACAGCCAGCGCTTTACCGGATTAAATATTAATTTAGAAGAAAAGGAGTTGTTCTCGAGATTCTTAGTACCCGCAACTTAATGAAACGAAGCCAATCAAATGCTTTTTTAACACGCCACGATCAAAATGATACTCAATCCGATAAATTGCTTAATCATAAATTCAATTCGATTATAATCGCCTTTATAAGGTTGACCGATTCAAATTTAAAGTGCCTCTTGAAAATTCTCGATTCCAATTGGCTTTATCGATTTTGTAAGGGGGAAAACGACGCGATTATCTTACGATGTCCTGGCAAATGGATATTCGGACCCGGAACCGGTTGACAGCGGGTTTTTATTATCAAGGAAAGAATTCCCGTCAATAACTATGAAGCTACTCAGGCATGTAACAGATGGTGATCCAAATGAATTCAGAACAAATACATATGCACCGCGAGTGTGCCATTGCGCTTAAGTCTCGTCTTGTGTATTTGTAAAACAAAGCGGCAAGCTAAAGTGGCCAGCTTGCAGTCATGAATAAATGTGTGATTTGATTGAAACGGATTCGTGTGTATGCGCGCGCCTTACAAATATATCCACGGAAGAGAAAATAATGCGAAAAATGAAATAGCTGGAGACGCCCTGGATATTGTAGTTTTTATGCAAAGATGTGTAAACTTAGGCATACACCTATCTCGTGCAGCTGGGACGAAGCGTTATTACAAGCAATTTCTTTTGTTTGTAGCAGAAGTACTTTGATCATGATGACACTGTTTTGAACTTCATAATTTTAATGGTGCTTTCTTGAATTTAATTTAAATGAATAACTATTGTGTGTATTGAACTACAAACATAGTAATATTATTAATTTGGTTTATGTTAATGTTAGATTAAAATATGTTGTTTCATTTCAAACTCGCACTTTATTACTGAGCAGTCCCATCCGGGAAAACGTTTAGTTCAATAATGTTATTTTTAGTTACCCACATCACTGGCCGAAACGATCCCACTACCAGGCTAATGAGGCGGTTAGTAAGTTTTTCTTTAAGAATACAATTATACCAGATCACATTTATAACACTTTCGTAAGCCTAATTATTAAATAATCTATGATCACTTAATTTTGAAGCTGTATTTTATATCCCTAGTGATAAAACAGGACGCAATTTAGAGTAATAAAGTACAAGTAACATATAATAAACAGAAACATATACAGTTACTTTACTACTACTTTCATTCCAAGGGAAATTGAGAAAATTAACATATAATTTACTTAAAACTAGAGTGCAAGCTAAGCCTTTTAATGTCTGGTTTATTTGCCGCATAGAAAAATTAAATAATATTTGTAATAGATCAACATAATAATGTAATGTGATCCTAATAACTAATCACGATATTTTTTCATCACCCTGGCTCAATAATCGAGACCCAACAATACAGTGAACGATAACCCTTGAAACATAGCCCAATAGGAGACAAATTGGACCGGTAAGCGCTTGGACTATTTTATTACCGCGATGTATCTTGGAGGCCTTTATTCGAAACCGCTGTGGTCCTCAGAGCCGCAAACTGGCGTTAAGTAATGCAGAATGGCGCTTAGTGACCCACAAAGATCGCTGATTACTTTTGAAATGGATTTAAAATTAATAAGGGTTGGAAGCTCTTTGAGAATTATCTGGTCCTTTTAAGTTTGAGTTCAGAATTCACGTGGTGAGACGGAACTTTCAACTTTAAGTACCTTCAAGGTAGAAAGTTTTAGTTTGTTTGAAATTAGTTAGTGAATAATAGGTAGAACTAAATTAATCAAAAAAGGTTGAGATATAAAATTTATTATACGCCTGTTGATTTTTGCTTCAGCGTGATGCAAATTGGTGGCAATATAATGCGATACAAACTTCATTCAAGTTTGTATCGCATTATATTGCCGCAAAAATATCTTTTAAACCTGATTTCATAAACAACAGAACACATTGTAGGTACGTAACGTATTTGTGGTAAAAAAAATCACATAGTACCCACGAGTTTTCTGTGTAAAATATGTTCGCTTTTATATCACTTACGGAAACAGTGCCGCCCACAACTGACGATAACTTGCAACCAACATATCCACAACCACCTTTTTGGGACACATAAAAAACGAAGAGGCATCTTGCGTGAATTTATCTCCGGAAAACCACTCCCAGATGTTGTCCAAAAAGTTTTTATAAATTATTGGCGTATAGTTGGTTCGTCAACAGTTGCAACGCTGCGCTGGCAATCAGCGATGCGGATTGTGTCAACTAATTGGTCCCCCAACAACATTTCAGAATATTTTATAATTTCAAATCCGCCTACTGTTAATTGCCGACGAAGCTGGTCAAATAAAGCCTTTCTCGTTTATTTGTTCGCTGAGCTATTCTAATTATCTTTCATTTTATATTCACCTTTTCTAATTAGAAAGGTAGCGTTACGCACAAAGTTAATTTTATATCATTACGTAGTCTGATTACGTTAGTACATAGTTATTTATATGAGAAATTCAATAGTGAAACGATTAATACAACAAATATACAAATACATATTCAAAGTAGCAAAGTTGTTTGTCTTAATAACAGTACTGTAGTGTTGGTTTAATCTATCTATACTAATATATAAAGCTGAAGAGTTTGTTTTGATTATTAGAGTTTTGTTTGTTTGCTTGAACGCGCTAATCTCAGAAACTACTGGTCCGATTTGAAAAATTCTTTCAGTGTTAGATAGCCCATTTATTGAGGAAGGCTATAGGCTATATATCATAACGCTACGCGGACGAAGTCGCGGGCAGAAGCTAGTTATTAATATAATTAATTTTATTTCATTTTATTTCATAATTATTTTTAAAAAAATATTTTTTTAATGTTATGTTATGTTTTTTAATTATGTACAGTTGTATAAACAGTAACACACTTATTGGCTATTCTCGATCGTTGTTCTACCAACTCTAATAAGTCCTTTGATCCAATAACAGGTAAAGAAGTAAGAAAAACATTCATTCGCCTATTTATTGTTCGGTCCCTTCTACCCGATTGGAAAACTCATGCTCAGTAAACCATTTTGTTTATAGCATAGTTTTATTAGGAGTAGGTACATTGAATGAAAACCAAAAGCGGAAGAAGAATTAATTATCTTACCAGAACTTAACGACTACTGTTTATATAATCAATTCTTCTTCGAGAAAATGAATTTTCACAGAAGTGACACCTAGCTTGACCGAGCCCTTTCCGAAACCACGATTACAAATAAATATATCGTACGTATAAAAATATTCTTATAGGATTTTGGAAATAAAAGTGTTTCGCAATCCTATCAGAGATGTAACAAATTAAATGCCTTATTCCAAAGAGCTTTAGTATACCTTTATTAAGAAACTAGCTTCTGCCCGCGACTTCGACCGCGTAGCGTGATGTTATAGCCTATAGCCTTCCTCAATAAATGGGCTATCTAACACTGAAATAATTTTTCAAATCGGACCAGTAGTTCCTGAGATTAGCGCGTTCAAGAAAACAAACAAACAAACTCTTCAGCTTTATATATTAGCACTAGCTTCTGCCCACGACTTCGTCCGCGTAGCGTGATGATATATAGCCTATAGCCTTCCTCAATAAATGGGCTATCTAACACTGAAAGAATTTTTCAAATCGGACCAGTAGTTCCTGAGATTAGCGCGTTCAAGCAAACAAACAAACAAACAAACAAACTTCAGCTTTATATATTAGTATCTAGATTATATATTAGTATAGATAGATTACAACTATAAATATACTCGGTCTTTGAATTTTTTTAATGTCGATAGAGAAAATATTGGAAGTAATAAACGTATAATATCTTCTACTGATTTTCTAAGTCAATTGACATGGTCCTTCGATCCATAATTATCGTTTATTGCGAAACATACACATACACAAACCTACACTTATTTCGTTTCTTAGGAATGATTAGTGTAATATAATGTTATCCATCGTCCATCTTGTGTATGAAGATAATTTTCTATTAATGCATTCACATACCTCGTATAAGCTGAAGCCGTGGCGTGAATATATTCCAATAAATCCTTTGATTCACACCGCCACATACACTCATCCCCCCCCGCACATTCAAACTATTCAACGTTTTTAGAGAATGAAAGAATGAAAATTGGAAAAGTGTGAATCGGTGTCACGAGCAGTATAGGACTTTGTATCGGAAAAGATAAATACGTAGTGATGTTGAAAAATGAGCGCGGGGCACAAAACTGTTTTGTAAAATTTTCTTCGAAAGTGGGGATGTGATGTTTTTATTTAATTTTGTTCACTTTCTGATATCGGATAACTTATTATTGGGCTATCTTTCCTTTGTGACTTCGCCTTACTTAAGATTGAAGAGTAAGCACCATCTATTGACAAAGTTAATAACTACAGTTGTATATCTCTCTTGGTCGGTCCCTCATGTCTGAGGATCGTGGTCAGTGTCAGGGTTGCAATTGGAGCGGATGATCTGCCTCCACCGGTTTCTGTCCAGTACAGTTGTATATAAAGGGCCTTGTTTAATTCCACAGGAACGATTAACTGGGAAATTAAACCATTTATATTAATTTAGGATTATTGTTTAGGTAAAATGATATCCTTCCTTCAGTTTATCGTAAAAACAGATATTTGGCCAATATATATATAATAATTTGTTATTCGCGAAAAAATAATAACAGAACACAAACGTTTGTTTGCTGCCTTGCTGTTTCCAAGTGATCTCACTCTTCATAATCAAATTAAATAAATCGAATGGAATCTTCCCCTTAAGGCGATTGGAGTAAACAAATCCTGCCCTTAACACGTACGAGGTTTTTGGAGCGGAAGTGAATCGGCAGTTTGTTCTAAATAGACCCTTCTTTCTCGGTAATTTTATTGATCTATCAGCTCTTGAAAAATGGTGCAGGTAACGAAGGTAAGTTTTAGCACAGTAGCTAAGAAAACAGATTGTTGTGAGAAGATTTAGTTGAGAAGGTTAGTTATGGATTTTATGGAATAAACTTAGAACATATTAATATCAAACTATTATATTTCGCTTAAAACAAATTAGGTCCCTAAACGATTTCTGATTAGATGTTTCAAAGCGATGATAGAGGGGCAAACGAGCAGACAGATCGCCTGATGTTAAGCAATAACAACCTGTAACACCAGCGGAGTCGTAAGTGCGTAGCCCGCCTTTTAAAAGGGCCTCCGGTATCCTCACTCACTAAAAACAATGTTAGCGTTGTTTCACGCCGGTGTACAGGTTTATAATGACAAGGACCAAAAGATCAAAGATATAATGCTAGGGCTGTTAGGAGTACTCGAGTCCTTCATGGTGACCCACCCACGAATCTCATTACTCATGTTATAGTCATTAAGTGTTGAAACAAATTTTGAAGATGATGCCTGTATATGACTCACTTGGGCATACTCAAAATATGAATACCTAGCTTCTGCCCGTGAATTCGTCCGCGTAGCGTGATGTTAAATAGCCTATAGCCTTCTTCTATAAATGGGCTATCTAACACTGAAATAATTTTTCAAATCGGACCAGTAGTTCCTGAGATTAGCGCGTTCAATCAAACAAACAAACAAACAAACAAACTCTTCAGCTTTATATATTAGTATAGAAGTATAGATGAAGAACTAGCTGGTGCCCGCAGCTTTACCCGCATCCCTTAAATATTGTTTAGTCAATTTCCGATGTATGTCATGCTACTATTCGGGGCGGAGACTAATCCAACAAATCATAGATCATAAAAATCGGTCCTGCCGCTCTTGAGTTATGAATAGAGTAACTAACAAAACTTTGTTTTATACATAACATAATCAACCCATTATACTGTTCCACTGCTGGGCACGGGTCTCCTCTCAGAATGAGAGGGGACTTAGGGGGATTAGGCTATAGTCCACCACGCTGGCCTAGTACGGGTGCCAACCCGTACTAGGCCAGCGTGGAGGTGGTGTGAAGTCTGCCAAGACTTCACACGCCGTCAAGAAAATCTCTCAGGCATGCGGGTTTCCTTACGATGTTTTCATTTACCGTTAAAGCGCCTGATAATTAACTAATTTTATTTAATAAATATTTAATTAATACGCACATCTATTCGAAAAGTCAGAGAAGTCAGTCATGCATGCTTTAGATTCGAACTCGAGACCTTTGACTTGGAAGTCCAATGGTCATATCACTGGGCTATCACTGCTCTATATTTGTTTTATGTTTTATAGAAAAGATTAAAATTTAAAAAGAAGAAGAAGACAAATATTAATAGGCCAATGAAAGCTATAGTAAAATGGGTTTTATGAACCTTTAAGAATATAACGTCGCTGAAGCACGTAAAAACCAACCAACGTACTACCTTCCATAAGTTTTATTTTAGTTGAATCACCGAATAAATGTTTATTAAGCATGAATTCGACAATGTAGCTTCGACAAGAAACGGTTCCTTTCTTTGCAGTCAGGCGGCTGAATTAAGACGGATCGATTGGGAATCCGACTTAAAATGTATTCTAGACTAATGAATATGGATTACACTCTTGTTTGAATAATTGGCCAAGACCTGTGCAAAGCAATACATCTATACTAATCTATACTAATATATAAAGGTGAAGAGTTTGTTTGTTTGTTTGCTTGAACGCGCTACGATCAGGAACTACTGGTCCGATTTGAAAAATTCTTTCAGTGTTAGATAGCCTATTTATTGAGGAAGGCTATAGGCTATCTATATATCATTACGCTACGCGGACGAAGTCGCGGGCAGAAGCTAGTACATACATAAAACAAGTGTCGACGGAGGAGGCCGCTTCACTGCTGTTCGCGTTACATTATCCTTTGATTCTCCTAAATTTATTATTGATCAAGTTTAATAGAAATATAATAATTTTACCTTGCTTTGAAATTCTGAAATTACCTAAGTATTTTATTATCTGTATTAATACAAAAAGTTACTGCAGCAAACTAAGAATCTCAGAAAGTGTAAGTTACTATAAAATGACGTCAGTATAAATATTTTATTAGGTCAAACGTGACTTAAGAATATCCCAAATGTACTTTAGTAGTCTTGGCAGAAAATTCCAAGAAAGTTCCTCGCAAGATAATGGCTTTGTGCAGATACAATATCAAATATAAAATACTTCACTATATAAACTATTTGTGCATAGAGGAATATCTCTATGTAGAATAATCCTATCCACATAAACTGTAAATGTTTCACTTTTTTTTTCCTGATAGTTAGTTAAGTTGAAGTTAAGCGACCTAGAAGACTTGAAATGAAAACTCGAACATGAAAGACTTTAAAAAAATCACTTGCGTGGACTGCTGTAACAGTCATAATAAAAATAAACAATAATGACAAAACATTCATAATAATGTCCGCAGTTTGAAGTTATTCATATTGAATTGTTTCCTTTATTATTGCTTTTAAGCGCGACTGTGGAGTCTAAAGTCCAGAGCTCATTCCTAGGTCAAGCAAAGTAGCAGTTAGCGGTGGAATTGTTTTAAATTTGTAGCTGGCCCTGCTATGGGTGGACAATTATCTTACACTAGCTTCTGCCCGCGACTTCGTCCGCGTAGCGTGATGATATATAGCCTATAGCTTTCCTCAATAAATGGGCTATCTAACACTGAAAGAATTTTTCAAATCGGACCGGTAGTTCCTGAGATTATCGCGTTCAAGTAAACAAACAAACAAACAAACAAACTCTTCAGCTTTATATATTAGTATAGATGTAAGATAAAACATAGGTAGGTGCTGTAGAGACCACTCCAAGAAGGAGATAATATTAAGGGTTGACTGGCAGGTAGCAGACTAAAGAACAAACATTCAAATTCTGAAGTAGAATGTGTAGAAAGTGAAGAGCAGCAAAAGATTTTCAATTCATTTCTTGATTTTCTTCTAATACAGTTCTTAATTTAATCGAGCATTTTTCCTTATAATAAAACCCCCATAGTGTCAAGGTGCCTTCAGTACCATACAAACAGGCATGATGGTAGCACTATCGCTATCAGTCATCTTCTATTAACCACATTAGCGCGAAACATCAAACTCGGTCACTAGTTTATCGTGATAATGAGGTAATAACGTATCTCTCTCGGTTCAATCATCGGGATTATGTTCCCACGCCATTAACATTGACCCTCATCAAAACTTTCTTTGATGCTTCACTCTGGTTGGTACATCGTGGTATTAATTTTCTGCTTTCCGCAAATTTAAGTTATGCATATTTAGCTTCGTAAGCTGAGAGATTTATCTGTCACCTGTACTTTTACACGCGGATTTAGGTACTTAGAAATGTTGAGCTCGTAAAACCACAGAGATTGTACGGATTGTTTCAAAGAGTTTAAACGAATATTTCAATTATTTCTTTATAACAAGGTGTCACGTCAGTTCTATACCTACTTTATTTTTGTTTTATGTCAGATTATTAAATAACAATATTTTTTTCTTCTAGAAAAAAGCTTCACAATACCGTGGTTGCATTTAAAAGCCCCAAACTCTCTACAAGCCCAAAACAACAACCATCATATAAATATTTGTTCGATACGAAAATCGAACCCGTAAGCCGTAACCCACGACACAAACCTATCGTTCAGGACTGCGCCTATCGTGCTTTCAAATATACATAGTTGTTTTCTCGAATTATAATTTAAACCTAAGATTTGCTACAAAAAATAATTACATTAACATTACTTTGCATTCCCATGCTTCTGCCAAAAGTAGCAATTTCTGATAAACACCTATTAAAAACATAACAGAAACTGAAGTTAAATGCAACTATGCGGTTCATGATTAGAAACACCTCTATTTCGTTACAGAAACTACTTGATTAAATTCCAATTTGACCCGTCATATAGGAATGATGTATGATAAGCGTAATTCATAGGGATGCTCAATATTCAGGCCGTGTCATCTTCCAGTATTGTACACTCAGCACATCGGAAATCTTAAATCAAACATGAAAATCGAGTATTTCATTACAAATTCTTCAGGGATAGATAACATGTATAATGTATATGTGCTTGAAACTCTGTCATGCCCAATAACGAATCCGAAAGTTTATTACCAATTTTTAGACATTTATTAGCTGAAAAAAGTTAAATTAATTTACTCTCGTGTTAAATCTTGACTCTAACTCATCCTTAAAATCAAATAATTATATGGTTAGATAAGACTAGAACGATGATAAAACTATCGTCTTTTAAGTTAACCATTTTTACTACTATTTTTTGTTGAAACCTTCTTGTTCTTCTCTGTTTTGGCGCAATATTAAATTGGTACCGATCTGACTATTAACTAGCTGTTTTCTGCACTCTAAAAAGTATTAATTACTTTTCTTACTTACTATTTTGAATTATGAGTCTTTAAATTATAATATCAATAGATTATTTCTACGTCTATATTCTACGTCTTTATTGTACCTACCTGCAATACGCCGAGACTGTAATAAAATTATGAAGCGGTGATAGCAGCTGCAGAGGAATGGGTGGAGCAAGATTCATTATTTTCAACCTGTGCAAGCACCCAATTTACTCATATTTATGACTTGCTGTTACAAGCTGCTTCACTTGAGGGAAAATAATTTTGTCACTTTTCATTCCGGGTCTGAATAAATAGGTGAGGCCATTCGATTTATGCAATGCGTGAAAATTCTACTTTATGCTATACATCTTACGAGGTAAATATCGCTCGGAGCAACTTATTTATACTTACAATAAATTAATAAGACCCATTCTGTCACTATGCATATCAAAGGCTCTAAAAGTAATAAAACGGGAAAAATAGACAGCTTTTGCATAAAGTAATGAAGTTTGTTCATTAATGTATTAACGAATTGGCGCCCGCCTGCTGCGTAGCGATACAATTGCTTTTCTATTACCTTTAGTGCTAGGAGTTTGGTGAAAAATAGATGCTGGCACCCTCTGACTACATGAGGAACTAAAATCATCAAAATATTCAAAGTCAATGTAATGCAAAAATTCAAAGCAATGCAAGGAATTATTGTATGTGCATGATTTTTTACCTTTTTAATATAATAGGTACATGCTTACAATCAATTATCCTGCTATTATTCCTTCAATGGCTTTGGTTAAGGCACAATTATAGCACGTGGTCCTTTGATCCGCAAATCAATTGAAGTGCATTTGAATTTTCTACTTGAATATTCTTGAGTACAGCATTGGCGTTGGACAAATCGCTTAACATAGCATTGGGGCCTAATATCTACTACCATTAGTGCCGCGATGGAAAGAGGTACTTAAGTGCAGCTCTTCGGCACTTCAGGGATATTAAAACGATGGTATATTTTTAGGTGTAGTTGAATTCTATTTATCAGCATGATTGGTAGTAGAAAATAATTTCGAAAATTAATTGACTATACTGTGAAATAAATGATTACTAGATAATAACAACTTCATTGCCCCTTTCAACTTAGATTTTTTACCATTTCGACAGCATGCAGGACACTTCTTATCGCGTACCTACTGTAAATTCTTTATCAGCAACAATATCCCAATATTTTGCCTTTTAAACTTTTATGTTATGAGCAACCTATATGAGGAGACTTCCTTTAGATTGATAACAGGTGAGGAAGTTCACAGGCGGCGGTGATCATTTAGCATGCTTGCTCATTTCCAATAATATGCCCAATCCATTACTATAACAAAAAAAAACTCAGATAACAAGAACTCTTACTGACTACGATAAATTCGTAAAATTATTCATATTTTACTAAATTACGCACTTTAATTGTTTCTAACGAGAAAATATAACTCGATCGAGTTTATTCCACCTCTTCGAAATTCTTGATTCGAGTGCGTTACGCTTACAATTTACATCAATGGTGATGTTTACGTTTCCTATCGCCGTTCTCAAAACATTACGCACGTTTGCACATATAACATTACACAATCTACACACACATTCACACATGGCTGAGTTCTCATGGTCCTATGGTCCCTGTACACAACAGACCTTGTAATATCTACTGCTGTGTTGGTAATCGAATTAACTTCTGCTCTATCTATGTAGTGCCAGTTAGTAATCCATTAGTTTGATAGGAAGCTAATTTGGTATATTGTTGATTTTCATTTACAATCACATCGAATAATTTAGTATCTGTTTAAGTACTAAAACTGTGGTGGTTTTACTGATTATATATAGCTAAAATATATATTAATTTTACTTTACAATAAATATATTTAGACAAATGGTTGTCTTGACTATTACATTATTCATTTGCGAATCGTTTTCTTTTACAAAATTTTTATAAGTAGTTGAGTAGAAAGTCTCTAAAATTAAACTAAAAATAACACCAAATTATCCGTCGACTAAAATCGTTTTGCACTACGATGTAATATAATCGCTACGTCGTGGTCGTAGCAAACGTAGCGTAGCGTAGTCGCCAGTTACGTAGGCGTAGCAACTACGCGAAGTCAATATTATGAGACCAAATATATTTAATCCTTACATTATTTGGAATGCTTCACTTTCACTGTCTCAACGCAAAACAGACAGTGCCTACTTTGATGAGTACATAACAACTTATTGACCTCATTTCACATTTTTTTACATCATTTCCTTTTACCTTGAAGTATTTGAAGATGTTACTTCAAAGACGATTGCTGTTTATTTTATGAATAGCCAGAAATTTGGAAGCAAAAAATATTTCACAAAGGATTTTATTTTCAGGGCAAACGTTATTTTTCTGATGAACCTATCGAGTTTTACTGATATGGTTTATCATTGCCTTTTAAAAAACGCATCGTCAAAAATGTAAAGCAAAGCTTTGACTAAAACATATAAGTATTATGTATTGTTAGTATAAAGTTCATCCGTACACATAAACTCTTTAGACAAACGCTAATACTGCAGAAAGCTATTAGGAAATTTAAATGTAGAGGATTGAACGATAAACTCCGAGCTAATCCCCTAGGCATTGAGTATATAAATGGTACATCAGTTAAGTCTCAGACATATTATTTTTTATTAGATTCTGACTATAACGCTATTCAAATAAATACAGTCATCTCTTTCTCACAAATAGGTAGTTTAATAAAACTTTCTTAATATTATTCTTTTCGAACTGCCTCATTAATCTAACGGCGCTAAGCGTACTTTAAACAGCACAGCTCGGAGCTTAGGTTCATACCCCGCAAAAGGGCCCGAAACATACTAACGAACTGTGGGTGTACAATATTATACCTCTACCAAACCGTCAGAGCAATACAGGCGTGATGGTATGTTATGTAAGCGTTTTCCTCATTATGGGAAAATTACACATTATATTTATTTAAGAATTACTGGACATCGAACGCAACTTATAAGACCAGAATCTTTACTCAGTTTAACTCAGTTGTTTCATTTCGTCACTCACAAACTGACTTTTGCACATACCACAACTAACACTGAATTTTGTAAAGGAACACATAAGTCCATCCACATAGCTGCACTAGTATATTGAGCTAAAAGTGATTGCAGGTATCTCAAGCTGTCACGCTGAACACGAACTTCCCACTGTAGGAAAATATACGAGTGTTCAGCACTTGCTATACGATCTTTACACTACTAGGGAACAGTTTTGTTTGATTTTGTGGTGCTTTGTATTTTGTTATGAAGACATTTTATAGTATGGGTCTGATTTAAAGCTCTGATAATCTGCCAAGCTATACTAAGATATTTTGATAAAAAATGTATATAGCCATTTAAGCCCCAATAATACTAACCAAATGTTAAATTGATAAATAATAAAATTATGGATGCTTTAATTGTCAAATCGCATAAAATTTAAGGCAGTCTCCATTTTATTTTTAATAAATGTTACTAGCAATGTGGACTAGTATTCTTGTTAACCCCTCATGCTAAGCTAAATGCTTGTGTTACGAGTGGGTTCACGTCGGTCGTGCAATGGGTGGGTTTCGAACTGGCAACCACATGATCGCAAGTAAGACGCCCTAGCCATTAGGCTACCGCCGCTTAATTTAATGCTTAAAAATAACTAACAAATATATAAAATATACCAACATTACCTAATCACTAATAACCGTCATCATGAAATGAGGCGCACACAAAAAAATCAAGGCCGCTCATTTGAATAAAAGAAAAAGCGCTCCGAGGACCATTGTTGAAGTTCCACGTTTTAATATTATTAAAAAATGGAGATAATCCGTGGATGGTAATGATTCGCATTATTGAGGTAGATGAGGATAGGAGACAGAGAACGGCGAGAAGCAATGGGGACCATTTAACATGTCGCCTTCGCAGAGCTCGATAATTGGATTCATTGCTCGCCAAGAGAAATATGGAGCACATTTATTGCCCCCGGACGTATTGACGGCAGTAGGACCAGATAATTTTGTAACATTAATAACGTTATATTATTACTTTGTTCCACCTTGATACGAATTGTCGCAGATATATGAACGATATTACCCGCATAACCGTATTTTGGCAACATTTCTATGTTATGAACGGGGAAAACGTAACTTATAGTGACTTCGACAATTTCATATTAATTTCATACGGATATAATATGATATGTGTTGGTAAAATAATAATGTTGAAGTGCGATGTAATGGTTTTATATCGTGTCTTACTAAATCCTTTTAAAGAGAGGGTAGCCGAAGCCTAGATACAAATGTGCCTCAGATTTTCTTGATCTGTCCAGTCATATTAAAATTTCCAGTTGTTTATTTTATTTTTTCAAGATTTTATGATTAAGTAATGTATAATTATTTGTCCGACGGACGGAGGGTAAGTCTGGTGATCTGTACTACAGGTTTTGCCTACATCAGACACCAGTCTCTATGTTCAATGCAATGTTGTCTAACTCTGTATTGTAATTTGATGATGAGAATAAATAAACATTTATTTATTTATTTATTGTATGTTATTTTTTGTCTCAAGATGTATGCGCCTACGGCTTATAATAGGCCAAGTATCTTCTCAGAATCAATAGATTTTTGTTTTAAGCCTGATGCGACTTGACAATCCACGTCACTATGCTTTCACTGCTGTTTGTTAATAATATAGAAAATTACTTATATCTACCGGCCCAGTACGAGTTGTATTTTAAGGGCTTAGTTTGAATGAATAGTATAAGCATTGTTATGTACTTTTTTCATCTTTAATGTCATTACTGTACAGTATTTCCATTCATAATAAAAGATAAATCGAAAACAAAGGAAAAGCAATGAATTTTCATTCAATGTTTTGGAAAGAGTAAATTTTTTTCGTTCCGCACAAATTGCATAATGAGATTAATGAATACTAATGGAATCTTCAAAGTTTTTGACTTGTTTCACAACTCGACCAGTACAATTCCAGGGACGAAAGTAAAAACATGACAAGAAAATCTCATTTGAATTTAGACATTTTCAAGATGTACACTTTTGTTTTGCAAGTTTCGAGAGTTTCATAGAAATGTAACTACATATTTCGATTTGATATTCAAAAAATAGGTTAATTACATTAGTGTCAATTTTTCAAACATTACTTTTGTACCTACATTAAATAGACTAGTTTAATTGACATAATTAGAATTTGCATTATGGCATTCTCTTCCTTAAAAAAAGCAGCTAGAAGTTAAATTTAAAATGGAATTATGAATTATCTCAACATACATACTAAAAGAAAATCTATTGTATCGTTTTCTAACAATAAAATACTTTACAGTAAACCGTTCAGCTTGTTTCAAAGTTTCAAACGTTGTGATATAGGAAGTTTTACAAAGAAGCACGACGGATTCAGTTACAATGTTTAATAATAATATAGTGTTACCAAACATTGGCTGAATATTTTTTAAAACAATTTATAAAATCATAACAATGAACGAATGAATAATTGTTATTTTTATAAATAATATTTTTGTCAATAGTGTATAAATTAATATTTATGTCAATACATTTTATAAAGTAACTAGCTGTTACCCGCGACTTCGCCCGCGTGATATTAAAAAAAAAGTAGCCTAAGTTATTTCTTGTTGCATCAGCTATCTGCCAGTGAGCTAAGTCCCGTCAAAATAGGTTCAGCCAATAGGATCAATAGATCAATAGGATCAAGCAGACGGAGAGACAGACAAAAATTTTAAAAAACTTTGTTTTGGTATATGTACCGTGTATGTACATCCAAATGCACTCAGTAAAAAGTGGTTATTTTAATATTACAAACAGACACTCCAATTTTATTTATTTGTATGTAGTATGTACCTATGTATGTATAGATATTGTATAGTCTCATCATTGTTCAATTGTATCCGAATGGTCGTCTAATGAAATTAAAGTCATATAAGGACTGGCAGCTTTCTAAGTGGCAAAAAATCATCAATTCTGAAGTCGACTGATGCTGACCCAATAAATTATCAGACTTGGGCTGTGTGTTTGCCGAAACTTTCGTAAGGACCAACCAACATTTGCTCAAATAATCAGCTGAAACAAACAACAACTGCTATGTTTTCCTTGTAACGTGGACTTGAAATGAACCTATACCATAAAATGGAGGCACCACTATTAACTTTTAATGAATCATATATCAAAACAAAACAACTTTCTAAAGACAAAATCTATCTAATCATAAAATCTTTAACAGAATCTTCAAACAATTCTAAATCATAGAAGACAATTCGTTATACCCGAAACAAAACGTTTAAATTGTAAAGATGGCATTAATTCTGATGAGGAAGTTTGGCAAACTTGGACAATCACCATCATCCATCTTTAATAAATATTTGTTATTCGACACAATAAATTGTGTAAATATTTTCAGAGTCAGCTAAATCTAATTTTTTGAACAAAGAACGAATTTATTAACATAATAATTTGTTTCATTGTTTATAACTTTATTCCAGTCGTTTCTTTACCCTTTAGGTTTTGGCAACAAATAGTATCCGCATTCCATTTGTTACCATCAGGAATACCTCCTACCTCCTTAGATAGGAGTTATCAGCGGCTATCAGTTCTACAAGCAATGTATCCCGCGCATATTTATCGTATAATCACAGCTACTATTAGCGAAAGGACCCGTGATGAATATTATATTTTTTCAACTTATCAGTTTATGTAACTAAGCGCCAATCATACGGCACTGTTGATTTATTATCGGAGGAAAAACAATGATTATATCGAATGGTTAAGTATATTATCACACACAGAATTGGCAAGCTTTAATTGAGGAAAACTGACTGCTCCGATAATGATTAATTTTCCCCGGCCAACTCTATGTTTAGGAAGTTAGGAAAACTGATACCTACAATTCGTTTCTTAATTTATTTATTCCTTACAAAATTTAAACACAGTTATAGGAGTAGTTATTACTATACATGAGTGCATAACCATCTTAAAGTATTGCAAAAAAAATAGTCAAATGGTTATTTATTTTTAAGCATAAGATAAATAATAAATAATAAATAAATAAATATTCTGGGACATTTTTACACAGCACCATCTAGTCCCAAACTAAGCAGAGCTTGTACTATGGGTACTAGACAATGGATATAATACTTATACACTTTTTTTTTTGTAAATACATACTTATAATACATAAGAAACACCCAGACGAACACAAACACTTATATTCATCACATAATTTTTTGTGTTCTGTGGGAATCGAACCCACGACCTCATGGTCGGCAGTCCGGTACTTGAACCACTAAACCACAGAGGTCGTCAAAGATCGTCAAGATAAATCGGAAGTAAATATAATTTATTTACGACGACCAATTTTGATGTACACATTTAATTTTAATTCAGTATATGAGGTACTGAAACAATTTGATGATTTGTTTGACTTTTTTTCGTTAAAAGGAATAGGAATTATAATTTTAACAAGATAATATTCTCCTAAGCTTTTACATCAACGAAGTTGTTAAGCTTTGCTAAGGTTATTCACCCCAAATTCAATTCTATGAAGCTTTGTAAAATATGCAAAGGAAGAAAATGTTTTATTTTATTTGCCAGGGGTGAAGCCAACAATAATTTTCACAAACATGTGATTAATAATACCAGAGTTTTGTTTATTATGTAATTTATTTATGCAAACAATAATTAATTTAAATTTAAATTATAATCTGATTACAGTCTGATTAAGCTTTGGCGTCTCATCAGGATCAATCCTATTCCTGTCTCTGCATCACCCTAAGATCGACTGGTAGAAAATGCCTTAGGCATTAAGTCCGCCTGTGTACACTGATTGTGCATAAAGAATTAAATAATTAAAACATACACAAGACATACAGACACCTTTAATTTATGGAGTTTGCCTAAGAGACCTGCCCTGGTCTCCCACGCCATTAGGTACAGACGACAAAAGAACTAAGTATACAGGCAGCGAACGACATTAAAAAACTGCGTTGACAAACACTGCGTTCAAATTAACTATCCGCCAAAGGGTCTGGTGCCTATGTAGGCAGCTAACAATACACATATTAAACAATAATTTAAGCGGCGGTAGCCTAATGGCTAGGGTGTCGGACTTACGATCGTGTGGTTGCCGGTTCGAAACCCACCCATTGCACTACGGACGTGAACCCACTCGTAACACAAGCATTTTGCTTAGCACGAGGGGTTAACAAGAATACAAGTAATGTGCGATCCAATATGGTAGTAAACTTAAAAAAAAAAAGTATGCCGGTTCCATTACGACGTTTTCCTGCGCCGAGTTATACAAAAATAGCTAAGTATCCATTTCTTAAAAGATTTTATATTACACATCTACCACCTTTCAACAAAAGAAAATAATCAAAAAAGCGAGTTTTCCTTTCCTCATCTCAAAATGACAGAATCGAAATTTAAAATATACATAACACCAACCTACGTTTGCACCTCATTACAGAAGTCCCGAGCATAAATCTTGCTCGTGTCTCTAAAGTTAGTATAGGTACACTCGTCTTCGTCGTACTTGCGTATCTCTCAGTTCCCATCGTAAACTGCATACTAGCATTTTATTTCGCACTAAAACACAGTCCCTCCGAGATAAGAGTTTATTGAGGACAGACCTAAAGAGACATGGAGGTATTATGTAGACTTTTTATTGCGTTACAATCACGCGAATATATTTTATATACTAGCTTCTGCTCCGCGGCTTCGCTCACGTGAAGCTATATCAGGAGTAAAAATGGAAAATAAACATGATGACGACCTCTTTTTTGTATGGGCCTCTATACATCAGGGCGGTCAAGCTGTATCTTAGGATTCATTTAATTAATTGAGATAAGAAGCTCACCAGTTTTTAAGTTAGAGCATATACTTTCTAACAGTGATAATAAAATGAAAATCTATTCAGTGGTTTTTGTAGCAACCCGTAACAAACAGACAAGAATTTAAAAAATCAAATTTTCGGATTCGGAGACGTTTATTTACCATAACCCACGTGGTTTTTTTAAATATCTTCAATGTACTTACAGACACAGCTTTTTTACAATTTTATAATAGTAAAGATTTACTTAGATATATAAGCCCGAATGAGATGATTTTATATATAGTTTATGCCTAATATAATTAAGTAAAAGTTTAATTTCAGTACATAGATCTTTACAGATTTTTTTACAAATCAACAATTTGGATTTGTTTTTGCTAGAAGATGCGATACTTTCATGTCACGCCTCCCTCAAAGGACTAAGACGCAGATGTGACTGTCTACCTATATTGATAAAGGGAAAGGGCGAGCTTGTTGCCATACGAGGCACAAATTCAAACTTCATACTGAATAAATGAATCTGGTAATACCATAGATTTTTTCTAAAATTTAATCGAGCTGGGAATCTGATTCAATAGTTTACACTTGCGACTACAAACATCGACCAACTTGGTATATACCTAATGGGAGATCTCAGCGAAAACTATGTCATATTATGTGTGTACTTTATTATTACTTTGCAATAATTTTTTTTTCTAAAAAGTAGGTATACTTATCGACTTCAAGGATTTTATGTTGTACCTTGGCCATTTTAACCCTCCTGGCGATAAGAGGACAAACTTGAAACCAAATAGTAAGGAACAACTAGGAATTAAGCACTATCATTTAATAACCCTCCTCCTTCGGCAGTCGGGTAAAAAGGAACGATCGAAATCAGTTCATTTAAAAACAAAGTGATGCGCGAACATACGTTTTACATAATATATACGATAACGATAAACGATATTAATTTCCATAAATAGATCCTTTTAATGGCACTTTTACAAGGCAATGTTTCAAAATTTTCGGCGATTCCTAACTCTGATATGAAAAGCCAAAAATGAAACTCAGATATGAAGCGTATCAAGCGTATTGAAAGCCTCTTCCATTTTTTGGAGAGTCGTTTAAAAGTAAATATTATTCTTTCTTTTGTGAAAGGTGAAATCGTAAATCCAATTTCTGTAACTTTACCCACAATATACAGAAGAGTTTTATTGAACTCGGCTATACATACACATCGTTGTAAAGTCTCAAGGGTTAACCCCTCTTTAAAATAAATAGTTACCCAAATCTAAATTTTAGATTGAATTTCGTTTGAACCGCAACTATCCTAATATACTTACATGTTTTACTATTATAAACTTTACCGTCATATAAAACACTTCTGAGAATGATCTGAAAACTGAACTCAGACTAAAATTTATCAATATACAATCGACGCAGTGGGAGAGCTTTCAGTAGGTTGCGGATTTGATTCCCGTCCCGCACAATTTTTTTTTATGATCTATATCTTTTTAATATTTTATTGAAAATTAGGTTCTTTCTGATAATTATTACAGATGTAATAGTAAATTATTTCTAATCGAGGCATATGAAAGTGAACTAAACAAAACTCAAACCAACGGTGGATATTAACATAGAAAAAAAAACAAATATTCTCCTAAGCTAATAACAATAAAAAAATATTTTACATACTAAAACCTAACGTTTTGTGGGCTGTCCATTTAATAGCGACGTTTACCAAAATGGCCGCTATGATGGCGAGATGTCCTAACTTCCCCACCGGTAAGGTGGGCGACTTTTTACGGTGACTTAAAATACCCTGGTCTCTGGGGTACACTAAAGACCCATATTATTCGGACACATCAACAGGACCAACGTCTTATCTATACTAATATATAAAGCTGAAGAGTTTGTTTGTTTGTTTGTTTGTTTGTTTGCTTGAACGCGCTAATCTCAGGAACTACTGGTTCGATTTGAAAAATTCTTTCAGTGTTAGATAGCTCATTTATCGAGGCAGGCTATAGGCTATATATCATCACGCTAAGACCAATAGGAGCGGAGCATAAATGAAGAATGTTTCAAAATCGGGGTTTTTTCCTTTTGAGAGCTTCCGATGCATGCGCTGCGTAAACGATTAAAGTTACGCAAAAATCATATATGACAGAATTTTTGCTCTTTAAAAGTTCTAAAAAAAAGTCCGCGACAGCATATGTCTATCTTTTAAGGTTGGCTCACTATAACCGTTTTCATGCTAACTTTGTTCTAAAATTCGTTTTTTTTTCCTTTTGAGAGCTTCCGATGCGTGCGCTGTGTAAACGGTTAAAGTTTCGCAAAAATCATATATGACAGAATTGTTCCTCTTTAAAAGTTCTAAAAAAAAGTCAGCGACAGCATATGTCTATCTTTTAAGGTTGGCTCACTATAACCTTTTTTATGCTAACTTTGTTCTAAAATTCCAAATGCATTATTCGCGTAGGTGTTTTTATAAACATGATATTAGCTAATCCTTATTCAAATAAATACGTTATTCATCAGCCTTTAGAGCGTTTGTTTTGTCTCTAACTATTCCACGCGGACGAAGTCGCGGGAGGAATGCTCTATAAAAAGGCAAAAAGGGACTCCAAAAATACATGTGTATATTGTTACTTCGTCCGCGTTGTATAGTTAATTAGTCTTAGCGTGATTATATATAGCCTATAGCCTTCCTCAATAAAGGGGCTATCTAACACTGAAATAATTTTTCAAATCGGACCAGTAGTTCCTGAGATTAGCGCGTTCAAGCAAACAAACAAACAAACTCTTCAGCTTTATATATTAGTTTAGATTGGATCCCCTATATCAACATTTAATTTAATAAATTAATGTGCATAAATTGTTGTCATTTTTGGCGTAGCGGCTAAGTTATCGACTACTGCGCCACGTGTTGTGGGTTCGATCCCCGCGGATCTGGGTGTTTATGTATATTGTTCACACAAATATTAGTTTCTTGCCTCAAACCCCACCAAAGCCAAGCTAGCTATAGTCACTACGTAAAGCGCAGATACATTACTATCGGCCTGGCTGCCTTATATTCTGTACTGTATAGTTTCCACATATTCTTATTATACTATAGATCCCCGCGACTTCGTCCGCGTAGCGTGATGATATATAGCCTATAACCTTCCTCAATAAATGGGCTATCTAACACTGAAAGGATTTTTCAAATCGGACCAAGTTCCTGAGATTAGCGCGTTCAAGCAAACAAACAAACAAACTCTTCAGCTTTATATATTAGTATATAGATAGATTAGATTTTATTACAGGTGGATAATAAACATACGAAATATCTACTATATGAAACGTTTTTTTGAACGAAGACAAACCGCACCGTAATGTTTTAACTCTATCATACATTAAGCAAATAAAACTTAAAAATTATTCACAATTCAAGTAGCTCTGAATGTAAGTATGACTTTCATAAGTGTAGTCCCAAACTCCAATGTAAAGTGTGCACCGCAACTCCCACAAGGGAATTATAAACTTAGCCGTCCATGTGAAGTTTTAATGAAGCATTTTTACGAAACAAGCACCGCAGTCAGCATTTTAAACTTTAGTGTACAGAAAGGATTTAAAAGAAGGATAGACTGAAACATTTTTTTGCTTTTTTTTCTGTTTGGTGGATGCGATCTATACGATATTATAATAGGAAAGATTTGTATGTAGGTGTGTATGTATGTAACGAATAATATTATAAAAATATAATAATTTTATATCTTGAAATTTAATATTGTCGCTACTTCGTTCAAACTTGGACATCTTTCACAGCCCACACATCTTATCGCAATATGTACAATATTGCGATAAGAAGATGTGAAGATTGTAACATAATTTATTTTAAAAGGGTGTCCATGGAATTTCTTTCCGGATTTTTCTCCATAGGATCAACCTTTTGGAACCGTGCAACTATAATAACGTTTCATAAACGCTTGTAAAAACTTACTTTAAATAAAAACATCTGAACTTGAAATAAACTCAAAAACTAGGTACTTGGCCGATTTACAAAAATTCTTTCACCATTTGAATGCTACATTATTCCAGATTAACCATAGGCTATAGAATATTTTGAAAAAGTTAGGGATTTCTCCACCCGCTAGTTTCTCACATACCCATACCCAGAATTATTACTTACACCTAAGTCTCCCAAATAGTATGTGTTCTGTGTGGAGATCGAACCCGTGGCACAGAAGCCGATCATAAAGCCACTGCTCACTTTAGCTGGAGAGCTGATGACGAATTTCTAAAACATTAACCTGTTGCCTAAAACACCTTCTCTAAATTCGCCATGAGCTCCTGGGCTTACTACATTATAGGAATGCACCATTAAACTAATTGCTCCTATAAATTTAAATACGGAAAATATTTATCTATAATATACATGCAGTCACGCCTTTATCACACAGGTGTAGGCAGAAACTATAGACCAACACTTGCTGCGTTTCTTGCAAACTTCTCATACTTCTTTTGCTTTTGCCACATTCATGCATCCATACATACATACATGTATGCATACACCTCTTTAGACGCTTACGCTGACATTCACCTTTTAAATAAATTCCTTTCGTTAATCGTCTTTCATTCATTCTCCCAACATGTCCAAACCATTTATAACATACCATCACGCCTGTATTCTCCGAAGGGTTAGGCAGATGCGTACTACTAATGTACACCCACAGTTCGCCGGTATGTTTAGGTCCCATGTAATAGGGGGCGAGCCTATTGCCATTAACCGGGCACAATTTCCAAAGTCCGAGCTGCTACTGAGAATTTCATAAAAAAACCCAATAAAACTTTGCTCGACCTGGGAATCGAACCCAGGACCTCTAGCGTAGCAGTCGCACTTGGGACCACTAGACTAACGAGGCAGTCAACATTTATAATATACATAATATATAAATATGTTCGAAATACTATAACTATTAGTATGGGAATAGGATACTACCACCAGATCGTAGTTAGAACGATCTTCAGACATGTAGGACCGACCCAAGAGCGAGAGAGGGAGATGGGAACAGATATACCGAGATAATATTCAGTTGCAAAAAAGTGCCTTTACCACCGTGGTGATCATATAGATTTCTGGTTTCCAAATCAGTTCGGGTTGATTGAATGGGAGCAGACGATTTTATTCAATACTAGCCTATGCCCGCGGCTTCGCTCACTTGAAGCCCAAAAACCAACAGTGATGATCTCTTCTTTGTACGGGTCTATAGAGACCCGTACAAAGAAGAGATCATCACTAATTATACAGCTTGATCTCTCTAATGTATAGACATTAGAGAGATCAAGCTGTATAATTATTTAGGTTCCGTATAATTATTTGAGATAAGAAGTATAGGTACCAGTTTTTAATTTGGAGCACATTCTTTCTAACAGTGAAAACAAAATTAAAATCTATTCATTCGTTTTTGCGCCAACCCGCAACATACAGACAAACAGACAAGAATTTTAAAAATCTCATTTTTGGGTTCGGAGACGTTTATATACCCTAACCCACATGTTTTTTTTAAATATCTTCAATGTACAGACACAGCTTTTTTACAATTTTATAATAGTAGAGAAGAAGAAGAAAACATTTCAGGCTGACGAAATAAAAATAAATTTAGATATTAGAAAACACAAAAATATAAGTAAAAAAATATCTAAATCGTTTCTACGAAACTGTTATTAAATGAAGTGCTTCCAACAAATAAAGTCTCAGACAGGGCAAATCTTGTTTGATTGTTCCCAAAGACTATCTAGACATTTTCTAATGGATTAAAATTAATTAATAACGATATTGTTAAAGGAAATAATACTAAGACAGTTATCTGGTTTTACCGTTTCTACTTAATGAAGTAAAACAAAATGTAGATTATTGATAAAAAACATTAAATATCTGAGAAAGAGAAAATTAATGAAATGAAAACCTTTTTTTGTTTAATAGGAGACAGGGAGGTCAAACAAAACCCTTGTGATGAATATTTTTTATCTGTATAACAATCCTCGCTGACATGCCAAAAGAGGTCTGCAATTTACAACTACGACATTGTCTTCATTTTCTTAACACAGACCCCACCCGAGATTTTTTCCACAGGGCAGGTAGTATTTCTGAACGGAGCTCGTCCAAAATGGCCTCTTAGACAAAGTAATACATATTCTAAAGCTTCATAAAAGAAATTGACTTAAAAATACTGACCTACGGGACCTTAATCTCGGCAGAGACGAGACTTGTACCCTGTGAATAATCTTGTTTATTCGCTCCCAGTTTAATGAGATTGCTTCGCTCCAGTAGTCGCGGCGTCACTACGTCAACCGACTGTCTCGAAAGCGCCTCAGACACCAAATATACGTAATTCCTTTTTTGAAATATTGCTTTTTTAAGGTTTAGTGAATAGTACATAGTATTAGGGCTGCCTAGGGATGAGATATCGTTGCTTACTTAGATTGATATCGTGGATTTAGTGACGGATTAAGAACGATCCGTTGAAAGTCCGGCCACCTATTTCTTTTTATGCGATTCTACGCCTTTGGGCTCACTGTCTTTCTTTCATTTATTGAGGAAAATTTTAACGAGAAAGTTAAAAGATAAAGCCAAGAATACTTGCGATTATCTTCATGATTTTCTTTCTATATCCCTTGGTAGTCCAAGGGATTACATTAGTAATTTTACTACCCAATCTTGTATTAAATTATTGCATTGATACTAATTTAAATACTTGACAGAAGATAGGGGCACGTTACTTATAAATAAAAATAGGTATTTGAAAATTCAACAGTAGCCCAAGTACGAACAACGATCGAATTCGTATCGTAAACGAATGAGTTTTTTTCTGCTACAAATCTCATACATAGATACATATTTTCACATCTGTCTCCCATCGGGTTAGGCAGAGACTACACTTGCTACGATCCTGGCAAACCACTTTCGCTTCATCTCTTCTTCATCTTTCACGTGGGAGAGCCCTGCTTCGGCACGAATGGGCCGGCTCGACCGGAGTGATACCACGGCCTCACAGAAAACCGGCGTGAAACAACGCTTGCGTTGTGTTTCGCCGAGTGAAGGAGGTTACCGGAGGCCCAAACCCTTTAAAAGGCGGGCAACGCACTTGCGACTCCTCTGGTGTTGCGGGTGTCCATGGGCGGCGGTTATCGCTTACCATCAGGTGATCCGTTTGCTCGTTTGCCCCCCTATCTCATAAAAAAAAAAAAAAAAAATCTACGTTCATTAAGCTTCTTCAAATACAATTATTATTGATTTCGATACGAATACGATTTCGAAAGTGTTCGTGCATGGGTTACAGTTAAGATTTTCAAATCAATATTACAAAAAAATTAAACTGTAATAGATAAGCAAAAAGAGATTTACACTCATTTTCAATTGCTATTTTTAAATTCCCTTAACTTTTTTAAGTGGCATGAGCTATAGATTTAGGGCCACTTGCACCAACTTCTTAAATGTCTTTAAATCGTATTTAAACACAAATTTACTGAGATATTTTATTTAAATAGAATTTAAACATATTTAAGAGGTTGGTGCAAGTGGGCCTTAATCTAGTTAGAAATTGTGAATTTGAGTTAAACAGTCCTAAACTTTTGGGACATGTTGCATTAACACCTAAAAGTATTTAGGTTCAACGGTCGTTGACTTCTCTGGAACCCAGACACTCAAGAGAATTCCAAATTCTAAATAATTTATATTTTAAACATGATTGGCCACGTGAGCGAATACGTGACGTCATCGTCGGTGTAATAGATGTACGTAGAGGGATTGTGGTTGACTTGTGTCGTTGTTTTATTTTCTTTTTTGTTTTTAATCCAAGTTTAAAATAAGTAGGTACACGGTAGACATTGAACACGAAAGCTTCTTTAACCCAGCGGCCATTACAGTAATATTGTCTATTATTAACAGAAAAATATAAATAATACGAAAGATGTCTGTATTACATTATTAAATAGTATAATATTAATAAATCTTCCTCAATAATCACTTCTTCCATAACTGAAAAAAAAAAACCACATTAAAATCCGTTCAGTGGTTTTTGAGTTTATCGCAAACAGACGCGACGTGGGACTTTATTTTATATTATGTAAGGATATGATAAGTGATAACACAGCTCTTCATTTTTAAATAGAACTTGAATCTGCAAACAAAGCGTGTATTACGTAGCTACCCATTATTTGTATACATTCTGCACCATATCATAACCAACCGCCATTTCTTTCAACATTAATTTTTACAGTAGCTACAAAATTCACATTGTAACACTGCTTTTTTTCACGTCTCTGTCCTCATCGGTATCAAAGGATTGACTATTAAAAATTTAATTTAAATTGATCACTCTCCATTATTAAATTCCATTAAGATCGGTCTAACAAAAAGGAGACAAATCTAATAAATCTTTACTCACTTTAATATCAACAGAATGATATCTACATTTAAAAGGTTAGTAAACTGATTTCATCGCACTCACGAAGCCTTCGTCACACATATAGCGTTTTATTTAGCGTTTTATGAAAATATTATAAAGTACTTGTAACTATGATTAAGAGTAGGTTTAATACCAACCTGCTTGTCAGGGTCATCGTGAATATGCATTCCCTAATTCCATAGTCAGCATGCCCTGACTATGGAATTAGGGAAAATAAGTAAGCTTTTTTTTTGTTACCAGTCCGCTCTATAAAAATACGCTTCGTTTGCCAATCGCCGATAGTTTGGCAATCGGTTGTATTTCACCCCATTGATATCGATATAATTATAAATAGGTGTACCTACTAGTAACATTGGTCAGAAACTCGCAATATTAGTAATAGTTACTTATATAAAGGGTATATAGGTACATATACCTATAGATAGGTATTTTTAGACGCAAACGCTATTGTGTTTAAGATCATTACCATGCCCTACCTTAGGAGATTACCCCTTCTATGCCTGTTTGTTCTGTACAATGTCTTACACCAACTTTACGCATGCTTTTAAGTTTTGCGCGCACTGTACGAGTGGCGTTACACCGACAAGAGAGGCTCGTCGCGCTCACTGACCTCATTAATAATATCCTCTATAGTAACATAGAGATTAGCACGGGTTTAATGTATTTAACTCGCTGTTCCGCTACCCGCTTTCTGTGTAGCAGAGGCGTAACTTCTGACTCGAATAGTTCTAAATCTGAAAGTCACAATATTATAGAGATATGTGGCCAAATTTTGTCTTCAATCCGAATATTACTTTCTTGCAATGCCTTTCTGTCCCTTTTTATCGTGTAGATAAAGATTGGAACTTTATATTTTCGTCGGTCCAATTTGATGCAATAAAATCAACCTAATAGAATTGGGAACACAAAAGTTTTTATAATAATATGTTAAGACGAAAACCTTAATATATGCACAAGTATGTAGGTAATTCAAAAAAAGAATCTTCTTTTTTATAGCCGCGTAAAATACTTAAATAAATAGATACAACATTATTCTTTGCGGAAACTAATTTATGGTGGAGTGGAAAATATACATGTGCTACATTTAAAAATACAATGAAGCAACCGATACGACGGCCACGGTGCACGTAGGGAACGTACTTAAAAATGTATTACAATTAAAATACATTAATTAAACAGGTTTTGTCCTTGCATACGACATAGGTAAGTAATACAATTAATTTAATTTCTCTTTCTCATCTTTTTAACGTGGGAGAGCCATGCTTCGGCACGAATGGGCCGGCTCGACTGGAGTGATACCACGGCCTCACAGAAAACCGGCGTGAAGCAGCGCTTGCTGTATTTCGCAGGGTGAGTGAGGTTCCGAAGGCCCAAACCCTTTTAAAAGGCGGGCAACGCACTCGTGACTCCTGTGGTGTTGCGGGTGTCCATGGGCGGTGGTTATCGCTTACCATCAGGTGATCCGTCTGCTCCTTTGCCCCCATATCCCATAAAAAATAATATTATATTATCTAGATCCGGGGTCTACCGAGTCTGCAATTTAGTAGTATATGTTGCGATGGTCTTCAAACTTGAGGGGCGCTGCTATTGATTTGTCCACGGTACTAACTATTACTTTGCAGATGGTACATGATGATACGATTGAAGTAAAGGAATGCAGACCTAACATCAGATAAACGTATGTCTGAAGGGTTAGGAATAAGTCTAAGTCAAAATTATTTATTCAAAGTAATAGATATACTTTTTGAACGTCATTTTTTCATTAAAGATAGCCGCCAAAACGCCCAACCTTCACCGCCTCCGAATGTTTTCGCTGGGAAAAAGAAGCGGCGCAACATACTCGACAGCAAAACATTTCTATTGTTTTGATAGGTACACTCACCGTTCGCTAGTATGTTTTAGAGTCGAACCTAGTGCCATAAACCTTTGCTCCACTTCAGCTAGGAATCGAATCAAAGACGTGATACTCAGCAGTCACGCTTGCAACCACTATACTAATGGTCCATTGAGGAGTATTGGTTATTTTGTTGATATTTCGACATTGAAATTAATATTATTTTAAATCATTATACATTTTATAGTTTAAGTACAAATAATTATGTGTATAAATATTGAATCTCATTTAGTATAACGCGCACTAAAATGCTAGAGTTACACAATGAATCGAAATATTTCACCCCTTCCCTGCAAAACTAAAACAATATCAATTGTTACTTCAAACTGTGGACTCTTACCGGCGTTTCAACAACAAATTCACCAAACAGTTTCAATTCGATTGCCGACGGCACAACTAATTACAAACACGGATGCTTAACTTGGTAACTTAGGTGCTTATTCCTTTCAGGACGATTCCCCAACTATTCCAGTCAGGGGATCTCCTCAGTGAATATTCATAGCCGATGGAATATTTAGTGGTTCTCCTCTTCGGCCCCCGTAGGCCATCTTCTGGTACGATCTAACCAAGTTCCGGGTAATTGCGTTCAACTAGTAACTATTAATTTAATTGTGATGTATTAACAATATAAATTGTCAAGAGCAATTTCCTGATGGAACAATAACTTGAATTTTAGTCTAGTTTTCATATTCGGAAACTGTGAAACTATTGGAAATGAGCAATAGTATTGACTCTGAATACGTTGAAACAAATTACAACTAAATTAAAAATTAGACGAAGATTTAAAAATAGAACTCATAATCATCAACTTTTATATTTTTTTAAATATAAGTACAAATAGTTGAACACTGGTAACCATGGTAAGATTTAACCTGAGTTATGGGTACCAGTATAATATATAATTTATTTTTTTATAATATTTAAGTTAGAATACATTCAATCAATATTAACTTACTTTAACATCTTAAAGTAAGTTAATATTGATTGAATGTATTCTAACTTAAAAGCTTAATAAAGCTTAAAAAAGCTTAATAATCACCTACTTACTTCAAGTTGATTGCCATCGCAATCAACTTGAAGTAAGTAGGTGATTATTAAGCTACAGAAGAATTTTATTTTGAAGTGGGATTACAATTCTTGTCAGTCTATATTGTAGGCATTGATTTAGTTAGTATAGGACTGCACTCATGTAATTCCCTTTTAAAATCATTATGCTTTCATATTATAAATGTCAAAGTCCCCCACCGCATCTCTCTGTTTGTCTGTTCGCGATGAACTCAAAAACTACTGTACGGATTCATTAGCGGTTTTCACTAATGGACGGAGTGATTTAAGGTTATAAGCTTACGACTCTTATGAACGGGGCAACGCAGGTGAAACCGCCGCCGCCGGGTGGGTCGCTAGTTTAATCATAAATTTTTGTTTTTGAAATCCGAATTAAGATCCCCCGCTTTTTTGACATTTGCTTAATTTTTTGCAAACATATATTTTTAAAGTTTATTGCAACTTAGGTAAGTACAGGAATTAAAATCGCTCATTCGTAAAATCAAATTTCCGTGACAACAGGCGGCTCTCTATAAAAAAAACTTTTTACGACAAGTCGTATCGTGTATACGAGCCATTATAACTTAAATGTCGAATCACAAAATTGCTGCTTTTATCGATATGTCTGTGCAAATAAAATATACCTACGATTGATCTTGCTATGATACTTTTGCGTTGTGACGCAAAAGGTAAAAGCTCGCATCTTATTAAACACGTTAGTAATGTAATTTAATTAACTAGTAGTTCCCGTTTACAATAAGGCCAATATGTTACTTTAAAAATAAAAACCTACTTCGAGTACCTACGCAATCTGGAAACGCAATTTCAGAAACATCTGCGGAGTACGCTCTATTAAATAAATAATAATATGTACTTACTAATAAAAATTGGTTGATACCTAAATAAACTACAAGGTATAAAAAATATTGAAGTCTAAACTCTAATACTCGAAGTCTAACCCCTAACCTTAACTTTAAACCCACCACATATCTGACATCTAAAAGTTTGTACGACCGAACACTGCCTACCCCTTTAGTTATCACAGACAAGGTGCTTACAAGTAAACCTCTAAATCTTTTCAGGCGAGTTAAAAGAGTCAATATAGGGATTGGAGAGTGGAATGAACTCTACCCGTCATTACTTAATGCACCTTAGCAATGCTTTTACCAACACGTTTAGTTACGCTACTACAAAGGTAGAATGGGTACTACTGGGTATATTTCTTTACCGTAAAGAAGAATAGCACTAGCGATGATATGAGTACCTACCTCACTACCTACCTGTGTTTGTACTTAGTAGTTACAAAGGGTTTTATTGCATAAAGTTACTGTAGAGTGCAGGATTTTAAATCGAGTCTTGCCCAGCACAGCAACTTAATAGTAGGTACTTAGGTAGCTACGGGTTGAATTAATATTCATAATTATGTAGTTACTTATTTTAAATTGTGGGAACCTCATGGGAACTCTAGCCCAAGCACGAAGAACTTGCGAAAACATATTCGTATCGAAATCGAGAATAATTTGTATGAGAAATTGAGAAGGAGGTTAATGAACGAAGATGAAGCGAAAGTGGTGTGCCAGGATCGTAGCAAGTGGAAATCTATGGAGACAGGCGTGAAAATAGGTATGTATTTGAAAGAATTGTAGCAGAAAAAAAATCTATACGTTTATTACACGAATTCGATAGTGCTTAGTGCTTGGGCCACTGATAGCTTAGTGACAATCACAAATGGTATCCATGGCGACGTACTTGTGTTAAAATAGCGATCACCTCTGGCTGAAAGCAAGATGGAGAAATCTCTACTAAGTCAATTTCGTAGATTACCTACTTATGTCTCTCATTCTTAGAGTAACTCGTGCCGACATAGCTTTATATAATACGTCACTAAAAACTATGTACCTATTTACGCATTCATAAGAAAACCCTTCTTTCGTAATAGGCACTAGAAAATAAAAAAAACCAATGAAATTCAAGATGGGTAAGTAGGGACATAAAAATTTATTGTCCCATTTCTGTAGCAAATAAATCGCAGCTGGCACAAAGCATTCGCCCGATCCAATTTATGTCGATATTGTCGCGAAAATATTTCATTTAGTTTCCTCAGTGCATGTCGCGGTTCGCGAGCCTCGGACGGAACAAACGTGAACTAAAGGGCATACCCAAATGAGGGAGTGATATGAAGTTTCGAATGACGTTATTGCAACGCACGCTATTTCGAAAAAAATTAAGCGTGGTACGCCAGTTCGAAAGCACGTTAAGTCGAAAACCTTGGTATCGAAATCCACTGTTGCGAATAGCTTCCAATCTGAATTTGTCTGGGAATCGAACTCGCGATCCCGATAAAGCCTTATGTTTGTATTGTGTTTGGGAAACAAGAGCAATGAGAAGTACCTATTATTTTAAGATAACTTTTTAATTTCCAGTAAGTATAGTAATCAACAAAGAAGTCAACAAATTAAAATTATAGGTGGTATACTCATTACCAAAAATAACAACACTGTCATATTGATGACAAAATGGTAGATTCAATCAACTCAATATAGACTAGTATTAAAAGCTACTGTAGGTACAGCTCTTATAAATTCAATAGTGCACATTGTATTTTTCTTTTGTAAAATCGCTGCTATAGCAATTTGTTTCATTTTTTTTTTGCTGGCGGCGTTTGTGTTATGTTAGCCAAAATTGTCTCAATTTTGTGGGTGGTTGTATTCTGTTCGTCAATGAGCTTTTGAATACAGCCGTACAACCCAAGTTTTTGATTGCCCATTAAACAATTCCATCGCCGGTGCCATGCTTCCACGCTATTTTGAGTTCGCGGAAGACGTAAATTATTATTTCTTTCAGCGGACCAGAAACTAGGTGGAAACAAGGGTTGCAGTCGGGATATCACAGAATCATTATTTAGATAAATACTGACAACCCCGCAATTATTGTGCTTATATATTATAATATATCCGGTAAGTAGGTTTAAATAGTATTTTTATTTAATTAATTGAGTAATAAAGACCTTAGGTACCTATACAAAAAAAGAATTTGAAAATATCTCAGATCAATAAAGAAAACAGAGAAACCAATTTCAATGCAATTGACATGCGGCGATTGTCGTAGGTACCTAATAAGACATTGACCTCCATATAAATTATACTCACAAATGCACACTGTAGGTACGTGTACTGTACACAGTGCCCCCGAAATAAGAGAGCAATAACAAACAACATTGTGCACCTGAAGTTAACCGTTGCGAACGGCTGCGCAGGTCAAATAATTTATTTAAATGTTCTTAAGCTCTCGAGAATAGCTTAACAATACTGTTAAGCTCTTCTCGAGAGCGATTTACGTTTTTTTTTTTTTAATAATGGCGCCACACTTTTTATTTATTTGCCAGTGTCAAGTATTAGAATAATCAAGTAATATTTCCTTTGACTATCTATCAAAATAATTCCCATCATGGGATTGTAATATGGTACCACACTTTTTGTGTTCGCCAGTGTCAAGTATAAGTTGTTCAGTTGCCCGTTGCCCCAATAAAACGGTAGAAACTTTATTGAGGCTTCGATGGAGTTTAGGAGTGAACCCGAAAAGTCACGATTTTCAATTTTATATCATTTGCCTACACTCTCACACGTTCACGAACACTTAATGGTTAATTAACCACCATAATTACACATTAAACTTCGGAGAAATTCAAGTTTTGAAAAATAATATAATATTGACAATGTGCACTTTACATTTTCCCGCCTAAACTCCACTATTTTACGTAGCATTTTCTTCAAAATAAAAGTGGCAGCACTGTACATGGTCAAGTGTCAGTGTATGGCACAAAGGACTCTGTAGCCATCCAAAAAGAAAGTGTCAATGTCACTGTCTTCTTCTTCTATTTTCCTTGTGGCAATTGAGTCGATGGCGACTATTTTGCCAATGTCATGTTTGTTGTGACATTCGGCACGTAGGTATTAGAGTTCTGCCAGCGTGAGCGTCAAACTTACAAACTTTGTGAATAGTAAAAAAAATAAAAGTAACGCGACGATCCAGTAATATACAATTGATTAAAGTCGATTAATATGTATCAGTCCAAAGATCGGCAACAAGCAATGGCTAGAATCAGCTAGAAAAAGTCACTACATTTGAATGTTATTATAATTTAGAAATTTTGTTAAAATTTGGATTAAATATGGGGAAAAATGGGTTAACAGGGTATGAAAGTTAATGGGAAGAGGAATTTTTATTTTTGGGAGCATTGAATATGTGGTCAAGAGTCCCTTCATCCATACCACATTCGCATAGAGAACTGTCACTGTCAAAAGTCAACTGTCAGTCAGCCAATGTGTCACACGTCGCGTCAGTCCAAAAAAAGCGACCACTCACTATCACAATCACGATTTGCTGAACTAATAATTTTTGTGTTGATTGCTGCTGTCTCAACTAAATCTTAATATGATTTGTAATCAAATATTTTCAATGTGTAATAAAAAGTACATGATATGATATTGTGATTTTGGAAAGTTCGAATAAAAAATTCATCATGGAGGGCAAGAAAATATCATTCGGTTTTATGAAAACTAAAAAAGTTGAAAAGCCACTAACGCCAATAATAAATGAGGAAAAAAAAGAGTTTATAGAATGTGTAGAAGAAAAATCGATAAAAGTTGTTGGGTAAGTTGGTCCTACCATGTTATTTCCAAACATAACCTTGCATGAGAATTCACATATCGTGATTACTTGTTATGATAACAGCTAAAGCTTAGCAAAATACAGCGTTACTTGTTAATTATAGACATTTTAAGGCTATGTATCTTTCACTGTCATGGTACTGTAGTCGGAAACTGTGGAAGTAGTAATCAGTTTATTTATGTAAAGTATCAATTTAAAGCCGCCAGCCTCAAATGGAACTGGGCTGGACATATCTGCCGCATGTCTGATGAGTTGTGGGCAAATACCACGACAATGTGGATGCCACAGAATACCAGAAGACATCGCGGTAGACCTAGAATGAGATGGCGGGATGAACTTGACTCTTACTGCGTGGGTTGGATGCTGAAGGCTCTCAACCGGGAAGAATGGAAGAAGGAAAGGGAGGCCTTTGCCCTGCAGTGGGACGATCATGGCTGATAATATAATATAATAATAAAAATCAATTGCTAACTTGTGTCAGTAATGGATTATTTTAATAAGTTTCGTTTTTTACCCGACTGGCAAGGAAGGGTTATGTTTTTAGCAAGTATCTTGTATGTATATTTGTTTGTTTTATACAATATATAATAATAATAAAAAACTCCCTTATACATAGTTTTTATTTGTATCTTTAAAGGAACCAATGGTATAGTTCTCGCAAAATAACTTGACCCAAAACTAATGGAGGGGGAAAGTTTGCGCAGTGCATTTGCATGCAAAATGTATTAAAAAATAACTACTGTGCATCCACCATTTTGGTTCAAGTTATTTTGGGCCAACTGTAGGAACAATTGTTTTTCTAATGTATTTTTTAAACATTATTGTATGGCCAATTGAGATATGGTACTGTTAAGGACTAACTTTATGAAACCTTAGAAATAACACATAGTTTTAGAAATCATCTAATACTAATATTGATCGTTATCTGCTTCAGTGGAGAAATAGAGGTCAATGAAGACCCATTAGTTATTCCAATGAAACCCAATACTCTCATCACAGCAGAGAGACTGAAGGAGATTGCTATGAAAGTTGAAAGTGCTGTCAATGAACCAGAAATCAAAGAAGAATTGGTAATCAAGGAGGAACCAACGGACCAAAATGAGACATTGGACCAGATGGCTGTTAGGGAGTTAATACAGGAAGCTAAGAAGGAAGTGAAAGTTGAAGGCCCTAATGATATGGCCATACCTGCACCTACTAAACCTATTTTGACAGGAGAGAAAGAGGTAAAACTCTAGTAATAAAAAATACTGTAATTTGAATTTCATCAGAGACTTGGGACATTAACTTTAAATTAATAACAGCAAAACAAGTTATTTTCCTATATTGTCAAAATGACTGTAATTTAGAGTTTAAATTTTATTTGTAAATTGTCTTGACTGCCTTATTAGTCTAGTGGCCCAAGTGCAATTATTATGGAAGAGGTCCTGGGTTCAATCCCCAGGATGAGCTGTGTTAATAGGTTTTTGAAATTTTCAGTAGCAGTTCAGTCTGGATCTGTGCTCGGTTAATGATAATAGTAGTTGTATGCTTTATTGTCTTTATTTCAGTCAACCTTGGATGACTATGAATCAGTGCCTATTCAACATTTTGGTATGGCAATGCTAAGGGGCATGGGATGGCAACCAAGTAAGGATGGGTATGTTATTTTAAATATCATTCATTCAACAAAGCTCATTCAGAATTAGGCCTGTATTAACTTTAACCATTTTTTTGAGCTAGACTAAATTATTAATTAATAAACTTAAATATTTTTCTACAAAATTTTCAGGTCTAAATACAAACAGCCTGAACTCCGTCCAAAGGGTCTAGGATTAGGAGCTGATAAAGTAATTAAAGAGAATCACAAGAAACAGTCGAAAGACAAAAAGGAAGAGGAATTAGTTATTGTAAAGAACTCATTTGTTAAAATCACCACTGGAAAATTCAGTGGTTTTTATGGCAAGGTATTATTTTATAATTTTTTCTTTGTAATAAATAGACTGCCTCGTTAGATCAGTGTTCGCAAATCTGAGTGGAAGATCCTGGATTAAATTCCCAGATCTAGCTAAGATATGCAAAAGCAGTAACAATATGCTCCCCACCTATTAAATAAACATATAGGCAAAACATGGGCCATGAGCCCATGACAAGCAAATGATAATCTATTTGATAATCCAATTGACAATCATTTGCTTTAACAATTGGGGAAACATCATGAAGAACATTCTCGAGGTTTTTGGTATGCCTCATCAATGTGCAATGTGAAGTCTGTCGAACCATGACATATGAAATCCCGCGCCCATCAGGAACTGTAAATGATTTTTTTTTATGGGTTAGGGGGGCAAACAAGCAGAGAGGATCGCCTGGTGGTAAGCGATTACCACCGCCCATGAACACAAGGCGAGCAACGCACTGCAACACCAGAGGAGTCGCAAGTGCGTTGCTCGCCTTTTAAAAGGGTTTGGGTCTCCACTCACTCAGCGAAACACAACGTAAGTGTGGCTTTACGCCGATTTTCTGTGAGGCCGTGGTATCACTCCGGACGACATGGCCCAGTCGTGCCGAAGAATGGCTCTCCCACTGAGTAAATGTTATTATCAAGGAGGATACCATGCCTTCAGTATCGTGTATGACATCATAAACATTAATTTGGTTTCTAGCTCAACATGAAGCATTATATATATTCGTTAATAACTTCTATTCCAGGTTGTAAGTTTAGACGAGGATAATGGAAGAGTGATGGTAGACATTCCTGTCAAGAAAGAAACAATAAGCCTCAGTGAATTTATGATGCATGCAGTCACAAAATCAGAATACGACCGCGAATCTAAAGTCATAAGTAAGTGTTAATGAGATACACTTATATTGATTATGTATTTGAACATAAGTATAGGTATTCGCTATACATATATAGCGTTAGACAAATAACTGCTAAATAACAACTTTTTTATCTCGTTTTTTTCTCGTTTGTCGTTTTGGTGTTATATTGTCAAAATGTATTTATTGTGAAACTAGCTTCTGCCCGCGGCGTCGCCCCCGTGGAATTCGGTTTGTCATCACATCCCACTGATCCCACGGGTACGGGATAAAAAGTATCCTATGTCCGTTTCCTGGTTCTAAGCTACCTCTCCACCAATTTTCAGCCAAATCGGTTCAGCCGTTCTTGAGTTATAAATGGAGTAACTAACACGACTTTCTTTTATTTAAATAGATAGATATAAAGCTGAAGAGTTTGTTTGTTTGTTTGCTTGAACGCGCTAATCTCAGGAACTACTGGTCCGATTTGAAAAAATCTTTCAGTGTTAGATAGCCCATTTATTGAGGAAGGCTATATATCATCACGCTACGCGGACGAAGTCGCGGGCAGAAGCTAGTGTTATATAATTGTAAGAACTGAAATTTGTAAAACTTTAGTTCGTTAATTTCTTTCACAGATTCAATTGAAGGCGTGACTAATGACTTCAAAAACTGTTTTCATACAAACCCCGCCTCTTGAATGGGCCTCCAAGATACAACACTTACACATTTGACTAAATTTAATGCTTAACACTAATTAATTCTTAAATTCACTACAATTTTAGACGCGGATTCATACGAAGAGTACAAAAAGACGGATAAAGTAAATCAAAAACCACTGAAACAGGAAGAAACAAGTTCTACCAGTCAAAGAAATAATGATATTACGAAAAACGAGAGATGTAATGATGATCAAAGACGCCATAAAGAAGATAAAGATCTTACGAAAAATGACCGAGAGAGAAGTAATGACGAGCAAAGACGACACAAAGAAGATAAATCATCTAACGGCAGAAGTAGAGACAAGATGAAAGAACGAAGAAATTCTTCCAGCAGTGAAGATAGGTCCAGACGTAAAAAGAAAAAAGACAAGAAAAAATATAGCAGTAGTGATTCACTAAACTCCCTTTCCGATGATGACAGGAGACGAAGAAAGCATAAATCTAAAAGTAGGAGGCATCGGAGTAGTTCTGAAGACTCGCGTAAGAGAAGTCCAGAAGGTAAAAGAGATATTGATAAGAAACGCAAAGGAAAAAAGAAGAAGCGAGACAGAGATCGATCACCTAATTATAAAAAACATAGAAAGTAAGAATCAAGTGTTAATAATAAACATGTTTTATTGTAAGTAATATTTATTTATGCAATTTTAATATTAACTAGCTGTTGCCTGAAGTTTCTTTCACATCCCAAAGGACTTTAAGACATAAATAAGAGCAGTTGGGTTAAAATTCTAGAGTACTAGCTACAGGAGCATTACTCAGGGTAACAAAATAAAAAATTGTAGAAACGGGAAGTGAATGTGCATCACAGGTGTATATTTTTCGTTTTTTTTTCCAATTGGTCATAGTTTTTAAAATACATAACAGTATTTTTTTTGGATTTTTCTGGTAACTGATAAGACCTGTCCTATCACCCGGTAGCCCAGTACCGGCTTGACGTCGCATTCCCGGACATCCTGTATATAAATTCAAATAAAATGCTATTTCTTGATAAGTAAATCACTTGTGAAAGGTTGAACCAATTAACCTAATTATTTCTTTATTAAATATTCGTAATAGTACTAATAATGTTTTTACTAGAATGAATAAATAGGTACTAAATTTCTGGCAAGACTGAAAAGCTTTCTTCGATGTATATTTTGTATATACTTACTCAAGTTGATTCCATTTTTTTTGGGACCAATATATGGGGCCATACAAGCAGACTGATCACACCTGATGGAATTCTATTACCGCCGCCCATGGACACCGACCACACCAGAGGACTGGCAAGTGCGTTGCCCGCCTTTTAAAATAGGAACACACTTCGCCTGTATGTTTAGATCCTATTTAATACGGGGGAACCTATTGCCATTAATCGTTAACAGATGCAAACTCGCCTACGTATGTGCCTAACCGCCTGGGGCAAGTATACACGCGCAATGCCGTATTTCCGTTTATGCCTACAAGGCCCTGGCCTAAGCACCCAGCACACTAGGGGCCCCAGTCCTTGTGGCGGGACCTACAAATAAGCCCAAAAGCCGGGCTTGAAGAGGCCCCGAATAACCAGTGCCTAGGGGCCCTGCACCTCTAAGTCCAGGCCTGTACCCGCGTGAGTCAGATAAATATTCTCTTCCAACGATGTTTGACGTCTGGGTGTCTTGATTCTGAAGCTTGGTTTTGTCCATGTGAAGTCTATATGCTGTTGAAGCTACGATAGAAAACTCGATCTAGATCTAGAATCTACGATAGTCTCTGCCTACCCCAATGGTAGAGAGGCGTGAAAATATGTATGTATGAAGCTACGCAAGATGCAAAATAATTTCGAGTCTAGAAATATAGCAAATTTTATTTCAGTTATTTATGAATTTGATTTAAAGAAAATTATTGCACCAAATAAAAGATGGCACCATTGTGTTAAGATTAACTGAACACGGTAAAAGAGGCGCTTTTAGGTAAAAGAAACACTTGGCCTGAATTATTTATTACCTAATCCATTTGGTATACTTATACTTGTGTATGGTCACAGCTCGATCGGTTCGGTATAATATCCAAATAATTGAATTTAACAGTCGTATTATTAAGTATTATTAGTATCTATCTTTTTATTTATACTCTCTGACTTTGGTAGTATCTCCACAGAGTACAGTTTCATATTCCCTGAGATTATGGAAGGTATGACCCTGAGGTCCTCTGACTAGTGTACTCTGTGGGCTGATATTGTCTGTGAGTGAAGATAAAAAGAAGAGAATGACTGAATTGAATGTATTCAAATAATCAACTATTCACTACTGTATTTGTTTGTTTTGTTTTATGTTTGAGTACATATTATTGACGTATTCGTATTAAATTAAACAGTTTGTTGTAACTTAAGGATATGAAAGAATTTTAATTAATTTTTAGGGGCATAGGCCCTTCATTAATTGCCACAAACAAGGAAAAGAGACGAGGCTGTGCAACACAGTTGCGTGATAGGCGTGTTTAATTTTGATAATGCCTAAACAAAACTCATGTCGATGAAAAGAAGCCTGGAAAAGGTAATTACAATACCTGAAATAATAATAGTTATTGGTATAACTTGTAATGATAAAAATGATGGTTATTTCTGTAATACTATAATATCTATATCTATAATACTTTTTGATAACTTTAAAATTTTGTCGAATGTTTTCCATAAAAGTTTTTAACTTTTTGATAACTTAAAATTTAATTGTACCTACTTGTTTTAATGTATTTTGTGTTACAGAATAATCAACCGTGTACATCGCGCAAAAGGGTATCGCTTTATACATCAAATAAATTAAAATTAATTAGAACACACAACCAACAAACATTTTAAGAAAACCAAAAACTGAGGCAACAAAGCTCTCGTCGGCTTCGCAAGATGTTATCCGCGGCGGAATTAATAGAATGGTTAATAAAAAAGAACTATATCCTATTAGAAGATGCCCTGTTATTAAAATTAATAAATGTTACAACTGAAGAGCTTTACATGAAAAATGGAGATGTGACATCAAACTATTCATCAGAACTTCGCACATTTGCTTTAACATTGCACTATTATTCTAGCAAAGGATACAATAATCTCAGAAATGTTTTTAACTTGAATTTACCACATCCTTACACAATCTATAAGTGGTATAAACGTGTTGGTGGTAATCCTGGTTTCACAGCTGAATCTCTAGAGGCTCTGAAATTAATAGCAAGTAAAGAGAAAGGTCCTTTATATTGCTGCCTTATGATGGATGGGAAAGAAATTGAAAGGAATGTTGAATGTTATGACAGTAAAGTGATTGGTTTGGAAAGTAGATTTTGGTTCTGAACTAGATACTGACATGGAATTAGAAGCTTCAGATGCATTAGTATTTTTAGTCACTGGTATAAATACAAATTGGAAGGTTAGTAGATTTTAGACTTACTGTAAACTTGGATGTTCTTTGCATAGCACTTAAGTTATTAATAGACTTTATTTGTTTTTATTACAGGTTCCTGTAGGATATTTTATGACACATAGTCTTAGTACTGAGAAAAAGCTAATTTAGTGCTGCAATGTCTGAGACATTTGAATGATTCAAAAATATCTGTTGTTGGCTTCACTTTTAAAGAATATAATTCATCAATGATAGAAAGATTGGGTTGTAAATTAGGATTGGATGATATGAAAACATCCTTCAAAGATCCTGTCACAAAACAACCCATAGCAGTTTTTTTGGACCCCTCTAGCATGATTGGATTTATAAGAAATTGTCTTGAGTCATATGGTGAATTTTTTGATGGCAATGGAAAATGCATCACATGGTTGCATATTGAAAATTTGAATAAACTGCAAAGTTCCGCCTTTTCTCAACTAACCAAAAAACTACAAAAAAAAACACATCAACAGCATCAATTTCCTTAAACAAAAGAACAAAGTTAAATTGGCGAGCAAACTTATGAGCAAAAGTATGGCTGATGCCCTTGATTTCTGCATAGATACATTAAAAATTGCAGATTTTAAGGACTCATTAGCTACAGCGGAATTCATACATATTTTAAATGATTTATATGATGTACTTGACTCTAGAAACTCCGAAAGATTTGACTTCAAGCAGCCTTTGAGCTTGAATAACAAAACTAAAATAATGGATCTTTTGAATAAGGCTGAAAATTACATCAAAGGACTGAGAACTCCACAAGGGAAGTTCTTGACTAAAACAGATTTCATCAAAATAGGATTTGTTGGATTATTAATTTGTATTAAAAGCACTAAAGAACTCTATAAGCTGTTAGTAGAAGGGGAGATAATTAAATTCATAGCAATGAATAAATTTAGTTTAGCTCACCTGGAACTGTTATTTTGCAATCTGCAAGCTCAAGCTCAAGTGGAAGACCCAATAACCCTACTGCAAGGCACTTCATTTGTTTTTACAAGAGTCTATTGAAGCATGTAGAAGTAAAAAAATCCAATAATAGTAATTGTATTGAATTGGGCAAATTTTCAACACCCAATACCATTTCAAGTGTAAAGATAATCAATGCTACTACGCCACGAAGTAGGCTTGCCGATTGTAATGATGATATTAAATGGGATTATAATCAAAATCAATTCTGTGATTTTGAAGAATTTTCCTATTTCTTGCCTCAAATGACAGAAAGTAAACAATTTATTACTTAAAATGCTGGATACATGGTAAAAATGCTTGAAAAATAGATAATGTGTGATGAATGCATCAGTGCTATATCTTTAACAAGACCTGAAATAGGGAATATTATTGACATTGTAAATTTCAAAGATAAAGGTGGCCTTGTACTCCCATCAAAAGATATCATTCAAATTTGCAAACTGGCAGAATTAGAAATTCAAATAAGAATAATAAACATATCATATAAATTCTATGTTAAGCCATCTATCACCAAAAATCTTATAATTAATAAGGTATTACGTTATTTTGTTGATAGAAATATTTTTGATTCCATTGCTGTGCACCAGTTAGATCAAGCACCTACAGAGAACCACATAGTAAATCTTATAAAGGCAGTTGCAGGCGCATATATTGACGTGCGTTTTTGTTATTTGACCGAGTTCTTGAGCTTAAAAATGATAAAACACGAATTATACAGCAGCAGTTCTTTAAAGAAATAGTTTATAAACTTGATATGTTGATTTATATTTGCTTTCAAACAAAAAAGAATAAGGAAGGAATTCATGCAATGCCACAGACGGAGGTAACAAAGTCTTAAAACTTGAAGAAAATAATCTAGCACTTTCGTTTTTCAATGTTCTAATACATTTGAAAAACACCGACCGATTCTTGAAAGAACCGACTTCAAGTATTAGGAGGTTCTCTGTTCGACAGTGGTTTTTTGTTACGCGGGATCTTCGGGTTTGGTCATTTTTTTTATTTGAAGGAAGTCGGTTTTCTTGTTGTTAAAGTTCATTATTTAAGCATATGCACAGTATTACAAATTGTAATAACATGATATCAACAGTACCTACCTAGCTTACCGAGATCTTCGCTGAACATGATTAGATTGAACTTGATTTTTTTTGCCTGATAGAGGAGGTAGGTACCTACATATCTTTACTTCCAGTCGTTTGATTTTAAAGAAGCTAAAAATGTAAAAATGTAAAATGTAATAATTACATTTTACACTGACTTGAAAAAAAGCACGTTTTCTTTTCGACAGTGGTTATTTTTTGTTTGTTACCTAGGTACGCAAGATCTGTGATTTACCTGGTAGTCTTGCTTGATAGAGTAGGTAAGTAGGTACTTACCTATAAACTTACTTACGAAATCGGTTTTCCTTTTTCTTAAAGTTGATTATTTAGAATTATGTATATGTTTTAACATACCATCACGTCTGTATTCACCGAAGGGTTAGGCAGATGCGTACTAATGTACACCCACAATTTGCCGGTATGTTTAGGTCCCATGTAATAGGGGGCGAGCCTATTGCCATTAACCGGGCACAAATTCCTAACTCCGAGCTGCTACAGGGAATTTCATAGAAAAACCCAATATCACTGCTCGACCTGGGAATCGAACCCAGGACCTCTAGCGTAGCAGTCGCGCTCAGCACCACTTGGCTAATGAGGCAGCTAAATGTTTTACCTACTTACAAAAACAATTTCATTACACCTACTTGAAAAAAGTAGGTTCTCTATCGATTGCGGTTTTTTTTGTTACGCGACGTTAGATTTTTTCACTTTTATTTTTTTATACGATAAAGTAAGTAGGTACCTAGGTATTCTACTTACTGTACCTATAATTCCGCAGTCGCTTTTGTTGATTATTTGTGATTGTGAACGATGCTTGTTTTACATTATAACTATAATAGCTAGGTACATATAACAATAATTACGGAGCTTGTTTTTTTAACATTTATTATACCTACCTATCTAAAGTTGGCGCAAAATAACTTGAACCAAAATGGTGGATACGCAAATGCACTGCGCAAACTTTCCCCCTCTCCGTTAGTTTTGGGTCAAGTTATTTTGCGTGAACTTTACCTTCCCACCTACTTCCCACTTGATTTAATTAATAAGTACCTATTCATACTACCTTTAGTGGAAGTCCTTATGGAAGGTGACAGAATGAGTCTTGGAGGGAATGGACTTCTAGACGGCTGACAAGCATCACGCCTGTGTTTCACATACCTACCCGCAAAGTAGGTATCTAGGTACCTACACGTAAGTTAAAAAATATATGTAAGTATACCTACTTAGGCTGTGGTGCGCTCGTATGCAATTGATGCATACATTTCCTAACAGCAACATGGCTGCATGTGACAGCTCAATTAAAACGTTCCCCGTACAACGCTGTTCACCCTCGTCGAATAACTTTACTAAGTATGTACCTACCTAGACTACCTACCTACATGGCAGCGTCAATATTAATGCTTCTTATTTGAGCTACCTAGGTAGGTAGGTAGGTAACTATATAGTTAAGTAGTAATCGAATAGTGATTGAAATTTTAGAACAGTCCAGAGTCCTTATAATTTGTGAGTAGGTAGGACTAGGTACGGTACTAACAAAAGTAGTAAAGAATTTGTATTACAAACTACCATTTTCCTTCCCTACCGACAATAACACACTGCCAGCTTTTACGAACATAATTAGGTGACGGCCTATCGATACAGCAGGTGAGGCAAAATAAACCTTTACTTGACTAGCTTGACCTAATTTTTGACTAACTAGGCTGAAGGCAACACTGGGGAAGTTGGGTAGCAACAAAGAGCTAAAATACTTTAACGCTTAATTCATATCTTGATATCAACACAATATAACAGAGCAACTATTTCATACGAAGTAAGAAAGGGTGAGCCGTGCGTGAGTGTCCAGCCTTTTTATCTTCTCGAACTGACAGTCAGTAGCTAGGTAAATCATCACTGTCATCCGGTAGGAGGCGCTGGGGTGGCTGCTACCGGTTGCCAACATAATTGATGGCCCTCGCCTCGAGCCCGGGCCGGCCAATGAAAATAATCATTCTGAGCTGTAGTTAAAAACAATCAATAATTTTAGACTGCACGGAAGGTATATATCGGTTTGCCAATAGGATCGGGTTAATAATTGCATCTTTGTTCGCTTTGCATTGAGTGATCCTTTGGTATCTGCTCATGACTTCAAAAAATGATGACAGGTACAATTTTGATTCAGCCATAACTGTACAGTAGAGCAAAGGCAAGCGGTTTTCAATGGGTAAGAATCCAACATACTCTCCCGCCCGCCTACCTTCTTGTGAACTATTTAGGGTCTGTGCACACAACGCGCGTTTTAGAAACGTGCGTCCACAACGGCGCGTTACTAGTGTCTTCTCTTCTCTACAGACAGATTTCCCACGCAAGGAGGTGTGCATTCTACGCTAGTTGCAATCGATTCAAACGCGTGTTTGAATTTATACAGGTGTGCAAAGGTTTACAGGCCGCTTCTGACTCGCGTGCGTATTGCCTCTGTATCGCTACAAACGCGCGTCGACGGCGCCTTTAAAAACGGGGTGTTTACAGGCCCTTAGGTTTACTCTTCCTACCGCCCCTACCTTTTCCTAGAAAATGGAAAAAATCTGATCCTGAAATCCTACCGCGCTAAGCTGCGATTTGTAGGTACGGCCTATTGTCAAAACCATTACCTAGTTACTTACAGACTCTTTCTCTTCAATAAATTATTTCCATAACAAACCTAAAATTGTTCCAATTTTCGTCATGCATCGTCTGGTCTGACGTCTCAGCTGTTTAAACTGAGATGTAATTCAGATATAGAGTACCTACCCACATTACAGAGTTCTTAGTTTGAAAATGTGGGACTGTTTCAAAGTTACCTATCTATTTAGTTTACTTATTTAACGCCAGTTGATATTTTCGCTTTTTTAAAGATTAATTAAGTAGTTAGGTAAATGGGTACGCTTTGAAATGGGAATTTTAAATAACTTTATGAGTCATTGTACTTACCTAATTAGTTTGATTGATATATTACCGCAGTGAATCCTTTTATTCAATTACTTACTCTATAGAGTATCTAAGTACATTATAAACGCGTGGCGTAGGTGAATCTACTGCCCTACTTAAGTTAGGTACCTGTCTTTTTTTTGAACACGTGAAGTACTCGTATGAAAATTATACAGTAGATAACGCTAGAACTTGTTTGGACGCTACACGCAAGAATTGCAATATGAAGTAATAGGTATATTATATTATGTACCTATAGGTAATGACTTGTTTGAGGTTGAGATGGATTACCAGCCTGCCGACTGATTTCTAAATCGGCTGCAGCATTTAGAGTTTTAGAGCCCCGAAACCTAGACTTTGTGATTATTAGTCACGAAATGTAGAAGCGTCCTGCAATCACTTTTTGTCCAGTCCAAGCCCATTTCTTTATTAGGTATCTACCTAATATTAAACATACAAAATTTGGGTACGTACCTATGTGTGATATATACTTATACAGTTCGGTAGTCTTATTAATTACCCCGAAATTCAGCCAGCCAGGCCAGTAACTTGTTTTTTTTATACTAGTAGGTACCTACATGACCATTCTCTCTCACTCAGGCAAAAATAAATTTACAAAAATAATTTTGTTTATAAAATCACTTTATTTTTTAGAAGAAGTTTTCTGTCACATCGGAAGTGGGTAAGATATATATTATACAGGCAGGATATCACATTGAACATTTATCTTTTAAACATATAGGTAACTACTGAAACTTTCACATTGAAAATATGTAGCTTAATTATTATTATTTTTTCATATAAGTAACTAGTTTCACTTTTTTGTTGTAAAAGTTCTCTTTTACAATTTGCGTATGATATTAAGTTCGTACGACACAGTAATAACTATGTAGATATTTTTCTCTCTCAAGCTAGAAATCAGGATAAAAGTTTACAATTTACTTACCAGATATTTTAGAACAAAAAGAATTGAAATATTAACTAGTTCCTGATACTTCCACAAATATTATAAAATAAAACTACTTTTTAACGAATTTTATCGCGATGTATTGATATTAATTAATTTTCGATTTCCTAACCCTTTATTTGTAACAGCATCCATGAAACTTCGATTAAGGAAATCCATAATTAGTAGTTTTATTAAATAATTGTATAATACTTAGGCCCACTTGCACCAACTTCTGAAATGTGTTTAAATTGTATTTAAACACGAAATTTCTATGAAAAATTGTGTTTAAATATGACTTAAACACATTTAAGAATTTGGTGCAAGTGGGCCTTAATTACATACATATAAATAAATCGTGTAACTAGGTATATTTTGCGCCCTTCGTTATTTTTTGTGCTCCAGATAATAAATATCTACTATTTTTACAGTAATATGAATCTTGCTTTAGTAAAAGTAATAGTTATTTCATTGCATGACAATTCGTTACATTACAAAAAAGTAAAAACAATCAATTCCCAATTTCGGTATAAAATGTATCATAGTAGATAGTATAAAATATTAAGTAAATAGGTATATAAATGATTTATATTTTATCAATTTTATTATATTAGTTAGTAGGTATAAAAGTTACATAATATAGGTGTTGCAGGTAAATACATTTTTACATAACTAGGTATACTTAATATATTTTTTAATAAATATTGCAAAGGATAGGTACCTATATTAAGAATCTTATGGAAATAAAAAAAATATGTAAGTCTATACTTACACAAATAGTTACCTTATACACAGGTAGGAAACCTTACAAAATATAGTCAGGGAATGGGTACATGCAGATCCTAAAAACTAAAATTCATTTTTAGCAATTGTAACACCTTTTTAAAATCACATTTATTATCCACTTCGGACTTAGATTTGTGCTCTTGATCATTTTGACCGACATATTCATGAACGGAGCTTTTGTGGAACTAAGAAGAAAATACAGCGTTTATCATAAATGGGGAAAGATTTCAAACTTTCCGACTAATCTCTAGCTACCATCAAACATTTTGATAATAATAGTGCTCATAAAAAATCCAAAAACCGATGTTTAAATCTAGCATAAAGAAAATGTATAAACCTAAGATTGACGCGTCTTTGTAACTAAAAGATTTATTATAAAGATTTACGGTATATACTTAATTCCAGATTTTTTTATTTAGATACTAAAATACACCTTAAGTACTATAAGCGTAATTACACCGATCACATAACACCATGTTACACCGTTTTAGGGATACTCAATAGGAAGACTAAGGTTCTACCGTAGATTTCATGAGCGTAGCCGGGATTTTCGTAGTAACCGTTGTTCATTATCCCCGAAAGGCGAAAACCCATATTATTTATAGGTACCTTGCAAGAGCCGATTAATTATTTGCAGGTAAGTATTCAAATCAATTCAATTACAGATTTCAAATCGAACTGATTGTGAAATCCACGAAATCCGGCTATGCACATGGAAGTAATGAGAGGTTTTCTACTTTATGCATTTGGAAAAATAGAAACTTGGGACTTAGTCTGATATACGATTGTCTGATTATCCAAATTTATCTCTTTGCAAATTTAATTATCGTAGTGTCTCCCATAACATAAATCCATGTTAGAAGCTTGAGGTACTTATTGCCTTTAATGCCTTCGCATTATTCCAGTCTAAATGAATGTTACTACGGATAAAATAATAATAGATAGGTATATTAAATGCGTAAAGGTACCTCTTCCTCGAAAGCTTTAGGTCGGACGAATGATATAGATGTTCAGTTTCGAGATTATCAAAATATGCTACATTCTTTGGTATACAGTCAACTACGATCACATTTGGAGATAATTACATATCTTACATAAGTAGATAGATAAGATAATATTTGACTCACGTCAAATCAATGTAAACAGATGGACACTAGTTATGATATTTTTAAGATTAAATAGATATATTTAACACTCATCCAATGATACTACGTCACTAATGTGGCATCACCTCAATGTTCACCTCTAATTACTTAGGCAAGGAAATACAGTTCGCATGTTTTAAGGTAATTTCGTATTTTTCAGTGAGAGTAACGGTGCCTACGTTTACTCTTACAAAATGATGTTGTATCTTATTATACAACTTACTAGGAAGTTTACGAAAGTTATCAACGGTCGAGGCGCGTACAAAAATGATAGACATTTTTGTACGCCCTAAACAAGTAGCCAAAATCAAGTAAACATCATAAACCAACGTTTAAAGAATATCAAGTACCCAATTAAATTAAATAAAGGCAATGAAAAATCAATAAACCTCTAATCTTTGTAATACCCAACCCGTTCAACTCTAAATCAAACAACGCAAGGTTGAGACATGATGTTGACGTACTACAAGTTCTCGATTGGAGTGAGATATGATCGGCTTAGCGTTTGGTGAAAGGGTTGTTTCGCGCCGTGGTGCGGGCAGCAGCGGCAGCGGTTTGCGTGCAGTTGCAGAGAGCGTCGAACATGCGCAGCACGAAGCCACGCGCCCGCCCTAGTCGCCTCTTCAGATTACCTGGAACAAATGGTAAGGGTGAGTGTTAATGGATGTGTCAGCACAAAAGTTGATCCTTCTTGTTTCGTGTCAAAATGTCAAGGGGTGCTACTGACGTTTAAATATAAATACATAATAGCACAGACTACGAGATGCATAATACATAAGTATGGATAAATTCAAAATTCAACGTATGGTATCTAGATGACGGGACCTTAGGAGGTGATGCAGAAACAGTTTTGGAAGATTTAAAATATTTAAAACGGAAATTTAGTTCTATTGGCCTTGACCTCAATCCCTCCAAATGCGAAATCTTTGTCCCAGACGCTACTAACAGACAACTGACTTTACAAAAATTCAATGCAATTGCTCCTCATATTAAAATTGTAGAAAAAGGCTGTCTTCACCTCTTAGGGTCTCCAATTTTTGACGAATCCTTTCCGAGTTTTATCGAAGAAAAAATACAAAATTTTAATGATATTTCGGAAAGACTGTTCAAAATCAATACACATTCAGCTTTTACCATAATTCGATTCTGCTGTTTTGGACCAAAATTTACTTACTTACTCCGCTGTTCACATTTGTGGACACACCCACATCTTTTGGAAAAAGTCGATAAAATTCTACGAAACTTTATTTGTTCTATTTTAAATGTGGCTCTGGATGACCGAGCTTGGTTACAAGCCACGCTTCCCATTCGTTTGGGTGGCCTCGGTATCCGCAAAATTTCTAGTATTAGTTTACCCGCGTTCATCTCCTCAGTCCACAGTACTGAAAAATTAGTCAGAGATATATTAGGACCTTCTCTGGCTGATTTTGAAGTACCGTTTTTGGCTGATGCAATGAACGTTTGGAGAATGGCTTGTCCCAGTTCGGATTTACCCCTGGTCTCATCTTCCCAAAGGCTTTGGGACGGGCCGCTTTGCAGTTTGACGCGGAAAGAACTTCTTAATACGTCAGTCAATACTGCGGAGCGTGCTCGTCTGATGGCTGTGGGTGAATGGGAATCAGGTCTCTGGCTTCGGGCACTTCCTTCATCCAATACAGGGACTATGTTGGATGACACAACGTTTCGGCTAGCTACCTGTCTACGTCTAGGCGCTCCTTGTGTTGCTCCGCATCGCTGTCACTGTGGCGAGGTTGTCGACAGCCTCGGACATCATGGCCTATCGTGTTGCAGGAGTGCAGGCCGCATAGCGCGGCATGCCAGTATTAACGACATTCTTCGTCGTGCTCTTGCTACCGCCGGCGTACCAGCTGTTTTAGAACCTAATGGCTTGGTACGAGACGATGGGAAGAGACCAGATGGTATGTCCCTTTTGCCATGGAAAATGGGTAGGCCTTTGGTATGGGACGCAACCTGTGTTGATACCCTTGCGCCATCACATCTTTCAAGCTCAGCTGGCTGCGCTGGCGCTGCTGCTGCTGCTGCAGAGACTCTCAAACGGCGCAAATATAGTAACCTTTCTGGTAATTATATTTTTGAGCCGTTTGGGGTCGAAACGCTCGGGTCGTGGGGTCCGAGTGCTCGTCTCCTTTATAAAGAACTTTCAAGGAGACTAGTCGACAATTCGCGTGACCAGAGGGCTGGTTTGTTTCTAGGGGAGCGTATAAGCATTGCAATTCAACGTGGTAATGCTGCCAGCCTTCTGGGCACGTTACCCGACGACAGTGATGCCGATGAATACTTTGACGCGTAGCCGCGCCGCAGTTTTTTTAGTTTTAGTTTACATATATATTAATTTTATGTAATTTATGTAAATAGTGTAAGTATATAGTGTAATAGGATAATCGTTCATTTTATTTATATATAGTTATATAATAAACTAATAGTATGGATAATAATTTATACCGGAAATATATTTTGTACCTACACCTACAACGAAAATAATAATTATTGTCTTTATTAGCATCTATCTGCGTTCGTACGTAGAATGTGTAGTTGTTAATTATGTAAGTACCTACTACCTAGTACTCTAATTAAAGTTAATTACTGTTTTACTGTCTTGTAGTCACAACAATGATTTCAGAATCCAACGAATCGCTCTTACTAAAGCTAAAGCCCTAAGACTTTAACGATACGACAGAAATCGACAGAGGTGACATTAGCATGTCTTATACTCAGCATAAAACTTAGCCATTGAGCATAGGCCAATGACACGATTTCTTTAATTTTTTCTCTGCATTTCAGGGTATAGATAAGCCTTAAAATCGAATAAGTCAAACAAGTAATTCTGGGGTGGAAGGTGCATGTAATAATTTGAAGACATAATGCGACTATAATAAATGATCAAACGAACTTACCTGTTGTGAAGTTCGATCATTATTATATGAGTGCCCTGCTCGAAGATATATATTTAAACAAGCAGCTCTCATCATTCACTGGCAACTCTGCGCAATTTTAGAAGTAGCTAAAAATTTGCTTAATCTGTGCTCGGTGAACGCTTTCATTCTTTTTAGAGTCGCGAATTATCTCAAATTTTACCCGGGGTGGGATGGGTAGGGACCATATATCTTCGAGCAGGGCACTCATATAATAATGATCGAACTTCACAACAGGTAAGTTCGTTTGATCATTTATTATATTGCGTGCCCTGCTCTCGATATATATTTAAACAAGCAGATGTTTAGAGTATTGGTAAATTTGAGATAAGCCGAAAGCATAGCATGTATTCCTGTAAAATAAATCTGTTATAATCACATTGCATTATTTTAAAACATATCAGTCTCTTGACTTTCTGTTAAGGACCAATTAGCTAACACAAAGCCGACCAGCTACAATTGCTGTGACCCTCCAGAGGGTCAGGGTTCATCAATCATTTTATTAAATATGTAAGAAACTGATTCCCTTAGATAGTATTTACGGTAGGTACCTGGAACTTGAAAATAAATGTTAATGATCATTCTTAATTGTTGGAGAATAATGAATTTCGTAGTAGGACTACATATGGCATGAATCAGCAAGATCAGTGCCTGATATTAAGTACTAAGTAATAATTCTGGATTAAGCACAGGATAAACAATAACAAAATGTTATTAAAATATCAGAATTAATATCATATCAAATCAATATAAATCTGCTGAATCGTGAATCGGTCAGTTTCAATCATAACTATTTATAACTAAATAGTTATAAATATTCGTAAGTTAAAAGGCCGACCAGCAGTCTGTGTGATTACAGCTTATGAAATTTCTTTTGTCATAGTCCTAAAGACATGGCGCCTACCAGGTTCCAGTATGGCTCTGGTATCTATAATACTGACTCGAATAAAACTTTGAAGAATACTTTATTTGACGATGTAAAACATAGTTATAGTAAGGTAGATAGGTACTTTTAAAAGAATTACATTAAAATTTCAGAGCTGTACTCTACACTACTTTCTAATCACACAATTTTCCCTTCACTGGGCGAATGGGCCATTCATCACATCTAGATTATAGATAAGTGGTAATGATTATATCAGCACACCCTTCATTCCATATCTGTTGTGCTTAATACAGGGAACTTCATTCCATATCTGAACAACCCCTTGCCACAAAAACACTTTTTAAATAATCATTTAAAAATGTAATTTACAGTAAAATATGAATATAGAACTTTGTTTGGCACAGTCCTACATATATATATATTGATATTTACCAATATTAGTTTGGACTTATACATTCCCTAGAGACTCCCTTACGAACATTCCCCCCCAATTTTAGAGCAAGGATGAAACTGACTTATGACGGACAGTCTATAGGCAGCCGCAAATCCAATGATTTTTTCATAAAATACCTACTTAATACCTGGTATGGATAGAGGAGATCTCCCTGAGAATGGGTTCGCCATATACTATAGGTGCTTATCTATGTTAATATTATAAAGAGGAAAGATTTGTATGTACATATGTTTGTAACGAATTGGCTCAAAAAATACTGGGCCTATTCCAAAATTTCTTTCACGGTTTGAATGTTACATTATTCCAGATTAACATAGGCTATAGAATACTTTGAAAAAGTTTGGGATTTCTGGCAATGAGAATTGTTGGTGGATGAGGTTTCTGTAGGAAGACTGTAACCTTTATTTTTGGTGAGATTATCAGTTTGTTCTAAATCTTCTAATCAAAAGGTGTTTGGAAGGACACCATAACAAAACAAAGAAAAGATAATATATCCAAGTCCAAGTGAAAGTTTCAATATTCATTGGCTTTAAATGTTTCCAGAAGACTAAGGCAATGCATTTATTTATTATGAGTCTAGCCCAGCTTTATCCTAGTAGAGGCACCTAATATTGTAGTTCTAAACAATGTAGGTATGTACCTATTTGTATCTAAATTCTCCTTATAAATGTGAACTTTGATAAGTACAAACTGTTCAAAGACTCAATATTTTTATCAGTATAATATTTTCTGAATAAATGTAATTATCACTACTATATAAACATTGGTGTAAGGTGTAACAAGCAACAACCAGAATCTTTTCCAGGTCAAATACCATATTTCTGGGTTCATTATGTAGTTCTCTTGTTTAAAAATAAAAGTACTAAATAAACTTTATTTTTAATGATGTCCTGTGACCAAAATGTGCTAGCATGTGTTAACCCTTTGCACTACTGCCATATGAATGTGGCCAAGGCAATTTAAATGAACATAGAAATGTCTATGTATAATAAATGAAATGTTTATTACAAAATTTACTAGGGTATATGACACATCATGACACCTATGTCTTGTTATACAATAGGATGATTTATGATGTTGCTTAACATGCACAAAAAAAATAAAAAACTATATAAATATCTTATATATGATGTAGGTATTGTTACTACCTACACCTCTTATCTTTTCTAAAATCAATGGTATGCACATAAGGGAATTTATGCACTATACAAATGTTACAACCTAACCTGGATTGGTTAAATGATTTTCGGTTGCTTGTCCACATTTTTTGCAAAATCCATGGGCTTCAAAGTCTAGGTCAAAATTGATTTATTTCAATTAGACCAATATAATAGTTGAAAGGTTGAACTACTTGTCAAACTGGATGCTTGTTGACACAAACAGCACTGGATTAGGTGATATAGACTTTACCAAGTAAATGCTATGTCATAATACATAAGTTATGCAATACTTCTATTTTACATGATAGGTACTCCTATAATAAACAGGAATTTTATTACAACATTTTAGTTTATCTTATCTTGTGTATAATGTACCTATTCACTGTGGCCCAGAATTTGGTGCTGGGCAAGCTGCAATAAATATTGCTAAATATTATTATAATGACATATTTCTGGTAGATATCATACAGGAGCTAAGAAATTATCAAGACAATGATAACTGGAATTTTTTACTGATAAATTCTAAGCATTTCTAGAGCTAAAGTTTCTATAATCATATCATCTCATCTCCATGTATATAATATAAGGAATACTTTATATTAATAACCAGATTCTATACATATTAATGTATTGATTGTCTTGTAATGTCCCCATCTTGTAAAATTATTACGCATCTGAGCAACCCAATGTAGGAATTACTTTATTATAACAATATAGGCAATACTATATTCTGAATAAACATTTACTAATAAATGTGGTTTTCCAATAACTTTTTGGTATGTAATGTCATTTCCAAATGGAAATAAAGCTCTATTTGACAGCATTCTTCTGAGATGTTATTTTTCTGATACTAAAGTTTGTTGTATCATAATGGGAAATGAAAGCTAAAGTTGGCCAAAGTAGATAGCTCATCTGATTTTCCTGAAGACAGTAATGGCACACGGTCTTATGAGACTTGATTACAAAGGTAATTGAGTATCCTTTAACATGGTTAAGTAATACACTTAACATTGCATGCTATCCTGCAGTGAGGTAAAAAATGTGTTAGCCTTCCGGCATGACTTACCACTATGGCTAAGTTGGCCATTTCTTGCACACAATGTTGGTCTTGTGCACAATGCTGGTGTTCCAGCCTGTATTGAAGATTCATGTCCTTCAATAGTAATGGGTAGTTGTGGGTTTCACTTACAATTGGTTGTAAGCTTATTGAAGAACTGGTCGCTTTTAATGGCAGGTTTTCAAAACATCTTGTCACACAGGCATTCTATAGATGCTTACAGTGGTCTTTTACTATTTCACAACATATAAAAACTAATTATCACATATAGGGAGAACTAGAATTCTCATTATTTTTGTTAGGGCAAAATGTCAGTCAGGATCCATCACAAAATTCACAAAGTATATCTTTTATGTACCCTTAGTGAGATGAATTTACATTGTTATTGTTATACTGCATATTATGTATTTATTCAACTCAATATCCTTGCCTATACTGACAATATTGTTGCTTAACAAAACAGAAACCTGTGGATATTGTCTAACCGGGATCTGTTCCACAAGATTTTGTGGTGTCTTTAGATCATTGGGCATTGGGGCCCTCAAGGGTGGCCGTGCCCTATTTATAGGTGAAAATTGAAACAAACCAAGATGTAGGTTTATCTAGCATGAGATTGTGTCTCCTAGAGCATAAAACTCCAGTGAGTTTTGTGTTCTTCTAGAACCATATGTACCTACTCGTTTTAATTATTATATGCACTCCTTCGAATTGTGATCAGCACAAGACTTACATGTTATTGTAATCTGCAGTAAGTAGGTATAGGTAACCTATTATTTAAATCAACATACCCATGAAAAAACATTGTAGGCACTTACATGTGATTGATAAAACTGCTTATTGGAGCCTCACGGGCTCCACATAAGAGTAAGAGATCTCGTGTGTACATCTCGTGTACGCCCCGAGTCCAATGAGCACGTCAGTGTATCACGTACACCACCCGCGTCAACCGGTACCTCCGAAGGTTATGGAAACTCTTGCGGCTTTAAACTGCTACGAGAGCCAGTAGCCATACCGGTGTAATCACAAGACAACTTGTCACTTTTATTTCATGAAGAATAATTATTATCTCCGTTCCAACGACGCTAGGTACTCCGCTTTATGACGACACTTTATTCGGCTTATAATTTTAAGACGACATTTCATTTATCGTCTAACTTTTGTAAAACTTCTTTATGTTGCCGTTTAGGCATAGATTTGGTTGAAATTATATTAAAATACACTTTAATTAAAATAAACACAGAGAAACGCAGAATCAGTTGCCGCGCAAACGAAAAGAATGAAAGCGTTCACCGAGCACAGATTAAGCAAATTTTTAGCTACTTCTAAAATTGCGCAGAGTTGCCAGTGAATGATGAGAGCTGCTTGTTTAAATATATATCGAGAGCAGGGCACGCAATATAATATAGATAAGTAATCCGGTACAAAGCGATAGAGCTTTTCAGAATACTGTCAATCGAAATCAGAGAAACCTCGGCCAGCGCCAAGTGGCGAGGTCAGGGGGCTTACCATGAGCTTATAAGAAATCATTCAATTTCCAGTCAATTCAATAGCAAGCTTGAAGCAGGCCTGCTTCTGAATGGCTAAAAATCTTACTATGACAGTAATAAAGGTGAACGACTAGTGAACGAAGTTGCTTAAAATGCTTGTCTGTGGTCTGATTTATTGTCATTTTTCTTTATATTAGCAACGTTCAAAACATAAAACGCTTTTATATTTTATGAATTACCGGTTTTAATTAAAAATAAAAACAATGTTTTTTTGGGTAGATACACATTAGAACTAAGATTATTTACAACAAATTACTGTGATACATTATGTAAAAGTACTAAACAGCTAAATTTTCCCGTTATAATTATCTGAAACTTTGACAGAATCAACATGACTTTGAACGTGCGTGGATAAGTGTTAGTCAAATTCTCTGGCGCGTTTATTTAAAAAAAAAGATCTTGATTTTTTGTTCCCCACTTGACATCAAAAGTGAGATGAATTATTGATGCTCGAAAAGTGTACCATTTCCAAGGCGATACGAAGTAGGTACTTGAGCTTGAAATTGTTTTTTAGATAAAATTTGTTTACGTTCGTGGAGTCCTTTGCCTGATTTCTCAGTCCTGCGCTCAGTCTTCGTCTTGCGATACCATTTCACATTGATTAAAGCGTTATTGTGATTAGTTTTTCAACAATGTCGTAAGTTTGTTTACTATAAAAATATTCTTACTAAACTTACAGGTAGTGTTTAGCACGATTCCGGAATCCGATTGCTCACTTTCAATTAAATAATGTGTGATTCTATTTTTAGTCACACACAAACAAGTCGTCGCGTCAGCATGACCCAACTGCATCATCTGTGGGAGTTCCTAAATAGTCATAGAGAAATTGCAGTTGGGTTTAATAAATCCACCCAAGCCCGGGATCATAGTAACCAAATGTGGAAACGGGCCGCAGAAATTTTAAATTCTACAGGTGAAGGAGCTGTTAAGTCTGGATCCGAATGGTCAAAGGTATGTTCACAGTAACACTCACTACAATATCTTTTCGTGGAGGAATACTTCGTGAGAAAACTTCTAAGAAATTTTCTCCATGCCATGTGAACTCTGCTAACCCATTAGACCAGCATGGTTTTCTATGTCCTAACTAATCCCTCATTCTGAGAGGAAACCCATGCCTAGCAGTTGGACAGTATAAATGAATCCTTGTATGAGCATAAAGTTGTGCAAGACAATGTTTACCTCCATCCATCCATTTTATTAGTGACGTGTATGACGTCACTAATAAAATGTGTGATCACTGATCAATATTATTTTTAGTATTGGATAGACCTTAAGGCCAAGATAAAAAGAAAAAACAGGCTCATCAATGATAGCAGAAGGAGAACAGGAGGTGGACCTGCGACAAACTTGGAACTGTCTGAAATAGACAGGAAGTTCCTCAGCATCCTTGGGGAAGATTATGGGTCTGGGCTGCCTGGTGTCAGGGTCGAACCACAGGGCCCACTAGTGTTACAAGTAAGTGGATGTTGTGGACCGCAGTACGCATGACCCCATTTTTTTTTAAAATATATCTTACATCATGTTTTGTTTTCAATTTACTTTAGGAATGTGCCGACAACATTACGGCGCTAAGTAATCCAGACAACTCCCAATCTACTGCAACTGAGGAGCCAATTTATCTAGTAGTGCCATCCAGTGAAGTAAGTAATTACAATTAAGTACCTAGCTGTCTATGAATCTATAAAAGTTGAAAAGAAATAATACATATTGTGTATTTTTCTATTTATAGGAATACCCACAAAGTGAGCCCATTGAAGTTGTGGCTTCTGTAGGAACGCACACTCTTTTACTGTCGCCTACCACTCACCCTCAGTCACCTATTTGTGACAATGTGTCTGTTCATACAAACCCACAACCTTCACCATCTAGACAGGGCACAACAGGGCAGAGCGTAAGAAGGCGCCTAGTGCTTTCTGATGAAGCTGAGCCATCACCCTCATCTAGGCGGAACACATCCGAACAGGGGCGAACGAGACGCCGAAGGCGGCATGTACAGCAGATGTCTGCCGCAGATGCAAGAGAGCGGCTGGTTGCATCTTCTGAAAGAAGATCACAGGCTGAATTGGCCAACAGCCGTTCTATAGAACGCGCTGTAAATTGTCTGGGTGAAATAGTTTCTATATTAAGAAACATACAAGCTAGGTGAGATTATATATTTTTAATAATTACATTACAATTAATTAATCACAGTTGTAGTTACTAGTTGTAATTTTGACCAAATGAGTAAATTGTATAGTTTAGTCATATATGAACACACTAGCTTCTGCCCGCGACTTCGTCCGCGTAGCGTGATGATATATGCCTATAGCGTTCCTCAATAAATGGGCTATCTAACACTGAAAGAATTTTTCAAATCGGACCAGTAGTTCCTGAGATTAGCGCGTTCAAGTAAACAAACAAACAAACTTTCCAGCTTTATATATTAGTATATAGATTACAAAAAGTACCTACTTAAAATTTTACATTTATGTTTGTTTTATTTACAGTGTTTCATTAGTTGTACAGATTGTTCAGTGCATGCATTTTTATGTAATGCCTGATTAATTTCGATAAATACGCGTCACTGCGTCTGTTATTTATTATAATTTAAAACACTAAAACTAGTCTGTAATCCCAAGGAATGCAAGTGACGCGAGTTGATCTTTTTATGATTTACCGTATCTTTTTAAGAGATTAAACTTTTTAGTTATTAATGAAATAAATTACAATTTTGAAGTCTGTTTAGTTTTTAAACATAGAAATAGAAATATAAATAAATGTGTCTCTCAAATTAATCAACACAATATTTTTTCAGAAGTGACCCTGACGCAGTTGCCAGAGGCGCGCAACAAGATCCTGCCTTGTAGCAATACCAATCTGCAATTCTTGGTTCTGTCTATGAGTTGAAGCTACAGGCAAATATGCAGATTGCATGAAGGCTTCTTGTTGTACCTCATCTTCTGTGAGTTCTGGTACAGATAAATTGGCTGCATTACAAATGTTGTGTAAAATCACACAGGCATTTGCAATACAACCAGCTACATGTGGTTGGTAGTGTAGCACTTGATGGACTAATAAACATCTAAATCGAGCCTTCAGTACTCCTATTGTCCTCTCAATAATGTTCCGGGTTTGGACATGTTTTTCTGTGTAGTAGGCTTCTGGAGATTCTGGTTCTGCATTCAAAATTGGTGTCATCATCGTTTTTCTGAGTGGATACCCAGAATCTCCTAAAAAAAAAGATAAAAAAATTACTTATTATTGTTTTCTCTTATTAATATTCTATTTTTATTAAACAACACTCTGTTTAATTGTAAAGAAAGTATAAATGAAAATGAAGTTCAATGTGAGGCTATATTGTTCTGGTTTATTTATGTTATAGTTAGTAGGTACTAATAATTATTTGATGCCTGTGCAGATGTTAATACTGCATAATCTTAGAACTGAATACTAATTCATCCTAAAATGTAGATAATTAATTACTAAAGTATTAGTAATTAATTATATACATTTTAGGATTAGTGATTGTAAGCCATTGCACTTTTGTTGTTGTTTTCTTTGGCCCATACTAGTACTACATAATACTAATTTATATAGTACATAATACTACTGGATTTCAGAAATCATGATCTAACTTAATTAATATTATTACGTTTTTTTATTATTTATAATTAAACTTATTAATATTTTTAATTAAAATATTTTACCTAAAAGCCATAATGCCTCTGTGGTGCTTAGATTCTCTAAGTGAGGTTTCAGAGGATGATGAGACCAAATGAAGGAATCATGATTAGCACCTGGATGACTTGCATCTACACTTATTATTTCCATGTCAGCATTACAAATCTGAAAGTAAGAAGTAAGCAAGTTGATATAATAAAATTCTTAAATTTATAATGTTTAATGATATTGATCAATGATAAAATCACTATTTGTAAAGCTTAATATTGTAATTGTGATTACTTTTATTAAAAAAAGAGTATCTTTGGAGTTTCTTGCTGGCTCTTCTCCATAAGACCCACTTTTTGGACCCATGCAACTAGTTTTGACTTTTCAAAAGTACCTTTTTTAATGGTCTAATTGAAATAAAACATTTTGATTTTGACTTGGACTGTGAATTAAAAAAACCCTTAAATAAATGTTTTTCATTTTGGAGTACCGTGGCATTAGCATATTAAATTTACTTTTATTAATACTTTATTATGTTTTACAGTAATTTAAGTACTTATAAAATAAATAAAATTCACTTACTAATTGGACATTCAAAGAGTGATAATTTTTTCTACAGAAATACCTTTCCTCATGTTCATTAGGTCTAACTATAGCTATGTGAGTCCCATCAACACAGCCTATTACTCCTGGAAAACCAAACTTTTCATAAAATCTGCAAACAAAATTTGGTAACATTAATTTATAATTGTATGGACACATTTTGTATCTCAAGCCATTTAGCTATCTTAATTAAAATTAATTAATAATAATACCTTAACTTATTTGCATCTCGCTCGGCAGCAGTCTGGGGAAATTTTATATATTTATTTCTAATTTCTATATTGTTAATGGCAGCAGTAACCTCTGCCAATACTGCAGACACTGTTTGCTGGGCAACTTGTTGAGCACTCCCAGTGGGTTTTTGTTATGACCCATGTGCATAAACATAGATAGCTGTTAATACCTGCAAACATTAAATATAGGTAACCTATTTTAAGGAAAGGAATGATTACATTACATTGGGTGTCTGTAAAATAAAAATCTTTAATATAACTTCTGAAGTAGTTTCATGTATAAAGTACCTATAGTACTCTGTGTAGATTATATGCAACATATCAAACTTTATTTACATTAGTTGCAAACAAAGTTAACATAACTACAAAAGTGACTAAAACAACTCACCTTTGTCTCCAAGCTTAAATCACTTGATCTCTGAGGATTAGTTTTTATTATTGGTTCCAAATCCTGACACAAATTATGTACCAAATCTTTTGATAACCTTGAAAGTAAAAAATGTTATAAAGTATGAATTTATAAATAATTGAGTTTTCTGTAATAATGGGTACTTAACTATCTATATCCTGTTAGTCTTACCTAAATTGATTCATAAATTCCCTTTCATTCAAATCAAAAGGGTTATTAATTTCCCTTGTAAGCCGCCGTCGGTTCCTTTTTTCCATACGATACTCAGACTCCAAATATTCAAATATTTCGTAGTCATCGCACATCTACAAAAATAGTTTTTTTTATTCTTAAACACTTGAATAGTCACTCACTCATTTTTATTAGCTTTTTGCCTTTTACCATCAACTTCTTACCTTGGAATTTTCTTATCTTAACGGTCACACACACTTCGCGGGTTCGCTCAAGTACTCAAGTACCTCGAATATCAATTTATATGACAAAACAATTTTGAATAAGTTCACACTTTAGTAACTTTAACAAGATGGCTTATTTTGACTTAGCAGACGTTGAAAAGACGCTTTGCTGCCGTCAGATATCGCGTCATGGTACGAAAAGTCTATACAAAAAAAAGGTGAACGATTCTTAGAAACGTCAAAGTATCAACCCTGCCGCAGGCCTGCTAATAGAATGTCATAGTACAAAAAAGACGGGCAGTTTAATTTCTGTCCTGCTCTAATAGCTCGTAGTAAGCCCCCAGGTCACCTTTAGGTTGTCTCCGACACGCCCCGCCGCCGCCGCGTCGGTCGCTCGCCCGGGCGGCGAAAGTTTTAAAAAGAAAAAAGGAGAAGACGTGCCCCCCGTATTATTCGCGCAGCAAGATGAACTAAATGCATTTAGTTCTGCAGTTATGTATATAATTAGATGAACTATGTAACAGGGTGATTAAAAGCAGTCGATTTTAATAGATACTTAAGTAAGTATAACTAATTTTAACAAGAAGTTGTATGACCTATGTAATTCAACTAGTTTTTTTGGATCTTCCGTAAATACTTATCATTCGCCAAGTAAACTGTTTCCTGGATTTCCAATTTATTTTATGTATTTCGACGTGTTTATCAGGAAAAGCTAAATTCTCAGAATAAAATCTATTTTTTCTGAGTAAATAAAATAATCTGTAATGTAGGTACCTATGTACCTACGTATATACTTATTAGGCAAAGCTCGATAAATAGTTAGGTACCCAGCTTAATATGTGGAAAAGCAGTAAGTATAGATTTATGTACACACATTCCTAGAGATAAAGGCATTATCCAAACCTTAATCTCACTACCATTGTTTGTAGACTTACCTACTACGGTTGAAATACGACCGCCTGACATGTGACGTCACCATGGAATGACACGCGAGGAAGTACTTTGTGAACCGTTTACAATGGTCCAATGTGAAAACTTTGTGAGTGACATGTTTCATTAGGTAGGTAGGTAGGTACATCGCCTACATTCAACCAGAAAATTTAGTTCAGGATGGTTTTGTTTAGAAGCTATTTATGAGGCGATTATGACGTTTCTTATTATTTTATTTTCCTCTAAAAATAAAAATAGCGACAAGTCTCGAAATATTTGGAAAATTGGGACTTAATCTATATCTATACTAATATATAAAGCTGAAGAGTTTGTTTGTTTGTTTGTTACTAATATATAAAGCTGAAGAGTTCGTTTGTTTGTTTACTTGAACGCGCTAATCTCAGGAACTACAGGTCCGATTTGAAAAATTCTTTCAGTGTGAGATAGCCCATTTATTGAGGAAGGCTATAGGCTATATATCATCACGCTACGCGGACGAAGTCGCGGGCAGAAGCTAGTACTAATATATAAAGCTGAAGAGTTTGTTTGTTTGTTTGTTTGCTTGAACGCGCTAATCTCAGGAACTACTGGTCCGATTTGAAAAATTATTTCAGTCTTAGATAGCCCATTTATCGAGGAAGGCTATAGACTATAATTATATAATCACGCTACGCGGACGAAGTCGCGGGCCGAAGCCAGTGGGAGCATATAGAGCGCTTTCCAAGTCGTTCAGACAGAGCTGCTTATTTGCAACAAAATTATCTAAGTAGTTAGGTACATAAGTGAGTTTGCTTAACTGCCTAAGAAAACGCTGATTTTCCGAGTTTCTGCCTCGATCGGTAGTGTGAACATAGTTTTAGACATATGTAATCACCCAGATTTGTTTGTAGAGTGTTAACATGTGAGCAACAAGCAACGTGTCAAATGGCTTTACATGTAAGCTGATGGAAAGTAATGTCGGCTACTTAGTAAAATTATAAGAATCTGTTCGTAAGATTTTGACCTCAAATAACCTCTGGTGCTTTTTTGTACCTACCTTTATGATCATTGCCAATCAGGTTCGCCAAAGGCTCTACGCCCAAGTAAGGGACAATGAACCATCCCTTCTCGTCCTTGCGAAGGTCTGTTGGTTATTCACCGGTGAAGCGGTGACGGAATTTATAATTACTTAGTTACTGAAAGATTTTTAAATTAAAAGTGCCTCTTTTTTCATTACGATCATATTTATCGAGCTGTAACAAATAGGCTCTTTTGTTACAGCTTTTTATCCTTAATTTGTCGAGTAACAACCCACGCTCGTTTTATTTTTAATTTTGAGACTGATTTAAACTTAAAAGGAATATAATTTTGGTACGGATTTTGGTAAATAAATTCGTACTTAAGTATTATCTTCAAAATACCCTGTAGAAACTAGAAATACTACAGTTTGTACTTATCCAATTTTATATGAAACTAGCTTCTGCCCGCGGCTTCGTCCGTGATGATATATAGCCTATAGCCTTCCTCAATAAATGGGCTATCTAACACTGAAAGAATTTTTCAAATCGGACCAGTAGTTCCTGAGATTAGAGCGTTCAAGTAAACAAACAAACAAACTCTTCAGCTTTATATATTAGTATATAGATATAGATAAACTGTTACGTTATCCCAACTTTGTTCAGGTCGGCTTCCAGTCTAACCAGGCGGCTGAATACCAGTAGGTATTTATACAAAGCGACTGGCGTCAGGCAACCTTATTTCTAGGCAATACCGTAATCCTGAGGATACATTGGTTGTCAAGCTTGTTGGGCTTACCACTAACGTTTGCGAAGCGGGAAAGCGGGACACAGCTTTGCGTGCTCTCCGAAACATGGATGGGTCTCGGTATGTTGAGAATGGTCGCCAATCCAGACAGTGACCGCGGGAATTAGCTTAATTATTAATTAACCTTGAGCTCATATTACCTATAATGCAGACTTACGTTATTTTAATTATAACTACATAGCCTGTATTCCCTGGAGGATTAGGCAGAGCTGTAGTTACTAGTATGTTCTCCCACATTTCACCGGTACTAGTATTCTATTATCTGTGACCGGTATATCTAGGTTACATTGGGACCGAGCCTATTGCTATTAACCGGACACAAAACCAAACTCCGAGCTGCTACTTAGAATTTCATAAAAAACCCAATAATACTTTGCTCGACCTGGGAATCGAACCCAGGATATCTAGAGTTAAAGTCTTGCTTAGAACCACTAGACTAATGGGGCTGTTATTTTTAATTATAGTATGATAATTATATGTGGCGATCTCAATAGACCGACTGCGGTCGCAGGGATACTATCTTATCTTATCTTCTTACATATAATCTTACATAATATAATAAGAATGTAAGTGAGCCGTGTCTGTACATTGCTTATATTTACAAAAAAACTAATTTGGGGGACTCAGAATCAGTAACACAATCCATTTCTATTATTTTTGGAACTTTTGTCTGTCTGTTTGTCTGTCGGTTTGTCTGTATGTTTGACCGCGCATCAAATGAAAACTACCGAAGAGATTTGGAGGAAGTGGACAGGAATTCATAGCCTTTTTCTTGGATTAACATTTAGGATATATTTTATTAAAATCTGTTCACTCTATCAAAAGTTATTAACATTTTAACGATTGAAAACGTAGAATTTGAACAATAACCGTTGAAGCAAATTTCCTTTTTAAGTATTTCCGTACTAGACTAGCACGGGTCAAACATTATAACAGAATCAAGACATAAAATTAAAAAAATACACTCACAGGTACTAAATAAGATAAAACAAGAAAATAAAACAAAGAAATCAGAAACCATTATTGTGAACGGTAGTAGAGTCAGAATAACTGTACTAATAATCAATTATTATTAGTACAGTTATTCTGACTCTACTTCTACAGGGCATCACGGGACATACATAGGACTTATCCAGCGAGCACCAGCCGGTGTAAAAACTAAATATTTGAGTAGGGTAAAGAAGTAAACAAAGAATGACAACTCTTTCTCTAGATGACTAACACGAAATCGTTATTTTTTTTTTTTTTTTTTTATTATGGCGCCACACTTTTTGTGTATTTGCCAGTGTCAAGTATTAGAGTAATCAAATTATATTTCCCACCATGGGATTGTATTATGGCACCACACTTTTTGTGTTCGCCAGTGTCAAGTATAAGTTGTTGAGTTGCCCCAATAAAACGGTAGAAACTTTATTGAGGCTTCGATGGAGTTTAGGAGTGAACCCAAAAAGTCACGATTTTCAATTTTATATCATTTGCCTACACTCTCACACGTTCACGAACACTTAATGGTTAATTATCCACCATAATTACACATTAAACTTCGGAGAAATTCAAGTTTTGAAAAATAATATAAAATCGACAATGTGCACTTTTCATTTTCCCGCCTAAAAAACCGAAATCGTTATTACCTCAATGAAATTTGATTCCCTAACAGGTGTCATTTTGAGTTGTCAATTTTGACAATTATTCTTTTCTTCTTTAAAGCATCCAGCTTTAAAGTAACTGATTTTATAACGTGAAACCTCCATAGTGTAGATTCTAAAGAGTTTCCATCTAATCAAATCATAAAATAATATACCAAACGACGTATGTGCCTATGTATAATAAATAAAAAAAAAATGTCTTAATAATAATAATTGCAACGTGCATTAATCTTTACTGATGCCGAAACAGTTATTTGAGATTTTTGTCTATGTAGGTATGTCTGTTTATATTTGCGAACATTTTTTAAAAATTAAGTATTGTAAATTAAGTCAATGGCGCTAAGTGTATTAACAATATGGAAAACCAGAATCTTTTTTTCTATGAGATTTTTAGTAGTTAGTTAGTTGAAACTTGGAGAGGACAACGTTTCTCAGGTCAGCTAGTATTAAAATAAAAATTAATAAAATAAAATAAGCCTTTATTGCTGTTCTACAACTTTACAATACACACATTTTTCTTATTAATACCTAATAATATTCCTTTGTTAGCATATCGACTTCATGATCGGTTTCACTTCACAGCTTGTCTTCCTACAAAGGCCTCCTCTAAAAGCTTTCCATTTCTGCCTGTCTCTCGCTGTTCTCGTCCACTCTGCGCCCGCTACCTTTTTGAGATTATCTTTTTATTTGACACCCTTTACTTCTTTTCCCATTCCTGTGATACCACTCTGTTATGGTTTTTGTCCATTTTCCATTCGTATCTCTAAGCATATGTCCAGTCCATCGCCATTTTAATGCCGTAATACTATACCCGCTATAATAATGAAAACAATTATAATTATAGCCTACCCATAAGGTACATAGGTTTTACTCCATAAAGCATGAAAAACTAGGTCCATGTAGGACGCGTTTAGCTGATAATAAATTATTATAGTGTAAACGTGACCAGTTGGTAACTAATTTTATTCATTACAGTTTCACACATTGCCTTAGTAACCACAAATAAGTTACCTTAAAATTTTATATTTAAAGTTTAAAAATGTCTAAATTAACGCTTATTTTACTGTTGACTTTACATAGCTTGTGTTGTGGATACAAATTGTTGTTGGTATTCCCCTTCCCTAGTGTAAGTCACTCGATATTAGGACAAGGTTATGTTAGAAATCTTTTGAAGGCTGGCCACGAGGTATGTTCAGAAAATTTACACCTCTTTGCTTTACTCTTATGGCCACTTGCACCAACTTCTTAAATGTATTTAAATTGTATTCTTTAAACACAATTTTATATTATCATTTTGTGTTTAAATTCAATTTAAACATATTTCATAAGTTGGTGCAAGTGGCCCTTAGAGCCGACCGATTTTCGCAGCCTTATTTATTGCCGGATTTTTTGGTGTCCTATAATTAAACAAGCCCCTGACTTCGAGTAATCCATTTCCACGTTCCTTTACTTTTAAACTTGAGCACTTACGAAAAAGGTTAAATTATATCCGAGCCTTTTTCCTGAGTCATTAGGATTACATATTCCCCACATTTCTGAAAGAGTACTTATTTTATGATCAAAATTACTGTACTGTGTGTGACTGACTGACTGTACCTCTGTTTACTGCTCCACCTCGTGTAGTCGGTTCGGTATATTCATGACATGTGTTCCATGAATATTTTTTCCAAGTCTGGGTTTACCCCTGCACAGGGCTAGTGCGTCGGTATGTGAAAACTGCCTTTTTATAGTTTTTACTTGATTGCAGTATTTACGCATTTAGTTGCAATCAATTGGGAGTAACTCGCTCATGAAGTAAGTACGAGAAATTGGAGGGTGTGATTCATTAGTAACCTTAGCCATACTCATGAGCTAGACCCACATTACCACCGATCTACACTATAATAACTATAAGTAATGGAAAAGTCGGTGGTTCTTAGAACCCAATCTACCTGACGCTAGTTCTGCTTCCAATAGGACCTTGATTATTCACGGCAGAAGGATCGAGAATAATTTTACTTAGGTGATTTATAGAATTAAAGGTTTTAAGTAGGTACTTGTAAAATAAGTTTACCTTATAATTTTTTATTTATACTCCTTTATGATAGCCGTAGGTCATATCTCCCTCACAATCGCAAAATGCTTCTGGTACATCCAGAACGATCCTACAATAAAAGACTAAGGTTATTTCTTCATGTTTAATATTTCAGGTAACATACATCACGCCATTTCCTATTAAAAATGCTACAAAAGGTTTACGACAAATTGAGGTCATGAATAATACTAAAATTTACCCAGGTAGGTGTTACCATACTAAATTTTTCTTTTTTTTTAGTACCTAGATCCTACCTGCTGTTTTTCATGCTATTACACAAGTGAAAACTTTTTCTCGGTACGTTTTTTTACCTAAAAGCAGATTCATATCCTTTTATCCTTTGTAAAAATAAACTAAGAGAAACTAGTTCATTGCGCCACGTCCCCTTTAACATGCATAGACTGTCAACATATTCATATTGATGCGGACATTTTACGATGAAACGGATAAACTTCTCTATCATATCTGTTACTTAGATATTCAAATTTATAAAGTTTGAAAGCCTTTGCAAAGCCCAAAGGAAGTTTGCAACACGGTTTTGTTATCTAAAACTTGTATGTAAATACGGTGTGTCTACGTCGTGTAACGGTTTTTAGCAAACCTATTTCAAGTAGCACAAACTAAGTTGAGTATTCAAATGTAATTACTTAGTACCTACACTACATAAATAAATATGATTTAGGTACAACATATATTATTTGAAGTTAGTTCGGCACAGAGATCTATAAAATAATATTTAATTCAGCTACGCCCCGAGACTAAAATTAATACCGAACTTGTTGCGTTAATGCGTTCAATGTCTGCGATATTTAAAAAATAACATTTTAACATTAGAAAACCTTTTAAATTACTTCCTTCTTATCATGTTACCTTCATCTGTATTTTTCTGCCTAAAGTCTGATAGGTAATAGTGATCCTTAAAATAGCATCACAGTCTTTTTTTTCGATTAAGAGAAAAAAATATCAAGAGATTCGCTATCCATAACGTTTACAGGTAAAGCATCGAATGTAACAAATATAATAACCAAAAAAATCAATATGGAAGCTATAGGACCTGTCCTTGATGTTATGTTTGAAATAACGAAATCGACAGTAATGCATGACAATGTGCAGAAGCTAATAAACGATGTAAAAGAACAATTTGACGCTGTTATTGCAGAGTGGGTGTTTAGTGAAGTTTATTCCGGGTATGTTATTTCATTTTTCATTCTGTTTTTGAGTGCTAATTAGCAGTGACTATTAGTGATATGATGAGAGCTTTAGAGATCTGCCAATCTGTAGAAGCTAGCGTGGTGAACACTCTAATTCTGAGAGGAAACCCGGGCTCAGCAGTAGGACAATATAATGGGAATGGGAAGCTGATTGCCAACAGATGATACTGAAGAATACGTTGAAATTTTAGTAAGGAAAACCATGACACCTTACCTTTTAGAGTTATAACTTAATGACGACAATAAAGATTACGATGACGCTAACAATGATGTAGACAATGAGTACGATGATATTGATGGTGATGTGATAAATGATGATAATAAAGCAGATAATAACGCTGATGATGATAATATTAGCGATGATTACGATGATGTTACGGATGATTATGATAATGATGCTGTCGAAAACAAACATCATAAAATTATGTGATGAATTATGATAATAATGCAGATAATCACGTTGATGATAATAATGTTAGCGATGATTGTGATGATGTTACTAATGATTATGATAATGATGCTGTCGAAAATAAACATGATGAAATTATGTGATAAATGATGATAATAATGCAGATAATGACGTTGATAATAACAACTTTAGCGATGATTATGATGATGTTACGGATGTTTATGATAATGAGGCAGTCGATACTAAAATTCTAACAGACCTTCAAATTATTTCAGCTTCTCATCAGTTTTCAACTGTCCGTTTATATGGTCATCTCCTGAGGAGCCACACGCCTTAACCCTTATGCTTTTGAAGGACCACCCTTCATCGAATCTCCTGACGTCAACGTCTAAGCCTAGATCCTTCTGGCAAAAACTGAAGGCACAATTTCAATTTCTTCATACGAAATTTCATAAATGGTAAGTCGAATATTTTATAAAATATAGTGCTTGGCAGGCCCTCAATATAAGATTATTTTATAAATTGTAGGTAAATTAAGCTTTTTATTATGTTATCGTAACTATGTATATAAAGTATGTAGGTACCTACCTAATAATGAAACATGAAACATTTAAATTTAAATTAAATTAAAACAAAATAGGAAACAATAGTAGAGTGAATAAAGCTGGCCATGGGAAAGTTAAAAGCAAAAATACATCAATAGAGAATTCTAACTAAAATTCGAACACCGAGTTGAAAATTTAACAAAGGAAAACTCATACAAAAGTGATATACGAACTCCATTCACTACCCAATCAATATGGAACCATTGTTTCTGTATGAAAAGATATATAATTACTTGACTAATGGATGAATGTCACTGTAATTTACCTTAAGTCACAAAAATCCTAGGTACCATTTCATAGGTACAAACCTCGTGTTAGAAATACTTATGTCATTCCGATATAGAAAAATAAAAAACCAAGTAAAAATTGTTTAATTTCTTTATTATTTCTGAAAATCCCAAGTATTTTCAGTGTTAGATTTGAGCAGAAACTTACAAACATGTGACTGATTGTGATAAATAACCCTGCATTGTACTCAGAGCTTAAAATTAAGCTATATGTAAGTGGTACACACTTACATATAGCTTAATTTTATATCTGGACTTTAAAAGAGACCATGATTCTCTGAGTTTGTTGCGGTATTTCTTTTCAGAGGTCATCAGTTAGGAAATGCCGAAGCCATCTACATAGCTATAAAAAATAACCATTGCCTTGTAAAAGTGTCTCTAAAGATCTACTTACGGAAATAAATATCTTTTCATCTTCTCAATCTGGAATCTAGAAAACTTAAAAGAATCTAATAAACGTCTACAGTCACAAACAGAATGAAATGAAAAAAATATACAAAGCATAGTTCATGATTAGGCTATAACCATCCTGCTTTCAATAATTTATGGACTATAAAACAGTTCTAAATCCGTCGTTCACTGCCTCGCCACGACTATCAGCGATTCATTGTTAGCTAAATCACCATGGTTGTTGCATTTATACTCATTGTGTAGCAATTTCATATCAATCCCTGTAATCTCCCAACCTTTTTTTTTTTAAATTCAAAATTCATTTTTCTTCATTGAAAAAAAATTTTTGTTCAATGAAGTCATCAAAGAGTACAATCGGATTCATCAATGGGCATTTTACAATAAATTAGAAGGTTATTTTGCAAATCCTCTTATTTCGAGAGTCAAATCGGATAACGTAGTTAACTGCCTGCTTGAGTGAAAATTTATAAGTACCTAAGTCTCAAATGTTTGTTTTACAGAATCTTGGTTGTAATACTGTTTTAAATTATAAAATAAACAGCATTTAAAAGTATTTAAATAAGAGTAACAAAGTGCATTCGAAACCCGAAATAACAGTACAAATCAAAATCAAAGCACGCAGCAAAAAAATATAGTTACAAGACAAAAGCAACGCTTTAGACCCCAGCAGTGCCGTCAGCCACCATAGTCCGTACACTAATATGTAATAACTATGCCGCACCATCACTAGAAAAACTAAAAATGTAAAGTAATTATATAAATATCACAAAATAAAAACATTGTTTTTTTTTTTCAGGTTACGAAGCGATATAGAGGAAGCATTGTTCAATAAAGCCTTCGGTGCTGCCATAGCGAAAAGAGGTGGCATTTCGCCTTCCTTTGAAGTGGTAAAGTACAATGGGTCGCTTTTGTTGGGAAACTCGCATTTTTCCACCGGACAGGCGTTCCGTTTGCCAGTAAATTATATTCAGATCGCTGGGTACCATATCGAGGAAAAAAGAGAGCCTCTACCTAAGGTAATAAGGAGACTTGGTTATATTTGCGTGAGATTATGTAAACTATTTTTATGCGAACGCAGATATGCGATCTATTATAACAAAATTTTCAAAAACCAATGCTGAAAAGATTATGTTTTTTACTTTTTTCTCAAAGAACTTGGATTTTGTATTAAATAGTCGACAAGCGGAGATATACTCTTGCTTACCTGTTTCTTTTTTGCTGCATCAGAATACATGAAATCTGTGCCATACCTACAAGGTAATTATTATAACAAGCCTTATATAATTTTCTAGTGAGAACTCGTTTTCAAATTTTCATAACTCTCATGAAAACTGTGAGCTTCTTTAAAGAGATTTTAATCCGTATACTTTCTGCCAATTTATTCATTTACCACCAACCTAGTAACCTAATTATTCTAAGAAAAATAAATTATTTCCACCAGACTCACAAAGTAAATACCTATTTATAGTGATACAGAATAAGATAATAGCTTGTTGGGAGGAAAATGTCGAGAGCAGATTACAAAATGAAACATGTATTTACGTTATATTAAATAATTAACTTTAAATATCTCGACCTCTGACATTATACGCTGCATGTTACCTACGAAATTAATATTAATATCCGTTTCCTCAAGACGTAATTACATTTCTTACCAAGGGCACTAGGAGCAAACAAATTAATTACAATATTATGTCTGCGAATGTCTTCGAAATATTTGGATACTTACAAATAAAATTCGTTTATTATGTTAAATGATCTTTGCAAATATTTTCTCTTACAGTTGTAACCAATAGGTTTTTATGTGTGATGTAAAAAGTAGTTTTAGTTACAAACAAATAAACAACCTTATGTTTAAAAAAAACCCACGACAACCTTTTGGCGATTATATACTTATAAGTTATGAATAGATCTTGCTCATCAAACTGCATCATTATCAGTAATAATTTAAAACAAAGTAATCTACTTTGATATATTTTTTTAAAAAGAGTATCTATGGAGTTGTTTGCCGGCTCTTCTCCATAAGACCCACTTTTTGGAACCATAATTATTGGTGTAATTGAAATAAAACATTTTGACTTTGACTTTTCACTATGATAGTCGCCGAAGGAACAAGGAGTGTGCGAGCGAGAGAGCGTTTGTTAAAAAAATAATCACGGAAGCATGAGGCTGACGTGCAACATTGGTTTCGTGAGGAAGCCAGCCACCTTCTTGACCAGTTTACTATAAATGGTCAAGAAATTCTGTCAGCTAATTGAATTGGGTGCTAATTTTGTAAAACCAAGATTTCAGTTTTTTGATGGACTGTGCCTGCAGAGTTTACTTCTGCATTTTGTATTTGGTCTGCTTCGGGGTCAAAACGTTTCGTTTTTCACAGAATTTACAGAACATTATGGATAGCGCCAAGCAAGGCGTGGTTTATTTCAACATGGGATCAACAGTAAGAGCTGATACGGTTCCAGAAAATGTAATATTTGGATGGATGGATGTGTTTAAAATAATGAATAGGACGGTCATTTGGCAATATGAGGGAAAACTAAAGACGCCGAAGAATGTGCACGTTTTTGATCGAGTCCCACAGCAGAATATCTTGGGTCGGTTGTTAAATATATACTTAATTATTCTTTCTTTCTGAAGATTCTTATAATGCACTAGCTGTTTCCCGTGGTTTCACTCGGTCCTAAAATGATGTTATGTTTAATATAGTTACTCCGGGGAATAATGTAGTTTTTCATTGGTGAAATTATTTTTAAAATCGGTTTAATAGTTTTTGGGTTTATCCTTTACAAACTGACGATTAAATTAATGTTTTTTTTTGTCTTATGTGTTATTAAATCATTATATATTTTCATTTAAAACATATTAGAAATTTTGTCACATTTAAATTTATTTCTTGATTGCAATGGCCATCAGCTCTTATAGGCATTTCCTTGGGAAAAACACTGACGTATAAGCTGGTAAAGAAAATATGTAGGTGCTTATGTGTAAGTTTATTTTTTCAGAACATCCACACTGTGCTTTATTCATAACGACTGGAGAGCACGTATCAGTCACTGAAGCTATACATTTCGGTGTTCCTATTATAGGCATTCCTATATTTGGAAATCAATTCAATAATATCGACAAAGCAGTGGACAATGGTTTTGCGCAGAAAGTGAATTTTCTGGATATAAAAGCTTTGAGAGCGGCTATGGATAACGCGCTTAGAAATCCCACGTAAGTAAATATTCGAGAGAGAATTCTGAGAATACTTTGGTACTTTGAGAATAGTCTCAGATTCCTTGTGCAGAATACTTATTATGTATTTTTATATATAAAATAAGAGCTTGTCCAGGTGGAAATTATCAGACATGGAGAAGATACCAAAAACCAAGTATAAAGATGGGTAGGTTAGGTAGGTACCTAGTTATCAAGAAAACTGAAGTATACAGTAACAAGTCCAATTATGATTTACATATTTAGATTTACTAGTTATTCCCTCCTTCATGGGGTAAAATGGGCTAAATGGAACCATCTAACAACCTCACAATAAACAATACTCTCATAAGAACCGCCCACAATGATCCTCAAATAGTATATCGGATATTGTAGCAAGCACAGTATAAAACTGACTTTTCTTTCATGATTTCAGATATCGAGAAAGAGCAAAAGAGCTCTCGTCTCTGTTCCATGATCGTCCAATATCCCCAGACAAGGAACTCGTATTTTGGATAGAGCACGTTGTTCGTAGAAAAGGGGCGTGTTCCATATGTTCCCCTATAATTTCACAATGGTATAACGTCGTTTATCTTGAACTTATTATTATCGTTCTAGTAATAATAGTTTGTTTATACGCCATGTGTGTTTTTATGTTAACAAGGAAGAAGAAAGTCAATGATTTGAGTTTTAAGAAATATATTTAATCACACATTTAGTACCTACCTACCTTTCTAATTTCTTTTTTACCTTATTCCTAGATAAAGTCAAAAATAAACTCTTATTATGGCACTATCAATGGTAATAGAGTATTATAAATTAAATATTACATATCTTTTTTTTTATTCTTTAACTTATAATTTTAGTTATTACCTAATAATTTATTATAATTAGTTGTATAACATTAAACAGTGATATTATATAGGGAACATAAATTTGTAATTAGGTACTTCCTATTAATAATTAAATCTATTAATTAGGTACGTACAACACTTAGGTAAGGTAATTATAAAAATAAACCTCATTCCACAAAACTTATTATTTCCTCTCCTTTTTGCAAATCAAATAATTAATACCCTGAAATAATTAATCTTACTATCTCGCCTAATCCCCCTAGCAAAGAAAATCGAATTTATTTCGGAATCGTTCGATATCTTAAGCCAACATCTATCCTTTGCCAACTCCTATTACAAAGTCAACAAGCCACATCGTTAACTGAAAAGAAAAATATCATTGAACTTACTCGAGAATTCGAACTCAAAGGAAACAAATGAAAAACGTGAGCTTTTGATACTACCAACGCTTTGAGTGATCGTGGTTCCAATTCTAACCATACGTTGGGTAAATATAGAAAAAATAAACAGTTTTACCACAGGTATCGTTATATAAACGGGAAGTTTAAATATATGTGAAATGTTTTCATAGTACGCCTCTGGTTCTGTTTATTTAACTGATTGATTGTGTAAAAGGTGAACGGTTGGTTATATTTTAGCGTTTAATATTGCTTAAACCCACGCTTCGACTTATCCAATTCCTGTTAGCACTGGCATCTTAATTATCTATAGGAACTAATATAGGTATTATAAAGAGAGAAGGTTGGCAGTTTTATTTGAATGAATAAACACAAAAATTACAGGACCGATTGTAAAAAGTTTTTCACTAATAGAATGGTACCTAAATTATCCCTGAGTAACATCTGCACGTTTGTCCCCCTATCCCATAAAAAGCATAATATTCAAAAAATAATGTTCCCTTTCCCGAATGGCAAAGTGTATGTTATACAGAGTGCTAAACAACCCCTTTATTGCCGCGTACGATATCTATAGGGGTAGTCTATTTTTAGTTAAATATACCTTAGCAAAGTGTTCGTTTACCCAGGCTAAATTAGTACCTATCTAGTAAGCGAGGCAGTTAACCCACATTTTTATATGCATAGAACTAACAGGGTTAGTAACTACAGGTGAATTTGATATAAGACCCATTCAAATAATGTCAAAATCCAAAGAAAGAATTGAACGTAATTTGAAAGATGATTAAAAAAGAATTCTATCTCTACTAAGCAAATCTACCTACTGATTAATTTGTATAGGAAACAGCTTGAGTAGATCTTAATAAGTATAGAATATATAAATCTCATCATCCTACTATCCTACTAATATTATAAATGCGAAAGTTTGTGAGGATGGATGGATGGATGGATGTTTGTTACTGTTTCGCGCCAGAACGGCTGAACGGATCTGGATAAAATTTGGCACAGAGATAGATTATAGTCTGGAATAACACATGGGCTACTTTTTATCTGAAGTCCACGCAGACAAAGTCGCGGGCAGAAGCTAGTATTGTATACAAATATTATAAAGCTGAAGTTTGTTTGTTTGGTAGAACGCGGTAATCACAGGAACTACTGGTTCGAATAAAATATTTATGTGTTCGATAGTCCTTATATAGAGGAAGGTTACAGTCTATAGACTATGTAACATTACGCTACGCCCTACGGGGCGAAGCAGAAACGTTTCTCTTGTTTTTTTTTTTTGCTGGAACAGATAGTAAAACATAATACGTATTATAGTTTTTAATCGAATGACTGGCTTATTACGCATAACGTAAGCGCGACTGCTATGCTAGAAGTCTTGGGTTTAACAATGTTATTAGGATTTTCTTAGAATTTCTCAATAGTTGCTTGGAGTTTGGATTTGTGCCCAAAACGTTCGCCTCTTAGATTAAATATTATGTTAATCAATATTTAATCAATGGCTCGTCCCCTATAAGCGGACCTGATAAAATAAGCCTTAATTTCTGCTGTGTTCACCATATTAAAGGTATAGGCAAAATGTTTTATTTCAATGAAACTACTTACTATAAAGTAACCCCTGACACGAAAAAACTCATATAAATATTGTCTCTTTATGTTTATACAGTGTGTTCGGTCATGGACTTGCAATATTCTTTATACTTATATAACAACTACTTTAATACACAAATAAACTATACACTTGGGCCAGACACACAGTTGTAAATTTAATGTTGTAGTGTAGCTTAGCTCAACATCTTTCGATCTAGTAAAAAAAGATAATGTAGACGGTAATGTTTTGTAATGTAGACGGTAAACAGTATTGTTGCCCTCCGAATAAGCCTATTTTTAATTCAATAAGACCAAAACTTATAGAGATATATAGAGAGATATGATTTTTTTGTGCATACAGCAAAATAGCTGCCACATAGCGGGGAAGTGAATTAGGCCCTAGTGTACAGTGTATTTGTGTATTAAAATGTTAAATAAGTATTTAGAATATCGCTAGTCCATGTCCGGACACACTGTGTAAGTAGAATATTTTAATCCCAGCGTAGTCGTACACAGATACACACACCCCACTTTTTCGTCGGGGGTTAAAAATAGGTAGGTCACTTTGGAAAAGTCAAAACATATTTAATTATTATGCTAAGTAATATAGATTAAACACACGTTCATCATTATATTGACATCATTGACATGTACAAATTGTGTGTACTTAATATAAAATTTATAAAATCTATAGTATCTACGATATGACACATAGATATCCCGGGGTGAGTGGATTATCAGAGCGTAAAGTAATTTATACCAAAGGCTTTGACCGCTCACGATGTATAAATATGTCAATAAATGTATAAATAGACATAACTGTAATAATATTTACACATGGGTCGTAGAACAACAATTAATTTACAAAGCTACTCCGATTCGATTAAGGTGCTGTTATTTCACATACATGATGACAATTATACGTATGATATACATTAGTAACCTTGATACATATATTATATTATGTAAACGTAAGAGTTGAACCACATAAACGCCATAAATATTATTTATTAGTACGACTTAATAAATATAGACTGCCTCATTAGCCAAGTGGTCCTGAGCGCGACTGCTACGCTAGAGGTCCTGGGTTCGATTCCCAGGTCGAGCAAAGTGTTATTGGGTTTTTCTATAAAATTCCCAGTAGCAGCTCAGAGTTATGAATTTGTGCCCGGTTAATGGCAATAGGCTCGCCCCCTATTACATGGGACCAAAACATACCGGCGAGCTGTGGGTGTACATTAGTACGCCTCTGCCTAACCCTTCGGGGAATACAGGCGTGATGGTATGTATGTTATTAAGTACGATTGAGCCATATTTTACATTTACATAAAACTACTTTTAGGGATTTTATCGCATTGTATTGATAAGTAATTCTTGACGGTCCTGATCCTTCATGTCACGTCTTAATTTTAAAATTACTAAAGAGTAGCTACCTTACATTTTTTTATTAGGATTAACGATCCGATTCACGCATAGTGAGCTCTCCGTGTCCTTTGGTCATGCAGGGCTTGGATTTAGATTGAATAGATTATAATTATAACGATAAAATCCGTAATGGTAGTATTTTATATTCGCAGAAATCAGTACATATATTACATTTTAACCTAGTTTTCTCGCAATTTTACACTGTTTCTTGTATGGCCACTCTGGGTCCATACACGCGCACCTGTATGTAATGACTAGCTTCCGCCCGCGACTTCGTCCGCGTGGAATAGTTACTTGGTCTTAGCGTGATGATATTTAGCCTTCCTCGATAAATGGGCTATCTAACTCTGAAAGAATTTTTCAAATCGGACCAGTAGTTCCTGAGATTAGCGCGTTCAACAATCTCTTCAGCTTTATATATTAGTATAGATTTATTGATCAGCATAGGTCTTACGAGCCTCGAGCTCCCTCTTTCTTAACGGCTATCACACGTATTGTAGGTATAGTATAGTTATATATAGTATAAAAATATCTTTGCGCAAAGCTACAACATTATCGACCGCTTTCCTCCGCATAAGCAATAAAAAACAAAAAGCACGGGCATAATACACCTACATCAGGGAGGCTTTGTGGCAACCCTAGCGTGTCTGCCTGCAATATTCTCAGTTCTCAATATCACAAAGTGTAGTACCACATCACTCTGTGCCTAGACTTTCCTTTGTCACGACAACGGTGACGAAATATCGATTCAAGCACCGAACCGTCTCGCCTCTCTCAAATTCGATGCATAATTTAATGCTTTGGGCAACCCTATTAGTCTTTCGAGACTTGTGGCGGTGTTAATGAGGGGAATAATAATTAATTCGTGTTATTATAATACATTAATTTTAATAAAATTAGCATGTAATACTTTAGTAGTTCTACATTAATTACCGTCTCATTAGTCAAGTGGTCCCAAACGCTTTTGCTACGCTAGAGGCATTTTCAGTAGCAGCTTGGTTTGTAACTGGTATAAGGGAGCTGTTTTCAAATTACATGGTATCACAAAACATCCCAGTGAACTGTTGATCACAAAAGTCATATTTGCCTAAGGCGATGTGTTCATCCTGTATGTCCTCTTTTTAATTTTTCTGTAAGGCCATACAAATTTTGAGATCGGAGCATGCCTTTATCATTGGAAATCGCGCGGGGGTTCGTAGCCAAAGCTATCTATAAATAGCTTTTCTAAGAAAATATTATACTACGTATTTCGCTAATAATGCTATTAAGTATGTGTAACAATCCAAAAAAATATCGTGTAGGTATTACGTTAGATTCAAGCTTGATCGACAGAATTCATATAGGAGTAAGTAATTAATATCTCTCATTTTCCTTTTCACGGAGAAAATAATTTGATTCCGTCGGATGAACGAGGAATATGATATCCGTTGCTAGGTATAAATATCTCGATGACGCAATAGGAAAATAAGATCGATATAAAAAGGTTTCTGAAAGAGCCAGCTGGGGATGCTCAAAATAAAAACGCAAGAGACAGGGGCGGAAGACTTATCTTGGAGATAATTCTTCCACTACACAAGCTTAGTCTTCTTATATTTTTTATACCTATTCTTTTATAAATAAAATACCACTCACTCCCTTATTAATCACGAAACTATACAGTCTAGAAACATAATTTCGACTGATAGAGTCCGTACAAGACAAAGGCATCCCCTGAGAAATTATTTTGGAAAAATCCTACGAGATTGGGAAAAACGAGCTAAACTCGCGATCATCTAGTTTTCCGCGGGAAACAGTTTGTTCACATTAGATTATTTGCGTAAGACCAAATTGGAACAGAGTTCTTAATGATTTGTTATGGTATCTATACATACCTAAATAGGTAGGTATACGCCACTTATTATATTTAAATATTACCTAATAAGTACCTTTTAAATAAAAATAAGATATCATTTTATTGGCAAACTCTTCGCGAAGGAACTCATTTGTTTATTTCTATCTTTACATGGCATAAAATAAGGTCGCTCTGTCTGTCTGTACGCTTAGATCTTTTAAACTATGCAACGGATCAATTTACAAATTAATCATCAAGATAGAGTGATTCAAGAGGAAGCCTTCAAGTGCTAACTCTTAGAAACTTGGCAACGCGGGTGAAGGCGCGGGCGGGTCGCTAATCTCTACTATTATAAAAAAGCTGCGTCTGTACGTTGACGAAATAAATAAAAAAAACAAGTGGGATAGGGTATTTATGTCTCCTATTGTCTGTTTGTCTGTTTGTTACGGGTTGGAGCAAAAACTACTGAATAGATTTTAATTTTGTTATCACTGTTACAAAGTATATGCTCCAACTTAAAAACTGTCGAACTTCTTATCTCAATTAATTAAACGGATCCTGAGATACAGCTTGACCTCTCTGATGTGTAGAGGTCCATACAAAGAAGAGATCATCACTGTTGGTTTTTATATATTCGAGATCTCTTCACGCCTTACCGCCTTTCTTATGCAGAATTCAGTGAGTCTTATTATGAGTCGTCAACAGAGATCGTTATCTCGGAATATGCAAATAACGTGATAAGACTGGCTGGAGAGCACGAGTAAACAGCTTGAAACAGTAATGACGTGCACCGCTTCGAAATTCAAATCTTGATGAAGTTACTCTGAGATATAATTGGATGGGTTCTAATTTTTTCAGCCAGGATAGAAGGTGTTTTTAGCCAATCTCTCAACGACAATAAAAAAAGGCTAGTGGGGCTTTAAAAAAATCCTTTATTTTTAATAAGTACAGTCATAATGTTACTACTTTTTTATATAAACTCAAACTATTTATTTGCATACTATGGTTATTACGGGTCTTAAATATAACATTGTAACTACGGCTTAGCACCATTTTCAGGTGTCGCAAAAAAATCTAACTATTTTATTTTAAACGAAACCAAGGAAACTTATAAACTTTAATATTACAACCAAGACAGTGTTGCTAGTAGCAAAGGCTAGCTGTTGAACGTGCTCTCCAAGGCCAAGGGAGGTCTCGATTATTTATGAATGGTCACCCATCCATAGACTGATCGGGCCAAGCACAGCTTAATTTTGAAAAATGATTGTAGGGAGAAGTACTAGCCACTTGTCTCTCCAAATATTTTTATCTAAATAATATTAGGTAGGTAATAAAGTACAGGAAACTCAGGTAAACGCAAAATGAGTAGTTACCTACCTATAAATGAAAATCTTGACGCATAAAAGTTGCCTGCTCTGAGATATCGGTCGTAAGAGCAAATAAATGGCTGCCGACCTTTGTCTCTTATGAGGCCTTTTATTTATCGGTGGTCGAGTATTCTATTGTCTGTGGTGGTCGTAATGCTTAGGTACTGCCCACTATTAATCAGTAGAAGAACTGTAACTAGAACTAGAGTGTGGGTCGTATGAGGAGGTCAATTTTATTAATTTACAGAGCTCGGTGATTTTGATTGAATAAAGGTTTAATTTGGGAGAATCATTGATTTTTGTTGTTCTCATTAGAGTTCATCAACTGCTAGGGGCATCCTCAGAGTAAAATGTTTTTCTATGGAATTCTCGGTAGCAGGTGAGGTGGGATCTGTTTATATACTACTAAGGCGGTAACTAAACATACGGCTCACCTGATGGTAAGCGGTTACCATAGCCTATGGACGCTTGCAGTACCAGGGGATTCACTCGCGCGTTGCCGAGCCTCTAAAAATCTTTTCACACCCTAGAGCCCGGTTCATGGCAATTGGCTCGCTAGAATCGTTGACGCACATTAATACAACTCTGCCTAACCATTAAGGGAATAAAAGTGTGATGGTGTGTTATTTTTAGCAGTTTAAACATAGAATTTTGTTTTAAACATTGACTTCATTTTAAATCGTAAAGGTCGCAACAAGATGCGATTTAAACTAATATCATATTCACAAAACAAAGTTTGAAAGGCCATTACCGTTTAAATAATTAGTTAACTCGTTAAAATTATGTAAATGATAACAGTGAGAATAATTACTTTTAAAATGTCTCGTACACGTTAATTGCTTTGACTATTTTTAGTTGGTGACGACCATGCATCAATTTTGATAATAGGTACAATGGACCATTAGTATGACTGTTCTGACTGAAGACGCAATTATAATTTAGCCAGAAATGTTTCCATCCGGTATCATACTGGCTATTCACATAATATCACCTAGTTATAAAGCTGTCACTTCGTGTTTTAACTTCATATTTCTTTAGAGAAACGACGTTAGCTTTCGAGTCGATGATCCAACGTGAAACATTATGTTGGCCTAAGCCTAAGTAATGAATCGCCATGACTGCCTCATCAGTCTAGTGGTCCCTAGCGCGACTGGTATGCTCAAGGTCCTGGGTTCAATTTCCAGGTCTAACAGTATTATTGCATTTTACTATGAAATTCTCGGTAGCAGGCTCGCCCTCTATTACTTGGGACCTAAACATACCGGCGAACTGTGGGTAATATTAAATCTTTATTATTTTTTACTTTTTTAGTTTTGAAGTCGGTTTTTAAACGTAGTTTTTTATTTAATACTTTTTAGTGAAAGTGGATCAAATTTACTTGCGAGATTTTAAATAAAAAAACATTCATATAAAAAATAAAAGCTAATGGGCCTACCTGAATCAAATTTTTATGGGACCAATTCGAAACTATTCCGCATCAAACACCGGCAAAAATATACCGGCCGAATTGGGAAACTCCTTTTTGCTTGAAGTCGGTTAAAATGTTTCATTAAATCCAATTTAAACACTTTTAAGAAGTTGGTGCAAGTGGCCCTTAGAAACGAATTGGTATCCTGGATCTACCTAACCTGAAATTATAAATATTGCTATCGGCCCCATTCAAATCAAGTTTTTTTAAACATATAAGTGAGTTCACATATCTCTGAAACCATTGAACGGTATACTTTAGCTCTGCTGGTAAAATAATAAGGTTGCACTTCTTTATGTTGTTTCTGAGACCATAGATTTCAAACCAGAAATAACTTTGTTTCTATGTGAATTATCATTATTTTGTTATCTTGCTACATACGCACTCATGGCACTCAAGAATTCTAAGTAAAGAGTTTCAATGACAATATGATAACAACTTTCTTGTTTACACTATCATGAACGTACATAAGTACCTATAGGTAATCCAGCATGCAAAACATCTTGTTATGTTATAGATAGAATTTAGATATTTTTTATTTATTCATATACTAGCTTCTGCCCGCGGCTCCGCCCCCGTGGAATTCAGTCTGTCATCACATCCCACGGGAACGGGATAAAAAGTATCCTATGTCCGTCACCTGGTTCTGAGCTACCTCTCTACCATTTTTCAGCCAAATCGGTTCAGCCGTTCTCAAATTATAAATAGTGTAACTAACACGACTTTCTTTTAGATATATATAGATATAAGATATATATGTATAATCACTTTTATTGGTTTTACAGACTATATTGTCAGGTATACAAGCAGTGATAGTGCTAGCGCAGTGAGCATAGTTTCATTGCACTGACAAGACAAAGGTCGAAGGTTCGAATCCAAGGCACGTACCTCTGACGTTGCGTATTTAATTAGATAATATTTAACTATCACGCGCAACGGTGAAAGAAAACATCGTGAGGAAACCTACATTGTATGCCTGAGAGGTTTTCTCGATAGCGGCGTGTGAAGTCTCCCTATTCGCATTAGGTTAGCGTGGTAGACTAATTCCTCTCCTTCTGAGAGGAGACCCGGTAGCCACCAGTGGGACAGCATTATGGGTTGATTACGTTATGTTTTTAAATTTTATATTGGCCTGTAAAGTTTTTAAGTTTATTTTAGTTAAGCACAAAGATCCCATTAAGCACAAAACCTATAAATATTTAATTTCCATTAAAAAAGCTTATCAGTTTCTTCACTGATCTTGGTAAATTCTTGTATGGACAATACGTTAATGACTTTGTATTCATTCAAACTAATAATTATGTATTTTTGTGCAACTTATTTTAGCGCTAACAATTTTCTTAAAAATTAGTATAGGTAGACTACTTAGATGAAAACATTTTTTTATATAAGTAACAAAAACACTCATTTGATTGGTATGTATACGTATAGTAGGTAATAGTCCCTGGATAGCACAATATACTCCCTGCTTATTATATAGTTTACTTCCAGCCTCCAGTATACGTCAAAAACTAATGTCTATTATCCACCCGTTCAGATATTATGAGGATACGCTGGGATAAAACAGCGTCGATAAAACAGTCTTTAATTTGACAGTTGATATACGCGCCATTTTCTGAGAAAGGCCGCGGCCTACATCTGGAGAAAATAATTCAATGTTTTCCTTTTAAACCACAGAGCATATATATTATATTTTCCTTAACAATAGTTAATCAAAAACACGTGCGGAAGATCAATGTCATGAAAAAAGAAATAATATTTAATGCTCGTCTGCGGTAAAACAAATATTTATTCTGTAAAAAAATAAAATACAAATTCCTCGAGGGCAAAAAATCTCGTAATTAGGTACATAAGTCTCTTTTGTTTCTCTTTCTTGGTTGAAAGAAAGAATATAAAAAGGAAGTGAATCAAAATAACTGACTGCTACGCTAGAGGTCCTGGGTTTAATTCCCAGGTTAGTTCCCAGGAGTAAAGTGTTATTGGGTTTTTCTATGAAATTCCCAGTAGCAGCTCGGAGTTTGGAATTTGTGCCCGGTTAATAGCAATAGGCTCGCCCCCTATTACATGGGACCTAAACATACCGGCGAACTGTGGGTGTATATTTGTATGCCTCTGCCCAACCCTTCGGGGAATACAGGCGTGATAGTATGTTGTGTTATGAAATCAAAATAACGACCTTTTTGGGACAGCTCCTCAAAAATATAAAAGTATGCTTATTTCTTTAATAAAATAGTTGATTGTCATTATTTCGTAAATATTTCAACAATGGAAGTAAGTAATGATACGAACAATTACTTGATGGCTACTTTCTTGCCAGTCTGAATAAACACGAAATCATCTGGGATTCAAGAGGATTTCGCTAATGAAGCGAGAAAACCTCTGTAATGGATAATACAGTCAGGTATAATAGGTAGGTAAGTAAGTACTGTCCTTTCATACAATTCGGAAAATTATTTCCTTGGCCCTGCGGCTGAATTACTATGTTGTGATTTAGTTATCTTGAAGCTTTTATATAATTGATATTTTTGTGAGCTATGTAAAGATACAAGATTTTTATCAAAACAACGTTTAACTAATATTATGATTGTTCTATTCAATAGAACATAACAGATTAAGCTTTCTTTTAAAAATAGGACATGGAAAAAAAGCTAGGCGAACCTATAGCAATTAACCAGGCAAAAATCCAAACTGGAAAAACCAGAAAAAAATGGATTTTTGTATCCAATAATCATGAAATTGCCAGATATCATTCGAGAATTTATTTGAGGAGCCCCTGAATGTTATTGTAAGTTCCTATATTGTTCTCTTGGAGCAATAAAATAAAGCAATAACTCGCACGCACGATCTACAGACTAGATAAGTCACTTGAAAATAGGTCGCTATTTAAAGGTAGGTCAGATTAAAAGATAGTAATACTGCTACGTAGAGAACCTTCATTTAAGGTCTTCATCAGCTAGACTTGTTTGCAGATAAGTCTAGACGAATAATACTATTATTGTAACTAAATATTTAGGTATGGTATTTGATTGGCATTATTATACTTACCCAAGTCTAATCTCTCTGTCTAATCTGGAATCTGAACCATATCACATTTAATGTTTAACCGACTTCAAAAAGGAGGAGGTTCGTAATTCAATTGGTATTTGTTATGTACCTATGTACACCGATAACGTTGAGATTTATGATCCGATTTACGTGATTTTTCTTTAGTTGCCATTTGGTCCCATAAAAATTTAACATAGGCCAGTAGTTTTCATTTTATGAACATTTTTGTGGCGTGGACGATGTAAATTTAGTTTGTGTGCGGCTTTTTTTGGAGTTTTCATTTAGGTTGATTGTATATTATTATTAATCCGCGTCCCAATAAGTGGGTTTTGGCTAAACTACCTGTCATTGAAGCGGAGCGACCGGGCGGAGTAGAGAAACTGAAAAAATATTATAACTATAACCACGCGGTTGATACGCTGTTGGTACGTTCTAGTGGGCATAGTATTTCGTCTCATGCTCGTGTCCATGCCTGATACGTTCCTAGTACGGTCATGGTATGAGACGATATAGTGGGCAGATTCCCTAAATTTTTATTTTTATTTATGTCTATATACGGCTTCGCTCACATGAAGCTATAAGTATTAGGAGTAAAAATGGAAAAACTAACATCAACAAATATTCTTTGTATGGGTCTGTATATCAGAGAGGTCAAGCTGTGTCTCAGGATCCGTTCATTAATTGAGATAAGTTTTTAAGTTGGAGCATATACTTTCTAACAGTGATAACAAAATTTAAATCTATTCAGTAGTTTTTGCGACAACCCGTAACAAACAGACAAGAATTTAAAAATCCATTTTTTGGGCTCGGAGACGTTTATATAGCCGTTTATACATAAAAAACAAGTGGGTTACCACTTGTTTTTTTTTTATATATTCAATGTACAGACGCAGCTTTTTTACAATTTTAGAATAGTAGACAGAGAAGAAGAATATCCCTGTGCAAAGGTGCGTTAAAAATTTGTTACTTATTTAAAATTAAAATATTTCTCATTTGTCACCGTGTGAGTGCAATGCTTTGGCACGAATGGGCTGGCTCGACCGGAGTGATACCATGGCCTCACCCTACGCACTTGCAACTCCTCTCGTGTCCCGGGTATCCATGTGCGGCGGTATTCTATTATATTTCCCCTTTTTGTGGTGGAAAATCGAGCGAATACAGCAAGAAAATATGTTCATCGAACTGAAAATTACTATATAAGGACCGAGGCCTAGTCGTTCATACGGAAAAGCATTTCAACAAGGTTGTCACAAAGTCACTAACACATAGTAGTATATTATATATAGACAAATCAATACACGAACGTTAATAATACCTACAGTTCAAATACTAAAAGCCATTTTTTGTTTTTACTGACATGGATTTTTCTCTGAACCGTATAAATGTATGTTAAAAAAAAACAAATTTATTTGTAAAACTCTTACATGGGAAATTCAATGGCATAATAGCAATAATAATATCGAAATTGCCATCAATAAAATTCTGCGTAAGAATTAGGCTTTATTAAATCAAAATGGTTAAAGATACTTATGTCATAGATGGATTCATTCTTGAAATATGACAACACACTTTTCTACGCAGTCTTGGTCTTTCTTACATCTACATATTGTAGTGTAGAATTAAAGTTGGAGATGATTATAAGTATTAGCTTTTCCATTTCCTTTACTTATGCTGTATCTCCTCTGTTCTCAGACTCCTGGTTTCTCAGACTTTCTTTTATAACTTTAGTCTCGATGTATCTGTACTAAGTCCGTACTATTAATGATTCAATTAAAACTATGCTTGCTATCGAATAACAATTTGCATGTCAGTAGTTTGAAAGTGAAGGTGTATCGGAAAATAATATAAATATCTATATCTTAGATCTTCTTTCTTCTTGTTTTAATGAATCTCTATGTATAAAATAAAATTAATATTGATAGAGACGAGACAAAAGCTAAAGAAAGTCATAAAAAGTACTAAAGTTAGTAGCGTAATAAAGGAGGCAGTCAACGAACTAATGTTATGGCGATATTGTGTCTGGTAGAGCTCTAAAAACGCTGTAAAATATACGAGTAAGGCGTAATAAACCGTTTTATAGGATTAAAAGATATCACTGAATTATATTCTTATTTATTCTTAGTTCAAGATGCGAATACCTGTTTTCCTTTTTGATTTGGTCTGTATAGCATCGTGGCTTCCAAAATCATTTACTTCAAGATTATTAGCTGGTGGCCTGGTGTAATTACGAAAATAAAGTTTTTATTGCATTTTATAGGTACAACATTTTGTAGGTCAACGACGAAGTTTTGTGGAACAAGTGAATACTACCTACTCTTGATACGACTCGATCGCAACCCTTTCCGGGTTGCGATCGAGTCGTATCAAGAGGTAAAACGAAAAGCAGAAGATAGAGAACAACAACAACGTTTGCTCCACCGACAAGAGTTGAGCTCTTAAATTGAATAAGACTTTTTGAACTAAATCATCTATAGGTAGAGTCTTAGACCTTTCCTATCCATAGACTAGGTATGTACTCTAACTGGATACATTCAGATACATGATGTTTTATGAGAGTTTCCAAGAATATTTCATATGTTTATTTCTTCAGACGTCTGTGTAAACAATACGCTGTAATTAATTGTAAAATTGCATTGCAATATATTTGTGGGAATTAATTATGTTATTTCTACCAAATGATACTGTATCTCATACAAACAAACAATATATTAATAGAATGTTATTATTTTTCATCAAATACATAATTGGGTTTATAATCAAAGAGATCTTACTACATGTAGGCTTCCAAGTCGCTAATTAGGATAGTTTATAACAATAATGAGTATAAATATTAATATTATTTTATCCCTACGGGCTCAAGATAGAAATGTGGATGTGGCTGTTCCACCATGATTGTTTTGATTGAACAGAGAGCTACTTCCTTGTAATTAATCTTAAAATAAGGGTTTTAACCTAATGTGTGGTTTTAGAAAATCATCTGTACTGACTTGGCCAGTTCTGCAGCAGTTCTGTCTGAGGCATCGGGCTCTTCCAATGTCTTTTAAACCACGAACCAACTAGATTCTTCCACATATATTACGACTAATTAGCCCTTAACTCTCTGTTGAATTAGTATTCAAATCACTAATGGTAGTCCAGCCAGAAAAAGCTTCACGAAATATTTTTATGGTTTTTCGGTTTGTGAGCACTCGATATGTGTCACTATCACTGAGTTTGGTATATTTCCATCATTCTTTCGCCCACTAAACCTTGTCCTAGAGACAACTACTTATGAAAGCAACGAAGTGCGGGGAGCGGAATAATTTGGTAGCGGCGGAGGATGGTTGTCTTGTATACATAGTAAAAACTATTATCAGTTTTTTTGCGTTCTTAAGCATCATAATAAAAGGAAGGAAGGAGGGTAAACAAGAATAGCAAAATCAATCAAATGATAGTTATTCATTGCAATATCTATGTCTATAATTAACGACTAGTCAGTAAGTAGTCCTTTGCAAACGAAGTTGATTCTAATTAAGAGCAACCCCAAATCTTCGAGGTTAGATTAAGACACTTGACTAATATCGGAGCTTAAGCAACTTAGCCAACCTAAATCCCCAAGTCACTTTGTCGCGACGAGTCCACGACACAAGCATTATTAAATAAGTCAGTTTGTCCCTTGCGGCGCGGTCGTCATCCGGGGAAATTCAGTACACACTTTGGCTTGTCTCAATTAGGTTTTTAAAAACAGTAATTAATATTTTAGCTTATTGTTTAGATCCTAGATGCTAGCGTGTATTGAGAATAAGTTTGAATTTTCGGTTTTAAGAATTAGAAATCTGACTTTTCTTTTCATGTTGGTTTTTCGTCCAGTGAACTTCATAATTATAATGAAGTAGATAAGTAATTCCTGAATTTACGAAATCGGAATCATCAGCAGCCCTACGGACTGCTTCGGTTTCCAAAATTATGTTCAGTGGACAAAATTCAGGACACAAAATCTCAGAAATTTTTCACGTGGGAGAGCCATGCTTCGGCACGAATGGGCCGGCTCGACCGGATTGATACCATGGCCTCACAGAAAACTGGCGTGAAACATCGTTTGCGTTGTGTTTCGCCGAGTGAGTGAGGTAACCGGAGGCCCAAACCCTTTTAAAAGGTGGTCAACGCACATGCGACTCCTCTGGTGTTGCGAGTGTCCATGGGCGGCGGTTATCGCTTACAATCAGGTAATCCGTCTGCTCGTTTGCCCCCCTATCCCATAAAAAAAAGAAGATGCATATCAACTTAGAGAACTTAGTTACCTCGTTATTCCGAAATATTTTAATTCATATTAAACATGTGATTCACTTAATCGAAGACTTTAGAAAAATCCGTGTAAATAGTATACTTGCAATCTTACACTAAAAGCAATAGCAATCACATCTACAATCTTATATAAGACTAGCTTCTGCCCGCGGCTTCGCTCACGTGAAGCTATATCAGAAGTAAAAATTGAAAACCAGCATTGATGACCTCTTTTCTGTATGGGCGTCTTTACATCAGGGAGGTCAAGCTGTATCTCAGGATTCAGTTAATTAATTGAGATAAGAAATTCACCAGTTTTTAAGTTGGAGCATATACTTTCTAACAGTGATAATAAAATTAAAATCTATTCAGTAGTTTTCGCTCCAACCCGTAACAAACAGACAAACCGACAAACAGACAAGAATTTTAAAAATCACATTTTCGGATTCGGAGACGTTTATATACCATAACCCACGTGTTTTTTTGTTAAATATCTTCAATGTACAGACACAGCTTTTTTACAATTTTATAATAGTCTAAAGAAGAGATAAAAGGGTGGTCCAGCCAACAACCATACCTTCTACCAATACAATGTAGGTAGTGGTACAAGGTGCAGTTGTGTCTGATATAGGTAGTATTTTTTTCTAGGTGAGAGAGTATTTCTTTATTTGTAAGTGCATAAAGAACAAAGGAATGAAATAAATTCACAATAGGTCCCCGTAATGTAATCGTCGATGTGCGGGGGAAACAATTGTCAGTGGGGAGATGAACTGCTTCCGTTCCCTATATACATTTAGTACTACATTTATGGTTAAAGTCGGCAAATAGGGTTGTCCAAAGATAAACGATTTCTTTTTTAAAACATTGCCCCACTAGATTTTTCTCCTGTATCGTGGGTGCGTTTACAAACACGAATTATCACATACACAAACAACTAAGTACCTGTAGATCATTAAAATATTTGCTCCGTGTGGGGAACTGGGGATCGGACCCACTTAGCGCAGGAGCCGATCTTTCAGCCGCTACGCCAAACGTATCGTCATTTATTTATCTTTATTTATTACTAGCTGCCCGGCCCGGCTTCGCCCGTTTTCACGTAGGAATGAAGCATTTTCCCGCGGCAAAAAGTAGCCTATGTTCATCAGGGATAATGTCTACTTCTTATGGTAAAAGAATTTTTCAAAACGGTCCAGTAGTTTCGGAGGCTATTCAATACAAACAAACAAATAATCAAATCTTTCCTCTTTATAATATTAGCGTAGATTTATATTCAGAGTCGATGGTCGGATATCAACTGAATTTATCTAGTTATGGTCGATCAATAACAAATAAAATATAAGGACAAACATTGACTTACTGTGTTCTATACAAGTCGATTCTGAATACAAATTCCTTACTGTAATAAACTTAGCGATTATTCGTTACTAGAACACCAGAAAACCCGTAAATTCTCATGAGATTTTATGATTTTAGTGAACGAAACACCCTATAAAATATAAAACCAGTAAAGAGATAGATATCTGTTTATAGTCGCTTCAAAAAAATACAGTTTCGTAGTCGACATTTTCAATCAAAAACACAATTTCCGGGGTGTTAGTTTTATATCGTTCACTGGAGTCGTAAAATCTCGTGACAATTTACTATTTCCAGGAAAATGTGACAGCCCTACAGAGCACCTGGGCCAATTGTGTTCATACATAGGTATCTATCTATAAGCCTTCGGATAAAACGGTCGTAGTGAATTAATTAAAGGTTATTTCATTAGGTCTTTGTTTTGATGTACTTAAGTAATGTTAACTTAATATTTGAATATTAATTTCTGTATTTGTTTTAATTTACTTACTTCTAAGGCCTAACGATTGAAATACCTTTATAAGTCTTTAAAAATATACATACCATCACGAAAAATAATATAAACAAAAATATATATTCCCTGAAGTGTTAGTCAGTGGCGTACTAATATACACCTTCGGTTCGCCGGTCCCATTGTAACTATTGCCGGGCACAGATTGCCAACTCCGAGTGCTACTTAGAATTTCATAGGAAAACCCAATAACACTGTTCGTTTACCTCTTCCATAGCAGTCGATCAGGACCACTAGGCTATTGTGGCAGCAACACTAAAAAGCCTCTAAAGGACTCAATGAAAACTATTAAGAAGAAGTTAGTTAGTAGTGAGTCAAACACTCACGGGTCGTTTCTTTCATTAAATTCTTAGTTGCAATTCGGAATTTGAATTTAATCCGTTAAATATTGAAAACATATGAACCTTCTCTATCTGTAATTCTATAACAATACGATTTCCTAATTGTATAATGTGTTAAGGAAACCCTGTCCGACCTGTGAGCGAAGGTATTGCTTGGTATCGAGATTCGATTCTATTTATTCGATTTTAGGAGTAACAGAAATATTTTACAAAATATAAAATTTCATTAAGCGGGGATCCCTAAATAGCAATGCACATAGGTATATCACACCCATCGCATCCCAAACATACTAAAGACGATGCTGGTTTTATAACATACATAATCAACCCATTATATGTCCTACTGCTGGGCACGGGTCTCCTCTCACAATGAGAGGGATTAAGCTATAGTCCACCACGCTAGCCTAATGTGGGTTGGCAGACTTCACACGCAGTCGATAAAATCTCTCGGGCATGCAGGTTTCCTCACGATGTTTTCCTTCACCGTTTAAGAGCGTGATAATTAACTATTAATACGCACATAACTTCGAAAAGTCAGAGGTGCGTGCCTTGGATTTGAACTCGAGACTCTTGACTTGGCAGTCCAATGGTGATATCACTAGGCTATCACAGCTTTATCACAATAAAAAAAAAACAACTTAACAAACTTAAAACTTAACAGGTTAGGTTGTTCCTGTAAATTATAATAGTAATAAAAAATGATCATTTTACATATGCATGCAGATAAATTATCCAAGTGAAACTAAATAAAACTGACTTAATTAATCTGTAAGTAAACAAAATTAAAACCAAAATATTTATATACGTTTCATTCTAGAAATCGTGGTATTGGATTGGTGCGATAACGAATCCAGTGAAGTTCCATAAAATAGAATGACTCTGGAAAATTGTATATGGTAACTAGTTCAAACATTTCACAACGAGGTACGCGCGACGTGGAGCGTAATGGATTTTGTATCAGTTTCGGAGTTTCAGTCAGTTGGCGGTCAAATTATAACTTTATAGTGTAGTACGAAGTACCCATATGAAGGTAAAGGGTAAAGTGCCTAGGATGGATCCTTGTATTATCCTTGATACATGCCGTCACTAAGACAGTGTACTAATGTACACAGTTCCACACATTGTGTAGCAGTATCTTTAGGTCCCATGTAATAGGGGGCAAGCAGGCACAAATCCCAAGAGTTGCTACATACAATCGAACCCAGGACCTCTAGCGTAGCAGTGGTGATCAGAAACAATAGGCTAATGAGGCAATATTTACCATAATATAAGTTATTGGTAATAGTCTCACTCCTATAACCTAGGTACATGGGACCATTATACCGGTGAATTGTGAATGCGTATGTTGTATGTTACGTTATGAAAAATATGTTTTCAGTGGAAATTTGAATAGTTTATTCATGTTTTAAACACTACAAAACAATATATTAGTACCTACCACAAGAAAAACATGCAATACAACCCTTGCACTTCGCACTTAGATAAATTGCTCTAAATGCAAGTAGGGACCTACGCCGTTTCAATCTGGGGATTACGAGATAGCAATCTCCTGGAATTGCTGGTTGCTACAACTGCAACTGCGTTCAATTTTTTCATTTCACTGTAGAATAGTAATGACATTTTTATTGAGTAGAGTGGCTGGACGCTCAATACATTCAAGGCGCTTTAACTGGATTTACTATGCTGGATAAATTTTGTTAATAGTTGCTATTTGAGATATAGGTAGTAGAAGAAGGTACACAGATTCATTGACCAGAAGAATTTCACGGGTACAATGATTATCTGTACGGTGAACAAGAATACATTATATGAATCTGATATCGATACTGACATTAAAATTTATAAGTAGGAGTACATAGAGCTCTTTATTGCTCATTTCACATCACTAGAGACACCAAATTAAAATGTAAAATCCCAAAAATATTCATAATATTTCTACATCTCATTTCGCAACACCAGAATGCAAAAAACATATTCTTATTATGAAGATATAAACGTAAAAACGTACGTTCTGGCGTGTAATACCATTATTATGAAAGTCCTCAATGTATTTCACTCAGGGTGTCGCAATCTGAATACCAAACAGTTCAGGGTTGCCCCTGTCTTGAATGTAATATGATTTCTTTGGTGTCGCGTGACTTGCGATTAATGATTTATGCGAAGGCAACGTGTATTTTCCTCGTAACGTACATTTAGCTCTGTAGCTTGAGTAGGTACCGAGAAATGCATTGAAATCTGAATTATAATACCTAATAATTTGAAATTACTTACATAATATCATCTCTTAGTGTGTATACTCTAGTGGTAATATACTGCCTACCTCCATTGGTCGCAAGCGATTCCCAGATTAGTGATAATTGGGTTTTCATTAGAAAATTTTTAGTTGTACTCCTAAATTTAGTGTCAATAGGTGATCAGTAGGTCTATAATCCTATATAACATTTATCTGTCCAACCTTCCGGGGAACATGGACATAATATGGCCGTGTTGTACGAAGGACGGAAGGTATGTATGAAGCCAAAAGTGTAAATATGTCTTTAAGTTTATTAAAAACTTATTATAGAGATCTACATACATACTCTCAAATATAAAAAGAAGCAATATATAAATTCAAGTTTATTATTTTATTTACAGCGTCTTCAAAAAACTTGAGGAGAGATCAAAGACTAAGTTATTGTGTTGAAATACTTCAAATAAAATTACACTTACCTGAACCCGAATCTTGTGATTCCTGAAACAATAATAAGTATTATGTTTATAATAAATATTAATTTCTACATTAACATCAGCAAAATACTTCAAATCAATGCAGAAGCTTGCGTCAAAAAAACTAGTGACTATAAGTCCGAAGACAGCACCAAATGTAGCCTAGAGTCAATTAAATTGTCATACTAGTAGTGATATTTATTTGCAATAAACGATGTGACGTCAGCCATAAACTGCAATGCTAAAATGTGCACTAATGCTAAAATAATCACTATTGTGAATGTAGGTAATGACAAAAGTCACGCAAAGTAATGAGCGTTTAAACTAGATGTAACAACAATAGAATGTGTATCGAAGAATCTGCTACGTCACAAATTATCATTTATGTGAAGTAAAATTAAAGATCAGATAAAGCCAGCTTGTTGAGTTCTATCCGTCAACTGTATTGGCAAACGTGACCAACCATCAATCTATCTACGAGAAAATTGCAATAATAACCATGATTGCTACATAGGTGACTGGATTTTGTGGTGTTTAGTAGGTAGACTAGATGACACATATGAACTAATGGTTTTCATTATGTTAATAGCAATGTAGGTACCAGTAGCCACATGTATGCTTGCCTAAATTAGAGCTCATAAAAATATTTTTCTGTTTCAATTAAGTACTGATTAATATTTTATATTTATCTTTTAGTTATTTTTTAGCTCTGGGAAGGATTTATAATCTATTTCTTGATAGGAACATTGATGAGTTTTGGAATCGTACTATTATGAGTTAATAAGCATACAATGTTTTGAAAATATATTTATGTACCATAAATTATTGCCTCGTCAACATTATAGCAATAAAAATACCCAATTTTTCAGTAAGTGTCGGGCTTTACTAATCGATAAATAATTTGGCTGACTATACGGCGTACCTAATTTCAGTGGTGAACTGCCAAAGCTAAGTCTAGAATATCGATCAAACACCAATTCGCTGCACTATAAGTACTTCACGTCACTTTTATCAGATAAACATAAGCTGATTGGTCTCCATTATCTCATGAACATCAATACAGTTTTACCAAAAAATGATCTTTGCATTTTAGATGAAACGAGTGATAAGATTGGAAGATAACAAAAATCACATAGTTACTCTCTAGTGGCAGGGACTAAACCATTTATCAAAATCTTGACTCTTGGAATAGATTGACTGACTATAGATTGACTTGGAATAGATTTATGACTTTGTAATAGAAGAAACGTTTAACTAATTTAAGTTATGTAGGGTTTTCGTCTATATTTTACTTTAATGTAAAATTGAAAAATTGGATCGATCAAATTATCTTTTAGGTAGGAAAGGAGCAAAATCTTCAATGTAGTTCAGTACCGATATGAAAGAATATTTTCTATTTTCATAAAGAAAAGCATGCAATCGGTTTTTTAAGAAATATGTGTATCAAAATATATTATTTATGATGGAACAGCATTGCTATTTGGAATAAGCCAAATGTTGCAATCTACAGCAGCACTACGCCACTTTTAACACTTACCGCCCTATCAATTCCATTTATTTCTTTTCCTTACGGGGATAAATATACATTGATACTTACGAATTTACTTCTGTCTTTCTCTTTTTGTTTAAGTTCAGCCTCTTTCTTTGCTTGCTGTATGAGCTGGTCTACAAATTCAGTGGCCTCCCGAAGTTTCTCCGGGTCGCTCTTGAAAGCGGCTATTTGCTCAGTCAAAGCTGATTTTTCACTGTTTTCTATCATTTTGAACAGATTATTTTTTTCGTTAATATTTATTACTCTGGCAGGTGTTCGTAACTTTTACTGCAATCGTCTCAACGCACGTCCGTTGCACAAAACTCAAACAAACAAAACCACTATAAATTGTCGGATTTTAAAACGATAGTCGGGAATAGAGCGCGTGTTCCGGCCATAACTTGAGAACGGAGGGTTGTCGCCCTTTACTTATTTGGGGAGCCTCGCGTCAGGGTTGTGCAGCCCTCAGAGAGTGATTTTAAAGCGACCGGCGTGTAATAGCGACGAGGTCGGCGGAGGTACTGACGCCGGGCGACTGGATGCTCGATCATGCGCTGACGAACGGAGCGGTTCGCGTACTGCGCTCGACAGATTAGCACTAATCATAAACGCAACCTGTGACCGATCTTGAGGTATCTAAGCATCTTCAGGTTAATAGAGCGACTATACCGTTTAAGAAATAATTCCTTATATATAATGCAATAACAAGAGAAAAAGCAAAGAGACGATAGGTTAACATTGATATTAAAAAGCTTTAATTGCTATAATTAAGTACCTACCTACTTAAGTATTTAATTTGATAATTCAGGTATCTGACTACTTATCTATGTTTGTTCATGAGCATAGAACACTCGTGATCGATTATGTGTGCGTAATAAATATAGGTACATATAGTTTTCAATAATTGTTTAATAATATTTTTATTGTATTGATATTGTTTAATTCACGAACGATTTTTTTTAACTGTTTCTCATTCAAAGAATAACACTACGACACCACTCATACTTCGAGACTCAAATTAATCGACTTTATTCAAATGAGTGTAAAATACTTAGTTTACCCATTTAATTTTCTGGTTGGTAGCTGCAATTCTAAATCATAATATTTATGTTTCAAAACCATCTTGGCACAGGTTATCTCTATGCAAATGTGTTCGTGGAACAGATAATATTATTGCAAAAGAAGCCGTTGTACCTATGTTTATTTAATCTCACTAAGTGAGTAACGTTTGGCTCTATCTCGGCGAAACAGGTTGGCATGTCGGAAAATAAATTTTTAATAACTACGTTCGCCAAGCGTAAGAACGAATAAAGTAAAAAAAATTCTGGCAACATAGGTACCATAACTCTATAGGGACTTATCCTTTACAACTTTTTGGAACGTCGCGGTCGCGTCTTTGTCACATTGCGAAAAATGGGTACGAGAAAATGCTCATAAATACTACCTCATAAATGCTACCCGTACCTACGAGTACCTACCTACTGAAATATTTTTTACGGATTAACTGAAGTAATGAACTGATTAAGAATGCGAAAGTAACGCAGGCTGTCTGTTACCTTTTCAGGGCTAAACCGCTGAATCAATTTTAATGAATTTTGATTTACAGATGGATTGGACCTTGTAAAAGAACATAGGCTATCTGTTGTCCCAAAACCCCGGACGCTTGGAATGCGATTAAAACAGCAGGATACAGTTAATAGATTACCTATAAAAAATTAAAAATTAAAAATCTAAACGAATGCTGTGAAAGGCGTTTTTTGAAAATGTTATTCTAAGCTTCTTCATTGCTTATCACTGTTATTCAGTCTATAAAATTTAGCTCTGATGGATATATTATTATATAATATACTAGCTTCCGCCCGTGACTTCGTCCGCGTGGAATAGTTACTTAGTCTAAGCGTGGTGATAGGTATCCTAGTAGGTAGCCTATAATAGCCTTCCTCAATAAATGGGCTATCTAGCACTGAAAGATTTTTTCAAATCGGATCATTAGTTCCTGAGATTAGCGCGTTCATGCAAACAAACAAACAAACTCTTCAGCTTTATATATTAGTATAGAAATAGTTTTTTTATGCTACAATATCGTATTGAGTGTAGCCTGTAAGTATATAGGTACGGTACTAAATAAATAAAGTTATTTAAAAAAGTCATAACAAACACTGAATTCATGATGCCAAAGCTACAAATCAAATACCCATACAGTAAAAAGCTCATACATAACAAATCGATATGTATTATGCGCAAACCGTTCTCCCAAGCTGGCTCATTGATTCAATATTCCTGCTAACATAAACAGAAGCTTTTGAGCGAATTCGATCGGTCGCCAAGCTACCCTTATTACCATTGCAAATAAATCACTCCGGCGCAAAGAGTATAATAATATCTAAGTATAAAATAAATGTAGTTGTACTCTAGTGTAACCCAAGAAAATTTCCATACCTAATGGAAAAAAATATAAATAATTCGGAAACAAATTAAAGAACTTGACTTGCATAACATCGGCAAGAGTGAAATAGAAATAGAAAAATACAAGAGTTGTTCAATCCGCAGTCGGTCGGTTTGATAGAAAAACATTGTGTTGTGGCGATATGATGTAGATTTTTGGGGATAAAGGCTGGGTACCATGGCAATTTCTTGGCCCCGGCATAGCATAAGGAGATGAGTAAGTGCATGGGGTTTTTGGTTCCTCTTCTTAACATGTATTGCAAAAGGCAGCATTGACTGTAACAGTATCTACCTATACCCCTAAAGGTACAGTTTTCTACTTAGTATAATCACATAGTCACTATTTCTGTAAATATGTACCTAATCACGTTTATATTTTCAATTTATACTTATATTTTTCATATTCAGGAGTTTAGTAAACAATAATCGCTAGCTTCTCAGGCATTCTTTAAGTAGGCACGGAAAGCCATTATCAATCCCAAGGAAGTAAAATCTTCACAATAAAATTGCTGAAAACGCTATACCGTAAATTTCTGGTTTGGTTACAAATCATGATCATCATAATAAGCCAAAAGATGTCCACTGCTGAGCAAATCTAAGCCACACTCACGTACCTATAATATTTAGAACATACTTGTTGTTTTGCGGTAGGAGGTAATTTAGTAAATTAGGGTTACATGTGGCGTTTATCGAATAATAGCGTTGGTAACGCATTTAGGTACCTACCTAGTTTATTTTAAAGCCAGTTTGCTAATCGGTTTCCTAGGTCTACTCCACTTTTCAGGTCTAGTACCTACGACTCTTGCAAGTTTACAAGGTTTTTTATAATGTTTTCTAGACTCACTATTATTCAAGGAATTCAGAGTTATTAGGTAATATCCGTATATTGTCAACGTCATCTTCAATAAGTCAATATTATACTTAATTTTTCATCTCAGATAATAAATATCTAGTAATTTCTTGAATTTGACCTATTTAGGAAAAAAATAAATTAAACTGCCTCATTAGCCTTGTGGTCCTGAGTGCGACTGCTTCGCTAGAGGTCTTGGGTTCGATTCCCAGGTCGAGCAAAGTGTTATTGGGTTTTTCTATGAAATTCCCAGTAGCAGCTCGGAGTTTGGAATTTGTGCCCGGTTAATGGCAATAGGCTCGCCCCCTATTACATGGGACCTAAACATACCGGCGAACTGTGAGTGTACATTGTGTGTACGCCTCTGCCTAACCCTTCGGGGGAAACAGGTGTGATGGTACTTATGTTGACCTATTTACACTGATCTCTAGTGCTCTGTAGTGCAGTCTGCGAAACTGCGAATAAAGTCGGTAGGTACTTACTTATATAGAATAACTAGCTTCTGCCCGCGGCTTCGCTCACTTGAAGCTAATAACCAACATTGATGATCTCTTCTTTGTATGGGTGTCTATACATTAGAAAGGTCTAGCTGTATCTCAGGTTCCGTTTAATTATTTGAGATAATAAGTATACCAGTTTTTAAGTTGGAGCACATACTTTCTAACAATGATAATTTATTATATAATTATAATATATTAAAATCTGTTCAGTAGCTTTTGCGCCAACTCGTAAGAAACAGACAAGAATTTTAAAAATAACATTTTTGGGTTCGGATACCTACGTTTATATACCCTAACCCACTTGTTTGTTTTAAAATATCTTCAATGTACAGACAGCATTTTACAAATTGTATAATAGTAGAGAAGTCACCGCCACCTGCAACCATTATGTAGGTAATAGTAGTGCCAATAATTTTGAACTTTCATTATATTTTTAATTATATTATTAGGTCAATATCTTTTTGTGATTTATTGCATTTTTCATGCTAACATTATAAAGTTATTTTAGTGAAGGAAAAATTCGACTCGCAGGCAGGAATCGAACGTGCGTCTTCTGGTTTGATACACCAGACGCTATGACCTATGACCACTAAGCCACCGCGAGTCCCACCTGCCATGTCGAAATTTGCCTTCACATTCTGAACTTACGTTTAAAGGTGACGTCAGTAACATCTATTGACAAGCAAGTTACTTTGCCTCTCAATTAGGTCAATAGTCTAAATAGTGACCTAGGGGCCATAAAAAATTGTCGTATATGTTTGGGGTTACGGTAAACCCTGATAAATGTCAAGCCATCATCGTAGGCAGTCAGCGTAATATCAATAAATTGGGTAGTATCCTTTTTACCTTTCCCCAAATCATGTTTGATGGCTTGGTCATCCCCTTTAGTTCCAGTGTGAAACATCTTGGTTTGCATATTGACACTACCCTTAGCTGGCGAAATCAAGTTGCAAGTGTCAGCCAGAAAGCTACGGGATCGCTATGCTCTATATACCGCCTGAAAAATCTGCTTCCATCAAAGACCAAAGCAAAGCTTGTTCAGGCTCTAATTTTCCCTTTAATTGACTATGGTGATGTGTGCTACTTTGACCTGAATGCCGATCTACTCAATAAATTTGATCGTCTTCTTAATAAATGTATTCGGTTCGTCTTTAATCTTTGCAAATATGATCATGTATCCGATTATCGCTCGCTCCTATACGGCAACGTAGAAACATGAAAGCACTGACTATGCTATTCTCTGTACTTTTTTGTTCCTATTCTCCTTCCTACTTAACTTCTCATTTTTTCGACCAACCATAGTAAATATTTACGATCTTCAAATAATCGTCTCCTTCATTGTCCCTCTCACCGCTCTGACTTTGTTCACTCTACTTTCTTCGTTCAATCAATCTTACTATGGAATGCTCTCCCACCTGAAATCAGGATGGCAAACAGTCGGCTTTCTTTTAAATACAACCTACGAAAATACCTCCATGCTAGTACCTTTGCAGATGATTCATCAACTTGACTGGGATCTGTCTTTATATATGAATATATCTAAGTATATGATATGTATGTATTATTAGTATTTAGGTATAGTTTAAATATCATCTATGGTACACGCCATAGATGATATTTAAACTATATAATTTATGTATTTTTATGTATAATATTTATGAATAGTCATTCCATATCTCTCTATTTTCTAGCGCATCTACTGTTTTTATTATTTTTCTCTGCATCACCCTAAGGTTTTCTGGCAGAAAATGCCTAATGGCATTAAGACTGTCTTTGTACCAACGGTGTATAAAGTATAATAAATAAATAAATAAATATTGTCTTATTGTTATCAGACCAATCTGTATCTGGCTAGTAGTCGGTCCTGATGGATTTTTCTTGACATACCGTAAAATCGGGGTACATTAGCCCTAGGGTGTAACTTTGGCCCAAAACGACAAAAAGTTGAACTTCCCACCACGCCGCATTTTAGGAGCTATTGAAGTAGTTCGCGCTATTTATCAATAGATGGAGGTATGGGGCGGTCGGTAAAACAGTTTCGCGTGCACAAAGCGGATTGGTCAACTTGTAATTAGAGTCACAGTTATTACTTGTAAAAAACGTGAAGTTATTATGTGCAAACTTTGTCACAAAACAATACTATCAGGTAAGTGTAAGTGTTTTCTTAATAATCAATCGTAGCAGATATGTGTCTGGGATTCTAATGTGATATAAATCAAAGAGTTATCATCATTTGTGAGAGATGTATATGATAATTAAAATTACAGTATACTTTGGCCATCGTTTTCGGGTATCTTTAACCCATGGGCCAAAGTAACCCACGATGTTTTTTCTGTTTGTAATTTCGTTTAATTAGCTAAATACCTACATATATATTTGATTTTTAGATAGGTACTTACGTAAAGACGCCAACAATTTATAAAAGGATACCAGGAAGTCGCCGTTACATTGATTATACAGAACAGTTGCAGCAATGTCTAAACGATGTGAGATCTAAGATTTTGACTCAGCGGTAAGCTGCACTAAAATATAAAATTCCTCGCAGCACAATAAAGAATAAACTAAAAAATAAACACTGCGGCAAACCTGGCCATCCGACAATATTTACAACAGAAGAAGAAGAGGCATTTGTCGCCCATATTAAAGCACTTTCCGAATATGGGTTTCTGATAACGGATATCGACCTCAAAATAATTATAAAAATAATTATTTGTTAGTTTATGAATGTTAATTAAAGTTACACATATTAAGCTACTTCTAATACATATAATTTATTTGTTAAGAAGATTTATGTGATGTTATTGCTAAAGATATACCTAATAAAAGCCATGTTAAAGATTTTTTTAATTTGTATTCATTATTTTAAAGTTTTTCAGTACAATAAAAACAAGTTACTCTAGATAATAAGTCTTTCTTTGACATAAGTAAAGGTTTCCTTGCCCTTTCATTAAAAATCGGTACGTTTTACAACATAAAAAAATGAGGGCCAAATTAACCCGCTTAAAAGGTCACACTTTGGCCCAAACTTTGCGAAAAAAAATAAAAAAAATGGGGATAATTTCTTAAGTTTTACGTATGTACATGAGTTGATTGTATTATTAACTAAACACCTATTTCTATTAAAGAGACATGGTTTTTCCTAAATTGAAGTACTCAAACGAGAAGTCAAAAGTATCATGATTTTGGGACAAAGTACCCCGACCTTACGGTACTTAGTAATTTATCAATATTTAACAGAGTAGATTTGTATACCTATCTACAATCTTTTTGTTCTTGGAAACAAAATTATATACCTACTCGCTGATTTTAAAGATAAGTATAAACTTTTCTATTGTGTTTTGTTTTTATTAACCCCCGACGCAAAAACGACGGGGTGTTATAAGTTTGACGTGTCTGTGTGTGTGTGTGTGTGTGTGTGTGTGTGTGTGTGTGTGTGTGTGTCTGTCTGTGGCATCGTAGCTCCCGAATGGATGAACCGATTTTGATTTTGTTTTTTTTGTTTGAAAGGTGAATAAGTGGGGAGTGTTCTTAGCTATGTTTGATGAAAATCGGCCCAAGATGGCCGCCGCCACAAGATGGCGGTTTACATATTTTTTCACAACTCCCACAATATTGGTATCAAATGAAAGGGCCTGACTAGTAGAATACTATACACTATGAAAAATTTCAAATCCAACATGGCGGCCTCCACGAAATGGTGAATTTATTAAATTTTTTCACTACTCCCTCAATAAAGGTATCAAATGAAAGGGCTTGACTAGTAGAATACTATACACTATGATATAAGATATCTAATAGCTATGAAATAATTGTACAAAAGTTGAATAACTAAACGAAGAAAATACCTAATTAAAACGCAAGAAAATAAAAGAAATTAAACAAAATAACTAAGGAGTCCCTACAAAAAGTGTGAAATAACAAATTAAATTAAAAATTTAAGAAAACCCCCGACACAAAAATAAACCTGAATCCCTATAAAAAGAAAAAAATAATCTTGAAATTATAACCCTTCGTAAGTACGTATGAAGTTTTTTGATTAAATTTTGTCGCGTCGGGGGACCGCTCTCTAGCTCTCGCGTGTCTGCCCGCTCCGGTCGCCAAACTTGAATATGTTACGCTCCGCCCACTTTACGCCCTCCCGCGCGTCGCGGCGATGTACGCGCCATCCACATCAATTCTGAATTCGCGCGATTCACGTTCGGGAAGCAAAAGGAAAGGAAAGGATTCACATAATTAGAGAGCGGTCCCCCGACGCGACAAAATTTAATCAAAAAACTTCATACGTACTTACGAAGGGTTATAATTTTTTTTCTTTTTATAGGGATTCAGGTTTATTTTTGTGTCGGGGGTTTTTTTTAAATAATAGCTAATTATTTTATCCCGATTTCATGTGTTTTCGTTGCTTGATAAATAGATACAATTTTATTTTGCGATGAGTCCCGGTTTGGATTTAGGCCCGATACGAGAAGAGTAGGAGTTTATCGTCGTCCCGGAAATGCTGAACGGTTGAGATGCGTCCAGGAAGCTGCTGTTCCCAAATGTTTGTCCAGACGCTCCCTTAGGGCTAACGAGCACTTGTGATTTTTAGTCTACCGATAGTTTAGTCGCTGTAGTAGTCGTCTATAATTTCATGTCGAATTCTAATCGTCAAATGCGCGCACTGCTATATAACTCCATAGTGAATCCCAGAACGATCAAACTATCGCCCGACTAAAAATCACAAGTACGCGAGCGCTCTTACAGTGGCTCCGCAGTGATAGTATAGGCGGATATTACCTATTCAGAAAATCAAAAGAACAGACGTTAATTATATTGACTAGCACACATGCGCATCTGTCGAGGCACCTTCTATAAGCGATTGTCTATGTAAGCTGATAGCTATCCTGCTCTTACTTGCACACAGCGTAACTACGGAAAAAAAAGGATGGCTTAAGACACATGCTACTCCCCTTGTCTGTCGACCGGCCTTTAAAAGGTCGATGTCAAAATCCCCTTGTCTGTCGATCGGCCTTTAAAAGGTCGATTGCTACCTGCGCTCGTATTTCGCGATAATGCTCTAAGTTCTTTATTTTCTATCCTATTCTTGCTTAAACTTGACCCAAAACTAACGGAGGGGGAAAGTTTGCGCAGTGCATTTGCGTGCAAAATGTACTAAAAATCGACTACTGCGCATCCGCCATTTTGGTTAAAGTTATTTTGCGCCAACTGAATATAATATTACTTTACTCTATGGTCAGTAGGCCTGGTCTTGCTCGGACACTGGAAGGGGCGCTCTGTACTTACTAGTTCAATCTTTCAAATTTACTAGTTGATAATTCAGTCTTCTAGTTCTATTAGTAAACTGGTACTGTAGCACACCACTGAAGGAATAGTGAAGAAAAATAATCGGTGGTATCATGAACATAAAATTCAAAATAGCTTCATGAATCTATTATCAGAGAGCAAAGTTGATAGATGAATATTTCATGCATCTCACTCTTTTGTGTACTGGTTCCATATCGTTCCCGCTCGTTCTTGCTAGCGAGCAGTACAGTACAGTACCAAAGACTATGAATGAATCAAGGACTTTGAATGAATATACATCGCGAACGATGAACGTACTAAATGAATGGAATGGAATACAGGAAAGAAAAGGAATAGTTCGTTCGTACTAGTCTGTCTCGCTCGGGAATGAATTCCTAGTACAATACAACTGTACAAGCCATATTAGAAACACAAACAGTAACAGATCAGTCGACGGCGGCGGTACGGCAGCGCAGCGAAGCGATACTTTCTTTCTTTACTTATTTGTTTTTGTCTTTTAAAGTAATAAAAATTCTTTTATTCATCATGAATGGGTAAGTGAAGAATAATTTTAATTCATAGAATGTGTATATAAGCTTAATGTTTTGGGTCAGAAATACAAATTTCGTCAAATATCCTTAGAAATTCTTCAAGTTATTATGTTTCCTCTTGTTGGAGATAAGATTAATTTTAACAAACTCGCTAGTAACGATAATAAAATATGTAACTAAATACCTACATATTAAGCATTTAAATTGTATAATAACGTTAGGAATTTGCATAGTATCGAAATGAAAAATATACAACCCAAGCCTACCTTTATAAGGTCGACTGACAGACACCAGATCGCCATTTTGTTTGAATTTTATAGACGGACGATATTAGCGTGTGGATGATACTGCCGTAAAATGGAGCTATTTGGTACAAAAAATACTTTATCGCTGTATTTTTTCAATTTTTATATTAAATATCAATTATATTATAGTATCAAGTTTTATATTATGGATAATATTAATACCTATAATGGTCATACCTACATGCTTCGCAACTAGTATTTTTTTTATTTTAAACTAGGTAGCTTCTGCCCGCGACTGCGTCCGCGTAGCGTTATGATATATAACCTATAGCCTTCCTCAATAAATGGGCTATCTAACACTGAAAATTTTTTTCAAATCGGACCAGAGGGCTTAGACAAGTGCCAAACGATCCGTATCTATTCTATGTCGAAAAACGCTAACGCCGTAACGTTAACGCTAACAATTTGGTAGCCAAGTGTACAAGGACTTGCCGAACGCTCAGTCTATTCCATCATACGCTAAAAGTTTGACGTAGTCTATGATTTCGTTTTGATAGTGTGAAAAGTGCGCTAAAATTCAAATAATTTTGAAAGTAAGAAATAGTTTGTTTATCTTGTTTTCTCTGTTATGACTATATTACAATATTAGAAGATCATTAATTATAAGAATTGGTCTTACATAAGTTAAACCACCTTTAGTTTCCTTGTGAAACTAAGAAAAAGAAATTTTAAAGTATTTGGTAAGTACAATGAAATACTATTATTTAATACCTAGTTTGGATGAAATCTTTTTTTATTTTAATTGTGTGTACTTACTAAAATTTACCTTCTATATCATTTTTTAAGTTAATGTAAAAAACCTATTTATTTTTGTTTTAGTTATGGAACTAAGACTAGACTAGAGCTAAGATATATATATTTATAATTTAATTTGTCGAATCTCATTTTAAGTGAACTATGTTCTTATGAGAAAATAAAGTTCTTTAAACCCAACCAAGGTTAAGAGCAAGTCCGGAACAGTTCTCTGCTATAATAGACTTTACGGCAAGGTATTATTATTATTTAATTTGTTTGTGTTAGGTACTCGAAGCATTAGTTATATCTACCGTAATTATAATATAGGTAGGTTACGTACCTAAAAAAATTACATCACCGAATCATATGGCGGGCAGACCACTTAAAATACTTGGGTAGGTACTTAAAATTGTTTATGTTTTAGACATACAGATCTCTCAAGACTCCAGTCAGGTCCTCAAGGACGGATCAAAGTTGGTGGGCTGTGGCAGGAATTAATAGAAAATAGAATTAATAGAAATTATCTTGGTGGCGCTGTTAATAAATCATCAATCAATCAGATAAAGCAAGAGCAAGGCTTTCATTTTAGTTTTAGCCCTTCGTTATTTACTAGCTGCTTTTTGGTATCTACGCCAGAATTTCTATAAAATATCCTATCAATGATTGTTGAACATACCTAAAATTTATTTGTATTTAAAATTACCCTCTGTTTTTAGGCTGGAAGTGCAGCTAATGAACTTCCATTGGAACATGCACATTATGCATTTGATACTATAAATAATTACAAATAAAAATAAATATTAAGTTGCTCTTATTTGGTTATAATTATGTAATAATATATTAAATTAATAAAAAAATATGAAACCATGCCCTACAATCTATTTATTAAGCATAAATTAAACACAATCACAACAAATTCACCATCAGCTGATCATAGATCCGCCATTTTGTAGCGTTATCTACAAGGTGTTGGCGTTCGCTACGTGTCGATCGCTAGCAAGCGAATTCGTTTGTCAAAAGTGGCACTTGGCTAGGATTTCTATGGAGATTATTGTACTTCTCTAGCGTTTCGTTTAAACGAATAGACTAAATGGACATTTGGCTACCAATTTTTAATTCTATTCGTTGGCTCAAATTACTTGTCGTAAGCTAGTGTCATTCCCATACATTGAGAATTCTATTCTATTCTATTCGATTAGCGTTCATGACACTTGTCTAAGCCCTCAGTTGTTCCTGAGATTAGCGCGTTCAAGCAAACAAACAAACAAACTCTTCAGCTTTATATATTAGTATAGATTAATATAGATGTTAACCTTTCCAATTAAACCTTAGGGTGGGGCTAATTAGAATCAACCAAATAAGTGCTCAAAAACAGGTAGGTAGGATTATGTATGTATATTTATGTAGATGACCTATGTAGATTTTGTTGAAATAACCAAATAGACTTTATCTCTACTATTATAAAATTGTAAAAAAGCTGTGTCTGTACATTGACGATATTAAAAAAAAACAAGTGGGATAAGGTATATAAACGTGATTTTTAACATTCTTGTCTGTTTGTTACGGGTTGGAGCAAAAACTAGGTACTGAATAGATTTTAATTTTGTTATCACTGTTAAAAAGTAATATAGGCACCTACTCCAACTTAAAAACTGGTGAACTTCTTATCTCAATTAATTAAACGGATCCTGAGATTCAGCTTGACCTCTCTGATTTAGAGAGGTCCATACAAAGAAGAGATCATCACTGTTGGTATTTTTTTTTTAATTAATTTCTAATCCCGCTATAGCTTCAGGCGAGCGAAGCCGCGGGCAAAAGCTAGTCAATTAATAATATATACTTCGAGTCTTCGACTTTTAATAAATTGTATTCAGTAACTTGACAGTTGAAGGGTTACCAGTTTTTGACAAAAAAAAGATAGTGAGGTGGTCAAAGAATGAACGAAATTGAATGAACTTAAATAATGTACTTACATGAACAAACTTTTTATGTAAGTATATTGAATAGCTAGTCTTCAGTCGTCAGAAACGGCTTAGTGGAGTTGGGTGCGGTTCTCATATATATATGTTGTAATAAGCTTCACTTAAAATTTTGTGATTGTTTTATTTCGATCAGTTCGTAAATAAAAAAGTTGTGTCAATTTAAAAAATCTCGTCCAACATTTGTTTGATAAAAATGATATAATTTTGCTTATGCTTATAGCAATCGGATTTGGTAAAACTTTGATGATGAGGCTTTATTTTATTTGGGGAGCTTAGGGCTGTTAGTATCAATTACTTATTTTGGACAGAAGATATTGCTTGTTGGAGGGCTTCATTACTCTAGGATCCATACGGTTTGTGCTATTTTCTATTCCGGATAAGTAGGTACTTTGGGTAGTTCTTTTGTAAATGCGGACCATAACATAACATAACATACCATCACGTCTGTATTCCCCGAAGGGTTAGGCAGAGGCGTACTAATGTACACCCACAGTTCGCCGGTATGTTTAGGTCCCATGTAATAGGGGGCGAGCCTATTGCCATTAACCGGGCACAATTTCCTAACTCCGAGCTGCTACTGAGAATTTCATAGAAAAATCCAATAACACTTTGCTCGACCTGGGAATCGAACCCAGGACCTCTAGCGTAGCAGTCGCGGTCAGGACCACTTAGCTATTGAGGCAGAATGCGGACCATGGTGAAAGTTAATTGGAAACATCTGCAACAAGCAGAAATAAAAAAAGTCGCAGATACCTACATTCAATCCATCTGAACTGAGATATAATAGGGTTATTAAAATTTGGAAAAGAGGTTATTTGGTAATAATCAAATAACCACATTTTGTATTCCAATAAGCACCATCTTCAATCAATCATCATAGCACAAAAACTAATAAAGATTAGCAAGCTAATATTTACTGATTATTAATGGTGAAAAGCAGAAGAAAATTGTGAGAACATATCAAAATAAATGTAAATACCTACCATAAAATAAAATTGAGCACCCAAAAGTTGCAACTCACGATTTTGCACGATTAAGTACGTTTTTTGTTTGACATCTCATGAAATAACGTTTCTGATTGGTTGCTTTAAAGTCGACACTAGCGCCCGCGCGACAAAACCTTGAGAAACACCTTCAACATGAACTCACGAAGTCACGAATCACGATGATCGCGTTCAGATTTACGCAGAAATGCATGCATGCATTGATGCAATCTTATTTTTACTTTTTCTCAAATAGCCTCATTTTACGGTATCGTTAATAGTTTTTTTTGTGAAGCGTTTTTAATTCGGTGTTGGTTTTTGTTTTCTTTTCGACTTTTTTAAAACGCATGTTTTATTCGCTTTTTTTCCGATTCCAAAATTAATAGAGGAGTATTAAAATTAGTTACTTTTTAGGTTAATTACAAAACCTCAAAACTCAAAACCCGTATTTATTATGCTTCTATATCCGTTAAGGCGGATCTTTCCGCTGTGCCCGCCTAATTAATATTTCAGTTTTTCGAAATTTGTAGGTCTACCACACATTTTAGATTCATAGCAGTAGTCATTGCGACATTAACTATACAATATCCACAATTGAGAATTAAAACCTTGACTTAGATCAATAACAAGCCAAACACTTGCCAAAATTGACGATTGACCCTACTTTTAGCTACAATATCGATTTTTAAGCAAAGGTTTTAAATCTCAGTTGTGAATATTGTATAGCTAATGGCGCAATTACTTCAGCTATGAATCTAGAATGTGTTATAGATATACAAATTATGGAAAATAAATTTTAATTTGAATTTGGCGGGCTCAGGTAAACGATCAGCCTTAACTAACCATTGTCTATATCATGTGCATGTTATAAGTGAGACAAGACATCCACGCATACGTGGTGGTCCACGACGCGGTAGAGGAGTGCGTGTGCGAGGTGGAAGTAAGCTAAATGGTGTTGCACCGCTACCTGTGGTGGAGGAGGCTAAGGAGGTAGGAAGCGGTGGTCATGCAAGCAAACGTGGCGGTTCCAGCCGACGACGTGGCGGCCGCGCAAGGCTCGAGTCTAGTCGAGTCCATCACGTGCGACCTGGATTATATAGGTAATTCCTACCGAAGCCGAGAAGGTTTTATTTTTTAATTCACAATTTTATTAACTGCTCCTATATTTTAGTATACATTTTTTTTACATAGTTTTCGTATTTATCGAATATTCTCCAAATAAACTCGAACGGTAGTTGAATTTTTCCCATAAACAAAAATAAAAAAAAGAACAGCTATCAACAAGGGGGGGGGCTTAGAACGCGGCTACCTAAAAGTCTCAAGTAATGCAATGAATACACTAGGTTTATTATGTGCCTACTGGAATACAGCTGTAACATTGTTGTGAATACTTTTCATATTTTTAAACTGGCAACATTACACAATATGGTCGCTGCAACTTTACACAATATGGTCGCTGCAACTTGCATTTACGCATGTTTGTGTTTCGTGTTCATTTTGTGATTAATTAATTGTTTTTTATTGTTATATCTACATCAGACTTCGAGTTAAGATCTCTTCTCCGTCCTGATATTAGATTATATCTGGAAACCAATAATATTCTACCTTTAAACTTGAAATAAATGGAAACGTAACCCTGTATATATTTATGTCGTAGTACAATTGTTTAATTCGCTATTTTACATAACTGCTAGCTACTTTACAAAATACCTCTGTTATGTAAAATATCTGAATGGCGTCCAGCTGGATTTCCATTGCGATAAGTTTATCAAAAACGCTACCCACGTTTAGTTGTTTTGTAGAATTACTTATTTGCAGTTACGATAAGCGTTTCGTGTAAAAGACCTATGACATTTAGTTATATTTTGACGGATTTTTCCAATCAAATTTAGTTTTGGAGGGGAAAATTCGGGATGAAATATGATCATATTGGTTAGGTTAGGTTAGTACTATGACCAAACGACTCACGAGACGAGCGAGCGAAGCGAGCTGGACCGCGACAGCGGCTGGCGAGTGCCAGAACCGAAATGTAGCCATTGTGCATAATTATATGTATAGAAGAAATTTGGGTTAATTGACGAGCTTGTTTGTTATGCCACACAACGCCCCTAGCACCGAATTTCGGTAGATTTTTTCTACAATCCATCATATAATTTTACGCTGAAGTGCACTGTTTTACAAGACAACTAAACATCAATAAGCTACATTGATGAACGCAAAACGTTCATTCAACTCTGCGTGTTGAAGGAAAATTAAGTAAAAATGCTGCATGTCATTCAGTTATTTTACATAACAGAGATGTTATTTAAAGTGGCTAGCTCTTATGTAAAATAGCGCATTATGCAATTCTACTGCGACATATATATAACTATCTACATAAATAGTTACTTATAGAGCGTTTTTTACTGTTAAAAAATGCAGATGGCGCTTAAAATTGGTATGCCTCGAATTGGCTCAAGAGAGCTTTCTTGTTTCTTGTAAAAATCTAGTTTTATTGATACTTGATAGACTATTGGCTATCAAATTGTCATGCTTGCCGGGAAACGCCTCTTACGAAAATAATAAAAGATGCTTTGCATTGTAAAATTTACTTGAGAGAGTAAGGTTATGTATGATTTCAAGCAACTAATATTTTGCGCTTTTTTTCATGATTGGCTTATTTATTTAAGTATAAAATATTGAGGGGGGACATCATGTGACACCCGTTATCGTAACGGGTTCGGTGTGTTGTTCTTAAATGTTCAACACTATACTACCTATACTTAGAGTTTTAATTGTATTCTGCATGTTGAGTACCAACATTTTTAATTACACTTCTCAATACTTCTTAATAAACGGCCAGTCTATTTCCATTTCAGTTTTCATAATCTTATTGTATGTAACATCTTCTATTTTCGTACGCTTCCTGATAATTTTGTTACTTAGTCTATCCGATTTCTTTATTTTAAACATGCTCAGTATTGCTCAGGACTGGTAGCACGCAGCTGTTACCAGTCCTAACATACGGCTTGATAGACGTGTAGATTTAAAAACATTGTATTGAATTTTAGATTAGTCATAAGAGACATAATGGAGATGCCGGCGGGCAAAGGTCTAGAAACGCCTCTTCATCCGAAGAGAAAGCGCATGATGCAAAGGTAAGTACTCTAACCAGAGGCGTCTCGTGAATATTAGGTGTCATGGGTGTTACAAAAAATACAACCGAATTGAGAAACCCCTCCTTTTTTTGATGTTGGTTAAAAAAATAATCAATGTTGTATTACGTACCTAGTTACCATTTATCTATAACTGCCTCGCTGGTCTAGTGTTCGTTGAAATTGAACGTGATAGCCGAACATGAGGTCCCAGGTTCAATCCTAAACTAAATAATTAAACTTTTAAATTAAAGTTCAATAATTTAGTTAGGAATGGAACCCGGGGCCATAAATTTTTAACTAAATTATTCTTAAAAATATATACCTAATACATCGTCGGCGCCGTATTAAAAAAAATGTAGCCCGAGTTACTCCTTGTTACATCAGCTATCTGCCAGTGAAAGTCCCGTCAAAATCGGTCCAGCCATTTCAGAGATTAGCCGGAACAAACAGACAGACAGGCAAACATTTTTTTCGCTATTTTATATAATCGACTCCTCGCGCTTCACTAGGTAGGTACAACTTGACGCTTGTACTTGGGTATATACTGTTTTCTGCTGCGTCCAGTTTAGAGCGGTAATAGTAAATCGATGCATAATTTCTTACGTACACACATTTTGTTGAGTAATTATTTTGAGAGGGCACCTCTCCAGCACTTCTTAGGACGAGCCACCTCTGACTCTAAATTCTCATTGTGTATGGACATTATTTTGGTTGGTAATCTTAACATTCTGATAATTTTGATCTCATATTTTAAAATGTCTATCTAGATCTAATGAGGCTCCTGCATCACCACTACCACATGCTTCAACACCGCCATCACCACCAACTCCATCAAACTCCACGTTGTGGCTATGCGACGTGAAGATTGACGAGGCTTCAGAGAGTCTAGAGGAGAAACCATCCCTTTCACCGACATGTTCAGTGTCTTCGCCAGCAACGTAAATAACTTACTTACTGACTTTTCTATGTTAGTCTCAAAAAATATAGGCACTACAACACTGCTTTTGTTCCAGGCTTGTGGGATGTAGGGAGACGTCTTCGTGTGCATCTTCACCAATCCTGAACCCACCTTCATCTCCTCCCCCTCAACAGTACTTCAGAGATGAGGACATCGACCACCCCATAAATTTTGGTAAGTTTCTACTCTTTTTCTTGTTCGATGCTATATTAAAATTACTTCCACAAGATTTTGTATCATTTTTGTTATAGGAAGCGATGCAGGTTCTGACAAGAGCGACGACGAGGACATAGTTTATCCGGCTCTCCCAGTGTCCAGGGTGTTTCGCAGCACCATGGAGACGCCCTTGGATATGGATGAAGCCGGTAACGAAGACACCACTGGTGAGCCTGCGATCACTGTTGGCTCGTCGCCCACCACATTCCCTCCAATGATGACGTATCAACCTTGGAGGTGGTATGACTTTGAATGGAGAAATTTTCCGAATGCCTTGATTCCACCTGAATCAAGGCGGGAAACGTTTTCCCAAATTAATGTCGGCCCGACAACTCCACTTGTCGACCCATATGACATTTTCGTTGAAATATGGGATCGGCAAATTATGGAGCACATTGCTTCGGAAACAAATAAATATGCGCAGCAGGTGGCAACCCAAATGTTCAATAACCACAGTCTCCATCCTACAAGTCGGATTAATCAGTGGCGGGACACAACAGTGGACGAGCTGTACGTCTATTTTGGAATAATTTTAGCTATGGGGATTGTGGTTAAGACACGATTTGAGGAATACTGGCGTTCCACCCCTGATATATTTTACACTCCTGGTTTTAGCGCACACATGTCAATTAACCGTTTTCTGTTACTCAGCAAATGTTTACATTTTAATGATAACGAGGACATGTGTGCGCTAAAACTGGATGCTTCCGAAGCAAAACTTTTTAAAATACGGCTAATATTGTCTCACCTTAACGAGAAATTTCAAAAGTTGTACATTCCATCACGAAATATTGCACTAGACGAGAGCCTTTTACAATGGAAAGGCTGCCTGGACATCAGCCAGCTTATTCCAAATAAGGTGGCAACAAGGGGGATAAAAACTTATGAAATTTGTGAATCTCAAACTGGCTACTTATGGCGGTTTGAGGTTCACACTTATAAGAAATCCCCGCCGCAACAATATGAGGACCCACTAGAAGCCTCCACCCCCTCTATAGTCATCCGATTAGTGAGAGGGCTGGAGAATAAAGGGTACACTTTGTGGATGGATAATTTCTACAATTCACCGTGTCTAGCTCGACGGCTTAAATCACTGGGCTTTGACTGTGTAGGAACATTGCGAACTGATCGTAAGTTTGTTCCACATGACCTGCATAGTCTCACCAAGCGGGACATGGGTCCAGGCCAAATATGTGGTCTTACTTCTGGAGACGTCGATGTCATGGTATGGAGAGATAATAATAGGGTATCTATGATCTCTACATATCATGGCATCGGCCAAGAAACTCGAGGAGATTCCACCAAACCCATCCTAATATTCGATTACAATATTATGATGGGTGGGGTGGATAAAAAAGACCAGATGCTGGCAATGTACCCGATCGAGCGGAAACGAACGAAGATCTGGTACAAAAAGTTATTTAGAAGACTTTTAAACATCTCCGTCCTAAATTCTTATATCATCCATCACCACCGTAGTTCTCTAGATCACCGTAGTTTCCGCATTTCTCTTATTAAATCTTTGCTTTATCGGCATACTTCCTGTTCGCTTCCGCCTGCAACTAAACAGAACCCTGTCGTTGATATCAGCCACCGCTTGGTGGAGTACCCGTTTACTAACGCACAACGCAAGCGGCGGGTGTGCGTGAACTGCAAAAAACGAGTGCACACGTTCTGTTTAGGTTGCAAAAAAACTGTTTGTATAGGCATATGTTTCGTCGCTATCCATTCATAATTATTTATATTGTAGGTACACACACACTATCTATTATATTTTTTAGTTATTGTAATTTTAAATATGTCCCAAAAATATTGTACCACAACTCCGTTCGTTTCATTGACCGCGAATTGAAGTTGTCCATGTCCATCCACAATAATATGTCCTCCGTACACATACAACAGCCTCTTTAACCATGCCTTTTTTTCTTTGTTTTGTGTGTAAGTAAACACTGTACCTACCTACGAACTGTTTATCTGTATTTTTCATTTTGGTTTCATAAGACCCTAGTCTAGTGCAATAACTCTATTTTTCGCTTTTGCTCTCCTTTTGCTTTATATGATGTGACAGTATTGGTCGTATCCAATGACATTTAGTTTGAAAATATATCATCAATTGGTGGTATCCATACTAATTCATCCATACTTTGTATGCCTATTGAAATAAATAATAATTATAGCATATCGGTAATGTACCTACTTGGTACATTGTGTTCTTGTAAGGCAGTATGCCTCTATTTTGATATCATATAATTGTAAAATATTATTTTTTATGTAGGTACCTACCTACAGTACCTACCTATCTAAAATAAATTCAGCAGACTGTTCTGTGCTCTTCATTTATTTGGCATAAGTTCAACTTGTTCGATTCTCGTAAACTAAATAAAGCGTTGTATGAGGTATAAGTGAACTAAACTATAGTTTAAGTTATTAACTTATGCCACTCAGCTTGCAGTATTGCCTTACAATGGAGTAATAAGAATAGGTAGGTAGGTAGATACCTACCCTATTTTTTGTTCACTGTTCAGGTAACATTCTATTCGTAAAGGACCACTTGGTTCGCTCCAAAGGTGGTGTTTTCTTTAACCCCTCCGACGTAACGTTTAGTTGTTTTGTTATTAGATACTATTTAATTTAGTTATTACTCTATGTTTTATTAAATAATAATATTACAATAAAATATGAGGCGCCTTTTATTTTCTCATAGTGGATGATGAAAAGTAGTGTATTACTCGGATGCAAAATATATTTTTGGTTCGGGTGACGTAACTACTTTGAATCCCTCGCTACGTTCAGGATAATTCTACTCTAGAAGGCCTCACTTCGCTCTGGATTCAAAAAAGCGCCTTCGCCGTACGCACAAATAAAGAGCTACTCGTGCGTGTTTATTCTACAGAAGCACATGCAATGGTTTTAGAGATACCGACACGATTTTGCAAAACATTACTCCAGCAGGAAATGCAATATCTCGAAAACCTGAAGACGCACAAATTATATTTTTGCGCACATTTATGCACAAATATAAGCTCTCTGCTGATATACAATATTTCTCATTCCGATCATTCGTTTAGAATTTTCTTGCTGGAGGAACGTTACTCCAGCAGGAATCGTTTTTCTCGTTTTTTTCCAAAACTTCAAAGCGCACAATTTTTATATGTGGCGCACAATTACAGAAGATTATGCACTAATTATACGTTCCACTCATATCACTCTAGGAGCTACTTTCCTGCTAGGGTAACGTAACGGGTAACTTTGCTTGTAAATCGATATTGTAGCTAAAATTAGGTACAATCGTCATTTTTGGCCAAAATTGACGATTGTACCTAATTTTAGCTTCTTTAACGTTTATAAAGCAAAGTTTTTAATGCTCAGTTGTGAATATTGTATAGCTACTGCCGCAATTACTACAGCTAGGAATCTAGAATGTGTTATAGACCTAAAAATTGCGAAAAACCAATTGAAATTTGAGTTTGGCGGGCTCAGGTGAACGATCCGCCTTAAGGCAAAGGCACAAATAAACAGCCAGTATTACAGTAAATTAATATTTTTTTGATTTTGTTACAGATTAAAAAAATAATTAAATTAAAGAATTAAATGCTTATTTATTATATTTCATCTCCCAAAGTTATTTTTATTCATAAAATGTTGACCACTTTTCTGAAATTCTGATATAACTAAAAACTCTTTGCTAAGATTTAAAAAAGTACCGTTCGTTTTAGACGGAGCATCTTTATAAACTGTGATTAAGTGCGTAATGAGATACATAAGGGCCCCACTCTGCAGTGTGCGGTTCTATCGGGCGGACTGCCGTCCTAGGCCGACCGGAATCGTCAAATGGCTACACACTCAGTTCTTATTAGTCGTCAGTCCAAAACCCTATTGCGAATAACTGACAGATTGATATCGTCCAGTGAACTGTTAATGAGTGGGGCCCTTTACGATACTGAAATTGGTGAAGTATTATAAGAGACCCTACGAGCAATGTGTTATAAAATATTTTTGTAGGTATGATTCTGATTTAATTACATAACATAACATACCATCACGCCTGTATTCCCTGAAAGGTTAGGCAGAGGCGTACTAATGTACACCCACAGTTCGCCGGTATGTTTAGGTCCCATGTAATAGGGGGCGAGCCTATTGCCATTAACCGGGCACAAATTCCTAACTCCGAGCTGCTACTGAGAATTTCATAGAAAAACCCAATAACACTGCTCGACCTGGGAATCGAACCCAGGACCTCTAGCGTAGCAGTCGCGCTCAGGACCGCTTGGCTAATGAGGCAGTTCTGATTTAATTAGATGTACCTAAGTTGAATTATTTGTTAATACTTCTGTGGCTTAAACAAAAATATTTCTTGATATAATTTGGGCTGGTCAGCTCTTACCTGCTGTGACAATCTCTTTTTATTTTTTTTGTAATTTAATGAAAAAACCTAAACATCAAACTGCATAATTCTCAGCAACTATTTAAAACAAAGTTGTAAAGCTAATAATGTAATTGTGATTATTTTATTTTAAAAAGAGTACCTATATATGGAGTTACTTGCCAGCTCTTCTCCATATGACCCACTTTTTGGAACCGTGCAACTAGTTTTAATTTTTCAAAAGTACCTTCTTAATGGTCTAATTGAAATAAAACATTTTGACCTTTTTTTTACTTTTTGAAATTGTTTTTTTTATTTCCTATGATTAGGAAGTTGGTGGTTGGTGCATCAGTAAGTTGTAATGTCTTTACCTGTATATTCAATTCTGCCAGATTTTTATAAAGGCTTCCTGTAATTTTAGAAATAAATAGGTAGGTAAGTAGGTAATCATATTTTTTATTCCTGTATTTGATTTTTCTGCAGTCTGTAGTTATTACGTAGAAAATATGTGTGACGAGTTTACACGGACTTTTTCTGTGACGTATTACCAACTTGTGTGGTAAGTTTACATTAATAGATGTTTGAAAGAGGTAATAAAACAAAAGCTCAAACCATTAAAAAAAATATAATCGAATTTGTTAGCAATAAGTTTAACACAATTCAGCCGCACTTCTTAGGGCCTTGATCTTCCGTGGCTAAGAAACCCTTCAAGTCTTTCTGATCACCCTTGGGTGGCTTGCATGGGTCACAAGGATCTGGAGGTGGAGGTGGGGGACAAGGTTTGGGTTTCTTTTCAGCACAGGGCGATAAAGGCGGCTTCTCGTCACCACCGCATGGGTTTGACGCGCTCAGTTTCGCCGGGGGACAAGGAGGTTCTTTCTCTAATGGACATGGTTTCGTTGGCTTCACAGGGGGCGGGCAAGGCGGGGGGCAAGGGGGAGCTGGTGGGCACGGTGGAGCTGGTGTTGGTTTGCAAACATCAGGTACAGTTTTGTAGTAACAGTGGCCATCGAACCACCACGCCATCCCTGGTGTTGGTGGGCAAGGGAACTCGATCTGCGAAAACACGAAATATATTTGGTACGTAAGCATTTTGTCCTGTTGTTTCCAACCATTTCACAAGTAAGTCAGGTAAAAATAATTATTGTACACAAAGCGATATCCATCAGATGTTATTATTAAATTGCTTGCAGGTACTCACACTATCAGTTCCAGCATTTGGCTTCATGTAGCATGGTCCTATCCCTGGCTTAGCCTGCTTGCGAGGCGGTAATCCTTGGGCTATGGGCGCCACAACCGGCGGATTCACCGAATTCAAAACATCCCTTTTGCCATACCATTGGTCAGAATACTTATAATCCGGCCCTCGAGGGATGTCAGGCGGAGGAATAGAACGAGGCGAAATCAATGGCGGAAAACGATTATGAAATACATATTTCCGACCTAGTAAAAACTGCCTCAATTTCTGTATGCCTGATGATACGTCCCTGAAATCCCATTTTACTGGTAATACTTTTTTACTCATTTAAAGATAATTTAGTATATTTATTGATAAGCAGACAGCTAAAAGATTCCGATATGACGTTTTTAAAATAAATGCCTCACTATTCACGTATTTTAAATGACATACTTTGATCAAAAAGGTTTTAAATCGAAGAGTTTAGGTAGGTATAGGCCTATACTTATTTATTAGAGTGCGGCGGCAGGCGGCGGCTAAGCGGGAAGTCTTAGAGGCTTTTCTATGAAGAGTTCAGTAGCAGCTCAAGGTTTAGATTTATTTTTGGTTTGGTAGGAACCCTCTGGCACATTGTACCTAAATGACAAAAGACTCGCCCCCATGACATACCTACCTACCAAACTAAGTATAAAAATACTACCTCCTCACCTACCTACGAACTGTGGGTGTACATTAGTAAACCTTTACCTCACCCTAACCCTTTGGGAATACTGGCGTAATGGTAGGTCTAGGTAGTTCTGAGTAAGCTCGAAACTGGGCTACAAAGATTTAACAAGTCAAATAAGTTTGTCACACTGAATTTGGATAGAATTGTTTTGTATTTGGATAGAATTTATGGACTTACACCGTTTTAACGAGAAAAATATTTCAAAATACATTATTTCTATATTAATTTATTAATAATTATATAAAGCTGAAGAGTTTGTTTGTTTACTTGAACGCGCTAATCTCAGGAACTACTGGTCCGATTTGAAAAATTCTTTCAGTGTTATATAGGCCATTTATTGAGGAAGGCTATAGGCTATATAAATCATCACGCTTCGCGAAGTCGCGAAGTCGCGGACAGAAGCTAGTATTATTATATAAATTTCAACATAATTACCGTGTTTTACCTATTATAGTATTTTTTAGAAAATGCACAGATTAAAAATGCCTGATTAATAGCTGAGAGACAATAGTTCACAATAGTGATAATAAATTAAGGCGGATCGTTCACCTGAGCCCACCAAATTCAAATTTCAATTGGTTTTTCGCAATTTGTAGGTCTATAACACATTCTAGATTCCTAGCTGTAGTAATTGCGGCATTAGCTATACAATATTCACAACTGAGCATTAAAAACTTTGCTTAATAAACGTTAACGAAGCTAAAATTAGGTACAATCGTCAATTTTGGCCAAAAATGACAATTGTACCTAAATTTAGCTACAATATCGATTTCCAAGCAAAGTTTTTAATGCTTTTTAACGCCTTAATGTGATATTGGAAGGAACGGAAAAAATTGTGCAAGAGTAGAATGAAACGCAAAGTACGTTCCAATACCTTCCAATACATACGGAAATTATTATTTTTTCAAAAGCCTTTTTGATTTCGACATAGGTCATAAAACTCTGACAAAAACATTTTTTTTAATATAGTTGTAATTAATGAAAATGATGTGCGAGCCTCAATGAAGCTGTTTCTATCTATTTACGGGACCTAAACAAGAAAACCTTCTTGGAATGGAACTATCAAATACATGTAATTATGTTGTTTACGCATAGTTTTTGAACGAAATCGAACTCCAAAAGTCCTAAGATCTCCCGCGTTTTCTCATGTCTGTCTGTCTGTCAAACGAAAAAGTTCAGCCTGTTTTTATTGTTTGTTGTAGTTTAAAGTTTTGTCTTTGATTTCGTGTATCATATTCATATTTGATGTTACATTATAGTTTAATTTAGCTGCTTAACAATGGAAACCAGTACGTCCCCAGAGAAAACTGAAATTACGCCGTCAAAAAAGAAGCTGAAACAAGCGAGACTTCCCTTCAAGCTTATTAGCGATGTTTCACCGACACCTGCAGTCTCACAATCAAGGAAGCGAAAACTTTCTGCTCCTGACACAGAACCGGTCACAAAAGTTGGGAAAATCAGTAAAGAAAATGACATAATTGAAGATCCAGTTATAATTAGTGACGATGACAGCAAAGGTAGTGAGATTCCACTTAAAGAAGAAAAGTCTATGAACCCTTTCGTGAAATTGGTTGACACAGCATGGAAGAAGAAGCTTCAGAAGTCGAAAAAGAAGAAAAGTGGGAAAAAAAAGTTATCAAAAAGCCTTAGTAATGGATCTGTTGAAGTTGAAAGTGGGACTGACAGTGCAGACAACAAAGAAGTCGATAGCGAGATGATGGATGTGGATCAACCTGCTACCACTGAGGTAGATGTTTCCAGCAGTGATACTGATATTACTGAGCCACATAAAGGAACAAAATCACCCAATAATAATGTTAAAACTACAGTAACAAAAGTAGATGAGGTAGTTGTTTTAGAAGATTCAAATAATCCTGATGATATCAAACCCCGGACTAATAGTGCAGAAAATGTGAATACAAATAAAGACAGTGAGAATGATATCAATCAGACAGACATCCTAAATGATTCTACCATTGATGAATCTTCTGAAGTTAACAAGGTCAACAAAGATATTATAAAAAATTGCAAATCTCCATTGAAAACTGTACAGGCAATAAGTCAAATCACCCCAAAACGTAGTGCACGAAATAAAGCAAAAGCAGAACAAAATAATAACTCCAACGGTTCACCTTCTAAGATAAATGATTCTATTAGTTCCAATCCTACTACTCCGAAGCAGACTCCCAAGACCAGCAGAAGGTCATCTGTCACCAATAGCCAGGGGGATGTCTCAATGAGTGATTCTACACCATCTGTAAACTTGACACCAAAACAGGTAAGACATTACAATTAGTCAACCAATCAAGCAGTATATTACAGTAATTATGGTAAAATGATTGGAAGCAGTGTTAGCCTTGAGATATGATCATTGGACTGCCATTTCAAAGCTAGTCTAGATTACACTTTTCAAAGTTATATGTGTATTTATATTAAACTGCCAGCCTGCCCTGGCTATGCATGGGTAGAGAACTCCCTAACTTTTTTCTAAATATTCTATAGCCTATGTTAATCTCGAATAATGTAGCATTCAAATAGTAAAAGAATTTTTTAAATTGGATAGGATTTTCGTGATGATGTGTGAAGTCTGCTAACCTGCATTAGGCCAGCTTGGTAGACTATAGCCTGTTCTATCCTCTCTTATTCTGAGTGGAGACCCTTTTCCAGCAGTGGGATAAAATAATGGGTTGATTACATTAGTTGCTGATGGCAACTATTTTCAATTCAATTGACACAACGAAAAGAGAGAAAAATATTATATTAAAATATTATTTTAAAATATTTAACATTTCATGTTTGTAAACCAAAGTGTTATGTAGTGGTTTACACCCATAGTTTGCTGGTATTTTTAGGTACCTAATAAGAAATGAGCCTATTGCCAACTGGACAATCCAAACTCCAAGAAAGTTCTGAAAATTTTAGATAAAATTAACAATGTTGATCTGAGTATACAGGAACTCAGGGCCTCTTACATATTTGTTGTGCTTAGGACCTTATGTCTAATCTGAAAGCACAAGAAGATCAGTACATTTTACAAATCCAATAGAAAATCGGATGCTGTTTATTGTGCTACATTTAACCATTACTGATTTAACAATTATTAGAGGTTCAGTACACTGTAATCAGTGCAAGCCTAATGGCTTGGTTAGGCACTTAATTTATGAATAAATGGGATGTGTTGTGTCAGTACTTATGTAGCATATAGATTCTTTCATCATGAATGTGTCTAATTGAGATTTAATTCATTCTGATTGACTGACCTTATGAGCCAGGCAACTATACTAAAGCTATGTTTAATATAAAAAGTCTTTCACCCATTTACATAATACTGCAGCAGGGCCTTTTCTCATAACACGAAACATTAGTTGTGGAAATGCAATGTCTTTGATTTAATGATCCCTGTACTTGCTTATTGTGTTAAGGTAACTAACCACTTTTATAATCCAGAACTTGATATTAATGGGCCTATAAACCTCTTAGCAAGATTGTACCTTCTACCAAATAAAGATGATGGAAAATTACCATTTTAAACATATTTTACAGGTGCAGAAAAAGTTGGAATCTGCAAAAAAGCGAGAAGAAAGGGAAAAAGAGAAACAGGAAAGAGAAAAAAAGAAACAACAAGAAAAAGAGGAGAGGGCTAAAATAAAACAAGAGAAGGATGATCAGAGAAAAAGGGAAAGGGAGGAAAAAGAAGAGGCTAAAAGAAAGGAAAAGGAAGAAAAAGAAGAACAGAAGAGAAAGGAAAAAGAAGAGAAGGAACGGCAGAAAGAGTTAGAGAAGAGTAAGTGTTTTTCTCTTTTCTACTATAAACATAATCACAAATGTTTGGTAATTAAATGAACTTTTTATTGTATCAAGTCTCAGTGTATTGCAACTTAATTTCCAGAACAAAGAGAAGAGAAAGAAGAGCAAAAGCGAAAGGAACGCGAAGAAAAAGAGGAACAAAGACGAAAAGAGAAGGAGGCCAGAGATGAAGATAAACGCAAGAAACAAGAGGCTTTAGAACTTGAGAAACAAGAACAAGAACTTAAAAAGAAGAAGGCAGCAGAAGCATTTGTCAATTTCTTTGTTCCTAAACAGAAATCTGAGAAGGATCAAGCTACTGTTGCCTGCATTAGCAAAACTAGCATGCTATCTAACTTCATGATCAAAAATGATATGAGATTAGCACCACTTGTCCGAGTGGATTTGGACAAAGAACGAAAAGAGGAATTAGTTAATTTGATAGAAAAGCAAAATGTGTCTGAAAAACTATTATATTTGAAGTGCTTGAAGGATGGGAAGAATAATCCATTGTCAAGTGGGAAAACTTGGCCACTGAGTGATAGGGATGATGATGATATTATGATTATTGGTTAGTACTTATGTCTGTTTTGATCTGCAGTAATAATAGGGTTGCTTTTAATTAGTATTCTTCCCAGAATTATTCAAGTGTACTTCTCACCTGATGAAAAGTTCATAAAATTTGACTTTATCAAAGTACTTTTAGTAAGTTATCATATGTGATTTGTTATAGAGGATGAGTTGCCACCCATGCTAGACGATGCTGGGGGGATCCTAACCTGCGAGCCAGTCCAGCGGGAAAAACTTAGACCTAAACTACTCAGTTTCCACGAAAACCGACGCCCGCCATACTGGGGCACTTGGCGTAAGAAGAGTGCCAGTGTCAGACCGCGACGACCATTTGGTCAAGATGAGGTCAGTTATTATGGTGGATCTCGTAATTTTATAGCATGCTGTGTAATTGAAAACAGAATATCTAAGGAAATTCTTCTTCTTAGTTGGGCACTCTTGTCAGAGTGGTCGTGGTAGTAACGATGGTGTAATCGCTGAGTTCTCGTCGGCATCGTTCTCTCCTCTGAGCGTCAAAACTTTCGAAATTCTTCGCCATTTTTGACGATTAGTGGCAAGGTTTAGCTTTAGGTCTAAGGAATTTATGAAGCTGGAAATAAGTTTTACGTCAACGGCAGTCCCGGCCCCTACACATAGTGTAGCCAGCCCAGGCGAGCAACAGAGTTGATCCGGTGCGTCCGTGATTAATGTCATAACAGTATTTCCAGCCTTAGACAGAAATCTTTGTAAAGACATTTCAGTCGGCTGTAAGAATTTGTCATTGTAGTACATTTAAATAGTGTGTTCTAAATTTGAAGGCCAAACACTAAAGAAAATATATGTTACAAGCAAGATAAAGGGCGCCACAACGCGTACTAGCTTTCTGTGCTCTTGGCTATACTTTATACAGTAAATTATCCGGCAGTAGAAAACAAGGCAATTTTTTTTTGCGAGATACTGTTTCTTCTAGGTAGGTGACTTTTCTATGCTAATATTATAAGGAGGAAAGATTTGTATGTATGTAACGAATAAATTCAAAAACTACTGTGATGATTTCAAAAAATCTTTCTCCATTTGAATGCTGCATTATTCCAGATTAACATAGGCTATAGAATATATTGAAAAAGTTAAGGATTTCTCCACCCGTGCGAAGGCGGGGCGGGCCGCTAGTCTTAAATAAATTGAAAAAATACATTAAAAATTAATGAACTTTTCAGAAACAACTGGATTACGAAGTGGACAGTGACGAGGAGTGGGAAGAGGAGCAGGAAGGCGAGAGTATCGACGGTAGCGCTGCCGGCAGCGACGACGAACAAGACGCCGACGAATATGAGGTGGATAATGTGGTGTTTGTGCCACATGGATATCTTAGTGATGAGGTTAGTACATTACATATATATACAGGCTCTTATGATGCACCCATAAGGTTTTTTTGTTCCCTAATAAATACATCAGATACTTATTAGGCTTTTATTATTTTTGCCAAAGGATATAGTTAATTAAAAAAGAAATGTATATACATACAAGGCCTTACATTAATTGTCCCTTCTCTCCTTCATAGAACAAGCTAATTGAAGGCACGCTCAAATGTTTTCTTTTGTTGCTGATTAATATTTTGCCCTTATTCTTGTCAGACGGTTTCATTACTTAATTTTAAATAATTTTATTCTTGTTTATTTACTAAGTCTGCTGTCTACACTGGACAAGCAAGTTTCAAAAATGCTAATTTTGGCCTGGCATGTCTATTTAGACTAAGTGAGTTACTTAATATTTCTCATTTATAGGAAGCGACGATGGATGAAGACGATGTTCTGTCTCTTTCGCCAGAAACACAGAAACAAAGACTGAAGCATTTAGAAGATGAATTTGAGTCTGAAATGAAGAAACCTACAGAAAAACTGAAGCCTAGAATGTATGGCCTACTTTGGGAAACAGCTGATGGTGGGAAACCAGAAAATTGCGTTGACGCACTCTGGAATTACTTCGGAAAATTATCAATGATAATGAACGATCCCACTCCATTACTCCAACCAGCTAATGAGCCTGATGACACAGAGAAAAAGAAGGTGAAAAAGAAGAAGCCACAAAAAGAAACAACAGATGGTGAACCAAAACAAAAAAGCCCTAAAGCTGACAAGAAGAAAAAGGCTAAAACTGAGGAAAAGGAAAGCAAAACTCCTAAATCAGAAAATAAAAAGAATGTTCCTGAAACTAAGAAGAATCAGCCGGGCATTAACATGTTTTTAACAAAATTAAAATCATCGTAGATTAATGCATAATTTGTAAGTTAATATTACAGCCTCACTTTTTAATGGTTCGCGATAAGTTTAAAATATGTTATAGCTATATTTTATTTATGTGTTCTGTTTCCTAATCTCGTATATTATAAATTTTGTAATTAATTCATTACAAAATGGGTCACGCTCGAAGATATCCAACGATTTTCGTGATGGCAAAATTATAAAGGGCATTTATAAATCTGCAACTAAATTTTGTGGGTCTATTAACCAGGAAGTGTGCACGCCCGATTGGCGCTCCTGAGTCAGAGTTTGGAGAATTGACACATTGGAGAAAATAATACAATCTAATCAAGATTATAATATTGCATCAGCACCAGAGGATTCTAGAGGATGAGTCTGGGATATTAGTACACTGGTATGGCCTATTTTGTAAGGAAAAATATACTAGTTTTATCTATGATAGTGCGATTAAAATCATAGACTGATATATAGTTGTAATGTTGAGTGCTACGAAATATTAACTTGATAATATGCATCATGCTGTAAATATAAGTTGAATTTCGCTTAGTATGGACAATAGAATAAATTAAAATATTATATTATTCATTAAAATTAAAATGATTTATAGCTCAAATAGTTTATTTATCATCAATCCACCTCATCAATTTAGTGACCTAAAGTCAAAATTGAATTTATAATAAAAAATAGTGGCCGGATGCTTCGAGTGAGGGAATTTAGACTAACAAAATATAATTCATTTCCATTAAAAAAGTACACAAATACAATAAGAATAAATAAACAACCTGTAACAGAATAAACCAAGACCTGAAAATAGTTTGTTCAGAATCGACTACTGAATCGATATAGATCGCGCAACGTACCTTGACCCAAAACTAACGGAGAGGGCGAAAGTTTGCGCAGTGCATTTGCGTGCAATCGATTACTCATTTTGGTTCAAGTTATTTTGCGGCAAGTATACAGTGGTTTTTAATATATTATTATGTTAATTTTTCCCCAAATCAAAATTACAATACCTGAGAGACCATGGCCCCCTGATCCATCAATGGCTCGATTTATGGAAATCTCAAATCTATTTGCACTAATTTTATTATTACTGTGTGCGTGTAGGCGCCAAAATTGTTTGTAAGACTACAGTACAGCTACCAGTATTGCCTTTATCTGGTATAATTAAATTCTTGAAAAAAACGAGTTTCGTTATTTTAATTATGAGAGTGTTTGGGGTCTTGCGCTTATTCAGTTATACGTTGTATACTTAAAATAAAATTGTACAAAATAAAGCTTTCCCTACTAGGCCCGTAGGGAAAGCTTTATTTTGTACAATTTTGAGTCATTGAGTTTGACCAGTATTGCCCCTTTTTATGAATCCAAGTTCTAAGACGGAGTTAGGATTAAGGCGGATCGTTCACTTGAGCCCGCCAAATTCAAATTTCAATTGGTTTTTCGCAAGTTGTAGGTATATAACACATTCTAGATTCCTAGCTGTAGTAATTGCGGCATTAGCTATACAATATTCACAACAGAGCATTAAAAACGTTGCTTGTAAATCGATATTGTAAATTGCAATGGGTTCCAGCACATATTGGACTACGCGGTAACGAGGAGGCTGATCGTATATCAAAAGCAGCGGTAGTTGATGGCACATGTATTAATTACATACCAGATTATTGGGAATACATATCAAAATTTAAATCAGTATGTTTTGATGCATGGAAACAACATTTTTTCAGAATTTCACATGATAAAGGTATTTGGTATAAAAGCATTCAAGGTCAGCCTTCTCGACTACCCTGGTTCGATGATATTAAACTAAGCAGAAATATAATTCGGTTAATTTTAAGACTTCGTTCCGGACACTACCCATCGGCAAAGTTTGCATTCCTGATGAAAAAGACTGACTCTCCTCATTGCACGGTTTGCAATCAAATTGAAGACGTGCAACATTTGCTGATGGAGTGTACTCGAAACAGAGAGGAAAGGGAGTTGTTCATGAAGGAATTTAAAATAAATAGACTTGATATGGGCATAATCCAATCCATCTTATGTGCACCATATTCGGAGATCATTAAAAAGTTGTGCTATTTAATTACGGTTCTTCAGGAATAACTTCTACTCATTACTTTACGTGGTAGGAATTAAACTTATATTATGTAGTAAATCAATGTAAATACGATGGGGCTGACATATTGTTTAATAAAAGCCCCTAAAAACAGAATAAAAAAAAAACGATATTGTAGCTAAAAGTAGGTATAATAGTCAATTTTGGCCAAAATTGACGATTATACCTACTTTTAGCTTCTTTAACGTTTATTATTCAAATTTTAAATAATTCTGTAGAAATAAAGTGAGATGACTGATATAATTTAGATACCTAGATGAAAATCGTTTAGGGGTAATAAAAAATTAAATAGTGATAGTGAAAAAAAAGTATTTGATTGAATGCAATCCAATCGCTACGGTCATCTGTGATAGCTTTGATGATCAGTCATTTATTTATCTTCAGTGAAACCACACATTTATCATATCAGCCTATTGCCGTCCACTGCTGAACGTAGGTCTCCCACTATATTATTATACTCTTTGGGTCTCCCCCAAAGAGCGCCAACCATCCCGGTCTTGGGCAGCTCGCATCCATCCGCTGCCAGCCACCACAGAATAATTATCGCGTCATCCCCATTCACTCATTCAATTCGTTCATACACATTTTATATTTCTTTTTTTTATGTCAAAAAGATATATTGTATCTGTCGTTTTGACAAATTTAATTATTTTCATTTTCCGATTTTCCTGTTGTTTCCTAGTCGTTGCTTGCAATATCGATATTTTTTTTATTTTTTATCTAATCATTTTATTATTCATTGTCTACATTGACCTATTGAGTGGGAAAAATGCAGTGACAAAGGAATTAGAAAACCCGTACCTATTGTAAGTGTGTATTGTATTCTTCGTTTTTATTCGCCGACACCCTATTCAACTCACCCTGAGTCATTTCAGCTGCCACAGAATTTTACATTACTACCTAAATTTGGATCGGTACATTTTATTTAAACCGTTTTCCGTTTTTGAATCTACGTCGATTAGTTTAGATCATCTGAATAGGAATCTGAATATCGGCGAATTTTTTACCTGTTCTGAACTTCTAATCAGTCGGTCTGATCACAGAGTTGCCTGGAGGTTTCTGAAGATGTAAGTAGTAGAACCAGTATGTGTAAGAAGTGTATCTTTTAAATATTTACATAGAGATAACCATTATATACAGATACCTCTTTCTGTGTTTTATTGATTTTTAAGTTAACAAGTTTTCAAATTTACGAATATTAATATGTTCATTAGGCTTTTGTGGTATCAAGGTCTGTACCAGTTTAAGGCCACTGGACTTGTAGCTCTTCTAGTTAGAAGAATAAGGCAACTCGCTGACCAAAGTTCCTGCCTAAGCAAGCAGGTGCTTGCTGAAAGCTGCTACCCCTAGGACATGGGAAAAGAACATTGGCACCCTTCAATGTCATTGTTTGAAATGATTCCATTATAATGTACATTAATTAACTGAGCAAGATACATTTTTTTACCTGCTTATTATTAGTGGAATTCTCAATTAGAATTTTATACAGTTTACTTTTTTAACTAAATAGATGAATAACATGAGACAAAATTAGTTGGGCTAGTAAGCAATTTATTTCATATTCATGATGTCCTTATTCATATTGAAACTGTCTAATAATAGCAACACTGATTGTGATATTGTGACATCGCTGAGTTCAATAGCGGAAAGAGAATTAAGCAAAATATTATTCTGCCTAGCCATAGGCACACCCTTTTAACAAATTAAGGACAGCATATCCCATCACATTGGGAGAACACTTATGACACAGCTAGTTATCTACATACCTATGGCTTACTTACTCATTTACCCAGGTTCCTTTTACAATATTATCATGACTAATGTAGCTTACTCTAAATACAGAACCCGTCTGGTTCTGTATAGATGCAAAGCCAGGGCTCCTGCAGCTCTCCCTCAATCAGCCACCTATCATTGATACAGCTGATACAAAAGTAGTTACACTCATTAATATCTTACTAATTAACTTGTATCTAAATAGATTTTAATTTCCAGCTAGCACTTAGGAACAAGAACGAATATTTCATGGGGTAGAGCAGTAAACCCCAGTTGTCCAAGATGAGTAAAATGTCAAAGAACAAGTTGAATTTGACCCTGCCACCAGGGTCAATTGACACGGCACCAGCTATAACACCATCTAATATGACACCACAGTTGAAGTCTGCTACAGCAACTGAGTAAGTGAAATTTAAACTTATTTTTGCTTTAGAATTTTAGACAATCAATATTGTAGGTACTCGATTGGCAATATCAGTTGCAACAATATTATGATAAAGGTTTTGCTTGTTTCTAACACAGTTAATGTTGATGGTTGTTTCAATATTTAAAACAAATTTAGGTACCTACCTTTGACTACAAAATTTATTATTGAAACTATTCACTAAAAATGTTGTATAACACATGTACCAAATGTCTAGGCGACAAGGTCTAGCAGGGAAGTCTAAGACGAGTATTGAAGCTTTAACTGAGAGGTTGGAGCAGATAGAAATGGATGACACACAAAGACGCAGGATAGAGGTATTCCTCTGCCAGAAGGAGAAGATTGGGGAACTTAGTGATGATGACTTTGAAAAGCTGGGAGAGTTGGGTAAGAAATACCTTCTTTCTAGAAATTCTTTCCATTTAGAGTCAGAATTAATTTCAAGCATAATTAGACCATATTATTATAATATTCCTAAATAAATATCATTTAACATTTTCTTAATGGAAGTACACTAATTAGTTAATGTAATATATACATAGGTACTCTTTCTTCACTCTTACGAAATAATTTTCAAAAAATCAAATGGTGTTATGTAGTAGGTAAAATGTCTAGTCTTGATTTGAATGTTTTCAGGTCAAGGTAATGGTGGAGTGGTGATGAAAGTCCGCCATAAGTCAACAGGTCTCATCATGGCTCGTAAACTGATCCATCTTGAAGTCAAGCCAGCAATCAAAAAACAGATTATTAGAGAGCTTAAAGTACTCCATGAATGTAACTTTGCTCATATTGTGGGTTTCTATGGCGCATTCTACAGTGATGGAGAGATTTCTATTTGTATGGAATATATGGATGGTGGTTCGCTGGACCTAATTCTGAAGAAGGCTGGAAGGATTCCTGAATCCATTCTAGGTAAGATTTTGCCATGGAGCGACTTCATTTTAAACTTATTAAGTATTAAATATAGGAATGACTATTTCCATTTTCCTATTCAATGTCATAATACAAAATTAATTGGCTATCAGGAATGCAGTACTCCATCATTAATAATAAACAGATTCCCAATCCACTACACTATTTAGCTGTGGGTGGTAAATATCAATGATTATTAGCTTTGGGGAAGTTAAACCCCATTATTCTTCAGCTAAGTAATATGTATATGTATAATGATTTAATCATGGCAGTCTTAAAAACCGAATTGAACGAAACCAAAGTCTTAAAAAGAAGAAAGAATTAGTAATTTTTTCTTTCTACATATTACTAGGCAATGTTTAAATTGTCGGTACATGTAGTCCAATCTGAAGACAATAATTGTATGTGTAGGTATAATGCTAATGTACATCCACAGTTCGCCAGTATGTTAAGGTCCCATGTTATAGGGGGCAAGCCTATTACCATTAACTGGGCACAAATTCCAAACTCTGAGCTTCTACTGGGCATATCATAGAAAAACCCAATAACACTGCTCTGAATCGAACCCAAGACCTCTAGCGTAGCAGTCGCGCTCGGTAACTAAGATGCAGTATCAGTATGTTACAGATAAAATATGTATGTTTAGAGAAATATGACACAAATACCATAACATGCATATTCTTTATACTGACTATTGTTTAATCCTTGTTACATGATTAAAATGCTCGTAAAGTTACCGGCAAATAATCAATATTATCATAATTATGCAGTTTAGCATTAGTTCTGAGTCATTGTAAATTTTAATCTAAGTAGTATTTATCGTCATTTTAGCGAAAGAAAATATTTAAATTGTTTGTTCAAGTTGAACATGTTTTTCTTCTTTTATCAATGAAATACTTATTTACCAAAAGTATTTCCAGAGTGATGTCACTTTGAAGTGATAATCATTGTATGTGCAAATGACTGCATTTTTAATACCTAGTAATTTCGATGAGGTATATTCACCAGTTGTGTTCACTGTTCCTTGACTCCATGTTTGATAACTAATTATGCAAATGGTCTTCGCTGCGGCGCACCCAGGATATCAATATGAAGATCACTTTTGGTATAAAAAAAGGAACTATAAATATTCCGATCCAATATGAATGTCGTAATTGTCAACATTCGGTGATATTACGGTGGTTCAAAGCAATATATTGTTACTGATTCTATTAGTATCTTACTGATTTATGACACGCGAAATTTAGACATGGAAATAAAATAACTCTTTAGGGATTTTATGGTGTTATATTTATCAAGATGGAAACCTCCGTCTACCTGTAACTGCTGTAAAGGATCTGAAACATCGAGTTTTTATAATACCTGTATTGTCAATATCTTTCAGGAACAATAACATCAGCAGTACTGAAAGGTCTGAGCTATCTTCGGGATAAGCACGCGATCATGCACCGCGACGTGAAACCGTCCAATATCCTCGTGAACAGCAATGGAGAGATAAAGATCTGTGACTTCGGAGTGTCGGGACAGCTGATCGACTCCATGGCCAACTCCTTTGTTGGGACCAGGAGTTATATGTCGGTAAGTTTATTTTTAAGTAACAGGCCTACGGGCTGCCTCATGGCGAGGCAACCACAGCCTATAGACGCCAGCAACAATAACGGTATGACTAGCGTGTCATCTTGAGACTTCAGCTTTAAAGTCTCACATGCCATGATGACACGTAATATCACTTCCCTTGATTACCCCTCAAACAGGAACAAAATTATGTTACCACAATATCTGCGGGCACGGCAGTGCCCCCGACAAGTCGAGAAAAACAAGCGGCACGGCCGTACCTTTTCTCGAAGCAGTTCAGGCCGTTTTCGACCCACTATAACTTCGTTGTGGATAAAACTAGAAGCCTGAATTTTCAGTAACCAAGCAGGCATTTATACAATGCACATTTCTACATACACTAAACAATCTAATTTAATACGTTATGTATTACGTCTTGTGAGATTCATTGTGTATTTAATAAAAAAATATACATCGTGTTTCATGTGATGGCCAAGTCAATCTATTTAATTAAAACATAAAAGAATTTAATAAAGAAGAAAGAAATTAGAAGAACTAAGTTGATTAACTTGTTTTTTTTTACAAGTTATGTTTTTCATGGCATTGCTTAATTTGTAAATACATCTACGATACAGGAGAAAATAGTTATTACCTAAAACATTAAAACAAAATCAAATTTCACAGCCTGAGCGACTTCAAGGCACACATTACTCTGTACAGTCAGACATATGGTCACTCGGCCTATCACTAGTGGAAATGGCAATAGGAATGTACCCCATTCCACCGCCTGACGCGAAGACCTTAGCAGCGATATTCGGTGGACAAAATGAGGATCATTCTCCTGGGCAGGTTAGTATCCATTTATATAGTGTGGCGCGTTTCGCTAGCAGGCGATATATGACTTACGGCCATAGGTTTAAGGCTCAAATTACATGATATTTATTTCCGTAAATAGATTTTTTAAAAGCACTTTCAGAATTCAATTTTCACATTTATTTAACTAGATGGCACCAGCATTTTCTAATTAGGATGACCTCTCCGTGAGAAGAACACCGAAACAAACTCAGTCAATAATGGCCTCTTTTAAAATCCTAGTATTGATTTATTAGTAGTACCAAATAATGTGTGAGTAACAATGCAAGGCAATGTCTGAAGTACTATTGTTTATACAAAAAAATCTTAAAAAATGTACACTGATTGTAAACTACTTATGTTCGTTTAGGCGCCAAACTCTCCCCGTCCGATGGCGATATTTGAGTTACTCGATTACATAGTGAATGAGCCGCCTCCCAAGCTACCAGCTGGTATATTCTCCGATGATTTCAAAGATTTCGTGGACCGCTGCCTCAAGAAGAATCCTGATGAGCGGGCTGACTTGAAAACGCTGATGGTGAGTCTCCTGTATTTACATATTAAGGTGAAATTTATTTTCACGCGCTTAATCTCTGGAACTAGTCGGATTTGAACAAATCCTTTTGCATGTGATAGGAAGATACTTGAGGAAGGTTATAGGGCATTAAACATCACTATACAACCCTTAGCAGCGGAGCAAAGTGGATGACTAACTTTGTTCAAATAATTCACGCGCACTCGAAATGCCACTAATTAACATTTTTACTTGAAATCAGTAGTTCTCCATGAAAGCTGATTGTTGATAATTTAGTATCTATTTGCTGACGTTACAAATACAACAAAACTAACAATTACATTAAATAATTATGTTTATACTTATGAATAATGTAATTATTCATAAAAATATAAAACGTCTTATTAAGCTTCCTTATACATATTATTTATGTGTTTTGTGTTGTTTTTACATGTAGTATTTTCATTTTGTGACAGGGAAAAGGCAAAATATAGCTGTGTAACCTTGTTTGCGCGGTGGTAAGTGTCGTAAATCATTTTTGTGTGTGTTCCAACTTACGCGATTGAGAGCCAGTTTCCCCTCGGTAGCTACGGTTCCGACAGTATTCAGTCTGTAGGGGTTCTCAAAGCTCGGTAACGCTTCAACAACTCGTCTGGTGATGAAGGTGCCCAACTCCTTGTAGCTCGTCATTTTTTGCCTTCATAAAAAGAAATTGATTAATTGTTATTTCTCTTGCGAACAGAACCACGAATGGATCCGTAAGGCGGACGCGGAGAAAGTGGACATTGCGGGATGGGTGTGCAAGACGATGGACCTCATGCCTTCGACGCCTAACTCTAACGTGTCTCCTTTTTCTTCATAAGCTGCAAGAAGTGCATACTTTCATCAGCGAAAAAGGGTTAGAAAAATATAAATCGTTGTGAATTTTAATTAAAGCCATGTTTCGGCGGGAATGGACCGGCCTCTGGAGTTTTGGGTGTCCATGGGTGGCGGTAATCCCTTACCATCAGGTTATCCAACAAATCGTGTGCCCTCCTGTCCCATAAAAATTATCGTACAAATGTAGTCATGTACGAAGGAGGAAGAATAATGATAATATATTATGTAAAAACGAAAATCTTTATACTTTAGACATACCATCACGTCTGTTTTCCCGAAGAATAAGGCAGAGGCACAGATAAAAGAATACTAGTACAGATGCCTCATCCCATACAAAGAAATGGGACCTTCCTATCGGGCGAGATTCTTCGGGCAGAATTGTTTTTCTTTTGTAGGCGATAGATGTCGCACGTAGCACGAGCGTTCACGCATGCGACATCTATCGCCTCGGGTTGTATATCAAGTGTTTACTATATATTTAACCAATAGATGGCGCTGGTGCGCCGGGATGTAGGTAGGTACCTAAAGTTGCTACATACTTGTTGTTATTACGGTCGCTCACCCCGAACAGGTACCTACCTCCTTCTCGGTAGCGCGTAGGTACTTTGTAATACATTTAATTTTATAAAACTACTTACCTATCTTCTTACGCGTAGTTTATTTTCGTTATTATTTAACGTAAATTCATGTAAAAATGTAGGTGTCATTTTCAAGGTTTCTCAGGATACCTACTGATTTCATAAATGACATAATATATTTTTAATAGCCGACATTATTTTTTTTAAATATAACATGACGTGGGTGTCAATTTCATAGTTTCTGATTGTGAAAAAAACAAAATGTTTATAATCCAAGATTGTGAACATCTAATTATTATTTTTTATTTAATAAGTATTATAAAGCTAAAAAGTTTGTTTGTTTGGTTGACTGCGGAAATCTCAGGAACTACCTACTGGTTCGAATTTAAAATAGGTATCTTTTGTGTTAGATAGTGCATTTATCGAGGAAGGTTATAGGCTATAAAATATCTTATAAAATATCACGCTATGACTTATAGGAGCGGGGCATCAATGAAAAATGTAGCAAAAACGGGTAAAAGTTATTTCTTTTGAGGGCTTCCATTGCGTGCGCTGCGTAAACGAAGTCAATGGCTGCATAATATACCTAGGTAGGTAGGGTAAAGCACCCAGTAGTCAGCCTTTTAGTGAGAACAAAATTTTTATTCACCTGTATTTTAAATATTAGACACTATGAATAAAAACAGTCATTATTCTCAGAAAGGTTAGTTATTAAACTTACTAAAGAAGCTAACAAAACATTATATATATAATAGGATTATATAAAAAATCACCGTTAAACAAAAAATGGCACTTTTCACCAGTAGTCAGCCTCATCTCTCCACAAGTCAGCCATGTCGTACCCTGTAGTCAGCCTATAAATTATTCTTGCATATCGGGGATATTAATTCTTAATTGCATTATAACATAACATATCTACCATCACGCCTGTATTCCCTGAGGTTTAGGTAAAGGTGTAGTAATATACACCCATAGTTTACCGGTTTCTTTAGGCCAAATTCGATCGGGAAATCCGCGGACAAATCCAACTTCGTGCTGCTAGTGCGGACTTCATAGGAAAATCCAATAAAGCATGCTGGACTTCAATTCGAACCCAGGACCTCTTGCGTAGAAGTCGCGATTTGAACCACTAGGCTAATGAGACAGCAGATTATAGAACATAATAATGGAAATTATTGATATCGTAACATGCATATATAGCGTTGGGCCGTAGTCCGCCAGGAAATACACCCGCCTGATCTGAGGATCCTCCCTTTGGTTGGAAGGGCTAGACTGGTTGAAGGGGACACATTTCGTCCCTCCACACCATTAAACCATTTTTATTATTTGCTTCCGGCTATAATATCACTGCGACCGCAATCGGTCTATTGTGATCGCCGATCGGTGAGTTGCAATATTCAGCGGTGAAAGGAACTGCAGGATTTTCTTAGGTGTGAGCTCTTTTATTTCATCCGGGCTTAAGGTCTGTTTCACTTGATGAGCACTACGCTTAAGTAATAGCGAACCGAGTTCCCCAAGAAGGTGAAATGCGGTTTCATCAGCCTCTTCACAGCGTCGACAGATTTACGTATGGCTCAACCTCAGGTTGAACATGTGCTTGTTTAACAATGTTAAAACTTTCGTCAAAATGCGTCGATTGTTCCAGCTTAGCACTAGTAAATGGGCTGTGTGCCCTTTCATTTCAGGTGTTAATCAAGGCTTTGGAGTGGTTTATGCCTAGCGATTCCGTCCAGAGCTTGATGGCTTTCTCAAATTTGAAATTCGTAAGGACTCTGAGCTAGGGCTTTTGGTATTCCACAGAAGGACTCTGGGGCCTGATGCGCGCTGCTAGTCCCCGCTCTTGCGTTCATCGGCACGATAATTGCCAATTATGCCTAGCATGACCTAGGTAAAATCTGTCACAGAACGCAAAAAAATCGACAGGCTTCTCTAATCATCACCCCATTTCTAATCACCGCTATAGCTTGTGCTTATTGTCTTCTTTTTATGATATGTCGTCTTCTTAATATGATGAAATTCTATTGAAAGAAATGATTGCCATGCTAAAATAACCGGGCATTAATTCAACCCTAATAGTAAAGGCCTTAAGGTACAATTTTGTGCAACAAGACTAACGGCTGACTACTGGATTCTTAGATCCATTGTTCGGCCCCTGACATACGATTACATTTGTATGCGGCTGACTACTGGTAAAATACACTTTTCGTCTTATAAGAGTTAAACCCAAAGTAATGAGCAAAATTGGTACTATTCGCTCCGTAAATTTCAACTGCATATAAGAAAATCACGAAAATACCAGTAGTCAGCCACCTACGGCTGATTACTGGATCTACCTTAAAAATTCAAAACCCAGTAGTCGGCCACAGAAATAACAATATAATAATCATATAAAATTCATGTAGTAGTTAATTATATCACAAAATAAACATTTAATAGTAAAACAGTATAAAAATTCAGCACAAATTATAGCAAATACGCACAAAAACATACTGAAAACTCGGACACGTTTCCTTAAGAAAAAAATTGTGACAGCACCGTGTTTAGTCATGTCTTTCACAGCAGTGCAGATAAACGATTGTAGCTCGTCAACCTGACATGCTATTGGCTCATGAGTGTGCATATTAGCTCACGAGGAGACAAGGATTCGATTAAACGTTAATGTAAAGTTGTAAATAAATTAGAACACTATTTAAATAGAAATAATGTGTGTAAAGGCTGAGTACTGGTGCGGGGCTGACCACTGGGTGTTTTACCCTACCTACCTATCTATCTGTTAAGGTTGACTCACTACCTATAACCTTTTTTGTTGTAGGTACCTAATCAAATTTGTTCTAAAATAATGCATTATTTGCGAAGGTGTTTAACACAACAAAAGTGTAGTATATACCTACACTTTTGTTGTGTTATGGATTAATATCATTAATCCATACCAATTAGGTACCTACTTAAATACGTTATTCATCACAAGTAGGTACCTATTTAATTTTGAACAAAATTGCCATTGACATCATTTGGTTTTAATGAATATCGGAGATAATTATCATAGTTTTAAAATAACTCCACGACAAAATAATGATCAAGTAGGTAGGTCGGTACTTAGCCTACCTACCACTAGCGCTGGCCGGCCGTTTAAAACGAGACTTTGTCGCGGTTTACTAGAATATTTTCTAAGTAAGTAGGTAGGTAGTTTAGTGATGGAAAAAATCGACTGCCTGAAAATCGAGCCTGCGTCTTCTGGTTAGATAAGTACACCAGACGACCACTGAGCCACCGCGAGTTTAACTATTGAAAAGCAAGCTGCCTACTTTGCTTGTCAACCGACATCGGTGTAGGAACCTACCTACCTATTTAGCCAGAAGACTCTACGCAGGTTCAATTCCGCCCTTCAAAGTTTCCTATATAGCATAGAAAAAAAAGCAAAATATTACAAAAAAATAGTTTAAGTAGGTAGGTACTTACTTAATTGATTATTTTGGGCTGGGAGGTGACAACTGACAAGTGTCCGTGATAAAGACCGAGTGACAAACCGAAATCCACGCGAGCAAAGCCGCGGGCGGAAGCTAGTTCTTATATATCTTTATCGCAAAATGATAATAAAGTTATTGTATAAATATACCTTTTTTTTTTTTTATTTAGGTTGGTTTCGGTTTTGTTTTATTTTGTTGATAAACGTGGACATGCTATTTGATACATGTCCGTGTATAAATATACCTAGGTACCTACCTACCTACCTACTTACTTACAAATGCCTACTACCTACATGTCGCACTCGCAACGCAACTCAAGTGGCAAGGCAACGAGATCTTCCCGCAAAAAATAAAATAAAATATTTGGAAGAGATTACTTACTTACTAAAAACACAGAGTAGTATATCTACTCATGTGCTAAAAACTAGGTAGGTACCTACCTACCTAGTTGCTTTAAAAAATAATTTTAATGTTACGAAAACAAACATGATTTTCCGACCTGCTACTAAATGCAAGAGAATTTATACCAAAACAGGCTTGTTTTAAAGATTAATTTTAAAATAACGAAAGCAAAAAATAATTTTGTGACCTGCTACAAATAATTTTAAGGGAATTTATACTTAAAGTCACTACAATTAGAGCTTATACTGAGTAACTCGTTCGCCTCGCTATTTATACCTAAGTACATCAGTCATTAGTTCATCACAGACACATACTTGCAGCTAGGCGGCTTGTGATTTTTTTTCATGGGGTTCACAAAAATAGTCTAGTGTTTGTTGAACGTGACAGGTGAACATTATGAGGTCCAGGGTTCGATTCCTAACTAAATAATTAAAGTTTTAAATTAAAGTTTAATTTAGATAGATCTATAAATGTTTAGTTAGGAATCGAACCCGGGACCATACATTTTTATCTAACATAATTATAATACATATACCGAAGGGTTAGGCAGAGGCGTGCTAATGTAGGAACACTCACAGTTTTCAAATACTCGCATGCATAGAAAATTGATCCATATTGCGATACGCCCAACGTGCATAATCGGATTGGCAAAAAAAAAACTTTGAACTACGAGTATTTTCAACCCGCGCTGCCGGGACGCCGCGCCCGCGCCGCCCGCGCCGCCGCGACGCGCGCCGGGCCGCGCCTTACGCTGCGAGGCGAGGCGGGCTGTGGCTAGGGTTGCCAACTCTTTGTCGGTCAAAAATAGAGGGTAGTTCTAAAATTATTACCCATAAAAATATAATAGATAACGAAAACATGTAGTAGTTTTGCCTACTAATACTTATACTTTTTTCAGAAATATTGTAGGATAATATTTATATTATATAGTAGGGTTAGAACTCTAGCTGTGCCAAATACTTTCAAGTAGGTAAGTACCTACCTATTTTGATACTTGGTTTTTGACACTGGTAAGTGTATCTCATCCCTACGCGCATACCTAAGACATCATGACAATGATAAACGTATCTACTCATGTGACGTAAACACGCTATAGGGCTTCCCGCCCACAGTATTTTAATGTCATCTACCTACCTACTTGCATAGCGTGTGAGCTACCTACAGCAATGAAAACCTCTTACTATTCACTACAAAAGCTTAGGTACCTACTTAAAAAGTAAATGATAACGTAAATCTTATTAGATATGTACCTAGGTACCTCTACCTACCATTTTAAATATCTAAGTACCTATCATAAGTAATTATTTCAATATGATAGGTAAGTACTTCGTAAGTACATAAGTAGGTAGGTAAGTAAAACTAGTAAGTACCTACTACGTGTCTCACTTTTTACCCTATTCACTATCTAGGTAGGTAGGTATTTTGTTCGGTAGAAGAAGTGAAATACCGATCTATTAAAAAAAACAAATACTTAAACGTACGTAGGTACTACTACCTAAGGTAGGTACCTACTTAATATTCTTCGTTCTCTGGTAGGTATATAGGTACTATGGTATATATAGGTATGCTTACGGCTTTTAAACACAAAACCATCACGACACCGTTCGTTCGTTACGTAGGTAGGTAGGTACCTACTACGGCGCATTCGCAGCTGTCGGACTACCGAGTGTATATCTGATCTACCGAACTCGAGCGAGACGCGATGGTATGATACCTACGACTCGCGTTCCGTTCCATTCCGACCGTCTGCATGATGCATTTATTGATGATAGAATACTGATATTTACCTATTTTGTGATATATATATATATCTATACCTAGTAGATACCTACTTGAACTATGTAGGTATCTACTAGCCTACCTTTTTTATTATGTAAGTACCTATATTCGGTACAAGGCACCTACACGAAGGTAACCCTAACTATTAGGTGTAAGTCGCTTTCTAGGTAGGTACTACCTACCTAGGTATGTTCGTGTTGTCATCATAGTAGACTATCGTATGTATTAGTGCTTCGCCCCCGATGGTACAAAAAGATAATACATCATTAGAAAAACTTCGTCTGAAATATAATATTCTTATAATAATACTTGATTTAAAAAAAAAAATGAAATAATTATAGACTCAGAAACTGCGAACAGCGCCATCTTTTCTTTTTGTAAAATGAGCGAAAACAGCAAAAAGCGCCATCTATTTACCAAAGAAAGCGAGAATCACGAGGATTTAATTGAATATCATATAATTGAAGAAATTAGACTTAAATTATATTGTCCTATGTATAAACATTTGATATATGTAAGTACATATTTTTTTAAGGTCTTTCCTCGTAAGAATTTCGAAGCCAAACACACGAGGTTTGGGAATCGATACATGCAATGCCATCTATTAACAATTCATTTGAACTATGTTTCATTTGTTCGGGATGAGACCCCATGGCAGAGGTGTAGATAGTACCCATCAGTAGTTTAATTCCCATGTAAATGGGGGCGAGTCTATTGCCATTATCCAGGCACGAATTCCAAATTCCTAGCTGCTATTGAAAATATCATAGAAAATACCCAGTAATACTTTGCTCGACCCAGGAATCGAAACCGGGACCTCTAGCGTAGCATTCGAGCTTAGGACCACTAGGCTTATACGTCAGTGGTAAACAAATGGTACACTTAACAAAATGTCGGATTAAATGATAAATATATATTAAATTGTAATTATTTATTTAAGTTTTCATACCTTACAGGTCAAAACATTTCCCAAGAGAAAGCGGGCGACACAATCAGTGAAGACGCTGGCGCTGAAGAATAGCTGCCCTGAGACCACGCGATGACAGAAAACAGTGTGTCAACTCTAGATACCATTGTCCAGTACCAGAATGAGCCAGACAGGCAGGCGAACACTCCACATCATCGAGACGTGATCCTACATCCTTGATACAAACCTTCGTTTTAGAAATAAAACAGCTATTCTTATCAAAAACCATTTCTTCACTTTGAACATGGAGTACGGAACGAATGGAGTGATTATTCACAGACGTCTGAGAATTGAATAAAGAACTACTGATTTGTGGTTGATCGAGTTTTGTTGCATGTGACAGATGCATACTTTGTCCATTAAATTTGCACATTATCGCTCCATTTGAGAATTACTCCGTGACATTAAACACATGGTAGCTCGTTGATGGTTTAGACATTATTATTATGCTGTAATTGAGAGTAATTACATAGTGTTATTAGAGAAAGTAGCTCAGTTCCTTCTACATATCAGGGTTGTCACGTCTCATATCAATTGTTTCATTAACACATTTAGTAAAATTCTTCGGGAGACATCCTGTCATCGAATCGAAATTCAAAATTAATAATTTAATTTATAGAATTGGCTAAAATTTAAGGTAAAATCTGTAGGGAATTGTTGAAAATAATGTGTTACGCTACACTTTGAAATCGGTATGCATTTGCTAGAGTAGTCGAAGACACAGTCAACCTTCTATCGACATATGACAATTAAATGTCGATATAGAATATCGAATAGAAAATCGAGATCATGATCGAATTAGAGGTGTAACTGTTTCATCGGCTACACATCGAAGGAGTTTGACTTTCCTTCTCATATACAGGCTATATGATTACGAGAAAGTCTATAAATAAAAGGTAACTGTGTGAACTGTAACCAATAGCACGGTGTCTGTTGATAGATAGGGGTATAATACTAAAACATAGTGCATTCGTGGACGAACTAATCGAGGTTTTATAACAAAAAACGACAACTAATCGATAAATGGTCAAGTAGAGTTGATTTAACTAGTCGCAAGTCGAAAATGTTAGTAGTGTTTTGACATATTTTTCTTTGCTGAAAGTGCGTAATTCATGTCAGCTGGTACCTGTTATTTAAATAGATTTCGGACGCGTCTTATTCGACGCGTTCGGAGCGTTGGAATACTCAAACGGCCGCCGTATCAGCGGGCGTGGGACTGTTCCAAAACTCGAAATGTATCATCTTATAATCTGTAAAATAGAATGCATTTTTTAGAGATTACACGAAATATAAAAATATAAAAAACGAAAAAATAAAATATCGTAGGTATGTTTTTTATATTATTGACGTGATGCACTTTTTCCGTTTGGTTTGTTGTGTTATTCGCTTCGTTTTAGTATGTCCGCCTTTTATTTACCCGCCCTGTCCCGAGCACCTAGTGTACATAGACACTAACAGCCATTCACCTAATGTCATGTGTGTGTTGCGCCGTTCAGGGTATGAGTGGATGTTTGTCCATTCTATATTCGACGTTCGATTTTAGTTCGATTAATTTCTTTCGAACACGTTTATTCGTCATTTGAATTCGAATTTTGAAAATATCGAGTGTGCTCACGAGCAGATTCGCCGCACTATTTAACACGGATTTTACTTTCCCAGCGTTTACGCATCCTTCGCTTTGTGATCGCTATTATTTGCCTGGTCTTCCTATAGTATTTAGAGCGGTGTGATTTTTAAGATTATGTATTGTGTGTTTCAGGGTTTGTGAAGTGTTTTGCCTTTTATTGTACCCAGCATTTAATATCTTTATTACGTTTATTATTAATTAGATAATTTGACGGTGCTTTTATGTTATCAGTTTATCACTAACGTAAGTGATCATACTTTAAAAATATAAAATAAAAAAATGATTTTTGTATAAATGGTCTACTCGTGATTGATTAGGTATAGGTTGTACATTATTATTTGTCAAGAAAAAGATGTGTAATCCTTTGTCTGTAGTCGTTGTGCTAGGTTAAGTTGAAGGTATTTGTAAGGATTGTATTCCAAAATTATGTTACCTATATGAATTTTCGATGTGAACAATTATTGGCGAGACCTCATTCTTAAATACGGTAAAGTCAATTACATACATGCGTTTTTATATTCAACGCGAATATACCCCTTTCTCCGTGCCCTATAATAGTGAATAATAAATGTTAGTGTGCATGCTAAATGTAGAAACTACATTTGTAGATACTCCACTAACTTAATAAAGTAAATAGTACATGTACTCATTTCGTTCAATGTTTATTTAGGACTGAGGTTTCTCTTAACGTTTTAATATTTTACTAAAGGTTTTAGTATTTTGAAGAGAGCAGGGGTTCGTAGTTTCGTATCTCACTAGAAAAGTTTAGCTATCTTTGAATAATAAATATCTAAAGATAATTAAGCTTCCTAAAGACACAAAAATGCTCTTTTTTCACTTTGTGAACGGTGAATCTATTTCAGACTGTGACTACTGACTGTGTTTGTGTTTAGAATTAGATAAACTAAAAATATACGAACAAAAATTCAGATTCCAAATTAATTTGCACTTTTTATGACAAATATCGGCAGACTATGTGCAATCAGAATACCAACAATGATCGTAATTAATTATAAGTGATATTTTAGTGTTATCGATTTTGATAGTGAAAGTATTTTTTTATTAATTTTATTTGTTTAGACACTTCATTATAGAAGACGCTATATAATCTACAATATTATTGTGAAGATTTAAATTATTTTCGATGCACATTTTGATGAAAGTACTCGTTTTAAAATTATATCATAATCGATCTAAGGTCAAGCATTCATATTGGTTGATATCACGAAAAATCGACTAAGCATCAAATAAAAATGTGCCTAATTTATTTTCTGATGTGGCCTTTTGAATGTCTGCTCGATATTACCATATCGTACATCACTCCATGAATGTAACTCCAGATTTTTTTATAAGCTTTTTCGTAAGATACATCTGTAGTTAGGTACTTATGTATAATTAAATGTTAATAAAAAACCATTCATTAGTTTCAATTAATGACCCTAATTAGACGCTAGTTATAATATTTGCAATTAACTCAATTAAAAACTTAATGGCAGTAATTGTAATTACTGGGTGAATACTGGGCGTGGTACCGGTGGTGCGAAGCGACGCGACGGCCGAGAGTCGGCCCTTGGCAATATACGCACTTGAATGGCAAAGAGGTTGCAGAGGGTGAGACTTCTCGTCCCTCATTATAAATGTGAGTAAATAACGTCCGTAAGGATTGAGGAGCCACATCAGATTTTTAAAATCTGATCTCGCCATTATTTAGCAGCAATGTAGCTTATTTTGCAGCACGAATTCTAGATTTAGCAGCAAAATATATCACTAGTTATTTTAATGCAAAAGTGGCTCCTCAATCTAAACGTCTGAATTGAGGAGCCACCTGGAACTCATTAAGTAATACATGAATATTTATGAATTTTTTTTATCATTTAGTAGCAATTTTGCATATTACCGTCTAAAAATTTAGCTTCTGTAGCGCTAAAACGAAAGAAAATACAATACTTTTAATATGGCTCCTCAATCTAAACTCAAGAGGTGAATTTCTATTGGATGTGAGCGATCAATTAATATATTCGACATATTGATCGTTTAGCAGGTGTTGTGTTTGTTTTTGCAGTATAGGAGTAAAATAGTAAAACAGAGTAAATTTTGTATATGAACACATTTTCTTTGGCTCCTCAATCCTGACGTTCTATTTATATACTTTTGACTGTAGCCACCTGAGATCTCAACGGAATCTAAAGCCAGTGACACTAACATTTAGCAGAAATGTCTGCTAAATATATCTGCACAGTTCAGTAATGTATATATTTTGGATTCTGAAAAAACAATACTTTACTATTTTCTTGTAAATTCAGTGTGTAGGGTGACCATATTATACTCGTATTAATGAAACCAGGATTACTGAACACATACTCAGTAATTTATTAAATTTATATTTTTTTAACAGATTATATCTATCGTATCTACGATTTGGTTATTTAGCAATAAATTTCGCTATAAGTTATAGAATGAATGAATATTGGCTGATTAGTACTTATACGAATTTTAGAATTGTAATCATGGTAACAGAACATCTCATCTTTCGGTATAAGATAGTGACATTTGTAGTGGCCTGTGCCAGTTTCGATAATTGCAGGAATAAATTCTATAGCACCTACTAATTTATATGATATATTCGAAAACATTACAAATTCCGGTATTTCTCTGACTCTAAACTTTTCACAACCATTCAGTTCATATGAAACTGTGTTTGATAGAGTATATTTACACACAGTTTGGTTGTTACAAAACGTACAGTCGGTTTTTTTTTCAGCGATTAAAGTTGCATCTTCTAAACCTTGGATACCAAAAACAGAAATTATGTTCTTACATTTTTGAACACGTAGCCTTGAAGTATTGCTTTAGTGCCATTTTTACAAAAAAAAATTACTAATGATTCGTGCCATTTTATCCCAGTATCCAGGCAGATCGCATTTTTGACTTTGAATTTGAACATAATTTCTGTTTTTGGTATCCAAGGTTTAGAAGATGCAACTTTAATCGCTGAAAAAAAAACCGACTGTACGTTTTGTAACAACCAAACTGTGTGTAAATATACTCTATCAAACACAGTTTCATATGAACTGAATGGTTGTGAAAAGTTTAGAGTCAGAGAAATACCGGAATTTGTTTCGAATGTTTTCGAATATATCATATAAATTAGTAGGTGCTATAGAATTTATTCCTGCAATTATCGAAACTGGCACAGGCCACTACAAATGTCACTATCTTATACCGAAAGATGAGATGTTCTGTTACCATGATTACGATTCTAAAATTCGTATAAGTACTAATCAGCCAATATTCATTAATTCTATAACTTATAGCGAAATTTATTGCTAAATAACCAAATCGTAGATACGATAGATATAATCTGTTAAAAAAATATAAATTTAATAAATTACTGAGTATGTGTTCAGTAATCCTGGTTTCATTAATACGAGTATAATATGGTCACCCTACACACTGAATTTACAAGAAAATAGTAAAGTATTGTTTTTTCAGAATCCAAAATATATACATTACTGAACTGTGCAGATATATTTAGCAGACATTTCTGCTAAATGTTAGTGTCACTGGCTTTAGATTCCGTTGAGATCTCAGGTGGCTACAGTCAAAAGTATATAAATAGAACGTCAGGATTGAGGAGCCAAAGAAAATGTGTTCATATACAAAATTTACTCTGTTTTACTATTTTACTCCTATACTGCAAAAACAAACACAACACCTGCTAAACGATCAATATGTCGAATATATTAATTGATCGCTCACATCCAATAGAAATTCACCTCTTGAGTTTAGATTGAGGAGCCATATTAAAAGTATTGTATTTTCTTTCGTTTTAGCGCTACAGAAGCTAAATTTTTAGACGGTAATATGCAAAATTGCTACTAAATGATAAAAAAAATTCATAAATATTCATGTATTACTTAATGAGTTCCAGGTGGCTCCTCAATTCAGACGTTTAGATTGAGGAGCCACTTTTGCATTAAAATAACTAGTGATATATTTTGCTGCTAAATCTAGAATTCGTGCTGCAAAATAAGCTACATTGCTGCTAAATAATGGCGAGATCAGATTTTAAAAATCTGATGTGGCTCCTCAATCCTTACGGACGTAGTAAATATTGCTTCTGCGGAGTGTCTTCTTCCGGAACTCATTAAGAAGCCATTACATGTTCGAGCTTAGGTAATCTGGCTAGTGTCATTTGACCAGATGTCGAAAAATGTGTAGCTTCATATTTAAGTAAATCGAATGAATATTTATAAAAGTACCTCGTAACACGTGTTCTGTAAGCATATAAGTACTTATGTATTCTTTATCTTGAAAATCATATGAAAATAAATCTTCCTCTCGGCACTTGAAATACAAAAGTATTTTTATTGTGAGAAAGTTCTTCCTCAAGATCAGGTCGATTTATCTTCCAAATATTTCCTCTATGTTACTTACCTACCTACTGATTATTTTTGAAACTTACCTGTACCTATATTGTATGCAAATTCGTGTTACTATGGGTGTGGACTTGCGAAGCCGGTACCTCCTTATCCCGATGAGGAAAAACTCAAAAGAAATAAACGCGAGATTACCGCCTACCCGAGTGTAGAAATAGATGAAATGAACTTAGCTTCTTGTATTCTTAGAATAGGGTTGATTGAGTGTCACCTTTCACAAGGTTTACTTGATAGGTAAGTACCCAACTTTGTTGAGAACTTAACGGGCTTTGTGGCTGCGAACTTTGTCATTAGACACCCACTGAACAAAGTTTGTTAAGGTTCATTTAATTGTAATGAAACCCTTTGTTGGTTTGTCCCTAGCATTTGTAGTCATAGGTTTTGTTAAATGGCGTCGTTATTGTTATTTCTAACTGCAGTTAACGGTTGTACGCACACTGAAACTGTTATACTTCGGTCGTTATTAGTTTTCGATATTTCAACGTGAGATATTGATAGTAGGTACCTACCGTGGAGGGGCGAATTGTTCTTGAGAAAGAGTTTTAAAGTTGTAAGTAGTGCGGAGTGTACCTAGTGGGCGGGTAGATACCTAATATCGAACTAGTTATAAGCGCAAAAGGATGACGTTAAATATGTAGGCATCAAGTATTGTCAAAAAGACTAGGTACTTACATAAGTTCCGGTATTACGATGCGTCGCTCTCCCTGCCCTCTGCGGCCGAGTTGTGTACGGTGGTGGGGCTACATATCTGTCCCGCCGCATAGAGGGCCTTGGGCGGCGGTCACGGGGTCGTCCTTCGCCCATTGAGCTTGGCACTCGGGAGGGTCCAATATTGGACTTCCGCGGTGAGGTTCACGGGCATCGCTCTCGAGCCCGTGATCCCACCCACTATGCGGGAGGTGGTAGTGGTGTTGGTTTTAGTCGGTATGCTTGGCCACCTGGCCGGAGAGCTCGACATTACCGTCCTACATCCCCGAAGCGGCGGCGGCATGCTTATGGCGCATTTCCCCACCCGAGAAAAAAAAGGTACCTACTCAGATAGGTAGGTACCTTGGTAATACAAATCACGATTTTTATATTTTCAGTGTACGATAAGGTTTCTTTGACAAATTACTTAGTACCTATCTAATAGATGATGAGCTGGACACCCATAATCGTGTAAAATTAAAAATTCTATTCTATTAGTCAATTAAAAAACTAATGTTTTATTAGTAGATTTTTTTATATTATCCCGGTGGGAACCAATTCTGGAGTCCACATAGACGGAAGTCACGGGCAGAAGCTCGTTAATGTATGCTGTACCTAATCCTAATTTTACTCTACCTGTAGGCACTTCCTACTTGTCTACTCTAATTAGAGCATAATAACGCATTAGTCCGTGTCTTGTCTGTGGCGAATAGTGCTAAGATGGGATATAATATTTACCTGTTTCAAATGTCGAATCCAAAAATGTCCGTGGGTGAAATATTTACTTAGCTAAGTTGATTAACACACAAAAAATACATTAGAAGAGGTATTATTGGATTTCATGTCAGATGCCATGGAGATCCCGATTCGTGCCAGGAAGCATCAAAGGATCATACAAAATAAGTAGGTCAATCGATATGATACTCTATGGGACGCTGATTATAATAACAATGAGTAATCACAACTTTTACTTTTTCTTCACATCACTAATTCCACTGATAAATAAACAGGATACATATCGGCAGCTGGATGAATTATGTTTTTGTTTGTTTTGCTGGGAGAATACTTTGTTTATTTCAGATTTTATGTGCTATTACAATATTTACTATCAAGGAGTATATGTATAACTAGCTTATGCCCGCGACTTCATCCGTGTAGCGTGATGATATATAGCATAAAGCTTTCCTCAATAAATGGGCTATCTAACACTGAAAGAATTTTTCAAATCGGACCAGTAGTTCCTGAGATTAGCGCGTTCAAGCAAACAAACAAACTATTCAGCTTTATATCTAAAGTATAGATAATTATAGGTTAGGAGGTATCTACCAAAATGTTAAATAAATACCGGCTAAATAAAACTTATCTACTTAATTCAACAAAGCTTGTTAGGGCCTTGGGTGGTTTCAAGATTAAGTGATTATGAAAGTTCCGATAAAATATCGGAAATGCGTCAATCAAAACCCGGCTTATTTGTCGACAAAGTAAAACAAATAATAAAGATACCTAAGTTAGACATACACCTGTAAGTTGTCGATGTTATAGAAAAACACCTTAAAAATAAATTAGGCCGGGATTAGAGATCCGATCTGGAAATCCAAGGACGGTTGGATGGCGCAAAGAAGGCTTTCCGGGATAGCTCTTTGGTACCTACAGTTATCTATCCGCAGTATTCTGTAGCCACCGCTACTGGGAGGTAATCTCCTGGACGGCTTTTTATTTTTCGCCACTCGAACGAAAAAGCCCCGCTTTGAAAGTCGTGTCTGAAATGGCTGAAATCCTGTCAAGAACAATGCCGGTAACAGTGGCTTTTCGAAATTCGGCATTAATTTTTGCCCGTAGGTAGGTACTTATTTAAAAGAACTTTTGGAAGATTTGTCGCGGGTCTTCTAATTATTAATTATGGCCAGAAAATGCCATTCAGGTAGGTAATGCTTCCCTAATGACTTATTAAAAAGTTAATTACCTATCTACCTACCTACCTATCTATCTAATTTTCTCGATAAACAATAAAGGGTTTTGAGATTATAAAAAAAAATCATACTTAGGTAGGTACCTGTTTTTCTCAGACTATAATACTACGGATCCGTGCCCAGCAGTGAGATAGTGGGTATATATTGTTTATAACTATGCAGATACATCTATATCTATAGTAGGTATTTATACACACCTGATGAAACATACCGACCTCCTCTATATGTGGTTTAGTATTATAGACCGCTTTTGAAATTAATACTTATTGGTAAGGCAACTTTCGTTTGCAACAGATATAAAATAAAGGTAAGCACAACTTACCCAATTATAAATCGAGAACTTCAAATGAATGTTGTTCATTTTTAATTAGGAGGTAGGTACTCTGAAAATTCTCTGAAAGTGCTCCTAAAGTGTCCGCTCGGAATTTATAAAAGGTTTCTTATAAACATAATTTATTTTATAAGAATCTTCTAATTTCTTTCGACTTTGACTGTCGTATGATATCCAATACAAACGCGTTTGGATTTATATTAGGTAGGTACCTACTCGTTAGCTTTATCTTTACGTCCCATACTTATTAGGGAAATTAATTTGCTCAGAATACTTAGTGGAACTTAATTAGCTGTTGTTTATGATGATATCTAGCGATCAATAAGCGATACAGTCCTCATTCTGATGACCCTCACTTAGTTTTACGGTGTGACCGCCTTATAGCCTAATGACTAACAATCTTAAGCTAATTCAAACACAATTTAATCAAAGTGTGTTATTATTCGGATTCCGATACCATCTAGGTTCCCTAATCTAGGTAATCTAGGTTCCCACCGTACCATTTACTACTACTTCACACTGGAAATAAAGGACCGGAAAATCGTGCCAAACTTCTAACGTGATCAATAATTGCATTCGCTTACGTTTATTTCCAGTGACGTATTTATAATGAAATGGTAGAGCAGGAACCTAGATTAACGATAAATTAATATTGTTCGGATTGCGATTTATTTTGGTATTTGTTTTTGTGGGTATTATTATTATATATTTTTTTTTTAAAAAGCTTACTAGCAATGTGGGTCACACATTACTAGTATTCTTGTTAACCCCTCGTGCTAAACTAAATATGCTTGTGTTACAAGTGGGTTCACGTCGGTAGTGCAATGGGTGGGGTTCGAACCGGTAACCACATGATCGCAAGTCCGACGCCCTAGCCATTAGGCTACCGCCGCTTCAATTCAAGCTCCGCCGGACCCTTGAGGTAAAACTGTGGACTGTCAAGATGAGAAATGATGTTACATGACTGGTTTTTAACAATCATACCTATATCTGTTCCTTACTATCTTAGTATAACATAAACTGTACCATCGCACCTGTATTCCCCGAAGGGTTAGGCAGCATTGTTCTTATGTAGATACATCCAAATGCCTGAAAAGAAAATAATTAACCTGTATCAAAATCAGGTTCGAATACAGTAAAGTTAATTATTTTTGCATAAGTTTCGCAATATAAAAACCTAATTTCGACTAAATAATAGTTTATATCTATCTATACTTAATATATAAAGCTGAAGAGTTTGTTTGTTTGCTTGAACGCGCTAATCTCAGGAACTACTGGTCCGATTTGAAAAATTCTTTCAGTGTTAGATAGCCCATTTATTGAGGAAGGCTATAAGGCTATATATATCATCACGCTACGCGGACGAATTCGCGGGCAGAGCTAGTTCTAAATAAAAAGATTTATTAGTTTATTTTGCAACAAAAAAGGACTGGCGGCAAGTCTGAAAAGCTTGGTAAAAAGTCTGGAAAGACTAGTTATTATCTTTCCGATGACGGGATTTTTTGTGAAGTCGTTTTTCACGAGCACAGATGAAAAGCAAAGATTCTTTTCAACACTTATTTTGTATTTACAGACATTTTCTTTAAGTTGGTGAGCAGAGAGGCTCTTCAACAGGTAGGTACTTAACTTTAACATTTTTAACATACCTATTCGGTGCATGCAGGTTTCCTCACCGTTTAAGTTCGTCAAAATTAACTAAAATACGCGCATGACATCGAAACATCTGAGGGGCGTGCCTTGGATTCGAACTTGAGACTTGGAAGTTCAATGGTCGTTTCACTAGACTATTATTGCTTTTTCTTACGTGATTTAATTTATATTATGCATGTATATTCTAAGAATACTCGAAAGTAAAAAATATACTTACTACCTACCATAATATATATTTGTAGAGATTTTTCTCTTAGTGTTCCTAAAATACTTTAGTTAAAAATAACTAGCTTAATTTTTAAATAGGTCATTTTCAGAGCGGTGACAATCGGTCTTTTCACGCTACACAATGTACCTACCTACGTACTTTATGTAGCATCAAAAGACCAAATAAATTGAAGGATATTGAACGGAAAAGCGCTCTTTGACGTTCCGAAACATCGTTTTAGGATTAAAATGATCACAAAGGAAGTATAACTTTACCTGAAATATGGGAAAGGCGAGGTAGATTAATTTATAAATATTTGACCTTTGTTAAAATAGCGTTGGTGCGGCGTAAAATAATATTACTGATAGGAGGTCGGGAATAAAATGATATTTATTTTTGAAAGGAGATTTTAGAGATACATTTACAAGTCAATGGTTTCGGGTTTTTTTGCTAAGTTTTGGAATCTAGCATAGCTCTTTCTTGATGACCACAATGATAACCATGCACAAATCTAAATGCCGCATGTATTCCCTGAAGTGTTAGGCAGAGGCATACTAATATACGTACATTTCACCGGTATGTTTAGGTCTCATGTAATAACGCCTATCACCATTAACCCTTTTGATATTAAAACCCATTATAAATACAATAATCCTTTGCTCCAGCTGAGAATCGAACACAGTTCCTCTGGCGTAGCAGTCGCGCTTAGGACCACTAAACTAATGAGGCAGTTTTCGTTTCGAGACATGAACAGTCAACTTCTGCAAAAGTATTTATGGAACTTGCTATGTATTTCGTTTATTAAATATTTTCTTAGTTTTTGTGAGGAGTTGCTTTTATAAGATACAATTTTAATTTCTAATTTTCCCTGAACCCTTTCCCCAGGGGTTTTGCGAAGCGGTAAAAATTCTATGCAAATTAAATTGTAAAAAATAAAAGCGGACCAAGAATAAGTATATAATTTATGTTAAGCGATATTACCCCTATTATACAAAAAAATTCAACGTTAATAAATAACCCTTTCTCTTTTTTGTATATAACATCAGAAATTTATAGATATAATGACCTACCTATTTCCTGTACAGTAACGAGCATCAATATGTATACACTTACATAAATTCGAAAGGGATTTTTTATGGAATGTCGATGGCAAACTTTGAGAATGGCAAACAATATAATTAAGGCATTGGTTCGAAAATACATGTTCATAACATCATAAAATTTCAATTAATACATTAAGAGAAAATCGCTTTTGAAATTAGCCAAGTGTATACATATCTGTGCTCGTGACTGTACCTACGCTGCACGCTGGGTAGAGTGCGGTAAACTAAAAAAAACCACACGATTGAAAGACTTAAGATTAGCTTAGCCAGCTACCAGATGCCAGGTTATTATTACGATTATTTTTACCCAACTACGATTATGGTTTTTGACCGGTATGTATGTTCATCCGTTCCCTCATAACTTCTGAACTACTTATCATGATTCGACATAGACAGGACAGTTCCGTCAGTGTGTAAAAGATCGAAAGCATTTTTAACTTAAATTTATCCATTAAACAGAAGACTGTCTATTTCTCTCCTTCTGAACCATTTCACCACCAATCACGACTAGAATAAATTCATTGCGCATTTAAAAAAATAAGAAGATAAAAGCTCTCTCTCTCTCTCTGTAATCTGAATAATATTTGACGCCATCTCAAGTCATTCAAGAACAAAGAACGTTTAAAATAATATGAAATATCCGTGTTGTACATCTTTACTAACTTAATTGCTCCGCTTCGACAAGCAATTCGCTCAAAAACGTACAGTGGACGCAACAACTGTATAGCAGCCTAAATTATTTGAGCAGGTGGGGTTCCGAATTCATAAATTAGGGAAGAAGTGTGAAAATAAGTGAAATAGGTAGTAATAATGTAATAATGAAGTAGGTATGAATAATGCAAGCTTTAAATTGCAAAGCAGGTACTCTCTCGTACTAGATCTGGTCTCCGCTTTGGTCTTTTTTGTAGACTTCCTATATTTGGCTCTGCGTAGTTATGGCTCAAAAGTTTTTTTTTTGTGTTCACCTGGTTGGATCACCTGATAGTTAGTGATTACCGCCGCCCATGAACACCAGAGGAGTCGCAAGGGCGTTGCCCGCCTGTTAAAAGAGTTTGGGCCTCCGGCATCCTCATTTATTCCTTCCTCCTATTATTTAATCAACAATTGAGATCTCAAGATGGCTGAAGGCTGGTACTGGAGTTGTTGGTATTACAGGTCATTAATAAATACTTATTTGTTATCTTATTACAATAGAAAAAAATAGAAAACAAATCATTTCTATATGATTTGTTTCAACAACTGTTAATCAACAGTTTGTCGGTAGACAGCAAATCGACCGCTCGTATACACTGTGTTACTCGGCTGCCGCCAGGTATTACGTCTGTGATTCTCAAAGTTTTGTAATGTTTACTTGCAAGCGATGCGATGTTGAGGCCAGGGATGGCGTTCAGTGCACATCATGCATGGGTCATTTTGATTTCCCCTGTGCTGGTATCACGGAAAATGGATGGCGGAAACTGGGGGATCGCAGAAATACTTGGAAGTGTAGTAGTTGCAAATCCCTGTCAGTAGCAAGTCCGCGCCCTGTTACTACAGCCTCAACTTTGGCTTCGACCTCACCGAAACCTTCAACCATTGACATGGAAAATATTATGTCCGAACTTAAAGCACTCTCAACACAGATGGACAGTCTGCCCATTTTGATGGAGAACGTGAAGGCTATCCAATTGGAACTCGCAGAGCTGAAATCAATAAGATCGGAATACTCCAGTCTTAAATCTGATGTTGAGTTTCTGAACAATTCGGTTGAAGAGTTGACTTCTAAGGTATCGGCATTGGATCGCGAGGTTGACAGCTTGAAGAAAACTAAGGACGAGATGTTAGCTTTACAGGAACGTTGTTCAAAAATTGAAGATTTGCAACGCGAAAACGAGCAAATAGCCAGGATGAATAATCTTGAAATTAAAGGTGTTCCAGCAACGAACTCTGAAAATCTCTTCTCGATAATTGCTAAAATAGGCGATATTATTGGATGCATTATTCCGAAGGAGCAAATTAACTTCATCGCACGAGTTCCAATGCGTGGCAACGACCACAATAAAAACATAATATGTTCAGTGCACAATAGATATTTAAAAAACGATTTTGTGGCCGCTGCAAAAAAGTTTAAAGCAACACTAACTGCTAGCAAACTGGGTCTGCAAGGTGAGAATGTAATTTACATCAATGACCACCTTACGCAACAAAATAAAATGCTACTAAATAAAACAAAAGCACTTGCAAAGGAACGAGGTTTTTTATATATTTGGGTGGTTGGATGCAAAATACTCATCAAGAAGAATATGACATCACCGACTTACCACATCAAATCAGACAGAGATTTAAAAAAATATCTACATTGATTACTTTAAGGATTAGTTTAAAACAACATTTATATAATTTAACTTTTTATTGTGTCTATCCAACAAATAGCTTGAGAAACATAGGTAGCCATTTTTTATACGCATTCTTTCGTCAGTGCCCCTTTGTGCGCTTATCGCTTCGTGTTGACCATTTCTATTTACTTCATTTCTGTACTAAGCTCTGTGTGCATTTCGCCAAAGTCGTAATTAGCATGAACTCACTATTATTTTTAACGGGTTGCTATTTTATTTTCTGCCTTATATTGAATGTACCGTGCATTGTAAGTTTTATTGAAATACTATATACTTATATTTTTAATGGCGCATATTAATGTATTTTATCAGAACGTTAGGGGACTGCGTACAAAAACATCTATTTTTTATCGTAACGTGTGTGCTAGTGCCTACGATGTTATTTGTTTGACTGAAACCTGGCTTATTGAAGGTATAAGAGATACTGAATTGTTTGATGATCGATATCTTGTGTTGAGGCGTGACAGAAATTACTCAGCCACCGGTCAGAGTTTGGGAGGTGGTGTGCTTATTGCTGTGCGACGTGATCTAGTGGCTGATCTTCGAGGTGAGTGGTTCTCGTCTGCTGAAGACCTGTGGATTACACTAACACTTTACAGAAAAAGGCCGCGCATATCTTATAAGATGCATATTTGTGTAGTGTATATTTGTAACCAAAACCTTGGCCATTCATCAGCTGCTCAATTGACCAACTTCTCGAACAATCTTGTAAATATTGTGCCGATACATCCTGCGGACATATTTTTAATTCTAGGGGATTTTAATTTGTCAAACATAATTTGGCAACCAGACATGGATGGTCAGTCATTGTCTCCTAGCAATATTCAAGGTCATGCTCAATTAAGTTTATTCGACAGCCTCAACATTTGTAATTTGTCGCAGTATAATTCGCAGGGGAACATAAATAATAGAATACTGGATTTAATTTTGTCTAACAATGGGGTTACTGTTACCTGTTGTTCGGAACCATTGGTGACTGAAGATGCCCACCATAAGGCTCTTTGCGTGTCAGCTGACTTTGTAGAATTCCACACACTCCCGGTGCGTCCGATACGAAAGTTTTTATATCACTCGGGTGATTACACTACTATTAACGACCAGTTAAATAATATTAATTGGCATCATGAATTATGTAGCAGATCACTTGAAGATGCTGTTACTTTTTTTTATGAAACTATTAATAGTCTACGAGATACATACATATCTGTAAAAACTTTTGTTCCGAATAGCAAGTATCCCCTCTGGTACAAACGGCCGTTGATCAAAATACTTAAAGAAAAATCCAAATTTAATTCAAGATACAAAAAATATGGGAACATCTCCGACCATCAATCATTTGTTATACTGCGACAGCGTGCTAAGGACCTTGAGAGGGACATGTTTAATAAATACATTTCAGATATCGAAGATGCTATCTCTAAAGCCCCTAAAAAGTTCTGGTCATACGTGAAATCTAAAAATCAATCACATTCTTATCCTTCTTCATTAAAATACGGAAATAGATGTTCTGGTGATGGGGAAGTTATATGCAATATGTTCAGTGACTATTTTTTCTCAAATTTTCTTGGTCGCTCCTATAGTGGTGATACTCTTTCAAACATTGGTACGCATGTTCTGAACACCCATCTTAGCAATGCTGGTTCAATTATAAGCTCTATAGAGATCGAGGAATCAGAAGTATTTTATCTACTCAAGAAAATAAATCTGACAAAGTCAGCAGGACCTGACAACATTCCACCCGTCGTAATACTTAATTGTGCTAAGAGCCTTACTGCCCCTCTTTCCCTCCTGTTCAAACGGTCGCTGACTACTGGTGTTGTGCCCAAGGTCTGGAAGATGGCATGTATAACACCAATCCACAAAAAAGGACCCAGGGACTTGGTAGATAATTATAGACCGATTTCTAAACTATGCTTGTTTGCAAAAATTTTTGAGAAAATTATCTACAAACAATTATATGCTTCTCTCAAACACAGCATTAGTGAACGTCAACATGGCTTTTTCAGAGGACGATCTACGACCACTAATCTCACTCTCTGTAGCGACTTTTTGTCAGACTGTATGTCTCAACGCACACAAGTAGACGTCATATATACAGACTACAGTAAAGCGTTCGATCGTTTGGATCATGTTGTACTATTGCGCAAGCTTTTAGATATAGGCATTAGTGGAGACCTCTTCAGGTGGTTTTCATCTTATGTTGACAACAGATGTCAAACTGTTGTTCTTAACGGTTTTTCATCCAGACCCGTGTATATTCCTTCAGGAATACCTCAAGGATCGTTACTTGGACCCCTTCTATTTAATATTTTTGTAAATGATATTTCATCGTGCTTTTTATATTCCAAAATTCTTTTATTCGCTGATGATATGAAAATTTTAAGTCAAATTAAATCCCATGATGATGCAAGGCGTCTCCAACACGATCTTAATTGTTTTCAAAACTATTGCAGCATGAACAAACTGGATCTTAACGTGTCAAAATGTTATGTTTGCAGTTTTACTCGAAAACCCAATCCCATAGAGTATTCTTATAAATTTGCAAATTGCATGATTGCTAGGGTTAATTATATTAAAGATTTAGGCGTTACCTTCGATTCTAAGCTACTATTTGATTTACACATTGATAACATTATTAAAAAGGCTTCGAAGGCAGAGGTTTATTTTAAGAATATCTGCTGACTTTAAGAATATCAAAACTCTTAAAATCCTTTACTGTTCCTTTGTACGCAGTCACTTAGAATATTGTTCACCTATATGGAATCCTAATTATAATGTTTATATCAATCGAATTGAAAATATTCAAAAAAGATTTCTTCGATACATTCAATATAGATCAAAAACTTATCTGTCTGATTATCTCAGCCGCTGTAGAAAATTTCACATTCTTCCATTACTAGAGCGGAGGAAAATAGCTGATTTGTCATTTCTGTGGGGTATAGTGAGTGGTTCAACCGATTGTCCTGAGCTTATGAGCAAAATTGGGCTTCGTGTACCATCTGCATTGTTACGTAAACCTCAACTTTTGTCTACCCCCTCTACTCGATGTATATATCGACAAAATTCTTATTTAGCTAGGGTTAGTAGGAATTTTAATGAAGTGTGTCAGAGTGTTGATATTGACTTGTTTTCTACCAGTGTTCGAGAACTTAAAAAAATGTTGAATAACAAATTTTTCAATGAACGTTAGCTATTTTTTTGCTTTTCATTTAATTTAAAAAATATTAGTTTTGAAATGTCTTTCTTTGATTTGTTATGTTTACTTGACATTATTACTGGTTACATAATGTGATATTAGTGAAAACTTGTAATTGGCCATATTTTACTACTCTTTATTTTATCTTTATGTTAGCTGTAAGTTTTCTAAAGGAATAAAATAAAAAAATAAAATAAAAATAAAATATATACATAGGTACTCTATACGTTTTCTTATTCGCACTCTAACGATACGTACCTACGTATTCTATAATAGATTGAGTTCGTTTTGAAGTTGGACGGTTGCAAGTCCTTTACAAGTTTGTCGCTGAATTTCGGCGAAGGTGATATTTATTTAGACTCACTGTTCCGTAAAGTAGAGTACGACAAAGTTTGAAGAGATATTAAAGCGAGAGATCCTCACTTATCTACTTTTTAAAGTCCGTAATGAGGCCGAGCTTTTGTGTATTTTCCGTATCGCAGTACCTAATTTAACTTCTTAAATGTGAAGCGGCGGTAGCCTAATGGCGAGGGCGTCGGACCTGCGACCATGTGGTTGCCGGTTCGAAATCCACCCATTGCACTTCCAACGTGAACCCACTTGTAACACAAGCATTTAGCTTAGCACGAGGGCTTACCAAGACCCGTGGGTAATATGCGACCCACATTGCTAGTAAGCTTGTTATAAAATAAAAATAAAAAAAGATCTAGTATTTCGAGTTTTTATTAGAATTAGCGAGATACATTCAATTCAACCGGAAATTATTTGTACCTAATGGTTATGTAATGTAATGGGTACCTGAAGAAACTCACCGATGCCATGCCAACTAAGAAGCGTTGACGAGACGATCGTTGTGTTAAAGCCGGGAATAAACGTTAGATTTTTCCATTCGAAGAACAAATTATTCTCGATTTCGATACGTATACGTTTTCGACAGTATTCGTGCTTGGGCTAATAGTTTGACTATCGGAAGGCGTTTCTACACGTCCTATTCGATAGTCGGATCGTACATTCGAGTCCAAAGTGTCAAAGCGTTTACAATTTCATTGCCTTTCCGATTGAAGGTACGCCTCAGGGCGCGGAACCCCTTATCTGATGCTGGGCCCGTTACATATACTGCCTAATGCTTATAAACCCACTTCACTGGTTAAGCAACCTCTAATGTTAATTTTTTGTGGTAGTTTTTGTGTGATGAGCGTACAAACTTACAGACAGACAAAAAGTAAAAAAATCAAAAAAATGTTGTTTTGGCTTCTGTTGCTTTAATAAAGTCCCCCAATATTAGTTTTTCATGGCCCGTTACAATTTTATTATAAGTATAGATTTATGGCACTTCAACGACTTATTCACTATTACAAACATATCTTATTTAAACTAGGTGTAAAATTCACTATTGTGAATTTATTACATATCGACGTATGAACTACATGTTATTGTATAGATCAGATATTATTGTCGACGAGAAAAGTCATGAATAGGCCTTAGAATACGGATGAACATTTATGATATATAATAATACCAACAAATTTAGAAAGCCATTGAGATTATTTATCAGAACCCAAATCAATTAAATGCTTCAATGAATTGTCTGACCCACAATACCCGTTTTTGTAGCGAAATCATTATGCGTGAAATATTGGATTCTTGTTAAAAATATATTTATGTGATTACTAAACCCTTCAATTTTCTAAAAATCTACCTAGAATTAGTGTAGATGTCTAAAATATATGAATAAGAATAGCAGGTTTTACAAAATTATATTAAAAACTGTTTCAACAGATCGTGAAATAAAACATTTATATTACTAGCGACCTGACCCCGGTTTCACCCATGCTGCCCCGTTCCTAAGAGTCGTAGGGTTATGTTAAATACCTTTAAACCTTCCTCTTGAATCACTCTATCTATTAAAAAAACCGCATCAAAATCCGTTGCGTAGTTTTAAAGATCTAAGCATACACAGGGACAGACAGACAGCAGGAAGCGACTTTGTTTTATACTATGTAGTGATACTTCGTCTAATAAAGGGATAGTAGTAAGAAATTCACTTTCTATTTGTACAGTGTTTGCTCTTTCGATAAAAACACCTCATTTGTTCAAAATCAAAATGGAAATCATGATTTAGGTCCTATTTTATAGAGGCGGGTCCGAACACAGATAGATCCAAACTCGGAGCTGCCACAAAGAATTACTGATTGGAACAACCAAGAGAAAAACATATAATCCTGATATTTTAGTTTCAGTATTTAAAAGTAAAAAAAACTGGTTTTTGTTCACGCCGAGCTAAAGAGTTTCACTGAATATTTGATACATTATTTTCGTTACAACCTTGACGGGTTTCATCTGAAATTGTAGTAGGTATATTTATTCATTTTTACTTTCCCTGAAACGAAATCACGATGAAATTTTAATTTGATTTGGAATTTTTCGGAGTAAAATTGTTAGGTAGGCGACGGTAAAATTAATTTTTTTCACTGGAAAAGACCCGAATTATACGTAGTATATACGTAGAAGTTAAAATGGGAAATAAAATACCTAAGTAGGTATACCTAAATAGGTAGGTACTTATTATCTTATAGTCATGTTTTACTGATGTAAAGTAGCGATATTAGAATTTTGTTTTTGTTATATGGGATAGGGGGGCAGACGAGCAGACGGATCACCTGATGGTAAGCGATAACCGCCGCCTATAGACACCCGCAACACCAGAGGAGTCACAAGTGCGTTGCCTGCCTTATAAAAGGGTTTGGGCCTCCGGTAACATCACTCACTAGGCGAAACACCGGTTTTCTGTGAGGCCGTAGTATCGTGGAAGGATGGCTCTCCCACGTATATTTTGAAATAAATATGTATAAATATATACTTAAAGTCATTTGACTTTATAATCTATAAAATAACTTAATATAACAAAGTCCTTTAACTTATTATAAGTTATGTGCTCAACAGTTTCAGAAGTCGGTGCTTTCGATTTGGTCGGATCGATTGTTTTCGCCGCCGACTTCAGTTCGATTGTATATTACATAAGCGCTGTTTTACATAAGCGCTAGCTTAGTAACTAGGTCTATTAGACCCTCTACTGCCGGCTTTCTATAGTTTTTTGGGGCCGTGAAAGGAATTTATCCGAGAGTTCCGTGGGCGTAACTATAGATCGCTCTGAAGATTGAAAGTGTGTATGTTTAATAACTTAGACTTCGTCATACCGCACGGGTTACCGAAGCTGTAGGCAGGCAGGCTAGGAGAAATTTCTATACCTTTAAAAATGACCCAGTAACACTGTTTAAGCCACTACATTGTTCCAATAAAACTAATTACACTTAAGCTTATCTCCCCTGGGAAATCAGAGACAATCGTAACATCAAAACTTTTTTCATTCGTTTTATGTATCGGCAAAAAAATACAGACCAAATTAAACAAACTTTTGGTACCACATTCTTTCTCGAATTATTTGGAGGAGTCTCTTTGCATTGCTCTGTAACCATCTAATTTCGCTCAGGAATTTCGTTGGAGCAACAGCGGTACAAAAATTTTAAGGTTCTATTTGTACTGACGAAAACACGTAGCCAGAGAATCAAATTAGCCGTGGGGACAACATGCCCAAAATTCCCTTTAAGTCGCGTCGTTTCACCTTAAGGGCTATATTTTACTAGGTGCCCCTACCTGGGGACTGTCGTAAAGGGAATTAATGAAATCCTGGCCGTTCAATAAGCTGCGGGACTAATGATATAGCTTACATTAATTACTTTTGTGAAAGTAATCAATTCCCGCTGGTAAAGTTTCATTAATATTTTGCGTCAGCCCAAATCCAAACGAATTATTAACCCTTTAAAATTTGTAGGCGTAATTTTGATAGTATCTGCGATACTTTGTTTGAATGATGGCATCGTTCTGAAGATTTCGGTAATAATGAAAGTCAAATAGGGTCGTAGGAAGGGGTGTTTAAACCGAAGTAGGTACACGAGAACAAGGTTTACGATGACGTCAAAGAGCCACAAAAGCGAGTTAAGGCGACGACAGCGATACGTGTTGTGTTGTGCGAAGGTAAATACAGAGCCTTAACAAACATGGTAGATCGTTGTAAGCCCCAGTAGGAAGATTATGTCGTATTTGCAATTTGCATACATGGATCTATTTTCAATGTGAAATTCAAAATGAAAACGGTGTATGAGAAGGTTGCAATAGGCTAATTGACGGACTATTTTTATAGTAGTAAAATTAGTACCTAGTAGGTATAAAATAGGTAGTAATTGCAATAATGAAGTAATAATTACTTCTTTAGACGTTGATATCTTAGCGAAGTTTTTGGTCATAGTAACTATAATATATTCTTGTTGGTATGTTTATGGGGTGCTTTGGTTCACCATTTCCTTGGTTTGCTGTACTCTCGTGACTAACATATCCAACTTTGGTGAAGTATAAAATATATGAACATAATTTACCCAAATTTTGCCAACCCTAGCTAAGCTATTGACATGAGGCGTAACATCGGTAGCTATTAGCTATCTAATGCTCCTGTGTGTACGGTACCTTAAGTTTAATAAGATTATACGGCGAAGCTGTAATCTGGTTTGCTTTAATTATTGTACTGTTTTAAAAGAATTACACACAGGTATGATACGGATGTTTCTTGTTATGTCGAGGTTGATAATGATTACATGACATAAGAAGATTTGCCATTCAACCCTTAGCAGACAATTGTTGATAACAATTTTTTGCTTTTACCTTTTTATATAATTTCTTAGGTAAATATTTATACGAAAACCACAGGTTCATGAACCATATAACACGACCATCACAGCTGAATTCTCTGAAGGGTGAGGGAGCGAAATTCAGAAATTTTAAAGTAAGTCAGTCGGTTCAGAAGCAAAGTAACTTGCTTTTCAATAGTTGTCACTGACGTCACCATTTAAAACGTAAATTCAGAATGTGAAAGCAAATATGGACCTCACGGTAGGTTAGTTGGTCATGATGTCTGGTGTATTGACCCAAAAGACTCAGGTTCGAATCCTGTCCGCAGTAGTGTTCAGTTACTTACTTAGTTTTAGCTTCATCACCCAGCTTGGTTACGCTGTAAAGATTTCCTGAATCAACAGCTTGAGTCCATAACTAAAAAAAATATAGGATCAATGATGTGATTCTATGTAGGTAATGTACCTATGTTCTGCAAAAAATGTCAGAATGTTGACTTGTTTTCCATACCTACTGTATTTAAAAAAGCAAACCAGTGTATAAAAACGCTTTGTACAAAAAATACCGTGCCTAAAAAGGTGACAAGCACGTTTTTTTGGCACGTCAACCAAAGTTAATATAAAACGTGACATAAGCCGCATTTAAGTAACGAAATACTGTCGGTAGGTACGTATTATTGGTCTTTTGATACTTTTTTTAAGGCTTTGTCAGAGCAGTAATGTGATAAATAACAGATATTCCGCGTACCGAAGGAACGGGTGATCATGAAACTATATACAGTAGGTACATTTCTACATACCTACATATGTATTCTTCACACCTGCATTCTCGAAGGGTTAAGCAGATGTGTACTAAAGTAGCATATATTAGTAGGTACCTACACAACACTTCGGTTATGTATAGGTCCCATGTGATATAGGGCACTTTAAACTGCGAGCTTCGTCAAAAAATTCAGAGAAAGACCCATACCTTGCTGATAAGACCTGAGAATCGAATTCAGGATCTCTAACTATCGCACTTGCAACCACTGGAATAACAGGGAGTTGATGTTTGTTTTTGCTTTTATAGAATCAAAATTATTTATACACAATTATTAGCATCTAAAAATTATTAGCATCTAAAAATTCAGCGCAAAACTGAAATTGCCTCTGCTTACATTTTATTCGGTATACAACAAGTTACTCGGTATACAACATGTTACTCGGAAAGCCGTGTCAGCGCTTTTCTAGCTTATTAAGCGCACACACACTATATCCCTATATAGTCGTAGAATCGATACTCTTCTTATTCATGCAAGCCTGGTAGCAAGGTAGCAACGCCGTCATATTTTTTACAATGCAAACTAAAAATCGATCGCTCTGCTCCGCCATTGATCGAACAACATAACATATCATCCATCATATGTCCCGTAGGTATAGCCAGAGGTGTACTCTTTCGGTATGTAAAGGTCACATGTAACAGGGGGCCATTCTCTTGCGATTGACCGAGCATAACTCCAAACTCCGAGTTGCTACTGAGAATATTATAGAAATCAATAATGCTTTGCTCGACCTGTGAATCGCTCCCAAGACATGTAGAGTAGCAGTCGTGCTTGAGACTACTACACTAATGAGGCAGACCAAAGCTTTTTAAGGGACTTAATACTTCATCATCATCATCAGCCTATAAGAGTCCAGTCTTGCCGAAGGGCGTCCTACGCTACGTTTGCCGAGCTGCGGTCTCCACTTAATACTTAAATACCCATATCTTAGGTACGGATCTCATGTTGGTTCTCGCAAGCGCTATAAACTCATATAACCATCGAAAGGTTTCCCAATCAAGTTTAGAAATTATGTAACACTAGCTTCTGCCCGCGGCTTCGCCCCCGTGTAATTCGGTCTTTCATCACATCCCACGGGAATGGGATAAAAATTATCCTATGTCCGTCTCCTGGTTCTAAGCTACCTCTCCACCAATTTTCAGCCAAATCGGTTCAGCCGTTCTTGAGTTATAAATGAAGTAACTAACACGACTTTCTTTTATATATATAGATATAAGATATATAGATTTAATGGTCGGTAAATAAATTGGTACTTCTAGGGTCAGTAGTTATCACAATATTGCTTGCTTATGTTTAAAATGACAGAGGGGGAAAAAGAGATAGTGATTTGTTTTTCAACGTTGTCCTACAAGAAATTTGTACACAATATCTGTTGTAATTAATGAAATGTTCTGTCTATTGTTACTTTAGGAATAGAGGCAAAACAATAAATATTACCACGCGGAGCACAAATTAACTATTAACTCCGAGCTGCTGCTACTGAGAAAATCTAATCTGCTCTCTGTTTGACCGGGGAATCGAACCCAAGACCTCAGACTCGTAGCCACGTTTGCGGCCGCTATATCAAATCGTCTTCTAAATATTTTCTGACTATAAAATCAATAATATTTCCCCGTTAAGGAAATTATTTCCACAAGTAATCAGATCAGATAGATATAAAAATACTCTTACGAATTCGCAAAATAAGTTATTTCTCCCTCGTGCGTCACAATACATAAATCTCCCCTTTTTGTCAACTTTTAATAAGTCACAAAAAATACTGACGTTGACTCGTTCATTTCCAAGTTTGCTGTAATACGAAATAATATCAGTTTGTTGTTGTCTTATTATAGAGTCCCTTATAGCATTTTTATTTTTAGGGTTCCGTACCTCATACCGATACGCATCTTATAGGATCACTTCCTCTTTCTGTCTAACAAAACAATTTTTATATATTTTTGATAATAGATAATAACTTTAAATTTACTTTTTCTGTGAAAACAGCTATGCCGTTTTCATGGCTTAGATTAATGCATATGCCTTTCACTAACATTCCTATATTAAGGAACCTTAATTGTAAGATCATAGCGGCCACTTTTGAATATTTTCAATTGCCTACGAAAATATCCTGCAGGTTGGTATCGTTGTGTGTTGGGTCATTGAGCTCTCTACAATATGATGGTTACGTGTCCCAAGTGTGCCCTCAATCTAGACATTGTCCTACATTAGGTACGTACTACGTAATACTTGATGCTTTATGGTGCCTACTACAATTCTCCTAACTTGTTTTGGCGTTTTCTCTCTGATATCGTCAGTAGGTAAGGAACCCCGGTTAAGTTTGAAAACATCTTAAAGTATCAATTTTATATTTATAGAAATATCATTAAATTGGTGGGTACACCACCACTTAATGAAAATGTCACCATTCTAAAAAATATAAATAACTAGCAGTCTAATCAGCCCCAATGTTTATTCTCTCAACATAATTTTGTTTAGGGATCGTTAGTTTCAGGTAATACGAACCCTCACAGCATACAGACCCCGGTGATTTACGTACAAATTAAAGTAGAAAATATGTTAATTTGTGGGACGGGCGCTTGTTGACCGTGGCCTACATGTGCTCCTTGCCTGGCTGTCCAACGAGGTCGTTCGTTTTATTTGCGCCTCTTCATTTTCATTAGGGACAGATACGCGGTAAAACTTCGTGAGTACCAGCCCCTATCTGCAGGCTGTTCGACACGTAAATACGTATCGGGGTTTTTTGTAAAAGTAGATATAATTAGGTTTTAACATAATAAATTGACTTTTTGTAGTATGGAAGACATCTCTTCCGTTGACAAGTTCCGCTTTATATTAAATCTGAACTTCAACACCACAGTTTTCTTCTTATTTACAAAACATAATTTAAAATCGATTAAGAAGTAACGGAGATAAGCCGAAAAAAACAAATGAATTAAGAATTTGAAGAATTTAAAGTCAAGTAAAATACTTAGAGGTAAGTAGAAGGAGGGACAGTATCAGTGAACTCTACTGACCATGTACTAAATAAAAAGTGTTACTTTTAAATTTAAATATTATATTAATTAAATAAACTGTAAATTGTTTTTCAGAACTGGAATTCGAAAAATGTCAATTCATTCTGTTTGACATATTTAAATTAATTTAAGTTCAGGCTTCACGTTACGTACGGAATGCATAGTGGATGCACGGAATTTATATGGACGTGCACTTGTTTAAAGTCCACTGTCAATTTGGATGTTCCTAAAATAAATTGCATTATTTCATTGAGATAAGTACCTAAGTTTAAGAGGCGGTAGCGTAGTATAGCATAATGGCTAGGGCGTTGGACTTGCGACCATGTGGTTGCCGGTTCGAAACCGATTCATTGCACTACCCACGTTAACCCACTCGTAACACAAGCATTTATTAGCTTAGCACGAGGGGTTAAACAAGAATACTAGTAATGTGCGACCCACATTGCTAGTAAGCTCTAAAAAAAAGTAGGTACGTGGTATGATGATGCAGTACCCTACTAATAGTATAAGTAAACGTGAAAGTTTTTAAGGATGTATGGATGGCTGAACAGATCTGAATAAAATTTGGACATTGTTTGGAATTACATAATTATAGGAGCCAATTCTGAAGACCACGTAGACAAAGCCGCGGGCAGAAGCTAGTTAATTTATAATTACATACATATATACCAAGTTACAAATCGAGATAGCTTATCCGTTACCAAAGATTAGTTTAAGTTCCCAAAACGATAACCGACTGTAACTGATTCTCGTAGTATCCCATAATATCGTGTCCGAAATTGTTCAATTGAACACATAATTCTAAGAATGCGCATTTCCACACAACTACTGACATTTCAGAAAACACTTAAGGGTCCGGTTGAGCTTGAATAGCCCACAAAAACGTAACACCAAAATAAATCATAATCCAAACAATTATTTTATCAAATTGTGTTATTATTCAGAGTGATCTCAATCTGAATTAATAAGCAGTATCTACTGCTAATATCTAAATACTACTTCGTCTACTACTACTACTTAGGGTCATTTGCACCAACTTGAAATATCTCTAAATTGAATTTAAAGACAAAATGACAATAGAAAATTGTGTTTAAATACAATTTAAACACATTTAAGAAGTTGGTGCAAGTGGCTCTTATTAACATACCATCATGCCTGTATTCCCCGAAGGGTTAGGCAGAGGCGTACTAATGTACACCCACAGTTCGCCGGTATGTTTAGATCCCAGGTAATAGGGGGCGAACCTATTGTCATTAACCGGGCACAAATTCCTAACTCCGAGCTGCTACTGGGAATTTCATAGAAAAACCCAATAACACTTTGCTCGACCTGGGAAACGAACCCAGGACCTCTAGCGTAGCAGTCGCGGTCAGGACCACTTGGCTAATGAGGCAGTGTGGCCCTTGTTCATAATAATAAATAAAACACTTTGATTAAATTGTGTCTTAATTATGATCTAATATATTTTGATATTACGCTTGTATTGGAACGCTCCGCCGGCCGGACTCTTAACAAAACCCATTAAAATAATTTCAACCCTAAATCAGTATATACCTACGACCACGACTGTTTCGTAAACGATACTAAATCCTAATTAAAACTAATAATTAAGGTATATTGCCCTTAGTTAATATGCGTTTTGCATGGAAACAGCGTATCTAGTTCTAATTGTGATTGGTTTGATTATTATACCACGGGATACTATTCGGTTTCAGGATTTACATAAGGTATAAATCAGAGGTACCTACAATATTGATGCTGAGACGTTTTATTTACGTACACAGTTGTAATAATCCTTCTGGGGCGTGAGTGAAACCGTGGACAACAACTAGTTTATAACATTGGTAAAATTATCTCATACTAGCTTCTACCCGCGACTTCGGCCGCGTAGCGTGATGATAGATAGCCTATAGGCTTCCTCGATAAATGGGCTATCTAACACTGAAAGAATTTTTCAAATCGGACCAGTAGTTCCTGATATTAGCGCGTTCAAGCAAACAAACAAACTCTTCAGCTTTATATATTAGTATAGATATAGATTACATTTCTCAACAACTGTAAGATGAGGTATCAAGATAATTGAGGCATAATTTTCTTGTACTAAGGAATAATTACGGTTTAATTATATACTGATAATCGCTTTTATACATCCACTAGCTTCCGCCCGCGACTTCGTCTGGGTGGACTTCATAATGTGTCCGACCTAGATAAAAAGTAGCCTATGTGTTATTCCAGGTTATAATCTATATGTGTGCCAAATTTTATCTAGATCGTGTGATAATATTAGTAGGATGGTGAAATTTAAATCCTTACATCTTTCGTCTTTAATTATATCCAATAAACTGAAACTAGAAATTAAATTACAGTGGAGTTTAAGTACGGAAGAAAATATTCAATTAAATCAATGTGACGAAATTATGGCTGTTAGTTTGACTGTATGTTGCAAATTCCATCTCAAGCAAATACTGTTTCCCAAAGCGCTGATGGTTTAAAGCGCTTGACCTGCTAACAGGCCTCGAGGCTGAGGAGCCTAGCGGATCGTGTTACGAGGAAACAAGATGGCTAGCAGAAAACTAAGGAAAAATACGACTGTGGAACGTGCTATGAATATACATAGCAGATATAATTGTATTTCTTGGATTTTCCCAATATATTCAACTTACCAAAGTAACTACCCACGCATAAATTGCTCGCTTACTTTTTATGTAGGCGTAGGTGATACATAATTGATGTCATATAAATAAGAGGTATTCCCGGCACTATTTTCTTTTCAATTAAACTGAATTATACTAGGTATTAACTAGGTATTAGTATTATACTAGGTATTAAGATACTAACATAACATAATATTAATATAACTAAACAGTATAATTTAATTGTACAATAATTCAGTGTATAATTGAATTAAAACTATACGATTATATAGTGTATAATTGAATTATATAGTGTATAATTACATTTTATAGTGATACATGTCATAATAATATGTTTATTGGGAAACTTTTAATACGTGGGCCAACTAGGATTTCTCCTGCAATTAGAAACACATATTCTCACATAATACAAACACCCTAACCCAGAACAACTACTTGTAGGTGATAGAAATATTTCCTCCGTGTGGGCATTGAACCCACAACACGTGGTGCAAAGGCCGATAGCTCAGTCGCTACGCCAAACGGTCGATGTCAGTGTGATTAATGCACGGGGAAATAATATTTGTATACTATTTGTTGCACCTAAATATATGCCATTGCAGAAAATATTGCGTGTAGCAAAAGAACAAAAAATATTTATGAAATCGTTTTTCATGCTAATATTAACTCGATTTAATTTTCCACTCGCTGTCCGTATAATTACGTGTTCTGGGTGGCCTATTCACAATTATTGTGGCAAATGAGCTGTGTACCAACGAGAGCAGCCATTACTCACTAACGGCCCATTAATTCTTTAGTGGTTGTATTAAATATACTAAGTTTCCAGTAAATAAGAGTTTTATGAGCCTGAAATGAATCATAGTTAAAGGGAGAAATGTAGAAAGTTAGTTAACTTTTTTTATGTATTCTTCGTTCGTGTGCTCGTGGTCTCTCGGGGTAGCTACCCTGCCTTATCATTCAAGCTGCACTTGTAGTGGTCGGTCTGTAGCGACATCTACCGCGCTACATACGAAACCGACAAACAAATCCTGAATCGCGCAAGTGAAGTTTGCAACGCAACTTGCATATATACAACCGCCCGACATGAACCGTTAAGCCGTGGCCCACCTAGAAAAACGCCCGCATGGTCGGAGGATTTTTCCCTTTGGTTGGAGGTACAACACACCTCGTACCTCCACATGTCACTGGATGGGTGACCATTCCTAGAATATCAAAATCCTGTGCTTCGTGAAACATGTAAAGTAATTGATCACGGTTATCATACGAAAACTTATGATGATTAATTTATCCCCGGGATAGGGGACAGGGGGATAAACACATCATCATAAGTTCGGGTCCGAATACGGGTCAGAATACTGTTTCTAACCACCACTCAGAGATCTGTTTAGTGGTAGGAAGGAGCTCTTGGGGTCTGACTGGTTGGCGAGCACCCTTAAGTCGGACACCGACCTTTGAAAACCTTAAAACCTACCAACACTAATTAGTTTTGGGAAACTGCGGACGTACCATGAAGTATTATTGCAATTGTTTTCAGATTGAAACTCTACACATTAAATGGCGCTATCTTACTACCCAAATTAACACGTTATGACGTGATACATAGTCGTCGCTTCGTGTAACATTTTTTTAGTGCTAAGCTTTGCCGAAGGATCGGATCGGAGAAATAATGGTAAATGTGTTTATAGAAAAAAAAATGTAAGTCTCGAATCATTAATTCTATCGTTCATTATATCGTTATAAATAATAGTTATCTATATTTTAAAGAATATTATATTGGAATAATGAACAAGGATAAGTAAATATTGTGTTTGGTAATTCTAAATACGAATATTACGTATTTCTACGAAAATGTTTGAGGTAACTGCCTCATTAGCCGAGTGGTCCTGAGCGCGACTGCTACTCTAGAGGTCCTGGGTTCTATTCCCAGGTCGAGCAAAGTGTTATTGGGTTTTTCTATGAAATTCCCAGTAGCAGCTCGGAGTTAGGAATTTGTGCCCGGTTAATGGCAATAGGCTCGCCCCCTATTACATGAGACCTAAACACACCGGCGAACTGTGGGTGTACATTAGTACGCCTCTGCCTAACCCTTCGGGAAATACAGGCGTGATGGTATGTATGTTATGTTATGTTTGAGATATTAAACTCCTATTTATGGAATATTATGAATGGATAAATATTAAACGTATAATACGTGGTTCTGTTTGATCTAAAATTAGCTTTACGTGTGGGTTGGATGATTCGCGGTAATGAGAATACTGTGAAATTCTGGTGTCTATTTTGAAAACTAGTTAGGTGTCTGTGCATACCATCACGGCTGTACATTTTCCCCGAAGGTTTAGGTAGTCGTAATAATCTACATCCATAGTTTGCCGGTATGTTACGGTCCCATATAAATACGAGGGATTTATTAGGACGAGCCTATTTACCACAAATCCAAACTCTGGCCTGCTACTGAGAGTGTCATAGTAAAGCCTAATAGCAGTTCAGTTCATTGGGAGTCGGAGCCAGGACTTCTAGCATAGGTTCTAGCTACATTAGCACGTTATTGCTTAAGGGAAGAATATTTATAGTGATTTAGGCGTATATTTCATTATATAAACAATAAGGTTAAGATAGGCTAAGTAATGCGGCAAACGGCAAGATGGAGTGGTGATTTGCGGAAGGCTGCTGGCAGTAGCTGGATGCGACAGGGTGAAATGGCACAGGAGAGACCTACATCCAGCAGTGGATTTTTATAGCCTGATGATGATGAGGCTAAGTAATAGATAATTGAGCTGATCAACTGACGTGTAGGTCAGTCAGTCAGGTCTGATGGCAGTCGCTTTGTGTAAAATACTGATATTCAGTTGCATTTGGTTAGACTAGAAGCCGATCCAAACATTGTTGGAAAAGGCTCGAAGGATGAATAAGGTTAAGGTAAAGATATTTCGTTAATGGTCAGTAATCGTGTCTACGTTATAGCTATTTATTGAGGTGTAACTGAGGAGTAAATAGTTTCCGTAATTCCAATAAATCCTAATGCGATGGGGCAAGACAAGAAAGTCGATCCCTATTTAGTTCCAAACCGAAGTTACTAAGATTAACAAAAAACTCCAATTACCCGAGCTGGGAATATAACTGAGGAATCCGGAAGTTGGTAGCATTACTTGATACGATTACAGTAATTAAGCAATAATAAACTGACTGAGAAGATTGACATGAGTTTGAAAAGTCGAAAATATATTGTTGTAATGTGGATTTTGGTAAGGGACATGCACAGTATTAAATTCTAGCTTCTGCCCGCGACTTCGTCCGCGTAGCGTGATGATATATACCTATAGCCTTCCTCAATAAATGGGATATCTAACACTGAAAGAATTTTTCAAATCGGACCTAGTTCGATAAGTGCGTTCAAGCAAACAAACAAACTATATTATATATATATTAGTATATGGATATAGAAGTATAGATTAAGCACAGACTAGCTATTATTCTTATGTAGCGTCAAAGAAGTTCTCAGAAGTTATTATTGGTAGTGATTCTCAGTAGCACCTCGGATTTTGGATTTGTGCCGAATTAATGGCAATAGTCTCGCCACCATCGTGGGATGGGTACCTACCTAAATGGAGGCACCTGTACTGAAGAAAATCATGTCCGCTACGTGAAAGTATTAGATATTAAGCTCCAGATTACATTAAAAAATCCCTGAATTAAATTCAGTAAAGTGGACGTTAAAGCTACCAAACATGCAAAGGCCTGTGGTAGAGTTCTCACATTTTAAAATTTGATTAATTAAAGAGGATATTCCGGTGAAATGGGCACCACGATCAAGAATTTTAAATTTCATTAATATCTATACTGTCATAAATAATGAACGTTTCCTTTGTTTGAATATTTCTTTTCGTGTGTCACTCAAGTAATTGCGGGTGCGACTGAAAATCAGCGCCAAGCTGACCAAGCGAGGCATTTATGCTGAGTCAGAGTTATTTCAGAGAGAGACAGACTAATTTTAATCTAAGTATACTCAGTTACAATTATGTAGTAGTGAATGAATATTTCTTTCTTTCATATGTTTTATTAGGTAACGTGTTTGGAATCCCTTTATTTTCCTTTGTATTTCCTTTTGATTGACACAGGGGTTTTTTTAACATAGTATACGCAATAGAACTCTGCTGCCATGATTTATCGCGAAGGATAAGTGTATGTTCTGTGTGTCGTCAAAACTATTGCTGATTGATTGATTAGAACCAAACAATAAAGTATACATAGAAAGCAATAAAAATGCTGTTCTATAAAATAGATAACACTAAAATAAATTTTCTTGTCCAGTGCTCAAATCAAAGGTTGCCTGGAAGAAATCACATAAGTGTTATGGCCGTCCATTGTAAATTATTTGTAACGTAGATATATATTTTAATTTATATTCTTAGTGTACAATAGAGTATAGAATAAAAATAAATAAAATTAAAAATTGAAAGGTAAACACAGGCCGCTATTAGGTACTTGCCTAAGTGCTCGGATCAACGGATAAAAGTTTCAGGCTCCAAACTACCTGAGTCACGGAGTAATCGCTTTATACTAAAGGATATACTCCCAGAGTGCTGTATTAGTTTTAAACTCGACTGAAACCCCTTTCAGGCCCTATAGGACTTCTCCATTCATCTGTTAATTTATTGCTTTACGAAGTTTACCTGGTACTACCTGTTAACCAGGTATTAGGACAGCAAGTTAACAAAACTAATTTACTGTCCTAATGAACAGTAGATACTGAGCTCAGATCTGTTCCATTTAGAATTAAAAAACAAAAAGTTTTACAAAAAATATTTAATTTTTCAGCTGATGTAGGCGCTGCTACATTTGAGGCGCTTGGTTTGATTCCCAGGTAATATTATTGTTTTGTTTTTATGAAATTCTCAGTAGCAGTTGGGAGATTTGTTTTTGCCCTACTGTCCTGTTATTGTGTCAGCCCTACACGGGTTCTAATGTGTGCCAAACTTAACAAAATAATGATCTTCGTTGATTGTTTTTGTTTTCGGTTTTCATTCATCGCGCTGGTTTAAATATTTTGTGAAAAAGGTTTTTTTGCAGAAGTGAAAATGTTGTTTTAGCACAAACTTTAGACTTCGCAGTGGTGCAAGCAAGACCTTGCATCTACATAATACCTTACTATAAGTCTATAGTGGTATGTCGGCCTAAGGCCTCTCATTAAAGTCTGGCTCGAATCCAGGCCGAGGCAATAAAGGACGCACTTAACGTGATATATTAGCCGTGTTTGTTTTGCGGACAATTATTCTAACCTCGAATCGTATTATTGGATCAAGTTCTTTCCGAATATGACAATTAGCGGTTGTAAACAATACTTGTAATGTATAAAAAGGCTAAATATGAATTAGAGACAAAAAATAAATGTTACAATTCAATTAGACCATTAAATAGGTACTTTGTAATTTTTTTTATGCGATAGTTGGGCAAACTAGGAGACGGATCACCTCACGATAAGCGTTTACCGCCGCCCATGGACACCGGCAACACCAGAGTAGTCACAAGCGCATTGCCCGCCTTTTAAAAGTGTTTGGGTCTTCGGTATCCTCACTCACTCGGCTAAAAACAAACTAATCGTTATTTTACGCCGTTTTCTGTGAGGCCGCCGGCCACGGTCGAGCAAGCCCATTCTTGCCGAAGCATGGCTCTTCCACGGTAAGCACTTATAAACAACAAACATAAAATTATTTGGAGAAAATCTGACCTCATATATTATGTATATATTATTCTTTGGATTAATGGCATAGAAACACATGTTACCTACTTGGATTCTAAAAGTTTCGTATTATGAACTCTCTTGCCGTTGTGCATTTTTCTAATATCACTTAAAAAAATTCCCAAACCATATGTCCAAAGCCTCCTCCTATTCCTCTTCCATTTATCACCACATTTATGTTCCCACTCTCCTTGCTTACAAAACTTAATAACATGAGTACTATAAATCAGTTACCCACTACCCCGGATAGCATGTTCTTCATATTAATAATGAGGAACTCGCACCGCAAAGGCGAGACCACGAGACGTATGGTTGTGTCTGGTTTGTAGTGTGTCTAAACTTTGACTCAGTTTAACAGGACAAACATAACTAGAGCACTTGACGTTGACGGAAACCGCAATGTAATTATACCTAATAATCATATTATTAAGGATGACCACTGCTGATCAAATAGTTTTTTTTATGTCAGTAGGTATACAAGCTACAGAAGGCTCTAAACCGTGGGGAGTGAAAGAAGGGTAGGGAGGCCTTTGCCCTGCAGTGGGACGATAGCGGCTGAATAAAAAAAATGGTTCACGGTTTATGCATAAGGTTTATGTTTATGCAATTAAATGTTTTTTTTAATAATTGAGTTGCCTGAATGAAAGGTAAATTGCGGACGCTACCTATGGATATCTGCAACACTATAGGATTTGCTGATGAGCAATCGAATCTTAAAGAGGCCTATGGACCGCAGACTGCCCGAGTCAAGAGGTGGAACTGGCTTCCACGGTCAAAAACCGAAACACAAAGGTGATCAACAAAAACGAAAACCGAACCTTAATATCAAAGTACTTAAGATTAAATTGTTGCAGAACTAGGCATTAAGAGAAATCTAATTACAATTACATTTGAACAAAGCTTTTTTGTTAGCATCTCGTGGTTTGCTCTTATATTGAAGATAATACGACTCTATTAGATTAATAGAATGCTTGGCTCTTGATCTTGAAGTACTGTTCTAGATTTATTTTCAAAGAAGAAATGTGGAGAGCTTTTAGCAAATATTTTTATAAGACTTTGGGCAATAGACTTGTACCTGCAGATGTTAAATTATATTTTACGTGTATTATCAATGTGTTACTTACTATCACGGCTGTATTCTCCAAAGGGTTAGGCTGCGGTATGTTTGTGTTATATTACCCACAGTTCTCAGGTATATTTAGGTCTGATGTAATAGGGGTCGAACTTGTTGTTATTAACCGGGCACAAATTCAATCTCCAAGCTTCATTGAAAAACCAAAAACGCTTTTCTCAACCTGGGAATCGAACAGGTCATAGCATAGCAGTCGTGCCTACGACCACTAGATTAGAGAAGCAGAGACCGACGAGATGGTGTGTTGTAATTATCTTTAGCTTTATTATCTCTTTTCTTCTCTTATAACTACTTATTATAAAATCGTAAAAAAATCAGTTTGTCACGGGTTGGCGCAAAAACTACTGAATAGATTTTAATTTTGTTATCACTGTTAGAAACTATAATATGCTTCCACTTAAAAACTGGTGGACTTCTATCTCAATTAATTGAATGGATCCTGAAATACAGGTCCATACAAAGAAGAGATCATCACTGTTGGATTTTATTAAATTATTTTTGGAATTAATGTCTAATCCTACTATAGCTTCAGGTGAGCTAAGCCGTGTGCAAAAGCTAGTACAAAATAATTATATAAATCTCGTATAGTGCGGTGTTACATGGTGACCCTATTCTTGAGTAGATCGGACACATGGCCTGAGTGGTTTGTTTCCGGCGGATTACGGGCATTTGATGTACAGCCTGTTATCAGATCACGAACACTTAGCCGCAAGTTCCTGCGTGAGATCCGTAGTAAGTGCCTCCTTAATTAGTGTTGGGATACGCTTGTATAGTACACAAATTAATTTCTATTATATATCGGATATTTAAATTAAACAAGAATATCCGATTATCGATATTATTTGCCTCCTTTTAAATATTACAAAATTTATGATTGGCTGCAGATAAAATTTTAAATGTAATCTTCGCGTTTTATTAACTTTTAGATGGGATCTAAATCTACATCTTCTCTTCTCTACTTTTATAAAAGCTGTGTCTGTACATTGAGGATATTTAAACAATACTTCTATTGTTTAAATATCCTCAATGTACAGACACAGCAAAAGGGTAAGGGTTATAATTATAAACGTCTCCAAATCCAAAATTGGATATTTTAAATTCTTGTCTATTTGTCTGTTTGTTACGGGTTGGCGCAAAAACTACTCAGTAGATATTTATTTTTTTATAACTGAACAGAAAGTATATACTTACTCCTAACTTAAAAACTGGTGAACTTTTTATCTCAATTAATTGAACGGACTCTGAGATACAGCTTGACCTCTCTGATGTATATAGACCCATACAAAGAAGAGATCATCACTGTTGGTTTAATTAAATTATTTTTGGGTACCATTTTCAAATCCTAATATAGCTTCATGTGAGCGAAGCCGCGGAAAAAAGCTAGTATATAAATAAAAATGAAATGCCGTTCGTTGGAAGCGCACCACATGAGATCGACTTGACCAATTTGCCAAATACGCTATATAAAATGTTTGTAATGGTCCGAATGAAGTTTCGAGGGAATGCAAAATAGACAGTTAGAACGGAAAATTCTGGGAAAAAATTTCTATGGAATTTTGAATGCATGAAATCAAAACAATTCAACTTCTGTTGGTTCAGCTAGATTATAATATTATTGCTAGTCTGTAGATGTAAATTAGTACCCAACTGCTGGGCTAATAAAGCCACCTTTGACAGGCCATCTCGTTCATTTTTATAAATGTTAAGAATCCGCTATGTGTGTCTAAATATGAATTTATTGCAAAGGGATTATTGAGTACAATATGGCCTTTTTGGCCCATTCCGCTGAAAAAGCTATCAAATACGTTCACGATAAAATTAATTTTCTTTACTGCAATACATCTGACACGCATTCAATTATTACGCAGAGGTGGGTCCTAATTGAACGCAGTTTACTATTGCAGATGTCAGTCACACAAATAGGTAAGCCGAATAGCTGCAATTCGGATAGGAACATAATTCCGTCCTCGGCTGTTATAGCGACGCGTAGCGCAGCAATTAGTGACCAGGCTGGCTATTTTGACCACTGTGCGATATCGCTAATAATGGAATGGAATTCGTATTGTATGGCACACTGTGGGCTTCTGTGCCACACTGTGAGTGCGATAATATTAGCAGTTGCATAAAGGAATGGCAGAAATAGCACGTGAATTTTGAAATGATCTTACTTTGGGATAAGCATTATTCGATTGTTAATTGATACTTGTTGATGGCCTTATTGTACAATAAAAATAAATGAGTAGGACACAAATCATCATTATCAATACCCCCTCCACGGTCTTATTGGGCGTGTATTACCTTCCAGAATTAAAGGCTACGTTTCACTGCGCTAACATAGCATAACATATTGCCAGTCAGTCAGGTTATGAAACGTTATGATTCTAGTTGCACGTTTCCAAAAGCTTGATCCTATGGAGAAAAATCTCGCAAGGAACTCCATGGACACTCTTTTGGAATAAATTATGTTACAATCTTCACTGGTACAATATTGCGATAACAAGATGTGTAGACGTTGAAGGTTAGTGTCCAAGTTTTATTTGAGAGTTGAGAATATGTCTCACGCATGCAGGTTGCCTCATAATATTTGGCTTTCACTCCTGTAGCAAGTGATTAATTAATTCTCTAATCTATACTTCTATACTTAATATATAAAGCTGAAGAGTTTGTTTGTTTGTTTGTTTGCTTGAACACGCTAATCTCAGGAACTACTGGTCCGATTTGAAAAATTCTTTCAGTGTTAGATAGCCCATTTATTGAGGAAGGCTATATTATATCATCGCGCTAAGATTATGTAACTATTCCACGCGGACGAAGTCGCGGGCGGAAGCATATATCATCACGCTACGCGGACGAAGTCAGTTCGTGATAAAATGAAAGAATCATATACGTGCGTCATGTCGACGTAAATAAAAAGTATTTTCTTTCTTTCTTTCTTATATAAAAAAACAACTGGTTACAGTCCGGGAGTGCCGACTGAAGTGAAAACGTGAACATTAATGTTGTGCATTTTTGATATTTTGGAATGATTAAGGAATAATTTCGCACGGATTTCTTTAATTATCAGTATAAAAGTACTAGGTATAATTTATGTGGTAAAATATTGTATTTTACCACTATTCTATTTATTGCGCTATCGTACACAAAAATGACAATTTATATTACATTAAAAATTTAACACTTTTACAACCGTCTTACGAATTTTCGATCAGGTCACGTGTCCTGACGCGAGTTTAAATTTTTTTACCCATCCCAACAAGTGCACAACGCTGCTAAAGAAGTTTTCACTTCAAAAAGAAGTTTTGTTGGAGTAGGACAGCACTATCATATCCCCATAGAAGCGTACGGTATGGACACTAATGGTGTTGGCGCTATTCAAGCTGCATTAACCGTAATGGCTTCACTTCACTCGATTCAAAGCTGCGGGATGTGTTATGCTGCTGTTATACCATGATGCGTGACCTGCATTAGTAATGGAAATACTTATCGCACTATGACTCAGCTGATATTATATTGAGATGATTGAACATACCATTACACGGGTTCTTTTTACCCGACTGCGCCAGAAGGAAGAATTTATTTTAGAGAGTATTTATGTATTATAATTGTTTGTTTCTGCGGCCTGTACGGCTCGATGGATTTTAGCTTATACGGTGTCGTTAGATTCGTATTAATTGTGAAAGTGACACCGACTTAAAAAACAAAATAAAAAACCGTAATTTTAAAAAAAGCTAAAGAAGCCGACTGCGTTCTCCTGCGAAGTTCTTGATTCGATTCCCAGGTTGAGCAAAGTGTTTTTGGGTTTTTCTATGAAAATCTCAGTAGCAGCTCGGAGTTTGGAATTTGTGCCCGGTTAATGTCAATAGGCTCGCCCCCTATTACATGGGACCTAAACATACCGGCGAAATGTGGGTGTACCTTAGTACACCTCTGCCTAACCCTTCGGGACATACAGGCGTGATGGTATGTTATGTTACATAACGTATCATCACGCTTGTACTCCCCGAAGGGATATGTAGAGGCGTAGGTATTAATATACACATTATACACCCTCAGCTTGCTGGTATGTTTAGGTTCCAGATAAAGGAGGTGGGAAATAAAGGACAAATACATAATTCTATTGAACTGACCGTGTTTGTCTCGTCTATCGAAGGTAAGAAGGACAGAACAGGAGGAAAATAAACGCTATTATTATTATTTAAAATAATAAAAACTAACTTTGTTATTAAAAGTACAGCTTACTTTGGTCAAAGACACCCGGTTATTATAATATAATAATATCGTTGGTGTTGGCGGGATGACGTCACGTCCGGCGGTGGTGACGCTATTTCCGGGTGTCAAGTCCCGCCGTCAACGCTTCCGGCACCGGGCAAGCCATGCCTGGGTGAGCAAACATTGGTTTTTATTTAGATATCTCTCTTATACTTCGGGAAACATTTGAAAAGGATTCGCTGGGTATTATTGGGGTATCTTATTGGTATAGACGCTTTTTAAGTTGAGACAAAATATTAGTTTTCTGGATTTTGTATAGAAATAGTATCGAAATTAACTTTTATAAGAGACACAGTGTTGGTTACCGAATGAAAAAAAAAAAACGTGTGGCACTCGGGGACAGCCGCGGTAAAGCTATTGCATAGCATTTTTTATCAACTTATGCAATTACTAGCTGACCTGACAGACGTTGTCCTCTCCAAGTTTCAACTAACTACTCGTAGGTACCTCGAAAAATCTCATAGAAAGAATTGTTTTCCATATTTTTAATACACTTAGCGCCATTTACCTCTGAATACCTTATTTCTGAACTTTATATTACTAAAATTCAAAAATGTGTTCACATGGTATTATCGTGAAGCCTGGAAATATAAACAGACTTCCATAGATAAAAATCTCAAATAACTGTTTCGGCATCAGTAAAGATTAACGCACGTTGCAACAACTTAAATATGTATTTTTTATTATACATATATAAGTTGTTTATTATTTTATGATTTGATTAGATGGAAACTCTTTAGTTTCTCAAATATATTGTGCGCACTGTATCTACACTATGGAGGTTTCACATTATAAAATGAGTTACTTTATGACTGGCTGCTATAAAGTCAAAATTGTCAACTCAAAATGACAACTGAATGAATCAAAATTCATTGAGGTAATAACAATGTCATGTTAGTCGTCTAGAGAATAAGTTGTCATTATTTGTTTACTTCTTTACCCTACTCAAATTGTTACGGATAAGTCCTATGTATGTCCCGTGATGCCCTGTATAAGTAGAGTTAGAATTACTGTACCTACTAATAATCAATTCCTGGTCACAATATTGGTTTCTGATTTATCTGCTTTATTTTCTTTTTTTAACTTATTTAGTCCCTGTAAGTGTATTTTTTAATTTTATAACTTGATTCTGTTATAATTTTTTACCCGTGCTAGTCTAGTACAGAAATACTTGAAAAAGAAATTCACTTCAATGGTTATTTTTCAAATTCAACGTTATCAATGGTTGAAATGTTAATAACGTTTGATAGAGAGAATCGATTTGAATAAAAAATAGCCTTAGTGTTAATCCAAGAAACAGGCTATGAATTCCTGTCCACTTCCTCCAAATCTCTTCAGTACCTAGTTATCATTTGATGCGTGGTCAAACAAGCAAGCTTCGTACAGTCTACACGCATACGTCTAGTCACACGCACACAAACACCCTGCCGAAGTCTGCCGAACTGAAACGAGTGTCAGATTTTATTTTCGTTACGGAATTTCTTGATTCGGTCGCCGCGCTCAAAGCCCGCGATAAAAGCTATGCAATAGCTTAATAGAAAAGAAAAAGGCCATCTTGAACGCCGTCTTGTATGCATATTTTTAGACTTTTTGTAATAGAAGACAATAAAAGAAAAATATATATTACACTACTATTCCAGTTTTAGGATTCTAGGTCAGTAGTAAACTCTAGTCTTCAAGTTTTAGAGAAGCTAAAAATATATTGACATAATCTATAACTGTCTGTTTTTGGATAGGTTGAATTTTGGATAAGGCTACAGGTTTATGTCTCAAAAAGTAAAAAAAATGCGAGTGAATGCTTGGGCAACACCTATATATACAAAACATACCTACACACATACCTACAAAATTATACACAATTAAAAAAAACCTGTCTAATCCGAAAGATGCCTATAACTATCCCAATTATTTCACTAAATATAATGAAAAACATTAAAAAATATTCATGAAAATAAACATATTAATGAACACAAAAATAGCCATAGACCAGTAGTTCGCGTTCAAGCATACAAACAAACAAACTCTTCAGCTTTATATATTAGTATAGATTAGTTTATCACTCAAGGACGGTATCGCTGCCACCCTAAGTATAGCCATCTCAGTTGACTCGTTTTTGTAAAAAACTGAGTATTTTTCTACTTGTAAAGTGCAAGAATAAATTACAAAATATTATGATATTATTATTAAAGAAAACAATTACCCTTATAAATAGAACCGGATCTCAATACCTGACAATTCCTTAACTGTCACACAGAGTTTTCTTAATATATTGTACTAGCTTCAGCCCGCGACTTCGTCCGCGTAGCGTGATGATATATAGCCTATAGCCTTCCTCAATAAATGGGCTATCTAACACTGAAAGAATTTTTCAAATCGGACCAGTAGTTCCTGAGATTAGCGCGTTCAAGCAAACAAACAAACTCTCCAGCTTTATATATTAGTACTAGCTTCTGCCCGCGACTTCGTCCGCGTAGCGTGATGGTATATAGCCTTCCTCAATAAACGGGCTATCTAACACTGAAATAATTTTTCAAATCGCACCAGTAGTTCCTGAGATTAGCGCCTTCAAGCAAACAAACAAACAAACTCTCCAGCTTTATATCTATATACTAATATATAAAGCTGAAGAGTTTATTTGTTTGTTTGTTTGCTTGAACGCGCTAATCTCAGGAACTACTGGTCAAATTTGAAAAATTCTTTCAGTGTTAGATAGCCCATTTATTGAGGAAGGCTATAGGCTATATATCATCACGCTACGCGGACGAAGTCGCGGGCAGAAGCTAGTATTAGTATATATAGATGAAAGTGTATAGAACAAAACTTAACTTGTATACTCCGGAACAAAAATAAATTGTAATGTGATATGGTACGTATAGGTACATATGACTATGCTGGCTATTATTACACTGAGATTATCAGAATGCGATTCGTTTGCCTTGAAGCGGATGAATTTTATTGAAATGTGTGTGTAGTCATGTGAACGGATTTATTTATACGAGATTCATAAGAGCCTGTATTCGAAGCTATCGAACCCTCATTTGATATCGATCAAGATATTGGTGGTGTATGTTCCTGTGGTTATTAAGAATTCAGATTTGTTAAGCCACTAGAGTACTGTAATACTGGAAGATGATGAATTTTGATGAGTATTCCATAACTTAGAGCAGAAAAGGTCTATTCTTCTTAGACGTCTTAAAGGTGACGTCAGTAACTTAAGTTACTGACGTCACCTTTAAGACGTAAGTTCAGAATGTGATGGCAAATTTCGACAGGACTCGCGGTGGCTTAGAGGTCATAGCGTCTGGCGTACCTAGCCAGAAGACGCAGGTTCGAATCCTGCCTGAGAGTCGAATTTTTCCTTCACTAAAATAACTAAATTGAAGCGGCGGTAGCCTAATGGCTAGGGCATCGGACTTGCGATCATGTGGTTGCCGGTTCGAACCCCACCCATTGCACTACCGACGTGAACCCACTCGTAACACATTACACAAGCATTTAGCTTAGCACGAGGGGTTAACAAGAACACTAGTAATGTGTGACCCACACTGCCAGTAAACTTTAAAAAAAAAAAAAAACTAATTGCTTGTGTTACAAATGGGTTCATGTCAGTACTGCAATAGGTGGGTTTCGAATCGGCAACAACATGATCGCAAGTCTGACGCCTTAGTCATTAGACTACCGCCGCTTAAATACCTACCTAATACCTAATAACATTACCTAATATATATTTATCATCATTTTATGTGTACATTCTACATTCGTTATCGTTATCATCATATCAGGCAAAAGATGTTCATTGAATGAACAAAGGCCCATCTCATACACATTTTACCAAGACCGGTTATATGCTGCCCGCATTCAACATCTCCCAGCGACCTTCACCAGGTAGTCTGTCCATCTCGTTGGAGGTCGTCTTACACTCCGTTTCCCGGAGCATGGTCTGCACTTAAAAGCGTTTCTGTTCAATTAGGTACGTACTTATCGGGGACACAGGAATCGAGAGCATAATTTACCATTCCGCCATGTGAATTGAACCTTGAAGTCCACCATCTTGAAATGTATTTACAGTATACAGTACGCAGTACCATCTATGGTAGGTAGAACTGTATGATGTAACATAACATACCATCACGCCTGTATTCCCCGAAGGGTTAGCCAGAGGCGTACTAATGTACTATCGACAATCTTGGTGGTGAACCACCCTTAAGGCTAAAATCGCTTGCACTGAGCGCGCGGGCGTGCTGTGTGTTATCACCCCTTCCCCTCACCCCGCCGATATCCCCTTGAGCTTTATGCGCGTTACTTGATACTTTGAATTTCTATTAAATCGTATAATTAGTTTTCGCATTTTAAACTATCCTAATTGGCGGAAGTGAAATGTGGATGTGGCTGACGTATCGAGAGTTGTTCAAAGGATTTTGTTAGAAAAATGGTCGACCGCCAAGTTTCGCGACTGTACACCCACAATTCGCCGGTATGTTTAGGTCCCATGTAAAAGAAGGCGAGCCTATTGCCATTATGATGTAACCCGCTGTTAATAACATTTCTATAACCAATCCTGTAATATACCTAGTAGTTGAAGCTACCTGCCGAGGTTTTCTCAAAGCATGGGGTTTTTCAAAAAAGGAGGGTAAAGGTTTTACAGGGTAAGCAACGCGCGAGCGACTTCTCTGGTGTTGCAGAAGTTCATAGGCTACGGTAACTGCTTACCATCACGCGGGCCGTAAGACTGTTTGCCACCGCAATAATATAATTTTTTTTTTGGTAGACCATTACAAAATTCTTGTAACGTTTCGACATGGTTGTTGACATTTCGCGTGGCAGGATTCAGGCCATGTTGTAATGTTCGTTGTGGCGGCGTGACGTTGTTTGTCATAACGCAACGGGTCGAATAACAATTCGAGCACGTACCAATAGTTGTAACGATTGTTCCTTCGATATTTGAATTTGTCTTATTTTTTTTTATTGGAACTAGCCCGCTATTTGTCGAACCCTTTTCCAAAAAGGTTAGTAAACCTCTTTTCTCTTATGATATTATGGGTATTAACGGTTTTTATTATTTTGATATTAATAAATATGGCTAACTCAGTCAGCCAAATTTCCATTGATCATGATAATATCTAGTATAAAAATACCTAATATTTTAATAATGCCTAATATTACAGCCAACAATTCTAAAAAACATTAATTATCTGTCAGTTTCACTCAATCAGAGGAGACTCTTTCACTAATTATTTTGCAGTTTTTTTATGGGATAGGAGGGCAAACGATCAGACAGAAGAACGATTACCGCCGCCCACAGACTCCCACAATACCAGAGGAGTCGCAGGTGCGTTGCCGCCTTTAAAAAGGGTTTGGGCCTCCGGTATCCTCACTCACTCGGCAAAACACAACCGAAGCCGTGGCCGAAGCATGGTAAGGCCCAATCGTGCCGAAGCATGGCTCTCCCACGATAGACAGCTACAGCATAAAGATGGCAGTTGCAGACTTCTCTACATATTTATGTCAACTCAATTCCTAAAAAGCGCGATTACGAAACGTACTTTAAGAAAACGTACAAGATATTCCAAATTGACAAACAAGATATTTCAAAACGACACGGTATTCAAAAACCTAGAGGAATGTAAAGAAATGAAACACGTTCATTTCATATCTTGCGGAGTTTTATTTGCGTCGTATATGACATATATTTTGTGAAAACATACGGAGTGTGTTTGCATTCAGTTTAACCTGACGTTCCATGATTGTACCTTTGAATTTCTTCTTATATTTTCTTCTTACTTTTTCGACGAACAGGTTTTCCATTTTGAAGATTTACCCTACCTTGGTATTTCAAAAAACTTGTCCATAACAGATGTTTCGAATAATTTGTCAATAAAACCCATGTTATTCATGACACAAATTTCATATTGGTTTGATTTTTCTGACACTTCTTTTAAATGGTTTTACGACCATGAATTTATGTAATTAAAAATCTGATTTGTACTGAAATAATTTACCAACGTTGCGATATTTAAGAGAAATCTATACTAAGTAATATATAAAGCTGAAGTTTGTTTGCTTGAACGCGCTAATCTCAGGAACTACTGGTCTGATTTGAAAAATTCTTTCATTGTTAGCCCATTTATTGAGGAAGGCTATATTAGGCTATATATCATCACGCTAAGACCAAGTAACTATTCCACGCGGACGAAGTCGCTGGCAGAAGCTAGTCTTTTATAAATCAATACCTAAATCTTGAAATAAACCACTGATCAGTTACTGAACTGAAAGTAATAACTTCCTTGTTACTTACAAGAAAGTTATGATAATAACTAGAATTATAAACTAGTTACAAATCATTTCTATAATATTTACATTGTTTTTAATGGAATCTTTATACATTCGGTTTTTTTATTCTTGATAGGTCTACGCCTGACCGCCAGCTCGCCTGATGTTAAGCGACACTGCGATCTACGATAAGATGGAGCGCGCTTGCCTAGAAGAAACCGCTTAATAGTGTTTAATAATAATTAAGTATTACATTAAAAGCGAAGGGTTAGGCAGAGATGTACCCGTGTACACCGGTACTTATATTTAGAACGTATGTAATATGAGGCGAGCCTGTTGCCATTAACCGAACACAAATCTAGATTCCAAGCATAGAAAAAATAAATTTTTATAACGGAACTCACATTGTATAATGTTTTTATCGCGTCAAGTTAGTAGGGAGTGGCAACAGCCATTACTGTCAGTTTGTTGCTCACACGCTCACACCAACGCGTCATACATTGTATATATTTCATGTACAATATGCCTGAGAGAGAGACATTTAAAAGACGTGATCTATCACCTTGTGAAGGCACCGAGTTTGTGAATAAAACATACGCCTTGTGATAAAACTTAGGTGTTTATAGGGGAAAAAAGCAGTACGGTTGTGAGTTAGTACAAGTCGAGATACCGCTTCCCAAGGAGGCAAACAATCCATTAAGATTTTTCGTACTATTAATAAAAGTATTTATTGAGATATCTCAATAATTACTATATCTGTTAAAAACGTTAAATTATTTTTTTAATAATGTATTGAGTTGATACGGAAAGTTACATATAGGTATGTTAAAGCACGTATGAAAAGAGGATTTCTTAATTTTTTATTTGCCTTAGATAAAGTCTATGAATTGAGGTTCAAATTAAATGAGACGCTTTTACGACATTTAGAAATTGTCTACTTTCTTTAAGGGCAAGTACTATCCTGCAAATTAGATAAGAAATTTCAAAATTATATATAAACCTTCGTGTAGCATAGGTAGAATGATTCTTTTTTACGGGTGCAGATAATTAAAATAAAATACAAACACTTCTGTCTGCAGGCAATGAAAACATATTAATTAAGCGTCGATTAACGTATACGGAACTATTATAACGTCAGAATAAACCTTCAAAATAATTGTGTTAATCACTAAATAGTCTTTGGCACCCCTAATTGATGAACTGTGGCCTGCGACCTTCGAAGCCGAGGCCATTAATTTGCCACATGAGGCTTTTAGTATTACTGGAGCATTTAGGGTTGATACCGCTTGGAGCTTCGCCAAACCGTAAGGGAAAATGAGCGTAAAGATAGATAGAGCCAGTGACTTATGGGGTTTCGCTTCAAATGATTCGGCCGCGTTGCATTAAGACTGATAGAGTACATTGTATTCTTTGATATTGCGGCTGTCGCTTTGATTGTGCTTCTAGGAGAATTAATGAGCGTATTTCTGGAACTCCTTGAACATTGTCGCGTAAGTAACCCATCATACTTTCGCGTCGATGTTCAGAGACTTCTATTATATCTTTCGCCTAACCCTCGACGAATCATGGAGCTGAAATAATCCTGTATCGTACTGTTTCTTTTTGACGAAGAGCTTCTTTTTGACTTGATGACTTTCCTGTCGAAGTTTTTCCAAGATACTATATAACGCAGTCAGTCAAAAGGGCTTCTACATTTTATCAAGTATCGGTTACGCGTGAACCATACCCTTGGTTAAATAAGTTTCGCTTGGCTGTGGTTACGACTAATCATTAGGCGACACGTATGCTTGTTTGTCATCTTAGTTTTTCGAAAGATTTACTAGTTTAACACTTATTTTGTTGTGTTTTTTTAAGATTATAATATTATTTTATTGAAGGAAAAATTCGAGCGCGGGCAGGATTCGAAACTGCGTCTTCTGATTAGACAGACCAGATGCTACCGACCACACCAGATGCATGGCCATAATTTTTACCTATTTTGTGTTACGTTACTATTTACCCTAAAATTAGTTGGGTTTCTAATATTTATTCGTCAAATAGAGTAAACACTTGCCTTTATTCATATCATTCAACGTACGTATCGTTCAGCGAACCGAATTTCCAATACAAACGTAATACCTAAATAAATCGTAATTCAAACACAATTACAGTCATCAAGCACATACAGTGAAGTAGTACTTAATAGTCGAAATGGTACGATAGGAACCTAGGTGCACGGTATCTCAACCCGAATAATAACACATTTTGATAGAATATTGTTTGGATTACGATTTATTTTGATATTACCTCTTTGTGGGTAATTTAAGCTCCGACGGAACTTTTATTAATCATATACCTACAGCGTGTAATTGTTAGTTATCTCTAATAAAATAAAACACTAACTCAGACACCAAGCTGCCCACATCCACCAGTAATCTCGACAAAAATAAACAAAATAAAAGATTTCTAGTTCATAAATTCCTGGTATTTTTGTTTTTGACAGCGTCTTTAAAATCTCAGAGCGAAAAAATATGCACAAAGTCCTTTGAAGTCGGTAAAAAATATTTTTCTTCATAGCTGGCTCAAAGAATGTTAATAAATACCACCCAGAATACTTGTGTTGCTAGTCAAAGAAAAAGATTATTCCAAGTAATGATACATATAACATAAAGCAATTTTACTAGCGTTTGCTGGTTGGAAATATTTATAACTAGCTTTTGCCCGCGGCTTCGCTCACCTGAACATATAATAGGATTAGAAATGGATTCCAAAAATAATTTAATCAGTAACCAACACTGATGATCTCTTCTTTTACGGGCCTCTATACATCAGAGAGGTCAAGCTGTATCTCAGGATTCGTTTAATTAATTACGATAAGTAGTTCTCCAGTTTTTAAGTTGGAGCATATGCTATCTAACAGTGATAACAAAATTAAAACCTATTCAGTAGTTTTTGCTCCATCCCGTAACAAACAGACAAGAATTTAAAAAATCTCATTTTTGGATTCGGAGACGTTTATATTACCCTAACCCACTTCTTTTTATTAAAAATATCTTCAATGTACAGACACAGATTTTTTACAATTTTATAATATTAAAGAGAGAAGAATATATAAAAAGTACGTATATTGTTACCGATAGTGTAATAGTACTGTAGAGATCGCTGCAAAAAGGCAGTAATACTGTGGGTTGGCTAAATAAAGAATGATACCATTTGAAAATTGTAGAATCGTCTAGCAAATTCAAGTGAGTGAATTTTTGCCTCCTTAGAAAAGTAGCCTCCCTGATACATTAGACTACTTAGGCATTATTATTAAAGAAATCATTTTAGAGACTTCATTCAACGATAATTTAACAGTTATTGTTGAAAGAATAAAACATATAGACGTAAAAAGAAGAAAAAAAACCGGACAAGTACGAAGATTACATAAGAAATATAAAAAAAAAATCATTTCTGCAAATAGATCTTTAAAAGACAATTTTATTACTTATCGGAGTGATACCACGGCCTCACAGAAAACCGGCTTGAAACAACGTTTACGTTGTGTTTCGCCGAATGCGTGAGAATACCGGAGACCCAAACCCTTTTCAAAGGCGGGCAACGCACTTGCAACTCGTCTGGTGTTGCTGTTGTCCATGGGCGGCGGTAATTGCTTACCATCAGGCGATCCGTCTGCTCGTGTGCCCCCCTATTCCATAAAAAAATTACATGCTGGTATTTCCTAATTGATGACTCGTCGTGGTAACTCATGGTCGTATTTGTATAGCAGCTTTTAGTTGATCCATCCCCATAGATCGCAAGGATCAGACATTGTGAGGCTCAACCATATTGTAGCGTATTTCAATGATACGGGTGCCACTTCGGGCAATTTCATTATTGTTCCACATTGTATTTTTTTGTTTAAAAAAAGCTTACCAACAATGTGGGTCGTTCATTACTAGTATTCTTGTTAACCCCTCGTGCTAAGCTAAATGCTTGTGTTACTTACGTGTGGGTTCACGTTGGTAGTGCAATGGGTGTGTATCGAACCGGCAACCACATTATCGCAAGTCCTACGGCCAACAATGACTACTGCCTAATTAGCTAAGCGGTCGTGAGTGCGGCTCCAACGCTAGAGGTCTCAGATTCGATTCCCAGCTCGAGCAAAGTTTTATTTTTACTATTATATTCTCAGTAGCAGCTCGGAGTTTGGATTTGTGCCCGGTTAAGGGCCACTTGCACCAACTTCTTAAATATGTTTTAATTGTACACAAATTTACTATGAAAAATTTTATTTAAACACAAATTTACTATGAAAAATTGTGTGTTTAAATACAATATAAACATATTTAAGAAGTTAGTGCAAGTGGCACTAAATTGTTGAACCAAAAACAATGATAAAAAATATTTTAAACAAAACACAGACTCCATTAAAATGCCAAGGTGTTCTGATCGTATTACAACCGAAGGTATGCAGTCCAATGTCGTTTCAATTTCCTTTCAGTTGATAGCAATCAAGCGAGCCTCAATCGGTGGGGTAGTGGGGACATAACTCGGCGTCTCACATTCCCTCACGCGACGAACGTCTTCATCCCTACCATTATTGGAAAATTCCACACAAAATGATTATACGCAAACCTACGTTTCTAATACATACGACTATTGTTGTGACATAATATTATTTGGTATTGCGAAATAATATACACACATCAAAAAAGTTTGCGATCACTAGCTTAAGCTGATATAATTTTTTAAATTAAACTTTATCAAGAAAAAATCTTTGTTGTGTTTTCTTTAAATAGAAATACCCTGTTTGAAATCAAACTACTTTTTATTTTTTATGAAAATGTAACAAAATAGATTTCGATTTTTCAAAGCGATTGCAAACTTTTTTGATGTGTGTACCTACTACCTAGCATTTTTGTTTCATCTAACAGTTTCTTGACAACCTTGTTATTGATCCAATATTTTATTCAGAATCTGCCTCATTCGGTAGTCTAGTGGTTGTTACAGCGACTGCTACGCTAGAGGTCCTGTGTTCAATTCTCAGGTCGCCCAGTGTTATTAGGGTTTTCTATAAAATTTTCAGTTTCAGCCCGGAATTCGGGATTTAGGCCCAAAATAATAGGTTTGCCACCATTCATGAATAGTGTGTGTATATGTTAGTACAGTCACGAGCACTGATATGTATACACTTGGCTAATTTCAAAAGCGATTTTCTCTTAATGTTTTATTGAAATTTTATGATGTTATGAACATTGTATTTTCGAACCATACTTTTAGTATATGGGTCTCAATGTTTACGATCGTAATTTCACGAAAAAAATCACTAACGAATTTTAGTAAGTGTATACATATTTTTGCTCGTGACTGTACGTTAGTTACTCTGCCTAACCCTTCGAGGTATTCCATAAAAACGTGATGGTATTTATGTTATCTTATTTTATCCGGTTACATGAGTAAGATTCAGTACATTTATATAAGTAAGACATATTTGTATCACCTGCAAATAGGTCAGTTGTCTTTATAAACGCACCTACGATACAGCAGACAATATTAGGGCGGAGTAACGATTTTTTTAACAAACTTTCTTAATCTAAAAAGAGGCCAATATCCGGTAAAGACCAGTGGGACAGGAAGCCAATGATTTTCTTAGAATTACCTATTCTATTATAAAATGTAGCGCACTGAGCAATCTTTTTGTATCGAAAAGGAGGTTTCAATTGATATTGTATTTCTTTAAGCGTGAAAAGATTTATGAGACAGAATACGCACGTATTAATTTACGAGCGGCCGGATCGGGGTTAGAAATTGTCGAGTAATGAAATAAAATATTCTTCAACCCCAAAAAATCAAGATTAAAATGTGGTTCTTCATTTCTTTTTATACAGGTTTCCTTAGTGTAACACAGAGAAAATCATAGCAAGGTGACTACACTATTATAAAGTACTAGCTTCTGTCCGCGACTTCGTCCGCGTAGCGTGATGATATATAACCTATAGCCTTCCTCAATAAATGGGCTATGTAACACTGAAAGAATTTTTCAAATCGGACCAGTAGTTCCTGAGATTAGCGCGTTCAAGCAAACAAACAAACAGACAAACTCTTCAGCTTTATATATTAATTAGTATAGATAACCTAACCCCTTCAGTCTGAGACCAATTCTACGGCTGAATAACACTAACTGGTCAAGTATTAGCTTCATCATCAATTAATTATATTGGCCCACTGCTGAGTACCGTTCTCTTCTCAGAATGAAAGGGATTAGGTCTAGTACGGGTTGGCAGATTTCATATATCGCAGAGAAAATCTTTCGGGCATCTAGGTTGTTTTGTGATGTTCCACGAGATGTTTTCTTTCACCGTAAATGTGTGATGGTTAACCATAATTACGCACACGACTTCGAAGTTAGAGGTGCGTGGCTTGGATTCGAACTGACTGACCTAGCAGTCCCATGATCACAAGAATTAGTAGCTGCTACAGTATTTTTCGTTGTAGATGTCGGTGTAGGTCTCTATCTACTCTGTCATCAGTTATTTCAGTTAATTTCTCAACTACAGCTCTCTAGCTGTGGTTGAGAAATTAACTGAGACTGTATGAAACCTAGCGTAATTAAATTTTCCAAATAGATTTTAAGTATTTGTACTTACCAGGAATCGTACCTTTGGAACCGTGAAACTAGAATCATAACGTTTCATAAACACTTGTAAAAGCTTATTTGAAATAAAACCATTTGAATTTGAGAACTTGAACCTTATATTGATAACTTACCTATAATTGTAACTATATCTCATTCTTTTATAACTGACTCACTATAAATTATTCTTTAACTCTATTCTTTACGAATTATGAGTCAAGGTTCATAAAAGTGCCAATAATAATAAAATATTATTCATGTCCCAGAGTATGACATTCCCGCCCACGTCACACTTTCATATCTTATCGCTTTGTCATGTAGGCGTGACATAAAAACGATACGGGATTTTATTGTTTATCCATAAATCCGAATATGTTTTTATTCAGCACACAACTTTTAATCGATTATAATAAGCCTTTTATTTTGTGGCGCCTTGACGACTTGATTTCTCGATACTGAGTATGCGAACAAAACATCATCACTACATAGTATAAAACAAAGTCGCTTCCCGCTGTCTGTCCCTATGTATGCTTAGATCTTTAAAACTATGCAACTGATTTTGATGCGGTTTTTTTTAATAGATGGAGTGATTTAAGAGGAAGATTTTAAACTATATAACATAACCCTACGACTCTTAGGAGCGGGGCAGCGCGGGTGAAACCGCGGGCGGGTCGCTAGTGGAATATAAATGGATTATTATGTAGGTATGAACAGTAATAGCCTAGTGATAAACGGAGACGTAGGTCCCGAGTTATAATCCAAGACACGCATTTTTAACTATTAGAAATCATGTGAAAAAGTTAGTACAAAATATCGCGAGATGCCTGAGAAATTTACTTGATGGTGTCGTGTGAAATAACCATGTGTTCTTTAAAGCTGTTAGTGGTGATTATAATTATGTATCATATTACAGAATTGTTATGCTACTAATATACAGTAAAGTATAAAAATAAACTATTTTCTCCTCAGACATCGATATATTTATTACGTGACTTTTTGTGGGCGTTTGTTTATAAATATTATAGATTTCTAACAGATTTTTCATATTCTATTCTTAATATAACTATTTAAAGTTGGTAATGGAATGGAAATAGGGTGTATGAATGGAGATTGCGTTGGAAACTTGGTGAATATACCATAATCAAATTACGGATGTTTTCAAAAAAGGTGAGTTTAATAGGACCGTAATTTGACTATCATGAGGAGGTTAATGAACGTAGATGTACATACCTTGCGATAATAGTAGAAAAAGGGAAATCTTTAGTCTCTGCCTACCCCAACAGCACAGAGGCGTGAAAAAATTTATGTAAACTGATAACTCTAAACTCCAAATATTTTCGTATAAAATTATTTGGAAAATGCGTTGCTGTATGTTTAATGAAGCCTGAATTCTAATGAAATAACGTTAGAGTCTAAAAAGTTATGTTACTCATATTATCATTATGAATTGTATACAGTTAAATATTGTTACCTCAGTATTTGCAACGAATTCGACGTCCAAACTCATAATTAAAAAGCTCTTGGGTTTTCATGTCAAAATGTATAATGGCAGGTCGAGGCATTGCAATTATACTAATTGGCTTCGCATAAAAACATTTTGGTGTTTTTTTGTGTATTCGTAGCCTTATCGAATGCCTACACTTTTTTATTTGTATTTATTTTCTTTGTTGCTTTCTTTACAAGATTGAGTGGGATTACGCTACAGTCCACCACGCTGTTCTACTGCAAGTTGATAAACTCAACACCCCGTCGAGAAAATCTCTCAGACATGCAAGTTTCCTCATAATGTTTTCCTTACCGTTTAAGCGAAATTAATTATTATAATGCCGCTCGCGACTTCGTCCGCGTGGAATAGTTACTTAGTCTAAGCGTGGTATAGCCTATAGCCTTCCTCAATAAATGGGCTATCTAACATTGAAAGAAATTTTCAAATCGGACGAGTAGTTCCTGAGATTACCGCGTTCAAGCAAGCAAACAAACAAACAAACTCTTCAGCTTTATATATTAGTAAGTATAGAGTATATGATTACTAAGTCTGAGATATGTATCTTGGATTTGAATTCGAGACTTATGAACCGGCAGTCTAATAGTCATATCACTAGGCTGTCACTGCTTGTTTGATTCTTCGGTCATACTAACTCCGACTACTTCATATTTTTCACGCATTTTTGTAATTGTATATTGGCGATCAAGTGTGAGCCTATCCAGAATAAAAAAAATATATAAGGAGCTTAACCGCTTGGACTGTGACCGTGCTTTAAGCGCTCCTAAAGTCTCTTTAATAGAAGACTTTCAAAGTTTCAAATACTAAAGTATTTTATTATGTGGCTTGAACTCGGTAGTATTGTACTCTTGATAACATTTTATGACGTTGGTAGTTCACGTCCACGGACGGTTCTAACGAATAATATAATAACCGTAACAATACGAAGTAGTGTTGCTATTTTTGTTACGAGGAAAATTTCAGGAGCCCGACTATATTTAACTTTATTCATATTATAAAAGATGGACGCTAAACCTAGTCTTAAAATATCCATCACTTTCCAATGAGATATAATGAACATAGGTATTAAAAAATCTTTTGTATTAGATATGATTACAAGCCGTGATAGCCTAGTGATATGGCCATTGGACTGCCAAGTCAAAGGTCTCGAGTTCAAATCCAAGGCACCTCTGACTTTTCAAGTGCGTATTAATAGTTAATTATCACGCGCTTATACGGTGAAGGAAAACATCGTGAGGAAACCTGCATGCCTGAGAGATTTTCTCGATGGCGTTTGAAGTCTGCCAACCCGCATTAGGCTAGCGTGGTGGTCTATAGCCTAATCCCTCACATTGTGAGAGGAGACCCGTGCCCAGCAGTGGGACATATAATGGGTTGATTATGTTATGTACGTTTACAGGAATTTGTTAATGGCAATAGGCTCGCCCCCTATTACATGGGACCTAAACATACCGGCGAAAATAAATTACCTATTACCCATATCATAGTTAATATTTTTTTGTCACTCGAGAAAAAACTCCTTGACTTCCATATTACAAGTTTGTTACTTAGTTTGGAAGTCAAGAGTCCATATAATGAAACTATGTATTTTTTGCCAATCAATATTTCTGTATTTTGTAAAAAAAAAAAACTGTGAGTGTACATTAGTACACCTCTACCTAACCCTACGGGGAATACAGGCGTGATGGTATGTTATGTTATGTTTACAGGGTCGGCAACGCGCAGGTGATACCCCGGGTGGTGCAAGCGTCCATAGGCTACGGTAACCGCTTACCATCAGGCGGGTCGTATGCTTGTTTGCCACGTTGGTGGTATAAAAAAATACACTTGCATGGAAAACATACAATATCTATGGGAGAGAAATTGACCTGCAGGCAATGAAGTCGTTGAAGATGAATACAGACCGTATTCGGCCAGCATAGTGGTCCATTAAACCACTCAATTTCAGGCAATCTGAGCCCAGGTATTCACCAATATACGGGTTATAATACGATAAAAGTACTATTTGGTCTTATTATGGATTGCAATGACGAAGAATTTCAATGTGACATACTCGATTTCGATTAAGACTACTAAGCACGAAGATCTATCGAATTCGTATCGTAGACGAATGAGTTTTTTTTGCTACAAATCTCACACATACATACATATTTTCACATATGTATCCCATCGGGGTAGGCAGAGACTACACTTGCTACGATCCTTGGCACACCACTTTCGCTTCACCTATGTTCATTAACCTCCTTCTCATACAATTTTTTCTCGATTTCGATACGAATACGTTTTCGAAAGTGTTTGTGCTTGGGCTACAGAACTCATTTACAAAGAAAACACATTTATTATCCTCAAAAACCATATACGTGTGAAAAGCCACTAAAATTCGGTGTGAAATGCATTTTCATTTTAGTAACAATAAACCTTAGTTAAAAGCAGGGTTTTATGTTTGAGCCGTCCCGGGGCTCGTAGCTGTGCTACGAGTGCTACGTGTGTTGTAGCAAGCGTGCTACGGCGTAGCTGTCGTAGTGCTGTCAGACTGTAGCACAAGTTACTTCTAAGCATATATTTTAACGGTTGGTTTTAGTATGTTATAAAGTTTATACTATAGAAAGTTAACATTTAGATCTATCAAAACCTTTGTTCAGTGGGTTATTTTGTAGTTGCCTTTAAAGTTAAAATTACATTCTGGATGATCATTTATGTTGTTCTAGTATTCATAAATAGACATCGTCCGTATTTTGAATGTAATGGGCCTTACTATTTGTGTTGAATTTTTTCTCAGAAAATGCAACCTCGTTTAGAAATCAATATCAATAAATATACCAATATATATAATAATATTTTTCATCTATATTAATAAAATAACACTAATAAGTTATCTCTTGAAATATCTACAATCTCCTAGCAGTATTTTTTATTTCAGTAATTTTATTATCTGCCTCATTAGTCTAGTGGTCGTTAGTGCACCTGCTACGTTAAAAGCCCTGGCTTCAAATCCCAGGTCAAGCAGTGTTATTTGGGATTTTTTATAAATTTTTCATTATAAGCTCGGAGATTAAATTTGTTACCGGTTAATGGCAATAGACTAGTATTTATTAAATAGGACCTAAACGTAGCAGCGAAATGTTGGTGTATATTAACACACATCGGCCTAACACTTCGGGGAATACAGGCGTGATGATATGTAATTTATTTATTTATATTGTTTTACAAAAAGCTTAAAGAATAATTATAAACGTTAAATAACAAATATAGATTCGACATTTGCTAATTACAAGCTTCCGCATGTATTTATCTAAGTTTAAGTTAATCATTACCGCAATTTGTTAATCAAATTTGAGTAAGTACATAGCATACATAAATAGAAAAAAAAGTGGACTAAAATATTTATAATTAATACATTAATTTTCTTTTTTAAATTTGTTGAATTTTGTAAAGTCATGCGTAATGGTAACATCAGTTATAACTTTAAAAAGGTCTCATAAAGAAGTTTCTACCGCAGTAGTTCAAAGACTTTTAAAGAAGATTGTAGAGTCATTCATTACCATTTTCCAGTTGGCGGTCCAGACGTTGAGCTATTGTCACCTCGCAGCATTTATAAATTTTATATCTCTGCTTTTTAAATGTCATTTTTAATTATATTTTGTTTTAATTAAAATAATCCAGTCTGGTAATAAAAGAAAAACTGTACTTTTTCTTTTTCATGTACCTAAGTGTCAACAAAGAGTAATGAGCTTTGGAAAATTATTATCAGTGAATAGATTGTATAAAAACTTATGAAATAATTAATTTTATTATACTAAAATATAACAACCATCACGCCTGTATTTCCTGAAGGGTTAGGCAGAGGTGTATTAATATGTGCGCCCATAGTTCGCCGGTATGTTTAGTGTAACCGTATTCCGAGTTTGTTACTAAGAATCTCACAGAAAAACCAAATAACACTTTGCTCCACCTCTATCGAACCCAGGATCTGTAGCGTAGCAGTCGCGTTTAGCACTACTAGACTAATGAGGCAATCTGTTTATTATAATTACTATGACATTAGGGAGTTCTTCCCATTAAAAACTCAGAGAGGCGGTAATGGGCGTCTTGGAGGATGTCTAAACACGAAAACAGTTCCTTACTGAGAGGCGATATTTAAGTATAGGTATCCTATTTCTAGTAAGCAAATCCTTTGACTGGTACGAATCTGACATACCCTGCCACCTGCCCAAGTGGCAGATGATCCACGAGAATTTCTCTTGCTAAGCAAATAAGTTATTTCATGCTTTCCACAAGAATGCTCAGTATAACCATCAAAACTTTAACCGGAGCTTTGACACATAAACTAGAATTAAAACTTCGCTCAACTTAGCGACAAAGATTAGTAGCACATTTTATTGTTTTAATCATCGACCATTACTACTGTTTTACAGCTCCCTTGAAATAAGTCAGTTTACATTAAACGGAGTGCTGACTCTCATATATTTTATATGCCATAAAACCTTAGTTACGTTGTAACAAGTGGAAGTAGGAGATGCAGGCGTAATGTACTCGTTTGTAGTGACGCAAAAAATTGAGTGAGGCTGTTTTTTTTTATAAACAATATTTTAAAAGTATATTGAAAGCAAATGCCATGGCCCACTATATCACTCGCAACTTAATTGACTTTTTAAAGACTTTTAAAATAGCCTAGGTGCTTCTCCCAGATGTAAACTATTTCTATACAAAAATTCATTACTTTCCCATATCCCTCCTTATAGATATAGAGGATAGATTAAGTATGGGGTATATTTTTGAAATGGCATGATATTCTTTTCGAGTCGGTCGACTTCTGCGACACATGTTGTGGGTTCGATTCCCACACGGAGCAAATATTTGTATTATCTACAAGCACCTACGATATTAGCAAAAATCCTAGAGTGGTTATCCTACTCTACGATTATAATTTTCATACGTGTACACATGCTATTGAAATTTTCGTTTATCAACGTTTTCACAAAAAAAATGCGACCTAAAATATTATATAAAAAAAATTAAATAACACAATAGTCTACTTAGAAAAACGAAATCATAAGAAATCACGTTTCGTTTTGAAGTTGGTCTGACAAAGCAGAAAAAGCTTTTATTTTCATAGTGTGCCCGCCAAATTGCATTTACCAAAAGATTGGCGACATTCAGACTTCGTATAAAAAAGGAGGCTGATAGAGGGTCTGATAGTTATTCTAACCACGTTCGGAATATAAAAACGCGTGGCGAATACTTTGAACGTCAGACCGTGGTTGACATTCCGATGTTCACTACTTGGACTTTTGTAGAGCTGGAGAATTCTTATTGGTACCTATACATTATATAACTTCACTAGCTTCTGCCCACGACTTCGTCCGCGTAGCGTGATGATATATAGCCTATAGCCTTCCTCAATAAATGGGCTATCTAACACTGAAATAATTTTTCAAATCGGACCAGTAGTTCCTGAGATTAGCGCGTTCAAGCAAACAAACAAACAAACAAACTCTTCAGCTTTATATATTAGTATATAGATTTGTATTGTGTGGAATTTTTATGACACTTTTCATAGAATATTTAGAACGTCTGTGACAGCCCTAACGTTGCGTCAAATTGAATTTATAACAATACGACTGCCTCATTAGCCTAGTGGTCCTGAGCGCAACTGCCACGCTGGTCCTGGGTTGGATTCCAAGGTCGCGCAGTGTTATTGGGTTTTTCTATGAAATTCTCAGTAACGGCTCGGAGTTTGGGATTTGTGCCTGGTTAGCAATAGGCTCGCCCCGTATTACATGGGACCTAAATATACCGGCGAAATGTGGGTGTACATTAGTACACCTCAGCCTATTTCTTTGGAGAATACAAAGCGGTGTGATCGCCTGTGATCTATTACAGGCTGCTGATAGAAATTTGAATAAATTCTTGGTTCATAGTTGCTTCACGATAAAACAAAATAAAACTTGTAATAAATTGCTCCACCATGGTCAAACTCCAAGACTTTGCTTCCTTGAGTTTGCATATCTGGATTCCTCAGGGATATCGATGCATTAAGTTCACCTTCATCATTTACAGCTCACGTACAAGTCGTGAACTACGAACTTTCGACACAGTACTTATCTAATAAAAGTGCTATTATATAACGAAAACCTCGGGGAACCATGTTTTATGTGCTATATTCAATGTGCGGCCACGGAGTAGTAAGTCGTACAGAGTGATAACATACGTATCCTTTTCAATTCATGTTATGATCATTCTATTTTGGAGCTATGCTGTAGAATGATACTCCTATTGGACGATCGTTTAGGTTACGTCATATAGCTTCAGAAACCGTCCTACAACATGTTATTTTTTTCACTTTAAATAGTGTTAACTTTCTAATTCTAGAAAAGAAAAATCACGAATCACGTTAACATGTTATGGTACGGCCTTGGTTCTCATATTATTATGGATCGTGGTAAAATTCTGTTTAAAGTAGTCATATAGCAGGATAAATGCAAGTTGATAATAAATCACGAAATATAATTTTTACATTATTAGGATATTTATTATTCCACGTGGAGTGTGCACACATTATTGTTCCATTCTTTCGTCATCCTGGTTATTCTTCTAAGTTATCCCACTCCTCGACGATCTTGTTAACGCCAGAGTGTTTGCCTACAAGACCGTGTTAGGTGAAATATAGGTATTTGTGCGAATATGCGTGTTACATTTTCTTTTATCTTATCACATGTTATAAGCTCCATACGTTACATTTTCTTGTTAACTGAAATGTTTAATATATTTTTATGTTAGGTATTAAAATGATGCGAATGAAATAATTAACGTTTTTTATTGAATTGCTAAATAAAATATAGCTTTTATACTATTATTTTATTTACCGAGAAAATAAAAAATATAGAAAAAAAAAACATTAAAAAATATTATAGGTTTTCTAATCTAATTCATTTATACATCGTAGGTATATACCAACCTAATTTCTCATTACAACCGGAGCTAACAACTAAAACGTTCGAGATGATTATTTAATAGTACCTAAAGCCAAACAATTTGGCAATTAAAATGTATCAGCTAAAAGGGACACTACCCAGAAAATTAACAACGTTCCTCCACGCCTACTGATCTCTATTAATGGGCATTCTATTACTAAATTAGGTATAGATTAGTTTCCATTTAAATAGCAATTTCCTAAAAGCTGGCTACAAGTTTACTATCATGTCTAAACAACACGTTTGGCGTAGCGGCTGAGCGATCGGCTTCTACTGCGACACGTGTTGAGGGTTCGATCCCCACACGGAGCAAATATTTGTATTTGTTTTGGATCTGAGTGTTTGTGTATGTGAGAATTTGTGGTAAAACGAACGCACCCACGACATAGGAGAAAATCCTAGTGTGGGGCAGTTTAAAAAAATAATTTAAAATATATATACTTACGTTTTAAAAGAACATTTATTCATTCCGGCAATATTAGTAGAAACACCAAGGAAACGTTTTACAAAGATACATATGAGGTACTCAAAGCTACGTATCAAATCAAATCAAATGTTTTTTATTTCAAATAAGCTTTTACAAGCGTTTATGAAACGTTATGATTCTAGTTGCATGGTTCCAAAATAAAATAATAAAATAAATAAATCATTTTATTTTGAAGTGGCGGTAGCCTAATGGCTAGGGCGTCGGACTTGCGATCATATGGTTGCCGGTTCGAACCCCACCCATTGCACTACCGACGTGAACCCACTCGTAACACAAGCAATCGAGCTTAGCACGAGGGGTTAACAAGAATACTAGTAATGTGCGACCAGCATTGCTAGTAAGCTTTTAAAAAAACAAATATGCGGAGCACAACCCTAATTACAATTTTTGTAAACCCGCCAAACTACATAGCAGTTTGTCAGCGGGGATAAGCAAAACGGTTGATTCTATGGAGAAGAATCCGGCAAGAAACTCCATGGACACTCTTTTAAAATAAAATAAGTTACAATCTTCACTGGTACAATATTGCGATAACAAGATGTGTGTGACCTACTTGCAAATAACGCGAGTTTACGACAAGATGCATATAATTATGAACATGGACGAAAACAAGCATGTTGAAACAGCTGCGGTCTTCCCTTCCCATATGGGAAATAGGCGTGAATTGCCTTGCTAGATTAAATTTAATGTAATACTTTACAGAGAAACCTTAGACTTCTTAAATTACACAAAAATCATAATGTTCCTATTCTACCCTTATCGAGGCTTCAAGGCGGGTTCTTTATCACTTTCATAGGAGAAATCTTCTATATATATAAAAGAAAGTCGTGTTAGTTACACTATTTATAACTTAAGAACGGCTGAAACGATTTGGCTGAAAATTGGTGGAGAGGTAGCTTGGAACCAGGAGGCGGACATAGGATACTTTTTATCCCGTTCCCGTGGGATGTGATGACAGACCGCATTCCACGGGGGCGAAGCCGCGGGCAGAAGCTAGTATTATATATAAAAATATACGGTTTCTCCCTTTTTATTTGGGCGGTGGATACAGGTATATTCGTTAATTTACAGACAAAAACAGTTCAGCTTCGTAAGCCACGTAATTAACTAGGAAACTTGAAACTTGTTGGCAATGAAGTCAGGCGAGATTCTCTCACGAATTACGAAAGGTATGCAGAAGTTTCCTCTTCCGTTTAAAAGTGTCAAAATTTATCATGATAAGTACGATTTTGAGAAGTGAAGTGAAGTTTGTTTAAATCCATCACTTTGTGAAGTCTTTCGACCGACATGATATGAAATTTATATATATATATTATTAGGAATCAGAGGTGGAAAAGGAATAAAAAAAAGAGATCACGTAACCTACAACATTAGTATTTAATTTAATAACAAAATTGCAAACAATAAAGGAAACTAAACTTAACAATTAAATGATTACAGAATTTAAAATTAATGAACTTGAGCAATAACAGAAAGTTAGGCAATTTGGCTGATCAAACGGGCAGAGCTTCCACTCGCGGGAGAGTCCAGCGGCAACAAGAGACCGAACTGAGCGCGCGAACGTTTATAAAGGCGTCGCCTCACCAACTGTCATTAGATGTCATCTTCATCTAAGACTGTCATTAGATGTCATCTTCATCTAACACGGCCTCTCCTGACTGGAGGACGTTCTCGGCCTCCCATATTTCAGGCTGGCAGCTCCCAGCCGCACCGGAAGCGCTGGGCACAGGATCTGGCATTGAAGGCATGTCATCGCCTTCTGCGGCTCGTTCATGCGTGGACTCCGCATCATCGTCATTGCAATCTGCATCTGAAAGCGGAAGCAAAATAGGCACATTCATAACACGGTAATTTGTCGAGTTTCATATCTATGAAACTCATTTTTACATCTGAAAGTAGATAATGCAATTTTACTGACACGACTGTGTAGTAAACCATAGGCACGACGTTAGCATAGTTACTCACAGCGTTACAGTTGGACATGAACCATAGGCACGACGTTAGCATAGTTCATATAGTACAAACATATAGAACAGTGTTAATAATCATCAACGCAAACGACTACATGACATAGGCACGACGTTAGCATATCATGTGTCACCTACATATGTATAACATAGGCACTACGTTAGCGTATTATACACATGTAGAAATACATACTCGTCCGTATGACATAGGTACGACGTTAGCGTGTCACACGGACAAAAGGTAGCTCACCCTCGAAAAATGCAGAGCATGTTTCCGGAGTCCACTCCCCTCGCCACGGCACCATAAATTCTGCCGCAGCTTGAGTCGATTTTCCGTACGAACCCGCCAACAGCTGCAGTTCATACCGACCATGGGGAAGCGCCTTGACCACGCGGTATGGCCCGCGCATGCATGAGTCGAGCTTGCCAGTTGTCTGTGCCTGTTTTATAACAAAAACAAATGAATTAATTTCGAATGTTCGAGGGGGCTTGCGGTTAGCGTTTACAGACTCATCTTGTCGACTCTGGTTGGCTCGTAGGCGTTCCGAGGCTCGTTGGCGATGCATTTCCCTTAACGACTCGCGGTTTGGATGTGCATTTTCCAAAGCGATGTCTCGGATGAGATTGCGTATTACAGGTGTAGCCGCCTCAATTCCAACGAGTAAGTTCAGCGGCGAAAAGCTGGTGGTCTTTTGTTTAGTCATATTCAAGACTAATTGTAACCGCCACATAACCCCTGACCATTTGCTCTTTCGATGATTACACTCGATGCGAATCATGTTTAGCAGAGTCCGACAGTAACGTTCAACTTGCCCGTTTGAGTGGTGCATCTCTGGCGTGATGAGATGAGTTTCAATGCCTAACTCTGTTACGAACTTAGTAAACTCGGAACTTTGAAACATCCGACCACGATCTGCTACGATTAACTTGGGAGTTCCGAATAAAGAAATAACATTGTAAAATTGTCGTTTTAATTCGCTAGTGTCTTGATTAAACATAGGGTATAATAGACAATACTTCGAAAAAGCATCTATGACAATTAGAACGTACTTATAACCATCTGACTGAGGCAGTGGACCTAATGCGTCTACATGAATAACTTCGAAGGGATTACATGGTTTTTCCCAGGAATGTATGAATTGGTGAGGAGCCCTTGGAACCTTTTTGTGCGTTATACATATTAGGCAGTGGTCAATGTACTTTTTAACAAACGACTTGAGAGAGGGGAACCAAAAATGCTTTCTAATAAGCTCCAATGTTTTGTCGGCACCTGGATGTTCATGTTCATCATGAAATATCCTGAGTAAGCTGAGCCTATGCCCTTTAGGTACAAAACAAAGAAGTTTAGGCTCCTCTCCTACTGGACAATACTTATAGTACAAAAGGTCATTTTTATAAACATAATGGTTTGAGTCTAACTGTCCTTCAGACAGTTTCCCAATAAGACGCTGGGTTTCCTCATCTGCAGTTTGCGCTATCTGAGCCCAATTCTGCTGTTTACGAACTTCACAAACATTAACTGGATTGCGGCTCAGATAATCAGCGTGTGACATAGAGGTCCCCTTACGATATTCCAGCGTGAAATCGAAGTCCTGCAAGTATATCCACCATCTGGCCACGCGTGGTATCAAGTCTTTCTTTTGTTGTGTTGCTTTTAGAGCGTTACAGTCTGTCACAATGATAAAATGAACGCCAACCAGATAGTGTCTGTAAGTTTGCAGGGCTTTGACAACTGCCAGGGTTTCGAGCTCATAGGAATGATACCTTGGCTCAGCACCCTGGGTTCGTTTGCTGAAATATCCTATTACTCGTTTATGTCCGTTATCATGAACTTGAAGAAGCACTGCACCATACCCGATGGAACTGGCGTCCGTGTGGACTTCGGTGGGTAACTTGGGATCGAAAATGGCTAACGCGGGTTCGCTCGTAAGCTGCGCAATAATTTCTTGCCGTGCTTCTTCCTGTTCACTACCCCAAGTAAACGGCACGCCCTTCTTAGTTAGTTTGGTAATTGGAATAGTTATAACAGAAAAATTGGGTATGTATCGTCGGAAGTAACTTGCTAAGCCTAATAATTGACGAGTTTGTTTAAGGTTCTTAGGGATAGGTGCATCAACTAAAGCTTTAACCTTCAGTTCACTCGGTCGTACCTGACCTTGACTTATGGTGCGTCCCAAATACTCTATCTTAGTTGACAAAAAGGAACATTTCTTTAAATTGATGGAGAATCCTGCATTTGTTAAAGTTTTGAGTACATTTCGTAATCTCGTTAAACCCTCCTCAATCGTATTACTTAGTATTAGGAAATCATCTACGTAGACCAGGATTTCACCAGACTCAAGGTGCTGACGAAGTGTTTTTGAGATTATTCTCTGATAAACGATCGGGGCATTCGCCAGACCGTAAGGCATCTTCAAATATTCATAATGCCCTTCCGGTGTCACGAATCCCGTGAACGCTATTGAGTCTTCGTCCATCCTTATCTGATGAAACCCAGTAGCCATATCGAGGCTGGTAAAGAACTTATGTTTACCTAATCGGTCAATACAGTCGTCTATTAGTGGCAGGGGAAAGCGATCTTTTATTGTAATTTCGTTTAACTTACGATAGTCAACGCACATACGGTCCGAACCGTCTTTCTTTTTGACTAACAATATCGGGCTAGCGTACTCTGACTCGGATTCTCGTATGATGTTCTTTTCGATAAGGTCTCGAATGATATTGCGGACTTTTAAAATTTCAGTATAGGATAAACGGTACGGTCTGTAACAGATGGGCGTTTTACTATTTAGTCTAATGGACATACTACCGGTATTAACGGTTGAAGTGGCCGTACCACTAATAAAAGATCTTGAAAATTCGTGTACCATGTCAAGTAATTCTTGTAATTCTACACCAGTCAAGTCGGTTCTAATTGGGCATTGAGAAGTAGTCAAAACATCATGCTTGGTGTTAAACTCGGAGGTAAGACACTGCTGATCACGAGTTCGGAAGTACGCGACACCTTCTCGATTCAAGACGTCGGTGCCGATAATAATCGGTGTGTTCATAAACTCTGGACGGACTACGTGCAAATCTACTTCTAGAGTTATTTCACTAAATTCTATTGGTAAGGTTACAAAATAAGTAGACTCTATTTCTTGACCGCCGATGCCTCGCAAAACTTTGAAGGCGGGCTTACACGCATATTTAAAATGTTTTAACAAAGAGGCAGAAATTAGTGAAATACTTGAACCAGAATCAATAAGAACATCAACTGGGATCCCTTGTATAACGGCTACAACGATATCGTTACGTTTACTACTAAGGTTTTCCCGGCAAAAGTTGACATTGTTGGTGTTTCGAGATTCAGACTTTATTTTTGCAAAACAAGTGTCGACTTTATGTCCAGGCTTCTTACAGAAACTACACAGTTCAGATTTCGTTGAACTTTGAGAAGGAAAGTTTTTCGTGTTGTTGTTGGTGTTAGTGTCGTTACTAGGGGTTGTCTTGGGCCTTTTAAAACAGTTAGACTGATTATGCCCCGACTTACCACATATAAAACATTTACCGAATTCGAATCGGCGTTTGCGATCACCTACCCTATGACTAGTACCAAGCGAACGATCGTGACGAGACCCATTCAAGTTTTTGTTAGGATTGGAGGTACCTGGTTTAACATAAATAGAAAGAAACTCTACTAACTCATTTGGCGCTAGTTTGGTGTTAGTGGCTGTCGCACGTATCTGCGGGTCAGTAATGCCCCGTATTACTATTGCCGTTATTAGTTCATCACTTAGACCTCTAACGATGCGTAACCTTAAAAGAGACCGACGAGCATAGTCTGCGTATGTAGGGAACTTATCAGAGTTAGTACTCATAACTTCGTATAAAATGTTCGCTATGTCTGGTTTTCTAGGACACAAAGGTTTAAATTCTTTTTTAAAGTTACTCCAACTACGATCGTTCGTTACCCATTCGTTAAGCCACGTCTTAGCATCCCCTTTTAGACAATTGCCAATACGCGACAGACATTCATGGTCGTGCCAATGATTAGAAGACTTGGCACGGTCCACTTCCTCGCACCAGGTCTCCATGTCATTGACACTCGGATCAAAATTGGAAATATAATAAGATTGGTTAGATCTCACCGGTATATTGATGGATCGTATAGCGTCAATGATACGATCGGCTGTACTGGAGTGGTCCACTGCAGCGCTTACAGGGCGCTCTGGCGAGGGCGGGACTGCCGAAGCCTGACGTCCCGCATACCCGTGCAGCGCGCCTGCAGACTCAGCCATGCTCGATCGCGAAGGCGGCGGCGGCGTTGCAGACGCGGCTACTATCGCAGCCGGAGCACAGCCGTTCGGCTCTCTTTGTTGTGACGAAGCTGGGTGATGTTGTTCCTCTAGTGACGCCAATCTATTCAAAATTTGTTGCATTGTTTCGGTTAAAATGTTGCTAGAAGGGCTGCGTCGTCTGTGACGCGTATCGCGTTGGTTAGAGTGCGAGCTGCAATTTCGAGAGCGGCTCCTACTTTTTCGCTGTTTATTAGGCATGTTTTAAGTGGATATTCTCGAATATGCGTAGTTCAGGTCGGTGTATTAGGCAAAACAATTAGATGACAGAGTAGTTACGACGAAACAACGAAAAGAAGTTTTTTTTTTTTTTTTTGGGTGAAAATAGTGCAAAACGTACTTATAATTGGAACGTACTCACCAGAACCGTAGTTGTACTTAACCACAAGATTTTATCACTCCTTTTACTTACGTGAAACACGAACAAGGTTTTTTTTTTTTTGTAACTTTGGTAGGTACACAAAAAAAAATGTGTCGACGATTGTTTGAACAGCCAAAATATCAAATCAGGATGTATGAATCCTAGTTCATACATCCTGATTTGATATTTTGGCTGTTCGCACGCGAGTTTTCCAATCCCACTTCTGATATTAGGAATCAGAGGTGGAAAAGGAATAAAAAAAAGAGATCACGTAACCTACAACATTAGTATTTAATTTAATAACAAAATTGCAAACAATAAAGGAAACTAAACTTAACAATTAAATGATTACAGAATTTAAAATTAATGAACTTGAGCAATAACAGAAAGTTAGGCAATTTGGCTGATCAAACGGGCAGAGCTTCCACTCGCGGGAGAGTCCAGCGGCAACAAGAGACCGAACTGAGCGCGCGAACGTTTATAAAGGCGTCGCCTCACCAACTGTCATTAGATGTCATCTTCATCTAAGACTGTCATTAGATGTCATCTTCATCTAACAATATATATATTCTGATTGCCGGGACTCGTAGCCTAACTGTTTAGTTAGTAGCCTAGTGAGCGATACTCATTATTGTTTGAAAATTAATAGAAATGGTTTAATAGTTTCAAAAGTGTTTATTATATTATGAAATAAAACATTTTTTCATTGACTTCATATTTAAATACCGTGCTTTCTCGAAAGCTGTTATAAAATATGTCTGCTTTTAACGCTTGTTATTTTAATTGTTCCATATTGAAACAGACAGTGTTTTACTTTAATTTCCTTTTACGCAATGACACTTTGATTTAAAGGGTTGTCGAGTTTTCACTAAAAGAAAATGTGTGCTTGCTGCTTTCTAAATAGGTTTTATTTATTTTTGTGTATGTTATAGAATTCCAGTGCTATGACAAAACACTGTACTTAAAAATAAAACAGTTTAAAGAAAACGCGAATTTCTATTTTTTTGGGAAATTCATCATAAAATCTATAACATACGAGTATGTCCAATTCCTTTGAATTTTGGATATATTTAACATCCTATGAGAGTAAATTATCAGTCAAGAAAAAAAATATTTAGGGACCCAGAAAATGGCAATAGGCTCGCCCTAAATGGGACCTACACGTACTAGCTAACTGAGGTGTACATTAGTACACCTCTGCCTAACCCTTCGGGGAATACAGTCGTGTTAATATGTTATGTTATTAAGAATCCTACTTTTTGAAGTTGGTATTACAATAAATTGTGTGGCCATGTTTCAAATGCTACTGTGAAATCCATATTCGTGTGCATATGGCAGTATCTGATGGGCAACAGTGGCTGGCATAAAGCCTAATAACCCTTACGGGTTACGTCGGCTTAGCTCTTGGAAACATAGGGTGTTGGTCTTCCGATACCGTTAGTGTATTTAGGTACGTACCTATGTATCTAAGCTTGATACATATCAAGTTTTATCGGAAATGTGTTTTAGGATTACGAATCCGTAAAATTATTCAAAATATTCGAGTCCAGGCAAGATTCGATCCTATGAACACAGAACGCCTTCGCCAAGACTGCTTGTGGTACTGAATTCCTCTTCCACATTTAACGTAGTATTGTGATGTCAGCTACTATAAATGAAATCAGTAAGGCCTCATCATTATTAACTCTTAAACCCTCCAAATAATTAATAACAGACATGCAGAATCTATAGATAGATAGAATTACAGATAAGGTACTATACAAACATGTTTAATAGTACAATTTATTAACGCTCTTAATGCTAAAAGCAAATTTCTTACAGACTATTGGATGAACACAGATCATGTAAGAAGAAGAAACTCTATTTACTTTGAATTAATACAAAGGACTATTCATTTTGCGAATTGCATCCCCCTTCTCACTTCGCCAAACCTAGGAATTCAAGAATTCTCTGTAACTTGGTTCGAAACCTAACTTGTACCTAACTAGATCGAGCGTTCGTTTGATAGTGTTCCTCGGGAAATGTCCCAAATGTTTCAACAATAGATGTCGTCAAGAAATGCTCGCTGAAACCTCTAGGCATTCCCATATAACGGGTTGAGAAGACATTCCCCAAATTTACTTGGAATTATCCCCTGTAACGGACATTTAGACAGAGTGATGACAAAGCGAGATTAACGAGACAAACCTTTCCCGAAAGCACCAGTTATTTCCTTAAAAACTCCGTTAATTGCTCAAAGATAACGGGATCGTATAAATTAAAGTCCGTTTTTCAACGTTAAAATATTCTTGGCAAAGATTTATTTTGGGCAATTTGCGCTTTTTGCCTACGCTTGAATTAAGAGCGCGGTTCAAAAATAAAAAGTCAGCTTACTTCGGTTCTTCCCATTTTAGCGGTCATTATTTAGGTCCTTTATTTTACAGACGGAATCTAAAAATTAGCATTCTTGCGATTTTAGGGTTCTTTATTCAAATGACAAAAACGCCTAAGGCCTTGCAACTTTGGTGTATGGTAAAAAAGGTTAATTATTTGGTATTATTGCATGCGCTAATGTAGCTAGTAGTAAAGCCATTGAAAATTAGGTAATAAAACTAATAAATAGAGTCGTTTCTCTACATTTCTTATACAGAAATTAGTCAAACTATTGCTAATAAAACAAAACTTATTGCAAAGTTCCATACTGGTTCAATGTTCAAGTTTGGAGCAACTTGGCAAAAGCGTTGCATTTCCAATGGTAAGTACTTTGTATACCTAAGAACATAAGATGTAAATTTGAACGTCTACAACATAAGTCGTCCTAGTTCTGTAGTTAGTTAACACTGTTAAGATATCAATATAAATTCTATAATGAGTACATGTGGACATCACCAAACTTCATCCCTAAATGAATAGCTTTACCAATTATAGTTTGTTACTTAAATTAATTTATTAGCTGATTGACTAGCGCTAGTTTTGTCAATTGGGGAATCTATTATTTTCTACTTGTTGATTATATTTTTTGTACTTTCATAGACGAACTGCCTCGTTAGTCTACTAGTTTCAAGTGCGACCGCTACGCTAGAGGTCTTGCGTTCGATTCCCAGGTCGGGCAAAGTGTTATTGGGTTTTTCTATGAAATTCCCATTAGCAGCTCGGAGTTTGGAATTTGTGTCCGGTTAATGGCAATAGGCTCGCCCCCTATTACATGGGACCTAAACATACCGGCGAACTGTGGGTGTACCTTAGTACACCTCTGCCTAACCCTTCGGGGAATACAGGCGTGATGGTATGTTTACTTTCATAGTAAGCCTAAACCATAATTATCCTGTTTGAACATGTATCTTATTTATTTATTTATTTATATAAACTTTATTGTACACCGATAAAAAACACAAATAGACAGGACACAACAGTTTTAATAATATACAAATGGTGGTCTTATTGCAGGTTCCAATTTCATCAAGTAAACCTAAGGATGGACATAACAGTACAGAATAAAATAAATGGGATCGTCAAATGGTGTAACTATTGAAATATTATAACAAGACAATTTAAAGATATTAATACTACTATATTTTAAAAATAACAACATATACCTATATATAATACATACATACGCATATATCTTCTATACTAATATATAAAGCTAAAGAGTTTGTTTGCTTGAACGCGCTTATCTCAGGGACTACTGGTCCGATTTGAAAAATTCTTTCAGTGTTAGATAGCCTATTTATTGAGGAAGGCTATAAGTAGGCTATATATAATCACGCTACGCGGACGAAGTCGCGGGCAGAAGCTAGTAATATATATGTTTATACATATATAAATATCAACTATAAACGCGAATAACAACGGTGATGTCGACAAGGTTAAAGCGACAGGAAATGATCCTTCACAAGTCCTTTGAATATTGGTAGTGATTGCGCTCGTCTAATTGGTAGGATTGGCAACGCATTCCACAAACGCACAGCCTGCACTTAGAAAGATTTCCCTCATAAAAGCGTTGACGGAAAATATAGAAATCCAAATCAATTCTTTTTGATTATTTTGGAGTCCAATCACCTGAATTACCTGAAGTTGAACATCTATACCAGTTTACTAGTAGCTAGTAGGCGTAAAAACTTATTGGATACGTACCAGATCCCTTATAGGAGTAAACAACATTTGTAAGCAATCCAACAGAGTACCACCACACGTAACATAGGATGGACATTTCAAAAGATTGCGCAGCGGACAGGCAGTAATCGGCATACAAACGATGCAATAAAACACAGTTTAGCCTGTATATTGCACACGAAGAACAATCGTTAGTTGCACGTGTGCGAACTCTAGTGAAAGGCCCTTTAAGTGTAACACGTATCAAATAAAATATATCATTGAAGTTTAACTTGAACTGACATTGTGAGTAAATGTTACTTCCCTGGCTGTATTATGTTAGGTATTTGAAGAATTTTATTTTATTGCGCCTTAGGTGGAATTTTGCCTGACACTGATCAACTAAATAGCGAATAACTTCGCGGTTTCCAAACTCTATTTAGGTATAATTTAAAATTCGAAACAAACAGAAGTGAGATATTTTATCATTTATTCCTAAATCGATTAATATCCGCGTTCGTATTAATTTAGTTTATTCATTTAAAAAATACATGACGATGTCATGTCGGATCCACGACTGAGAGAACAATTATGAGTTTTGAATTTAGAAATAAAAATGAATGCTTTTTTAATCCCTAAGCTAATAGAGTAATTTTATTAGTTTGACGTGTGTATCTCTAGTCCAAAATAATTTACCGATTTTATTCTAGTTTTTTTTTGAAAGGTGACTTGATCTCGCATGTTTTTAGCTAGAAAATCTGCACATCCGTTTGATGATCAGTTCTTTTCTAGTTGATGAAGGGATGTGAGCAACTTTCACAGGTCTGATCGATACAAAATTCGGTATCGTGTTATTTCAATGATATTATGATGCTAGAAGATAATAAGCTTGACTGGATGCTGCCGATATTGTTACGAAGACGCTGAGGCTGAATATAGAACGTGACAGCTCTTAAAGATGAAATAAATACTACATGGTAATACGATCACATTTAAAAAAAGAATCATCCCGGAGGACTCGTCGTGATGTATCCGCGCTGCAACCGACCGGTAACCACAGTACTACCGCCGTTTTATATTTTCCTTTGCGGGAATACTGGCATCTGCATCCTTCGGAATAAGTACGTGGAAAACTTCCATCGGAATTTTAAACGGATTGGAATTCAGTTGCAACTGGCGTGTTATTCGTGTGTGATAGATTTCGAAGTATTTTTGATAGCTGCTTCAATAATATTCATATTGAAAATTAAAATGATTTTATTTCTATAATACAACCCTATGCCTGTATTCCCCGAAGTATTAGGCAGAGGTGTCCTAATATACACTCTCAGTTAGTTGGTATGTTTACGTCCCATGTAGGGGGCGAGCCATATATTTATTTTATTATATATTGTTTTTGTTACATATGTGGTTCGATTCCCAGGTCGAGCAAAGTAATATTGCTCCGAGCTGCTACTGAAAATTTTATAGATAAACATTTGGCTCGAACTGGAAATCGAGGGAGAACGTGGGACCTCTCACTAAGAAACGGCCCTAGGAATTCATGAAACCCTGTTACTTGAATGAACAAAATATATCATTTTAATTCACGAACGCTACACAATTCCAAAGAGTTTTTATAATATTCTTGAAAAGTATTTTCCAAAGAGTTTGTATGGCGGCTCGTAAAAAGCTTAAGCCTTTAACAAAAGGTTCTGCTGAGTTAAAGGGATCATAACTAATATCCTCGTTGACGACTTCAACCGCCATCACAAAGGAAGTATACCTACTTGTACGAGACCACGTAACCACTTATTATAAACCGCTTTCTGCGAATTTAGAAATGTTCCCAGATATAGGTAATATGGATATGCATTCAAGAGACACTATTAAAAATACTTAAACTGTTAAAGATTACCTACTTAATACCTACTGAGAGGAACTACCACATTAAAAATAACATAGTAATTTTAGGTTTTTCTACGAAATTCTCAGTATTCACAGCAGTTTGCAGTTTGGAACTTTGGACCCAGATCCGGACCCGGTAAATAGAATAGGCTCGGCCAGTATTATGATAACCTAAACATCTCTACGTTTCTTCATCTCTTTCTAACTCTTCGGGGAGTACCGACGTGATGGTATGTTATGATCTGAAAACAATTGCCTATAGACAACTGGCAAATTTATTTGTTAAGAATTTCATAGAATCCGATGATGAAAACTACTTAATTAAAGTAGTGAGTTCTTTTCAATTGTTCAACACTGAGGGGGCAAACCTAATTTGTATTAAATTCCCGACACCAGCTCGAAATTTGTATTTGTATCTGGATAATGGTTGATGAACGCAGGCCTCCCCCTAGGAGCGCCAACCAACCCGGTCTCGGGCAGCTCGCATCCGTCCGCTGCCAGTCACCTTCTTCAAATCGTCGGTCCATCGTGTCGCAGGGCGTCCCACACTACGCTTGCCTTACGCGTGGTCTCTACTCTCTCACTTCTCTCTCTCTCTCTCGTCTCTACACTTCCCAGTAGCAGCTCGGCGTTAGGAATTTGTGCCCGGTTAATGGCAATAGGCTCGCCCCCTATTACATGGGACCTAAACATACCGGCGAACTGTGGGTGTACATTAGTACGCCTCTGTCTAACCCTTCGGGGAGTGCAGGCGTGATGGTATGTATGTATGTATGTTTATTTTAAAGAGTATACTCCTGAAGTAGTCCAAATCAAAGTTGGTGGAGATCTGAACACAAAATTTAGAAAAAAATTTAATAACCTACCTATAAATACCGACCGATTAACGACAACCTCCTGGAGGTAAGTAGGCAGGTACCTAGAATTCTTGTCGCCACTTAAAATGTTGAAATAAAATAACTTTTACAAACAAGCACTTGTTAAAAGTTATTTAACTTGTCACCTTTTTATGTAGGTCACTATGTATTTACATAGGTACCTGCAATATTTGGATTAGAAAAATGGAAACAACGTTGTACATTAAACATTACTGTTTAGGTAATATTATGTATTATATGTATGTATTTACAAAAAAAAAGTATATAAGTATTATAACCATTGACTAGTACCAATAGTACAAGCTTTGCTTAGTTTGGGACTAGATGGTGCTGTGTAAAAATGTCCCAAAATATTTATTATTTACTAGCTTCCGCCGGCGACTTCGTTCGCGTAGCGTGATAATATATAGCCTATAGCCTTCCTCAATAAATGGGCTATCTAACACTGAAAGAATTTTTCAAATCGGACCAGTCGTTCCTGAGATTAGTGCGTTCAAGTAAACAAACAAACAAACTCTTCAGCTTTATATATTAGTATATATATATATTTATAATAACGTATCCTTTCCAATACTGCTAACACAAATGAATGTTCGACACAATTCCTGTTTACGACTGAAGGGGACCTCCTAATCCCACCTACGATTTTCTGAAATCAGTACGTACCCTCATTGGATTTTAATGGAACGGATCATGGATATAGCGATGGTAAGACCTTTTATATATAAACGATATACTTTGTGTTGTTGTCCTGCCCGTGTTTCCTCGTTATAGTCCCTAGCTTCGATATTGTTATTAAGGTTTCTGTGTACCTTAACAAAAATAGTGATCAAATTGTTATACGTAGTGCTAATTCACCTAAAGGTCAAGAAGAACCTAAAAGTGGCGACTTTCAAACGAAACTGACGCAATTCCTTTTTTTATATACTTATAAGTAATGAATGGATCTTGCTCATCAAACTGCATCATTCTCAGTAACCATTTAAAACAAAGCTGTATTGTAATCCAAGTTGATATATTTTTTTAAAAGAGTATATAAGGAGTTTCTTCTCTTCTTCTCCATAAGGCTCACTTTTTGGAACCGTGCAGCTAGTTTGACTTTTCAAAAGTAGGTACCTTGTAATGGTCTAATTAAAATAAAACATTTTGACTCTGACTTTGACGAGTTTTTATTACGGGAGGATTATTGTCCCAAATTTTAGGACTTCATGCAATTAACTTTAACATTAATGTCATTAATACAATAAAATGTTTACCTACCACTTTCTATTTCGATCACATTTTATAAAAAAAAAAAACACTGAACATAACATACAATCATGTATACTTACCATACAGTTCCAGAACAAGCAACGAATTTTTGAAAATTGTGGTAAGTGTAGTCTTGGTGAACCATCAAATTGTGTGCCCCTGACAAGCTTCAAACTTGGGCACCTGATTTTAAATTCGAAGAATAGGTAAAACATCGTGCAATTGTGAAGTAAAGAGCAGCAATTAACGGAACATCTCTATCCAACAATTCGACAGCCGTATTTAGGCAGAAATTAGGAGTCAATTACAGAGATCTGTCTGAATCACGAACTCCCAAATGCGTATTACAGACTCCATTCTGTACCTAGTGGCAATTCAGTTCACGCAATTATTTTTGTTCAGAGAAATTTACCACTATTTCTTTATTAATTTACTGGCTTCTGCCCGCGACTTCGTCCGCGTAGCGTGATGATATATAGCCTATAGCCTTCCTCAATAAATGGGCTATCTAACACTGAAAGAATTTTTCAAATCGGACCTAGTTCCTGAGATTAGCGCGTTCCAGCAAACAAACAAACAAACTCTTCAGCTTTATATATTGGTATAGACTAATACTGCTACTGTACGAACTTCATTATTGATTAAATATATTCTTTGTGTTTCTTTACCCGCTAATACTGTTAACATTAATTTAGAAAAAACAGACTGAGTATCGGCAGCCCTACTAGGAGCTTACGCGAGCGAGAGTTGTCGTCCATTGAGAAATGTAGATACACATGGAATTTTCCAGATTTTTGAAGTTTTTATATGTTTTAAAGGCGCTTAAAAATTATTTTTCAGAGATACATTTTCACACGAAGCTAGTGCCTATAGCCTTAGCTGTCATTAAATCGGTTCTGTTTTTATTGTAATAATATAACAAATAAGCAACAAGGTCGGCTGCTGGTAAGTAGCAATCGCAGCCAGCAAAACCAGTTGTATCTCTCTCACGTTGTCACCTTGAAGCGTCAGTAAAGTCTCATATGCCCAGTTATTTTACTTGCTATCCGTCTACTTAAATTAGAATCTAACATAAAACCTTAAATCTAAATTGAGGGCCACTTGCACCAACTTCTTAAATATGTTTTAATTGTATTTAAACACAATTTTTGATGGTAAATTTGTGAAACATCTATGCACACTCTCGTATAATAAAATTGTAACAGGCCGATGTCTGTACATTATACATGTTAATATAAGGGGTATTTTTAGTGCAAAAGAAGCTGAAATAAAATTTAAGTTTGTACAATGTACGCGAATCACGAAGTCACAAAAACTAGTGCTACTAATTAGATCCGATATTCACAGTCATAAAGCTGAAGGGTTATATGCCGTCTAAAAATTGTGTTATGATACATTGTTTTGAGAAGCGAATTAAAACCGCGGGCAGCAGCTATAGTTTGTAATACAATTATAATTACATTAACGAATAACAAGATACCACAAAATATTTTTAGAACTCAAAACTTCTCTAAAGTTTTCCAATAACGTTATTTCAAACCACTTGCTGCAATTGAAATTGTTGAAAAAGTAAAATCATCTCAAAAAGTATTTACTTTGGCTATAGTTATTTCTCGAAATCATAAAATTTCACCTTAACTTTCAAACTTTTAGAAGTTAATTTAAGTTTGTAGGTTTTTTAAGAAAATTGCAGAAGCCACAAAACTTTGGTGTTACAAAACTAAAATCTAAAATCAAAGTGGTTCTTTTTAATAGCAATCTCAGCAATGAGGTAACAACTTATGATTGATGAAAGTAAAAAATATTCATATTGGTATTTATCTAAATCTTGCATGTTTATGATTTTTTCTTTAATATGGACCTTATTTTCAGTATAAATAACAGATAACAACTGTTATTGTTGTTTTCTGAACTACTGTCTTTGCAGTGATTGATACTGACTTTGAAGTCATACATGTTTTCATATTAATTATTATAAGATTATCACTACTTGGACTTTTGTAGAGCTAGAAAATTCATATTGGTGCGTATATAACTTCGTATTGTATGGTATATTTATGACTAGTTTCATAGAATATTATAGGTATTCATTATGTACGTTATAGCCATGGGGTTGCGTCCAATAAATGATCAAACGAACTTACCTGTTGTGAAGTTCGATCATTATTATATGAGTGCCCTGCTCGAAGATATATATTTAAACAAGCAGCTCTCATCATTCACTGGCAACTCTGCGCAATTTTAGAAGTAGCTAAAAATTTGCTTAATCTGTGCTCGGTGAACGCTTTCATTCTTTTTAGAGTCGCGAATTATCTCAAATTTTACCCGGGGTGGGATGGGTAGGGACCATATATCTTCGAGCAGGGCACTCATATAATAATGATCGAACTTCACAACAGGTAAGTTCGTTTGATCATTTATTATATTGCGTGCCCTGCTCTCGATATATATTTAAACAAGCAGATGTTTAGAGTATTGGTAAATTTGAGATAAGCCGAAAGCATAGCATGTATTCCTGTAAAATAAATCTGTTATAATCACATTGCATTATTTTAAAACATATCAGTCTCTTGACTTTCTGTTAAGGACCAATTAGCTAACACAAAGCCGACCAGCTACAATTGCTGTGACCCTCCAGAGGGTCAGGGTTCATCAATCATTTTATTAAATATGTAAGAAACTGATTCCCTTAGATAGTATTTACGGTAGGTACCTGGAACTTGAAAATAAATGTTAATGATCATTCTTAATTGTTGGAGAATAATGAATTTCGTAGTAGGACTACATATGGCATGAATCAGCAAGATCAGTGCCTGATATTAAGTACTAAGTAATAATTCTGGATTAAGCACAGGATAAACAATAACAAAATGTTATTAAAATATCAGAATTAATATCATATCAAATCAATATAAATCTGCTGAATCGTGAATCGGTCAGTTTCAATCATAACTATTTATAACTAAATAGTTATAAATATTCGTAAGTTAAAAGGCCGACCAGCAGTCTGTGTGATTACAGCTTATGAAATTTCTTTTGTCATAGTCCTGAATGTAAAGACATGGCGCCTACCAGGTTCCAGTATGGCTCTGGTATCTATAATACTGACTCGAATAAAACTTTGAAGAATACTTTATTTGACGATGTAAAACATAGTTATAGTAAGGTAGATAGGTACTTTTAAAAGAATTACATTAAAATTTCAGAGCTGTACTCTACACTACTTTCTAATCACACAATTTTCCCTTCACTGGGCGAATGGGCCATTCATCACATCTAGATTATAGATAAGTGGTAATGATTATATCAGCACACCCTTCATTCCATATCTGTTGTGCTTAATACAGGGAACTTCATTCCATATCTGAACAACCCCTTGCCACAAAAACACTTTTTAAATAATCATTTAAAAATGTAATTTACAGTAAAATATGAATATAGAACTTTGTTTGGCACAGTCCTACATATATATATATTGATATTTACCAATATTAGTTTGGACTTATACATTCCCTAGAGACTCCCTTACGAACATTCCCCCCCAATTTTAGAGCAAGGATGAAACTGACTTATGACGGACAGTCTATAGGCAGCCGCAAATCCAATGATTTTTTCATAAAATACCTACTTAATACCTGGTATGGATAGAGGAGATCTCCCTGAGAATGGGTTCGCCATATACTATAGGTGCTTATCTATGTTAATATTATAAAGAGGAAAGATTTGTATGTACATATGTTTGTAACGAATTGGCTCAAAAAATACTGGGCCTATTCCAAAATTTCTTTCACGGTTTGAATGTTACATTATTCCAGATTAACATAGGCTATAGAATACTTTGAAAAAGTTTGGGATTTCTGGCAATGAGAATTGTTGGTGGATGAGGTTTCTGTAGGAAGACTGTAACCTTTATTTTTGGTGAGATTATCAGTTTGTTCTAAATCTTCTAATCAAAAGGTGTTTGGAAGGACACCATAACAAAACAAAGAAAAGATAATATATCCAAGTCCAAGTGAAAGTTTCAATATTCATTGGCTTTAAATGTTTCCAGAAGACTAAGGCAATGCATTTATTTATTATGAGTCTAGCCCAGCTTTATCCTAGTAGAGGCACCTAATATTGTAGTTCTAAACAATGTAGGTATGTACCTATTTGTATCTAAATTCTCCTTATAAATGTGAACTTTGATAAGTACAAACTGTTCAAAGACTCAATATTTTTATCAGTATAATATTTTCTGAATAAATGTAATTATCACTACTATATAAACATTGGTGTAAGGTGTAACAAGCAACAACCAGAATCTTTTCCAGGTCAAATACCATATTTCTGGGTTCATTATGTAGTTCTCTTGTTTAAAAATAAAAGTACTAAATAAACTTTATTTTTAATGATGTCCTGTGACCAAAATGTGCTAGCATGTGTTAACCCTTTGCACTACTGCCATATGAATGTGGCCAAGGCAATTTAAATGAACATAGAAATGTCTATGTATAATAAATGAAATGTTTATTACAAAATTTACTAGGGTATATGACACATCATGACACCTATGTCTTGTTATACAATAGGATGATTTATGATGTTGCTTAACATGCACAAAAAAAAATAAAAAACTATATAAATATCTTATATATGATGTAGGTATTGTTACTACCTACACCTCTTATCTTTTCTAAAATCAATGGTATGCACATAAGGGAATTTATGCACTATACAAATGTTACAACCTAACCTGGATTGGTTAAATGATTTTCGGTTGCTTGTCCACATTTTTTGCAAAATCCATGGGCTTCAAAGTCTAGGTCAAAATTGATTTATTTCAATTAGACCAATATAATAGTTGAAAGGTTGAACTACTTGTCAAACTGGATGCTTGTTGACACAAACAGCACTGGATTAGGTGATATAGACTTTACCAAGTAAATGCTATGTCATAATACATAAGTTATGCAATACTTCTATTTTACATGATAGGTACTCCTATAATAAACAGGAATTTTATTACAACATTTTAGTTTATCTTATCTTGTGTATAATGTACCTATTCACTGTGGCCCAGAATTTGGTGCTGGGCAAGCTGCAATAAATATTGCTAAATATTATTATAATGACATATTTCTGGTAGATATCATACAGGAGCTAAGAAATTATCAAGACAATGATAACTGGAATTTTTTACTGATAAATTCTAAGCATTTCTAGAGCTAAAGTTTCTATAATCATATCATCTCATCTCCATGTATATAATATAAGGAATACTTTATATTAATAACCAGATTCTATACATATTAATGTATTGATTGTCTTGTAATGTCCCCATCTTGTAAAATTATTACGCATCTGAGCAACCCAATGTAGGAATTACTTTATTATAACAATATAGGCAATACTATATTCTGAATAAACATTTACTAATAAATGTGGTTTTCCAATAACTTTTTGGTATGTAATGTCATTTTCAAATGGAAATAAAGCTCTATTTGACAGCATTCTTCTGAGATGTTATTTTTCTGATACTAAAGTTTGTTGTATCATAATGGGAAATGAAAGCTAAAGTTGGCCAAAGTAGATAGCTCATCTGATTTTCCTGAAGACAGTAATGGCACACGGTCTTATGAGACTTGATTACAAAGGTAATTGAGTATCCTTTAACATGGTTAAGTAATACACTTAACATTGCATGCTATCCTGCAGTGAGGTAAAAAATGTGTTAGCCTTCCGGCATGACTTACCACTATGGCTAAGTTGGCCATTTCTTGCACACAATGTTGGTCTTGTGCACAATGCTGGTGTTCCAGCCTGTATTGAAGATTCATGTCCTTCAATAGTAATGGGTAGTTGTGGGTTTCACTTACAATTGGTTGTAAGCTTATTGAAGAACTGGTCGCTTTTAATGGCAGGTTTTCAAAACATCTTGTCACACAGGCATTCTATAGATGCTTACAGTGGTCTTTTACTATTTCACAACATATAAAAACTAATTATCACATATAGGGAGAACTAGAATTCTCATTATTTTTGTTAGGGCAAAATGTCAGTCAGGATCCATCACAAAATTCACAAAGTATATCTTTTATGTACCCTTAGTGAGATGAATTTACATTGTTATTGTTATACTGCATATTATGTATTTATTCAACTCAATATCCTTGTCTATACTGACAATATTGTTGCTTAACAAAACAGAAACCTGTGGATATTGTCTAACCGGGATCTGTTCCACAAGATTTTGTGGTGTCTTTAGATCATTGGGCATTGGGGCCCTCAAGGGTGGCCGTGCCCTATTTATAGGTGAAAATTGAAACAAACCAAGATGTAGGTTTATCTAGCATGAGATTGTGTCTCCTAGAGCATAAAACTCCAGTGAGTTTTGTGTTCTTCTAGAACCATATGTACCTACTCGTTTTAATTATTATATGCACTCCTTCGAATTGTGATCAGCACAAGACTTACATGTTATTGTAATCTGCAGTAAGTAGGTATAGGTAACCTATTATTTAAATCAACATACCCATGAAAAAACATTGTAGGCACTTACATGTGATTGATAAAACTGCTTATTGGAGCCTCACGGGCTCCACATAAGAGTAAGAGATCTCGTGTGTACATCTCGTGTACGCCCCGAGTCCAATGAGCACGTCAGTGTATCACGTACACCACCCGCGTCAACCGGTACCTCCGAAGGTTATGGAAACTCTTGCGGCTTTAAACTGCTACGAGAGCCAGTAGCCATACCGGTGTAATCACAAGACAACTTGTCACTTTTATTTCATGAAGAATAATTATTATCTCCGTTCCAACGACGCTAGGTACTCCGCTTTATGACGACACTTTATTCGGCTTATAATTTTAAGACGACATTTCATTTATCGTCTAACTTTTGTAAAACTTCTTTATGTTGCCGTTTAGGCATAGATTTGGTTGAAATTATATTAAAATACACTTTAATTAAAATAAACACAGAGAAACGCAGAATCAGTTGCCGCGCAAACGAAAAGAATGAAAGCGTTCACCGAGCACAGATTAAGCAAATTTTTAGCTACTTCTAAAATTGCGCAGAGTTGCCAGTGAATGATGAGAGCTGCTTGTTTAAATATATATCGAGAGCAGGGCACGCAATATAATTGAATATTATAACGACACTATTACCTCATTAGCCTAGTGGTTCTGAGCACGACTGCTACGCTAGAGGTCCTGGGTTCAATTACCAGGTCGAGCAAAGTGTTATTGGGTTTATCTATGAAATTCTCAGTAGCTGCTCGGAGTTTGGAATTTATGCCCGGTTAATGACAATATTCTCGCCCCGACCTTAACATTTCGGCGAATTGTGGGTGTACCTTAGTACACCTCTGCCTAACCCTTCGGGGAATACAGGCGTGATAGTATGTATGTATTATTAAAAGATGAAGTATGAAGTCTACCAACCCGCATTAGGTCAGCGTTGTGGAGTTAAATACCTAACATATATAGGTTGACAAGATCCATATTATTAACGTAAAACATATTCTTAAGTACAGGTAAAATGTTTAGCTCGGACTTAATTATAGTTGTGAAGTTATTAAATATGCCTTTGACATCCGTTAGCACATGTTACTCAAAGACCGTTGATCCGTTATTGAGTACACCACAACCCTAATCATATTTCCGTTAATATCTAACTCCCGGAATAAAGCCACAGATGGCGTCCGCGTTACTCTATGATTATATTAATTTCAGGAAATGATATAAATATATGATATTATATCATATCATATAAATATATGATATTAAATCATATCATATAGATATATAATATTATATCATATCACGATTACATAAGTTTTTAGTATGTGTTCATTTTTCCCGAAATGGTAATTACAATACCTAAGACTATGGCTCCCTGACCCATCAGTGGCTCGAGTTGTGGTAGTTACTTAAACCTATTAATTTATCGAAAGCCGTAATGGTAGTTATGGGTATGTAGGTACCTAGTACAGCCACCAGTTCTGCCTTTAGCTGGCATATAATATGCTTACGTATCTCAAAATGACTTTAGGGTTTTGTTATTATAATTATGAGTCGATATTCTAATTGACGTGTTAACACGTTACACGTTATATAAGTTTACATCTAAATAAGCAGACCCGCGTCGGAGCAGTTGGAAAATATGTACCAGATTGAATACTTCGTAGGTAGATCAAAATTAAACAAAAGACAATCCAGATGGAACGTATCAAAGGACGAATGATGTACAAAAGGAGGTTGCGAAAATAATTTAACAAATACCCAAGGAGGATGTCTGTTCGAATCAGTGAAAGGATTCATTACAACCGAATGCTTTCGTGAACAAAGACAAAAAGGGACAATAGGATGTTTAAATAATTAATATTTAATTAATACTCTCGTCCGGTACAGTTGTGCTATTCCAATTGATCACAACGTTTAATGAAAGGTGACATTCATCCGCTAGGCAATTCATCATTGTCATGTTTATAATTCATCTTCATCCGAGCAAGGTTTCCTCAATTAATTGCGGCCGGCTTTTTTAGGAGCCGAGGAAATTGCCTCCTTATTGCCCACTTCTACGGACAATGAACAATTTTTTTGAAAGATTAAGTTAGCAAAAAAGCGTCAGTGGTCGGAAATTATAAGATTAATGTATCATGTATTTGTTAGAAATAATAATTTTGACATTACTCCTAACACCACCACGAATGTGGACTTTCAATTAAAACTACTTTTATTGAATTTGTGGGAAAATACACGATAATTATTACCTTAATACCTCAGTAATTCCGTGATTTATTTGTTTCGGAACGTTTTAAAAGTTGCAACTATTAATTTGACGTACCGGCTGAACTACGGGTGTATGTACAGAGCACATTTTTACTTAAATTTTCGGAGATACAAACGTAATCGTATGTTGTTATTCTTTTCAAATGAACCAATAACTTTTTAAAAACTTGTACACATAGCTACGACATTCGAAATAATAATTTTCGCTCATTCATTAAGCACCTGTACCATAATTCATTAATTTATTCATTGGTGTCCGGTTCCTCGTTAATCCTTCATTTTACAGTGATAAATTAATGTAACTTTATATTTTTAGTAACATATTTGAAGGAGGTTTAAATAGGTTTCGAACAAAATGAGGTTGAATTCGACCAAATAGCAACACCCAGAGGAAATTATCTCGTTCGCGGAACTGTGTTTTGGACCAGTTTGTGCGGGTATTAGGCTGTGTGATTAGTACTGCGGAGAGGAGCGGAGCGGAACGGAGCTAGTGAAATGTTAACCTTGGCAACAAAATGGTATAGTATCTGTTACGTTCGTTTCTTCTTTGCTTTACCGAAATGAAAGCTAGTTTTATACATTTTAATTTGGTAAGCCCAGAAAACGTAGAAGAAACCAGCAATAGTGCAATCGTGGCAAGACAAGGTGATAAAAGGATATCATTGAATTGAAAGAAAAGGTGTTTCTATAGCAGCTTGTAATTCATCGCTGAGTACTCTAGCTTCACTCTATTATACTATATTCGCCTAATTGGGTACCTAGGCATGTCTACTCTGCAGGACCGATCCAGTGCGAATGACACCACTATTCCTACATTAAAGAATTCTTCAACACGCGTTGAAGAATTCTTTCCTGTAGGAATGGTGGATGACGCGAGAGAAGTTCATTAGCTTCATTGATACTTCGTTACGATTATACATACAAATTAACATAACATACCATCACGCCTGTTTTCCCCGAAGAGTTAGGCAGACGCGTACTAATGTACACCCACAGTTCGCCGGTATGTCTCATGTAATAGGGGGCGAGCCTGTTGCCATTAACCGGGCACAAATTCCAAACTCAGAGCTGTTACTGGGAATTTAATATTCAAATTCATTAAATTCATTTCACCGTCATAATTTTATAAAAATGGCTGCTGGACTAAATCAGTCTCTCGCACTGCTTCGCTTCATCTCTTAGTTCTCTTTGTTTTGGTGGAATGGCACCCTAACAATGTAGTAATTGCATACTCCGACTATAAACTGTACACCATCTGGCCGTGGACTACTTCGTCCCAGACAATTTGGACCCGGGCCCGACACCCTTGTATTGTATGTGTGTGCGTAAGATCGTTTTTAAACGTTTACGAGTATCTAATAAATGGTGCGAAATTACTGCTGACTCCGTTTTATGAGCTCAAATTGACTTACTGACCCTCGAAATAGACGATTTGTACCTAAATGGACTAACTTTCGAATAGCTACAAACTGCTGTTTCGGTTCGTAATTCTTGAAATCATTTCAGTCGTTTCGAGTAGTTAATTAAATGGACATATTAGCTGGAAATTAGGTACATAAAAGATTGTTTTTTTTTTTCATATTCTTGGCCTCAAATATTCAAATCGTTAAATTATAATTTCTATAATATGTAGACCTAATACTAATATATAGGTAAGTATAAGCGAGTAACATTCCAGGCAGAATTCTATATATTAGCATTAAGTCTAAGTGTGAAACATCGCTTTACTTAAACATGTACCCACGGACAAATGTTAGAGTATACTGGGTAATTGCGACCAAGCAATCCCGCCTCTATAGATGGGTAATTTAGCTTAAAGGGCCCATTTAATACAATTACGCGAGGGTAAACTTAAACGTTTCTAGAACATGTGTGTTGGAAGCACTATCAAATAGAGTCAGAGTAGTGCCACTTTAAAGGAAATAACAGAAATTTAAGCAGATGTAAAAATAAACAATACATACTTTATACATTGAATAAGCCTAGTACCTACTTACATTACTAATACATATATACCTACGCCTTTCGAGCGTCGGTAGTAACAACAGATCGCCACTTGCCACGATTGATCTCTGCGTCTTCCACATTGAAACATCTTCTCATACACATGCGTAGCATAAAATTATAATGTTATAAAATATTGTTATATGTATTCAACCAACAGAAAGAAATGGAGCTTTAGTGAAGACTGACAAAAGGTTGAGTACCACAGAGAACAGGAGATGAAAGATGGCTAGCTGCCTGATACTGCATGACAACTTCTTTAAAAAAAACCTTAAAGGAAAGGATGGAAGGAGAAAACCCCGGCAAAGTGCGAGACTCGCGCACCGAGGGTTCTGTATTTTTTTTTTTATTAATCTTTAAATTTTTCTATGAGATTCTCAGTAGCAGTTCGGAGTTTGGTATTTGTGCTAATAGTTATTCATGGGCCCTAGAAACACCGACAAATTACTGTGGGTGTAGGTACATTAGTACGCCTCGACCTAACAACACATGATGTTATATAATAAAAATAAAACTGTAGAAGCTATTTCTGCGTGAAACAGTCCACAGTTTACGCTGCTATTGGTTTCATTTGGCCCCAGATTCTAAACGGTTGACACTGCTCCACAAGTCCAACACAAACAAGAGGGATCAACGGCCACCACCCTTTGTGCCAAACTTCGGATAATTAGCATAAAGGCCGGACAAGAGCTCGACCCACTGCAAACTGTTCGTACAGACAATATAGACACTCTTGAAAATATATTGTAATGTTGTGAATATGTATAATTGGGACGAGATTATACTTTTGCCATATAACATACCATCACGCTCGTCGTGGGAATGTAGCAGTGTCACTTAAAACCACTAACGAGGAACACGAAATACTGATGACTTTTTAAATTCTGTACTTGTACATGTATATAATATTTTTAAATTATTTGGCGTTGACGTAGATATAATTATCATTTTAAGAAGAGCAGACTTTATCTACGTTGCATTGCAAAATTACGTCAAAGCAAATGGCATTGCCGGTTCATATATAAAAAGAAAACTAAGTTTATGTAGAAAGATTATTTTTCTTTGTTTTTGTATTATAACACAAGTAATCACTTACCTCTATTGAGAGAACACCTGTTAGGAAAAACGGCCTCTTTTAATTAATTATAATTTAATTGACATTACAAACGAATTTCACAATGTGACTTTCTTGATCTTCTTCCTGACAAAAAAACAGAGGACATTACTTTTAAAATGCGTGTTTACTAAAGACTTGCTGCAAGAACACATTTTAAAATAAAATTATTTCTGTCATTTCTCAAGAGCGCACTCCCTAATAACTTATTCGCCCCTAGAGACCAATACATGCATTTCTCCGCATTCCAACAAAATGTAGGTGACCTATTTACTAAAGCAATTACTGGAACTAATCTCATCACGTTTTACTGGCTCAACCGATTAATTTGGCATCCCGGAGGCCTCTTTGTTGTTAATAAGTGTCTAATTAGTCTGTCTGTGGAAAATCCTTGAAAACTTAAACATTGGAACGAATTGCACGAAACTCGAATCCCGTATTTGTATACAGCACAAAGTACTTTTATTTAAGGATTCGAGTTTTATGGAAAAGTTCGAGAAATGTAGTTGGACGGGACTGAGTAATGTATACTACTTGTGGGTATAAGTGTCAAACTTTCATCCCTACGGGTTTGATTCTCAAAGTAAGTGTGGAATCTATTAGTTTTGTGTAGGAAAGTAATTTTAGGATTTTTATACCGTCTCTAAATAAATAAATAAATTAATCTCCTAAGACACTACCCACATGAGTCAAGCAAGGCAGTAAAAAGCTCACTCCGTATCAAATCTTGTACTTTATAATAGCTACAATATATAAAGGTAAACTTTTAACTCGTCGAGTGGCGATAACAATAAATCAACGATGGCAGTGATATTATAGCCGTAAAACTATAATATTTGACGACCTCTGTGGTTTAGTGGTTCGAGTACCGGACTGCTGATCATGAGGTCGTGGGTTCGATTCCCACAGGACACAAAAAATTATGTGATGAATATAAGTGTTTGTGTTCGTCTGGGTTTGTTTCTTATGTATTATAAGTATCCATTATCTAGTACCCATAGTACAAGCTCTGCTTAGTTTGGGACTAGATGGTGCTGTGTGAAAAATGTCTCAGAATATTTATTTATTTAATAATAAAAAGACATGGCGGATCGAGGAACCAGTCCGGAGTAGGTTAGCCATCCATATCCACTAAAGCGATGAAAATGCGCGGAGCGAGGCGATGGTCAGTTGCCATGTCCATTGAAACGGAGTGGAGATGTGAATTTCGTGCAATTCTTTTGGCTTTTATTTCCCCTCTTTGCACTTCTCTGCTTCAGTCCTACAAACAGACAGGACACATAAAAAAATAGTTAATTTTTTTAATAACTTTATATTATGTTCAATTTTTTTTTTCAGTTCAAATGTTTCTATTTCAAATAAGCTTTTACAAGCATTTATGAAACGTTATGCTTCTAGTTGCACGTATTATTGGCAAAAAGTCCCAATACATCATATGTTTTAGGCTATTTTTGGGTGGGTTGAGTGAGCAAACGAGCAGTCGGATCACCTGATGGTAAGCGATAACCGCCACCCATGGACACCCGAAACACCAGAGGAGTCACAAGTGCGTTGCTCGCCTTTTAAAAGGGTTTGGGCCTCCGGTAACCTCACTCACTCGGTGAAACACAACGCAAGCGTTGTTTCACGCCGGTTTTCTGTGAGGCCGTGGTATCACTCCGGTCGACCCGGTCCATTCGTGCCGAAGCATGACTCTCCCACGCGAACACGTAATTACATCATAGTTATTAAGATCAAAGAAAATTATTTGAAATCTCAACTAGCTTTACTCCTTACACTATTAAAGTTATAATTACTTGAGCGCGCCGTTGTTACCAATAAAATCTAAGTCGCTGACATCAACCCCGGGCTCCCGAACATGATAACCGCTTAATCATGGCTTACAATGAGAACTATGTCAAAGTGTCGGATGGGAACTCGTCTTATTTCCTCGGGAGCATCGTAAATTCTCCGCAACACACGAGATCAGATAAACCGGATATGTATTCTCGATCTCGATGAATCTTGTGAAGGTCTTTATCCATACTATCTATAGGTAGGTACTACTATATACTGGATGCGAAAGTTTGGATGAATGTTTGTTACTCAATCACGCCAGAACGACTGAACGGATCAGGATGATAATGGGCACAGATATAGGTACTATTCCAGACTATAATCTATGTATGTGCCAGGATACTTGTTAGCCAGGCCGGAACAGATTTTGAAGTCTACGCAGACGAAGAAGCGGGCAGAACGTAGGTGTTTATATTTTAAAAAAATGTTTCTTTCGCGAGAGGTAACTAAAATTGAGAACGGTTTGATAGGTACGCTTGGAATATATCTACTGCTTAAATATTTTTATCAAAACTACATGCTTTTGTTTCCTGAAGGGTTAGACAGAGGTGTATACAGCAATAATTTCTTGCTAGGTATTATACATATATCTAAAGTACCTAATAGGGGCATTATTGCTTACGTTCTGTGACAGCTAGACCAAGGAAGTATTTGGAAGATATTTATTAAAAAGTTATATAACATAGCTTCTGCCCGCGACTTCGGCCGCGTGGAATAGTTACTTGGTCTTAGCGTGATGATATATAGCATATAGTCTTCTTAAATAAATGGGCTACCTGAAACTGAAAGAATTTTTCAAATCGGACTAGTAGTTCCTGAGATTAGGGCGTTCAAGCAAACAAACTCTTCAGCTTTACTATATAGGTATTAGTATAGATATAGATATTGGCCGATGATCATAGCAAAAATATCTACTAAAATTACTCACAGTGAAATTTGTCATACATTATTCATGCAATGGAACGGTCCTGTAACATCCCTAAGTAAGCTTGTACGACCCTCAAGGCGAGTGGTCAAGTGGTTCATTTCGAAACGTGTCGGGGGAGTAAGAATTCCTTCAAGTAGAACGATAAGGTTTTTTCCTATTTTGAATATCTAGGGTTTTGGTGTCCCTTTTAACCTAGGAGGTGGGATCAACATAATAGGCATTATTGCATTTTAAACCAGATATATTTTTTCTATACTTTAATATATAAAGCTGAAGAGTTTGTTTGTTTGTTTGTTTACTTGAACGCGCTAATCTCAGGAACTACTGGTCCGATTTGAAAATTTTTTTCAGTGTTGGATAGCCCATTTATTGAGGAAGGCTATAGGCTATATATCATCACGCTACGCGGACGAAGTCGCGGGCAGAAGCTAGTCATAAATATGTTAATCTTTCCTCTTCTTCTTCTACTGAGAATTTAATAGAAGAACATAATATCACTTTGCTCGAATTAGGAAACGAATTTAGGACCTTTAGCGTAGCAGTCGCGCTAGATTAGTTACCTTTATGGAAGTAAATAATAATTTATTAACATTACGTAACTAAATAAGGTATTATTATTTTTGCTTTCCTTATTACCTTCCCTCTTTCTTAAAAATGGTTAAATAAAAGTACCTACCTACAGAGGAGGTTAAATAAAAAAAACCTGTATAATAATTTACCTGTAAAAAAAACGTAAATTTACCTGTCCTTAGGTACGTTAAAATTGAAACTTAGGGCTGAAAGTGACAATTAAAGTAAATTACAGGGGTAATTCTGAGACTTAAAAACGTTCAAAACCTAGTTAGGATCTAATTCAGTCCAATAATGGTGTTAATTCTAAAAACATCGCCAAACGTAAACAAGTAACGAGTAAATTTAATTTAGATCAGAAATTGATTCAAAGAATTTAGATCAGAAATTTATGTTTGACACCAATATTGGTGGCGTATATGACACTGAATATAGACTGAAAGTATATCTTTTTTCTTTATATCAAAGGGGCAAACAAACATGCGGATCACCTGATGGTAAGTGACTACCGCCGCCCATCGACATCAGTGACATTACGACATCTTCTTACTATCATATCTCTTCTTTTATCTTCTTCTATCTTCTATTTTCTTCTTCTAGGTATATAAATAAAAAATTGTGGTATTGTGTTTATATTATCGGGATAAGGTTTGTATGAAATTTTTAATATTTGAATGGGAAAATTTACGTAAGCGGAGCTGCAGAGCAGCTGGTTTTGAATAATTTTTAATCATTAGAATTACCCTCACGTCAATAACTATAGGGCTAGCTATTATGTTCTTACAAGAAGTATTCTGTCGGCCATTTGGAACCAGGTCACGGGAAAACAGTTTGCATAATACTGTGTGGATTACGAAGAACGAGAAGCAACAAAAATATTGCGAATTAATGTAAATTGCCGCGGCGTATCGCTTACGGGCCGCGCCGGGAGGCGAACAACAGTCGACGATTTAAATTGTCATCGATCTTGTGGTGTTTGCGAGGATTCTCTATGTTGAAGACGAATGCTTCCGTTTTTGGGGATTCCGGTTTTATGTAGATGCGGGATTCGGGTAATACTATAGTATACACTCTATGTTAAAAAAACCCTGTCCGATTCGAAAGGGGAATATACATAGGTATCAAATAAAATAGGAAACATTAGGTAAATCTGCTTTTTTCATGCTAAGATTAGGTATAAAGTTATTTTACCGATGATAGATATGATATAGCCTATATATATATTGCCTTCACAATCAAGGCAAATTTCGACATGGCAGGTAGGACTCGCGGTGGCTTAGTGGTCATAGCGTCTGGTGTATCTAATCAGGGGACGTAGGTTCGAATCCTGCCTGCGAGTCGAATTTTTTATTCACTAAAATTAGGTAAATATTCATGAAAGTAAACATTATGGATGAAGTTTAAATTTCACGATAGTCGCTCCCAAATTGCATTTATTACCATAAAAACTAGCGAATTTTTTTAATGTGATTATACCATCATAGGTCTTAGCATGTTTGGCAGCCAAAGACGGTATCACTGCCACCGTAAATGGGTAATTCTCACGAAATTCCGAAATTACGGTTTGATAATTTTGCCAACGTTATTGAAAAGAAGTTCGAATAATTTTCTGTGGATTTTATTAGTATTATGTTACTCGTCATTGATAATATAGTAGTCCTCATTATAAAGGACTTTTAAGATGGTGAACAGGTCCCTCCCTACAAGTTAGGATGGGGAATGACGGTGAGGGAATGACAAATTAATAAAATAACCTGCAAAAAGTCGCGATATAACTTTACTTCCATCCTGTATTTTTGTACGGGCTTAGTGCTCCCAAAAACCTATAGCAAAGTATAAAAAATAGTTCCGTAAACGTACCTAATTACTTTATTTTTATGGGATGTGAGGTAATAATAGCGAAAAATGTAAATTAAAAAAAAATTAAAACCTTTTTGTAACAGAACCTCTTTACTAGCACTAGGTGAATTCTCCATACCGAAACGTTAGCAGTATTGATAACTATCAAAAGCCAGTGGGCCTATTTATTTATGATTAAAGATGTGTCGGTAAATCAACCGTCATCAAAGCTGTGAGGGAATGTTTTTTTTTGTAAGGACACAGATAAAAGAACAATTTAGTATAGTAATTTGTAGCATTTGTTTCAAAATAGAAATATTTTAGAAAGACAGGGTCTTGCTTATAAATTTGGCCACATTTACATGAGAATTTTTGAGAAACGTGTCGATTTATAGATTCGAATGTATTTTAATCTGGAGTAGGGACATAGTGAGGGAATAATTCACATGACAATAGTAAATACTAAAAAATACTATTAGTACAGATAAGCCAAAATTATATTGGACATTAGTAGTCACAGTAATGTACTTTACCTTGAAATAATAGCCACTGATCAAAGCCTATCACACTTTTACAAAACCCGAAGCGACACGTATTTAGAGATTTCGTGAGAATTACCCAAATATAGCCATTTCAGTTTCCTCGTTTTATAAAAAATATTTGGAGAACTGCCAAATTAGCCTAGTTGTCCTGAGCACCACTGCTACGCTAGAGGTCCTAGGTTTGGAAAAAGCTCGGAGTTTGGAATTTGTGCCCGGTTAATGGCTATAGGCTTGCCCCCCTATTACATGGGAAAATGTAGTTTCATTTCAATGTGTAATATTCGCGTAAGTGTCAGAAATCAGTATACATAACTAGATTTAATTGTCCAACGAGATGGGTGCCTTTACCTTCGGAGAAAACAGTCTTTAATATGTAGGTAATATGGCTATAAAACGCAATATTTCTTGAGCAATCTGAATCTTCACTTTATATTCGATAATGTAAGGTGAATATTATGGTAGGTAATGGACCAAAAAATTGTCATTTTCTGATAACGATTTTTGTGCTACATTAAGCGCTGTTGTTAACATCCCCGAAAAGGGTTCGCAAGGACTTTCAAAATAGGGAACAATATCGTGAAAGGGATAGGAAAAATATCCTTATTTTTTAATTATTTCCTCAGTAGTCTAATTTTGGCAACTACAGTTGCTAAGTTCAATTCTAAGGGTTGAGCTTAATGCGTTTTCATTAGAAAATATTAGTAGGTTATCAGTTCATTCGAAGCATAAATTTTCCTGGCATGGAAAGGAAACACACAGTATAAACAGCACAAAATGCTAGAAGATATGGATTTCATTGCAGCATAAAAGAAAAGGGAACATATTTTTTCACGGCTTCACAACCTGACTAAGGCTCGATTCTTTTATCCACAAAATTGCGTACCTAACAAACCAAACCGAACTATCATTTTGCGTCGATCGATCAAGAGCGTATTTGGCACAAAACAGTACCGACATGCGCCAATAAACCTATCAATCAGCTGCTACAGATAACTCTATTGGTGAAGTTAATACTCCAATAACAAAAGCTTCTTTTCCGCCTAGCTCAAAGGAACAAATCCTACTGAATTAAAAAACCAATTATGTGTCTGTCCGTTAGAAAACCAATCGGCTATCTTGGGACTAATCTTGCATGTTGAATCGGTGAAAAAAGAGAATGCAAGTATGCCTTTGTCCGTGCAAAGAGCTAGTTTTCGATTAATCTCCGTTTGTGATGGGGACTGATAATTTTGCCAAGTGGTGAATGCAATCTGTCCGCATGTTATTAAGATCGAATCGAACGTTTGTCAACGGCTGTGTTGAGTTTGTTACAAAGTTGGGCGCACTGTGTATTGTGCCTTTGAATGTTTTAGCTTCCAGTGCACTCACCAGCAAATCACATAAATCCTTATAAACTGACCATTGCTTTTTATCCTCTAAAATAACCAGTGGCCAAACAACGTAGGCTTTTTAGTTGCCAAAACGGAAAAATAAAATATAGGCAATACAATGGAATTTATACTGCACTAAACAAAGCTACGATATGAAAACCGCAATACCTAATTGCGCCCATGTAAAGGTACACGACTGTACGCATTGTGGTCTGAACTGGGCATTCACTGGGCATAGTTTATGATATATAATTCTGCTGCGGTCTGTTGACACCGATGCCGACACCACGTGCGGTGCAGAGCATTGTGTGTGACAGTTCTGTGATCTATTGAGTTATAAATGGAACAGTTTTGAGCTTGAAATATGCGCTATGATATGAACTTTCCACCCGCCCAGATTATCCCATGTTGTAGACGTTAGGCTAACGTTCACCTTTCACTCTGAGAAGAGATCAGTGCCCAGTAGTGGAACAGTCGAAGATGATTATGAAGACCTCTGTTATCAAGTTTTATTTGCCCATCAATTAATTATAAATTTATAATATGCTTCGGCACGAATGGGCCGGCTCAACCGGAGTGATACCACGGCCTCACAAAAAACCGGCGTGAAGCTGCGCTTGCGTTGTGTTTCGCTGGGTGAGTGAGGTTACCGAAGGCCCAAACCCTTTTAAAAGGCGGGCAACGCACTCGTGACTCCTCTAGTGTTGCGGGTGTCCATGGGCGGCGGTTATTATCTCTTACCATCAGGTGGTCCGTCTGCTCGTTATCCCATAAAAAAAATACGAAAAAGCGACATCGATTCATGGTGGATATGCCAATAATCAGAACGAGACGTTTTAAGTCCACTTTTATCATGGGTACCGCTGAAATGTGGAATGTGCTTCCCGAATGGGTTTTCACCCATCGGGGGAATCACGAGAGAATCGGTATCTTCCAGATAAGTCGCTTAACATCAGGCGAACTGGCAGTCAAGTTTAAGCCAATCAGGCTACATAAACGCTAGTCTACGTAAAATTTCTGAAATAAATGAATTGAATTCCTTCAAATTGGAACACAAAAATATTAAAATATTATTGCTTAGCAGCAGAATATTTGAAAATACGGTGCCCCAGGTGAACTTTAGTAGCGGAACAAACTTTTCTAAAATTATTTACGAATTATACTGATTTCTGACACTTACGCGAATATTAGACATTGAAATGAAACTACTTTTTACGGATTTTATCGCGGTATATTGATATTATTTAGTTCCCGACGTTTCGGATCCTTTACAGCATCCATGGTCACGGGCAGACTGAGGTGTTGGACGTCTTGATGTTAAAATTACTAACAGCTACCTTACATTTTTGTTAATTATTAGCGATCCGATTCACGCAGAACGAGCTCACCGTATCCTTTGGTCTTGCAGTTTTGGGCTTGGATTTAGATTTTATAGATTCTATAATGGGATTCCAAGCAGCTGGTAAGACCCAACCATCTTCTCTATTGAAATTTGGGTGTTTTTTGATTTCAATAGCCTCACGAATCATCCTGGGTAGGAATCGGTTTTCTTTTGCGAGGACTTGTGGTTTATCAAATCTGATGTAGTGCTGGGTCTTGTCTAGGGTATGTTCACAAACTGCTGACTTTCTGGAGCGGCGGTGTTTGACATCGGCAATGTGTTCTTTTACGCGGGTCCCTATGCTTCTTTTAGTTTGGCCTATGTATGAGAGTCCGCAATCACAATCAAGCTTGTATACTCCTGCATCTTGAAGAGGTATGTGGCACTTTACAGGTGGTAAGAACTGACTAATCTTCTTCAGCGGCTTGAAGTATGTTTTGATTGAAGCTCGCTTCAAGATATAGCCAATCTTGTCTGTGACTCCTCTAACATATGGCAATACAGCAGGTAGACGCTCAACTGTGGCACGTTTCACGCGGTTTCTGTGACGAGGGCGCGGTATTCGGAGCTTGTTGTCATGTAGCACTTGCTTGACATGTTGAAGCTCTGCAGCCAGGTGTTGCTCATCACAGATCCCACGCGCTCTCTGAAACAAAGATTTACCGACGGTAGATAACTGTGTTGGGTGGTGGTGTGATTCACCATTTAAGTATTTGTCTGTATGGGTTTTCTTTCGATACACAGTGTGACTCAAGGTATTATTGGGGGAACGAATTACCAAAACATCTAAGAACGCTAAAGAGTTGTTTGCCTCTGCCTCCATAGTAAATTGAATTTTAGAATTTAAGGAGTTAAGGTGGTTCAAAAATGCTGTTACTTTATTAGATGGTAATATGGTGAAAGTATCATCTACGTACCGCTTGTAGAATTTTGGTGTTACAGGTGCAGATTGCAGGGCAGTCTCCTCAAAATCTTCCATGAAGATATCAGCGACAATGGGAGATACTGGAGAGCCCATTGCTACACCATCCACTTGCGTGTAGAATTGATTATTCCACAACATATAGCCGGATGTTAGGCAATGTTTTAGTAGTTCAGCATATTCAATAGGCATGTTATTCTCTAATAGTTTCTTAGATACAATTCTGATGCAATCTTCAACTGGTAAGCATGTAAATAATGACTGAACATCAAAACTGACCATAGTTTCATTGTCGGTGAGATGTAGATCTTTTATTTCACTGACAAAATGGTATGAGTCCTTCACATATGCTGCAGTGTTTCCTCTTAGTGATGAAAGTACTGTAGCAAGGTGTTGAGCCAATCTATAGGTTGGTGAGTCGATTTGGCTGACTATTGGTCTTAGCGGAGCATTGGGTTTGTGTATCTTGGGCAGCCCATACAGCTTTGGTGGTTTTGCACAACTAGGAATTATGTATTTTACGTCTAACTTCAATGTATCGGAGTGCTTTTTTATAAGATCACTAGTTAATTTTAATGTTTTAGTCGTAGGATCTGTTTTCACTTGTTTGTAGGTGTTTACATCCGATAAAAGGTCTTGTATTTTATTATTGTAGTCCGACGTATCCATTACCACCGTGGCATTGCCTTTATCTGCACGTAGAATAGTTAATTCGGGCCTTTCGCGAAGGTTTTTAAGCGCTATAAATTCGTTTTTTGTAAGATTCAGTTTGGGCGGTTTAAATAATATCAATATACCGCGATAAAATCCGTAAAAAGTAGTTTCATTTCAATATTTACGAATTAATTTAATTTGGATTTAACTTTTTAGTAACCCAGGACGGATTTTAAATAACAGATCCCTTTTGACCTTTACACAATAATATCAATCAAAACATAAATATCAGGAGCATAAATACAAAAACAGGCAGAACGTACCCTCACATCTCAAATTTCAGCGGCGGTGCCAACAGGCATCATTCAATTTTGAAACATACCGTATGAAGAATAAAGTTTTCAGTTCGCTTTTCCTATCATCAATCAATGACAGTTCGCTATTGAAAGTGACGTTTGAAGACTTGGTTCTGTTGCAACGAGATAGACCTGCCATCAACACACAAACGGAGTTTAGGCGGGAAAATGAAAAGTGCACATTGTCGATTTTATATTATTTTTCAAAACTTGAATTTCTCCGAAGTTTAATGTGTAATTATGGTGGATAATTAATCATCAAGTGTTCGAGAACGTGTGAGAGTGTAGGCAAATGATATAAAATTGAAAATCGTGACTTTTTGGGTTCACTCCTAAACTCCATCGAAGCCACATTACAGTTTCAACCGTTTTATTGGGGCAACTCAACAACTTATACTTGACACTGGCGAACACAAAAAGTGTGGTGCCATATTACAATCCCAAGCAATCCCTTACTGGGAAATATTCTATTTGATTAATCTAATACTTGACACTGGCAAATACACAAAAAGTGTGGCACCATACTAAAAAAAAAAAACACAAACACACGCTATAAGAACTTTTAATACGCCAATAGATATGAGTAGTTTGAGGCTGAGTAATAACTACCGTTATCAATCAATGTGCAAGGTTAAGCTGGGCTTGCATTCCTTGATCCGTCTATCTATAGATACCTATTCATAGAGTGAACATGGATGCTGTAAAGGATACGAAACGCCGGGAATTTAATAATAATATATAATACATGGAAGACTCTCAACAGACTTCATACCCGGATCGGCACGAGTAAGGTTAACATGTTTAGAATTAAGTAAATTCTTTGTAGTTATTAAAATTTCAATAAATTAAAAAAAAAAAATGTTCCGGTGGGGGATTCTCCAGCGGAACTATCTTATTTTGTAGGTGTGGTACAGTGGAAGATATGGCCCATATGCTTTGCCCAGCGTGCCCCTACACCTGCACACATCAAGATCTAATGGTCGCTACAGAAAATGCCGTGCGCGTAGCGGAATACTGGGCCAATTTAGTTTAATGTTTTCAATTACCTATATTTTTTCTTTTGCTCATTTCTTTCCGTTTGCTGTCAATTAGATAAGAAGAAGAGAAATGATGATAAGAGAAGAATAGTTGGTGGGCATAGTGATAATTAATAATAATGAGAGGTAGGGCCCGACTGGGGAAGTACCTCCACCTTGCAGAAAATCGTAGCCAAATAACATAGCTCCGCACTATGTTATTATAAAATGTCGCAGAATATTTATTACTATTATTATATTTATTACCTAAATATGTCTGTTCTGTAAGTTGAAGATGATTTTGATTACATGCAGAGAAACAATTTGATTCAGTAATTCTTACATTATATAACTTTTTTCATAATTACAAAATTATTTTTCCCGTAAGACTCAACTATTATTTTTCTTAATAACAAGGCTAGGAAAAGTTTTATTACACTGCCGATAGTCTCGATAAAAACCTTAATTATTTGTTGCAAACTCTTTGCTAATTAATAGTTTTCATAACTTTCCTCTTTTTGTTTGTGGAAACTTGAATAAACGGGGAGTGAAGTGGGTTGATTTCTTTCTAGATAATATAACGTTGCTTACTTAAGTAAGTTTTGTTGAAAGCTGACTTGCTATGGGATTATGGAACTAATAACAGCAAAATGTGTACTCCTTATGTTAATGTTGTTTTTGATTAGATAAAATTTATAAAACGCGAATGCAAAATTTCATACCTACTTCTCTACACACATCCGCGATGTTTGTCACCCAGTTATAATGAATGTATTCCTAAATACATATACCACAACAACATACCGATAAGCTTGTCATTTATTTCCATCCCGTCTAAATTTTTAATTCAATACATAAAGTAGGTACTATATCGCCACCCACACTCACGAAGTTAATACATAAGTGAATTAATCCATTAGGTGGTAGCACCTGAGGCGTGGCATCCAAAACTTTCCTATGTCACAATGTGTGACGTCATTTTGTGATGGTGAATTATGCATGACCAGCTTCATCGTAGACTATTAGGCTTACAGTGGCTTCTCTCGTGGTTCTGTCGAGTAGGTATTTTTAGTTTCATCATCCCTCCCAATCTTTCACCCAGATATTTCTGGTTCAACTTCCAAACCAGATATAACGGATTCAACATATTATGCCGAAAGCTTTATATGTAATAATATCATTGGCATCTGTTGACATCCTAGAAAACCAGCACGTGCGAGCAGGACTCGCGCACGATGGGTTCCGTACCATTATCGAGTCCGACTCGCACTTGGCCGGTTTTTTAGTATTTGTTGTTAAAGCGGCAACAGAAATACATAATTTGTGAAAATTTCAACTGTCTACCTATCGCGGATCTTGAGATACAGCCTGGTGACAGACAGACGGATGGACAGACGGACGGACAGCGAAGTCTTAGTAATAGGGTCCCGTTTTTACACTTTGGGTACGGAACCCTAAAAACTATGTTATTTTCTATGAAATTTTGATAAATCAGACAGCTAATTCTGTAACTTAAAAACCGTTCAAAATATAATTCCACTCCAATCTCAATATAACAAAATTTATATTAAATGATAGGTACCGAGTACTCCTAAATTACCAATTAACATCTGACATGAACAATTTATTATCTAAAATGTAATTAAATCACAAAACACTCATCAAAACTTGACATTTATGACAATGAAATTATATTGGATATATTTGAACATTTTGTATGTACCAGAATTAGGCTCCACCTAGTATTTGAGGTGTCAAGAAGACACGTGAATATAATACATGGGGCACACTGGCACACTAAAAGTTTTGCACTTCTAGCTAATCGGAACTATTTGAATTTCGAATGTTATATTTTTTTAAAGGTTGCAACCTTCTTAGTAATATAAAAAACAATTGGCGGGTAATCATTTGTCAATTGTTTTTTATCACACATCAAAGTTCTACATACGCAACGAAAATGGAATTAAGTCGAAAAGATTTTAGAGCGATGATTTTTTATGATTTTAAAAGTTGTCTCTCTCCGCAAGACTGTGCCGCTCGTCTTCAAAATGCTTTTGGGAGAGAAGCACCTTGTTTGAGCACCGTGAGGCGATGGTTTGCTGAATTTGAGAGAGGTCGAGTTTCTTTACATGACGAATTACGTGAAGGGCGGCCTTCAACTGCCGATAACGAAAATAATGTGGCTACTGTTAAGCGGCTAATTGAAGAAAACCCGCGGATTACCTATGAGACAATTCGAGGACTATTGGGGATTGGTATGAGCAAAATTCAGAAAATTTTACACGAAGAATTGAAAGTTCGCAAACTTTGTAGTCGTTGGATCCCTCATGAACTGACAGCGGAGCAGAAGCGGGCTCGCGTGGAATGGTGCTCACAGATGCTACTGAAGTACGACCACGGACATTCTAATGCTGTTTATGACATTGTCACAGGAGACGAAACGTGGATTTATTGTTTTGAACCCGAAAAAAAACAGCAATCTTGTGAATGGGTGTTTGAAAATGAGATGATACAAAAGTAATGCAGGCGAGAAACGTTGGTAAAAAAATGATCGCGTTTTTTTTCTCAGCTACGGGTTCCATCTGTACAATTCCACTTGAAGATCAAAAGAGTGTTAATGCCGAGTGGTATTCTACCATTTGTTTACCCAGGGTGTTAGAAAAAATTCGCGAAAGACGACCTCAAAGCCGCGTTCTCCTACATCATGACAACGCTTCTTCACACACGGCCAACCAAATAAAGTCATTTTTAACCCCTGACGCAAAAACGACGGGGTGTTATAAGTTTGACGTGTCTGTGTGTGTGTGTGTGTGTGTGTGTGTGTGTGTCTGTCTGTCTGTGGCATCGTAGCTCCCGAATGGATGAACCGATTTTGATTTTGTTTTTTTTGTTTGAATGGTGAATAATTAGCTTCCGAAAAAGTACAACTCATCACCCATCCTGCGCATAGCCCCGACCTAGCACCCTGTGATTTCTGTATTTTCCCCAAAATCAAAGATTTGATGAGAGGTTTCACTTTTACCAACTCCGAAGAGGCAGTGATAGCGTTCAATCAACACGTAGAAAACATGCCTTCAGATCTGTGGTGCTCCTGTTTTAAAAAATGGTTCGATCGCATGAAAAAATGTTAAAATGTAAAGGAGAGTATTTTGAAAAGCAATAAACATAAAATTTTGGTTATAACATGTTGTTTTTTTTAAGTTACGCAAAACTTATAGTGTGACCTACGTATATACTCAGATTTCCAAAATATTTAGTCAACGCTACTGTAATCAAAAAGTTCAAAAAGTACTATCTAGTAGTCTATTTTGAATAAATGATTTTGACTTTGACTGTAATTATTTTGATATAAAGCTGAGTAGGTACCGGGTGAAGCCTTTTCTGTTTAAAACAAGTTAAGCTTGGTCCTGGACAAACTCAATGACTTCCATTACACAAGACTATAATATTCGAGAATTCTCATAGGAATGGGTATAAAAGGAAGCAAGAGTTCTTTTCTTTTATGGAGATTTTTCTATGCAAACTTTGATCGTTGTCTGTAGCCCCGTAGGGACACTAAGCTGTTGACTAGTTAAATAAGTGGATAAGTATACTGTCACCGCTCTATTCCCACTCGGCTAAATTCCATTCTAAAGCCAGAGGTAAACTTATGAATATACATAGGTAAAATATTTTACCCGTGGTGCGAAAAATTGTGATGTTACAAATACTTTATACAAACATAATCTGAGTCTGCCTCATTAGCCTAGTGGTCCTAAGCGCGACTACTACGCTAGAGGTCCTGAGTTAGATTCCCAGGTCGACCAAAGTGAAATTCCCAGTAGCGGCTCGGAGTTTGGAATTCGTGCCCGGTTAATGGCAATAGGCTCGCCCTCAATTACATGGGGCCCATACAGGCGAATTGTGGGTGTGCATTAGTACGCCTAACCCTTCGGGGAATACAGGTGTAATCTGGGTTAATAGTACCTAAAGTTTTTCATTTGGTATTTATTGTCATTTTTGTTTTTGATACCAATTTTGATTATTTTTGTCACAAAATCATTTTGAAGTTCATTTACGTGGCCAGTCAGATCGGATAACTTTAGTCACGCACTGTTATTTCGTCGGACTGTATTTGCAAATTCATCCGCGTAAATCCGTGAGTTGTCTACTGTGTGACGTTTGTGAGACTTTTAATTTAAATTGTATACGTCATTTTATGACATGCAGCAACGACACTCTAAGACAGGTATTGCCTTGCATTTAGATCGCATGCAATACAATAAATATCTCAGCAGCTCAGGATTGAGACCTTCACTCTATTCATGGCTAGGGATGTCCCAAATAGCTATTCGGAAATTTAATTTGTATGGCTACACGATCTGTTTTTATTTTACATGTCGTGCTGTTTATGTGGTTGAGGGTTTATATTTCTTAACTAAAGTAAATCTCATAGTGGGACGCGAAATTGTGTTGAAGTTTTGTATCCAAGCTGCTACTGGTAATTTAGTTTAAAAAAACCTGATAACACTTTTATTTTCAACTTCAGAATCGCACGCAGGTCCGCGTTGCAGTCGCGCTCAAGACCACTAGGCTAAGACAGTTTGAAACTAAATACTTGTAAAAATATTTATTATTGCTATCAGTTAGAAAAGCACCCGGCTGGCTGCATTGCGACATTTGGTGGTTATACTGATTTTCTAGCAAAACTATAGATCAGTGTTTGGGTCACGTTTAACTATTATAAAGTTGATTATGCTGTAGTTTGTTAGTAGATAATTTGCTTACAAATATCAAAACAAAGTTAGGGTTATTGTAACAGTATATACCTTAAACAGGGTTAGCACCAGTATTTCTGAACACATACGATTAACTGAAACGTTAATTAAAGCCATTCCATTGTATTTTCAACGTGCCGTGCTAATATATGCGTAACTTTTTTAATAAGCATCCTGCAAATTGTTTGGGGTTGCCATTTCGAGGGAAAACGGTATGCAATATTGTGCTTATCACCCATATTTGTAGTGACTCAACGACGTTATGTAGGATATTTATTGCGTTCTTGTGTACTCGAGCCCATACTGTGGTCGGGTCTTCTTACTATGACACAATAAGGCATAAGTTTATTGTTCTATATGATAGCTTTATGCGGGTGGTATTCCAAGTTTTTGTAATAACAAGGACATGGACAAAGGAAACACAAACAAACAGCCTCTCACTCTAAACCCATATAGCTTCTCCATTTTATCATGGGTCAAAATTGTAACAACTGAACACGCTCATAAGATTTTTTGAAGCCACATTCCTAATTTGAAATTTGTGATCACTTAGCTTTATCTTTTGTTTTCTTGTCTTCTTAGCATCTTCTTGAGTTAATTTACTTTGAATCTTGAGTTGTTGGATGATATCTGCTTATATGCCAACGTATACATTTAAAACAACATAGTTAACCTATATTTACTCTTGTATTACCCGAAAGATTACGCTGCAGAGTTGTGCTAATGTCACTTACAGTTTGCCGGTGTGTTTAGGTCCCATGTTCTCATAATAAGAGTAGAGTCTATGATTTGAATTTAACTAAATTTTATTAAAAGGAAATTCTCTTCTATTTAGCGTATTGTATATATAAATTTACCGTTCGTATTCTTTGTAGATGTTTATGTGCCTACAAACATACATACGCCGTTCTGCGACAGAGGTACGCAGAAATTATAGACCGCCATTTGCCACCATTCCTGCATACTTCTTTTGCTTCTTCTACCTACCGAGAATTACGCACTTGATCTTTTCGAAGGACCAATAACATCGACGTATAGTCCTTCTAAGGTTTATTGGCAGAATAATTAATAAAATGCCGACGAATTGTTTTACAGAATCCAGAATCGCAACTCCAATTTCATTAAATATTTGGCACCAAATAAAACAAAAATTGATGGCCGTGGTCGCAGATTCTGCTGTGTGGCAGTGTGGGTCGCGCTCTGTGGTCACACGTGTCTCCCTGTGGTTACTAAAATATCCGTTTGTCGAACCACATAGTATAGGTAGGTACTCGTCATATAAATGTAAATATTGGAAAAGTAAATTGGAGCGTTCAGTTCCGGTCATTTATTGTTAAATGACCGAATACATTTTTGTGTTACCTACGTGAATTTTGGACATATAAATTAATGCTCCTTTTAATTTTAAATGAAATTTTCTGTAAAATTTTCCAACTCATAGCTGGAATAATATAAAGTGATTTTAATATTTTTATGCTGCCATATTGAATGCCGTTATGAATCTTTGATGTGTATTCATTTTTGTTAAAGGTTAACGAGTGCAAGCATTCATATTTCATTCTTCTTCGGAGAGGTGACTAGAGAAAAAGAATACATTAAGTCATCCTGGCATATCGGCGTCCTTCACAATTCATTCGATAAATCTAGTGGTCCTTATACTGATACGGTAAGATTAAGATACTAGAAATTGAGATACTAACCCAGTAGATGACGATACTGTTTTTCAGTAACAGCTCGAAGTTTCGTTTGTCTCCGGTTAAAAGCGAAAGGTTCCTCCCTATTAAATCGGGCGAACTCTGGTTGTATAAAAGTACACCTCTGCCTAACTCCTTGGGGAATACGCATATAAATAGATATGGGAGATAAATAAGATTCCCACAGTTGAATAAACAAACCCTGAAAACAGCTATTTCACGTACTCGTTTGTCCGTCGAGGTCCATTGCCACTAAGCCTATGAGAGCTTCGAATAGATTGTAAAGATGAACAACCCTCGATTCAGTGAAATCCTTCGTAGTGTGTACCTAACTGGAAGCATGGCACATGGCTGAATGGACACTCACCGTGCTATGTTTTTTCAGTATAGGTTGGCTCGCATTGTATAGGCTTATCATAGAATGAAAGATCAGCTTATTCTAGCAATTTATAAATATGTGACAGATTATGATACTTAAATTCTTGCCTTTTCAGCCACAGATCTTTGAAAATATATTTATGAGAGAATTTTTAGATATAAAAAACGTACTAGTGTTCATCCACAGTTCACAGCCGGTATGTCGCGGAGATGTTAAATCATTTAATTAGCGTATCCTTAATTACTTCAGAGGTTTTTTTAAATTATTCCTAAACGATCCATCTGCCAACCCTACTAATAGTATGCAAAAGTAACTTTTTTACCCTTTTACGTCTAAAATTTTGAACAGTTTTTGATAGAGATTGGCAAATACATAGATTACATTTTGAGGCAGAATACAAGCTCTATCTTTTATCTCTAAGTATTTTTGAATGCGAGTGATACCACGGGCATTAAATAAGTAATAGAGTAACCATCAGCTCTACACGTGCGTTTTTTTGGTCCTTTCTGTTCTATCGTGTCGGTATGAGTAACACCATAATAATATAATTTATATCGCATTAACGATAAGCCAAACCCTCTTTTAATACAACCTTTTTGGTCCTTCGAGTCGAACCAGCGATTTATATATGAAAATTATTTCAAAGAACACTTCTAATGTCACATACATTACGGCTTCGTTTACACCAAACGTCTTCACGTCTTACCTCTAGAATTGAATAATAGTGAAGCGGCGGTAGCCTAATGGCTAGGGCGTCGGACTTGCGATCACGTGGTTGCCGGTTCGAACCCCATCCATTGCACTACCGACGTGAACCCACTCGTAACACAAGCCATCTAGCTTAGCACGAGGGGTTAACAAGAATACTAGTAATGTGCGACACACATTGCTAGTAAGCTTTAAAAACAAAAAAAAAGGAGAGACCACTTTGGACTGAGGTAGGTAATAGGAACATATATCGTATAGCTTAACTTATCAGACGTACGTGACTGCAACTAGTCAGCGGTAGTCTAGAGGTAACTATTGGAAGTCTTCACGAAGTGTATGAAGACGACTTGCCTTTTTAAAACGTGGTTATCAATTTGTGCGTTTATACATACATACATACTATCATGCCTGTATTCCCCGAAGGGTTAGGCAGAGGCGTACTAATGTACACCCACAGTTCGCCGGTATTTTTAGGTCTCATGTAATAGGGGGCGAGCCTATTAACCGGGCACAAATTCCTATAAACTCCGAGCTGCTACTGGGAATTTTATATAAAAACCCAATAACACTCTGCTCGACCTGGGAATCGAACCCAGGACCTCTAGCGTAGCAGTCGCGCTCAGGACCACTTGGCTAATGAGGCAGTTTTCATTTTCGTGCGTTTATATATTCTTTTTATGGTCACTGACTGAACTGATATGTCGCTTCTAGTCGGCGGTTACTCCTTCCCCTATGTAAATCAATTTTTTGGTTTGCGAACTAAAACATACTGACACATTCGCCATAATCCGACACGGGAATCACAAAATGGAAGAGCCCATCTGTTTATAAAACTAGTGGTCAACGTGAAAGCCGAACACATTTCAAAAACAGGCCGAACTAGGGACCGTCGGCCTTTCACGAGAGCAATTGCTCTTTTTTATGTGAAACTCGGCGACAATGACAAATCGGTGCGAGCCAAACTGTTCATCCGTCTCTTGACCTATTTTACGAATGACTGCCGAAGCCTTCCGATGTGACCCCAGCCGAGTTGTAACACTAGTTCACTGCTTACGTTTCATGTTAAGATGTATGGAGTAAAGCTTAGGACACACTTGTTTTTTTTTGTTTTAAGTGATGCACAATATTTCTTTAGTAATATGATTTTGTCTTAACGTTTTAAATACTTTACCTATAAAAATCTATTGTTTTTGCAGTGGTTAGTTATGAAAAATAATAAGGTTTAATAAGAATAACTTATTTGACGCTATGTTTGACCAATACCCAAAATAATACCTAGGTATTAAATTATTATAATTATCTATTCATTTAAACTAGAAATTGCTACACAATATGTAGTTCGGTACCTATTTTTAGAAGTTACCTTTTGAATGCCTACTGTGATTAGGTATAATTCGCATTTTACAATTAATAGTAAATTAAAATTCAGACAGAATTGAAATATACATTCGAATAAAATGTACAATATACATTAATAATTATTATCATTACAAAATACACAGTGTCTGATCCCAAATGAAAATGTAATAATATATTATACCACACTTGTCAGCGACCCATTATGTAAAATGTAGCTTGATTGATACGAGTTGTTCTCAAGTATGGAAAATGGTATTGTTGATAGATTAAACAATAATTTATTTCATGTTTATTCAAACGTATATTTACGTTATTTTATAGAGAGCATTCAACTGCTTTTTATTAAATCAAAATATTAACATACTTTTTTTTTCACCAATAGGCGAGAGAGCCCTTATGTTTCAGTTCCTAAGTCAAATTCTAAGTGCAGTACCCGTTCTATCTTCAAATTCAAATCACACACCGATATCGAATGTCCCTGCAAAAAAACCGGGCTTAGAATTGCGTTCCCATGGCCCTTCTCCGGATTAAGTAGGACGATCGGATTTAAGATGGGCCTGTTGTGATCCGAGATCCGGCGGACCGATAGAGCACGTCCGATGTTCGTCCATGATGTACGTGGAGTTGGTGCGATGCCACCAGTATTTATCGAATATATTGTGGTGATTTCAGCCAATTTTTTTAGCAATTATTGGATTTTGGATTTGATTGTTGAAGTGGTTTATTCTAATGTAGTCCCTTTACTATTATATTCATATTTTTATAACCATTAATGAAGATTAATGCGCGCCCTCTGTTTGTGGTATCCTCGTATTGCAAAATGCTGGAGTGCAGGCGTCGTATTTTTATTAGGATCTTCTCAGAATTAAACATTTTTGCAATACCAGCAAATAAGTTTTGAAATTGTTTATTAAAACCATAGAGAATATATATGTTTAAAATAATATTTAATTTGTAAACTCGTAACGTTCATTAATGTCATTGTAATCAGTGGATAAAGGCGTGAGATACATTTTTATTTAGATAATTTAAAATAGGTAATAGTTACGTAATACAAGTAAGGTGGGTTGATTTTATAAATAATTATAATATTAATTATCTTGTACTAGTAATATTTTATCTGTGCTTGTACACTATACCTAAGCGGTTGAAAATTAGGGAACAAAACTTTCGATTAAATTTTATAATGGACTACCTTCTCATTTATAGTGGTCCAAGGCATACCAAGGAATCATTTAAACATAAATTTCCACGAAAATCAGTAGCTTAGAAGATAAAATGTATCCTTTTTTTTCTTTAAAATCTTTTCTTTAGTCACAGAAACGTTTCTAGACTTTTTTTACAGAAAAATGTTACTAACAATGTGGGTCGCCTGACCTGACGGTCTGTTGATTATATTAACCTTTTTTGTTAAAGCGAAAACGGTGGAGACCTATAGCAGTACCTTGCTTTTAAACGTGTCCATTTAAAGTATTTATGTATGTATAATCCCAAAAGAAAATACATTAGCGCCAATCCTAATTCAAATCACATTAAAGTAATTTAAATCGTGGAAATTCTCGGTAGAAGCTCGGAGTTTGGTTCGGGTTGCTTAATGGCTATTTGCTCCTATTTCGTGGAACTGATCATAATAGTGAACTGTGGGTGTAAATGATTAAACCTGTGCCTTAATGTTCGAGGAATATAATAATATGTTAGGTATGTTAAAAAGTTAATTATAAAAAAAACAGTGAGCAAGACGAAAAGGCGGCTGATAAATGAAAGCGTTTTGTAAATCTTATATATTTTTTATTTTATAAGATTTACAGAACGCTTTTATCTAAGATATATTTTTTTTATGGGACAGGTGAGCAAGAGCAGACGGATCACCTGATGGTAAGCGATAACATGGCACCCGACACCAGACGAGTCACAAGTGCGTTGCCCGCCTTTTAAAAGGGTTTGGCCCTTCGGTAACCGCACTCACTCGGCGAAACGCAACGCAAGCGTTGTTTCACACCGGTTTTCTGTGAGGCCGTGGTATCAATCCGGTCGAGCCGGTCCATTTGTGCCGAAGCACTCTCCCACGTAGATAAGATATCAAACATAGCCATCATAGCATTATTTTGCTTCCCTTCGTCACGTCGCGCCGGCTGGGTAAAGAGGTAACGTCCCATATTTTCAAATAATAAAAACAGGTAAGCGTGCAATATTGCGTAATACCGGCAATAACCCGTAGCTAAATAAATGTTACGTTTTATTTACATATTCCACCGTCTTTTATGAATATAGATGCGATGAATTTTTTTTTGTCGAATGGGTGAGGTTATTCCTGTTTATTTGACGTGGTTAACGTGCATTATGTTTTTAGGTATTAATTATTGGTGCGTTTTTGCGCAAATTAGTCACGTTTTATTTGGGAAATAAATTGTACAGTATGTTTTATTAAAAGATGACTGCGATAAATTTTATTAAGATTACTTGGGTCTACTACAAAAATCAAACTAGACTGTTTTGATGCAAAACCAGGCATAATGTAATCGATCATGTCCAACTCAGTTTCGAGCTGGTAAAACGTGTGATCCTACAACCGAAACTCTTTAGTAGGCGCCCAGATAATGATTGTGAAACAGAATGCCATAGAATGTTTTATATAATAATTACAAATAAGTACATTTTTTTTTAAATCTTTGTATTTATTTAGATCTATCTATGCAAGAACGTTATATTATCTTGTCTAGATCTGTGGATTCTATAGACAATAGAAATAAGACTTATATTTATTATGAATTTTTTTGATTCGCACATAATTACACATACAAAATAAATTTAATACTGATTTCTGACACTTACGCAAATATTAGGCATTGAAATAAAATTTTGGTACATAATAAAACGTCGGGAATTAAATAATATCAATATAACGCGAAATTCGTAAAAAGTTGTTTTATTTCAAAACAAATTTAATTTCCTATTTCCATATTCATAAAATCAGATCTTAATTGAATTAATTTATATTATTTTATATTTTATTTAATTTTTTTTCGAGACCCTCCTTTTGATATTGGTGCGATAACGCTAGCAATGTAATCAAGATTGATAACTTTGTTCGGAAATCTGAGAAGCTAAGCCTAGTTGGCCGGCTTAGAGTTTAGATTCATACATTTTATTTAAAATCAAAATGCACACCAATTTTATCGCCAGTCACAGTTTTCATACTTTCTACCTACCTACTTTTAAATTGATTTGTATTTTTTTAATACATTTAAGGGACGGTTTTCTGATAAAACACTACTACACAATATTTACGAAAGGCATTCCAATTTTTCGATTTTAAATTAAAATACTTTTCTCGTAAATAAATTGAGAATTTACTTATGAGTAAATGTTTCTTGAAATTTTGGAGATGAAATTTTGAAGATGTCGGAGATGATTCAAAGAGAACGAGTAATACGTTTATTTTCGATTTGAACCCTTATTACTTATGTATGTAAACGATATACTAGTTTGATATCGATGTGGTCCTCTCCTCTCACTATCCAAACATTATTACCTAAAATGTTTTTAGATCTATGAAATGGACGATTACGTTGATTTACTTTTTAGGATTCCGCAGAAAAATTGATAACGAGTCATATAAATTTGTAGAAATTCCTATCTTATGTATCTCTACCAACCGGGTAACGCTTTATATTTCTGATTGAAATTGATGATTGATCATGTCTGTGTCTTGTTTAGTAAGAAAAAAAAACAAGAATAATTGACCGACACAAAATAGGACCGAGAATTAAAAAAATGTCTTTTGTAAAAGAAAATAATAATTCTGTTAAAACCGATCAGTAATGCAAAAAGACTTAAACAAGGTCACACTACATAATTATGTACAATATCTGACACCTTGCATTTGGTTTCATAAATTACAACTCCTATTGAAGGTACCACACGAGCTGTATATTCTGTATAGCCCTGTCTTTACACCAAAAAAAGGCAACATTAACTTCATGTTATTTATACGGGACCTGATCGAATCACCCTTGACCGTTTCTGTTGACCTCTACGGTTATTGACAGACAATAGACAAAGGTATATGAAGTATTTTGGTCATGCCTCGCAGCGGTTTTTCGGGGCTTCGGCTATTTATTGCATATTATGCTTAGAATAATTCGGCGATAAAGTTGTTGAATATAATGTAGGTATAGGAGCTTTGGAAGGGTCTGAAGCCGATAGGTATGATGGACATGTAATTTGTTAGGGAGTGAATAATAGGTAGTATTAATTTTGCCCAATCCTGCCTTATTCTTTGGCCTCGGAATAAGAAGGATAATGCGCTACTACGTTCAGTATATTGCGCAAGCACAATATTATTGAATTGTATTATGGGTTACCTCATATGAAGGTGGGTTAGAACACAGTTCCTCGCTACCATCCAGATAGTCTTCTTATAACAGGTGAATATATTTCTGGTGGCCTACCACTCCGCCAAGTCCCTTAGGTCTTGAGGTCTGACTATAAACCAACCTTACGTAAATAATTTTGGTGTGTGTTTCGACTTTTACATGTAAGATCCAGTTCTCTCTCGGTTGCTGCGGCTCTGGGCCTCTGCAATCCGTAAGATCCGTTTAGCGAGCGAACATAGATTGATATTATTTAATATTCAGTCGTATAAATAAAAGTGTAGTACTTTGGTATTTCGTATTACCTAGCTATTTACTTGTAATCCATTTCTACTAAAAATACTTTGGAAAAAAAACATTACAGATATTTATCTATTCAGTTTGTGAATCAGTTTTTTTGCGAGATATTATATTGATATTTTCGTTTATTTATAAATAATCCGAAATACATAGGTAACTCTGGTAGCACTACACAGACTCCCTTATTCATATAAATATAACACTTCTTATAGCTGTCATATATTTTGATACTTACGTGATATTCTGTGACAGGGAAAAGAAGACCAAACATAGGTAAGCTTTATTATACTTTTACTAGCTTCTGCCCGCGACTTCGTCCGCGTAGCGTGATTATATATAGCCTATAGCCTTCCTCAATAAATGGGCTATCTAACACTGAAAGATTTTTTCAAATCGGACCAGTAGTTCCTGAGATTAGCGCGTTCAAGTAAACAAAAAAACAAACAAACTCTTCAGCTTTATATATTAGTATAGAGTATAGATGAATAAGGTTGTGAATCTATAATATTCTTGGGGATAAATGTTATATCCATCCTACCATTATGTAACCATGTGTACCATGTGATAAACTTTAATAAATTAATTAAAATGAAACCATAGATTACGTGTTTATAATAAGAGCTATGTGTTCTACCAAAAATATATTCATATCGCCTGCCTTTTATATAGCTACCAGATACCAAAGCAACGATAAATGTAATAAAAGGGCATTAAACAACCCTAGCCAGAAAACATAGTTACACACAGGCCAAGTCACATATTTTGAGAAGCTCTAAATATGATTTCTTATATTCGTTTATATAAAGAATTCTTATCCTTACAATAAACACAAAATTGTATATAGTTATGTGCCAATTTTCTCTGTATGTATCTCGGCCAAAATTTTGTATAAGCATAAATTGTCTTTTTGTAATACCGAGCCTAAGGGCGGTATTACAATTCTGTAAATATTTACCATACGACGTTTTTACTGTGTCCAGTGTAAGTTGAAACGGCATCACGTTAACATGATTATAATCGAAGGCTTCTGGTTAAATGGTGGGAATCGGTCTTGAATGCCTATATTTTTTCCAAACTCGGCGACAGAATGTGGAGGGTTCTTGTTTATTGGCATACGATGGTAACCATTCTGAATTGGAGTAGTTTTTGTTAGAATATTTTGAATAAACCCTGCTAGATCTTTTAGCGGTTCGTTGTGGCGTTCGTTCGCTTCCATTACAATAAAACTTACCATGCTATGTGAATGTACCATCACGCTAGTATTCCCTGAAGTGATAAGCAGAGGAGTACTAAAGTATATGGATTTAGTCGGCAAACGAGCTGACGGTTCCTGGTGGTAAGTATTCATCGGTGCCCATGGACACCTGCAACACCGGAGGAGTTGCTGATGCGTTTCCGACCCTTAAGAGTCCCTACGAACTGCAGACATCCAGAGCCGCAGCAACCGAGAGGGAACTGGCTCTTACGCGCAGAAGTCGGAACACACACGATGGTGCTTTACGACTGAATCCTACGTAAGGGTGGTAGCCAGTGGTTTTTCACGTGGGAGAGCCATGCTTCGGCACGAATGGGCCGGCTCGACCGGAGTGATACCACGGCCTCACAGAAAACCGGCGTGAAACAACGCTTGCGTTGTTTTTCGCCGAGTGAGTTGAGGTTACCGGAGGCCCAAACCTTTTAAAGGCGGGCAACGCACTTGCGACTCCTCTGGTGTTGCGGGTGTCCATGGGCGGCGGTTATCGCTTACCATCAGGTGATCCGTTTGCTCGTTTGCCCCCCTATCCCATAAAAAAAAAAAGCCAGCCAGTCAGACCCCAAGAGGTCCTACCACCGAGCAAGTCAGATATTTTCTCGTCTCTTACGAGATGCTTATCTGAAAGGCAGTGAGGAATAGTGAGGCACAAATCAAAACTCCGAGCTGCTACTGAGAATTTCATAATAGAACCCAATAAGACTTTGCTCGACGTAGGAATCTAACTCAGGACTTCTAGGCAGTAGTTTTATCGTCGTTTCCATGACAATAAATCTTATGCTTTGAGAACAATTTCAATAAGCAGATTGTGCATTTTTTCTTTTTAAATTACTCCTGATACTTCTTTTGCGTTCTAATTTTATAGATCTTGTAGTCTTTTTTATTTTGTCATATTAATGTGCTTGTATTTTAAACTTTTGTATAAGCTTTCTTTACTGTGATGGACAGATTATTTTATGTGATACTAGCTTCCGCCCGCGACTTTGTCTGAACTGTACCTACAGGTAAAATAAAGTAATAATATCTTAATGTGTAATATTTTGTTTGCATTACCTCCTTTTCTATTGACGGCGACAAGAATTAATCTAACTTCTGCAACTAACTTTCGTAATTATACCGGTAACATTGAAAACAACTCCTTGGAACGTGTCAATTGTTAAACTGAAAAGTGAGAAGACAGATTACATGTCAAACGTTTACCCAAGTCAACTTACTTTGGAGAACCACGACACAAGACGTTTTAGGTTACCTACCAGTTGTAAGATATTGAATGCGACTATAGTCTGCAATTATACTTGATAACAATATATAAAGTGTTTAATTTCTTTAACTGCCTCAATAGCCAAGTGGTCCTGACTTAGACAATAGACAAGTGGCGACTGCTACGCTAGAGGTCCTGGGTTCGATTCCCAGGTCGAGCAAAGTGTTATTGGGTTTTTCTATGAAATTCCCAGTAGCAGCTCGGGAGTTAGGAATTTGTGCCCGGTTAATGGCAATAGGCTCGCCCCCTATTACATGGGACCTAAACATACCGGCGAACTGTGGGTGTACATTAGTACGCCTCTGCCTAACCCTTCGGGGAATACAGGCGTGATGGTATGTTATTTCTTTAAATTGAGCGTTGATACCTTTGAGTTAGCATATTGAGAGTATTTCGCATATTTAATAGAGGTATCAGTTATGTACTTACAAATTATATTATATAATATAATAAAAAAGGAGAGAACCACTTATGAGTAGGTCTTTTGCATAAAAAAAATCAAATCGATTGAAATACTCGTATTACTTACCGTGGTAATTCAAACGATCAAATACGTAATACTCACAACTGGCGCGTATGTATGAGAAGATATAATATGAATGTGGCAGAAACAAAAGAAGTAGCTATGCAAGAACGTAGCAAATTTTCAATAGCAACTCAAAGTTTAACATTTGTGCCCGGTTTATATCAAGGGCCTCACCCGCTATTACATAGGACCTAAACATACAGGCGAATTGTTGGTGTACATTAGTAAACCTCCGCCCAACCCTTTGGGGAATACAGGCGTGATAGTGGATTTTATTATTACTATCTCTCATAGTCAGCTGTCTACCAGTACTGACATTTTAATATGAGAATAAGGGAAGAAATAAAACAACTTTACGGATTATATCGCGTTATATTAGTATAACATACATGAACATACCATCACGCCTGTATTCCCCGAAGGGTTAGGCAGAGGCGTACTAATGTACACCCACAGTTCGCCGGTATGTTTAGGTCCCATGTAATAGGGGGCGAGCCTATTGCCATTAACCGGGCACAAATTCCTAACTCCGAGCTGCTACTGGGAATTTCATAGAAAAACCCAATAACACTTTGCTCGACCTGGGAATCGAACCCTAGACCTCTAGCGTAGCAGTCGCGTTTAGGACCACTTAGCTAATGAGGCAGTCAGTCAGGGAATTGTATTGTATTATAATAGTATAATACAATACAAATCCCGACGTTTCGGACCCTTTACAGCGTCCATACTCACGGGCAGACTTCAGAAGTCAGAATAAGGGAAGGTTCATACCTGACGGAACATGCGTCGCGTATTATCGGTCGCGTAACGCCAGAACAGACAAATAGATAGAAAAACACTTGACCGTTCACACTTAACCGATGATACGTTAGTGCGTCGAAAGTGTTTTTCTATACTTACATTTGTCTGTTCTGGCGTTACGCGACCGATAATACGCGACGCATGAACCTTCCCTTAAAATATTGGAACATCGGCTCGTTTTAGAAGCAGCATGAATGTTTTAAACATTCAATGTGTATGCACCCTAAAATTTAGTTCAATCTATATTCGTGAATATCGAGGCCAGCAGTTCATTGTGCTACAGACTATAACGGTGCCGGTAGAATAATAGGCTTCGGCCTTGTAGGGTTAACGAGATATATAGATATATACAGTGGTGCATGTCTGGTCTGGTTTAAGATGTTGTATTCACTCTAAGAATGTGTGTGTGTGTGTGTAGAGATAGCACACACACAAGATTACCCCTTGACAACACTCGACAAAATTAGTTTGGTTGGCCAGCACTACGATGGAACCAAATCGATAATAATATCGATACGTCAAAATACGATAATTTTATCGTAAACGACAGCATATAAATCGTGCCGGTACAGTAAAATATAATATTTCATGCTTTGTAATGGTATAAACTCTTGACGGTTTAAGAAGACCTTGTTAAACACTTGATATTTTACACAAACTGTAAAATGCTTTATCAATCGATATAATACGATATTATATCGATGTCGAAGACTTCATGCTAATTAACATCACAGAAGCATAAGATGCCTGCAGGTTCGATTCTTTGTTGTGTTTTGCACTTTAATAAAGAAAGTAAATGTGATACTCGTAAATGAATGTCAAAAGCAACTAAGGAATCATGTCAATAGGGTAATTACCTATGAGCACGAGGGTAGGTTCTCCTCTAACTGTGACATTATGTCAAATCAGGTCAGGCATTCAACATAAAGTTTCCAAACACATTACCACTCTTTCTAACTTCGGCGTCGAGTAAAAAGTTGATGGAGTCATGCAAGAAGTGTGGCCATCAGTCATAGCCGCCTGTGGCCGGGACATTCCATTTATCAAAGGCCCGAAATCTACATGACTGGGCCAGAATTACGATTTCGCTTTCGACCAGTTCGGACTAACCTTCATAGTTTGCGATATAGAAGGTGGATACCGTCGTTATGACATTAAATCTATCATAACATACTAACATACCATCACGCCAGTATTCCCCGAAGGGTTAGGCAGAGGTGTACTAAGGTACACCCACAGTTCGCCGGTATGTTTAGGTCCCATGTAATAGGGGGCAAGCCTATTGCCATTAACCGGGCATAAATTCCAAACTGCGAGCTGCTACTGAGAATTTCATAGAAAAACCCAATAACACTTTGCTCGACCTGCGAATCGAACCCAGGTCCTCTAGCGTAGCAATTGCACTTGGGACCACTAGACTATCGAGGCAGTAAAATCTATCCGTGCAGGTACGTAACAAAACATAACAATTTTTTTGATAAGACATTGCACCACACCAAGATTTTCTCCTGTATCGTAAATGCTTTGACAAACGCAAATTCTCACATACACAAACGGCCAGACACGGAACAACTATCTGTAGATCATAAAAATATTTGCTCCGTGTAGGGATCGAACCCACAACACGTGGCGCAGAAGTCGATCACTTAGCTGCTACGTCAAAGGTGTCGTCAAACTTCCCAAGATTATGTCAGCTCATAAACTTAATTTGTCCATACAAATTACAAAAAATTGTGTTCTAATTTTCCAATTTGGAGAATACAGGCGTGACGGTAAAAAAAACCTCTTAAACCATAGTCAGAAAGCTTTTAAACTTGACTTTAATTAATTACTGAAGATTTTCCTTTTCCCTTGTACGAGTATTTACGTAAATATTTACTGCAAACATTATATAATGTCAGAATAAATCATTCATATCCGTCTTAATACGAAGATATTAACATATATACCATTACGCTTGTAATTCCCGAACGGGTAGGCAGAGGTGTAATGTACAACCACGTTTTCCGGTATGTTTAGGTCCCATGTTAGGTGAGCCCAATGCCCATTACATATAGAAAGAGACGCACTATTTGGAAGGTATTTTTTTTTTCAGCCGTTATCGTCCCACTGCAGGGCAAAGGCCTCCCTACCCTTCTTCCACTCCTCACGGTTTAGAGCCTTCTGTGGCCAATCTTTACAATAGATGTCCAGCTCATCCCGCCATCTCCTTTTGGAAGGTATTATGTGTATTTTATTTTTTATTATTTTTTATTTTCTGTCTCTACATCTATCTATGTTACATAATTATGTAGTAGTCTCATTATGTTTGGCAAGGAATAAATCTTTTTTCTTTCTTTTTATAAATAAAAAATGATATATGTTATATTTATAATATGTTATGAATTAGTGTTTCTAGTTTACTTTACGTGCATAAATAATACTGTGAGTATCTGCAGTAGACTGTATGAAAGCAAACATCACGTCACACAAACCCTGCCACGCTGAAATGCATTTTCTATTTCTAAAAATATGACAGTGGGAATTTAATAAAGCAAAACTAGGTACATTTCATTTAGATATTAATAAAGCAAGGAACAAGACACTAGAGCTAATTTAATTTAGATTTCATTATTATTAATTAATGAAAATAATTAGGTAAACTAATACTGAATTCTATTACTGAAAAAAATGAAACTAACTAATAAAGTTCTTAGATAAGATATCAAAGTATTTGGTGAGGATAGAGCGGGAATGGCATTTCTCTTTTCAGTAAAACGAATTTCAGGTCGGTAATTGTATGTATACGTACCTACGGCTTGACGTCACAACATGGTATAGTACTCTCTATGTCTAGCAATTAAGATACTACTTTCTGATATTAATTTTATTTATGTTAGTCGACTCTATACTACTATATGAGTGGATTTTTTTTACGAGACCGTGAACAATAATCAGTCAATAGCCTGTAATATTCCTTCAACTTCGCTTTTGTATAATTAACTATAAAATACACAAAATTAACAAATATTTACAGGTATATTAATTAATCTTACGAGAAGAATCATATAATTTTATTTATAAAAAGTCCTATAGACCAATTAAAATAGATTACTTATCTAATATTTTTTATTGTAAAAAGTATTTTAATAAATTCGGTTTAAAGAATATTTATTTCCTAGACTTTTTATATTAACAGATTGGAACAGACGTATCTCATATTTTGTATTGTATAAAGAATTCAAATCAATAATATTGGAGATAGAGTGTATTGTGTCTAAGGATGCTATTTTTAATTTAAGCGTTAATTAATTCTAGACATTATTGCGACTGACATTTTAATTATGTTCAATTAGAGTGTAATTGATACAGATTAGTATCAGTTGGATAAAAAGTCTTCTCAATTAAATACGCGTTTAAACTATTAGATAAAATTATTTAACTAGAATTATTTACAGTAAATCTCTGCTTAACGTTTTGGAGATTACAGGCGTGATGCTATGTGTTGCTTCGTTATTTCCAGTAACAGTTACAGAGCTAAAAATTGTTTAAAACAGCCAGCTTTACCCGCGCTTACTAAATCACTAACTTACATAGCATATGGATGATGTACATAGACTGTAATGTATACATATAGCTATGAAACATGTCCCATATATTTCCTCTCAAAAAAAAGTCTCTTAAAATAGCCTACCTCATTTCATCCTTATACAAAAACATGCAATTTATATTCCTACAAAAAATGACACGCAGAAAGAAAATGGCGGAGACTCATGTAGCCGCGTCGCGTTGATAATTACGTCAATCTGTAACGTGACGTCACCGTTGCTGCGTTGTGCAGTCAGCCGTGGAAGAGATAAACGGTCGCGTCTATATGAAATTTGATATAATAACATGTATATTACTTACATCGATGTCACATTAAAGATTGTGTTCGACCCAATTTTGCATGGCACGGGTGCATTGAATAATAATATTGTTTTATAAATATAATATTGGGCACAGGTCTCCTATCAGACTGAGAGGGATTAGGCGATAGTGCGGGTTGGCAGACTTCACCATGTCATTGAGAAAATCTCTCAGGTATGCAGCTTAACTCACGATATTTTCCTTTACCGTTTAAGTGCGAGATCATCAATACGCACATGACTTCGAAAAAACGGAGGGTGCGTGCCTTAGATTCTTCATGTCTTAGATTTAAGCGGCGGTAGCCTAATGGCTAGGGCGTCGGACTTGCGATCATGTGGTTGCCGGTTCGAACCCCACCTATTGCACTACTGACGTGAACCCACTCGTAACACAAGCAATCTAGCTTAGCACGAGGGGTTAAGAAAGAAGAATACTAGTAATGTGCGACCCACATTGCTAGTGAGCTTTTAAAAAAAAAGAAAAAAAAAAGATTCTAACTCAAGATCTTAGCAGTCCAATGATCGTATCTGAATGGCAGAGTGGAATTGGATTTGGTTTGGTGTATTCTTTATTTATATTATGTTATTTTGTATATGAACTGGAAATTGTAACTGAACTGCCTCATTAGCCAAGTGGTCCTGAGCGCGACTGCTACGCTAGAGGTCCTGGGTTCGATTCCCAGGTCGAGCAAAGTGTTATTGGGTTTTCTATGAAATTCCCAGTAGCAGCTCGGAGTTAGGAATTTGAGCCCGGTAAATGGCAATAGGCTCGCCCCCTATTACTTGGGACCTAAACATACCGGCGAACTGTGGGTGTACATTAGTACACTTCTGCCTAACCCTTCGAGGAATACAGGCGTGATGGTATGAACTGGAAATTTGTTGCATAATGTTTTCGGAGCTTTACCTATTTACTTCATAGATTTATAGAGACAAAATACATCAGATGTAACTACACTTCACTCGTAGCGTAGACAGTGCCAACACAGGCGGTTCTGTAATATGCATTGCAGCAGGAAATTGAAATCCTCATGGGTACAGCGGGATTTGGGAGTACGTGATAGCGGTCCTCGAAATAAACATCCGTCGCCGGTTTGTGCATCGAACGAACTGATTAAAACTGGAAATAAACATACATACATACATACAATCACGCCTATTTTCCCCGAAGGGTTAGGCAGACGCGTACTAATGTACACCCACAGTTCGCCGGTATGTTTAGGTCCCATGTAATAGGGGGCGAGCCTATTGCCATCAACCGGGCACGAATTCCAAACTCCGAGCTGCTACTGGGAATTTCATAGAAAAACCCAATAACACTTTGCTCGACCTGGGAATCGAACCCAGGACCTCAAGAGTTGCAGTCGCGCTCAGGACCACTAGGCTAATGAGAGGAAATAAATGTATTTCATTTATTTATAAGCGATTAAAATGTTGCTTGATTTTTGGGATAAGTGAATTTTAAAATTTATTAATATGTGTGCTTTCACGAATATTTTGTTTCTTATTTCATTGATTGGAATACCTTTACGCCCCTTTCGAATCGAACAGGTTTTTTTTTATTTCAACTGCCTCATTGGTCTCGTAGTTGCCTTCTCCAAGGTCCTGTCTTCGATTCCCAGGTCAATGAAAGTTATATGAAGTTTCTATTAGGAAATTCTCACTTGAGGGTATATTGATCTATGGTTCTCAATAGCAGTTTGGAGCTTGGATTTATGCCAGTTAAATCAAATCAATCATTCAGACACTCTAAGACAAAAATGATTATTATTACAATTCTCAAGTACTTCCATAATATAAAAAATATATTATTTATAGGTATATTGTTTAAAAAATATATATTCCCAGTAGGTACCTAAGATCCTATTCTGAGAACATTAGAAGCAATCAATGTTACAGACGTCTTTGTATCATTAAGCCCCTCAAAGACGAAATACCCGGGAGAGCCTTTTAAAATAACAACCGCAATATGTAACAAGTAAATATCAACAAAGGGGGTGCATTTCAGGATAAAAGTTGATACTTTTTGGCTCATTACGTATTCACGAACCTTGAAGCGATATAACAAACTTGTACATTGCGTATTAGATTTTCTTTTGAATAATTTACTGAAGGCTTTTCTGTCTTTGATTAATCGTGGTGAAGTAACCGATAACTGAAATATATAATAGGCACTTTTGGCGAAGCGACTGAGCGATCCGCTTTTACACTACGTGTTGTAGGTTCGATCCCCACACGGAGCAAATATTTATGTTACCTACACGTAGTTGTTCCGGGTCTGGGCGTTTATTTATGTGAAAAAATTATGTTTGTAAAGGTAGGATACAGGAGAAAATCCTAGTGTGCAAAGTAAAAAAAAATCTATATCTACTTATCTATACTTCTATACTATCTAATATATAAAGCTGAAGTATTTGTATGTTTGCTTGAACGCGCTAATCTCAGGAACTACTGTTCCGATTTGAAAAATTCAGTCTTATATAGCCCATTTATAGAGGAAGGCTATAGGCTATAAATACCATCACGGTAAGGCTAAGTAACTATTCCACGCGGACGAAGTCGCTGGCAGAAGCTAGTAAATAGATAATAATTCTAGTCATTTTCCTAATTCTAATTCAAGTATGTAGAATAATAGTGTCTAATTTTAGTGTTCAAAAAGATCAGACTGAGCTATGGAGGTCATCGCTGCGAGTGATAATTCGAAAAGACTGAGCTCAAATTTGAATACAAACACTTTGTATTCAAATTTGAGCCCTATTACTCCACGGTTAAATGGTACCTAATATCACTAAGCTATCACTGCTATATGCTACTTTTCTAAATAACCGGTTACAAATCAGCAGAGCGATATAATTAACTCGTACTTCTTCCATTAGATTCTTATTTAAATAATTTCCTAAAAGCTTGTCCGTCGTTGATTAAATACGGTGGAGTTACCGCAAGCCTTTGTTGCAATATTTGTTGCTGACACAAGCACATGCGGGCTTTAAAAGTAAGAAATAAAGCCAGTAGAACTCGACGGCTCTACTAGAAAATGCCGCTGGTAACAAAGTTTGCAGAATTAAACCTATATACCTACATTTGGGTAGAACAGTAGTTCAATCACGCTTGACCGTGATTTTGCTCGCACGTGAGGTTGTTGACCTCCGCTACGATGATGGATAACGCATCGAAAAGATTAAAATGTTCTAATTGTAATATTGTTATTTGTGAAGTTTTATCATTTGTGCAAAATAAAATTGATGTTATGACGGAAGAAAGCCTCGTCCGTATATGTGAAAGTGCGTTTAGTTCGGATGAGATTGAAGTAGCGAAATCGTTATTATTTGAATCGGTGAACAAGCAAGTAAAGACCAGAAAACGTCAAGGGAAGACATTGAGGAATATTGAGGACATAATCTGCCTATTTAAAGAAACAGACCCCGAACAGGTGCCTATATTTGTGGCTAAAAATTTAGAAAAACTTCCACCCGTCACATTCGATCATGTCGATGTGACGACCTTACTTAAGAGAATTGTCCTTTTAGAGAAATCTGTGCATGACTTTCCACATAACTACGTATCTAAAAGTGAATTAATAGATCATAATATAGGGCAAGATAATTCATTTGTAATTCAGGAGCAAAATGTTAATATTAAAAAAAGAGGAGGTAGATTAAATAATACGATTGACAGCGGACCGATGGCACTGACGTCATGCAACAATGTATCATTCACTGAAGAAGTCAACGAGACTCGTGAGTGTTCATCTCTTTCACATAAATCAGGGAATAAATCTATGCGTTCTTGTCACTCGTCGCCTATTATTGGAACACAAATGACTGAGAAAGTGCAACTGCCGGTGAGATGCGGCAGCGCAGCGAGCGAGAGCGGGATGGCAGGTGAGCGCTTGTTACGTCGTAGCGCGAGCACTGTTGTCACCGCAGCGGGACCGGTTCTAGGTACAATGAATGAATCAGCTGTGGAGCGCAGTGGCAGGTTGGTAAATACTGTTATTATTAGCGATAAGGAGACTAATAATTTTACTAAGAATGCACCATCGCCGCCTAAACATGTTTCTTTTGCCGATGTACTTCAGAGAGAGGGTGAATGGAAGGTGCCTGAGAGGGATGAGGCGTGGCATCTGGTACAGAGAAAGAGATTTAAAAATCGTTTAATTAGTCAGACAGGCAGTGCGGTTACTAACTCTAGCGATAATAGCTCCAGATTCAAAGCGGCGGACTTGAAAGTGCCACTATTTATATCTAACGTGCATAGGGATGTAGCTGAACAAGATATTATTAATTATATATACGAGAAAACGCGAGAAACAGTTTCGTTAGTAAAAATTAAAATGAAACAAGAAAGGAACTACAACGCCTACAAACTTTATGTTACTAAATATAAAATCGATACGTTCCTGGATGACAAGTTGTGGCCAACAGGCATATCATTCAGGCGTTTTGTGAACTTTTACGAGAGTAGGAAAACAGAGCAAGTGCCTTTGACGAATTAATAATACTTAATATTGATGGATAATTACAGCGAAATAATAAGTTTTAACTGTAAATCTATGAAGAGATCTTTAGAAGGGATCAGAACGTTATGCTCCACAGCCGATGTGGTAGCCCTCCAGGAGACATGGCTGCTGCCGCATGACCTGCCTTTGCTCAATACAATTGATGATAAGTTCGGGTGCACAGGCACGTCTGCTGTCGATACTGCGACGGGTTTACTCAGCGGTAGACCCTATGGCGGCGTGGCGCTGTTGTGGCGTAAGAGTGCTTTTGAGTCTGTGTCTGTGATAGAATGTAATAACGTGCGGGTCTGTGCGATAAAGATAACCGCGTGCGGTAGGTCAGCCGTACTGTTTAGTGTATATATGCCTACAAATGCTTATAGCAACCTACCTGAGTTTACCGCGTGTTTTGGTGCGATTCGATCTGTAGTTGAAATGGAGGAGAACAATGGAGTTGAGGCCTTTTATATATTGGGCGACTTTAATGCCCACCCAAATGAGTTGTTCTATAATGAAATGTTAGATTTTTGTATGGATTTTGATTGGCTATGTATAGATTTAAAAATGTGCCCTAAATCAACCTACACATTTTATAGTGATGCTCACGGGTGTACTAGATGGTTGGACCACTGCATCGTCACAGAGTCAGCACGGGATTCAATCGTTGGTGTGACTGTGCGCTACGACGTGTATTGGTCGGACCACTATCCACTCGTAGTGGAATGTAATTTAAATAAGCTTAAGCTTAAAGTTAATGACTTTGTTATTGAAAAACCTGTAAGCCGTGTTGTATGGGGTGAGAGACAGACACAGCAAATTAATCAATACCATGACATTTGCCATTCAATACTACGGTCAATAGATTTTCCACAGGAGGTTAGTGAATGTTGTGATGGTTTTTGTAATAACAGAGAACATCACACGGCCCTTGACAACATGTATGAGCAGATTACTGGTACGCTGTCTCGAGCAGCCATTCAAACATATAGGAAAAAGTGTCGCAGGAGGGGCGGTTATGTTATTGGTTGGAATAAGCACGTAGCAGGCCCGCATCGGGAGGCGCGGCTTAGATTTCAGTTGTGGAATTTAGCTGGGCGACCAGCTAATGGTCGAATCTTTAATGAGATGTCGGAGGCAAGGAAACATTTTAAAGCTAAATTAAAATGGTGTCAGGTTCGACAAGAGCAATTTAAGATGGACCTCCTTGCATCCGACCACTCCAATAAAGATTTTAAAAGCTTTTGGAAGCATACCAACAAATTGAATGTTGGGCCGAGCGTCCCGATGAGTGTCGGTGGCTCTGCTGACCACAAAACCATTGCTCAGGCTTTTAAAGAGCATTTCACTGTGCGGTCGCCCTTAGGTCCCATGTCTAGTGAGGTGAGAGATGGTGAGCCCATTGTGACAGGGCAGAATGTAAAGATACCTGCCAAGAGTGTGGCAAACATTATTCAAAAAATGCAGCGTGGAAGGTCTCCTGGTCACGATGGGCTCAGTATCGAGCATTTTAAATATGCGGGGGTGCATTTGCCGCGAGTACTGTCCATGTTTTTCAGTCTGTGCATCGGTCACTCTTATTTACCGGAGCCGCTAATGCGGACGATAGTTGTTCCTATTATAAAAAATAAGACGGGTGATACGTCTGACATAGGTAACTATCGGCCCATCTCGCTTGCTACCACAACAGCTAAGGTGCTTGACAGTTTGCTGAACAGTCGTCTCACTGCACAGATTGAGTTGCACGATGCCCAGTTCGGGTTCAGAGCAGGACTCTCAACAGAGAGTGCTATTCTGAGTCTGAAGCGAACTGTCAAGTACTATACAGCGAGGAGGACGCCGGTATATGCGTGTTTCCTCGACTTGTCAAAAGCTTTTGATCTAGTTGCTTATGACATTCTGTGGGACAAGTTGAGGGACGCGGGTGTATCGGCGGAATACACCTCCCTCCTCAAATACTGGTACTGTAATCAAAAAAACCGGGTGAGATGGGTCGGTACTATGTCGGACGAGTACAGGCTGGAATGCGGAGTCAGACAGGGGGGGTTAAGTTCACCTCTGCTATTTAATCTGTATATCAACCAACTTGTCGAGCGACTGAGCAGTACACATGTCGGCTGCCATATTGATGGAATACCTGTCAATAATATAAGCTATGCAGACGATATGGTGCTGCTCAGTCCGTCGATAGGTGGGTTGAAGAAGTTGCTATCGACCTGCGAGGCTTATGTGGAGAAACATGGCTTGATATACAACTCGAAGAAGAGTGAGCTCCTTGTATTTAAAGCGCCAAAGCAGCAGCCGCGCAGTGTTCCTCCCATAAGTCTCAACGGCGTAGTACTAAATATTGTAAATAGGTTTAGGTACCTCGGCCACATTGTCACAAGTGACTTAAGGGACGACGACGATATAGAGAGGGAACGCAGGGCGTTGTGTGTGAGGGGCAATATGCTCGCCCGCAGGTTCGCTCGTTGTACTACTAAAGTCAAAGTAACCCTTTTTAGGTCGTTCTGTCAATCTTTTTACACGAGCGGCTTGTGGGTGTCGTATACGCGTCGAGCCTACAATGACCTGCGCGTCCAATTCAATAATTCTTTCAGAATGCTGTTGGGACTGCCATGGCGCTGTAGTGCGTCGGGAATGTTCGCAGAGGCTCGTACCGATGGTTTCCACGCCATCATGCGAAAGAAAGCGGCCTCCTTACTGCAGCGCTTGCATGGTAGTGACAACAGTATTCTGAAAATGATTGCGGCTAGATTTGACTGCCCCTTCCAGCAACATTGGGTGGGGACAGTAATAAGCTTAATATAAATTATAAAAACATTATACTAACAATACTAACCTAGTATTAAGCACAATTGTTACTAACAAAAATACTAACAAAACTATGGACTTTCTTTTTATGGTCTGAAATAAACTTATAATAATAATAATAATAATAATAATAAAACGTAATTCAATAGTACATACATACATACATATTTTCACGCCTGTCTCCCATTGGGGTAGTCAGAGACTATAGATTTCCACTTGCAACGATCTTGGCATACTACTTTTGCTTCATCTATGTTCATTAACCTCCTCATGCATGAACGTCGGTTTAGGGTGCTCTTAACCTGTCCTTTTTTAAGAACGGCGGCAACTTGGTTGTCGTACGTTCGTCGAGGTCGGCCCCTTCCAACTCTTCCATCCATACTCATCATGTATACTAGTTTCGTCAATCTCCGTTCATCCATCCTCTGTACATGCCCAAACATACCTTTCTCAATCTTTGTTACTACATCTTCTTTCACACCACACCGCTCCCTTATCACGCTGTTTCTCACTCTATCTTTCAAAGTTACTCCACACATACTTCTCAACGCTCTCATCTCTACACCATTTATTCTACTTTCATGTCTCTTCTGCCATACCCAACTTTCACTACCATACATTAGTGTCAGCGCCAACACACCCCCAATTACAGCCCGCCGTGCCTTTTCGTATACACTTCGGCTATTCATGAAAGTGTGCAGCGCCCCATTCACTTGATTACCGGCACTCACTCTCCTTTCAATGTCATTCTCATGCTTACCATCCCTAGTAACCAAAGAACCCAGATATACAAACTCTTTTACTTGTTCCACTCTTACGCCACCTATAATATACCTATAACATACTATAATTCAATAGTAAATAAAATTATTTGATAGTTTTAAATATCTTCTGAAACTGCCTCGTTAACCTGGAGGTCCTGAGTGCGACAGCTACGCTAGAAGTCCTGGGATCGATTCCCAGGTCGAGAAAAGTGTCGTTTTTTATGATATTCTTAGTAGCAGTTTGGAGTTTGGTATTTGTGCCCGGTTAATGACAATAGACTCAAATGGGAATCAAAGGTACTGGCAAATTGCGGTACCTACATTAGTACGCCTCTGCCTAACCTTTCGGGGAATACAGCAAAAGTTGGAGTCGAAATCTAAATAAAACTAACACACAGCCGTAACTAGATTATTATTTTAAAAGTCATACCATTCAAAAATAACGGCTATTATGATTCCAACATTGCTAACTTCCTGTCATCAACTTCGCAGGCGTGCATAACATTTTTATTTTGTACTCTTTTATTTTTGTTTGTGAACTGCATTAAATTCAGTTTTTTATTTCGGACTTTAATCTACGTTGTCTTATTTATTTATAGAGGCCCTAAGGTTGTCTGGCAGAAAATACTTAATAGCATTAAGACCGCCTTTGTACCAATAGTGCATATAGTATTAATAAATGAATATACAAAATAAATATTTTATAACTTAGTTATAGTGACCTTTTTCATTAGATTCTCATTAATAGACTGGTCACGACAAGATCAACTTAACCTTGCAGTTTCATTGTTTAGTATTGTTAGTTATCCACAATGCCATTTTTTCATTTTTATACCTACCTATTGTTTAAATTGAAATTATCATAAACTCAATTTCTACCAATTTGAATTCAAACTCGTGGCAGTAATTTGCATAAAATTTAATAAGCACCAGTTGTGTGGATACAACACTAGGATATTTTAGAACATGCAACAAAACCACAACAGGGTTGCCTCATACAGAATGATCAAGCATAAAATTGTTTGGACAGCACATTATTCGCGCGCACGACCGAAACTTTCGAGAGCACGCATCGAAAATCGTCTAAATGTGCAACGAGTGCACTTTTTAATGTTGTTTGTTTAATAAATATCTAGGGTTGAACGCTGCGAATTTGTTTAGAACTTAAGTTTGAAAAACAGATTTGTTTTTATAGCATTGAGCGGCATGGTGGCTCGTAAGGTTACTTGTAATGGAGATTTTGTATTTGGAAATGTCACACGAAACCATCTATCTCACTTTATAATCGTATATGCCTCAGACAATAGACATAAATTATTTAAATACATAGATTGTACATCTTATACATATATGGCACTTTCGTCTGTTGTGTGACTTGTGTCATGTCAAACAGTGTGTCAAGCCAAGTTCGGAATTCCTCAACGTAAATACAAAGATGCAGCCTTCAATCCAGTCATTTGATACTTGTGTAAACAATCATATAGGTAAATGATGTTGTATTCATTAATATTCATGTTTCCTTTGAAATAATTGAGTTAGTAGCTTCATCAAAGTCAAAACGAGCACGCTTAATTAAGGAAAGAATATTTAATTTTGCATTTTAATGAACAACAAATTCATGAAGTTGGCTGTTAGAGAAAGCCTGTTGATGTTAATATTTTCTTGTGTACTTAAAAATATACTTATTAGACTAATAAATACACCGCAGTATAAGCCAGTATCATTTTTATTAGCTCATTGCTATTAACTAATAAAAACGCTAAATACCTCTTTAGTACCTACTTAAAACATACTGGCTGAAGGTGTAGTTCGCAGAAAAGAAAGAAAGAATGTTTTTTATTCTGGACTCGCGCATGACTTACCCATACATTAATTTACGAACATAGTTATACAATGAAGCGACTCTGCGCGAGGCCAAAAAAAGATCCCTATCTCAGTATAATGCTGCGATATAAAAAAGCATCATGCCGCAGCGCTGGTTTTCCTCTCTATTCTTTTTGGAGAGCACAGATTTGCTAGGAGTAGGATTTGGCCTAGCCTAGTTTTATATATCCATGATGTTAATTTTCGTTTACTTCAGTATGGTATTCCATTACCCCCGTAATGTTTTGTTTTTTAAGCTAAAATTTTTTTTCCTAGATATACTGTCAGATGTAGTGTAGGCTAAATAAGTGTACCGAAATGAAAACAGATTAAGCTAAGTGGAGTCCAAACGATATTAAATAAGGTAGATGAAAAAATATTCAATAGACGTCAAGGCCTTTTATGTTGCTTAAAATTGTAGCTACTCTTAGAATTTCTTATACTGTGAATCATAATATTACCGAGATTTTTAATAAAAGTGTAATCTGGTCGTGAAAGTTGTCGCCATATTTTAAAATTTCGGTCATTAAAAAAAGAAGTAGCGTTAAGTGATAAATTTATTATCCTTGTTGGATTTTTGTTTGGACATTTACCGTTTTATTCTTTTTAATATTGTAGAAAACTTCATTTTATGGTATTAAAGAGTATTTACGTATTGATATTACTGAAAACTTAGTAACGTCACAGATAATAGAATACTAGTAGTAACGTCATGAAACGTACGAGTAATGACGTCATAGCTGCACCAACTTTGGCCATTGTATACAGACCTCATTATCATTTTAAATTCAGGCAATTTTCTTTCTTGAGAGAAAAACGGTACCAATTTATTTGCATTTTTCCTTTATTTATCCAATTTATCGTCTAAAGTCTGAAGTAATTACTCTCAAAAGTGCATGACCAAGCTAATTTACATAGTATTTATAAAAATAATTTAAATTAACCAGAATACAAAGGAATTAGTTGTGCCGTTCTCTATCATAAACGTGAATTAATTTATCTTACAATCAAGAAATATTACTTGTAAGTACCTATAATCACGTAAACAGACTACCTCGTACGTCTCATATTCAGGGACAATCTATGTATGTCTGTACCAGACCCAGCAATAACTATTTAACTTCCTTAAAATGTGAAAGATTCAATTTCAACGATACGTCAAATATTTGACAAGTTGTCGGAGTCAAATGTCACAGTTTGACAGTTCAGTTAGCCTTTTTCTAGGAAAAGTAGCTAGGGATAAGCGTTATGTGTTTTTGTAACCAAAATATGCCCAGAATTGAACATCTTAATAATTTGATAGGCCAATATTGTCAAACTTATACAATAACAACTAGCTTCTGCCCGCGGCTTCGCCTCCGTGGAATTCGGTCTGTCATCACATCCCACGGGAACGGGATAAAAAAGTATCCTATGTCCGTCTCCTGGTTCTAAGCTACCTCTCCACCAATTTTCAGTCAAATCGGTTCAGCCGTTCTTAAGTTATAAATAGTGTAACTAACACGACTTTCTTTTATATATATAGATTAGTTATCTCAAAACAATTTCCTATTTACCTGAATAGGATTCTCTATTCAGTTTAGTAGCATTTTCTTGGCAAAAACTCATTATACGAGGTTGCTTGAAAATTCAATTTTATAGCCTTCGAAATTAATTTGCTCCGTCTAGTCCTTCAAGCTTTGAAACGGTTAAAACTTGAAGGTAGAAAACTATTACTTCACAATGTAATAATAAGACGATAGACTTGGTCTCAGGCGGTACTCTTGAAAGACTTTCTTGATATTAGAGCATAATTAACCGGAAATTCGACAGAATAACACTCACTTTATGACCTGATACCTTATACATATTGTATATCTACCAGTGATATAGTATGTATGTACTATATATACATCAATGGAGGGTATACAAACATACCATATACCAGCATGCAACCACAAATGTCGAAATAAACTCTATTATTTGGAGATTTAATTTAAAATCGATTGAAGAAATAAGAAGTACCCAAGACCCCAATCGGCGATCAATGATTAATAAATATCACATACCTACGCTTCACCATAGATTTGTGTTTGATGTTCATTAGATGCGATTCTAAGATGTTTTATTAGTTTACCAATAAATCAATAGCAGTGGTATCAACAATGAGTTTATGGACTCATTGTTGATACCACTGCTATTGGTTATTGACATAACTGTACCTATTTTTAGAGCATTTACAGACGAACCAACAGTTGCCAAGTAAGTAACAACAAATCGCTGTGATTGCGTGCTCACCGCAGAGAGTATCGAGGGCCCTTCACAATAAAACGGGCAAACGGTTTGGAACGATTTAATATCGAAGCTATCATAAGGAATCAAATCTAAGTAGGACTGAAATACGCACGGATGTATTTATATACTTCCCTGTGATTGTTTTTTTTTTCAAGGAAAGTGGTATTTATGTGACACTATTAATTTATTTTTAACGGATCGTAATGATTTACTCAATTATTTTGAACGCTAATGAACAGTTGATTACTATTTCTTCGATTCTCTCCGACAGAGCCTGATAATTTGTTAATTGAGTCGAAGACTTAAGATAATCAAGTGATCAAGTAGAGCCAAAAGTGTCTTCACTTCTAGCACAAATAATTATCTTTTTACTCTTACACATACCTATTAATTATCCACGTTACCTTGAGTGGCTAGTTTTGTCTGTAAACTTATTTACTACTAGTTATTACCCGCGACTACGTCCGTGTGTTATATAAAAAAGTTGCCTAAGTTACTCCTTGTTACATCAGCTATATGCTAGTAAAAGTCCCGTCAAAATCGGTTGAGCCATTTCAGAGATTAGCCGGAAAAAACAGGCACTTAGTAAAAATCGTTTATTTGAATATTACAAACAGACACTCCAATTTTATTTATTTGTATAGTTTTTCAGCATCAATATCCGAAATGGACGCATTGGATTCAATTTTCGGAACGCAACCAGCGCAAAATGTACGTAATGTTTTCAAAGTGAGCATACCGCACATAAATAATAGTCGTGATATATGTAGGCAGTCTGCTGAGACCCAATATTCAGGGTGATTCGGAGAGCACGTCCGAGAAGGATTCATATTTCATCCCTAACACTTCGCAGCCGCAAGAGATGAGCGAGTCTCTAGAGCGAAACACTTGTCACGGTGACTGTACTGAACGATTGTGTTATCACAGAAAATAAAATAACGGGACAAGGCTAAATATCTCGTCACTCGGGAGCCTGTCGTGTTTGGGGAAAAACATATTCGCGACTATTCGCGAGTAATTTTGTTATTTCTGCGTAGACTACTTACGAAGTTTGTTTAAGTAAGATTGTTGCGTACACTCTGTTTCCTGTCCATTACTCTGTGACATAGAGCAGACAAGTAAGACGTAAACATCGAGAGTAGGTATCTATACATTTAAACAAATAAATAAAATTGGAGTGTCTGTTTTTAATATTAAGATAAACGTTTTTTACTAAGTCCGTTTGGATGTATATACGGTACATATACCAAAACAACATATTTTTCAATTTTTGTCTGTCTGTTTGTTTGTTCAGGCTTATCTCTGAAATGGCTGGACCGATTTTGACGTGACTTTGACTGACACTGGCAGATAACTGATGTTACAACGAGTAACTAAGGCTACTTTTTTATTATTTTATTTTTTAAATACCACGCGGATGAAGTCGTGGGTAACAGCTAGTTTTTAATATATACTAGTATTACAGTATATGAAATGAAATTACGTAAGCCGTTTGCCAAGTTTTCATTTTGTGTTCTAAGAATAACAAGCAATTGTATACCAAAATAATTTTCCGATAAGATTACCAGTCCTTGAAATGAATTGAAAATAACAAGTCTAACAAGTCGAGAGTTTAGAAGATTCCATATAACACTTTGTAATAGATAGATATCGAGTGATTGTTTTATTAATAAAAAGATTATTTTTATTTTATTACTAGCTTCTGCCCGCGGCTTCGCCCACTTGAAGCTCAAAACCAGCAGTGATGATCTCTTCTTTGTATGGGTCTCTATACATTAGAGAGGTCAAGCTGTATCATAAGTTTCTATTTTTAAAAATAATTAAAATAAATAGCTTCTTCTTCATTAATATTTTCTTTCTTTATTCTTCAGTATGCAATGCAATAGGTAGGTATATCTGACAAAACGTACAAATAAAATAAATATACAATATTACAATTAAAGCTATTAAAGACGATTTTTGGTTACCGGAGGCCCAAACCCTTTTAAAGGCGGGCAGCGCACTTGCGACTCCTCTGGTGTTGCGGGTGTCCATGGGCGGCGGTTATCACTTACCATCAGGTGATCCGTTTGCTCGTTTGCCACCCTATCCCATAAAAAAAAATATATATATCTTGTAAAAATTTCATCTATCGCTTTTAATTTAGACCAAAAGCCATACCCAGCTCCATAACTTGCCGCATGTCACCCAACTTTAGATTGGGACAAAATCCGGAAGTACAGTACCCGGGACCGTTCGAATCGTTTGCCTATAAACCTGTTACAATGCAATTCTTTGAGAAAAGTTTTGGTACTCGACCAATCCTTGTTTATTGATACTATATTTGACATTAACATTTTAGTTTGGAATGTATACAGGGTGCTGATTTAGTCACCTGCTCCCATTAATGGGGTGATTATACCAGTCCTACTGATTATTTGTGGAACTTATGGCCTCGGTAGCCGGATTTTTAGTGTAGAACGTCATCTCTTTTAATCGGAAAACAATCACAAAAGTACAACCTCAGGGAGACAGAGATCATAGTTACGATTACTGGAAACATGGAACGTAGAAACTTGAAAACATAATATAAATACTTAAAAAATCCTGTACAGAAAAGGGGCATAGAAGTATCTCAATAAATAAGAAACATTAAATATTCATTATAGTAAACAAATTCATGAAGTATAAAATTCACGACTGTCGTGCTTAAATCAATAATATGAAGGATTGTCAAGCTGAAATGGCAAAATGGCTGGAAACAATTATTTAAATAAAAACGGATCGCTAATTCGCGATCCCTTTTTTCAACAATATCTTCATTTTCAGGATTTTCTTATCATAATTAAGTATATATTTTTTTGTTTAAAAAGTTTACTAGCAATGCGGGTCGCACATTACTAGTATTCTTGTTAACCCCTCGTGCTAAGCTAAATGCTTGTGTTACTAGTGGGTTCACGTCGGTAGTCGTCGGTGGGGTTCGAACCGGCAACCACATGATCGCAAGTCCGACGCCCTAGCCATTAGGCTACCGCCGCTTCTAATAATATTATGTATCGCATCTACAACGAAGCTCCCATCATTTGAAACCTTTAGAAATATAATATGAATTTAGAAGCAGACACCGTAATCTATACAATCTGATAACTCGTAATGGACAAAGTTTGTCCTGTTATTTGTAATGCGATCGCTCGATTTATACTCCATTATTGCGCCGATGAAGACATCGGCGCTCTATGGAGTACTTATATTAAGCTTTTCCAATGTTTTGTCTTATTCCGTTTTCTGTTGGGAAACTGTAAATGGAACTGTTTAAATTTTAAAACACAATTACTAAAGTAAATTACAACTGCTGCCTCATTAGTCTAGTGGTCCCAAGTGCGACTGATACGCTAGAGGTCCTGGGTTCGATTCCCAGGTCGAGCGAAGTGTTTTTGGGTTTTTCTATGAAATTCTCAGTAGCAGCTCGGAGTTTGGAATTTGTGCCCGGTAATGGCAATAGGGTCGCCCCCTATTACATGGGACCTAAACATACCGGCAAACTGTGGGTATACCTTAGTACACCTCTGCCTAACCCTTCAGGGAATACAGGTGTGATGGTATGTAATTACAACTACTTTCTAGTCTTCTTATATTTAGATAATGTAATTAGCTGAAGGGGTGAAAAACAGGTACCAAGTTGTGGTAAGTATTGGACTTCTTTTAAGATTTTTTTAGTAGTGGAAAATTATTAAGCAAACCTATAAAAATTACCCATTATAAGACTACCTAACTATTCATTACATATTCAATAAATAATTAACATTGACTAAGTAAGTATTATTGTTAATATTACGTTTACTTTTAGTTTTCTTGAAGCAAAGCATTGCTAAAAATATTAAGAGTATCTAAGTTTAAGGGTCACTTGCACCAACTTCTTAAATGTATTTAAATTGTATTTAAACGCAAATTTACTATGAAAAATTGTGTTTAAATGCAAATTAAACATATTTAAAAAGTTGGTGCAAGTGGGCCTAAGAATAGAATAGAATATCATTTATTTTATGTAGTACCTACATATTACGGTACCTTTTTTTTTTGGTCGTAGAAAATGCCTGGCGCATACGACACCTTAAGCGATACGGTTCAATTTCAAGCTGACGCCAGAAAGCTTCAAAGTAATATATTATATTCAGAAATCTCCAATGTTATATATGACTTTAATATTAATTAGTACGTAACTTTTAATGTGCTGGTGTATGGTAATTGGTAATTAATTTTCCAATTATCTGCTAGAGTAAGTAATGGGGCAAAGCCTAATTCCCCGGAATTCCCAACAGTGGGAAGGGAAGCTTCCTACTCATACATGTATTATGTACACGTAATGCCCATATCAAGTGAACACTAACAAAACTTGTTTTGTTCGTATTTAGGCATTTGTTTGTATACCTATATCATCATCATCATCATCTCAGCCAAAAGAAGTCCACTGCTGAACAAAGGCCTCCCCTAAAGACTTCCACAAGGACCTGTTGTATGTCGCCTGCATCCAACGACACATAGCACATAGCTCGTAGAACTGACGGCCGCTGGGGCAGAAGGGTTCTCGAGTGGAGACCGCGCACCGGAAAACGCAGTGTGGGACGACCTCCAACGAGATGGACGGACGACCTGGTGAAGGTCGGTGGGAGTCGTTGGATACCTATATACGAACGCTTAATTTCTACCTATTTTGTCTGACGACACGTTTGGCGTAACGGCTGAGCGATCGGCTTCTACGACACGTGTTGTGGGTTCAATCCCCAGACAGAGCAAATATTTGTATGTTTCGGATCTGGCCATTTGTGTATGTGAGAATTTGTACACGCACCCATGACCCATGAAATGAAATGAAATTGTTATCTTAAAATGTAATTTACAGAGCCAGCAAATCTATAACATATGTATTATTACATTTTAATGAAAACACGTCTCGATGTTCCTCTAATTTTGCACGTACGTGTATTAAACAATCAGCCAACCAGAATGTTTCGTACCATTACCAAGCTCGTACCGCAAACTAATAAATTATTTCTACTCAAGTGAAGAGGATGTTTGGGTTAATTCAATATCTGAAATTAAGCTAAGGAGCTGTTTCATACATTAGATAGATGGATAATTAAGTGAATATTATTTAACGCTAAATTTCAGTTCAATTAAAAATAACATAATTATGTATCATATAGATAGATCAAGATGAATAATCACAACAGACAAATTATACTTGAGGTTTTTTTTGCTGTAAATTGAATTTAGATGTTTTCTAAAGCAGGGACCTTTCTTTGTTACTAGTGACCAAACCTGGAGGACGTAGGGACGTAAGTTTAACCTGCACGGGATCGATTTAAGGATAGCATTTAAAACTAGAAAATATCTGATAAAGGTTGCATTTTCTAAGGAACCGCAAGGAATGCTTGTGAAGTACAATGCTTGCTAATTAACGCTTTTATTGTTGACGCACCTTGTAATATTCTGAAACAGATGAAGCGGATTTCTCGAAACAAAACTTAAGTTGAATTGTAGCACAGGAAAATGATGTCGTCTATTAATTAGTGTACGTAATTATTTAAGCTACCCATTCATTTGTTTCATTTAGCGCTGAAAGTTGTTATTTATTTTACCTACTATTGACGCTTATGCGAGGTCCTGTAATGTTGGCTTGTACTTCTAACTTTAATATTCATGAGGATATTTTAAATTAAATTTATATTACATCATTTATTATACACAGTTCGTGTGGTATACACACAGTGGAGGCTTGCCTATTATCATTAACTGGGCACAAATCCAAGCTCCGAGCTGCTACTGAGAATTTCAAAGAATAATCCAATAACATTTTGGTCGACCTGGGAATTGAATACAGGACCTTTAGCGTGGAGTGGTATTTAGGGCCACTGGACTAATAGGGCTTTAACATATTTTCCAAATCATTCTTGTCCTTCTACTCTCCTGAGCCTTTTCCCGTCGGGTTGGTTTCCAGTTTACCCAATTGCAGCTGGATATCAGTATTTTAAACGACAAGGCTGACGACTGACTTCAGATCGCCTCAAGCCAATTTCTAGGCAATACCAATATCGCAAGGGCTTCTAGCTTTTTGGGTTTTTTGATTACCACTAACGAACGGGACTGATGGCTCAACACATGCTCTCTGTGGCGCGAAGGAGACTTGATTATGCTAAGAATCACCCATCCATAGCTTAACCGCGGACATCTACTGTTGGGATGGTTTGTTATTACAGGCCAGCCATTCATGGATTCCCAATAAAGATCTACGAAATACAATAAATAACTTTACGTAAATAGTCTGATTGAAAAGCGTACCCATCTACTGATATTCCGTGATGGAAGCAATCAATACATACACGGAAATTTGCAATTTTTTTAATGAACATACATCGCGCACCCAGTTTTCGGTAAAAAACGAGATGTTATTTATTTTTCGTTGGATTTTCTGAAATTTACTTTTTGTTTATTCTCTTTTCTGTTGAAAAATAGCTGGCTGGCAGTTTAAAAAAGCTTTCTTTCTTATTAACTAAAATACTATGAAGGTGAAATTATATTACTTACTATTTTATTACATGGATTGATCCTCTGCAGTCTCTTAAATAAAGTAGGAACACGAAATATATTTCAACTCAGTCCTATATTACTTCTTGGCATTTCATTATACGTATAACAGTTTAGTTCTGTACTAACTCGAAGTGTTAGTGAATGAAGTATCAAGGTCACGATAAATGTGATCACCAAGATCCATCCGACTCTACTATGTGGCAAGGGAACACAAGTAAAATATCAGCGACGGACGATCTGTAAAGATTTTCCGTGCCATTACAAAAAGCCATTACGAACTAAAACCGGCAAGTAAATTGCAGACCCGTTGGCCGCTAGCATCTGCCAGTGACTTAATTCTAGTCAATTAGAGATGTAGCGGTCGCGAACCCTGTGCTGTACTTACATACAAATTTCCATCCTGTCTCCCATTGGGGTAGGCAGAAACTATAGATTTCCACTTTCTACGATCCTGGCACACCACTTTCTCCCTTCATCTACATTCATTAACCTTCTGATGCATGATCGTTGATTTAGGGTGCTGTTAACCTGACCTTGGTCCGTACTTGTCTTATCCTGCATTTATATGTGCCTCTATAAACACAAATTTCACGAGCACTAATGTGATAAAAAATCCATGTAGCTATAGAAAAAAAGAAGCGGCGGCCTAGCCTAATGGCTAGGGCGTCGGACTTGCGATCATGTGGTTGCCGGTTCGAAACTCACCCATTGCACTACCGACGTGAACCGTACGTAACGTACACTCGTAACACACGCATTTAGCTTAGCACGAGGGATTAACAGGAATACTAGTAATGTGCGATTCACATTGCTAGTAATCTTTTAAAAAAAAATGTAACCCGTACCTTAAGCCAATTGATACACACCATTGATACTCTTTGTCACAGCTGTTAAAGCAATCATGCTTTTGCTCAACGATCGATGTTCTTCTAGCATAAGCAAATATAAACTACCGGGACACAAGGTACCTACCAGACACTAGAGTGTCTACATTTGCACAGCGTCTAAAGGACCTTACATTTCTAGCAGAGCGCGTGGTCTCCCGCTTTGAATTGGGTTGAGTGGCTATTCTAAGGAGCGTCGGTTAAACTGTTTGGGGGACACAATGTTAGTGCAATCCCAAGCAACCAGGGCCGGATCAATCTTAAGGCTAAAGTTCGGAATTTATTTTGTTTTCCCCATTTACCACGTTATAACCGACTTCGAACAAAGAAAGAAAATCTCAATTTGAGTTAAAATTGCTGCTCGTGAATCGATTTGATGTTTATTTTTTAACTAATAGAATACTCCTACACCTTTTAGTTGATCCAACGTAGGTAAGAGACCAACCACATTTATATGGGATCGACAACAAGTTTTAATTGACTTAAAGAAAACTAACTTGTGTTTTTCATTCTTCTCTTGCTAGAAGATTTTGCTTGTCAATTGTCATTATATCCAAATTCTTTATCCCTGCACATGTCTGCAGTGCACACACTTTATGTGCGCAAACAAGCAGAATAAAAGTATAAACAATTTTGTGGGCAAGTTTTTGTTAGGCAGTGTAGACTTGGATTGTTGCATTATCTATGAGCCTCTTCAACTTAATCCGGCCCTGCAAATAAGGTTCTCTAAAATGTTTACCCGGTTTACTTGCACTCACTTGGAGTGAGTGAGTTTAGTATACAAAGTAGTCTGTAAAGGTAAGCGACCAATGCCATGCGATTTTAACTGATTTGACTGTAACATTTCACATCTTACGTAGTTCAGCGTTCTACCGTCAAGGGAAGAATGGATGAAGGGACTTGACCCACCAGAGGAGGGCAGTCTGATATGGTACACTGACGGTTCGAAAACCGAGTCGGGTACAGGGGCGGGCATTTATGCAAGGGACCATAAGGTCAGTCAAAGCATGGGCAAACTAGCTACAGTTTTCCAAGCGGAAACATATGCTATTCTTGCCTGTGCACAACAGATGGAAAGTAGCGGTACCACAGGAAGGTCCATCTACATTCTTAGTGACAGCCAAGCGGCACTCATGGCCCTGACCTCCTACAGGATCGATTCAAGGCTGATCATGGACGCTGCCCGAACTCTTAATGAGCTCGGAAAGCGAAACAGGGTCAGGCTTGTTTGGGTCCCTGGTCACAGGGGTATTGTGGGCAACGAGCATGCTGACGAGCTGGCTAGGGAAGGTTCTGGGACCTCACTAATTGGACCGGAACCATTTGTAGGACTGGCCCCAAGCACAGTCAAAACGGCATTTCGGGAGTACGCAAGGGCGAGGCACATGGATGAGTGGTTGAGCCTCACGGGACTTGCTCACTCCAAGAAATTCATAGGTTCCTCATTGAAATGGCAAAATGCCATTTGGAGCTCAAGCAGGCGGCAGGCCCGTCTTTTGATGGGGGCGCTGACCGGACACTTCGGGACTAATGCTCTCCTACAAAAGATGGGTCTAGCGGAGACATCAGCCTGCAGGGCCTGTAAAAGGGAAATTGAGAGCATGGAACACCTTCTGTGTACATGCGATGCAAAGGCTAGAAAGCGAATGCGCCTCTTGGGTCAGGGTTATCCAAGACCAGAGGACTACAGACTCATTCCCCCAGGCCTCATTATAAAGCTCATGGAAGAGCTGTTTGTAGAACTGGGAGGGGATGAGGAATAAGTTATCTAGGGGAAGCACAAAAGATCCCATTGGGTCGAAGTGCACTGAGGCCTTGCTGCCTCGGCCCTACACAAGATAAGATAAGATACGTAGTTCAGTATCAACTGTGACCATAGTCCTGGAAGTTGTAGGTACCTATAATAGATGTTTACTACCTAGGATAATTTATAACAAAAGCTCGTTGTTTAATTTATTTTAGTGAAGGAAAAAATCATAGTAGCATTCGAATTTTGAAAAATACATGTAAAAAGATGTTTAATTTACTCGAAGTAAGAGGCTTCGTGAAAAATATATTTAATTATAATTTATACTAGCCTCTGCCCGCGGCTTCACTCACGTGAAGCTATATGAGGAGTAGAAATGGTGTAACCAATATTGATGATCTCTTCTTGGTATGGGGCTGTATACATCAAAAGAAGTGTAAGTACAGAATTCTTGTGGGGCATGCAACGTTTCACATCACATGTTCCTATAACGTGATCTCAAACTAGCATAAATTAAAGTATGTATAACTTTCTTATTTTTTAAACGATTTTAATTTTTGTAGAAATAATAACATATTAATATAACATAACATACCATCACGCCTATATTCCTGAAGGGTTAGGCAGAGGCATACTACTAATGTACACCCCACAGTTCGCCGGTATGTTTAGGTCTCATATAATAGGGGCGAGCCTATTGGCATTACCCGGGCACAAATCTCAAACTCCGAGTTGCTACTGAGAATTTCATAGAAAACCCAATAACACTGCTCGACCTGGGAATCGAACCCGGAACCTCTAGCGTAGCAGTCGCGGTTGGGACCACTAAACTAATGAGGAGATTATAATCTCCTCTATAATTCCATTTTCGTGTTATTGCTTTGTCAATTTGCTTTGATAAACTTTCTATCTTTCAATAAAAATTTGATTATTGCCAAAGTGGAAGCCATTAACTGCTCCTTCTAAGAACAACAAAAGGATTGCAGAAGAGAAAACTCAATTGACACGGTTTGTTTACGATTTAAATTAACGTAGCAGCGCAAGATTCTCTTCTAAGATTAGATTGGATCGAATTAACAAATGGAGTTTTGGTTTTATGATTTGATTTTCGTTGTTGTCATGATGTACCCAAATGAATTCTTGTCGAATCCGTATTTCAGTTGCGGTAAACAATTAATTATGTTTCTAATTTAATCACATTTGTTAAGATGGGCGCGGATTTAAATTTAGTAGTTCAGAAATGTTTTCATAACATTTCTTCATACTTATATACATAATTCATAACACTTCATACCTATTAAGTGCATGAAATTAGTAATTCTTTCGTCTCTTGATTTTCTGCTCAATGCTTATGCAAAAATAATATTAATTTCATTGTGCATTTTTCCTTTAAAAAGTACCCTTAGTAATCCGATACTCCAGAATATTTTAACAGTGTTAGCCTAGTGATATGACCATTGGACTGCCAAGTCAAAGGTCTGGAGTTCAAATCCAAGGCACGCACCTCTGAATTTTCGAAAACTTTTGAATAGTTAATTAACACGCGCTTAAACGGGAAGGAAAATCATCGTGAGGAAACCTGCACGTCTGACAGATTTTCTCGACGGCGTGTGAAGTCTGCCAACCCGCATTAGGCTAGCGTGGTGGACTATAGTCTAATCCCTCTCATTATGAGACGAGACTGGTGCCCAGCAGTGGGACAGAATAATGGGTTGTTTTTTTTTTTGTTTTTTTTTAATAAAGCTTACTAGCAATGTGGGTCACACATTACTAGTATTCTTGTTAACCCCTCGTGCTAAGCTAAAATGCTTGTGTTACGAGTGGGTTCACGTCGGTAGTGCAATAGGTGGGGTTCGAACCGGCAACCACATGATCGCAAGTCCGACGCCCTAGCCATTAGGCTACCGCCGCTTCGAATACCGCCGCTTATGATATGACAACGTCGTACATAATTACACGTACTTACTTAGATAAGTCTTAATTGATATTTAGCCACAGACCCACAGTTAAGCTAACCTGATAAAAGGCTAGGAAGGCTAATATTATAAATGATAATAAAAACGGCTGAACGGATCTGGATAAAATTTGGCACAGAGATAGATTATAGTCTGGAATAACACATGGGCTACTTTTTATCTAGGTCGAACCCAATTCTGAAGACAATGCAGACGAAGTCGCGGGCAGAAGCTAGTCATTAATATTTTAATGTTATAATTTTCATTTTGAAGTAATGTTTACACAGTTTCCATTCGTAATTTCTATAAGGCTCTGTGCCTTGTTGTGCCGTGTGCGTTGCTCGCTCACGTCCGCGTACGTGTGTTTAACGATACCTTTCTGTCTAACGATAGCTTTCGCTTCAAAATACATTGTAATTAGCCAAGTATTGTGCTCGCAAAATATATTACATTTTGCTAATTATTGTATTGTGGTGCTTACAATTTATATTCAACAGAACACTACAAAATAAAGACTAGTACTTCTTTTGAATTGAGAAGTAGAAATGATGGTATAATTATTGGTAGGGTATTTGGTGATATAGCGGTAATAACCCAGACAAACTAATTAGAAGAGCCAACACACACAAAAATGTTTAAAAACAAAATTAAAAAATATTAAATTTATTGAATTATTATTTAATTTTAACTTTTTTATTTTGTTTAATTATTATTGAATTAAATTAAAAAAGTACCTATTATTTTATGCAATATTTTAATATTTTCTTTGTACAACTAGGAACTTTGTATAACCGCCTTATTAACCTAGTGGTTCTAAGTGCGACTGCACTGATAGAGCTCCAGGGTTCGATTCTCAGGTTGAGTAAAGTTTTATTGGGTATTTTTTTGTAGTAGCTCGGAGTTTGGATTTGTTCCCGGGTAATGGCAATAGACTCGCCGCCTAGGACATATCGGCGAATTGTGGGTGTATATAGTACATTTCAGCCTAACGCTTCATGGAATACAGGCGTGATGGTATCTACTTATGTTATGTTATTATTTTTGTTGGGCTTCCAGAAAGGTTTCAACTTGTTATACAAAAACATGAATACAGATCATGCAATGAAAACTCAAATAGGTATAATTTCGCAGGCCATTGATAATATTTTCACGCAAATTTGGCACTGTATCGAGCAAAATGTGATTTTATATTTTCTTTTATTGAACACATATTTTCGGCCGTAAAAGCCACAAAGAATAAAATAATTTCAAAACTTTTTTCATGCAGTCATTGGTTATATTTTACTTTTATTTTAATAATAGTTACAAAAAATTCAATGGAATTCAGATTTTAATAAAAATGTAACGATATCTTCTAACTTATTAGATACTTATTTACAATATCATTGCTTGCAAAATTTGGAACTATTTTTAATAAAATAAACTTATATTCCAAAAAAACTATTATACAAACGAGCTTCCTTTTTTCTAAATATAACATAACATACCATCACGCCTGTATTCCCCGAAGGGTTAGGCAGAGGCGTACTAATGTACGTCCACAGTTCGCCGGTATGTTTAGGTCCCATGTAATAGGGGGCGAACCTATAGCCATTAACCGGGCACAAATTCCTAACTCCGAGCTGCTACTGGGAATTTCATAGAAAAACCCAATAACACTTTGCTCGACCTGGGAATCGAAACCAGGACCTCTAGCGTAGCAGTCGCTTTTTTTTTTCTAAATATAATTTATTTTAATATCACTAATGGTGGACAGAGCTGTTACAATGGAGATTAAAGACAATTAAACAGAAGGTCCACCTTGTAAAGAGCCAAAAATAAAAATGTCAGTTTTTTTTTATGCGATAGGGGGGCAAACGTGCAAACGGATCACCTGATGGTAAGTGATAACTGCCGCCCATGGACACCCGCAACACCAGAGGAGTCGCAAGTGCGCTGCCCGCCTTTAAAAGGGTTTGGGCCTCCGGTAACCTCAACTCACTCGGCGAAACACAACGCAAGCGTTGTTTCACGCCGGTTTTCTGTGAGGCCGTGGTATCACTCCGGTCGAGCCGGCCCATTCGTGCCGAAGCATGGCTCTCCCACGTTGAAAAAGTGAGTGTCGTCTCATTTCAATTAAAAATAATTCTGGCATTTAATTATCTATTTTAAGCCTATTTTTTAACATGAACTGTTTTTGTAAGCTCATGCTGCGAAAACTACTGCTATCAATAAGTATAAAGATTTAAAACTATTTAAATAAAATTTTAGTTAGGTCTAATAGTTCTTTTTTGGTTAATTAAAATATAACGATGCTGACATGAACGTATCCGATCGTAAACCCATAAGGGGATACATACTTATATCATCGATGGCGTGAGTTTTTTCACACGTAAGCTGAAAACCGACTAACACTTACGTATTTATTTATTTATTTATATTTAATTATTACGGTTACAACCAATTACAGTAACTAAAACAAAAAAAGTCAATTATAACAATCATTAAAATAAACAAAGTAAAGTGTAAATTTGATTAACAACACTCATAAATTCCTCTTACAGTACTCCTGACATACTAATAAAACCTTCGTCCACCCATCAGCAACTAGAATCCAACAGGAACGAATTAATGATTAACATATTTAATAACAGAATAGAACGTATGTAACTAGACTCCTGATTTTCATTTTATATGTACATAACGTGTAATCAGTCTACCGTTACCGTTATTTTCTCACACAGAAACACCGAAACTCTATATCCGTATACCACAGCATAAATAAACTTGGGTCTTCTGTGTAATTTTACTCTGTGGTCTAACCACTAGCCACGTGGTGGTAGTGACCGCACCTATTTACCTCAACAAATGAGTCGCGTAAAACCGAAGCTAAAATGTAGCGAACATTTCTGCGCTAATTAAATGCGTAATGTGGTATTATTGTACGGTATTTTGTTTATAGGTAAAATCTAATAGTTGTGTGCTGACATTCTGTCATTATTTTGTTTTGACCCATATATTATTTATTTAAAAAGATTGCATTTAACTAAAGCTCCAACTTGACGTAAACGACAAATAATATTCGCCTAAATGCCTAAAAAATGTTCTGCATATTTTCTTATAATAGTACCATAATTATCTCTATTATCTAAGTATCTTTACTTATTATGAAGCAAATAACTTTACCTATAACCTTGTAAAAATGCGATAATGACCCATGATGTTCTCATTGTTATAATATTAAGCTTCCACCCGCGACTTCGTCCGCGTGGAAGGAAGTTACTTAGTCTTAGCGTGATGATATATAGCCTATAGCGTCCCTCAATAAACGGGCTATCTAACAATGAAAGATTTTTTCAAATCGGACCAGTAGTTCCTGAGATTAGCGCGTTCAAGCAAACAAATAAACAAACAAACAACGGCGGGCGCACTTGCGACTCTTCTGGTGTTGCAGGTGCCCATGGGCGGCGGTTATCGCTTACCATCAGGTGATCCGTTTGCTCGTTTGCCCCCCTATCTCATAAAAAAAAACTCTTCAACTTTATATATTAGTATAGATTTCATAAAATAATCTGTATACAATAATCTATATATAAATCTGGATGCACTTATAAATACAAAAAAAAAAAACTTCACATATTATGTAGCTGAAAGGTACTGAATCCTCGTCTTTACCTCTACAAAGTCAAAATAAAGTTTAGAACTATTCTCAATAAATCTTCTACACAAAGAAATTCATTGCGAAGTTTTATGTAGGTACTATTTTATGTTAGTAGCATAAAAACTCAGACAGAAACTGCATATTTATACACGATTTCTCCTTCATCTGCTTTAATAAATGGAGTCCGTCTATCACACCATGCTATAATTTGACATGCAACCAAATAATTTTAAAATCTATATTTTCCTAGTTTCATTACTATAAATATTAACATACAACTATCTAAAATAAAATGGAAATATTAATTCCTTACTATTATTAAGTATAAATAGAATACCTTTATTTTAATAATCTATAGGACTGTATATAAATGCACAATAATTACTTTAAAAATGCTCATCAAAAGTACCTCTGAACTCTAGTAGAAAAAATATAATTTGTATTTCAGAAATCAGTGAAAGTCTTTACTCCTTCCCTGTTATAATAATAATAATTCAAGTAAGGTGATAGACAATGCTCATTGTCTATCACCTTACTGGGTTAAGCCCTACTTCAGGCTATGTGTTATTGAGTTTATCTATTAAAACATTATCAGTAGCATTGAAATGAATCAGTTAATATACTGATTCATTTCAATGCTTGCAATGCCAGTAGCAGTACGAAGTTTAGATTTGAGATGAGTAAATAGCAAAAGAATCGCTACCAGTAGGTGAAATTATTTATATATTGTTCTCCAAGGTACAGAAATAACATAACATAATACATTATCCTATGTTACACCAAACTTATCACATAATAAAAACTTGTGGGTAAAATAAGAATTAAATCTACATAATAGTATGGTAAAATATATTTTTTCAGTATAAACACATTATACATTACATTATATTATTAGAACATTGTACATTGTATTGTAAAATTTCGTAATTAACATATAAATCTTTCCTTCTTTATACGGTTCGGTGTAATGGGAGGACTCTATTATGCTAAAAATATGTATATTTTCACCATCGGTAACAGCGCACGGTGAATGGTGACCACTTAACATCAGGTGTGCTGCGGTCGGTTTTATGACATATCTCTGCATAAATATTGTATTATCTCGAAAATGTTTTGCAGAAAAATAAAGAATATTTTATGAATTACGGACTTTTCCAGTTAGTTTTCCGTAACAAAAAGTTTGTCATCACTGCGCAATAAAAGGGGCTTGCTGTTTACAAGGTCTGTTCATCTGTATGTAGTTAATAAAAAGTAATCGTAATGATAATTTTGTGTACATACAGATTCCAAATTTAAATCCATCTTCGGTGTATCGGTCGGTCGGTGTAGGCACAAATCCTAGCTCGAAAATACTGCAAAGAATTTTATAGAAAATCCCAATAACACTTTGCTCAACCTGAGAATTGAATATGGGATCACCAGCGAAACAGTCACGCTTACAATCACGAGACAAATGAGGCGAAAACAGTGTAGTTTATTTATTCCGTGATTAACATTAATTTTCCAAGGAAACAATTCAACGAACTGAGAGAGAGTTCTCGGAAATGTTGGTTCTTAGTTCCAAAGCAAACTATTAGTATTTACAAGAAAAGTCGATGGTAAACAGAAAATATTAGCTTCATTTTCTTATGCTACACATAAATTAATTACCCGTGTTTATACTAGTAAAACTTCATTCTGCCCGCGACTTCGTACGTGGACTTTCAAATTGGGTCCGATTTAGTAACCTAGGAGTATGTGCTATTCCAGACTATAATCCAGATCAATTGGGTTTTTCTATGAAATTCTCAGAATCTAGGAGTTTGGGATCTGTGTCCGGTTAATGGCATAAGGCTCACCCCTATTATATGGAACCTAAACAAAAATATACCGTCGAACTTTTAGTAGGTACATTAGTACACCTCTGTCTAACCCTTCGGGGAATAGAGGCGTGACGGTATGTTATGTTATGAAATATAAATAAGTTACACCGAAGTCAAAAATATCATCACATCATCACTAATGAAGGGGTCTTTAAATGTGTCAGACGGTAAAGTAGGCACATTTAAAAACAATACATGGCTTTATAAATAAACTAACTTGAATCTTATCGTAACTGGTAAGAGCCTATTTCGTAATTAGTGTATCAACTTTTGCTTATATTACGCAAACAAATTCACAGAGAGTCGTTACATTCTCAAAGTCCTTTTACATTACTTTTAGATGGATCTTTCCACTATAGAAATCGAATAAAAAAGTATGTTTTGTACAAGTAAATTGTACTGAGCAAGATGAATAGATCGCGTTGCAGTATAGATTTACCTTGCCCAAGTTTTAGAAATCGGCGAGAAAAATAAATAGCCAAAGAAAATGTAGAGGGAAAAGAAATCCTGGCTCTATCGGGAAACTTCTTTGTGCATACAAGATTCCAACTTATTACTTGTATTTTTCTGTTTTAGATAGTATTTGCGACTAAAATCTAACTTTTTTCATAAGTAGTGTACAAGTTGCATATTTACCACGTTACTCATTTAAAAAGCTGTAATTTAAGTTTTGTCTTGTTTTGACACATGATATTCTGTGATAGGGATAAGAAGTTTTATATTTTTATGACTAAGGAGGTTATTGTTTGCAGTCACTTGTTATCAAAACTTTTATTGAATAAAACACACTAACGCAAAAATACACGTCAGTAATAGGTACCTACGCCGAATACTTATATTAAAAAAATTGTGAATAATTTTATTTGCACCTCGAATGATAAGACAATAAAATCTGTAACACGTATATTATTTTCACATGCTGCTACATTATGTTTAGTTTTTTCTCAGAATAGGTACCGCTCGATAATAATTATACAATGAAAAAAATTCGCCCAGGCTTTACTCACGCAACATTTAAGGACACATGCAACAATAGAGAAGTAGAGAAGAACCCTTAAGAACCCCTACGGACTGTAGACTGCCAGAGCCGCAGCAACCGAGGGGTAACTGGCACTTCGCGAAAAAGTCGAAACACCCCCCAAGGTTCTTTAGGTACGACAGACCCCGAGTAAGGGTGATCGCCAGCCAGTCAGACCTCAAGAGGTCCTACCATTGGGACATATGACGGTCCACACAATTTAAGTGTTGCTAGAATGCTAGCCAAGGAGGTATGTATATATCAATACCCGACGCATCTTCCATGTTCCACTTGACAATTTCATTTTGCTCAACTCAGAATGGGGAGCAGGAATACACGTATCTGCATTCACAACAGTTTCGCAACTGTTTATAAAGACGATGGAAAATCGTGAATCACGATTTCGAAACAGTGTTCCTTAACAAAAATGTTGCGAAATGAATACTTGGCTCTACACAAAATGGCTTCCTTTTCTAAGTACTTTTCAGTTTCCTCAGTCAAAGAAAACGAGTACTAAGCAATAAAGTAACTTGTTTGTATTAAATGTACCCGTAACACTGAACTTGGTAATATAACTTGTGTTGTATTATATATTCCGTGTCACCTTGACTTGCTTTGTATAATGTAGGGAGGTTCAGACACAGGGTGTCACTTACAAACTTGAAGTAACATCGTTATAACAAAAGGAGGGAAGTAATGGCCTCTTCTAAAAAGGACAATTTGGACAGAAAAATGTTTGCTACGCTATTTTAGAGTACTGCGTATTTTTTATCTTCGCAGATGCTAAAATTGTTGCAATTTGGCCTAATGAATGCTGTTTTGTTTATTACCCACTGATGTGAGAATTACAAACTGTTTCCAACTTGTTTGTAGTTACTTAAATAGCTACTTAATGTTTGGCATAATCAATTTTTATTAACAAATATTTCCAGAAAATCTACTGCACTCTTTGTGTTATTGATAGCATTAAAATAATTGTAATGTACGATTGTATAGGTATTTGTTGATTAAATATCCAACAATGTATATTTTTTGCATTAGTATCTATCAGATATCTCATGAGTTGAGCGGTCTATTTTTAGAAAGCACTTATGCCGAAACATTAAACTGAATAAGTAAAATGATTATCATATTTTAAATAATGTATTTTTTATGGATCGGCCCTCGCATTTTAGGAAAAAAGATTTCAAAGTTATTATATTTAAGCATTCATGTAAATAAAGTTTTTACCATTAAGGGAATTCGTAATAGGATCTGAATAATTTCAACAAGATATAATAAGCTTAAGTACGACATTTAGGGGTGTAATGACGTCATAAATGTATATAACAACCTACCTAAACCATGAAATACTGCCATAGAGTATTCCTGTATTTTGCGCAGATTTTGCAACATCCTACTAAAATATTTTAAACGTAAAAGTTTGTGAGAATATTATAGATATGGATGGTTGTTACTCTTCCACGCAAAAAATACCGTATGGATTTTAATGAAACTGTACAATAATATAGATTATAAATCAGAATAACATATAGGTATAATTCAAATATGTACACGCACGAAGTCGCGAGCAAAAGCTAGTAGTATATGTATAAATCTTCCTAAAATATTACAACAACCAAACAAAAATCGACAGTCTTCATAAAATACTACAATAATTTATAGCAACTGGTATTAATTTCGTTGCTAGCCAATCTACCTTTTATAAAGATTCAGAGGTGTCTAAAAAGAGGCACTTTTCCTCTCTCGCGTCACAGAGCTAGCAAAGCGTTCGCAATTAGGGGGACAAATGAACAGAGATGAGCAAAACTCGCTTATAAAATACTGCTGAAGAAATACAGCCGGTTTTGTTCCAGCTCCTAGCGAATGCCGTTTTTACATTTATATAACTAGTTAATTTAGCCTCTTTAGTTAGCTGGGTTATTTTTTACGTCCGCCCGTGTAAATATGACTGGTACACGTCCGAGCAGATAAATGAGGTTAAAATGAGTTGCATCCTCCGCGTTACTCTGAAGTGAACTTTACGTGACGTTTATGCTCCCTAATTGGAGGAGGTGCTCATAATTAAGGTGTTGCCTTGTGTTAGGACTGACATAAATATGATGGCTTAAAGTTTGTACATTAATTTTAGTGTTATACCTGGCTTGTAGTCATCTAACGGTGTCGGAACTAGTCAATTATCTTAAAGTTAAAAGGCTATGTAGGTATAGATAAATGGTAACAGGCGGGTACTCAAACACACCATCACGCCTGTATTCCGGATTAAAGCAGAGGTGTAGGTTTTAATGTACACCAACAGTTCGCCGGTATGTTAAGCTTTTTTCCATTAACCAGACACAAATCAAACGAATCAACTAATAAGCATTTCATAGAAAAACCTAATTTTGCTCGAACTATGAATCGAACCCAGGACCTCTAGCATAGCGATGGCACTTATGACAAGACAAACCAGGCAGTTTGCTTTAAGTATATTTTCGCACTTCTGCTGACCAATTAGCAACTTTATCACTAGTCTGATAGGTAAAAAAAAGAAGCGGCGGTAGCCGGTAATGGCTAGGGCGTCGGACTTGCGATCATGTGTTTCCCGGTTCGAACCTCACCCATTGCACTACCGACGTGAACCCACTCGTAACACAAGCAATCTAGCTTAGCACGAGGGGTTAACAAGAATACTAGTAATGTGCGACCCGCATTGATAGTAAGCTTTTTTAAAAAAAAAAAATGTCAGATACTCCGTGTAAAGAGGTTCTTTTCTCTGTCTGTACTTCCTGCCAGGCTTCGGCAAGAATGGGCCGGCTCGACAGGAGTGATACAGGCGTGAAACAACATTTAGGTTGTGTTTCACCGAGTGAGGATACCGGAGGCCCAAACCCTTTTAAAAGGCGGACCATGCACTTGTGACTCCTCTGGTGTTGCAGATGTCCATGGGCAGCGGTAATCGCTTACCATCAGGTGAGCTGTCTGCTCGTTTGCTCCCATATTCCATAAAAAATGCTCATCCTTAAGTTAGGAACCCTAACCTGGCAACCTAAACCTACCGGTGATTTATGGGTGTACACTAGTATACATCTGCGTAGGTATCCCTACGGGGAATACAGGCATGAGGGTATATTATGCATTCCTCTGTCTGGTGCCATCCTGACTTTTTAAAAGTCCGCTATAAGGAATTTATCACAAAATCAACATAGTCGTGGAATAGGAAATGTAAAATGGCCCATTACTTTCATAATGTCGTCCTCTTTGCAGTGAAACTTTTTTGGAATGTAATACATCTTCAGGACATCGTCGCTGCCTGTAACGAGTTTCAAATAAGCCTCCGGTAATATAAATTCCACGTAAATTCTCCTTTGCGACTTTTATTTCTAAGTTGTGAGGTGGTTTTTAAATGGATTCCCGAGGGTTGTTTACGTAGGTCCTAGAATTTGGTCTAATATAGACTGCTGTCCATTTGAAAAGTAGTATTTTGAAATATGGTATTGGTGACGAACTGTAAATACAAACAACCTGACGGATCGCCTGATGGTTGGCGATTACCGCCGCCCATGGACACCTGCAACAGCAGAGGAGTCGGAAGTGTGTTGCCGGCCTTTTATGAGGTTTTGTTTTGGGAAGCATGGCTCTCCCATGGAAATTATTTTACATAGATTTCTCTGGAAGTGTGTTAGTATAGAAAATTTACTTAAATATTATTGTAATGAAATGAATTATATGTACCTATTTGCGAAACATAGTAGCTAAATTACAGATGTTTTATTTTAGAAATGAAAAAGGAAAATCTTTAAATATAGTAGCCAAAAAATTACGTATTATTACGATGATGACGTACGCCCACAGTTTGCTGGTATGTTTAGGTTCCATATAATAAGGGACGAACCTATTGCCAATAACCGGGCAGAAATCTCAAGCTCCGAGCTGCTACTGAGATTTTATAATTTTTTTATTTAAAAAATATATTATATTTTTCACTCAACTTTTTTTCAAGCTCAGCAAAATGAAAAACTAACTACTAACATAAATATCGTGCTTGCCGTCAATGTTTTAATTCACTTTCTCCAGTTAAGCTCTTTTTGATGGCTGTGGTCACGCATTGGGCTTTGAGCAAAACAGCATAATGTTATTAACAACAAAAATAAAACTTTTGGAACTCCATAATGGAAATCCACTTTCCGTTGAACGAAGCGAGCTTTGTGCCTTCGAATAAGTCACAGATTGTGCGATGGTGACAATACAAAGTGGATATTCATGTCTTTGACTATGGAATACGATTGGTTTATTTATGAAAATCTATTTAGAAATTTGTTTAAAGAAATAACGTGTAATAAAGACACATCCCTACTATAATATTATAAATGCGAAAGTAACTCTGTCTGTCTGTCTGTCTGTTACGCATTCCCGCTTAAATCTCTCAACCGATTTTGATGAAATTTGGCACAGACAATCTTTAGACTCTGAGAAAGGACATAGGCTATATATCATCACACTACGCGGACGAAGTCGCGGGCAGAAGCTAGTGCTTTATAAACTGGGCAAAATGTAATAGAGTTTTTTTATAAAATTTTGTGTGGCAGCTCTGAATCTAGATTTGTGATCGGTTAATGGCAATAGGCTCGCCTCCTATTATGAAGTGTGTATGAGGAATAGTTCGCCGATGTTTCGGTCGTACAGGTATGATAATATTTTATAACGTAGGAGTTGCGTATGTGACTTCGAAATATGCTAATTCGTGTGTTAATCACTTCTTATTTTTTTAACCGCCTCATTAGCTAAGTGGTCCTGACCGCGACTGCTACGCTAGAGGTCCTGGGTTCGATTCCCAGGTCGAGCAAAGTGTTTTTGGGGTTATTGGGTTTTTCTATGAAATTCCCAGTAGCAGCTCGGAGTTAGGAATTTGTGCCCGGTTAATGGCAATAGGCTCGCCCCCTATTACATGGGCCCTAAACATACCGGCGAACTGTGGGTGTACATTAGTACGCCTCTGCCTAACCCTTCGGGGAATATAGGCGTGATGGTATGTTATGTTATGTTATTTTTTTAACCAGCTCTTGGCTACAGCAACTTTACCGAATCTAGTTTATTTATTTATTTATTTAGTAACTTACATACAGATATCCTTACAGGTAGTTCTGTGATGCGAGAAAATTTACAAAGATATCGTCCTCCGAGCCTTTTCCCAACAATGTGGGGTCGTCTTCCAATCTTACCAGATGCAGCTGAATATCAGCATTTTACACGAAGCGATACTCGGAGGATAGACTAATTGTCAGGCTTTTTTGGGCTTCTGACTACCACTAACAATTGTCATAGATGTTCGTATGACCACCGGGACCGACGGCTTTACGTGCTCACCGTGGCAGCGAGGGGTCTCGATGTGTTATGAATGGTCACCCATCCACACAGCGAGCGCAGCTTAACCTTGCAGATCAGTTGATCAGCTTAGTCACGAGCCCCTAAAATTTACAAATGTATAATTTACTGTCGTGAATCACACAAAGGATTATCTCAATTATCAAACCCACAAAACATCTTATTTTCAAATACATTTTCGTTAAGAGATAAGTTAAAATAAATTAACCCTCCATATGACGGTTTACCAACAACTTCCAAAACCCGGTACTCACCATAAATCTTTCCCCGATGACAACTTTACCATACGAGAAAAAAAGTTTTTTCTACATTTTTCTTCCTATTAATAAATGTGACGGACATGTGTCGCAAATGGAATCCGAATGATCTAGAGGGGATGGTGTAATATGGGGAATTTTCTGGTGGCCTCAGATTTATACGAAACCTTTTCAGGCCTAAGTTCACGATGAACTGAAAACTGACAGCTACGGCCGGCCCTTTTCAGCTCTCATGGAACTGTGTTTTGCGTAAAAAAGTATATAGGGGTTGGTGGTTCATAGATAACGAAAACCAAGTTTAAAATTGTAATAAACTCGGCTCTAATTATGTGGGCAAGAAAAGCTTCATGCTTCTCAGATTATAAAATATGTAAAAAATAATAATTATAGTTAAAAATGTCCTTCGATGTTTTAAATTAAAACACCTAGATATTCATAAAAACGTATTTTAAATATGTAAATAATACTTAATTAATTATAAATTCCCTAAAGTTTCAATAGCGTTGAAACAATAACTTTTGTTCGTCAAATTATGAAGGTAATGTAAAAAATGATATTTTTGAAGAAAAAAAACACTTTAGTCTATTGTCTTGTGTTTCAGAGAAAGAATCTCATCACAATGCGTGTCGTGTCGAAGAGCCCGTGCTCTTTCTGCATTAAGCCCTTGACATCCGCTTAAAAAGCCCCTTGAGCTGTTGATCGAGGCTCTTGGCTATGGTGCCAAGTTCGATTATACGTACAATATCTACCGAGGTCACTTAAAGGTGGTTATACTAATACACTACATCCTACTAATATTATAACATAACATTAACATACCATCACGCCTGTTTTCCCCGAAGGGTTAGGCAGAGGCGTACTAATGTACACCCACAGTTCGCCGGTATGTTTAGGTCCCATGTAATAGGGGGCGAGCCTATTGCCGTTAACCGGGCACAAATTACAAACTCCGAGCTGTTACTGGGAATTTCATAGAAAAACCCAATAACACTTTGCTCGACCTGGGAATCGAACCCAGGACCTCAAGGGTAGCAGTCGCGCTCAGGACCACTAGACTAATGAGGCAGTTATATGCACTAATGTACTGTGCCTAATAGTTATAGGCACTAATATTATAAATATTATCAAATTATTTTAGTGAAGGAAACATTCGACTTGCGGGCAGGATTCGAACCTGCGTCTTCTGGTTGGATATACCAGACGCTATGACCACTAAGCCACCGTTTTTTCGTTCAATAAAATAACTTTAAAATCTTTGCATGGAAAATGCAAAACATTTGAGAGCATCTTTTTGCGTTCTTTACACAAAAAGATGTTGTCAAATGTTAATAAGTTAACGCCAAATACAACAAACATAACATTCATAAAGTGATTCTATGAAAACCTATCACACGTTTTCACTAAATATACAAGCAAATGTTGATCAACAGTTTTATGGAGTTTTCAATATACTCTCACATATTGGAAATGGAAGTACAAACGTTAGTGAAAAGCTATCAATACGAACTTAAACGAGTAGTGCATTAGATGAATTGAATGTGGCGGCTCGTGTCCGCTTTCAGTAGGAGGCAATTAAATGATTGGCGGACTAACTGTATGGAATAGGCAATATTTGTCATTGGAAGTGTGACATAGGTAAACACAAGTAGTTATTGTAGTACAAGGTACACAAAAACACGTTACACAGGTATACGAAAATCGGATTGCCAGAAGCACGAAAAAGCGACATCGATTCACGGTGGACATCCCAAAAACCAGAACGTTATCAAACGTTCCGCTAATGTGGAATACGCTTCTAGAGTGGGTCTTACCCGAAAGATATAATCAATCGAGTGAAAAAAAAAATTAAAAGAAAATTTTAATATACTGACACTTACTTACCTATCAAATCTGGCACCCTTAGTCTATATTGTTTAAAGCTCACCAATATAATTTGAACTCTACCACCTATTTGCAATTAAATGTACGCGGATCAAATAATTCTGGCCCATTTTCCGTATAAACTGTACCGCTATATATATGCTTACGCTTTAGTGAAGTAATGTACGTTTTGACTAATGGCCAATTAGGTTAATAGAGTACCTCAGGCTGAGTAATGTTTCACACGTGACGTCATTCGCTAACATATAATACATTACAGCTGTGTATCTGATACCTGATTGGCTAATATATCATGATATCGAAGATTAGTGTGAAATAGTAACATCATCTGTTACCGGATCAATTTACTGTATCAATAGCGATATGGAGGCTTTAGCAGCCCATACTTCATATCTATATCAGTTGGCTGAATATCATATGCATTGGGGTATTACATTCACTGTACTAAAAAATTTTACAAAAACCATAATTTTAGTAAAGGAGATATCTGATTTTGAAAAATTGTTAATAAAATAATAAAAAAGTTAGTCCTAAATTTAAACACAGGTATTATATAGGTACTTATTATCCTTTGTAATATCTATATGAACAAGCTCCAAACAGAAGTGTTAACGTATAACTAGAAAGTGAAAGTAAAGATAACGAAAGCCGGTAAGAATCAAATATCAATATGCCTAAGCATTTTTGGCGCCGGATTTTCTATTATCAAAATGTATCCTTCATTCACAGTTATCTTCAAATGATTAATACTAAATATAAAAATCTATACTCGTTCGAACAAAAAGAAAACCAGTTCTCAAACACAGAGTTAATGCGCGAATATAACAGTAAACAACAACCTCCTTCTGAAAACCTTCTTTGCTGAAAATCAGCGCTGTTGACCTGTTGACCTAGGTCTTTTCGAAGTCACAGCAACTAAACTGAGCGCTGATCTCTTTTTGTACGTACGTACGACGCACATTTTTATTTATATAGATTATTATATAGATATACCTGTTTGGTAAAAGGTCTATTCTGAACAACAAACACAAAAGAATACCACCACAGCACTTAGTCCGTGCCACAGATTAGATCATATATTTTTTATCAGAGGTCAGGTAGACTTTGGGCTTTATAAGAATAGTAATATTAAATTATCTAAGTTCAATTTTTTTTGCCTAACCCTTCGGAGAATACAGGCGTGATGGTATATTATAAATTTTAACCTCATCTTCTCAGTATACACTCAGTATACAAATCTAAGCGCCCATTAATTGGCAAGCGGCCAGATCTCTTGCGTGGCCAGCCTAATTCAGTTTGAATGACACTAACATGGCCTATAGCGGACACTGATTTGAATCACAATGAACCTTGTTACCTCTACTATAGAACTTTTGACTAAATGAGACGGATTCTAATATTTGGATTTATTTGACTGCATAGTGATGATGCTAGGTATTTTTTGGACAAAATAAAAATAGTATTGTGTCTTTTTCCATAGTTTCATCTTTTGTAAAATCACTATGACCTTAGTCTTTTCCTGAGGGGAATATAGGTATAATGGAGTCTCACCTACCCTTTAAACCTAAACATACTAGCGAACACACAACTCTTATCGAACTTCTCTCAACCTTTAGACCCTCTCCCACAAAGGAACGGTGCAGACGTATACTCAGCGTTACCCTTTCCTTCCCATCTTTTATTTAAAAAAAAACATACCAGCGCTCTGTGGATGTACAGTCAGCGCCAGTTTTCTTATATGCAGAAAACTGGTACTAACATCTCAGGTCAGAATTTTTTTGGTTAGTAATGATGTAAAAACGTTTTGAAGATTGCATCGTGTTCAGTGACTTTTGGCGCTGACTGTACATTGGTAAGCCTTCGGTGAATACCTGAGGCGTGATGGTATGATTGGATCGGCTTCTCTTATAACCAGATACAGCGTAGTTTAACATTATTTTAGATCAGTGCAGCCTTGAGTGGCGGTCTCCGAGTCGTCAGTCGTCTATTGCATTTCGCCCTCGGGGGGATCCAGCATTGGATGTGCGTGGTGGGATCGCAGATCATACGAGATCGATTTGCATGATCCCACCACTATGCGGAAGGTGGCAGTGGTGGTTGTTTTAGTCGGTATGCTGGCCACCTGGCTGAAGGGCCCTAAATAACCGTCCCGCATGCCCGAAGCGTAAAGGCTAGCATAAGGCGCATTTCCCCAACCGAAAAAAGTTTGCCCAACCCTTGGTAAAGCAAGGGTTACGCTATGTTATATTTGTATAATAGATTTACTTAAATAATCGGTAACCGTATAGTTTAGTGTAGGTAATAGAGCTAATATATTATCTACTATTAAAAAAAAAATAAGTAAAGAAGTTGTGTCTTTACATTGACGATATTTAAAAAAAAACCAAGTTACTAACTTGTTTTTTTTTTTAACTTTGTTTTTATAAACGTCTCCGAATAAAAAATGAGATTTTTAAAATACTTGTCTGTTTGTTATGGGTTGGAGCAAAAACTACTGAATAGATTTTAATTTTGCTATCACTGTTAGAAAGTATATGCTCCAACTTAAAAACTTCTTATCTCAATTCCTGAGATATAGCTTGACCTTTCTGATGACCCATAGAAAGAAGAGATTATCAGTGTGGGTATACATTTTTGGAATCCATTTCTTATCCTAAAGTAGCTCCAGGTGAGCGAAGCCGCGGGCAAAAGCTATCGAATAAATGAAATAAGGTCCACTCGATTAAACTCCTGATTTAATGGCCTCTGGTTAAGGTTTAATTGTTCGTTTTATCAATAAAACATCAATACTTCATTAACTCCAATGTAATTGTGGCGGTGAAGAAATTAACATACAGATAGCGGTTTTAAATGAACGTGTAGTCAGTTGGAAAAAATAATATTTGTTGGACATTATTATTTCGTAATAACGCCTGTAAACGCGAGAAATTAAAATGGATTTAAATATTGCACAAAACAGATATGTATTTTTAATGGTAATCAAAAGCAATGGCCGAGAGTACAGAGCAATGGAAGTTATGTGCGGATTTTTGTCGGTAGGTACAAGTCCGACAAATCTGTCGAAGAACCGACAACCGCTAGGGAAGGTGTGTTCTCGAGCGGAGACCACGACTTGGTAAACGTATCGTAGGACGATCTCCGGCAAAATTATATATTATTATTTTAGTGAAGGAAAAATTTGACTTGCAGGCAGGAGTCGAATTTTTCCTTCACTAAAATAACTTTATAAAATTTGCATTTTAACGTGGGAGAGCCATGCTTCGGCACGAATGGGCCGGCTCGACCGGAGTGATACCAAGGCCCAAACCCTTTTAAAGGCGGGCAGCGCACTTGTGACTCCTCTGGTGTTGCGGGTGGCCATGGGCGGCGGTTATCGCTTACCATCAGGTGATCTGTCTGCTCGTTTGCCCCCTATCCCATAAAAAAAAGCATAAACAATGCAAAAAATCACAAAAAGTTAAAATTATATATTCCTGATTCTGATTCCCGGAAATCAGAAAAGAAAAAGATTTCGACATTTTCTTAAAACGTATGAATTTTTAGGACCCACCCTAATTTTCATGAAACCAGCAGCAGCATTTGACGAAAAGAAAGTGCTAATTCTATGTATTTTATGAGACTCGTATAATCTTTAGGAAAACTTCTTAGGTAACATTTGTCAACAGCTTAATAACCGTAACAGTAATCTTGGTTATGTGTCGCCCAGAGCTTAAGGTTAAGCCGTGAAACATGGAAGTTAAGCCTTCGAGAAAAATTTCGTTCATGTTAACGTTGACAGGTAAGTAGGAATGTGACCGAATTACGAAAAAATGTTCATAGCGATATTAAGAAAAAATACTCATAATAACGCTACCTTGGCTTGTATTTTGTAGGGCACACATTTTCTTTTATTGATCCACGTCTGCCAACGTGCTATGGAGCGCAGTATGTATATACATACATACATATTTTCACGCCTGTCTCCCATTGGGGTAGGCAGAGACTATAGATTTCCACTTACTACGATCCTGGCACACTACTTGCGCTTCATCTACATTCATTAACCTCCTCATGCATGATCGTCGGTTTAGGGTGCTCTTAACCTGACCATTTTTAAGAACGGCCGCAACTTGGTTTTGTTACGTTCGTTGAGGTCGGCCCCTTCCAACTCTTCCATCCGTACTCATCATGTATACTCGTTTTGTCAATCTCCGTTCATCCATCCTCTCTACATGCCCAAACCACCTTAACATACCTTTCTCAATCTTTGTTACTACACCTTCTTTCACACCACATCGCTCCCTTATCACACTGTTTCTCACTCTATCTTTTAAAGTTACCCCACACATACTTCTCAACGCTCTCATCTCTACAGCATTTATTTTACTTTCATGTCTCTTCTGCCATACCCAACTTTCTCCACCATACATTAGTGTCGGCGCAGTATGTTAGATGCTAAATTAACAGATCACGTTTGAAACACTAGACTGGGCTCCGAAACTCAAATTATTGACGTGGCTCAAAAGTCTGCCAAACTTAAATGGGACTGAGCAGGACATATCTGTCTATAATGAGCTGTGGGCCCGGAAATCTTAGGATTGGTGCCCTGAAACAGCGACACGGGGTCGCGGAAGACCACGAAGGAGATGGCGGGACGAACTGGCTGTCTTCCTTGATAATTGGAAAGAAGTAGCGCACAATCGTGACCGTTGGAAGGAATAGAGGGAGGCACTTGCGCAGCTGTGGGACAGTATAGAATAATAATAACGCCCATGGACGACACCTGCAACAGCAGAGGAGTTGTTGATGCCACGTGAAACAGTAGTAATGTTTCGTAAAATAAATATTATAACAGTTTTGGAAGTCAGTGGCGAAAACAAAAGATCCAAAATCAAAGGCACAGATTTCCGAAACTGTTTCGGAAATCTGTGTTTGTTTCTTTTTGTTATTTTTTTTTTTAAAAACGTTGCCCCACATTAGGATTTTCTCATGTATCGTGAGAGCATTTATACACAAACACCCCGACCCGGTACATCTACCTGTAGATCATACAAATATTTGCTCCGTGTGGAGATCGAACCCACAACACGTGTCGCAGAAGCCAATTGCTTAGCCGCTACGCCAAACGTGTCGTCAGTATTTTATAAAATGAAATTGACCAAAGAGTTTTTACTTTAATACAAAACCCTAACAATATACATAGTTCAGAGCAATTTTATCGTTGTCAGCCGTATTGTTGAGTAAAAGTACGTCTTAAGAGGACTTTCAGGAGGCACGACCAACTCCTGTAGTTATTCTAGAGTTATAAGTTAACATGAGTTTTCGTGTCGGCTCGACTACGCTAAAAAGTTTTACATTAGAACTCCTTTTATATAGAATCTTAGTTTTTGTCATATTTTTATGAGATTTTATACATGTACAGTCAGCGCCAAAAGTCGCTGAACACGATGCAATCTTCAAAACGTTTTTACATCATTACTAACCAAAAAATTCTGACCTGAGAAGTTAGTACCAGTTTTAAAAACTGGTACTAACTTCTCAGGTCAGAATTTTGGAGACTTTTGGCACTGACTGTACCATTGTACCTACAATATAAGTACTTATTGTACATTGTTGATGTCATAATCAACACATTACATTGTTCCACTGCTGGGCATGGGTTTCTTCTCATAGTTAGAGGGATTAGTAAGTTAGTTCGCAGACTTCACACGAGAGAAAATCTCTCAGGCATGCAGGTTTCCTTACGATGTTTTCCTTCACTGTTTAAGCGCGTGTAACTTATAATACGTCCGTGACTTCAAAAAGTCAGAGGTGCGCCTTGGATTCAAACTTGAGACTTGACTCTGCAGTCCAACGGTTATTGTTGTATGAAAATGTTCTCAATGTTCGCTCTTTATCCCTTTTATATCTCTTTGGTCGCCATCGAATCTATCAAATATATTGTATGTACAACCTAGTTCCTTAGAGGCGTTTACATACAACATTTTTAGGCCACTGGTAACCCTCTTTCCGGCAAGGGACATATTTGTTCACAATAAATAAATCTACCTATTCGTCTTGGCCTATATACTAAGCAACGGAATCGCCATAGCTAGTTGAGTTTCTAGGACCGAGAAAGCTAAATGGCTTAGTTTGTTACTGTTCGTTGGCAATCTGCCCAGCAGGAAAATAATATTGCTGTTTAATTACTTTTACAGTACGGTGCTCTTACACTGCATTTCAGTACTAACTATATTTCTATTTTTTTTTCAGCCGTTATCGTCACACTGCAGTGCAAAGGCCTCCCTACCCTTCTTCCACTCCTCACGGTTTAGAGCCTTCTGTGGCCAATTCTTACAATAGATGTCTAGCTCTTCCCGCCATCTCATTTGGGGCCTGCTGCAACGATATTTCTATTATTACGCATATTTAAAAACAAATTAAAAATACCTTGTCCTTACAATAATGAACACAACAAAAATAATTAGGTATCAATTCAACAATTTTAGAGGAATGTGAATCTCCACTCCACCTCTATAGCATTACGTACGGCGACGCCTAGAGTACACACTAGCCGCACAAAGGACACACTAGCCGGTGTGATATCATCATCACCTTCCTCATCATCATTATCTTTTGTTCCATATATATTATACTAGCTTCTTCCCGCGACTTCGTCCGCGTAGCGTGATGATATATGGCCTTCCTCCTAAAATGGGCTATCTAACACTGAAAGAATTTTTCAAATCGGGCCAGTAGTTCCTGAGATTTGCGCGTTCAAGCAAACAAACAAACAAACTCTTCAGCTTTATATATACACCAGCTTTATCACTTAGTTACTTCCGCACCATATTGTCCTTCAAACAAACTATCTTTTTTAGTCTCCGTCGATTCTTACGCCCTTTTTATACGGTGAGTAACCACCAAACTAACAATATGTCTGCCTAAACCTAATAGGTGTGACATGGATATGTAGATAAAATATTTAAACAATGTAACACAAAAGATATTATTGGCAAATTCTTGCTAGCGTTTAGATTGAAAACGTGATAAGAAAATCTAAGAACAAAGACTAAGAAAACTTTCTTCTTTAATAATATTCTCACCGTAGTTTTTCTGATATTATTTCGGTTACTTAGCGTCCAAAGCTTTAATAAAAAGTTTTCTACTTATATTTTATGCGAATACTGTCGCAATAAAATGTCATTAGAAGCCACTACAGGTAGGTAGGTGTGAAGTTATTGATGAGTTTTTTTCACAGAGTTTGTAGAAGGATAGTGGGACAAGCATAATTAATGAACAGCGGGTGTACACCTCTTTCAAGCCATTCAATGTAGTTATACAGGCGTGATAACGTGAAGTCTTATTATAATCAGTCGTTGTGCTAACAATAGTAAGAATTTCGTGCTGCTGAGAATTTCATAGAAAAACACAATTTTACTCGATCGAAACCCAAAATCTCACGATTGCAGCCACGTTTACGAATAATAGACAAATTAGGCAGTAAAGTTATCATTTATTCCAGTAATCTCCACGGGTAAAAGATAAATAGATAGTAATTAATGTTTAAATGTTAAAAAATATTCAACGTAATTGAACTGTTCCACGAATCAATTTCAGTACAAAATTCATTTTTGTGATGAATGAAAATATCTCTTCATTTTAATTGCAACTGAATTAATTTATTTTGTATACACTCCATTTGAATTTTGATTGAGCGAGAAAATTAACTTCGTCAACTAAGTTTTTAGATGGGGTTCTATTTAAGTCTTACAAACGAATAAACAAAAATAACGGAGGGCGCGAAAAATTAATTAATCCAATTCTAAATATTTCAACCGACTTATTTAATGAACAATAACATCAGTCAGTTAGTTTAAAATCAATTTACCATTTGAAGAGAGACAAGGTTCTGATAATAAATTTATGCAAATCTCATTTTGAAATATCTGTATGACGGTACATTAGTGCTGTAACCCGAATTTATGTAACATGTTACAGAAATATTAGTTTAAAATGATCATTTAAATGTATGCGAATCATTTGCATAATTAGATATTGTTATCGACATTATGCGTTGTCACGAACAGTGGTAACGACTGCTACAATTATCCCAGTGAAGAGTTCTAAATATATTACGTGTATATATTTTAGCAAATGTGAATATATAGAGATGTTATTAATTCGGCTTCACTGAACTGTATCCAATTAACCTTATAATTCTGGTGTCGGTTAACCAAATAGTTGTTTGTAGGTTAGGTAATTGAAGCGGCGGTAGCCTAATGGCTAGGGCGTCGGACTTGCGATCATGTGGTTGCCGGTTCGAACCCCACCCATTGCACTATCGACGTGAACCCACTCGTAACACAAGCATTTAGCTTAGCACGAGGGGTTAACAAGAATACTAGTAAAAAAAAAGATATTAGGTTATTAGAAGAAACGTGTACGTTATATCTCTACATTATCGTTGCGCCGAATATTCTATTGCCAGTAAGTTATTTTAGTGAAGGAAACATTTCGACTGCGGGCATCATTCGAATCTACGTTTTCTGGTTCAATAAATACATCAGACACTATGCCCAACTAAGACACTATGCCCAACTAAGCCACCACGAGTAACTAAATTAACTTATAACTTTACCTTAGTTTTAGTATATGGCGAAACCTGAGACACGTGTTTTCAAAACTGTATCATGAAAAATCACAAGGTTATATTATGTTACCTAGTTGTCTGTACAAAAACATGCTCACCATGTCTTATTATCCCCTCCCTGTCGCCCACCTGCACTTAGTGCAGCTGCTATAACATGCCGTGACTTGTGCTGTGCGCGTATACATACCTAATACCGGAAAAATACTATAGTGTAGCTCGGTGTCCCACTTGTAACTTTTTTAATTATTTTTGGGACAAAATATAATAACATGGTGTAAAAATTATTGGAATCGATTCAGTTAGGTACTTATTCTGAACAAACTATAAACTTAGGATATACTAAACTTGTGTGCCCCATGGTTGTGCCAAATACTGTTTTAGTCGGTACGAGTTCAAGATACGTATATACAAACCAATATACCAACGTTACCCCTGGTTGCAGATGATCCTTGAGGATTATGCGGTTCATCACGGTATTCTGCGTCCAATTAAAATAACATAAGCATAGGTAATAAAATTTTTAATCCAACATTTGGAAAATGAGTGCTGAATGTCCATAATACAGGCTACTTTGTTAGTGAGGGCATCAGATCTGGAAATCTATTGTTACCTACTCATAATTCCTAACTTCTTATCCTAATTTGTAACAGACTGTACCACTCTTTTGTGAAATAAATAAAAATAAAAACGCTAGAATATTTTAGTGAAGGAAAAATTCGACTTGCGGGTAGGATACGAACCTGAGTCCTCTGGTTAGGTACTCCAGACGCTATTTAAAAGCAACCGACATGACTTACTTTGCAGTTAGTTCAATGTCGAACGATGCAAAAAGATATTTAAAAGGTAAGGCGGCATCGTTCGACATTGAACTAACTGCAAAGCAAGTTATGTCGGTTGAGAGGCAAAGTACTTTGCTTTTCAATAGTTGTCACTGGTGTCACCTATATTAAGACGAAAATTCAGAATGTGAAGGCAAATTTCGACATGGCGATGGGGCAACGGGGCGTAGAGGTCATAGCGTCTGGTGTACCTAACCAGAAGACGCAGGTCGAATCCTACACGCAAGTCGATTTTTTCCTTCACTGTGACTAAAATAACTATATAATCTTAGCATGGAAAATGCTAAAAAAATACGAAAAGATATCGATAAAATATCTTTGATTTAATAAACAATACTCTAGATAGACATTATTTTCGAAACAGTCGTTTCGAAGTAAGTTAATTATAGTAGGTATTTGTAAACAAAGACGATCTTGTTTACACGAAACCAGTGTTTATTCAGGAAAATTATTACCATGGCTTTCGTCCAATCAGTGTCTGATCCTATCAAATAATAACATCTAATTATGTTCATCCTGTATTTTCATAACAAATTAACGTGCTATATTAAAATAATACTAGCTATGCGCTGCGGTGTCACTCGCGTGTACGACTTCTAAAACTATTCTGCACATGGTACCATTATTTATTTATGGCAGTTTTACTTTTTGTTCAAAATTAATAAATAATAAATATTCTGCGACATTTTACACAACACCATCTAGTCCCAAACTAAGTAGAGCTTGTAGCATGGGTACTAGAATTGTCTAGTACCCATACTACAAGCTCTTGGCAAAAGTATATAAGTATTATATCCATTGGGATATAATACTTATATTCCTTTTTTGTAAATACATACTTATAATACATAAGAAACACCCAGACGAACACAAACACTTATATTCATCACATAAATATTTGTGTCCTGTGGGAATCGAACCTACGACCTCATGGTCAGCAGTCCGGTAGTCGAACCACTAAGCCACAGAGACCGTCATGACCGTTCTGTTTTATATTACTCAATAGATTTTATAAGCTAACATAAAATGAAAATATTGTATTACTAATTAGACGATTCTCCGCAAATTACACAGTAAAGTCGTTAGATCTATTCTGAGTACTTTACTAATTATAATAAACTCGCTCAAAGATCTTGTAAAACTGTACACCCAATCAACTTTATAACTCATTTAACCTTGTTTGATAATAAAGACTTAAGATTTTCTAATTTAACTTTGTGTGTACTTAAGCTGTCGAAGTTATTAAAACCCTAATTAGTAAAATTGGTGGTCTTCTTGACTTAATAGAATAAATACTGCTATTTTATACCATTTCTTCAAATGAATAAGATTATAATGTATCTCAATTTACAGAAAGTATTGTATAAACTACCTATATAATGTTAGGTCATCTTAAACTACATATATATGCTTGGCTCGAGCCATGTGTACTAAAAAACAACCAACAGAAACACCATTGTACTAAATTAATTCATCAATTGTTCTAAAATAAACCAAAACCCAAGAATATCATTATCGCGTGTATCCATTTGGCCAACACCACATAAGCAGGACATCTAATGATTGTACAAGTATATACAAGACTTCGAAGTAGGGAAAATGTATTTTTCTCAAACGAAGTCTCCATTTGCTGTGAACGTGACCAGAAAGCGTAGATGATACTTGCAGGCAGCGCAACAAATTCACGGCTAAAAACTACTTGCATAAGAATAATAAAAAGATTTTCTGTTTAAGTGTGTCATCGCCGTTATATTAACTTAAGCTTCTATGATGGAAAGAATAAGATCGCTTTTACTATACAGTGTATTTGCTGCAATTTACGAATAGGTGTCATGTACCATTATTATCCCACTCACAGTGTAATAGGAAATCTGTTCCTTGGGAGACTGGCCTTCATAATCGATATCTACCTCATGTGTAACTCATACTTACGTGCATAATCTCGATTTGGTGTCAATCATGAGGACTTTGGAAAAGCCCTCTACTTCTCAAAATTTACAGAAAAAAATCTGCAAAATATTTTTTTCGATATTTCCTTTACATTCATACTACCTATGGTACGCTGCTTTTTAAGGGAGTAGGACCGTATCGAAATTATATTGGGCACTTACATCAGTTAAAAAAATGAAATGTTGAAATCAGTTCACTATCTGACATTGTAATATTTATTGAAAATCTCCACCTACCTTATTTTTTAAGTGGTTTATTAATAACTTTTATTGGCCAAAATAACGCTGCACTCTAAATAAATCCTCCCTTTAATCGGCTAAATAAAGTTATTGATACTTTCAGTTCACAATTTATCGTCTTTAACCTTCATATCTCACTGCTTTTGTAGGATTCTCTTTCTGAAAGGGACTCCGAAAGGGAATGCTTCAAATACAACCAAAGCTGATTTACTAATACACTCGTAGAAACGTTTAGTTTTCTTCAAACCACAAGTTAGAATATGTGATTTGGGGAAAACGTTTCGAAGGGCCACTTGCACTAACTTCTTAAATGTGTTTAAATTGTATTTAAACACAACATTTGTATGAAAAATTTAAACACATTTAAGAAGTTGGTGCAAGTGGCCCTAAGATAGTGTTGCCCAAATGCAAGAACAAGACGAGACTTAGCCAGTCTTGGTCTTGGTCTTGCGCCAATACACCTGGTCTTGGTCTTGGTCTTGGTCTTGCGCTCCCAGTCTTGGTCTTGGTCTTGGTCTTGCAGCAAGAGTCTTGCAAGTCTTGCAATTACCTATTAGTCTATTACTATTTATTAAAGTTTACTTTAAATCTTAGAAAAACGTATTAGAATTGGAACATTGTGAGCTTGAATTAACATAGCCATAGTAAAGATCAAGCAGATTAATAAATAACTGAAGATTTGATAAAAATTCGAAAAATCAACTGACCTATATGTCGTTTTCCATGGAAGTAACTGTTTCTTAATAAACATTTATGATTTATAAGCTTACATTTGCTAAAACATGTAAAAAAACAAATTAATTACAATAACTTGACTGTATTTTAAAGAACAATACTTATCTGTCTAGAAAGAGATTGAACCCTCAACTTATAAGAAATTTAATAAAAGAGTTTTACGATTTATCATTTATTTGAATAAAAAATAAAATACAACACAAATCAACAGCTTTATCATTAGGTTATGATACTTTATATAATTTTTTTTGACCAAGAATTAATACAAAGTAACCATCTGGCTGACTCATCACTTAACCTATTTCTATGTTTTCTAATTACTAATGATGCTTTAGAAAATAACCTCTCAGCAGGTACTGAAGTTGCAGGTGTTGAGAGAAAATCACGGGCCATTTTCGATAAAATCGGATACTCTGTCTCATGCGTCCTCCACCAATCTAAAATGTCTTCCGAGCTGGCAGTTCTTGGTTTTCTCAGGTACTCCTCCAACTCGTCTATCACTAAGCCTTGAAGACAAGATCCAGATGACGTCGAGGGACATTCATAGAGTTTATCAAAGTCTATTACGTCTTCATCTTCATCACATACTTTATTTTCTTTTTCTGGTAATTCCAGAGATTTGTTCAGTGAGTGTAGACTTTTATATTCTTCATAAAGTTCATTGAACTTGCGCAGACTTTCTGTTTTAAGTTGCTTCCCCCACATTGTCAGGTCAAAAGTCTGAGCCTTATGCCTTGGGTCTAAAATTAAAGAAGTACAATAAATCCAGTTGCTCTTCTTGTAATGTTTAAGCATTTTGTCTCGAGCTGCTTGGAAAGCTAGAATGAGCCTTTCATCCACTTCAGATCGATTAGGTTTCTCATCTAACTGTTTTACCATGGATTCAATTTTATCTAGCAAGAGATTGAATGATACAATGACTAGCGGTAATGTAACATATTTGTCTCCACCAAGTTTTGTACTTAAAAGTTTAAAGTTTATTAGAAATTTATGTAATTTTTCGAGTACCTGCCATTCATTAGCTGTGATTTGAAAATCATTTAATTCGGTGACAGAACTGCACAATATGTCAATGCCCGCTCTCACTTTTAAACCAAATCCAATCATATCATGTGTGGAATTCCATCTCGTTGGACAGTCAAGAATGGCATTTAGATTTGATGGCACGCCAGCTGCTTCACAAGCAGACTGAAACTTCTTCTTCACTATCTCACTTCTTTTTATTTTACTGGAAATACTGCGTAACTTTGTTACAGATGTACGCGAGTCAGCAATATTTGGTGCAGATTCTTCATCTTCTTCATCCTCAGTTTCGTCTGCATAGTCTTCGTACTGCTGATCTTGCGCGTTAGTGTCAGACTCACAGTGTAATGCTAAGGTCTTTAATAAATCTTGTACACCAAGGTTTAAAATGTGAGCAAAGCACCGGAAATGTTGATTGTCTGAATCAAAGTGTGGCGGCAGCTGTTTGCCCAGTTCATACATAAATTTGGTATTTGCAGTTGCGTTGTCGACCGTGATACCTTGTATTTTATCAATTATGCCATATTCCAATAAACATTCATGGAAAATCGTTGCAATATCTTCCCCAGTATGTCGACCGCGTGATGGTATAAAATCAAGAACTACAGATTGATACTTCCATTCGTTGTCTATATAATGAATAGTAACCCCGTAGTAACTCCTACCAGCAATTGACGTCCACCCATCAATGGTAAAAGACATTTTAGATGATAATTGTTGAAGTCGTTCCTTGAGAATCAATTGGAGCTCTTCAAATCGCTCTTTGACTTTCCTTCTAAGTGTAGACCTTTTAGGAAACACCATATTAGGGCAAATACGTCGAAAATATACTTGTGTAGCTTCGTCATCGAAAAATGAGAAGGGAAGATATTTTTTCACCACCCAATCAACTGTAGCTGTCGTGATGTTGTCACTGCTGTTTTCCGACTGAAACAAAACAATAAATCTTGTGTTATTGTTATTATTTAAAACATACTAGGTTTGAGCGTATAAGAGGAGGAGGTTTGTTGTTGTTAAATCGAGAAAATCGTTAAATTGATATTTGTTATATTAAGGTTGCACTGTACTGTAATTTACCAAAATAAAGTACTTAGTTGTTACTGGCCGATTAAATGAAAATATGGGTGTTTATAAAAAATATTTAAGACGATAATTACATACTTAATATGTCGCACCCCTAGATGAAAACTGTGAAAACACCACTAACTCAAAAATACTTACGTAAGTTAATGGCGTTTTTGAAAGTATCGCATGAATAGCTACGCGGAGTTAAAATTCTTTTAACTGTTAAAAAAATATTCTTACCTGTCCACTTCTTCCAGCGGTTACTAAAAAGCTTGTGATATCTCCACTTAATTTTGGTTTAACAGGAAGAAATATTTCTGATTCCTTTTTGTGGAAAGATATTAGATGTTTCCTTAAGCCTGAAGTGTTTCTGTTTTTCATTTTTATTTCAATCTTTTTATGTTGGCACAATTTACAGAAGGCAGTTTGGGATGCATGAATTATTTCGAAAAACTCCTCAAATTTACTTTTGGGTCTTTTAGATCTGTGACTCAAACTCTCGTTACTCGGACTAGAATAATTTGAATCTTCGTCACTCATATTAAATTGTACACGTGATACGTTTTTAGAAAACAACGAGAATTAGTAAAAACAATTATTAAGTTAGACTCGAAGCACAGCTCAATTGGAAATGACTGGAATTAAAATAATTCCTTTATTTATAGTACGTTTCCTTGCTTTCTACCGCGCCGCCTCGCCACGTGCCGGCTCTATGAAAAGGATGCCGCCGCAAATCAAACAATGCCGCGTGCGGCGTACAAACACACACTAAATATTACCTACTTGTACAGACGCGACGCGTGAATAAAATAGAATTAGTGCCAATCACTATTCTTTACATATAAGTGAATGTTTTGGCGTACATCTATACTAATATTATAAAGCTGAAGAGTTCGTTTGTATGTTTGATGACAGAAGTTTTAAAATAATAAATAAGTCCTGAACGTCACTATACCTCCAAAGTTACTATTCCTCGTGGACGAAGTCGCGGGCACAGCTAGTAAATACTTACTCTCATCATCTCTCTCAGAGATATTCGGGCTGGTAAGTAATACTAAACTCTTATCGCAGGCTTTTTATTTTATTAGTAGGTAAGTACCTACGCTTTTTATATTATTTTATTAGTTTTGTAGAATTTTTTTACACGTTTCAAGTATATTTAAAAGTGGCTACAATATTTATTAAACGGGTGATATTTGAACACTTTTTTGCTATTTTTTCTTGTAAAAACTTAAGAAATATAATGACTAAATGTACAATAATAGTACCTAAGTAATTAGTTTAAAACCATATAAGTAATCAATATTATAATATATACTTACTAGAATGAATTAATATGACATCTACTACCTATCCTTACCATTTTATCCTAATCGTAATACTACTTGCGTGATCAGTATAATGTATTCATTTTCATTCTAAGCACTCTGAAACTTATTTATTCTTTGGAACACCTGTAGGTACTCTACTAGGAAATTATTTTGCATGAGTATACCTACGCCCTATGGCGGCAATCAAATAGTGTCAAATGTTATGATTTCGGCGTGGCGGCAACGATTGTTTTAGATTTCAAAAGAAGCCGCCGGCGCGTGTATCATAACCATGTACTTCCGAAAAGCGGCAAATTTCTTTGAGAAGTAAGTACAAAACCTTTGATGCCGCATTATCAAAGTGCCGATGGTTAAAACATAACTATGCATGCACTCAGTTTGATTTTAATAGATATTTTTTTATTCGCTATGTTTATGGTATTAGTCGTAATGCGCATAGGTCCAGTTTTTCATATTCTTTGATACAGTTTTTTGCGTCTCATAGAATTCCTAAGCGTACCTACCTATACACCGAACTGTTACACCTAACTACTCAGTGAAATAGCGCTAAGTCCTAGCTGCAAGACGCAAGAGTCTTGCAGGCTATGTCTTGTTCTTGCTCAAGTCTTGCACGGTCAGTCTTGGTCTTGGTCTTGCTAAAAATACGCGGTCTTGTTCTTGGTCTTGGTCTTGCAAAAACGCAAGAACAAGACCAAGACTGCAAGACCAAGACTGAATTTGGGCAACACTACCCTAAGAGTGTGAACTGAAGTGACAAAATAGTTCTTTTTCCAAAATATCGAACGATTCGCTGGATGTTTAGTACAGAAAAATATAAAGATGATTGATATTCATGATGTAGCAACATGAACAGGAAATTGGAAGGAAATGTAAGTTTTAATAGGAACGTCGTCGTTCCTATTCTTCATCGCTTGAGTATCTATCACTATAAAGAAATAAAGAAAAAGATAGCAAGTAATATGATCTATGGGAGACCAGGACATAACAGTTAAAATATTTTTAAATCTAAGTTCAAATTGAATAGGTATGTATGTATGTACGAAATCTAAGAATTTTCGATCATTTTATTGCGTTACACAAATAAAGAAATACATTATTTGGCACAGGATTTAATATATTCGCTATCACGGTACTTCATTGTGAATACGATCAAAGAAAGATATTTCAGCACAAAGGGGCGTCAATCGAAACATTTTTCATAGTACATTTCGTACCAAATCTTCCAGCACCGCGCAGACATATTGAGAATTTGATAACAATTTTCCCGACATTTTTAATATCCGTTTAAAGCTGGTTTACACGGAATCACATTGCTTTGTGTTACTTTTCTATATTTTATTCCGTGAGAGACACAATAAGCGTTAAAATAGCACCTTGGTTTCCTTCAAACGGAATTGTGTAAATAAATCTCAGTATTGTGAAATCTTCAGTCTACGGACAATAAGATTATTTTCGAGGCAAGTATTTATTATTAATAATTGTGATGGTATTTAGAGCTATTTTTCCGTGTTCATTTAATTATTTATTTGCTTTAATAAAAAAATAATTTATATATTATAGCGCAAAGCCAAAGGAATATTATAATTTGGAATTTAATAACAATATTTACTAACTTTCACGCTAGTATTACTCAAAGAATCAGGTAGAGGTACTTCTGTTTATTTAAGGTCCCACATTTTGGAGGCGAGCTTATTGCTATTCACTGGGCACAAATCCAAACACCGGCCTACTATTTTCAATTAAACAGGTCCTTAGGAGTTTAAAGGTTTTTTTAAATAATTATAGTAATATTAAAAAATGTGAAAGAAACTTTGTCAGTATGTTTGGTTGTTACGATTGCAAGCTGGTATAGAGATAAATTAGATCTTGGAGGAGGAAATAGTATACCGTTTCTCTCAAAAAATCCTTTGTGGTACGGGTGAAATCATGGGCAACAACTAGTACTTCATATACTTCATATAAATGCAAGTAGGATCTTCTAGCTGGTCGATAATGTCAAAAGCTAGGTGCAATGTACCCGAGACAGTTTAATTAAATTGGTATTGTTGTAAACCCAGGCTTACTGAGAGGATCTTCTGCAGCGAGATAGGAATATTCCTATCTTCATTATTAAATCTAACGTATAAGTTATGTATCTAAATAATAATATAGCCGTATGTTATTATAATATTGTTTTAGTACATAATGTAGGTAAATTATCGGATAAATCCGCCATTACACTATACTCGGTTGAGTTCAAAAAATGAATATATAGAATATTCTTTAATACACACCAACTAGTAACTCAAACTAGATTTATAATCAGAAGAAGAGAAACTTTAAATGGCCTCAAGAGAAAAGTAAAGGGGGATATCTAGGTAGTTGCTGGGGAGTTAGTTGCGCTGCTTCTTCTTCCCAGCGAAAACACTAGGAGGTGGTGAAGGGCGGCCGTTTTGGGGGCTGTCTATAATGAAAAAGCGTTCAATAAGTACTACCTAGTGTAGTCTATATTGAATAAATTTTTTTGGCTTCCTTACATAACAAGTTCACTAGGTACTTACAATAAACCATATTAACGGATACCTATCCGCAAATTAGCCAACGTGGAACATATTATATCCGATATTATTATCCGTATAAATAAACGCAAAACGAGGATGAATGTTGTAAAAGGAAAGTTAAGGCCCCGTAGTGATTATAAAAGCTGCGAATTATGGTACCTAATTATGCCGTAAATCGGTCAGTCCCTGTATACGAACCTATGAGAATCGATAGTGTTAGTTCGGAACCCTAAAAACCTGATGACCTGTCTATCTTCACGATATGGTATTGCCCAAGAAACGGGTCGCTGAGGTCTGAAGGTAGACGCTTGAATAAAAAATACTGATATTCAGCCACATCTGGTTGAGAAAAAGGTCATGTCGAGAATAACTGTCCGTCACGGTCCAGTTTTTACTATGTTCAAAGACCATATTACTTTTTATTAACGGTGTGGGTGTCAACTGGCCCGCTCGAAATCTGGTCCGCAGGCGAGTTGGCTACTTGGTGGAGAGCTTAGGCGTCATCTGGCCCCATGAAATCTAGTCCATGGGCGAGTTGGTGACCAGGTAAGAAGTGTAGTACCTAGTCAACTGGTCAGAGTATGAAGTACTTCACTCTCTTTTATTAAAAAGAGCTGGATTGAGGTTTTGTAGACGCTGCATTGTAATGCAAGGGCGAGCGATGTGTTATTGGGGTTTTCTATGAAATTATCAGTAGCTCGGAGTTTGGGGTTTGTGCTCGATTAATGGCAATAGGCTCGCCCCCTATACTTGAGACCTAAACATACCGTCAAACTGTGAGTGTACGCCTCCTACCTACCCGTCCGGGGAATACAGGCGTGATGGTATGATATGTTATGCTTTTTCACTGTAAGGGAACACTAAATAAATTAGTGACGCGATAATATCCCAGAAAACTGAAAGGCAAAGTATAATGAATTGATGCAGTAACATATTTTCAGGCTTAGTATTACAGTCGAATGGGCTCCCGGCACGCGAGGCGTTCACGTAGCGACAATACATCATGTCTCAAGCTTCGACTTGCGGCTTTTATTACTTCTAGCATTTCATGTAGGAATTTTATTTCACAGATGCGAAAAATATAAAAGATAATTAAAGCCAGTTGACATTTTACAGCGTGAAACAACACTTATGTTCTGTTTCGCCGAGTGAATGAGGATACCGGAGGCCCAAACCTTTTTAAAGGTGGGCAACGCACTTGCGACTCTTCTGGTGTTGCAGGTGTCCATGGGTGACGGTAATCGCTTACCATCAGATCATCTGTCGTTTGCCCCCCTATCCCATAAAAAATATAATTATATATTACGAAAATATCCGACTACATCTAGTTTTTCTATTTTAGAGTAAGATTAGTTAATACATTTTATTCCTAGCTTAATTGCTTCTGACAACTATCCTATACCTACTAGCTACCTGAAGGTTCACTCGTGTCCTAAATTTCTTCATAATATTTTTAGTGTATTTTTTCGATGTTCAAATAGGTAGTTATTCTGCTATTCGGAGCAGAGATAATCCAAGAAATCAAAGATAATAAAAATTAGACCTGCCGGTTAAGTTATAAACAACTACAACGGTCAAACTAACACTATATCAAAGAATTTGGAGAACTTAATGATAATGGACGATCTAATTTTACCGGTGAGCTGTGGTGTAGGTATGGGTTTCAGTAATAAACTAGTTGACAGATCCTTCCAATATTGTGCTAAAGATGGGGTTTTAGTGCGGTAAAAATCCCACACACCCCGGCCTTTCCTCCTCGACAAAAAAACAGATAGTAGTTTGGTTTGGTTGGTTTAACTGATCTGCATTTTACTGAGGCGCTAAGCAACAGTATTCTAACATCATTATGTTTCAGTTTGAAGAGTTATTTAGTCATTGAAATTACTAGGAAAATGAGGCTGTGGTCTCCAGATCCCGGCAGTAATACCTACTACTGGTGTTGCTGGCGTTTAATGCTTAAAGGCGACACTTTGTCGTGCGATAAAAAAAATATTTATGTAATTTTCGTGTCACAGCTCAGTTTCTCACTGAAATGGGTGCCTGGCACGCGATGCTTTCTCGCGGCATAGATACATCATGTCCGGAGCCCCTCCTCCGAAACGAAGGCTCCAAATGAGCGCCAACGTTACATACCGCGATGGTTATGAACGAGCTTCCTGCGGTGTTTGAAACTTGTGATAAATTGGACAGCTTATATAAAACACTGTATCGGATGAGCAAGACTAAGGAGTGCAATATTTTTGATAGATTAGATACTTTTTTATTTTATTGGACACAACAACAAACAGTTACATGTTAATGTGATACAATAAAAGATTCTTAAACATATAACCTACACTGTTGTCCTCGGATTAATTTAAGAAAAAAAGAAACGGAAAAGGATTATTTAAAATAATTATTATACATATTATTTAAGTTTTCAGTTCGGTAAGTACCTACTTTATATTATGATTTTGAGGAAAGCACACTTATGGCCAAGGTTTATTTTTTTAATTTTAGTCTATGAAGTGTGTGTAATAATGTCAACAAGACGACGAAGAGGTAAAGAGGTATTACATGAAATATAACTTAAACTTTACGAGTACCTAGTGGTTATATCATTTAAATAAAAAAAAACATCATATTACGATAAAATTATCGTTACTTTTATCGATACAGGTTTAAAGACCCTTTAACTACAGATAATAGAATACTAGTTAACGTTCCATGCAGATTTGTGCAACAACAAAATCTAAGTAGAGAAACGAATTAAAAAATACTATTTCAATAAGTTCTTATTATAAAACGATCGAAGTTTCTTTGACTTAAACAGCCGAATCTCCACACGAATATCGTTCATATAAAAAAATCACAATATAAAAATATTTGGCTTATTCGAAATATTTATCTCGGATGGCAATCAGATCCATGACACTCGACGATAGTACGAATTTACGTACATAATAATATATTGCTACACAAAAATAGCAGTCTAAAAATCATTTGGATATTATATAGCATAACAATAGCTAACCTAATACTTTTTAATGCTTCAAAAACCTAATGAACGTCCCTAGTCTGTCCAACTTCATTGATAAGTTAATTGAGTTAGTAAAGCGAATATCGTTAGTGTGACTTTCGAATGCTACAGAATAGTTACAAGACGGCCCTTTATTGCCCTTTGTTGGTAACTTCCAATTGAGATCCCGATCGAGTTAGCGGTAATGGTATTACCTCTAATAACTATGAATTCTAATAACAGAGCCCTCACTATCGGAGCATTAGGCACGTAATAGGTTGTTGGTCCTTTAGACGAATAGAAATAAAATGCAGTGAATTTGATTTCGCGTATTATTGTCATCACCAGGCGAGTTTTGGGATTATGTATAGTTATATTGTAGGCTGTTAGGCTTTTGCCCGCAACATCACTCACTTCAGCTATATTAGGATAAATAATCAACACATAAACTCACTGTCACATTACGTCATCCTATCAGTCTTTTTACAACTGATTTGGGGACGGCTTTCAGTCTATGCTGAACATCAGTATAAGCAACTGCCAATGTTTCGTCATTTATATGAATATCTGATAAACTGGTTGTTAGGATTTTTAGGGTTCTTCTGAAGAACACTATCGATTAAAATATTGATGATGTATTATGAATATATACACACAATCCATACACTTGTTATAAGTAAATGTCTCTTTCCTTTTATTAGGGCTAGGTACTGCTTTGTTGTGTCAAAATCGTCATTGAATGATTTTAAAATTGATGATTTTTCACGGTTTTGTCTACGCAATCTCTAGGCTCCTATGTTAAATAGTGCCGTTAGGCCACCATTTTGATACAATTAATATGGTATACTTGGGCCTTGTTCTCTTAAAGATTTCGATAAAATGTGGCAAAGAGATTGCATATTTAGAAAAGGCTATATTTTGTTTGAAAACTTCTTTGAGACGTGAGTAGGTATAACCGTAGGTAATAGCTGGTAAAGTCAAAGTCAAATAATTTATTCAAGATTTACTACTAGGTAGTACTTTTTTAACGTCATTTTTACATTATAAACAGCCTCCAAAACGCCCGCCCTTCATCGCTTCCTAGTCTGTTCACTGGTAAGAAGAAGCGACGCAACAAACTGCTCAGCAACACTAAAAAACAAAACTAAAAAATACTAAAAACTAAAAAATAATTGTAATTATTGTTTGAGATAGGTACATAATTAACAATTTATTCATTGCTACATGACAGCTGGCGTACACGTTATATAATGGCATCGAAGTTTATTGTGCAATACAGGATGCAAAAAAGTCAAATATTCTTAGGTCTACAGTTATACCTGGATTTAGTTTTGATAGAATCTATAATACCAAGCAGGTAGTAGTAATTCCAACTATCCACTCTTATGAGGTGTTGTGAAAAGCCTCTCTGAACAACCTAGAGTAGAAATTGGTTTTCTTTTACAAGGACTTGCGACTTATCATATGCTGGGCCTTGTCAAGGATATGTTCACAAATTGATCACTAGGTACTTGGCGTAAGAACATCCGTTTCCCAATTTTAAACTAACATCTATATATATATGCTCTTCTTTACCTCTCAATTGAGTGCGAATAACTGCCTGTATTTATTTTAGTCGCCAGTCTGAAGTTAGAAATGGAACCAATAAAGGCGCAAATGTCTAAATTGTTCCTAACAACAAGGCAATCTTATTTGCATAATGCACGCATTTCTATCTCCTCTTTAACAGAGGAATACTGTTTTTGGCAAATTGAAGCCACAACATCGAGCGATTTAATGAGGTACAAAGCTTTAAGGATTTTCCTTTCAAATAAGGTCTAACTTTTAATAAAATATTCCAGAAGGAAATTTTTAACAATAAAGTAGCGAACTGATAAGTTGAAGATTATATTAGTTATTATTATTAATAAGCATTAGCGTCGAGCTAATAATAAGATTAATAATAAGAGCCAACAAAATTTTAGAAAAAGAACAATTTATTTGCGATATCGATAAAATTGATGACAACAATAAATAATTCCAAACTGCTACAAAGTGAAATGATATCAGTAGGTAGATATATTTAATCATCAATACTCTCTAAATTAAGAGGAAGCTTATGAAACAAAACCGAACAACACAACTCATAACTCAATTAAAATTTTCAGAGCGTTCTAAAAATATCGACTACCTACTCCTTCAACCATTGAAAATTTCGCGGTTTAAGTTACGGCAGGGATTTTAATCATCATTGAACCCCAAATAATATAAATAGCAGAACGAACAAATATTTTATAGCAGAGTATTTTAACAACACCTTAACGGTAATTGCCAAAACCGGTTAGGTAGGTACTTCAATATAAACGCCTCCTGGCCTCTAATTTATTTTTTCTTACAAAGAAAACGACTTGGCAAATAAATTTTAATGCATCTTTACTGCATTACTGTTGTAGTAACCATCTGAACCGTTCAAAAATCACTCCTTTAACCGTTCTCACAGTAGCAGGCCGCTATAATAATAACGCTACTACCCAGTAGTAATCAGTAGTCAGAGTCAATTAGCGTCACTTGTTTGAGCTTTTTTTTTAAATAATATGCTTACCTAACAGCGCGTCGTAATTGCTTCCAACTTTTACAGAATATGGCGAAACCAAATTAGTTTCGCGTTCGCGTAAAATGTTCTGGAAAATTTTCCCTAAAATATATCTACTTTTTTTTTTTCTTTTTCTTTTCGCCAAATTTACTGAGTAATTTTATAGGTGACTACTTATATTTTTCTCAGGCATTACAGAAACATGTTTAAATAACTAAGTGAGTACATAAATTAGGTAGCTACTGAAATTTTCGTAAGTAAAGCAATATTCTCTTTAACGTACTCCAAGTTTGAACAGTCCTTAATTATTTTGAACACAGTAATATTAATCAACAGCTCCCAGTACCTAAGAATGATCATCATAATAAATATATTACTAGTTTTTCTCCGCGGTTTCACTCTTGACCCATAAAATTAGAAAATCCAAAATCCCCTTAATACGTCATTATTTATTTATGATGAGTAGAGCGACATCTATATATATACGCAATACTCCCTTACAAACGTCATATCCCCCCCCCCGACCCTTGCTCGAGCCGGCCCGCGCCGAGCCAGTAGCTTTAAATTAGTCCCTAATAATAATTTAAACCAGATCCAGCCGTCCCTAGCTGCCCCCCCCCAGCGCCCTAAGCCGAGGCCCGTGTACCGCAGGGGACGCCCTTAGCTGCTGTTGCTTAATTTTAAGTTGCTCCTGGCTGGAGGCATTCGGTGCCTCGCCACCAAGCTCGGTTACGCTGTTAAGATTCCCTGAATCAACAGCTTATAAAAAAAAAAAACAAACGTCATATGACTTTTGCGGCGGCTTTAAGGTTAAATAGTCGTTAATATTTTCAATTTTTTTATTTTTTTCCCATAAGAACTTTCTACGGAGTATTATAAAACTAAAATAATATTAATAAAATCGGTAAATATGTGTGATCAAGTTTTTTTTCGGAGATGGACGTAGGCTGGTGATTCAGGGAATCTTTACAGCTTAACCGAGCTTGGTGGCGAGTCACCCAATGAGCAACTTATAAACTAAGCAACAACAGCTAGGGGTGTCCTCTAACGGGGCTCGAATCTCGTCTTAGGGCTTTGGGGGGGCAGCGAGGTCCGGCTGGATCGGGTTTGAATTACTTTGGGACGAATTTAATGCTACTAGTTCCTACCTTCAGCATAATTATTTGTTACTATAGTTACATACATATAAATAAGATAAAGTATTTAACGTGCGTTTAAAAACATACATAATTATAATTTTCACAGTATACCAGACCCGTAGCAACTACTTAACGGCGATACAAAAATTTGTTCTATGAGGGACCGAACCGTGCAATTGTCAACTGCTCATTCGCTACGCCAACCGTGACGTCACCTTTTTACGTTATTATGATTACTATTTTAGCTTTTTCGAAGGAAATAAAAGAGACACGGAGGTTTTCTCAGCGGGTGGTCTCTAATAGGATCACTGAAAAAAAAAAGTTTTTTTTATAGACATATCTAAAACATTGATTTTGGTTTTATCATTCTGCATCAGCCACATATTTTTAAGTTTTCTTTTTCTGTTTTATATCGTTAACTTTATTAGTTTCAAGAAACACTACTCCAGTCACACTGCTGAGGAATTTAGTAAATAGGGTCATTAGTTACCCAAAACCCATCCTAACTTACAAAGGCCAAAACTTCAGTTAAGTAAGTTCTTGGCTAATTAGGACTACACAACTTGAACTCAAAGTACGCCTACGAGGCAAAGCACTTCCGCATCAGTTTAAAATCAATCTAACTAGAGTTTAACTCAGAATTCAATAGTTAGCGAACTCACGAACTAACTCTACTGGAAAATAGCTCACATTTAGTTTAATCTTAGATTTAAATTGTGTTGAACAATCAGTTAAGATATTACAAGCATGCCGCTTTAAATCCTCGGTTTTACTCAGTTTGATGTTGTAGAATGCTATAAGCCCGTAATTTATCCTTAGATCCAACCAATCTTAGATTGTAGTTTGCAGACTTTGTAATGTCGTAAAGTTGCTCGTAAACGGAATTCTGTATTATGTTATCAAATATTTATGTAACAAAATTAACTTCGGAATACACTTCCTAAGGAAACGTTATCTTTTAATCTATTTACTTAGGATAAAGTGTATCATATTATCCCTACATAATTGTATATGATGTCATATTAGGCTAATGCTGTCTCATTAGCCTAGTGGTCTTGAGCGCGACTGCTACGCTAGAGGTCCTGGGTTCGATTCCCAGGTCGAGCAAAGTGTTATTGGGTTTTTCTATGAAATTTCCAGTAGCAGTTCGGAGTTAGGAATTTGTGCCCGATTAATGGCAATAGGCTCGCCCCCTATTACATGGGACCTAAATATACCGGCGAACTGTGGGTGTAAATTAGTACGCCTCTGCCTAACCCTTCGGGAAATACAGGCGTGATTGTATGTATGTATGTCATATTAGAAATCAATTCACTAAATCACATAACTACGGCTGCTATGGATCAATGGATTTTTCTATTGTCTGTAATTTCTTCCTTGACCATGTGGGTTAGGGTGATAAGTCTCCGAATCCAAAAATGTGATTTTTGGTTGGCGCAAAAACTACTGAATAGATTTTAATTTTGTTATCACTGTTTAGAATGTATATGCTTCAACTTAGAAACTGATGAACTTCTTATCATTGAGATAAGAAGTATTATATTGTTGCACCTACCTTTTCCTGTCTCTGCATCACCCTACTGTCGACTGGTAGGAAACGCCTTAGGCCTTAGTCCGCCTTTGTACACTGATTGTGCATAAAGAATTCAAATAAATAAATAAGAAGTTCATCAGTTTCTCATCATGATTGAACGGATTTTGAGATATAGCATCACTGCTTCACCCCTCTTATGTATACGTATGTACTCTTATGTACAGACAGGCCCGTATTTAGGGGGCCAGGGCCCCTAGGCACTTGGCATTTGGGGGCCCCCTGCCCCATCTCGAAATCATTCCATTTTTATCCGGCTTCAAAAAAGAGGAGGTTCTCAATTCGTCGGTTTGAAATATCTTGGCAGTCGACGATATAGAGGAGGAACAAAGTAGGCGATAGCACACAGTCTTGAGGACACACAGACCAGCATTTATAAGTGTGAAATCCGAGCATTCACCGTCGACTACGACCTTCATGCTTGTCTGCAAGAAAGCTGGTGACTTATTCGCATAGTTTCTCAGGAAGCCCATAGGAAGAAAGCTTCGAAAGAAGTGTTTTGTGCCATACCCGATCAAATGCCTTCGCTATGTCTAAACTGAACGCCAAGGCTTCCCCCTTAGTTTCGATCGCCTAAGACCAACGATGTGTCAGGTATACCATATAGAAGATCAACAGCCGATCGACCCTTACGAAAGTCGTACTGCTGGTCACGAAGCAGATCCTATAAGAACCGAAGGAGCTGGCAGTTGACAATGGACTCCATTATCTTCGAGAAAAGGCCTCCCTTTTCTTCTCTCTTCTCTTATGGCTATCGGTCTATAGTTTGAGGGATTCGAGCGACGACCATTTCCCATGTGTAGAGGTGAAAACGATGGCTTACAGAAATTTCCTTTGAGAACTTTGGCAAGAGACCAGAACGCGCAAGTTCCCGAAGGAACGCGCTCAAGCCTCTCACCAATTCTACTGATGTGCTTCAACTTCGACCATACAGGCAGAAATCGTGATAGGTCTTGGAGAAGTATCATGGTTTCTGCCTGTACGTATGCAGTTCTATTACACCTCCTGAAGCTCGATAACGTGATCACAACCTGGATATCTATGTTTTAATTTACACTAAAGCCTCAGGAACTACGCGTTAGACCATGTTTAACCACATGCCTACAGCTAGAAGCATTTCTGACCGGCTTAAATAACGACATGGTACGCGTGTTACGTAATCAGTTAATTTTATTAAATAAAGTTAACGGTAACAACCTTTTTTTTTCTAAAAAAGAACAGAAAATCAATAACATGCAATGTGATTTTTGTAGCCTTTCCAGAATTTTGGCACCATCATTTGTTTTTAAATATTTAAGTTTAATTTAGTAAAATTAGTAAGAATAAAAGAGCTAACTTTTGTAGAAAGTTTTTACACTAACATCTTACATATAATAAGAATGTAAATGAGCCGTGTCTGTACATTGCTTTTATTTACAAAAAAACTAATTTGGGAGACTCAGAATCGGTAACACAATCCATTTCTATTATTTTTGGAACTTTTGTCTGTCTGTTTGTCTGTCGGTTTGTCTGTATGTTTGACCGCGCATCAAATGAAAACTACTGAAGAGATTTGGAGGAAGTGGGCAGGAATTCATAGCCTGTTTCTTAGATTAACATTTAGGCTATTTTAAATTCAAATCGGTTCTCTCTATCAAAAGTTATTAACATTTTAACGATTGAAAATGTAGAATTTGAACAATAAGCGTTGAAGCAAATTTCCTTTTTAAGTATTTCCGTACTAGACTAGCACGGGTCAAACATTATAACAGAATCAAGAAATAAAATTAAAAACATACACTCGCAGGTACTAAATAAGATAAAACAAGAAAATAAAACAAAGAAATCAGAAACCATTATTGTGAACGGGAATTGATTATTAGTACAGTTATTATAACTCTACTTATACAAGGCATCACGGGACATACATAGGACTTATCCAGCGAGCATCAGCCGGTGTAAAAACTAAATATATGAGTAGGGTAAAGAAGTAAACAAAGAATGACAATTTATTCTCTAGAAGACTAACACGACATCGTTATTACCTCAATGAGATTTGATTCCATAACAGGTGTCATTTTGAGTTGACAATTTTTGACAATCATTCTTTTCTTCTCTAGAGCATCCAGCTTTAAAGTACCTAACTGATTTTATAATGTGAAACCTCCATAGTGTAGATTCTAAAGAGTTTCCATCTAATCAAATCATAAAATAATATACCACGTATATACCTATGTCTAATAAATAAAAAAATGGGTCATTTAATAATAATAATAATTGCAACGTGCGTTAATCTTTACTGATGCCGTAACAGTTATTTGAGATTTTTATCTATTTAGGTATGTCAGTTTATATTTGCGAACATTTTTTTAAAATTAAGTAATGTATATTAAGTCAATGGCGCTAAGTGTATTAAAAATATGGAAAACCAGAATCCTTTTTGAGATTGTGTGAATGTGATTTTCTGAGGTAGTTGAAACTTGGAGAGGACAACGTCTCTCAGGTCAGCTAGTTTTTAGTAAGAATATCCCTAGATTTTGTTGATGTGCTTGTATATAATATCTATGATTATATATAATTTATATTTTCTGCCTTTTTTCGTATGGGTTTGGCGCCGATCAAAATCTCGCCCAGATGGTGCCAAAACCGGCACTGTATATTCCACGTTTCATGATGCTAAATTGACTACACGAAACCGAATTAGTTTTGATTTTAATATGAATCTACGTTTTTAAATGCAAAATATTTCGCGACGTCCACCATCCACGTATGCGTATTCATACAAGGCCAATATCTCAAGTTAAAATTTCAGGAATCTCCTACCTTTTAGCAAGAAGATCATACAACATTTCACAATTAATTATGCGAGGAAAAAAATCTGCCTGTACATATTATGCGAACCGGCAAATTAAAAAGTTACTTTCAGTTTTAAGCTTCTAAGATAGTCAAAGGTTTTAAGAGACTCTTTCTGTAGCTGTGTATAGCCTAGTAAATGAGTACTTTCTGAATATGTGAATTGTAAAGATATGTTAAAGTGCACGCGCGTGCGAGTAAGATAAACGACCTAACTCTACTCTTTCTTAGGTGACGTCTGTTTATTTGATAATTTGGTAGACGAGTCCTGGCAAAAGTGTGTCCACAATAATAAGACCACTAACTTTTAAATAGCTCGAATGCGTAATATCCTTTCAAGACTTTAAGAATATTTTCAATAAAGTTTCTTTATAGGGCAAGCCAGGCTTTTGAACTTGTACGCAGGTTCCGCCACTGGAACTGGGGCCCCTAGGGTGGCTGGGCCCCAAGGCCTTTGAGCTTGTACGCAGGTTCCGCCACTTGAACTGGGGCCCCTAGGATGTCTGGGCCCCTAGGCCAGGGCCTTGTGGGCCTAAGGGGAAATACGGGCCTGTGTACAGACCCATACAAAGAAGAGATCATCACTGTTGGTTTTTGATGACATTAATTTATTTTATTTTTAGGATCCATTTTAATCCTAATTTAGCTTCACGTGAGCGAAGCCGCAGGCAAAAGCTAGTTACTAATAAAGCTAAAGAGTTTGTTTGATCGCGCTGATCTATTTTATCTTCACGCTTCGACTCTTAGGAGCCGAGCTAGCGGGTGAAACCGCGCAGTGTTTATTATGAGTGGGGTACCCGTTCCAATGCAAGGGTTTAGTTCAATCCTAAGGTAAAAGATGGCGCTGCGAGCCACTGAGAACATTATCGCATTGAAAAGTCAGCTTTTTACATTTGATTTGAGTATTTAAAACCTGTTGAGAACCGATGGCTATTTTTATTTTACATACAATTCTCAATTATTTGGTAACCATTTTTTGACAACTTGGCAATGCTTTCAAAAATAGCAGTGTAGATGTTACGTGTACATAAAGAGCTAGTTTTAATGTTGTTTGCGGGACTGTACGTTCAAATCCAGCTACCATTGTGTTCTGGCCAAACTTTAAGTTCTAGTTATGATATGCGAATACGGACTGTGGCTCTTGACTTGGTTTATTTGATGTAGTCATATTTAGTAGATATCTACAAATTTTGTTCGATGAAAGCTACCTACTTTTTACAGTAGGTATTCTACAAATTATTTTTACAAACTAAATTTTTTAAACGACTTAAAAAAGGAAGGCGATCCTATCACCGTTCGTTTGTATCTATTTTTTTATGTATGCCCAAACGGGCAGTCAGCGTATAGTCCACTTGTGAAGTTCGCGATACAGGGTATGTATCTTAGGATGGGAGGTGTCTCTTTAAAAAACAATCAAAAATCCAGCCTACTTTTATTAATACTAACATTTCTTATGTAGATATCTTATGCACCTACGGACCTAATCTACTTTCTTCCTAAGCTCCCTAAGTTATTACTCGTAATATAAATCTATTGGCAGCATAAAGAACCCCATAATAAAATTCACAGCTCAAGATAACCTTGGGCAAAAACAAAGAATTTCCTTTTTTCCCCTCGTCTTATTTGTTTAATATTCTTCAGGGATTTCATAAGAAACAGTGATGGATCATTTTGTTTGAGTAATCAAACGAAATAGCAAATTTGATGTTGATATTTATCAAAGATTTCTGTTGGAATCAAATAAATAAACGTTTTTCAAATTGTCCGAGATAAATTTTGTTTTTTTACATAAACGAAACAAAGTTTTGTTATTCGCAATATTATTTTTATTCATCGAGATAGTTGTTGACGTCATTAGGTACTATGAAACCCTTACTTCTGGCGAAGTTGTTCACGTGGCTATGTGGCCACTGGTACTGGGCTTACTTAGAAAGAAACTTAATCATAGACTATAATAAAATTCTAACTTACCAATACCGGTAAATAGGAGATATTTAAGAAAAATAGGACTGTATAGAAGCCAAAAAAAATATCGTTAGATTTTTTTTTACTGTCCGTCTAAATGTTATTGCGTATCTTTTAAAAGCTACTGCACGAAATTGGATGCGGTTTTCTTTATTGTATTACTGGAAATCTTCATCATCATCATGTCCTCCACACCGTTCCTGTAAATCGACTCCTAAATGATTCATTATGATGGGTGCTGATGTGACTTGCAAATCCGAAGTTTGACTTGAAGACACGATCACAAGACGCACAATATAGCCAGATGAATAATTATACGTGTAGGTATAGAAGTGCTTTGGTGGTACTGGAAATCTTACTTTATAGGTATTTGGTGAACGTTTTAATCTTGATGGACATCAAGAACTTGGCCACTAAGCAGCCGAGTTTATAGCAAGTAAATCCTTTTAGGATGTGAGTAAAACTCTGTCAAAAGTTTTTTTAAATGTCAAATACACGTGGGAGAGCTATGCTTTGGCACGAATGGGTCGGCTCTTAAAAGGTGGGCAACGTACTTGTTACTCCTCTGGTGTTGCGGGTGTCCATGGGCGGCGGTTATCGCTTACCATCAGGTGATCCGAAAGCTGGTTTGCTCCCCTGTCCCATAAAAAAACGATTACAGATAACGAGAAAGCGTTCACAAACTTAAAAGAATTAAAACTTTCAAGTCTCAGTATCAGTAAAATATTTTTATGTCACGTTAAATCTTCCCCGCGATTTCTGCTAAACGAAGCAAAAACCGATAAAAACTGCACACACAAGACACACTTGGCCACGGTCGCTGCCAGAAAATATAATTTATTGGAGCACGATTTAATGTGAAGTTTTTATTAAAAAGTTGCTAGAAAATATTTTCAAATTTTCATAATATTTGTTATTGTTGAGAGCTTCCTGGCAACAAGCCGAAATTTCGCTAGACCTTAAAGATTATGAAAATTTGAGAAGAAATTTAAATATTGAGTAATATGAGGAAATCTCAAGGATTTTCGTTGTTGAAGTTGAGATGAGATTAAACAATAAATGTAACTACCTAGGTACAAATTATAACTCACAAAAAATATAAATTTGTTTGATGACTCCAGTCTATATAAAGTGTATGTACATTTTTATGTTTGCAGGATGTAGTGACTATCCTATTCTAAAATTTATTGTACTCATAGAGTAATATGAGTAGGTATAAACTATCCTTGAGTCTTTTATGTAAATTTTTACATGGGTGAAACCATGATCTAAATTAGCCAATTGATTAAACCGAGTTCACAGGAATATGAGAATGCCAAATAAGTTTATTTTATTTAATTTGTGCTAGATATAGCTTACCTGTGGCAAAACTACCTACCTCGCTTGACAACCCACAAGGTTTGATTAATTCCTGGACATGTCTAGACATGTATTTCTTCAGCTCACTAGGCAGCTAGGCTCTGGTAGCCAGGCTGCGCCAGCCAAAATATTGATGAGTATATTCTTGGTGCGCGGACTCCCCAAATTATGCAGCGAGTTATAGCAGCCTTAGCAATTCGACGGCCTGTGGTGACCATTCCGTTGAGTGACATAGACGTGGAGGATCTTACAATTATTTACCTTTTATATCGTAAAAACTCTAAGCAAAGACATTGGATTTATCCTCTTCTTTTAGAACGGCACTCAAAAGGCGTACTTCATACCTATTTTAAGGATGTACCTACGTAGTATAGGTATTTATGTAGGTAGTGTAGGTTTTTATGTACACCAGTTTTAGCTACATATACAAAAACGTTAACTTAGTGCAATCGTTTGGTAACCTTTTTGAAAATAGGGCTGACTGCTACAAGTGCACGATGACTGATGGCACCCATATTCATTCGCTTACACTCGCTTTGGCTGCATGCAACCCATGGGCTACAGTAACTACTAAGACAGCTAACTAGTTTGTAAGCTCTAGTAATATACACCACTTAGTTGACGATATCAAAAGTTTGTCTGGCATAGAAAACAGGTTACTTATTCAGTAAGTCTGAATCTATTTTTTTTTTTTTTTTTTTTTACTTAATTTGAAGTTTATCGCCAGTTTATGACTTGGAGCGAGGTCAATATGTAAGTAAACTATTTAGTTCCATAGATCTTGGTCAAACTACGATTAAAGAGGCCGTAAATGATTTGCATTCGTGATTTTTGTCCTTATAAATTTCGTAATTTTTGTACAAAAACAGTCTTTAAGATTCCGGTGGACCGAATTTCCCATACAAACCTCATACCAAAATAAATCGAAATTCAAGCATAATTTATTCAAAGTATGTTATTCTTCGGATTCCAATGTCGTTAATTTAGGTTCCTACTCAATCATTTCGTTTAAAATACTGGAATAAATGTAGTCAATTGCAATTTTTGATAACTTTAGTTTGTAACGATTTTCCGGTCGTTTATTTACAGTGAATTAGTAGTAAAATTGTACGCTAGGAACCTAGATTATTAACGTATCTCAATCCCAATAATAACACTATTGGATAACATATTTTTTGGATTACGATTATTTTGGTATTGCGAATTTGTGGGCAATTCAAGCTCCGCCAGACCTATAAGCGCAGTTATTTCAAACATACCGACTAATGTAGGTAGGTACATAAAAAACATGTAATTGACGCAAATCAATCATTTTTGTTTTTATACGTTTCATGAAATTTCATTGTTTTAACCAATTACTATTCAGTACAGGCACTCGTAGACCAAAACAAATGCACTTTGAGTACTAGGTATAAGCACAACTACAAATAGGTATCAAACGAGGAAGATGTAGCTACAAAATCATTCGCTTCCAAAGCTTTTGTTTCAACAACAATTCAATATTCATTTGTAGCCGACGAACAGCGTGGCCATCCATTGTTTCGTTTTCCATTAATGTGATTATTTGAATATAATATCTATCTGTATGGAAAAACGGAAATGCGGGAGTGAAATTTATTTTTCACTTGACATTATCTTTTCAATGGCATTGGAAGTGTTTTTTACTTAATTGAAGTATAAAATACTGTTTAAATAAATACATTAAAAGTGTTTGTTTAATACCCAGGCAATACGAAATGCCCTAATTTATTACTTGATCCATAACATGTATATACTTATAGCTATGTAAATATGCATATTTTGCGTAGCCCTTTGCGGATACAGGCGTGATGATATATGTGTACTAAGTGTAGTGTGTAGGTAAATCATATTACTTAATTGTCAGCTAAATGTAGTAAACAGATACCTGTTAGTACTTTAAGTCTGTAGCGCGCTTAGTCTTAAGGAATGGTTCGTAACAATAAATCGTGTTTTACGTAATCACTGTTTTCATTTGGACTCAACTACCTTGAACACCACATGGCGACCATGCCAGGATTCAGCTGTTAATTTTGGAGTGTTGAAAACTGGACTGGATAGATTTGGTTACATTATAAAATGAATTGAGTTTGGTAAATCATGGGGAAAACATATTCAAAGGAAGAGGTGATCGTCGCTCAGAATGCGATAGAGGTGATATCGGAAACCATCTCAGCGTCAACAGTTGGATTACTACAATTTTGCTGGTTATCTTTGGTGTGGCAGCATTGTATGGCGGTTATCATTTGTACAAAAAATGCCATCAAAAATGGATTCGAGCGGAAGTTGATGGGCACATTCTGCAGCGGTTACAAATAAGGATGTCGGCGCGTAGAGATCATCAGAACGAGAATGTTTAAACAAGAAAAACAGCAACGAAACGGACAATCCAGAAAGTGCTAGTGTGTGTGTGCAAAAAAAAAAACAAAAAAAAAAATTTTGTGTAAAAAAAAAAAAAAATATTTTGGTGTGCGTTAATTTAGAATTATTATACTAGGTAAGTTTTAGGATGTGTGTTAGAGTAATGTGTTATGTCTGCAGAGTTAGAATCGATTTGTTCTAGATTAGATAAGATTTATGTTAATTTGCGTAAGTTAGGTCCAAAACGGAGGATGAAGGAAATTTTAAATGCAAAAATATTAGAAGCTAATAATTTGTATAAGGATTATGAAAGCTTTGTTGTAGGCCTTAATATTAAAATTAAAAATAAGGAATTATCTTTAGAAACGGTTACTTTTATAAAAGAATTAGGTAGTCAAATTACCTTGATTTATAGAAAAATTCTTGATTACGATAGTACAATAAATAAAGACAAAATGGATTTCGAACTAAAGACTGCAGTCAATTTATTGCCAGTGATGAATGATGATGAGAAGGTGACTCGCCAATTAATCGATTCTATTGATTTGTATAGCAGTATGCTAGATAAAAACGAAATTGCTAATTTAATTAATTTTGTGCTCAAAACTAGATTGTCCCCGGGAGCTAAGCTTAGAATGAACACGAAATATTCAAACATTCCTGCACTATTAACGGACATGAAAGCACACTTACTTACGAAAAAATCTGATACGGCTTTACAAGCCCGCTTACAAAAAGCTCGACAGAATGAACGCACCGTTGCCGAATTTGGTTCAGAAATAGAGCAATTACTAACCGAACTGACCATAGCTCAAGCCGATGAAGATACCGAAGCCTATCCCATATTGAAAAAAGTTAATGAGCGTAATGCTGTTAAGCGTTTTGCAGATGGCTTGCGCAGCCAAAAGCTGAGCACCATAATTTCGGCTCGTAATTTCTGTTCTTTAAAGGACGCAATTAGGGCAGCGCAAGACGAAGAGTCTAGTTCTAGTGGACAAATTATGACGTATACAAATCATTATCGCGGTCGCGGTCGCTATCGCGGTAATTGGAATCCTAACCGTAGTAACCAAGCTACTTATACTAATAATAGTTATCGCGGTAATTTTTCTTATAGGGGTAGACCATTCCATAATAATAGGTCACAAAGAGGTCGAGGATTTAGTAGAGGTCGATCTAACTATTTTAGACGTTCCGGGAATTTCAAAAATATTTACGCCGCAGATGAAATGAATCCTTCTAATTCTTCAGAGAGCAAGCCCGAGACAGGTGAGAGTCTTAACCATTTTTTTCGAGACTGAGCAGTTGTATACTATGGAAGGTATAAATCACGTAACATTTGTATTACACGGTACAAAAATTGATACTTTAGTTGATTCAGGCGCGACAATTTGTGCTATTAAATTATCATGTCTATTACAAAGAAACATAAAAATTCATAAATCAAATGTTACGATAAGAGGTATAGGAGGCAATCTAGTTTCTGTTGGTTATGTTTATTTGAAATTTATCAGCAGTAATGTAACATTTTTTCATAAGTTTTATGTTTTCAAAAATTTACCCTGTAATACAGACGGAATCATCGGACAAGATTTCCTTTTAAAATTTAAAGCAAAATTAGACTATTATAATAAGATTTTATGTTTGTATAATAATGGCAAAGAAATTCCAATGCCTATATTTGTAGACCGAGGCATAACAGTACCGCCGCGATGCGAAGTAATAAGATACGTTCCTGTATCAGTACTTAGTGATTGCATTGTTTTGCCAAAAGAGATATTAAGTGGCGTATTTTTAGCAGGTTCAGTAGCTTCTCCATGTTATGGAAGAATACCTATAAAAATTTTGAATACGACGGAAAATGAACACTCTTTAAGTTATTTTGAACCCGAAATTCATAACTTAGCCGATTATAATGTATGTTCGTTTTCAAAACCTAACATCAATGTTGATAGAATAAAAAATATTTTTGAAGCCGTTAAACTAAATAGCTATCTTAACACGGAAGAAGTAATATCAATTGAAAATATTTTAGCTAAGTATCCCGACATATTTTATTTGCCAGGCGATAAACTGACGGTAACTAACGTTTATCAGCAAAATATTAGGATAAAAGAAAATTCCGAACCTATTTACGTAAAACCATACCGTATTCCATTTGCGCAAAAATTAGAAATTAATAAACAAGTTAAAGATATGTTGAAAAATGACGTCATAGAAAAAGCCAGTAGCCCATGGTCAAGTCCCATTTTACTAGTGCCGAAAAAATTAGACGTTAGTGGCGAAAAAAAGATGCGACTAGTAGTAGATTATAGAAAACTTAACCAAGTCATCCATGATGACAAATTTCCGCTTCCAAACATCACGGATATCCTTGACTCCTTGTCAGGAGCTGTGTATTTCTCACAATTAGACCTTTCCCAAGCATTTTACCAACTTCAGCTAAAACCGGAATGCAAGGAGTGCACGGCTTTTACAACGGGTGAAGGTCAATTTCAAATGAAGCGTCTTCCCATGGGATTAAAAATTAGTCCGAGTTGTTTTAGTCGTTTGATGACAGTAGCGCTTTCAGGTCTTAATTACGATAGCTGTTTAGTGTACCTTGATAACATAATTTGTTATGGCCGTGACCTTGAAAGTCATAATAAAAATTTACTAAATATTTTTGAAAGATTGCGACACGTAAATTTAAAATTGAACCCGCAGAAATGCGAATTTCTTAAAAAACAATTATTGTATTTAGGTCATGTTATTTCTTCTAATGGCATATTACCGGACCCTGAAAAAACCAGAGCATTAAAGGACTTTCCACAACCTAAATCAGCTGACGAGGTGAAAAGATTCGTGGCTTTTGCCAATTATTATAGGAAATTTATACCGCGGTTCGCAGAGATTGTTTTGCCTCTCAATAATTTATGCAGGAAAAATATTCAGTTTGTATGGTGTAGTGATTGTGAAAAATCATTACAGACTTTAAAAGAACGTTTCGTTAATTACCCTATTTTAGACTATCCAGATTTTTCTCCCGAAAATACATTTATATTAAAAACAGACGCCTCAAACTATGCTTTAGGATCATTACTATGCAATAAAAATGACAGACCAATTGCATACGCAAGCCGTGGTCTTAACAAAGCCGAGAAAAATTATCCAGTCATTGAAAAAGAACTTTTGTCAATAGTTTGGAGCGTACAACATTTTAGACCTTATTTATATGGCCGTAGGTTTGTTATACAAACGGACCACAAACCGTTAGTCTATTTGTTTAATATGACTAACCCTTCAAGCCGGTTAACTAAGTTTCGTTTGCGACTGGAAGAGTATGATTTTGACGTGGTGTATGTTAAAGGCTCAGATAATATAGCTGCAGATATGTTGTCTAGAGTTGTTGTTACGAGTGAGGATTTGAAGGAGATGAATAAAAGAATAGCATGTGTATTAACGCGGAGTATGGCAAAAAAGGGTAAGCAGTTAACCGACTTCAAGGACAAAAATTCGGAATCAACTTCTCACGATACTCGGCCTGATCAACCGGCTATCGTCGAGGTTTTAAAACGTACTAAGGACGATATTGAATTAAAGATAATGACTGACAAAAACGCGCGTGACTTATTTAAAAATAAACATATTAATTTCGTGTTTCAAAAACCCAAAAGTACATTTTTTTTAAATCCAATTTCTTTATCAACTGTTGCGCGAGGCGTACTGTTGAAAGATTTGGTAAAGTTATGTGAAGACTATCATATAAAAGAGTTAGTTATTATGAAAAAACTGCTCGAAATTGATTTTATATCATATCTAATAAATGAGATAAAGAAAATGCGGTCCGGACCACGTATTATTGTATTGAGCGGAGTACAAACTATTACGAATAATGAGTCAAAGAAAATTATATTGAATGATTTTCATTTATTGCCGTCTAGTGGACACGCAGGTGTTCAAAGAATGACAAGGAATATTAAAAAATATTACTTTTGGCCTGGAATACAGAAAGACGTAGCAGAATATGTTAAGAAGTGTAACAAGTGCCAGACCCAGAAACATAGTAATCACCATGTTAAACAACCCCTAACCATTACCTCAACTGCCCATAGTTCGTTAGAAAAATTATATTTAGATATTGTTGGTCCCTTGGACAAAGACAATGAAGGGTTCTGTTACATTTTGACCCTTCAATGTGAATTGTCAAAATACGTTGAAGCTTACCCCTTAAAAACTAAAGATGCTAATACAGTGGCAAAAACATTTGTAGAACAGTTCATCTTAAGGTATGGCATACCAAGAGAAATCGCGACAGACCGTGGTACCGAATTTTTATCAAACGTTATGAAAAATATTTGCAAATTACTCAATATTCAACAGTTAACCACAACAGCTTATCATCACGAAAGTGTTGGTTCGCTGGAAAACTCCCATAAACACCTTGGTGCATTTCTTCGAATACAAACTAATAATCAACCTTTTTCTTGGAGCAGTTGGGTTCCTTATTGGGTATTTTCATACAATACATCTGTTCACACCGAGACTTGTTACACTCCTTTTGAATTAGTATTCGGGCGAAAGTGTGTTTTACCCAGTAATTTAACTGATAAAGTGGAACCACTTTATAATTTTAATGACCTTAGCTTAGAGCTTAAATATAGAGTTCAAAAAGCATGTTCTGATGCTCGAAAAAATTTAATTCATAGTAAGAATATACGTAAAATAAAGTATGATAAAAGTAGTAATGAAATATATTATAGGGTAAATGATTTAGTATTGTTAAGAAACGAAATAGCTCATAAGTTAGACCCAGTGTACACAGGCCCTTATCGTGTCATTCAAGACGTTACACCTAATGTAATTATAGACGTGAATAGTAAACATGTAACTGTTCACAAAAATCGCACTAAGCGTTATTATGACCAGTAAGTAGGTAATGTAAACAATAGAAGTCCTGGGAATGGGAACGTTATATGATATGAGACTTGTAGTGTATGTATGTACTTAATGTAAGTCTTTCAGATTGTTATAATAATTTGTACTTTGTTTTGAACAAAAAAAAATCATTTATTTTTTTCTCAAAAAAAAGGGGCGGCGTGTAGTGTGTAGGTAAATCATATTACTTAATTGTCAGCTAAATGTAGTAAACAGATACCTGTTAGTACTTTAAGTCTGTAGCGCGCTTAGTCTTAAGGAATGGTTCGTAACAATAAATCGTGTTTTACGTAATCACTGTTTTCATTTGGACTCAACTACCTTGAACACCACAAAGTAATGAAGTACCTACATCAGTATTTTATTGTATATCTAACGCCATCTTGATGAAACACAACTATTGTTATCATGTTACCAAAGTAGGTACCAAAACACACGTCCTATGAAATAAAAAAAAGTCCATTAGTATTAAAGTACGAAAAAACACATGTTCACTACTAACAATAGTATCGATATTCAGAGAAGAAATCCCATACCTATGTAAACGACCATCCCCTTCCTTTTGACTTCTTGACTCCAGTTGTTAGAAAGATCTCGATGCCAAGAGATTGGATCGTTCGCTTATTTTTCCCAGTCGATCAGTCAATAGTCTATAAAAAGCGTAAAAGCCAGGAGGCTTTTTAAGATAGGTTTGTTTACGATCTGTTAACGTTATCATAGAGTGAGTTGGGCCTACATATCATACTATGATTTTATATGAGGAAAAAGAATTAGGTCACGCGGTTGATACGTTTTTAGAATGGGAGGGATCTTTCAAGCCAATCGTGATTCGATTATTGGCATCAAATGAACCGAAATGTGGAAGTATCGGATCTAATTATCTTCCTTTTTGTTACTAAGACGACTTCGTCGACAGATTTTCCTTTTAATAGATAGGTATGTACATTTCTGTTACTTTATGACGATCCTATCCAATTAGCGGCAATACTTTTCGACACAAAAAAGTTCACAACTTGTGAAAGGAAAATTAAGGCTCATTAGATCGAAATTAAGTTCGAGGCTGTGCAAGTTAGAGAGTTTGGAAATTTTCAACATTAAAGAAAACTGAAGAAACGAACAGTTGCGGGGAGTTTTATTTCAATGAAAATACAATTCATTGAAGTGGAATAATAAATTGGGACGTGCACAATAGACGTAATATTGACCGGTGTCGATGGGGAATCGGTATATAAGTACCATATAAGCGTTGTGTTAGGGGAAAAATATATTATTTTTACTCCCCTCTTTGTAATTATTGGTATTTTGGGATGAATCTTGAGTCACCTCGTGAAATCGGTACGAGGGTTAAAAAACGTTGATTCATGTATAGATTTTTTGCTAGAAGAGATATTTTAGCAGTTGAGGCAGGTACATTACGGAATTCAACAAAAAAAATTGTCTTGTGTCAATTACCTACTGGGTAAAATAATTAACTGATTAATGTCTATGAATAGTAGGTGGTAATTTCTTCAAAACATATTTACCGAATACACTCGTTACTTAAATATATCTCTATGATATAGATATTCGAACATACATAATCTACATTATTTTCTCACCAATGTGGCCACCAAACCCGGATTCTGAACCTCAATATTTGTATTGGGACCCTAAAAGCGTCGTTGTAGCGTTTCCAAGTACCGTTTCCACAATGGAGGGTAGCTCCGTTGATACTCTCACCTCGTATGGGGATTATATTACCCAATACATTAGCTTTATTGATCGTTCGACGGCGGCGTTTATTTCTAGGGATCTGTCTAATAACGGCGGGTGATGTACGTACGTGAGACTACATCGGGCATTGTTTGTTTTACTGTTAGGACACGGCGAGGAACATGTAATATCAAAATTGGGATGTTGCTATGTGGAATTGAGAACATTACTTTGTATTGTATTATGAAACAAGATAATATGTTATAAACAAAATACAACTAAGGTTTTATAATACAATCTTGGTTTTCACTTCACGAATTTGTATCACGTAACGTTGTTTTATAATAAAACAGTTTACCTATCTTTATACAAACAATTATTGATAAGGACCCACTTCTCAAATGGAAACTGGCTAGTAATTAAATAAATCCTGTTTAGTGTTGATGAGAACAAAGTTAAAGTACTTACATTATTGCTTCAACAGCCTTACTTGGGTAAATCAATGCAGCTATGGTTCCTCAGAATAAGTTCGTAGTGTTCACAGTATAAATTATACACTTCACTAAATCACTTTCACAATAACGACAATGAAAGAGAAAAAATTACCTATTATATATCTTTCAAGTTTCAATTAGGTACGAATTTCGTACATCTTTTTAACACAAGCGCATATACGCGATTACTCCCGAAACGGGGCAGCAATTCCCGGCCGCCGCTCCTAGAACTGTCATTTTCATTTACGAAGAAGGTAGGTAGATAGCCTGCTGTCTACCTACCTTCTAAGGTAAGAATTTATATACATAACTAGCTTCCGCCCGTGACTTCGTCCGCGTGGAATAGTTACTTTGTCTTAGCGTGATAATATATAGCCTTCCTCAATAAATGGGCTATCTAACACTGAAATAATTTTTCAAATCGGACCAATGGTTTCCGAGATTAGCGCGTTCAAGTGTACAAACAAACAAACTCTTCAGCTTTATATAGTATAGAGCTTTATAAATGAGTATAGATTTGATTACACTTTGAAGCAGTGTAACTCAGTAAAGGTAAAAAAAAAAATAAGTAGGTTAACATCTTGTTAGAGTTATACAATACACGTTTATAATTTAAACTCGACAGGATTTGGAGTGCACTCAAAGTAAGTATAAATTATGTTAAAAATTGTATTGGGATATGGCAAGAATGTATCAGCACGTATTAGTTAAAAGTGTATTGAGCTAGGAACGACCACAATTAGGTAAGTATGATTCAGGTCCTATGTAATAGGATGTAATAGGCGACACGGCTAATAAAAACAAATATATATACACCTAGATATTATATATTGTTTTAAACAAAACGTTGCGCCATACTAGATTTTTTTCCTGTATCGTGGGTGTATCGTTTACAGACGCCCAGACCAAATATTTGCTCCGTGTGGGGATCGAACCCACAACACGTTTCGCAGAAGTCGATCGCTTAGCCGCTACGCCAAATTAACTTAACATGTATTTATTTTGTAGACTTCCAATATATATTCAGTGCTTTAGGTTTAGTTCAATTTACTTTTTCTTCTTAAAAAAATAGCTATCAATGGCTATATAGGTACAAATTCCCTTTACTTTTATAAAGTTATTTCGTGAAGTAAATATTCGACTCGCAGGCAGGATTCGAACCTGCGTCTCATGGCTAGGTACGCCAGACGCTATGACCTCTAAGCCACCGCGAGTCCCACCTGACATGTCGAAATTTGCCTTTACATTCTTTATATGTGGAAATAACTTTATAAAATTAGCATGAAAAATGCAAAAAAATCACAAAAAGTTCCCTTTACTTTTTAAAGAAATCTTTATCTTATTATTTCTATTCCACGCCGCCGACCAAATAACTACATATCTATTTATTAAAATTCAATAAGACTATATGCATGCAAGCATGATCATAATGAAACAGCTTATGAAAATAGGAACTCGTTTATTTACATACAAAATATTTACACAGTACCAAAACGGTCTCGGTACACACAAACGAAATGGCATCTTGAGCAAATACACCTAGCCTACATTATGCGATTATTATGACGTCATCTTACGAATAAAAAGAAATTAATATTTAAACATCAAGATTAAAAAAATAAAAAAAAGAATGAAACTTGTTCTTAAAAACTAGGTTGAAGATTGAAAAAAAATAAAATAATCACGAAAGGTGAGTAGGAATTTGAGCATATTAAATTGTGAATTTCAATTTAGAAAATAATGTTATCTACCTACAGCTACGTTGCCATCTTAGCGGGATGTAAAATGGGGCCCCTTTTAGAAGTTAAGCTCCCCCAATGTCCGAAAGCTATGGGGGCCGAAAATAAATTTTAGCTTCTTAATTTTTTATCATCATTTTTGGAATGGAATGTTACGTGATAGGTACTCTATTTTATTTTATAGTCTAAAATCTAAAAAACCTTATACGACTTAATTAAAATGAGAACGTGGGAATCAAAGAAAATTCTGGACAGAAGCTCGAAAAGGAAAATAATTTATAAATAGTGTTCAAGAGTCTAGTACAGCTCTTTGGAATAATTTCAAAATTACCTCAATGTTTGTACGAATTAAAAATCTCATGGAACTAATACTTAATGTTAATTTACATACAAAAATAACCTACATTGTGACAATCTTTCGTTAAATATCACAACACGAGCCCTGCATGAGTTTTAAAACCTCCTAATCACTAACGTTCACTTGATCGATGAGTTCATAATACTTAGATTGGAATGTTAACAATTGCTATAAATTCAAGTCGTCATCTGAATCGGTTTCGCTATAATCCTTTAAAGCCTTATGTATTTCTTCTTCGACTTCGATTGCACTCTGCAATTTATCATCGGCGGCCAATTTATTATAAACTACATTTGGTTTGTAATGGCCAACACAACAATACTTTTTCACGATACAGAATATCAGGTACACACAGACAGAACTGACGACCGATAAGACAAGAGCAAGAACAACGTTCAGCCTATAATGCCAATTAGCGTCGCTTATTTGTGAAAGTACCGTGTTTGGGTAACAGAAGAATTTTGGTTCGGTGTCTGTTAAATTGAAAAGTTGGGCGTCGTCTAAACATGACAAACATTGATTGTTGTGAGGGCCCACGCATGTAGCGCATGTGTAATGACACGGAAGGCACGTGAGAGGGGGCTTAGCGTCGCTCTCGTTAGCTGCAGGCTCCATATCTAAAGCTTCTAACGCTTGCTGCGTAGGGGCGTCAGTATATTGTCTTTTCATCATGGTCCCCTCGGAAAAATAAGTAAGATTACGTCTTCTTGAGCTCCTCTCCATCAATATCTCACTGGCATACGTACCGTCCGGACAACGTTTGTAGCATCGACTGGAGTACAAATGCAAGCCTTTCGCGCACTCTATTGACAGAAAGAGAAACAAAGATATTTAATTACATGAAACAATAGAGCGAGAGTCCTTCACCACCCAGCACCGTTTCCAGCGTCCATGCAGCTTGCGATCTCTTGCTAAATGATGCTGATGCACGTCCGAGCGAGATCTTAGTCCACAGAGAGGGAAGCAAGATTAGGAAAACTTGGGAGAGGTACCATAGAATCTTGTCACTGATCTCAAATAATTTTGTTCATACATATTGTTGAAACAAACAGTCTACGAAAACAAACAAATGTTAAAATAGAACTTAACATGCAGAGACGTGCTCAAAATTAAATGAAATCAGACAGAAAAAGTTAATTAATGTCATATGATGTAATGAAAAGTGAGATTTTAACAAATATTTGACATAAATGTGCCAGTGCAGTGTAAAACTAAATTGATATTTGAATTTAATTAAGCGTGGATTGCGGTGCTTATTAAGCAAGCTTGGTCTAAGCGAAGCGAAACATGCAATAAACAAAAATAAACAAAATAATTCTAATGAAACACAGTTTGTTTTCTTTTAACAACCCGTATGTGACTAACTGCTTAGTATCTAATAATCAGAGACAAGACTCTAATACAAAATTGATGTTAAAATGAAAACCTTAATAAATTTTGTAATAAAAGATTGTTTTTATTATTTCCCGTTCACATTAGATTCAATATATACAAATTATGCTTCAACATTTACATTATTAGATACAGTTCATTGGGCTGCTACTTAACTTCGAAATTGATGACCAATTTTACAAACAAAATTATTATAAAAATGAACTTTTTGGATGATTTCTGGTACATCGAGCGATAGTTAATAAATTTCAGTAGAAAATTAAATTTAAAAATTAATGATGACGATAATGAAGAAGTTTATTAGACACTTAGCCATAATATTAAAATTACGATATTTTAACTACCAGTCGATGAGAAATTATGAACGTTCAGTCGTTTTCAATTTACAGGATTGTGAGCAAATTTGTACAAGTCTCCAAATTTATTTATATCAATATTACCTACATTATTATTTACAATTATTTTCATATTGTTCTATGCTATATGGATTGGCAATCTTCGCTATGATCACAACCACAATATGCAATTATGTTAAACCTACAAATTACGTCCAAGTACATGATAACTACATTCAATTTTATTTTATATTTATTATCCCAGCATAAATTCTGTCACGGAGATGATTACGACGGAAAAATTGTAATGTAACGAATAGCAATCTGAATATTTTATTTACTTTGGAAAATAAAATTATTCCAAATATTTTTCCGAGGTATTCAGTAAAAAAAGGCAAAATTTAAGACCTTAAAAACTATTAACACTATCAATTTACATGTGAAAGGTTTAATTTAAAAACTTACTTATGAAAATATTGTGTTAAAACTTTATTGAATATAAACAGCTAATAAAAATCGATATTCGAAATTGTTATCGATACCGTGACAGATAATATGCTACGATAAACGGATCGTTAGTGAAAAGGGATAATTTAATCATAAAACTTATTATAATAGATATGTATTCCTGTTCAAACGTACGTAAAGGCGATTTATTCATATTAACATAAATATATAGAAATCTTCAAGAAACTCTGCTATATCATAAATCAACAAATTGAAAAATATCGCCAAAACGATCGCGTAAATAAATCAGAACAATGATTTTTCCTTAAATAAATTTATTCTATTACTTTATTATATTATCTAAATATATTCATTAATAAATTAGCTTACAAAACACGTCGAGGACTACAGTAAATGCGCTAACATTTGGTATAATTTCCATAGTTCGAAGATGACCGATACGTTCTTAGTGGAAAATAAGTTGCACAATAAACTTAGCTTTTTTATAAAATAAAATCTAGATGCTTTGAAGCCGCCAAATTACTTTCAGGTCCCAAAATTAGTATTTATAAGTATAATTGTGGTCACAGTGCAAAATATCCAAATTAATATAAGTACGTACATAGGGACATATGGGCCTAAGTTAACCTCATAGATATTTTAGTAAAGTATTGATTTTAAGAAAACTTTATACATTTTCCTCTCATACTCTTCATTTACACCTGCAATTACTCGTGAAAAATGGACGTTATCGACTTGATATCGTAATTATACATTATTATACGTAATTGCACTTGTTCACTAGCTCTTCATTAATATTTTTGCCAATAAAAGGGATGATTTATACAAATGAACATACTTAGTTACAATTTTTAAGAAATGGGTACCTGCACTTATTGGTTTATTTACTTACTTATTTCATTGTATCTGCCAGTATACAGTTGGCTGATTTTTTTCCGTTTAAATGAAAAATATATATTTTTAAGGTTGTGTTAAAATGTAAAGTCCAGACAGCGAGTTGTGCGCAATAGCGATTTGTGAAATACGATTCATGATTGACGGTATCACTAATTTGAAAATGTAGGTATTGGTTAAATATAGACAAACGCAATAGGAAATTTGGTACGAACAACGTAACAAATATACCTATGTATAACAAAATATTACCTGTTAATGTGTTCACCTGACAATATTATAAGACTTATATTTTATAACATTGTTAAATGAATAATAATTTTGTTTAAATTTATTCTTTCGATTCCCTGTATAAATTAATTATGAAATAATTATTCTCCTCGGTTGGACTTAACATAGTAATTGCGGAGTAAAACATTAGATACATTCCCTTAGGTTTGAAGCAGGAGAACTGCTCGAGCATTTCCCTACTGATAATTAAATATCGTTCTTATTTTATTCCAAGAGAATTCAAAATAGTTTTTAAAGAAAATGTAAGCTCTGTATGCAAGAACACACAAATGAAGAGCTGCTTTGCCCTTTCAACACTATCGTAATCGTTTAAGGGTGGTTTTTAATCGTCAGTGTGAACTTATCGAACCGTTCTCTGCGTAAATTATGCTGAGCCGTAACGAACAGTAGCCCGATTCACGTAATTAAAACCGTAGCGATGTCGCAGCGACTTAATCGTTGAAACAGTTTTCGTATTCACATCTGTCAATTGGACCGATCTAGAAGTCGTCCTATTGAAAAATCGTTGAACCGTATTCACACATGATCGCTGAGCGAGAATTGTTCTAAAACGTTGACAGTATGGTATTCACATAACAAAACGATTTTTTGATGGATCAGACGCCTACGACATAATGTCAAATTTCAGTATTCAAATACCGTTGAGTAAAAGTTACAAATTTGAGACGTTTTTAAGAACATTTCGGTGTTTTTTCCTGCGACGGGAGTGTTTGTGTGCATTGTGCTGCCTAAAAGTCCGAAATGAATCTCGAGCTTGCATATTTATTGTTAGACGAAGCCGAGAGAGACGATCGGAGAAGGGAGCGGATAAGGAGAAATAGATTGAGGTGTGCACGGTGGGACGCTTTTGAGATCCCGGAGAGGGACTTTGTAAAGACTTTTCGGCTCTCTAAAGTTTTAGCAATGAGCCTCATTCAGGATATCTCTCCTTTTATAGAGGGAGAACAAAGACAGTATACATTAATAATTCTATAATGTCTTGTGTGGATCGTGTGTAATCAATAAATTTACTTTCTTTCTTTCTTCTTTCTTTCTTTCATTAACAATGCAATCAAAAGTAAGTTATATTTGATCACATTGCTTTGGGATATGTAGGTATAATACTAATAAAGGAAGGTAATTATTGATAGATGAAAATCATATTTTAATCCCACATTTATATTTGTAGGTAAACAACTACCTAAGCTTAAAGCTAGTATACTCATTCATACTATAGTTAGTAGTTATATTTTTACTTTTCACAAAAGATCCCATTGGGTCGAAGTGCACTGAGGCCTTGCTGCCTCGGCCCTACACAAGATAAGATAGTAGTTATATAGGTAGCATAAATTACACAGCAAATTTGTTAAATCAGAGTTTATTCATTACAAACAAAAATACAAATATTTTCTCTCTAAACTATTATTATAGAAGTATAGGAATAGGTAGGCACTATTATTTCAACATATTTTACTGCCTATGTTCCAATCCTTAGCCGAGCGATAGGAGCAGGGATCCACAGCCTCGCTATTCAAAATATCTGCGAGCTCCTTCCACAGCCTCGCAGATAGAGCCCGCCTCTCTTTACTGTGGACTCGTCCCAGGGCAAGATCCCTATGCTTGGCCATGAACTCTACTAGAATCTCCTGTTGCCGCAAGGAAACTGGTTTAATTTCTTTAATCACACTAATCTATTTCAAACTAAAGCCGCGATAACGTTTTCAATTTTCAAGCACGGACTGACACTTAATTTGACAAATATTCGACAGTTCTCTTTTTTGTTTTTTTCTTTTGTAAAAAAGGTTCTGTGTCCAAACACAGAACCTTTTTTACAAAATACGACAAAAAACATCATTTCTACTGATATTTGCGTGATTGTGGCTATTTGTATGTTTTGAAGCAAATTTATTTTAATTATAAAATAAAATAACAGTAATTTCAGTAAAAAAAAGTGTTTTGATAACTTGGTAGAAAACATAAATATGTAACTGGCAATTAGGTCGTTCAAGTCGTATCCTATTGAGCTGTCGTCCTATTGATCGGCGATCGACGAAGAGGTGAATAGCGAACTTGGATAGAAAGATAACCGAACGACTTCTGGACGCCAACAATTTTTCAATCGTTTGTATTTACGTGAATCGGGCTACAGTACGTAAACCTTAAGTACGAAGTCTAGGTACGAGACGCGGCATTATTGGCTAACTATTGGTAAACATTCTAATATAAGTTTGGCTGCATTTGTTCTGATTTTGTCTGGCAATCTGAATGAATTGAGTTCTATTTAGCAAGAGTATACTCAAAATGCAAATAATGTTAACATTTTTAGGAAAATTATGCCCGAATAAATAGTACCTATATTTTCAAAATAAACACAGAAACTCGAAACTGGGATGGAACACTTAAAAGAATATACCGTCTTAATTAAGAGCCCATTTTGATACTCAATAGACTGGATAAAAATCGATATAAACGGCAAGATAAGGCCGAATCTACAGACTCAGACTCGATTGAATAGATAAACTATTAGCAAGTAATCAGTCAAACCAGCAAGGATTTAGACTATGTCAATAGCCCAACCATATTAATGGACGTCGGAACGTCAATGGAGGCGGCATCCAATACTGCCAATGCTATACAACTCCAGCTGGTTCGTTAGAAATCTGGTCCTTTTGCAGGTTATCTTTGCGGATCAAAGCAACGTTTCAGAAATTAATTTAGCTTTACGTGGAAATTTCAAGACAGTCAAAAATGATTCAAGTTTCACTGGCTTCTTGTTAAACTAACATTTCATTATTGAAATCAGTTTGAGTTTTAGCAATTATAAACTCTCTCTCACTCTACAATAAATTTAATATTAAGTTTGTAATTATTATACTGGTTTCTGTTTATTATTAATTTAATTTTAGTGCTATAAATTCCATCTTTGACATCTGATGTTTAATTAAAGCCAAATAAAATCGGAACACATGCGGCGTCGCTACTTCCCACAGTGTGGCAGATAGGACAGCAGCATAACCGTAACTTAAAACAAACATATCAATAATAACAGCTTGTACTTATATATAAACCCGGTAAATTTAACTAAAATCACAATGCCTTAGGCGCAGCGAGTACTAGGGACCCAGCGCTGTGAGAGTGGTCGGTGTTAGGCGACGCAAGCAAGGCGCGCGCGGCGGCCGCGACTCGTCGCCCGCGCGTCTTAACTCTAACCTTAAGCTAGCAGTTAGTGCACAATCGCGCTTACTTACCCTATGGGGCTGTCTGCATTGAGAAGTGGGGTTATTTGTGGTATTAGATTGTAAACTCAACGCGTCGGCCACAGACATTAACAGGAGGATGAAGAGGGACAAACCTAGGCAGTGCAGCGATTGCGGCGCGTGCGTCACGCAACCCGACGAGATGCCCGTGTTTTGCCTCGCGTTTCCCGCGTCAACCACCTCCGGGGGGCTGTCTTCGCTTATCTATTAAATAAGAAAAAATAAATTCTATGTTAGATGAGTTAAAAATCTATATTTTACTGATGTAAGAGTAGTACCTATGTATAAAGATTTTACTGATGTAATTGAATCAAGTACAGTTTACTGATTAAGTACTTCGATTGGTAAAAGTTATCCATAGTATCCATATAAAAGTTAATTAATTCATAAGGTCTGGGTAATCATACTCAATTATAATAAAATTGTACCTTGCCGATGTCTGTACATAGGAGATAAAAATAATATCAGGGGAAACCTAAACAATTAAGTATCTATCAATTTTTTTTTATCTGCGTGTATCATGTTTATTACGCACATCACACAAAACTTTCATAAAATTAGATGTGGTTTTTGCAATTGTATTTCTGGAGATCTAACCTGAAATTAGATGTTTTTAATATAAACCCGGTAAATTTAACTAAAATTACATTGCTATAAATTTAGGATAGAATGTAGGATTCCAAATAACTTTTTTAGTAAAATGTTAGAACTACTTCATTAAGTTACGAATCTATTAATTAATTGGGAACGTTATGGTTTTAATTAGAAAATACAAATAAAACTAGTATAACACTAGTAACAGCTTGAGTAGATAAGTGGGTAGGTAGGTACACGGTTCTAAAAATCTACTTTTATTACAAACACATACTTTTCATACCATTTAGTCTTAATGAACTCTTCATTACTTTTCAGCATATCCCAAACATCTATGTTGAATGGAAACAGACTTTATTGAAACAGTTATTTGGAGGTACTCACATTGGCAACATTTACATTGCATAACGACGCTATACGATAACTTAGTAAGTACATGGAAACTATGTGTTTTTTTTCCAATAAATGTATAATAGTGCATGCTTAAGTTTTTTTTTAATTTCTAATTCTTGGCAAACAAATCCTTGACAAATTTTCGAAATTGTATTCTAATGTTACAAATTTTCTGAAAGAAAATTCGAGCTATTAGCTAAGTCATTAGCTATTGAGATCAAAATTTTTAACCTAAAACCGATTGCAAAGTATAATAAAAAAATAATAACACAATTGGGTTTTTCTATGAAATTCCCAGTAGCAGCTCGGAGTTGGGAATTTGTGCCCGGTTAATGGCAATAGGCTCGCCCTCTATTACATGGGCCCTAAACATACCGGCGAACTGTGGGTGTACATTAGTACGCCTCTGCCTAACCCTTCGGGGAATACAGGCGTGATGGTATGTTATGTTTATGTAATACCCACAATTTACTAAAACTAACTACGTAAAACTATACTATAAGCACAGAAAATAGAATACTATAAGTATTGTTGTTGTAAAAAAGTATAGCTCTAGTTTTAGTTTCCATTTTCATCTTTCGATGGAGATTCGATCCTCAAGCAGAGCAACATTCGTATATTATCTAAAAGTTAATGGTAAAAGCGCGATTCAACTACATAAGATGAAGAGAAATTCTAAGATAGCATCTTTATTCAAGAAAATTGTGTCTACCACTCGACTCGAAGGACCGACTCTCTTTTTTCAATCTCTACACAAATATTATTTATGTAACAAACTAAAACTGCCAAAATATTAAGCTGCTTACACCTTTTCTATTTTTACTTGTTCATAAGAATCCGAAGTGTATTACGAACGAAAAACAATTTATGATATTAATTTACGATACCCTGTCAAAACAATTTATGGAAACTTCAGTATGTAAGAGAAGTCAATGTAATCATATTGTCTTTCAGTTAACTGACACTGAATAGTTTATTAATAGAAGATGACTGTGTTTTATTCAGTGTTCGCAGTAAAATGAAAAAGGAGCAAGAGCATTGTTTCTGGTTTTCGAATAAATTTCGAAAAAATAAATAAATAATACGGCTTGCATGGGGAGCATTTGGGTGGTCCAAATGCTCCCCATGCAAGCCGTAAAAGGAAGCACGGGGGGATAATCCTCAGGTAAGAGTGATATTAGTTTTCAACAAAATAATATATAAATCTAACACACTCTTTCCTTAAAAATTTACCTGTAGTCGAATTCTTAGTATATGAATTCGTCATCTTTAGGTACCAATCCGAACGTATGTATATAGATAATATAAGTTCGGATCATCATGACAAAGGTACATTAGAGAAGAAAAAACAATATATACCGACCTAAGAATGGTCCGGGATGTGAAATTTGTGATCAACTTTCTAACTTTCAAAATGTCCTCTGAATATCGATCTGGCATTAAATAAACGTTGCAAGTATCTCCAATGTATAACACATAACTACTAACTGCGAAAAATATTTTAATGTGGCTTAAAGGATTCGACGCAACGTTGTTCATTTTTTGAGTACTCTAAAGTGTAGTCGTTTAAAATCCTTCGATACTAATGGCAGATTAGATGAACTGTCAAATTAGGTCGATAACGCACTGTTCGTAATAATGCATTAGCCAATTAGTTGAGCCAATAGTCAGTTACGGTACGTCGACTTGGCGAAGCCGCAACCTAGTGGTCTGTACGTTATTTTTAATCGATTAGGTTCAGAAACTTATATAGCATGTAGGTAGGTACTTCAATTATTATTTTAAAGCCCGAGAGTTGGAAATCGAAAAATAATGTACAGCGTTATTATTTTCATTAGGTTCTTTATAGAGACCTGTCGTTGTTTACATTATAGGGCTTGGAAGCATCACGCGCCACTTAGATACCAATAGTCGTATATTTTTCACTAATGTGTTGGAGCACAAATCGTAGATCTGTTAAAAAACAGCTTAGTAACAAGTGTCAGCCGTCCAGCCAACGGTCTTTAGATTAATAGCACACTAGTTATTTGCTCCAACACTCAAGAACAGAGAGATTAAGTCCCGATCCACATCATTTTCACGCACATTTGTCGTACATTTTTTTTTCTGCTTCCATTAACAAATATTAGTGTTGTGTCGAAACGGCTTTTTTGCTGTCTGTATTTTCGTAACAGCGATGTTTTGTTCGCAAATAAAAACTTATTTTATTTCCGAGTATTATGCCGTCCGTAATAACAATAACAGTAGCAGGTGTTGTGAAGACAATAAGGTTTTGTTATATTGACATTTTTTATTTAATATTTAGACTGTTTCACATTTTTAAGATAAGTATGTTTTTTATTACTGAAGGGTATGTGTAAAAGTAACACTGATCTCTATAGTACTATCCTCTATATGGTATAGAGAAATCTAAGTAATAACTAAACTAATCATTTGATGTGAAAAGTTCGGTTCGTCTATGGATGAGTGACCATTCTAAACACATGAGACTCATCCATGCCTCGGAGAACACGTAAATCTGTTATACGTTACGACAATCGTTAGTGATAACCAGTAAAATACTATTTTACACGAAGTGCCTGCCTGTAGACCTCCGCAATCTAATGCCTAGGCAATTCCAATATCCAAAGGATAAGCTAGATCCGGTTAGAATGGAAGCCGACCCAATATACCTATTTATCAATAGGCTAGAAGGATGATCAGTTAATCTTTATTTCTTTTGTTTATTACATAAACAACATAACATACCATCACGGCTGTATTCCCACAGTTCGCCGGTATGTTTGGGTCCCATGTAATAGGGTGCGAGCCTATTGCCATTAACCGGGCACAAATTCCTAACTCCGAGCTTGTTGTAAAACCTACTTGGTCAAGAATACTTTGTGTTAGGTTTTATAATGTAATGTTGACAAAAAAGATACTCGAGGTTTGAATCGCTGTTACAACTTGAAGTTCAAAAATAGCAACCATCGTACAATTTTTACTGTTTTTCATTTCGCTATTTACACAGATTCTTGATTCTTCAGACCACAATTCCAACACGTTATCAGCACGAAGGCTCTATTTATTTTATCTACGATCAAATTTAAAAGAAGATTGGTGGTGAAATTGTACCTAGTTAACATGTTGTCTGCAGTTTCGGGTATGTCCATAAATGGTATTCCGACACTTTGTAATAGAGAAGGATACACTGTGTGGAAATTTAAAATGCGAATGTTGTTAATCCATGAAGGATTGTGGGAAACCGTAAACGGAGTAGTTGTCGAAGGGAATAAGACGTCCGACGATGTACGGAAGGAAGAAAAGGCTCTTTCCAAGATATGCCTTACTGTGGATGGCGCTGCTATTTCAATTGTTCGACCAGCTAAGACCGCAAAGGAAGCGTGGGATGCTCTTATGAAATCCTACGAGGATCGAAGTTTGGGTCGTAAATTGTCGTTGGAACGCAAGTTGTACAGGTACTCCTTATCTGACTTTTCTGATTTAGAAGCTTACTTAACGGCAATAACTACAACAGCACTAGACCTGGCCGATATTGGCAAAACCATAGAAGATAGTTCTTTAGCAGCTATTATATTGGGAGGTCTGACGTCCCGATACGAGCCCTTGATAATGGCGCTTGAGAATGGGAGCGTTGAAGTCACAACAGATTTAGTGAGGACTAAGTTGTTGAGCGAAATGACGAAGACGACTAAAGATGATGTGGCTGCGTTGCATACAAAACAGGTTATTTGCTTTCGGTGTAAGAAGCCTGGGCACATTAGTCCTAATTGTCCTCTCAAAAAGAAGGAGAAAAAGGCAAAGGCGCGTTGCTCTACAGAAAGTTGTTCTGAAGATAAGGGACTGATTGCTTCTAGTACAGGGAATATGACGAATCAAGTGACGGAATTGGCTTTGGATAATGTCACGGAACTGGCTTTGTCCGCACCTAATGTTCAGTTATCTGAGAAGTGGATTATCGACTCTGGTGCGTCAACTCACATGACACCACATGCTGAATGGTTTAATAGTTATCGACACTGTGATGGTAAGATAACTGTCGCAAATGGTAAAAGTTTGTCGGCTGTGGGTTTAGGAGATGTTGCGATTGACACGAAAACCGATTTCAAGAAGATTTTTAATGTTGTACATGTTCCTGACCTAGATTGTAATTTACTCTCAGTCAAAAAGGCAGTAGAGAAAGGTTTCTCGATTGTTTTTGATAAGAATGGGTGTAATTTTTATAATTCTAATGATGTTTCTTTTATAAAAGGTCCTGTTTTACATGGCTCTATTTGTGGTGGATTGTACACTTTAGATTGTACAGTAAAGCCGCAAAGCGTTTTAGCCTACAATGTTCACACTAATTTGTCCCAGTTTCAGCTTTGGCATAAGCGTCTAGGACATCTCTGCCGTGTTGGTATGGATCTACTCAGAAAAGGTCTAGCTGTTGGTGTGGAGTATACTGAGGTTGACAAAGAACCATGCATACCTTGTGTAGAGGGTAAGCAGGCCCGAAAGCCTTTCAAAAGGATAAAGTATAAGAAGGCTTCGTCACCATTAGAATTGGTCCATACGGACGTTTGTGGTCCCCTGACCACTGAATCTTTTAAAGGTAATAAATATTTTATTATTTTTGTAGATGACTATACACGTTCTATATCCCTTTATTGTATGTCATCTAAGACAGAAGTTCAGAAGTCTTTTTGCGCTTTCCAAGCACTTGTTGAGAGACAGACTGGCTCTAAGATTCGAACTCTTCGGTCAGACAATGGTACCGAGTATGTCAACAAGGAGTTGACAGACTATTTGCAGGCTCAAGGGATTCGACATGAAACGTCTGTACCATACAGCCCTCAACAAAATGGGGTAAGTGAACGTTGTAATCGTAGTATTGTAGAGAAGGCCCGTTCCTTGCTAGCACAGAGCTCTCTGTCGAAAGCTTTTTGGCAGGATGCTGTTGAGACTAGTGTTTATTTAAAGAATAGGTCACCTCATCGTGCACTTGATGGTAAGACGCCATATGAAATGTGGTGTGGTAGTAAACCTGATCTGTCTCATTTAAGGATATTTGGTTGCCGAGCTTTAGTTCACGTGCCTTCATGCCAGAGAACTAAGCTAGACATGAAAGCTTCTGAACATATCTTCGTTGGATATTCAGACGATCCAAAGAGTTATTATTTCCGTAGCGCGGAAAACCCTCGGAGGTTGATTAAGTCACGGGATATTACGTTCTTTGAAAATATTTTTTCAGGATTGAAGGATAAACCTGTTCAGCCTGAAGTTGTTGTGAGCCCCAATGTCATTGATCTTTTTTCAAAGACTTCTTTAGATACCACTTCGCCACAGGAGATTTCTATCTCATCTGCTTCTACTACTACTTCTTCACCTACTTCAGAAGGTGTGGAGATGGAGGTAGAGCAAGTTGACGATTTTGTGGACGCGTCTAATGAAGCTGGTGGTGTTGGTGACACGGAGTTTCTACACTCGGGTGAACAAAGTGATTTGTACCTTGTTCCTTCAGATGAACCCACTGATGTATGTCCTGAGAGAAGATATCCAGAACGAGTTCGTAAACCTCCCGATTTTTATTCATACGGCACTCTCGGTGTTGAATTGTTGTGTGATGATCCGAAAAGTTATCGTGAAGCTATTAAAAGCGATGATAAAGATAACTGGATCTCCGCTATGAAGAATGAGTATGATGCCTTATTGAATAAGCAGACATGGACATTAGTGGATAAACCAAATAAAAAGGTTATTCCATGTAAATGGGTGTTCAAGATAAAGAGGGACGCGAACGGTGCAATAGTCAAGTATAAGGCGCGACTAGTTGCAAAAGGTTTTAGTCAAGTTTGGGGGACTGACTATAACGAGACTTTTGCCCCTGTGGTTCGAAATTCATCTCTGCGTACTCTTATAGCTTTGGCGGCAGAAATGGATTTGAAGATTCAACACATGGATGTAGATACCGCATTCCTCAACGGAGACTTAGAGGAGGAGGTGTACATGCAACAGCCTGAGGGATTTGCTGAGCACGGGGCAGAAGGTAAAGTCTGTTTGCTCAGAAAATCCATTTATGGTTTGAAGCAAGCTCGAGCCTGGTATTTCAAATTGCATCAAACTCTTTCGAAAATGGACTTTGCACGAACATCTGCGGAATCATGTGTTTACTTGAAAAAGTTTAGTAATGAAACCATAATACTTGCAGTCTATGTCGACGATCTAATTGTCTTTTACAAAGAAAAAAGTTCATTCGACGCTGTCAAAAAAGACTTGAAAAATTTTTTCTCACTAAATGATTTGGGTACATTGTCGTATTGTTTAGGCTTAAATATTAACCGTGTTGACGATAAAATCGTGGTCAGTCAGAAGACCTATATTCAGGCGGTATTGGAGCGGTTTAATATGCGAGATTGCAAGGAGATGTCTACACCTTTGGAGAATAACAAGTTGGAGAAAGCTAATCCAACATCTCTTGGTGAATATCCTTACCAAAACTTGATAGGATGTCTCATGTACCTAGCTGTTAATACGAGACCCGATATAGCTTATGCCACAAGCTATTTAAGTCAGTTTAATAACTGTTATGATAAAAGGCATTGGTTGGCCACTAAAAGGGTGTTACAGTATCTAAAAGGTACTATGGATTACTGTATTACTTACAGGAAAGTCGGTGGATGTCTGTGTGGATACACGGATGCTGACTGGGCGAACTGTGTACATGACCGTCGGTCATACACGGGTTACTACTTCACGCTAGCAGGTGGACCTATTAGCTGGGAGTGTAAGAAGCAGCCGACGGTAGCCTTATCGTCTACAGAAGCTGAGTATATGTCCTTGACTAGTGCTGCAAAGGAGGCTATTTTCCTAAGACGGTTAGTGTGTGACATTACTGGTTTTGCTGATAGGGTGTTGCTATACAATGATAGTCAAAGTGCACAGAAACTTGTGCTCAATCCAATCCACCACAATAGGACCAAACACATTGATACGAGATTTCATTTTATTCGTGAAAAGGTTACTGAGGGTCTTATAGATATAAAGTTTATACCTACGGATAAAATGACAGCCGATGTATTAACCAAGCCCTTAAGGCGTATAGCTCATCTAAGGTGCGTTTTTAATATGGGTTTAGGGATAAATAGGTAGAATAATTTTCCATTTATTTATTTTTCGTCGGTTTATGTTTTGTATTTCTGTTTAGTCTGGTAGTAATGTTTTAGTCTTCTATTTTGTTTAGCATTACTACTTTATTTTTTGTTCCCATTAAGGGCGGATGTTGTAAAACCTACTTGGTCAAGAATACTTTGTGTTAGGTTTTATAATGTAATGTTGACAAAAAAGATACTCGAGGTTTGAATCGCTGTTACAACTTGAAGTTCAAAAATAGCAACCATCGTACAATTTTTACTGTTTTTCATTTCGCTATTTACACAGATTCTTGATTCTTCAGACCACAATTCCAACAGAGCTGCTACTGGGAATTTCATAGAAAAACCCAATAACACTTTGCTCGACCTGGGAATCGAACCCAGGACCTCTAGCGTAGCAGTCTCGCGCAGGACCACTTGGCTAATAAGGCAGTTTATTACCAAACTAAATAAAAGTCTCTTCGCGCGAATATCATCTCCAAAAAAACTTATGCTATTGTATCGGCAATAGATATACCTTCGTATTGACGTATTTACTTAATTAGTCAGATTGCTATAACATTTAACAAGCATTTAGTGTTGAACTGAGATTTAGCTCATCTGATTCAATCTGGTATTTATACAGTAGCACGCAGGTGTTTAAAACAATAACGCCACGCTTCGCCATTGTCTAGTTATTGACATAAGTCCGAATGTTTGCAAACGGTACAACAATAGCAGGAGGACAATGCTATGTGCCATAATTTATGTATAGATAATCTACACAGATACTAATAGATAGCAAAGATGATATATGAGGAAGTGAGTACGATTCTTTCGTTTTGTTAGCATTTCTCTATTTATTGGTCCTAGGTTCCGCATCGTTCATCTTAGTTAAGTTTACGTTTTCATAAGTACAATAAAATAGCCCTGACTATGATGCTACGTCTTGGTTTTTAAACTTTCCGTCTATTTTGCCTCCAAAGAAGCAACGAAATATGAATCAAGGATTTGTTTGCACAGAGTAAACATCAAACAGAATTCAAACTCACCGTGTGCGGACGCCAAACGAGCGAGAGGTCGTCGTCAAGTGCATTTTGTGCATCTTCTTCGACCGAGCCGGGCTCGTTCGGCCGGCTCCATGACGTCACGCCAGGTGCTGAAGGGGGTGCCGGCAAGTTCACGCCCGCGTTCTGTCCCACACCCGCTGCTGGTGCTCCAGCACCGCTCAAAGAATTTGTATCAGGTGATGCATCGTACTCTTGAGGCGGCGTTTCCGTTCCGTAGAATATAAGCTCCCATTGAGTTAGTGGACCCGCTGAAGAAATAATATATTAAATCAGTAATTAAATTTCAAAACCATTTGAGAACATCATCAAAGTAAACAATATAGTGAAGCAACTAAGTTTTTTACGTAACGCATTTACAATATAAGTACTAAGGTCAAAAGGGATACTAACAAAAAAAAAATAAGAGCAAACAAAGAACTACACAATATAACAACAATATAAATAAATAAAGACGGTTTCTACATGAACAATACCTAGTTAATTATTTAAATTGCAAACAAAATTCAATGTAAACTGAAAACTAAAGTTTCACTACAAAATAAAATGTAAACAATGCAAACACACGACATGCAAAGAGCGGCAGAGTCTGGAACAAAGGTAATTGACGTGCAGGCTCAAACTAGGCGGCGAAATAAAACGGTCGGGGCTAAACGAACGGACACGACATGCAGTGCTGGTACCGTGGGTCTGCAGTGGCGCGGGGTATATGCGCTGTATTTTAGGGTACTGCTCAAACAGGCTGGACATCTTGCGGCCACGCGCGTCCGCCAGCGGGTCGGCCAGGTCCCCGCGCAGGTTCAAGCTCAGGTCGGCCGCCGTCGACGTCGTCACTCGCACCGTTGTGCTCTCGATCGGCGAACGCGTCGCAGGCCGACTCTGTTTCGACTTTTGCGAATTTCTATTCGGATTCTTGGAGTTTTTATTCTTTTTCCGTTTCACCAGCCCTACCGTGTACGTGGGCACGATTTTCGGCACGGGTTTCCCTCTATTGTTTTTGCGGCTCGACTGTACCACGACCGGTCGCGTCGCGTTGCTCTTGTTGCGTATTATTGGATTTCGGAACGGTATGGGATCGTTTTTAGCTGCAGGTGTGCTAGTTCCGTATAAAGTTAAAGACCAATCTTGCAACGTTGCTCGCCCTATGATGTGAAATCGGACAAAATGATATTGAAATATATTTTATTTTCAACTACCGAGGAATAGTACAATTCTTTTTGCTCCTTGATAAGTAGCTAAGCTACTTGAATAAGCAATCTCCTAAGCGTTTAAGCCTTTTGGGCTTTAAAAACTTCCAGACCAGCTTTTGTGACAAGCCATTCGTTATAAATGTGGTCATAAAAAGTTTGCGGATTACAGTCCAACTTTTTGTTATTCATGATTCTTTAAACTGTCTAAATATTTTATTTATAGGAATCCTAACTATTATGACAAATACATCCGTATTATAAATTCATGTCCATTATATTTGATTTTAAAGCTTGATTGAGTCATGACCGGGTTTACGGTTTACACCTTTATGTATTAGTATATAAGTACTATGATTAATTCATATTCTTACCCATATATCGTCCTTCGTTGGTGACTTCTAGCTGCCAGACGCCCAGCGGCGACTCACCCCACATGTGCACGGACATGAAAGGCCACGAGTTGAAGCCAGAGCGGGACGAGTCGTGCGGCCTGACGGAAAATTAACTGTGTAATTACAGCCAGTGTGCGAGCGTCGTCGCTAGTTAGCGCCTTGTGCCGGCTTTAATAAACTGCTGACAACTAACAACATACTGTACATGATTAATAGTGTAAACTCACTTTGCTATGAAAAGAGAAAATACATAGGTACTGTAAAATACTGAAACAAATGCAAAAGCCTAATTTTTTTGTCTATAACAACTAGGTACTTTATTACAATTTTATATAATATACCAATTTCACCTTCCAATTGAGGCCCCGAAAAAAGAAATAGTTATGTTTTAATGTCAGAAGCATTGTATGTATTTTTGTAAATAAATAAATTTATATGGCAGTAGAAGCTAGTATTATATATTTACTTGTAATATTTGCTTACAATTATTTAACACTTTTTACATTTAAATGCTAATTGCTATAAACTGCATCATACATATTAGATTCTATGTCAGCAAAAACTCCAAATATATATCGAGCACAAATGCCTTTGAAATAGTCTGTTTGATACATATTGCTGATGCCTATTAAGTAAAGTTCAGGACGTACAGCTTCCACATTCAATGGAAGCAGTAAAGCCACCAATGTGAAATCTATTGTGTACAGGGCCATTATACCTCAATTACTTCACGTCTGTGCTTCAATCTATATTGCCATATATAAGTATAACATATGATCTATGTACTTGTCGCTACATAGTTCCTAGGTAATCATAGTTAATGTTCTGTCAACAGCCAAACGACCAACCAAAAGTATACCTTATTTCCTGTAGTTTAATACTATTATGCATTAATGGCGCTGATAGCCGTAGTAGAGGCATTGCCTAGTTCGGCTACAGATGCTAAATCCATTTGCTTAAAATCATATTCTAGCTTAAGTTCAAATTGTAATAAGTTTTACCTGTAATAACGATATTTATTATTTTAAAAAATCGGAAACAATTCCTTGTCAATATAAAACGCGACTAAGACTTTAGTAAATTGAAGAGGTGTTATAATTTTTCTTTATACGTAGGCACCATTAAGTTTTATTTAAAGCTTTCTATCAATATCTAGAATGCACATTACTAGTATTCTTGTTAATCCCTCGTACTAAATATGCTTGCGTTACGAGTGGGTTCACGTCGGTAGTGCAATAGGTAGGTTTCGAACAGGCAACCACATTATCAAAAGTCCGACACCTTAGCCATTAGGCTACCGCCGCTAAATGTGTACAGCTTTTTTCAGTGCAATTTCTTTAGTTTTTATTTTATCCTAGTACTTAATCCGACTATCCAACATCTGAAGATATAAGTTGTGGCTGCTCATAGAATGGTCTGCACTATAAGAGCTATCTGCGAAGAAAAGAGCTTATTACATACCTTGGTGCAAGCAGAGTGACCTTGGTTCCAGCAGGAGAGGTGAGTGCGATTCGCAGGTCACCGCGCCTCGCCGCAGAGAGAGACACGCGCGCTTGCACATGCTCGAGGTAGTTCACGCCTGGACATGCACCGACATCCAGCTGGAGAGGAATGGTTCATGAGATCTTCAACAAATAGTGCTTAATTGAAATAAAACCATACCTACTCATCTTGTTCGGCTCTTTTAAAAAATTGCTAAGAATTATAACTGTTACAGCAACTGTTATAGCAAAATATTCTACATTTCGGTTCTGGCATCTTTGGTCACAATTCTTACCTAACCTAACCAATAAAAACATATTTTATGTTATTATCAAAACCACTTTTAACTGCAAAAAGCAGTCAAAAGTGGTTTTGACTGTAACATAACCAATTTCTAGATTCACAGAACGTTTGTTACAATTTTGTTGAGCTTTTTACTTGCGAAATAGGCTCCATTCCAGGCTCGGTTGTAAACGTCATTTCATTCGTGAGATGGGTTTAAATGCAATAAGCTGAGAACACATTTCGTTCCGTGCATGTAGAGACGTATGACATATAGACATGCAATAGTATATACGAGATATTCGCTCAAGATACGTTTGGGAGTAAATTGTACTCACACTACTAGTGGAATGAATATAATTATATTTTAATGCACGTTCGTTGATTTACTGAATTTAATTTGACAGTGGACTGAATACACCACACACAGACGTGAACTGTTATGTATGGTAATGTGTATGAACGCTTTTCCGTCTCCATTTGCATAAACTAGCGAACTCTGGTGATACTAAAAGGTTTCGTAGCCCATAATATTACTTCTTATTTCGCTCGCAATGCAATTGTTAATGTTGCCTAACGTCCTCAACAGTGGGTGAGAGGCAATTTAAAATCATTATTGCCAAAGTTCGGTGTCTTTAGCGTTCTATTATGACCTTATCGGACCATTAACTTCGAAATTGTTGCAAATTTTCAGCATTAAAATTTCTCGAGTAGCTACATTCGATATTTTTATAAGGTAGGAAAAGAAAACAGACTCCAAGCATTTTTTATGTATCTTCGAAACCGATGGGATCAATAGGGAAGAAGATAAGAAACATCGCAATCTGTTCACGATCGGCGAAAGTATCGCGTAACATAGGTATGACACAAAATAAACTATTTTTTAAGTCAGTTAAAAATGGCTGTTTAAAAGGCAGTTAATTAAACTTATCGGGTTTCCTCGTTAATTTTAACGTGTAATATAACTGTTATCTACATTACTTACAGCGGCTTTGGTGTCGGCCATTGTGTGAGCGACATCGCTTCATTGTAGGTACCTGTCCCAGTTTACTGCCAAAATTCCAACGACACATTGTGGAAGAATGGATTTTACATTGTTAGGGAGGCTTATAACTAAGCTGATCAACCGACGTCAAATTTCGTACGTTAAGCTACGCTTCCTGCGGTCAGGTTATTGATGGGTGACCATTCTTAACATGGTGGTTATACGCTTCGGTTTGAATTGTGATACGAGCCTATGACAAAATGGTACCTACTTAGTCAAAATCCCAAAAAAGACAAAACCAGCTAGCCTATCCTCAGTACTATGTATATCTATAATATACTCCGAATACCGAGAGCTGAACATTAGTCAGTCGCATCTGGTAAGAGTGGAATCCGTCTTTGCAGTCTACTACCATGAGACCTTGAAGTATATAACAAACTCTTTTCAAAGTATTCTATAGCCTATCTTAATCTGGAATAACTAACGTAGCATTCAAATCGTGAAAGAATTTTTGAAAATATCGGCCCATTATTTTTTGACTTAATTCGTTACAAACATACTTACATACAAAGCTTTCCTCTTTATAATATTAGTATAGAAGTATAGATTAGGTGACTGCTCTATGGAGTCAGCATATGGCTGAATAAAATCCAATAACATACCTGCAGTGTAACAGAAGACCTTGGAGGTACTGGTCTCTGCGGTCTTGGTGCTGCGAGCTCGCACCTCCGCTGCGCCGGAACCGTCCGCCACGTCTTCGCGAGGCGCACCATTCCGGTAGCGTCCAACAGCCCGTAGCCGAAGGAGTGTGACACGTTTCGTCCAACGCCGTTGACACGCCATTCACCCCCAACACTGAGGCGTTCGGGACGAGCCGTGCGCACCACTGGTGGTAGAGAATAGAATAGAATATCCTTTATTGTACACCAAAAACTAATAAAGAAAAAAAAACTAAAAACTAACTAAAGAATGAATTTATCAAGGACTGGCACGTCCGCCCGTGATTTCGCGTTGTACCGATACTAGTCGTAGCGTGATAACGAAGTTTCATACAAATTTTCACCCCCTTTTTACCACCTTAGGGGTTGAATTTCATAAAATTCTTTCTTAGTGCTTGTTTACAGTATAGAATAAATAAATAAAAAAATCAATAAATATTCTGGGACATTTTTACACAACACCACCTAGTCCCAAATTATGCAGAGCTTGTACTATGGGTACAAGGCAATGGATATAATACTTATATACTTTTAAGAAACCAGTATGCAAACTTTCAGGGAGCTCCTGTAGTTTCGACTGTCATTGATATGTCAGTCAGTCAGTCAGGTCCTTCTTTTATATATAACTAGAGATCCGCCCGCGGTTTCATCCACGCTGCCTCGTTCCTAAGAGTCGTAGGGATATGGTAAATAGCTTAAAACCTTTAAAGTATTAAGCATACATAGGGACAGACAGCGGCAAGTGACTTTGTGGTTTTGTTTGACTAAAAATATTGGAATTAATTAAGACTGTATTCATGAATAAGAAACATTTATGACCCCAATAGTCTTTACAGCGAGTTTTTATATAAAAATACGACTGTAAAACCACTTGCAGACAATGTCAATGTCAGACGCACTGATAATTTGTTTGTAGGTACTGTGTGTTGTTCATACAGAGAAACACGTTTATTTGGCGAAAAATAATAACATATTATACCATTACGCCTGTATTCCCTGAAGGGTTAGGCAGAGTACTCATGCATACACCCACAATTCGTTGGTATGTTTAGGTTTCATGTAATAGGGGGGTAAGCCTATTGCCATGAACTGGACACAAATGCTAAGCTGTGACTGAGAATTTCACAGAAAATCCTAATAACACATGTCGACCTGGGAATCGAATCCAGGTCTTCTAGCGTAGCAGACGCTCAGTGCACTAGGCTGTCGCTTAAGAACCAGTTGTCATATAAAAAATACTACGTAAAGTAAAACAGTTGCCTTATTCCAACTTCTCGTGGACATTCGGAATGTTCTAGCATCCAATAGGCCTTCCGAAACAAAACTTATAATACACTTATACAACTGCTCGGGGTAAAGAACTCCCCGTACAATTTCGATAAATGCGGAATGGAGAGACGTCGGATAATCCGAATATACAAGGTATTAAACAGAATAACCGTTGTACCATGTCAAAGTTGAAATCAGCTTATAAAAATTCGTTCGTAAAGTTTTAATAACCAGCTTACCACACATACCACAACACTCATATAAAATAACTATGTATTACATCATCACTACCAGAACCTTGTAAATAGTAGTAATAACATATTTGGCTTGATGAGCCTATACGTAATTGAGTTAGAAATAAGATAAGATAAGATAAGATAATCGTTTATTGCCAATAAAAAAAAATTACAGCTCCTTAACCTAATACATAATTATATTTAACTTTAATAATAAAAAAATAATAGTGGTCAGGAGGATTTTTGACTAGTGGTCTCCACACTAGGTCTAGCCTGTCACGTGGAGACCTTGAGATCAAATGTTAACATATAATTATACCGGGGTCGATACAGTATGATTATCATTTGTAACTAATGTGACTAAATGGAAAAATAAGAAACGTTATAAACAAGAAAAATAAGAAAAAATAATAAATATGGAACAGAGATGTGTGTGTGTGTGTGTGTGTGTGTGTGTGGGGATGTGTGATGTGTGAGTATGTGTATGCGTGTGTGTTAGTGTGTAGTGTGAGTACGAGTTCGTGTTTGTTTAAGTATGTATGTGTGTATAGTGAAATGCAAGAGCTTATGAGACTATCTTTATGAATTGTTCTGAATCGGAATATGATTGGGTAAGTAACCATTTATGGACCAGTTTTTTAACTTGTCTATGTCTACAATTTTTTATGTTACAGATTCTTGCAACCTTGTTGTATATATGTCTGAGCATGAATTCTTGCATGCGTTGTGCAAATGCGGTTTTTACTATAATAGGCGGACATTTGTAGATTCGGCATTTAAGAAGTTGAGAATATTCTGGTGATAGGAGGATCATTCTGTGGCATTTGAAAACTATTTTAAGGATATATAACTGACGAACATTAAGTACTGAGGCCTCCTTGTATAATCTGTCCGTGGGATATCGAAAAGGTTTTCTAGCCATTACCTTCAGCACTGAACGTTGGGCTCGTTCAATTTGAATCATGGTAGTGATACCAACACCACCCCAAACTGCTATACAGTAACAAATAATTGACTCACATAATGCAACATATACTAGGTGTAAAATTTTTTTGTTAGCAGATTTACGTAGAAGTTTCATTATGTGAATCAATTTCCTAACTCGTTTGACTACCTGTTCAATATGGGGTTTGAAAGAAAGTCGTTGGTCTATTAAAACTCCCAAATATTTAAGTGATGCCACTTTTTTTAGGATTTCACAGGTACAATGAAATAGGTTGCAAGTCGAAGAGTGAATTTTGATATTACAAGAATGAGACGGAGCCGATGCTAATGTTTTATAGAAACAAATGTAGTTAGTTTTCTTTGTATTGAGAGAAAGAAGGTTTAGGTCAAGCCAACATTTTATATTAGAGATGCCGTTTTGAGCGACTTTGTGTACTGATTCCCAGGATTTGTCATGGCAAAGAATAACCGTATCATCGGCATAGCAAATGATGTCAATATTCGGAATTAATGCAGTATGAATATCATTCATATAAATTATTAATAAAGTCGGACCGAGAACACTACCCTGTGGAACTCCGAATTCTACCGTTTTTGGACTACTGGTATAGTCCCCCACTCTTAAGCTTTGAGTTCTATCCATTAAGTACGTTTCAAACCACTTTAGTGGCGTACCTCTGATACCAATATTTTCTAACTTTTTTAGAAGGAGGGGAACTGCAACAGTGTCAAATGCTTTCGCAAGGTCGAGAAACACTCCTATGCATTTTTCGTTGTTATCTAAATAAGCAGCTACAAGGTTGGTTAATAAGGTAACTGCGTCTTCTGTAGATTTACCATTTCTAAATCCAAACTGCTTATCAGATATCAACTTTTGGGTCTCAAGGTAAGAGATAAGACGTTTGTTAACAATCCTTTCAAGTATCTTAGAGAATATTCCCAAGAGGGAAATGGGTCTGTAGTTTGCAGGGTTTTGCTTCGGTCCGTTCTTATGTATCGGGGTGACTTGGGCTTCCTTCCATTTGTTTGGAAAAATTCCTGTGCTTAGGCTGAGATTAATAATATGGACCAGAGGGATAGTAATTTCGTTTCTTATTTCTTTGATTAATTTTGGAGTTATACCGTCTACTCCAGGGGCGCTATCATTTCTTAAATTTAAGATCATTTTATTAATCTCAATTACATCAGTTGGATGCATGAAAAAATTTATGCCTGCAGGCTCGCCTAGTTTTAGTTTTGATATAAGTGATTCTTGAGACTCATTATTTTCGGAGAGAATTTTACTGGCCAGATTTTTACCAACGGAAGAAAAGTACACATTACAGCTGTCAACAGAATCTTGTGCAGTAGATTTATATTTGAGTAGATCAATATTATTAAATCTGTTATTAGAATATTCACTGATGTTTTTAATAGTTTTCCATAGTTCTTTGGTATTATGTGCATTCTCTTCTAACTTATTACTTTCATATGTACATTTTAGATTATGTACCAAATTTGTAAAAAAGTTTCTATAACGTGTATAAATAAGTTTTTTGGTTTGGTCATTAGGGTGTTTTTTGGTATGTAGATGGAGTTTGTCTCTATGGTTCATACATCTAATGAGACCAGGTGTGATCCATGGTTTCAATATTTGTTTAGAACGGCTAATTTTCTTTTTGACGGTATTTTCTACTATTGCATCTGTTAATATTGTGCTAAATTCATTTACTGCAGTGTTAACATCTAGCTCAAGTGTAACCTTAGTCCAGTCGGCATTTTTTAGTTTTTCTGCAACTGCAAGAGAGTTTGTTTTGCTGACGATATGATGATGAGCTTTCACACCAGCCGAAACGGTTGTACTATAACCCAACATTACCATACGGTGATCAGTGATATCAATATCACAAACAAGACCAATAGCAGACTGAGATCTTGACTTCAGAAAAATATGATCTAAACATGAGTCCATTCTGGTAGGTTTAGAGATAACCGGTTTAAATCCATGCTCGTACATAAGGCACATATATTCCGAACATGGGTTGTCCGTTGTCGATAAAAGATTTATATTAATATCACCCGCTAATATAATGGTTGGGTACCTGTTAAGAGAATTAAGTATAGAGTCAAGTGAACATATAAAGTTATCCACTTGCTTGTATGATGGGGAACGGTAGATGGCTACTAGAGATATGTCGTTGGAGAGTTCTAGCAGAAGGGACTCCGCATCTAAAAGATCTGGCTCAGAGACAGTCGCGTTCCAGCAATTCCTCACGTATGTTACAACTCCTCCACATTGGTTGAGGTTATTAGCTGTGGAGTATGAGGTATAGCCCTGAATTTGCCCAATAACTGGATCATTAGCTAGCCAACACTCCGTGAGTATAATAACATCATATACGACGTTTAATCGTTTAAGCGCTATGCAAAAAGCATCAAAATTGTGCTGTATACTGCGGATATTAAAGTTTAAAATCTTAAAATTGTAAGAAGTTAAAGCATTTTTACACTGTTCAACTCTATTGAATTCCTGACACTCCAAATCTAAACTTTCATCAATCTTGTCAGATAAAAAGTTAGTCATAAAAACTAAAATATATAATAATTAGATTGTTGATCTATGCCACATCCATGTTTGGTGTCAGAAATTCTGTAGGTTAAGGTAACGAATATACGCAATAACATACTACTGAGCTTGTAAGCTAAAGAGACGTCGCAGTAACGTTTTGTTATGTAGTTACTAGTTTTTAATAGGTTTTTTATGTATATGATTGTAATATAGAAATGGGATTTTTCAAACTGTATGTATGCATTTGTTGTTGCGCATAAATGTGTATGTTTACGAAGAGAAATGTTTATGCTGGTATTTGTTAGTGTGTATATGTGACGTGGGTAAGTATGTATGCTGGTATTTGTTAGTATGTATATGTGACGTGAGTAAGTATGTATGCTGGTATTTGTTAGTATGTATGTGTGACGTGTGAAAATGTGTATGCTGGTATTTGTTAGTATGTATGTGTGACGTGTGAAAATGTGTATGCTGGTATTTGTTAGTATGTATGTGTGACGTGTGAAAATGTGTATGCTGGTATTTGTTAGTATGTATGTGTGAAGTGTGAACATGTGTATGCTGGTATTTGTTAGTGTGTATATGTGACGTGGGTAAGTATGTATGCTGGTATTTGTTAGAATGTATGTGTGACGTGTGAAAATGTGTATGCTGGTATTTGTTAGTATGTATGTGTGACGTGTGAAAATGTGTATGCTGGTATTTGTTAGTATGTATGTGTGACGTGTGAAAATGTGTATGCTGGTATTTGTTAGTATGTATGTGTGACGTGTGAACATGTGTATGCTGGTATTTGTTAGTATGTATGTGTGACGTGTGACAATGTGTATGCTGGTATTTGTTAGTATGTATGTGTGACGTGTGAACATGTGTATGCTGGTATTTGTTAGTATGTATGTGTGACGTGTGAAAATAATTGTTTTATGTAAGTATAATAAATGAAGTGAAAGATTTGTTTTTAACCATCTTAAATGCAACGAAGTTAAGGTATATGTATACTGTACTGTAATATTGAGTGTAATGAGTATACTGTAAAATCTACGTGAGTGGATTTTACACAGGTAAAGATAATATGTTAGTTTGTATTCAACAGGTAACATAATGATGAATGACATTAATAATATACTAAACCACAGAAATGTCCAGAATTTCGAAAGGTCCAACTTTATCATCAAGCTCGCTTGGTGTCCGGATCGGGATAGATGGCTGTTTTTCAGCTTTCCGCACGTAGATGGCTCCATTGCGTATCCAGCAGTAACGAAACTTGTACATCTCTGCACGCTTACGCGCATCACGAAATAACTCGCGGTTGTTTTTAGTCAGGCGTTCATTTATATATATTTTAGAAGAGCTGCCCTTGATAATGTCATCTGCTGCAAGGGGACGTCTCTCTTTACTGGCTTTTAGAATGTCTGTACGTTTGGCACGTCGCGTAAGCCTCAAAACAATAGATCTTGGTTTATCTATTAAGTTAGCGCGTCGGGGGCCTGCTCGGTATACCTCGTCAATGTCAGTTTCAGATAATTCTACCCCAATTTTCTTCGCGGTTAACATTGAGATGTGGAATAGATTTTCATTATTTGCTTCCGGGATTCCTACTATTTCAAGTTCGGTTTTCATGTTATCTTGTTCTGAAAGACTTAGTTTTTGTTGGAGTTGTAGTACGGTATCTTTTAACAAAAGGATTTCCTGGTCTTTGGCACAGATTTTTCTGTCAAACTCATCTAACTTTCGGTTAAGAGCTTCAGAGACGTTGCATAGCTTTGAGCCGATGTCCATATTTTGCTGTTTGAGGTCACTTACCTCTTGTCTTAATAAGCGTATTTCGGACAAAAGGAGACTTGAATCAGATTTAGCGGGGTCTTGTTGCGGAGCTTTGACGTGACTACCGCGCTTCATGTTTACATTTTCATCAGCAGTGTGCATTACGATTCCGTGGTTAGTAACACCTACCGAAGAGCACGAGTTGTCGCCTTTGGGTTGGGAACACAAGCACGTTGGGCAATTCCAAATCTTTTTGTATTGTGGAGTGTATTTTTCATAAGCTGCTAATGTTATGTTTAGGCAGCCAAGATCGTAATACTTCTTACAAATCGAACATTCCATATATTTGGTTGAACAAATTTCGCTTCCACAACCACATTATTACATTTCAAATTTAATTTTTAATATTTGACATTTCAAACTTACATGAAATTAAAATAACGTAGTCTAGACTAAATTTTAATTCGACGAACACTGAATTCGACAATATTTTAGGGAGCTATATGTGGTACATTTAATTTTGAAATGTAATTTATTTTTCCTTTCAAAAGGTACCTACATAATTTTCCAAACATTTCTATAAGTACAGGTCATTATATCTTTAGGGGATTATGAAGAAATTTTTTAAGGAGCTGGCATAGGTACGCTAAGCGTAAAAATCCCTTAAAAGTTATTTAATTACAGTATTAGCAAAAAAACACTTCAACGTTTTTCGGAATAGTTTCGATTTTTAAGGAGGCCCCTGAGGAAAGTATGCTGTCGGACACAATAGTGTCCGTCATGGCGTTCAACGTGTTAAAAATGTAGAATAAAAAAAGAACAACATTATCTTGAAATTGAAAGAACATCTTATCTCATTAGCCAAGTGTTCCTGAGCGCGACTGCTACGCTAGAGGTCCTGGGTTCGATTCCCAGGTCGAGCAAAGTGTTATTGGGTTTTTTTATGAAATACCCCGTAGCAGCTCGGAGTTAGGAATTTGTGCCTGGTTAATGGCAATAGCCTCGCCCCCTCTTACATGGGCCTTAAACATAAGAGCGATGTGTGGGTGTACATTAGTACACCTCTGCCTAACCCTTCGGAGAATACAGGCGTGATGGTATGTTTATTTATCAACGCTTTTGTAGTGTAATAAACGCGAATCGGCTATTTGACATGCTTCACTTAGAAGCGGTCTACAAAAATAGAGCAGAAAGCCGTAAAGAAAATTGCTAGGTAAAGGATCGCGAGAATTATTGCCCAGTCGGAGTGGAAATCCGCACAGATCATTGGTTTTACGTCGTCATACTTCGTATTTTATTATTTGTACTATAACATATTATGGGTATTGCGTGGCCCAATAAAAAAATGAATCATAAAACTTGATTAATACGCTCATTGCCCCTGTTCGCTTTATTGGCTACAATATGCGAAATCGGTAAGCTCAAAGCTGAAAGCCAATACTGGGGAATCGGAGTATAAAATCCTAACAACTTAATCCATGCATAAAATATCTGATTTATTCGTCGAAATTTGTCGTCACCTTTACATTTGAGAATACCAAGAATTCCTTGATTTTTTATATCACGCCAAAGGCAAATCGTTTTGTATAAAATAGACATACCTACCATCACGCCTGTATTCCCTGGAGGGTTAATTAGTTCTATTTGTTACTCAATTCTAACATAAAGTAGGACCTAATGGTTAGTCAATAATATACAATCACATCTATGTTCCCCGAAGGGTTAGGCAGAGGTACTGTTCATACACAGTTCGCCTGTATGTTTAGGTTCGTAATCAGGGGCAAGTCTATGAACACAAATTGAAATTCCTAAAACACCAGAAATATCACTTAAACATTGAACCCAAGATGTCTTACGCCACAGTCACGCTTACGGCCACAGTGCTTAAGGTAGGTACGGGCTTACGGTTGGACCCAACAAAGAAGTTACTCAGTTTCGACTCGGACCATAAACCTTGAACCGATCCCGTTCCAACCACGGGAAAACTAACCACCACCTCCATAAATGGGGACTAAGAGAGTCACCAAAATGCGACTGCGGAGCACTTGATCAGACTTTTTCCCATGTTGTAAATGAATTAATTCCCGGTGGAACGTCGGAAGCCCACAAATAAACATTTGCTGCCGCTGGCAAAAAAAATTGCAAGGGATTCGATCCACGCAGGATGAATGCCATACGCAATGATGATGACAGTGGAAAAAATTGTGATACTTACCAATATGTTGCATGTCTCTCCAAGTGAGGTCCCTGTTGGCTTGTAATGCTAAAGCGCAAATGCCGGCGGCAAGCGGCGCCGACGCAGATGTGCCTGTGTGACCCGCTGTGCAAGCGTGATGCAGATCTGTTGTTACCACCTGGACAAAAAATATCAAATACTAATTTCTGTCAGCGATTTCATCTGCGTGAACTTCAGATTTGAGCCCAACGGGGATAAAAAGTCCTACTTTTATTGTTAGTTTATTTCATCCAATCCGTTCAGCTCTTTTATTTTGTTTCCCTCACAAGATAATTTCTCTTAATACTTATATTCTCTTTACTTTTCCTGAAAAACTGATTACTAAATAAGGAAAACAGAAACACGCGCAATTATTTGATTCACAAACAGTTCAGTGATTCACAGTCGTGTGATTTACATCTATATTTTTTTCAGCAACTTCCTTTACCACGAATCGAATTATCCCCTTTCCGAAAAAATTATATCCCCATTAATAATAGTAACGAGAGAATGTGCGGTAAAGAGGAAAAACGCAATATCGTACATATGTAGAGCATCACGGTCTGATAAAAAAAAGAAGTAGGTACATGAACACGATTTTTATTCCTTCTAAACGAAGCAGGCAGTATCATGTTACCTTATCTTGGAGACTTTATTCTTTCCTTATTTACTCGTAGTCTATGTATTTTTAAGCTGTGAAGTTCGCGTGCAAAAGTACCTACAAGTATTTTTTTTTCTACAACACGTTTTTTACTTAGAAGGGTACCATTAATCTGGTCAAAAAGAGAAATATTTTCTAAGCCCGCATTTGTTAACTCTTCAGTATAATTATTCATCTAGAATTTCTTGTTTATTTCTTTTAAAATGTGGTCTAACATAAGCCCTCTATTTGACGAATTTTGGTACTTAGGGCCGTTTGCACCAACTTCTTAAATACGTTTAAATTGTATTTAAACACAAAATAACAATGAAAAATTATGTTTAAATTAAATTTAAACATAATTATGAAGCTGGTGCAAGTGGTCCTTGGTGATGTTCAATTTTATTTCAATGTCGTAAATGACAATTCGGTGATATTTCGGTGGGTCAACTTTGATTTGGAATTTAGAAGACTACAATTCGATATTTAAGATACATTGAGACAGAATTTGAATTATATTTTGCCGGTTTTAGTACCAGAGTTACTACCCCAAATCTGACATAGCACGCATCTGCCTGAACTGGAAAATAAACTAACTAGAAAATAGCATGGATTAATGAGTGAGTGTCCATCTATCCTCATAGATAGGCAATAAATCATTTTTCTTTCTTTCTTTCTTAATTTCTTTCTTTCTTTATAGGAGTGTATGTTGGACTTGTATTTTCTGTTCTGAGCTGCTGTCGGCTTGAACAGACTAAAACAATAATTGCTTTCCGTGAGTTTAGTATTATGTCTAAAAATAAATCACTATTTTGTACATATTTGACTTCTAAGTAGGACAAACCTATTTCAGTTTCTAATACGTATTATAAGTATCTGAACTGGCAACTGGCTGAAACAATGAGTTTGATCGAAATAGTTGTCTGTTTCAGTACTAACAGTTATTTACACAACGACCTTCCAACTCAGCTAAGTATTGGATGTTTCAATCTCAATATGAGTTTCTGGCATATCGGTTGAATGATCTAACGGCTACTTTTCGAACCCAATAGTTTATCTGCTTGTAACAATTTCGTTTGACCCAAAAGTTTATACAACTTTGATTGAGGAGACCCTTTGTATTATACAAATGTAGGACAAAAGTTTCTAGAACATCCTACACGTGGAATTATCAAGACGAACCTTATAATTTATATTCAAATGACATAATTTTATTTACCTCACATCCTCGGCTTAAAGGGCAAAGGATGTAGGTATTTTCTGTAAAGCCTTGTAGGGACCGACGTAACTACTCTCAGGGTAAGTGGGTTTGAGGGCTCGCATAGGTAAAAAGGTAGGACCCTCAGTAAAAAGATAATAATAGCAAGTTTCTTTTCGAAATCCGAGGGAGTGAATGAATACATTTCATGTTTGTATTTGTGTTCATAAAATATATTGTTACACCGAAAGTGCTATGAAGTATCTTTGTATATCTTTTTTTGATAGAGCAGAATTTTCACCCACCTTGAATATTTCACCGCTTTGTTGTTAGTAGCGATAAAGTATTGCATGTTTTGTTACGTATTTATAAAACTTGCTAGGCATGAAAACCCATAAATTCCTTTTCTGGTTGCCTTTGCTATCATTTCTATCTTCTTTTTAAGCCAGATGCGGTGTTAATTCATATAAATCTTTTAATTAAAAAAATGAATCAAAGAAAACAAAATACATTTACTAGACTGAGTTGTAGTCATAACAAAGTTGTATAATAAAAACATACTGGAAATAGAAATGCGTGTCATTGATCTTGGACATCCCAAGTTAGATGTCCATCATAATAGACATCAAACGAAATGTTCATTACAACTCCAACTTTGCTTCTTATTTGCCGGGAATTAAATCTCGCGAGTCGTTGGGGGAACTGCTATTTCAGGTCCATATTTAAATTTATATAGCAAGAACATGGCGTATCTGATAGTCTTATAACTAAAAGACAAACCATTTAAATTCATTCTAGGACTTTTCAAATTACAAGTGAATAGGTTACTTATGGACTAGCCTGCCGCATTCACATCAGCTTATGATAGCAATCACTTGCAATATTTATAAAAAGACATAATATTCATACTCACGTGCCATTTTTAGCTTATAGTATGTAGGTAGGCATTTCACTTACTATTCTTAGATACTTCTTTCATTGATAACTACATCTTACCATACACACACGTCAGTTGCAAGTACTACGCATACACATTTGAAAGAGGTTTTATATTTTTTAGTCTAACAAATCTATCCTCAGGTAGGTATTGGTATAATTGCCAGTATCCTTGCAAAATATTAATATTTATCTGCATCAAGTTACAATACTCGAATGCATACTCAGTAAAAACTCAGGCAATATCATAATTCTTCTGCCTTTGTTCTAATTTATTTGGCTATCTAGTTGGAGACTTTCAAATTAGATATTTCTCTAAATTCACTGTAAAATACAGTTTACCTCTGCTAATAGACAACTCCGAAAATACTGTTCTCGTTTTATCAATCTCTGTTGTCAAAGTAGCTAGACAGTACTGATTATGACAAATGATGTTGTTCATCGATTTGTCTTTGTGAAACGCCTACTAGGTCCTCGTAATAATAGCCGGATCAAATTGGATTATTTATCTCACTTAGAAAAGATGGATAGGTTGGTAAGGTAGAATGTTATGATGTTTCCAACTTTTTTAACTTTCGTAATTTTTTCGAATATTAGAAATTAACCTTTGTAGAAATAGTTCTATACCGAGAAATTATGAAGCCAGAAAAGAAATCTAATATATTTCGTCGTATAAAGGTCATAGGTCATGGTCATAGGTCGTTTTATAAAGGTACTTAATATTTTTATAGTATACTAACTTACCTACACATTTAGGCATTTTTACGGCAGTAAATAGGTTATAACAGTGAAACGCTTATTTATTAGCAATCGAGATCAAAGAATACAAATTCTGTGTCTTCATTAGTAGAATAAGTCAATAAAGAAGGTGACAATAAAATGATGACTTACCTGTTTTTCATTAATAGCCCCGCTGCTGTAAGTAGCCGCTAGAGTTGAGCTGCACATTTCCGAGTACCACGGCACCTCTCCACGCTCCGTCGCCGAGGATATAGATAGCGTCCATATAGAGTTAGTGTACCCATCGCAGTTGCAGTTATCGTGCTCTCTTCCGCCATTTCCTGAGGCCCACACGAATATGGAACCCCTGCCGTTACGACCCTGTTGAGGAAATAGACGCATTTGTGATTGTCAGACGGCGCATTTTTTCTTAGAGAAGATATCGTAGAAGTATGAAAACGAATGTGAATCTTAAATTGTCAATATTAGGAGTTTCATTTCACGCTTAGCCGAGAGATGCAATTTTAATTTTAGAACGTTTGAAGCTTTTATCAGAACATTCAGAGCTAAGGACATTAAGTCAAAGCACATAATGGATAGGTCTATTATCGTTATACACACCAATATACTTCTTATTTAATCTATATCTATTACTAATATATAAAGCTGAAGAGTTTGTTTGTTTGTTTGTTTGCTTGAACGCGCTAATCTCAGGAACTACTGGTCCGATTTGAAAAATAATTTCAGTATTAGATAGCATTTCAGCATTTATTGAGGAAGGCTATAGGCTATATATCATCACGCTAAGACTAAGTAACTATTCCACGCGGACGAAGTCGCGGGCGGAAGCTAGTTATTAATACTGGTATTTTTAGCGAGAATGGCATAATTTCAACTTTAGCATCCAAATTATATAACTACTAAAAAGTTAGGAAAAACACGGGAGTAATACTGTCAATAATTCGATTTGACAATTCCAACCTTCTCTCTCAAGCAGGGTTTATACGAAGCCAGTAATGCTGGCGCCAGTCACTGGCTTAAAAAAATAGACGGGTGCTCTATTCTCGCCAGCGTTGGCTTGGCTTAAAAAACTGTTTACACAAAGCAAAATACCAAGCGAGCGCCGACTGCCAGTGAGACTGGCAGCCAGCGATGGCCTCGTGTAAACTAGGCTTCATAGCTGGAGTTGACAGGTTACGTGTTTAGATGCTAACTTATAACACTATTTTAATGATATCTTTTCTTTAAAATTTAACTATTCGTAAACTACTGAAGTAGGTACCTATTCTGGAGTTAATGAGGAAATGTAGGCTTAGTGCTTGCTTTTGAGAAATCATATCTAATGTCTGGCTTTTGACAGAATATATCAATTCAATGGTAGTTCATGTTCATTGTAATAGATGGCGCTACGTGCTGCTGCCGACAAGACATTACTCTCGGCTCTCAGGTTTGAGACAGTCATGAACATGATAGATATTCAAACGACTAAAACAAGCGATTTATGAGCTTGTGGTTATCTGAATGACGCAGTTAAACATGGATTTCATTTATTAACGTAAGAATTAGGTTAAGTTCAAGGCCGTGCAAGCAATTTTCTCAAGCTCTGTACCAGAGACAGGAAAGATTTTAAATAAACTAGTCAGATTCTCATTCCCCTCATATAAATATATTTCTACTACCTATTTGTAGGGTAATTAATGTTGTTACATAAATAAAGTCAAATAAGTTCAATTCACATTTACTCATCAATTTCAAAACTACGAAAACACTTATCTCATTATGAATTCTATCCATTGAACTACATTTGAGATAAAACAAAACGTTATTGTTTGAAAAAAGCTACGAGAAAATATCCGCCATTTTCATATAACATCCCCATGGAGCGTCCGCTACAAACGAAACATTTTTTCCATACAATATTCCGACTATTGCGTGCGAAATAAATCATAGAAGAATTTTTGATTCCAATCACTAGGCTCGTATTTATCTGAACACGAATGAATGATTGGTTTGACATACTGCGGGAGAACATAAATGAACATTTTTTTTAAAAGTAGGTATATACTAGTTATGCGGGCTCGAGGCTATTTAATAACTGCGTAAGTTTAAGCTGCCCTTTCTAGGGTTATTATAATGGATGGGTGAACTTTTTAGCACATCAAGTCTTCCGTGCCTCGGAAAGCACGTTTAGCCGTCGTCGGCCCCAGTTGTCATAACTAAGACCTGTACATATAATTATGAAAATCAATAGTGATAGTTAATAATTTTAATTAGAAACCTAAAAAAATTAAGTACCAAGTTACCTTACAGTGTCGGTATTTCCTGAATACTAAGGTGCGGATGTAGACATGGAAATTATTGCTACTTTTCATTAATTTTCATTTAATGAAATTATGAGTTGTGGGCAAAATCCACGACAATGTGGATGCCACAGAATACCAGAAGACATCGCGGTAGACCTAGAATGAGATGGCGGGATGAGCTTGACTCTTACTGCGTGGGTTGGATGCTGAAAGCTCTCAACCGGGAAGAATGGAAGAAGGAAAGGGGGGCCTTTGCCCTGCAGTGGGACGATCACGGCTGATAATAATAATAATGATTATTTTTCTATCGCTATTTCATATGCGAAATTTCGTAGCGGCTAACTACTTTTCGTCCTGAATTTTTATTCTTTTTTTTCCTGGTAAAGGAGGTGTCTTTGTTTAAGGGGTAGGTAAGTATTGTCTTTTATTTTTAAACCAATAATAAAAATATAGTCGAAGTTATTAAAGTTAGACTTGAATGTGTTCACGCCAAACGCAGACAGGGAGGGAAAAGACACTTGAAAAATCTAAGCGTCTTTTTATCCGCTTCACTGGCTCCACAATTTCATTTCAAGTACATTGAAATTCTTTTGTTATTGAAGTACCTAGAACTTTACAATAAATATACAGTCTGAGTTGATAAGAAGGTATTCGAGTGTCTATACTCTTTGGTAGTTGATGATTTTTAAAAGACTTGAAATAATGAGACGGTTCTCAATTCAACAGTTTTTTTTGTGGGTTAATATTATGCGATTTTTGCTCGTTTGTGAACCGATTAAGATGTTGATTTTTTTACCTAATAGAGATGGTTCCATTAGATAGATAGATTCTTATGTTAATACCATAAGTAACTTTTCCTAAAAAGTTTATTATTATTCTTACAACTTTGTCTAAAATTGATTACTAAAAAATAATTGGAATTACGAGTACGTTATAGAAGTCACGGACAAAATGTCGAGGTTTATTAAATACGAAATACTCGATGTTAAGCCGAGACGTCTCGCCAACGATTAATTAACAGCTGTATAGTTTGATTGGCAGCTAAACAGTCATTGACGTCGGCCGCTGGTACACCCCGCGATCCTGAACAATTGAACGTAATTCGTTCAATCAATACTCACTGTTCAGGTATTAATGACGATAATTTGGATTCGCGGTTGAATTATTATTTACATTCAGTAGGCGCGTATGTATGGCGAGATGGACGAAACGAAAGAAATACTTATGCTTTGTTACAAGTCGCGTTCTGAAGTTCCGCCTAAAAAAGCTTGAGTGATTCAATACATAATTATTCTTTTAACAGTAAATACTTATAATAATAGTGTTTGCAATGCGATAACAAATGAGTTAGACAAAAAAGCATCCCATTTACCACGCCACTGCGGACTCAAGAGCTTAAATAAAGAAACACAAAAAACTTGCTACGCAGGTGTATTAGCCGCAGTTTTTTCCAACTACATTATGTACCCGTTCTATTTAAATTCGAAAGAACCACAAGGGTACGTAAAAAAACGTGAGCCAGCAAAACTTTCTAGTGTTGTATAAACAGGGACCTTCAAGCGCTATTTAGAGTTGAAAAGGGAAAACAACATTATGTAAATTTTATGCTTCGTGAACACTTGACCATATAGTGTGGGAAATAGAGGGAGAGAGAAAATAATTGCACCATTACAGAAATTGCTTTAGCACTGTCGCACTGCTAGTCGGGTACCCTTCACTAACTTAGTTACAAAATCGACGCGTAACATAAAAGAAATGAAAAGAAACCTTATAACCGAGCATGTAAGTGTTAATGTCACTTGACCAGTGACAAATTAAAGTTGGAAATTTCACTCAGCTAGTGTTGTGACTTTTCATTAAGTCTAGCTTTATCATTAGAATAGGTACAGACGAAGAGAATATTATGTATATATTTGCAAGGTATTTATCTAATACCGCTCTTGTACCTGTGATGTAGTATGTATTAACAGGTATATTGGTACAAGGAGTACTTCATTGTATATCAAGAACGACTGCTGTAGCATCTGTGTTTGCGTTCACATCAAGTAAACTATTGAGATTGCAGCAGAATCTGGAACGCGTCTTCTGGATGATTTGAAATAGATTTCGCAAAAGTATATGTTTTCAACGATAGAACCTACATCTCTATGATGGCGACTGCACATAATGTCCTGGGTTAAATTCCTAGACCGAGGAAACTGTTATTGGGATTTTTATAACGTAATACTCGACGCTGCTAAGAGTTATTTTAGAATAATTAATACATTTATTATCATTGAAGGATAGTCAGACGTAACGTCTAAATTATAGTATTTATCTTATTAATTATTTCTTTAAAGTAGGTATTTATTTGATCCTCAGCTTTAGTAATTTAAAAGAGATAACTACTGTATTTTTATAGATCGCATTTCATCGAACTCACGTCTTTCAGTAGAAAAAATAAATACAGTTCTATACATACCATCACGCCTGTATTCCCCGAAGGGTTAGGCAGAGGCGTACTAATGTACACCCACAGTTCGCCGGTATGTCTAGGTCCCATGTAATAGGGGGCGAGCCTGTTGCCATTAACCGGGCACAAATTCCTAACTCCGAGCTGCTACTGGGATTTCATAGAAAAACCCAATAACACTTTGCTCGACCTGGGAATCGAACCCAGGACCTCTAGCGTAGCAGTCGCGCTCAGGACCGCTTGGCTAATGAGGCAGTTTTATACACAATTAAAAATAAATACAGTTTTATAAACTGTATTTATTTTGAAAATTGTGAATAGAATTACATTAAATGATAATTTAGAAATTGGTACTGCCGAAACCGTTCAGCGGAATCGTTTCTACGTACTTTTCTATATTTATTTATATGAAGGAGCTTAGATTGAGGCTAATGTACTGACATCGTTTTAAGTTTTCGATGGTCAGTCAGTACCAAGCACGCTTGCGGTCTTTGAATCCGACACGCTCACGTGGCTTTGATGTGAGCACGTTCTGTGTTGACACGGGTCCGACTATACCAGATGTAGTTACCTATAGTGAGCAGCTTACGATCTCTGAGTTAACTAACTGGAGCTAACGAAGTGCGCTCGGTCGAAAATGTGAGATGAAATATCATGGAAGGTGTTCTATTGTTTATGTAGTATGTATACACCTGCAGCCCGAATTATTTCTTAAAATAGTTTACGGTTACGCAGTTGTTTCTTACCTTAGTGACACCTTCAATAAAAGCTCTTGTGGCCAGTTCCCCAGGTCCATCAACAGTCTTCCCGTCATCATCAGGCCCCCACGATGCGCTGTAAATGTCCACGTGCTGAGGATTCAAGCTCAAGGAGCGAGCTTCCACTGCATCTGTGACGTCACCGTCCAACATACGTACTCCTGGGAAAGAAACATGACTTTTAATTAATAAGTAACGGACAAAATAAAACTTACTAGCAAATAAAATTATAGCGAAAGCTATTCCTGAAACAATAATACGTCTTCCCATACAAAAGTAGACAGACCATATTTCGGCATGTATGAGAAATACTTTTTTTAAATGAAGTCATACGTAAAAATGACGTCATTTGGCACTTACGTCTGTTTATATTTGAATATTTGGAAAAAACTATACGAATATTCTATTATTATATTATATTATACGAATATATTATATATTATTCCAATTATAATTATAATTTATGTGTGTCAATTATGTAGGTTTCATGTGGAAAGTTGGTCAGTAAATAAATGACGACTAGAATTACTCCTTGAATAGATGATCTGTATAAAGGGTTTTTTAACAAGTCTATTTATATTTATATAGGCTACCCGTGACCATGGACGCTGTAAAGGATCCGAAACACGTCCAAAAAACGTCGGGAATATAATAATAGCAATACAACATGATACTTAAAATCCGTAAAAAGTAGAACTTTCATTTCAAGTCTATTTATAATTGTAATTGTACTAGATTTTCACCATACAAAATATATTTGCATAGAAAATTCCTCACATAAAATAAAACACAGAACCATAAAACAAAGCCTAAACTTTTTTATTTATTTCTTTTTTGCACGCTGCATTGAAAAGCTGCGAGTCAGATTTTAATGGCTGGTTAAACTAAAAACCTAAAAAGTTCAGCTTTGCGTAGTTTTTGCTTGTGTAATCGTATTTTTCAAATTCAAAAGGACGTGTTACCGTGTTAGGTTAAAAGCATAATTAGCATAAAAAGAGAAAGTCCCCACTAATGATATATGTTTAAACATGTTTAGTTATCCCGTTCGTTACTGTAATTCGTGCTAATTTAGGTTCCCGTGCATGTCACCCTGTGTAATTTATTATTCAGTTCATCCCAAGGGCCGGCCAGTTGAAACATTCAGACGAAAACCTCCTAATCCCATAAAACAAAATCATCTTGACACTTCCCTAGTAAGTAATAAATTATATTAGAAACAAAATCTTATCTTTTTATTTAGCCTGCGTTCACGTGATGAACATAAATTGTTTTATAACAAAAGAAAGCACGCGTCTTTGAAATTCACAGAATTCTTCCTAGATGTCTTTGATCGTAAGTAAATATAATAAATAAATATTGTACCATTTGCCACCATTTTATGTCGGAAAGTTGATGATTTTAACTAAATAATCACGCGAATAGAAAGATGGTTGCCGTTTGTTGCCATTCATCTTCTATTGCGTAAGTATTTGTAGGTAGAATCCTGCTTTTAAGTATCTACTGCGACGTGTTAGCTCTCATACAAAATTAATTAAATAATAAAAAAACTAAGGAGCACTAGTTGCTCAATGTTGCCTACATTGAGCAATTAGTGATCCTTGGGAATTTCTTAATGTTTCAGCTGGTAAAAATAATCGCATTTTTAACATGATATCACTTGTCTCTAATTACGTACCCATGTTAACAGAATAGAATATAGTGATTGCAATAAACTTCTAAGTGGCTTAGTTTCGCTGTGTTACCAGAGCGTTAATCTCGATTCTCCCCATTTCGTGGGATTTTCCTGTTTGTAATAAAATTAATCACCCTACCCCCCTACCTAAGTTTGTAGGCTACATAGTTGCTCGGATTTCATGAATAGTCAGCAAATGGTAAATAATATTTCGCTTTGATGTTTCTAAAGATCAGCGGTACCCCAGTTTTGCAGACAGCGATCTCGAATTTCCCATTATTAGCTTATAGGAATCATCTTAATTTTTTTTATGAGATAGGGGAGCAATCAAACTCATTATTATGAAGACTGCCTGCCTTTAAAGCTTTTTAATTACAGAAAATTACTCATAGCTGTTCTATACGTGTTCATTAGAGCACCAAAATGACTAATTACAAATAAACGAGATATAAGGTAGCCTATTTCCTTTACCAAATGTTATCGAAATCAGATCATCATAAAAGCAAGTTCGTAAAGCAAGTTTCGTAAACGAATACGCTTCGTAGCAGCACGTAGATACGCTGATAACTTAATATCCTGCAGGCGTTTTCATATCGCTTCATTCCAACACAGAAAAGTCCATATTTTCATATTAGCACAAACATTCCGCTAAAACACATTTTGGAGAGCAATTTCCAACATTACTTTAGTACTATATTAAAGATGTTGTGCCTTTGTTCGCCGTTAGTCATGAATCTAATAGTACGAAGGTCTATTTAACGGGCTATATTTTTTTTAATACCATTATGATGGCAAACTAGTATACGACCCGCCTGGTGGTAAATGGCTACAATAGCCTATAGAAGACTGCAATATCAGGGGTATATTGTTTCTTTGTAACATTCATGTACATTTATAACAACAGAATGCTTATAACCGCCGATTTAACCACTTAAAATTAGAGTATAACATAATTATATTTATATATATAATGTATATAAACTCACGTTTTACTCCTACAGGGGTAGGCAGAAACTATAGATCGCCACTTGCTACGATTCTTGCATACTTGTTTTGGGTTTGAAATTAAGTTTCCTCAATAGGTTGAGGAACGTTTCATATTAAAAATGATTTTTTTAAATATGAAACGTTTTGAACAAGAAAATTAAGTCAGTAAAGTCTCCGCATTTTTTGCGATTTCGTACTGATTTTCTGATGTGATCTGTATAGCTTGGACCCTTTAGCTACTCCTGTGGAGTAAGTAGTTTAGAAAACTCTTCAACACACATCTAGACTTAAACGCATCCGTTTAAGTCTAGATGTGTGTTGCATACTGGGGTCTTCATACAACCACACAATACTCTAATATAGTGTGAAACCAGGCATTTTTTTTATTTATCATTTGTACCTACATACATACACCTACTGGATATAATTATATACACCACGAAAAAAAATTATGTTGTGCTTAAAATTAATTACTACTTAACTACTCACTCATGTTGTATAATTAAAACTACTGACTGTTTTTGAGTAATACATAGCGAAATACAGCTTAAAATAATTAATTATTTGAGTAAATATGGATGATATTTTTTTAATAATTATTATGTATTTATACAATTATACTATAATGAGAATTGTTGTTGTAATATATGTTGAAATTATGAAATACTTAAATTAATTATATTCCATCTATCTTACTTAAATATATTTTGCACAACAAATCCATTTAGCCAGACAGACTGACAGACATACCTTAATATACATATACATATTTATTGGATACGTATACAAATTTAGTTTTAGTATACAAGAAACCCGAGACACGTGTTTAGTATTTTTATTTAAAGAATCTATGTAAAAAATTTCAATATTGTATCTTTTAAAAGGCGGGCAACGCACTTGTGACTACTCTGGTGTTGCGGGTGACAATGGGCGGCGGTTATCGCTTACAATCAGGTGATCTGTCTGATGGTTTGCTCCCCTATCCCAAAAAAAAATCTCTGCCTAACGTAAGTGAAACAATCGAAAAAATCTTACCTCCAACACTAGCGCCATAGGCGACCCCTACAGCACACAACGAGTTGTTAGCAGTGGCGGCGACCTCTCCTGCGCATCTCGTCCCGTGGCGGTTAGAGTCGATCATGTCATAACGCGGCTGTGGGTCCGAGTCGTGGGAATTGACATCGTATGATGCCATTGGATCCTGCGCGGTAAATGGTTATATTAGTAAGGTAACAAAGTCTACTACCATATTGTTCTCTGATGCAAGGGAAGAGACCAGTCGTTACTCAAAAACAGAACCTTTTAGTCACTTTATTTGTTAGTAAATAGGTCTAAATGAAATGTCTTAAAGATTATAAGAACCAGAAAAGTGTGAAATAAATGATATCATTGCTTGATCATAACGGGTAGCACTAGTGAGTGTTTTTTTTTTTAAAAAAAGCTTACTAGCAATGTGTGTCACACATTACTAGTATTCTTTAACGTGGGAGAGCCATGCTTCGGCACGAATGGGCTGGCTCGACCGGAGTGATACCACGGTCTCACTGAAAACCGGCGTGAAACAACGCTTGCGTTGTGTTTCGCCGAGTGAGGGAGGTTACCGGAGGCCCAAACCCTTTTAAAAGGCGGGCAACGCACTTGTGACTCCTCTGGTGTTGCGGGTGTCCATGGGCGGCGGTTATCGCTTACCATCAGGTGATCCGTCTGCTCCCCTATTCCATAAAAAAAAACTTGTTATCCCCTCGTGCTAAGCTAAATGCTTGTGTTACGAGTGGGTTCACGTCGTTAGTGCAATTGGTAGGTTTCGAGCCGGCAACTACAGGTCCGACGCCCTAACCATTAGTCTACCGCCGCTTTTATTGTTCTCTGTTGCAAAAGAAGAGACTAGTCGATACTCAAAAACAGGACCTTTTAGTCACTTTATTTTTACGTTAATGGTTCTAAAGGAAAGGTTCTAAGGATTATAAGGAGCAGGATAGTTTGAAATAAATTATAATAATTGCTTCATAATGGGTAGCACTAGTAAATATTCTTAAAGGAGAGCTAAATAGGAGATTCGTTGGAAGGCTATGTTCCAGTCTTTTCCTAGTCTTATATATACGATGTCTATTAGCTTATAAACAAACAAATTCAACTCTCAGATTACACTTAATCCTAAATACAGCAATAACATTTGCATGATCCCTTAACATCTCGTACAAAACAGTTGTAAGCGTACCAGTTCATTAAGTACTTGATCCGCTTCCTTCCTGTCTTCAACTGTATCAGGTTTATCCGTAATTATGTATGAAAACAATGAGCGATATGTTTCGGTACTAATCCTCGTATAAGGCGAGGCCCTTACGCTCGTCGCACATAAATCGCCTCGGTGTACAACCGCGACCCAATTACCCATTTTTCCGAACGCCAACAGTGAAATTAAAGCCGCACGGGCGAGATGAATCGTGTAATTTGAAACTCGGAAGCTTTTGTTCAGAGCACAGATGTCACTCTACTCCCTTTTATCGCGAAAGCGTGGATCCCTCGCGTATTACTCGTTCCCGTTTTGATTTCATTGGTGTTTTTCAAACACTTCTCCCTTACGTACGTGGAACTGTGACTCTGATTTCCCAATGATAATTTGAGAGACAAAGGGAAGCAATACAAAAGTACCGATGCCAACGTCACAAGACATACAATGAGAAAAATTCAAAGAAAAATGTGTCGTACGCACAGACGTAATCTTGTGATTGTTGGTATACAATGAAAACTAATCAATTTCCTATAAGTTTGTGTTAAGGAGAACAATGATGGATGGAAGTGTTGATACTTACGTAATTAGCGACTAGGTCGGGATGGTCAGTCTCCAGGCCATCATCGAGGATCGTGACCACCACGCCGCGGCCAGTGATGCCTTCCCGCCATGCCGGTATCACATTCATGTCTAAACCACCTCCTCGATTCTAAACATCACAGAAGAAAAAAGTATTATCACACGAAGTTTCCTCGGCTCAAGAATATCAGGGAACTGAAACCATTGACAATATACCTAAACCATTCCATAATAGAATAAATTTGGCACATCATATAATAATACGTAAGTATAGCAGTTAACCACCACAAAAAAGTAATAAAATAAAAGCAATGACCCATTTAATCTTCGACGGTCGTATAATCACATAATATATCGCGAAATGAAATGTAGGTACGGGCAAATCCAATTACTCAACTTCCATCAGCGAAGATTTTTAATTCGGAAAATTGTTACTAAAACAAATTCATGAAAATGTATTTGCAACTGTAGCAGAACCGAATGAAAATGAAATTTCACCCGCAACACAGACAGGACCGTTGGAAATTTGTATTGACGGATCGTTTCACAGATACGATACAAAATTGGTTTTTATATCAACTATTTCCGATCGCTGGAATAACATAATAACTGAACAAAAGCTGACCACAAATTCTAAATTGAAATTATTTTTGTGACTTGATTGGGTAGCCTTTAGTATGTAAGAATTGATTTTGAATATTTTATTATTTATTATTATTTATATAAACCAGCAGATGAATCACCTGAATACACCACTGTAGCTATTGTATCATTATTGTCAATCTTTTTTTACTGTACCCAGAGTAAGAGGTTTTAGGCTGTCTACTGCGCTAATCTAGTAATGATAAGCAGACTTCCACAGAATGTAATGAAAAATTTACAGGCTCAAGATTCTATATTCTATATAATTATGCTAAAAAGTTATAATTTTATCTGAGGTTAACCAAAAACATATAACATAACATACCATCACGCCTGTATTCCCCGAAGGGTTAGGCAGAAGCGTACTAATGTACACCCACAGTTCGCCGGTATGTTAAGGTCCCATGTAATAGGGGGCGAGCCATTGCCATTAACCGGGCACAAATTCAACTCCGAGCTGCTGTTGGGAATTTCATAGAAAAACCCAATAACACTTTGCTTGACCTGGGAATCGAACCCAAGACCTGTAGAGTAGCAGTCGCACTCAGGACCATTAGTCTAATGAGGCAGTTGACCAAAAACCAACATATAAAGAAGAATTATTCAATTTAGAAGGCATAAGAGAAACAAAACGTATTTACAGTTGGCGCAAAATAACTTGAACCAAAATGTAGTCTAGTAGTCAATTTTTTTTACATTTTGAACACAAATGGACTGCGCAAACTTTCCCCCTCTCCGTTAGTTTTGGGTCAAGTTATTTTGTGCGAACTATACTTAATAACAAAAAATCAGAACCATTTTAATTCTTATTCAGGTAGTCAGAATAATTATTTGTAGGAATCAGTAAAAATATCGAGTACCTTAATAAAACTCAAATTTTTGGTTTTCACTTCTTCAATGTTTAGGGAGAGCGTTATAAACTTCACCCAAAGAAAATTAAACTTCCCTCTTGGTAGGGTGGAATTGCTAAAGAAAAACAAGAACGACGCGAATCGAGTGCTTACACAGTGTAACTTTACAACTTCTTGGTAATTTACACCAACAATATTTAAGAATTTAATTGAATTACATCTTTACTAAACAAAGTCAAAACAATTATTATTAAGTGGTTTTCATAAATTATTTCCTTATTATTTCTATCCTTTTTAAAGATTTCGTAAATGGACTGCGTAATGAATAATCTGATAATGTTTAAAACTACCTTTTTATGTTTTCCTTAATTTCCTCTATAAATGTAATGTGTGGTCTCCATAATTGCAACGAAATTTCAAAATTAAAACCTTTGTAGGCCGAATTTAGTGTACTCGGGGCCGCTCGGGGCATACTAAATTTGATCCATGAAGGTTTAATAAGATGAACTGATGATAAATTAACGTTAACCGTTAACGTTAAAATACGAGATCTTTAATCTTTTTATACATTACCGTAAATTAGTAGTTTTTTATAGTTAACATTTTCAATAACACAACTAATATATTTGACACTGTAGCATAAAGGCCGTAAAAACTTTCTATAAAAAGATTTTTGATATCTAAATTATAATTAATATTGCTATTATAGACTGTCAACATTAGTTTATAATTAATTACATATGTTATGCAATTTCAAGTTATATTTTTTGTGAAAGAAATTTTCTGTCCTGTTGTACGTCTTATGGATTATGGGGAAGATAAATTTATCATAACAATCAGCTTGGTACCTTAAGTGTTTGGTGTACCAAACTACAGCACATGTTAACGTCCTTATAGCCTTTTTAATGTATTACTATCTAAATAATACTATTTTCGACTTAAAATCATAACCTTCGTTTCTTTAAGAAATTGGTAATTCGAGCCGCAGTATTACATTTCATATAAATGTATCTGGTCTTTACCAAAGTAATAGAACTCAGTACCGATACAAATCGTATTGGCACTGCTCAAAGTCACTCTTCAGCCAGGCACTCAAGTGACAGTAAGTGCCAGGCTTTTACAATCTACATTCAAGAAGTATTTCATATTATAGTAATATACATTGGAGGACGACGACTCATAACCTTTATTCAATTATAATTATATTTATATCTGTTATTTATACATATTTTATGGAAACTTTTACAAGTCAATGTTTATATTTTTTTAACCAGATAGTACCCGCATTTCCTCACTGACAACCTCTGAGAAGAAATACTGAAACAAACTCAGAGAGTCATGGTCTTTTTAAAGTCCAGACATAGTAGTGGCTAATATGTGAGTTAAGTACAATAGGTATGAAACAATGTCTTAAATAGCCTTTTGAAGAAAGAACTACTACACAAGAGGTCCTAGTCGATTGCCAGGTCGAGCAGTGTTATTGGGTTGTTCTATAAAATTCTCAGTAGCAGCTCGGAGTTTGGAATTTGTGCCTGCGTTAATGGCAATAGGCTCGACCCCTATTACATGGGACCTAAACATACCGGCAAACTGTGCGTGTACCTTAGTACACCTCTGCCTAACCCTTCGGGGAATACAGGCGTGATGGTATGATGGTATGATACAGACAATAGACAATAGATAGAGGCAATATACTCACAGCATATTACATGGGACCTAAAATATAACAGCGAACTGTGGGTGTACATTAGTACCTCCACATCTGCCTAACACTTCGGGGAATACAGGCGTGATGGTTATGTTAGCTGGCATATTGGTAGAGATACTTACTAAATACCACATATGAGGCCACTTGGGGTCGTTGAGTTGGAACTTGGAGTCAGCGGATCTTGGTCGTCCCTTCACCCGTGACGGTTGGAGCTCTCGCTTGGAATTAGTGTCGCGCTTCGACGCCGCTGACGGCGCGGGCGCACCTGATGATGTCGTTTTATCTAGGACAAAAAATAAGTCACGACTTGCCACGGTTGGCTGAATTTAGGTACGTTTTTCTAGTAAATCTGGGATAGTATGTCGTGGAACGTTATGTCCGTACCATTTATTAAGTCTCGGGCTCTCCGCAGTACTCTCATTTATAAAGCTTACAAACCTCACAATAGCCATTTACTATAATATAATATACTGAAATTTATGAGTCGAAACTTAATAGTATGTTGGTAGTTTTTACTTGGATTTTGGAAGATTTATTAACTATGTCCCCAGGACTTAACTAACTCAACAGATGCTTGACTTTTGCGGTAACTAAGTGCGATTTCGGTGATTCCACACAGTGAACATCCCTATTCGCGATGGTATTCAATGTACAGTCGCCAGCAAGTCATGGTATCAAATGTCTTCAATCGATTTTAATTTTAATCTCCAAAAAATAGAGTTTATTATCCATTGAGGAAATTTTACAGTTTGTGGTAACTTGATGTGCTAGCGACTGTAACAACACCTTTATTATTTATTTTTGTGGTATCTTTGTCTTTATACAAAATATTGATTGGTCATCTTTTAAGAAATAATATAACACCAAGACTATAAAGAATATTAATCAATTTAATATTAGTCAATTACTCTTATCTGCTGACAATCTAACCCACGATACTTTGGCACAACAGTAGAGTCGAGATATATACTACTTAAGTCCAATTATCTCACCTGTGGAATAAGAGTCTTGTATAATTTGAAAGTCCCTCTTCTTTCTTGAGAGAGCACGTTGCTGTTTTGCCCATCGCACTCGGTTGTCTCCTTCCAGCTTGCCATGGTGTTCCTGTGATGGCGTAATCGACCGCCGAGCGATCGAGTGGTGATGGAAGTGGTAGTGGTTGTCGAATATCTGTGAAAGAAGAAGAAAGGTTAGGAAAGATACATGAAATAATCCAGTGACACAATACTTGGTAATATGAGCTAGTTAGTAGGTGCAAGTAATTCCAAGACGAGAATGAGAAATACAGGTGGTACAGATAATCTTCTTTGCCGACACGTTTGGCGTAGCGGCTGAGCCATCGGCTTCTGTGTTAGGTGTTGTGAGTTCGATCCCAACGCGAGCATATTTGTAGGACCTACAGGTAGTTTGTATCTGGTCTGAGCGTTTGTGTATGTGAGAATCTGTATTTGTAAACGCACCTACGATACAGGAGAAAACCCTAGTGTGGAGCAACGCTTATTTTAAAAATACTCAAATTGTTTTTCGTTAAGTTTAAAAATACGAATTACCATAAACTCTGTTAGTGCTATGATGCTAATCATCCAGTCCAGTGATGAAGCTACAAACGGCGCAACCCTTCAGTGTAATAAACTGAAATTACTGTACTAATTAAGTTAATTTCCAAGCTGAATTTTAATAATAACCCCATTCCAATTCAAAGTACAAAGTGAAATATTAATGAAACCGCTTCAATGCCATTACGTGACCACTCCCAAATTAACTTTGTTTATCTACCAAATTCTTTATAGAACTACCCAACTTAATGAATGAAAAAATTCAAATGTATCTTTCTTTATTGTAAATATTGTATTTCATCTAATGCGTGTATGTAAAAATATATTTCTTGTGTGAAATTATAAAACAACAGAAAGTTTTTTAAGGCTCTAAACCGTGCGGAGTGGAAGAAGGGTAGGGAGGCCTTTGCCCTGCAGTGGGACGATAAAGGCTGAAAAAAAAAAGTTTTTTATGCAATATGATACATACTTTGAACACGTGTAAGATTTTTTATGCGTTCTATTAATTCTAGGAATTATTACATTTGACTTCGTTTCTAATAATGTTCTGCAAACAGTGATTAAAATAAACACTGGATGTCATGTTGAGTTATAAACTGACTACGCTGTATTATCGAATTTTATAAAGATGTCGATGCTAATTCGACATCTTTATAACGAAACGTGGTACCGCCCGATTTTTTTAATAATCGTTAACTGCCTCATTAGTGGTCCTGACCGCGCTACGCTAGAGGTCCTGGGTTCGATTCCTAGGTCGAACAAAGTGGTATTAGAATATCCATGAAATTCTCAGCAGCTCGGAGTTTGGAATTTATGTATATACCTATGTTCAACAATCAGTATTGCCTGATTAGCCGAGTGGTCCTGAGCGCGACTGCTATGCCACAGGTCCTGGGTTCGATTTCCAGGTCGAGCAAAGTGATATTGGGTTTTTCTATGAAATTCCCAGTAGCGGCTCGGAGTTAGGAATTTGTGCCCGGTTAATGGCAATAGGCTCGCCCCCTATTACATGGGACCTAAACATATCGGCGAACTGTGGGTGTAAATTAGTACGCCTCTGGCTAACCCTTCGGGCAATACAGGCGTGATGGTATGTTTTCCTAACATTGCTCCGATCCTCCGGTACAGACTAATGAAGTTAATTTATGATTCAATACAGTTTTGTATTCAGTCATCAGTATTTGAAATGTGTATTGAAATAAGCCGAGCATGAAGTGACCTCACTGTGTACTGGTGCATATTCCGTAGTAATTGTACAAAATTGGGGACCGACACTAGTGTAAGGGTCACTTGCACCAACTTCAAAATTATATTTAAATTGTATTTAAACAAGATTTTTCATAGAAATTTTGTGTTTAAATACAATTTAAACACATTTAAGAAGTTGGTGCAAGTGGCCCTAAATGTGGAGAAGTCTAAGCAAAGAGAAATGGAATCCTCGGATTTATTTTTTTGTTTCATAAAACAATCATTTCAGTTACATATATTATGTGTGACATTTTTCTTAAGCAAACTTGTTCATGGATTTAATATTACGACGAAATAAATAACTAACAATTTAAATCTAAATAAATAAATTTTCGTTTTCCGTATTTCAGTTATTCGCCTTTACATATAGGTAACTATTTATGAAAAGACGCCCAGACTCTCGAGTGTGAATGGCCTCTTAAAACCAGACGAATGGGCTCTACTTTATTTGTCCAGTTTTAACCTTCTTTTCCAGTTTTATGAAAAGTAGCATATTTATTTTTCCTATAATGTTTGATGTGTGTGTTATCCTGGATGAAGAAGAGTTGTGAAAAAATTGGCAAAAGCCACGCTCCACGAAACGATTGCTGGAATGTTCATATAACTACCATCTCCGCATTGCGGTGCTGTCCTTATACGTATGTTATTTGAATTTTATTACATACTAGCTTCTGCCCGCGGCTTCGCCCCCGTGGAATTCGGTCTGTCATCACATCCCACGGGAACGGGATAAAAAGTATCCTATGTCCGTTTCTTGGTTCTAAGCTACCTCTCCACTAATTTTCAGCCAAATCGGTTCAGCCGTTCTTGAGTTATAAATGGAGTAACTAACACGACTTTCTTTTATATATATAGATTACGAAATGCGTAATGATATTTATAACAAGTAGGTAAATTGTAGGTTCGTGAATATTTCATAATTGCATTATACCTAATCGTAACATGATTTTAATGCTCGATACAAATATACTAGCTACACGATGACTGGTGTATGCGTGCCGTCAGTCAGGACAGGTCAACTCAAGACTGCTATGGCTCTTTCTTCAAAAGGCCTGTTCAGATTTTTGCCCTACACCGTAACACACATATCTTATAATACTACTACTACTATCTGGACTTTAAAAGAGACCTTCATTCTCTCAGTTTGTTTCGGCGTTTCTTCTCAGAGGTCGTTAGACAGGAAATGCCGGCGCCATCTAGTAAAAAAACATGTAAAGCATTTACTTGTTAAGTGTCTTCATAAGATCTATTTACAGAAATAAATATTATTTATCATTAATACGATTTCGAAATATTTATTCATTGACAAACCGAAATTATTTTATTGCTGATAAAACAAACAGTATTTGTGTAATTGGGCCGTTTTATCGTTTCGTCTAAAATATGAAGTCAGAAATGGTGTCTGGAAGTTTCTGCAGCTATATTGGATTATTCAATTAATTTTAAAGTTTATTTTGCTCTGGTGGTGTTCTGGCTTTTTCCCCCCGGGCCCTCAGGGGACAGATACGAGGCCACCCTGAGAGCCCATAAATATTTTTGGCTTGCGAATGGGTTTTTAGCGCAGTAACCTTTTTTCGCAAGGAATAAAATATGAGACCTCCGAGGTGAGTTTGGTTTCAGAAAACTGCAATAGTTCCAGTTTTAAATTGTAATTTTGTGATTTACAAAGTTCAGTATTAAGCGGCTAAATTATAATTAATATCCCGTATCAATATTCTAGTGCGTTTGAATGTAATAAATCTAGACTATTATAAAATTGTAAAAAAGCTGTGTCTGTACATTGAAGATTGGTATTTAAAAAAAACAAGTGGGTTATATACCTAGAGAGGTTATAAGAATAGATTTTAATTTTATTATCACTGTTAGAAAGTATGCGCTCCAACTTAAAAACTGGTATACTTCTTATCTCAATTAATTAAACGGAACCTGAGATACAGCTTGACCTCTCTAGTGTATAGACACCCATACAAAGAAGAGTTCATCATTGTTGGTTTTTGAGCTTCAAGTGAGCGAAGCCACGGGCAGAGGCTAGTAAAATATATAATCGAAATCAGTAAGGACAATAATCACGAATGCGAAACATTTACGATCCGAACTGTCTTTACACCGAGTATTTTTCGTGTCCAACCAATCTATCGTGTTTTAAATAATGTAATAATTTAAGTGTGTAAGTCGACATGGCAGGTGGGACTCGCGGTGGCTTAGTGCTCATAGCGTCTGGGGTATCTAACCAGAAGTCGCAGGTTCGAATCCTGCCTGCGTGTCGAATATTTCCTTCACTAAAATAACTTCAAAGTCAAAGTCAAAGTCAAAGTCAAATGTTTTATTTCAAATAAACCAGTAATACAGGTACTTTTGAAATGTCAAAAACTAGGTGCGCGGTTCCAAATAGTGGGTCTTATGGAGAAGAACCGGCAAGAAACTCCATAGATACTCCTTTCAACAAAGATTATAACATTGATTTATTTTACAATTTAGTTGTTATAATGTGAGAATCATGCAGCTTGATGTGCTGATAACAATTGAATTAATAAACTTCATAATCTTAGTCTCTTAATCTTCTTTATAATAAGGAAAAATGCAAAAAAATCACAAAAAGATGTGTAGGTATTATTAAATTCTTAAACATAGGATTAGATATCACTGTCTATACTGAAACTTTGTACCTACCTACAGAGTACATAATAAACTTTTTTTTTTAAAGTGAGTGCAGTCAAATAGACATTTATTTAAGAAGAAGTCGTTTTACAGTGTTTTTTTTACATCCTTGTATAGAGACTACTCGTAGTTCTGTCGCTTTACAAGTTACTATTTTCTGCAACTTAACCCGATTCATTTTAAAGCAGTCTTTCACGGTCAACGAGACGACACGATGGGTGTATACAGGAGATTCTAGCTCAGAGTGCCCGCTGGCGCTGCGCTTGCCGTATTTATGAATCCACGTGGAAAAGGGACTTTATGCCACGCCGATACAATATGCAGCGAGTTGAGCTCCGGTAAGTCCGAAAATTCGGTAGCTTACACGCTTTTAACAAAGGATTTCATGCGTCAAACATGGATGCCACACTTTGGTGTTGCCATTAATTAAATCTGCTGTGTTCAAAAACCAATATTCACATTTTCAAACATGTACCGATCCGTTCTAAAAAAACAAAATCTGTGTCTGTAAAATTTGCTAGCCATCGAATAGCTCTTCACTCAATAGAATACTAGGAAAGCATTGAATTATAAATATGATACGTGAACAGCCGCGGGCAATCCGCTTGCGTTAAAACATTTTGAATGTAAAAAAAGTCATTTCCTTTTCGATATATTTTCAAATTTTCATTGGGAAATAAATGTGAAATTAGACAAATAGGATATCATCAAAGTGTTCTGCGAACAAAATCACACAGCGTAAAAAACATCTTTTGGACATGCCAAACCAAACGATGTCCAATATTTGTTTTCATTATTCCAAATAATGGAAGGACAGTTTTTATGATACCATATTTTCATGGAAAAAGGGGTACTTCCACTTCAGTGCACACGGTCCTTAGAAACTCTTTCGCCTTTAGGGGAATCGTGACCTGGGCCGACTTAACGGGGGAGTTGATAAATGACACGGCCACCTTTGTGTGCGATATTCATCCTTCTTTTTTATTAAATAAGCTTTGAATTTGTAAAAATGATAATTATCAATCTACGGTCTCGCTTGTCATTTTCTGTAAATAGTCAGATCCCGATTTATCTTCTTAATTTCATGAAGAGAAGAATTTAGACACAATTCATCATGGCGTCTCTTTTATATGGAAAATAATAAGATGTGCTGCTAATTTTTTTATCTGATAAGTAATACATAAACACTGTTTACAACATTAGTTTCCAAAGTGGTCCAGGTGGACCTCCTTGAGTCCACGGGAGACTCGACGGAGGTCTACGTTGGCGTGACAAAAATGTGACGTTTTGGGAATATGGTAAAAATATGGGATAGATTCACCGGAACCTGGTAAGTTTTGAAAGTGATCTATGAGAAAAACAGTCTAGGAACATATTTTCGTCTATAATTTTTTTGAAAATAGGTTATTCTGTACCTACCTAGTTACTTCTTACACAGTTGTGCAATCTCGGATTACTTTTATTAAAATCTGTTGGCACTAAACTAGCTAAAGGCTTATGTAAAGAGTATGGCGCAAAATTGCGAATGTATTCGCGGCGTAATCTCAACATTTTATATAAATGGGGACCTCTGTAGTAATTTCGATAGTGGCACATTGGGAATTATAAAAAATTGAGGTCTAACACGCCGATAACGCTGTCATATTATGTTCAATGAATTCTCTAAAAATATTTTTTATCTAAAAATAAAATTGGTCTCTTGTTTTTATGAAATTTCTCTCTCAAATCTATTGTGCTGAAGTTTCTTTTATTTTTATCGATTTTTCAGTAAAGTTCGAAGCTGGAGTTTTTAGGCTTTAAAACTACGATTGTTGTGTCGGGCCAGCCCTATACACGATAAAACATCGCTGCTCTCTTTGGTTTCGCGTGCGAAAAACCTTTCAGAATTACATTCGTCATGTTCCAACCGTATTTTTTTTTTCAATCAGACTTTTCTACACTCAATGTTTTCATTTATTTTTTCAGTTTTGAAATTGCCGTCAGGAACATGCAACCACAGACTGCCACTCATTCGTGCTTATGTTTTCAAACGCACCCAATAAATTAGCAAGTAAGTATATAGTTTTCCTACTGCCTCGTAATCTAGTGGTCCCAAGTGTGACTGCTATGCTAGAGGTCTTGGGTTCGATTCCCAGGTCGAGCAAAGTGTTATTGGGTTTTTCTATGAAAATCTCAATAGCAGCTCGGAGTTTGGAATTAGTGCCCGGCTAATGGCAATAGGCTCGCCCCCTATTACATGGGACCTAAACGTACCGGCGAAATGTGGGTGTATCTTAGTCCTCCTAACCTTTCAGGGAATACAGGCGTAATGGTATGTTATGTTATAGTTTTCCTAAAATAATGAAATCCATATTGTACATGTATTACATTATAAATGTACTTATGAGTTTGGTTTGTTCCCGGTTAGTTTCCGGGTCTGGGTGTTGGTGAATTTGAAAACCCACGATACGGGAGAATACGGTAGTGAGCTTTTATTAAGAAAAAAAGATGTATTCTTTAACATGTCTTTTATATCTCAAAGTAATAGCTGTCCCAAAAGTATTTTGTAAAGAGAGTAGTGTTTCAAGCAATCACATTTACAACACTGTTGTACTAAACGCGATGAACACAACTTTAAGACCACAGTTTCACGAACAAGGAAACTTGTTACACAAGCTTTTATTTGCTAAGAAAAGCGCAGTATTTGAGTTATATTTGTATCATAACAAAATAACAAATAAAGTATTGGTATAAAATTTATAATTTTTACATAAAGAAAGATACAATCTGAGGCAGATTTGGAACCTGCATCGCTCCGGTTAAGTAGGATCTTACACCGGACGCTACCAAGCTACCAAGACCACTGCATGTCATGTCTAATTTCGCTCAATGTGACGTCAGCGACATCTAATGACGACATAATTATGACTTATTCTTAATAAATTTTGTTATTACGATGTAAAACATACATACCAATACTTTCAAGTAAAAAGATTATAGTAAGTTATCATTTTAAATATCCCTCATTATAAATTAGCAGAGTGGTTAGTTTTCAAATAAATTGTTCAGTTGTGACCCGTTTTCCCCGAAAAGCGTTACATTAATTCCAACATTTATTCATCTAGCCTTATTACAAAACCTCCTTACTATAGTTAAATAGCTTTGGCAATAAAATAATGACAAAAATCAGAAATAAACCTCATTTTTAAAACACATATTCGTTCAAAGAATATCTGAAATCAAAGTGGATTCAGATTACATCGCAGTCCCAATTCCCAGACCCAGTATAATCGTAATTGAGTTTCGCAAAAATACCTAAGTCCTGGATTTATTTAGTCTTAGAATTTTCCATACAAGTTAAAATCTATAATGTTTATATATGGTAAGTATGTGTGTATGTAGACGCAGTAGTGAAGGTCGGATGTATTTGGATACAGGTAGCATTATAATGGTCCTTGTGGAAGTCTTTTGGGGAGGCCTTCATTCAGCAGCTTTGACTATAGATAGATAGTCAAAGTTCAGCAGGGGACTTCTACTGTCTGATATGATGATGCTTTATATTTCAGACAAATAACTTTCTTATTATAACAATATAATAATATTATTAAGCATGTAAATGTAATGAAACTATGGTAAAAGCGCTATGAAGGCTGCTTTTATTAAGTTGTGTTCTAACTTACGATATAAATTACGGGGAATCCAGATATAAATTGTATAGGACAACCTCTTGCAAGAAAAATGGCTGAATAGTTTTAACTTCTATAATGTAAACGTATTGATTAATTAATATTGTTTGCTTTGAGAAATTATAGAGAGAAGAAAGAGATTACATATAAAACTATTTCATATAATTTAAATGCTGATTTGATGTATCATATTGAACCTAATGGGTGAATATTTGTATCTTCTTAGGTGTATGCTATTTGTTCAGACGATTACTCTGGAATCATTTTATACTTAGAACATATAGCATCTGCTTGGCAATTTTCAAATATGAACCATAATAAGTCTTTTAGCAACTCTCTCAAATATACCATTTTATAACAAGAAACGCAAAAGGTTTCATCAAATACGTCCAGAAAATGAAAAACCTTCACTTCAAAGTCAAAAATAAACCGAGGCGTGCACATAATCTTGTTAACGGTTCTCTGTACAGGTAGCGGGCGTCCCGTTTCCATGGCAACGGGTAGCCTCCACCTATAATGGATCTGCGAGGTTTCCCCGCACCATAACATTAAATATCCCAGCCCTACAACTTCTGTAGCGCGTAAAATAAAAGGTGAGTCGAACCGCTGTTACCCGTAGTTATTAACGTTCGACAAAAGCGGGTAGTATAAAAACTTTACAGTAGATATAGCCAGCGTGTTCTCATTTATTTACACGTTCGGAAAGTTACAACGTGGATGGTTGTGTTCGTCTTTTTAAGTCATAGATTTATAGGTTTTTAACCAATTTTTCATAGTATAACAAAGATTAATTACATTTTAATAATATTACTAGAGTGGTAGGCATGCATTCACCACGACCTGTAATTTCTACGAACCCCAATGTAAGAGACCAGTATATCAGAATACGACGTATTTAAGGTCTATAAAAAAAAAACATGAAATTGATAAAGTTTTTAAAACTATTGAGGTTCACTTCAGTAATTTTAATATGAATATTGAAATTACTGAGTTGTAACTGAACTACTGAGTTATTATTATATTTTAAGTTATTAAACTTGTTCAAAGTACAAAATATTTTTATAACAGTAAGTCAAAAGAAGTTTGCGCTCTTTGTCTCGACAGTTGTTAAGTACTCGTAAAATCTTTTATTAAAAAAATACTCACGTGCGATATAAAGTAGTACGACAAAGAGAGAGAAGTTCCATCATAGTTTTAATAAAGTTAAATAACTTGTAAGTCTGTTAAGACCATTTGTATGCAGGAATCCTATGTTTTTTTACAAGTTGTAGCTAAGTATCTAGTATAGAAGCTTGCCAGCGCGTGTAATAATGAGACTTGACTTACATTTACGAACTTTGTTCTATTAATACATAATTTATAGTTTGCATACGATATAAGTCAAACACTTAGTCATAATAAAGTATGGATTTTGGACTGTTATTTATATTGACATATTCAAAAGCATTTCATGGATAGATTTTTATAGGTAGCATTTCATCAATGTATCCACTTCGCCGAAGAACTGTACTTGGAGCTAGGTCACCAATACCACGATTATGTAGGCTATTGAATGATTGTAGTGACCTCGTAGATGTACATATGGACTCACTAGGCCGATTCCGATCTGTATTGATTAAATATAATTGTTTGTTACACTAAGTTCTAGTCTTAAAACCCTTAATCTGTCATGCTGTTGTGTAAGCAAATGTTGGTAATTAAGTAAATAAACTAAAAAAATCATAAACAATTAGATCAAAATATATAAAAATAATTTAATGGCAAGTGTCATTTCTTTTAAGAGTCACAAAAACAACCTCAGCAACGAGCACTAAGTATTATGGGCCCTTATATTTTCCACGCGATATCTTGGTAAAGCCTAAGAGCTTTGTATGTATAACAAGGCATTTCAACTTACAGGCAAGTATAATTTACTGTAGTACCACCATAAATAATCATACTTATTTGGTTTATTGTTAGCTATATATTTTTTTAAAGTCATCGTTTTGTTTTGTGGCTACGTTTTACTGAAAAAAATCTCTGCCCCATCCGCACGTCAAGAACATCTTCGATTTATCTACAAGAAAGTAAATCTAAAGCCTTAATGGTAAATATTGTGTACCTGTAGGTAATAATAATCATTGCCTTGGGTATTAATGCGAAATGGTATTCAGCCATAAATTCAACGAATGGCGCAAGAAACATTACTAATCCTGCCCTGTGCCCCGGGCTTGCCTTTACAATAGAAGCTTATTACAAATACTAAATACGGTATCGCAATAATTAATCCTTTGCCAAATGTTTGAAATCGCTTCCTCTCTTCATATTTCTCAGATTTCTTTCATTATTTTCGAAGAAACGGCGCAATAAAAGTTTTGCAATAAAATATGGCGGAGCAATTTACTCTCCTGGGAGCAATTGCTGCACTGTATTGATGCAGGAGTGGTTTCACTGGGATTTTATATTGATACCTGAAGTTTCAATAGTTCCGGGAATATTTATTGACAACTTTCTCACTAGGTTTCGCTACATTGACACTAGCAAATAAAATGTTTATTTTAAGGCTTATTCAGAAATTACATTATAAGCTATTTAGTATCACTTATAAAATATACGATAGGAATTCTTCTACGATAGGGAAAAATAAATCTCCCCGGTACAACCTTTTTGTAGTAGTGGTGAAACATGGCAATATTTAACGAATAGACATCAATATAATCTATAACTCAAGCAAATATCCAACATTTTATCTTGCTTAATCTTGGTCCATAAATAAGAGTACTTTATCTTAAGAAGTTAGTTTAGGTAGGTACACAAGTACTCTCTCGATACATATTTTTTTAATAACCTTATCAAGCATTATGAACACAAAGCGCTGTGAGCTACAGATCCAATATCGACTTAATAAGTTTTCCTCTTCCCTCATCCATCTTGGACCCTCAAAAAAAAAAAGAGGGAACGCCAACAGCAGCGTTGAGGCAAAGCAGATTTCTCGAGTCGCGTCATTATTGTATTCAAATTATGTCGTATTAAAATAATCACAATTGAGGTAAGTAATAGTAACACGTGGCAGCCATATTCGAACACCGGAAACTGTTAACATAATTATCATCAGCATCAATCAGCATCTACGTACAGTTCAGTCCTTAAAAAGTTTATTTTTTAATGCCAATTCGAATGATAAGTTGTAGGGAAAATAATAATTAGGTTGATCCCAAAACAAAAATATACCTTACAAACTTTGTAGCTTTGTAACCCAATTTCTTTCATTCTACAAATAATTATTCTTCTTTGTGTATCTCCTACCAGTATCAGTTATATTACGAAATAAACTAAGCTATTGTGGATGCATGTAGGTAGACGTTCCTACGCTACACTACACAATAGTTGGCCCATAGTGACGACACGGTCGCAGTCAGTCGTGCTGATGCAAAAACTGATTTCAACGGCAACTGAAATTCATTGGAAATAAGATCGGAGCAAACGCAATGTAGTGAAAACGTGCGCTATTGTGGGAGACGGGGCTTTTACGGCAGCACCCCCTACTCCCAGCCTCGACCCCCTCTCAGCTGATCCCACCCCGCTCTCAGCAGACGGCGTGGCGCTGCCCTATTGTAAGCATAGTTTCCTCCGACTTGCATCGGTTTCCTTAATCATCTTTAATTAACGGCGCACCATTGTTAACGTTGCCTTACTGGGCACTGTTTAAACCTTCAAAGTTGGAAATGGGAAATACTTATCGTAAACTAGCTTCTGCCCGCGGCTTCGCCCCCGTGGAATTCGGTCTGTCATCACATCCCACGGGAACGGGATAAAAAGTATCCTATGTCCGTCTCCTGGTTCTAAGCTACCTCTCCACCAATTTTCAGCCAAATCGGTTTAGCCGTTCTTGAGTTATAAATGGAGTAACTAACACGACTTTCTTTTATATATATAGAATAGATAGATTAGAAGACTGTATCGTAATTTATTCGTTGATAAAACGATAGCTCTAACCTTGTACAATATGAATAAGCGGTAGAATGATGACTCTTAAAATTATTTAGTAACCATAAAAGGGCAATAAAGATATAAGCAAATAGATTTGGTTTGCCACAGAGATGTTATTAAAACATCTTTAAAATGTCATTCAATTACAAAATGTTTATTTATGTTTCAAACGGGCTCTCAATTATTTATCATGTCAATCTCAAATAACCTCTGATATTCACACTAAAACCTCTGTTTTTGGTGTGAATAGTCTGTAGAGAATGAATTCTACCAATGCCACAGTCTGCTCAATCCTAACTGGTGTTGTGATAGCAGAAAATATCCCCCCCCCCTCTGTCTGTACATAGAAGACTAGAATCGATTTGGCCTCAACCGTGTAAATAAGATTACACATACCACATAAACCTACGTTCACAGACAGGCAATTTTATGTTGGTGGTCGCTCCACATGAACCAAAAGCTCCATAAATCATGGATGAAGAAACTAGTTAGCTAATAAGTCCGTGAACAAACTTTCCTTCCGAACCGCACCTTATCGCCTCACACCAGTACTCATAAATGCTGCTATCAGGCGCAAGTTATGGACGCAGTAAGTACGCACTAGCCTTTGGTTTAATATTAAAATCCTTTTGCTTTCGTGTAAACACGAAGTTAAAACAACATCATCCCAACTAGGACTATTAAGTAAGGTACATAATATCTATACTAATAATTATAAAGCTGAAGAGTTTGTTTGTTTGCTTGAACGCGCTAATCTCAGGAACTGGTCTGATTTGAAAAATTATTTCAGTGTCAGATAGCCCATTTATTGAGGAAGGCTATAGGCTATAAATCATCACGCTACGCGGACGAAGTCGCGGGCTGAAGCTAGTTCTTTAATAAAACCCCGACACAAAGACGGGTGTTATAAGTTTAACGTGTGTATGTGTTCGATTGATCAGCCAAGTTATTATTTTTATAATTTATTTATTTCTACAAAAGTACAATTTAATTACTTTAATTAAATTTTAATCTGCCTGTTCCATTGGGATTAAAGGCTTGATGTTATCAATACAGTTCCGAGAAAGACGAGGCGGGTAAAAAGCCGGAAAAACGCTGAAATGAAGCGGGTATTTCTTAAACTAGGCAAGATAATGTAAAATGTATGAGCAGGAGCTTGGAAAGCGTAGCGGTGGGCCTCTCTTATATAGTGGATTTAATATTACGGAGTGCGGTATCGGTTTTACATTGCAAACAAACTCCATTTACCACTTTCATAATAGGTATCATTAAATTAAGAGGGAACTCTAGTGGGCCTTTCTCCATACAAACGTATTCTCCTTCTTCTTCGTGGATAATGGCTCTAGAGCAATTATTTTTTCCCAAAAAAATCTAGGGCGTGCTATTACATGCCCCTATTAATTGCTATTTTCAAAAAGATAATTACTAAAAGAATTACTTATAACAATCCAAAAACTCGAAACGAAAGGCCCGTTTTTACTGCCATGTTCAGACGACTATCAGACAAATTTGGTAAGTTTTTAACAAAAAGTAAAAAAATAGAAGCATAGATATACTTTTCCTCTAAATATTGATATAAAATTTTTTGGATCGGTCCAGTTTTGATCGAGAAAACAGCGGAATACGAAACGATGTTTAGTCAAGATTTTTGTAGGTAAAATCAGCCTGAGCTGCAATTGTCCCTTTCCCACTTTACGGGTGGTGGTTGGAGTAACGACGACGGCAATAGTTTCTTCAAATACCTATTTTTTCCCTCTTAAAACCATGTATTTAAATAATTAACGGGGAGACTCCATTTTTTTTCTCATGGCAAACATGTAATTTATATACGGTGGCCAGCCAGCACATCATGTTATCCAAAACTATCAAATTTGTTTAATCGATTTTCAATGTAATCTCCAAATAATAGAGTTTATTGTCGATTGGGGAAATTTGGCAGTTACTTTGGAGTTACAGGGAAATTTGGCTGTGCCTACTTAAAAGGTAATTATTATTTTGAAAATTTTAGGATGGCATGTAGACGAAATGAAATCTTACTGTGGGTTATCGTTTTTAAAGACCCTTTCCCTCTTTAATGTTTTATTTAATGCGAAAAACCCTAAACACCTTAGTTGTTATAATGCGAAATTAAGGGTTTTACATAATCTGTCACCTAGGAAGGTGCCAGTTTTTGACAAAGGTGATGTAAGAATGAACGAAATTGATTAAACTTAAATAATGTAGGTACTAACATGAACAAACTTTTTATTTTAAATTGAATAACTTGTCTTCAAAACACAATTTACCTACACTATTAAAAATTGAAAAATTAGTTTTACAGTAGTAAAGTAATCTATAAAATGAGAATAATGACAAAACTAAAAATTGTAAAATTACATGATTAATAATTTTGTTTTTTTATATCTATTAGAAGAAAATAAAAATGAAATCACTTTTATTAATAACTAGCTTCTGCCCGCGACTTCGTCCGCGTAGCGTAATGATATACAGCCTATAGCCTTCCTCAATAAATGGGCTATCTAACACTGAAATAATTTTTCAAATCGGACCATTAGTTCCTGAGATTAGCGCGTTCAAGCAAACAAACAAACAAACAAAATCTTCAGCTTTATATATTAGTATATATAGATTATTCTTATATTCCGCATCTTACTTACGAATTTTTAGTTTGATAAGTATAAACAATTTTTATACGTTTACGCAAAATTATTCACTACCCCAATATCTATACTAATAACTAATATATAAAGCTGAAGAGTTTGTTTGCTTGAACGCGCTAATCTCAGGAACTAATGGTCCGATTTGAGAAATTCTTTCAGTGTTAGATAGCCCATTTATTGAGGAAGGCTATATAACATCACGCTACGCTGACGAAGTCGCGGGCAGAAGCTAGTAATATTATATACTACTATCTGAGGTATGGTAACATAATTTTTCTTCGAACTGTCAAGTTACTAAATACAATTAAAAGTCAAAGGATAGATAGATTAATATGTAATTCGACTTTTGAACATTTTATTTTGAGCGAGCAACCTTTGTATGCACAACAATGACAATCCCGATGCACTGGGTAGGTATTCTTACATATTGCAAGACTAATAAATCATGTGGGGAATTTTATGTCACCGTTAAAATAAGATTAAGATCTAAAGCTCTTACGTAAGGTAATCTACGGGAAAGATAATTTTAATCCACAAGATGATGGCGGTAGGTACGTTTTATTTGACGAGCTTATCTTAGATATGACGGATATTACTCGTATGTGCGCGATAAACGCGCCCCATGTAGGCGCTATTATATCGTACGCCTAAATACCACACGGTAATTATTTTTGTTAGTTTTAATCTTGGTACTTATGATTTACCTACTCCATACGAGCGACATACCGCTGCTTCTCACGGATATATTATATGAAATATATACCTGCTCAAATGATTTCTCTTTATATTAGTCAAAACTTTATGAAAAACCGTACAGTAGTTTCCGAGATTAGTCCGAACAAACACGCCTGTATTCCCCGAAAGGTGAGCTACTGAACGCCCACAATTCGCTGCTAGATTTAGCATGTATGGTCCCATATGCAAAGGGGGTGACCCTAATGCCGTTAACGAGCACAAGCCGTGACTCCAAACAGCCCAACTTGGGAATCGAACCTAGGACCTCTAGGGTAGCGGTCGCCCTAACGAACACTCGATGATACAATTCATATTGAAAGATTGTGTATATTAGCATAGTGCAGATTGAATACTCATATTTATTAATCCGGACCTAGTTGACGCAGCCGCGAGACACACAATAAGTAATCTTAGTAATTAGATATCCACATAAATTTATAATTTTATGTAAACTGTGTTCGTTTTTTTAGATACCTACCTATGTATTGATTTGTGCCCAAACTATGACAATACAATTATTTCTTTCTTTCATCCTGTTACGATGCTGTCAAGAAAATTAAAGTCAAAACAAAAATATCATAACCACTTAATTGTGTCGCCTTAAAAAATCTTCACAAAAGTCTTCACAAAGGTCGCTCCACTGTAATACTAGTTTTAGGCGATAAATATCGACTCTTTCGCTAGTTTATTAGCAAAGTCAAGACTGGAAAAGCTATTTAACGTTCAAAGCACGTCATTTTCCACTCCGTTGGCCCTCTACAGCTACTTAATATAGTTATTGTAAACTCGCGGTACTGACAGTGATATTTAAATTAAGGTTAAACTTAAACAAAGCCAATGTCTGGCACTGTTTTTTATAAAATGTTCAGTAGCAGTACCTAGTAAAAATTCTCAGTGGTAGCTAGAAGTTTGGACTTGTGCTGATTAATATCTTGTTTACATCTACATGGGATCTAAACGTATGATGGTAATAGGCACGTCCTCTATTACCTACAAATATAGATAGGTTTTTGCCCACGTATTTTAGGCGAAAATAAATATTAATGTCCTGGCAAAAACGCAACGCATAGATGGGTTCTGCCCAGATATTTTGGCGAAAACCATGGCATAAACCCTCTCTATCTACGAAATATATCGGTGAATTTATTTTTGAACAAAATTATGAAATGATGTGTGATGAAATGTTATTTTTAAGATTAAGAAAAAAAATTGTGTTATTACACATAGATAATGTTACTCTAAATTAACATTCACCTAAAATATTTTTTTGATAAAAAGGTTTTCCGCCTGAAGCTTCAAATTTTATACGTAGCCTGTACTAAACCTATCCTAGAGAGACTTATGTAAATCCGAAAATTTAAATAAGTAAACCATAAATTAATATTTTACTTACAAAATACGTGGTGTGTACTAGAACTCTCGATTTAATTCGCTGAAGTTTTGTACATGGCGCAAATTGAGTGGTCGTCGACCTTTCAACTATGTAACAGTGATGTTGGCGAGCATGATAATCTAAGAAGGTCTATTTTCCCACGAAGGTCTATTTTCCCAGTCGACTATTGAAGCTGTATCACAACGTGTTTTAAAGCTAACATTTTTAGGTTGTCCGAGAAAGATTGCGCTCTACGGGCTAAATACAGCCATCCTTGTCTCACAAACTAAAAACAATAATCGCTATAATACGTGTTACAGTTTCTGGACTGATTTAAATAACGCCATTCCATTATTTGAACCTTAAAATTATCGCTATAATACGTCGTACGGCCTCTATGTCAAAGAACTCCAGCAGCGAAGTCATCATCAAAAAGCCAAGAGAGGTCCACTGCTAAACAATGGCCTCCCCATAGACTTCTTAAAGACCGAAGGAAGGATGGATTTCCAGCGACCTTTACCGGTCTATCTATCTCGTTAGAGGTTGATCTACACTACGTATTCCAATTATATATCTAGTCTCCACTCGAGAACCTGTTTGCCCCAGAAACCAACAGTTCTACGAGCTATGTGCCCTGCCCACTGCCACTAAAGCTATGTCGGCAACTTTGGTTCTTCTACGGATCCTTTCTGATACAGTAAAAAAGAGAAATGCCAAGCATATCTCTCTCCATAGGTCATTGAATGACCATGACCTTTCTTATTACACCTACAGTGAACGACCACTTCTCTGTGACAGATGTCGTCACTGGTAACACAAATTGTGAAGTCATACCATTTTAAATACTTTTGTTGAGACAGCCTTCTGTATGTATTGGTCAGTGGTCTATATTAACACTGTTCATAGGTCGAGACCAACATTTTCCATTATTATCACAACATGGTCCATAGATTCAGTGTTTGCTAGGAGTTCTATGCAAATACACATCTCCCGAGCGTAATATTTATCTCTCTATGCAGTCTGTGAAAATTCAATGTTTGCATCGCAAATAATACAATTTGCTTAACGTAAAAAATTTATGTATGTAGTAAGATTTTGAATATACGATTTAATTAAAGGCTTCCTGGCACTGGGTTCGATTCCCAGGTCGAGTAAAATGTTACTTGATTTGTATATGAAGTTCTCAATAACAAGCGAAATGTTATGATGTTCCATTTTAATATAAGTATTCATAATACTCCACGTTCGATCCACCATCACGCCTGTATTACCCGAAGGGTTAGGCAGAGGCGTACTAATGTACTTACACCTACAGTTCGCCAATAGGTATGTTTAGGTCCCATTTAATAGGTAAAGAGCCTATTGCCATAACCGGGTACAAATTTCTAGCTCCGAGCTGCAATTGAAAAATCCCAAAAGCACTTTGTTCGACCTGGAAATCGAACCCAGGACCTCTAGTTATATATCTAGATATAACGCAGTTATATAAAGAAATAATATTATATGAATTTGTAATTAAGAAAATATTAAAACTGCCTCATTAGCCAAGTGGTCCTGAGCGCGACTGCTATGCTAGGGGTCTTGGGTTCGATTCCCAGGTCGAGCAAAGTGTTATTGGGTTTTTCTATGAAATTCCCAGTAGCAGCTCGGAGTTAGGAATTTGTGCCCGGTTAATGGCAATAGGCTCGCCCCCTATTACATGGGACCTAAACATACCGGCGAACTGTGGGTGTACATTAGTACGCCTCTGCCTAACCCTTCGGGGAATACAGGCGTGATGGTATGTTATGTATATAACAGTGGCCATGTAGATTCAGGCCGTTGATTCAGAAGATGGCCTTTGCGTTGATTTTCTCTGTTATTTTTCGAGACTATCATTTGACATCTACGAAACAGGAAGAATCAGGTGTATATTGATTTTTTTAATTGCTTCAATTGGCCTTCCTCTAGACATGTTTCAATAATTTTGAAAGACAAAAAGTGTTATGTTACCGCAGTAACACAATATTTTTGGATGTCGAAACCAAATAAAATGAAGTTAACCTTTTTTCAGCTGAAACGACTTCGTATATCCAATAACTTGAAGTCTTTGTTGAGTTATTTGATATGCAAGGTCATTTTATTTTAGGTCAACGCTGTTAGTGTTAAGTTACGTAAAGAATAAAAATAAATTGCTACACATCGTGAACAAATAAGAATAAATAAATTTTAAAATAAGATTTTGTTATACTTTAGTGCTACAGCCAACTGCCTCATTAGCCAAGTAGTCTACGCTACGCTAGAGGTCCTGGGTTCGATTACCAAGTCGAGCAAAGTGTTATTGGGGTTTTCTATGAAATTCCCAGCAGCAGCTCGGGAGTTTTTGTATAAAAATTGAGTATAAAAATAAAAAAACTAAATTTTATATATTATTATATATTTATATGTTATACGTTGTAGGTATATATAATAGAATAAAAATAATAATACATCAAAGAATATGTACAATTTTCAGGGGCAATGCACCCTAGGTACTAATTTGAGTTGTCACCTGTTTCAGTCTCTTCTATGAACTTCCCGTTAGAGCGTGTCGGATTTATATTTTAGCACCTCAGTCACCTATGCGTGTGCGCCTCATTAGAAGTGTACCGCATCTATTAGAACCTTGGAAATATACTGAAAAGTTATATTAACAACACACTTTATGTGTTTTATTTTATTTATCACATTCCCGGCCACTGCTAAGCATATCGGCGTGTGGTGGCGTGTGTGACATTTTCAGAACACGACACTCAACAATAATGTAACTGTGACCTTCTAAATGAACCAAATATTCACGACACGCCACGACACTTATGTATGTTTCCTTTTAGTCAAGATAACTAATATACCAACAAAATAATGAATGAAGCTAGCACCAAATTTGGTTAAAGTTAATTTGATTAATAGGATAGAATGACCAATATCAGTTCGAACATCACGTTCAACACATTAACTGGGACTCCGCAAGACCTCACTACGGATCCCGTATTTGTGTAAAGTATGAAATGTTTCCTACTACGAAAATTCTAGTTCCTCTCGAGTCTCTGGTTAGTTATAAAGTGTTACAAGGACCGCCCGAATTGTGTTCGAGCTGGACCTCATTCTGCCGAGAACACATTTAAATGCGAAATACGAGTCTAGATTTTATATTATGTCCTTGCTCTTGTATATAATATCTGGTTACTGTTGAAAATTTTCGTCGGACGAAGGCTGACTTTATGAAGAATAAACTGTTTCAACAAATAATTTACACAAATTATGTGAAATTTTCTCTTTCTGGAACTCAGTCTCTTCTAATGAATAAACTATAATATGACGATTGTTTTCAACAATTTTTACCAAAGAAATGAAAGATTTTAGTCGAAGGACTAAAATGCCACGAATTACCAGGCTTTTTATATTATTCCTCCTAATGACACGATCAATTTAAGTATTGTTTACTGGTGCTACACTATGTGTTATCAACTTGTGAAATCACTGTGATTATATCTTACCAACTTTTATGAAAAAAGCGGATTGGATTATTTTTTATGAATGGAGTTACTAAAAAGCAGCTACATCAATGTAAACTTTAGAAATTACGATTTAATTATAACCTGCATTATCAAGGAGCATTATTTAAATTTTAATTTTTTCTTTAAATGTTATTTTATTAAAAATGACCACCCAAAGCGAAACCTTCATCATATTTATTTTCAACTCAAAATAGACATTAAGAGTCCATTAATTTAACGAACCCAAAGTTAATAAAATTCTCGTACTCCATTCGCTTAAATGTGCACATAAAGCATCACAAAAACAAGCCCGTGCGAAATAACAGCCTGAAAATAAAACATCGTACATTTGTTACGTTAATAGGTAGCCAGCCGGCATAAAGGATGTACTAAATACCGTAAATCTACACGAAAAATATTAGCGTACGGACGATAATTGGTCTCTAGAGACGCTAATGAAGTTGTGACCGATGGATGGTCGGCGTAATTGAAATGACAAATCTCGATAAATATACAGAACAAGTTACTGTAAAATATCACGTTATACATATTATACCGTTTGTAAGATTCTATAATCTGTTATACCAGGCAATGGGTTTTTGTTATTTAGTTAATTGTTACGCAAACAGTTATAAATTATAAATATTAGCTAATATAGTTAAGTCCCGTGATGCCTGTGATCGTAATCCGTGTTGATCTTGCATTTCCCATCTCACATTAGACTTTATTTAAATCCCTACGCCAAAAAAACACTTACTTTTTGCCATGAACACAGCATAGGTAAGGTTTCCATGACCGTACATTAATGTCATTAAATTTCATGATAAGAGTGCTCTTTAAGGCACAGTGGATGTTGATAATCATCCCACTCTCATATCCCCACACACAGCAAGCGTAGTATAACTTCACAGATCGATAGTTATGTAACTATTTAGCCCCTGCACTATTCCAGCCATAAAATGTTTTTCTTTTTTATACTTTTACATCCAGGATCCATGTAGATGGATGGCGATAGACATCTAAATCGATTGTGCGGCTCTCGGAATTAGTTTACACACCCGTACGGGACTTTATTTATACTAGCAGTGATATAGAGGGCGCACACGTCGAAGGCTGACGTGACAGCGGGACTTATTGCGCGCTCGGCAAGCGCTGTTTTATGGGCATGAAAAACGACCGACATACGTTTTGTTTGGTATTGACACTATGGTAGACAGAGACCTAAGAATCGTATCAAAGCTTATTTTATTTATGTTCATTAGAAAAACTAACATTAAAAGCTATACTTTCAAACCTAAAAGGTCTTCATGTCGCGTGACTGTGGCGTGTTACGAGTCTGTCTCTACCCTAAAACTTCTTACACATTGCAATTTATATTAATAGAGTTGAGTGGCGGTGTGAATTCAACGGCTGATTTGTTTTCCTCACATCTCATGCATTTTGTATTTATTGTTTCAAGAAAAATAGTTCTTATCCCCTTGTCTGTCAACCGGCCTTTAAAAGGTTTCGCAAAATGGCCTGACATATGAGGGGTTATACAATAACACGGAGGGTAAATTCAATATCGATGTACATATGCCACAAGTATCTAAAGTTCCAAAGGGTGCCAGTTACCATCGGGTGAGTTCTCTAGCAGTTCGGTCACTTATTTATGTAAGAAAAATTGTTTCATGTAAATCACTGAACGAAATATAATACAAATCTCTTAGCGATTGTCAAGTTATAATTAATACTACTAAGATATATGGAAAATATTATAGAGAAATGCTATTACATTTTAATCTAGGTCGAGGTCGGGAAACTTTATGCTGAGTATTATCGGCATTAATTCTACTATAAAATGGGCTGTGGCACGCAATTAAATTGAAGTCATCCAGATAGATAAATAAACAACTAATCCGTTATATCAGTGTCTAATAAAACACCCGACTTACATTTCATTTTGTTTCAATTATTTTGGTGTTATTATATATAATTTACAAAACAATGATTGCAGATATCGCAATGACTTGAAATTATTGATTATAGGAATTGGCCAGCTTCGCAAGGTGAATCTATGCTGTTCGTAGATATTTGTTCTAACCATTTTTTACTATATTCAAATTTGGTAATTTTGGTAACATTCATTTAAAAGAATATTATATCAAGTTAGATCTTGAAAATGTTATATTATTAGTACCTAAGTAATTGTGGAAAGCTAAAATAATAATATTTTGGCGTTTTTTACTAAAATTATCTTATGACAGTGATTAGAAAATAAAACCGTGAGACAAATTAAACGCTTGGATATTTTTTAAAGAAATGACGATATGTGAAAGTTACTCTGTATCTCAAAGCTGCGAAAATTGAATACTAAAGCGTTTAGCAAATGTGGCTCTGCGAACCAGCACTCAACATCTGATGAGTTTTTATTTAAAACGGCTTGGGACTTGGGATAACTCATCTTAAAATGTATATCAAGAAATAGGATCATCTCACTCTTACATAAACAATTTTCTTTTCCAAGCTTGTAATAAAATGTAAATGTTCTAGTTTGAAACTAAAAATTGTAACTGAGGATAAATCTTTAGTACCTAATTAATTATTATTATGTCTTTCATTCTCAGGGCTCAGATTATATTTGACTAGATTTGAAAACCAATTGAATCTAAGCTTAACAATACCCTATCTCCAGATTGAGTATTAGTATGATATAAATTGGATTTGTCTACCAATTTCTTTAGCGATGACCTTCACCTTCTATAACAGTAAATCAGAAAAGTTTGCGTGTTCCAAAGTAATAAGCATTTACAAATACCATGTAACTTTTACCTTACAAACTGACCATAGGTACGCGAGTGTTAAGAAACATTGCACGTTTAATAGCTTCTAAGAAACGACAAAGCGGTCACATTTGTAGTTTCTATGTATTGAAAATCGTTCGTGCATGCGGGTAACGAGTGACTAAACACATAATTTAAATGAGCCGTAATATTGTCAGATGAACCCTAGATAATATGCCTTCAACGCCTTTATAGACCGAAGTAATTGCAGTTACTTGGTTAGAGCAAATTCAACTGGTTCGTGATGTCAACGAAAGTACAAGTGAACGCTTCACTTCTGAACTAATATGTCTCATAAAACTTTATTAAAGTTTAAAACGTAAAGTTTGGAAGTCTATTATACTAAATCCTTGTGCGATATTATCTTAAATATGAGACCATAAGCTGTTCTGAAGAATTAAATACTTTATAACCCAAGAAGCTTTAGCCCGCGACTTTGTCCAAGTGAACTTCAGAATTGGGTCCGGCCTGGATAAAACGTAACCTATGTGTTTCTAGACTCTTCTCTGTGCCAAATTGTATTCAGATCCTTTTAGCCGTTATGGTGTGAAAGAATAAAAAACATAAATTATATCCTCACAAACTTGCACGTTTATAATATTAGTAGGATTTAACATCGTGTTTATTCATTGCTTGATTGTATCTTCGAAGGAAAGCTCTTTCCCAATGACGTAAGCTTCTTAAATCTGCCAATTGTAATTACTATGCCACAATTCCATCTTATCTAGGTCATCGAATCTTCTTATTCGTCTTCCAGAAATACCCGACCCTCTTCATTCGCATCAGACATTCAAGGATATTTTTTGCAAGGAAACACACTTTGCCACTTATGCGAATTTTCGGATGAGAAAGTTCCGTCGTCTTCTTAAAGTGATTGTACAGAAACTACGAGAAAACAGTCTTAATATCGATATTGGAGATAAAATTATATTGAACGGTTGGCACGGTACCTAAGTTTTATATTTGAAAGTAGTGCAGTAGCATGGTATATTTCAATATTTTAGCAAATGTTTTATATTTATAGACTTGTAGAACAGAATTTCGGTTGTGATAAATTCTAGCTGGTTCAGTGAATAGTTAAAAATAATTTAATGAATTAAATTATAACTGTATTTATAAGATAAATGAATATTTTCAAATACTCTTTTTGAAGAACTCGCTAACTAGAGTGGAGGTTTTGAATCAAGCCGCCAGCGCACTATAGCATACATGGCGGGACACATTAAGATATTGGGAATTCTCCTCAGTTGTTTGTGTTTTAATTACAAATTAATTTTCTAAAATCACTATTCCTTTAAACCTACATACATCTTTTAAATCATTTTAATGTTTATTATTTTATTTTGTTTATTATTTGTACATTATGTACCTACAGTTTGTTTAATTATCCAGACTTTAACCCTGATTATTCAGGATTTGGAGTTAACAGCGTTTAAAACCAATAGGTTATGCTCCGAGGCAAATGCAACACGTCATTAAATATACACGCCACTTGCACCTACCAGAGGATAAATTTTGCTCGTCCGTTGCCATTTCACCGGCTGCTGCTAAGTATCACGCTAACATTTTAAATATTTTGCAAAATTTTAACAGTAAGTATTTTTACGAAGCAGTATTCAGAATTTTTTCAAAAAGGTTACAGAAAGTACTACTAATAATAATTTAATAAATACTTTTTTATTTTTGTTCTATAATTTCATTTGTCGTGGCTATCATTTAGATTGGTTACAACTGCATTGCTAAAAAGCACTTAGAGATTTCAACTATCCTCGTTTGCTTCCTTAAAACGCGCGTATCCTAACTTATATCGTTTAGTTTACTTCGCGGACATTGGTGTGGGTTACATATTTACTTAGTTTTATGTTAAATTTTTATAATAGTTATTAGAGAATATGTAACTGTTTTATGTCCCAATAAAGAAAAAATAAATAAAAATAATAATAAATATTTATTTCATAATTCTATACATAGTGTTAGTGATCTTACAATTATATTAATATGGTGTTTTCTTTTTTGTTTAGACCTGAGATAATTTGTAACCCTTCAAGTACTTAATTTTGGACACAATGGAAGATTCTATTGCTTTTTACTTCGGGGAGCCTTACGGGCTTTGCTATTATCCTCTCTTGTATTCATTGTTTGCACCTCAAAGTCATCGTTTATCATACTTAAATAATATTTATCGTATACATAGATGACAAGAATATGTAAGTATTTAAGATTCAGATTAGTTAAAAGGTGATTTTCTCATATCGCACAAATACACGTTTAATTTATTTAACATACCATCACGCCTGTATTCCCCGAAGGGTTAGGCAGAGGCGTACTAATGTACACCCACAGTTCGCCGGTATGTCTAGGTCCCATGTAATAGGGGCGAGCCTATTGTCATTAACCGGGCACAAATTCCTAACTCCGAGCTGCTACTGGGAATTTCATAGAAAAACCCAATAACACTTTGCTCGACCTGGGAATCGAACCCAGTACCTCTAGCGTAGCAGTCGCACTCAGGACCACTTAGCTAATTAGGCAGTTTTTACATTTATTTAGTCCTTTTATATCGATACTATATAAAAAAATAGAGCTAACTCCCGCGAATTCAGTAATTTTAAGGCGCAACGGACAGTACGTACCAAAAATATTTTAGCGCGCTCACTTTTTAACATTTGCATGACAGAGGTTTTCACTTAACCGGTTACTTTCGCCCAGCCCTAAACCCATGACTAACTAAGGTAGACCGCAATCCGCATTAACCACATAAAAATATGATTAAGCTTTGACATGACGTGGGTAAATGGACGTAACGCGCTTGTCAAAGGCCACTTTTTAGAGCAAGGAACTCAAATAATCACATATCACCACGCAAAAAAGGTACCCATCAAAAAGCTTTTAGGCGCCAAGTTTTTATAGCAATGTTATGGCTATAGAACAGAGGACAAATCAGTGAACGAAGATAGTGGATATAATAGTCGCAAGATGACCAAAATCTAGTTTGATATATAATGTTCTATTCGAGCTGTTTAAGCAGTGTAAAATAACTGACATGGTAATCAGATTGGGCTGATAACTCAAAGGGGTTATTTCAGCTTTTATAGGACCAACATCATAAGAAATACCATAATGACACCCTATTCCCAAAAAACCGTCGAAACAGAAAGGAGTTTCATAAAACAAAAAAGGATAACTCGTTGGTCCGTATCGTTGACCATGCCCACTCAGCCATTAATTCTTCACAAAATTTTGTGATAAGACTTTTAAGTTATAAAACAATTTACAACTTCGAACCATTAGATAAACCCGTCACTTTTTCCTGTTTATTCGAGGAATTGACATAAAACTCATTAGTATGGCTTGTGAAACGAGAATGGTCGATGGAGATCAAATTTTTTGCAAGCTAAGTTTCATTGCTTCTAAATTTGAATTTGAAATATCGTTGTCCTGCGTATAAGATTAATTCAAAAAGTCGGCCTTACTCGAACGGGAACAATTCCTGAACTTTTTGACAAGTAAAGCGCTTGAAATTAAAGTTGTGAAAAGTTGGCGAAGTTCGTACAAATTGTTTGCGAATTTTAGATCCGTACGAGACGTGGCCTTGAGGACCAAAAATACTGGACATTTTCGCATTTGGATTCATACTTATCATATCTATAACTATTCTGCTAAGGAAGAAATTGTCGCTGTGCATTGGACATTGATTAAATGTTTTTGTTGAACCTATAAGATAAACCTATAATTTCTTTTTGATTTTGTCTTTTCTAGGTTTGATCTTAGGCAGTAAAAAAATCTATCGTTCCGACCACCAATAGAGTTCAATCAAGTGATCAATTTTTGATTAGCAAATCAAACTGAAAAATTAAAAGCCCATGATGTAAATTCGTGCTATCGTGCGCTTCATCAACACTCAAATAAATCTGTTTTACAATCCGGATTCCCGTAACGATTGATATATCCATGTTTATAATAGTTCCATGAATTTTAAACAATTCCACAGCAGAATAAATTTCGAACCAGTCGGTATTTTGAAACATTTATTAACTTAAGGTCAGTCGTGTGGTTCTAATGGCCAAGGATTTTATTTCTCTGTTTTTATGACATCGAAGTTTTATTGCCGATACGTTGAGATACTTAGTTGGTTTTCTTTTTTTTGGTGCTGTTTAATAAATGTGTTCATTCCTATACAAAGAATATTGGTAGTATAAGATTGTAACTATCTGAACCTCAATCATAGGAATGTTAATCATCACGGCACGCTTTGATGTTGAATTTCAACAATAATGCTTGCCTGCTGTTTATTCTTTTGAACATTTATATAAGACTACAAATGATAATTGATATATTCTCTATGAAAAATACTAAAGGACACCAAGCGGAGAAGGCTGGTTCCAACCGATTTACAAAACTACTAGATAAAGTTGAGACCATGTCCAATTCTTAAGCGGCCACAAATGTCCCTTAAATATTTACCCCGTTTCTACGTTTAATAAATAAATCTGTTCACAATAGTTAACAGCAGTCTTAGAATCAAAAGTAATTTAAGGAAGAGTTTTCCTTCAGTATGCACTCACCACTAAAACCTTTCACGAGGAAACATTTAATATTATTTTGGTAATTAGTACCAGTAAGTAAGGTATCACACCTTTTATGCTTCAGATCTTAAATGCATCCAAGTTTATATATACGGCCGAGAGACCAAGATATAAATGTTTTATTTGCACAAAAGCAAAATGTCAAACGTCTTGAAATAAATTACATGGTACAGATAATAAGGAAAAAACTTACAAGAAGTATATTGTTTGATGAAATTATTATGAAAATAAAACAGATGCTTAAGTACTTGTGTTTCAGTCTACCGGGATTTTCAACCGACTTCAAAAAAGAGGAGATTCTCAAGTCGAGTGTAAGTTTTTGTGTTTGTTAAGCAATTATTCGGCCATTTATAAATCAATTTGGATATTATTTTTTGCATGAAAGAATATACTCCCGATGTGGTCCCATTCAGATTTGACCTGACCACAATTATTTTATAATTCTGAACGAGCAAATGATGTCGTCGTCGTCGAGATAGCCTAGTTGCTTCATTATCTTCCGCAGTTCCCTATTGGAAGCTAATTCCTGGACCTCCTGTTACATCGCGTATCTTCAGTTTCTCTATGATTTGTGTAATGCAGCTTCATCTAGACAATTACCGCAAGTTACCTTCCAACGCGCTTCAACGCGAACTAAGCTGAGAACCAAGTTTGGTGTTCTTAGAAGAACCGCTTATGTACCTGTAAAGACGATAAAATGTTCGTTAATTTTAAATACGACATCAAGAAGAGAAATTGTGAAATTGTCACCTAATTACATTAACATAAATTTTATTTACTTTGTATAAACAAAAATAATAGTACAAAAACTTTAAAAAACAATCGCTTCTTTATTAAAATGCCGTCCAGTTACAGTTCAAAAGTCGGACCGAAATTGTGATTATTTATCAAGTTTTGAAACAATTTCAAATCTGTCCTAAAATGTTATCGTAACAGATTAAGGGTCTCGTCGAGATCCGCCCTATTTGTCCTTATCTGCAGTCCCCTTTTAAATGACCCAGTGGGACTATGACCTATAAACGCGGTAAGCTAATGACCAGAGGAGTCGTCCATAAAATATGATCCACATACGAGTAAAGCGGCCGACTACATAATGCAAGCTGTTATCGGAACCATGTCCGCATGGAGTATAATGAATGGGCAGTTTTATGAACGAACATTCTGAATTTAAATTTAAATCTCTGAATAGAACTAATTTAAATGTAGAACTGCATTGCCAAGAATACGGTTCGGTAACAAAACTCAGTTGTTATCTATCCTAAAAAGTCATCTTTTTGGAAGTTAATAACTAATTCTCGTACTACATAAGCAGTTTAATTATTGAAGCATTTTGATACTTCTAATTTTAAAACGACAAAGCTAATATTTCAACAAGGACATAAATTAAAACGTTGACGTATCGCGTCAACTTCCACACGTTTTCAACATATAAATAGATTTTATTTTATTAAGAATCAAGAATACCTGTCCCACATAATACATGATAAATAAAAATGGCAAATGTTTTAGGTTATGCTAAACTGTAAATTAGTTTTAAAATCCTGAAATTAATAAAATACTTGCTGCATTTTTCCTTAAGATAAAAAGGTGTCAGATATTTATGAATTGACTGTTGTATCTGGCGATATAATGTTGGACTGATCATCATCATTAACCCTCAGGTCGACTCTTTTCAGAGTAAGAGGAGATAAGTCATACTAATGTGCTCAACCGCTAAAAAACGGAATCCCTTTAGCTTAAGCTGCTTTTATATCAGTAAAAGTTTACAAGCTATTGTGTTCTATTATCCCTAATAAATTAGAGTGATTTCAACAATCAGTTGATTAATAGGCGTCGGCGTCTCACCACGTCAAATTGAGGAAAAATCGAGAAGCACTTGGTTTACAAATTCGCGCATTAATCTGACGCAAATGACGCAACGCAGTCACAGCGATATTGGCAAGAAGGTCGTTGACCGAAATAAAGATGATAAAGGAAAGTAAAGTAACTAAGTGCCTATATAATCCCAATCAATAGCCTATTGAGGGCACTGTAACAGCTATGCAGGATGATTCAACGAGATGACTCAATTTGGAGAAGTCTGAAATTACTAAAGTGAGAGTATTTCTTTAAAAGGTCTTTAAAAGCTGGCGCTGGCTCATACTATAGAGTGTATAGTCACTTTTGTTTTAGATTCTGAATTGTAAATTATTTAACATAAGCGCCTTACAGTTTAATCCATAACTATTGAAAATAGAAACGAATACTGTTATGCTTTTTATATAACTTTCTAAATTTAAAACCTAGGGGTCACTAACATTTTTTTTTCTAGCCCAAATAAATACATTATATTTAAAATAAATCAAGTTATCGTCCCAAGTCCTTGCAATATCATTGAATTACCATCAACCCACTGTCCTAATGAAGTTTAAAATTCAAGATTGTCGTACCCAAACTCTATATTCAATTACCCCAAAATCTATATATTTTTTTTTAATGTGATATCTAATTTTTTTTTTAATAATGTGTATGTCTGTTTTTGGCATCGTGGGTCGGTGTGACTTCCACCGTAATTATGACCATTTCAGTTTCCTCGTTTAATTAAAAAGTCGAGATATTTTAGGGAAAAAAAGATTTAGATTTTTTAAGATCGGAATCACGGTACCTAACAAAACCCTCGGGCTGGACAGGATATTCTTAACACATTGTATAGCTAAAGGAAAATGTATTCAGGGAATTCCCAGGTCCATTGAGATAATTACATTGTTAAGAGCTCTGATATAGCGATGTCATGCTGAATAATTAGCCCTGAAGCAAATGCACGCAGTTCCAGGCGTCTAATTAAGAGTGATAACGATTGAACCCTGATGAACCTAGCTACTTGTGAGAAAATTTAATTCATAATTATCTCACGTGCATTGGGAGATGTGTATTGCTACACGCAAATTGCCCCGTGATTTACGTATATTTAAGGTATGTCATCACCATCACCAATGCTAGTAAGACTTTACCAACTATGTGAGGGTCCGCTTCCAGTCTAACCAAGGCTGAATATAAGGCTTTTACAAGAATTGACTGCCGTCAGACCTCCACAATCCAATTTCTGGGTAATACCAGATGAATGTCAGGCTTTTGGGGCCACTGACTTGGATAAATGATTGCCATAGATGGCATGGCAACAGTACCGACAGGCTTACTTGCTAACCGAGGAACGGAAGGTTTTTTTTGTTGACGGGGTTGGAAATGCTTTATGCACTATCCACCACACCGAAAGCGGTGAGGTGTGTCGGACTGCGCTCTGAAAAGAGCGATCTACCGACTAAAACTAACCTCGGCGTTTCGCGTCACCACTTTGGTGCCGGGGCTACGGGAGCTCTGTAGCATTCGTCCGCGGACCCGGCAGACGGAGGATTCACCCAACTATAGACTGACTGCGGCAAGCTCAGCTGAACCATGCAGATCGGTTGATCAGTGTAATTATAATTGCCTATTCATCAGGCAATTCCAACAAAACAGAATCAAACAAAAAACTAATCAACACCGCCCGACGCTCCTGCAATAACTCCAGTTTAATAAGGGAAAATTTGAAATCAGAACATGGAATCATAGTACCTACATCGTTCCATTGCAGTGTTTTGTATGCCATGTTTATCACGGTTATGATCCCCGGTCAGCTGAATTACAATTAGCAACAATGCAGTATTAGAGCTACTGCTATGTTGCAATTTCAATGAGAGAGATGAGATCTTTGTTGGTGTAAACGGGTTTCTAAAGACCCTCTTCCTAAAATTACAATACCAGTTTGAATCCTCTCTCGAAATGTATAACGTAAATACATGACATTCACAATTCAGTTGTTGAATATAGATCTCCGATTTGACACTTTAGTTTACAAACATAAGTGTAATTATTGTTTTTCGTGTTATTGATATGTTGACTTGTTGGCTATTGTTATCAACTCTCTCTTTCTTTCACAAGTATCGTAGTAGGAGGTGAATTCAATATCTAACGCCTACTTGAGGAGCTATTCTTCGATTTACAAAAATAGGGCTACAATTCCAAAATGTAAATAATTCAGCCTAATTTTTTGAAGGAATTTTGGCATATTACCTACTACTTTGAGAAACTGGTTTGCCTCTTAGGTTCGAAATGGCGACAGAATCCCCTGGCTTGAGGCCAAATCACATATCGACCGGGCCCTGCTTAGCAATACCGACGCACTGAAATTTGACTGAATGCAATCGACGCAAAGTTGGCGAGTAAGTATGCATTTCCTTTGAAATACGCTCGCAAACAAACAAACAACGCCGCTGTGTATAATACTTTCAATTATGAAAATCGATTGCGAATATCCGATACTGGAGATTTGGCGTTTTGCGCCGAAAGACTACTGAATATGAACTCTCCTGGGTTTGATTATGAGTTTGAGTATATTTTTTTTAATTAAATGTTTAACAGTTGGCCCAAATTTGGATTTCTGTCCGATAAGAGGCACGCACATACATTTTCAGGTAATTTTGAAAACATATTTCTATTAAGGTTGGAAGTTAAGTAGGTTCCATAATATATAATAGTTATTCATAATAATGTATACAATGATCCTTTTTCTTGTTTACTTACGGGATGGAAATAGCAAAACAACTTCGCATCACGCCTGTATTCCCCGAAGGACTAGGCAGTGGTGTACATTAAACCCATAGTTCGCCGGTATGTTGAAATTATATGTATAGGGGGCGAGCCTATTGGCACCGGGCATACATCCAGAAAAAATGTTGTCGGGTAATTTTGAAAAATATTTGTAGGAGCTCGGACTGCTACTAATAATTTCATAGGAACCCAGAACCTCTAGCGTAGCAGTCGGGCTTGAGACCATTCTATCATGCAGTCATAAAGAAAATAAGGTTGAATTATCTATTATATTTTATCTCAAATTGTATTTGTAATTTAACTTATATAAGTAGATAAGTATCGAAATAGTTTCAAAATATTCAAGCTTTTACTACAAAGTTTTATTCAATAGTTTCGTTTGTGTATTATAATTTATTCTGTAGCCGTGCAAAGTTTAGTAACAATCGAAGTTAAAATTAAATAGTTTCACTCAATAATAATCTGTAAAGCTCTTATTTACATTTAAAACTTTCGAAATAGGTTTCGCTGAATTTTCGTACATTCCATAGTATCAACTTTTTAAGACTCGTACTTACGTAAAAGATTATTTCTAATAAAAACATTAATTTGAACTTGAAAATCTACACACGAAATGTATGACTGCATTGCAGCAAATATCCACAGTACAAAATAGAGCGGGCTATAAAAAGTATAAGTAGGTCAAATCTCACACACTGTCAAAACTAATGCTGCCTTGTTGGTCTAATACTAGGTACTGGATTCTATTTCCAGGTCGCGTTGATTAAAATTTTATTGAGTTTTCTATGAAATTATCAGCTGGAGATTAAATTTGTGCCCCGTTAATGACAATGGGATCTATTTTCCCATGACCGGGAATTTTGCGAGTAAGTAGGTATCTACACATCTACCTATCCCCTTCGGCATTAATAGCGTGATGATACGGCATGTAACAAAGCCGTCGTAACTGTAACCTGCATGCCCGCATGATGTTTAAAAGTGCCCTACATGTTAACCCGAGTGATTAGCGACATCGATACATCGAGCTATCACAATCGGCGCCATCATTGACAATCGATTAACTCGCTTTTGTCTGTCATACATGCCTCGCTATTCGTGGTAAACGCCTGAATTTTTTATATGCAGGGATGTATACCTTACATTTATGTAGTTAGTAGACAGAATTTGATTTTGTCTATGTAATTTTTAAGAATTTAATATATCCATGACAGACCGAATATTGATAATTTATTATTAATAAATTATATAAATAAAAGGTGAGGTGACAAAGAATATAGAATTTCTTTTTTAAATATTATTCTTTTGAATGTCTCATTCAATTTGTACGTTTTGTACGATAATTTTGTAAATATGATTTAGCTATGTTTTTTTTAAATATCTCTATACTAATATATGTATAAAGCTGAAGAGTTTTTTTGTTTGTTAGCTTGAACGCGCTAATCTCAGGAACCTACTGCTCCTATTTGAAAAATTCTTTCAGTGTTAGATAGCATATTTATTGAGGAAGGCTATAGGCTATATATCATCATTCCACGCGGACGAAGTTGCGGGCAGATCCAAATCCAAATAAAATTAATCTTTGTATCACAGGAATTACAAGAAATAAAAGATGTTTCTTTGGTAAGGCTAGGAAATCCAAGAAAGGAGAAGAAAGAACACATCCAATTTCTACGGGTCTTTAAAATGCCTCGAAACTCTTTAGAACAAGTTTAAGTCTAATTTATTCATCCATTCAATTCAGACTCAGTAGCTTTGTACGTTTATTATCTTATCAAAATGTTGTACTCATAAACGTGAGTTCACAGTTAAGGCCCCTTATCAAGGTTTCTCGAATGAATATCGCTTAATAAGAACATGAATTTTGAATACCTATAAAGATTTATACGCACGTCTTATTTATATTCACTCCTCACTAATGTAATGGTCGTAATCGTGACTGCTGAGTAAGATGCCCTAGGTTCGATTCTAAAGTCAAGCAGTTTTATTGGGTTTTTCTACGAAATTCTCAGAAACAGCTCGAGGTTTGGTTTTGTGCCCAGTCAGTGCAATAGGCTCGACATCTATTCCATGTGACCTAATTGGTCCGATGAATTGTCAGTATATAGCCGTACACCTCTGTCTAACCCCTTGAGGAATACGGTCGTGATTGTATGTTTTCATATTCGTAATCAATACGTCTAGATTAGCAACATAACCTCGTAGTGTTATCAGTATGCCTATAATTAGAGGCCATAGTACAACTAGCTATCAGATTTAGGTAGGATTTAGGTAGGCTAGGTTGTGAGAAAAGAATGGCGCTATTAATCAGTAAACAGGAATTCCTCTCTATACGTTGTGGTAAGATGTCAGCAGTCTATGAACATCTTCTATCACGGGTGGGACGAAGCAAGCATGATGCTGTTAATTTTGTGATGAAACTCAAAACCATCAATAATTTATAGCATTTTATAACTTTGATTAGGTACAGTCACGAGCATCAATATGTATACACTTGAAATAAAACTATTTTTTACGGATTTTATCGCGTTGTATTAAATTTTATTATTTCCCGACGTTTCGGATCCTTTACTTTCCTCCGTTAACAGATCCGTTTTGGGCTTGGATTTAATCCAAGACCAAAGGATACGGTGAGCTCGTTCTCCGTGAATCGGATCACTAATAATTAACAAAAATGTAAGGTAGCTGTTAGTAATTTTAACATTAAGACGTCCAACACCTCAGTCTACCCGTGACCATGGATGCTGTAAAGGATCCGAAACGTCGGGAAATAATAAAATTTAATACAACGCGATAAAATCCGTAAAAAATAGTTTTATTTCAATGTCTAATATTCGCGTAAGTGTCAGAAACCAGTATGTATACACTTACTAAAATTCGAAAGCGTTTTTTTATGAAATGACGATTGCAAACTTTGAGATAATAACAATATTATTAAAGCATTGGTTCGAAAATACTATGTTCATAACATCATAAAATTTCAATTAATACATATAGACATTAAGAGAAAATCGCTTTTTAAATTCGCCAAGTGTATACATATCTGTGCTCGTGACTGTACTACTTAGCTACAATAGCAAACAGTCAATAACATTTACCATCACGTCTGTATCCCGGAAGAGATAGGCAGAGTTTTATTTAATTGCACAAGTCATAATGCAGCTATATACCTAATATTTTTCAAAACCAAACCTAGTCTCATTATTCATTTGACATAATTCATTTCATTTTAAACAGCTCAATTACAAATTAAGCGGCCATTTTTAACAAAAAGTTTGTGTGCCTAGTAGAGAGATATTGAACATTGGTAATATTTTCGAGTAATTAATAACTGATAACGTTATCAGACCCGGGTCAACGCAGCAGATACGTCACAGGGTGCAACAAATAAAACCCAACACAATAATAAGTCTCCGACACCTTTAGGTATCTATGTAGTTAAAGACAATAGACAATACCCAGCAATTGGTAAAAAACAGTATACCTACTCTTTCTTTGGAATTGAAAGTACAAAAATATAATTAAGTAGAGAGCCTGCCTTATTAGCCTAGTGGTCTTGAACGCGACTGCTACGCTTGAGGTCCTGGGTTCGATTCCCAGGTCGATCAAAGTGTTATTGGGTTTTTCTGTGAAATTCCCAGTAACAGCTCGGAGTTTGGAATTTGTGCCCGGTTAATGGCATATGCTCGCCCCCTATTACATGGGACCTAAACATATCGGCAAACAGGTGTGTATGGTGTGTACATTAGTACGCCTCTGCCTAACCCTTCGGGGAAATAGGCGTGATGGTATCTGTTATGTAGAGTATTGAAAAGGCGCCTTAAGAATACTCAAGACTGTCAGAAAAATCTTATTAATTTTATGTGTTTTTTAAACCGAGCAAATACGGTGAGAAAATAATTGTATACTGTAATCGAACTGTATCTAACCTGCTATCTAAGTATATATGTGTATCTAAAACTGCTATAACTATCAGCCGTCAAATATCAGTAGATATTCTATCAATTTAGGAGCCATTAACATCAGACAAGCTTCCACACCAGTTACTAAAACACTTTCCTGAGTAAATAAAATGAATTGAAGACAAGGATAACTCCTTGTCTCCAATTTACATAGGACAATAGTGGAATACCTACAAGAATCACGGGTCGTGTCACACGGGGTGTTATCGTGAACACCGCAAGCCCGTGTCCCTTAGCTGACCTTAACAACTGACATGGATTAAACAACAAATATATACCGTTGCTTCCTATTTATTAAGCTAGGGGTGTACGTATAGAAATGAGTATTTTTTATGAGCAGCTATAATATTGCGGCTGAGCGATAGCTACTGTGACACTTGTTATAAGTTCAATTCCCACACGGAGAAATATTTGTATGTTCAATCAATCAATCATTTTATTTTCTTGAATATGGTACATAATACAATAAAGGTCTTAAATAATTTAAACATTTTGATCTCATATTCTGCCGTGTGGCGTACAAATATTACAAAATAATAGCATCTAATGAAATGTCAACAGAATACATTATAAAACGAATTACTTACATACTTTACTTAATAACATTTTACAAATTATCATTTAAAAAATCATTTAAGCTATAATAGCATTTGCTACATAACGAATCCTTTACTTTTTTTTTAATTCATTTATATTCAAAGTTTGGTATGAATCAGGAATTTTATTGAATATTTTAGGAGCGACGCAAAACAAACTTTTCCACATGAGAGTTGTCCTAGATTTACGCATAGGTACATAAGGCATTATTACGTCAGTTACGATTAACAGTATCTGAAAGACGAGGGAATAAATGCGGATTTAATTTAACAAATACAGCAACTTCTAAGATATATAAAGATGGCGTAGAGGTAGTTGTTTCGAGTCATTTGTGTTTGTAAGAATTTGTATTTGTAAAAGCAGCCACGATATAGGAGAAGATGTTAGTGTGGGGCAACGTTTTCCTTTTAAAAAGAAAGAAAGAAAAACTTCTCCTAGGTGGATACATTTGTTAGTTTTACGTTAGTAGCTGTTCTGGTAACTTTCTTAACAATCAATGCAAAACTGATGACCATTATTGCACCGTGCCTAATCATGCATTTTGATGGCGAAAATACTTGTCATCGTCTTCTTTAAGCTTGGGTGAACCACAAACAGTAACATTATAAAAAAATACGTCTCTAAGCAGCTAATAGATAAAACAATGCGGACTATGATTTTCATGGTATATTGTGTATATTAACTGAATAATGTCCGACCATATAAATAAAACTATGCATTGACTAGCATTAAATCCATGCATATTGCGTATTTCAGTGACATTTGAAACTACATAGTCCAGTGTTGAAACTCATTAAACAGTTATACTGTTTTGCACGCGACGATACGTCGCTTCGGCTGTAAATGACAGCTATAAAACTAACGCCAAACTTCAAGTCACATGTCCCATTTTAGCTACAAACATGAAGCAGAAATCTTCTTGCAAATATTCTGTTGCAGATGTGCCTTACATTTTATTTATTCTGAAATGTGTGTCGACACTTTACGTAGTTAGGTTGGTACCTGACGGTGCTCGCGTTAAGTGCACTTCGTTGAGCAGGAAATTAATAAATAATATTGTTTTACGCGGGATTATCTTCCGTGGAAATTCAGTTGAAACCTCGAGTGCCCTCTACCTAGAGGATACAGACCACTCAAAGCAAAGAGAATGATATATATCTACCTAAGTTTTAGGAAAAACTAGGACATACAAATTATTTTAAACGTTATCTTATATTTAATTATGTCCCTAGATGTGTAAAGTTCCTATATTTTATTCTGCTACTTTTGATCTGCAATTATTATTTCTAATTAATATATTAATTTAGGTACATATTTATGAGATATACGATGTAAAAATGTTCCTAAATAAACTATTGACATAATATACAAAATATAAATAAGCATAAATACTAGATATTTATCATCTTAGACTCGCCCCCTATTACATGGGACCTAAACATACCGGCGAACTGTGGGTGTACATTAGTACGCCTCTGCCTAACCCTTCGGGGAATACATGCATGATGGTATGTTATGTTAAAATTTATTTAGCAATTAATATAATGTCATTATCAACTGTAGTTTTCTTCTTCTTAGGTCCTTCAAAAAGGTCAAGTGCATAGTACTCGCAACCGGCGCGTATGTACTTACAAGAAGATGTATGATTATGGCAGAAGCATAGAAGTGTGCAAGAATCGTAGCATACTTGCTACGGTCTATAGTTTCTGCTTACCTCTGTGGGAGAAAGGATTGAGTGTATGTATGTGTTATTATCAACTGTAATTATAACACCTACAGATATTACAAAGTAGTGGGAAAGCCCATTTCCATTAACAAGCACCAACACAATCTCTGAGCTGCTACTTAGTATTTCATAGAAAAACTCAATACTTTGCTCGCCCTGAAAATTGAACCTGGGGGCCTCACACTCGCAATTTGCGAACCAATGAGGCCGTCAATGTTTATTTTCTTTCAATTTTGTAAGAAATGAATAAAATTAACATTTATTTTCACTGAAGTAAGTACCTACATACAATTTCTTTTATCACTCTTTTCGATTTAGTACAGTCTTTGATCACTAGGAAATAAATTATTTTGTGGGAACGAAAATGCTTACAGCCACCACACCGCGCAGTAATGTGTTTATTTTGAAAATTGCAAGGAAAATTACACGAAATTTTTACTTCAATTACGTTTTATTGAATGTTGCCAAGTTATCTTCCGAAATACGTCAAACGTGTTTTGGGGTGCGAATTTATGTTTTATGTTGAGCTATTAAGGTGCATATTTATGTATTTTCGGTAAAGATGACTTAGTAAGTGATCCGGAAGCTTTTAAATTACGCTCGTTGAATATTTTATTTGGTATGGAACGATGCTTCGATATTTCCGGAACGTGTAAAATACATGATGATTTTTTTGTAATCTTACGACTTATAAGCATAAAGGTATAAAAAATGGAGGCATTCTTTGAAATGTTCCGCTTACTAAATGCTTTTGTTTATTCTTTCATTTTTAAGGTAAAAGCATTTGTTTGCCCTTTCATATTCAATTTTCAATTGATTTTCGCAATTTATGGTCTATTATTACCATAAAGAACAAATTAAAACTTCATCACTATCACTACATAGTATAAAACAAAGTCGCTTCCCGCTGTCTGTCTGTCCCTATGTATGCTTAGATCTTTAAAACTACACAACGGATTTTGATGCGGGTTTTTTAATAGTGACTCAAGAGCTATTTAACCATAACCCTACGACTCTTAGGAACGGGGCAACGTGAGTGAAACCGCGGGCGAGTCGCTAGTTGGAAATAAATCCTTAATCAAATATGTTTTGCTTTTACATCCTTTTAAATAAAAATTGACGAATAAAGGGAAGATCTTAATAGTAATGGAGAATGAATCTATTACAATTATTGAGCGGTTATAGTCGAATCGAACAGTTAATAGTTTTCTTTGAGAGTATCTAGCGATTCTTTTTAAATAGTGCATATGATTTTCACGGATCGTCGTCCACCAGAGAAGGCGTACAGTCACGGCCATGGGATTCCAGACATTGGGGATACTTAGCTTAATACCTATATATAATATTTTTTTACTTTACCGTACAAAATTATATTATTGACCTCTATATACATCTGTCAATGGCAGTGTTTACCTGAAAAAAGAAAAACAGAAATTAATTAAGCGAAAGTCGCATTATTACCTAGTACTCAGAAATTTAATTATCTTGTACTTTGTTTGTACCGGCAAAATAAAAGCGCCAAGAATTTTATTATTTTTTTAGAGTTCCCTATAAATATGTTTATGTAGTAGAGAAATTTAATTAAACTTTATGATACTACATTTTATATACAAACAGTTGATACAAACTATCGTTCCAATGCATATTTTCCTCGGGCAGTAAAAAATCTTAACAATTGTATTGGATATTTCTGCTTCACCCACGTGATTGTAAATAGTACTTCATACCATGTGCAAACCATTTTTAGTGTGTACTACAATTATTTTCTATGTGTCAATAAACAATATTATTATTATTATATTATACTTTCATATTGTGACATCTTTCAAACCAATGCCACTCAGTCGACGACTCATACCAAATAGGGAACCTATTTGGTATGAGTCGTCGACTGATTACTTCTCACTGATTACTGATTAGTTCTCAATCCGTGACAAAAAATGACCTTTAATTTACTTAAACCTATATTTTATTCACAATTTCTGATTAGAATGTTCATGTTTTGTTTGTGTTAGGCGGAAACTATAGGCTTAAGTTTGAAATATTTTAAACTGTGTAGTTATTTTAAGAGTACTAAAAGTTGTGTGTTTACCTAACATAAATAAATGAATATAAGTAAATAATGTAATTAACTATAAGTCGATGATGGTAATGATTATGTTCCAGTATTTCTTATCCTAATTTACTTGGGATCAAATAGTTCATCATTTCAACATTAGACAACTTACTTCCATACCATATCTTTCACACAATATATCTTCTGCCGTCTCCTATTCTCTTCAATCCAATTATGCTAAATAACCTTAGGTACTAGTAACACGTCCTTCATCATTTCGCAACATCTTTTGCCGTGACTGACGCTACTCTCTAATTACAAAATAAACCCTTTATTCTGTCCCACTGTCGGCCACGGGTCTCCTCTCAGAATGAGAGATTAGGCTATAGTCCACCACGCGAGCCTAATGTGGGTTGGCAAATTTCACACGCCGTCTAGAAAATATCTCAGGCATGCAGGTTTCCTCGCGATGTTTTCCTTCACTGTTTAAGCGCCTGTTAATAATTAGCTATTTATATACCTACATAATTATGACTTCGAAAATTCAGAAGTCAAATTCGAGACCATTAACTTGGCAGTCCAAAGGTCATATCACTAATCTATCACTGCTTGCTCTTAGCAACACATTACACAAAACATAATTTTGTTTTGATTTCTCATAGTCTTCTACTCTATTTCCACACAAGGCATAGGTATACTCAACGTAACTTTTCTAAGCCAGTTAGGTTGCAGAACTCTGAAGGAGAAAATTCAACTCGCACTTGGCAGTTTATACATTTCATCAAAAATCCCCGCTGTTATTATCGAAGGCGTCCATTAAATAATGAAACGTTTTTTAAAAGCTATTACGAAGATTATTGGAAACATGGAGAAGTACCGTTAGGTAAAAAAGAAAATAAAGAAATAAAATGTTAAGACGGCTTAACGAAAACTCCGTAACATTAATGTTTGATGGAAACAAATTCAGAAAGTAGATTTAGAGACAAGGTTTTCAGATTTGATAATGAGTGTCGTGGCGTGTTTAAGTACAACTGTTAACATTGAGTGCCTACCAGTAATAATGAATAAGCTACTACAATAGTTGTCTGTAAGAAATTGCTTTTAGCAATAAGACGGCCAATAATTGTACTAAGCATGTTTGTATCCATAGCTCCTATGTACACAATGACAATATCATACAATAGGCAATTTTTGGAATTGTTTTGCTTACATTATTTTAGCAATTTATTATAAAAAAAAAATTACCAAATCCCAACACTAAGCCAAAAACATATTTGATTTTGAATTAGTTCTCATCAACATCATACCATCTATGTACATAGAATGGTGTTTGTGTATAATATGTTCACGGATATAATTAAAAAAATAGGTCAATATATTATGGTATTGTGCAATTTGTGCATGTATCTGCCTTTTCCTCAGCTTTTCACAACAACAAATACGATATCATAATGAAATAACGCGGGGAGAATCTCCCGGGAATCCCTGTCTTATTTTCCTGTCTGTTCTAATGAACTTGCTTCGCTTATTAGAAATCTAACGTGCAACACTTAGAATATCATTTCTTATAGAAAGGTAATCATCAAGCGTCTTCAAGTCAAAGACTAAAACTTTTCCCTTTGCAATGGAATCTAGATCAAAGTAAAACAACTCAATTTAGTCAATAAAATAAGACCTACGCAGTAAAATGTGACTCATTCAATTTGCCTTTCAAAATTCAGTCTGATAGTACATGGTATGGTAAGATTTCTCGGACTAGTCTCGAAACTTAACTCGGATGCGGTTTATTAACGAAGTCTTCGTAGAGAGAGCACGAACCTTCTGAACAGCTTGCCACAGCTTACTCGACGATCGAAATGACTATCCAGTCGAAATGTCCGTCGATTTCCAAACTTTTGAAACTGACGATCGTGCTAAATCCAAAATTGGAATTTATATTCAAACTTTAGAAGAACGTGTAATTTCAAAGAACGGAGAACTTCATAATATATTGTAGGAATATGACTTTCCTTACAGAAAGTATTAGAAAGCATACACCTTTTCGGACAAAATTATTCAGTTGCAATAATTAGTTTTTATTTAAGAATCCTAGTGTGAGTTTCAGAAATAAATGCAGTGAATGTAATTTCCACAATAAATTATTCTTATACGTATTTAACGTTATCGTTTTTGAGCTAAATGGAGGCACAATTTTTCAGGAACTTGGCATTTAAAATTAACACAACGCTTTTAAAACATCTATATGAATAAATTTGCAAAACTTTGCAGCACGGTGGTAAAAGAACTCCTGTTTTTGTAAACGCACGTTAGCTCGAAACAATAGTTGGACCAATGTCATTGATATGCAACAGGCGCACTTTGAGGATACTAACAGCTGTTGACAATAAATTGTGCGAACACACTGGCGACAAAATGGTGTGAAGTTGCAAATTCGCAATCTTGAGGCTATCATCAATATCGGAACTAAACTAGATGAAGGGCAAACTTGGGAGTAGGATAACTTGGGCGGGAATGTCAGTCTCGGATGAGCCAAGTTAAATAGGGAGGCACTGAACGCGCCGAGTCAACGCATTTTGGAGCCAGTAATCAGGACATTTGCCGAGGACAAAGCTGCTTTATTTTTTCACTCCAATAGATTCGCGAACTTTATCGACGATGCTGATGAGTTCCAACTTCGTAATACAGTTTACATATTGATGTTTAAATTTTGTGCTACTGGAAGAGAAACTGCGATGAATATTTCAGTAAAAGCTTCGGAAATACCTACGTTAAAATACTTACCTAGTGAATAGCTTAAATAAAACAAAACTAGGAAGTCTATATGCATATTTCTTAATTATGCGAACTCTGTAAGCCGCTGTCATCGTGCTATATTGTTAGATATTTATTTCATTCAATTAACTGGATAGTAATTTAGTGCAGTATTTGCTTCAGACTAAGAATTTTACTTTTCTACCGATAAAAAGAATAGACTATCTTATTGGTCTAAGGGTTCAAAGCGGGACTGCTACGCTAGAGGTTGGCTTTCCAGGTCGAGCATGTTTTACTGGAGTTTTCTATGAAATTTTCAGTAGCCGCTAGGAGTTTGGATTTGTGCTCTGTGTGGGTAAATATAGTGGTGTGGGTAAAAGTAGTACACATTTGCATAACCCTTCGGGGAAGGAGGTATGTTATATAGAAGTAATAGAACAAATTATAGAAATCTTCGTGGAAGGTTGTATTGTATGGCGAGTTGACGTATAGACGCAGTAATATCAGTACAGACAAGTTAAGTCGAGAGCGACACGATCGCAGCTGTTCGCAGGAGGCGACCGACTAAATTGGGTCACAGTCGAGCTGAACTAAGCGTTGCATAATTAATAGCACCATCCATTCGCAATCTCTTAAACCTCTCGGATATCGCTTACAATCGCTCACCAGCATAAATTAATAAATGTGTCAACGCTGAAACTGAAACGGTGAAATGTTTTGGCGTTCAAATTACAATAGCTTTAGATAAAACAATGTAATTGGAACAATTATCTTTCAAAGGCTGTGTTTAATGAGGCAAACATTATTCACTAAGACCAGTTTTATTGCTTACTCCCATTTGGCAAATTGCCAAAGTTAATAATTTAATTCAAAAGTTTATCAACAATCACTTAGAGCTATGAAATCACTCAACTGAAAGCGTCGCGAATTAGGTCAGCGTGGTAAATGAGAGAATAATACAACACTTAAATTACATCGATACCATTCTAATTACATTTAAATATTACACCGTGGGAGAGCCATGCTTCGCCAACGCGACCGGAGTGATACCACGGCCTCACAGAAAACCAGCGAGACACAACGCTTACGTTGTGTTTCGCCGAGTGATTGAGGATACCGGAGGCGGAGGCCCAAACTCTTTTTAAAGCCCGGCAACGTACTTGCAACTCTTCTAGTGTTGCGGGTGTCCGACGGTATCGCTTAACATCAGGCGATCCGTCTGCTCGTTTGCCCCCCTATGCCATAAAAGAAATTAAATGTTAATTCTTAAGTTTGATTCGATTCAATGAAACTTTTGAAAATATTCGTATAATAAAATGAGTAGATTCAAATATAACTACTTCAGAAAGTAGCCGTAGAAATTGCTAGATATTTTGTAAATCCTATCAGGTTTGTAAACGAAGCTAGTTCAAAAATACATGTCATATATTCCTTCATCCATATCAATATTTCACCGATAGAAATCCTACTTTCATAATGCCACAAATTTTGTAGAAATGTACGTTCCTTGTGATATACACTCGGAAACTTTCCGAACAATTTCCTATACATGAGATTTTTACGACGTATAAAAATTTATTTCGATAGAATTTATTTACATAAATCTCTAGTCTCATTGACCACATCGTTGAAGCACAGCTCGAACTGATTCCAAAAACTTTTATTCATTACATACCATCACGCCCGTATTCCCCGAAGGGTTAGGCAGAGGCGTACTAATGTACACCCACAGTTCGCCGGTATGTTTAGGTCCCATGTAATAGGGGGCGAGCCTATTGCCATTAACCGGGCACAAATTCCTAACTCCGAGCTGCTACTGGGAATTTCATAGAAAACCCAATAACACTCTGCTCGACCTGGGAATCGAACCCAGGACCTCTAGCGTAGCAGTCTCGGTGCGGACCACTTGGCTATTGAGTTTATTCATTAGATTGAAATAAAGCTCTTACAAATAGTTTAAAACTTGAAACTCTACATTCCGCTCCGCTCCCCAGATCGGCTATAAGTTTAATTGGGTTTTTCTACTATTCTACATGCTCATACGGGATGAGGTTTGAAATTTGGGTTTGTCGAATTTCCTAAATCTGTGTAGAATTCAATTCAATTTAAAATGTAGTTTTGCGACAATAATACGTTTTCAATCAGTAGTCTCAATTTGTAAATATATATTTGCTTCTTTTATACCTATAGGCGTGTATAACTGCCAGATCAGGAAATGTCTATGCTTCAAAATAAACAAATTAATTGCCTGTGGTCACACTACGTAAACTACGTCTGTGGTGAAGATTCGGACCATGTCACCGTCTAAGCGGCTCATTAGCTGCTTATCGACCGGAAAAGCCGAAAGTAAGAAGCCAAATCTGGCAACCCTGTTGAAGCTTAAGTTCCTACTTAGTACTTACTGTCTGACACATTTATGAACTGGGTAATACTAATAATTCAGTCTTTTACAGTTCGTTTAAAGGGCACGAAGTCTCTCATACTTAGTTGAGAAGAGTTAGGGTATAGTCCTTCTTGCAGGACTGATACGGGTTGACAATATACCTACTCACTTTGAAATTTTTCTTTTACACATAACAGCAAATAACTTGACGACCCGTTGGGCGTAGCGGCTGAGCGATCGGCTTCTTCGCAACGTGTTGTGGGTTCGATGCCACACACGGAGCAAATATAAGTATGACCTACAGGTAGTTGTTTCGGTGGTGGGCTTTTGTGTATGTTAGAATTTGTATTTGTAAACGCACCCAGTGATAAATCTTAGTGTCGGGCAATTTGATTTGAAATTAGATTATGAGTATGGAGTGATGTAATCTTTGACCAAAGGGTCAGGTAGATGTAAATACATAGTTGTGGATGACGTAAACAACAACAACGTAGATGATATCAAGCAGAAATGACAAGAAGCAATACCGCAGGGACCGTGATGACCGCCGATGATATAAATTCTGTTATAATTGATTTAATTACTTAAATTACGAGCTTGGTGATAATTTATACGTCGACATTAAGTATATTATAATATTTATTTATTTATTTAGATAAGGTTCACCAACAGTTGTCACAGATAAATATAGATAAGTACTTATAAATATTTTTGTTTTATGTCTAACTGCACAACCAATTACAGGTAAACACCACATGCAAAATTTACTCTGTATCAACATCTACATATTCTTTATAATTTTAAATACTTATTTAAAAGGACTTAAATTCTAATTATTAATATATTAAAGATTAATTAAATTATTAAATTAAAAATAAGAAGGAATAGAGGAATAGAGAATAAGAGGTAATAAGAGGGAATATAATATATTATAGGTAACTTTTTGTGATTTTTTTGCATTTTTCATGCTAATTTTATAAAGTTATTTAGTAAAGGAAAAATTCGACTCGCAGGCAGGATTCGAACCTGTGTCTTCTGGCTAGGTACGCCAGACGCTATGACCACTAAGCCACCGCCACTATATTATAGGTCTCAATTAAATTGACGTGTTGACTAAAATATGTGTGTTCAGCGATTGTCAGTTCGGAAACTGGGTCACAACCGTCCCCAGAGTACCGCATACTTAATTTCATTGCACGGGGTGGAAACCGAGAGAGATTTAATTTTTCTAAAGTTGGGCCTCCGGATTCCGGGGTTTGTGTGCATATTGTTTTGTTAGCCAATATTTATATTGTTGTTTATTTTTCGAGGTTTTCTGTCCATGAAATTAATTTGTACGTGCAAAGTTTGTCTGAATTTGTTTAGTAAGTAATATTCAACTCAAACCAATCGTTTGGGGCTGCATTTTCACATACAAACAAGAAGTCGATGATCCTGTTAAATATAACAACGAATTTTGATTAACTATAATGTCCAGAAGCGCAACTATACTAGAGGCCTTAGAGCAAAAAAGAAGTTTTATTAAAAAACTAGTTTTTGTCCGCGGCTTCATCAACATGAAGCTATATCATGAGTAAAAATGAAAAAACCAACATTAATGAGCTCTTCTTTGTATGGGTCTGAATACATCAGAGAGATCACTCTCTGATGTATTTTTTTTGGTTTAAATAATTTATTTTCAAAAAGACAAACAATGTCACTCACATGAAAATATAATTAACATTTTAGTAAAGTTATTGTGATGGTCACCGAGCACTCAATCAGTGTCCTCATAGTCTCAATCGGGAGGTGAAAAGTGTTCAACTATATATTGAGAGAGTTGAGACTTGAAGCCACTGGACAAGCTTACATTTTTTATATTGGAAGGTAGTCTGTTGTATAGCTGTATGTTATATTCAGACCCACATCAGAGGCACATACATACATCAGAGAGTGATCTCTCTGATGTATGTATACAGACAGCTGTATCTCAGGATTCGTTCAATTAACTGAGATAAGAAGTTCACCAGTTTTTAAGTTGGAGCATATAATTTCTAACAGTGATACCAAAATTTAAATCTATTCAGTAGTTTGCGCCAACCCGTAACAAACAGACAAGAATTTAAAAAATCACATTTTTGGGTTCGGAGACGTTTAGGTACCATATACCCAAACTCACTTCTTTTTTTTACAATTTACAATAGTAGAGATTATACGTAGCTATATCAGGAAACCGTCACAGTTAGTGAAATCTCCATGATTCAAATAAAAAGGTCTCAATATTATTTACTGGCTATAAAGCACAGTTCAAGTTTGACAGTGCAACTTTAAATTGAGTTTAACACGGTGACGTCATTCTCGTCAGGTAGCCTCACTGGCCAAGTGAACCAATACAAAGTTTATTCATCAGACTTTACCAAGTTTACAACGAAATTAGAAGATAGAATTGGGAATTGAGGCGCTTTTACTTTTATTCCAATACCCATTATTTAAAAAAAAAAGCCTACCAGAAATGTGGGTCGCACATTACTAGTATTCTTGTTTTAACCCCTCGTGCTAAGCTAAAGTTCACGTCGGTAGTGCAATGGGTGGGTTTCGAACAGCAACCACATGATCGCAAGTCCGACGCTCTAGGCATTAGGCCACTGCCGCTTCTTCCGCACATAATTCCAAGACTTTCTTGATTCCAGTTTAATTTATATTTTTATATTTATACAAAGAAACGCACAAACAAATGGATTTTTATAGGTCTTTTCATAAAAACCATTAATTTCTTAATAATCGCTGCAAAAATTGAGGTTACAATCATAAACAGTGCAAACAGTGTTCCAGTTCATGTAAAATTGAAAGATTCCGTATAAAGTAGGTCACTATTGGCTTTGAAGCATACTTGCATGCATTGTGAGTAAAAAAGATTTGATTCACAGAATCATTCGACTCCAAGAAATACGAGTTGCATAAAACATTTATACGTGCGAAAGACGGAACACAGCTCAATGTTTTCTCGGGAAAAGCTTTGGGGCGAAAATCTCAATTTTATTAGATTACCGTAAGCTTTGAGTAAGTTTAATATGCTTATCTGTGTTATGCGAGGTGATTATTGTAAATTAAATAAGTGACAATGTGTAAACATTTCTACATGTGGGTTCTAATAAGCTCTATTTGTGGCTGAGACGAGATGTAATCGAAACAGAAACAAAGCAAAATCAATTTAAATGTCATTTATAAACAATTTCGTGGGAGTTTAGGCGGGAAAATGAAAAGTGCACATTGTCGATTTTATATTATTTTTCAAAACTTGAATTTCTCCGAAGTTTAATGTGTAATTATGGTGGATAATTAACCATTAAGTGTTTGTGAACGTGTGAGAGTGTAGGCAAATGATATTAAATTGAAAATCGTGACTTTTTGGGTTCACTCCTAAACTCCATCGAAGCCTCAATAACATTTCTACCGTTTTATTGGGGCAACTCAACAACTTATACTTGACACTGGTGAACACAAAAAGTATGGTGCCATATTACAATCCCAAGCAATCCCATAATGGGAAATATTATTTGATTACTTTATTACTTGACACTGGCAAATACACAAAAAGTGTGGCGCCATAATTAAAAAAAAAAAACAATTTCGTTTCAATTGGTTCATCGATTCGAATATAAACAAAATGACTCATGATATTCAAAATTATTTTATTTGTAGATTACAACTTGTCTACAACTATGTACAGGCTGTTTATTTAAGCGCAGCGAAGTAAATTGCAAGAGCAGAGAGATGCTCGAATTATTCATTAACCGACAATTTCTCCAATTGCAATGATGATATACAACACTTGTAATGGTGTTAGAAAATATAAATGTAATATTTAGTTGATTGAAGCCCATATTGTCAAAAATACTGACACTTTTTTATTTTGTTTCAAAGCATTCCGTCAACTTCACTTTTATGGTTGTTTATTTGTTAAAATCCACATATTAAAAACATACAGGGCTCAATTCAATATCGCTGTTAACATTTCAAACGGCGCAACGTTGTTTATGTATTCACATTTAAGATAATCGCTGTAGCGTTGCGTGTTTATCTTACTAAGTGGCGCATCTGTTAACTCATATCTACGAATATAAACTCGTATTGAGTATGTTTGTTCATGCTATCTCTTAATTTTCAGCTCAGAAAATCCTCACTTTTTAGAAAGTAAACGTCTTATGGGTAAGAAGAAGCTCTTTGTTGATTAAAAAGTTTATGTTCAGTAGAAACAGAATTTTGAAGTTATTGTCACATATAAAACGTACATAAACAAATGTAAATAAACTACCAGATGGTAAGTAGGTAGTCATCGCCGCCCATAAATACTGTTTGTTTCTTTGTTTGTTCTGTTACTACTGGCCTAATTAAGGTTTCAATAAAACGAAAACGAAGTAAGTAATGTAAAAAAATATTTTAGTGTTTTAAAAAAATTATATACACAAAGAAATTAAAATCAAAAAAGTATTAAATGCCAAATCGGTCTCCAAAAGAGAGAAATAATAACCTTATCAGAATTGAACTTTCTCCGACGAACTTCCGTCACATCATGTAGATAACATTTTGTCATATACCGTTCAGATCAGATGAGGATAAGCCACCGCCTTCATTTTGAGTATCATAAAACACGCCTCAGGGATTATACCAAGTGGATTGCCAACAGCCTTCGTCTGAATACTGATCATACCGAGATCGCTAATCCCACTTCCAAACGTGGTGATTAAGACATTATCCGACTAAGATTGTTCGTACACATTTATCTTAAAGAAGGTACTTGCTATTAGCATAAAATACTTTTAACGCAAAATTGGAATTGACTAAACTTGAAACACGGTTCCATTTTGCCAGACTTTGATCCATTATTGATATTCGACAACCTTCCCCAACCTTCTTAGTTCGTTTTACTCTTAATTCGCTCCTTAAAGATTATAGGGGACAGCAAACAACTACCCAAATTCGCATTACTAAGGATTATGTGTTCTCTTAAAGTTTTTAGACAATCCCTCTTGCGTACATAATAGTCATTACTAACAAAAAAAGGTATCGGAGTCTCAAAGGAGTAGAAAAATAAGATTAAAAGAACAAATCCTTTAGAAGCTATCTATTCGTACCTACTTATTATAGTCAAAGCTGCATTAGTTCCAATAATATTACTCCCTGAAGATGTCTATGTAGTCCTGTACCGATTTGGATAAAGTTAATAATTGAAAATTTCCTTGACGGTGTTATTGAGAAAGTTTATCGGGTCGATCCACGATTTCTTGATAGTGAATTTCCTCATATTGAGAGACGGCAACCGACACGGCGAAAATTGGTTTTTGAAATTATATGTTCATTGAGTTATTTATTTACTGGCTTTTTATACATAAAGATATCCATCCCGAAGATAAAGGGATTTTAGTAGATCTAGAAAAGGTTTTGTTTTTGTATTCAAAGTATTTTAAAGGCCTCAATACATTAGAGGAACATTACCAAGTAAAATAAATGCAAAGACGTTTTTGTTTATTGCCGAAATTCACTAGATACTCGTCCGTCTAGCCTTTTCTCATACTTATTGAGGTCAGACTCCAGGCTGACCAGTATTTATCACAAAGTGACTGACCCCTTCAATCCGCTTACTAAGCGATATGCCACGTGCGTAGCTCACTTGTTCTCAGAATTTCGGGCTTCTGAAACCAATATCTTACTTGTTCTTTTATGTAATTTACTGTAACATAACTTGCTTGTATCTAATTAAAATTCAGACGGCTTGATTTCGGCAGACATGTTTCAAAAAACTGCCTCATTAGCCAAGTGGTCCTGAGTGCGATTGCTACGCTAGAGGTCCTGGGTTCGATTCCCAGGTTGAGCAAAGTGTTATTGGGTTTTTCTATGAAATTCGCAGGAGCAGCTCGGAGTTACGAATTTGTGCCCGGTTAATGGCAATAGGCAACAGCAAACTGTGGGTGTACATTAGTACGCCTCTGCCTAACCCTTCGGGGAATACAGGCGTGATGGTATGTTATGTTTCAAAAAGTCTGTCAAAATATTCCAGTGTCAAATCGCCCGCCGGAAGGGACAAAGAATGACAGAAAAGGTTTAGGCACTTGTAGGAAAAATACGACTAGTAATTAAAATTCGAATTGATGTTTCAAGCAGACGTTTTGAAAATGTCTGTCAAATTATTCCTATGTCAGATGACGCTCGCTAGAAGAAAAAAAAGGAAAACCGGTCGAAACAGCGACGTGGTCGAAGATGAGCGAAATCAAAGAGAACTCCTCGCGGAAGAGTTTATCAAACCGACCTGCACATTTAGCGTTAAGCTTTTCTTCTTCATAGAGGTTTACAAAATAGAATTGGAAAGGAAATTTACGTTGTATAGCGACGCTGTTCAGTATTAAGTGTTTACTCAGTACTTACTTGAACGTTAAAGAAGCCATTAACATTAACTATCTCCATTGTGTATTAGAATAACAACTCTAGGGGGGAAATACAAGTTAATTAAAGGGGTGCTTTAGTCTTTGTTCAATCGAGAAGAGGACAAGCTGTGTTGTCCTCTCATTGACGCGAGACAGCCGAACTTCTCTACATTCTAAATTGAAATCATCTTTTTGCAGCGGCGCTAGGTAATTCAACTTGATTTATTTCACGGGGTCGCTCGGTATGTCAGCGGGGCCGTAATTGGGGGTCTAAGCCGAGGGTCCTTCGTCCCTTTCACCTAAGCTGACGGAAAAAATTGCACCTTCTCGTTAAATTATATACAGTTCCAAATTGAAATAACTATAGGTGTCATAAGGGAGCTTGAACTTTCCCCAAAATAAATTAAACAATAGAGCCGATCGCTCAGCCGCTACGCAGAACGTGTCGTCAAAACTTTCGGCGACCCGCACTGCTGTTTCGTCGCAACTGTATGACATGTATATAATACTTTTCTCCTGTTTCCGGCTGCGTGATAAAGAATTCGTTTAATATTGATGCACCATAAAGCCCGCGCGGGAAATAATGAGAATGAACGGTTGAATGATAAATTACCGTACAATGCTTTGTTAGGGGAAAACCGTTTTGTTTGTTCTCATGAATGTGGACCGCACAACATTTTTCTAATGTGAACTGAGTTTGAAACGTTTTGCGAATATGGAACCACATTTTGAACAGTCAAAAAATATTATTATAATATACAATATATGTATATTATAATAATATTTTTTGACTGTTTTTGCGACTTAGGCTAACCCGTTTTCATTCTGAAGGAAATTGCCGTGCGGCGTGCTAAAATAAACTCCCCACAGGTGTAATAATGTACAATAATATTTCGCCGTTATTTTTAGGTCCCATGTAATAAAGAACGAGCCTATTGCCATTAACCGGGAACAAATTCAAACTCCAAGCTGTTTTTGAGGATTTCATAACCCAGGACCAATAGACTAATACAAAGTCACAGAAGTTAGTTTATAACTGAAAACATAGTATTAGATATTATATGAAGTCTAAGTACTACTATTTATTATATCGGGTCATAACTTCATTTAATATCTATGTAAGAATCAATTCTGAATTATATGGGACCAATTTAGGCACACAGGCAGACTACGATACCCTCCACCCTACCCAGAGGTGTCATAAATACAACTAAGGGATCCTGCCATCAAATATATCATAGATTGCAAGACATAATTTCCCTCAGGACGATCATTAAGCCGAGAAACCAGGACATTGAAACGCTTGATATCAGCCCTAGATTGAAAAAAAAAGGAGTAGAAACGTAGATTATATCCTCGATTGAGACTGAAACACAAATAAAAGAGCTGTACTCCACTGGGAGTATCACCCTCCTCAAAGACCATCGCAATCACATCTGTTTACAAGCAAGATTAAAAAAACGTATATCCTCAATAATTGATTTTCCATAGACCTCTAGGGATGTCTATTGTAAAACCGTCGGTCCCGGTTATCAATCTATTTCAATTTTTAGTATTCAGAAGCCAAAAAGAGCCTGACAACCAGTCTATCATCCGAATATCGGTATTGTCCAGAAATTGGGTTGCGGAGGTCTGATGGCAGCCGCTTCGTGTTATATACTGATAATCAGCGCCATCTGGTTAGACCGGAAGCCAACCCCAACATAGTTGGAAATGGCGAGGAGGATAACGAGAACTCTAGGGATGACATTCGGTAACCATTTTGTGTTTTAAGTTTAGAGTAGGTATATTACCTACACAAATAGAATTAAAATCGGTATCAAACGTATTCAACACCCCTGATGCTTGCAAACGAATCTACAGGTTATTGCAATATTCATAAGCTCGTGAATCAAAAGAATCAAATTACGTCCCAAGAATAACCCAATTAGAGCCAATCCCGAACATTTCTTCGGTAAAGCGAGCACTTTGATTCAATTATTTATGACGATAAAAAGTATTAACGAGCGAAATGAAAGCCACAAAGAACATTCCCAAAGAACGTTTACCCGACACATGGCACATTAATCTAACTTTGTTTACGTCATTCATAACAGAAAGAACAATAAAATTCCTTAGCCCCGTGTAAAATATCCATGAAAAGCAATAATGCTTGGATCCGTCGAAGACGACGGTCGTTGCACGCGGGGTCCATACAAACATTTATTTTGTCCTGGCAACACCTCCCTAAACAATATTGATGCTATAAAAAATGGAGTGCAGAGCAAGAGGGTGTCTCAACGAATAATGAGAAATATTCCCCCTGAACTTGTACCCACGTTAATTTAAAAAACATTCCTGCAAGGCAAACATTTTTTTGGCGGGCGGAAGATGTAGCTCCAAATACAATATTATGTTTTGCTGCAAATTGTTTATCAACTTAAACAATCTTTAAATATTTTGACAGGAAGGCGTAGGTAGGTATATTTTAAATAAAGGGTAATATTTCAACAATCTTTCATAAGTCTTAACATAAAAGATAACTGTGAGAAATAAAATTTCACTCTTTGCTGTCGTTCTCATAAACCAGTCAAACTAATAAGAGGCGACGAAAACGGTATTTTTTAAAGTAAAGTTAACACAGTAAAAGGTCTATAAATCATCTAATATTTTGAAATAATTTCAACGGTATTTCCATAAATTAAATGGCAACACATTGGTTCGGTCAACGCTCCGTGGCCAGTTATTTATACCGTGTGTGACATCTCGGCATATCATATATCAAACCGCTGGACATCACGATCTCTCATCACAAAGTATAAAGTAACGACCACTCTAAAGCTGTTTACACACTTTATTTCAGTCCCTTAATGACGAAATTCCTGTATACATTAAGAAAATAAACTTAAAACGGACTTCATAAGCACAAGCTTCGCTAAATATCTGCATATTTGAAGACTCCACTGTCCTAGCGGAAATTTACGCACGAATAGAAAATAGGAATGTGCAAATTTAGCCAATTTCAACCTAAAAGGCGTGAATATTTCATATAAAAGTTACCTAATATACTTTGGTTCTATTTAACAGAGTAACGCAACCCCGCCTAAATTTAGTTGAGTTGAAAGTAAAAATATCAAAGTTCCCAAATTAACTCGCTTCGGATTTCGTTCAAACTTTGGTTGGATTACAAACTCGAGGGAGTTTCTCTAATTTGAAATCCATAATATAATGTATCAGTTTATAAAAGCATCCTTAAGTCGCAAATATCGCTTGCGTAATGTGGAAGTTCAAGCACATTGTGTAGGGACCACGCAGTTAACAGGCGTGACTTGCATTTCACACTTGACTGAAATCGTGACATCTCATTAATATATTGCAATACCATTTGCTGTTTGTCAGCGTTGGTTAAATAAAGAACGAAATATATTGTAGCAGGTTTGCGAGGTTCGTGTAAAAACTAACCTACCCGAAAAGAATTCCCGAAAGGACTTGCGATCCTGGAGTATGTCGTAACTCTACACGTCGCCTATGACAATATTGGTCCCAAGGTGACGAGGGGCGAGCCTATCTCCATTTATCTGGCATAGTTGTAATCCCTTTGTAACCCACATATAATATATATTCTAGAAGAAAAACAATTACAGTTCAGTTGTTAGAATCAAAGGACTAGAAGTGTTTGTGACACATGATACTACCTAAGTTGCAAAATACTCTGACGTAGACGCAGGCTCACATCAATAAAATTATTAATATTTTTTTGAGTGCTTAATTTCTCTCAAAACCATTTTAATTCTTAGATATAATATTTGACATTTTACCAAACGTTATATTTATACATTGGGTAATTATAAGCTTGAGCAATATATCTTTTTAAAGAAATTAAAAATTAATAAACTGCGTCAATATCCATAAAACATAGTAGACACATTACATTTTTGAGATCCTTTTAACAGATTTTTATTTAGTTAGTAAATTACGCATTTCTTTGAAATGATTTGTAAATTTTATTCCCAATCCCAATAAGTACAGATATAATGAAGGGCATTTTCTTTTTTACCTATTCTAGTATACTATTGAAAAATACACCCAAGCTTGATGGAATTAAAGAAAAACAGTAGGAATTAAAGATCATTGATTAACTACACAATCGACACTAAATCTTGGAGTCAAAAGTGGTTTCGAAGCTCTCTGAGTTGCGGCGTATGCGCCACAATTCGATAACATCCAAATGAATGACATAATAAAAAGTTAAAATAAATAACCGAACATCAAATGGATATTATTATTATTATCATACGTAACTAAAAACCGTTCTGGAAGGACAAAAATAAAGATAGACTTTTACCAGAAAAATATTTTCTGGCACACCAAATTTGTTTGACGTCTCTTACTTATAACATACCTCTCTCTACCATGACTAAAGAAAAGTTGCTTATCTTCAGTTGAAAGTTAGTGTGGTGTTTGTGGCAGGAAAGTAATCCATCTTAGTTTGTTTATTGTTAAACCTTAGTCGTATATTATGGCTTGAACACGCAACGTTTTCAAAGGGCCAGCACTTGAACAGTCTAAGTTGTTATCGATCATACCTTGTAGTACTGAAATTCAGAACTTTAGCCTGTAGCCTAGATATTATATAGAGAAAGACGTAGTGCTCTCTATTCTAGTTTAAGACGGAAAACATGATAGATTACATTTAATGCTTTTATAAATAAATGTTTTTCTCATATTGTCATTTACCTATAACATAACATCATGCCTGTTTTCTCCGAAGGATTAAGCAGAGCCGAATTGTTTTATGTAGGTACACCCACAGTTCGCCGGAATGTTTACGTTCCATTGAATAGGGGGCGAGCCAATTACTATAGAACGGTCGCAAATCCCTACTGAGAATGTCATAGAAGCCAAAGTCAAAGTCAAAATTCTCTCATTTATTCAATATACTATTACTAGTATAGTAGTACTATTTACTTTTATTTTTACACTATAGGAAATCCCATTACCAGTTTTCTTGACCTGGAAATAGAACCCAGGACCTCTAGTGTAGCATTCACGCTTAGGACCTAGACTTTTGAGGCAGATATTTACCCATAATGTTTGTAATGTGGATATTACTAAAATTATTATCAACTCGCTGAGACTAACCCAGCCCTTTCTTATCAAGTAGAGGCAGCCCTAGAAGTATGAACATATTAAAAGGTTGAGGAAAAAGATAATACTTGTATGAAAGCAAAATTAGGCATTCGTTTTATTGAGTATAAAATATATGAATTAAGAGTGGATTCATTTTCTTATGAATTGTGATTAAGGCCCACTTGCACCAACTTATAAATGTGTTTAAATTGTATTTAAACACGAAATTTCTATGAAATATTGTGTTTAAATATGACTTAAACACATTTAATAATTTGGTGCAAGTGGGCCTTAGTATTGAATTCTACTCAGAATTTGAGTTCCCGTATAAAAAGCCCTTGGTACATTAAATCAGTATTTTGTTTAGAAATTAAGCAAGGAACAATGAGCCTAGATAATGTTCTTTATGCCTTTTGGCTGCCGTATAATCTTATTGCATGATCTCATTAGTCTAGTGGGTTCGATTTACAGGTCGAGCAAAGTGTTATTGGGTGTTTCTATGAAATTTCCAGTAGCACCTCGGAGTGTGGATTTGTGCCCGATTCGTGGCAATAGGCTCGCCCCTTATTACATAGGACCTAAACATATTGGCGAAATGTGGATGTATATTAATGCACGTTTGCCTAACACTTGAGGGAATACACGCGTGATAGTATGGAATGATATTATTATTATTTCTATTGGATAATATGTCCGTGGGAGAGCCATGCTTCGGCACGAATAGGCCGGCTCGACCGGAGTAATCAGCCTCACAGAAAACTGGCATGGAACAACGCTTACGTTGTGTTTCGCTGAGTGAGTGAGGATACCGGAGGTCGAAACCCTTTTAAAAGGCGGGCAGCGCACTTGTGACTCCTCTGGTGTTTCGATCGCTTACCATCTGGTAATCCGTCTGTACGTTTGCCCCTCTATCCCATAAAAACAAATATTTGGAACTATTTCAGTTTCATAGTTGCGCACATCATCACTACTTATTATAAAACAAAGTCGTTTCCCGCTGTCTGTCCCTATGTATGCTTAGATCTTTTAAACTACGCAACGGATTTTGATGCGGTTTCTTTTAATAGATAGAGTAATTTAAGAGGAAGGTTTTAAGCTATTTAACATAACCCTATGACACTCAGGAACGGGGCAGCGTGGGTGAAACCGCGGGCGGGTCACTAGTTTTCATTTAACTTTTCGATTACATTTACACACAATTTCCAGTCTTCAACTATTGTCCGCCAAGCTATTGCGATTGACACATCCTTTTAACGGTTGAGTGCAAATAACAATGGCGTCGTGACTTGGAAATATCTTTGTATATCACACGTAGCGATAATATCATTAGTTCATTAGCGTGGAATTGCTATTACATATTATACGTCGATATTTTTATTTTTTACTAGCTTCTGCCCGCGACTTCGTTCGCGTAGCGTGATGATATATAGCCTATAGCTTTCCTCAATAAATGGGCTATCTAACACTGAAAGAATTTTTCAAATCGGACCAGTAGTTCCTGAGATTAGCGCGTTCAAGTAAACAAACAAACAAACAAACTCTTCAGCTTTATATATTAGTATAGATAGCACTAAGGTGGCAAGCAAGCATACGGCCCGCCTTATGGGAAGCGGTTACCGTAGCCTATGGAGGCTTGCAACACCAGGGTTATAACTCTCGCGTTGCCGACCCTGTATAAATCTTTTTACACCCTTTTTGAAGAACACCATGCTGCAGTCCTTTGTGTGCGAGGGAGGAAATTCCTCTAAAATCGCAATTGTACCTTATTCTATAATTGATAAATTATAATTGACATTAGTTTTTGGTGTACAATAAAGGATATTATATTCTATTCTATTTATTAATAACAAATCATAATATACCAATGTATTATAGTACATATTATATATTAATACAAAGTACAGTCCGTAAGGTCCCAATGATCTATACCTAATAAAATTCCGAATGACCTTAACCAATTAAACACAATCTATACTAATATATAAAGCTGAATAGTTTGTTTGAACGCGCTAATCTTAGGAACTACAGGTCCGATTTCAAAAATTCTTTCAGTCTTAGATAGCCCATTTATTGAGAAAAGCTATAGGCTATATCATCACGCTGCGCGGACGGACAAAGTCGCGGGCAGAAGCTATATATTATAAAAAAATATTTGATATTACATTAGTAAATTATATAAAACATTCGTTTGTGACGGGGTTTACCCTGTATGCAAAAAGGCATATAATTCAACGTTACAATGACCCAAAGTCCAGGTCCTACGAGTAGTGAATACTAAAGTTAGTCAAGTTTAGTTTACAATATACTAGACTAAACTCTGTATATCGTTAACATTTTGCCCTATGAGAACAAGTAAACAAGAAAACAATCTTGACACAAATACGTTCCGAGAGGTCTGTGAAGTTTATTGCGAGGAAAGTTGTTTATCATACATATAAATATAGGTATACCTAGAGATGAGAATTACTAATTAAATGTATGTATATCCATACTTACATGAGTTTATTTGTTTGTTACGCTTTGACGCCTGAACCACTAAACCGATTTTAAAAATTCTTTCACCAATAGACAGTTACATTATCAGCGAGTAACAGGCTATTCTTTTTAACATTAACATACCATCACGCCTGTATTCCCCGAAGGGTTAGGCAGAGGCGTACTAATGTACACCCACAGTTCGGCGGTATGTTTAGGTCCCATGTAATAGGAGGCGAGCCCATTGCCATTAACCGGACACAAATTCCTAACTCCGAGCTGCTACTGGGAATTTAAAAAAAAACCAATGCTTACCTAACACTGCTCGACCTGGGAATCGAACCCATTACCTCTAGCGTAGCAGTCGCGCTCAGAACCACTTGGCTAATTGGCCTTGGCTTGGCACTTGGCTAGTCTTTACTTTTCAAGTTATTACAAAGGTAGTTCGTAGATCATCATCAATTCATTTGCCGTCATCCCAAATGAGTAGTTTGCTAAAAATTCATAACGACTTTATAAACAATTCCAGAGGTTTTCCTAGTATAGCTTACAAAAAACTTCGGTATCTATTGGAATAATTTATTATATTCATCATCATCATCATCATATCAGCCTATTGCCGTCCACTGCTGAACGTAGGCCTCCCCCAAAGAGCGCCAACCATCCCGGTCTTATTATATTAATAACCGATAACTTTACCAAAAGATACAAGAGTCGAAACTGTTGTTAAGAAAGGCTACAAACAACTGTCAAGTTGTCCAAAGTTATAAAAACAATTATTGAAACAAAATTGCGTCGATAAACATTGTTTTTCTAGCGTTTTATAGTCATTGTTTTGTTGAAAACACTATTTTCGCTGAAAACACAACCACAAATTTTAACTTAGTAGTTACACAAAACAATGCCAGCGTGTTTAATGTTTATCTTTCATGGCACATTTTCGTAACATTTTCATTAAAACAATATTCTAATGTTACATGTGATTTTTCTCATGAAAGATAGATGAAATAAAAGCTAAAATGTTAACATCAATTAATTTCTTACAGATTATGTTTTATTTTTTAATACCAGATACAAAATGAAAACACAGGCCGAAATATTAAATTAAAAATGACTAACATGCAGATTTTACAAGTAAAAGATTAAATCCATTCTGTCATACAAGTATTAATATCTCGTTAGATAGAAGAACATAAACATAACATAACATACCATCACGCCTGTATTCCCCGAAGGGTTAGCCACCCACAGTTCGCCGGTATTTTAAGGTCCAAACCGGGGTCCAAAACAAGGTTTAAACCGGGCACAAATTCCTAACACCGAGCTGCTACGGGGAATTTCATATAAAAACCCTATAACACTAATCTCGACCTGGGAATCGAACCCAGGATCTCTAGCGTAGCAGTCGCGCTCAGGACCACGTGGCTAATGAGGCAGTTATAAGAATTGATAACAAATTGAAAATAAGTAATTCAGACATCAACAGCAATAACAAGTTAATTAACAGATAATGTATAACATTATTACATTGCATACCTACCTACTTAGAACACATTTTATCTCTCAAGGTTAGTCTGAGGACGTAGGTAATATAGTTTCGAGATACCGAAACCCGTTTACTCTTACAAAAACGGACAAATAAATACTATCTTAGTTGAAATTCCGTTTACAAACAACAATAGCAGCGGAACAATATAAAGATAATGTCGTGAAAACAAATTTTCTAAAGAACTATCCAGTCTTATTTCAAGCACGATTCTTTGTACAAAGTGGCTAATATTGCACAGTTACGCCTCCCCCGCCGGAGTTATCAAATGGGGTGTAAGCGACGACACACCTGGGGAGCGTTTGGAGTAATCACCGGTTTAAAAATGTACCTACCTACTGTTTAAATGCGTACGTGCCGTTTAAAGATAATGGTACAATTACTGTACCGTTGTAAAATCTAGTGAAAAATTATTAGACTAAGGCAGGACATCAAACTGCTCGCTTTTCTAAGAAGTGGAACGAAGGGGTGAGACCCCTGGTGTAGTCCGGTGTTTCTATGGTACCACAACTTGTCAAGGTTGTATGGTATGCGGCTAATGTCACAAAATGGCCGTGACTATAGGACAAGTGAAGGCAAGTTTTTAGTCGATAAGCTCAATATGATATTTGCACTCCAAAATAAAGAACTGCATAATATGATATGTATTGTATTCTTCGTTTATGACACCAGAGTTGACCGGTTTTAAGTTACCATCAAAACGGCCAACGTGAAAAAGAAATTTGACCGCGATGTCAAATTCAATCTCTAGTACGTCTTACTTGGCTGTATACCTATTAGAAGATGCAGACGTTTGAGTCTTACCCGTAGTCAAATTTCTATTCCGCAAAATGTATTACTGAAAATTATTTAAATTGCTCTGCTTGGACCGTTATGAAATGTAATATAAAAAATCTGTTCTAATGTGGTATTTCTTAAACAGAACTTAGTCAGAAATTAGTATTTTACGTGACGTGAAATTTCTTTACAAATGAGAGCTTTTGGCTCTATTGCAAGCACATTTACCTATACAGTTCTTTTTTATGAAAACAGTTGAAAACACCAAAGATAAGGGTAAGTTTTGTAAACAAATAAAATTAAACAATAATCCTCTAGAGATGTTCTGTGAAGATTATGTAGCTGTCCTTTCCGAGAGCGGGATTAAGATTGAATCTATTTTGGATTTCTGTGATTAGACATTAGATCCAGATTCTTTGGCACGAAAATTAGTTGCTGACAGCTTAAAGGAGATAGGTACAGATTACGAAATACAACAACCAATTTATTACAACGTTGAAAGACAAAGAACAATATCTAGAGCTGCACCTTGGCTATAAATTCTAAACTTGTTCAATACACTTAGTGTTACGGCTATTGGCAACTGGCAACTGTCACGATGGTCGAAGAACTGGCATGGCGTGAATACATTGACTACTAAATATTTATCACGGTGACTCACGCTAGATTCAATGCTGATAACCTCAGTGACGTCAGAACTTGATTGTTTGAGTGCACGTAATTTAATAATTTACGTCACACGTGTAGGTACAATTGTGTTACATAAGAAATTTACCTACCTAATTTTATCTGATCATCGTTATTACAAAAGATAGTTTACGACGAGTCAACGACTAGAAATAAAATTGATCTCATGGATGTTATATCACAAGAAGATAATTTAAATCCTGTCTTATTCTTCGATCATTTTGTAGAACAAAGGAAATTTTGATTTATTTCACAGCATTTCTTGATAATGACTAATATTTTTCCAAATTAATTTCATTATTACTTATTAACTAGACCTAGGCTAGTTTTATGGAAATAATAATTCATCAATTAAAACGCTTCTCTTATCATTGCGGTATTATTTGTACTGTTACTAAACTGTAAATTATCAGAGTAATATTTTTACTAGTTCATGATAACCAATATCCTACAGACGTCCTATGATGCATAGGAGACCAAAATAATTAATCTGCAATAACTGCTATGACGCTTTACGAGACGTTGGATTTCCCCATAAATGAGCAGGCGAGATAAACACAATTATACATAATATATATATATATTATAGTGCTAATAAAGTGACGTCTTTGTGGTCATCTGGCTTGTATTAGTACCTAGAGTTTGAGGAAAGTTTACCGTTTTCTTGCATAATTATGGTATCATCATCATACTATATCATAAATATGGTAGTAGTGTTCAACGCCCTCCGGGAAGATAGAATGATGATTTGCGAAAGGTTTCTCGCGGAAGCTGAATGCGACAAGGACAGGAAGAAATGGCGCATATTGGAGGAGGCCTACGTCCAGCAGTGGACTATTATAGACTTATGATGATGAAGATAATGATGACGATGACGTGACAGATGTTCTCGTTAATTAGTTACGAGCTATCTAGGACTAGATGACGTCTTTATCGTTCTAGTAAAGTGAAATCTTTGGTACTTGCAGGTGAAAGGCATAACAGTACTCTAGAATCAATAGTAATTTTTTTCTTTGTCATGGCACGACTTTTTCAGTTTATTTCGACGACACGGTTCTAACTTTTTAATTTAGCGAGTCTAGACATCTACGTGTATCTATGTATATCAATACATTCTAGAGATCGCTCGAGATGCAAGGGTTGGGGAACAGAGAGCAGTAGGGTTTTAAGGCCAATCATAATATTATGATTCACGTTACAATAAAACTGCTATTTACGGATTTAATCGCGATCCAACACGTCCAGTAATTGAATAATAATATAGCGATAAAATCTGTAAAAATCAGTTTTATTTCAATGTCTAATATTCGCAAAATTATGTGTCAGATACCAGAATTCATTCAAAATAATATCCTGTGCTGTAAGTGCTTTAGCTCTAAGTGAGCTGTTGAGAACCTTTCGCTATTTTATTATTGCTCATAATGTATTGATATTATTATTTTTTCTTACATTGATTGAGGTCCGAAATTCCCCACACATACTAAATCTGCAAACTTCAAAGATCGAATAGAAACATTTGAGTGTCGATTCAAAAATTTCAATCGCACTTCTGATAATTTCAATCACCACCTTTATTTCCGCCACTCCGTTGCACTAGGAAATAGTCGAGACGAGTTCGATATTTATCTAGTTACGTTGAAAATACGATTGAGGCTCCGATTTCTTGGCCGAGATTAAGGACTTTTGTTGTGAAGGAATCCGATCTCTTATGTTTTCTTTTATGTAGGAAAATACCACTATGATAATAATGTCCACCGTTCTTGACGTAGAGAAACGGCCGCCTATAGATAATAGACATTTGCAACATCGAGAGGATCGGCGAAGATTTACTTGGCAGATGGCAATTAATTATATTATTTGTAGGAGTACTTTACCTTGTTTGCAGTTAGTTTTGCTTGCCTTTATAGACATTTTTTTATGGGATAGGGTAGCAAATGACCATACGGATCACCTGATGGTAAGCGATAACCGTCGCCCATTGACACCCGCAACACCAGAGGAGTCACAAGTCCGTTGCTTGCCTTTTAAAATTAAAAGTTCTCAATTACAGTTGTGTGGCAGCCTAAGAATAAAAAGTGCTTTAAATACCTACTTTTATTTGCATTGAGTAAATTCGAAACATCAAAAGTACTTAATTTTTTTATTATTATTTCGCAATGAAAACTCCAAGCCAATGATGTATATTGGCTGCGTGTTTATTTGCAAATCGTTATACCATAGAGAAATTATAGCTATCATAAATAGCAAATAAGATTAGGTGTCAGTTACATTACTGCGGGTACTCACGATACGCTTAACATTAGTAAGTTATAGACCCGTTTTAATATTCTCTCTCTCTCTTTCATCTACGGGAAGATATATTTAGATTGAAATCCCGGAAATAATTTTCCTGACGACGACATTATACTTCATAAAGCTCCTTTACGTTCTGACTAATAAACACAATATACCTACTATAATAGACACGATATATGTTAATATTTTTGTATCTATTGCAAAATTTCTAGAGTAAGAGTTTTAAGTTTAAGCTTTCGCATTGACATAACATTCAAACTGTCTTACTTACAATACTTAGTATGAATTCGAGAGTAGCTCTGTCTGTTTATTACGTTTTCACGCCTTAACAACTGAACTCATTTTGATGAATCTATATCTATGCCAAAATAGATTGAGCCTTGGAGAAGAATGTGGGCTACTTTTTGTCTCTAAAAGCCCTTTGGGTTACGAGGGAAACCGCGGGCATCAGCTAGTTTCCAATACAACCTTGTATAATATCAGTAAACTCATATTACAGTATTCTCAAATACAGAAATCTCTACGAAATGAATAGTTTATACAGTTTCATAACTGTGTGTGTATGCTTCCAGAGCGTCAAAAGCGAAACTTCAGATTAAGACTGAAGCCAAACATGGCTCATGGCTCTATCTCAGTAAATTGAGTCTAGAACTTAGCTTATTACTGCTAAACAAAGGCGCTTCAGGTTTTAATCGATCAACAAATTAATGACATGGATAAGTAAATAACAGAGCGAGAACTAGGGCGATTGTGTTATGACAGATATTCTATTCCAGCACGAGTCTCGCATAGGGTTGTCATATTTAGGTACTTATTTTATAAAACAGTCGTGTCCGGACAAATTAACAGCCTGCTTGCTTTTGGTCAACCCGCTCCAAAAAAAGATACTTGAAGGAAAGCGGATATTCCTTTTTTTCTTTAAAACCAGTGCTTCTTTAAAACCAAACGGGAAAATATGAATATGTGTCCGGTTTTTCTATTTTTCGTGCTGACAACCCTAGTCTTGACTGAAAATATTTAAAATCAGAATTAATCCATCTGCGGCAAAGATCTCCTCTTCTCAAAATAATATGGCTATATTCTACCGTGCCGGCCTAGTGACTGAAACAGGCTGTTGTTACAATGTTTTCCATGATCACCTAATCAAATTATAATAATACTACCCGCGGTTTCACCCGCTTTGCCCCGTCCCTAAGAGTCGTAGCGTAATATTAAATAGCTTAAAACCTTCCTCTTGAATCACTCTATCTATTAAAAAAACTGCAACAAAATCCGTTGCGTATTACTGGTTTCTGACACTTACGCGAATATTAGACACTGAAATAAAACTATTTTTTACGGATTTTATCGCGTTGTATTAATAATAATAATTTAATACAACGCGATAAAATCCGTAAAAAATAGTTTTATTTCAATGTCCGTTGCGTATTTTTAAAGATCTAAGCATACATAAGGACAGACAGCGGGAAGCGACTTTGTTTTATACTATGTAGTGATAACTTGGGAAAATCAAATTGCGTACTTTGGATACAAATTCGAGACTTGGTGCAGTTCATGGTAGCAGTTTACTATTACCTACTTCATGTAGGAATGTTGAATTGTGACCTTCGTAAAAGAAGAATAAATATTGAAATATTTTTTTCAAAGATTTTTGCAGTATTCTATTGCTATGATAATTATAAAAGTAATCTAAAATTCGTCATAATGAAGGTTATCAGTTAATTTTCACGCTTTCGTATTTTTTTCCATTATACAACATTAGCTGCGTAACAATCATGACGGTTTTGCAATGAATAATATACGAGAAATCAGTAAAAAAATCTGATAACACTATCATGTAGTTTTATATTACCTACATGCATTATGCAAGGATATTATGTCTCCGTAAATCTAAGTGATTGCAATATTTTGTAGCGACATCTACCGCGCTACATAGAAAAACTTCGACGGACAAATCCTGAATCGCGCAAGTGAAGTTTGCAACGCAACTTGGATATTATACAACCGCCCGACATCAACCGTTGGGCCGCGGTCCGCCAGGCTAAACACCCGCCTGGTCGGAGGATCCTCCCTTTGGTTGGAAGGGCAACACACCCCGCTCCTCCACAATTTCATCATTAGTGTGGTTTTTTTCTTCAAATCATAAACAACTAAATAAATGTTTAAGGTAAATCCTGAGGAATCTGGTTGTCTAAACTTGGTGAATGTTTTTTTTTATCTTAATTTTCATTTAGGGGTTTTTATCCAATTAGGACATGTCAACCCCATCTTATCTTTTTACAGTATTATTTTATAATAAGTTATTTACTGCTGATCGGCTGTAGCCAGTCGACATAATTTTTTAGCTGCATCTGACTTTGGTCGTGATAGAATGCTTTGGATTAGACCCACATCCACAACATTTAACTTTAATTCCCTAATTAGCAATTTGCGCTCATCTTCGTTCCTGACACACTCCATCAGCAAATGTTGCACATCCTCAGATGTATTACAAGTCTGACAGTTGGGTGATTCAGTTTTTTTCATTAGATAGGCAAACTTTTGGTGAATGTTGTTAATCGTATCGGTCCTGCGAAGCGAACTGCCCATACAAACGTATTACCTGAATAAATCGTATCACAATTTGTAATACGATTTATTCTGGTAATACGTAGTATTAGTATACGGTATTATTCGGGGTACCATTAATCTAGGTTACTATGTTACTATACCATTTCGTGGAAAATACTTAACTTGTATAATGAGATGATGAACAGCCACATTAGCCTAGTGGTCCTGAGCGCGACTGCTACGCTAGAGGCCTCGGGTTCGATTCCCAGGTCGAGGAGTGTTATTCCGGTTTTTTGTGAAATTCCCAGTAGCAGCTTGGCGTTTGGAAGTTGTGCCCGGTTAATGGCAATAGGCTCGCCCCCTATTATGTGGGACCTATGTAAACATACCGGCGAACTGTGGGTGTACATTAAGTATAGAGGCATACTTAATGTACACCCACAGTTCGCCGCTAAACCCTTCGGGGAATACAGGCGTGATAGTATGTTATGTATGATGAGAAGCAAAACGTGAACAAAGGAAAAATAAGTAGGTAGTTTAATGTTTTTTGCTTAATATTCTGTTACAAATTATCGCTCCATTTGTTACTGCTCCGTGTTTGCGCACGAATATTAAACCCGGTTCACCAATCACTGTTTAGGTTAAAGTAACTACTCGTCTTAGGGAAATAGCAGTAATTACCCAGTGGTACAAAAGCTCAGGATATCCTCTATACTCAAATATTTGACGTTGCCAACTAATATTTCTCCGTGATTTAAATTATACAAGTTTCTCCACTTCCGCGTTACTGTGCTCCAAATTGCAGTTGTAAATGCAATGGGAACTTTACCAGTGCGAGCTCGATCTAAACTCGTTAATTCTAATTAAAGACCCAAGACTAAAAGCCCACAAGCAGGGTAATAACTGCTAATTTCACGATGGAGAATGGGTTGAAGGAGAATGTTTTTCTTGGGCTAAACAGCGTACGGCAAGAAAAAATGTTTTATTTAAGTTTGGACTATAGTTTTGCTTGAAGAACTAAATTGCCAAGACCTTCGTATGATGATTAAATGTTATTTTTTATGGGTTAGGGGTCAAACGAGCATACGGATCGCCTGATGGTAAGCGATTACCGCTGCCCATGGACACCCGCAACACCAAAGGAGCCGCAAGTGCGTTGCTCGCCTTTTATAAGGGTTTGGGCCTCCGGTATCCTCACTCACTCAGCGAGACACAACATAGTTGAGCCGGCCCATTCGTGCCGAAGCATGGCTCTTCCACGGTAAAGAATAAATATTGAAGAATAAATAATGTTAATAGGATAAACGAAATAATTACTTGGATATGTCATCCGGCGAGAGGTGCGCGTTCCCCGTCTATTTCTTACTGAGAAGTGCAAAACAAACGCCGGGGAGAGGGCACCTCTCCGCCGCCTTATAGTAACCTATAACACACACTTCATTGATATCGATATCTTTGCGTTTTCACAAGATAAATTAAAAAAAAATGGTTTTTTCACTTTTTATTGACAGGTATCTTCAGTAATATTACACTAATATTTCTAATTTAAAAGTAGTGGATGTTCGACCGTCCGTCCTTTCGTCATTATATAGCTTTGATTTTTACCCGTGGATAATAGTGTGGGTTATATGTTTATGTATTCTTATTTTAAGCTCTGATATGTAAACTGTAACATATAACTGTTTTTTGTCCCTAAATAAATAAATATGGAAATGAAACAAAAACTGCAACAAAATACATCACTGGAAATAGTATCATCACTACTTATTATAAAACAAAGTCGTTTCCCGCTGTCTGTCCCTATGTATGCTTAGATCTTTTAAACTACGCAACTACGGATTTTGATGCGGTTTTTTTTATAGATAGAGTGATTTAAGAGGAAGGTTTTAAACTATATAACATAACCCTACGACTCTTAGGAGCGGGGCAGCGCGGGTGAAACCGCGGGCGGGTCGCTAGTGAAGTATAATTATCAAGCTAACCAGCCTATTCTCATTAATACAAAGCGTTTGATATAAAATATTTTAATTGATTGAGCTTTGCGGGAAATATACCTACCCAGTACCCAGTTCAATTGAAGCTGGTACTGCGGTTTGTTAAAATTTATCATTAATGGCTATCCCTGGAAAATGAAAATTGAATCGTTTTCTATTTTGCATTCCTGTATACCGTTAATTTGGATTTTGTACCGCTTTACTTGCGAAATATAAATAATAAATTGTATCCTCTTTTTATGCTTATATTTTTACGTCAGTTTTTTATTCACTCTTTTGTTATACCACATTATATACATTATATTTCATTATATACATAGGTGCATTTCACACGTGGCATAATAATTATTATGTAATCATGTATTGTATATATATCCATTACGCCTCTATTCCCCGAAGGGATAGCTAGAGGTGTACTAATGTATGTGTATGTAAACATACCGGCGAGCTGTGGGTAGTTCGAAGGTATCTTTAGGTTCCATGTAATAGGGGGCGAGCCTATTGCTATTAACCGGGCAAAAATTCCCGACTCCAAGCTGCTACTGGAAATTTTATAGAAAAATCCAATAACACTGCTCGAGCTGGGAATTGACCCCAGGACCACTAGCATAGCAGTCGTGCTCAGGACCACTAGGCTAATAAGACAGTTATCCTGTATTGTAGACCTGATTTTTTATTTTATTCATTCAAATAAAGATAATGGCCCTATTTTTATTAACATTTATCATCAAACTAGCAGGTAGTAGATACTGTAAAAAGACGAAACGTAAATAGGCCATTAAAAGGTATTGTTTCACAATCTCGTTTCAGTGGGTCGCTGTCGGTAGGAAAAATCGGCTTACGGAGGATTGCACGTCAGCCGATCGTTTCTTATTTATTGTTCCATTAAAAAATAGTTTAACCGCCTTATTTCCCGGAGCATCGGCGGGTTCCGTCGTCTAGCCGAGCTCCTAAATCTCATTTGCTCGGTTTCACCGCCGGTGTGATAAATTTCCGGTAATTTATCTGTAACATTATTCCTTATAAAATGTTTTGCAGAGCACTCTTAATATCATTTAAAGAAGCTTAATACTCAAAGAAAAGAAAACAGTTGTTTATTGAATAGCTAATACTGTTGACCTCCGCATAATTTATAATCTCACTAATCGATTTGCTGCATTTGATACTGAGAAACATTCATTATTCATATTCAAAAGCGGCGGTAGCCTAATGGCTAGGGCATCGGACTAGCGATCATGTGGTTGCCGGTTCGAAACCCAACCATTGCACTATCGACGTGAACCCACTCGTGACACAAGCATTGAGCATAGTACGAGGGGTTAACAAGAATACTAGTAATGTGCGACGTTACTACGTGCGCTACGTTGCTAGTAAGCTTTTTATAAAATATATACGGTATATATAAAATGCTTACATTTTCCTCCGTGAATATTTCCTCAAGATTGCAAAGAAAAAGCAGCAGCGACGACTTTTCAAATTAAAAAATCAGGTGGTGTTGTGACGGCCTCGCTAACGACCCTCGTGCAACTGAGAGCACTTGCGGGAATAACCGAGAATTACCGCCTTTAGTTCTAAACAACGCACGCCCCTGTGTTAGAGCGAATCAACTGGCTTTTTTTCATAATAATGCAATATATATGTATGTATGCTTTCATTCATTTTCATTCATTCAGCTCCTTTCTGTGGTAAAAAGTCTGCTGTTTTTATTTTCATTTGCCCTATTTTTTTATTCAACCTTAGTAATTAATTTAAAGCTTCATCGAAACTATTATCCCAATGGTAATTCCAGTTAACATAGGTACACATTTAACATTAATGCTTTTAACCCTTACCCTAGAAATCGTATTAATTCAGTATAAATTCCAATTTTGAATATCAAAATAACATTTATTTCCATTAGGGAAGCTTCTCTTTGTACACCTCTGTAGGGGAAACGTAAATTAATACTTCAACGATTTTCACAAATTATAATTACCTTCTAACTTTGAGTTCACTAACGGAAAATCATAAATATTAATTGATAAGGCTTCTAATTCACGTGGAATGTGAATTCAATAAAATAGCTGCCCTATATTAAGCGAACAATCATTATGAAAATTGGTGGAAGTCGTCAAAATTTATCGATGCCATTACCAGCCAACACGCTAACTAATAAAGATCCAGTCACCTCCAATGTAACTAATTAATTGTTCCATGGAAACAATCACTAAGAAGAACTAACGAAGTTGCTTGATGGAACAAGACAAATGAAAGTTGTAAAGGTCAAACCAACCGGCGAGGGAATTATAAACAGCGACTCCGGGGAGCGGAAGAACTTAGTCTGAACTTTGTAACTTAACTTGCCGCGTTAATACATGTTAACTTATGACTATGTATGGTATGTATATGAGACTTATACCGCAATACGACGGACGGAGAATTGTGACACATACAGAAATAAGGAAGCCTCTCAAGCATAAATGTTGCTAAGGAAAATTTCACAGTGATTCCAATTACAATTTAACATGCTGAAATCCTCAAAGGAATAAAAGAGATTCATTGCCAGCAAAAGTATTAAGGCAGTGTAGTAAACTTCCTCTGAATTGACTTAATCGGATTAACAACTCTGACTAGGTTAGACGAGACTCAAGTTTTCACTGACTCTATAGCTGTTAGGAATTTTTCTGTTACATGAATTTGCTCTACAAAAACAATAGCAATAAAACTTCGAAATGAACTGTATAGGTAGGTATGAACAAGACTTAGCCTTTTGTTACGTAATCTGATTTTCAAGTAACCGAAAACGCAGACGTAAATAGGTCTACTTAGGACGAAGTTGAAGTGAGGTCATAACTTTTATTGTTCTTTGCTCTTAGTCGAGTCGTAAAATTGATAGACACAGGTTTTATGTTAGGTAGGTTATCTGCGATCATGTAATAAACCGAAATCATGTGTATTATCATCACATACCAGTATAAAACTATGTTTGGCAAACTTGTATATTAATAGTGGAATGCAATAAGTACGAATACAAATCGAAGAATGATTTTTAAACATTTCTATGCCCTATTTTCTCTATGGCATAAGCAAAGATAGGCCTTTATTTATTTATTACGGTAAAACTACTCAGCAGACGGTAGATTCGGGCTGTGTATGATGAGGAGAGTTAATTATGACCATGACTTTTATAAGGGCCTGATTTGTCGAAGGCGTAGTAAGGATTTCATTCTCAAATAACTTTTTCTTATCTTTCGTCAATTCAAATGTAACACTGGGCGTATAAAGGCCGAATTGAATTCAATTCAATATTTTAATTCAATTCAATATTTTAATAAAAGTTTTTTATTTTTTATTTTATTTTATTTTATTTGGGAAACAAACAGATACAATATAAGAAAAGATACATACAAATTAAACAATACATAATCCAAGAACAGTTTCCACATTTAGACAATACATAAGCGCCAAAACAGAAACTAATCTAAACATGAATGGATACAGTTGAAATTGTGACAAGATTTAAATTATGTAGGTACAATGGTGTAATTTTAGTTAATTGGAGCAGGAACCAGACAGTTGTGTACAGATTTTTTATATTTGGGAAAAGAAAGGTGAAAGATGTCTATGAGGTTACTATTACTACTATTATTATTAATCATTAAGTTAATTATTAAGTTGATCATTAAGGACCCTTTAAGGCACAGCAAAAGTTAGAAAACAGGAAGTCGGTTTGGCAGCAATTTAGTTGAAACATTATTGAAAACCTGCGTTTTACCCACGATTTTGATACATCTCCCTATTACAACAGATGAACAATACAACTAAGAGGTCTTAACTTTTTAAATAAAAAGCTAAGGACTAACTAACACTAAGGAGGATTAATACAAAAACGAAGTTGAGATTTTCAACTTCATTTTTGTTTTCTTTAAAAATGCATTAATATCAAGGCTACATTTATGGGCTCTAATTGCGTATACTGACCGGCGTGGCGCATATTGTTCCAATTTATCAAATGTGGTGTCGTAATTAGTGAATGCTGCGCAGGTAACTAATATATTAGTACAATTAAACATATCCTGGTCATCGGCCAGGTCACAACGTACGTAATTGCTTCGAATTAAGCTCATTAGTTTGTTCCACAGCAAAACTTTACTCTCAATTGGCTGAGTGGAATATTAAATGACACCCACACGAAGTAGACAAACGTCTAGCGAGTATGGAGTACCGCAATAAAATTAATCCAATTTATGTGTGCCTTCTGGAACGTTGTCACATTTACTCTATTGTTCTTGTGTAGACTAAATTAAACGTACCCTACATTCAACTAACTGTCTTCACTGAAAATGAAATGGCGATAACGATAATATCTTTCTACTACACGCTTTTGAAATATTTAAAAATATACTTCATATTTTCTGAAGTGAATCTGACGCCACGATATGGGCGCTTCAAAGTCAAAGAAGTTATTGGAAACTAGATTCCCTTTGTGTGTTCCAGTCCACTGCAAGCAAAGGCTTCAATGGCGACTGTCCCCTCAAAATATAGCCGACAACAATAAATAAGGAAAAACAAATCGAATTCCCACAGCCAAAAATATCCTCAATATTTTCCTTCAAGACAAACGAATAGTCCCTGGCTGTCACTCCTAAATACAATATTCTTGTCAGATATAACAGAGAATTAATTTGTATTTCCTTGGGAATTACAACGAAATGGATTTATTGTAACAAAAAAACAAAAGATCGGTGTCGTGGAAGGAAATTCGCCAATATCACTGAAAATAAGCCAAGGGTGCAATTTCCTTTTTGATACAATCACTAAATATTGGGTCTATTTGGGTCAAATATAGAGGTGAACATTTTACACCCGCTGTGTTTGATGCCAAGAATATAATTATTACGATATAACCTAATTCTGGCATTGGGCATGACGAGGGACAAAGCCATGGTTCTTGATCCGAAACGGCGTCCTAATTTCACAAAGATTGGAATATAATTATCTAAATTGACTACCATGCCTGGAACTGTAACTATATAATAGCGAAGATAAAAAATATGGAACATCTATATTCAGATCTATTTTGTATATCAAATCGAGTTAGTCGTGGTCTATTGTGTAAAAATGGTGACCTAAACAGAAAACGGTGCCAAAACCTCTTCTATATATTGGGCATAATTACACTTAACCTAAAACCAATATCTTGCAGATGCTTCAGACGGTCGGGAGCTCAACGAAATGCTCACAGCCACATCGAACTCACTACCACGATGCATAAAGCCACTCAAGGCTTCTAATATCTCGAGCCAGGGTGGCTAAACACATAGCCGTTTCGAACAAACTCCGTTTACCACATTTTTAGCAGTAAAATAGAATATAAAATGTATGCGCTTCTACACAAGAATGTTTATCCAATCTACATAAAAATGTAAAGTGGCTTTTGAAAATTGAATTATAAAACACTTATTGTAATGAAATATAAACATACTATTTTGTTTGATAATAAGAATAATGCATGTGTTTGCATATATAATTACATATGACGAGTGAAAAGTAAATATTTAAAACATAATGAATATGCAATTGGCTAGGAATAATCTAGTGTCATCATTATTTACATCGAGGAATAATTTCAATATCCAAATAGAACTTTAAATATTTACAGAACAGACACATTATTTACGTATTAGGAAAATTAACAAACTGCAATACGCTTTCCCTAAAATCATATTTGTAAAGTTTTATTGTGAAAACAGTCGATATCACATGTGGCTTGGTGCCAGCTCATTGCAGAAGGCATGAGTCAACCCTCGAGTATCGACAAACAAACTAAAAGATAGTACAATATTTTTCTTTTTATCGTTGTGCGAAACCAAAAGTCTATTATTTTGAAAATCCATGGCCATTCTACATATCCGTGAAGAGTTGAGGCAGGCTTGAGTGCCCTCCGGATCGCCCGCGTAGGATTTAACGATGTCAGACTTATCGATAAGCTCCATACGAGGACTTCCAGCATAGCTTTAACTGTAGATACTGCATTCTACTTGTGTAAAGTTAAATCTACATAGTTGGGCCAACTCTAGATTGTGAATATTACAACAATATATTAGTGGATCGCTTGTTATGGGTAAAAATTAATTAAAATATACCTACAAATACAGAAACTGTAGAAAATACTATAGGTATTTCATTATAAACTGATTACCTACCTCATTAGTCTGCTGAACCCAAACGCGATTGCTACGCTAGAGGTCCTGGGTTCGATTCCCAGGTCGAGCAAAGTATTATTAGGTTTTATACAAATTCTCAGTACCAGCTCGGAATTTAATCCTATGTGACATAGACATACCGGCCAAATGGCTAGGGCTTCGGACTTGTGATCATGTGGTTGCCGGTTCGAACCCCACCCATTTCACTACCGACGTGAACCCACTCGTAACACAAGCAATCTAGCTTAGCACGAGGGGTTAACAAGAATACTAGTAATGTGCGACCCGCATTGACGGTAAGCTTTAAAAAAAAAGTGAGTGTACATTAGTACCAACACATCTGCCTAGCACCTCGGGGAATACAGGCGGGTTAGTACGGTATATTAATTATAAAAGAAAATAACAACGTGGTTAATCGTGTATAACTTCCATAAAAACATCATTCTTTGTTTGAAGTGATATTTTCGGAAACCACTTTACTCAAATAGAGAAAACTTTGATCTCGCGAGAACCGGACTGATGTGTTTTGTTTTCCACTTTTTATATATTTTCATTATATACTCGGGTTACTTTGAATGTAAATAACGGGACCGTTCTTGTGACTGCACAAATAAATATCCCATCATGATCGCGTTAAAACTTTATTTTCTCATTTAAAATACAATGTGTTTAATATATGATGTTTACTTTAACTTTATTAACTTTTGCTTATCATACGACACTGTTACCGATATAAAACATATTGTAACAAAACATCACGCCTCCCGAAAGAGTAAGGCAGAGGTGTGTTAGAACCCGTCGCTATGTTTTTTTAGGTCCCGTTTATTATGGGGCGAACCTACTAAAGCTACGAACTACAAATTCAAATTCCGAGCTGCTACTGAGAATTTTACAGACAATGCTCGAATCGGGAATTGAACCCAAAATCTCATGCTGCCACGAGACTAATGAGGTACTTAGCTGTTAACGATATTATCACAGTTCGTTTTAATTGTTTAGAAATTCAAAATTATTTGTTTTTATTTAAATTGGACATTTCAAAAGTACCTGTATTATACAGGTACTTTTGAAATGTCAACAAAAACTACATGCACGTTTACAAATAGAAGGTCTTATGGAGATGAGCCGGCAAGAAACTCCATAGATACTCTTCTAAATATTTAAGTAATTTCACAATTATTTTCTTCTATCAATCAATGAATGTGAGTATTGTGGAGTTTGATGCGAGTGATAATAATAAATTACCTTGAAGGTACATATAGTACCTTCATGGTTCAGATTGTAAATGTCAATATCTATACTAAACTAACATTGGGTATAAAGCAGAAGGGTTAGTTTGTTTATGTGAACGCGCTAATCTCAGTTCTCTATAACTGGTACGAATGATTTTTGATTTTGTTGGATAGTCCATTCACCGAGAAAGGTAAAATTAACCAATTAACTTATACTATAACTCGATGAATGGACCTATGGGGGCGAAGAAAAAACGTTTGTCGCGGTTGAATTCACATCTGACAAGTAGTATTCAATAAGTTCTCTTTTATGTACCAAACATGACATGAATTTAATGATAGTGCTTGCTTTAAACCCCAAGGCCACACGGAACTGGTTCATTTGCAACTGACATTCAACGGCGGATCGCCTTCAAATCACTTACACTCACGCGCATACCACAAGATCCAGGAAGATTAATGCCAACTTGATCCGTTGCCCTTTGCAAATGTCGTACCTGAAACAAATAAGACCGGTTTGTTAATAAAGATATAGACGTTTTTGAACTAATATAATGTTGGTTAGATTGGTTATAAAGTCTTTATTTATAGTATTATAAATGCGAAAGTGACTCTGGTTTGTTTGTTACCTTTTTACACCAAAACCATTAAACAAATTTTAGTACAATTTAGCATGACAATAGATTGCATCCTAACGACGGCTTATTTGGGACACGAGTGATACTCATGCACGCGAGTGATGATGAATGGATAATATTGTTTTTTTTTTTCTTGAATACCTACAGCACCGCCAAATGCAATTTACCACGAAGCTAAAGGACAACCTGTGCTAGTAGCGTTCAAAGCTAAAACTGTATTAATTAAATAGAGTGGCTTAAAAATGTAATCTACAAATAAGAAACGTCACAGTACCCATAATGAACTGATTTTAAGAATTGTTCTAATTATCAACCCCATGTGCAAACAACAATCATTATCATCAGTCTTTATTCGTCAAGTGCTGGACGAAGGCCTCTCCTAGTAAACGTCATATACTCGTAGTCCTATCTTTGACACCTTCGTCACTCCACTACCTGACCACCGGGCGGCGGGCGTCTTAAACAGCAAATAGCAGAAAGCAAAATACTTATATTGTTTAAATACCATATACCACAAACTTGGAACTTCAATGTTACCCACTTTACTACTTACAATTAAAAACCTCAACACATTAAAAACAAAACTAGTTCAGACCGATTACAGATGGAATGGAGGTGAAAATTTAACTTTTAAATATCTTTGAAGTGAATAATGAAAAACAGTAATTACATTGTAGAATGACCGACGCCTGTTTAACTCGCTCCCACTACAAAATTTTACTTAAAGAAAAAATGTGATTCAGATAAATCTTTTTGTACCGCGTATTTACAAATATATCTAGTAGTCACTTAAAAATATTCGTTACATTTTTTTACAGATAAACAAACAAATAGTAATATTTTCAATGAAAATTGGTTTGCCAATCTGTCAAAACATGTGTAACAAATTTTATCGACAGTGAAAACAGGCTGGAAGGCTCTTCTTATGTCCATTATTTTTTTAAAACACCTTATTGTCGTTTTAACCTTATTGATCTCGGTAATCCAACTAGGTACTTCATAATGTCTTAGGTAAATATTCTTTATTTAATTCGAGTATTAAATTTCTTATAATTATGTCGAAATGAAAACACACAGCGCTTAAGTATGTTCATTCACAAACACACGTGAGAACTACTAGGCGATCAATCAATAAACCAGTAAAAGGTAACTAAAACTACAAACTTCTCCATTGCCCCGGAGATAACATGGAACTTTTAAATTGAAGTTGTTGTTTTTAAAAGAACCAATAAGGTGTTTTCTGATACCACGGGAGACGATCAATGAAAACTTTACTAATAATTTTGCACTTCGTACTTATTCCTTTTAACTTCGTTGTCGGCGAAGGTAAGGTGCAACAATAATAGGTACATAAGATAGTGACGTCACCCTTATGACGTACTTAAAAATGTGAAGGCAAATTTCGACATGGCGTGTGGGAATCGCGGTGGCTTAATGGTCATAGGGTCGTGTGTATCTAACCAGAAGACGCAGGTTCGTATCCGATTTATTTGACACATAAACCAAAACAGCCTAAGTAACTTTTCAAAGAAACAGGCGTTAAACAGGCGTTTTGAATAAAAACCACGAGAATACAGATCTCTAAAAATTTTTTTTTTCGAGTGATGCTGTTCGTAGATGACTTCCAAACCACAATAAGCCCCGATATTAAACCTTTATTTACTTTGCAACGAACAATTTTCATTAGGGAGGAGTAAGGGGAACGAAATTATATTTGTTCCGCCCCACTGTCAACCTCACCTGTTCTCGCTACTTCCTTTCTAGCTTCGGGGAAAACAGGGGCAAGCAACGATAATAATCAGTACAATTATATTTGTACCTATAACTTTGAATTGTTTTTTTTTTGCTAGCAGCCGTTACAATCTAATTTCGCAATTATTAATAAAAACTGGTAATGCAGCTCGAGGAGTGCTTGATGGATTAGATATTCGTTAAACACACATCCACCTAGGAATCAATATATTCCTAGACGTATATAACATGTCATAGGTACTTAAAAATACTTAAAAAAAATGTATTAAAAAAGAAAATTTAAACTTGTCTAATTCTGTAAATTGATATTAGTACTCGCGTGTCTGCTCAGCGAGAGATCCTAGTCTCGATACACGGGTTGTAAAAATAACGTCTATAGTACAGGTAGGTAGTTACTTCAATGGATAAACCCTTTGGGAAACACAGACGTGATGGTATGTGTGTGTGGTTCTGTATCTAGCTCAAACTCTTTCAAAGCCATAAAACCCAGCATTCAAAACGACATAAAACTGGAATGAACATGCATTCTATTCCCGATATTATTAAATATCTGCGGGAGTATATTGATGGAAAAGCTCTCAAGTGCACTAAAAGGTATTACTGTCGGCGGCGGTAGTATCAAGATCACTTACACGGATGATACCTTATTGTTGAACACGAGACGCGGCAATTCACGGTCGTAATCACGCAATGAGTTAAAGAACCTTAAGTGGTACTAATGGCGATAGGTGCTCTTTTTACAAAAGGACAGATATGGCCGAACTGTCATTGTTACCTATTAAGATGGTCATTCAATCGTTCATTGAAAGGAAGGGCAAAAGTTCACAATTCAGAATATACTTAGAGTGGCAGTGTGTGGTTCTTAGATTATTCTAACATTCTAACTGCATCTTTATAAAGCTTTTTAGTGAAGGAAAAACTCGACTCGCAGGCAAGATTCGAACCTGCGTCTTCTGGTTAGGTAACATTCATTGTATGTAGGTATGTGAATTCCCCGTGACTCATGGCTTCTTCAGCGAGTACTTACTGTAAGAGTTTAAAATAAGGAGTTTTTATTGTGCGCGCCCAGGCACGTAGTACTTTAGAACAAAAAAGTAAGTAGTTTGAAAATGTCTAGAAAGAATTTGATTATTGTCATTCTATAAGAATTTTCGCTTGAGTAATAAACGCGCAGTATTCGCTCTTATTGTGCATTATTGAATTAAACGCAAAAACCCCCCATTATATCTAACCCGGCCTCTACAAGTTGGTGGAGGCGCCGGGTAATGTCGTAAAGCAGATATTAATGAGTGCTTAATTATATGTTGCAGTGGTCAAAGTGAAGACCATATTGTTGTGCTGGAAGTTTCTCCCCCGCACACATCGAGATACGGAGCAGAGAGGAAGTGCCTGCTCTATTGTGAAGAAATATTGTCCCTAAAGCTTGCGATTTGCGGATGTCGCTTCGCGAGGAGAAAAAGGAATTAAACAGCTAAGTTTTGTTTTTATGTTACAAGATGGCGGAAGAAATGTGTTTCTTTTCTGGTTTGAATGACGTGTCCCTAGAGGAATTTTTGATACAATTTAGATTGGTCGCCGCTATTAATAAATGGCCGGAAAATGACCTGGGATTAATATTGGGCGCATATTTGCAAGGACCAGCGCTTATCTTTTTTAAATCCACGTATTACGATGGTATTGACTATAAAACTATTTGTGATAAGTTGAGGGCAGAATTCCCTTCCGGAATTAATTACGTTGAAAAATTTTATACTACTAAACAAGAGGTCGGAGAAGACTCCATGACATATTTTTATCATCTAGCGGATTTGGCTACGAAAGCCGACATTTTAGATGATAATATTTTTATAAGAACATTTTTAAAAGGCTTATTATTGGAGGATAAACAAAGATTGGGCACACAAGTATATTCGTCTAAAGCAGAATTGCGTGCCACCATGATGCAAATAAAATATTTATTTGAAGACAATAAATCCCCGACTGTTGAGTATGAGCAAAGGTCTACAATGTCACCGATGAGAAGAAGACATTATGAAGACCATAGACCTCAATATAATTTTCAATCACAACAAAATAAATTTGTGAACTTAGATAATACAACACATTATAATTCTAGCTCAAGATGGGAGCCGCGAGCTCCAAAAGTCCAAAGATGCAGCCCACGCAGTGTGCTTGCTGTATCAGAGGCTGGTCAACAACCTAAAGAAAATAAGAATATTGGTCAGTCTAATCCATTTATTCAGTTATTTATTGGTAATAAACCCTATGTTGCACTATTAGATACAGGTGCATCAATCTCATGTATATCTGAGCGACTGATGATGAAGCTGAATCTGTGTTACACGTGTGAACCTGCAGATAAACGTATGGTTAAATCTATTTCGGGTTCTTACTTGAATGTTGTGGGTGAGACCATTATCAATTTCACAATTGACTCTTGTTTATTTAATAATACATTTATTATCATAAAAGACATTAACCAAGAGTTGGTACTAGGTCAAGACTTCTTTTATAAAAATAATGCTTTAGTTGATTTTTATAATAACTGTTTATTATTGAAAGGTCGTTTTAATGTGAAATTTTTAGATAAGGCTTGTCTACAGAAAGACGTGTTTGTATCTCACTCTATCGTGTATGATGATCATTGTAACCAAATAGATAATGATAGCAATGTTATAAATGATCATGATAATGTTGATTATGTATATGGTTTAGGTGTACATAGAATGAATAATAATAATTTGTTGGATTCCCATGAGATTGAGGAACCAGTTAAGGTAGGCCATGTTGATATGAACATAGCTGTAACTAAAGGTAGGGAAGAGTCCATTGGTTATGACGATGAAGGACAATCTGTTAATCCAGAGGTGTTGATGATTGACGATGATTTGCTAAAAGCAACTATTTCAGAGAAGGAGGATGAACCTCTGCCGAATAAGAAAGAAACTTCAGTTCAGGTAACCGAGGTGGAACCGATAGTAAAAGATCACTTTGTAGTTAACATTAGAACCGATAATATTTTATTACAGAAGGTTGGCGTGACCAAGCCCTTATTTTTATTTGGTCAAATGGTTACCAAGAGTAACAGTAACAGTCATAAGACTGACAGTGTCAGAAGACACAAATATTTTCATAAAGTTCCGTTCAGAAAAGTTTTATATAATTTGAGAAATAGGTTTATACAAAGAGATTTTATTAGGAAAAAAATATTTAGAAAATTGATTTGTAACGGAACAATTGGAATTTATAGAACTGTCCCTATAAATAATTGTAGAATGGAAAAGTTTCCCAGTATTTTTAAAGAACCGTATAAAATACTAAGCTGGGTTAATAATTTAAAATATTTAAAGGAAAGTTTAAATAAAATTAGACTTAAAACCTAGTATATGTTTAATAATTATTGTTTATTTACGAAAAGTATGATACTAATATTTGTGTTTGTTTTCATGTCTGATGTGCTGTCTGAACGAGCCAAGAGAGGGGAAGATGCCACTGCGTTTTCGGTTGAAGGCATTCCGAATATATAAAAATTTTAGAGGGATTTATTTTATCTAGCAGGAGGGGGACCCTGCACAGGCTGTATCGACTTCGTGAAATGGACATAGTCCTTGCGAAGGGTGTCTGAGTTGGACACATATGATTCAGCAAATATTTTTTATTTTTATTAGATAATATTATTACAAAGAGGGGTATTAAGATTAGTCATGGAAATTAATTAATTATAGTTCGGAATGAATTCATGACAGGATTAATATGATTTCTTAAACTTTCCCTCCCTCTGACTCAATTGCGTTAGAAGAAGTTAAAGTTTTTGCATATGATATTGATTCTTTTTATATTCAGTCTCATTAACCCTTCAGGCATGATGCTTAGCTTTCAATGTAATTAATTTTGAAGCATCATTGGATAGGAGGCCGTGGCGCATCTTTTTCAGGCGTTTTGGTGCGTCAAAGTTTATGGCGTGCAGTATTTATTAATTATGCTAAAGCTTTGTAAATTTTTAATGATAACTTAACCATACACATGCCATAGACTATCCTGCTTTGAGGGGCGAGCCTCATGCATGGTTGTAAGTGAATTCCTTTCGCCTGTTAATGTTTCGAGTTAGGACATAGGCAGGTAGTTAGTTACTTTTTTGTTTTTATTTGGGTAAAACTTTTTTTTTATGTTTTATTGCCTTGTTTTACCCAAATGCAGGGGCGTAGCTGATGTAAGAGTTTAAAATAAGGAGTTTTTATTGTGCGCGCCCAGGCACGTAGTACTTTAGAACAAAAAAGTAAGTAGTTTGAAAATGTCTAGAAAGAATTTGATTATTGTCATTCTATAAGAATTTTCGCTTGAGTAATAAACGCGCAGTATTCGCTCTTATTGTGCATTATTGAATTAAACGCAAAAACCCCCCATTATATCTAACCCGGCCTCTACATTACCTATCCAAAAATATTCTCTCAAAATTAAAGAACTAACATAACATACCATCACGCCTGCATTCCCCGAAGGGTTAGGCAGAGGTGTACTAAGGTACACCCACAGTTCGCCGGTATGTTTAGGTAGATGTAATAGGAGGCGAGCCTGTTGCCATTAACCGGGCACGAATTCCAAACTCCGAGCTGCTACTGGGAATTTCATAGAAAACGCCAATAACACTTTGCTCGACCTGGGAATCGAACCCAGGACCTCTAGCGTAGCAGTCGCGGTCAGGACCACTTGGCTAATGAGGCAGTTTTGAAGTAGTTAAAGAACTAAATCCACCCAGGATTAAGTGTTAATACCTTTGGAGACTGTCCTCAATGGAAAACTATATATTTCATGGTGTAGAACAGTTTTCCTAAAGAAATAAGTCGGGTAACCAAAAACTGACAGCAACACAGGAAGTTTCTTTACAAGAAAACGTAAAAGTATAAGAACTATTGAATAGGTTCTATTGGCACGGTATTTGATAGGTATTATCCAAACCCTCTTTTCGCTTCACCGCAGTCGAGTAAAAAAGCAATGTATCCCAAGCAAGCGCAAACAAAGTAAGAAAGTCTGTAGAAACAACTCCATGTTTGAAGGATGTACTGTCAACGGAACCCTTTACACTTCAATAAACTGAAAATGACTTTAGCGCAACTCCATTCACCCGTAACTATGTTACAGTAATTGAATATAAAGGCTCCGTATGACGGTCGTATATACATATCTATTTTTGAATGGCAAGAGACGTTAAGTTTCTTATCGAATTATTATGACGTTTGCTGCCCGACAGATATTCAAATATTCAATTTTGTTTATCATCTTTCACAAAAAATAAAAGCACTTTAGATAGGTAATGCACAAATTTTAAAGTTTCCCGGGAATCTTATACAATTGTTCGTTCCCCAAAAAATTTCTAGTGGTGCGCTTCCCAATGACTAGCATAAATTTTGTTTTTATTTATATTTATATGATTGTGCATGTTTTAAATTAGAAAGGAAAACACTTTTGTATGGAATGGATAAACACCATTGTTTGTATTACATACTAAACCAAGCGGATAAATTGTTGAAGACATTAACGGCCAAGATATCAATGCACGGGTGCCGTCAATAGCTCAACCATGAGTTTGATGAGCTCAACAATGAAAGATAAACACGAAATTATTCACTGCGTCATTGGTCTAGTGGTAGTGCGGCTACTGATCGTGAGATCCTGGGTTCGATTTGCTGGTTGAGCAAACTGTAATTGAGTTTTTCTATAAAATTCACAATTGTCACTCGGTGTTTATTTTTGTATTCATGTCCGGTTAATGGCAATAGGATTGCCCTCTGTCGGAACCTAAATATACCGCATCGTAAATATACCTATGCCTCCACCTAACCCTTCGGAGAATACAGGTGTTATAGTGTAATGATAAAATTATTGCATCTTGTCTTCTCCCCGAATTTAGGTTTTGAGAAAACGCATTCTCATTTTAAATAATATATGGAACCAGACATGAAAGTATATCTCAAGGCGCCCCTGCTGTTGCTAGACAGAGTAAAATTTAATAGAAACCGAATGTCGACCGCAGTACAGGAACGCTTTTAAATTACATAAGAAAGAGATGGCTATATTTGAACCACATCTCTCACTCACGAAGCCGATTAAACTTATCTTTGGCACTTCATACTACATGAGATAATCGTGGGGTCGCCAAATTGGCAATATGCAAGCGGTCGAACGCTGCATAAACTGTGATGGCTATGTAAACGGGTTCCGTAACACAGTCACTCCGTTACGCTTCCAGAATCCCTAATATTAAATAACAGAGTTCCTTTTCACATACGATCAGTGAATATGTTTCGAGGTTGCTATATCACTTGGTTGCTACTTTATATTATCTGTGGTAAAAGATGACCGAATTTATCGTTGGCTTTAGTCGGTCGTTCGCGCCCGGAGTGATACGGATTCGGAACAAGGATACAATAATAGCTTTGCTATTTGTAGGTACTCTTTGGACTGATTTAGTTTGTACATCCTTTAGACTTGGAGAACTAGAGCTCTACAATATAAAAACAAACGTAACGTTAAAATTGTATTGACTACTCTATATAAATGACATTTATGAAGCCCGCTTTATCGAAAGCGTATATCATTTCCATGCATATTTTTTTCTAATCTTCTGACTAATTGCAACTTGTTTACAGACCCTGTAAGGAATATGGCATCACGTTCATTTGAATTACAATCATAATGTGATACAGTCTAACTTATTTCTTTGCAACTATTTATGTAGGACCTTTTATTTAAGTAGATACATAATTAGTCAGAAGATTAGTTAGAAGTAAGAAGGAATGAGATGTTAATATCTTAGATTCAGAACTGTAGCACATTGTTATATTTTATTTCATCTGTTTATCTTATATTTACAGGTAAATCTTGTATCATTTATTTCTTCATACTTAGTAGACCGTACTATAGTGGAACAAATGACAAGCAGTAACGATCGGACTAGCTATAAATAAATGTTTCATTAACCCCAATTAAAACGTTGAACAACGAAGATATACATAACATATTTATTAAACAAAGCTACTATACAATGAATAATATTAAAAGTCAATCGGGTTCACGGAATTCTTTAATTAGTATGTGAATTAGTTATAGGAATTATTATAAATTCTATGAAAATGGATTGGGCAGAATTTGTGGATCCATTTTCATCCACGTTTATAATGTGATTACACTCATTATGAACACGGCTTATGTACGCTAAACCCATGGCCATGGTGTATAGGATAAAGGAAGACAAGTGCGGTTTCAGTGAGTACGTCTCAATGTCCCATTTTTGGAGGGACTTCTCGCATTTCAGCTTTTCCGGGAGACGTCTCGGCGACACCCTAAAGGGAAACCCCAAAATTCCATATTTTCACCTAGCCAGCGTCTGAATAAAGAAACCCGGAAAACGCGAAATTTTAAGTTTATTCATGTACATTTTGCTGCACCCCGATCTTTTCGTCCCAATCTCGCTGTTGGTGCATTTATTTTCCGAGATTTAGAAAAACAGATCTAGTAACGCTACCTGCTACCTCCTCAGGTGAGAGACGACCCATGTCAATTTTCCACACCCCAAAAAAAAGAATACAGATGACATAAAAATGAATGCGCTATGAATGAATTAATTCATTCATTGGCCACATAAACAGTTCATTGTTATCTCAGTACTTATCCCGAACCGATGTGGCGTGGCAATAACACCGATTTACATATTAATTAAAAAATCCAACGCAGTTTATATTTCATAACCCACATAAAAGAAACAATTTTTGTGTTTCTGTTACATTATGAATCGATTAGCTAGCGTGGACGCTGCTGATATGGACGCCATGTTTGTTTTTTCCCGCGTTTATTTAACAAAAGTAATGAAGTAGCTATCTCTTAAAATTGATAAAAAAATGTGTACATTTGTCAGTTTTTATGTTAGTGTTAACGGCGTATCATGTTTCATTATACACTAATTTATTCTACATTTACGTCAATTATGTAAATATAATATCGAGATTTTTTTTTATATACCTAATTAAAACAATAACTTACTGTGGTGTTGCTAGTATCCATAGACCGCAGTTACCATTTACCATCAGCCGTGTCATAAATATGAAATAATTAACTTTAAACAGAGGATCTGGATCTTGTACCTTGATATTTCAGGCCCTAAGTTTACAAATAGTAAACTTAAATGTTAAGTCAATGTCTGAAATTGTGCCAAAATCATCATTCAATGGTATCACAATTTTTAATTTTTGGCAGTTTTGTCTACGAAATCTGTCAGTCCTTACGTCATTTAGAGCTATTGAACGACCATTCTAATACAATTGAAAAAGTAGGCTTAGGCCCCAGAGTTCTCAATTCAAATATTTGTTTCAATAAATACAATATTTGGGTTTAAAAAAAGAACCATCAACTCATCGTGGAATTTATAATTCTCGTAAGGTATCATCATCCTAATCTAGAACAAGGACCGGGTATATGCCATCTGCATCCAACGACTCCTAAGGATAACGGGATACCACTGGTATTTTTGTCAAAATACCTATTCCGTACACTGGTTGTAGTAATCTAGGCAGTTCCTACATACACGTCCCCATATTTATCGATTTGTAAATAAAAATTCATTCAACCATTGCCATTAATATTCACACGTTGCAAAGTCACAGAGGGAAAGCTGACAATGTTGCCCGTGGGAAATATGACCGTAACATCTAATAATTTCACTCAGCATTTTAGATCCCACACAATTTATATTTCACACAATTTATATTTCAATCCATTGAGTTACATATTCTCGTACTAGAGAAGATAAAAATCTCAATAACTCAAACAACAAGACACAACAATAAATTCTTGAAAAATACTCAGACAGAATTATAAAATGATGAAAAAGGATTTGTGCCTTGCGTATAATGGAACTATGCTTGTCCCCCTAAATCCTACTGACAAACTATGGAAGTATACCTACCTCTGCCTAAACTTTCGTTTTGGAATGATATGTATGGAAAGGTGTTTTAAATATTACTGTCAAAAAGATCACGTATATTTTTCAAAGCGCACTTTACGTGGCTGTTCTAGTACGAAGAACCTACAACCGCAATGATTTTAATCTTGTTCTTTCATTTGTCTCGGCCTATCATAAAAGTTGGGGTTCAATCTTCCATGACATAGCACGTTTTGAGTGTCTGCTGCGCAATTGCCGTTTGACCTCCTCGACCTTTAGGGAAAATAGATTTTCACTGTATTATTATCTTGTCATTATCACTATGTATTTACTTTGTAGCAATTCCTAGACATAAAATAAAATAAATGAAATTAACTATGTAATTATGAATATTCATTCATAATTACATAGTTAATTTCATTATATTACATTTCCACTATAAGCTAATACCTACTGTTAAATACAAAACAAACGTTCACATCAAATGTTTCCTTTCAATTAAACCATTATTAAAGTTACTTTTGATAAGTCAAAAACTAGTTGCACGGTTCCAAATAGTGAGTCTTATGTAGAAGATCTGGAAAGAAACTCCATGGACACTCCTATAAATAATTAATGTTTACAATATATTTCATCTGTTCAACATACCTAGTTGGGAATAGGCTAAAAGTATGACAACAAATTAATAATCATTAAAAAGCATCCAATTCTGATTATAAACGCAGAAACAAAATTGAAGAGAACACAACAATTTTCTAAAAAAAAATATATCGAAATGTTTAAGAATCCATACTTCATATTTTATATGCGAAGGTAGCTTTTGTCTCGAAAAGTGTTTTGTGATGCAGAGAACCGCTAGTATTACATAATTACAGTACACAGCTGGTTCATAACGGACCATGTTTTCCGTTATAGATAATAACAGAAATCGGAGTGAAATGCAAACTGCCGAATACTGTGACCTACTTTTGAGTCTCGCGCCAAAAACTAATCACAAGAATACATCCGGGTGCTCTTAATGTGTCCTTTATTATTATGCTTCGTTCGATACCCGCTTCAAATTGAAAAGTTATTTGGTAATGTTGATTCAATTTAATTTCTACGTGAAATGGAATGTAATTTTGACACATAAGGAATAAGGACTGTTATGCTTGGACAGCCCTAAAGGCTATGACCAAGTTTTGCAGAATCGTTTTCTTCAACCCTTTTGCTTATAAGGGTCTTATATGTCTACAACAGTTAGTAATGTAGATAAACATGGAGCAATTTTATACAGGGTAATTTCAAGTTATCTTTCACAGAAATACATTATTTACCCAATGAAAATGTATAAAACAGCCAGCAATAGTTAAGTCAAAGTCAAAGTCAAAGATATTTATTGCTTAAAACTGTGTACATATGGTGTTTAACAATTTTTGGTAGGTTTCAACAGTCTACCCAGTCGGGTGTAGCAATATAAAAATATTAAAATCTAATAAACATAGGTGTCTGTGCTAACAATCTTATAAACAATCTTGGAAACAATAACAGTTATTATTTTTTGGCAAAATATTCATGCATATTATAAAAATCATTTTTAACTAACCACTTTTTTTAAACTCTCTTGAATAATTTACCACTTAGTTTTTTAAATCTACAGGTAAGTGGTTATATACTCGTATGGCTGTGATATATGTACTTTTATAATAAATCATATTATGTATATTTGGCAAGTTTAAATCATATTTGTATTTATTACGTACATTGGGTTTAGATATGCACTTAGGACTAAAGGAGTGAATATTATGCTTGACAAATAAACACAGCTCTAAAATATATATACCAGTTAGAGTAAGGAAACCCTTTTCACAAAAGATGGATCTCAACGATTCAGTGTTTTGCATGTTGTAGATAACGCGTAGGCATTTCTTTTGAAGTAGGTACGAATGTGGACTGAACCTCGCAGGAATTGCCCCAATATATGACACCGTAAGTTAGAAGGGGGTACACGTAACCAAAATATGCAGATTTCGCAATGTGTAATGAAGTTGTTTCAACTAAAATAGATAAAACGTAACAACAACGTGAATTTTTTTTAATAATTTTTTCTATGTGGCCTTTCCAATTTAAGTGTTGATCTATTGTGACACCAAGAAAATTAATTTGTTCTACCTCTTCGATTTTTGTGTTTGATTGATATATATTTAGTTGTGAAGGTTTATTTTTATAATTTCTGAATTGAATTAACTTTGTTTTTATAAGGTTTACTTTTAGGTTTATTGATTTTAGAAAATTAGTTATATTTGTTAATGTGTTATTTATTTATAATCCCCTAAAAGATTAACAGTGAATTAAAGCACACCATGTATATTAACCTAGGCTTCAAAGTCTATGACGAGCTGAGAACTGACCCCAGGACCTAACGCTCATGAGGTACCACAAAAGTACTCGGCCGTCGAAAACTCAAAAAATTTAATGTTGACACAAATTATCATATGCACCCTCATGTTAATTTCCAACATTTAATTTTCGTCGGGGCCCTAAATGTTCCAGGCAGTCCCCCTTAAATGACCCCCGGAGGATATAAAAACGATACTTCTGTATTAAAAAATTAGACGGATGGATACCTTTAATAATTATGTTCGTGTTATTAAGGCTTAATGGGCTCTCCTGGCAGATCCGGCACCAGCATGCCAAATTCAAAATTATATTTAATTTTTGCGAATGATGAATATGAATAAGTAAATTTATCAAATAATCGAGAAATAAAAACTATACAATATGCATAACTTACTATTGCAAACACCCACAGCCCTACTTGAAAAATTGTAAAAGCTATGCAAAACTACAAAGTAACATAGAATTTGGTGTATTTTAATGACAAACCATGCAGAGGTTTTAGCATAAAGAGATAAATATTTTATACTTAGTGGCGCAAATACCATTGGTGAACTCAAAATTTGTTCTAGACATACCAATTTAAAATTAAATTTGGCGACCAAGCGAATGCCTTTTCGCTACAATAAATTGAATCCGACTTCTTAAAATTATTTTTAGGCACTGGCAACAATCGATGCAGTCATTCAAATAGTTTACATTAAATAATTACATAAGATTTTAGTATTGTTTTAGCAATAGATATTTAAATATAAACATTTAACTTTATTATTAAAACATTCACGCCTCCTTATCGAAAAGGAAAATAGATGAACACATGCAGACATCCGGTCTTACCTACTGTTGAATAACATAATTCGTAACAACTTACATAGGTACTTATACCTAATATTAGTAAATTTTTTTTCTTATATAAAAGACACTGCCTCAACAGCCAAGTGGTCCGGACTGCGACTGCTACGCTAGAGGTCCTGGGTTCGATTCCCAGGTCGAGCAAAGTGTTATTGGGTTTTTCTATGAAATTCCCAGTAGCAGCTCGGAGTTTGGCATTTGTGCCCGGTTAATGGCAATAGGCTCGCCCCCTATTACATGGGACCTAAACATACCGGCGAACTGTGGGTGTACATTAGTACGCCTCAGCCTAACCCTTCGGGGAATACAGGCGTGAGTGTATGTTATCTTATTATTATTAAGCTTAAGGAAAGGGATATTAAATTCTTGCCTACTATGAGAATCGCTTTTATTGCTTTAATCTGAATATTATTATCTCATGTTCTAGATTCCAGAGCTGACTTTAGTGTTCCATCAGTAATGGACTGTGTTCTAACAAAATTATTTTAATATAGTGCCCACGACCACATTTGATCACTGCACCTCTTGCCATCGGTAGCGAATTCATCCTCACATCTTAGAACCACTACCATCGCGTACGATTCCAGAGCAACTTTATCCTAAGTACAATCAGGCTGTGGAATGACCTACCTGCAGATGTTTTCCCCCAAAAGAATACAGAATAAAGAAGGTTTTTACGGGGTCGGCAAGCTTAGTTGCCAGTGGTATAAGTTAAATGCTAAATAAATTATTGTTTGTTTCCATGAAATAATTACTGAAGGTATTTGGTGTATCCTCTATCATCCAAACGTAACAGTAAAAACAATCAAATCAGTATGTAAAATGGCTATTTACTTTATAGGCACACGTAATCAATCACAGATTCCATTTTTAGGAGATTATTTTCTACATTCACGCCCAAATCCGGGAGTTTAAACAATTCAGAATTTTCATGTTTCAATTTTCCGGGCAAATCCAACGCGAGAGATGTAACATCAGCAAAAGCCCGCCAAATTAAAGTATAAACAACGCATATCCGCTTTAACTTTTGGAAAGGCTTAATCTGTCCAAACAGGCTAGAATTTTGGATTTTCTACCTTTAATCTGAGTGGGGCAAAGCATTGCCGTTATTCATTCTATTTGCTAACAGTTTTAATTGCCCAAGTACCATTTACAAACGATTATGAATACTTTTATTGTGTATAGATTAAATAAATACTCATTTACTCAGAAAGAAAATAGGTAAGTTGTTACTTTTTTACGTTTTTTAAATGTGTAAGGGCTGGAATTTTATGTAGGTAAATAAAGCAGACAAATTAGGTATAAGTACATGATTAACTGTATAGACAACATAATTATTGCATATAAATTATCATAAACTTTACAATCACCTGAAGGTTAACTTAATGAAGCTTGTTAAAATTTGAATTAATTATCATAGTTCACTAAACTTTCGTCGTGTCAAACAGCACCAAGAAACAGCTGACACATAATACGTCACTACATCGTATAAAACAAAGTCATTACTTTTTTTTATAGGATAGGGGAGCAAACGAGAAAAAATACGAAATTTCTATGAAAAATTGTGTTTAAATATGACTTAAACACATTTAAGAATTTGGTGCAAGTGGGCCTTAATGCCTGTATAACTTTACTCGGTACATATTTCTTTAAATGAAAAAAAATATTTTTATGTAAAATTGGGAAAAAATATAAATTACTTAGGACAGTTTGATAAAAAAATCAAAGACAAGAAAGTTACTTGTACTGGTAAAGGTCACCTTCGTCAGATCATAACACTTCCACTAATTTGCTTTCATTTCATTTTGCACGGCTTCCACTAATTTGCATGTATATTCAGGTACGAATCAAATAATTTACCTTGTGGCAAAGATTAGTGGCATACTTTCTGATTCTGGCTTACTGCTAACACTGACCAAGAATCTAAAGTTCAAGATGGATGCATAAAGAATAGTCGACCACCCAAAACCCGACCGCAGCAAGTTCAATTTAACTAGTTTGTTATCTAGCCAAGGAGCAGGAAGGATTCTACTCCATATCGAAGCATTATATATAGTTTTATTTCTTTACTCGCGCAAAAAGCGGGACCATAGGAGCACCGCAAGACAATGTTTATTCTCGAGGAAATAGACACCAATCATACACAATAGAATATAAATAAATAGTCGATTAAAGGATATTTTCTGTATCTACAACGTAAAACGATAGATTACAACCAAAGTCAATGCAAATGTCGGAATTCTGTTTATCTAACAGACGCCACGAGAGTCACAAAAGAAACGACACGAATAATTTCAAAGGAATTTGTGTTTTACGTTTTAAAATACAGGTTTTATGTCACTGTTAGGAATGAAAGGGCAGACTATTAGCATATTTGTACTAATTCTGAATATTTATTTGTCATTCTTTATTTGTACAACATTAATTTTATTGTCATTCATAAAAACAACAGAGAACATGCCTGTAATGTTTTAATAAACATTCGTATATTCCCTTTAGTCAAACCAGACCATTAAAATATTTTGTGTTTATTAGGGAATCATGAAAAATTCAGCCTGAAATAACTGAAGGACTTTACATAATATTGGATGTTGGGAATTAAAATACACAATGTAACGCTGGCAATAAAGTCTGTAGCTATATTACGACTTCGCGTTGGATATAAAATTCCGAATATATGTCATACATAACTTTTGTGTTGTCGTCTGTACCCGGTGATCAACTGTATTATTACTTGAAACGTTTGCTAAGGGCCTCTAAATTATTCAAGTGTTCTGTGATACATACCAAATTAGCTGATCCATTTTCGCTTAATATAAATAGGTAACACATACCTTCTCTTCAATACTTAGTTACTTAGTATGTGTAAATAGTAGCACAAAACAATATTGTTCAGTCGTAAATGAAACAGATTTCACTCATTCCGGAATATTAGACCCTATTTTAGCTAGATAAATTTTATTGTGGTTTGTAGGGCTGCCACAGTGCATATAGAAAATTTTGCCAATTAATTTTAATTTGAAATAGAATGTTTTCTAAAATATAAAAAATAACGTCGATGTTGAATAGTATTATTAATTCGGAATATTTGGAATATCCTGTTACTAATTAATATGAGGTTATCCGTATTTCCTTAGTTAATGAAAAACAAATAACTTGAGGTACATCATTAAATAATATCCTATAATTATAATGTCGACTGCTTCTTCATAAATGTCCGACTCAGCAGTTCAAGCAAATTAATTGGTTTTTGGAGATTGTATCGTCCTTATTCTCTTAACCTTTTCTATTGACATAAAAATAAATCAAGTTATTTAAATTTAAATAATATATAATACTATTTAGGTACTATTTCAATCAATAGCCAATCAATTTCAAAATATGTACGGGTCGGCTTCCTTCAAACATAAGTATGACGCCATTGCTTAGTTTTTTTTATTATTATCAACATCAACCCATTTACTGTAATTAGTTAGTTTTATTGTAATTATAAAACAGTGTTATAAGCACGAAATGATGTTTTAAATCGGGGATCAATATCGGGAATAATCGGTTAATTAGTTTCCCTTTGCTATCGTAAACAGCTACCTTCGAAGCGAATCCGCAATTGGGAAAACTTAGTCAATACGCGAATCGATATTACATTGGACAAAGGCAATCAGATCAGAGTTAATTAGTAGGAAAGTGAATTGGCAACCCTACGAGGTAAGTTTTGGTTGTGTGCGCGCGTACCTACGTGTAGTGATGTGCATTGTGCGAGGGCGCGAGATTGGAGCGTGCGGTTTGCATCCGGACAAACACAATGGCCATTTCGATTAGTATCGCGATGCGATCTGTGGACGGCACAACGATGACCATTACACATCCTGGAAGCTATGTTAGCCTACCTGCCTGACGGCCCGCCTGACGGACCAAACATTCAAATTTCTATTTAGCAACATCCGATGACGCAGCCATTCGCTTTAACGTTGGCCATTTCACGAATTGTGTCATATCTGATAAAAGTTTCAAATCGAATTATGATAGGTACCTACATACATATTTTCAAGCCTGTCTCCCATTGGGGTAAGTAGAGACTATAGATTTCCACTTACTACGATTCTGGCATCCCACCTTCGCTTCATCTGCACATGTTCATTTGAATAACTACGCGATGTGAAAACTCAGACTGCCTTATTGCTGGCTATGGGTTGGATTCCCAGGCCGAGCAATTTCTATAAAATTATCTGTAGCAACTCGATTTGTGCCCAGTTAATACTGGCGAAATGTTGGTGTACATTGGTTCTCCCTTGCCAAACCCTTTCAAGAACAAAGGCGTGGTGAAAACTGCAAAGCAATACTTATCAGTCTCATTTCGTTTTATTGTAATCATCATTTACAAACTTAGTTTATGATCCAATTTATCTTGTAAAAGCAATCAAGTCTTCGAGACAGTAAAGTGCTGAAAGCAAATCAAGACGGAGACATTTTTCAAAACAACTGTAGTCGTAAAGCAAGTTCACAGACGCTGCGAAGGTGATATAGGGAGGAAAGTTTAAATTTGTATCAAGATCATGTGGCTCTACACGAAAATATATCTCACTCGATCGCGTGCTGGTATAAAACCAAGCCACCACCAATAAAAGTTTTACTCGTCTGTACTTACAAGAAAATAAGCTCGCTTACTTTCAGTGGTATTCACAAAGGTATATCTTTATATAATAATTCTTCTGTACGTGTGTTGACAGTGAACTCCTCCGAAACGGCTGGACCGATTTGAATGAATTTTTTTGTGTGTATTCAAGTGGAATCGAGGATGGTTTAGATTCACAAATAAGCCCGGCTGGCGCTACAGTCGGCATCTAGGTTATTTATCTATGCAAGTAAACTGCTGAATTATATTATTTGTCTTTCATTTCTTACTTTGTTTAATATCCTAATCGCTTGGTATATCATGCAGGACAACGTCTGTCGGGTCCGCTAGTAATATACACAAAGTTTTTATTAGTGTACGATTATCTCTTGCAGTTGCTCGGTAAGCATTAACCTTTACGTTTATTAGCAAGAGAATATTGTTAAATGTATTATTACAAGACAATCTCCATGTTTGACTAGGGGCTAAGAGAAAAGCTGTTTCAGATTTTGTGTTCATATGCAATTAATATTTTATCTTAATGAGTTTCTATTTTATCTTACGTATTAGGTACAGTATGGTACTAATATAAATAACCAAGCACGATTATTATAATATTATTTATTGTTCAATAGATTGGACCAATTTGAAGCCATTGTTTTGACCATTAAATTAATAGATATATAATTAATAGATATTCGCAAAAGAAAACACTATAAAAATAGAATCCAGAATTGCATATTGGATCTTTTCATTGAGTAATTAGAGATCTCTTCATGCAGACAAAGTCAAACTGATCATGTTTTTGTGTTCCACGCCCATTTAGTGTTCCACCGCTGGGCACGGGTCTCCTCTCGGGTTACGCTTCAGTTCACCAAGCTAGGTTACTGCGAGATGTCACTCTTCAAACGCTGGCAAGGAAATTTCACTGGAAAGGTTTCCTCACGATGTTCTCCTTCCTACCGTTTTAATCATCGATACGCACATGATACGAATAGTCGAGACCCTTGACTTGGCAGTAGGTACTATGGTCGTATCGTTATTTTTTAACTGCTTCTTGATATTATTTATTGTTTTATATCATGTGGTGCCTAATATTACTCGGAACTAATTAGCGACTATAATTACACTGCCTCATTAGCTAAGTGGCCCTGAATGCGACTGCTACGCTAGAGGTCCGGAGAGGAAAGTGTTATTGGGTTTTTCTATGAAATTCTCAGTAGCAGCTCGGAGCTCTAAACATACCGGCGAACTGTGGGTGTACATTAGTACGCCTCTGCCTAACCCTTCGGGGAATACAGGCGTGATGGTATGTTATGTTATTACACTAGTATGTAGTATTTAGGCCTAAGGAGCACTAATAGCTAATAATCAATTAATATGGTTCGCTTAACCATATCTAAAGTTCAGTTACACGTGTACCGACCACACTGTTATAAATAGGTATTTATTATACCAGTATTACCAGTAGCTACTCAGAAATTACCTTTACTTCAGTTCTGTCCTGGGGTTATGGGCATACAACGCAAAAATATCACAAATACACAACTTCGTATATAATTTTGTCAGTTCATAAATTATTTTGTACGGTTGGTTATTGGAATAAAACTACTTTTTACGGATTTTATCGCGTTATAGTGATTTTATTTTGTTCCCGACGTTTCGGATCCTTTACAGCATCCATGGTCACGGGTAGAAAAAGGTCACGGTGTTGGAGGTCTCATTGTTAAAACCTTACATTTTTGTTAAATAATATTCGCGTAAGTGTCAGAAATCAGTATGGTTGTTTATTTTTTAGTTATAATTATTACTTCCTATTTTAAAGTAATTCTTTAGACTACATAGGGAGCCGTATTGTCGTGTGCATCCTGTATAGGTAGGTATATATTTATATCAGTAACACTTCCCGGGGACGCGGGAGTCACTCTTGATATCTTTCGTGTTCCCATCACTAGTGATCAGTTTTTCTTAGTAGATAGACGTTCCCTATGGTTTCTGCCCTGGATGTCTTAAGAAAAGAGCATTTATCAGCTACGTTCCATTTATTTTGGCGAAAATAATTATGTACTCTTAATAAAAAAATCGAGCACCAAAGTTCAGTGAAAAGGAAGTCTTATACATCTTGTAAATAATGAAAACAGCTGTCTATGTCGGTACGTTCTTGAACGCTGAATTGGGGACTCGGTCCTTTGTGCAAAAAATTACTGAAATTTAATTCTGAGGAGTTTGTAGGTACTTAGAGCCCGCAATGTAGTTATGTTCGACGATCGATAACTGGCTCATTATTTTAAGAGGCTTGACAGCGACTCCCACTCTCGTCTCGACCCAAAAACTCTACCGCTAAGATCTTTAGCCTAGCGCTCGAGATCATGAGATTGATTCCCTGGTCGAGTAAACTGTAATTGATATTATTTCTATGCAATTATTAAGATCTGTTGATCTTAATAATTGCATAGAAATAATATCAATTACAGTTTACGGAATCTTGTTTTATGCCTGGTTAAAGTCAATAGGCCATCTCTCACATGAGACGTTAACATAACGGCGAACTGTGGGTATACATTAGTACGCCTCTGCCTAACCCTTCGGGGAATACAGGCGTGATTGTATGTATATATACTTCCTTCTATTTGTGATGCGCATATTATGAAACAAAGATGACACAGACCAAAGATAATAATATCACAGTTTTCATGTGCAACCTAGTATTTATTTTAATTCAGCATCGTCTGTGGGCCCAGTTGGCACTTCGTCAACCATGCACTCGCATTCCGTCGTGACTGTTTATACACAACCGTATTTCAACATGCCAAAATCTTACTATACCACGTTTATATGAGGAGTTTCCCCGTAACGCACTCCATACAAATGAACTTATTTATTTAATTAAAATATTATCACTTACAAGTCAACGTCATCGAAAAACTAATATCTATGACAGTGGTTTGTCAGATTTCTGTTGAACTAATATAAAGTCTAAAAGACTAAGGGCCACTTGCACCAACTTATTAAATACGTTTAACATAACATACCATCACGCCTGTATTCCCCGAAGGGTTAGGCACAGGCGTACTAAGGTACACCCACAGTTCGCCTGTTTGTTTAGGTCCAATGTAATAGGGGGCCAGCTAATGGCTATTGCCATTAGCCGGGCACTAATTCCTAACTCCGAGCTACTGCTGGGAATTTCATAGAAAAACCCCACTTTGCTCGACCTGGGAATCGAACCCAGTCCCGCTCAGGACCACTTGACTAATGAAGCAAAATACGTTTAAGTCGTATTTAAACACAAAATAACAATGAAAATTGCGCTTAAATATTATTTAAACACATTTAAAAAGTTAGTGCAAGTGGCCCTTAAAGATTTCCAATAATCCGCTAAAAATGGCCAACACTTTATGCTATCTTTTCAAGACAGCTATAACTATAAAAAGGTGGAAAAGGTAATAAAAGTCCTGAATCAATATTGAAAAGATTTTAATGAATGAATGATTGATAATAAAAATAATAAAAATTTACAAAAGTTAACGCGTTGTGATACCGACATATATGTATAATTTTGCCGTCAATACGCACTTCTTACATGGGTATGTATGTATGTAGTGTTGGCAAGTCCTAGATAGCAACAACACTCTCACCTAATGGTCTTGGAAGAATTCCTCGTAATGCGAAAACCTCATTTAAACAATCGTTAAAACAAGCTACAGTTCATCGCAAAATATACATATAAGGCCATCAGTCAAGTTCATCAGGCACATAAGTACAACCCAAAGTGTAACATTAAACTTAAACTTAAACGCACGCGTTTCAACATTCGCGGACATTGAACTGATTTCCGTCATTCATGTAAGTAAATAAACGTATTTAAACCGGTCAAGCGAGTTTGGCGAATCCTACTGTTGCTAAGGACATCTCCAACAATTGCGTATACAGATTCATTCAGTACAATGAACTCTATAATTAGTATGAATTAACAATGTAAAGGCGTGTATTTACATACGACTTCTATTATGTTAGCACAAACATACCTTCACGCCTTTATTCCCCGAAGGAGTCGGTGTAGATACACCCAATTAATAATCGCTACAAAAATATTAAAACTAAAACTAGGATATCAAAACCTAAATATCATGTTATTATTTAGATTAACAATAACCTAATATGAATTAAAATTAAATTAATTATCTTAATTGAGGATAATCACCAAAATCTAGGCAGGCTATTATTATTCGAAAAGTAACAGTTCATATTATTATTCGAAAAGTTTACGTTTATTGAATTGCATTTGAAGACGTGATATACCTACTACCAGCTATACCAATTCTACTCAATTAGTTCTTTGAATGTTATCTGCACTTATTTTGAGTCTTATATTGATAAGTATTCAGTTGTATTGTCTTATTAGCTCCGTGTGATAGGCGGCCATGATAATATTGTTGGCGAAACTTATCGCTTTTTACGTTGACCGTTACTTGGAATATAAAGTGTTTACAGTGGAAAACTAACCTTATTGCTAGTTCCCAGAGATTATGAAGGATGATTTGTTGAAGATAAAAGAAACGATTATCATCGAGAGAGACGATAATCGTCTCAACTTAGTATTGCACGATCAATTGTCTCGCTTTCGATTACCACAGATTCCCGCAATAAGGTTTTCCAATGTACAGGTAGATAGAGGGTGATTCACTAAATCCAAAAATCTCTGGGTTGTAAAGATGTTTCAACCAATATTGATTGTAAAACAAAGATTAATTTTATTTGTTTATTTATTTAACTTTAAATAAATAAATCGATTTTTTACACGATAATATCAATTTTATACATTCCTGGAATACCCTACACCCGAATAACACAATCTTGCGGTGGCCTAATGATTGATGGATGGTCAAGGTCTGTTTTATGCATCAGATAGAATTGTGGTGAAATATTCTCCAAGACTAGTAACAATGACAATTAAATTGTGGTTATTAATACACTATAATTCAGCGTGTAATGAAAACTACTCTAAGACAAATGAAAATTATAAGAGAAATTTCGTTCTCAAAGCACAGCACACAGCAAAGCAAGAGTTTGAGATTATGAACTCCCACAGGATTGGGAGCAACGAGATCATTACGGGTACTCACCCTTATAAATCCAATATTTATCCTTATGCCTACGCTGAATTCGAACGCTGATCTCTTTTTAATCGATATTCGGAAAAGGACAAAACAAACGTTCTAAATAAGAATTTATTTCTAGACTGCTTCAGCTCCGCTATTTACACTTTTAGAACGTTAGCCTAGAGTTTACCTAATTTATAAGACAATGGCTGAATGATTAACTATTTACTGACCTACTTGAGTTAGGGTCAGACCCTTCTCTTTATTACCGAAATAATTTTGATACAAGAATAACTGCATCTAAAACACAGTTCAATAAAAATCATCATATACCTATTTAGGTTACTGTCTCCTCGTTTTTAAAAGGAGACCACATGATCTTTATGTTAAATATATATAGTACTAGAAGGCTCCAACATAAATAACAGGGAAGATAATTACTATAGTCTGTAGCATAACATCAGAAGTAGTATAGTATAAGGTACGAGCCCACCGTGCAATCTCAAGTTTTTATTTATTACAAAACTTGTCTGACTGTGAATTACAGATGTTTGCACATTGTTCCAGCATTTCTACGTACTGTGTTACACTTAGATTAAGTTATTTACAAGCAGAGCATAAGTATCCATCAACTGGAATGAATAACGACCTCATAAAATTCTCTATTTCTTAGCGCAACAACGTAATTTTGTAAAACTTTATACCGCCTGATATTACATAAAAAATGAGCCTGCGTAAACAAATAAAAAACATCATTTTTTTATGGCAATCGTTGTTATGTTGGTTATATAGGATTTTTAAAGCTCAGTTATGTTAAATACAAAGGATATTTTTATATCATCTATGCGACTCAGTTGTTTATATTATGGACTTGTGTACATAGGTACTTATATTAGGTCTGGAGTATAATGAACTCTCCTTAATTTGACAGCTACATAACAGACTGAAAATATATTTTTTTACTCTTCGAGATCAAAATCTACAAAATTTAGTTTTTTTCACACATTCAAGTTTCAATTCATTCCTAACATAGAACAATTGTTAAGAATACAAATGAAAGATCTATTACAAAATCAACAAATAAATATTAAAGTATCCATGTTCCTCTAAGTACCTTAAACGTATAACAATTCCCACTAATGCATTTAATACCACGAATAAAAGAAATTTATTTAGTGTCAGACCACATAAGCCTTCAGTCTGGGACAGCTAATGAAACCCTCAATGTCACACTCTTTACTCTTCACCTTTCGACCTCCTAAGTTCAGTGCCATATTACTCTTAACAAGTAAAATAAATATCGAACATCATAACTTTGTTATAGTATCATTTAATTAAGGCAGTATATTTTCATCTGCTGTATTTTAGGTACAATATCGTATTTAGAGATAAAATACTGTTCGGCGTAAACAGGCATATCTATCTGCAAAATTATGAAACGTTTCAGTTATCTTAGTTTACGCAGAATTATACAAAAACTACGCAAAGCTATCGGATAGGCTTTACATTGAACTAATAAGATGTAATATGAACACAAGAGATTCGAGGGTAAAGCTTGAGGCTGGGCTAAACACCATTCTCCCGTAATCCCTTAAATAAACAGCCACCCGCTTCAAACAACAGTGACGAGTGATGAAAGAGAACAACAGCCCTAAATTAGATAAATTAATGTGAGCTACAAATCTGCTCCTTCCTAATTCATCGCACTAATTATAAGAGATTTAATTACCAGTCGACAACAAAAGTTTAGTAATTAGATTCACAAGCGCGCCGACAAAATATTGTTTTATATTTGACGTTGATATGCAATATGAGGTGGCGTTTGATGCCATATTTCTCGGTAAAATATGAGGACAGTATTGTAAGAATTCAAGTAACTCAAAATAAAAATAGATGTATTTCCACAGTTTTATACGTGACTAATTTACACTTAATTGTTAATATGGGAAATATGATAATTTTTATACGAAACAATAACTTCAGCCTTGATTTGGGTAGTACAATAGCTGGTATAGTCCAACTATTCTCCAGTTGGGTTGTCTGGGTACATAACTTAGATTTCATAACAAAGGGCCAGAATACTCATTCATATTTTACGTGTGCATAACTATAAAACGCGTCTTTACGGTCAAAACACAACTTGGTTCACTAAAAGTTTCTCCTTTTACTACCACTTATGTTCTTACATATCTACCTACAACTTGAGGCAGCGAGTCATGCGTGGGCATGTCACGCGGCTGACGACCCTTAAGACTATCGAATCCCATATTTATTTGTTCGTCTCAACCGGATAAAATCCTCCCAAATCTCAAAAGCTTCGATTCTCATAAACAAGTAGGTAACAGGGCACTGTAAAACCACCTATTTGTGGTTGCAGCAAATCGTTGTTTAACTCTTTCGTACAGTTTACGACAGCTATAAAAGGAGTAAATTTACCGTGCCACTATTAAAATCTATTCTGGTAGGTGCAAACGTTCAGGCCGAGTGTGGAAGAGAATATCTTCAGCTATATAGGGCGGACCCATCGCAGTAAATCACCATTGCTTTTGTGGAACAGGTCTTTACGTCAGCCAACTTGGATAATTAAAGTACGTTTGAGAAACAACGTAAACAAGTTTATGTGACTTAAAGATGTTCGATTGAGATCTAGTGAGGCGAATACAATTATAACAGATGCCATGCTAGAATGCCATGACATCTGTCAGCATTTTTATTTAATTTTAGTTTAGACTTCATTATAGCTAATTAATTAAATTAATTAGCTTTACATTTAACTCTTTACATTAATATCTTTACATTTTTATAACTTTCTTCCCGATGGATATATATAACATAAATAAGTAGGTATATTATGCATACTGAAACCTGAAATTTTAATATACCTTACAATAAGTTACTTATATACAATCCTAACGATATGGTAAGTAATGTTCAGTGAAGCGTGGTGGTTATTCCTATTTCTTCAGTTTATAGCGTAAAGTGCGTGTTAAACAATTTGCAGACCCATTGTCTTCAAAATCAATTTCAGATGACTCTAACCTGGCAGAAATGTATAATACTACAGACAGACTTAGAATATTCCCGTTTACCATTAGATGTGGCATTCATTGATCCTGCTCAACCGGTCCAAGCTTCGAGGTCACATCCCTTTCCGTTGTCATAGCATGTTGTGCTAACGTATTTGTAATAATATTATTACCACTGGAATATAATTCGACACGTTGTCAATTGTGTATGTCATTACGCCCCTTAAGAGCGACCTAGGTTTCTAATAATTTAGTTTGAAATTACTAAAGTTTATAGGAAAACATAATAATTTTGAAAAACTCCGTACCTACGTACCCACTCGGTACTCGGTAGCGTTGAAGGTGAGAGTAAGTAAGATTTTGTAATTAAAATCCAAACATGAAAACGACCAGCGAACAATCTGTTCCAAAACATCTGCACGATGCACTATGTGTAACAGTTACAAAAAAAATACAAATGGGTAACGACGTATAAAGCGATAACTGGCAGTGGATCGCAACACGAAATCGCATCAGTCTTTTGTCACGACACTATCCAATTCAGCATGAATTTCGATCATACGCCGTTTGTTTGCAATAGAAGAACAGGTGTTCCGAACTCCTGAGTTATTGCTCACTCAATACGTGAATAATAGGGGAACAGTTACAACGAACATTGCTACTTTTTTTTAGTGTCCACCCGATAAGTTAGAGGTTCGAAGTAAAGCGGGCCAACTAACGAGATGCTTAATTTTATTAGCATTCTGAACAGTTTTCTAAAGTACTAGTGACCTACACATTTTTATTTGAAATCTTTTCTATGTAATGTAAAAATATTTTCCAGTCCTGCTACCATAAGTTGGACTGACACGAATATTTATCAATATAAGCATTTGATTATCATGTTTTTATAAGAAATCTTATCGTAAATTGTCTTTTATTTGATCATACCTATTTTAACCTTTTTATTCGACGATATTTTTATTAATCGAGAGAGTATTTCATAAGTTATTAAATCAATCATACTAGTACAATATATGAGTAAATAAATGAAACTGAAAATAATATAGTAATTAGCCACGTAAAACATGGTAAATAACGTGTCTCGAAAAACAAAAGAGAAAAATAATAACCGAATGTTGTTGCTTGAAGCACTTAGGAATACATTACAAAATTGATTTTTACACGCTTCACAAACAATACAAATGCATCAGTTTTGAAAGGGACCGTGAATTTGGTTGAAAACAATATTAGTTACGTGTCTATCATCAAAGGATGTTGGTGAAACAAAACCTGCATAGTGCATAAGTTAACCCATAAAAGCTGAGAAGAGTAATGACGCTACTACTCAGTTGCCCGTGAAATCCCGGCTTCGATTCCAAGTTAGAGCAGTGTCATTGGGGTTTTCTTTAAAATTCTCAGTAGCAGCTGGGAATTTAGATTTAAGTCGGGTTAATGGCAATGGGCTGACTGACCCCCCCATAACCGCGCTGAGTCTGTCTGTCTGTCTGTGCGAAGGAGATAAACTCAAAAACTACCGAAAGGATTTTAGTATGGTGTTCACCCACCCCACCCCTTTATACCAACGGTGCATAAAGTATAATGAATAAAAAAAACATAAAGGTTATAATTTATATGATTTAACATCACGTGACGACACTAGGCACGGGCCGAAGCGAGTGAAACCGCGGCTTACAGCTAGTATAGCCAAATACCAACTAAATGTGGGTGCACAGTAGAACACCTATAATGTTTCGAGGGTACAGGCAGATTGGCATATGTAATTATTTATCTATATTCAAAAAGCATCTAATTCCACCAGTCCTAGTACCGATAAATTCTACTACTAGTTCTACTACTGTGTCTGTAATTTTTTTAACGGCTTAAATATTCATATTAATTCGGCTAAATTCGCCTCGTCTAGACATTGCAAATATTTATACAGTTTGTTTGGCATATAAGTAGCTGCCACCAGGTGTTGTTATATCCGAAACACCTAATTAGGTGTTTTTTTCACCAAATCGATTTACGTCATTACTACGCATTAAGGGTCTGAACACACCAATAATGCCTTGTTAGTCTAGTAGTCCTGACCGCACTAGAGTTCCTGGGTTCGATTACCAGGTCGAACCAAGTGTTATTAGGTTTTTCTATGAAATTCTCAGTAGCAGATCGAAGTTTAGGATTTGTGCATGTTAATGGCAATAGACTTGCTCGCTATTCCGTGGGACCTACGCAGACCTATGCAGGAATTAGGCCCTTAGAATACCTATTTCCTTCCTACCAGGCATAAAGTATAGTAAAAAGATAAATGTAAAGATGATCTTCAATGATCAAAACATACATTGCAACAATGATCTGAAGACTCGTGCCTCGACGTAAATAGTGATTGTTTGTTGGGCAATGTGCTCCTCACAATGAAGAGACGGCATTGTTTAACATTACACAATACTACCGAGACAGTTTTAGATGTGATGGATAATTCCGATACCTGAAATGTGGAAATAGAACTACTCGTTACTGGTGTTATCGCGTTGTATTGATATAATTGTATTCCCGACGTAAGAACGCGATAAATACCGTAGAAAGTACATGGTTTTATTTCAATGTTTTATATTCGCGTAAGTGTCAGAAATCAGTACTTAAAACATGTTCTAAATATAATCTTAATCTGAGCAAGCCAAATTCAAATTTCAATCGAAATTTGTACGTCTACAACATAATTCAGATTCATAGCAGTTGTATTGTAATTGCGACTTGAACAACATCCACAACTGAAAACTTAAAACCTTTAAAAATCCTTAGGTATTAATCAAAGGCCAAAATTGTCCATTTATACTACTTTTAACTACAATAACGACAATGAATGATTATTAACTTAGAAGACTACCATTCGACATTTTAATAATATATTGAGACTAGAATTAAAGCATTTTGTAAGTACCAGAATAACCCTTCTAATTAGGAATATATGCGTCATAAGTAAACCCCGAAACATACAAAATTTAGTTTTATAATCTAGGCTAATATACCTAACGGGTTTTTTTATTTCTATGCTTAACTTACATTATCCCTCCCTCCATCATCATAGTAGTAAGGTTTCTATAGTTTTCTTTTCAGCCCACAAAGCATACCTGAAACAAAAACAAAACAAAATTGCAATAAAGCAGCGGTTAAAAACACCAGCATTTATATCACAGAGGCTATAATTCATCAATGTCTCGGCTCAAATTACTCCCACCCCTAGGAATTTCTGGCGTTATAACTCCGCAAACAACAGATACATAAATTAACTTCTTCACAAAATAGGGAAAAAATGGTAATGAAAAACATGTACTTAATGTATAGAGAAATAAACTGGGGTAATAATCCTCATACGCTCTAATATAGTACTACCTATATTTTGTAAGAAAGATTTAATTTAATTTTAAGGTTCACTAACATCGAACGCTAAGCATAGAACTAAGTACTTACTATTTATTCCCAATTTAATGGTTTATCTCCTAGTCCTAGTCTTACTGATAAGAAACATACTCAAAAGGTAAAGAAAAAGGTATAGCCCAGATGTTTTCTTTGTAGGAGAGGATTCTCTGTAGGTAGTAGTCATACCTACATCGAGGGATACTTTGCACTATAGCAGTTAGTGTAACATAAGCATCCATCTAAACAATTGACATTCAAGTAACAATAGGGTATTTTACACCATGTAAAAAAAAATATGAAAATGCATTTTTATGATAGATTTTGAAAAAAATTAACGAGAAACGTTAGTATTTATTAATAAAAATGCAATGTAAATTTTATAATTCAATTTCAAAAATCGTCTTTTTTAATCTATTTTAAAACGCCATCCGCCATATTGGATATCGACGTGACGTCACTCGTTCACTCGATGACGACCTTCGTCGTATCAGAGTAAGAATTCAACAATAATTGTTTGTCGTGCTGTGTTAGTTTGATTAAAATCGCATCATGGAAGACGGTTTTGTGAAAGCAGAAAGTACAAATCTACCAATGATCAATACGTTGATGGTGGCAAATTTTTTTGCATCCAATCCCGATTTCTGTTCTGCCGAGTTGAGAAATATTAAAACAGTAATGTAAGTACCTACCTAACTATCGTATCAAGTTTTGTCTAACAATAAGACCCAGTTTCACCAATTTCTATGTAACAAGGCATTAACTAATCAGCATTTAAAATTAACAAAGCTGTTAAGGCTGATCGTTCACCTGAGCCCGCCAAATTCCCGCCAAAAATTGCGAAAAACCAATTGAAATTTAATTGGTTTTTCGCAATTTGTAGGTCTATAACACATTCTAGATTCCTAGCTGTAGTAATTGCGGCATTAGCTATACAAAATTTACAACTGAGCATTAAAAACTTTGCTTAATAAACGTTATAGAAGCTAAAATTAGGTACAATCATTAATTTTGGCCAAAAATGACGATTGTACCTAATTTTAGCTACAATATCGATTTACAAGCAAAGTTTTTAATGCTCAGTTGTGAATATTGTACTTATAGCTAATGCCGCAATTACTACAGCTAGGAATCTAGAATGTGTTATAGACCTACAAATTGCGAAAAACCAATTGAAATTTGAATTTGGCGTGCTCAGGTGAACGATCCGCCTTAAAATAGGATATGTCCCATGACGAAAATGTCGAAAATGTGCGTTACTAAATCAAGCATTTATTGAATGATACACAAAGTAATTGAATCCACAATTTTTGTGGAGTTTTTACACTTGTATTATTGCATTCAGGCACAAGACACCAATGATAAACATTATAACTCATTATTTTCACAAATCGTGTTACTTGGTCTGTGGCAGTTGTATTGATTAATAATGAAGTGACGTCACGAGCCGAAGTAGCATGGCGGCTAGCGTTTTCGTGCGTAAATTCAAAATCATAAATTAAAAATCGTTTTTAAGGCATTTTTTGGTTGTATAAAATTGAAATAAAAATTCTACTGGTTCATTACGATCTAAGGATTAATTTAAAACAGTTTTCAAAAAAAGGTGTAATACCCTATTGTCATAAATGTAAGTCGTTGACATTTGCTCACGTGATAAGGTCAACTGCATCATTTTCAACTTCAAAAAGGCGGAGGTTCTCAATTCTACTATGTTTATTTTTGTAGATATATTGTATGTTTGTTACGCGTTTATTTTGCCATTTATAAACAGATTTGGATTCTTATTTTATTTGAAAGATAAGTATATCTTTATAAGTACAAAATTTGATTGGGAGCATATCTTTCATCTTCAGGAGTACCTGAAGATGAAAGATATGCTCCCAATCAAATTTTGTGAAGATCTGATCACAAACTTAGAACAAAATGACAATAACATGTACTGACTCAGTGAACTAATCGTCATCATCGAGGTAAATCACTTTCTACTCGCCCTGCAGAATATTGTATATACTCACGCCCTTCTCCCACAGGGGTAGGCAGAAACTATAGACTGCCACTTGGTACGATGCCTCTTTTGCTTCGGCGACATTCATAAATCTTCTCATACATACGCGCCGGTTGCGAGTATTACGCACCTGACCTTTTTGAAGGTCTTTGCCAATAAGATCGGTGTAGGTCCTTCTAGTACGACCTCTTCTAGAAATATTTTTTTAAGAAAAAATAAAACCGCCTCCAAAAACATATAAATAAGGTTCGTGACCATTCTACTTAAATTGTATAATTAAATAATAATATACTACATGACTTGTTCACGTCAACAGAATGTCACTTATCCGAAGCTTTGTTATTTATTCCTCTTTGTGTTAAAAAATTTAAAGCCCCAATTTGGTCCAGCTTTAAAAATTCAGAACATTCCTCTTTGTTCACATTCAGTTCTTTCTAAGCCAATATGTAGATGACTAGATGGACTGTCGTTTGTGTCTCAAAGAGTTCCATCCGTCGGTCGCTCATGACAATGATCTCTTTCAAAGGCCTTTTTCGTTCAAACGAGATGTGGTGCTCTGACTCACTTTTTAACTGCTTCTATAACTGCTTCTATAACGTTTATTAAGCAAAGTTTTTAATGCTCAGTTGTAAATTTTGTATAGCTAATGCCGCAATTACTACAGCTAGGAATCTAGAATGTGTTATAGACCTACAAATTGCGAAAAACCAATTGAAATTTGAATTTGGCGTGCTCAGGTGAACGATCCGCCTTAAAATAGGATATGTCCCATGACGAAAATGTCGAAAATGTGCGTTACTAAATCAAGCATTTATTGAATGATACACAAAGTAATTGAATCCACAATTTTTGTGGAGTTTTTACACTTGTATTATTGCATTCAGGCACAAGACACCAATGATAAACATTATAACTCATTATTTTCACAAATCGTGTTACTTGGTCTGTGGCAGTTGTATTGATTAATAATGAAGTGACGTCACGAGCCGAAGTAGCATGGCGGCTAGCGTTTTCGTGCGTAAATTCAAAATCATAAATTAAAAATCGTTTTTAAGGCATTTTTTGGTTGTATAAAATTGAAATAAAAATTCTACTGGTTCATTACGATCTAAGGATTAATTTAAAACAGTTTTCAAAAAAAGGTGTAATACCCTATTGTCATAAATGTAAGTCGTTGACATTTGCTCACGTGATAAGGTCAACTGCATCATTTTCAACTTCAAAAAGGCGGAGGTTCTCAATTCTACTATGTTTATTTTTGTAGATATATTGTATGTTTGTTACGCGTTTATTTTGCCATTTATAAACAGATTTGGATTCTTATTTTATTTGAAAGATAAGTATATCTTTATAAGTACAAAATTTGATTGGGAGCATATCTTTCATCTTCAGGAGTACCTGAAGATGAAAGATATGCTCCCAATCAAATTTTGTGAAGATCTGATCACAAACTTAGAACAAAATGACAATAACATGTACTGACTCAGTGAACTAATCGTCATCATCGAGGTAAATCACTTTCTACTCGCCCTGCAGAATATTGTATATACTCACGCCCTTCTCCCACAGGGGTAGGCAGAAACTATAGACTGCCACTTGGTACGATGCCTCTTTTGCTTCGGCGACATTCATAAATCTTCTCATACATACGCGCCGGTTGCGAGTATTACGCACCTGACCTTTTTGAAGGTCTTTGCCAATAAGATCGGTGTAGGTCCTTCTAGTACGACCTCTTCTAGAAATATTTTTTTAAGAAAAAATAAAACCGCCTCCAAAAACATATAAATAAGGTTCGTGACCATTCTACTTAAATTGTATAATTAAATAATAATATACTACATGACTTGTTCACGTCAACAGAATGTCACTTATCCGAAGCTTTGTTATTTATTCCTCTTTGTGTTAAAAAATTTAAAGCCCCAATTTGGTCCAGCTTTAAAAATTCAGAACATTCCTCTTTGTTCACATTCAGTTCTTTCTAAGCCAATATGTAGATGACTAGATGGACTGTCGTTTGTGTCTCAAAGAGTTCCATCCGTCGGTCGCTCATGACAATGATCTCTTTCAAAGGCCTTTTTCGTTCAAACGAGATGTGGTGCTCTGACTCACTTTTTAAGTATTTCACCAATGATTCATAGTTGTTAAGATATACGCATTGTTCTTAGTAAACACTTAAGATATCAGCTTTGTTATGAAGATCATTAATAATGATTAATATCCTGCGGAGGGACCAAGGGACTCATAATGTAAAAGGTTTAAAGACCTGAGGGACACGAAGAGTACTAGGTGCTCTTCGTGTCCCTCAGGTCTATATTAATTAGGTATGTATTTTACATCATATTTAATTAGTACTTCAATATTTTATCTATAACAATTTATAATACATTTTTAATAAATGGATATTTAAATAATGACAAATTATAGGTACACTTTATAAGTATTTTGAAACTCGTATGGTAAATGAAAATAAAAACCTACATACATACAAATACACTTATGAAATTTGGCACACATGTTTCGAAACTGGTTAAGACTAATATTTACAAAACTTTTGCAATGCTGACAATATTACATACATACTGGTCGAAACCCCTTTTTTATATTAATAACTGAGTGTGTGCGTCGGTTAAACACGACCGACGCACACACTCAGTTATAATGTGAACTAAGGTTTACCATCTTACTTGCAGGCATTATTACTAGAACTAATAGCTTCTAAGTGGTATGTATGTTGTAATAATGTTCATGTTTACTATTCTTTTTTAAATAGGTTAAATAATGAGCAATTAGATCTTTGTGTAACAGTATATTCAAACAAAAAAGGCATCAAACAAAATATTTACCTACATACTAAAACAAGCAAAGCTAAAAAAAGATTATCCGATATCGACTCTCAAATCCTTTGAAGTCTCAATAGAGGAACGCTGACAAGCATTTTTTCAACAATCTGAATAACAATAATAAAATTACTGAGTCATAAAAAGGCGATCAAAGCATCAAGGAAGGTGGCCTCGAGTTGAATGCTACACAAAAGGAGTAAAAAGTACCAACCGGAGCACACTGTGAGGACATCATTCATCATCTCACGACAATCGCTCTACAATCGAGGCCGACGACTGTGTCGACAATAGAACAAAATAGAATGATAAAAAAGGTCACGTTTTCGCGACTAAAATAACTATCTATGGAAATTAATTTTCATAAGGAAAAACACGCAGCGGAGCTTGAATTGCCCACAAAAACGTAATACCAAAATAAATCGTAATCCTAACAATATTTTATCAAATTGTGTTATTATTCGGATTGAGATAGGTTTCTACCGTACTCGTCTACTACTACATCACTAGAAATAAACGATCTTGAAAATCGAACCAAACTTGGCAAAGTTATCAAGAAATGCACATGGACGAAATGGCACGACAGGAACCTAAATTAACGGATTTCGGAAACCGAATAAAGATTTCGATTTAATTGTATTTGAATTACGATTTATTTTGGAATTAGGTTTGTATGGGAAATTCGGTCCGCTTACTCCTAATATACAAAAAGAAAGAATATTGTCGTTTGACACACCTGTGTCGTTAGCAGGTACATAAAATATGTACTTGTAACTACTTGACCTTCTTCGCTTTTTTCCCTTGATATCTTGGGGAACGAGTATCTGGGGAGAAAATGACGATGCCCATTTTACACAGATGGCTAACCCGAAATTATACTCGTTCGATGTAATCGTTGAGTCAGTCCAGCGGTCGTTTGCTTTTATTGGCCTAAATATTATATGGCGTTATAATAAAATTGAGTACCTACCTAGGTACATAATATTGTAATTAAAGTTCAAATAATATTTGGGGATTTTTAAGTGACTTTTATATAACTTTAATTGGATCGATGGCTTCATGATATTTTCTACGTGTTCGATTCAGAAATGAGGAGATCTGTAAATGAACAAAAGTTACCAATCGGTACTCTTGTTCATTGAGCACATACATAGCTCGTAGAACTAATAGCTGCTGAGGCAAAAACAGCATGTCTGGAAGGCTTTACGGAGACCCCTTAAAGCTATTCAGCTATGTCGGTAACTTTTGTTTTTGGGGCACATAGTTCGTGGAACCAATAGTCGCTAGGGCAAAAAGTTTCTCAATTGGAAACCAAGTCCTTGTGAAAATCTATGGAGGATACCATTCTTCAACAGAGGAAGTTCTTTTTATTTTGTATTGCTTTGCTTAATAAGATACTAATTCATTGCAAGTGCGTGTGCGTGACGCACGGCTGACCACGATTCTCGGAAGGTTAAACAATAAAAACCGTATAAAAGGCACATACGGCCTATGCCTATTGTCTCAAATATCGGGTCCCTTACTATTACATCGCACAGGTGGTTGCGTAAATCCTCAATAATCGACGTACATTGCTGTGTCACGACTTGCTATTCGAAAAATCTGTCATATCGCGAGCGTTATAGAATATTGCGTTGCGGTAACGTCGTGAATTCTTACCACCTGCGATTTTCGATGTGTTCTGGGATTACGATATTCATGTCAAAGCGAGCAGTGGAATAAGTCTTTCTTATTGGAAAAACAGGTAACTATAATATTTCTTGCGAAATTTACTGAAAGTTTCATATTCACGTCATACTATATTTTGCACTTGTGTTACAAAATCTATATATACTAATATATAAAGCTGAAGAGTTTGTTTGTTTGTTTGCTTGAACGCGCTAAACTCAGGAACTAATGGTCCGATTTGAAAAATTCTTTCAGTGTTAGATAGCCCATTTATTGAGGAAGGGTATAGGCTATATATCATCACGCTACGCGGGCGAAGTCGCGGGCAGAAGCTAGTGTAATATAAAACAAGTTGCGTTCCGGCTGAACGGACAGGTAAACGTTTGTTTTTGCGATCCACCTCTTCGGCAACATTTGTTTTATCGGAACTGCAAAATTCTCAACATTCTCACAATACACAATTCACTATTCAGGCAATCCCAAAGGACTTTTTGTGTTGCACATTAGAAAATTATTGATTCACAGTATATGTAAATAGAACTACAGTAGAAGATAAAGTAATTTGGATTGTCAGAATTAACTATAACTTGGGCAAATATCGAACACAAGATAAGCATTTGAAGCGGCGGTAGCCTAATGGCTAGGGCGTCGGACTTGCGATCATGTGGTTGGCGGTTCGAAACCCACCCATTGCACTACCGACGTGAACCCACTCGTAACACAAGCATTTAGCTTAGCACGAGGGGTTATCAAGAATACTAGTATTGTGTGACCCGCAATGCTAGTAAGCATTTATAAAAAAAAAAAAATTCGTTACCCACACACCTTAACCCAAGAGTATATATAGCAGATTGTAAAGCGTGGTAAGTACAAGCAGTAATACAGATGCATTGGTTCATTGACTACTCTCTAGTGGTCTATTAAGGACATGCCGTCGGAAAATCGAGATTAATTGGCCTCGTAAATTTGCGGTACCCTTAAATCTCGGTGCGCTGGTGATTACTGACTGGATAGTGGACCGATACAGAAGTCAGGTAGACTTATACTACCTACTACAGATTTATATCACAACTACTTGATTAGTAGACTAATAGTGTGGCTTTAATATTACTGCATTAAGATGCACTGCGACATAAGGTAGGGGAGCTAGGGGCTTGTTGTAACAGCGACTTGTTGTAACACAATTCTTACCCAAAGCGCGGGGTTAGTTGTAACATCGCACTTTCTCTATTAATGTTTATTGTAAGTATTGACCTGTAGCTCTGGTATTCTTTTTACTTGATTGGATACAGAAAGAGTAACAGTATCAATCTATGTTCATTTAGTAGTAATTTAACTTATAGATCTCAAGATATATTCGTTTTTTTTAATTGTTACATCAAGCCCCCAGCTGTAATTTTTTACTCAAAAGATTTTTTTAAATGAAAAGAACAATTTCTGAAAGTTATGTTAACTATTCCCTTGTCACTTAAAAAATATATTTTTCATTAAACGTTGTTAAGTAATCAGAGTTGCTAATTTATACACCAAATTAACTAATGTTTTTCTGACTGATACGTCCGCATTAAGGCCATGCCCTTATCTTTCACAGGCGATAAGACGTATCTCCGCCATCACTTGGTCAAACTCGACTCTACAGTTTTTTCTACCTCATCTACCAAATTACCTTCCGTACCAGTAAAAGTAATCCCAAACGCTATTACAAAAATAAAACTCGCATTTCAATGCGAGTTGATTAAATATTTTTTTCTGTTTTCAACATTAGAATTTCGTCATTTGGGAATAACTCCCGTCTTGCTAAATCTGATCTAGCAACAATTTACTTACCTTTCCAATTCAATCTGCTTATCGGTTACCCCATTCCCAAATGTCAATTTTTGTATAGTAGGTACCTACTTACTTTTTGCCATATTTCAAAAGTTTCACATATTTTCTTAGCATGACTACGTTAAAAGGTCTAACGCGATTTCAGATATTCAGTGAACTGTAAAAGTTCTATTTCAACTTAAAAGATTTTCTTTGACTTTTCCTAAAGCTTGACAATACTGTCCCTTGGACGACATCAAAGGTTGTTCACGATTTATCTATTCAGAAATTTTGAGTCACAGTCCAAATTATATGTTATGCAAATTCAGAAGTCAATTTCAAATAACTTACGACGCAAATTTTGTATACATTTCGTTCGTACGAAGGAGCTCGTTGCCGGAGAGTGCCCTCTACGGGACCGTTTGAAAGGCCACGTTACCTCGCCATGGCTGGCTTGGCGTCCTTTGCCGACACTTGAGAGCACTTCGTTAGTTCACCGCAATAGGTAACAGTGTTATGATCCCGCACGTCTCAGGCTCGCTTCAAGTGCTCTTTTTAAGAAATAAGAAAAAATCCGGAACCAGACATGAATTGGATGCATATGGCAGGCGAACACGTGTGCATTTTTTCACTAAGCCATAAAAAAGTGTAAGCTGCCATTCTTCACGTTTGGATTAGGTTAGGTAGCTACTCAGACGTTTTTTACATATGGGTTATAGTTCAAAATGTATCACTTTTGGGTGTTTCATAAAGGCATAATAAAATTCTTAAACATGCTGAATTAATATGTACTCCTATGCGTAATCGACGCAGTTAAAGTAATTCGTGATTAATATATTAACGAGCTTGCATGACCCAAAATGCTGATAAAGACGGATATTTAGAGGTCACATTACATACAGTGATGAAATGTTTTTAAACATAATGCATAATAGGTATTAGTCTGTGATCACATTTAAATACCACTTGATATCAAAATGGAACATGTTACAAGTACTTAGATTTAGTATTTTGTTTTTATCGCGTGGGTGAAAAGGTTAGGCTTGAATCTTGAAACTAACTGATACTGTAATGTTTCATCCAATTTTGTGTAACGAGTTTGAATTTGAAAGAGCTTTTGTGATCCTTTTCCAGTAGCCAGAGTTTATCTTGTTTAAGGTTCAGGCTGTCAGAGCTTGTTAGGAAGCGGTCGTGTTTACTGTACCTAGGTACCTAGTTTATCACACACTATATACACATATAACACTAGATAAGCATCTATTATAATAAAATTATTAATTTTAGTAAGTAAAAGTAACTTTTTTGCTTTCGAAGCCTTGTGAAAATTGTTAACACAATCAACCTATTATTATTATTTATCCCACTACTGCGCACGGGTCTTCTCTTAGAGTGAGAAGGATTAGGCTATAGCCTAATGCGCGCTGCCTGATATTCAGCCCCTCTCATTTTGAGAGGTGATCCGTGCCCAGCAGAAGAACAGTATATGATGATGATGATGACCACTTTTAAAATGAAATTTTTAATGAAATAGATATTTGAAAGCCTACTTGGTATTCCCGGAATCTACGGCTCTGAATAATGGCCGTTTATTCCGATTCTAAAAGAATTTATCAAAGAGTTTACGCCGCATTCAGTGATTTCCCACAGGTTTTTCCTATGAATGCTTGTGGGAATATATCAGATTATCTATTGGAAACGTTTTTTGGGTGATTACTCGGGTAGGGTAGTGAATTTCGAGAGAGAATAAATAAAAATAAACAAATGTCGTAGGTACCATATGTTTATTTTGCATTTGATAGAGAGAGAGATGCGTTTCTATAGATTAAATAGTGCATGCCTTTGCATCACTTTTTCTTCACAACCTAAGAATCGGCTTTTGTACCGTACCGTTTTGTGCTGAAAGAACATATTTTTCACTTAATTGGTTTCACATGATTCATTTGTTTCGCTGTTTCAGCTCTTGGGGAGGGTATTATAAACCCTTGAAAAATGCTAAAATAAATAGTATTTAAATAGACAAGTATTTGGTTCGATTGGAGCAGCGGCTGAGCTATAAGCTTCTGTGCCACTTATCGCAGATTTCATTCCCACACTTATGGCCTATCGGTACCTTATGTACAGGTCTGGGTGTATCTTTATATAACCCACTAGCTTCTGCCCGCGACTTCGTCCGCGTAGCGTGATGGTATATAGCCTTCCTCAATAAATGGGCTATCTAACACTGAAAGAATTTTTCAAATCGGACCCGTAGTTCCTGAGATTAGCGCGTTCAAGCAAACAAACAAACAAACAAACTCTTCAGCTTTATATATTAGTATAGATAGCACAGGGGATCCATACGTATTTCATTGCCTACTATATATAGTTGAATTCTACTATAAATATACCTATGAAAGTTGTTGATTGATCGTTTTTTGAGATTTTTTACTGTCCGATACCTAAAGTCAACGTCCACCTTCGCACTCTGCAGTTCTGCACGTAAAGCAATCTAGTGCATTCTGGCCGGTTAGTTTATTGAATCTCATATTGGTTTTTATAACATCCCGCCGGCCTCGCCGGTCGCATATATCTACCTGACATATTATACTTACTTGTATTTAGCTGTGGTCTTAATTCATAAACATACATCCTCTGAGCTCTGATGTATTAGTTCACTTTGTAAGTTGGATAATTGAAAGAAAAGATAATTCGGTAGGGTAACAAGTTCACGACCAAACCAACAATATAGGTAGCAAAAATACCTACTACATAGGGGGACAGGTTAAGTTCTGTTATGGTACTAGTTAAAATAGAGGTAAACTGAACATGAACATCTTGATAGGACTGCTGTGAATTTATATTTGCGAGAAGTTGTTAGGTACTAAGAAATCATACTCGTAATAATCATAATAGGTAATCGCAAAACCTCAAATACGTCAATTAAAATATGGGGCATAGTTTCAGGTATTGTAATATCTTTTCAGGAAACATTAACACATATTAAAAATCACTGTAATCGAATCGTGGTCGATTTTGAACAAACTACTTTCAGGTCTTGCGCTTATTATGTTACAGGGTGTAGGTATATACCTATTATGGGCAGAAATATCCATCCAATTGGTTAATGCCCAAATCTGTAGACCTGCATTTTTTTTATTTGTGCTGTGTTTAACCTGATATAAAATTTACATTACATTTACATCAATTCTTGTAATCTGTATTAAAACGATCTAATCGCAAAATCGGTTAATGCCTGAATCTGTAGACCTGCATTTTTTATTTGTGCTGTAGGTAACCTGTAATGTAATTAACATTACATTTACATCAATTCTTGTAATCTGTTTTAAAACGTTCTAATCGTAACAAATACCAATCTTAACTCATCCAATCATAATCCAGCTATGAATAAATTCATTACTCGTTCTCACAAAATAGTTTTGGGATATCATTAATTAACTCTAAACACGCGTGTCGCAGATATGATAGTTAATTAAAATGTAAATGAAAGTGGACCCGCAGCGCTGTTATTTACATCAAATAAAATTATTAAAGGCGCTGCTACACCCATGCGTAGCGTCGTCCAACGATCGGATAAGGAGGCAGAGCGATCTTTTGACATTTTGTACGTTGATATATATTGTTAAATTATCACATCAATTTATGTGATAATTTTGGTAACATTAATTGGGTTTTTCTATGAAATTCCTAGTAACAGCTCGGAGTTAGGAATTTGTGCCCGGTTAATGGCAATCGACTCGCCCCCTATTACATGGGACCTAAACATACCGGCGAACTGTGGGTGTACATTAGTACGCCTCTGCCTAACCCTTCGGGGAATACAGGCGTGATCGTATGATCGTATGGTAACTATTTAGCAGCAATTTTTGCAAGTAAAACATTAATCATCAATCATTCTAATATTAAATATAGCATTATAAGTTGCGATATAATATGTGATATATGTAATATATTTACCTAAGAATAGTTAGTATGTGTCCTTATAAGAGCAGAACAATTACTTACAGAAGCCAAACAATTATATATTGAATTTTTGGTATTTTTGTCCAACTGTGCTTTGTACGAACATCACGCAAAAACTATAGCATGAAAATGCATGCGGTTTGCATAGTTATATTAATGAAATTCTCACGTAAAATCTGGTTTATGTTTCATCTTGATACAACGGATTACACTTACCAAATACATTCTTCTGGGACGCGAAAATCCGCGGGTAACTACTAGTCATGGATGACAGTCGGGTTCACAAATTCACATCTCTTCAGACAAATAAATCTAAAGAGAATAATAATGTTTGAAAAATATAATCACAATAATGCAATGATTTGCCTGCACTAACGATATCGTAGCGTACGTAGTTTCTAGCACTTTAGTTTAGAAACCAAATAAGCATTAGATATCGCAAATCCATATCATATCAGTGTGACGAAGTCTTTAAACATACATTTGGAAGTTGCTGAGATAAGAAACTTTAATATATGGACTGTATAAAGCTCATTATCTGATGTAGCCACACAAATGTTTTGGATGGTAAGTTTATAGATTGGAATTATGATTATATAAATTTAGGTTAAATATAAGCATACCTATGCACGGTATATTCAAAGGTCTCTTATAGATTTAAATATTCCAGTCTTAGGGCCACTTGCACCAACTTCTTATATATGTTTAAATTGTATTTAAACACAATTTTCCATAGAAATTTCCTGTTTAAGTACAATTTAAACACCTTTTAGACGTTGGTGCAAGTGGGCCTTAGATTTATTTTATATTTTTAGGCCGTAGGCAAGCATTAAAAAATCCCAAATGGATTTTAAAAAAGGGTGTTATAAGTTTTTTCATTAAACGTAACCCAGCACTGTGTTACGTAATCCACAAGTGATCCCTTTGAATGCATTCGGTTTGTTTATTTTATCGAAAGCTCTACATTAACACAAAGCGTTAGTCTTTCATAAATATTATTCTAAGAAGTACAGACTATAATTGCATGATATTGTGTATTACGATTACAAGGAGATACAGACTAAACGACATTCAACAACATTGGAATAGTCCGTCTTAAAGCTAAAATACATTGTCACGATTCCCTACGGCCTTATAGGCCTAGCCCGGTCCAATATCTAGTAATTTATTGATGAAATTTAGGCTACTATACATGATTAGAGCCACTGAAGTATACTGTTGCCTAGCAACCACATAATCGAATTATTTCTAACATGAATATCTGACCGAATTTCTGTAACGTCTCGGCCTGGCTGGACACGGTGATATATTGAGTTACAGAACATTTTGTTTTACTAATAGCTATGTACACGCGGATCGCGTTTTTCTAATTCCATGGGAACTTCCCAAAACCCGATATTAATCAACTACCTACATACGTTACCTAATAAAGTCTGTGCAAAATTTCATGCTTCAAAGCCCAACGGTATAACGGTATAAAATTGCTAAGAAACTGCTATAGTTTATAAATATTTATTTATTTATTCATACAGGAAACTTCACAGCTTACAGTTCATAAGTAGAATCGAAATAAACTTAGCAATACGCCAATAAAGAAGTTTACAATTAATTATAGAGAGATGGACAGTTTTATCTTTTATTCAAGTTAGCTATACCTACCTGAGTGTATGTGTACGTGTGTGTGACTGTCTAAAAGAGTGGTGTGTGTGGGGTGAGTGTATGTGAGAAATTGGCAATAAATGATTAGCTATCCGATAATATTCTTAATATGTTGGTTTTGAAAGTGGTTCGAGAAGTATTAATTAAATCTATAGAAGCGAATTTATCGTTATAAAGTGCTGGTAACCGGTAAAACTGCGAGTATGTAATATAATTATTAGATGCATGGGGAATTGAGAGCAATGGAGTATTTCTAGTTATTTTTAGGGGGACGTTGAAGTGGATTTTATTCAATAATGGTGGATAATCGAATTTATTATTAACGATATCGTGTAGAAACATCGTATCCAAAAGTTGTCGTCTGTCTTCCAAAGTATTTAAGTCAAAAAAGATACATGATTCTCGATAATTGTGAAAGTTCCTTTTTACTTTATAGTTTAAGTGTTTGACGAAGATGAGTTGGATTTTTTCCAATTTATCTATGTATTTTTGGTACCTAGGTCTCCATATTATACTTGCAGATTCCAGGATACTCCTGACATAGCAATAATAAAGTGTCCTAAGGCATAGCAAATTATTTATAGGTTGACTTGAGCGCAAAACGAAACCAAGTGCCTTGTATGCCTTAGTCGTTATATGTTCTATATGAGGTATAAATTAACATTTGTCATCTAAAATAACACCTAAGTCTTTCACTTGATTTGCTCTTGAGATTAACTTATTATTAATACTATAATTAAAAGTAATGTTGCTTCTTTTGCGAGAAGTAATTGAAAATATGAAATTGATTGCCGTGGAATTGCTGTTTAAAAATAATTACGAGTATGAGCATTAAATAATAAATAATAGTATCTTAAGAAGTTAAGTAGCTGTTAACACAGTCGAATAATTCATTAAAATCCAAAGCTTAGACTAAAGAAGCTAAAATAGGCAAGTACAATTCCTAGAATACCTAATATAAAATTATAATCCCAAACAAGCCGTCAAAGTTATTTGAATGAAAAGACTAATTAACACAGAGTAGCAGGCTTTTTCTGTATTATTATCGCAACTTTTATTGAGAGAGATGAGTTGAAAACCTTTCCACAACACACGCGATGTTGCAATACAAAGGAACTTGGCAATGATTATAAGTACTACCTACATAGACACAGATAAAATATAATACTATAATAATAACGGGTCAACTGCCTCATTAGCTAAGTGGTCCTGAGTGCGACTGCTACGCTAGAGGTCCTGGGTTCGATTCCCAGGTCGAGCAAAGTGTTATTAGGTTTTTCGATGAAATTCCCTGTAGCAGCTCGGAGTTAGGAATTTGTGCCCGGTTAATGGCAATAGGCTCGCCCCCTATTACATGGGACCTAAACATACCGGCGAACTGTGGGTGTACATTAGTACGCCTCTGCCTAACCCTTCGGGGAATACAGGCGTGATGGTATGTTATAGATATTAGATAGGTATCTGTCAGGGATTCCCAACACTTACATAATATTATAACGTATGTATAAGTCATAAGACATACTATAGCCACATATATTAATACATATCTATATCTATACTTCTTTTTTACTACTTAATATATAAAGCTGAAGAGTTTGTTTGAATCTCAGGAATTACTGGTCCGATTTAAAAAAATATTTCAGTGTTAGATAGCTCATTTATTGAGGAAGGCTATATATCATCACGCTATCGCGGGCGAAGTCGCGAGCAGAAGGTAGTCATACATTAAATCCCCCTTGCCACGTGTCTGTGATAACAGTAAACTTCGGTTTACGTAACTTAAGTTTTTACGTTACATGGTCATGTAGGAGCGGAGTCTACTAATACAGGCAATTACTTGCCTAAAAGGTACTTCAAATAAACTATTTTCATTTTCACATTATTTTTTCACCGATGGACGGAGTGATTCAAGAGCAACATTAATCTATTTAATGTCTACGACCTTTATAAATGTGGGATATGAACAGCTAGTTATCTTATAAGCTATTCTTAGGTATTCATTTAAATCACTTGAAGCCATACCTTATGTATGATGCTAAGGAATATCACCCAAAACTTCTCCAAAGTAACAAAATATTCAGTAAATGGCATGTGTCAATAATTGTCTTTACGTAGGCAAACAAATATGATTTTCTTTACTGAAAATTGTTCTTTTTTTCGGTTCATTGCAAGACTGTTATTTTACAACAAGCAACAAACTTATCTCGTTTTTTTTTAAACTTACTAGCAATAGATGCCACGTTATTAGTATTCTTACACCTCGTGCTAAGCTAAATGCTTGTCTTACGTGCGGGTTTACGTCGGTAGTACAATGCGTGGGTTTCGAACCGGCACCCAATAACCGCAACTGTGACGTCCTAGCCATTAAGACTACCGCCGCCGCATTTAAACTATTTTTTAAATTTTCTACATGTTCTACTACTTTTGTAGGTAGATTTATTTGACCTTGTAACGTGATTGCAAGGACTAATAACACTAATTACTTAATAGTTTAAGAGAATATCACTACCATGATAATTATTAATAAGTCAAGAAGCAATTAATGTAATTAAACTCGTTAATTACAAGTAGATGCACCATTTGTTTGTATTCAAGTTATTGGTTTATCGTTGCGCGAGTAACTCACGGTAGGTACACACATTATAGTAAATACCCAGCTTGCATATATATTGAACTAGCTTCTGCCCGCGACTTCGTCTGCCTGGACTTCAGATAAAAAGTAGCCCATGTGTTATTCCAGACTATAATCTATCTCATTTATAATATTAGTATATATATAGTATATATTGAATAGCTAATAGAATCATCCTATTTATCACAGAAACCGGATATGACAATGCTTTACAGCTATCAAGAATCTATGAACATAAGAACCAGTAAACAAGATAGTAATTCTAGTATTTAAAAATGTTAAAATTATATTACTAACTAGCCTATGCCCGCGTCTTCGCTCACTTGAAGCTCAACAACCAACAGTGATGATCTCTTCTTTGTATGGGTCTCTATACATTAGAGAGGTCAAGCTTTATCTAAGGTTCCGTTTAATTATTTGAGATAAGAAGTAGGTATACCAGTTTTTAATTTGGAGCTTTTGTTATCACTGTTAGTAAGTATGTCTTTCTAACAGTGATAACCAAAGTAAAATCTATTCAGTAGTTTTTGCGCCAACCCGTAACAAACAGACAAACAGACAAGAATTTTAAAAATCACATTTTTGGGTTCGGAGACATTTATATATACCCTAATCCACTTTTTTTTTTAATATCTTCAATGTACAGACACAGCTTTTTTACAATTTTATAATACCTAGATCTCAAGTCGTAAATGGTCGGTATTTTTTGGTGGTTAAATTTTGTGAATTAATTACTAGAATTAATTACTAGTTAGAAGTTGATGGGTAGGTAGTTAAAGAAGACTTACCATTCGACATTAATGATCATTGAGACTGGATTGGAATCATATTTTGATGGGTTTTTAAGTGCTACAGTTACCCTACAGCTTGTAACGTGCACAGATAATAAATGGTACGAGTACCTACTTAATTTATGTATCTATGATATCGTGCATTAAACAGATTAATCTCGTTCGATATAGAATCAAGTTATAGTTACTTCCTCTGCCATAAATTTAACTGCACTATTCTGCGTGTGAATTTACAATCATCCCGCAACTAAGTACCTATAAACTGATAGACAATACTCGTTTTCTAAGATAACGTTTGTAGTATTCACTATCCAGATTTCGATTCGCATTTAAGTAAAACCGATCTTTTTAAATTATGCAAACAATTTTAACCCTTAACATTAATCAAGATACTTAGAATTTGTATGCAAATTGCCAAAATTCCTCCAAGTCATCTAAAGTACGAATGTCACTAACAGTTTAATTCATTAGATGACAAACGCACTCTCAAAGTAATTACATACATACCTACGTCCCACTTTAACCACTACATGTTGCTAGCAGATTGCACAGAGCACGGATAATTAATTAACGGTACCACAGGTTAACAGACAACGAGGCTGTCGGTGTCGCACGCACGTGCCTATGACGTCAAATGCCATGTACAGTTTATGAAAAAAAAGATATCGAAAATCGGTTTTTCGCACAATATAACAAGATAATCGTAATACGATGATTAATTAATTAGTATTAAGTTAATTCTACCTACATTCTACAATTATAAGTCTCGTTTAACCTTATCATTGAAGTTTATTAAATCTATTATTTACTTAGTTCTACATGGTTTGTCATCTTCTTTCTTGCCGGTTCTTCTCCATAAGACCCACTATTTGGAACCGCGCACCTAGTTTTTGACATTTCAAAAGTACCTGTATTACTGGTCTAATTGAAATAAAACATTTGACTTTGACAACAGCGATAAAAAGTAATTTGTAATTAAAATTTAAACTTGTGAAATGGCAAAATCACAGTGCATTTAAAATGTAAGATAATTCAAATGTACACAGAAATGTTTTTTTGGGAAACAAGTTTCTTTAAAACTAATAGTTCATGTGCCAAGCTAATTACTACGTAAACTAATTACTAACGTACTACCCTTAACTAGAATAGTTACATTTAACTAATAGCATGCGGTGGCTTAGTGGTCATTAACTTCCAGTGAACCAGAAGACGCAGGTTCGAATCCTGCTCGCAAGTCGAATTTTTACTTCACTAAAATAACGTTATATTCTTAGCATGGAAAATGCAAAATAAATACAAAAAGATTGACCAAATCACTTCTTGAGCAAGTTACAAGTTTTACAGATAAAATGCCACATTTCACGTTCCGTCTCGTCGTGAATAATTCTGAATATAAAGTCAAACCTGAACAAACGTTTCACAGGATATTCAGAGCTGAAAATGCATCCATATCTAAAGCCGACGGGTTTTCTTGCTATTCTACTGTTCTCCCTGACAGTGAGACAAGCATTGTGTATCCAGTAATCTGACATGACACTATTTTAATTGCATGGAATTGGAAACTCAATTTGGTTTAATAAGTATAATTTTGTTTATTGTTTTTATGCATGTTGCATCGTCATTGCTCACGGGGAATTTATAAATATAAACTTGGAATTGATCAGAAATTACAGTTGGCGCAAAATAACTTGAACCAAAATGGCGGATGCGCAGTAGTCGGTTTTTAGTACATTTTGCACACAATTGCACTGCGCAAACTTTCCCCCTCTCCGTTAGTTTTGGGTCAAGTTATTTTGCGCGAACTATACTTTACCTCAGGTATTTTATAAATATTTGTGGAAAGATTACACCATACAATTCTAAACTTGAATTTACGGTTAAATTCGGCTTCCAGAATTTAAGAAACAACAAAATTAAAAGCAATTATATTGACTACGACACGCAGCTTGAAAAGGATTCAGTAATACTGAAAATCGAAAAGTAGTATGTAGTAAGTTCAACGCACGGCTTTGCTTACCGCGATCAGTATATAGATGGGTGACTAGACTCCTCGTGTCTCGAAGAGCGCCCATTTCTATGACATTTTTTATCGTCAGACTAGCAGTAGACACTGACTATGTATCCTTAGGATATCAGTTCTGCCATATATTTACTAGCTATTACGCGCGACGTCGTCCACGTGGTATTTAAAAAAAATAGCCTAAGTTACTCTTCGTTACATCAGCTATTTGCCAGTGAAAGTCCCGTCAAATCGGTCAGAGATTAGCTGGAACAAACAGACAGACAAAAATTGTACCGTGTATAGGGTAAAACACCCAGTGGTCAGCCCCGAACCAGTACTCAGCCTTTACACACATTATTTCCATATAAATAGTGTTCCAATTTATTTACAACTTTAAATTAATGTTTAATCGAATCCGTGTCTCCTCGTGAGCTAATATGCACACTAATGAGCCAATAGCATATCAGGTTGACGAGCTACAATCGTTTATCTGCACTGCTGCGAAAGACATGACTAGACACGGTGCTGTCACAATTTTTTTCAGGAAACATGTTCGAGTTTTCAGTATGTTTTTGTGCGTTTTTGCTATAATTTGTGGTGAATTGTTATACTGTGTTACTATGAAATGTTTATTTTGTGATATAATTAACTATTACATGCATTTTATATGATTATTGTAATTTCAGTGGCCGACTACTGGGTTTCGAATTTTTAAGGTAGATCCAGTAATCAGCTGTAGGTGGCTGACTACTGGTTTTTTCGTGATTTTCTTATGTGCAGTTGAAATTGACGGAGCGAATAGTCCCAATTTTGCTCATTACTTTGGGTTTAACTCTTATAAGACGAAAAGTGTATTTTACCAGTAGTCAGCCGCATACAAATGTATTCGTATGTCAGGGGCCGAACAATAGATCTAAGAATCCAGTAATCAGCCGTGAGTCTTGTTGCACAAAATAGTACCCTATAGACTTTACTATTAGGGTTGAATTTATGCCCGATTATTTTAGCATGGCAATCATTTCTTTCAATAGAATTCCATCATATTAAAAATACCAATCCACTTCTAAAAAGAAGACAATAAGCATATGCTATGGTGATTCAAATTTGAGAAAGCCATCAAGCTCTGGACGGAATCGCTAGGCATAAACCACTCCAATGATTAACGCCTATAATAAAAGGCACACAGCCCATTTACTAGTGCTAAGCTGGAACAATCGGCGAAATCGAATTTGGCCTAAAAAAAACCGGTAAACTATGGGTGTATATAAGTATACCTTTGCCTAAACCTCAGGGAATACAGGCGTGATGGTAGATATGTTATGTTATAATGCAATTAAGAATTACATGACATGGCTGACATGGCTGACTTGTGGAGAAATGAGGCTGACTACTGGTGAAAAGTGCCATATTTTGTTTAACGTTGATTTTTTATATAATCCTATTATAAATATAATGTTTTGTTAGCTTCTTTAGAAAATTTAATAACTAACCTTTCTGAGAATAAAGACTGTTTTTATTCATAGTGTTTAATATTTAAAATAAAGCTGAATAAACATTTTGTTCTCACTAAAAGGCTGACTACTGGCTGCTTTACCCTACATCCAAATGCACTTAGTAAAAAGCCGTTATTTTAATATTACAAACAGACACTCCAATTTTATTTATTTGTATAGATGTATAAATTGAACTGGCAGCTGACTCCAAGGTCCGATGCAAAGAGGTAAGTAAGTCGGTATTCACTTTTCAACGCCTTTATCTTCCTGTTGTAATTACTCACGATGAAAGCTGTCATAATCAAGAATTTTATCCCAGACCTACGGAAGCACAATCCATCCTTTGTGATAGAACTCACTTTTAACTTCATCAAAGTTTAATTAATTTCCTATCAGGAAATATGCAAACTGCGTATTTTAATTAATGCTCCGTACTCGTTTATAATGAGGTGTGAACTTGGCTGAATGATTTAATATCTGGCGTAGGAGGTACTCCAATTATAATTGCTTAATAGATTCCTAGTATAGGAGTTGATTACAGGAAACATAAGTATTTAATTCAAACACTTATTCAATAGTGTTTGTGGCATGTAGGTACTGAAGAACACAACACTGAGGAAAACAGCACTTGACTGTGAATAGAAATCTTCAGAATTCATTTGCAAAAAATAATCACGTACTTAACTTCACACCAACTAGAATGATTACATACGAAAACATACATATGATGGCAACAACATATTAAATAAACAAAAAGGGAAAAGTGCCTCATTCACGGCAAATTAAACCACAGGCAGTGTCTTACCTATAGATAAAAATCGTATAAATAAAGTCCAGGAGGCCACCAAAACAAAGAAAAAAACGAGACAGCCACAGCGGACGAAAGCAAATAAAAGAGATGGAAGCAGTTTGTTTCAAATGGACTTGTTATAATGTCGGTATACGACCTACCGCGAGCGCATGGGATCCCGACCGCGTACGAACCACTAATCCTTTTTTTATAAACAAAACAAGCTTCTATAATTAATTAGTAGGTACCCTTTATACCTGTGTAAATAAAGGCCAAGGCAACAATATAATTTGATAAAACTGGACCTAAACGAACCTAAAATTGAACCCGAATCTTACCAAAATTTAGGGTGCTAGGAATCCTAAAAATGTAGGTATACCTTGATTTTCTACTAAGAGTAATGAATCGGAGAATAATGGAGAAAGGTACGAGGTGGACTCGATACTATAATATGCTCTTTTATAGAACCAAACCAAAAAAGAACAACATAGCAAACCTTATCTACTTGCCGAGAAAATAAAATTTATTTTTGCAAAAGAGACAAAAAATAGTTCTCAAATGACCCGCCATTTACTGATTACCTGAGTAATGTATGACTCAACATCCGGCGAAGGTAATAATTTGTCTGTTCTCAACATCGACCTTCATTAGGACAACGGCAGGTACAAGTTTTTTCATCTGGAGCCAATGTCGGACCACCTTATTATCGGCCCATAATCGCTCCCCTAACATACTGACAACGACTAGCTTTTTATTACTTACATTCGTTTGGATTATTGTTTTGTTTTGCTTTGATTTCTTTTGGAGCCTAGTTGAACAAAGATTGCCTTTTTCTACAGCTCATCAAAACTTAAACTTGAGAATCCAGAAAGTAAAAAACAAAATACGTGATTGATATTTTGGTGGAGCCACGAGCCGGTGGATATCCTTGTCCGTGTTTCCTTTAGTAAGAATTAAGAGAGCATCTACTTACCTTCTGACCTTCGTAACATCTGGAGGAACCAGTTCTTTATATATGAAGAAGTTTAAGGTGTAGGAACAGAAACTAAACACAATTTTCTTCACGTATCGCAAAAAAATAATCTGTAGTTTTCGTAACTATATTTTTATTGATACGACTGATATCGCAAAATCCATAAAGAACGTCACATTTCACGGGCAGGGGTTAGAGAAGTGTGATATATTGTGTGACCAGAGGTATGTCGGTCATCGGCTTTATGATATCATGTGTTAAAACCTCTGTTTGGGTTTGCTGAATGATGACGATAAGTACTGTATGGTTTGACGAAACCAAATATGGGATGTCACACTGTGGGTATCACAAATGTGACGACATGTGACAAGGGCAGGCGGTGGGAGTCAATAATTCTTGAAATTGATGCGATGTAATTTATAAATGGCTCCCAAATAGTGTTTACAAATTTCGCCTAGCTAAAATAGACTTTACAATAAATCTATTGAACAATATCGTCTGTCTGAGACCGGGAGACAGTAAACCACTTTGTGTAACAACAGTTTGACTTAAGCCGAAAATACTTAGAGAGGAATATGAAAAAGCTCACTGAACCCCTTTGATTTGAGTTCTTTGAAAGATTTGGTAGAAGGTCTCCATTTTCGTCCCAAATCCAGGGGACCGAATGAAAACTCGTTTGCATAATATAAGACAAGCGTAGTATCGAGACTAAACGCAAATAAATGGTTCTCTCAAGTTAAGACGACAATTTACCGGGTCAACGGAGGCACAGCCATACCGAATACAAAATCTGTCGCTAGTCTGTCTTTTGACAGAACACTTTATAATAAAGAATATCTATCATCAATAGATTTTAAGCTAACCTTACCTTCTTTGTTTCGTAACCTGGCGTAATCTTTATTTGAATAATGTTCTCCAACTTTACTTCAACAACTTTATCGCGTTTCGTGAAGTGAATAGGGTACACGAAAATAGAAAGGTAGAGATGTAGGACAAATTATAAACTTGTAAAGTTTCATACCGTTGTAACTCATCCCAAAGTTCCTATGCAATCAAAGTTTTGCATGCCGAATTATAAGCAGCAAATAAACACAACTTTGAACCCTCAGATATTTGCAGATATACTAAAACAAATATTCAACATGTAAAACAATATTTAACACCAGTTGCTTTTGTTTCTACATCACAATGTCTAAAACAAACACCTTTTAAAATTGTTGCAAAAGCAATCTTTGTTGCAAAAGAACCTTCCTGCTTTAATTGACATAGTTGTTGTTTAGCCAAATATAACTAATATTATTCCACAAATTAGTACCTACCTACATAAGTTTTCACAAATTTCGCTTATCTACAATTAAGTTTGTTTAACCGCTGAACGGAGATAAAACTGAAACACGTAGATAACATGGTGTAGACATCTAATGAAGCAATCAGAAGATAAGTTCATTAATAGGTAGTCGTAGATGTGTGTGTACGAGGGGCCCAATTTGTATTCAAGGTAGGGGTTTGATACTCGCATGGGACAAATAATCGTATGGCCTGCAGGTAGTTGTTCCGAGGCTGGCTGATTGTATATGTGTATCTTTAAAAAAAAGAAAATATATTTAACTTCCTAAATAGGTACCTACTTCCTGGAGTTTTTGCAATCTTTGTATAACCAGATCACGTCTACTTAGCACGTACTGAATCTAAGTGTGACCTTGTATTGCGGCCTGTCCTAAAAAATACTCTTATGTAAGCTTCAAACCGAAAATAAGAATTCTGCGTGGTGTAGGAATGAAGAATGGTGATAGGTAGGTGCTAATCAAGTAAAATTCCTTATGTATCCACAAATGAATTTAAATTCTTAAATTATCATACCTATATTGACATTTGTTGGCAGTAACATCGAAATGGTTTAAAGGGGGGGCTCGTGGCTAAGTAATAACTGAGTAGATCAACTGATCTACAAGGTTAAGTTGCGCTCGCTGCGGTCAGTGTGTGGATGGGTGACCATTCTTATCACATCAAAATGCCTCGTACCTACCTACCTACCTCGGAGAGCTCGAAAAAGAAAGAAAGCTGTCGATCTCGGTTATCATACGAACATCTATGACAATTGGAAGGGGTAATCAGAAGCCCAAAAAAACACTGACAACCAGTCTATCCTCCGAATATCGGTATAGCCCAGAAATTCGGTTAAGCAGGTACAAAATGATGGCACCCACTTCGTGTAAAACCCTCATATTCAGCCGCATCTGGGTAGACTGGAAGCGGTCCCCAACATAGTTTCGAGAAGGCTCGGAGAATGATAATATCAGAATAACCCACTTCCACAATAATCTTTTCCGTTTCATACTTCATCAATTAAAAGGAGGATCTGAGCAACGTGGCACCACCCTATTCGGTCCAAATTAAATTTTAACACCATTAATCTATGTAAATGGAAGGCCTAGCCGATCCGATTGAAAGTGCGAACCCATATCAATGGTACCTATTCAGAAATAGATTGTCTAAAATACTAATTAATCTCTCTAAACCCTTAAAATGTCTAGTCCTCCCTAGTGGCAATTTGCATTTGCCAATCGGTCATTGTATCTAATCTCTTTTAGTTTTGAGATAGCTACAAAGAACTAGCGAGTGAAAACGCTTTTCCTACCTTCCTTACAACTAATGAAGGATAATTGACGGTCTCTGTGGTTTAGTAGTTCTATTACCAGACTACTGACTACGAGGTCGTGGGACTCGTGGGTTCGATTCCCACAGGACACAAATATTTATGTGATGAATATAAGTGTTAGTGTTCGTCTGGGTGTTTCTTATGTATTATAAGTATGTATTTGCACACATTTGCATTTGCATGGCAATTATGTCAGTGCATTGAAAGAAACCCCATGTAATGTTTAGGCAAAAAGGTTCTCGAATGGAGAAACATTACATAGACGTACACACTAGAAACGCAACATAGGACGACCTCCAAAGAGGACAGACAACTTGTGCAGCAGAGAGTTGTTTGAATGTAGGCGAAATATAACCGGTTCCTGTGGAAGTAGATATAGGCTTTTGTTTAGCAGTGGAAATCTTTTTGCTGCTATGATGATGGTTTTGTAAGCCTTGCTATCAACCAACCAACGGACAGCATAACCAACCTGTAACTCAGAAGAATAAAACTATATTTGTGAGGTCCACATTCAAGTATGGATGCTTCTATCGACTGAGATACGGTTTTAGAATAAGTAGTACTGAATCCAATAAGCAATTTCCACGACGGACGCGATGAAACTAAAATATTGCTTTCATTTTGATACAAAGCAAGTTTTATAACTCAGTTAACTTGTTTTCTACTTATCTTTGGTCTTATCGATGAATGATTTGTTTTGAAATTAAATCAGCTTCAGCGATTCTGATGAAGAGCAAAACAAACTTGGTTTGTCGCAATATCTTTTGTGATTCGTCGTTGCGGCGCGGTTATTTCTTAGTAGAGTTAATGCAATCGGTTTAGCGGAGGCTGGGGGCCGGCATTGTAGACTGTGTTTGTGGCTGGTCGGAGATAATGCCACAGACACACAAAAGCAGATGCCCCTCCGCCTTGTCCCTCCGAGCCCCCTCTACTCTGAAAATAGGGAGAACGTTTAAAGCAACGACGATTGCCCCTTACAAAAGGCAGTCGTGACACCCGCCCGTCCTCACCCCGCCTTAGACTGCAGAATGGATTCGAAAGAAAACCGAATCTCATTCCATACCGGCGCTACTTGTTTGAGCATCTTTCACAATTGCTTTTTGAATTGTACAATCCTCTTCAACTAGGTATATATTCCTAGTTCAGTCGACGATTTATCAACCCTCTTAGACTCTTAGGTACCCATATTGTTCAAATTGCTCATAAAACTACAAGATACAAGATCATTTTATTTGTAAAACTGCTCGCGATGTACCTACCTAAATTAGTATCTAATTTAAACCTACGCATTTTAAGGACATGACATTTAGGGCCACTTGCACCAACTTCTGAAATATGATTAAATTCAATTTAAACACAAAATAACGATAGAAAATTATGTTTAAATACAATTAATGTTTGCTTTCTGTCACAGCGCCGGCAAGTACAATGTAGGTAGGTTTTATATTCTTAATTTTAAATAATTATTGTAATTCAATGTTAGGTATTTCATTAGATACTCATTATATCGTTAAACAAAGAATTGTGTTCATTGTTTCGCGTATTCACGATCCTTGATAATTTCTTTGCTGCATGACTGCATTCATTTATTTTCATGACATAATTTACCAGCTACATTGCTTGCAAAACTTTATATCTAGCACACCAGCACACAGCTGTGTTACTCGAACACAAAAGCGCGAGAGCGTTGATCGCATCCTAATTACCTAAAAAGTATTTAAAGGCATCGGAGTGAATGACTCGCAGAATAAAGGCAGCGACACACTTCCGTAGCTTACGCTGAACATGTCGCCGTCCGTCGGCGCCAACGCATTTTGGCAACCGTACGACTGTGATGAGTGCGCGTTCCGGCCTGTCTACCACCGGAAGCAAGAAACGATAAAACAAACAATAATGAACTCTAACAAAGAAAATATTTAAAGCTCAAGGTAATTTCCTTCTGTTTTTTTGGTGCAAGAATTATTACGCTGAAATAAACATCATTATGTACAAAAATGTAAACGGTTTAAATATGCTATTCATTATGTAGTTCTCACAAATAAAATGCATTATATATGAATTTTGGGATGCCTGATTGGGGAAGGGTACTCAGATTCCCTTTTCGATAGCTCGTGGACATTCCAGTTTTGGCCGTTAACCCCATTCTTGGATGGAGAACCCTGATTATAGCGGCCATTTTATAAAATCATACTAGAAATAACTTTAAATTTAATTTAAGTGCGTAACTACTACTACCTGGATATCTTATAAACTAAGAATCATTCTGATTTCCGACACCTGTGCGAATAAAAGATATTTATATCTACTTAACATAAAACTAGTCATACAGTACCATCAAAAAAATATAGATTAGTAATAAATCTTTGACATATCTTATATGGGTACTTTATCGCGTTGGATATTGATAGGTATTATTAAATCCCGATGATTGGTATCCCTTATAGAAATTTGTTAGTAACATCCACAAAAAGTGATCGATTTTAATAACTAAGCATTATCTCCAGTCTATGCAAAAGTATGTATTGCAATTTCCGATAATAATATAAACATGACAGAAGCTGTACGCACGCGAGAGTGGGGCAACAATCATAAAAACTTACTCGAATCATTCTTACCGCCGACTTACATAAATCTTCTCCATGTCTACTCAAATCGTTTGTAGCTAACCCATTACAAATAAATTCTTCTAAATGTTGCCAGATATTTAACTTAAATAATGTACAATTACTGAACATATTTCAGTAATGGCACACTATAATGGTATACTTTTAATTAAACCCGTCTGATAAAAGTGTAGCCAATTAGTGAAAAATATCAAATAAATACATTGATACTTACATTCATTTTGTGAATCAGTTTAAACTCATTGAATACTTTAAAATAGTTTAAAATAAAAATACAGTAAATATGGCCTAGGCTAATCGAGTTAAAAGTACTGACAAGGAAAAAGTTACAGAAATAGGTACTTTAAAGCGGTCGTAAGTCATAAAAATAGTAGCTCATGACATGATGATAAACATGCAAGCGTATGTAGACAGAGACTGCCTGTCGCATCGTGTCTGCCGGCTGAACAATCGCGACAGACACCATCTATGCAAATGGCCTGCTAGTGCTATGTTTATATCGGGATACCACATCTAGGAAGGGTTAATGGTTGGCTCTGCCTATAACGAAATCTTCTAAACGCTTCAATAAAAGGTTCTGGTTGATTCGGTCCCATAAAGTAAATGGTCATAACCAAAACGCCAAATAAGGAATGTAACAAAAGCCAAATTTACAAAATGATCACGATGTAACATGTGAATTATATTATAATGCATTGAATAGTAATAACACTACCAAAAGCATATTCAGCGTAAACAAGTCCATTTTAACATATTCTCGATAACCTTATTATGGAGAGGTATTAATCATTCTGATGGTACTTTTCTGCAACTTGTTTGCGAATGTTGCTGTGATAAAACGTAAGTATATAAATAACTTGTATATAATAACTTAGGTACCTACTTCTGTAGATCGTTATGATGTAGTTCTCCTTATTTATAAAATCCGAAAGTAACATTACCTACGTTAAACCAACAAGCCAAGTGTATACCCACTGCTTTGTTTATAATTTTTGATTGAAACAATGTATACACAGATTCTCTTATAAAACGGCCGATATTGAGTAAATACAGCGATCGCTACTGTTGTAACATCGCGTAAAAGTGTAAAAATAAGTACAAAGGAAACAAAAACATTCAAACTTGCTTAGAGTCTTACACTCGTCTAGATTTATTTTATGTAAAACTATGTCCCAAATTTTGCGTTTTTGGTAAGTATATGAACCTCCTCGCTAACGATCCTCGCATGATTGCCCAAGCAAGACAGGCCATAACAAAGAGGTTACATCCCACACCAATCTTATGGTGATTTATCACAAAAAAATCAGCAGGCAAACACTATCGCCGAACAAGACACATTTTCGCAGACTTTATCAATACATTGAATGACGTCAGTTGTGCCAGTATTTATCTCTGAATGTGTGACGTCACCCAGGTCTGGCACCAACGACAGTATTTTGTTATCGGATACATGGAAGTGATGGTTCGTGCGACAGCACCCTTTTGTCCGCAACTCCGTGTGTTTCAAAGCCTATTCTTCCTTCTGGCATCGCACTAACGTTGTATTTCATTACCATTAATACTAGGATGGAATTCCGAGCCTTCTGTATAAATTGTTTTAAATAAATACCGGATAATACATATCAATCTTATGAAAACATAACGAGGTATTTTAAGACACGCGTAGATAATCTTCCGAGTCTCCGTACTGCATTGCTCTTGAATTCTTTAAATCAATTAACTTACTTAATAATGTCATTTGATTTAAGAATTTATGTTTCTTTGCGTCTTTCATCTAGATCGGTACGTTAGATTTGGACGAACAGACCCGGTGTATAAATAGGTGGCCATACGTAGAAGAAATTCCAAATGAAGTTGTCGCTTTAAATAAATATCTGAACTCACTTAAATTTCCCGTTTATTTTTGTCCCCCCGCTTTGCACGCGAGTGCTTCCTAATCCTAAATGTGAAGTTGGAAGATTTAACATATTACCGCATTTTAAATATAGGATTCTCTTTGAATTCAAATTAACCAACAACATCGTTTAAAAGTTGTGAGCAATATTTCTATTCGAGTTTATCATACCGGACATTGTATAAAGCACGAATTTTACTTGAAAAATTCTCAAATAATAATCATTACTTAGGCATTATTTTAGTGAAGGAAAAATTCGACTCGCAGGCAGGATTCGAACCTGCGTCTTCTGGTTTGATACACCAGACGCCATGACCACTAAGCCACCGCGAGTCCTGCCTGCCATGTCGAAATTTGCCTTCACATTCTGAACTTACGTCTTAAAGGTGACGTCAGTAACATCTATTGACAAGCAAATTACTTTGCCTCTCAACCGACACGACTTACCTTACGGTTAGTTCTATGTCGTACGATGCTACCATACCTACTTTTAAAAGGCCTTTTATAAGGCCTTTATTAAATGAAAATCACCCAAGGGTTCGGGAAAGGAGTAATTTCAAACAAATTTTAAATGTATTTTCGTCTCATACAAGCACGCCAAATATTTGGATTTGCACGTAGTTATTTAACAATTAATCTGCACGTTTAAACAAAGTGTTTATGAAAATGTTGAGAGCTTGAATTGTGGTGACGTGGGCGGTGATGCTAAATGGAACATTTCCTGAAATCTGTTGTTACAACACATGAGTTTGCAGCATTTGCCTCGAAATAACACACTAATTTTATCTCAGTGCAGTATTAACGATGCGGTTCACTTGTTACATGATAAATATGTACGCTCACTCGTAGCAATTTGTTACGATCACCTGGTTAACAGCTTGAATCATTTGACCAAGAGCTATTTCATTTTATTCCAGAAATATAACATTGGATACCTGCTATGGATAGAAAATGACCATCTCCAATTCAGAATAGATGTCAGATCGCAATTGGCATTTTACACACTGTGTCATGGACATGGCGTCCCAATAATGACAATTGTCGAAGAAAACTTAAACAAAACGACGAATTAAGTACTCGGCCAATGTCATTGAAGTTCTTTACACGAAGCTGATTACATTAAACGGAGATTTGATTGTTAAGTAAAACAATAGTAGAGTTGTACATTGATATCTGGAATTTTGGATAAACCACTCAAGGTTAGATCAGTAACCTGGCAATGACCGTTTTAACTGCAGTAGGTATAGTGGAGCTCAAATCCGGTTCTGTTTCATTGATATGAAAACCACGCCTAATGTGTATTTACACTTTCAAATAATTTTAATGCATACTTCCCGTGGTTTCGGTGGTTTGATCTTTTGACTCACTTGATGAACTACGGTACTAATATCTTAGAAAAAAATATCTCGGATGATATAGACACAGTATCGGTAGGCCATTATTAAACCAGTTTTGAAATACGAGAGTGCAATACGAAATATGGAATTCTCCAGTGTTACGTTATGGATTTTAAATGTGGTTACACTTTTGAAGTTAAAATTGAAACAGCCGTAATTGATTCTATTTCCAAGTAAGACCACCCAGGTCCGCATTTCCTAGATCAGAATACCAACAATTGCTAAGTTGAGCTGAAATATTTTAGAATTTAAATGGTTCATCGAAAATATGGTTACTAAATTTGTTAGATCTGTTGAATTATTGGAAATACATTTATATAAAACCATAATAGACTAAGAAATTTTTAGTAAAAAACTTATTAAAGTTTTTTAATTCGGGGTTCTTCGGGGTTAATACTTGGATTGAAAGCATACTGAAAGCATTCATGGATGCAATGGATAATTCCAGTAGCATCGATCTACAATGATACGATTATCTTACCTCTCCTAAATTGATGAACCCATGGTCCCTGGCTACAGCATCTGCAGCATCCTTCCCTCCTGGTATGTGGACAGCCCATGTAGGCGTGTAATGCGCATAAGTTGTCTCCAATAATGATAAGATTGACACCAAGATGGTCGACGATAACACGGCACCTCGCGCCATCGCACGCACACACACACACTCACCGGCTAGTACTTGTCAGCATTGCACACACACTTTCCAAAGTGTTACTTTTATCAACCAAGTCTAAGAAGGTGTTTCTTGTAACGTAGAGATTGTTGCTGTTTTGTCATACAGCTTTACGCATGACTATTTATAATGCTACTGAAAGAAAGAGAAGTATTGAAATACTCAAATTAATAGGTTCTATTTCATAATTATTATTGAACCATTTATTGGCAATAAAAAACTCCAATCTTTGACGTGGGCTGCAATAGATTCGTTCTTGTTTAACAATCCTACTGGCGACGGTAAACCTATATTAATTCAAGATCGACACCAACGTGAGACATGAGCGAAAATTCGGTTGCTAACTACAATGGGTGTACATGTTCGATGACTTATACGGAATGGGGTTTCCTAACATATCTGTGCAAGAAAATTAGCAATCAATCGGAAATCGGTTTCCGTCGAATTAAAACTTGGACGAGCGTACGGCCTTTGGCAACACTTCCACAGTAAGTGGGTCAAGTATACATGAAGGACAGAAGTACAGGCCCCAACAGAGTTCTCTGTTATGTTGTTCTTCTTTATCATCGCATCACTGGAAAACCATTAATCACAGTGCGGTTCATCGGGTCTATTTAACCTACTTCGGCCAGACTTTTGGCGAGACTATTTTATTGTCTATTACTGTCTGACGTTTGCCTTTTTCTGAATAAACAAGACATGGATCATTTCCGAGGGCCTGGACGGGTTTCCTACTCTTTTTTTTTAAGTAAATAATTTATATAACTTGTTTCATATTTTGTCCTGTGTTTGTTTTTCTTTTGCCAACCGTGTGTAAAATGGAATTGTGGTTTGTATCATCGCTTTTGTGTTGGGCCATATCGTAGCTGCGTGAAGCGTCCCATACAAAGTGGATTGGGTTTTTTGTTTATTTATTAACATCACGTAGGTAGTTCAAGGTAGAATTTTGCAAGTCAGTGTCGCAAATTTTTGCGCAATATTGTACTCATTAAAATAGCTATAAAATATTATTAAATTATTTATACATCACACCAAAATTACTTATTGTTCTCTTTAGGCAAATACAATACAGTATTCATATGAATTTATAATAATTAACAAAAATGATAACTTTAGTTTATATTTAACTAAACTGTGAGTCAATTCAACTCAATCGTTTTAAATATCATAGAACTCTTAAATCATTTGTGAGTTAAATGTTTATTAGTTACACGGCAGATAACCTCCTTGCAGTACAATAGATATTTCATATTAGTACAAATGTTGTTTGTCAATATTGTTGTGCGGTGATGTCAGTTGCTATTATATTTCGTTTGTGATGTTTTATCTATCGTCAACAGATTATCTTTCCATGCCTTTATGTATGCCTTTCCATTATCTGATAAACTAGTGATTTACTAAGCATCTACTTACAATTTTACCGATGTGTGTGATTAAAAAATTAAAACGTCATAATTAAGTCCATAATACAGGGAAATATGTAAATATTGTGGCAATAACTCAGATTTTACCCAAACAAAAAATATTGGGTAACATTAGTATTGACCACAGGCGTGAATAAGTTTTATGCTGATGACAAACTTAATGCTCAACCGGAAAATACTCAAAAATAATTGTTTATTACAATAACAATGGCACAACTTACTGTGGAATCATATATGACGACGGCGATTAACTCGTTTTGATATTTGCATTTTTAAAATGTAGGCCACTCGTACCTTCAGCCGCCAATGCGCGTTTACCTAGTCTGGCGGAGTTATTTACAGTTAGCATCGACAATTATTTATCAAGCAATCGCATGCCAAACTAGCTCGTAATTTGCATAGGTATGTACTATGTAGTTACGAAAACACTTCGTAAATTAAAGGCTATCTGTTATCAAAAGACAAGTTTTGTCTTATCTGTATCTACTGGATCACAATGTAAACATTCGGTCTTATGACTAATCGCCAATGCAAGTATTTCGCGTGCAGCCCACGTCGAAAGGCGGATGCTTCATCGATGGAATCCGATGGGAAGGACCAAGATTCCGTGGCACTTAGACAATAGTAGCCGGTGAGAGTCGGCGCCGCTGTGACGAGCGTTCACCTCTCGCATCCCGCCTCCCTGTTATCACTTTACTCTTCCCTAAATGCGTTTTTATGACAAATTCCTCACGTGTTTATTGGCAGCAACGATCACTACGTTACACTGTGATTCACTAAAGTCATTACAGGACACGGCATAACTGTCAAATGGCGCGTGAATAATCCGTCGGCTCGGCACAAAACACGGCCGTCACGTCCGCGCACGTGATGCTGACTGGTTGGATTGCTACTTTGCTCTCGGTCGCTCGCCGCGATTGGAGCACAAGACGACCGCTACCTTGCCACACTTGGGGAATTTACCCTTATATGGGGAATTCATCATCTAGGTAGGTGTGTTAAATGAAGATGGAGAATTTTCATATTACAAAATGTTTTGGTTTGACCTAATTAGCACTAGTGTTATAATTGACGGGCATGTCCGGGTCAGTGAACCATATAGAAATAGAGATAATATCTATTTAAACAACAATTAGGATTGTAGGTACCTACCTACTACTTATAATAATTTAATAACAGCTATGTATGTACATTACCTACTTACGCAAACAGGGTCCCATGCTATTTGCATATAAATTATTTATATTCTTTGCTCGCGATATATTTATAGGCGCTATAAATGTCGATATTTCCGAAATAAATCGTATTTCCCTATGTAGAGCCCATTCTACCCACTGTACGCGGTCGGAATAAGTTGTAGAAAGTATTGGTCAAGGGCGCACAGTGGCACGCGATAAATGTTCCCTAGGCATTTTATTGTTAAATATTTGCGTATTTACTCGAATAAAAATACATAGTTTCTTATAATCTGACCCATTTCGCCAAATTTGCTGATAATTTTTCAATCTACCGATATCAAGTGTACTTGGACTAGATACAAGTTCAACTTATTTTAGATTGTGAGAGTCAGAAAATAAACGTTATTTCCACAATAGCTACTTTATGTAGCAGTTAATTCCGGTTGCAATAGGGGCTTTCCTGGGGACAAAAGAGTAGGGTGAAATAATCAATAGCCGATCATACATCAATCTTAATTTGTGGCAAATTGGATACTTTACTTTCTAAGGAAACATTTTATTTGTCGTCTTATCTTTTTTACAAATAAGTGTTGAATATTTTTGATCGAGCAATATTTCTTCCTATAGTTCGGATTTCATTGTATGAAAAATGAGGTCAGTCGTCTACTAGACTAAAAGACAAGGACTCTATTTAAATAGTCGGTGTTTTAATGTCAGCGAAGATTTATCTAAGCGTAAGATAATAAAAATCCTGGCACAGGATTAAAAAAATCTACTAATTGCTTCAAATTAGCCACGGCCTATCCCATAAAAAAGTTAATTAAAAACTCAAAAATCCCGAGTGCTAAAAAGAATAAAAACAGGATAACCTATCTCGTGGAGTCTGAGACATTAGGTCATTGGGCAAATTCTTACATTCTTTTTTTTTCTAGGTTACATAGTTAACATACTTAGGTACTTGTATGTTCGATGAAACTTCCTCATCAATCTTGGTTCTTTGTGAAAAGCCACCTTAGTATGATAGCTTTTTTCGGTTTATCTACTTTATTGATATGTTTTCTTTTTTTATAATTTTCCTCACACATGTAGCTGCAGACAAGTGAACGCTAATCGAAAAGAATAGAATATAATTCTCAATGTAGGTATGCAAATGACGTTTGTAAGCTTTCAACAAATCGAGCGTATGTTTCTATTCATTTGTCCATACGAACTTCAGATTACCACTTTTTTATAGGTCCTTGTCATTTAAAGATCTACCACTATCTCCTATCGGTTGGTTTAACAAATATAAATTTAATAACAGATGATGAACTATTTCTCCAGCTTTACGATTAGGTACGACGGATCCCAAACGTAAGTAAAGTTCGGGTTTGATTTGTGAAATAGGAAATTTCTTCCCAGTTTTCCCTTGAGAACCCTAACATTCAAGTTATTATTCATCGTTGTTATATAACGCAAGGAGATTGTCCTGGTATTGAACAAAAATATTTATTATAGGTAAGGTAAACGGCCCAGTAACCGTTAAGTTTTGAACTTCGCCGACTTTGCAGGTCTGCTATGCTAAAACTAGAAGACTTACAATAATTATTTTTACATTTAAAGATAGTAAATTTATTCTTGTTTTTTATGATTACTATTTTCAAAATTAATATAAACGATAATATACAATAATACAACAAAATCATTAAAAAGGGTCATTTGTACCAGTATCCGTTAGATTTGTACTAGTAATCGTTATATTGTCCCAGAATCCGGTATTTTTTACCGCAAATATGAACTCTATTGCATAATATTAAAGTTCACATTATAATACGTATCCAAAGAAAATATATATTTTATAAAATATAAAAGTCTAATCAGTCTTTATCAATATTATTTTCAGAAAATTTTACTTATATAAATTTCAATGTTATAATTAGAAAATTGGAACCAGGTAGGTATATAACCTACATAGGTAAAATAAGGTATGAATTAACTTATGGCTAAACTCTGACTTTATGCTTGAAAACATTAAAGCCTCAATTTCAATAGGTTTACCTGCGAAAAAAAATTGCACCAACATTAAAAACTTAACAATCTTAGAATGAGCATACAAATCTGGTAGTTTTTGTAAATACAGCTTGAATAATTTGTTAAAATGACACAAAATTAACAAACATCTTTGCAACAAACATTTGGAGATATACAATGAGATCATTATGATAAAATTATATTAATAGGCTTGCCCCTTAGTCTCGATCGCCTGTGCCCAACGGTGTGTCAGGTATACCAGAAGATCACCAGCCGACCTACCCTTGCGAAAGCCGTACTGCTGGTCACAAAGCATCTGGTGATCCTCTAAGTACCGAAGGAGCTGGCAGTTGATAATGGACTCCATTATCTTCGAGAAAAGAGGGGTAACGGCTATCGGTCTGTAGTTGGATGGATTTGAGCGGTCGCCTTTTTTAGGGATCGGGTGGACCAATGCTGTCTTCCATGATGTTGGGACAACGCCAGAAGAGTAAGAGAGCCGAAAAAGACTTGTTAAAACTGGTGCCAACTCTGGAGCGCACATCTTTAACACAATAGGAGGGATTCCATCAGGCCCACTTGACTTAGATATCGAGGGATACAAGTGCTAAACGCACTGCGCGTTGGTGGAACCGGATATCCGGCATACAGCCAACGAACCGCGGTATGGTAGGCGGCTCTTCTCCTCCGTCATCCAAAGTTGAGTTGGACGCAAAGAGTTTGCCCAGAAGATCGAGAGAAGAAGGCAGGCGCTCAAGCCTCTCACCAATTCTACCGATTTGCACCGACTTCGCCCTTGCAATGTCTCTTTTGAAGGACCTAGAGGCAAAGTTATACTTCTTTTTTAATGCGCTGGTATTTACATCCCTTGCCGCCACCGCAAGTTTTATTGGGACGCTGCCGGAAATACGTACTTCTACCTTACTGTACATTTAAAGGATGGAAGCAGAAAGGGTAGGTTTGCCCTGGAGTGGAATAATCATAGCTGAAAATAAATAAAATTGTTTTTTTTTTATTGGATAGGGGAGCAAACGAGCAGACGGATCACCTGATGGTAAGCGATAACCGCCGCCCATGGACACCCGCAACACCAGAGGAGTCACAAGTGCGTTGCCCACCTTTTAAAAGGGTTTGGGCCTCCGGTAACCTCATTCACTCGGCGAAACACAACGCAAGCGTTGTTTCACGCTGGTTTTCTGTGAGGCCGTGGTATTACTCCGGTCGAGCCGGCCCATTCGTGCCGAAGCATGGCTCTCCCACGTCAAAAATATATAAAACTTTACTGCGTAAGAGAAGTTGACAAGTTCTATAACAACACTGGCTAAACCTATCCCAAACCCCGGTCTCCTATCAACGGCCTCGAAAGGAATTAAGATATAATTTTATTGACACAGTTTAGAGGCTTCTAAGTTATTCCCCTTATTCATTTCCGTATATATTTCAGTAATTTAGTGGTCGATCCCTGTTCGAAATTTGACCACATTATACTCCTTACTTTTACTGCTAATTATTTTTTTATTCTATTTTTTATTTTATTTTATTACATAGGAACAACTAACAGCTACACTATAAAATATTAACAACAGAATACACAAATAACATATAAGCAATAATGTAGCCCACAGCGCTGTTCACAGATTACTGTTGCAAGATATTATAAGGTCGCTAGGAAAGACATTTGTTCAGGCATGACTGGTGTGGTAAATAGATATCCCATCAAAAATATTCTGTAAAAAACTAGCCAAGTCTCGATGGAGCTGCTTGTTTAACTCTCAAAAGTAATGAAATCTAGACAAAGTCGTGCCAAGTCTAAGGTTCCTTACTGCGATTTCTTTATTATTTATAGTTAATGTTGTGTGGCTTAGCCGTTGACTAGTAGATATTAATAAGATTCAGAACTTAGTGTCTCGTATATAAGATTACGAAACCTCATCAAAGAGCATATAAATATGTCTATGTGTTCAAAGTCAACACATAGACTTATTTATATGCTCTTTGATGAGGTTTCGTAATCTTATATAAATAAGTTTCTGCCATTCGCCGAAATGGAGAAAGTAAACCGCTATTAGTTCGACAGGCGCCTACTGCAAAGAGTTTGCTCGCTCGCACCTGTCGTCTATGAACAGTCCTGGGGACAGCGTAACACAGTACATTATTCAAGTCCATACAATCAAATTTGTTATTAACAATATTAAATAAGGTTATTGCTTCCAATTGCTTACGTCTACAACTAAGCGTCAGAAGTTTATATTTAATAAGTAACTGGTCGTAGGACAGGTAGGATCTATGACATCTATAATGCATTGCATGAAGAAACTTACGTTGAACATTTTCTATCAAATCATTGTACTTGTTTTAATAGGGATTCCAAACGGGCACTGCATACTTTAACTGTGAGCGCACTAGTTTTATACAAGTATAGGTATGAAGAGGTCCGTCTGAAATCATGGGTTGATCTCATAACAAAACCGTACATCTGATATTTACAATTTACAATTTGTTCAATATGTAAATCCAAGCAGAGTGTCGAATCAAGAAGTATACCGAGGTCCCGCACTCACCCTATTAAGTTGAGTTTTACATAGGGAATATGCATACCTATCTAATAATGTTTTTATTTTTAGTAAAATTCAGATAATTTTACACTTTGGTATGCTTAACTGAAGTCTACTTGCATAGCAATAATTCGTAAATCTATCCAGATCCTCTTGAAGAAGATAGCAATCCTCCATAATTCTAATAGATCATATACTTTAAGGTCATCTGCGTATAATAAAAACTTGGAGTGGTGAAAAAATTTATCTATGTCATTAATAAAGATTATAAACAATAGAGGACCAAGAATAGAGCCTCGAGGAACGCCGGAAGTAACTCGAGTAGGTAGGTTCAGAGTGAAAACCGTTAATAACAACCTTTTGAGATCGATAACAACCTTTTGAGATCGATGAGAGATGAGAACTATAACCAAGAGGTTAAGTAAAATACCTAGTATGTGTAATATATATATTTTTTAATTTAATGAGTTTTTCAAGCATTGTTATAAAAAAATATTAGCATTCTGCACTTCTCTTCCATATAAACTTTAACTATGTACAATCTCACACTACCCATGTGCGCATTATGCGTACATACTTTATCTTCACGTATTAATAATTACATACGGTCACGCCTGTATTCCCCAAAGGGTTAGGCAGAGGCGTAGTAATATACACCCAAAGTTCGTCGGTATATTTAGGTCTGATGTGAGCCTATTGCCACTAACCAGGCACAAATTACAAACTCCGAGCTGCTACTACGAATTTCATAGAAAAACCCAATAACACTTTTCTCGACTTGGGAATAGTACCCTCTAGCGTAGCAGTCGTGCTCAGGACCAATAGGATAATGCGGTAGTGAATATTAATCAATCAATTCAGTCAGTCAACATCAATAATTATTATTTTTAAATTATGTTTAGCTACAAGCGACAAAGAAAACCCGAAAGGAAAACCACACCTTAATAAAAAATTCGAAACACGTATTTCCTTCAGAATATCTATATCACATAGTATAATCTCATATATCATATAGTACGTGAATACAGACACAATGTGGTTAAACTGTGTGCCAAGTTCTGACCAAGATGACCAAAATTTAATTAAATGTTTCTGTCTGGTGTCTTCGATACAATAGTAATCAGAACTATGTACGGAGTTCTTGTGGTTTGAAAGAGCCTTAAGAGTTTGGAAGGCACTCCTTAGCATGGCGCACAATAGTAGTGACGATAATCAAAGTAATTAAAGTATTTTTTTTTCCTGATAGGCGTATGGTTAACCGCAAGTTCAAGACACTACGATCTACGATGGAGCGCGCTTGCCTAGTAGAAACCGATTCACTCGTGATAAAGTAAGTAACTTAGGGAATCATTTTATGTGTAGGACTGTAGGTACGTAAATCCTTCATATTGTAGATACAGTGCGTACAGTATATTGTAGAAACTAAATAATTTTAAAAAATCGTTCAATATCATACAAAATCATTACAATATCAACTTTGTTAGTGAGATCAGTAACTTACTTAATGAGTTGAGTTTTCAAAGGAAATCTCTAAAAAGTTATAAATTAAACACAAAATTAAAAATTTTGAAAAACCCCAAGACAATTATACTCGAAAATACATACATTATATAGGTAACATTTTCGAAACCCTCGACTAAAACTACCACACATATTATTCACCGCTGACCACTGAGGCAGTCTAGCTGTTTCGAAACGAACTTGCTTAAAAATCCTACTTCCTACTACTACTAATATAATAAAGGCGAAAGTTTGTGAGGATGGATGGATGTTTGTTACTCTTTCACGCCAGAACGGCTGATCGGATCTGTATAAAATATGGCACAGAGATAGATTATAGTCTGGAATAACATATGGGCTACTTTTTATCTGAAGTCTACGCAGACGAAGTCGCGGACAGAAGCTAGTAATAAATAATTTAGGTACAATTGAGTTAATATTCAAATAGGTAGGTAACCAATAAGTAATAGGTTTTAATGTAAGTAACATTTGCATAATGATCATTACGACATTGCGCATCTATAATTCTGATCAATTCCTTAATCTAGTGAGCTAAGTAAAAGTTCATAAGTTTAATAAAAATAGTTTACGATTTGATTGTCTAGAAGCCTTCGGTTCATCATTCTTACTGTTCAGAAAATGTTCTTTAATGTCTAAATAATTATTATCTTCCTCATTAGCCTTATAGTCCTGACTCGTGACTGCTACGCTAGAGGTCCTGGGGTCGACTCCCAGGTCGACCAGTGTTATTGGGTTTTTCTATGAAATTCCCAGTAGCGGCTCGAAGTTTGGAATTTGTGCCCGGTTCATGGCAATGACCTCTTCTCTGTATGGTATCTATACATCAGAGAGGTCAAGCTGTATCTCAGGATCCATTTAATCAATTGAGATAAGTAGTATTATCACTATTGGTTTTTGGGCTCCAGGCGAGCGAAGCCGCGGGCATAAGCTAGTAAAAAATATTTGCGTGAACGTTTACAATCATATGAAGCCAACGACCTCCGCGCGTTAATTTCTTCGAATATGCTTGCAAAAAATGAACAAAAAAGTCACCCGTAGTCGAGAACCAAGATACACAGCGTGACGATATATTTTTGTTTTAAGAACCGTTAACACCCGTTATGTAGGTAGACCACTGACGTCTTGTTTGAAGAATTACCGATGTCTCTGTTTATTACAGTACCTCCGAAAACAGAGCACGTCTAAAGTTATGTAGCAGTTGCGAATAACCACGCAGGTTAATGCAAAAATATCGAAATCAGGGATAATAATTATTAATGAAACACATTTACGACCCCCAGTTTTTATATAAAATTTACCACAGCGTAGAACCACTTGCGTAAGTACTTATGTATAACTTACTTCAGAAGCGTGTTGTTATTTCGATGGTATCTACTGTATTTTAATCTATTATGAATTCCACTCATCCAAGTCGAGCATAAATTGAATTAAGCTCGCCCCCGATTAGGTATCTACATGGGTTCGAAAACATACTAATGAACTGTGATAATAAACGAAACATATTTACTTACTTGAAAATTAAATCAATGAATAATTAGGCTGTGTCTTATGGTGAAAACTACTTCGTCATTCAAGTCCCTATCCATTATCGGTATTTGTTAGGGTCTGCTTCACACAAAGGGGCCGAGCTTAAATAAACTACTTACTTATAATACACTTATAAATTGTGCTACACTTACGACTATCTTTTCATCGCGTCAACCACTAATGGAACCTGACACTAGCATAAAGGATGAAAAGACCCTTTTGCTAAGTTTAAAAGAAAAATTGAACCACTCTCGTTAATTTTATCTCCATAATAATGCTTAATATTTGAATTGAAGGATTTTACGCGAGGATATCCTTTGCTTTACACAATTTAAAAGGTGAAGCGGTAATTTATATTTACATGACGAAATCGAAATACGTTTTATGCACATAACATAACATACCATCACGCCTGTATTCCCCGAAGGGTTAGGCAGAGGCGTACTAATGTACACCCACAGTTCGCCGGTATGTTTAGGTCCCATGTAATAGGCGGCGAGCCTATTGCCATTAACCGGGCACAAATTCCTAACTCCGAGCCGCTACTGGGAATTTCATAGAAAAACCCAATAACACTTTGCTCGACCTGGGAATCGAACCCAGGACCTCTAGCGTAGCAGTCGCGCTTAGGACCACTTGGCTAATGAGGCTACTTGTTATTAGAGTTAATAATTTAAACAAATAAATGCGAAACTAATTAATAGGTACGTACCTATAGCCCTCTATATTGCAATGCTTGCAAAAGGCCGCTAAGTTAAAAGTTTACTAAAATTTAATGTAACACCATAATGTAGGTACACTTAGGCCCACTTGCACCAAATTCTTAGATGTGTATTTAAACACAATTTTTCATAGAAATTTCGTGTTATACAATTAAGTTGGTGCAAGTGGGCCTTAGGTAGTAAGCGATTAATCTATATTACGCTCGTGTGCATAACACCTCTTTTTTGAGTTAAGTACCTACGCTGCAATTGTTCAATACGGGCAACCCCAAGTTGGTTGGTTTTGAGCATTTTTTATGGGCGATGCTGTCCACCAGTTTCCGACATAATTATCTAGCAGACTGGCTAGTATTGGTTGCCTACCTTGGCATTGGGTTGAAGTTATGCTTACGAGGTATCATCATAAAATATTAAATCAAGTAGGTATCATTGACTTATCAAATTAGCCCGCCAATCCAGTAATCCTCTAGTGGGTACCTAGGTACTTTGGTACGTGCTAATCGACAAACCGCTAACTAAATATAAACAAAACTAATCGGAGATAGGACCAACTGTGAGTAACAATGCCTATAATATGTACCTACGTATAGAGCTTCTGGGAATTCAAACCTACTGCGATAAAATGATTTTTCATTCACTGTACCGTATTAGTAATCTAAAACTACAATAGTACTAAATATGTAACATTATTAAAGTAAGTAACGGAGTTTAGAGGTAATAATACAGCAAGAATGATAAAAAATCTTTTAATAAGTACAATCAACAACGCTCAGAATCATTTATAATTAATTTTGTTTCTAATTATTATTGTCGTCACAACACTTACAATTACAACACCCAACACTGAACACTATCACTATCTATCATAGTTGGCGCCACTTAAATCTATCGTTTAGTGTACACTTTTTTAAATCTTACCTTCTGACAATGGAAATGTTATTTGTTTATAATATATTTATTTGTACTTTTTGCAATAAATATTACTATTGCGGTTTTCATGAGTAATATTAAGGGTGCAATAAAAAATTGTCTACGAACTACGTCTAGTTCTGAACAGTTCTGAACGTATGAGAGCAACAACTAAACGTTTTGATAGTACTTCTGCTGTTTAACAGATGGCGCAAGTAACGCGTACTGTTTTATCGTACGAGCGCCCAATCAAAATTTGATAAGTGTCCTACTTTCATGACGTCATGATTTCCACGTTGGAAGCTATCACGAAATGTCATGTCGTTTTTATTTATTAAAAATGTTGTTTGTAAAATAAAGAAATGTTGATAATTGAGAATAAAGTGTCCTAGATTCAATAGTGTATAATAAACTGAATTTATTAGTGTTGATATTCAAAGAAATTGATAACGATGACCTCAATGTATATCTTGTCAGACCAAAATGACTCTCTGCTACAATGACGAAGTGAACAAGATCCTGGATTATCTTACCCTAAATGACCACGAGCTTGACGAAGTGAATAAAAAGTCAGACAAAATGGATAGTTTTCAACAGGACGTCCTAATGGTTCGTATCTTTGGTACTAGTAATCTGTATAGTGATAAGGTAATCGCGCTGTGGGCAGATATTGTGATGAACCGGGTCGCTAGAATGTGCGGGCGGTGTCGTGGACGTGCGGTGAAGTAATAGTGATCGCCCGGCGATTGTCGAACCTCGTTGAGCAGCTTTCGTGAACTCACGCTCCCACTTTTACCGTTATACGTTCATTTGGTTTCGTGAACGGACGTAGCTCGCTCGCGGACTTCAAAACTTTACGTTCCGGTGTCTTCCTTATCTAATTAGCTATAATTCCCGCTAATTGGGGCGAGGGTTTCCCCTAACGAGCGTGTTGTGTTGTGGTAATCTTCAGTTAGGGCAGTGCGTCACGACATTGCGCCGCGCCGGCAGCTAGCTGCGTAAACAAGTTGTAATTTGCCAGCAAGGCACCATGCGGTCGCTATCACTTCCATATGCCGGATAAATTATTCATCAAAGATATCCACCGGTGCACAGTGCACCTTCACAGTTCCCATTAATAGGAATAAACAGTGTTTAATTTCTAAAGTGCTACGAAACCATCTTCAGTGATATTTTTCCTCAAATGGACAGAATTGTGTGAATCACCAATGTTAATAGTGTTGATGTAACATCCATGCAAACGTGAAGTGTTTAATATGGATAGAAAACTAGACCTAATGTCTCTTTTTGAGGTAATTTAATACATTTTACTAATATTTCATATCAATTATACAACTTGAAGGTAGTCCATTATTTAGTTATTGTTGCTTACAAGGCCGCTATCTATATCAATCCTACAAATTTGCTAATCTTCTTATCAATAACTACCTGCACTTCAAATTAAATAAATTGTAGTAATGTGTATTCCAAAGTACATAAACCTGATAAGCATTTTTTATCTTAGTTTCCTTGGGTCATATATTGTGAATGTAATGTGAAAAGTATAATGTATAAAGTAGTAGGTATAAGTACCTAAATACATTTTTAATATTGAATGGAAATGTAATTCCTTTCACTCAAAGATGCTTGAGTGTAACAAAAAAATGAAAGTTGTGTTATCAAATTAAATTAATGCAAAGTGCAGAACTAAAGTGACTCACACCATACTTTTATTTATCTTGGTGGTCTTGGGAGTTCTTGTATGACTAACTTTGTCTTATTATAAGATACTTTGATTTAGGTACATTGAATCCAACATTATAATTGTAGAAGTTGTTTTTTATAATTAATAATATCCCTGGCAAATTACATAAAAAAATTTGTTTGTGATGTAATTTTAAAAAAAATAACCCATTATTTGCCACATAAAAGACATTATACATGAATTATTTACAATAATATTAGTACCTATTACTTTTGATATTTAATAGTTTCCACCCCCACATGTTTGTGTGAATCACAATTAAATATAGGTGGCCCATTTTATTTCATACTTTACTTACCATTTTATTTCATATAGATTCCACTGGCAGTTCCTAGATAATAATCAAACAGAATTATAAGGCGAACTGCTATAAACAAGTACCTTTATCATTTAGAAAGAAATTGTTTATGAAGCATCATTCATGTTTTATACTAAAACAATAAATATCAACAATATCTGTATGTGTTGCATCAGCTTGGAGATTGTTGTTTTTTGGATTGCACAACTATATCCTTAGATTACTTTCGAACATGCATAAACTTACAATGTTGTCCTTTTTCTAGACAGACAATACATTTTCCTGAGTTAATCTAATTTCAATTATTACTCGCAATGATTGATCTGTCAAGAAATAAATTACAGACATTAAAAAAATATATTTATTAGTGGGCACTAACATGATTTAGTGTAACAATAATTATTCTAAATGCAATTGGGATCATAATTTTTTGCATGTTCTAGACTTGTCCATGCAAGCCAGAAACTATCAAGTAACAAACAATGGAAAGTCTGGCTTCTTGTGCCTCAGAGCACTTACATCCTGAATACATATGAATGACCCAATCCTGCACTATCCATTCAGTACAGTATTCACTAAAATCCTTGGAGTATAAATAATCAAAAGCACTTCAAAATATCATTCACAATAGCCATCAATTGAAACTATGATTTATCATTAGCATAATTATTCTTATTCATAGTGGGAATCTCATTTTGTCTTCAATTAGAAATAATTATCAGTAGTTAACTATAAATAGATAGGTACCCTTAGTAATCTGGCCCAATTGGCATAATTAAATACCACATTATCATTATATTGGTAAGGACTGACAATAATTAGAATTTCTTATGTTCATGGCTTTACATAGTAATGGTAGTATGATCAAAGTTACAGAATAAGATAATTATTTAGTTTTTACAACCAATTCAATACTTAGGTACATAATTAGGTTCACGAGAAATGTTATTTAGAACCTGTTGCTTTATATACAGCCCATCAAATATCAACTCAAATTACATGAGCCTAGACTTTTCTAAGAAATTATTAAACTTAGTACCTAGGCTATATTCTTCTGTGAGACTATGAGCATGCTCTTGTATCTGTCCTTATATTTTCTGAAATATAATATGTCAAAATAATGATTGTCAAGTTGGAATATTAGATACAATGATACTCATCTGATGGTACTACATACACAAGTTTATAAGATTCTTGCATCAGCCTCAAAGCACCCTTATATTTCTTATTATTTTATTTATTTAAAGATTCCTATTAATATTTTGCCATAATTGTTCATAATATCAATTCAATCATTCACTTTGGTTTGTCATGTCATCATGTATGTTTTAGGCATTTCGTTGAATAAACGGCTTTACTTGCAGTCGGACTCCTGGCCGACATCGGACGACCTGCTGGAGAATATATTCTCCTTGGAGCAGGGTTCCCTCAACTTCCTCGACGATGCTATGCCAGACTTCAATCTTGTCGACAACGTGTCGCAACCCTCAGAGGCTATCAGCAGCTCTTGCTCTGACAGTGGACTATCCAGCGACCAGGCTGAATTGTAAGTAGGCACACTATACTTCTAGGCTAATGAGGTCGGCGGACCGTCTTGAACCGTTGTTCAAAGTACCTACATGACAATTGCATACTGACACACAACGCGGCAATGTAATGAATCAGCATCTGCCTAATCAATTTCTCTGCTTCTAACAAATTGCTTCGGCACATGTTTTTTTCATGAATATTAACTGTAAAGGAAGTGTTATCGAACAAAAATGCTAGGAATTGTATTTAAACTTAATTTAAAATGGGATTTGTTTTGATAAGTGAACACGATGTTACATAAGACTTAAGACGAATGTGCACAAAATAATTGTGTCTAGATTTACGTAACTTACTTATCTACAGGTCATCCTCGATAATTGAAAATTGGTCCCTACAGTTAAGCATTGCAATTTATCATAAGCGGTTGTATTTAGGCCCAGCGGACTACCAAATACTACAGAGATTATCGTCTCTTGTTTTTACTATGATTCATTTATTGAGATACAATCCGTAATTCCACGAGTACCTAATTATGTATGAAAAGAATAGTGTGTAACTATTACTACTTACCCCATAGACTGAAAGGCTAAAATGGCCAATTTTGGTGAATCACATTACTTATTGATCATGCTCACTTGGAATTTATCCATTTTTGATAGAGAAAGAATCTTGATTAAGAAGAATCTTGGCGAGAACGGCCAAAACTAATTAATGGCCCAGTCACAAACATAATTATTTAAAATTATGCGAATGAGATTGAAAGGATATATAAGAGTGACGTAAGAACTATAGCAAAATCTCCGAATACACATTTTATTTGTCACATTAAGAGTATGAGAGCTACTCAGTCAAGTTCAAGGACCTTTAGTATAGTATAATAAAGGCCATTTTAGCGCGACGCTAATGACTATTATCAAATCGTGAAGCCGTCGAACAACTCCAACATATTCTTGGGTTAATGAACAAGTTTTTGAATACCGGACGAGACAACTTTAAGTTGCGTAAACATATTAATAATATGTATCAACGCGTTGCTTTCGAGGTTTGATCATGTTAGAATTTAGGTTATGTACCTACCTAATAGGTACGACTACCTTAAGACTTACGTTGTGTTTCGCCGAGTGAGTGAGGATACCGGAGGCCCAAACCCTTTTCAAAGGCGGGCAACGTACTAAGGACTCCTCTGGTGTTGCGGGTGTCCATGGGTTAATCGCTTACCATCAGAGGATCCGTCTGCTCGTTTGCCTCTATCCCATTAATGGGGTGTGTGGAATTGAATAATAACGTTTGTGGAGGCCTGTCGAAGTGTGGAGTGACTTGCACAATTTTTTTATCCCTCCGAGAAACCCTACATAGCATGATGCAAATTTTACTAAACGATGGTATGGTAGCCTAATGGCGAGGGCGTTGGATTTGCGATCATGTGGTTGCTGGTTCGAAACCCACCCATTACACTACCGAAGTGAACTCACTCGTAACAGAAGCATTTAGCTTAGCACGAGGGGTTAAAAAGAATACTAGTAATGTGCACCCAAATTACTAATAAGCTTTTTAAAAAAAATGATACCTATAACGACCTCTATGCTGCAGTAGCTGTAACACTTCAGCAGTAAACTACAATTCTATAAAGACATACAAAAAGCATATAATAAAATTAAATAAGATTGACCTACGTTTTCTAATTAACACGTCAATCTCGAGAGTTGCACTAGAAAAATCAAAAGCTATTGCCACAGAACAGAATACATGCGGTCCAAAAGGCAAACTGTATAGCTTGATCTGTCTTCGTGTCTTCACGCAAAGCATTTGATAAAACTGCAAAGTCGGCAAAACGGCATATTCTTTCTATTGCTTCCAATCATAGGTTTGTTAAGAAGGCAATGACTCAAAGCGTCGTCGGTTGGTGCAATTGGTACGCGTGTCACCAATTGATGTGATGTTAGTGACACTTGATGTTTAGTATTCTAATCACAACCAAGCGGCCCAAGTGGCAAGCGAACTTTTTTTTAATAAGCAAAGGTTTATACGCTATCGTGGTATGCCGATAAAATTCTGGTACCATGTTAGTAAAAAAATTACCTGTATGGTGACGGTTTGCTGTTACTAACCAGTATTTATTTGATGTTTTCCTTTAATGGAGTATTTTATGGAGTTGTATGTGTTGTGATAACAATAAGTAGTACCATTTATACTTCGTGATAAAAACAGTTTTGGAGCCACTTGCACCAACTTCTTAAATATGTTTAAATTGTACATAAACACAAATTTACAATGAAAAATGGTGTTTAATGTTTAAATAGGACTAGAATAACCCTATTATCCTATAGAACAGTGATGGCGAACCAATGGCACGTGGCAAGAAAAATCGGGCACAAGTTTAAATATAAGGCGTTTGAAATTTATGTAACAACTTCATTGTGAAAAGGGTTAACGCACAACGCGTTTTTTGTCCGCACAACACTCTAGGATGGGGCACCAGGTAAAATTTGTGCGGAAATTGCCCCCTTATCCCTTGCCTAGTTAGTAAATCAAGATTTTTTAATGACACTTCATATGGCTTAATTTAACATTTATATACAAAAATGGCACGTTGATCAATAAAGGTTCGCCACCCCTGCTCTAGAAAATTTCTGAGAGAAGGCCATTGAGTTATATTGCCCACTATGTACTACAGTAAGTAATGATGTGCGAATAAAGAAAGAGAAATGTGAGCATATTTTTTTTTTTAATTGCTAATAAATATGTTCTGCTGCTGTTATAATCTCAGAGTAGTATTCTTCTTTTCTTTCCCTTAATATTTATCAGTTTATCAATATTTATAGTTTACGTACAGCATAATAAAGTGATACCATTATCAGTTGGACTGATAATACGCATTACTTACCTATAATAACATATAAAACAAAGTAAAAAGGTTGAACTACATTTGTAGCAATGAGGTCAACACGTGTGGAAACCCATCTATGTAAATACATACATAGATGCTATATCAATAACTTATATAATAGCCCTAGTAAACGTTTAAATACACGCTATTCAAGTTACACCGTGTAGTGAAAACAAACAGACAGGTTCGCTAAGGACATATCTAGGTTAAATAACATTTTACATGTACAATAAAAATCCTATGACGCATGTTTTCCAAGGGTTATGATTTTCAATTTGCGTTCGCACAAACGATACGATCTGGCAGCTTGCAGCTAAATAAAGAAGGGTTTGAAGCTAAATAAGGAATGGCGTTTAACATTTTCATAATTTTAAGTTTCTTCTAGACCGTATTAAAGTCCTCATCTGATTTTATCATTGTTTCAAGTTTGTTCCCGATGTTCAGCTGTAAAGCAAATTTTAGACTGATGTAGGTACTTAGTCGTTCTGAATACTATCGCGGGTGCCCTCCGCGTTGAAACTGGGACTGCATCAACGCAATCTTATATCTCCTAGCCAAATTTTATCGAAATTAGTTATGCGGTATAGGGTTCGTACTAACTACTCCGTAGCGAAGCCGACTCAATGGAGGATTTATAGAACGTATAAAGCCGAGATAAAAGCAATGATTGCTCACTCTAAAGATGGTAAAGAAAAAGTTGCAATACCCTTAAGTTGACCTTTTCTGAGGTTGTTGTCCTTTATTCAGGGTTACCAATAAAATACTTGAGTTCTTATAATATCATAGGAATGAAAGATAAGTAGCTACTCTATCAATTATCATATTTCCGCAGACAACCTTTGATTAGAATAAAATAATACGGCGTTGTTTTTATTGCCTAATTAGGTAATGGAATTAAGTAAGAACTACTTATACTTAACATCTATTTATAAGTCGAAAGTAATTACTCAACCGTTTATTATGTCTGTATGTATGTTTAAATACGTTTCGATAAAGTCAAAGTCAACGTTAAATAGGTAAGTAATTGCAATTAGCGCATTAATTTTGATAACCTAAATACAAAGAATTTAGTCATTAAGGTAGATTACTAGTACCTTGATGACTAAATTCTTTATGTTATGTTATATACAGATATGTTATCTGCATATATCGTATGGTTTTTACGTTGCAGAGAAATAATTAAAATTATACCTTACTAGCTTCTACCCGCGACTTTGTCTGCGTGGACTTCAGAATCGGGTCCGATCGGGATAAAAAGTTTATTTTAAAAGAGTGTCCATGGAGTTTCTTGCCGGATTCTTCTCCATAGGCTCAACCTTTTGGAACCGTGCAACTAGAATCATAACGTTTCATAAACGCTTTGACGACTTTGAACTTCAACTTGAACTTCCGCCGTTCTTGCGTGAAAGAGTAACTGATGACAGCTATACATTCATACATCCTCACAAACTTTCACGTTTATAATAGACTAGCTCCTCCCGCGAATTCGTCCGCGTAGCGTGATGATAAGCCTATAGCCTTCCTCAATAAATGAGCTATCTAACACTGAAATATTTTTTCTAATCGGACCAGTAGTTCCTGAGATTAGCGCGTTCAAGCAAACAAACAAACAAACTCTTCAGCTTTATATATTAGTATAGATATAGATATGTAATAGAATAGATATTATATAAGTGGCTGAATCTCAAACATGCGCTTGAGCATTTTTGAAAGCACAACAGCCTTTTGCGGTGCGGTGCCTACGTGGGCCTGAAAAATGTAATGTTAGATTTGCCTTTCACTTACTGACAGCTCCGTCAAAATTCGAGAGCGAACAGCACCGAACAATTAAAGTATCAAGCATCAATTTTTTGCATAGAAACCGGTAGTGAACGGTGAATGAGTTTTTAGCGATAATTCTAGATTTAAAAACCTAAATACCTTTATTTTGATTGCAATCGCTTACCGGCCAGTATTCGCTCAATGCCGTGCGTAATTCTCTGATAAGCGAACCAAACTGTTATTGAAACACGCACATATTTTGTTATTAGCCACGGTATATTATGATGAAAGGTCTTATATAGGTACGCGATATTAGGTGCCTTAGTGGTCATAGCGTCTTGTGTATCTAACCAGAAGACGCAGGTATGAATCCGAAAAAAAAAACAAGATTAATTCGGTATTTCAAACACTAGAAGATTCATCAAAATTTGTTCATTAATAACAATATGCGCGATACATGAAAATATACATATGTATAAAAAATAATTAACAGTAGGTTGCCATGTAGTGTAAACATAATGTATAAAGTGGATATGTCTCTTTAAACGTCGTTCAGTAGTTTTTACATGAATAACAAAGTTCAAGGCTAAATGCTTGTCTTGAAATAATCGCAGATGGCGATAAGGCCGCGCATTATAAAACATGTTTTCTCTACAAAATGTATAATTCAGTACACAATAAAACTAGATAGATAGAAATTACTGTACCTTAAAATATTGTTGATTTAAAACTGTACAACACGGTCAAAATAACTGTAGCCTCTGAAGTTTTTTTTTATGGGGTAAGGGGCAAATGAACAGACGGATCCTCTGATGGTAAGCGATCACCGCCGCCCATGGACACCCGCAACACCAGAGGAGTCGCAAGTAGGACCGTCCCGATATCTAGGGGAAGCACAAAGATCCCATTGGGTCAGAGTGCACTGAGACCTTGCTGCCTCGGCCCCACACAACATAAGATAAGGTCCGGTAACCTTATAACACCTTTTACAAGCGAGTATGCTCTTTCTTGAAGGTCGTATTGGTCCGGAAATAACATAAACATAACATACCATCACGCCTGTATTCCCCAAAGGGTTAGGCAGAGGCGTACTAATGTACACCCACATTTCGCCGGTATGTTTAGGTCCCATGTAATAGGGGGCGAACCTATTGCCATTAACCGGGCACAAATTCCTAACTCCGAGCTGTTACTGGGAATTTCATAGAAAAACCCAATAACACTTTGCTCGACCTGGGAATTGAACCCAGGACCTCTAGCTTAGCAGTCGCGCTCAGGACCACTTGGCTAAATACTGTCCGGAAATACTGCAGGCGATAGTTCATTCCACAGTTTTCTAGAGAAACGCACAGTTGTGGACCAAAGAACTAAATGATGGGGATGCAGTGGGAAATTTTAATAAAAAAAGTTGGTGTAAAGACGATTGCGACCGTAATTTTTTCGCATTCGTTCTTACTTCGATTCCGATATTTTTTAACAAAATCACTCCAGTAATGTTACCTGCGACCTTTCGGAACAGCTACATATACTGTAGCTGTTATTAAATTTATTTGTATCGGTAACCGGCACACCCACCCACCCACTTCACATTCACCTTTTATCTCATTTCATGAAACTATCGTAGCCCAAATTTTTCTATTGACTCTTCTCTTATAACTTGAGTGCTTTGGTAGATATTTTATCTATTACTCTATTATATTTTTCTCACATTCAGGAGATGAGCTACGAATTTATTTCAGTCCAGCTTTTAAGATAATGTAGAAAGGTACTAAAGTAAGAGATTGCTGTTAGCGATAAGACCGCCTATTGTACCACTCTATGATTTATAAAACTGTACTTTAAATAAATTTTTGGGTGTGCAATAAAAAATATTCTATTCTAAATAAATTCTTCAATTAAAATAGATAAATTACCTACATAATAATTATCACGCCTGTGTCATTAAGGAAGGAGGAGAGGAGACTATAGATTTCCACCTGCTACGATCCTAGTACACCAATTCGCTTCATAAAATTTTATTATGCCCTAGCTGTTGCCCGCGATTTCACTCCTATTTCAAATATTTTTTTAAATAACCGGGTCAGATAAGTTTGTCGCACTGTTACTTCTTACCCTAACAGCTTATAATATAACTCGGGTTCTAAGTGGCGTATCAAGAAGAGACACACCAGATTTTAAATTAGAACTCTAGCAATACAATTGTGAAAACTGCATCCAATTTCGTGTACATGTGCACGTACACAAATACAGACAGTTTTAATTTAAAACGTTAACAAATTACTGACACTGCAAAATAAAACAAAAGATATTGTTTATAAATTGTATGATGTTAAGATAAAGTACTGCGAGGTTATTAGTGTTTTACAAATAACCCTGTATACCTATTTATTGATTTAGATATGATACAGAGGGTCGTGTGCGTATATAGTGGTATATAGGGGAAACACGTTTATGTATCAATGTCATAACCGAAATTTTTCACGTAATCTTGATACGAATAACGACAATTTCAAAATAAATCAAAGTATGTAAGTACCTACAAGTCTCTCGGTGTGTGCATGCGACTGACTAGGGAATACATAAATTAATTTATTCTAGAAAATTGCTATTCTGCCGGCAGCAGGGTGGAAGGGGGCGCACTTGCACCAAATTGAAAAGAAAATACATACAAAAATAAACTTTATATTATTAAGTTAATGTTTGAATAAATATAATTGTAATTACTAGTTGCCGATGTATCTACAAAATATACGTGTAGGTATAAATTATATATTTGTATTAGTCCATAGTGTGCAGGTGCACCTTCCTGAAAGTAATCCTGGCGGCGCTCATATCTCATTCCTTTCTCCTAATGGAGTTCAACTGACTAAAAATACGACGGTGTTTCTTAAACACAATTTCTTACTTGTTCAACTTTGTCTACCTATGCCTCTATGTATGAGAGAGACCAACCAAAGCATTGACTTGTAAAAGTGTTTAAAGATCTACTAACAGAAACAAATATCATTTCATTTCAAGACGATAAGCAGTTGTTCCGCTAACATCAAGTCTGTCAAACATGTTTTTTTTTCGATATTTTAGTAAGAACTCATCTCGCTAATTAAAATGGATTTAGACACAGACTTCCACTGTGACTGGTGATGTGACCTTGTCGTACGTAAGGTTATGTTAATAACGCACATTGAGATAGTGATAATATAATTTCACTTCATATCTTTCTACGGTATATAAGTGGCACTAGTTCTGCTCGCGTGAATCATTGATTAGGTCATGTTTGACCTCCTTGTTTTATAAAAATAATAGGATTTGGAAACGATTAAGACGAACTTATACGTGAAAAAATCAACACCCATGTCCCATTTTTATATTCTTGGGGAACTGTGGGGACGCCTGCGCAGTTGTCTGTGTTCCCAGCAAATCTGTAATAATTTATAACATACCATCACGCCTGTATTCCCTGAAGGGTTAGGCAGAGGCTTACTAATGTACACCCACAGTTCGCCGGTATGTTTTAGGTCCCATGTAATAGGGGGCGAGCCTATTGCCATTAACCGGGCACAAATTCCCAACTCCGAGCTGCTACTGGGAATAACATAAGAAAAACCAATAACACTTTGCTCGACCTGGGAATCGAACCCAGGACCTCTAGCGTAGCAGTCGTGCTCAGGACCACTTGGCAGTTAATTTATAGCCTAGTGATATTAACATTGTATTGCCAAGTCGTAATCTCGAGTGCATGCACCTCTGTGCATGTGTATGTGTACTGTGTATTAATAATATTTATCACTCCCTTAATCAGTGAAGGAAAACATCGTGGCGAAACCTCGATACTTGAGAAATTTTCTCGACTGTGACGTCTGCCAATCCGCAGTAAGCCAGCGTGTTGGACTATAAACCCTTCATTCTGAGAAAAGATCAGTGTATTGATGATGATAGATGTCTTATTCTCACTTTTTTACAGTGATTTCGAGCAGCAACTCTCACCATTCCTTATTCAAAACTCTTGCGATGAGGACGTTGGAGCGTCTCCGGTCGGGCTGGAGCCCACAAGCCCCGGCAACGTCCAGGACGTCATCATCCAGGACACCAGCGACGTATCCAACAGCTCCACTGAAGTCGTCAGCGATACCTTTGACATGTTGAACTTTGAGCAGAATGTTGTCCCCGGATTTCTCAACAAAAATACATTCCAAAGTCCTGGTGAGTACTGTTTCTAAGAAAAGTATACTTATTTAAAACACCATTCATAAATAAATCATTTGCTGTGTGATTTGTGAACTCTGACGCACGGAGCTTTGATTTCCTTCTACAAATCATTGATATTTCCTCCTTGTTTAATCGTCAGGATACTAATTAATAATGATTGCATTGCAATGAAACTACTTTTAACGGATTTTATTTTTGTATTGATATTATTTCATTCCTGAAGTTTCGGATCTCTTACAACAAACGCAAACGGTATAATATGTAGAGGTGTTCACTACTTAAAAACAGAGTTAAAAAAGATTTAAGGTTTTCCAAAGAGCTTCAAGTACCGTCGCCATAATTTATATTTAGGCAAAAGTTGTTCATGTTAAAATGTCAACAGCATTCAACGTTAAAGACAAAATTTGAAATAATGCGCAATTAGCGGTTTGTTAAATTTAAATTTAAAATGTTATTTGAATGCGCAGTCGGTGTCTAGGGGACTTATGTAAATGTCTAGTAACACGGCCTAGCCGCTTCTCGCGAATAACAAGTATATTTTACAAGGACCCGACATTCTTATCTAAAAACAGTCAGTCTTAATAATATAGTATAATATATCTATATTTTATTATCCGTCTTACATTTATCACATTTCGACTGTGGCCTTCAGATATTTATACTTACTACCTGTTTTCAACACGATATCGACACTTGAGTCAATAATTTCTGTCAGAATTTTTGGTAATTGTATCACGCAGAATATAAAACGACCATTAATATTGAATTTCCGAATTTGTAGGTAATATAGTCCAACAGTTACGTTGACCGTGCAACTCTTTAGAGTAAAAGCCGACCTTAACGTAGTTAGAAAAAGGCTAGGAAAACGATCAATGATTTACGCTGTCTAGAAATTATAAAGGAACTCTAAAACTGGTCTAATTTACAGATATTATATACTTGTAGAGTAGATGCTTATATGATTTGATCTATAAATTTCATGATAAACAACCATAATGAAATTTCTCAGGTAAAGGAAACAGAAAACGGCGTCTCTCCCAAACTCCACAAGTTGCCGTGCAGCCTAAAATCCAGAAACCCGCTATCAGAATACCAGCGAGCACAAGCACCACGCCGAAACCGCAGCTGGTAGTTAAGGCGCAACCACAGAAACCTGTCAAAGTCGCCAACATTCAAGTACTGAACACGCAGACTAAGGTCTACTCCAAGCCAGTAGAAAGTGTAGCCCCGCAAAGACGAGTTATTCGCGTAGCTCCTATGGCCGGCAACCCTCGCTCTATCCTCCTTCCAGTCACGATAAAAGACATGAAAGATCTCAAATCTATTAAAATCATTAACGCAGCGGATTTTAAGAACGCTTCTAACATCAAATTGGCGGCTGCCAACCTTCTATCTCAGAGCAAACTGCACGATTTGAAGATGGAGGCCCGCGAATATGACTATGATCACAGCGGAAACCATTGCGGTAAGCATCGTTTCATTAATAAAACCTTATAATAATTTATCGATACATTTAGGTACTTTATAGAAAAGCCGCTCTAACGTATTAAATGCAATACGGGGATCTTCAAAAATCAATCTCCAAATGGAGCGGGATCCGCGGCGTGATTTGCAGGATTGAAGAAAATCTAAATTTTACTCTGGATGCGCGATCTGATGAAAACAAATAAATGAAATTTGACGGAGTTAGGTCGTGGGAACGTACTTCCTCACCCGAAGTTGTTTAAATTTTTTGTCAGATTCAAATTGTTAATATGACGCAATGAACGAATTGTCCATTGAGTTTTACTTATGTTAATTAACTAAACATAAGTTTTTATGTATTCTGTTTTAACAAAACTCTGTATTCTTTAGACTTTTCTAGTATTCCTTGTTATTTGAATACTTTCAAACGTTTTTGAAGGCAGGGGGATATTCACAAATTGCAAATTTTCGTTGTGTAAATTTATTAACTAAATAATATTTTAATTTTTTTTATTTAATTTCGTATAATAATAATTTAAAATGTCTCCTCTTTGAAATCATTTTTTTATTTGATTTCACAACAATTTGATATTACTACGATTTGGATAGATACCTAGTTTCCATCAAAACCCTGCAACTTTATTAGGTACTAGTTTATGATTTATTTGCGAAGTACCCTGCGGCACTCTGCGGATCCTGCTAGTACCTGGATCTCGCGGGATTTTGAATATTCAGTCCCGCAAATACCGGGATTTAAATTATCTGGCGGGATTGCATTCCTTAGCTCCCACCCTTCCTGCGGGTTTGAATAGGCCGGTTTAAAACAATAATATTATTCAGATAAGCAAAACTGACATGAATCTGCTACGAAATGTAGATTGATTGAGGATAATATTCGATCTTTTTGGACACTTGATGCTTTATATATCCTTTTTTATTAAACTTAAAATTTTAATTGCAATCTAGTCTAAATGTATCTTATTTATCATAAATCTCGAATGATAGGTAGTCTTGTAAAATTACCAAGTCTATCGTGACAAATGTAACTAGATTATCTCTGCGGTTTCCCTCACTTTGCCCCGTTCCTAAGGGTTACAGCGTGATGTTTAAATCCTTCCTCAAGAATCAATGTCTATTGGTGAAAACCGTATGAAAGTCCGTTCAGTCGTTTTTTTAGTTTATCGCAAACAGACGGACAGACAGACGCGAATTTACTTTATAATTTGTAGGGATATTGTAATGAAATCACAACATTAAACCACAAAAAAATATTGACATTGAAATAATATTTAAATTCTATCTTGAACGTTTTTTTTAAGTAGTCTTGTCAAGTCTTTTAATTGACATTCCTGTAGACCAAAATGAATTGCTTTTGTGGCACTTATTAGCATGATTTCTGTAAATCATGCTAATAAGTGCCACAAAAGCAATTGCGCCTAGCACATTATAATTGTCACAGTCACAATACAAGATTCGGTCACCTCGTTGTGCCTGATTGGTATCAATTGTTGAATATACTGACTGACATAACCAACCAGTCAGGCGGGTCACTCGCCTCGTTAAATATTTACTTTCTTTAATGCTGCCGTACGAAAATAAACTAGTAACGTGTTATGTGTCTCTCTAATGAAAGTTTTAAATGTCGTCTGATTGATTTGAGATACTTGGCTTTATTGCGGTAACCCGTTGGAGGTTAGGACAACAGAAATTTTGAAATGAAACCAAGGTTTTTTGATGTATGAACTTGATTCGCATAAAAACTTTTTGTATTATCTCCAATACCCACCAGGGAAATTTACAAAGAATTATGCATGTCTAGATTAATATTTAATTTCATAAATAATAAGACTGCTCACGCATTTGTTAGAGACGTTCCTCCATCCTAGCCAAGCTTATAACAGGCTTTACGCCTATGAAATACAAACTTATCTTTATTGCCTCATCCAGATGACTCAGGCAGCGAACGTAGCGATGACGATGACGACCACAAAGACACTGTCCCCGACGGCAAGAACGGATATCCCCGCCTCGTTCTCACCGCCGAGGAACGCCGGCTATTGGCGAAGGAAGGCATCACCCTGCCATCGAGCTACCCCCTCACTAAACACGAAGAGAGAGAACTTAAAAGAATCCGCCGCAAAATCAGAAATAAGATCTCAGCGCAAGACTCGCGTAAAAGGAAGAAGGAATATGTTGACGGGCTTGAAGACAGGTAAATGCACTACAGGTGTTATTTTTGAGTATCTAGACTTTTAAAGAAAGAGGTAACGGCTTAAGATATATATTTTTATAAATTCGAAATTGAATTGGATATGTTTCTGTAAATGAAAAGTACTTCGTGCTAGGTTTGCAGAGGAAAATGCAACTATAAAATGAATACATGGAATGCAGTAACTGAATGAGCAAGATTAAAATAATTTATGTAACATTCTCTTTATGTATTTATGACAAATACTTACTGAAACTGAAATTCTACTCACTCAAATCCGAAATTGAAAGACGTGAGATGTATTAAGTAATATTTCATCGTAATGATAAGCATCGCATGTTTGTAAATAATCCAGCGAGGTCGTAAACTAACTAAAAGAATTATGATACAATCAGGCAATCAAAATTTCAATATGAAAAAGATTTTGATAGTTCATTTTGCTGACAATTTGACGGCCGATGACTGCATTGTTAGATTGAAAACCATCAAAAACTTATATTATTATACAACATTATTTTTAGTACCCGAAACAAGGGTAATGTCATTTCATTGTCTGTTACAATCTTGCTGTATTATTTTTATAAACTAAAGATATTAACCAATTTCCGATGACCTCTTGAATGCAGCGCTTTGAGAGAGAGCTTTGATTGGTGCCCTGTTGCCATATTGCCATTATATGCTCACCCACTATTACTTCGGACCTAAACATACCGGCGAACATTATTGGTACATATCTGCCTTATCCTTCAAGGAATATGGGCGTGATGGTATTTTCGAACTTCACTCAATACCGTTGCAATTACAATAAGCCGCGTCAATGAGCTGTATTAATTAAGTTGTTGTTGAAGGAAATAACATAGTGTGTCTATTGTTTCAGAGTTAAACAATGCACAGCGGAAAACCAGACGCTCATAAGGAGGATAAAGATTCTGCAATCACAGAACCAATCTCTGACCGCCCAGCTTAAGCGATTACAGGTAAATATATCAGTTAAAGTTATTTAACTAACTTGGTTTATAGCAGTCTACTGTTAGAATTGAAACTCACTAAATTGTAATATAGAAAGAGAGATATTTAAAAAAAAACACGTGAGTTATGGTATATAAACGTCTCCGAATCCGAAAATGTGATTTTTAAAATTCTTGTCTGTTTGTTACGGGTTGGAGCAAAAACTACTGAATAGATTTTAATTTTATTATCACTGTTAGAAAGTATATGCTCCAAGTTAAAATCTGGTGAACTTCTTATCTCAATTAATTATATGAATCCTGAGATACAGCTTGACCTCCCTGATGTATAGAGGCCCATACAAAAAAGAGGTCATCAAAGTTGGATTTCCATTTTTACTCCTGATATAGTGAACGTGAGCGAAGTCGCGGGCAGAAGCTAGTAATGCATAATTATGGTATCAACGCTGCTCTCTATCAGGCGTCTCAGGCCGCTGCATGTTTAAGAAACCTATCTATTTCAGGCTTGTCATCTTATAACGTAAATTTTGAAATCTATATAGGTATATAAACATCTCGTGTCACGGTGTTTGTGGTCGCACTTCTGCAAAACGGCTGGACCTATTTTTATGTACATTTCGTAGGTATGAGAATAGTTCGTAAAGCATATTTCATACCGGATGGTGACTAGGGTGGGTGGGTGACCCTATCCAAAAAAACAACGTTTGCTGGGTCATTTATAGATTTGAGGATAAAATAGATATTATCCGATTATTAGTCTCATTCGCAAGAAATCTTTAGGTAATTCTTGTCTAGCTTCTTCTTGTCTATCTATCAATTGGACCGTGATATTTTTTTCTGAGTGTCGTATCGTAATGTCAATTTTCAAATAACCGTAGCAGCGTTCAGTTATATTGTATAACGTGGCTATCAGTCATTGCAAAAGCCTGATACCGGAGCGAATGTCAGAATGTCTAGTTTCTAAGTGGTAGCGCATTCGCTGTAAAAGCTAGTCATGATCTGCACATTAGCTTAATGAAAGAATCGAATTAGAAATGGCAGCATCTCATGGCCTTTCACTGGCAGATAATAGGAGTGAGAGAGACGCAAATTACTGTTAACAATATAGATAGCGCCTACAGTTTTAATCCCGAAAGTAACTAGTCGTGCCATTCTAAACCGGTTTGCCGAAACTTTGGCTTATGAAACTTATTTCTCAGTACAGGAGATTTCTAATCGTAGGACAAATCGTGTGTTGCTTAAATAAAGCAATTGCTTGCTTCAATTCATGTGACTGAAACTAGTTTTGATTAAATAAATGTTTTTTGCGTTGTGTTGCGATATATTCATATTTTTAATCCCGACATTTTGGAACTTTTGCAGCATCCATTGTCACGGCTATATTATTATTATGTAACCTATCTTCGTTAATAATCTTTCATTTTTAAATCTAATAGTCATTATGTAGGTATTTATGTACAACGGTATTACGTATTCAATGTGAAGGTTAAATCGCGCCTACTTTAAAAAAACTCCTATTTAGATATTCGTAACTAACAGTAGCCGAGTAACGTGATTTTTTAAGTACATGCCACTCAAAAGATTATCCATTTATTCGTTCCTAAAAGATTTTTTTAAATCTTTTTTAAAGAGTTTTTTCGTTTACACGAATATCTTACTTTATTACTTCCTAAAATTTAAATCGCCGCTACCATAATAATATAAAACGAGTAAGTAACTATAAAACATAATATTTACATACTTCAAGAATAGTTTCCTCAAAATCTATATAATGATTGATGTAGAAGGAATCTTTTTTTTATAATAATACACAATTAAACTACAGCACTCCTGATTTAAGATGCGGATAAGTCATTTTGCCTATGCTAACATAATTATGTACTTATAACTCAACAAGACATAAACTCTTGAAGACTCATAAAACATACTGTGCTGTGGGTTTAGAACGCCCTTGGGCAATACAGGCGTGACGTAATGGTGTGTTATGTTATTTTATGAATAATTTGCTTGCAGAATGTCCTGACGGGGGTATCAGGCGGTTCTACGAGTAAGTCAGCGCAGCCGGCGACGTGCCTGCTAGTGCTGCTACTGTCCGTGGCGCTAGTGGCGCTGCCGTCCATGCGCGAGGAGATGGGCCCGCGCACCACAGACCAGCCTGTCAACTCGCCCGCTGTTACCAGAGCGCTTCTCTCCGCTTCCAACAGTATGTATCTCATTCTAACTTACTTCACAATTATTAATAAGTACTAAACACATAACATTACCATCACGCCTAAATTCCCCGAAAGTTTAAGCCGAGGTGTTTAGTACACACACAGAGTGGTTATACACCTGGAGGCCCAAACCCTTTTAAAAGGCGGGCAACGCACTTGCGACTCCTCTGGTGTTGCGGGTGTCCATGGGCAGCGGAAATCGCTTACCATCAGGTGAACTATACGCTCGTATCCTTTCCTTTCAAAAAAAATTTTTTTACATAACAGGTCGCACTAGAACATAGCATGCTCACTGACACGTGATTGTTAAAACGGTATCATAAAGAACTATTTTTTTATAACAGGCGTTCCGTTTGAGATAAGATTTTACTCATATACAAATTAATACGTTTTATAATATTTTATTTTAGAGGATATTTACGCGATACTGCAGTATGCTTTATCATAATAGTAGATAGTTATCTCAAGTAGGTAATTCATTAGCAAGTATAATTTAATTAATAGTTAACAATTTGAAGATATAAACAAGATCGGAAGAGATTCGTAGTTCTAGTCAGGTTATAAATACCTGAAAAATTATTCAGTCTATCCTCGACCCATCGAAAATTCCCATGGAAATAAGTTTGAGTTTTGAGAAATTTTATAAAATAATAAAGTTGCTATAAAAAACCTAACTGCCAAAGCAGATGGAAACAAGATGACCAATGTCCATGCAGTTGGAGCTATTTCTCCTTGGAGCTTTGAGACGAATATAACAACGCTTCTCAAGCTAAATTCCATGAAGACGGTTAGACTGCAGAGCGTTACAAAGAAATATACATACATCCTACTTACGTAAACTCGAAAAAAATAGTATACTCATTTCAGCGCAGTCGGGTAAACAAACGTGTTAGATATATTTTATTGTTTGGCAACCGATAACAAAAATTATTGCTTTCTATAATGTGTAAATAACAATTATGTTTCACAATCGTGACCAACTAAGGTCAAAGATATGAATGATGTTCTACTGGTGTAATCATTCGAAAATAAACTAGTTCCCTGACAACTGTCTTTATTACAAATTATATAACTTCTTTTCTTCAATACATTTTACGTAAATTTTGATGTCCGTTATGGTCGAATTCACGATTCAACTTTCTCATTGCATCATTTCGAACGCCATACATAATCAAGTGCACCACTTTTGAAATTAATTGAATTGTTTATATAACGCGATGCACAGAAATGATGAAAGTTAGAAATACTAAGCTTAATGTTACAGTGAATCATCATTTAACGGTTTCAGTCACAATTTGTTACACTAAAGTTAGAAATAATCATAAATAAAAAAGCATCTGTTTGAATATTACCGTTTCCTTCACAGAAATGGCGCTTGACGAGACAGTCATAGACGATGGAGAGTTCAATATGGATGAACTAATCACGTTCAACCGCCCACACTCCGACCATGATTACCAGGTCGTGAAGAACACGGAGACACATAAGGTGCTCGCCGGCGGCTACGTGGACTTGCCCATCGACGAGGACTGGCCTCCCAATCTTAAGAAACGCATGAAAAAGCACGAGCTGGACTACCACGACGGAGACGGCCACATGCCGCCCATCGTCAAAGAGGAGAACTATGAACCCTTCTACAAACTAGATACCAAGTTCAAATCAGAAGACGATAGCGACATGAATATCAACGACAAAGGATTCTTGACCAACACATTGATATCGACAGGCCGCAAGCTTGGAGAACTGCTAGACTTATTGCCGCCGATACCTGTGAAGACCGACGACTTAGTCATCGAGGAGATTTCCGACTATGATTCCAGAAATACCACGGAAGTGAAGAGTTTCGTAGTCAACGGGGCCTTGAATGAATTCTAATTTAACACAGATTCTATATTCTTATTAGGTACTTTTATAATTCCTTGTTGTTTCCTTTCAGATTACTATTTTACTATTATTTTACACAGAATGTATTTTTTACGATTATATAGTTTCAAATAAATTTTTCCTCGCGCGTAGTTGGTCCGGTGTTTGTGTTTAATTCGACTGACGATCGTAATGTGTGGATCGATGTTTTGGAGTCACGCTAACTACCCTTGGAATTAGTCTAGTTTATACATAATAATTATGTTTATTTTAGTGAGAGCTATGAATGATTTTATTTAGTTTTAAGTATTATTCAAACGTGTAGTACGCTAATATTGTCAGTTTCTGGGAATGAAAGATGTTGAATATTTATTTGAAAAATCAAAATTAATATATAATTAAATCAAGATATATTTTTTATTTACATACGAATCATAGTTTTAGAAGTTTAGTATAATAAGTTATTTACTAAGCATTTTCTCTGTTATGACTTGGTGCAATTATATTAGTAACTGACTTTCAGTTTTAGCTAGAATTTGATTTAAAGTACTTGCATTAGCTGTAGCTCGTTTTACCTACTTACAATATAAGCGTTAAACAAAATGGACTAAAACGATGAATGCTGGTTCGAATAAATTGTGTAAGAAATTCGTTTTTTACTAACAGACCCCTTTCTAGAAAAAAAATCCTTGACGGTAATAATTTTTCCTACATTTATGTTACACAACTGGCCAATTGAAAAAACAGCACGTATGAGATTTGTAGGACCAGTGCAATATACGTACATTTAATTAAATATACAGTGCCTAGAAAAAGCTACAGGCAATGTAGTTAGTACAAGTCTAATTATCAATAGAAAAATAAAACGAATATCTTATAATAAGCTTTATTTAATTATGAATTAACAAATATTTTCGTAATTTCGAACAAGGTTTGTGACATTAACTGAATACATATCCCATATTTACCATCTTACAGAAAAATAAACACAGAATTGTTTCTATGAATATGATTTTTATTATTTCTTTATACTTACTTTTACATTCAATTTTGTCGGAAAAGCATGTATAATACATAAGAGTTAATAACTACAATTCAAATACCTTCCTCGTGCGTCCACAAGCCGACTGAACATGACTTACTTAGTAAGCGAAATTTTAAAATTAAATTAGCTACAAAGTGATTATCCACAAGAGCGAAGGGTGCGGTGAGGCGAGCGCGCGCTGCACGTCACCATCACACACCTACCTACTTTTTTGGTGCAGCCTTCATAATAAATAATCATGTTATGTTTATTTTTTACATAGCAGAAATTTAAGTCGAAGTATGCAATAAAAATAAAAGAAAAATGTGCACTATAAAGTAGTTTAATTAGTTTCGAATACATTTTAGTCACGATAGTAGTTGTGAATGTTCAAGCAGTCAGCGGCAGTTCTAACTTCACGCTTCGACGTACCATAATGTGATAATAATTTACAATGCGCCAACATTGATACGACGATATGAAGCATTCGCCCGCTTTCGACTATTCTCCAGTGTGACCATCACCTAACATGGTTCTTTTATTTTAACAATTCCAACATTCACTATACACACGAAGAGCTCGTTCGTTCATGTCTCACACATGTTCACTTCGATTTTAATACCCAATCTAATTTGATTATTCTATCTAGCAAATAGAAAGTAACAATTAGGTACAATTATGGTATTTATCATGTATTACTTATAAGGTTTATTATACACTCGATTATACTGTAATGGTTGTACGATAAGTATTAACGATCCATTTAACGAGAAGAATACTTCAATTTGTTTACAATAATTTATCAAAAACCATTATTTAAAGAATTGATTTAAAAATTTCCTTTTAAATATCGACAATATTCGCATTAACTATACTTTTCTAAAAAATATGAAAACGACACAACAAGATGTTTATTTTTTATGTTATAAAACACTTCAAACATATGTACTTAGCCAAATGAATAACTTCTAATGCATTGGATACAATTTTGTGATGACTACATATCCGGGACTAATTCCAAATACCTTACGACGATGCCAATGCAGCGCAATGTCACAACTCACTTTTGGTATAAAATACGTACCTACAGTAGTATATCAGAACATACGATTTTATGAAAACAATTCGGTATATTGTTACGACATTGTGCTGCTTATAATGGCATCTACAATATATCTTACTCCTATGCAAATCACGCTTGTCGAAACCTTGCCGCTTCCAGTCCAAGCAAAAATATACAAATGTTTTTTTTAAAGCTGTACAATTTATACACCATCATCTTAGCGACCGCCCTAGTCGTGTGGCCACATGAATCTCATGATATTAGAAGATGTATATAATATATTATAACAAAAGATTGTCTGTGTGGACTTCCACGATGGCGGCGTAAGGACACGCGCTACCCATGACCTCAGTCTCGTCGCAATTCGACTCCTAAAAATAAATCACCGTTGTGATCCTCCGTAGAACAGTTCGCGCGGATACTGCAGCCCCGGCCGCCATATGCTATGTACTACAAAAAATGACTAAACATATCCCTTATGTGTTCCCAAACTGACGAATACTTTGGAATGACTTGGCTCGCGCGCGACCACGGCTGCAACACGTTATGACCGATCACACTCCGACAATTACTATCCATTATAAGTTCATTCATTAGTCTATTCAAAAATGATGTACTTCAGTTCTAAGACAATAAACAAAAATGAATCGCAATAATACAAATTGACATGAGCCCAGAGCCACGTGTTTTTGTACACAAGGTGAAATGTTTCATTCAGTCTTGAAGGAATATAGAAGCCAGTTCACTCGGGACTCGACGGGGTACACCGATTGAAACAAATTACATTTTAACACTATTGTATTGATTTTCTATATAAATTATTGCACACTTAATAATAACATTTATCGAATTAACCAATCGTCAATACGGTCAAGTTTGTCACAAAAGCATGTATTGAAAAAGTAAATCGTTACTTACACTTTATAGGTAATCCTTATTTTAATAAACTTCTGGTTATCTCTTAAAGAACTATAATAATAGATATAAATAAAGATAGGAAATTATGTGGCGTCACTATAGGAACGGAGCCAATTTTAATATTATTATATTCGTTTCCATACAAATCGAACTTAGGTAAACAATGACTAAATAAAGTTATAATCTAAAGTACTCATACAAGCAGTAGGTTGAATGAATCCCACTCAGGTCTTACAGGATAGATGAGACACAGTTCAACAGCCCTAAGCTGTAGCTAGTATAGATACAATTAAACCTAAGAAGAAATTGTTACATTCAAGAGAAACGGAAACACTTTCGAATTCGACCACCTTCCTCGCAAGATTAGTGTCACTGTTGCAATATAGCCGTAACATTTAATACTTCATCAATACACACTTATTGATCACCGAGTCAAATCAATAATCACAACCTGCAGGGGCCATACGGACGTGAGTGTGCTACATTCAACCCACGGCGGACGTAGACCAAATTCATCAACACACAAACTTATTATAAAGTCACAATATTGGCTGTTTAGTCATTACTCGTGTACGGACAACCACAATAGTAATGAACTAACAACGTACAAAAATAATATTTTACTGCTTCATTAATAACGGAAACAAAGCGATATACAACTACTCGGTAAGTATTTGTTAAACTACAGGTGTTGATGAATAATGAACGAATGACCTAATGTACAAATCTGTGGATTTGTTCGAACTATGTGCTGGAATGGACATAATTAATGCGAGTGAGTGGCCATGAACAATGCAGAACAGTTGATGTCGATGAGGTAAAGTAAATCTCACGTCTCGTCGGAGACAACATACAAATTACAACTTTTGGTGAAAACTAAACGTAATTCACTACGGACGGGAACACAAAAATAAAAATTCTACCAACCGCACTTGGCTTAGAATTCAAACTTATTTATTGCTTATATTAAACGCCCGTTCTAACAGTATATTTAACGCCGGAATCTTAACTTTATTCAACTTGGAAGGTTACAGTTAATTACAGTGATAATCGCGATGATACTTGGGATAATGTTGCTCTGAGGCAACGACTATTAAATTGACATCAGTTTTAACAACCTGACCGAAAGGCGCTCGACTTCACAATTCGAACCTATAGAAAGAACACAAGACCGACAAAAACGCTTTACAGAATGTTCCGCCCGTTTCAGGCAGACATTCTGTTTTTATTTATAAGTTTCGGAATAACTTAGTGTTACAAACTAACCGTTTCTTAGTAATGTTCTATGACCGCATTTTGTGTTCAACTCCGTTGACAAGTACCTACTATTTGCTATACAATGTCAATAGTAGTGACAACAGAAAATTGTAAAGTTTGTTATTCAATGCATCGGAATATCTAATTGGAAGTGTTCTCTAAATATTAACAATTAACGTAATATAGGTATATAACCGGTGCGTACAGGGTATAACGTTTTGTATAGGTACTATATTTTGAAATATATGACTGCCAACCACTCAATACATTTTATGCACCTTTGTTACGCGTAAGGTCAAATTGAAACTAAATCTTATGATAGCTTCGTATAATGAGTTAGCATTATGTATTACTCAAAATTACAAAAATCTTAAATAATATTGAATAAAAATTCTGATAATCGGGGTAGCATAGATTGTTAAAATAAATCGGCAATACATTTTTATCACACATTAAACCCAGTCGCTCAATTTATTTTGGTAAAATTATAGTGCGATGCTAATATAAATATTAACTTTACAACTAATAACAACACATCAACGATCTCTCTTTTTATTGCCTTAAAACTTGTGTTAACAATTACACTATATAACAAAATTATGACAATCACCGAAAAAATGTCTAGATCATAATAAATCGCTCTCCTTACATCGTCACTATAATTTTTAGACCTTTAACAACGAGTTTCAATTCAAAATTTGCGTTTAAATATTTTTATTAGAGTCCGGACGAAAATCCCGCTTATTCTAGTGTTAGGGGAATCCCGGCTAGCGTGAACCGGCCGCACACGCTAGGCGTATTCTTTGCAATAAACTTAAGCATTAATATTTCACTGTCATTTTCTAATTTCACACCATCAAAAAACAGTGGTGAAATAAATGACTTAGCCATCGTAAACCGACAGTTTTACATGTAAGTACATATGAACTAGCCATTGCTGTAAATACCAGGTACGTATAGACAGTAAATGTAAGAGCAACTGGGTGTAAAGTGTATGTAGGGTGTATGCGGGCGTGTGAGCGTGCGGGGCGGGGCGGGGCGGAGCGGGGCGAGGCGGGGCGCACGGGGCGGGGCGGGGGCGGGCGTCACGTGCGCTCGCGTCACTTGCCAGCCCGGGCCGCGCACTTCTTCTTTTTGCGCTTGAAGAAACAACAGCATCTGGAATACACAGATTGCCTGCATGACGATTTACAGAGTCTGTCAGGTAACTAGCTGATATGGAGCGACACATTCGCTGCGATGCTCTACAATTTTGGTATTTAAATGTTACGCGTGTAGGTCGTAATTTTCTGGTTATAAACGAGGACAACCCGAAAAAACTACCGTTGTTACAATCTTTTTTCAAGTAAATAACCGAAGCAACGATTGTTCGGTAAAGGTAAACTACATAATATATCGCAGCGAAAGTGTTAAAAATGTATATGACTTATATTAAATTCATGAGAGTACTGTTTAAAATACATATTGAAAATTACATTACAGTAAGTAAAGGAGACATAAATGGCAGGGGATAAAAGTGATGCAGGAATTCTGAGCCATTTAACTTGGTTTCATGGTGTGTTTGATGTGTCTATAATGGCTAGTATGTGCAATAATACTCTCCACATAACTTTGTCCGTATAAAAAATGCCACAAAAACCATTCTATCTTATCATTGGTGTTAAAAAACTGTACCGTCACACTTCTGCAATTCTTTGAATATGCAATTTTTCCGATCGTCTGCAAATCTTATTCAAATGACCAATAATTTCTTGCTCCACCACGAGTGGGTGACCTACCGACTAAAACCACATGGGCGTTTCGCTTCACCACTTTTTGATGGGGTGACGGGAGCGAAGATTCATTCCTACGCGACATGCGGCTCCAATTACCATAACCATGTGGTCCGCCAACTCCCCTCGTCCCCCTTCCCCATTTTCGGTCTCTCACATCATAGACTTGTTGAACGCCGGATATCGGCTTTTGGAACTCGGGTCTTGTAATTTATTTCCGAGCATTATAATCGCACTCGCAAAGTTATATGGCAAGTACATTATAAATGGTTTAGATAATAAGGACTAATGGAAGACAAAGCAATTCAATTTTAAGGAAATGAGATAACATATTTCTGTCTGCTAAGCATCCAAGTTACGTAAAAGAAAAGAGAAACTGATCACTAATCGCCAAGTGTATTTATCAACTTAAGGTCAAATTTGTGTTATTTCAATTTTACATTTAAATTCTAGAAAACTAGTCATAGAAGAATCGGCAATAAACTTGAATGATTGCATTAATTGTCTTCACTTTACATCAAACATTTTATGTAAAAATGATTAGGCTAAGATTGGTTTGGACTACATTTTAACGTTATGCAACATTGCGTGATTGAATGATAATGAATGAATGACAAGGGCCCAACCACCAAGCACGTAAAACTAAAAATAATGTGAAAAAATAATAAAAAGGTATGCATACAGTTGGAACACTGACTTGGTGTCGTCTACCACGTCGACCTCGTGGTGCGGCTGCGTGATGGGCGTGTTGCTGTGCCCGGCCGTGGGGTCGTCCGCGCCCAACTCTCCATTCGTTGAACTCACCACCTATAGATCAATATACCGCAATGGTTTGAGACATTGCCACTATATACCGCAATGGCTTGAAACATTGCCACTACACAAATTTGTTTCAATATTCACTTAATTGGACTGGATATAATGCGAAATCAAAGTCAAAATGTTTTACTTCAAGTTCACCATAAAAATATATTTTACAAGTCTTAGTCGTATAGTTAAAAAATGTGGGTCTTATGAAGAAGAGTCAGCAAGAAACTCCATTGACTACTAACATTGATGGCTAGTTTTACATTCAAATTTAAGAAAGAATGAATTAGAAATAGGTTCATTCTTCAAAGCACTGAATATAATATATATATATAATTGCAGCATTTTATGAATACGCATGAATCATTTGAATTTGAACCTTACTGTACACGTAAAGAGATACATAATACTTGTAATAAATATTAACTAATATTTAGAGATTTGGCTACTCTGGTCTTGTTCCTTACATCAAGGCAAAGGATTCTCCCTTTTTACCGTTAGAATCGGTTCATGAATAAATAAATAAACTAATTACACATAAAACTATTTAGTAAACCACATTCAACGATTCCTACAACACCGAGCTTATTTTAAATTCCTATGACTAACTATTATGAGAAGTCTGAATTTACAAACTACGAGTTGGAGGTTAATAAAAATAAAACATTGATCTAATTTTAGTACTTAAGCGATTAGATAATATCACTTTCTACAAAGTATAACTAATAACTAAAATAACTCAATTGTCTCTTATTATTGGATTCCCGCCCCCTGGCGAAATGAGGGTGTACATTAGCACACCTGTGTTTAACCCTTCGGAGAATAGAATCAAGATCCCATGGTAGATAATACTAAAATAACTTACAAAAAGAAAAACCGCCTTCAAAAACATAAAAATAGTGTTATGTGGGAGATAGTTTTGGTGCCTCTGATTGAGTTATTCCCAGTTGTCCCCACGTCCCCAGTGGTGACAAATGGGAAAAAAATTCCATTTGTCACCAGTGGTGACGTCCCCAGTGGTGTCAAATGGGAATGGCCACTATTTTTTTTCCCAGTTGCCACCAGTGGTGACAGATGGGAAAAATAAATAGATACGTCCCCAGTAAGGCGGGTCTAGAGCTGAATATTGTAGATAATATACTGATCTGTGATAAAAAAAATAGCAGGAAAGTTAATTATTGAGACTTGTAGTACATTGATTACTCTTGGGAAAAAAAATCCCATTTGTCACCAGTGGTGACGTCCCCAGTGGTGACAAATGGGAAAAAAATCCCATTTGTCACCAGTGGTCACAAATGGGAAAAAAATCCCATTTGTCACCAGTGGTGACGAAGACGGTGGATTTAGAAATCTTTTAAAAAAGGGTGTATGTCCCATCCCAAATAGTAAATCTATGAAAATGTGAAAAGTGACATTATCCAAGGAGTTTTGTATATTTACAAAAAAAAAGCAACAAAATTTTAGTGAAACACGGCAAATAACGGCTTATTCCAAATAAATGCGTGCAATGTCGTTACATAAAAATAGCATCCTAATTTATAAGCTCAACTCGTGTACAATACTTTATGAATGAATATTGGCAGTGCTCTATTTAAAGCTTTCACAGTTAGGCCGGAGTTGCAAGTATTAAATATTTCCCTCTTTTGCAACTAATTAACTAAAAATAATTATTATTACTTAGTGTTATGCGATAGGTATTTATGTTATCTTGCGCCATTAAATGAAACATATGGATGAGGTTAGATGAATATTATTTTTATAAATAAAATAAATAATACTTCTTTATCAAGATCAAGAATCCTTCAAAAGCGGTTTTATATCTAACCTACGTTTTAAGTTTCTACTTTAAGCGCTGTTGATTTCATTTATACTTGTTATTTCACTAATTTTGTTTAATAAAAAAAAAGAAGTTATTTTCCTATTGAGCTAAGAGGAAAATATTCAATACATGCGAGGGCCTTACTGATAGCACATTATAAGCATCATGCAGACAGTCACACAAGGATTGCCGCAAATATATTCAAAACTGACCGTTGATACCGATCCCGGAAATTTCACATACCGAAAATGTTTATTCTTCAATAGCTAAAAAATAAATACACCAATATACATTCACAATTCACAAATAAAAAAATAATGCGAAAATAAAAAGTAAAGGACAATAGACAAGACATGCAATAGTGTTTGTGTATTTTATTCGAATGTCTACAGTTATAGTACTTTAGGTTTTAAATACATTGTGGAAAAGTTCACTAAGTGTACGTAATAAATATTCTAATCACAATTCAAGACCGTGAAATCCATAGTAAAAAGAAAAACGATATGTTTTATTGGATACGAAATTAGGTTTAGAAAATAAGCTTAATAAAATAAGAACATATAGTGTTTTCTCTCTTTTTGGGGCTGCAAAAAACATGGAACATCAATAGGCACGAATAACGAATTTTACTGAGAACCATTATTATTTTTGAATATTTCCTCACATTAGGATTTCCAAATGGAAATGATGTATCGTGGGTTCGTTCGACCAAAATTCAGTCCAGACTCCAATTTATAAATATTATAAAACAAAGTATCAGTAGACCTATTCTGTAAAATGCCATCTCGACATTAATCGTTCGGGTCTATGATTGAGCCAGTAACGAATACCAAATACAAATTAAAATGTCAACTTTCTCCAGGTTAAAAGTTCATTTAATTTCCACATTCGATGATGTGGCGCCACTAGCTCTATAGAATTTTACAGATAATTATGACAAATTTTATACCTCACCGTGAAGTCGAGAGCGGCGGTAGCCTAATGGCTAGGGCGTCGGACTCGTAACACAAGCATTAGCGTAGCACGAGGGGTTAACAAGAATACTAGTAATGTGCGACCCACATTGCTAGTAAGCTTTTAAATAAAAAACTGCTGTCGATATGTGAAAACGTTTTAACAGAATAGGGCTACAGATTTACAGGTCTGGTTGGACTAGGCAAAAGATGGACTATTTATGAACTAAGTTTGTTTTATGGTTGAACTTAAGACAATTTCATAGTAGGGAGAGATAAAAGATTTGTGTGTATAAAAAAAGAGGTTTTTTCTTTCGTCTTTATCTACAATAATAACTTCATAAGGGCCACATTATCAAACGCTACTCAATTCAAAAGCGCTGTAAGTCTCGTGTTATCACTATCATTTTAAATTAAATTGACTGTGACAGCACGCAATTTAACAGGATCTTAAAATTGAGCAGCCTATGACTATTTGGCCGTAAGCCCTTTTACTGCCATAGCAGATTTTTTACCAATTTCCTTGCAGCGCAATAAAATCTGACCTGCACAGATCCATGTCTATCGGCTGGCGTGAGGTGTCCGGTATTGAGCGGCGTGGCCTTACCGCTGTGTGGCCAATTACCGCCTGAGTTCGCCGTGCCACCCGTGCCGAAGTCCTTCGTCTTCGCCAACGCCGCCATCTGGAGATACCGGTGGATTATTTAAAAATGGAACATAGTTATCTTCAATAATGCACAATGGCCAGTATTGATTGGTGATGTTTTCCCTATTTATTACTTAGTTGTCATATGGCTATCTCGTTCTGTCATCTCAAATCATTTAAATTGTTTAGTGTCACTCCTGACAGAACCCTTTATACCAGAGGTTCCAAGACTTTTTTCCTCATACACTACTTTCAAAATTTTGCAGGTGCCGGTGGACCTCCTGCAGCTTTTTTGTCACGCCAACGTACACCCCCCCCCCTCGTGTCTCGAGGACCCTTGGAGGTCTACCTGGACCAATTTGGGACTAATGCTTTATACGATTAACCATACATATAGACTGAATAAATAGTACAATACATCTGATTTACTTATTACTTTTTGTAAATTTAGTTTTTGTTAATTTAGTAAAACGAAAATAAACCTGCATAAACGAAAATAAATCGGTTGGTTTTAGCACAACTTTGAAATTCAAAAACAAACCAAGGTAAGGGATTCACACGATTGTTTGTGATCGGGAAAATACAACAAGCTTTGTTGCAAAGGCATTTCACAATACACATAAAACAAAATAATCCGGAAGGACTACTAGGGTTAATCTTCATTAAACCTATGTTCAGTGAAAAGAAGTAAAATTAATTAAAAAATATGTATTTATCTACACGGGAGAAATAATTATGAATTATATTAACAATATTTTAGAGAAGGCATTAAGACCATAATTATTATACCCGTAGCGGTAGTTAAGTTTTCATCAAGTTTTTTTTTTTGCATTAGATTATGAGAGAAATACAAAGCTCATAGTTGTCCTATAATAAAACCATTTGGAAGGAGCGTCTTTGCAAAAGCACACAAAAACATGTTGATCAGTAGGGAGGCAACTAGCAATAAAATCACCACTACAAAACGGCTACAAACATGATAAATCATTTTAGGTAAACCCAACATTTTTAGGAGAAAATTATAATCATGAATGATTTTTACATACAATAACACACAAGCACAGGAATATTACAAATGATAAAACAAAAGATGGCAACACAGGGTAACAAACATAATTTGTACTTTTTAGAGCAATACTGAAGAAACATTTGGAATTTGGAACTGACAATGTTTTTGACATTTTATGGAGAGATTTGAGGCGAGCGTCAAGGACAGCGGGTGGTAATAATGTAAAACAACTATGATAAATGCGGACCAAACCTCTCCGGATATTAGCGCCGCCTCATCGTCCTCAACCAAACCAATCATATAATCACACAAATCATCCTGCACCGACAAAAAAGCTGTATCAGTTCCCACCACGAATACTGCTACGTAAGCCGTAAGTTTCATTTCACCAATTCGATTTTACGTATCGACTGCGTTCGGCTCTCTGATTGGTGAAGATCGCCGAAGTTCTCAGATCACACCAATCAGCACGCAGAACACGGTCAATGCGTAATATCGAGTCGGTGAAATGAAACTCACGCTTGGGCCTCTGTACGTTAAGTGTAACGGTGCCTGTCTAAGGTTGTACGCAAATAGGTGTGCAATAGTGAGGAGAGCGTGGTTTCCAAGTCATCATTAAGGCGCAGAAAACAGAAGAGGCCATAAATATATCGCAGTCAAGATATTTTCTATCGATATTTTCGCACAATAATACTTTTGTCTCCGACAGTACTAGCACGACCGATTGGAAACGCTAATTTCAGAAGGGCACAGTTACACTTTTTACTCGAACTGTACAAGAATTTATTTTGATTTATGACACCTTTACTTCAAAAATGGTCTAAGGGTAGCGTTCTCACCATAAGCGAGAAACTAATTTCATTAAAAACTAGACAATAGATGTGGCAGCATCATTTATCACAATTTTGGAGTAAACGAGTTTATAAATTATAATTTCTTTTTAAATATAAGTAGGTTACAATATTCATAACTTATAACGTCAAAAACTGCAATCTAATCGTATACTAAATGAGTTCTCAATAAGAGGCGTTTAGGAAGAGTTCTGCCTAAACGTTAGCGCTTAACATTAGAACAAAGCAAATAAAAATAATCAAATGGAAACTATAGATAAATAACTGAAATATTAAACAGTTTGTCGTAAAACATTAGCATTCCGATGAGAGTAGCTGTACTATTCATAGTCACTAAAATATTGGGTGTATATTCGAACTACGCGAGTTTAAGCTAGGGTAATGATACCGTTTGGTTTTGTATTACGACAAATGCAACCTATTCTTAATTTAATGAAAATTAATAAACCAACTCACGATTGGAGTTCAAAAGGCTTGACCCAAAGGTTACATAAATTAACAATGGCCTCATATTGTTGTAAAGGGATCATTTCCTCAACTTTAATGTAAAAGTGTGATTCCGAACCCTAATAACCCCTTACTTAAGTTTGATTTCGTACAAAGATACCCCCACTTTATATAATTTATTTATTAAATAATATAAATAATGTGTTTATTACCTTATGGAAGGGTTGATGGCTGTCGCGGTTAGGTGAGACTACGATCTCGTGCCCAGTTTGGATCGAACCCACTGGCGTAGACTGAAATAATACCAACATTATATCAACATAGTACAACACATACTTAATTGTAATCCATTCAATATCTTATACAATATTATATTAAAAGATACTTATACAATTCCAACACTCAGTTAATCTTGTGCAATCGTGTTAGTATATACATGTTAAGAGCGAAAATTGTAAGTGCCAATGAAGTATTAGTCTGTTAGTACTAAATTTTTAAATGATAATTAACTACTGTTAACATGCTGTGGGTTCAAAAACTTCAAGAAGCGTCCATACAACATTGCTGATTTTTTCACTAGGTACCTTTATTGGTCATGTTTCTAATATAATGATAACGTCGCCACTAACCTTATCCGACTTATTCCTAACCACATTGGATGGCGGTGCGTTGCGCAAGATTCGCATCACGTGAATGTTCTTAGGCTGTCCACCAGCAACGGACAAAAGCGGTAAGCATGCATGCAACACCAACGTTAATGAACAAACAAAAAACCATGCTTACTCATTCAGAAAGATCGTTTTTTTTTACCAAAAAAATTATAAAGCTACCAACACAATGACACAGATGAGTACTGATAAGATCTTCAGGTTTCACATTTAATTTACATTTGCAATAATTGGATAGTTTGGGCATTGGTATCAAATATGCTTAGATGAAATACCTAAAAAAAACTACAATTCTACACAAAAACACACAGATAAGGGCATAAAAAATTATTTTATTAAACAAATATAATAAATTATGTAACTTCTACCATTAGCGATGTTATCTAACGAAATATAAGTCAATCAATTATTATAATGCATTAATTATTATTAGACTACCATTTGTTATTATGGTATATTCGCAAAAGAAAAAATATTAACAAAAATAATGTCCAAAGAACAATCTTGTGAATAAATATAATGCCGTTTGATGCAGACTTGGCACGTTTATTTAATAAAAATAAGGGAGGGAGGTAATTTAGCAAACAGCGAGGAAGCAGTACAAAAACTTAGGCAACAAACAAATGTATTTAGTCTTTATTAAAAATAGGTGCAAAAGTTGACATTTGCGGAACTATGATTTTTATATTTACACTGCACTTCCTTAGGCAGTACATCAATACGTAAGCAGATCGAAATTGGCGCATGCGATTCAAATGGCCCCAAGCACTGACATGAGTTTCTTAAATGGCGGATCAATGTGAAATGTCAACCTTTGCAGGACAAAGCCAGATTATAAAAACATGCCAATGTGCGGGTGATTCCGAATTGTGCGTTCTTAAGCATAGGGAGAAGAAGATAGTATTCAGAAAAATTATACCTATCGCGTACCTGCGGTATCCTCTTGTAAAAGGTGGGACATTCATGTGAAAATGAACCTTGAAAATGGTTTTCGTCTGATACTACTAAGTACGCGATAGGATCAAAATATTCAGTCATATCCTGCCACTTAGGGCCACTTGCACCAACTTCTTAAATATGTTTAAATTGTATATAAACAAAATTTTACATAGAAATTTCGCACCTTTAATAAGTTGGTGCAAGTCGGCCTTAAAGTTCAAGTGATAAACATATATTAAGGAGAATTAAATATCCCAGAAATGCAATTGTAAACACAGAAATCCTGAAAATTGAATTGTAATGCACTTCAAATCGTGGAGAAAATTCTACCAATTTTCTTTGTATATGTATATGTTCATATTCACTCTTTCAGTTTTTTGTGTGTATATTCTTACGTAGTAATATAGCACATTTGCATCTCTAGTTAATCTAACTAGAAATAGTTTGTGGAAAGCATCATCTTGTTACCAATAACATTCAGTAATAGATTCTACGAAACGACTTAGAGAAGTTTAAAATAATGAAACACGAATTTCTTAAACTCGTTTGACGAACATTCATTTTAAAAGCCGTTAAGTAAAATGTTGTTTATTGTGGGTTTTTAAACAGCGTAAACGAGCAAAGTCATTTAACAAGGCTGGGCCTCAGTACGAATATTCATAGAAAGTTTCTGATTAGCTAACTCGTTATAAATTACAGCAAAAACTGATCGTAAAATAACAGCATTAAAATATTTTGCAGCCAGTGTTTGCAGTTTATAAAAATTAAGGGATTTTCTATTAGGTAAGCAATAAAATAAAGCCGCGTTGACGCGATCCGAGTGCATTCGGTTTATTATAAGTAATGTCAATAACAGGTGGGAAGAATCGGTAGTATCGGAATCCGATTGCACTCGTTCTTGACTTCAATGAACAAGTGTGCTCGGCATTTCCGTTGCCAATTTGAATAGGCCATAACGTGTCAATGAAACTTTAATCGAGTAAGATATTGTTACAAGCTGCGATTAGTCACAGTCTGGTTTTGCAAGACTCGATTCAAGAATGATGCTGTACTAATGATCACTGCTCAGTTTCGGTAACGTATTAATTTTATATTTAAATCGTGCACAAGAATAGACTATAGTTCAAACGTCATTCTAGAATAAAGGTGCGATGATATAAATTGGTATTGATGTAACATAAACACAGTAGGAATATAAAAGCACTCATACACGCGATACTTGGTTACAGATGTATATTTTCAAACGTCACGTGTATCTAAACATGTGCTTAAATACATTAAGTACTTCTTAACAACTTGTTCATTGCTAAAGGTGGTTAGTGTCCAGAATCCCAAATTTTGAGAAGACTTAGGCTTCACTAACGGGCTGACGAAAAATAGAAAAAAAATATATAAATAAATGAAAGAATTATAAATTTAAATTGCATTCAGATTACGATGATGTTTGTTTTATAATTGTAAAATATCACTCAAAGATAACGTTTTAAAGCTGATATATCTATGGGCAAATTCTAATGAAAAAACGTTTAGTCTCTACTAAGTATTTGAAGTATATCCGGATATTTCTCAATAAATAATTGCATCCGGCGAAATTATGTCATCATAATCGATAATTATGACGTAGGCTATCGGGTTATGCAAATGAAAATTACTTTTAATAAGAGAGGTAACGGTTCCAAAGCCATGTACTACTGAATAATATTATTCAATTTATTATTCGAAGTTAAATAACGTAATTTTTTGTATGAATTAAAATCCCTTTGGATAGGATCACACTACTAAGAGCCCTACTTAATGCTAAGACCCAATATCATAAGTCACAGTGACTCTAGTGATCAAACGTATTGGCAACTATCGCAGTTGGTCACATGCAAACGACGAGCTCCGCTAGGTGCCTTCATAAAGAAACGCATTGGTCCTAGGGTAGCTCTCAGCTTACCACATATAGTGTGGCCTCAGACTTAGTGATAAATGTTTAGTAAGCTATGTATAGTGATACTGTTTTGTCAGTGTCCTCAACAAGTTAAACAAAATGCTTTAATTGAACAATAACCGATTGTATGCGATTTCAAGGTTTTTTATCTGAAAATCCGAAAAATATTATTTATAAGGGGTAGCCAGATAGCCAATAGTGTATATTGAGTATTTCCTTATTGGAACCTGTTCGCGTAAATGTCAGAAATTCTTGAAGGTGAGAAAACCTCTCTTCACAAAACTGCCGACACTAGTCCACCATGGTGGGTCTAAGCCGTGGACTAACATTATTAGTCACCTGTCAAGGATGATGATAAGGATCCGAAACGTCGATATTTGATTATATCAATATAACGCGATAAAATCCATAAAATGTAGATTTATTTCAATCGCGTAAGTGTAAGAAACCAGTGTATGAATAATTAAGTTCAGAAAGCATTGAGCAAAATATTTATAACGATTCAGGCTTTTGTGAATACCAAAAATAATGTTGTAAGTATTACATGACGTTTTAAAACTCACACGAACAAAGGTATGTTACATAAATAATATGTAGCATTGAAAATCATCTATTATATGACGTAAATATATGAGAGAGATTAGTGTCATGATTTTATGGTATATTTCTATGTTTACGCTGAATAATGGCACGTACGTGATGGGAGATATATCGATAGGCACTGCAATAAATTTTAGGTTTTAATTATGTAGGTTTATGATAAATATTTTAAATATAAGTGTAGATACCGAGAATCGCGTGTATGACTGTAAAGGAGCGCGTCCACTTATCGGCAAGCATGCAAATACTTATCATATCGGCAGTATTATCAAGGACACGGCTAACGTGTGACTTTCAAGAGGTAGCGGCTCTTTGCCTATAAGTGAACTAAAGCAGGGTTGTAGCCAGACAATAAAATCTAAGGAAGTTAACTAGATTATCTGTCACCCCAGACTTTGGTTGCTAACTCTTCGACAAAACTTTGAGGATTATTCTTATAATAATTTATCTTGACTGTGAAAACTGACTTCACAGTTTGCCACTTATAATGTCCTCGACTCGTCCAGAGTTAGCTACCCTAGCCTTGTCACTAAGCCACGCCCACGAATGTAATATTCAAAGAGTCATAATAAAATGTAGGGTTGTCATGCTACGGAATTGTTTACCATGGTCTTGCCAGTCCAGTCGAACTCGCCGTCGTCGACGTAGCCGCGGCGCTCGAACAGGTCGCGGAACATCCGTCGCAGCTGGTCGTAGTCGGGCGTCTCGAAGAAGTCGAGCCGGCGCACGTAGCGTAAGTATGTCGCTAGCTCCTCGGGGTGGCCTTCGCACAGCACCTGGGTAAAAAAATATCATAATAAAGTATAGCAGATTTTTAATGCCTCTATGGTCTAGTGGTCACAAGTACTGTTGGGCGTGAGGTTGTATTGCCCGGATGTGTTATAGGGTTTTTCGGCAATAGGCCAGCGAACCGAGGGTGTAAAGCCTTTATAACCTTTTTTCTGAAAGGCGAATAATACCCTACATAGTCATACCTAATGCTCGTATATTGACAGTAATTACAAGAAAATAGACACGGTCTACCCACATTTTATTGATATTTCTGTATTCGAACCCATGCAATAGTGTTATGAGCCGCCATTTCGCAAACATTAAAATATAATATAATAAACTGTACACAATGCCAGTTATGAGTTTGATTTATACAAAACAAAGGCTGTGAAACTTTTTTTTATTTAAGAACTATGAAACAATATTCCAGCGATCCCTTTCATTTTACATACGTTGAAATCAATACAAAATATTTTTTGCCTTCTAAAGGAGTCTGTCCACTACACTGTCTCATATCACAACCGTGCTATGAACGTATCAGGTACGGAAACAAGCAAGACACGGACTACAATGCCTACTAGAACATACCACAGCGTATCATACCCGTGTACTCTATGGTTATCTGTATAGTACCCGTACTGTTAGTTGTAGTAGTTCACCTGTTTTCGCGTGAGGTAGACAGACGTCAGGAAGAGCATCTGAATATTTTTGTTTGTTGAGAAAAAAAATACCTATATACCTATATGATGGTCATCATATATGCGGTTATAACCTTATTGCTCCTTTCGCCGCTTTTGCGCTCTGGATTGGCAACGTCGGATCTGGCAAAATATTCTCGGCGACAATGTTGATTGACATGTGTTGCTCGGTGGCGGAACCGTTTAGTGGGCATAGCCTAATTAATACTTATCATTACAAAAAACATTTTTATATATCTGGCACGTCACTAGTATGACACGGTGTAGTGGGTAGATTCCTTAAAAATGTCTAAAGTGTATAAAGATCTTCTGGCTTATTGCAAGATCAAGATTGATTTTCCTTCTGAAAGCTTTGTTTCATTGTAGAACAAAACACTTACTCATCATGACAGACAATTGTATGCATATCATAAAATTATTTTTGTTTTATCATTACTGATTCAGTAAATTTATCTTATATTAACCTTGATTAGATTTGTTTTTACAATATTCATAATATATATGACGATCTATATCACCAAGACTGATGTTCTCTGGTTGAGAAAATATTTTCTATTATGACAGCTAATAGTTTAATCGTCATCAATATGGTCTAATTGTCACCAATATGTTCTTTTTTAAAATGCCCGACACTATGATTTCCTCCTTCGTCGTAAGTGCGCTTATAAACACATCTCACATGCACAAACACCCGAAAGATGTGTAGGCCTTACAAATATTCCGTGTCCATGTTCCGTGCGGGGATAGAACCTGCGACCATCACGGAAAGGTGTTTCAAAGTCGTAATCAATGAAAAATGACCTATTTTTACGCTAACCACACGGGTGTCCATGAGGCAGTTATATTTAAAAAACTATGATCCATTTTTCCTCATTTTATTGAGGAAACAAGCATCTACCTGTGTTAATATTTTCTTAGTCACAAACTAAGCAAGGACGGGCGCCCTCAAGACTAATGCTAGTCTTGACCTCAATGCAGTAACAATGTAAATTAATTATTTCGATCAATAGCTTGGCCGGCAGTAAGAAACGCTTCAGTCTGCAAGTGATTTTGCGACCTTAACTCCGTCTTAACGGTCAGACAACAGTACACAAGTCTGAAGGCTTAAGTCTCTTTAATCTATTCACCAGTGAATATGTGGTAAACGATGAATGAATAGATAAATAATGCAATACATGTCGACGATGGGAAAATAAAAATACTAAAGCAACTCTTTGGCTAATTTGCAAGAGGTTTTCAAGTAATTTTGTTTTTGAAAAAATTAAGTGTTACAAATTTTTTATCAGAAATATTTCATTGCACCAAGAAATACAAGGCTATTTATTAATCTTTATGCTGTTAAATTAACAAAATGATGATATTTACATTTCCACAGTGTCAATGTAAAGTTTAGCACGAGTTGCCATTTTCTTTAAAATCTATGATATCTATGATAGGATAACTGATAATAAATAATCTTGAGAGTGCTCATGTTCCAGATAAAATATCGATAAATTAAATGTTTTTCTAAAAATAATTGTGATAAGTACCAATTTCTAGTAAAATTTGTACCCAATATAAACAACTATTATATTGTTTCGTTAATATTTACTACCACATATTTCCAGCATTCCTTGTGACGTCACTAATAACAAAAGCCAAGACATAATTATATGATAAGTATCCTCTGCGTTTGCTCCACCGACAAGAGCTGAGCTCTTAAATTAAAGAAGAGATCCTCTGCTACAGTATGCTAAGCCTTAGTTTTGTCGTGTAGGTCAATCGAAATGTAATCGGGTTTATCTATCGTGTGATCGTTGTGATAAATGGCGATAAGCCCCCGCTATTGATACGTATTGAAATGCCGTCATTGGCGAACTATGAAATTATTAAAGTACCTTCGAGCACCACATATTAACAAGTTTATACCTTATATTTAATAATTTTAGAATGGTTTTGCTTTGATTTAGTGTTACTTTTACTGAATTGAATACCATTTATTGACTATTTTGCAGGCTTTTTCGCCTAAAATTTACCATTCGTGGACGAAACCAGACGAAAATTTTTGTTACAAACTTTGCACTTCGTTAATGACTAGACACATGATGCATTAGTCTAGCGATCGCAAGTGATTCAGCTAAGACTTTAGTTCGAGGTCTTTGTTTCTGAAGAAGCATTATGTATACTGAGATCATATCTAAGGGAATTTGTAGCAACGAAATATTAATCCCATAAACAGTAAAAGCGACTATTGCACAGGGCTTACTTCTGTCATCGACAAAATGTGGGCACACCTCTATCAATAGTGATGAATTGTATTTATGGTAAATTATCAAAAAAAAGTGAATTCATACCTCTATAGGCGTCGCTCGTTTGGTGTCACCAATTTTTTGGTATCGCTCTTTAAGTGTATCAGCTTTTAAACCCTGCCAGGGTAAGGAACCACGTAAAAAATACATAAACATATGCCCAAGAGCCTCTAGGTCATCGCGTCTAGATTGTTCTGAAAAATACAAAACATATATGTTAGTTTTAGTATGAATTATTGTTTGAAGTTGCATGTTGAATACAAATTAGAGCATATTTAACAAGTAATTTGAATGTATACAATGTTCTGTGTGTCGTTAACCTGTAGAAGGTTATAAGGGTGTTTAACACATCGCACTAGATTAGAAAGATACTAAATAGTTGATATATTACCTTTTCCTAAATGTGTGTTTATTGACATGTATCTTGCAGTCCCGGTAAGTGACTTGTGTTCCCGATATGGAATATGTTTGTTTGTCTCTAAGTCTATATATTCTTTGGCCAAACCAAAATCTGGAATACAACATACATATTGATTAAATAAATTAAAAAAAATATAGTCGAAAAGTCTGCTAGGTATAAAACGTGACCGTCTATACAAAAACGTATCTATAAATAATTGCCATTACTGTAAAGACCGTTAAATTCATTGACCTCGTCATGTCGTTCATTTTATCAGTTTAAGAATATGTATTCGAACATCAACGGTGCGTTCGGTGATTGTTCAGTGTAGTCTTTATAATCAAATCACACCATTCAAAGTTCTGAAAATCGAGTCATAAATATTTAAAGGCCGAAGTTATGAGAAATAATAGCCGTAGAAAAAAATCTGTACAATTCAAAGTTAGAACACGAGTATTAAACCACAGACCTCGTCCTAAGATTGTATTACTTCACTATTGTTATATCTCGTTACCTAATCGGTGTGACGTGAATGTACATGAATGAGACTTTATCACTTAGCGAAACGAGCTGATGCCCAGAGTAATGCTTCATTACACAAATGACTCTCGTTGACACTGCCCATTATAATAGCCATGACTTCTGTATTAACATCGACGTGGGTTTTACCGTCACGCCACCCATCATTATTTTTGAATGTAATAAAATTTGCTTCTAGATTCGTTGCTTGTAATTCGTCGAATTTTTGCGCTTCATTTTACCGGTTTTCTAGTTTGAGGTATATTGTGTATCTATCTACTTTCTACTATGATATTATTGTGGTGATTTATGAAGGTGCAATTTAGATTTGCAATGCCTTACCTCAATATAAATAATACCTTTAATGCACTCTTAGATTGCAATAAATGGTGGTATGGTAATGTAAGTGTTGAGCAGTGAATACCTATTTTATCAAAATTTCATTTTATTTTTACTAATATGGTATATGTGTAGTGTGCCTATTCTTACAACATCTATGCAAATATTTGACTTATCTCGCCAGACCCAAACAAATAATATCTTACGATGGGCACACATTTTTTCAAAACATGTTGGTTTTAAAATTGAAATTATCATAGTTTTTATGTTACTGTTACATGTTATTAGGATTCCATTTTCAGTGTCATCAACTAGGCAACTAATATGACCACAACTATAATAGCTATTCCAAGAATAACTTGTTTTATAACTAACCAATCAACAAAACCTACGCCAATATTAAAGTATTTCGACTATTAGCTATTAGTAGAATTAATATAATTGAAGTTTCATTTATAATTAAATTGTTTGAGATTTACTGAACTATAAGACGAGGAGCTCCAAACATAGGTATGATAGTTAAATTATAAATAAATTAAAACCGTATATAAATGTGACTGTCCCATTGAAAAATATCCAAACTGTTGAAATTAAAAATAGGTTCATACCAAAATTTTATATTGTGTCGAATGTAATATTACGCGATACATTCTATTGTTCATATTATTAATACGAAAACATTTGCATTTTTTTAAATTTTGTTTCGAAATCTTGCACTGATCTTTTTCATAAAACCTAACCTATGATGTTAAAACTTTTTACATATCTCGAACGAAAATCACTAACAATAAATAGCAAGGAAATCGGCGGTGTTAATTAAACGGACCAGTTAACAATCGGCCAATCTACGCGAACTTTCATTTTTAAATACTTATGACTCAATCCGATAATCATAACAGCGCAATTTGAATAATCAATTAAGCGTATAATAACGCGAAACAAAGTGATGACAAATTTGGTACAGTTGCGAATGTATGCCTGCAATGTTGGCAAAATGGCCATCATAGAATTTTTCATCTCAGAATTTATGGTCAAAATTGATATCTATTTCATTTCACCCACAAGTCAGATAGGATCGGTAAGATGTATGCTAAATGAAATTCTATAAACGCCATTAAAGATGTAAAAGTAGTATAAATATGACTCAAGTCTCAAGATCTCTCTGATACGAAAATTGTTGTCAGATAAATCCAAATTGAGCGGTCAATGGGTTAATTTTTAATGTAACTATTTTTTTCTACAACTTAACAAATAAAGATTTAGAATGGCAAATATAAATTGTTGTACATACGAACCGATTCTGGTAGAAAAGTAAATATTTGACACAGATACGCACAGCTGTTGTTACGGTCAATATTTACTATGGGGTGAGTCAATGACCTCTTTATAACATACGTTGATGAATGATGACTAATAAAGATTTTCAGTATTCTAGGTTCTTGGCCTTTTAATTGCTAGACTTGACCTGATTCTGTTCCAAAGTCTACTTAACAATGACACCTTGATGCAAAAAATATCAAATGAGTTGAAAAAATTACATAGACATTTTTGAAATACAAAAACGCAAACTACTGATTAAAAGGGTAAATATTAGTAAGCCGTGACTTACCAATGATGTGAATGATTTTTTCCCTTTTAGTTGCAGTTCTACCTATTAAAAAATTTTCCGGTTTCACATCTCGGTATATTAGGTGTCTCGTATGGACATACTCGATACGATGCAACTGAAACACACATGGAAAACAATTAGTTGGTGTCTTCGCCTGTCACCATCAATTGGCATACACACAAATCGTTTCATTGAAGGGCATCGTTATGTAATCGAATGTTGATGCGTCAAATGTGTTTAGCATCAATAAATGTCAACTTGTCAATCGATTCTTGAGGTGGTCCTGGATCCTTGTTATTTACATACTTATAAAATTAACACAATAAAAGTAAGTTTAAGGTTACACAAGTATAATTGGAGTAAAAAGGCCGCAAAAAAGAGTCCCTTTTAGCAATCGACGTTTCTATAATATGAGCGTCATATTAGACTTCTAAGCGAATTCAGCATTTGACATCCATTTATTAGTTAGAAAGTAGACAAGTAGTAAAAAAACTACACGCAATTTCGCTTCCATTGAAAATTTTGCACTATTATTTTCGGAATAGGAATTCACTTGTTGCATTTTTACGAAATTTCCTCATCGCAAGGATAATTTTATAGGACCTCGATCTTTTTAATTACATCAGGGACGTTTCGGGACATTTTCCTTTAAATACAAAAAGCTGGGCTTTAATTTGTGCTTTACTGGTTTGCTTTTCAATGCAACCGTCTGTACGTCGCATTGCATCAGTTACGTCACAATAGTTTCCTAGACGTTCATGCAACTCAGTGCTGTTATTTGGGTTCAATGACTAGAAATAAATGTATTTTAGCTAAAGTTGTAATGGTTCATGGATTGTACATTTCGATTCCTAAGTTTGATTTCATAAACTGCGTGACAAATATAAAAAAAAACTCACCAACTGCATAGCGATCATTAATACAGTCTTTAGAGAGAATCGACGGCCGCAAAGATCAAATAGATCCTCCAGTGACGGGCCCAGTAGTTCCATCACCAATGCGTTGTATTTACCGCAAGGGCCGAAGTAATACACCTCCGGTATGCCCTCCGCTGTCGACGGTGCTACAGGAGCCACGGGAATAAGGGTGGGAAATGGGAGAGACAGACCGGATACAATAAGTACTCACTTTTTCAATACACGAGCATTGCTCTCACACGCACCTGTACGACACAACACTGTAGCCGATATTTACAAATTACATCATCAAACATGACAGGACACGCGAGAGCATTGCTACGTGTTCAGCCTAATACATTAACATAACGTAAAAAAAAAAAACATTTTGACGGGCCCCAACAACGACCATGACCACGGCATGCGAACCCTCGGACGTTGAGATCATTTCGATTTGATTTGAATATCGGTTACGGTGTTGTGTCAAAAAGACATTCACCTATCTACCGGAGAAATGGTACGGCACTTACGAGCTGCATAGCAATCATAAGGACCGTCTTGAGTCTGAACCTCCTGCCGCAATGTACGAACAGGTCCTCGAGCGAGGGCCCTAACAACTCCATGACCATGGCGTTGTAGCGGCCGCCACAAGTTCCCAAGTAGTACACTTTTGGTATGCCCTCTGAGTAAAGGGTACGGTCAATATTTGAATTATTATCTAGCTAATAGTACGAAACTTCCTAATTTATTTAGATAATTATTATCGTGGAAAATGGTTGCCTGCTATTATCCATACCCATATTCAGGTATAAATACGAGGAATTCATCAGTGACATTCATTCAGCAAATCTGGTAATTAATTATGATAATCGGATACAAATGTATATAAATAAATATCAATTAATATCCCTTAAGCTCATCGCTTTAACTGCGTTTTTTTTTCATTTTTTTTTTTATAATGACGATTCTTCCAAAACTTTAATGAGGACTTCACTTAAATTAAAACATTTGAGTGTAAGTCCTTGTGTACTACGAATACTACGATATGGGACATCAAATGTTCATGGTCCGATATTAGGTAATTTGAACTCACTGGTTTCGTACTACATAATTATGTCAGCAACGAAATATATGTGAGCTAGTGTGTGATTCGATATTGGCCTGCCTATATACTTTTATAACATTATGTATGTAATAATCGTAAAACTTACCGTGTGTTCCTAATAACTTGTAAAATCGGTATTCTAGATGCAATTGTGGAGCCTTTGACTTCATAGGCTCCATCTTAATCGCTACATGTTCATTGTTGTAGAGATTTTTACCTGCAACAGAAAATTTTAATTAGACCAAGTGCAATAAAAAAAAAGAGTAAAGTTCAATGAACTCTGTATTTCGAATATCTCTTTTGTTTTGGTAGAATTACGTTTCAGCTGTTCCTTAAAAACAAAAACAACATTTTATTTAAAACTATACGTTTCACACAATAAATTTCGATGTTATTGTTAACGTCACTGTCAGATTGTTATCAGCGTTATCATTGATCATAAAAATCGTCATAGTCTATCGACATAGAATTAGATCTTAATAATCAGTATCTTATCGATAGACAAATTAAATGGAGCAATAATGTTCGTGGTTTATATATAACTTGAGTGTGGCGGTGACACAAATTTAATTAGGTACCTAACGCAAACGACATTACCTCGCGTTCGGCAATAAATGTCGTATACGGGACAAACAACATCTTGAAGACTGAAACTGTAATATTACTAGTAGGTACCTAACATTAACATTTTGCGTCAACAACATTACATTCTGTAACAAAAGACATAGGTACAGGTCGCCTTTGTCTAGTCCTCAGGATGAAATCTATCTTCTTGACAATTTTTATCGAAATTTGTTTACCATTTTATGTTTCAAAAGGTAACAAACAGACAGACAGTTACTTTCGTATTTGTAATTTATAAGTTTGGATGTTACGAACAGTTATAAATAGATGAATTTGAAAACTTTTGCACCGAAAAAGGTTGATTTTTGCTGTTGTTGATGATAAATTAATTAGAAATGGTTTTGTTCGGCCATATTTATACCGTATTAAGATTTAACTTGGATACTATTTCTAAGTAAAAAAAGATTGTCCTTGTGGGCAGGTACTAGTGTTATGAATAAATGGGAAAAATATTTATATACTGTATAAATAAAACAATCGATTCTGGTTGGAATCATGTGTGCAATATAAGCAATAATGGCCGAACAAGATGCTATTAATTCTAATTGCTCTTTAGATTAAAATCGTTACAGTAAACCGGTAAAATGTTAAATGGAGGAAACAATTAAAAAGCCCACACCGGAAACTAAGAGCGATTACTTTTTATTTATTGTAGGATTTTTGCAAGATCAACGGGGTATATCACTAAGGGTACATTTTTAAAAACCTCGGTCGGAAAGTGTACCAGCTTGATCACATCACGCACGTGTCCGCAATAATGTTATTTACAGTGACGCGACTTTGAATCCAATTCTCATCCGCCAGCCATGTGAAACCTTACTGCCTAGAAAATAAGGCTCATGTGATGTAAGTTACTGGCATTTCAAAAAAACATTAAATAATATTCTACTCCACCACTTTGTTTCATAGATTTTGTGATGGTTGTAAATTGAATATTGTAAGGCACGTGTGAACGGGGTCTAAGGCTCATTTGAAAGAGCGTTTCGAATACTGACAGCGAAAGAATGAGTCATAAGTCTTCCATTATTACAAAAGTTCTTTGTTGCGTCTGAGTGCTACCTGCTGGATGAATATTTAAAATTTATAGGTTGGAAGAGAAATAACGATATTGTATTGTACCTAAGGTAGACAGTGGTTATGTAAGAAAACCAATTTACCATGTAAGAATATTTTTTTACCAACCACTCTCAAGTATGACGTTAACGACAGCAAAGTAAATGAAACTTAGACCTAATTAAAACCAGGCCAACAGTTGGATTAAGTTTTCCATAATTGACCAACTCTTGATGAATCCGTATAAGAATTATTTAACTTTTTGCCCTAGTTTTAGCGACTTCGCAAAATGTTTACTAGTTTACTGTAATACACTTTGTAAACATTCGTTTCGCTTTCTCCTCTTCAAGATAATGGATCTCCAGCCACCATCAAAATAAAATGTGTATCGTATAAAGCGTGCATCTATTATTAACACTTATGTATTTGCTGTGATGGAAAGCTCGCTAGCCTTTCGAATACATACAACATGGTGACCTATTTTCCCTCAGCTGACTCTTACAATGGGGACATTTACATTCGATTCAGTTCGATTCTTATCAGTTTGAACTGATAAAAGACGGACTGAATCAAAAATGTTGACATCTTCGTGGTAATGATAAGTTAACTTTACTAAAAAGCATTATTGCGAATGCCGTACGTATATTTCCATAATAATATATTCACTCGACTATACTTAAATTTCTCATTTCTAAACCGTCTCAACAATGAGTGAAATCATCAGTTAAGTAAGTACACTAAGTAGGTACTCTTTAGCGTTATTTCAATACACCAATACTAGCCGCAGCATCTTTCTTTACGTATGACGAAATAATACGTAGAATCTGTACAGCAAAATGTGCTGGCTATACAATCCAGATGTTCAACTTCCACATAAATCTACCAAACTTTTCGGAAAGAGACTATTACGTATTGCTAAAAACTGACTGCACCGGTCAAAAGGAATGTTATCGTTTGTTTTCGTTATGGCAATTTAGAAGACAGACAAGGACATTAGTAGATTCTTAGTTAGAATTGGAACATGGGGTGTGCCTAAATAGTACTATTAATAGCTTTACATATTTCAGTTACCGTCCAAGGTCGACATGACGCGTTATTATTAATATGTCATTGAGTGACTTAAGTAAATTAAGCATGGAAATGATTGCTACTTTTCATTCATTTTCATTTAATGAAATTATGATCATTTTTCACAGCGATTTCAGACACGAAATTTCGCAGGCTGCTACTTTCTTCCCGCAATGCGTTGTCATGCAAAATAATATGATTTTATTGTACTGCGATCTTTAGCAGGCTGCGTGAAAAAATATATAATAACTGCGAAATGTTCCATGCCTAAAGTAAAAAAAAGCTGTGTGACCGATGTTAGCAAAGTAAGAAAATGTAAGTAAGTCAAAGCATCTGATGATTTAAACATTTTAAGCTAACAGGATACGTTGCATCGTATTTTTTGTGGTCCAAACTCGCATCCTATGAGTCACCGCAAAGCTCAATTTCGAACGAGTAGAAAACCAATCACTTATGAATCATCATATCAAAGTTCTTAGATTAGAATTCACTGAAGTTCTGTTGATATGATTTGGTGTAAAAATAGATTCGTTTTCTAAACTTTGTGATTGGCACGTGCCAATTTGATTGAAACCCTTCGGCTACCGCTTTACCTGAAGGGTTATTCACTGACCGAGTAACACAAAAACCTTTCGAGCTTCGAGATGAGAAATTGTATGCATAAATACTACATTCAAGATTTCCATTGAAGTCGATAAAGGTATTCGCACACAGATCTCGGAAAGGGCAAGTTCTCGGAAAGGAAAACCTTTTTTCACTTTCATACTAAAAACTAAAAATACTATAGATACATGTCTGTAGAGGTAGTTGGAGGGTTGATACAGGATCAGCAATTTCTTCGAAAAAGAAGTCGAATTTTAAATAAATGGTTACACTTACCGAGCCTAAGTTCACCGAAGTTACCGCAGCCGATCTTTTTGCCGACGCGGAAGTTAGGCCCCACCATAAGAACGCCCGAAGACGAGGTGACGGAATGCCTCGACGTATGCATCGCGCTGCTGCCGCCCACACCACGCCCGCCCACCGCACCGGTTGCGCTGCAACAGTGTACACACAGCTTTAGATCGTGTAACAGTACAATTATTTATATCACAAGGACGAAGAAAGTACCCAGAGAATTTCTTATAATTTTTTTTGACCGTAGATGCTTGATATATTTGACAAGCCAACTACGTGCGATAATACTTGCTGAAAGTTTATTTCTTTTTACAAAGGGTTCTTTACAATCAGGGGAAGGAACGGAACAAATGAAGTAGCGGACTTGGCCCTAGATAAGGTGGTTTGGACATGTAGAAAGGATGGATGAACGGAGATTGACGAAACGAGTATACATAATGAGTACGGATGGAAGAGTTGGAAGGGGCCGACCTCAACGAACGTACCACAACGGACCAAGTTGCAGCCGTTCTTAAAAAAGATCAGGTTAAAAGCACCCTAAACCGACGATCATGCATGAGCCTCTCATGCATGATCGTCGGTTTAGGGTGCTTTTGGACCTGGGACCTTTGGCTTGTGCACCTGGGACCCCTTAGTTTTAGTTATTAAGATACAGTACGCGCGGCCTAACTTGGCCGGACAGAACACAGGCTCTCCAAATTTCCGCGCATGTATGGAGAGTTGTGAGGAAAACTGTTATAAGATTATTTCTATACCTGATTATTTTTATTATCATGTTAAGCGATTACAAAATAAATATCTCTAATCTATACTAATATTAGTCTGATTATTATTACCAGGAACTACTGGTCCGATTTGAAGTATTCTTTCAGTGTTAGATAGCCCATTTATTGAGGAAGGCTATAGGCTACATATCATCACGCTACGCGGACGGAGTCGCGGGCAGAAGCTAGTATATTATATACCGCCGTTAACCGCGCAACCATCTGCACGAAGTTCAAACCGGCCAAGTTAGTCTACGCGTAGGTACTTTAATTACTATGTACAACTCGTATGTTTACCAGTGCAGGATAATGCACTAGTCAAAATCGTGATTCAGTGATTTGAGAAAGCAGACACTTCGGAGACAGGGGACTTTACTTCCCTCGATTGCTTATTCACAATAACAATATTTCATCACACCCCTATGATTAACAGTATTTCAAATAAAATACCACGTTTATCATCTTGTCATCACATTTCTTAACACAAATGCAAATCAGATTTTCCTATTGCATTGTTTGTAGGCTTGCAGAACTAAATATTGCAGTCTTGTGCAGTACAGTACCTATTGTTTCAAATTATCTGAATGATAAAGCCATGAGGAATTTGTACATTCCTTTTCCCTTGCTTTAATAGTTTTCATAAATCATTTTCTCAATGTTTTTTCTAATTAGTATCATAAAATAATTAAGTAGTTAGAAAGTTTAAGCTGTGTTCCTCTGACTTCAGTTCGGATTTGGTTCAGAATACAGTATTTCTGATGCCTTTCCGAAATCTAGCGAGGCGAGATAATAAATAAATATTTTTTAAATATTGTAATGTGTAAAACTTTTAGTAGTCAAAGCAGGTTGTTCTTTAGGTGGCAATTTGGACGTAAATCAGTTTTATAACTTAGGTATTATGTGTATAGTAAAGATTTATTTCACTACTAATTAAATTAAACACTTGTAACAAAATTTAATTTTCATAATAAATTATAAGAAAAAAATATACTTTTAGGTGAGCAGGTATAATATACAAATCGCAAAAAGCATACTATTACTAAATGAAATTTCAGTGTTTCCAATTGCGTGATGATAGGCTAGGTATTTCTATAAATGCTAGTAAATATAGTAAATGCTAATGCTAATTAATTGTAATTTCTAGAATTTATGGTTTTACAAATTGTCAGTGATATCATTATTCGCTAGTTTTATCAAAGCCGTTATATTTTTTATCGCACAACATCAGAATATCTGTTACGGATTTTAACTAGAAGGGTTCTAATAACTAGAATGGTCTTTCAGTGCATTGAATTTACCATTGAAAACAACAACAGTTGCGTAGGTATTTGTAAAATAATTATGTCAATGGGTTAAAAAAACATATCGGTTTTGAGCAAATTCTTGATAGACATTACAGCTAGTGTTCCGTCCGACTAGAGTTCCAAACCTAGATTTATCATTTCTTTTAGGTATAAAGGAAATAAGAACCACATGGCGAACTCTAAGTAGAATTTTAATTAGCTACAAGAGCAAGGAAAATAAAAATATTATAAAATTATAGTAGGTACCTACCTACCTACATGAAAATTAATTACTAGGTAGGTACTACAAAATATTATCTGAGGTCAGTTTTGTACATTAGTTCATGCTGAATGTGTTCACAAGTTCCGTAGCCCCAACCATAGGGCAAGAGCAAAGGCAAAGACTGCAATTTCGACATAGGCTTAGGTACCCCATCTCCCTTATTATAATCCATGGGGTAGGCACTGCACAATCTATATACTAATATATAAAGCTGAAGAGTTTGTTTGTTTGCTTGAACGCGCTAATCTCAGGAACTACTGGTCCGATTTGACAAATTATTCCAGTGTTAAATAGCCCATTTATTGAGGAAGGCTATAGGCTATATATCATCACGCTACGCGGACAAAGTCACGGGCAGAAACTAGTAAAAAATAAAGCTTCTTGAATCAGGTTGGTATTGATTCTAAAGGCAGTAAAGTAAATAAACTGGCACTAAATTGAGGTCAAGGTAGGAAAAAATATCTGAGCCAGAAGAATAAAGACATCTTGTTGACAATAAAAAATCGACGAAATGACGATAAATAAAAAATCTAACACCATTACTCAGTCACACAAATCTTAGTAGTAAATAGACTAAGTACACCAAAAGAAGCTCGTCAATTCTTAATCTCTTTAAAGAAATGTACTTGAGAAGTTAAATACATAATCTCGCCCATAATCTTATTAGTATTTCCATATGATGTCCCTAGTTATTTATTAGTTTTTATGTAAGTACACTACAATCAGTCCTACGTCCGTGCGTCCTACCCGTGACCTATGCTGAAACGTGGACACTCACACACAAAATGGCTAGTCGTGTTATACGCACTTCGTCCTCCATCCATTCACAAATAGTCCCATTCACGGAAAGTTCCATTCGCTGTTGGCCCCACTCACGGTTAGTCACATCCTCGGTTAGTCCAATTCCCAGTTGGTCCCATTCACAATTCGTCCCCTTGCAAATAAATTTGTAAGAGCTAGGTTTATGGACCGAAGTTCTAACTGTTAGCGACATAGCTCTCCGAATTAGGAAGCTGAAGTGGCAGTGGATGACAGATGTGGTCACTAATGGTCATTAGTGACCACATCTGTCGAAGAACTGACCACCATTGGGGAAAATGTGTTCTTGAGTGCAGACCATGACTTAGCAAACATATTGTAGGACGGCAAGATGGTGATGATTTGCGAAAGGTTGAGGCGAGAGCTGGACGCGACAAGCCGCGGACAGGACGAAATGGCGCATACTGGAGGTGGCCTACATCCAGCACTGAACCAGTGTAGGCTGATGATGCTGATGAAGTAGTACACTACACAAGACTGGTTCATTTATGATATATTCACCTGTGGCATTTCTATTGATACTATTTCACAAATAAAGTGGGACTTCGTTCACTTATACAGAAATATGGGACTTTAACCTAGGGTCCAGCGGACTACTGCAACTCCACAACATACAGATTCAATGCTATCAATTCCCTGACTATTATATGGTATCTATACCAAAATCTTTATGTATATTTTTGCGTTTTACATGCTATGAATATAAAGTTATTTTAGCTTCACTAAAATAGATCTATATCACAAGTTCAAAAATCTTTTATTCTGGAGTTATGAAATAAAAATTCTACTTTGAGCAATAATCAAACTGCTGCTCTTGTAAATCAAGCTAGGTACCAACTGAAGCTTCGTCCCGTGATGTGTTTGATAATCATTTCATCACATTGTTTCATCTTAAAGCTTTAGCCAATGGTACGTCACAAGATACGACAACAAGTTTATGTTTTTCGTAAAACATGTAGCTCTAAAGATTGTTTTTACAGTCCATTTCTATTGTTTGTACAACTTTTATTAATGACCATTTTGCTGTTGTAATTATAAACTGGCATTATTATAATTACTCATAATTGATTTTAATACAAACTTTCATTAACGAAAAACATTTTAACTACAGAAAAAGCATTTGAGTACTTACAACAATATTCAAATAATTGTCCAATCTGTAATATCCAATTAAAAAGAACCATACTGCTGACCTTATAAAAATTGGAATTATTGACATTGACTCATTGAACAATCATTTGTTTATGAAAATTACTAATTTAATATTTTTGATTAAACTTGAACAAAAAAGAATTCATAATTTATGAGATGCTTTATATGCTACATCTAAATTTATAAGAGCTATAGTGAATCATACCAACCGTTATTGGCATTGAGTCTAAAAGTGAAAGTTACAATGCACTTCCAACCACCGAAAGCATGGAAGGAGACAATTATCTAGCGGTGCGAGCCACATGTTGATATTTTTTATTCTACATGTGGCTGGCACTTATAAAATATTATGCATTTTCAAGTGCTCTCTTTTTTTACTTTACATAAAGTCTAAAACCAGTTTCTAATTTACTCTCTTTGCAAATTTGTAGGCAGGTGTTACAAAACTAATAAGGTGTTATAAACTAGACATACAATAATTGTTTTATTGTTTTTGGAATATCTACACTGAAATTGACTGCTATATAAAAGTACTATTGTTATTAAAGTAGGTTGGTAGGCAAACCTAGATGATACCATAAAATCCAAATAACATTAGAATGTTTAATGAATGAATCAACAATACTCTCATAAACCCCAAAAAGCCTAACCTATTATAATACAATTTTCACATACACATACATAAACAATTGTTTGATATAGTTTATATCCCACACAAATACTCACTATTTCCTATGCATTGTGGCATATATTAAAATAAATGTGATACCAAACACTTATAATATTCATTTTTTTTAATATTAGTCACCACATGAGAGACAATACACTTGTCAATTTTGAGTGACATATAGCCAGAGCACTCTTGATTTCTATAGAAAACCTGACCTGACTCAGTAGATAAGTGTTACCTACAACATCACAACAACAGAAAGAAATATATTAGCTTTACAAAATGGTCTTCAAAAACAGTAGGTTGATATTATGAAACATATTTAAAGAGATTTTATTGAATCAATTCAAACAATAAACAATGCGTAACTGGACACAGATTATGGCTATAATGTATAATGATAAGTTAATGTTTTTATTAAGAAAGAACATGTTATCAAACTGTAAGTATTCTCAGATATTACCTACAAGATGTTTATGGTTCATGATTCATCAGCACTGGAGTACTTAGATATATGATAGCTGGTGTTCGTTTACAATGGGTGACATAATTAACCTTTGGTTACTTAATCAAATAATTTCCTAACAAACAGGTTATAGGTACTTTAAAGCTTTTTATAAATGAAAATGTATTAATATTAAGATAATTTTGACTTCAGCTATAGGTTACTTATTAAATTTCTCTTTATATCTGTGTTCACATACTTAACCTCCTTTTTAAGAAGTTTAAGTTAACAATCAGTCCCACTTTAATATTATCAATGGAGAAAAACTTAAATGAAATTATGTTTGTTTATTAAGTTCTCGAAATCTGAATCTTCTCCTTTATTGAAAGGTTATAGTTATTCATATATCTACCATATGGGTAATCAAGGTAATAACAACCATTAGCCAGTATACAAATACTTTAAATATTGATGTATATCTTGTTTACTACTGAAGTTGAGCACAGATTTAAAATTTTGTCCTCCAAACATTATGATTGATAAGAGATAATCAAAGTTTTAATTACCTAATTAACATGTACTAGATGTCCCCTCATATTTCATACCCTCTATACCTGCAGACCCTTCTTTTCTATAGATCAAAAATCGAATAAGTACTCATCTCTGTTTATTCAATATTAAATACTAGCTTCTGCCTGCGACTTCGTCTGCGTGGACTTCAAAAAAGTAGCCCATGTATTATTCCAGACTATAATCTATCTCTGTGCCAAATTTTATCCAGATCCGTTCAGCCGTTCTGGTGTGAAAGAGTAACAAACATCCCTCCATGCATCCTCACAAACTTTCGCATTTATAATATTAGTAGGATTAAATATTAAAATGGAGCAAAAATAAGATTCAATCACTGGTACTTATAGCATAAGCTTAAGGACATACATTCGGCTTCTACATGAAATGAGAGGTCAATGACAGGTGTTAATTCTGGTGAGACTAGGTTAATTCATTGGTATTCTTTAAGTTCAAACAATTTGTCACTTTTTGTTTCATTTATTTAGTAATTAAACCTGTTAATTGTTTAAATATAACCAAAACTAATAACCATTTTAAAACCAAGCAATAAATGGTAAATTGAAACACTAAATCATGTTTTCTTGCCTGGATAAACGGATGCAGACTAATGCAGAGTTCAACCTAAATCTACTTTTAGAAAAATGTAACTGAACTGCAAAAACTCTGTTTGTATTCACATAAAATCTGTGAGATCATTGACATGGTAGGTATTAACTATCAAGTTATTTGTTATCTGTTTAGATTTTCATTACTGAAAAGTTAAAAAGTATATTTGTGATACCTTTTACAATACTACACTCTAATTTCTAGAATATTATTGTGTTTGTATGTTTTAATTTAACTAATAAACTATTCTAGTGAGTCACTATTTTTATTAATTTGTTACATGAGCCTCACCTATATCAAATATTGATATTATTGACTAGTTTTGAAGTATTTCCAAAACCTCATTGTCATATACTCAATTTGCAAAGTTGTAAGCATCCATAGCTGAATATGGCATGCTAATGACTAATTAATTAATGGTTACATGAGAAAATGTCATAATCAACACTGGGTAGACAGATTGCTGCTTACATTATGTTGATATTATCAAACAAGAAGCCCTGCAATAAATCTTTGAATCCATAGAGAGGGCTTATTATTTAGGAACAACATCACTTGCTTGATGGAATACCAGCTTAACTCATTACAATATTTGGGAGACTGTGAAAAAGTGATCCATATTTAATTAGGGCCTTGGTCTGGCCCGGTACCACATTATATTTTATTATTAGTTTTATTACAACATAAATATGTCTGTAAAAGTAAAATAAATATATAGTTCTAAGATAAAACTATAAATAGATTTAATAAAAGGCAAATGGCTAGGCATAAGTATAACATGATTCTTGCCTATCTCCATATTGGCATGATTATCAATATAAATTAGGTAATCTATACCCACTTATTGAAAAATCGAAACTTAAAATTTTCCAGAAAGTTTTATTGGTATCAAAAGCAGCGTCTCTCATCCTTTCAAGGCATTATAGGGATATATATGGGGAACTGCTAAAAAACTATTCAGCAATATTCCCAAAGGTTTGTGAAAAATAAAATAATAGTGGTAACACTGTAGGCAGGATAAAGATAGAAAGTAAATATAAATACTGGAAGGAGTTAATGCATCTCACTTCCATTCAGAACATAAAAAAATGTTTTTTTTTTATTTTCATTCTAGCAAGAAAAATCTCTCTTTCAGCTAGGTAATTATAAAGCTGCCCATATTATTTACTGCTTAAATAATTAAAAACATTGTGCAATATGTTGATTGGCACACATGGCTGGGGCCTATGCCTATGTAGGATAGTCCAGCATTCCACTGTTTTTTTATAATGCATAATGCTGTTCAGTTCAGTTGCTTCAAAATCCAATAAACCTAGAAATGCAGTACTATTCTTAATAACTGTAATTTTCTTAATATTGCAGGTAGATCCATGAAGTAAACAAGATAGTTGCTCAAGATCATCCTTACTATTTCTTGTATTAGCAGTACTCCTACCAGTATAGTATACTTCATGTTTTTTAATAAAAGAGAGCAAGATTTGTGCAGAGACACCTTAGATTTAAGCCAAAGATTGCTTGGCTGTCAAAAATCATTGGTGTGACATCACCATGTAGTATTTGGTGACTTTGCTATACATAAGTAGTTGTTATGGATGTTAGTAAATAAAGATGCTTACGATGTTCTTTTGTCTTCACTCTGTCGTTCTTTGTCCTTGCTGCTATCACGCTTATTCATAATACAAGACTTGTTGTGCAGGCGCAATGCCCAGCACTTAGCTCACTCCCAGTTCCCAGCGTTTGTCGGGGCCGCAGCGCAGCCCATGTCACCACAGCCTCCACGACACCAGCCAACGACGCATCCCCATAACACAATCCAACACAACACTTTTGTCACTCTTTTTAATTATTGCTATTTTTTTTTCTTCACTGCAATTACTATTACCACTGCACTATTATACAATTTATCTCAAAATCATTTTTGTTACACTGAAACACAATTTGAACGTGAGCACGGTATGTTTCGGCGACACCTGACGACTCGTATCGGAAATCTCAAAATTATAATTGTCCTTTCTCTAGCAGTGATAATTGATTATTTTATGCGATTTTACTCGGAAAGGGAGCGAGAATGAATAGAGGTCGCCGTGCCAATGTTATGTTCATTGAAGAGTAACAACAAGCGATGTGGGTGTCCAACTTAGCCAAATTACCAAAATCACCACGCAGTCAGCCAATCTTCCACGAAATAAAGTATTAAGTGTTGAGCTAATTAGTATTTTATTGATAAAAGAAATGAATGTATCGAAAAATTGTAACAATTGACAGTTCCTTGTGAGAAGTCAACCCCAATAATTGTCGGTCGGCACAAAACGTTTTGAAATAATTTCCGACAAGGATCCTCAAAAATGGACTTCGCAACACTGTGGGAATCTTAACTGTAGCAATTATTAGTATAATACGCGATTTTTAGTTAGCTTTCCGTGAGATTAGTCACAACGTCGCCGAAACATCAAATGGACATTTGTTCTGATAAAAAAGTTTAGGTTTTGTAATGGCCACCAATGTTACACTTTTATCACTTCATAGATTGCGATATGAGAGTTGTATTACTAAAAGTTCCAATCTAAATTAATTTATAAATAACACGTTCACATAAATATATTACCAACTAACGATAAAATTTCTTATTTATAAAATATTTAACTCAAAGAATAGTCACTGATTCGCCATTCGGCGCATGCGCAAACTTGCAGCAGTTTGTGTTGTCAGACTAGAAATGGCTTTTGTTAAACAAAGTTTTTTCTATAATACTAACCGTGTATCTTTTTTCGTATAGTTGATAAATACTGATTTCAATTTTACTGTAGATTAATATCTAATAAATAGAAAGTTAAACTTTAAACGAACTGAAACGAACGCAGATTTTTACTCTGTAGACATATTTTGAACTGGCAACATTGATGGAAAACAAAATCGTAGGTTGTGTTTGAAAAGAAAGCTACAGACCAGTTTCTAATTTATCTACAATAAATAAAAATTATAAAATATTTTAAAATATGTAAGTAATAAATTAAGTAAAAAGTGTTATATTTAACTTTTTCATTGACATGAATGACTGGTTCTGCTCAAAGTATGTATTTTTCTTAATCGGCAGGGTGACTAGCTAAGGTGACGACCGGTTAAAATTACGAAATCGTCTCTGTCACACTCAAATTCTTACCACACCGACTGCGCTCCCACAAGTAAGTAACTGAGAAACTAACAGAGACTGGATCTTGGTACCAAAGAAATCAGACAAATTCTAGTTTCTGTGTAATTATATTCCATTATCTGGCTTTAAAAGCAAGCAGAGCAAAAAGTTAGATAATATTATTCTAAAACCATTACTATATAAAAATGTAGTGCTCTAAGAAATAACGTTGATTTGTTGATATTTTTTTGAAAAAGTTGGTTATGATATTAATCTGCATAGAAACTAGCGCCGGTGGTAATCGACGGTACTAGCAGATCTAGGTCTATGCTATAAAAAGTATCGATACCCTGAGGTATCGAAACTTTTTGCGTACCCTTAACCGAATATTTGAAACTTGGTTGCCGTCGGTTGCCAATGGCGCTAGTTTGTATGAAGATTTAATTGACAGCGATGATTTAAGAATTGAAGCGAGACGAGGAGACTTCGAAATACCAAATCCATACCAAATCAGTGACTGGATCGCGCGACGATTTAGGGACCGGTAACTGGTTACTCTTTTTACGTAGTTACGTTATCGTAAGTTAAAAGCGTTAGCATTTTTAGATGCGGTAAGTCCTGTGAGGTCATAGATATGGCCATATTTATGGCCATAGCACTGTTTTGAGGATTTTTGGTCAAAGTGAATTAATGCGTACTTACCTACCTATTATGAAGTCTTTTCTGAAAGTGAAACGGAAACATTTCAGGGAAACGTAGGTGTAACATTATTGGTAACATTGTTTTTTATATTTAGCGCGTTTTTAAAACGAAATCATGGAAAAACCAAAACTCAATGTGACGCGGAAATAAATATTTTTGCACACATTTGTATATAAATAACGCACTATTTTCTTAAAAATATGCTTTTCTGCGGGTTTATAATCCTGCGTGCAACTTATCTAATTGATATTGTTACAGAGTAACTTTTTAGTTTTTACTTTACGATTTTATATGTCGCTAGTCGCTAACATCTTGTAAAAATGAAAATTTCTGTAGGTAGCAAAAAAGCGACAGGTTGGTTTGGGTTTTGGAAAATTACATAAAACAACATTTTAGTGTCTTGAAAATGCACAAACTGTGTTATGTAGGTAGGTAAGTATGTAACCACTTGCTTGGGCATTGTCATTTTATGACCTCTGTTCTTAATTATTTAATTTTTAAAATTCACCTCATTTCATGAGGTAATTTTACCGGTTATAATTATCATGCAAACCCTTTGACTATTAGATAGTCAAAGTGCAAACCGGAACACAATCTTAATAGCATAATATTGCTCAGTAGCAGAATATTATGCGGATTATGCGGTGGCACAACTACTTTACTACCCTAGACGAACTTGGCATTTCGGCAAGCAGTAGGTACTTCGACTACCTCAAGAATCTTGCTCTTAATTAAAATTGTAGGTACTCTCTAAGTTTATAAAGTTTGTTTGAAAGATCCGTTACGTTCAACTGTACCTATAGGCCATCACTTTCGTAATGTAAGAACGGAACAAATTCAATATACCTACCTATTACAGTTTCTCTCTGGCTGGTCGTAGGTTAAATTCCCAGGACGAGTGTTAAGTGTTATTTATTTACGAAATTCTTGTAGCGGCTAGGACTGCCAATAGCCTCATCCCCTATTACTTAGAGGACCTAAACATACTGGTGAAACGAATAACATAATTTCAGCTTCGCCTTAGCCTTCGGCGAATACTTACAGGCGTGAGATGATGAATGTGAAACAGAGAAAGTCCTTGATCTTTCTAAAATCGCCTATTACAAATTGAGGAAATTAATCGTGCTTTCCAAAACAATATATTTAAGTGAATATAGCGAAGGAAAGATACACGATGCTATTGGTTTTTAGTCAGGCATTGACACGGAATGAGTTGCTAAAGGCTAAAGGGACAATCGCATTATTCCCATTGGACGTTAGAACATCCAAAACTGCAACCCTAGTAGGTAGGTATTCAATAAACATTATTATTATATTTATATATCTATACTTACTCTATTATACTCTATACATAGACTAATATATACAGCTGAAGAGTTTGTTTGCTTGAACGCGCTAATCTCAGGAACTACTCTTCCGATTTGAAAAATTATTTCAGTGTTAGATAGCTCATTTATTGAGGGAGGCTATAGGCTATATATAATAACGTTAAGACCAAGTGACTATTCCACGCGGACGAAGTCGCGGGCGGACGCTAGTTCATTATAAAGTTACCGTGAGCCGGCCCCTTCCGTTGTATCATGTGCTCTTGCGCAGTTCAATTCACATTTTGTGTATCAACGCGGTCGTGGTTTTACCGTACCAAGCCCAATACTTCTCCAGCCAGTGTGCGAGCGTGCGCGTTGCTCTCCCGACGTGTTTTAACAGCCGATTTTAGATAATTGAGTTTATATTATACCGCGACATCTAGTGTTGACAGCTGAGTCATCAAAAGTAAGTCGAATTCAATAATTATGTTCAAAGAGGATCACACCCCACTCTATTACCTATATCTAAATCAACCCTTCGAATCTTAGCTATTTCCACTTAGCTCTAACGCATCTAATCCAGACTATGAGTCTACACTGTACATAAATTGGTACCTAGGTGATTTGTCTGTCTGGGAAAATATCAATAAAATGAACCTAATACTAGAACTAGTACAAACTTACAGCATTTTATGTTTAATTGTACTTTAATTATGTAGGTACGTATTGTAACTTTTAATGGACTCGTTATTTAGATAGGTAGGTACCTACCTAGCTAATTATTTTTGTTGGTTCTCACAGACACTCACTTATTTTAAGAATAAGAATTATTAGAATTATTTTGATGAGCAATTATAGAGTCAAAGGATGTTCCACATCTTAAATTATGGATAATGGTTTTAAATTAATTATATATTTATAAAACGGTACCTTGATTATGATGGTCAATGATTAAATTGTGTATTGTCTACCTTTATTACACTACAGAACAAAGAATAAAAAAATCTGAAACGAGAAGTGTCTTTATTATGAATTTATTAATGTAAGTAATTATTTATAACCCCGAACGCAAAAAGTGGGGTGTTAAATTTTGACGTGTTTATCTGTATGTCGGTCTGCGACCTCGTAGCTGCCAATAAACGTATGAACCAATTTTGATGCCGTTTTTGGGTTCGATCTAGTGTTCTTAGCTATGATTTAAGAAAATCAGGCCATCCGTTTGAAGATTATCAGCTCTTTTCTAGTTGATTAAAGGATGTGGACAACTTTCTCGGGTCTGACCAATTTGAAAGTTAGAAGTCTTGGAACTCTCGTTATTTCAATGATTTTGCAAAAACATGGTAACCATGACTTGACGCTGCGGGTTTTTTTTTTTCTTAATTTTAAATTTAATTCAATAAAGTGGTACAATCACGTACACATTTCTGTCCCGGAAACTGTGATAGTGTTTTAAAAACACAAAATCATCTGCTGTAATCAGACGAAGGTCATTCTATGCAGATTCATTGTCTAATATATGTACCTAACTGGGTAATTTGCAATTTTAAGAAAACACGGGAAAAAATATAACGAGGTAACTAGCTTTTTACTATTCGTTTCTAGTTACTTGTATTTAAGTAGGTGGTATTAGGTAGTTAAGTACGTTTTATGTGAATCATAGTTCGATTCCCAGATCGAGCGAATTGTTATTGAGTTTTCCTGTGAAATGGTTAAATAGCATATTGGAAAAATTCGAATTAATCCGTCATTAAAATAACTTTGTAATCTTAGCATGGAAAATGCGAAAAAAATTACAAAAAGATAGCATTTTGGAGTCATGGTGGCGATTGGCTCAAATACACCAGACTAAACATCTTTAAGCGCATTCGGGGAACATAATTATATATTAGTACAGTTGGCAAGCCTAGCTCAGAACTTAGGTAGGTAGGTACTTAGGATTCAGTAAACAACTCAAATTATTTCATAACACAGCCCACATTTCATTATCTACTGTAAATTACGTAGGAAGGTACACAATCGCGTATTCACAAGCTGGGAAAGTGTGTTGTTTACATCACCTGACAGGTGTTTTGTTTTGAAAATATCGTATACTGTATGTATACAGCAATATCCAGATATCTTACCCTAGCTAGGCCAGCGAGGTGAACTAAGTTAGTGGGTCGTGGGGTTATACAAGGGTTATACGTATACTTAGGTAAGTACTTATTACTTATAACTTACTTACATATTCTTTATACGTGGAGACTTGTAATTGGCTGTCAGATTAACTTACTGTTTTGATTCTGTTATAATTAGCTGTAAGTCTTCCATAGAAAATTAAATAAATAAATACTTCAAGTCAAGAGTAAAGTATAACTTGGACCTTACTCTTGGGACATTCAATGGATTGATGGTGGTCATAGATGGAAGAAATTAGATATAGTGAAACTATACATTATATAAATAAATAAATAGAAATTATCAAATCAAACTTATATCACTATCACTATATATCACTACACCTATCAATACTAATATATAAAGCTGAAGAGTTTGTTTGTTTGTTTCCTTGAACGCGCTAATCTCAGGAACTACTGCTCCGATTTGAAAAATTCTTTCAGTGTTAGATAGCCCATTTATTGAGGAAGGCTATAGGCTATATATCATCACGCTACGCGGACGACGTCGCGGGCAGAAGCAAGTCTAGTATAAAACAAAGTCGTTTCCCGCTGTCTGTCTGTCCCTATGTATGCTTAGATTTTTAAAACTACGCAACGGATTTTGATGCGGTTTTTTTTAATAGATAGACTGATTCAAGAGGAAGTTTTATATGTATAATACATGCATAATATACCTAGTAGAGAAACACTATAGTTAAGAGGTTTCCAATGTGATGTCTTGTCTTGATTTTTTTGTAGCTTCTGTTAACATTGTGGAGTGCAAAAAACTAATTGAGTAAGTATTGAGTATAATTCCTTCCATCTATAATGACCGCTGCCTGTGATGTCTCAAAGGCAATGGTCTGGGTAGCTTAGTGGCAAAAGCGGGCGGTGGAAGAACGTAGGTTCAAATTCTCACTAAGATCATATTTTTCAAAGAATCCCTTGGCCTAAAGTCCGAAATATCATCCATGAGGATTTTCCGTACTAAGTAATAGCGCATCGAACGCTTCACGAATTCTATTCTGGGCCCGTATTATCTATAAAAGTTCGCGATGCTTCGCTATCTCAGACGGCGTCAATTTCTCACCAAATGCTTACATTTTAACAGACATCGGAGAGTGTTTTTTTTGGTTTTATGGCCTTAGCCATTATCAGATAAAAGTCTCTATGATATTCATTAAGAAAAAATACCTAATGTCATAATTGGTAAAAGTCTAAAGTAGGTAACATACCATCATCGTCATCACTCACGCCTTTATTCCTCGAAGGCAGTACGCCGATATGTTTAGGTCCTATGTAATACGAGGCGTGCTCATGCAGGACAACTAGGCTCATGCATGAGGCAGTTAATATAATTAAGGTTTCGCCCCATAAACAAAAAAATTACCTACACCTTTTTTGTTTACGGGAGGAAACCTCCAAAAGGCGTATGGTCTTCGGGGATTAGACGGATGAGTGTGGGTGGCTTTTTACCCACTAAATCCACTCGATGGTTACGATCAGCTCATGACCAGGGGCGCTGTACCCTCTTAAAAGACCATGAAACTACCCCAGAACCATGTCTAAGGCCTGTTTGGGCACATCCCTGGATATAAGTACTGTAAATTTGTTATTTTGAAAGATACTAAAATCGACCGAAAAAAATTGGCAACCCTACCTACGGCAAACCGTACCTAAGTAGTAAGCAGGTACAATAAGTAACAACCCATTTCCTTTGGAGGACGGTTCCACATAATGAATAGATAATACCTACTTATGTACTTTAGCTCTCCGTACAAGTAGGCACTAGATGACGTCATAACACAGCTGGAACTGCAGGTAGGTACTATAAAGACATCTCTATATAAAAACATCGTCTGCGTTTGTAAGGTAACAATCTAACTTAACGATGTAAGAATAAAACTACATAGGTAATTAATGTTTTAATTCTAGCCAATTAAAGCCCAACCAGTCAGGTTGCGTTTGGTTTGTTGCTAACTGGTATATAAAATAATAATCATTCCACTTAGGTACCTACTGATTATGTACTGACTGTAGTCTGATATTTTGGAAAAAAGATAATGTTTTTGTAAATCATCAACTTATCAGTCGCTTCTCTATCAGTCAGTCTTCTTGTTATGATAGCTAGAAGAAGTTAGAAGTTAGATAAGTATACCACAAACATTAATTTAATGAGCTATCAATGCCTGAAAGAGCTCACTACTTAATTTATTAAGTGGTAGATTGGCACGAAAATAAAAACGCTTCATGCGAAACGCCACATAGGTACTAAATAATCAATTTTGTAAAGCGTAGTTTATGTCTAGTCTAGATACAAATGACGATCACTGTAACCTGGCTCTGTACTCGACTGTACATCTCACACTTTTATAGAATACCTGCAATATTATTTGGAACGTCCAGAATTACAGATGCCTTGGCCTCATAGACTCATAGCCTCGTGACTCGTCATTTATAACATTGATCTTATTAGGTATCAGTTTCTCGGCACAAGGACTGTTCCAATTTAGCTCGCAACTACTCCTGCTCATAGTACTTAAATCATTCATTTAATGTAGATAGGTACCTACCTTCCTAAACTATATCGGAGTTGTCTTGTCAGTGACCTAACTGAACCTTGAGCTAGAAAAAGTATCAATGTGAAAGAAAGATCAGATCCCAAGTTTATAAAAAAATGACAATAACACGCACTGACTCATTAAATTTGAAGGGGCGGTAGCCTAATGGCTAGGACGTCGGACTTGCGATCATATGGTTGCCGGTTCGAACCCCACCCATTGCACTACCGACGTGAACCCACTCGTAACACAAGCATTTAGCTTAGCACGAGGGGTTAATAAGAATACTAGTAATGTGCGACACGCATTGCCAGTAAGCTTTTTAAAAAAAAAATCACAACGTCGTCGATTCATCACTTCATCAGTACTTACCTATTTTCTTGTTAACCGCATTCAAATTATTCTGCAAGTTGCCTTCAATCAATGTTTGCGATTGGCTTAAAAGTCCTGAACTCCTGATCATATTATTAATTTTCTAAAATAAAGCTCCAAATTTTTGCTCTAGAAATGCCAAACATCCTCATAGAGACAGTATTTTGATTTTATCGCGATTTTTGTCTTTTTACACTAAGATAACGTGAAATCTCACTAGATATCTGGATAAACGCATTCCGAAAGTGTCTGTGTAATCCGTAATATTATCTTATATTCACGTACTTTTATCAGTTTATGATTTTACTATTTACACAATAAAAAGAGGTTTATTAATATCATAAAATTATGAAAATGTTTGACTTGTTACGTGACGTGGGATCATTATCTAGTGCATTTGAGATTCATGCTACAAAAGTTTTAAGTTACAGTTAGGTTACATTATGTAGGTTACTTAGTAACCTACATAAGTAGATCATTATTCTCAATCTCAATCTCAAAATCTCATTATTATCAAGGGTATATTTCTAGTTTATACAAAGTTTTGCCCTTAGATTAAATCTAAGGTTTGGACTATGTGATTATACACCTCCAATCGGCCTCATACCATGTTATGCTGTGGAATAGGGATAGCCCTATATGAACTGTAGAGCGGTATCTCTCTTCAACAACTTATCAATATTAAAACAAACTCGATAACACTCAGATATTTCACAATTACCCACATACATTTAAACTCCATTATTTAGAGGAAAAATAGTATTTTAAAACACTACAGTTCTTATCAGTCGTAGCAAACACATGGCAGGCAGTTCCACGCACCAACTAATAAACATGTTATTCATGTATGTACACGTACTTACTATTAATGATTGAACGAGATAAGTGATTACCGGTTGGACATTCTACTAAATGATACGTTGGGATGGGTTGTAGATATTGTATCTTTCAAATAAATACTTTTTTAAGGTAACTGAAAAGAAACAAATGTACAATTCTTATTATTTAATTTATTACTAGCCTCTGCCCGCGGCTTCGCTCCTGTGAAGCTATATCAGGAGTAAAAATGGAAAAACCAATATTAATGATCTCTTTTTTGTATAGAAACCCATATACATCAGAGAGGTCAAACTGTATCTCAGGATCCGTTCAATTAATTGAGATAAAAAGTTCACCAGTGTTTAATTTGAAGCATATATTTTCTAAGAGTGATAACAAAATTTAAATCTATTCAATAGTCTTTGCGCCAACCCGTAACAAACATACAAACAGACTAGAATTTTAAAAATCACATTTCTGGGTTCAGGCGACGTTTATATACCCTAACCCACTTGTTTTTCTTTATATATCTTCAATGTAACGACACAGCTTTTTTACAATTTTATAATAGTAGAGATGTTTTTGCATTTATGTGCTTTCTTCGAGGCGGTAAGGTAACAACCCACTTTGATAAAGCTTTTCCAACATTCGATTCTAAAAATGTAGCTTCCTGTTTTAATACATTAAACATTTGATCAGTAGTTTAAACGCTTCGGTTAAATACACGTAAATACAAACATTCATTAACATACTGTTAAACTCGTAACCCTTCCTTTTAGCTTATGTGTAGCCGGCTAAAAAAATATAGTGTATAAGTAACATAATGAAAAGGTTCTGCGTTACCTGCGTTTAAAGCAGGACATTTACCCTCCAAGTAAAGGATTCAGACACAATGGAAAATGTTCTTTGGCCCTTAGGGGATTTGCTGAAAACATACCACCTTTTTATTATACTGTTGATTCAATCATGAAAGCCACAAGGATACAAATTTAAAATACAACTTTTGATTATTTCAGGAACACGTCAATATGGACAAGATAAGTCAAGATGCGCAAAAGCAAGTCGAGCAACTCCGTGATTGGATAAATAGACAGCCTCATTTACCCAAAGACTTAGGTAAGCAGACACGCTTACGTTGTGTTTCGCCGAGTGAGTGGGGATACCGAGGCCCAAACCCTTTTAAAAGACGACTCCTCTGGTGTTACCATCAGGTGACACCAGAGGTACCACCTGCTCGATCAATGAGCGCATTATTAGTGGTGATCCTAACCGCGACTACAACCTTAGATTCTGAGTTGGATTCCGAGATCGAAGATTCATTGGAAATATCTATGAATTCTCAATAGTAGGTCTGAATTTGGATTTGGGCCTGGCAAATGGCTATAGGCTCACCCCCTATTACACGGAACGTACAGTCGATGGTTTAATTAATCAACCCCATTGGGTAGGTACTATATATTGTAGTGCTCCTACGCATATTTAACAGTATTGTAGCCTTGTTATAAGGCATAATTAAATGTTTTAATTTAAAACAAGCCAAACTTTAAAAATAGCTTCAATGACCGGTTGACATTGAAACCGGCAAGTTTTTATGAAGGCATATTTTGGATAAGATTAAACCGTTCAGTTATTCAAATATTCTAGCTGAGCGACGAGAGAACTTTACGATGACTTTGTAATTAGAACATGATGAAACACATAGGTACAATGATAGGCTTGTGGCTTGGGGCATGACCGTTGTACTACCAAGTCAAAGGCCTCGAGTTCGAATCTGATTTTTTAGAATTCATCACTAGCTTAAACGATGAAGGGAAATATTGTGAGGAAACCTGTCAGTACGCCTGAAAGATGTTCTCAAAGGCGTGTGAAGTCTGCCAACCCGCAGTAGGCTAGCGCGGTGGACTATAACCTAACTTTCACTCTGAGATCGACCCGTGACATTGGGACAGTATATGGGTTGATGATAATGATAATAAGATCTTCAGCATCTGCAAGAATACGAACCACCAAAACTTACATCAAATGTTCATTTTGATCGGAATCTTCATGGACACACGACTCCACATTGCCCAGTATAAAATGACCTCTAAGTGTACAACAGCCCATACAATGCTAGGTCAGCTTATTCTCTGACATATCGAGTGACGGTCCCACTACATCAATTTAATAAAGTATTAAAAACTGACTGCTATATAAATTCTGCAACCCGTTAAGTGATCGTAAAGTCGGACAATCTTTTGGATTTATCGCTTTATCCCAGAACAGTGGGATACTGGACAACTGCTTATTCTAATCTGGATAAGCCCCTGCCATTGCATTTCATGCAAGTTATGCATTTCAAATACGCTTTTACAACCGTTTATGTAACGTTTTGAGTCTAGTTGCACGGTTCCAAAAGTTGATCCTATGGAGAAGAATCCGGCAAGAAACTCTGACACTCTTTTAAAATAAGTGTTATGATATGGATAGCTTAATTGGCAGGACAGTAAGCGGCATTATTCAGGGGATTCAACTGTCTTGGAGCTTATAATGAACCTTATTTATTGTGTTCATCGAGGAATAAACCTCACAAAGTATAAAATTAGTCTGCGCATGTCCCTGTTATTGATAAGTCTGATTCGCATAAAAAGAATTGCCACCCGATGGTCCATTTAGCGAGCATCGTTGGGGGTACTTGAATAGGAATCTGTTGTTACTGGTATACAACTGGCACATCAACTCAACAATGATATAAATACATACGTTCGACTTTCAACTTAAGTTCTTATAAGATAAGGTGCAGAGTTCGTTGTTTTCGAGTGGACCTATAGAATTCAGACGGGTTTTCACATCACAATTGTATCACTTATCGATGTTTTGATATCTAACAGTAGCTGAATTGAGGTATCTACGAGTATATAATGCTTCACTTGTTTGTAATACTAGTACAATGACCATGATACAATCATATTACATCATTGTCATCTAGTGAATTCAGTAAAAATAAAAAAGTCGTGTTATTTGCGCTGATGGCTCAAGATAACGCTCAATTACATGATTCCCAACATTAAAGAGCTCAATTTGTGACGCTGTTCCATGATACCTCACTTCTAACAATGGTTTCTGCGTTCTCAACAAAAAAAACCGTGTTTAATTTCTTAGATATTTCCTGTTCCGAATAACAAACAAGTTATAGAGGCAACATCATTACGCAGCTTATATTGCTTGTTGTCGAATATGTTTAGTAGAACAGTTTTGAATATTGTGACCAACCATAAAAGTAACGTTTCTAAATACATATTACAATTATAATGGTTTTCCAGCATTATTTATATCGTTCGAAATTCTAGATTCGTTTTCCCACGGGTACCTACTTACTTATTATCCTGTTTGTTGTGTCGGTTGGTCAACCTTTTTATCAGCATCAACTTCATTTTTACCTATTAGAGGAAACTGATATAGTAACAGTATAATTAATGATTGTTTGAATGCGCCTTCCCGTTCTTCGTACTAAGTGGTCTTCAAGACCCCAACACTGTCGTAATAAGGCACAGCAAGAAGATGGTTCGCTAATCGCCCAGCATAAACAAATTATATACTAATTTGATGTACAATAAAATACCACCAATGAGGTACTAATACGCGGTAATAATCGTATTGATTCGGTACGAGTTCTATAGTCCATCTAACCTAAAGGTCTCTTACAAAGAGAGAAGCTTGCTCTTAGCGAGAAGATCTCCATTGCATCGTTCTATAAAATTCTCCTCTGGATTCGTTTCTGAATCTATGGATAGAATTTTCCATCTACACCGGGAAATAATGACTATGACTTTCTTTTCTTCCATGTCTTTCTAAATTTTCTAGCCAAGCTTTAATCTTTTGTTTATGTTTCAGAGGATAGAATTTTGTTGAGGTTCCTTCACAGCTGCTACTACAACTTGGAGAGGACGAAGAACGCGATAGAGTTGTTCTTCAGGATTAGAGACTCATCTCCAGAGTTGATCAACCATAGAGATCCGCTGTCACCTGCAATGCAAAAAATGCTTAAAATAGTGTGAGTATTAAACCTGTTTGCTCATTTTCATCGTTGTAAAATCTCGTACAACATAATTAATCACAGAATAATCATGCAACAAAATAGTACCTATTTTAGTATTTCGACTCGCTGTGAATGATTTCTATTATTTTTGTCGACAGTTTGAGTTTTTATTATTACAAATGTGTCTGTCTTGGTGTTTGTCATCATTATTGTGTCATTGTTATTAAGTATTCAGTATTCAGTCATTTATTGCGTTCCACAAAGTTTTTTGGATGGTAAGTATATATAATATAAGTACATTGTGGACCCTGTCGGGCACAGCAATTAGGAGAGATTATATATTATATATAATATTTTTATTAACTTTCAAGGTTAGATATTTGTGATTCATTGTCAACGCGATTTGAGCAATAATCTCTTCTCATTTACAAAAAATCGTTTATAAGTAGGTTTCCAATTTATTTAGGTACCTACACTATCCGCCATACCAATGGCATACATTGCTATCGAATATTTATGGGTTATTAATAGTTTTTTTAATCCCGTACCCGTGGGATGTGATGACAGACCGAATTCCACGGGGGCGAAGCCGCGGGCAGAAGCTAGTCTATATATATAAAAGAAAGTCGTGTTAATTACACTATTTATAACTAAAGAACGGCTGAACCGATGTGGCTGAAAATTGGTGGAGAGGTAGCTTAGAACCAGGAGACGGACATAGGATACTTTTTATATAGATAAGTAATCTTTTTTGGAACAAAAACATATGTTACAAAATTAATTGCGTACTTACGTAAAAAATTAAAATAGCAAAACATTAAAATAAGAAAAATAAAATACTAAAAAATAATATGTTGTGTCTGTGTGTGTACTGCATGTCCGTGTGGTGTAAGTGCGGGGTGGGCTCGTGGCTACACTCGTGAGCACACTCTACACTACGTGTATTTGATGTGCATGTCTACTGAAGAAAGATATTTAGGTTTGGACTAACATACCATCATCACGCCTGTATTCTCTGTATTTCGCCGGTATGTCTAAGTCCCATGTAATAGGGGGCGAGCCTATTGCCACTAACCGGCTGCTATTGAGCCTATTAATGATTTCATAGAAAAACCCAATAACTCTTTGTTCGACTTGGGAATCGGACACAGGACCTCCAGCATAACAGTCGCGCTCAGGACCCCTAGGCTAATGAGGCAGTTTGACAAAATTGTCCAATTCTTAGGTGAGAGTATGAAGCCATTACTTAAATTATTGGGTGTTTTATGGAAACAATTCAGTTTTAATAATTCAATGCATAAACTTCTTATGTAGGTTTTGGTATGAACGGTTACAATTTAAGGAATGTCATGTAGCGCAGTTTGTTTGTTTATAAAAATCGTGTCCCAAAAGGACGATCCTTTTTTTTGGAGCCATAAATAACCCTTTTTCTTTCAAGGATTCAATCTTCTCCTTGTAAAATATTTTTAAATCTGTTCGGTGGTTTAGCCGCGAAAACATGACAAACGGACATAGTTACTTTCGCATTGTTAGATTAGATGAATAACAAATGTTAGTCTGATCATAACAAGGTTGAGTTTACCGTCCCGCTCAACTAATCTCGCTACGATCTACGGATTCTACGGCACCTGGACTACGCGTAGCCGTAGTCCCGTAGCCCGTAGCCAGACAACTGAAAATACAATGTTTTATATATTTTCGCTAATGAGACATTTACCTTTATTTTGCATATTATAATTATGTTGGTCGTACTCATTGCATAGTTACAAAATATATTATGTAGGTATTTTCTCTCTCTCTCGCCCCCTATTACATGGGATCGTGGGCGTATATTAGTACCTACAAGTCTGCCTAACTCTTCGGGGAACACAGGTGTGAAGGTATGTTCGTTTTCATAAGACATTGAGAAGAAAACTTTATGATGGTAACTACTTAAGGAAGCCACCCAGCAGAATTCATACCGGGTATACCTAAACAAATTCTGAGCATTTCAAAGGCGATGTGGGTAGTAGTTCTTTATCTACGTAAGTTAGAGCCAGCCTAATTATATGAACACGGACTAGCAAGTTCGAATCCAAGGCACGTAATCCTCTTAGCCTATTCCTAATTATGTTAAGTCACCTGCCAGTCTAAAAAGATGCGGTTAAATATCAATAGTTATTCCACACGAAGCGACTGCCAACAGACCACCGCAACCCAATTTCTGGTCGTATAACTTATCGTATCGCAAATTCGCAATACTAACAAAATATACGTAATTAGAACGAGAAACTTGTTGTCAGTGTTCGTAAGGTAACCGGGACGTCTCTGCATGCTCTCCAGCGCATGGACGGGTCTTGAAGTGCAAATTAACGTTGCAAATGGGATGATCAGCGATCAGTTAGTTATTATTTAACTTCGAGCCCCCTTCTTACCTATTTTAGAACGAAAATACTACTTAAAAAAAGCCTGAAAAACTAGTTACCTGAAAATCATACAAATATTTGCTCCGTGCGGGGATCGAACCCACAACAAGCCGATCGCTCATCAAATGTGCCGTCGTAAGCGTTGTTAAGTTCAACAATGATTAAATTCACTTATAAAGGAATTAACTACCTATTTATTATTAATTATTTATGTGATGTGACGTGTCTAACTGGTAAGATAATGTATTAACATGTTATAAAGCAATTTGCAATAATTACATTCTAGGCTTACAGGTCACTGCGCTAAGTAAATAAGTACTCTCCTACTAATAATTACTTTATAGAACTTTTAATTATAATGTATCAGAGGTGGAATTGAGGTTACATTTCTTGTACGTACTTGAACGATTTCGATAAAGTCACCTTTTAAACAAAATCTGTCCATTCGTTTGGGACTTCAAGACCTTGTTGGCAGTCGAATGGTTACATCACTAGGTTATCGTGAGCTTTCACGATAACTTATAAATGTAACCTAAAGGTGTCAATGACCTATCGATACACGAGATCACAATAAACGGCCTTTTATTTGTGTGAGAAGGTCATTGCCTTCTCACATCTATTTATATTGTAATCTTAATTTAAATATGATACTTTTACAAAATTTTAATATGTTAGTCGAGTAGTATTATGTCCGTTAAGGAGACGGTATTTATAACGTCATTTTTACATTATAAAAAGCCCCCAAAACACCCGCCCTTCACTGTTTTCGATGTTCTTCACGACAAAGAGCTGTTTGTTAGTTTATTAGAAAACCCTAAAAAGAACATTATTTTTTACAGAAACTTGGCGCAGTACCCAATTTCTGGTAACAGGAGTATCTGGTTTTGGCAGCTGAACGACCCAGGTCTAGAGCAATATGACCATGTCCAGGATGCTAGAATGTTCTTCATGACGGTGGACGCTTGGATGCTCAGCAACGAATTCTTATCGGAAGCTGACATAGTAGCAATCGACGCTAAGGACATCACCCTCAAGTTCATAACGAAATTCAATGTGTCCGTGGCGAAGAAACTTGCTAAATATCAAGAGGTAATATGGAGCTTTTTAATATATTTTTTATGGAAGGGTTTCACAATATACCTACGCATTGTTAGCTAAATTCAATAGTGGCACAAGTCAAAATATTGACATTTTGTGTTAATATGTGATTCTCGTTCTAAATTAAGTAATTTTATTAACTGCCTCGTTAGTCGATCGAGATCGAGTAGCAGCTCGGAGTTTGGATTTTGTGCCCGGTTAATGGTAGGCTCGCCCCCTATTACATGGGACCTAAAAATACCGGCGAACTGTGGGTGTACTCTGCCTAACCCTTCGGGGAATACAGGCTTGATGGTATGTTTTATATTTATTACATACTCAATTTAACTGCCTTAGTAGCCAAGTGGTCCTGAGCGCGACTGCTACGCTAGAGGTCCTGGTTTTGATTCCCAGGTCGAGCAGTGTTATTGTGGTTTTCTATGAAATTCCCAGTAGCAGCTCGGAGTTAGGAATTTGTGCCCGGTGAATGGCAATAGGCTCGCCCCCTATTACATGGGACCTAAACATACCGGCAAACTGTGGGTGTACATTAGTACGCCTCTGCCTAACCCTTCGGGGAATACAGGCGTATCATGATACGTACTTAATTTGATGCAACTTACCGGTTCATAATATTTTGACTTATGCCATTATTGAATTCATTCTACGAAGTTAGCCTTTTCATGTTTATGTTCCTATCTATATGTATAGCTCAGAACTCAATTGAGAAAAAATAGAAGTTAAAGAAATATTTTTAATTGTGTCCCACTTTTTGCTGTCCAGGACGCCATACCGATCAGACTAAAGGAGATCCACATTTTGAATGCACCTCCGTTCATAGACAAGCTGTACGGACTCATGAAACCTTTTCTGAAACAAGAAATTACTGATATGGTATGTATTTAATTTACTCCGAGGATTTATTAAAAAATATACCATTATACTGTCCTACTAGTGGGCACGGGTCTCCTCTCAGAAGTAGAGAAATAAGGCTATAGTCCACCACGCTACCTTAATACGGGTTGGCAGACTTCACTCGCGCCGTTGACAAGTTCTCTCAGGCATGCAGCGTTTCCTCATGATGTCTTCCTTCACCGTTCAAGAGCTTATTATAGCTTAATCAGTCTCATTCTGTGAGGAGACCCTTACTCAACAGAATGGGTTGATGATAATGATTAAAAGAATCCTCTTTCATGTTTAAGCATTGTAGTATTTGAATCAACGCAGACCACACTTGATATTAGATCATATCGTACACAAAACATATACACTATACATGTCATATCTGTCTTCGAAGGGTAAGGCAGGGGTGTACTGATGTACTGCACCCACAGTTCACTAGTTTTGGGAAAAGAGGCGAGTCTATTACCAGACATAGAGCATAAATCCAATCTTTGGATAATTTTCTAATAGATTTTTAGGCTTTACCATTATCTTCCATAATTACCTCATAAGCCTAGTGGTCCTCAGTGCGACTGCTACACTAGAGATCCTGGGTTCGATTCACAGATCGAGCAAAGTTTTATTGAGTTTTTCTATGAAATTCTCAATAAGTAGCAGCTCGGAGTTTGGGATATGTGCCCGGTGAATAGCAGTAGGCTCGCCCCCCATTACATGGGACCTAAACAGACCGGCGAACTGTGGGTCTACGAATACAGGCATGAGGGTATGTTTTGTTAACTTCCATAATTGACTTTCGATTTATGATGGAATATCTCAATTGTATAATATACATAACATAAGATACCATCACGCCTGTATTCCCCGAAGGGTTAGGCAGAGGCGTACTAATGTACACCCACAGTTCGCCGGTATGTTTAGGTCCCATGTAATAGGGGGCGAGCCTATTGCCATTAACCGGGCACAAATTCCTCTCTCAACAATCTTATCTGCTCATAGTTAGTCGACTGATTGCAAGATACATTAATAATAAAAATAAAAAAAAAAGAGCGCCTTACACAATTCATATGTCCCATAGTAAAATGACATTGTATTTAATCGTCAGATTCACTTTCACGTGCCGAAGTCAGATACGCTGCTTAAGTACGTAGACAAGGAAGACCTTCCACAGGACTACGACGGCACACGCCCCAGTATGGAGGAAATGAATAAGAAAGTCTTGGAAATTATCATGGAACAAAGGTACCTACGACAGAATGCTTGGTTAAAAGAAATTAAGTTTTATAGTTTGTCGGGGAAAGTCGTATTTGGCAGGATCTGAAAGAACATTCATCCACGGTGGTGTGAGATTGGAGAGGTTTGTTTCTGACTGGACTATACGGGAAAAGTCGCTTAGATATTTTCGGGAGGGGAATCCCCTTATTTTAAAAATGTTGGGGAATTAAGCTCTCCTTTGGAATAGGTATTTTTATGGGATAGCGGCGGCAAACGAGCAGACGGATCACCTGATAGTAAGCGATTACCGATGCTCATGGACAACCGCAACATCTGAGGAGACGCAAGTGCGTTGCATTTTAAGATGATTTGAAACGTGCAGGAAGGAACACCGTGTGGTTTTTAGTCGGTAGGTCACCCACTCTGGGTGGAGTCCGACACGCCCCGCCGCCTCCCCGGGCGGCGGAAGTCCATGAGGATTTTCCACACGCACAAAAAAAAAGGCCTCAAGTATCCTCACTCAATCTGCGAAACACAACGTAAGTCTTGTTTCACGATCGTTTTTTGTGAGGCCGTGGTATAGCTACCACGGCCTCGACCGGAATGATAGCTCATTCCGGTCGAGCCGGCCCGTTCGTGCCGAACCATGGCTCTTCCACGTTGAAAATTAACATAGCTTTTAATTTTATAGGTCAATTATGAGATATCAGTGGATATTTTTCGAGTAAGGTGTACTTACTTTATCATTATTCTTTAAATGTAAATTTTTGTAAAAGGCCAAGTTGTTCTTCGATCGATGTATTAGAGATTTTCCAACCCGTGCTGAATTTGCCAGTGCAGTTAATTATAGAGAGATTATTTATTATTTACACTGACGAATTTTCTAGGGTGGAAGGTTTCTAGCGGGCATTACTCACTCTACCCCCAAGCTTTGTCCACAAGTATAGAAACTGTACTTTTAAACAAAAACCCATACTGATTTCTGAAGTTTACGCGAATATTAGACATATTGAAATAAAACAACTTTACGGATTATATCGCGTTATATTAGTATAACACGATACAAATCCCGACATTTTGGACCCTTTATTACAGCGTCCATGGTCACGGGCATTTATTTCAATAAAAACCCATACTAATATTATAAATGCGTTACCTTTACACGCTTAAACTGCTACTTAAACATATTTCGATTAAATTTGGAAGGAAATAAGACATAGACAAAGACATAGATTTCCCGTTAATTTAAAACAGTACTATTGAAATGGGTGGGCAACAACCATTTATATAATAACTAGCGACCCGCCCGCGGTTTCACCCGCGCTGCCCCGTCCCTAAGAGTTGTAGCGTGATGTTAAATAGCTTAAAACCTTCCTCTTGAATCAATCTATCTATTAAAAAAAACCGCATCTAAGATTCTAAGCATACATAGGGACAGGCAGCGGGAAGCGACTTTGTTTTATAATATGTAGTGATTTGTTCACAGGAAAACATACATGGACGAAAACTTCTGGAAAACAGAGAAGAAAGGGAAGGTCTCAACAGAAGTTGGAACATTTAGAAGTCTCGCTATAGACTAAACAATTAAACTTTATATTTATAACATAACATTGTTTACCCCTATACCATACATGTGATACGTTTGTTAGAAATATTGACAGATTTCGTCAACTTTTTTAATAGCTCTGAGAACCTAGTAAGTAATGAATATTTTTTTACGTTTGAAAGAAAATAAATAGATGTTTTATCAACAATATTAAATGTGTAAGTTTTCTTCATACAGCAGTATTAGTAATGATAAAATAATAATGTTGTATATATATAATATACAACATTATTTTAAGTATATTATGCGAAATCTGAATACGGTTTTTGTACGGACAGGTAAGATAACTATCTTATAACTTTGTAATTTTTCGTGATACAGTTTTGAATTTTTTACAGTTTTGACATGTATAGATTATTTACATAAAAATACTGACACGTGTCTCGGGTTTCGCATATATGAAAACTAAGGTTATATATTCTAATTAAACTCAGTTCCAACCACATTCGCTAAATGGCCTACGTCGCTTATTGCCGCCTATTGTTTTATTTTTTAACTTATCAATATTTTACTCCACATAGCAACAGAACGTTCATAAATTTTGAGGAAAACTGCCATTAATAATAATTTATGCTTTTTGTATAAAAACTTTATTTTAGTATCGCTACTTTATTAGTTATCATACGTAATATTGGATAATGTTTTTACGCACGATCAGGAATTGCATCCATCGTTCATTATTTTTTCACTTTTAAATTATAATATGGGAGAGCCATGCTTCGGCACGAAAGGGCCGGCTTGACTTGTTAATAATTGTATGTTTGTGAAATCCCCGCGACGCAACCAGGACTGTTTCACGAGTGTGTTTAAAAAAGCGGGAAAGCTGCAGCGTGAAGAAAATTTTTAAAGTAACAAATAACTATAGATTCACAAAGTTGCTGGCTGTGTTTTTGTGTTTTATACACAACCTGTAACAACAGTAGGTATAAGCGCAAGACCTGAAAGTAGGTAGTTTGTTCAGAATCGATTACAGTGGTTTTGAATGTGTTATTTATCCTGAAATGATAATTACAATACCTGAGACTATGGCCCCCTCATCCGTCAGTAGCTCTAGTTATAGGTACTTAGAGTTATGGAAAACTGAAACCTATTTGCACAAATTATTATTGTGTGTGTGTGTGTGAGCACCGAAATCATAGTCGTTATGGGTAAGACTTTAGTACATAGATACATTTAGCTGGTATATATAATAATTATAAATAAGTTCTTGAAAAAAAAATTGCATACGTTTCTCAAAATGGCAAGGGTTTCGTTATTATAATTATGACTCGATATTCTAATTGACGTGTTTGAGGAATTGCGCTTATTCAGTTACACGTTGTTTATAACGTATTTTGATCAATAAATATAGGTAATACATCAATCCACACCTTGCTGTTGTTTGCCGTTCTGATATCCGCATTCGGCCATGACCTTGCGAATACAATAATATAGTTATTTATTATACCTAGTGTTATTTATATATTAGTTTCTAAAAAAAATCAAAAAATATAATTTAAAATAGTAATAATAATATACTGAGAACTGGGTGATATTGAGTGAACTGGATTGAATGGCATAAAAAATTTGAAATACGATATAATCAACCCACAATATTTTCAAATTATGACCACAATATCCTTACAGTTCACGTTCTAAGTAATTAGGTAAAAGCATGCTATAGTTTTAAAAATATAACTATAGAAAACATATTAAATAACTATGCCTAAATTCACATAAAAGTTATCGTGAAAAAATATCGAAAGTTGTAAGATTAATCACGAATTTAATACTTACGCTAAACATAGAGTATTGTGATTCTACCAAGAAACAACAACCAACAATGGTTTTACCTTTTACCCAACAATGGTTTTACCTTTTACCCAACAGTGGTTTTTATACCTTTTTATCGTTAAACTCTCCACTGCGCAAGCGCGCACCCACTAGCGAAACACTTCAGAGAAGCACATTTATATCGTCGCTAGTTCTGAATAATTGTAAGTTTCGATTATCATCTCAATGTCACACAGTCTACCATACTATACAGGTTATTATTGTTTGTTTTCATTTAAAAAGTGGGTACTATTTAATAAATTACCGTATTTTTGGGAAATTTGTAATGCCTTATATATTGATAAAGATAAATTCCAGCTAGGTAGGTGGTATTTATAACAAACAATGAATAAAATTGATCTGAAATAAAAAGATTTTTCTTTAAAGTACCTTTACTGTTTTTCTATCAACGTTTTCAGATACTTATTAGTTTGCAAGATAGAGCAAACCTATAACTTGGGTTGGGTGAAGTTTTGAATATACCCGACGATAATCATCACTTGAGATTTGAAATTCAATTTAAAACCTAGAACATAACATACCATCACGCCTGTGTTCCCCGAAGGGTTAGGCAGAGGCGTACTAATGTACACCCACAGTTCGCCGGTATGTTTAGGTCCCATGTAATAGGGGGCGAGCCTATTGCCATTAACCGGGCACAAATTTCAAACTCCGAGCTGCTACTGGGAATTTCATAGAAAGAAGACACTGCTCGACCTGGGAATCGAACCCAAGACCTCTAGCGTAGCAGTCGCACTCAGGACCACTAGGCTAATGAGGCCCATAAACATCGGTAATAACAGAGGAGTTGTCGATATCTTGTTGATCGATCTTCGTTTCTCAAAGCTTTCCATGTCGTATGTGTTGAAGAAACCGCTGAAGGAACGATTCTCGTTCCACAATCTCGTGGTACAGACATGAAACGCGACGGATGGTAAAGGTAAATAAAAAAAAATTATCGACTTTCGCCATAAGCGGTCAAAATTTTTTTTGATAGGCTTGACCGATAGTTCGCCTGATGCTAAGCTTCACTGCAATGATTTAAAGATACCCCATTTAAGTATATCTGTCCGGGAGAACCCACTCAGGAAGCACATAACAAATTAGAGCAGTACGATTCACTATTGATTGATTATTGATTTGACTTATGCCACTGTTGAATTTGTTAATTTCAAGTATTTTGAATTAGCCATTGATGTATTACTGATAAAACTTCCCCAGATATTCTTTTCACGTGTCGCCTCGAATCAGCTCCCACGGTACCCATTTTAGTTATCCTGCTCCCTCTTTCTCTATCATCTTCAGGTACCCATGGTTCTGATAATCTTGACTACTTGTCATTGTGAATGCGGCTTACATGTCCACTATGCCCATTTTTAAGTGCAGCATCAGGCTAGCGTGGTGGACTACAGAATAATCCCTCTCATACTGAGAGGAGAACCGTGCCCAGCAGTAGAAATCCTCATGCACCCCCACCGTGGAGCCATGAACAATAAAGTATGAACTTCAATGAGTAGGTAATATCGCAATATAACTTTCTGTACAAGATCTGAATACTTAATTTAGAAGTAAGAAAGTATACGTATTGATTTTATTGATTGAACTTTGTACACTAACTAATTCATTAAACATTGTTTGCGAATTGATTGGTTATTTCTAAGCAGGACAGGACACATATCAATGATAATGTACCTATTATTATTTTACTATGTAAGTACTAATGTATTGTAACGGTCAGAAAATTTTTCAACAAATACTCAGGTCGACAGTTCTGATAACAGCGACGGTCGTTTAAACCTGAGTAGGTACATACCTATGGATTAATAAGGGTCTATTATGCTGTAACAAATTATATGTGATTTCGAGCAATTAGAAGCATAAAAAACATTACTACAATGTTACAAATTATGACTTCAGGGCAATGTTACTCGTTATAATTACCTGAGATAAAAATCAATGGAGACGAAGACGTATATCTACCATTTTTTTATTTATTAAGTCAGCCGACGACCAGACGCAGCCCCTGGTGGTAAGTTATCATCGTCGCCCATCTGCAACATCAGAGGAGTTGCTGATCCGAGCCTCTACGGACTGCAGACTGCCAGAGCCGCAGCAGGGGAAACTGGTTCTTACGCGCATTAGTAGAAAGACATACCAAGGTGCTTTACGATAGTATTTGACGTAAGGGTGGTCGCCAACCATTCAGACGTCAAGAGGTCCTACTAACGAGCAGAGGCCCGAGTCTACTATTTCAATTGTATCAGAATGGTCGTCCAATGGTTCTAAATGACATAAGAACTGACAGATTGGAAAACTGTAAAAATCTACAATTCTGAAGTCATTGAATGACGTTTTTGAACACCATAAAATAGTAGATTTGGGGCCCTGGTCAGATTCTTTCTCGCCACTTACGAGATGCAGTGAAGAGTAACTAAATATTGTAACCCATCCCCAGACTGAAAATTTTTCTTCATTTATTGACAAAAATAGCGAAAATGTATGTTTATTTTTTACTGAGAAATAATTTATCCTTGTATGGGTACCCCCATTAATAATATTTTATCTAAATGGGATAGGTATTTATAGCGGTGATTTTTATTTTAAAATCAAATGTGTAAATGTGAAGTGCACTTTTTTTCAGTGCACTTATTGCGAAGTGCACATTCTGCAGCTCTGAGCCATCAAATCACACCTATGATACAAGATACGGCAGATATGGAACATGCTTGATATTTAGCCATACCTGCTAGATTAATATGTAAATATTTTAACACGTAGTACCCGGTATCTATATATATAATGAACGATTACGTGAACTCCTAATTAAGGTTCTGAACTTCACCATTCACCTTCATTAGGGCCATAATTAATCGTAAACAAGTTCAAGTTTACTACTGAGTTAAGAAATATGAAGGTAAGGAAGTTTTATGATTTTTATTTAGAATGTGGTGTAATATTAGGAAGACGATATGAAATTGGAGTTTAAAAAAGTTCTAGGGCCGCTGCACGATAGGACTATGAACATAGAAGGGAGCCCAATTCTCCACACCCGGCCCCGTACTATGAAACTAGGTCTGTGTGACGTCACAAGAGACCTTACAATCATACAAATAACGAACACAAGGTAAATCCATACTTCCAGACTGTAGATCAAACAAATATTTGTCTCTGGTGGAAATTGAACCCACGACGCTACGATCGTATTGAGAAACTCACTTCTACATCTCTGCGACTAGTGGTGGTTCTTTGTAAATTTAATAACATCTTTATGAATGCTGCAGATGGGAAGAGAGCAAAACTGAGAAATTTTGGCCTCTTCGTAATAGGTCCATTCGTTTGGGAGCTACGATGCAACAGACAGATAGGAAAGACACATTACAACACCCCAATTTTTTGAGTCAGGGGTGAAAAAGACCCCAACTTGTCCTGCGAAAAGTCGAATAAAGAGAGAGTATCGTAAATGCCCAGACAGTTCGCATGTAGGTGTGTAATTTACTATGACAAAATAATTGCGACATTCTAGCACGCAGTGGCAAAATTTTGGCGGATTTCATTTCTATGGACCATGAATTACTATTGCGACAATCGCATTACCTCAGAATCTGTAGTGCGTGGCGTTCGCATTAACCTAGTCGTACAGTGTACGGGTGACCTTAGATTTTTTTAAATTCGAATTGTTAATAGTGTTGAGAGTTTATATGTACTTGTTTAGTATCAGTCGAGACACCTTTGAGTGCAGTTGATTCTGTGCCTGTATGTGCGTCATCGAGGCTCGAGATTTATAATTAACGTCGAAGTAATTTGTTTTGTTGCTAATTGCTTAACGGTAAGCTATTTCTTTGTATATTTGCATAGATTTACGACAGTGCTTAGATAGTGAGTATGAGCTGAGATAATGGAGAAAGGGAGGATAATTGTTTGCAGGGAAATATTTTCCCGAAACTGAGAAAATTTATATCGATTAATTATCAATTTATCGATAAAAAGATCACCAGAGAACAGTTGCACTGAATAGGCAATTTTAAATTGTCCTTATACCTCGACATAAACTATGTAATGGCAGTTTGGTAACGTTTTTTTTTTTAATTAATAAAGTAATCAAATAATATTTCCCAATAAGGGATTGTAATTTATGGCACCATACTTTTTGTGTTCGCCAGTGTCAAGTATAAGTTGGTGAGTTGCCCCAATAAAACGGTAGAAATTTTATTGAGGCTTCGATGGAGTTTAGGAGTGAACCCAAAAAGTCACGATTCTCAATTTTATATCATTTGCCTACACTCTCACACGTTCACAAACACTTAGTGGTTAATTATCCACCATAATTACACATTAAACTTCGGAGAAATTCAAGTTTTGAAAAATAATATAAAATCGACAATGTGCACTTTTCATTTTCCCGCCTAAAAACCCTTTGGTAACGTTGCTCGGAAAATTTGTGACAACATTGACAACTGAAATACGTCAGGGTTGCCAAAAAAATTCAGGAGGAATTTAAATGTCTATTTCGGATCCCAAAAAGTAGACCTCCAAAATATAATTTACTTTATTTATAAATCTAAATAAAGTAAGATTTCAATTAGGCACAATACCGTCTCATTAGCTTAGGGGTCCTGAGCACGATTGCTACGCTAGAGGCCCTAGGTTCGAACTGTGGGTAGGATAGGACTATCTCTATCGGGCCAGCTAGATTGTTATTTTTTTAGAAGGGTTCACTAAATTGCAAAATGGGCGAAATGTTGGTTTACAATAATGCACCTATCACCTCTGCCTAACGTTTCCGGGAATACAGGCGTGATAGTATGTTTTTATCATACAGTGTGCTGTGTGTTGGTGCGTTTTTTTACGAACCTGTATACCAACCTACCTAATATATTTTAAATTCTTCTAATTGAAACACTCGTCAAGGATAACGAGAATTTAAAACTGTGCTCATTGATAAAGTTTTAATAAAATATATGGACAAGGAAGTATATTTATAAATAAATGTAGATCTTTTACCGACTCGAACTTAGGTAGGTATGTCTAGGGTATGGTGGTATGTTACTGTTAGCCGCTCATCTAACAAACATAACAACAACATAACAAACATCCAACAATCAACTTCTTAAATATGTTTAAATCATATTTAAACACAAATTTACTATGACAAAATGCGTTTAAATACAATTTAAATACATTTAAGAAGTTGGTGCAAGTGGGCTTTAACAGACAAGTCATTACAATAGTATTCTAGACATTCTATACGGCTAATCTGTTCTCTATTCTCTATGCTATTTATTGCTTAGTACTACATGGTCATGAACGTTATGCCTATTTATGTTTTCGAGGTGGAAATAAAAAAGGTAATGGTATTTTTTTATGTACCTACTACCCCAGCAGCGACAGCTACTCGTGAAATTAAGTTTTGAGCTATGGTAAAAAAAACTGATTCGTAAACATAGAATAGTTATTTGTTATGCAAGGCTGCAAAGTTATTTTTTGGCGTGAGTAGGTACTTGTATTGAAACCTGAGCAAGGGAAGGATTCTAGGATTGAAATGGTTCAAATATAGAATCCTGAGCTTTGCGAGGGTTTCAAAGGTACGAGACGCAGAATAACTTTACTGCCAAGCGAAACACACAACTTTTCACCTCACTACAGCGAGGAAAATGCTAGTTGCAAGAAAAACAGCAAATATCTACTGAACTCACTCATATTATAAGATCTTACGATTTTATCAAAAAACAATCTAAAAATAATTATGGTAAGTGAATTGATTAGAGAGAAGCACAAACTACTAAGAGATGGAGAGAAGAAAATTTTAAGTTTTTTTTTTCATGCAGTCGTCTTGCTGGCCAGTGCGATTATACTAAAAATGTGGATGGCGTATTGACATGAAATGAAAAACTCTTTCCACGCTAGCGGACAAAATGCACGTTTGCACGCCTTTGACTATCTATAGTCAAAGCTGTTGCACACAGATTTCGAATGACAAACAGTATCTTTCCGAGCTTGTGAGGTGAAAAAATTATTTACTTCACCTACTCGGAAAAGCACTTTTCGCCCACAGGGCTGAAAAGATGTATGAAAATCCATTACTATGAAATATTAAATTTTGATTGGCAGAGGTCTACAAACTAAATTTGAATTTTAAAAACAAGGTTTAGCGCCCCTTGCACCAACTTCTTAAATGTGTTTAAATTGTATTTAAACACAAAATTTCTATGAAAAATCGTGTTTAAATACAATTATGAAGTTGGTGCAAGTGGCCCTTAGGGGATAAACGCATTTTTGTTTAAGTTATGATAACTAACTTTATGGTGACATTATGGATTTTAAAATTCAAAATTAGAATGAGTGTTGTTTTGCGCGCTTCGAGTGCGATTTCGCGGGTATTAAATGTACTAAAGTATTTTTTATGTTACGTGATTTGCAAAATAAAATTAAGTAATACAAGTGATGGTGAAATATTACCTTCATGACTGCTAAATCGAAATACACAAAATATATTTAATGATAAAAGCAAGTATAACTAGGGAGGCCTATTCAATGAGTCTCATAAAGGATACTTACTATGTTTCACTCGAGGGAAAGTGTGTGTTGGTGACGTCATTAGTATCTATTGAAAAGCTTTATACTATTACTTTGCTTCTCGCCCGACAATCGACATGACTTACCTAATTAACAGTTTGATTTTTCAGATGTCTCAAGTAAATGAAAAGGATGTGCTTGCCATCAAAGACTGGCTTGCCCAAGAACCTTATCTACCAAAGACTTTTGGTGAGTTACAAACATAATAAGTATTTTATTTTTCTATCGCCTCTAACATGTGCGCCATGAAATGGTAGATACCTACCTATACATATATTTCATTAAATTAATTTTTTGTCGCATCAAGCCGCAATTTTGGGTAAAGACGATATAATTATATTATTTTCACGTGGGAGAGCTATGCTTCGGCACGAATGGGCCAGCTCGACCGGAGTGATACCACGGCCTCACAGAAAACCGGCGTGAAACAACGGTTGCGTTGCGTTTCGCCGAGTGAGTCAGGTTATCGGAGGCCCAAACCCTTTTAAAAAGCGGGCAACGCACTCGTGACTCCTCTGGTGTTGCGGGTGTCCATGGGCGGCTGTTCTCGCTTACCATCAGGTGATCCTTCTGTTCTATTGTCTTCCTATCCCATAAAAAAAATAATGAAGGAAGAACTTAGTGGCTCCACACTAGTAGGTATTTTTTACAAAGTTTGATTGAAATAAATAAATTTAAATATGAGCGTAAGGGCTGGTACTTTATCTACCTACGCGTTTTGCACTGTCTGCATGACATGAGTAGTATACAACTCTGTGGTCAGCATTGCATTTTATTTTAATGTTATTTTTTATTTCTGCACCTGTGACAGAAGTCAACCGTGAATGCATGCATGTTTATTTTTTATGTAAAAATAAATTAATGTACTTACGACTCCTTCCTTATTTAAATGTCGAAATAATATTATAATTATAGTAATATTTAATAGGTAAATAATATTTATATTAGGTATTGTCGCACCTAACAACATCCTTGAACTTCGAGATGATTATACGGTCGCCTAAATGTCAGCTAACGTTTCAACCTATTTCTTTCTAATTCATAAATGAGGATCAGGTATTCCTTTCCGCAAATTCCTTTACCTTTAGTCTACCTCTATACGGTATAATAGGTAAGTACCCCTACCATGGGAGAGCCATGCCTAGGAACGAATGGGCCGGCTCGACCGGAGTTATAACACCTACATGGTAATTGGTTTTCTTAATTTAGTTTTATTTTGACTACACATCATCAACATTAGCGGGGGTAAAATAATCACTATTGATGAATCAAGATATAACTAATGAACACAATCATGAATGCATGAGACATCGTGCAATATTCAAGTACAAGCTGACCTGACATTGTATGAAAAAAATGAAAATGAAATGAAAATGATTTTAAGCTTGACAGGTTTTTCTTATCAGGTAGTGATTGGAGCCTCCTTAGGTGACTCCGTTCTTCCCGATCGATATTATTATATTTAAGAATCTAGTTCATTTTTATTGTTAATACCTTTTTTTTTCTTATACAAAATATATATATATAGGTTTATTATACAGTGAGAGGTCAGCGTATACCTACTGGCGATTAACGTCCCCAGCTAGACCATTTTTGTATAAACTAGGCCCCACACTAGGACTTTCTCTTCTAAAGTAATAGGTGATAAATTTGTTAACCTCCAGAACTTCAGAAATTCATCAAAATTAAATTATAATTGTATTATCTAATAAATTTGGTTTACTGGCATTACTTTAGCTTACCCATTTCTTTCATAGGTAAGTTCCTAATTTAAATCAAAATAAAATGAGTTCATGTTATATTCTTTCCTTATCTAATTATATCTTGTTCATAATTAATACAAAGAATCCGGGTGTTACTAGATAAAAACAAATACTGCGCGTTTTAAAACTATAAAAAACCTACTAAACTAAGTCAGTCTCAGCCAAAATTATAATACTATAATTGTTAATTAAGACCTTGAATTCTTTTTTCAAATAATCAGCATTGGAATGCAAAAAAGGATTGTATAAAAAAGTCTATATTTAACGCATCGCCCCGGGGCGTCACTCGAAAAATTTAATTTGGACAATATTAAATGTCCAAAGGTAATTATAATATATATTAAGTAAATGAATAGGTACACTCATATTGTATTGAAGAAAATAGTTTCTCAAAATAATATTTTAAAGATAAAATGATGTCTTCGCGGACTTCGAGAAGACATCGCGAAAAGCGCCCAAAAGCTCGATGTAAAGAGACAATTCGGATCGTAAAAGTTTCGCATTCGTGATTATTTTCCTTATTGATTTCGATATTATGCGGTATTGCGACTCTGTAGTTTAGTAGTACACCTATTCAGGTGTGGGTACAAATTATGAGCACTCGTTGCCGTTAGAGACCCGAGATCAGGTATGACATATAAGTAAAGGTGAAGCGTACCTGTGTTAGTTCGTGACATTGCATTAATTACAATCACAACATGTATTTACTTAGGTGTAACTTACTTCTGTGTGATCAGACTTGTAAATGAGACTAATAGTTTCGACATCAAGATCCTGTGAATGCGATGCGATGATAATTATAATAAATATGCGATACTGTAGGTAAAGAAAACCCTGTCCAACTCGTTGGTATCGAAATCTTGATCTATCATAGGACCGTTTATGGTGGAAAGGCTTGGGCCATGGGGATCGAGTGCGCGAGAAATTTCTAAGAGACTTGTCTAGGTACCTACGTACTCTTCGCGTGATCAGAGGTCTGCTTTATTCTTGGGTCAAATAATTAGCATTGCGTGGCTATGCTGGCCATACTTCTGGGTACCTTCTCACGTGGGAGACACGTGCTTTCGCGCGAATGGAGTGATACCACGGCCTCACAGAAAACTGGCGTGAAACAACGCTTGCGTTGTGTTTCGTCGAATTAGTAAGGCTACCGGAGGCCCAAACCCTTTTAAAAGGCGGGCAACGGTCTTGTACCTCTGGTGTTGCCGGTGTCCATGGGCGGCGGTTATCGCTTACCATCAGGTAATACGTCTGCTGGTTAGCTCCCCTAACCTTTAAAAAAACGTTACCAGAGCAACGAAGCAACGAAGGCAGTTGCTTCGTGTAAAACACTGATAGTTAGGTAATACTGGAAGCGAACCCCAACATAGTCGGCAAATCAATAGATACCTAAGTATAGGGTCCTTTAAAATTCATGAGATAGGTACCCCATGCATTTTAAATTACTTTGCAGAAAATTACTGGTTCAGAAGTAGGAAAGAGTAGACTAAGAATAAATAAAATACTATAAATCGAGTTATTTCTATAATAAACTGTGCGTCACAGTAAGTATATTTTGTTTATTTACATTATTATGTAAGTAGGTACCTACATAATATGATAGCCAATTGATCAAAGGATCAATAATATAATCATTTACCTACCCCAGTCAAGCATACAAAGAATCATTATTCCAATAAAACAGGCCTTTTATAGGTACCTACTCCGATAATTTAGTATGTATGATCTAAGACCCAACTCAGACATGGTCGTAATTAAAAACCGGAATATTACAGAACCGGTTTAAGCGTAGACTGTAATAAGTTTTTTAGTTCGTATTTACATACACATGTCATTACACATGTTTATTTTTAAAAACAATAATATAAGTACTTTACCAAAAGGTTTTCTTTTTACCATACTGAATTTATATAGCAAACGACAATCAAGTAGAAATCATACATTGGTTTTATCAACACCGAGGAGATACTTTTATATATAGAAAGTACAGTAGGTACTCACCTATACAATGTAAAAGAGATTGTGTTCAAAGTAAAAGTCAAAATGTTTTATTTTAATTAGATCATTAAAATTGTACTTTTGAAAAGACAAAACTAGTTGCACCTTTCCAAAAAGTGGGTCTTATGGATTAGGCCGGCAAGAAACTCTATTCCGAATCAATGCCAATTTGCCAGTAATCGGGCCCAAGTCCAAACTCCGAGCTGCTACTGCGAATTTTATAGCAAAACCTGGTGTTTTCAAACACTTGATGATTCCTAGCGAATCATCAAATGAATGAAAAATGCACGAATGAAATCACTGGGGCAAATGAAACGAATATGGAAATTGGAGTAGCTGGCGTCTACAGGTTATGGTTGCCGCATAGGTACCATCGGGCAGCCCCTATGCTTGTCTGTCATGGAGGAACTCATGTACCAACGACAATAAAAATACAAAAAATATTTTAACTAAAACCGGTAACCTCATTTTGTGGTTGGCCATGAATATGTATAATTAGGTCTTATAAAAATAAAGTTTATTAAAGTTCTAGCTTTCGCCCGCGACTTCGTCCGCGTGGAATATTTACTTAGTCTTAGCGTGATGATACTTCCTCAGTAAATGGGCTATCTAAAACTGAAAGAATTTTTCAAATCGGACCAGTAGTTTCTGAGATTAGTGCGTTCAAGCAAACAAACAAACTCTTCAGCTTTATATATAGATAGATAGATTATGTTCCGTTAAACACTATAAAAATATCGAAACTGCATAAATTGATAGTTTAATTTAAATTATTTTTCTCACCTTCCAAATTTTGCCCCCTGGTCACTTACCCCGAGTGCCCCTAATTTAAAACCAGTGCTGGCTGCGTGTCAGAATTTCAGAAAATAGCATAATTTTGGATACGACTAAAGTTTTGTCTTCGTAACTTTCAGGTGACATCATGATAAAGAAGTTTCTGTTCAGTTGCGACAGCAGTTTGGAAAGGGCAAAGAGATGTATAGAAGAATTCTGCTCAAGCCGTGCCAGCATGAGTGAGATTTTTACCGACAGAGACCCTGGCTCAACTAGGATGAAAACCGTTTTCTCTAACACGTAAGTAAATTACCCTTTTCTCATGTTCTAGCAGCTCTTTACCAAGGTCTAAGGTAGTCTTCCAGCCTAACCAGATGTCGCTGAATATCACACCAATGACTATTGTCAAAGGACCAAAGGTGCTCGTAACACAACCGGGATCGATAGGTTTACATGCTCTCATGCTCCAAGGTACGGAAAAGTATCGAGGTATATGTATCTAAAGGTATCTAGCGACCCACCCGCGGTTTCAACCGCGGGTGGGTCGCTAGATACTGCCCCGTTCCTGCCCCTTTCCTAAGAGTCATAGGGTTATTTTCAATAGCTTAAAAGCTTCCTCTTTAATCACTCTATCTATTAAAAGAACAGAACCGCATCAAAATCCGTTGTGTAGTTTTAAAGATCTAAGCATACATACATATGGACAGACAGACAGCGGGACTTGACTTTGTTTTATACTATGTAGTTACAGTGATGATATGTAATCACCTCATGACCTATACATAGATCGACCGTAGCAAGCACTACTTAACCATGCAGATCGAAAGAGCAACGTAATTATTGCTCCAGTACAAAGTACCAAGCATGTCCTAAAAAAATATTAAGTATCTTTTCATCTTCGTATTACAATGAAAAAATTACAAGGAAATGCAACTTTTGTTTTAGATGGGTCACAACATACTACGCGGAAAATGAGGAGATATTGATACACAAGATAACTTCTCCAGAAAATTTTGATTTCTACGACTGTATAAAAGCATTCATGATAGAAGCCGACAACTGGATCAAATTGGAGAAAGATGTGCTACCTGAAAATCATCAAATAATCATGGATATAGAAGAATACACGCTCGCGCTTGTAGCCAAAGCTAACATATTTTACTTCCAGAAGTTTATTCTTTTCTTGTTGGTAAGTCTACTTAGTATTTACTCAAAACTTTGTATTATAGCTAGCTATTGCCCGCGGTTTCATTCGCATCCCAAAGGTGATTTTGAGATAAAATGTAGCCTATTTCCTTTTCCAAAAATAATTCTTATTTAGGACAATATTGGGCACCAATCGGAACCCGTTTAACAAAGAAATTTAGGATACTTAGCTGGTCCAACTAATAGCAATGAACTAGACCCCTTAAGAACAAAAAATCATTCAAATAGGACTTTAAGAATTTTTACCTCCTGTGTTGAATTTCAAAACATCCTTTCTTATCTTACACCTGTACCCGTCAAGATAAATACATCCTACAAATTTTCAAGTAACTACGACTGGTTTTAAGCAGTGTGTTGTCTTTCGGTGAGTGAGTCATGATCTCACAGGACTTTGCTGAATGGCTGGTCTCGCGCCCATAATTTTTATCAACTTTTGATTAGCAGCTTTGTATTAGTCTGAGTTTTACTCATACTCATTCATCAGTCTATTTATCATTATATTCCTGGCTGAAAGAGGCCTCGCAAAGCTGATGTTGCTTACTTCTACATTTGGTCTAGCACCGCCACTCTTGATTCTTTTATGTAAATATACATTGTGTGCCGCCTTCACCACCTCAAGACTACGCTCGACTAGGTTTCAATGATCGTACAAGTTGTTAGTATTATTATACTTAAAAGCCCGTGGTGTCCAACTGCAGGGTAAAGGCCTCCCCACTCTTCTTCTTCTTACCTCTGTCGACTGCTGCCAGAGACTAGTCCAGTTGTTAGTATTGTTTAATTTAAAAATCAACTATCTTCACTCAGTAATAAAAAAAAAATTAAATCCTTGTTTTTATAGCTTTCAGCCTATTAACGCAAGATATTTTATGGTTTTACAGGCAGCCATGCCAGTGCGTTTGAAACATGTGCATATAGTGAACTGCCCATCCTTCTATGAGTACATGTATGGCTTAGTCAAGGGGATATTGCCTCAAGAAATCCGGAAGATGGTAATATTAAGTACCTAAGTATTTTTAATTGAGCTATGAGGAGATTCCGTCGTTTGCAGTGGCTCAGGGTCAGTTTTGGTCCTGTCATGGTTATGGCGAATGACGAGAAACCTATGGCCTTGACTATAGTAAGGCTAGACAAGGCAAGTGCGGTTTTTAGTCGGTATAAGTATAGGCATACCTGGCACCGGGGATGATCCATGAGTATTTTCCACCACCGAAAAAAAGGGTCAGCTCAGGTAACACTAGGCGCCACAAACATACTTACCTTGATTTGCTATTTAGTTATAGTAGACACTGATAGTGACTGTTTAACGGGGCAGCCAACTTAATTACAATTAATTATTTGAGGCCGGTATACAACTGGTTTAGTTTTCAAGTTGAAGCTACGTTGGAGCTAAGCGCGAATGTGTGCTATTTATCCAGTCCAGCAGAACTCGCATGGGCTTTCCGTATACTTAGAGGTCAGCATATATAAAACTATACGGCGCGTTGTGCCGCCTTATATCGGTAAATCATATCGTGATTTATCAAAAGTGGATTTTAGCCGAATAGAATGAAATAAATTGATTTTCTTACATAGATAAGACGCACACAATAAACCACCGACCTCTATAATACTATCTTCTATAATCTAATAGCGTAAAGGAATATAGTGATCAGTGATGAGAGATCAAATAATTATGTAAACTACTTACTGCGAAAATATGCCTCCTGTCTGCTGCGAAAATATGCCTGTCTCCTTAGAAGACAATGCACGTCAATCTTCAAATATTTCCATTAATTAACGTATCTACATTCCATTTTATCTAATGTGTGTATGTATATGTATGTAATTTATATATGTATGTATATGTGTATGTATATATTTACTTATTATATTTATTTAATATGATTATATTTATTATGTAGTGTTTGAATTTACTTAGGTATAATTTTACATTTTGTAATATAATAACCTGTACACCGCCAGCTACCCTCCCCCCTCTTCATTTATTATATTAAAATCCATCCTAAGGTTGTCTGGAAGATATCGCTTTTAGCGATAAGACCGCCATTGTACCAATTAAAAACATGAATTTATAAAATATGTATCAATATTATGGTGTACAATAAAGAATATTCTATCTATCTATGCGTCACATCCAAACTAAATGGCCATCGCTATTGCTAACTATATTTTTGTTAATTCAAATATACTCACAGCAAAATTAACACAATACCTCATCCCATAGCCATATTCTAACTGTGTTTGGGTCAGCTTCAACAGATCAGATGCGTCTTAATAACATTTTTTTTTCTCGCGACACCCGATTAGTCACAACGAACGTCACATTAGTTATGTGACGTTGTGTTTAACTCGATAATACTTGAGCTTTGAAATTGTTTGTAATGGACAAACCATTACAATTTTACAAACTTACTAGCAATCAAATTATGCCTCTTTATTATATTAGTGTATTATGTAGATTTATAATTTTGTACCTACGAAGTGACACGACATTATAATATATAGCAAAATATATATAATAATATAGATAAAAATAATAAATATATATAATATAGCAAAATGCCAAGCTTTCGAAGTTTTCCAAGCGTCGGGGTATCACTTATGATTGCCAGAGAAGTTCTTCAGTATGTTAATTGGGGATCGAAGTTTTCACGTTATCTTCGAATCACAAAGGGATTTCGATAGATATACAAAGAATTGTCACCAATCCATAGACCGACCGCGGGAAACACCTCATCGGTTGATTATATAAAAATAAAAATAATACTCTTTTCAGATAAGATTCCATTCTGATCACATGGGCTTACACGAATACATAAATAAGAAGTATTTGCCTTCTGAATACGACGGTGATGCTGGAAGCATGGCCGAACAAAATGAACATTGGATTGAAAAAATTACTAACAAGGAAAACAGGTAATTTTTTATAGTAAACAGTGTGTTGGAAGATGTAAGATGTTACCAGTTTAGATACTCGTACTCAAGCCAACCTTACTACTGATTTGGAATCCGAATGAAATGCGGATCTGAAATTGATTAGCATTTGCCTGAACGGAAAGGGAAAATATCACGATGGATCAGAGCAATTTCAATTCGCAGTTGGGACTTGCAGTCAATGCAAGTCCCAACAAAGGCTCTACAAGGAATCCTAAGTCGGTTCTCCTTTAGACATCGTGGCATTCCTACGTCCCAGATATTTCCCGACCTGGCAGCCTTCTAAAAAACCTGGACCATTTGCTATCAGAAAACGCAAGCTGAAAAATCATATAGAAAATCCAAATAATAAAGAATGCGTTTTTTCAGGAAATTTTTAGGTAACGACAATCTTTGGAAAGCAGATCTTGGTAAAAAAGGGAAGAAATCTGAAGTAGATACTACTATGAGTGGATCCTTTAGAACGCTCGCTATTGACTAAATAAAAATAAGGATATAATAAAATTGTGATATTTTAGGATTATGGATATAAATTTCGGTATAAATAAAGTTAAAAAAGAAGAAGGTTCTATTGTTCGTCTGTATGTATTTTTGATTGATTGTATGTTCATTGATATTTTCGTTAATTGAGGACCAATTTCAATTTTATTTTTATATGAAAGAGTACAATCCCAAAGGGTTCCTATTCTAATTTGGAAGATCTCATCACAAGATTTAGGCAATAACACGCACCGACCGAGTAAATCACAACATCGCATCGTCGAAGTACGTCAGATTCTACTCGCCACTCCAAATGTTGAAATAAATTAATTTCTTAATAAAAAAGATTAATTAGTTTACTTACAAACAATAGTTAGGCTCTGTCTGTACCGTACCTATTGTATATTTTGAAGATATCGACGCTAGTAAGGCGGTTTATCACGCGAACATATTTTATACTAGATGCTTAGAAATATTTCTCCACAGCGATAATAGGTACCGTCTACAACATTTAAATTTCAGAAAATTTAATAAACAGTCATGTCTAACCTTTATTTTTCCTTGAATACTTAAATTTTGGACGTCTTTTTCCTCAGAAAAATGTGTATATAATCTGTGCCAATAGTTTATTTTACTCATAATATCGACTCAATGGCTTCTCAATATTGACAGAATGATATGTTGACTGAACTGCAAATATTAAGTTCTTAGTTATATCTTACTTAGTAGGTAGCTCTATAATATATTTTAAAGTGGATTTTTTTATTGCTAGATGTTGTCCGGAGTTTTAATCGTATCCCAAAGAACTTTTGGAGACAAAAGTCACATTGAGTTCTCAAATGCTGGGAACCTTAAATAATGACTTGGGTACTAACCTTCAATATACAAACACCCTGTTATTGCAATGTTATACCACTGAAGAATTTATTTTAAAAGAGTGTCCAATGTCCAAGGAGTTTATAGTCGGATTCTTCTACGTAGGAAATACTTTTTGGACCCGTGCAAGTAGAATCATAACGTTGTAAAAGGTTATTTCAACTTAAACTTGAAAACGTAGGCTAGTATTCTATTATCTGTGACGTAGGTACCCTATGTCCTTCTCCAAGGTCCAATCTATACCTATACCAAAATTCATCAAAAATGGTGCACAGTTATAGCGCTGCACTCCATTAGGATTTTTTAAAGCCATACTTAAAACAGGTTGACGGCATTGTGCTACTACTGAACCCGTAAGTATAACATAACTTAGAGAGATGAATGAAAAAACTTAACTTACTAATGAACAGTGTACAGCCATAGTTTTCCGGTATATTTAGGTCCCATGTAATGGGATATGGCAATAGGAGGCGAGCCTATTGCCATAAACCGGGCACAAATTTCAAACTCCCGGCACAAATTTCAAACGGGAATTTTATGGAAAAATCCAGTAATATACGTACTTTGCTTGACCTGAGACTGCAAGACCTCCAGCATAGTAGTTGCGCCTAGGACAACTAGACTAATGAGGGAGTTTAACTGGTATAGTCTGAACATAATCCCAGCGTAAGGTACCTACATATTAAATACAACGCTATTAAAAAACAGAGGATGAGCCTTTCTATTAATAGAAATAAAATAATTAATAACATACGCAATCTTTAAATTTTAATAGTACCTATACATGTTACGAAACATAGAACCAGCCTGATAGCGTTTATAAAGCGTTTAAACTTTACCTTGAAAAAATTCTGAACTGTGAAAGTGGCCAGACATGTTTTAAAATGTGTCGTAATATCTCCATTAGAATGTGGTTAATATATACAAAAAAAGAAACTGGTTTGTAAGAAAATATGGTAACGATATTACAAGTAAAATACTGCAAAACGGTTTTAGTAAGCAATGTAAAGAAGATGCATCCAGTTAAGCAAAACTACTAGGCCGAAAAGGCTATAAACATAGGTGCAGTCGACGGAAGACCATTATTCAACTTTATACTTTTAGTTTTAAGGTAGAAAACATACCTGCGAGTATATTCAATCTACAAATATAAACAACTGAAAATAAGAAGTTCCTATTTTATTAAAAATATATTCGAATTATTAAAAAATATCACATAAAAAAATAGGTAAAAACACCTTAACACGAGTGCTATATCTAGAGTATATATGTATCTATATAAAGAGTATATCTACCTAACGGTATTTAATCTGTAATGTTCGTAATCCGAATTGTTTGCTCTAAAACTTACTTACTATTAACATCCTAGTTTTTTATACCAATAATAGAGTAAATTTTGTTTACTTCTATTGTATTCGTAGCGTCATAAATCTGATTGGGACACCTATTAGATTTATGACGCTTACATATTTAATATCCCATTGATGCATAACAATAGCATTATCAGCATAACTTCAATCACGCTAATATCGGTAATAAATAAACCAGTATATCATCAATCTAAAGCTAGTGACCGGAACGAGCCGGGTAGTGCCTTCACTTTATCAACCCTATCATCTTGGTTGCCACTTGGTCGTAGAGCTTCATCTACAGCCCACCTCTTGTCGTTTGTGAGGAACCAATCTCTGTAATTAAATAACATTTCAGTTCATAAAACATTGATAAATGTATTTGCTGATAGTCGTGACCTAAGTCACTTTAATTTTGTAAAATAATCTAACAATGAACCTTACAAACCTTATTATGTCAGGTATGTTTGAAATTGTTCTTATAGAGGCATTAATTAAATGATATAACTACATAGGTTCCATATACAATTACATACTTAGCCAGAAAACATCTAACTAGACAAGAATTTCTATTAATTACAAGACTTGTAATAAATCAGATATTAGAAAAAAATGCAGTGTTTATAATGTTTACCTCTTGGCCTCCATCTTTTTAATCCATTCCCTTTTGATCTGCTCAATGGGACCAGCCTTGCCACCGTATTCTGATGGCAAGATCTCTTGTGGAATGTCCTTGTATAAAGTGTCAGAGTTGGGCTCGTGGAACTTTATCTGAAAGACATGAATCTCAGTTAAATATTTAACATTTAGTTAGGTATATGTATAGAACACCGCTTAAAAGTCAGCAAGCCTATTTTATTGAGACAATTCCACTGAACTTGCTACTAATGCAATATGAAATATTTGCCTATTGAAATATTTAAAAAACGCAAATATTTTATCTCCACGGAAATCATGGATCCAACGTCAATCAGAAAAAAAATAGGAATCATTAATATTGAAATAATGGCTGAGACCAGTTCACATACTAAAAACAAAATTATAAAGTTAGTCGGTTACTTGGATGACTATTTAAAGGGTAATCGTCATCGTCCAGTTTAATCATGGATAGCTGATTACCAGGAATAGTAAGATACAAAGTTGGTCAGAAAAAACTATGATCACTGCAAAAAAGGTAAGATTTAGGTATTGCTAAAGACGGCTGATGATAATCATGATCGATCATCAGATCTACTATTAAACAGAAAAAATATAAATAATTCACAAGATATTTATAGGTAGATATTATAAACACGTCACGTTTTTGTGGTCGCACTCCTCCGAAACGATTTTTATGATTTTTTTATGTATATTTGGTAGGTATGAGAATAGGTTGCAAATTATTACGGATTAAAGTGTCCCTATCCAGTAAAACAACGTTTGCCAGATTTTTGCAATATAACGAACAAGCTAATGTAAGAAAAGCTTTCAGTAAAAACCTTTCTTAGATTTAGTTGTCTTCTTACTGAGTTTGTTTTTGAAAGCAGTTTAATTTTTAAACTAACCAGCTTCGAGACTTCTGTCTTAAGGAAAGGCTTGCAGATTGCGAAGATCTTGCCAATGTATGAAGGTGCATTAATGACGTGCACTTGCTTCAGCCGGATCGGCATCGCTTCCTGTAAATAACAGTATTATTGTTAGACATTATCGTATATATGTGTATAGTTGTAGAAGTAATGTTTGTAGGTATTTAAGGGTAGCTGTAAAAAAATATATTAGGTCAACACTATGCAAAAAATAGAGAAAAGTGGGTGGCGTAGGAGGTCCTGAAATTAAAGTGTTTGTTAAACAACTATGTCCTATATTATCGAGTACGCGTATTGTGCGATCCTACATTCTCCCGTTAATTATTTTTTTATAATCTTTATAAATACCTAAGTCATCTATCTTCATATCCATATCCAAGGTTTTTACACGGTAATTAATTTTCATCAGTTTCCTTGTATCTCTGTTATTACGAATAACTAATTCGTTGTTGGGATCAAAGATCACAATTAGTGGATAAGTGCCAAGTAAGTAATCAACGTTTACAACGATTACTCGCGAGCTTTATTAGCACGAAACTACAGAATGCCAAGGATATGGACCTCAATAAAATTAATTTAAATAGCGAGTTTTTAATAGGTACTTAAAATAAAATGAAAAACACCTCAAGGGTCGAATTTCCTGTACAAACTTAATACTAAATTGAAACGTAGGTAATTTAAACAGAGTGTAATATTATTCGGATTCAGATTCCATTAATCAAGGACAATTCAGTTGAGTTCTTCGGTACTACTCTACTAAAAGTTTTTAAAGGACTGACGAGTTTTGCATCACCTACTGCATAGATTTCGCTAGGTCAATAACAGGAAACGAAATATCTTTTATGTCTTGACCAGATAACTTTACCTACTTATATTAATTAATGTCTGCTAAGGTAACGAAATGAAAAAGGTACATTTGAAGTTGGAAGTACATGTACAGTTACTGGGCAAAACTCAACATATATTAAAATATGGATGTCGTAATAAGCGATACCTTGGAAGCCATGTCCTAAAGTTGAATAATTTTAAAGCGCAAGTGCGGCCTCGAGAATAATTATGAGTTTTCGTAAGATAAATGATTTATAGACTTGATTTCGAAAGTCTTTCGTCACGTTTGCTGAGGCTTTGAACTGTTCTGCGGATCATCGCAATCACTAAAAATCAATTATAATAGGTAATCTATGAATAAGAATGAAATTTTGTCCGTTGGTAAGCGCTTTATATGAAAACGGCTGGACTGATTTGATTCTTTTTTTAAATGGTCGTTACCTATAGTTTAAGGGTTTTTAGAGAAAGAAATTACGCAATTAAAATAACTAAAAAACCCGACTGCATAAAAACACTTTAAAAAAAGACAAAAACAAGTCTAGTAGTCCAGACCTATGTAAAGTAATATTGAATAACTACACCATTTAAATGTTTTCATGATCGATAAATACATAAAATAATAAATTATAACGTAGAATAAAGTCAATCTTGCCGTCGGGACCCATTCAAAATCGTGACCGTCTCTAAAATTCCCAGTAATGGGTCCCGACTGCAAGATTGACTTTATTCTACGTTATAATTTATTATTTTATGTTTCCGCCATTTCATGTACCCAGTGACACTCGTGCCATCAAGACAAATCTAATGAGGTATCATTTATCTAAATCGGTTGCACCGTTGAATAGTTACGAGCGGACATAGGAACGGACATACATACATACATACACGTCAAACACATAACCCTCCTCCTTCGGCAGTCGGGTAAAAATAAAGACATTGATTTGATTTGAAAACAGACCAGAGTATTTGAAAATTGGGGAAAAAGTACCTACTTAATTTTTCTATGACATTTTTGTATGGCCGAATAATCTTTGTGAACAGACTCAGATGCTATCGCTACTATGTAAATTAATACGTAATAAAAATAATGTTAGGCAATTAGTTGTAAATCTTTTTTTAATAATTGTACCATCTAATTGTCATAGTGATTGATATGATAAATAAAAAACAGACTAACATAATGTATAAATCTATAAGAAATACATTGTATACAAAATTACATATTTATAAATTGTAAAACGGATATGATACGATCGTATGTAACCCTTTGAAAGTCACGTCATCAACATTGCTTAAATAATTTGCAGCATTGCATTGATCATAGTAAGCGTGTCCTATTGAATTTCAGAAATGAAGCTGTTTTAATATCCTTCTCTTTTTATGGAATACTCAAGGATTGTTCACAGTGCTACAGCGAGTCTAGTTTTTGTCTATGCCACATAATGTATAAGAAAATGTCTTGGCTATCCTATGGGACACAGTCATGTAAAACATCTAGCCGAGTCTATCCTGGGGGCACGTTTCCATTGCTACTTTGTGTGATACAGAGAATACGTTTCTTATCTCAGTAATTATAGGTTACCTGCTTAGATCGATTTTACCACAAGTTGCAAATTTCATAGGGATTGGTAAAGTCGTTTTAGAGAACACGCTACATATACCATCACGGCTGTATTCCCCGAAGGGTAAGGCAGAGGTGAATTTATATATTATACACCCGCAGTTCGACGGTATATTTAAGTCCCATTTAGCAAGGGGTGAGCCTTTATCCAAAACATGAGAGGTATGATTTTTAATGATCTCTTGGATTCTATTCCAACAGGCGATCTGTTTGCGGATGGGTGGAAGAAGATAATATTGGTATGTAATAATAAACAAATAAATAGGTGTACACATAAATATTACAAAATATATGTTGTAGCTGTCTGTATAAATTATTACTGTCATCACCTAACTGATTTATATAATATATACATAAAAACTGCAATATTATGTAGATACTACGTGCATTTATTTTTTATTTTAAGGCTACAACATATATTTGATTACATTATTCTAAGGCAACGTGTTTTAAATGTTAATGCTATAAATTAACTTTTTAATATTATGTTGTGTCTCAAAAGGTTTTTCGGAATGCGAGTATAAATATTTTTAAATTCTGAAAAATAATATAATCAACAACAACAATCTAAAAATTGGCGCTTCTAGATAAAATTGTTTAATATTATTTTTTGTGATTGTATTTGTCCGTCAGTCAGTAAGTATTCAAGTTTTAGGTCGAGGACTATATGCAGTAATAGCCTAGTGATATGACCATTGGACGCCAAATCAAAGGTCTTGAGTTCAGATCCAAGGCGCGCATCTGACTTACATACGCGCTTAAACGGCGAAGGAAAACAGCGTGAGGAAATCAGGACACCTGCACGCCTGAGCGATTTTGTCGACGGCGTGTGAAGTCTGCCAACCCTCATTAGGGTAGCGTGGTGGACTATAACCTTCTGAGAGGAGACTCGTGCCTTGCAGTGGGACAGTATAATGAGTTAATCTGTATATCTATATATTTAAATACCTGTGTATACATCATATATTTCCGTAGAGCCGACAGGTTGATTTTGCCGATGAACTTGAGGGAAACATTAGCCGAGTCGAAGATCGGTATCTCCCCCGAAGGTATCTCGCAGTCTTCTGTGATCCTGGTGTCAGCTAGCATGAAGAACGTCTTCACGGCGTCCACGAAGTTGAACAGGTCCATGTCAGGGTTGTTGAGCCGGTATATGAACACTTTGTAGTTTTCCTTCGTCTTGTATGGCAGAGGTAACATGTCCCTATAATGAGAATATTATAAATATAACGTGCCATCACGCCTACTTTCCACGAAGGGATAGGTAGGTGTGTATACACTAGGTACGTATCTTGAATCTATACTTTTATAAGGTACTAATGGTACTTATAATGCTAAAGTAACAGCAACTCTGTCTGTACTAACGTTGTCACGTCTAAATAAATTTTAATGAATTTTGGTATAGTGATTGATTGGAGCTGAGTCTGGCGTATAACATATTAATTGACAAAAATAACAAAAAGTTAAAGATCTCACGTGATTTCAAAAACGCGTCTTATTTCGGGGGCATAGGGGTCACGCTTGCAGAACAGTTCGGGTCCATTAGAGCGGATGGTGAAGAACAAGTCGATGGTTCGCTTGGCACGCTCCAGACTGTAGTGGCAACTCGACAGGAAACGACGCAGCAAGACATCGTCTGTATTAAAACACAGAATTAAATTAGTCTTCATTTTTAAAGAAAAATACTGTCAGTTTGTGTTTTGTTTATATTTTCCATTCTAAGGCCCACTTGCACCAACTTCTTAAATGTGTTTAAATTGTATTTAAACACGAAATTCCTATGAAAAATTGTGTTTAAATATGACTTCAGAATTAGTCTTCATTTTTAAAGAAGAATACTGTCAGTTTGTTTTGTTTATATTTTCCATTCTAAGGCCCACATGCACCAACTTCTTAAATGTGTTTAAATTGTATTTAAACACGAAATTCCTATGAAAAATTTTGTTTAAATATGACAAATACATTTTAGAATTTTGTGCAAGTGGGCCTAAGATTATAAAGTTAGGTAACTGAAGGAAAAAATCGATTCGAACCTGCGTCTTCTGTTTAGATATCTACACCAGACGGCATACCACTAAGCCACCACGATTCCTACCCGCCAGGGCAAAATTTGCCCGCAGTCGATTTTTTCCTTGACTTAAATAACTTTAGAAGTATACCTACTTGTTTATTTCAATAGAAAATTCTCATTAGCTGCTTTTAGTTTGGAATAGGCAATAGGTTCACCCCTATCCCTATACAAGGGCCCAAGGGATCATTCTACCTGTAACATTGGCCAAGATTTTCCATGAAACCCATAACTGATACTTACGTGAAAAAAAAACAACTTTTATTTCATATATGCCTGAATATAGTCTGTCTCCTTTTTATAGGAAGATGTATTTATTTTTCAGGAATACTGTATGAGTTTCGTAGGAAAACTTGTTGAATACGACGGCTAGCATCACCCCTGTGGGTGTAAGTGACTAAATGGCCACCTTTATCACATTTTAGATCCAATGTAGACCTAAAATATACTAGTTCGGCCTAGATGAGACCTATACCGGCGAACGGATGTGTAAACACATCAGGAAAAGGTTACCACGTTTCTGGAATTGTTGATTTGTTACTGTCTAGCGACAAAATATAGGACAACATACCAGCTTCCGAATACAAAAGCAAATACGGACAGTTACTTTATGTGTTCACCTAAGTAAATGTTTATATGGCAAGTTGAAACACCATGAATGTGTGAATTTTATATATAAACCTACAAAGTTATAACAGGCTATGCTACTATACATTATTGGTTTAACGGTGGCACCTTTTAATACCGTTTAGGACGCATAAGGCCAACCTGTCTCGTACGGAATACGTACGATGAACCTTCTGAGCAATTATTGCGCAAACACTGACATTTTCGAGAATGGTGCTAAAGGTCACCACCAAGTTTGGTGGCATTGACTGTATCATGAAGCGATTAAGCCATTTATTACGTTGTGATGAAGACGAGCGTTTAACATGATAAACAATGCTCTTCCTCCGTTATAATAGAACAGTAATTGGCTGTTAAACATCTCACAACGTAAGAACTATAAGTTTGTTCTATGATTACCTCCTCTTAGAATTACTTAGGGTAAGTTATAGTTAGTCCACAACACTGGCCTAGTTTGGATTAGGTTCTTTCTTTGTTACAGTATTGGTAATTATTGTATATTAACCCAATCATGATTTAAAAAAAACAGTTATGAGTGTTCGAATTTGCGGCAGTCATATCACTAAGCATAAGCACCATTCACTTACACTTTGATATCACTGTGATACGAAGAGAGATATACAATTGTAGGGATCGGATCGTGGGAGATGGATCCCCAAATACGATGGATGAACTACGACCCAAATAGATGAACATGGGTGGCATAGGATAAGAAAAAATGCCAGATATTCAAATTTACAACAAAATTAACAGTGACTAGATGAAGAATTGTGTGATTCTTAATTTTAGTATCTTGGCTTGAATGAAGATGAAGAAAGTGAATATTAATTGATTGAGTAACCTAAATAATATAAATGATAAAAGAGATTAAAATCTCCTATCAGATGTTATAGAAAATAACTACTAACGATATCAACACAGTGAACGATTACAAATGTAATAAACTGAATAAAGATATCAAAGATTATAATTAATGATTTATGATTTTATTCGTCTTAAAGTAGCATGAAGCACAAAGTACGAATGCAGCGTGTGAATACCGTTTCAAGTTCCACTGACTCGTCACGTAGAGAAAGCATAAACTCATACACAACATACTTACTAAATTTTTTTAGGTAAAAAAAATATTCAAAATTAATAAAACCGCGTAATTAACAGAATTAGGTGAAGTTCCGTTTTCATTTGTGTTTTAATTACTATGGTTATTATACGTGTGTAAGTATACATTAAATTAGGTACCTACCTACATACCTTAATCAATTTACAAAACGCGGCGGTTACAAAAAATATATAACACAAGGCAAAGTCACTGAGTTCTGTTCTTGTACGTGGATGCCTTTTCGGCATTTCGGTAAAAAACATTTAATTAACGTTTACCGTCAGTTTTTATTTTATTTTATATGCAGCACGTGACCGTACTTGTGTAAATAGTAGATACGGTCACGTGCACCGTGGAAAGATAATTCTGATATTAAAAAAAAGAACACTGTCTTGATTGTCACAAATATCATCTTTGAATCGTGGCTTTGCCGTGGTCTGGGTCGTGGTCAAGAATATTATATTATCTTATTAAACACAGTATGCTAAATGTTAAATGGTATTCTTTGGAAGTATATTTTTAACTTAGGTATATTACGCAGGTACCAGAATTTGCGTTCTCAACGGTTTTTGCGAATGCATGTTATGTTCTCTCAAAATTATAAAGTCATTCAATCATTTTCAAATTACAATCGGTGTATAAGAAATGAATAGGATTGAAGAATTTGAACGAATGAATAGTTTCATTTTTTTAATACTACTGAGCTCTTGCCGGCTATTTCGCACATCCTAAAGGATTTTTTGAAGCAAAGGGCCTTAGCCCTTCTTCTCTATATAGTTCAATCTAACTCTCTATCAAAATGCATCAAACTTTAGGCGTTACGTACGCCGTAAATACAAAACACAAACAGTTGTTTGTTACGTTTACACGCCTAAAGTTTAATAAATATGCAATATGTCTGTACATATTATTACAATATTACTAATATTGAATTGAACTAAGTTCTTAAATGCATAAGTACTGCTAATATAAATGCGAAAGCAACTGTCTCTGTCTGTTTATAACGTTTTTATGCCTAAGCCGGTGAACAAAACTGTTGATGAATTTTGGTATGGGGATAGATTATATCTTGGCGCTCAAGCTACCCTTTGACTCAAAAATATATGTCGCGTGCGCGCGAAACTACGCAGAACAACTATGTCATTATAATAATAACTACTCGGACGGACAATGACTGTTGAATAACTTAACAGGGTCGTAACATTGAATCCTACACAAAGTCAGTTCAGAAACAGACACTATACCATGCGTTGACTACCAATAAGGCTTACACTACAGATCTGATGACGTCATATGTCGTCCAACAAAGCATTCTTTGCAACATTGGAGTTGCTTCATAGTGTGTATATAACAAAATTTGATTGGCAATCTTTCAGCAGAGGTTAACGACATCACTCTATTGAATTAACAGCGACTTTTACTTTTATTGTTACGTAAAAAATCAATATATGTTGTTATGACCCATTCACTGACTGTCACATTAGTAATAAAAAAAATGTGCATGTGGTCATGGTAATAAGAGTTTATTAACAGTGGAATAAAGTTGCAATTTCCACAGCTTCTGACAGAAAGAAGCTTTAAAAAAAGAAAAGTGCAATACATGTAGTTTATCTGAATATCTGAAGAACCATTAGGTAAACAGAAACCAACCTTTATGTGGGACCATAGATAATATTTCATCCCTCGCACGTTTGTATTTCGAAGTTCAGTTACAGGTTAAGTACTTAATTATAGTTTTTTTTAATATTCCGTGACCAGAAGTACCTAATTCTATACCTACATATGTAGGTACATACACCATCACGCCTGTATATTCACTGAGGATTTAAGCAGCGGTGTAAGTAATGGCCCACAGTTCGCGCTGAGGATCTATCTACACTTGTGAAGTAATGAGGTAATTTTAGAAATTTCTGAATGCTTAAACACAAAAGTAGGTACCTAACCTACTTCTTCAACCTGCCTACATACAGAACATGATTGTCTGGCAGGTCAATACATATAGGTATTATTATTTTATATCTAAGGTACGAGCGAGATAAACTCTTTGCCAATTAAATAACTATAACCCAGATCTAGCTAGCGTTGATACTGGTACCTAGACCTATGTGTGTGACGAAACTCTTGAATTGAGACTAAATTGAGCGGCTTGTCTTAGGTATACATTTTGCAACATTTTGAATCCGGTTTATGGCTATTAAATATTAGGTATAGCTTGATTTTTAATTAGATTAGATGTTATTGACCTATATACCATTTATTATTAATTTAGTTGAGATGTGATTTTTTAAGGTGGTTTGGGCATGTACAGAGGATGGATGAACGGAAATTGACGAAACGAGTATACATGATGAGTATGGATGGAAGAGTTGGAAGGGGCCGACCTCGACGAACGTACGACAACCAAGTTGCGGCCGTTCTTAAAAAAGGACAGGTTAAGAGCACCCTAAACCGACGTTCATGCATGAGGAGAATGAACGTAGATGAAGCGAAAGTAGTATGCCAGGATCGTAGCAAGTGGAAATCTATAGTCTCTGCCTACCCCTATGGGAGACTGGTGTGTAAATATGTATTATGTATGTATGTGATTTTTAGCTTTATTTGTCATTATTATCTAAAATTGTCCAGCTGGCCACGTTTTTTAAACACATAAGAAAAACAATAATAATGATTAAGATCGGGCTGTGGTGGTGGTTTTCGTAAATATTTAAGCTGCTAAGGCGTCACTTTAATTTAGCAACTTTACAAAACAGAAATTTAACGATTTTTTTCACAATGTCATATTTCATTCTCGGTAAGGTGAATTTTATTGAAAATATAGAGTTGTAAATATTATAATGCTCTAAACCTCGCTCCCGTAAAGTTGCCATTTCTACTTTTCTTGTGTCGAAATATAGCTAGGGACATAGGTACCTTTATGGAACATAGGTACACACACGAAGACGACGATTTCATAAGATATTTTAGTACTTATTTTATATTTTTTCCCAATTTTATTTAAATTCATTATTAAAATTTTATTTTGAAATATTTTTACCAAAAGTTTATTAAAGTATTAGAAATATAAAAAAAATAGAAGGCTCATTTATTTATTAACTAGCTTCTGCCCGCGGCTTCGCCCCCGTGGAATTCTGTATGTTATCACATCCCACGGGAACGGGATAAAAAGTATCCTATGTCCGTTTCCTGGTTCTAAGCTACCTCTCCACCAATTTTCAGCCAAATCGGTTCAGCCGTTCTTGAGTTATAAATGAAGTAACTAACACGACTTTCTTTTATATATATAGATTATATAGATTAGCTTCTGCCCGCGGCTTCACCCCCGTGGAATTCGGTCTGTCATCACATCCCACGGGAACGGGATAAAAAGTATCCTATGTCCGTCTCCTGGTTCTAAGCTACCTCTCCACCAATTTTCAGCCAAATCGGTTCAGCCGTTCTTGAGTTATAAATGAAGTAACTAACACAACTTTCTTTTATATATATAGATTAGCTTCTGCCCGCGGCTTCGCCCCCGTGGAATTCGGTCATCACATCCCACGGGAACGGGATAAAATGAATACAAGTAATAATTAGGTACCTCATTGGTCTAGTGGTTCTAAGCGCGACTGTTGCGCTAGAATTCCTTGCTTCGATTCCCAGATTGAGTAATGTTAGCCCGTAGTTTTGGATTTGGCAATAGGCTCGCCCCCTATGACATGGGACTTAAATATACCGGCGAAATGTGGCTGTACATTTGTACGCCTGTGTACTAGAAACTACTAGAAACTCCCATTTTTGATTGGTTGCATATTTTCTGTATTTTTATTCTGTAGTCATTCTGTATATTACGAAATATCTTACCGACTTCATGAGGCAGATGTGGCTGCTTGTTGAGCCAATCTTTGATTGTAGCCAGCTCGCTGCAGTGGTCTACTTCAGGCATGATACTGCAAAAAATAATATTATTTGTTACCACTTTAAAAAGTATCAGTAAGCATCTTTAACCTATTGGAAGCCTTGGGTATTGACTTTAGTGACTTATAAAACCAAATGCAGAAAAAATTTAAAGGATTGGGAAATAGGGGGCCCTCTTGGATCGGCTCTGGGCAATTGCCCATACCCAATGGGAAAGAAGGCCTGTAAGTACAGCATCAAGCTTTTAAGGTTCTCATAAAAAACCCCGATAAGATCCCCATAAAGCCTATAACCTACCTAAATTTATCTGACTAAAAGTGTTGGTTTCGTTTCAAACAATACAACTGTGAAAACAGCACCCAGTTTCTTCCAGTAATTTTTGCATGATGCGCATACAAAGTTACAGACACACAAAAATTAGGAAAATTGTTGTTTTGGCTTCTGTTGTTAAAGACATGTCTAGACATCGGCCCGTTATATCAATTTTATTAAATGAAACAGAATTTAAAGCCTGAAAGTAGTTTTTTCAGAATGGATTGAATCGATTACAGTGGTTTACAATACCTTAAACTATGGCCCCCCAAGGGCCCAATGGCCTCTAGTTATTGAAAACTGAAACCTGTTTGCACAAATTTTTATTGTGTGTTGCAAAAATATCATGGTCGTTATGGGTCCGACTTAAATAAATAATTTCTTGAAAAAATATTTTATTTTATTTAGGAAAACAAACAGTTTAAATCTAAGTAGTTACAACATCTTACGTATCTATTCACCATTTATATGTTTTCGCACATAAATAACAATTTTTGAGCAGTGATAACATGCATAGGTGAGCCACAAAGGGAAAAAAAGACAAAATAGCTCATAACACAAGTAGAATTTAAATAAAAACAGAAAGGACATAATAATATTTAGATAACCAGTTCATCAAACCAGCGCTTAGTGAGTGTGCGTTTAAAAGTTGCCTTAAATAAGTCTAAGTCAGGAAAGTCAACCAAATTATTGATACTAAGTGCTGATCTTATGAGAAAACGAGTTTTTCTTGTTCTTACATATTATATGCTTACATTTCTCAAAATGACTTTAGGGCTTCGTTATTATAATAATGACTCTATATTCTAGGTATGTTTGCGAAAGGTTGCTGGCGGAAGCTGGATGCGACAAGCCGAAGACAGGGCGAAATGGCGCACATTGGGGGAGGCCTACGTCCAGCAGTGGACTAGTATAGGCTGATGATGATGATGATGATTCTATGTTTGAGATCTTGCGCTTATTCAGTTACACGTTGTATTTATAGCGTTCTATAATCTTTATTTCTGAGATTATTTTATCACGTTTTCCTAATATAGGCATGTTCGTCTATTGTTGTGTGGCTTGCGTGTTGGACGTTGGCACATAATATTCAATCAATTGTATTATGGAAATCAAGTTCCTCGCTTTGTAATGACGTCAGTAGCTATTGTTTTGATTCTGTTATAGATATCCACTGTAGTAGTGCATTTATTGATAAGTTCTGACTTCTTTATTATATAGAAGTCCTAGTACTGCTTACCAAAATTGAGAAAATGTTTACCAATTTCTTTTAGCCAGCTATCTACTGTCCTGACAGTAGCTTACCATCAAGTGATCCGTCTGCTCGTTTGCCCCCCTATCCCATAAATAAACCTATTCTTTTTCTATGAAACACGTGCGTAGCTATTCGAAGGCAACATTATGTCTAAAATTCAAGGTAATTCCATCAACAAATTTTAGAGTTTTGCGGGCAAAAACATATTAAAGCTGCTTTTTTATTTACTGTAGGTACGCGTGTTTTGCCTCCAACAGGCATCGCAATGCACCTTTTTCTATATTAGGTATTATTGTTTTTTTTTTCCTTCACAGACTATCACACAAAATCTCAACAATCGGATAAATTTTATACACTGTGTTAAAAAACATTACTGTCTGAACCGAAAGGGGCATTTAACTGCCCCACATTACCAAATAAAATAGGTAACCTATATTTTTAATTATATCAGAGAAATTAAAATTCACGATTGTTGTGCCATGTGCATTTTTTAAATGTGATAAACCATCATCATCCTTACTATGTTTGGCATCCAGTGACGATATTACGGCCACTGTAAGTCCTACCGTTTAAGTTATACCTTATAGTGAAAACGATTATTTAAATAGAATCGGATATTGATATATCGGATACAATAAGGTTTTCTTAACATAACTTCTTTTATCTGTGACATAACGTAGTTTTTTTTATGGTATGTTAGTAGAAGAACGACAGTCAGACATGCATGCAATGCATGACTTTATTTTTTAATGCATGTTCAAGGTGAATCGAATCATTTTAGGTAGGCACATCATTATATCATTGATTTTATCTACAATAAACTAATTTGTAAACATAACTTGAAATTCAAGTTTTATAATTATAATCTTTGAACTTCTATGTTGGAACGTAATGTTATTGAAGCCTGTTTTGCCTACCTAATTACGTTTTTTATACATTACAACTATACAGAAATAAAAAAATAAAAAAAATGTAATCACCTACTTACAAAATAACATCGAATATCCGAGAAATGAGTTTTACCATATATTTAGAACGAATGTGAAGATACGATTACATTTTCTATGTATACCTACATAGTATTAAGTAACAGCACAATGGCCTCATACCGGCACGCAGTGGAACCAAGTTCACCAAAGATTAATAGCTAGACATTGTGTCCTACGTGAGACCTCGAGCGCGACGCGAATACACGATATACTTACAAATATATATTTAACTTTAGTTATTGTACATCAACAAATATGTCTAGGTAATGTATTTTTAATTTTAATTTCCAGATGCTTAAACGGTGAAGGTTTCTAAGGGATACGAGCAGACGGATCACCTGATGGTAAGCGATTACCGCCGCCTATGGACACCCGCAACGCCAGAGGAGGCGCAAGTGCGTTGCCCGCTTTTTAAATAGGGGTTGGGCCTCCGGTATGCTCACTCTCTCTGCGAAACAACGTCAGCGTTGTTTCAGGCCGGTTTTCTGTGAAGCCGTGGTATCACTCCGGTCCGGCCGGCCCATTCGTGCCGAAGCATGGCTCTCCCACGGTAAAAAATTTCGCCGTCTTCGGGGAATATAATTTAAGTAAGTAACTAGTTAGTTTCTTTAAATTGGATGGCAACTATTTATAGTCACGCGTTAGTAAACACCACAATGGCACCATCAAGAATTATTAAAAATAAGAAACATATATTATGTCTTTACATTGAAGATATAAAAAAAAACAAGTGGGTTAGGGTATGCTTATAAATATCTCCAAATCCAAAAATATGTTTTTTTTTAATTCTTGTCTGTTTGTTACGGGTTGTAACAAAAACTACTGAATAGATTTTAATTTTGTTATCACTGTTAGAAAGTATATTTTCCAACTTAATAAATTAGTACGTAGTAGACTGCCTCATTAGCCAAGTGGTCCTAAGCGCGACTGCTACGCTAGAGGTCCTGGGTTCGATTCCCAGGTCAAGCAAAGTGTTATTGGGTTTTTCTATGAAATTCCCAGTAGTAGCTCGGAGTTAGGAATTTGTGCCCGGTTAATGGCAATAGGCTCGCCCCCTATTACATCGGACCTAAACATACCGGCGAACTGTGGGTGTACATTAGTAGTACGCCTCTGCCTAACCCTTCGGGGAATACAGGCGTGATGGTATGTAATAAATTAGTTACCTTAGATTCCATTACATAGTTAGTTACCTACATACAGGTTGACCTAATAAAAACTTGTTAAAAACTTGTGAACTTCTTTTCTCAATTAATTCACTGATCCTGAGATACGCCTTGATACCTCCCTGATGTATAGAGGCCCATACAAAGAAGAGATCATCACTGTTGGTTTATAATTAAATTATTTTTGGAATCCATTTCTAATCGCCTTCTAATCGCGAAGCCGCGGGCAAGAGTGAATATAAAAAAACTCGTATATCGCTAACAGGAAATGACTACCAAATCTGCAATATATTTGATCTTTTGAATCTGTTATGTTAATTTATTTTGTGCAATTCTATTTGACCCGCTTTAAAAAGGTAGAATATAATAAATGTCTTTTCACTTGCAAAACGAATGTGGTCATTCTTATGTCAAAACCACTTACTTGATGCTTTCTTTACTGTACCTATCGGTTAACTTACTTAAAACTACTTTCTACATTGTATCGGTTCATTAACACATGTACAGTCGACAAAAGACTTAGGAATATACACACTATACATAATTTGTGTCAAAATGCATAGTTGTTAGTTAGTTAAACCTAAACCCTTTACCGGGTAAATATTTTAAACGCAATCTAGGTATATCAAGACCTAGATGAAGTTCACTGACCTACATAACTCTTTTGTCCACGAAAATTCCACGAAATCCTACAGCCTTGAAATGTAGAAAACAAATGAATATCTAGAGGCGTGTAAGCGTTCTATGTCAATGGCGTTCAAAGCCCTATAACATAGATTTTTTAAGGTACCAACGCGCCACGGATTGCAACTCACGAACAACACACTAAACATAATGAACTATAAGTTTCGGAAAAAAGTAAACCACAGAATAATGGTGTCATCTCCAAATCCAAGGTCAGCTACTTCACATAGAATTGAAGGCTAGTAAACTTAAACAGTTTAGAAAATACGAGCTTGCATTCTTGTTTCATCTGACGTTAGTTCCAGTAACCTATGATTTCACCGTTCAAAACAATTGTCATAATTGACGGTGTTTCGCCTCTTGCAGCTTAGCGTTTAAGATAATTGTAAGTTTAGACTTTTCTGCCAGTTATTACTTAAGTACCTATTATAGTGTTTTGCTGAATATAAATAGATACCTACTCGAAATTTATCATTTATGTAATATAATTTGAACCTTTGACTTTACAGAACAGCATGTTACCTACGTCAGTCACAAATCACAACGCAATACACGCATAGATATTAATAAAATTATTCATTAGATTCTCTATAATTGGTAGGTAGGTACCTAACCTATCTATACCTATAATCGATAATTGACAGCTAAAAACTGAAGGTAAGCGATGCGATTTGTAATGGGTAAAATTAGTTTTCTTTAAATTAATAGGTTTAGTTAAAATTAGGTTTTTCAAATAATCAAACTTCATTGACATAGATAACCTTTAAAAACGTGCAAAAAATTGTAACCGGTTGTATCTTTTGATTGCGTTGGCTTAGAAGTTTGATTTTTTAATAACTCAATTCTTCAGGCTATTATATATATCGCATCACACTACGACTAGTACCTAGGTACATAGCCACAAATTTCAATGGTAATTTCGCTATAGGTACCAGGGGGCTTCTTTTAGTTGATAGAACAAACAAACTTGAAAAAAAATTTGCGATCACTGAAAAATCGAAATCTTTTTTGTAATTTTTTCATAAAAAATAAAAAGTACTTTTATTTTTTAATTTCAAACAGGCTAGCTATTTCTATTTATAGAAAACGCACAACAAAGATTTTTTCTTGATAAAGTTCAATTTTAAAAATTATATCAGCTGCTAGTGATCGCAAACTTTTTTTGATGTGTGTACATTGCCCTCTAATTTTAATATGCAATAACGTTACCCTACCATAAAATGTATATTAAGAAATTGGAAAACTGTCCTCAGAATAATGTTCAATTTGTGAGAAATCAACAAGTATTGTAGGTAGTACATTACTCAAACAAATAACTTCTGACAACAGACAAACTTAAATAAACACCTACAACATAAGTAAAATGTACTAAGATCATAATATAATTTCCGTGCACCTCCGAACAAAAACTTGGGTGTGCCAATTATTTGTCTGTCCGAGCGACTAGTCAAGATTAAGTGACGGAAATACCCAACTATGTATCTACGTGTTTAATTATTTACTTTGACACCACCAAGGCCATTGTCAAGGGTTAGAAGCAAAAACCCGTCGAAATTGATAAGCTCTTCCTTTTTTAAGTGTTAAAAATATCCTCATTACCTATACCTACCTATAAGTACTTTTCAAACATTGTTGTGATCATCTTTTAGTGATTTTCTTTTGCATTTTTCATGCTAAGATTAAAAATTTATTTTAGTGAAGTAAAAATTCGATGTTTTCTTCGATTTTTTCGATGGTATTTTATCAGAATTACCCTTTCGGTTAAACTACAGAACCTTCTACAATTCCCCCTATTTTAAGAGGTGCGTTATGCAGAAACATAAGACATAGAGCAATACCTACATATTGGATTACGCCAGGGTAATAATGATAATAGTAATGGGCTGTACCTATTTAATCTGTTTAAGCCGTTTATTTTATGTTCCGAATCGACATTAACGGCAATCGGTGGAAAATCACTTTAATAGCTGCAAAAAAATAGTGTATTAAAAATAAAATATCTGTGTGTGTTCACTAACAATTTCTGAGATCTGACAAGGTAACATCCTCATCATAAAATTACATATTTTAGGTGGGGTTAGTTTTGTAAATTATCCCCAAAATATGGTAAAGGCGTGTTGTACAGTCAATAAGAGTAAAAATATTGTTATACATACATACGTTGTTATTCCTCTTTTAAAAGATTTTATACAAATTATTTATTTTCCAAATAAAAATGTAAATGTTAGTTTATTTAAAATCTTAAATCTCCGAAATTTCTTCACCAATTGCTTTGAAATTTTAACACATTGCTTTCGAATACGCGCTTGTTTTTTTACCAACGTGAAACCGGGTTAGTTATAGTTAAATATTACGGAAAGAGTCAATGTTCATACAATCGTCTGTCATCTGATAAGTTATAAACGCGTACAAAGAGGAAGTATGCAAGATCAAGAATCATAGCAAGTTGCTTTCTGCAGTCTCCTCCTTTCCACGTATCTGTCGACCCCTATTACCTCTTCACGCGTATTTTTTCTAGAAGCGATATTAAAAATGGGTACCTATACAATTAAATTAATGACTATTATAACGTTACCTAATACTATTTTTCTGACTTTAATTTTATTCCATATCTTATGTGCCTAAGACGTACGTACCTTTTTTACAAGTCATTTGAATTTAGATTGTGAAATTACTTAGAGCAAACCTGTTAGAATAAAGTAACTATTTAGGTTGCCGGTGATTGGTCAATTTATACGCTAAAGTATTCATAAAATTTTTATTACTTTAATTGATTTAATCATAGTTACTTTAATAGTAGTTGTCAGGGTATCCCAGCACTTGTTGTTCTTATTTATGCATTCACTTTTGTTTTTTCTAACTCATTTGTCTAGTGTACCCAAGCGTGTCTGCTGGGTGACAGGTCCTGAGCTCAATTCCGAATGCAATCATTCAAATAAATTGTTGACAGTTGGTTGGGTTTTTCTATGTAACTCGCAGGCACAAATGACGCAGGGGCTGATTGATCGGATTTTGCAGTACAGGCTATAAATTCGGTTCCCGCACTGAACAAAAATTAGTTTGACCGAAATACGCAAATCAGTCTAGGTAACGCTGATCAGAAGGGTTATTCTGGTAGTAAAACATTTTTAAAGTAGGTACCTACTACTTTAAAAATGTTCAAAATATAATTGTAATGAAGTCACATCATCTTAGGTACGTGTCAAATAGTAGTCCTACCTACCTACCTTCTTAATTGAATAAAAACGAGTTTTTATCATTAATTTTAGATGTTCGGTGGTGAGTACAATTGGATACTTACTGCTAACTAATTTACAGATAGGTACATGCATCACATGCAATAAAATAATGAAAAAGCACATATGAATTACAAAAAACCCGAAAATATAGGTACCTAGGTGCATATTATTAAGTTGACTTTTCCTCAAGACGTCCGTATCTAAAAATAGATTCATTTATAGATTATAACATTCATGCAATAAAGTTAAGTATCTACCTATTTAAAACAGGATAATTTAGGAAATAACAACCCCTCAAATTTTTTCATCATCCAGCATAACTAATTTAACGGTCGAAAAATATGTCAATTACCTATACCTATTTAGTAACACACCATCCACGTCTAACTATATCTCTGAACGGGTAAAGCTGATTTAGCGGGAACAATAGTAAGTAGGTATACAAATAGATAATAAATCAAATTAGATTGACGAGAAATCGTATAAAAGGTATTCCATTCGAACACAAGTCGAACCGAAAATTGTGATCTTTTGTTTTCTGTGACGCTCCGTTGACGACATAATACAGATCGGTGGATTCTACCACAGATTAGGATGGCACACATAGATATATTGATCAATTTACTCTGGTTGAAAATCCAGGCCAGTGACACAAAAAGTGGTCTTCATATATCAACCCCCAGGTGTCGTCGACGACGTGCAAGGGTCCATGTTAGAGGAAAAATATACGGTTCCATGAGATATAAATGGGAGGTCCATGATAGTGGATCTCATATTAGCAGATCGTGAATATAATGTTGGCTCCCTTTGATACCCTTACTTACATAATCCTTTCTTAAAAAACATAACAATGTGTTTTTTTAAGGTTTTCATGCTACAGTAAGTTTAGTTCTTTCAAAGTTAGTAGCACTATAAGTTGATTAGTATGGAAAAAAATATATAAGAAACGGTTCAGCCCAAAACTTAAAAACATGCCAAGTAGTCGACGAGATAAAAAAGTTTGGGGACCTCTGATATACCTAGATGATATAAATAAACTTACACTGACGTGCATCATTTCAATAAAAATAATTAATAAAAGAATATTTAATTATAGGTACTTGATGTGGAAAAAATAAAATTTTACTTAAAAGTCAAGGCTGTTGCATAAGAAGGCAAACAACTGACATCTTTGGTAATGTTTGAACCTCGTAGTTATTTCTTTTTCGAGGTATTCGAGTACAAATACTGGCTTTATTAATGGTATATTGGTAATCGATTTTTGTCCCTATATAATCGAGTAGGTACCTACTAATAAAGAAATATAATTTTATAAAATAGTAATCGATTTTTAAAAGACCATCACGTCTGTTTTCCCTGAAGGGTTAAACGGAGACATACTTATGGGTGTACATAAGTATGTCTCCGCTTAACCCTTCAGTTTGCCTTTATGTTTAGATCACAGCCTGCAACTGATAATTTCATAGAAAAACCTAATTACAATTTACTCGACCTGGAAATCGAATTCAGGATCTCTAGCGTAGCAGTCGCTCTAAATACCATTAGACATTAGACTGACTGATAGACTGAAAAAGAAACTAAAGGCAGATAAACTGATTTCTGACACTTACGCGAATATGAGACATTGAAATGAAACTACTTTTTACGGATTTTATCGCGTTGTATTGATAATATATTATTTTATTCCCAGTGTTTCGGATCCTTTACTTACAGCATCCATGGACTACCCGTGACCTAGGTTCTTTCCTAGGTACCTTTATTAGTTATGTAGGTATGTCACGTACGTCAAAATTTTCGCATTGTGCGGTTATCAACACTGACGTTTACGTTAACTATTACCTACATAACATAACATACCATCACGCCTGTTTTCCCCGAAGGGTTAGGCAGAGGCGTACTAATATGTACACCCACAGTTCGCCGGTATGTTTAGGTCCCATGTAATAGGGGGCGAGTCTATTGCCATTAACCGGGCACAAATTCCAAACTCCGAGCTGTTACTGGGAATTTCATAGAAAAACCCATTAACACTTTGCTCGACCTGGGAATCGAACCCAGGACCTCAAGCGTAGCAGTCGCGCTCAGAACCATGACGGCTAATGAGGCAGATGTGTAATACACAGCGACAGATTTGTTCCCTATTGATATCTATAATAGGCTCGCCTGGTTGTAGGTACACTGTACACGTCTGCCTAATCCTTCGGCGAATACAGGCGTGATGATGTATACTGATATAGGTACGTACACTTATGTATTTTTCTGCTCACTTAAGTTCAAATTATTGCAGTGCAGCGCAATCATACACTGATTTTTTGCGAGTACAATATAATTAATAAACACGCGATTTTTCTAAGATAATTGTAGTCTTATACTGGCTTATGCGTTGTTTGTTTTTATATATTTTTTTATCTTATATCTCATATATTCTTGTTACGACAACGTAATGAGATAAATGAGAGAAGCTTCCACTTGTAAACATTTTATATAGGTACCTTAACATTAAGATAAACCAAAGAGCCAAGAACTTTGAGATTTACGTTACAAATTGTTTCAAGATCCAAATTACTTACTTTCTATTTTATGAACGATAACCGAAATCTATAGTCTATACTTTTTAATATATAAAGCCGAAGAGTTTGTTTGGTTGAACGCGCTAATCTCAGGAACTACCAGTCCGATTTGAAAAATTCTTTCAGTGTTAGATAGCCCATTTATTGAGGAAGGCTATATATCAATATTACAAGTAGTAAATTCATTCCAAAATTTTACGCGCTAATCTTTGAGATATCTCTCGATCTCGGCTCTACTCCAAACCTTTTACCCAACTATTTTGGGGTCTACATCTAGTCTAACCAGATGCAGCTGAATTGTATTACCATACACAAAACGGCTGCCATCAGACCTGCGCCTGCGCACAGGATCGGATCTACATATAAGGGCTTTTCGGAATTTCATACGTGTATAAGTAATGCAAAAAATAAAATTATAAGAAAATAAGACTAAGATTTTTTTTTAAATTACTTAATCTTATTTTCTTCTAATTTTAGTACTAGTCTACTAAAAACCGGATAAGATAGCAATAGTGGTCGACAAGATAAAAAAGTTTGGGGATCTCTGATCTGCCTAGTTAGTACACATTATCGAAAATGTTTTTACACGAAATAGCAATTAGTTGATTAATTAATTCATCAGGCCCTTAAGTAGTATTAGCCCAAGGTCCCAAAAACTCCAGGTCCACGCCTGCCTCCGCAACCCAATTTCGGGGCAATACTGATATCACGAGAATAACCAGCACTGTTGTGCTTTTGAATACCACTAACAATTAACTAGGTACCTATAGCTTCGCTCTATAGAGGCAGTGCCTACCAGATTTAATAAAATATCGATTTATGATTTTCTTTTCTAGTTTCCTTCGCGTCCATGCTCAGAAATACTGAATCATAAAAATGTGTCGAGCCATTTTTGAATTTTTGCGAGACTAACGCAATTTAATAGCGTTTTAATAAATTTGCCACGATGTTAGTATTTTGATTAAGCATATAAATAGATACATAAAGTGTAAATAATTTATGGACATACTGAGCAAACCATGTACTAAAATTGCACACAATAATTAAAACGAGTTTTAAAAGAGAAAGAATAAAACTACTTAGGCACATTGATTGGCAGTTCCTTAGTCTCATAATAATAATAATAAAAAAAACTCACGTTTAAAGTAACCGGATCAGCCAAAACCAAACCAAAAAGTTATTGATTAAATTTTCGAAAGTTTTTTTCCGAAGATCGAAAGTTCGATACCGGTTTGTTAAACAGTATCGGGAACGCGTACAGTCGGACACTCGCGATCAACTGACGGTAAAGTTTTCACAAGCTCGCGTGCAGGTTTCATCGCCCGCTGTGACGCTCACTGTCCATTCTGACCAGAGACAGAGAGAGAGACATCTCGGTAACTAGGTTACAGTGCCCCTGAAATATAAGAGCGCGTCTTAACTTAGCAGCCATTGCGAAGAGTCACACAGGTCAAATAACTTAAACAAGTGTTGATAGGCAAAGATATCGAAATCACGAAAGCGAAACATTGACAATCCCAACTGTCTTTACACCGAGGTTTTTATATTAAAACTAGCTTCCGCCCGCGACTTCGCCCTTGTGGAGTTCTGTCTGTCTCTCAAAAGGAATATTTTTTCCTGTTTTTGTAATATTTTTCATTGGTGCTTCGCTCCTATTGGTCGTAGCATGATGTTATATAGCCTATAACATTCCTCCATAAATGGAATATCTAACATTAAAAGATTTTTTCAATTCGAACCAGTAGTTCCTGAGATTAGCACGGTCAACCAAATAAACATACAACCAACAAATAAACAAACTAACAAACAACTCTTCAGCTGTATAATATGTATACAGTATACCATGATATAGATTTACCACGACCAAACCACTGGCAGATAACTTCAGACGGGTGCTGTCATTTCGAAGGTACTGTATGTAATTTATGTACTTATACCTACTTACGTACTTATAAATAAAAATTAAATGCTGTTTGTTAATAACGGCATGCCTTGGGGACGGCTAGACTGGTTTAATTTTTTTTTAATATTCTTTAAACATTAGAATTGGTTTTTTTTGGAGAAGAAAAATAGAAAATGTGACGAGATTGCAAACGATAGAGGTCCTGGATTAGATTCCCAGATTGAGCAATATGTGATTGATTCTTAGTAGCAGGTCGGAGTTTTAATAGCAACAGGCTATAGTATATTACGATTAGTAAACAAGAATAGGAATATCGCTCTCCAATGGGTGCCTGCCTGCCCACATTGGGATCAAAGAACACGAAGAGGTGGAATATGTTGGCTAAACAAGCTTCATTATACCTACCATCTGAAGATTGTTCAGATGGTATAACGGTCAACTATCTTCCGTATTATATGGATATATTGAGTGATATAAAAGTGAGATGCTGTACTTAGTATAATTAATAAATATTCTGGGACATTTTTACACAGCATCATCTAGTCCCAAACTAATCAGAGCTTGTACTATACTTGTACTAGACAATGGATATAATACTTAAATACTTTTTTTTTTGGTAAATACATACTTATAATACATAAGAAACACCCAGACGAACACAAACACTTACATATATTCATCACATAATTTTTTGTGTCCTGTGGGAATCGAACCCACGACCTCATGGTCAGCAGTCCGGTACTCGAACCACTAAACCACAGAGGTCGTCTAATTTGGAAGAAATATTTCGACGAGAGGTCGTTGTCTAAAGGTATCTGGTACAAAACAATCCAACCTTCCGTCCAGAGTCAACCTTGGTTTAGTGGTGCCAATATCGGAGAGGGAGTGCGCGAGCACTAACCCGATCCGCAGCCGGCGCACCGGACGTCGGCGGAGGGCCGACAATGCCCTCTTCCGGCCTCCATAAATGGGTCCGGGGGTGGCAGACGCGGGGACGTCCGCCACGCCCCCCTTATAGGACCCGAGGCGGTGGCGCGTAGTGTTCCACGCGCGCCCCTCTAAGGCGATGGGGGGGAGTCCAACGCCTCACTCCCCCCCTCCACAATCTGCAGTCGGGGCCCGCTGCGGCGGGCCGGCACCAGTCGGGGGCCGCGGACGAATTCTCTGTTTCCCGTAGCCCCCGACGCAAACGTGCAGGAAGGAACACCGTGTGGTTTTTAGTCGGTAGGTCACCCACTCTGGGTGGAGTCCGACACGCCCCGCCGCCTCCCCGGGCGGCGGAAGTCCATGAGGATTTTCCACACGCACAAAAAAAAAAAAAAAAAAAAGTGGTGCCAATATTATGAGCTTCAGTGAGACTTCGTTCGGGACACATTCCTTTGAAGTTTCGCAGCATTAATGGGTAAAATATCGTCTCCAAAGTGTGATGAATATGAATGTAATGTCGTGGAGGATGTGTACCACATGATGGTGGAATGTAGCCGGAATGAAGCTGAGAGATTTAGGATTCTTAACCAGAACAACATTGATGTGCGTGAGACTGGATTATGTACCTAATAGTATTCTTGCCTTCCCTTTGTCTAGGGAGGCGAGAATACAATTAAAAGAAATACAATTAAAATTAAAAGAAAATATAAATTAGTTCATATTTCATTCGTATTAAACATAGGATATAAGTCGTAATTCGTTATTATTATGTTAGGATCTGCTCATAAGAGGGTGGCATGTTCATTTTTTATCAAACCCTTGTTAAATAAATAAAGATTAAAAAAAAACTTGTGTAGGTATCATATCATAATTTTATGAATGCGAGGATACTGGTACCCATAACACAAGTTAAATCTTTCTTTCTTTGGGAACCAAAGTTCATACAAATGCTGCATGATGCTATAAGTATTGTTTCTCCGTGCATTTATGGTGCTTGTGTTTGGTTGCACATCCATTTTGAGTCAAATAAATGATTTTTATAAAGTTATTATAGTGAAGGAAAAATTCGACTCGCAGGCAGGATTCGAACCTGCGTCTTCTGGCTACGCCAGACGCTATGACCACCAAGCCACCGCGAGTCCCACCTGCCATGTCGATTTAAATTTGCCTTCACATTCTGAACTTACGTCTTAAAGGTGACGTCAGTAACATCTATTGAAAGGCAAGTTACTTTGCCTCTCAACCGACATGACTTACCTTACCGTTAGTTCTATGTCGTACGATGCTACCATACCTAATAACTAACTTTTTGTGATTTTTTGCATTTTTTATGCTAATTTTTATAATCTTCGAGTCCTGCCTGCGAGTCCGCAATATTGTAACTCGTGGACCTTCAATGGATTTTCTTGCCGGAGTCTGATCAACTTGGAACCGTGTAACTAGAATAACGTCTCAAAAATGCCTGTAAAAGATTATTTAAAAAAAAAACGTTTTGATCTTCAATTAAGCTTTGGAGATGAAAATAGGCAACTTTTCGTCACAAAAGGGATGCGATGCGAAAATTGTGGGCGACAGCAGCTAGTAGATAATAGAAATAATACAGTATAGGTAGTCCATGTGCCCATGCATGTCCATATGAAGTATAAAACGCCTTAGTAGGTAGGTAGGTAAGTACTAATTTTCTCTATTGAATTTAAATAATTAATTAATGATATATTACATTAAAAAGCCAAGTCAATATTGTTTACATTTTTAGCAGTTTCGAGTCGAAATACAGTACCTAGCATAGCAGTGCGTGACCCATAGATTAATATGTATATTTGGTTATAGATGGGTATGTCAAATGAAAAAATTATGCCTAAGAAAGTGGCACCACCTGGTGCACGTAGTTGAAATTCTGAATAGCTAGATATAATTATAGATAGGTACGTTTATTTATATTGGGTTACGATAGATAGAACTCGACGTCAATCACAAGAGCACAGCTACAGCGGAGGATACTTCAACTCAACACCAATAGCGATGAAACAACTTTCAAAGCAATTACAAGTATAAAATAATACTCAGTAACGCAAAAAGTTAGATGAATCAAAAAATGCCTGTGCGCATCAAAACGGCAGACATCTTTTATTGTCATTTTTTAATTTTTTTAAATGTGTTCATGAAAGTTGCCGTCATTAAATAAATTTTAGTAACTTGCTATTATAAGCCAAATTAATTACTTTTACTGACGTTTTATTAGCAAAATAATGTAATTGTATGCTTCTATGATTATATTTTATTTTAAAATGATGTTATAATAAAATGAAAAAATATATTCTTCAAGAACTTAAAATTCTTTTTAGTAATAGCAACATTGTCGAGGATTTTAATTAAATGCTTCAACTATCAGCACTAGATGGCGCGAGACGAAAACAGTTCCAGCAATTATGTTCTAAGAGAATGCACCATGGCGTGACCGAAATAAGCCACTCAGACATTTCTGACCGTAGACAGAGAAACAAAGTTTCTCTGTCTACGGTCAAAGAGAAACAAAGTTTCTGACCTTCCGACCGACCGTAAAAAAATAAAAAATGACATTAACTCATTGTCAAAAAATATTCAAGTGACAGTTCCAAGAATAATGTTACCATATTACAACTAATAGTGCTGAGAGAGTGAATGATTTTTTGTAAGAACGAATGATAAAAATGATTCAATTGAATAATTATTAACAATTTCCCTTTTAATTTATATGTTTTATCATAATATCAACTATCTACTAACTTTTTATTTACATGTATCCCTATGTTTATTGTGTTTTGAAGACAAGTTAAGGCTGATCGTTTCGCTCAGCCTTAAAACTATAAAAAGTTTCTTTCAATGAAGTATTTCGTATCATCAAGATCCTCCAGACCTCAGTCAATGTCCTCGGCACTTGGTTTAGGAAATGGAGAATCGAGGTAAATCCATCCAAGAGCGCGGCCGTTCTTTTTCACAAAAGCAACGATCGCTTCACCAAAGCCCGACCCATATCCCTCTACGGCCAACCGATCCCTTGGGAAAAGAAGGCCAAATACCTGGGCGTGATTCTAGATCACCGACTCTCATTTCGAGCACATAAAGACGGTGCGCTCCCGTGCCGTTTTCGCTGTCGGGCGCCTACACAGTTTGCTCAATGCACGCAGTAAATTATACCTTAAATATAAGGTGAGAATTTACTTGACGTGCATCCGTCCCATCATGACCTATGCTAGCGGTGTGTTCGCACACATCGAAGGGTCTAGAATCGATAGGATGCAAACCCTTCAAAACCAATTCACGCGCAAAGCCACGGGCGCCCCGTGGTTCGTGCACAATAGGGAACTCCACGCAGACCTAAAACTGCCTACCATCAAGCAGTTTATGAAACGCACCTCCAAGCGTTACTTCGATAGGGCCCCCCATCACCCCAATCCCCTGGTGGTCAGTAGCGTCGACTACAACCCCTCCCAGATCAGCAAAGTTCGCCGTCCGAGGCACGCTCTTACCCAGACGACCCTATAACGGTCTTACAAGAGTCAAAATAGAAACTAGCACTCTCAAAACACACACACACAAACGCCGCCCGATTTACCGTCGCGAAGACCCTGTATTGGTACCTGCAGGGCTATTGGCTATCTTTGTCATTGCCAGTGACTAACTGGCTTCAGTTGTACACCGAACTTTGATGACAACCAACAATTTCATAACAATGGTATTGCGTATCACTTTAGGTGTTGATCAAGTTACGGTGACTAACGGACGGGAGACGGTGCTTATCGTTACACCACTTGACGCCTCTATTTTTTATCGAGTATTATACGACAAAATTGAGTAACGCCTTTTCGACGTTATAATGCTCCGTTTTAGGAAACATTTAGTTTTAAGCGGCTTATACACTAAAACTGGCGGTAAATTCATTCTTTCGTAGTTGTTTATACTGGAGAGTCAAACGGAATTATTTATTATACCTCTTTAAAGTGTTTCAAAGTGTTTACTTGTGTTGTTAAACGTAACATTGTGAATATAAATCCAAATTAAAGGTAAGTAAATCCACGAAATACTTAAGGAGTAAAACGAAATAGTTCTGTATAAAATGTGAAAGTTTTTAACAAAGCTTAGTAATGATCGATCAATTTCCATGTTTTTAACTTCAGCATTAATGTATGCTGTAGTTAAATACATGTTACAACAAGTTAAAAACAACTTTAGCGTTATTTAAGTAAATAACGCTAAAGTTATTTGTGATGTGAGGGAACTAAGTTTTTAAATATTATTATGGTGTTATATGGTGTCATACTCTACTTTTAAGATGCCTGCTCGAAGAAGAGTTTCCGGAAGGCAAATGGAATTGCTTGTGGAGTTTGCGGAGTCTCATCGCGATATTGCATTGGGTCGCTTCCCGGGAGGGCCACAGGCTGTTCGAGTCACCCGAGAAGTGTGGGCCTCCGTAGCGGTCCAACTGAACTCTGTGGCGGAGGGAACCACTAAAACAGCAGACCAATGGCGTAGAGTAAGTATAGGCTAAATATATATTCTCTAGAACAACACCATCTTCTCTATCATAATCATTTAATTTAACTAAAATATTTCCATTTACTTCACCATTACCATACTTTACTTTATTACTTTCTCACACATTTTTTGTCACATTTGTCTTGGCCCCTTTTGCAAAAAACAAACACCCCACTTAAGAACCCATCAACCCAGTACCTACTCAGAACTAAGACTGTGTCAAAGACTCAAGTTGGTATAAAAAATACACTTAAAATACCTAGCTTGCATGTTAACATTGTCCTTATTATCGTAGTAGGTATATTTATCTAACTGTGGTTATTAAATGTTTTAAATTTTTTCTATCAAGTACTGGATAGAGTTTAAGGCCAAAACGAAGGCCAAAGCTGCAGACTCAAGGAGGAATGCATCAGCAACTGGTGGAGGGCCTAACAAGCTTGTTCCTCTCAATGATATAGAGATGAGAGTGCTGGACGTAGTAGGTCCAGTGGCGGTGGAGGGATTGCCTGGAGTACGCCTGCCTATAGATGTTAGTTTCATAATTAATAATCATTATTCATTCATATTTGCTATTTGCATATAATAAGTTATTAATAAATTCAGACTTACCTATGTACAGTAAAATGTACATATTTGAATATTTTACAGATAACATCAACAGATGAAACTGAAGCCCCTGCAGATTCTGGAATTGCAGCACCATCAGATCCTAATTTATGTTGTCCCAGTACATCCATACCTCAGTCCCCAGCTCCTAATCCTACATCCTCAGAGCCCTTAATGGATGTGGAATGGCTTGAAGAAGAAGAGCTACAACCCGAATTCCAGACCTCTGCCTCCGCACAGCAACCCTCCACTGAGACACCTAATGCCGACGTCGATACTGCTCACATTCTTACGCAGCCAGATGTGCAGCACGAGGTTTCGTTAAGAGAAGATGGTAATTATATTTTATCATTTAAATGCAGCTTCATCGCGATGATATCGTAGTGAAAAGGGCATTGAACACTGGCGAAGGTCTGGGATTCGAATCCTACAATGAGCTTGAGCATAAACTACACTTGTATGCCCCCTTAAATTGAAAATCTTTCACCAAGCACCTACTGGTGTGTTCCAGCTGCTGCACTTTAAAGCCATTCTCTTAAAGTTTTGTGAGCTTATGTAGTCAAACGCAAACCTATCCAAAAAAGTAAGATAACTAAGTAAAAGATTAAAAAATAAATTTTATTTTAGGTCATGCTCAGCGCTCCACTCCACCGGTCCGAAGTTCGAGGTCACAAAGGCGAAGTTAGTTGAAGGGATTATAAAATTGTTTTTATAGGTATTTTTTCAGTAAAGTTTAATTTAAATTATATACATTTCAGTTCGTAGAGACGAGAGGGTGCCACGCTGGGCCTATGATATAGAAATGCGGCGCATTGATGCCGAGGAGCGACATGCAGCCGCATTGGAAGCGATGGTCGCTTTATTGGGGCAGATAAGAGATGATGTACATATCTATGTACATCGTCCATAACTATGCTAGGCTGTTTTTTAGAACTTAAGACATTCAATGTGTAAATATTAAAATAATGTTATTTTTACACATATATTTATTGTTTATTTTACCAACATATTTCAAAAGCCAAAATCATTTATTCAATATAGACTACTAGGTAGTACTTTTTGGATGTCATTTTTACATTATAGACAGCCCCCAAAACGCCCGCCCTTCACCGCTTCCTAGTGTTTTCGCTGGTAAGAAGAAGCGGCGCAACAAACTCCCCAGCAAACACATTTCTGTCTGTTAAGTTACTAAGGAGTTATACAAAATTGAATTCAAATCATTGTTTGGGGTACTTAATAATTAATTCATTGCTACTGTCAGCTGGCGCACATGTTATTATTATTAATTTTGAAGCAGTATTTATAATATTAGCAAGCCTCCTTTCTTGTAGTTTAAATGACAATTTTAACTATTAAAAACAGTGAACCTGCCTACACGAGCAATGATAATATGCATAACTTCACAAATTCACTTAATAGGTAAAAAATATATATATTCACATAAAAAAAACTTATAAGTACCCAATATCGCAGAGAAGATAATGGAATGTAGATATAATTACAAATTAGCTCTAGCATTCCATAATCTTTGGACTAGTATATCCCTAGAGTTGTCTGGAATTTCCTCGATTCTTATCACCTCTCTAAAGACTTGGCTCTGTTGGTCATTGTCAACATCACCACTGTGAGGTTCAGGCATTGGAACATTCTGTGTGTTGGCTATGTTATGTAGGACTACACATGAATTCACTATTTTGGCTGCTGTAACTGGGTCATAGTGAAGTACTCTATGTGCCAACAAACACCGCCAACGTGCTTTCAGGACACCAATGCAACGCTCAACAGTGTTTCTGACTGTACAGTGAAGTTCTGTATAGCGTTCTTCTGGTGAACCCGGAGCCGCGCCTAAGATAGGTGTCATCATCCAAGGGCGCTGTGCATATCCAGAATCACCTGAAATATAAATAATAATATAAATATGTGTTTGGTCACATTACAACTCCACATTACAGTTCACTCATTCACTTTAGTTTGATAGTGTAGCTTGAGAAATTAAAAATAAATTAAATAAAATAGAAATGATTCATGTTTTCAACATTAAAAGCAAAGCTTCTATTATGTTAAACCTAGCCTGCATTAGCTTACCAAATGACATCTTTGTGAGAGACTAAACCCATGAGTAACCAAATAAATTATTTGTTTTATTTATTTACTGATTGAGGACACAAATATTTATTAACACATTTACACTAAATGAGCATTCCATTATCAACAACCAGCCAAAACAATGTGTCCTACCTACCTAATAACCAACAGCGCTCTCTATTCCTCTCCAGTCTTTCCAAGAGAGATTTTAAGGGGCATTGATTCCAGACATAAGAATCATGCGAAGCACCACCAAATGATGCATCAACATGCAGTATATTTAGATTGGCATCACAAATCTGAAACAAAAGCTTTATTTTACTCACCACTCAAATACATAGGTATATTATAAAGATTAAAATCATAATCCTCATAATAAGTATACATACATTATGTTGATATTTTCTTTGTTTATCTTTTATTGATTTAAACTTGCGATAACATACTATTATTATATTACTTATTAGGGACCTACTTACTATTAAAACATTCAAGGAATGATAATTTTTCCTGTTAAAGTATGCCTCCTCGTGATCTGTGGGTCGGATTAAGGCCACATGTGTTCCATCAATACACCCAATGATGCCTGGGAATGCAAATTTTTCCATAAACCTGAAAACAACCATACAGTGGGTTTTAATATAAACTTTTTATTTAAATATAATATTATAATTATAACAGAAAACCTATAATAAACTTACCCCGTCATAATAATTTCCCTTTCTTGCCGAGATGAAGGGAACTTTATATACTTAAGGAGTATTTCCCGTGAATTGAGAGCACCTGTTACTTCACGCAGATATTTGCTAAATGTGGGCTGGGACATGTTACATAGAAATGAGGCACCTACATTGCGTTGATATGACCCATTGGCCAAAAAGTTCAATGTCGCCAAGATCTGCAATAGACAATGAAAAGGATCAATAACAAGTTGGTAGGTACTGCTATTTTCAAGTATATTTACACAATGAACAGACATTAATATATTAGAATTAGAATATAATTGCACTTACTTTAAGTTCTGTACGAACGGCCGTTTTTCGTCGAGCTTGTGTTAGGTATGGCCGGAGTTCTACCAAAACCTGTTGAAATCCAGCTTTACTTAGACGAAAATGCGCAATAAACTCGGTCTCAGGCAACTCCAATGGATTACTAGCGTCGCGCAGGCGGCGTCTTTCAATTCTTAAAAGATTTTGCTTTCGCTGCTCTTCAGCAAAACCCAACAAAATTAGACGTGCCATACTTTCCAAATCACAATCAAACAAAAAAAGTTCACAAATGTCTTATCTTTACACACTTAAATAAATACAGGATACGGTGTTAATCACTAGAATTTATAAAACACTGCCTATGAGTAGTGTCTTTCACAAAAGTTTTGACAATTTAGATGACTATCAATTTGATGACCACTAAGCTTAGACAATCGCAATCTTTCAAGTATCGATACAAAAACACGTGTTACGGTGACCAACCGGCGCGCCCGGTGACTATCGGCGTTCATGACGTCATCCTAGTTGGTCACTGAAGATAGCCAATACGAAACTAGCTGTTTGACAGTGAATTGTTGAACACTTTGCCTAGTGATCTTCACTATGGGCTGTCAACTGAGATACGCAATAGCCCCGCTGGACCTTTTTGTCAAAATCTGGTAACCCTTTATTTATTCAACTGTGAAGTGTGAACATTAGAATCACAAAAAGTGTGGCGCCATAATTAAAAAAAAAAAAAAAAAACATTAGAATAAAAAACAACTGTGAAGACTGAAGAGTGTGAAGTTGTGAACTGTCAATTAGACATGCGCAAAACATCACCCTATGAAGTAATGTGTGGCAACATTACTTTTTCGGTCAGGTGATATTACTCGATAACATTACGCATTACTCGAAACATTACGCGACGTATTCGAACGATCTCATAATGTTTGTACTTCGACTGTACTATTACTTTGAAGTGATATTAATTTTAAAGAATATCTAGCCAACAAAATGCATTTCGCCAACTACATAGTTCTGACTCAAAAAAAAATGTAAACAATGCAAGTGATCATAGGTAAAAACCCGGCTAAATAAAAATAAACCTCATAAAAACTTACGGCTTAAAATCCGTCACGAACGTTTCTTGTCTTCGCCTTATCTCGTATCTCTATCTAACTTGTGGAACAACGTCCATCTGTCTCACTCTACCGCGCGTCGCGCTAAGTCGATTCGAGTAGGCAGAACAGAATGCGAAATTACGTTCCAGAAACGAACATTACTTACATCAAACATCACTTCATCACTCCTCACACTCGCACTCTTCTATTATAGGAAATGCGCGGGTGATGGTGTGATGTCAGTTTTCGTCGCGTAATGCGTAATATGGCATTCAGCGTTGCCAGATGGTTACATTTCTTACATTTTTCGTAACTTTTGACCCTCTCGCGTAACATGTAAGTAATTTTTATATTTAAGGCATTTTTCGTAACTTTTGAGAACAACGAGATAAGTAATACTAGATTTTTATTTTATTGCAAACAGTACACGAACGTATCCAAATTGAACTCACATTTTTAACAAACGAGGAGCTAAAAAAAAAAAATCTCATTCGACATCATAGATCCCAAAATGTAACTTTTGCACCAAAAATGTTACTTTTCAGGAAACGAAACGTAACTTTCGACTCAGGGGCCCTGGCAACACTGATGGCATTACATTGCGAAGGGACTTTTTGGCGGGAAGTCGAACGAAGCGCGCGTTTTAAAAACTTGCACAAATAATTTTAATTTTATTTAGGTTTTTATAAACGTAAAACAGTACTATTAATTAGGATATAGTTGTCCATTTGGTTAGTGCCCAAAATGGGGCAAGACAGTGATGGGGAGGAGTCTTCGGACCGAAAGCGGAAGGTATCGAAGATTTCTGGTGTTACAGAAGAGGATAAGTATAAAATGTACTTTAAAACCAATTATACTAGACTATTCTTGGAAAATGAATCAAATCTGGACTACACAGTTTATGTGGAATCCAAAGAAAAAGAAAAAATTGGTAATAGAAATCCCATTAAGCTAACAAAGTTATTTACGAACGATGTCAAAGGAATTGTAAGTGTTTATCGCATAAATGCCTACAAAATAGGCATAACATTTAAAAAAGCAGCTGCAGCCAATAGTTTTTTGAAGCTTGAAAACTTTTTACGGAAATATAATTTAAGGGCCTTTATTCCCGCTCATTTAGTTGAGAAAGTGGGCATCATCAAGTTTGTCCCCACAGATATATCCAATGAAGACATATACAAAAATATCACATGCGATGCAGATGTCATTTCCATAAAAAGATTCATGAAGAGAGACACAGACAAAAAATTGATACCTTTGACTACAGTAGCCATTACATTTTCGTCAACAACATTACCGAAATACGTGTTTTTAAATTTATTCCGATACCAAGTCAATGATTATATTCCACCCCTTATCCAATGCTACAAATGCTTTAAATTTAACCACTCTGCAAAAGTTTGTAGAGGTGAACAGATGTGTTCCTCTTGTTCAGGAAACCATTTTTACAAAGAATGTATTGTTGATACCTTACAATGTATAAATTGCGGCGGGGCTCATCTCGCTATATCTCGGGATTGTCCCATTAAAAAGAAGAAAATTGAAGAAAAACGTAATTTAATTATAAATCAAAACCGTACATTTGCCTCATTACTTAAAGATAATAATAATTTCCCAGCATTAAAACCAAAAACGGTAGATAAATCTGCCAATTATATTGTAAATAAATCTGTAAATACTCCTGTAAATAAAAATACTTCTGTAAATATAAATGTAATAGATAAAAAAACAGAAATCCAACAGATTGCCAATAATGAAATTATATTAAATGCCATAGTTAAGTCTTTAGTAGCATTAGCAAATTCATCTGGAACAGATGCAATAACCTTAAACAAAATAAAAGATGTTTTCTTATCTAACTTAATATAACTATGGATAATAGTAAGTTTCACAAGAATACTAACATGAAGACATATATCACAATAGCTCATTTTAATATCCAGAGTGTTAATAATAAAAAACCATTGTTAATTAAGTTTCTTTTTGATAATGATATAGATATTTGCATGTTGAATGAAACCTGGCTAAAAGAGAAAATAAATTTCAGTATTTCAGGCTATGAGATCATTAAACAAAATGGACCTAGTGGTCATGGTGGTGTCGCTATTTTAATTAAAGATACTTTTAAATACAAAACAGTCCATACTCCTTACTATAATTATCTTCAATCTGTTGCTATTATTATTAAAACAAACATAGGTGACTTGTCTCTACTTTCTGCATATAGTCCTCCAAGAGGTGGTCGATTCAAATGTAATAAATTAAAACAAATAATTGATAATTTGCCTAAGCCTGTCATGTTTTCAGGTGATATGAATGCACATCATGTCGCCTTTGGTTGCTTATCATCAAACTCTAGAGGTAATGATGTGTTTAATTTGTTAGATCAATGTGATCTTTGCATTTTAAATACAGGTGAACCAACCACTGTCGGATCTATACACCATAATCAATCTGCTATAGACATATCATGCATTAGTCCCACTGTAGCTCCATTATGTGATTGGAAAGTATATGATGATCCAATGGGAAGTTATCATTTTCCAACAATTGTAAACATTCAGACATCTGTAGAAAAATATGAGATAGGTTATCCATGTGAACGCTTCATATATAATCAAGCAGACTGGTCCAAGTTTCACTCTGAAAGTGAAAAAGCCTTTATTAATTTAAATTTAAAATCTAGTAATGCACTTCAGATATATAACAGTTTTTGTGATATTTTATATAATATTAAACAGAAATGTATTCCCAAAATAGTACATAAACAACAATATAAAATAAAAAAACCAGTTCCTTGGTGGGACAGTGAATGTGCAACAGCAGTCCATAATAGTAAAATAGCATGGAAAAGTTATAAAATTAATCCCACAATAAATAATTATATACAATACAAAAAGGTTGATGCTAACAAAAAAAAAATACTGTGTGAGAAAAAGAAGCTTGGATGGAGATTGTTATGTGAAGCATTCAATAGATACACACCTGTAAGCATGATTTGGAACTACATCCGTAGATTTAAACGTGTGACACATAAAAAGCCCCCAAAAAATGATGAATGGATCCCTTCTTTCTTGGACAAATATGCTCCAATTTCTCCACCTGAAAAAGAAATAGACACATCAAGGTTAAATAATATCTTTGAATTAGCAGGGAACATTGAAAGCCACTTCCTATCTGAACCATTTACTTTTAAAGAATTTGAAATAGCTATTAAATCTAGGAAAGACACTACACCTGGTCTTGACGGCATTACATATAAATTAATCCAGAACCTTAACATTAAAGCAAAACAAATATTACTAGAAATTTATAATTTGTTATGGATCTCTGAAACTATCCCAGATTCTTGGAAAGAACAGTGTGTAATTCCAATCTTAAAGCCTGAAAAGCCTGAGAATGATTGTAATTCATACAGGCCAATATCTCTATCATCCTGTTTAGGTAAACTTTTTGAATGTATGTTAAAATCTAGATTAGATTATTACAGTGAAAAACATAATGTCTTACCTGAACAACAGTTTGGTTTCCGTAAAGGTAAAAATGCAGCACAAAATTTTATTGCTCTTATTACAGACATAAAAAACTCTTTCCACAGTCACTCTTATACAGCTTGTTCTTTTCTTGATGTTAGTGGTGCATTTGATAATGTTAACCCTTCTATTCTTATACAAATACTAAGTGATGTTGGTGTGCCAGGCAAAGTCTGTAAATGGATATTTAATTTTTTATTTGACAGGGTAATGTATGTTAAATATAATAATATTTTACATGGACCTAGACATATTTATAGAGGGACAATGCAAGGTTCTACTATTTCACCATTGTTATATAGTATATATACTTCACAAATTAATAAATATTTAACAGAGTCCTCTGTTAAGTGTTTATTGTTTGCTGATGATATTGTTGTGTATAGTGTAAATAATGATGTAAATATGGCCATTGGTAACTTGAACAAAGGTTTGTGTCAAGTTCATAGGTTTTATGATAGCTTAAAATTAGATATTAATATTAGTAAAAGTGGTGCCATGATATTTTGTAAAAAAGCTTTGGATTTTGCTGAAATTCCTTCAGTTTCTTTTAATAATAATTCTTTGAATTGGTTCCATGAAAAGAAATTCCTTGGTGTATATTTGGATACAAAATTGACTTTTGAAGCCCATATAAACTACATTATAAAGAATGCTAGTAAAGGTTTGAATATATTACGTACTCTAGCTGGTGTTCATTGGGGTTCAGATCCAAAAATCTTGTCTATGTTGTATAAAAGTATTGTAAGAAGTCACTTTGACTATAGTTCTTTAGCTTACATGAATGCAAATATTAGTTATCTCAGAAAACTAGATTTAATACAAAATAAAGCACTTAGAATAATTACTGGTGCCATGTGCTCAACACCAATAAATGCAATGGAATCTGAATCAGGTATAATGCCCCTCAAGTTAAGACGGTTACAGATTGCAGAATTTTTTTGTCTGAAATTATTGGCTACTAACAATACATTTATATTGCACAGAATCTTACCAAATCAAGATCTCCCACAGAGTCTTACAAATAATATAGCTATAACTGCTCAATCACTTGTATCTGAACATTTACCAGAAATGTTAACTATAACATTGTATATCAAAAATGTATGCAATAACATACACTTTTATAATTCTTTACCATTATATACAATTGATTATAACTGTATAAAGAACGATTTCATTATTACTGACTTGGATAAGGTTAATAATCAGTCTGAATTTTTAGAGTATGTACACAATACACCAAACATTTATAAACTGTATACAGATGGATCAAAAACCACAAATAAAGTAACTTCAGCCTATTATGATCCACAAGTTAAACAATCAAAATGTTTTAAACTGAATTCCCAATGTAGCATCTTCACAGCTGAATGTTATGCAATATATAGAGCACTAATTTATATAGATACTGTAAATACTTCAAATATTTTAATTGTTTGTGACAGCAAAAGTGTTTTGATAGGTTTAAAAAATGACTCCTTTAGATATAATTTAAATTTTATTTTATTCAATATAAGACAGATTTTATTTGATCTCAGTCAAAGAGGCAAATGTATAAAATTTAAATGGGTACCGTCTCATTGCGGTATCCTCGGAAATGAAGTTGTAGATAGAGCAACCAGAGAAGTTTGTGATGAAGACCACTATAATATGTTAAAAGTTCCATTCACAGATTTTCACGAGTTATTATCTGCTGATCTGATCAAACTTTGGCATGATTACTGGAAGATCATTAGTTTAGAAAAAGGCAAGTGGTACACAGAAATTCAGAATGCCCCGCCGCTGAAACCTTGGTATCATAAAAGCAAAGATGCTGACAGCAGAAACTTCATAACTACTATAAATAGATTAAGATTTGGACACTGTAAAACTCCAGCTCATCTTGCAAGACTCAAAATTGTACAAGAATCAAAATGTGACCGTTGTAACGAGGTCGCTGACCTCGAACATATTTTTATGAACTGTCAAAAGTTTAACTTTGAGCGTTTGGTGTTAGTGACAGACTTGCAGAATTTTCATGATAACATACCTATACCGACTAATCTAAGAAATATTTTATCTATACCAGCTTTTTTTAAATCTATATATAAATTTATTAATAATACGGTAGGGAAATTGTAAATACACTCAGTAAACTTAACATAGTTATAATAAGTTAGGCTTTAAGGACATGTATCCAGGGCCGTAAAATAAATTAAAAAAAAAAAAAAAATACATTGCGAAGTAATATCACCCGAGTAATATTACGCGCATCACATATACATGTCTACTGTCAATTATTTAGGATTAGGTTATTGAAACTGAATACAAAAAGGAAATATTGATCTCAATGTTAATTACAATAACTTAGTTAGCAGGTGCACAAGCGTTGTATTATTGTAATTCGATTCGTTTCTCTGCGTTTTAATTCACTTCTTGTATAACAACAATAACATGTTCGGTATCCATTTACGGCAGTTGTACCGTACCTGTGATAAAGTAATAATTCGTAACCTCAGAAGTCGGAGGGTAGACACAGGTCCCAACCCAGGCTTAAACAAAAGAATAAAAGCTTTTGAATCGGAAGGTCTACGCATCAAAGAAGATAACCTCGAAGAATTTGTAGAACAATCTGAAAGTGACTTCTACAATGTAAGTAATAAAATAAAATCTTTTTAGATTGCTTTCTTATGTGAAGAATATATTCTACAAATTATACAACCTGCACTTTCAGTATTTCAAATTTCTTATAATTAAAGAGGGCAGGCTGTTTACCCTGTTTATTAGATACAATGTGGTCTCCTTAGGCTTGATTAACTCTAAAGGAAATGATATGGATGTACCCTTTAAAATAATTGTCATTTTTAGGTTGGTGAAGCATACAATGAGCACATGAACGAGACATTGATAGGAAAATATGAGGTGCGTCACCACATAGTAAGGGAAAAGTACTTCAAAGAGAACATGCCTAACTTGTTGACTTGGAGTGAAAAAGAACAAATCCGTCACTTAGCTAATACACAACCTGATGAATGGACACTTGAGAAGATAGCACAGAGCTTTCCTGTCACAGTACCTGTTGTTAAGGTAATGTGTTTTAAATCGTCATCAACTCATAAACTGTCCCACTGTAGTGCACAGGTCTCTCACGGTGAGAGGGGTTATGCTAAAGTCCACCACACAGCTTACAGTGGGTTGACAGAGATCACCAACATTGAGAAAATCTCTGATATTTATAACAAATTACTCAATCTGGGACTCAAATGTTTAATTTTATTTTCTTACAGAAATTGCTTAAATTCCCATGGAAACCTGCTACAGAACAGCGCATCGCACGTCATGACGAATCAGTCATGAGAAACTGGAAGGAACTAAAAGAGGGCTCCTTGGACATTCCTCCAGAGATCAGAGAACATTTTCTCAGTTTCTCCAACAGATCCATTCCTCCATTGAGAAAGGAATCAATCAAAATTGACCTCACACCTGAAGAAAACCTTGGTGAATTTGAGAGGATTGTGAGAAAGTGTGCAGCTAAAGAAAATGATAACTCGACAGATGCCAATACTGAAAATCTTGCTTTGCCAGATACAGATTCTCAAAATACTAATGAAAAGAATAAGAAAAAAAGGGACCCTAAACTAGTAACATTAGATGAATTAACCATGAAAATAAAAAAGCGTTTAGATAAGGGTAGTAATGTTGACATAAATGACAGAATTATGATGGGTTCAGTGAAAGAGAGTAGAATAAGTGAGTCATTTTCAGAAAGAAACAGGAGGGAAATTGAAATAGAAATGTATAATGATACTCATAAGAAAAATAGTATAGTAGAACATAAGGACAAAGCTGATGACCCTAAAGAGGTTATGAACTACCCTGAAAGAATTAGGATACCAAAGAAGGCTTACAAAAAAGGTGCCACATATAAAGTGAATGATTGTTACTATGATGATGATGGCAGATTTTTGTATAGAGTATTAGGGATTACGCAATAATTATGTAGGTGATAAATAAAAAAACCATTGCTATTGAAGCCTTATATATTTTTTTATAAAAATTATATGCATTTTATTACACTTGTCAAAATAAAATAATCTTTAATACATAACAGAACTCCCAAGTTAATTGCATGTCTTTTATGATTGTAGCTATAATTATAAATAACTAAATTTTGCTTTGCATATGATGAATATTTTTACAACTTCAATTAACCCAGTGGCTTCATTGTTCATTGTACAATTTTAGGGAACTAGAAATATGGCTTGTACATGATCACGAGTGTACATATAATAATACATGGCTATTAGATATGAAAAATACTTTTGAACGATTGAGACGAAATTTTACATACAGAAAATTATAAATTCAAGTTATATACATTAATTTATAGTATTGTAGATTCAAATAAATCAGAATCACTAGAATTTGATCGAAATAATAGTTTCATTGACTTCCTTCTTTTGTTTTATAGAAGCTAAGGTTAGTTTCAATAAATAGTGGCATATTATTTTGAATTAAAATAATGTTTTTTTTTATGTTAGTATCCTGAGTATTTAGGGAGTTGCAAGTTTACTGCTAAGTTAAATAAACAATGTTTATTTAGGTGAATGATGTTTAGACACTCAATTCAATTCTTGTTACAGTCCACTAAAATGGATTGGTACATATGTTTATCAGTATCATAATAGTAAGTATAATGTTTCACGATGACTCGTTCTACGTTACACTTGGCGTAGAATGCTAGTAAGAAGAGATTGCAGTCATTATTAAGATAATTTGATGTAATAGTATTGTAAGGTAATAGTAAAATAAATGAATATGATTTTATCATATCAACTAACTATATTGACACTTCATGAATACTTTTGAATTTTGGCAGTCACATTATTTACTGTCTTTTTTAATATTAAGTGATATCACTTATTATAACAAAATGTGATGCTATATCATATTGCTCTAGATTCGAAAACAGTTATTTTATTAGAATAATAATCACACGGTACAATCGGACATAAATAATGTGACTATGTAAACACACTCGCTCTTTCTACCATTCGTTTACGAATTAATCCGAGACACTGCATTGGCATCACATAATTAAGCACAAGTACATATTGCCCTCCTTGGCCTTACACCTACTACTCTATACAACAAAACTATGTACATACGTTACTACGGTCACCACCCCGATTACTTAGCACCCACGATTCTAGACTAATGGATATGCCGAAACGTGAATTTATTACATAGATTGCTTATGAGTGAATGATACTTCAAAATATTATACTTTGGGGCAAAATTCATGAATCTTAGGCCACAATCACATCTTTACAGTCCTGACTTTATTAACAATAGATCCATCATTTATATATAATTATATTTTTAATGTTGAATCAAGCATACCTTGATCCCGTTTGGACGGGCTTACGAAGTTCGCCAAGTTCCAGTTTTGTCATAGTAATACACAAATGTAATGCTTCAATAAACTATATAGTTCTAAAATAAAATGGACGGTACTCCCTACTAGTGTTGTATATAAAACGGAACGCTCAAAACTAAACTACACAAAATAAATTTTAATAACAATACATTTTAGTCTTTATATACGTTGTATACTGGTTTTTGTAAATAATAATGTATGTAAATAAACATACAAGGGATTTGGAACTCGTGTACGAGCAGCCACGTCGTAAATAAAAGCAATGCAAGCTGGAGTTACGTAAGATACAATTGATTAAAATAGTGCATTTTCTTGTACAACCTGAGGTTGCTTTCAATGAGAAGACTTCTGTTGATAGTCATTTTATCATCACTTAGATTCTTAGAACATCTGATTACGTGCGTCAGTAGTTCGTCAACATACCAACTATCTTTTCGAGGTTCTCCAGATGTTGTAGTGCACAATAACATTTTCGCAAGCTTTCAGTCAGTATACTGCTGTAGCCTGTAGTGTATTAAATTAGCGCTACATTAAGCGGACGCAAATTTAATCTAGATAACCTCAAAAACTGAAAGTGCGTGAACAAATTTACTCGTCGACGACAAGTCGCAGTCGTTTGAAGTAGTGTCGGCAGCAGATAGCGGTGGGTGAGGGTGGCAGGTCTTGGGGCCTGGCCTCGCCTCCCAGCTGGTCCAGAGCGCGAGTATACTCACGTTGAAGCGCCATCAGGTCGATGTTTTGTTCCCCGAGGGCCGCCATTGCGAGGAATAAAATGTCTCTGTGAATAACATTGATGTTTAATGCGTTGCTTGTTACCTGGGCGTGTTGTATGTGGAGATTTTATGACAATAACATCGATGAAACTTACGGTATGTGGATGTTCAATTTTAATTTTCATATATCAAATCAAATCTCTAATATAATGCATACTATGTACAATAAGCAGAGCTTGTACTGTGGGTACTAGACAATGGATATAATACTTATATACTTTTATTTTTAGAAATACATAAGAAACACCCAATTGATAACATAGGCGTAGGTCGTTTTACCGTTAAACTTCAATATTACTAACACACCAATGTATCTAAATGAGAAAATTAGCTGCATTTTGTGTTGAAACTAAGGGGGGAAGATGCGAAGCGCGCGTGACATTAGGAAACTGAACAGGTCTATGTAGGTATATATACCTGTAGAAGGAATGGTATCGTTTGTTGCTGGACGTATTTTCTCTCCAAGCGGCGAGTTTCCGCAGAGCGTCTGACAGATCATTGCTGAGTAAACCGTTGAGGACCGCCAGTGCAACACTGTAATATAATCAGAACTTTATAAATTATACTAAATTGACAAAAATATTTAAATATACACGTTTTGTCTGCCTACCTCCTTCATCATCATCATCATCTCAGCCAAAAGAAGTCCACTGCTGAACAAAGGCCTCCCCTAAAGACTTCCACAAGGACCGGTTGTATGTCGCATGCATCCAACGACGCCCAGCGACCTTCACCAGGTCGTTGGAGGTCGTCCCACACTGCGTTTTCCGGTGCGCGGTCTCCACTCGAGAACCTTTCCGCCCCAGTGGCCGTCAGTTTTACGAGCTATGTGCCCCGCCCACTGCCACTTAAGCTTGCTAATCCTTTGAGCTATGTTGGCAACTTTAGTTCTTCTACGGATCTCCTCATTTCTGATTCGATAGCGTCGAGAAATGCCGAGCATAGCTCGCTGAGTAACCTTTAGCTTTCTTATCAGACCCATAGTGAGCGACCACGTCTCTGTGCCATAAGTCATCACTGGTAACACACACTGGTTAAAGACTTTTGTCTTAAGGCACTGTGGTATTGTTGACGAAAAGACGTTGCGAAGTTTCCCGAACGCTGCCCAGCCGAGTCGGATTCGACGAGTGACCTCTTTCTCGAAGTTGGACCTACCTAACTGGACGGTTAGTCCTAGGTAGACATATTCGTCAACAGCTTCGAGAACAGAGTTCCCAACGGATATTGGGATGGGCAAGACATGGGCGTTTGACATGACTTTTGTCTTGACCATGTTCATTTTAAGACCCACCTGTTGGGAACCTCTGTCAAGGTCATTGAGCATTATGCTGAGCTCCTGCAGCGATCCCGCCATGACCACGATATCGACGGCAAATCGAAGGTGAGTGATATACTCGCCATTGAAGTTAATGCCGAATCCTTTCCACTTCAGAAGCTTGAAGGCATCTTCCATTGCTGAGGTAAACAGTTTTGGGGAAATCACATCCCCCTGTCTAACACCTCTCTGCAAGGGAATTGCCTCCGTGCACTGTTTCTGTACTCGGATCGACATGGTGGCGTTTTCATATAAGCACTTCAACACATCGATGTATCGGTAGTCGATGTGGCACCGCTGCAGAGATTGCAGCACCGCCCAAGTTTCAATCGAATCGAAGGCTTTCTCATAGTCCACAAACGCTAAGCATAGTGGCAGATTATACTACTCGGTCTTCTGTATAACCTGCCGCAGCGTATGGATGTGGTCTATGGTACTGAAACCTTTTCGGAAACTGGCTTGTTCGGGAGGCTGAAAGTCATCAAACCTGTGCCCGAGACGATTCGTGATGACCCTTGAAAACAACTTATATAAATGACTCAGAAGTGAGATGGGTCTGTAGTTCATCAAAAGGGTTTTATCACCTTTTTTGAAGAAGAGCACCACCACACTTCCGTTCCATGCCTCTGGCGTTGCGCCCTCGAGTAAGACGGAGTTAAATATCCTCTGAAGGACTTTAAGTACCGGCGTTCCACCCGCCCTCAGAAGCTCTGTCGTGATTCCGTCATTACCTTGTTATTTTTCAGCTGTTTTAGGGCCACCCTAATCTCGTACAGGCTGATGTCCGGGATGTCTTCGGTATAGTGTCGGGTTAATTTAGCCCGTGGGTCTTGGGGGCTAATGGTAGGTGTAGTTGCCGAGGTATATAACTGTCGGTAGAAATTCTCGACTCAAAATCTCTGGCTTAGTCGACGGTACGCTGCCGTCCTCGGTCTTCAGCTTCATAATACGACTTTGCCCAATAGACGTAGTTCTTACGAACACTTTGGAACCCTTGTTTCTGTCGATGGTCTCCTTAACACTATTAGTGAGCGCGCCACGCGTGCTGCAGCGCCGCGCCCGCCTCGTGTGATACGTACGTGTGTCCCGCGTGCGCGTCGTCCTCAGTGAGCAGCAAGGCCTGCAGCGCGCGCGAGCGCAGGTGGTGGCGGCGGTGCGCGCGCCACGCGTGCTGCAGCGCCGCGCCCGCCTCGTGTGATACGTACGTGTGTCCCGCGTGCGCGTCGTCCTCAGTGAGCAGCAAGGCCTGCAGCGCGCGCGAGCGCAGGTGGTGGCGGCGGTGCGCGCGCCACGCGTGCTGCAGCGCCGCGCCCGCCTCGTGTGATACGTACGTGTGTCCCGCGTGCGCGTCGTCCTCAGTGAGCAGCAAGGCCTGCAGCGCGCGCGAGCGCAGGTGGTGGCGGCGGTGCGCGCGCCACGCGTGCTGCAGCGCCGCGCCCGCCTCGTGTGATACGTACGTGTGTCCCGCGTGCGCGTCGTCCTCAGTGAGCAGCAAGGCCTGCAGCGCGCGCGAGCGCAGGTGGTGGCGGCGGTGCGCGCGCCACGCGTGCTGCAGCGCCGCGCCCGCCTCGTGTGATACGTACGTGTGTCCCGCGTGCGCGTCGTCCTCAGTGAGCAGCAAGGCCTGCAGCGCGCGCGAGCGCAGGTGGTGGCGGCGGTGCGCGCGCCACGCGTGCTGCAGCGCCGCGCCCGCCTCGTGTGATACGTACGTGTGTCCCGCGTGCGCGTCGTCCTCAGTGAGCAGCAAGGCCTGCAGCGCGCGCGAGCGCAGGTGGTGGCGGCGGTGCGCGCGCCACGCGTGCTGCAGCGCCGCGCCCGCCTCGTGTGATACGTACGTGTGTCCCGCGTGCGCGTCGTCCTCAGTGAGCAGCAAGGCCTGCAGCGCGCGCGAGCGCAGGTGGTGGCGGCGGTGCGCGCGCCACGCGTGCTGCAGCGCCGCGCCCGCCTCGTGTGATACGTACGTGTGTCCCGCGTGCGCGTCGTCCTCAGTGAGCAGCAAGGCCTGCAGCGCGCGCGAGCGCAGGTGGTGGCGGCGGTGCGCGCGCCACGCGTGCTGCAGCGCCGCGCCCGCCTCGCCACTCTCCGCGGCCGCATGCGCGCTACGCGTATACTCCCACGTGCATATCACTCGACAACCTCCTGCTAATATACAACATGAACATAATTAATCCATTATTTACCTGTTGGGCACGGGTCTGCTCTCAGGGTTGAGAGGGATTAGGCTCATAGTCTACCAGGCTAGCCTAATGCGGATAAGACTTCACACGTCGCAAGGTGAGCTGAAAATCGGTTCTCATAGACTTAGCGTATTCAATTTTTAAGTGTAGATTTTTTCAATATCCTGATTTATATCGATACCATCATCCAAGGTATCGAAACTTTTTGCTTACCCGGAATATTTTTAATATATATTTTTAATAATAAAAAAGGAACCATTTTAATAAATAAACGGTTCCTTTTAGTATCAAAGTTAAGAAAAACAAATTTTTAACCACACTTAATGACATAGTATTGTGCCTGTGTATTCTCGAAGGAGTAGGCAGGGTTGTATAGTACACCTAAACTTCGCCAGATATGATTGAGCCAGATATTTATCAAGAAAATTGTTTAACGCATGTCTGATATGTCTTAACAAGTCATTTGTCATTACCAAACTTTGCACACAGTTAAACTACTAAATAAAAACTTAGTCTTCTAATGAGTCTGAATAAGTGACTAAAAGATTTGCAATATCTCGCAACGTTACACATTATGGACTACAAAGACTTGTTTGTTCTTCTAAAAAGTGAGAGAAGTTCATTTGATTATGAGGTATTGTTTGGCGCAGTTATATCACGCTTAGGCGATTGGCATTGGGTCGGAGATCGAGTAAGTCCAAAAGAATTTTGTCTGAGATTCGCAAGAGCTGCTTCACAGGGGTGGCAGAAATTCCACTAGAACAATTTTTTCATAAAAAAAATATAATAAATGTACGTTTTTGGGTAGAGTTAACTCGGATGACATTTTTGTTAATAGCTAATAGAAGCACTATCCAGCAAAAAAACCGACACCTAGGGCCACTTGCACCAACTTCTTAAATGTGTTTAAATTATATTTAAAAACAAAATGTTTCATACAAATGTTGTGTTTAAATACAGTTTAAACACATTTAAGAAGTTGGTGCAAGTGCCCTTAAAAATGGAATACGCTAAATCTATGAGAGCCGATTTTTAGCCCACCGTGCGCAGTCTAGAAAATCTGTAAGGCATGCCGGTTTCCACACGGTGTTTTCCTTCACCACTCCGTTGAAAAGGTTAATTTTAGAGATAATTAACCTTTCGACCGCCACAATCAGTTTTTTATCAGTATTTATCAGTATCATAAACATATTTTTTTATTCAACCTGCAGCAAATAAGGATATTTGAACATGGAAATTGTAAATACTAACAATATGCGAAATGTAAAATAATTTCGTAGTAGCATTTGGATCTTGAATATCTTTATTTCGTGGTTTCAACAGATGTGGCAAAGTAAATACGAACAGGAGAGCAGGACAATCCTCTTGAAATAACTGAAAATTCGTAAAGGATAAGGAAAGGCAAAGAAAGGTAAGTAAATGGAGCTATACCACATAGAAAGAAAGAAAGAAAAAGCTTGTATTTTCGTCCGTATGACGCACAACAAACCAAATAACAAGAAAATAATAATACATGTTAAACGTTTATATGATGTCATGTGTACCCTATTTTATAACTAATAGCATCATATAATTTATAGCAGCAATACATGGCTTGTGTGAGTTCCTACTGTTGAGTTTAATTTAAGTAAAGTTAAGTTCTTTTTATGTAACCACTCCATTTGCTTCCTCTTAAAAAGTAAAGGCATTTGGGAACGAGTTTGTAAAAGTACAAGATGAAAAACTTGTTTTTGGTAATTCACTTACCACTTTTCTCAGAATCTGGTAGCATGTCCGTACTTTGATACTTTGATTGGAAGTCTGGACACAAAAGATCAGGGAGATGGTTTTCGATGTTTGCCCGCTCCAAGAACCACACCAAATTCCAGTAAACGATGGGATGCGATTCCACAAACCCGGATTCTGCTAAGCACGTGTCGCCTTCCCTACCTGAAATTATATTTATTTAAACGTTCCTTGCAAAACATATTAACAATGGAAGTTTTAATTCGCATTACCCCACATATTTAACATGCCGTCTTACCTAATATTGATTCGAATTCTTTCCTCAACACCAGAGGATTTAAATAAGGCACACTGAATGTTTCTGCTTGTTTTTCGGAACGCATTATCTGAAAATACATTTATAATAATTCAATACACTTATTTGTATAGATATTTGTTTACAGAAGACAGAGAGCAATGAAAATGTGGATTGATTGTTTTGATTATGCTATTTCATTGAGAACAAACATGAAGAAGTTGTGAGATAACAGCTGTAGACTTAATAAAAAAGTTAAATTGTGGAACGTGGTAACGATGTCATATTATATACCTGCACAGTGAGAAGCGGCACCGTATGTCTCCCACAGGCGATGCAACGGGTGTTCAGATTGGAGTCGTCTGCTGCCCATCCCGCCATTATATCCTCGTCGTACAAGAACGCGAGGCACTGATGGCATTGTGAGCACGACGATAGATGGACGACTACTGACGAATCCGACGTTGATTGGTCCTGTTAAAAAATACGAAATAGATCGCTTACGATCGGTCCGAATAACAAATCAGTCAGTAGATTTGCGTACTAGAGATAGGATTTTGACATAAGGTCCATTATAAGTAATGTGAATTTGATTCGTTATTGTGACCGGCCGTTAATGAGATCAAATATGTGAAAATACCTTTTTTTTAAAGCTTACTAGCAATGCGCATCGATCATTACTAGTATTCTTGTTAACCCCTCGTGCTAAGCTAGATTGCTTGTGTTACGAGTGGGTTCACGTCGGTAGTGCAATGGGTGGGGTTCGAACCGGCAACCACATGATCGCAAGTCCGACGCCCTAGCCATTAGGCTACCGACGCTTTATTATATCGGCATTTGAAAGCAAATTGTAGCTTTGTCGTCTTTATCGCAGTTTTAATCGACCAAATTAACTGTTTGAATTTAAAAAATGGGAGTTAGGAGAAAGTAATTCAATACTATTTAAAATTGTTTTCCTATGTTTCAATAAAAATGATTGTGAATAAATTGAGCATTAAATGGAACCGAATATCCATTCAAGTTTCACTTTTTTAATAAAACATACACTAATGTCTGTATTTTCCGAATGGTTAGACTAATGAGGTAGTTCTTTTCTAATATGCTACCGATAATGTACTCACATTGTTGACCGGGTACAAGTTATCCGGCAGATGCGACACGAGCGTTGCGAGCGAGCCGCGCTCCATAGTGCACGCTAGCTCTGCGTCGCTTGAAGCGCGTCTGAACCCAATGCCACTCACCCATTCTAAAAATAGACAACTTTAATAAATTTCGCATGAAAGGCTACAGCTTTAACTATGGTAAAACAGGATACATTACTAGATAAACGGGAAAAGCATAAAACTGCAGAAAATACCTTGTCTTACATGTAGATCTAATGCAGTGTTTAAGGACAATACAAAAAATTGGCGTGCCATTAGGAAGACATAATAAGTATACGGTGGGTTCATTTTTAAGAAGTGCACAATAATAACTTATTTCAAGATCAAATTATATTTAACTTTAATTAGGATAGCTTTAATCTAAAAATGTATCTTTTCGGGATAGTACTCACCATCGGGATTTATTTCTGAGGAGCCATCAGTCGAGTCTTCCTCTCCCATCAAACTGTTGAGCGCACTGGTGGCATTGCCGAACGCGCCCTTAACTGGAGTGGAGTTGGCTGATATAACCTCCTTCATTTCATCGAACTTCTTGGCCATGCTTGTTGCTGCAGACTTGAGACTACTTAGTCCACTTTGAAGGAGTTCGTTAGACCGTTTCCCGGCTATACTCGTTGGACTGAAATATTTTAGGCGCTGTAGCATACTACTGAAGTGACGTGTGTTTTACTAATGTAAAATATTCCCAGTTACGACTCGACATTTTTCTAGGTACAGTCTATCCCAGTTAACTTGTCTTTTTTGGTAAACAAATATGGCGTCCTAGTAACCAGAGATAATTGATAGTGGTTAGATAATGTTGAGAAATCATGAATGAAGACTTGAGACTACTTAGTCCACTTTGAAGGAGTTCGTTAGACCGTTTCCCGGCTATACTCGTTGGACTGAAATATTTTAGGCGCTGTAGCATACTACTGAAGTGACGTGTGTTTTACTAATGTAAAATATTCCCAGTTACGACTCGACATTTTTCTAGGTACAGTCTATCCCAGTTAACTTGTCTTTTTTGGTAAACAAATATGGCGTTCTAGTAACCAGAGATAATTGATAGTGGTTAGATAATGTTGAGAAATCATGAATGAATGACTGAACTAAATACTCTTAGCCAAGACTGAATGATTCTCACCTTGACGAGTACTGATTTGTTTTTTAATTTTAAATATGAAGTGAATGTGTGAAGTGAATATGAAGAAATAAAACGACATCTGCAAAACATTAATTTATTAGTAGTTCCTCTAAAATACACGACTTGTCAGAATCTGATGGCTCTGAAGAGTCATCAGATTCCGACACACATGTATTATGAACCTCTGGTTCGGTGCATCTGATGCAGTATCATTGAACCCGATAGAGTAAACCCACCCCCACCACGTGCCCGACAAGGCAGTCCACAAGGACTTTCAATTAGCTTGCCCACATTGACGAGCAGCACTAGGATCGGAATGCCTACGGAGAATCTGCAGGGCGTCCCGGCTTTGCAAAGAGGATCTGCTTCCCCGTTTTCCATCAGAGTGGAATTGGCCCCTCGTGCGCTAAGGAACTACCTCAATCGAGGCCCGAGAGCCGCCAAGGCCGGGACCCACTCTTTGCCATGCAAGCCGTCGGGTCCTGGAGCGGTACTTCTTGGCCTTGAGACTTCAACCACCACTAATTTCTACGCCGTTCACCTCGGGAACAACGTCGTCACTGTGGTCCGCATCGGAATGTCTGCCCCTTCTAGACAAAATTCCTAGCTACAACTATTATTGTTCTTAATTCTAATTCTTGTTAATTCCATTTGTAATATTTAATATTTTGATGTCAGCACAGGGTTCATAATTAAAAACGTAGTATGCTAAATAGCAAAAAAATGCTATGGATAATATTGTACACAATAATTATTATTTTTGTGAAGATAAGGACTTTTTGGATTTTTTGCTCATTCACATAAATCAAAATCATTCATTATTTTGTCACATCCCCTAAAATTCGTAGATAATCTAGAGTTTTGAAATGTCAAATTGTCATGATTATTTTATTCTGTGAAAATGTAATTACTTAAAATTTCGTTTTTATTAAAAATAATAGACTTTTATAGTGATTTCGAAGCAGTTTTTGGTGTAATTTAAAGTGTATGTGTATAATGTAAGTGTTAATAAAATCGTTTCATACATCAAGTGCGTGATTAAAGAAAAACTTGTGATTTTCGCATCGGGAAGGGTTTGTTTACCAAAAAAGACAAGTCCAAAAAAACGGACTGTATACAAAACTATTTACAAAAATTATATCGAACATGCTTTTTACAAAATAGTGCATTATTATCAGAATAAAATAAATTATCTAGGCATGCAGACTCGGGTCGATCGATTTAACTATGATGTATAATTATGATCAATAATCAACATTGTATGAGAACTAAATGGATCGAATGAAATACAGATGGGTGATTTAATCCAAATTGTAAATTTACTTACAACAGGCAAAGACTGAGGCTGCATTATTGTTAGATAAAAATAAAATAATAAATTTATTTATGCACTATATTTTTTTGCAATTTTTGTTTGGGTTGAATTATATCAAATTTCAAGTATTTTTAGACATAATAATCACATAGAGGGATATTAAAACATTGATAATGTTCCTTACCTGAAGTAATTCTCGATCATAGCCTTCCCGAGTTTCATGTTTTCCTTGCGCAACGACAGTCGGGCGGGCGAATAGCGTCTAAGAAAACAAACAAGCTAGCGTACTGCGTGTTGGTGCGGTTAACGAAACAACATTGCGATTGTATTAGAAAATAATAAAAAAACACCTGGTAACACCTTCAAGGTAAAGGCTCATTTGTGTGTAAGCTGGCTTTCTGTCACTGTCAGACCATTGATTGCAAAGGTTCTGAGGTCCACATCTGCTATATCAGAACTGACAGATTTTGTGATAATACTGCTAAACATTAACAATTCTTGGGTTTTTAAAAGCTTATGTATATATTTTTAAAAGTTAATGACACAATAAATTAGTAGACTTGAAACTTGGTATGAGAATGATGGTATCAATTCGAAATGAATCGCATTATCTGAAAAAACGAAGACACGATATACGTATACGCACTTTTTGCGCTGCGATTGTGGTTTGAATTTCGGACTCGAACAACTGTGTGTCTTACACAGATTATTAATAATCTACGCCTATCATCGAATGATTTGTAAAATTATATCCTTGAAGATGCTACACCGACAACAATTTAAGGCTTGAAAGATGAACTAAAGGAACATAATCCCCTAAACATTAAACAAACATGCTCGTTAAACAAGATGTTGATCGTGAACTAAAACATAGCAGTGAAAACTATACAATCATTACAAGAAGTTTGTATATTATCGATATTCTTTTGGTGTAAGTACTATCAAGTATGAACTTTAAATTATTTATCGAAAATTACTTAGTAATAATAAAACTTTTGGATCAAAGTAAGTACACCAAAACAATGAAAAACATAATACCTATCGCATTTCTAATATGTCACAACATTACATTCGTATTTTGCGAAACCATGTTTCAATACTAGCATGAAAAAACAACATTCAATATTCTCCACATTGCTCCACTCACCCGAAGCTGATCTTCAACGTGTTGCCAAGACTGACGAGACTCGAAGACACTGTCCCCGCAGGCGCCGTCTCACTTCTGTGCAGTTTCCTGCGCAGAGGAAACTATCGAGGTTATCGTGCTTCAACGACGCGCAGCTCTAGCGATACGGAAACGTTAGCGGGCACATTGTAAGAAGGTATAGTGGTAGGGAGGATCCACACAACTAGGTGATTAAAGGTTCTTTAAACAATTTATTGGCAATCTTTATGAGTAGAACTTTTCACGCTAATGTTAAGGAAATAAGGTTGGAAAACGTTCAACTACCAACGTACTTTACTAAAAAGCACATAATTTATTTAGATTATTTAATTCAAATTTCGCGTAAATAGACTGTCTTACAGCTGATAAATCGTGTCGTAGTTGTTATGTGATTGTTATGGGACTTATTTACATCGTAATATGATAAGATGACATTTCTTATTGCATTGTCTAGTGACCTGAACTTATCATTTTATGACAAAAGCATCTTCCTCCTGTCTCTTATGTGATGAGCTTTTATAAAAAAGGGTTAAATACTACACCATGCATATTGGATGCTATTGTACATCTTGTTATTGTACGTTATGTTTCCTTCATTATTATTCAACTTGGGATTATCATAGCCCTATAGTGAATTCTTTAGATTAGTTTTTTTTTTGAGTTGGAACCATTTCCACTAGCAAAATTATAATTTACCATAGTTGAATGGATTAGGAAAAGCCATTTTACATAAGGCACATAAGCCTTATGTAAAAGAAAACATAACGTCCATTAAAAGGATAACTGGTTTCATAATCACGATACTGTCGAAAAGCGGGCGCATTCTTTTCAGTTTAATTGGCCGCGTCCTTGCTCTCGTCAAAACTGTGCCACCAGCCAAAATTGAAAATTTAGGTTACAATAACAACAACTTACAACTTTTGGCTACAATAACGATTTTTTTGGTACAGTGTTTTGAATATTGTAGAGTTAATATCGCAATGACTACAGCTATAAATCTAGAATGATCAACAAATTGCAACCGAAGTGAACGGCATCAATTTAACAGTGTGATAATGAAACCAGGCGAGTGTAAGGGTGTTTGTCAGTCAAGGAAGGTGTATACCCTGTATGATCCTGTGGCGGGTCGTCCTGGAAGGAGCTGCTGCGGCGGTGGAACAGCTTGGGGCTCGCGCTGAGCTCGTGGCGCGGCAGCACGGGCTCGTCCGCCTCGGGCCGCCGCACGTCCGTCACCGCCGGCTGCTCCGGGCACAGCGCGCCCAGCGGATCGTCGCTTAATACTGGCGTGCGGGCTGATACTCTGTACAATAAAAACAAAACATTTTTCATGCTAAAATTATAAATTTATTTTAGTGAAGGAAAAATTCGACTCGTAGGCAGGATTCGAAACTGCTTCTTTCGCCTTCTGGTTAGGTACACCAAACGCTATGACCTCTAAGCCACCGCGATTCCCACCTGCCATGTCGAAATTTGCCTTTTCTGAACTTACGTCTTAAAGGTGACGTCAGTAACATCTATTAAAAAGCAAGTTACTTTGCCTCTCAACCGACAAGACTTTTCTTGTCGGTTGAGAGGCAAAGTTGAAGGCATAAAACTAACCGAAAGGTAGGTAAAGACCTTACGGTTAGTTTTATGTCGTAAAATAACTAAAATAACAACATTTGACTCGTTCGGTGCAGCGGCTGAGCAATCGGCTTCACCGGTTGTGGTTTCGATTCCCGCTCGGAACAAATATTTATATGACTTATTTATACTGGTAGTTGTTGGTCTAGGCGTTTGTGTAAGTGAAAATTTGTGTTTGTAAAAGCACCCCGGATACAGGATTTTTTAAACCACGGCCGTTCGGCAAGGGTAAATTTAAGTACAGTTACGTTACTCAATTAATTTTTGTAGGTAATTTTAGTGTACTCACTTGAGCGGCGAAGTCTTGTTGGCATCTAAAGCATCAGTTGCCGCGGCTTCTTTCTCCGGCTCTTCAGGAAAACTTAGCGTCCGTGAGCACCGAGATTTCGGATTGGGAGTTACTAGTTTAAAAGAAATAGTGTAATTAAAAATTTATCTGATATATAATACTACTATTACTGCCAAGTTTATTTAAGTTTATTGTAACGTTAATATATATTTATTTATTTTATTTTGTTTGTTTTCTCTCAAATGCTTGGTTTCTATTGCTTTTTCAATTATTATTCTCTTATATCATCAAAACAGAATGCTCCAAATGATTTTCGAAGATACTACAAAAACACTTACCATTAGGAAAGGCAAGCCTCTGTATCTGCTGCACAATCTGTGCGTCTCCCGCGAAGCTCTCTGACCGCGTGAGGATACGCAAATCCGACGGACTGTCCGGACTTACATGTATTGGCTGTATAAATTAATGATTTTATTACAATTATAGCTGACAGACGTTTTCCTGTCCACATTTCAATAAATCATACAGAAAAAAATAAAAAAACAAAAAAAAAATCAGGTTACTTTTTTAAGATTTCTAGCCCTAAAAACCTTATTCGATCTCTTACGAATATTTAATCTTAATTCTAGTGTTGTAAGTACGACGACTGGAAGCTGAACGTAAATGTATAAGATTTAAGTATAGTTCAAAAAGTGCATGAGAATGGTTTAATTATCAGAATGTATATAAAAAGGAGTTATCGAGTTTATAAAGTATGCTGTGGTGGCTTCTAATAGTTTTTTATTGAAAACTTAGACATAGAATATACATGGTCTTGGAAAGAACTTGTAGATAGTTGAAAGCAACAATCTGTTGCGGCTAGCAACATTTCACCTTGGTGTGGTTACTCCAATCAAGTACAACATAGCAACTATGCTATTTTACATTTGTGTAATATGACAGTAATGGTAACGAAGATACAAAAAAAACTTAATGAAGGAATTAGTACCTATTTTGATAGATTTTATTTTTACTCCCGTAAGGTATTCAGTGTTATTTTGAATAAATTGAATATACATTTTATTACCTGTCTTTTCTCGGGTATAGGAATGGGTGTACTCGATTCTTTGTTGTCCAATGAATTACTTCTCGGCCGCACTGTTTCACTTAAATCCGGATTGGACGGTATACCTGATATATGAAAATAATATTCAATATTCCGTATGTTTTTCAACATTTGCAACTAGTATGTTGTGTGGAAATTGGAAAGGTGAGAAAACAACATACGAATGCTTACTTTGCAATAGGTAACTATTTGGAATATACCACAACAAATTTAAAAAAAAATTGAATGAACTACCTAGTTTATTCTATTTTTTTATATTTTGTTGTATGTGATATGGACGGAAATAAAATCGTGAGAAAACCTGCACTCCTGAGAGATTTTCTTTCCCGAGACGGCGTGTGAAGTCTACCAACCCGCATTAGGCCAGCGTGGTGGACTATAGCGTAATCCCTCTCATTGTGAGAGGAGACCCGTGCCCAGCAGTAAGACAATGTAATGGGTTGATTATGTGATGTATTGTAAATGAATGGATACCTGATATAAGTATCCCGGCGGCGGCGGAGATGGCGGGAGCGTGCGAGCGCGAGTGCGCGGCGCGGACGATGTTCCCGCGCCGCACCAGCGCCTCGAACGCGCTGGACCGCGCCTCCGCCTCGCGGTCACACGCTGATAGTGATACACACCAACACACGTCATTTACACCTTTACTACAATAACACTGCTCCGCTAGGGAATCGAGCCCAAAACCTCTAGCATAGCAGACGCGCTTAAGGTACTTTGACCACAAAACCAATTGATTCACAAATCATCATCTTCCGCGCCTTTTCCCAACTATGTTCGAGTCGGCTTCCAGTCTACCCAGATGCGGCTGAATATCAGTATTTTACACGAAGCGACCTCCGCAACCCAATTTCTAGGTTATACCAATATTCGGAGGACAGACTGGTTTTCAGGCTTTTTTGAGCTGCTGACTACCACTAACAATTGTCATCGATGCTTGTATGACAACTATTAATTCACAAATATATCGTATAAATAATTCTTATCTTTCCTATAGACGACTAAAAGTAAAACAATGACGACACATCTTTTTTGTCTGTGGTTAAAATGGGTGTTCCACTGGATTCAATTTTAGGCCCTTTTCTTAAGGTACATAAATGAATAAATCTATAGCAATTTGACTACTAAGAAACTCCCGAAAAGATTTAATTCGAAAAACACTTCTATTAAGTATAATATGAGTGTTTTTCGAATCAAATCTTTTCGGGAATTTCTAATCTATCCAAAATGTGTTAGTAAAAATAATTGCATAAATGTAGTAACATATGCAATTATTTTTACTAGTACTAAGACAACTCTTACACGATTACATAATGTAACTATTCGTAACTTGCGGACATCTTTTTTTTCCTTTACAACGCATCTTTTAATGCCAATATTATATTCTAGCTTCTTATGATAGTATTTGAATTATATTTGTACTACGACAAAAGTTCTAGTGGATTATAAATACCGGAATCTAAGCTAGTCCTGCTGTGCGCGGGCTCGCAGACGGCCATGTTGGCGAGGCCGGCCAGCTCGGAGCCCTCAGCCACGGCCGCGGCGGACCTCACGCGCGGCAGGGTACTGCTGCCTGGGACATACAGACAAATAGCTTAGTAAATAGTAGTTAATTGTTTACCAGAACAATAATTTTACATAATGAAAGTTACAAACAATGTTTATCAGCAACAAAGATTACAATATATGGGTGAATATTTATTAAACATACTTATTATTATAACAGAAAATAGATATGCTTGCTGAAAAAGAAATGGGAAACTGAAATAATCGCTCAAATGAAGCTATATTATTAGAAGTAAAAATTTATAAACCAACATTAATTATCTCTTCTTTGTATGTGTCTGTATACATCAGAGAGGTAAAGCTGTATCTCAGGATCCGTTCAATTAATTGAGATAAGAAGTTCACCAGTTTTTAAGTTGGAGCATATACTTTCTAAGAATGATAACAAAATTAAAATCTATTCCGTAGTTTTTGCACCAACCCGTAAAAAACAGATAAGAATTTTAAATAACATATTTTTGGGTTCGGAGACGTTTATATACCCTAACCCACTTGTTTTTTTTAAATATCTTCAATGTACAGACACAGCTTTTTTACAATTTTATAATATAAAAATAGTATAGTATAAGATAAAGTACCTATATAAAGAAGATTACTTACTGCCAGCGGAGGTGGAGTTGAGCAGGTTGCGGCCAGCCCGTTGAGCGCCTGCCTTGCGGAACAACGCTGCCCCTACTACAGCGATACGCAGCTTGTTCCACAGTAACTGTGCTCCGCTATAAAAACACAAAGAAACTGATTACAAAGTATTCGTAAAATTATTAAGTAAAAGTAGTTAAAAATAAGTCTATTTACATGGGCTCATTGCTAATACCTTTAGTTAAAAACAAATATGCATCGAAATACACGGTTTAATGTATTGGTTGGAAAATTAGGTTCTTAGGATGCCTACAAAAACCCTCTTAGGATTGAAGTTGTGTAAACCAGGAGTCGATGTGACAGCTGGTCATGTATGTTATGTAGCTTACTACAGAATTAGCCTACTGGATAGAGTACCTGGGCATATCCTGCGGCCAAGTCGCTTCCAGCACGCATCGGTTGTAGTACCCGTACGTCAGAGCATTGGGTTGTAGCCCGGCGCGCTTCATGAGGAACAGTAGTTGCACCGCCAACACCGGCAGTGAGTGATTGCCACAGAGCTGCATCATTACTCGGTAGCATACCTGGACAAATGGACATTTTGATCCAGTTTGCTAATTAAATGAGAAAGGTTTTCTATTTGCATATGACGTAAAACTTGTAATACAACGTCGATTTTAAAATTGAGTTATTAGTCCGTAAAAGATCGAGAAAAAATGCACTCCTATTTGTCGTTGAAGTTAAATAGAACTCAATTAGAGCCTTAATTTAACGCTCTATTTGAGTTGTGAGAAAAATTAATTCAAATTACGTTTTTTAATTTATTATGGAAATGGGTAACATTACTCTAAAGATCGCACATAGACGCATCAAGAGATACCGCCACTAAATCCTCATTTAGCGGTACAATTAAATAATTAATGGTACCCTTACCTCATCGCAAGGAACTTTTAATTTCGTAGCTCGTTCCAGTAACTCAAAGGCGGCTCTCAACGTTGCATGTTCCCGCCCACGGCTGAGCATCATTCGACACGGTAGGGATAAAAAGTACAGCGAGTAACAAGCGCCTAATAGACACTTGGCCCATGCCTCCGCCGATAAACTCGCTTTGCGGGCTAATCTGGAAACAACAACACGACATTAACACGCGATATGGTAACTGATGTTTACTGAGAGCTGCAAAAAGGGCTCCGCCAAAGGGCTATAGCCAATTAAGTCACCAGGTTACACTGAGGCGTACTAATGTACATCCAAATTCACCGGGAAGTTTAGCTCACAAATCACCTAATTAAAAAACACTGCTCGGCCTGAGAATCGAACCTAGGGATACTAGCGTAGCAGTCACGCTCTGGACCAGGGTTGTAACGGAACTTCGCCTCCGCCTTCGTTATGCGGAAGTTCCGCAAGATATCGTTTCTTCGCTTCCGCCTCCCTACAACTTTTGCGGAGTTGTAACAGAGGTTTAATTACGACGAATCATACTCGCTCGACGCTCGGCGACGACTCAGGCGTACGGCCGCGTGGTGCGCGCGAAATGGTCAAGAATCAACGGGTACGCGGGGGCGGGCTTATGTCATTTGTCAACACGACAGGAATCAACCTGTCGAATTGCTTGGACAAGTTGGACGTAAATTAACGAGGTTTTACCGATGCAATGCAATTCTAATTGAACCGTGAGGTTTAAATGATTTAAAAATAAATATATAGATAGATTTAGAATTTTGTACTTTAATAGTTTTAATGAACCACAAATTACATTTTTTTCTACTTTCGCGTCCGCCTTTTTTTTTTTTTTTGTTGACGGGGTTGGAAATGCTTTATGCACTATCCACCACTCCGGGGAGAGCGGTGGGGTGTGTCGGACTCCGCTCTGAAAAGAGCGATCTACCGACTAAAACCAACCTCGGCGTTTCGCGACACCACTTTGGTGCCGGGCCTACGGGAGCGCTGTAGCATTCGTCCGCGGACCCGGCAGTGGCGGGCCGCCTTTTGCGCCGCTGAGCGGAGCGCGGAAACTGCAAACCGCGTTGCCAGCTCGGGCTTTGTGAGTGGGCGGTCGGACTTCCCCAAGTCCGCCGCCCGTGGCCCTTTATGGTGGTTGGAACAGGGCGTTATCTGCCCTGTTCCTCCGCCCGGTGCGAGTGCGCCGGGCGCGGATCGGCAGGGTGGGGGCACTCTCTCTCACCCTCTCTGCATCTTCCTCCTTGCGAGAGAACCTCCTCGCAGAAGGCGACCGTTGCCTGCCAGGCTTCGGCGTCGCCGACCATAGCAGATACTACGGCCGGCAACGCAAGGTCCACTCCAATTGCATCCCTGAGGACACGGCGCCGCTCTGCCCACGCTGTACACTGCTCGAGCGTGTGCTGCGCCGTGTCCTCAGGGCAGTCGCTGCAATGATGGCAGCGGGCGTCCGGCTCCCTTCCGGCGACGCGACACAGGTACTTGCCGAAACACCCATGTCCGGACAAGACCTTTTTTTTTTTTTTTTTTTTTTCGTGTGGGGAATCCATTTATGGACTTCCGCCGCCCGGGGAGGCGGCGGGTCGTGTCGGACTCCACCCCCGGAGCGGGGGTGACTACCGACTAAACCCCACACGGGTGTTACGCCTCTCCACATAATAGGCATGATGACGGTTAGCAAGAATTACTAAAATAATATGTTCATATACTGAAATATAATTAAAATGTTTAGAAAATAATATTTATTTTTATTTATAAGACTGGATTATTAATTTATTTGATAAAATAAAACTACAAAATACACAAGTCCGCCATGTTCAGTTGAACACCAATCAGAATTAATTACGTCACATCTATGTTGAACTGTCACTGTCACGTAAATTTCGTACGAATTTCGACGATCTCCGCGCTTAAAATTATTTATTAAGTATTTCGTAAGTGTATATTACTTAGCTTTATGTTCTACAACTTGTTTTAAGAACTTATTAAGTAATGGAACAAGAGTTTACCAAGGCAAACAGCTCTAATTTGCCCAGAGTTGATTTGTTAATGCTGGGGAAGTTCCTGGCATCAAACAAAGACTTCTGTTCAGCAGAATTTAGATATGTTAAAACTACAATGTAAGTATTATTTATTACTATTTAAAAACTATATTAAAATTACTATAACTATACGTTACTATGGTTAAAAAAATAAAATCACTTTTAAAAAGCACAGCTTCGTATGTTTTTATTTTATAAAATAATGAGTTTTAATGTTTTTATTTTATAAAATATGCTACCTATCGATTTCTTATCCTCCAGGCCATCTTTTGGGGACGACGCGATTAGCTACGTTCAGTTAAAACGCGATGGAAATCTGTGTATAGTTAAATCAAAAATCTGCCCAGAACACAAGGTCCACGCGAGGTTATATGCAGTGACGTTAATAGTTGACGAAGTAAAGGAAGAAGTTATGTCGGTAGAATTCCATGACTGTGTTGCCTCACAAGGGGGCTGCAAACATGCCATTGCATTTCTCATGTGGGTCCATCGTAAGAATGAAGAACCGTCCGTAACATCCATTGAATGCTACTGGATGAAATCAAAGCTATCTCGGGTTGGGACTACATTAAAATATATTACAACAAAAGATTTATCCAATAGTAAACCTAGTTTGCAATTAAATACTGGAGTATTTGAAAAGTTTATTAAGGAAGGAAAGAAAAGGAAGCTGCACAACTGTGTGGCTTAATCTCGCCGTGCAAGATTAAGCCACTTATATCTTATTGTTTTGTTGTGTGGCACGTAAACAAATAATTTATCAGGGTTTTTTTGACTTATTATCACACTGGGGAACAGCACACCACTTACACACTTGCGAAGTCATGTCTAAATAAAAAATAACAAAAATATTTACGATAAGTTGTTTAATCTCCTATTGTATACGATGCCACAACATAGAAGTGACGTCATAAGCAGGCGTCATGACACCAGCGACCGTTTTCGCGCTAATTTCAAAACATTGAATTAAAATCGCATTTTTGTATCAAAAACCTTTTGTTATTGCAGAAATAATTTGTTTTTCGGAAATAGTATATGCATTAGAATATTTTAGAACAGTTTTTGAAAATCAGTCATCATGCCTATTGCCGGGGTTACGGGAGCGATGAATCGTTCATCCGCGGCCCCGGCAGTGGCGGACCGCTTTGGAGTGCGGTCCTCGGCTCCTGAGAGAGGGGGCTGTATACTCCCCCACCTGCCAATCCATGAGCGGGCGCGGCACACTCCGACCGCGCCTCCATCTCGGGCCTACTGCTGGACGGACGGACTTCCCCAAGTCCGCCGCCCGTGGCCGCCTACGGTGGTTGGAACAGGGCGTTGTATGCCCTGTTCCTGCGCCCAGTGCGTCGGGCGCGGATTGGCTGGGTGGAGGTAGCCTCCCTCTCTCGTTCGGCGACCTCCTTGGCGGCGATGACCTCCTCACAAAACAGGGCCACCGCCTGCCATGCGGATTCGCTGTCGACCATACTGGTGATAACGGCCGGCAGCGAGAGGTCGCCGCCTATCTCCTCGGAGAGGACACGGCGCTGCTCGGACCATGCAGTGCACTCAGCGAGCGTGTGCTGCGCCGTGTCCTCCAGACTCCCGCAGTGGTGGCAGCGGGCGTCAGGCTCTCTCCCGGCTATATGGCACAGATACTTGCCGAAGCAGCCATGCCCCGACAGTACCTGCGTCAGCCGGAAGGTCAGCACGCCGTGACGCCTTGCCAACCACTCCCTCAGGACGGGCCGGAGGGCCTCAATGGTCCGATGGCCGGCTCCTGGTCTCGCGAGCCGGTCCACCCATTCGGCGACTGCCGCACGTTGTAGGTGCGCCCTGCACTGGTCCAGTTCCCTCGGGACCACCATCTCTCCGCGATCCCGCAGATCCTTGCGCCATATAAAGAGTGACGCAAGGACCCGGGCGTCCAGGTCCCAAGGGAGGGACCCCGCCAGAGCGCACGCCGCTTCTGCTGAGATGGTGCGATACCCGCGGATGACCCGAACGGATATCGCACGCTGCGGCCGCCGCAAAGTCGCGGCGCCACGACTCGTCACCTCGGTGGCCCAGGCAGGGGCTCCGTAGAGGGCCATAGAACGAATGACCCCCAAGTAGAGCCGCCTGCAGTTGACATTTGGGCCACCAAGGTTCGGCAACAGTCGCCCAAGGGCGCCGGCCGCCGACATCAGACGCCCTGCGAGATGCTGGAAGTGGGCCTCAAACTTCCAGCGGCCGTCAAGCACGAGCCCCAGGTACCTCATGCATTGTCCCACATCAATGCGGACCCCACCGATCTCGATGTGGGATCCAGCCGGAGGCACCCTACGGGGCCCGTGGAAGCAAACCGCCTCGGTCTTGTTGAGCGCCACTTCCAGCCCCAACGCGCGGATCCGCGCAACGATCTGCGCCACCCCCGCAGTGGCAAGACGAGCAGCCTCTCGGAACGATCCCTCCCGGGCTAGCACGAGCGTGTCGTCAGCGTAGCACGTCACACTGACGCCCGGGAGTGTGGCTCCCCGCAGGACCCAGTCGTAACCGATGTTCCACAGGAGTGGTCCAAGGACGGATCCCTGTGGAACACCGCACGACATGTCCCTCGTACAGACACCGTCGCGGGTCGTGTACGTGACACACCGGCCGTGTAGATAATCCCCGACTATCCGACGCAGATGGGGCGGCACCTCGTGCCAACGAAGCGCCTCCATGATGCAGCCCCACGGCAGGGTGTTGAAGGCGTTGGAGATGTCCAGCGAAACCGCCAACAACACCCCACCTTCTGCAACTGCCTGCTCCGAGTGGGCCTTGACGCGCAAAATGGCGTCTACGGTCGACCGACCCACTCGGAAACCGAACTGGTTGTCGGACAGGTCGGGTCCCTCCCTAGTCATGTGCTTGACGAGGCGAGCGGCAACAATGCGCTCGAAGAGTTTCCCCACCTCGTCAAGCAGCACGATCGGCCGGTATGCCGAGGGTGAGTCCGCAGGACGCCCGTCCTTTTTAATGAGGACGAGTCTGCCCGTCTTCCACTGCCTCGGTACGCACCCTTGGCCGAGGCAAGCGGTAAAGAGCTGCCTCAGCCTCGGAGCGAGCACCTTGAGCGCCAGTGTCCAGGCACGACCAGGCACACCGTCTGGTCCCGGAGCCGTGCTCTTTGAGCGCATGCGCAGCTCCGCTGCACCGAGCTCGGCTTCCGTGACCTCGGGCACCTCGAGCTCCTCGCGGGCTTCGCCAAGTCGCGACCCCATCGGCGGCGGCACGTGCTCGGCTCTGCTGGGAAACAGAGCGGAAACAACGTTGCCCAGGAGGGCTGGCTCCAGCGTCTCGGTCAACGGGGGCGCCCATGGCCGAAGTTTGGCTCGTACGAGCTTGTACGGCCGTCCCCAGGGGTCCCCGTTGAGCAGCTCCAAAAACTGCTCATTGCCAGCCTCCCTCGCCCGAGTGATACTCAGCTGCAGAGTCTCCTTGGCGGCTTTGTAGGCATCGTACAGCCGAGCCTCCACGATGGGATCGCGACGCCGCCGTCGACGGTGTCTCGTGTACAGGCAACAGACGGTCCGGACAAGACCTGCGTCAGCCGGAAGGTCAGCACGCCGTGACGCCTGCCCACCCATGCCGGCAGGACCGGTCCGAGTGCCTCCACGGTTCGGAGGCCAGCGCCCGGGCGCTCTAGGCGCCGCCTCCACTCCTCCACTGCCGCTGAGTGCAGCCTCTCCCGCTGGTATTCCACCTCCCTCGGGGCGGGCCAGTCACCGCGCTCCGTCACCCGCTTCCGCTAGGTGTACAGCGACGCCAGAACGCGGGCGTCTATGTCCCAAGGGAGGGACCCAGCAAGGGCGCATGCCACCTCCGCCGATATGGTGCGATATCCCCGTATCACTCGGATGGATATCGCACGCTGTGGGCGCCGCAATAGTGCGGCACCGACTCCGGTGAGCTCGGTGGCCCAGACAGGGGCTCCGTAGAGGGCCATCGAGCGGATGACCCCCAGGTAGAGTCGCCTGCAGGTGACGTTCGGGCCACCGAGATTCGGCAGCAGACGCCCCAAAGCACCGGCTGCACCCAGCAGCCGCGGTGCAAGGCGCTGGAAGTGACCATGAAAGGTCCACCTTCCGTCCAACACGAGCCCCAGGTACCGCATAGATGGTTTGACATCAACCTGGACCCCACCGACGACTATGTGGGATCCAGGTGGGGGTTTCCTCCGGGGCCCGTGAAAACAAAGGGCCTCCGTCTTCGTCAAAGCCACCTCCAGCCCCAGCCTGCGGATTCGCGCCACAGTTTCTGCCACGCCCGCCGTGGCCAGACAGGCCGCCTCCCCGAAAGATTTCCCGCGGGCCAAAACGAGCGTGTCGTCCGCGTAACAGACGACCTCGACGCCCGGGAGCATCGCCCCACGCAGCACCCAATCATATCCGATGTTCCACAAGAGCGGCCCGAGGACCGAGCCCTGTGGAACACCGCACACCATCTCCCTCGTGCACACGCCGTCCCGACCTATGTACGTGACGGCGCGGTTGCCTAGGTAGTCCCCGACCATCCGTCGCAGGTGGAGCGGCACCCGCCGTTAACCACCGCATCCGCGGAGATGAAACTGGTCGCCGCCGCATCCGCCTCCGCCACCGCTAAGAAGGCCTCCGTTACAACTCTACTCTGGATCACTAGGTTAATGATTCAGTTGCTTGGACGTGTTGGAGCTCATAGTGTATAGTGTACCTCTGCGCGGCGGCTATCTCGTGCTTGGTGCGGCGCGCCATGGGCTCGGCGTCGGTGAGCGACTCGGCCGAGTGCAGCGCGGCGGGCGGCAGCGCGTGCAGTGCTGCAGCTCGAGCTCATAGTGTATAGTGTACCTCTGCGCGGCGGCTATCTCGTGCTTGGTGCGGCGCGCCATGGGCTCGGCGTCGGTGAGCGACTCGGCCGAGTGCAGCGCGGCGGGCGGCAGCGCGTGCAGTGCTGCAGCTCGAGCTCATAGTGTATAGTGTACCTCTGCGCGGCGGCTATCTCGTGCTTGGTGCGGCGCGCCATGGGCTCGGCGTCGGTGAGCGACTCGGCCGAGTGCAGCGCGGCGGGCGGCAGCGCGTGCAGTGCTGCAGCTCGAGCTCATAGTGTATAGTGTACCTCTGCGCGGCGGCTATCTCGTGCTTGGTGCGGCGCGCCATGGGCTCGGCGTCGGTGAGCGACTCGGCCGAGTGCAGCGCGGCGGGCGGCAGCGCGTGCAGTGCTGCAGCTCGAGCGCGCCCGCCACACCAAGCCATCACCTTCTCGTCTAGCTCGAACCGCTCGTACTTGTATGTAGCCTCTGGAGAACCACTCAACTATATACTCTCCACATTAACACTGTCATCATACTGATATTGTAAGTACCTACTTAATTTTTATTATTTACATACCATCACGCCTGTATTCCCCGAAGGGTTAGGCAGAGGCGTACTAATGTACACCCACAGTTCGCCGGCATGTTTGGGTCCCATGTAATAGGGGGCGAGCCTATTGCCATTAACCGGGCACAAATTCCTAACTCCGAGCTGCTACTGGGAATTTCATAGAAAAACCCAATAACACTTTGCTCGACCTGGGAATCGAACCCAGGACCTCTAGCGTAGCAGTCGCGCTCAGGACCACTTGGCTAATGAGGCATTTTTATTATTTATCGAGAATTTTTTCATATAGGCGCAGCGCCACTGAGGACACAAACAATTTCGGGCGGTTGCATGATTTTGGGAGTATTTACGTGAAAGTTTTCACGTCGTCTGCGGGCGGGCATCGTAACTTGAAATTAGGGATATTATGGATATGAAATTTCGAATCTGGATACGGATACATGAATATTTTTTTTTAATGATACATGAATAATGAATTTATTGAAGTGTAGCACATTACTTTTTAAGGTTTCCTATAACCGTGAAGTAAAACTTAAGTTTTAGTAATTTAACAAGCATATCTGCATTAATTTCTTACACAATAGGCACAGCCTAGTAATTATCGTACCTATATGAAAATGTCGCTTTCAATTCAATTTTCAGTAAAATTTAGTTGAATTGAATCGAAGAATAAATGTTGTTCACGATAAGCAATGTTTGTTAATTAAAAAGGATACATAATATCAATCACAACATTGAACTAGTTAGGTACCCATATTTTGAAAATGGCCATCTGTTTGTCCGTCAACTACATGTCATCTACAACATCTCAATAAATAGAAATATCTCACAACTTACCAGGATCAGGTGGGTCAGGCGGTAAAACAAACGCGGTCCTTTCAGACGCGTTACTAGTATCCATTCCTAACAATTGCTCGTCACCAGCGGACACCCGCTCGATGCACTCGTCAAAGAACGTAAGCCCTTGATCTGGTTCATACACGAATGATCGCTCTTCTATGAAACGAGTGAACATTTGTGTACGCATCATCAGGCTGTAGAAACGTTGGTGAGTCTGTGGATGTTGGAATGAAAATGTAGATAATAGTACATTACTGTCGCGGTCTATAATGACTACTTTGCTGGTCGCGCTGATGATGGCCAACAGCGCAGCGTAGCGCAGCTCCAGGCCAACAAAACTTTGCCGGCCGTTCCTTGAAACAGAACGGCAAGGTTGACTTTGCTCGGTTGTCAAGGTCAAGGTTGTCAAAATAATGACCACATTACATGCATTTTTGAGTAAACATACAATATGGGCAATGTTGCCTCTCTGAAGTTGTAAACAACGCAGTAGTCTGTAGTTAACTATGCGATTAAAGTGGTGGAGCATGTTATTTCAAACGCTCTCTATACAAGCTCACTCGGTACAGAAGATAGTCTAGACTCTACTAGGCCATAAATGTTTCGTAGTAATTATTATTTTATAACTATTATTAACTAGCGGGCCCGGCACACGTAGTCCTGCCCTGAAAATTAAAAAAAAAACTTCTGGCAATGGATAAGGCATACAACGCCATCTGGTGGCATCACCGGAACCAGCGTCCAACGCCATGTTGATTTTTGTCCGTGTTTTGTTTCTGTGCAATCAGTCAATCTGTTCCCGATACAAAATGTATGAGAAAATTAATTATGATCATAATTTTCTTTTCGTGAATTTTTCGATGTTTTTAATACTTATTATCTTATTCCGGATGAAGACAATTCCAAAAACACAAAAATCATAAAAACTGGTCCAGCCGTTCTTGAGTTATAAATGGTGAAACTAACACGACTTTGTTTTATATAATATACTAGCTTCTGCCCTCGGCTTCGCCCCCGTGGAATTCGGTCTGTCACCACATCCCACGGGAACGGGATAAAAAGTATCCTATGTCCGTTTCCTGGTTCTAAGCTACCTCTCCACCAATTTTCAGCCAAATCGGTTCAGCCGTTCTTGAGTTATAAATGGAGTAACTAACACGACTTTCTTTTATATAAATAGATATAAGATTTAGAACAATAACACTTTTTTACTGACCATATCTGCATATCCGTTCGGCTAAGCTAACTTAAGATTTGTTACATTTCACGAAGTGTACATAAAAACTTTGCCTGGTAAATCACTAAGGTGTAAAAAAAAGTATAGTAAAACCCAAAATGCTTGGTGGTAAGATCAATTACTCATCTAGCTCCTAGCTCCTAATAGAGGATTCCGTGTTTCGTAAAAGCTAGAGTGCGAAAGGGGTCCTTGAATTGTTTGCTCCATTTGATATCCTATTTGTGATTTTGTGTCCCTAGAATCAAACGTATTTAAGTCAACAGTAAAAAAATTTGTTTACCTTATCCCTAGATCGCAGAAACGCGTCCATATGAAACAGTGCATGTGGATCCGTAGTACCAACTGTAGGTGCCTTTGTAATAGGTATGAGATAATTGCGGTACCCTTGTAGTGTCACCGCCATGAAACGCAGGAACGCTTCTTGGATTTTTAACTCAAGAGCTTGCTGGAAATTAGAAGGTATTAGAATTGGCTGGTAACACTGCTCATAGCAGTTCAAGAAATGAAAACATGATTATTTATTTTGGTTGCGCCTCCAAATTTTGAGTGGAGTGCAAAGATAAAGAGGGGAGGGATAGAGAATAGAGAAGAGAAGAGGAGAGGGAGAGAGAATAGAGAAGGGAAGAAATAGTGGAGTGCCTAAAACAAGAGAATGAAAGAGAAAAGAGAGGGTGATGTAGAAAAGGGAAGTGGAGTAGTTCAAAAAAGTGGGAAGGGGAAAAGAGATACCGAAACGGTATTCCGCTTAATAAGTGATTTGAATGTAGGCATGGAAAAAATAGTACCTCCTTTTTCCTTTTCTGGAAATCTCTATCTAAACTTGTTGTTGGTTCTCCGTTGTATTTAGCTTCACTTGCATGATGAACTGGCGAGGCTAAAACGATATATATGATTTGATCGACAGCACTGAACCGATATCATTGACTGCATTCAGTTTACAAAAGATAAAATATTATTAAATACTACCCACATGTGATAATTGTTTATTAACGTTTAAAACTCAAAAATGTATAACACATTTTTGAGTTTGAATAAACTTACCTGGCCTTATATTCCCGTAAAGCAAATCTAATGTTTGCCGAAGAGCTCTGGCTTGCCGCTTCGGCAATAATTTGAGAGATATATGTCGTTGGGATTCACATATCTGAAATAACAAAAAGTTAATTAATTCCTTGCCGTAAACGGTGTCTCTTGGAATACAGGTGCCCAAAACTTGGTAACACATAAGTCTGTAGATAAATCAAAATATTTTTTTACAAGTGCTTATGTTAGTTGTTTTTTATACAATTCGCTCCAAACCGTGAACGAAGATGTCCCAAATTTAGAAAAATAAATAAATATATTCATATTACGTGTCCCATAAATATTGATTTTGTATCTCAGTACTTACTGTAATATTGTTAGTGTCTAAATCAACACAAGTCACATCTGATGGGGGCTCATACAAATCGAAAAATCTCGAGTCAACTCCGATTAGATACGGCAGCGGAGCATGTAATACTTCTGCTAAACCTGAAATATTATTATTTTGTTTTAGAAGAGAATAAGCACGATACATGCTAATATGAGCCTTCTGTTCACTTACCTAATGGACATAACGGTATGTAAGGGCACTGCCATTTAAACGGGAATAAAAGACTTGAAACTGCTTCCGAGACTGCTGTTAATGTGTCAGGCCTGTAGAAAAATATTACGAGATTATGGAGGATGTAATAGGCAGTGTTGTCGTATACAAAATTTTGCTATCATGTTTTAGGAAACATGAATAAAGTAGCATATTTTTCACTCCGATTCTCCGATTCAGATCCTTTTCGGCTCTGATGCTACTTCAGTATCACGCTTATCCACAAAAAAAATATCCGTAAAATCCATAATAATTAGGCCAACCTCTACGGGAAAATCTTATACAGCTATTAGCACTTCAAAATAGGGATACATAAAAGTATATATTTCTAGTATAAGCGATATGTTATGAGTATTATATCCTAAGTCTTATCGCTAATATGGTTTATCTCAGTTATTACTTGTAAGAAAATTAATGTAATCTCACCTGAGCGAGTGTATAAGTACTTTCTGTTCAGTGATAGCTAATGCTAGCACTAATAAACAGTTGTCTGGTCCTAAGTTGAGCAGTAGTTGTCTGAAACTCGCGCCGCTGCGCACGAGTGGCTGATCATCGCGCCGCGTCACTATTACACGATCGTGCTGGTTTGTTGGTGATAGCTGACAGAAGATCGATTTAAATTATGTTTAGTAAAGATCAGAGAATATTGGAATGTATACGAATGGCTTGGCTACTTGTAAATGTCGAATTTCATCTGGTTCGGACATCAGATAATGTGTAAAGAAAAATATATTTTTCTTTAAATACTTTACTTACTTCTTTAGTTACTTTTCTTTTCTTTAGTTACTTCTGCGCTTTCAAACCTTTTTAGTGAAGTAAACAGTGAATACTCTATGGTCAAATAGTGACACCTGTCTATGAATGAAGGAAAATAAATATTTAGTAAAAATAATTTGAATATTAAAAATTGTCGTGATTTAAGATTTAGGAAACGACATATTGTTAAGTTTTCATTGTCTGATGTCCGAACCAGACGAAATTCGACACTGCCATCTTGTTGAATCAAACAGTCATTGGAAATTATAATTGAAACTGATTTGTCGAAAATACGCAAACGTGACATAATGAATTCATTAGTCAAAACGTGATACAGTTTTTATTTACTCAAAGTATGTTTTTCTTTTATTCCTGAGTAAGAGTGCTAATCATAATGCGAAAATCAGAAAGCTAATTTTACCTGCAATAGTATCCTTGGCTCGGGAAACGGTACTTCTTCTAATAAATGAGTTATATACCTTTCAATTGGTATATTTAAAGGTTCTTGACTCCATGACATTTCCTGTAAAAAAATAGAACAGGAATTGATACAAAGTCGCCTTTGTGTACTGACATTGACTGAATTTTCTGGGATTTCTAAAATTATATTTTTTATTTCTGCTATGTAACTTTGGTAAAGCCTTTCATGTAGTTCAGCGGGCCAATACTATATGGGAATTAAAACTAGCTGTAAAAGAAGATATAAAGAATACTTACTAGTATATACAGCAACCACCGCTCAAATGTATCACTAAAGGGCCATCGTGATAGCAAACAGATGCATTTGATAGCGTACACTGAATGTGTGCTATGTGACACACCTTCCCGCCACCCCAACAGTTCCATCTGGTATTCTGTGAGCTGTGAGTGAGGGAAACTCTCATAGAAAGTCACAGCTGAACCATATACCTGTAATATAAGAATTACTAATTAAAAGACTGATCTTTTATGAGTATTAGTAAGAGGTGATAGATAGCCTAGTGATATAAGAATGCATATCAATAATTAATTATCACTCGCTTAAACGGTGAAGAAAAAGTCGTGAGGAAACCTCTATGCCTGTGATATTTTCCGCAGCAGTCCAGTATGGTGGACTACTTTTCTTTACTCCATAAAAAACTTAAAAGTTACCTTATAAGTAGCATCCGCAACAGTCAATACAAAAGTGGAGAAAACAGGTTTGGGCATCGCCGCGTTGTTAGGCCATAGTTCTAAGGTCGCACCCATAGGCAAACAGAACAGCGGAACCGATGTGGGAAACATTAAGTTACGTCGTTCTACCGTTGGATACCTGTTGACAAAAAAAATAAACAATATCAATATACCATTACGCCTTTATTTCCAGAAAGGTTTTGCAGAAGTGTACTAATCTACACCTATACAGTTCGCCGGTAAGTAGATAGGGGGCCAGCATAATTATTGCCATCAACCGGGCACAAATCGAAACTCTCAGCTACTGCTGAGAATTACCCAATTTACGCAATAAGATTTTGCTCGACCTAGGATAGAACCGAGGATCTTTAGCGTAGCAGTAACGCTTACGACCACTCGACTAATAAGACAGAAATACGTCCATATTAAATATTTTTCTAATTTATAGAATTACAAAGAAATGCATTATAATGGATCATTCGTCAAAATGAGCGTTATTGAGAAATGAGTATTCGTCATTCCTCAAAAAAAAACCTTTGAGGAACGTCGACACGTCTCTGTATATCACTTCTTGATAATGACAAGGTTGAAAATTGTAATAAGCAACGATAAAATCATATAAAGGGAATAAACTCAGAGGAACCTTTAAAACCTCATTACATTCAAAACCTAATCTCACCCTCACACTAATGCCCCTAGTTGAAGTACAAGAATGGAACCCTAATAATGGAGGATAACTATGTCGCATTATCTGGGTGACCAAAAGTAAAAGCTGTGAGAAGCGATCTCTCAGGACACGTACGAAGCAGCTTACTCATTAGTAACAATACACAAACACTGTGTAGGTAGTAACTTTCTATTATTAACTTTGTTACACTTAGAATAATGTAAACCTCCTTTGTATTTTGTAGGACAATATGAATAATGGGTTGGGTGACTAACGCCTTTAAGAGTCAAGGCTAGCTTCTAGATTTAATAACTAGATACTTATTGCTTCTCTGATAGAACTTGACTTTGTCATCTGTTAATGCCATGATTCTATGAACTACAGTAATTATGAACAACATACTATTGCTATGCCATAAACACAATCGTTGATTTAGATTTTAGTGATGTTTAAAGATTTTGTCAAAAGGATCACTCATCAGGATACAAATAATAAAAAGCCCTACCAAATATGTATATATTTTATATAACACCATAGACATCAAAATCCATATACCTAAAACAAGCTCTAAGCGTATCTACAATGCTGCAATTGTTTATCAGCAAAAAAGTGGGTTAAAAACTGTTACAATTTTCAATTAAGACCAATAATTGAACAAAGTAGGTAAAACAGTATATCGAAACGCAAGGCAAACGGTATATCATTACCATCGGTCCGTTTTAAAGCGTTAATTAACGACGCACGTACGCTGCGAACATTATAATTAGTTATTTATAGCAATTCCGAATTTTAGGAGATCCTTAAATTCTTTGGAATACCATTCTAAATTATTTGGCACAAAAACATGAGATATTGTAACTGCAAGAGGGCTAATGAAAGCATTTTTTTAATGGTGATTTCAGATAGGCAGTTATATTTTCAAGTGTCATTAGCGAATAGAGCTTCGATAAGCTGCTTGAAATAATATCGGTAGAAAATAACTTAATATCACACTGGTCTACAGTTGCGGGCAAACGACTAGCATGGAAAAAACTGGAGCCAGAACTGCAAAGCCCTCCCGCTTTGCAGTTCTGGTACAGGCTAAAATAATAATGATTGTAGCTTCTTCTACTCAAAAGCCTCACATACTTTCGATAATTACCTGAATAGTACATCTGGTTTGTAAGCAATTAGTGGTGGACGGTTCATTGACTTCTTGTAGCAAAGAAACACATCACTGCCCATTAAACCTGGAATTTAAGAATAACTTAAAAACAGCGTTTCTCAAAGTAGGCGATAATGCCCCCTTGCGGGCGCTGGAGACCTACAGAGGGGCGGTTAAGGGGCCAGAGAAAATTGATGATGTTGAAGCTGGTTTAAGATGTGGTAAGATAAATTTTGTGGGGTGTTAAAAAATATTTGTTTCTCATTAAAATAAAAGTATGTCCGATGAAATAAGGGGGCTAACCAGGCAAAAATCCAAACTGAGCTGCTAATGAATTTTCATAGAAGAACCCAATAACAATTTATTCGACCTGGGAATCGCACCAGGTTCCGACGCTCAGTAACCGCGCTTGCGACCACTGGACGAATGGGGCAGTTATACGCTTCTAATTATATAGGTACTATAGGAGCTCATGAATGTAAGAAATGTATCATAAATATGTCCCCATATGGGTTTCTAAATTTTTTATCGATCGTAAAAAAAACTGACAGACAATATCACTTTGGCTTAATTATATCGCAATTATAAGATAACCTGTGTGTGTAAACTGATAGGACTTAATATGCAACAGGGTTGTGTAATGTACAAGTTGTCATATGATTATGTCATTATTAGGTCATACTGTATAATTTTAGATAAGAATTATTGAATGCAATTTTACCTTGCACGCACACAATGACACGGGGGGAGGAACTCGTAAAAAATATGACTTATCTGGAGATTACTCTGTGTTACAGACAGTACATTTAAATTTACTATACAAAGTACTTGTATGTTTTAGGTTATTTAAAAGGGGCGAGCCATTTACTAGGCATAAAAACGGTGCCTTTTTGTAAACAGCCTTGCTCAAGCGTAGCTCTGTTTAAGTAGGAAACTAATCTGTTAAAAAACAATTCTTACCTTTATTCAAATTCTTAGGGATCATACAAAAAGCGTGAGGTGGGCATTCTCCCTTGCTGGCAATGATGACACACACGTCCACAACTACGAGAGCGTTGCAAGGTGCACCAGTGTGCGCCCGCCTGTACGTAATGAAGGTTTTGGCCGTCGAGTTGTTTACGTTGGCAAGACGGCCTCCAGCTGATACCAGGACCATCTCTGCGTCTGCCATGAGACGCTCTTTACCTTCGTACATGACACCTGGATAAAAGATTTAAAGCATGACTTATACATGAAGGTTCAAGGTCAAGTTTTAGAGATTTATGATGACATAACCAATATTATTATATTATATATCGACGGATGACCGATTTGTCGAAAGTTTACAATTATCATTTTAATCCATTATGTTTATATTCATGCTTTGTGACTTATTTTTAGTTCTGTTTTTAGCACCGAACAAATAGTAATCCGAGTTATTTTTAATGTTATTTGGGCCTCGTGTGACTTTGTGCATTAATTGTGCTCATGAGTTAAAAAGCAAATACATTAGTAGGTAAACATATTTCGTCTCAGATGTTTTATATTTCAACATTTTAAACTCCATATTATTTCCAGACTTCAAGATAGTAAAACGTTAAACAAACGTTAAAAAGTAAGTTATCCGCTCTCAATATTATCAAAGTAGAATATTCGACATTGGAAACGGCGTGAGACATACCATCAGCATAAAAAGTCAATATAGTTAGCTAACAAAACAGCCAACAAAAAATCATTGCAAAAACTACAAAATCACACCGAATGAACTGGGCGTGGTAACGATAAAAAAATATGATAGTATGAATAAGCCACTGTTCCATAATCTGATAGGACTGCATAGTATGTACCCTTTATCACTATCAGCTATAATATGACGTATCTATGTTAGAGTTAACCTACTTCAAGCGTATTTGATGGATTTACTATGTTATGTGTGACGTCACGGCAGTATTTTTCTTAGCCAGATAACGGTGGATTATTAATAACCTATCTAGTTTTTGTGCGGATAATTAACAAAGCTAACTTATATCGATATAGCGGAGTAAACAACATTTTTGGACAAGAATCAATAACCTGATTCAGATAGAGATGTTGATATGAAAACTTTTTGGGAAAAGTTAGACCTATAAAACTTGTGGTGTATCTTATCGTGTAGAAAACATAAAATGTCTGAACGCCATCACATAAATAAAACTGGCTTCGTACCAAATGGCCAGGGCGGAGGTCCTGATCATTTGGTAGATAAAGTAATTTCTTTAGCGATATTAAAGGTTACATCTATATTTAAACTGCTTAGTAATCGTAGTTAGTTATGTATAAGTAGGTACTCCGATTCAGCCTACATGGCAGCTGTTTTTCCCGTAGCTCTAGTTGCGTGAATATATTCTAAAGGACCAAATTAGATTTTTTGGGTAAAAAACGTCCTTAATGACCAGAAATAACTTACAATAATTAGTATAGTATGTATATTTTTAAACGGAGTTAACACTCTTACACAAAATATTTTCGTATTAGCAGTATAAGCAACGATAGGCATAGTTAAACATATAATTAAATCTACAAACACCTTCAAACGGATGTTTTATATGCTGGACTAATCCTATTTATAGAAACGGTTAATTTTAACGTTATCGAAGTACCTACGTTTCCGTTCATGAATAATTTTAAATATTAATGTAGGCAGGACATACTGTATTAACTTAAATGCAGTGTTGATCTCTTCATAAAATATACTGGAATGCTAGATGAATAAAAAAAGGATTTGGCTTTGAAGGATTTGAAATTTCTTAATAAAGGATATATCCGAAACTATTGGAGTAATTATTGTATGGGCCACGAAAAATGTGTTACGTACCTTTATCTTTACAACAGCAATAGGTGAGGGCAGAATTTGGAAGTTTATTCGGATGGGTTGATGTCCACTTAATTTTGGGAACCACTGGTTTAATGCATAACTTCGTATTGCTATAAATAAACTATTGTTCTTATTTCTAGATTCCAGTGCTTCGTTTATTGTTGGAGTGATTGAATTGATTAGTCGAATGTAGGCGGTTAAGTGTGTAGATGAATATCTTTATAACGTTCATTGCTGTTCCTTTCAATGATGATTTCAATTCGCATATGTAGGCCCTAAATGACAGTGATTATCATTGATTTAGTCTAATTAGCAAACGTTCTCTAGTTCCCTTTATTAAGTTTCTTGTAGTAAAGGCTACCGTGCCGTGAATATCTCATTCACATAAGGCCACTGAAACGCAACATGTCTGAATATTTTTTTACATTCTCTAGTTTTTGAATATAGTCCTAAAAAATATCAGTGTTCTAGAAAGTTCTTGATAAATGAGTGTTCTTACTATTTAAATAATTATTTTACCGGCCAACTTATCAATTTAAATGGCCACGATTTACAATAGTGACTTTATTTAAATGTACTTTACTTATCCAATTATTCACGGTAAGCTAAAAAGAGACATTGCCATTTAGGTAAAGTGGATACATTCACATAAAGCACGTGTTTTACCAAAAGTAGTTGTATACGATTATATTAAAACGTAATATAGCCTTGCAGTTGTCTGATATGTGCAGCCGTGTAAGTACGACGGAACGTAAAGTGCAGAGCACATAAGTAATTGTTAGTAAATATTGGTAAACTTACCGATGTCAACCAGCGGTGGTCGATCCCTGCCTCTTCGTATGCAGAGGTAGCATTCTGGTGATCGCATGGACCCATGATTGAGGTCTGCTTGTAAACCTGTAGGCGTTAGTTCTAGGACCTCGAAGCCATTGGGCACTGTCTCTTCAAGGCCAGGGAATATTACACCTGAAACAAAATACAGTTATAGTATATCTGCTAGCTTTTATTTAAGCTTCGTTGTTGCAGTTTGCGTGCTTTTGCACATTATAAAATCGGACTCGGTCAGCTGTACTGTAATTTTGTAAAGAGTTTTAAAGCAACGATATCCTTTTATATTGAGATCCAATTTGAAAACAAATCGAGCACAATAAGTCCTTATTGGGCCAGTAGCTGTGCTAAAAACAGCTACTGAGCGATAAAACCTCGCCTGGATAATTCAGTTAAGCACATAAATTATATTTATTTCCATAAATAGATATTTGGAAGTCATTTTTATTAATCATTAATTTTAATATAAACCGGAGCCGGAATTTCTTAAAGGACGATCTTTGAGAAGAAACTGCGACACGTTATGAATTTAAGAAAAATGACTAAAAATTGCCTACTAAATAAAAAAAATATCACAATAATATATAAATGTATATATAATAAATACGTAATTGTTTGTGTATGCGAGATTTTGTCTGTAAAGGCACCCACACGACGATGACAAATCCAACAGATATCGAATCCAGTCCAAACGCGGGCTCTGAATCACAGGGTTTACATAAAAATATCTACTGCGTAATGTCAGGAGAAGTAAACTATTTCTCAGGGGAATAAAATCAAATACATTCAACAGAATATTTATTTCGACAGTAAAGTTCAAAACAAACAAACTTGCGTGCCAGTATGTATATTTTTACGCCACACCCTACGTCCCTATCTCAAAAATGTAACATAATGTAACGAAAAAATGTATTGGAATTTCAATGTTACATGAAAGTCTTTTTTATATAAAATTCAATGGTCTTTGTGGCCCAATATTACTTAAGTGCTAACAAAGGTTGTCCTTCTTTCTTTGTTTATTTGTTTTTATTGAAGTTTAGCTCTACTTCCTCCAAATTTGGCCTTCGTTTCTTCGTTGTATGTTATTACTGTAATTGGTAAATACTTAGATACATCGTAATAGCAGAGCAACTTGTTCTTGTTGAGTGGATGTTGTAAGAGGCGACTAATATGTTTTATTAGCTAATGTGTAGTAACATAATCTAGCAACAACCTTATAAACTCGGTTTATATGTACGGAGTTGTTTCAGCTGTAAAAACATCACTCATCCTGCAAGCCTTATCCCAATTGCCTATGTTGAAGTCTGTTACCAATCTAACTAGAAACGGATGAATATTATTGCCGATATTCTAAAGATAAGGAAGATTAACGATTGTCAAATATAAGACTAGCGGTTTTGATAAACGTATCGCAATGGCAATTCAGCTGGAAGCCATTCGGCTATTTTCTATACCAGAGCTATTTTGTAAAGCAGCTAGCAGTTATGTAAAATAGCGAATTATACAATTCTACTACAACAGATCCATAACATTATTTTCAGTTCCGCCGCAGTCAAACTTCTCGTATATAGTTACAATTTTTTAACTAAGCTGTGTATAAGTAATGTAAACATTCATTATCTATGACGGGCGGACTAATTAACAATTCATATCCAAAAGAATGCGCATGCGCCTTACGTCACACAAACAATGCTGCTTTGTTGACCCGAGTATATCTAGAGGTTTAAGTGGCAATGAACTCAACTTGTGGTTCGTTCAATGCATCAATGGTGTCAATATATGAGTACAGACAGGGGGTCAAATGAACGTGGCCCTTTGTTAAATAATCAACTGTTTATGGGGGCACGTTACAAAGGAAGAAACCACACTTGTAATATCGAGATCAATAGCTATCTTATTGAATGACGCCTTCTAAGGTTCTTTCCTCACAAGGTACATTGTACCACTCACATAATTATAAATGTTCTAAGTACTATGTTTGGACTTATTAAAACAGGCCGTGATTCTCTTAGTTGGTACTTAGCTAAATATATCCAAGCGACATCATATCTGCCGACGTCAAAATAAGCCATCATCATTATCGTCAAAGTAAAAGACGTCCTCAGCTGAATAAAGGCCTTTCCCATAGACTTCCACAAGGATCGGTTATATGGCGATTGCATCATCTCTCAACGATCTTCATTAGTCTTATCAGACGAATATTTTGGATGAAGGATTTAGATTAGACAGATCCTATCTATACTATATATTTAATATATAAAGCTGAAGAGTTTGTGTTTGTTTGTTTGCTTGAACGCTCAGGAACTATTGGTCCGATTTGAAAAATTATTTCAGTGTTAGATAGCCCATTTATTGAGGAAGGCTATAGGCTATAATTATATCATCACGCTACGCGGACGAAGTCGCGGGCAGAAGCTAGTAAAAACATAAATGTGAAAATGGGAGCCAAGTTCAATGTTAAGAATAGGCGTGGTTTTTTTTTTATTATGGCGCCACACTTTTTGTGTATTTGCCAGTGTCAAGTATTAGAGTAATCTAGTAATATTTCCCATCTTGGGATTGTGTTATGGCATCACACTTTTTGTGTTCGCCAGTGTCAAGTTTATGTTGTTCAGTTGCCCCAATAAAACGATAGAAACTTTATTGAGGCTATGATTGAGTTTAGGAGTGAAACCAAAAAGTCACGATTTTCAATTCTATATCATTTGCCTACACTCTCACACATTCACGAACACTTAATGGTTAATTATCCACCATAATTACACATTAAACTTCGGAGAAATTCAAGTTTTGAAAAATAATATAAAATCGACAATGTGCACTTTTCATTTTCCCGCCTAAACTCAATAGGCGTGGTTGTCGACTACGCCGACAAAAGAATTGAGATCTAAATGGGTACCAAGTTCTGTAGATAAACTCGCTCAAAATTTGATTTGGTCAGTTTTTACTAACAAACCAAATATTGCAATATAAAAACTTGCGTGCCTATAACTTATAGAAAATGAGTTGATTAACCAAATATAACTGTACTTATGTGAAAACTAACCAAATCAAATCTTTAGCAGTTTTTTTCTTTAAACTTGGCTGGATACGCTATGCGCTACGCGTCTGGAACCAGAATAAGGATTCTAGATCTATCTATTCTAAATCCTTACCCTGTATACTTTATAGATTCATAGTAAAGGTTTTTTTACGATTAGTGATAAACATGCGTGTTGCGTAGGTACATACATCTGTAACGTTACGCTTTTGAACATTACGTACCAAATTACTGCTGCATATAATTATGTCCGTAATAAGAATCATTTGTAAAAATAAATAAATATAAAGTACATTATATTAGTTTTAAAAACGTTGTTTACTTGTTACGTTACGGTAGTTAATCTTTCAGCCAGTTTCATGCTAGTGTAATTTATTAGTGAAAGTACCTATCTACCTAAGCAAATAACACAATCCGCTTCAACGGTTAGCTTAGAAGTCTTTATTGCACACCACAAACTAATGCAAAATGGTATCCGATCCTATTCAAATCCTTATTTATCCATTCGTAATATCTTTATATAAATAGTATAAAACAAAGTACCTCAATCCGTCTGTCTGTTCTGGCCGCAACGAATTTAAAAGCAGTTTTCATCAAAAGGGATTACAGAGGAAGGTTTTATCCTGTTCAACATCACGCTACGACTCTTAGGAACGGGGCAGCGCAATTAAAACCGCTTGCGAAAAGTTAATAATTATTATAAATGCGAAAGTAACTCAATGTGTCTGTGTCGCTGTTGGTTATAGTCACGCTTAAACCACTGAACCAAATCGATGAAATTTGGCATAGAGATAGAATGGACCTTGAAGAAGGACACAGGCTACATTTTGTTTGAAAAAGTATTTTGGTATGTGAGTGACACCGCGTTGTATAGAGTAGCCGAACCTCAGATTCACTCTGTTTTTTCCAGTATCTAAGGGTCAAAGCGTGATGTTAGACATCTTTTCATCTTCAGTATGAATTACTTCGTTACATTGGTGAAAACCTATTCGGTAGTTTTTGAGTTTCTCGCGTTCAGACAGACACGCAGACGCGACGGGGAACTTTATTTTATAATATGTAAGGCTTCGTCGGTAAGAAACGTCTTACTCGTACATATTCGACTAAAAACCTTGTCTATCAACGCGGCCATGGGACTCATGTTATATTGCCATCGACCAGTTGTGGTCTAGCACAATCGCTGGACTCTCGCCTAACATACTAGTCACAGGTGCGTAAGGCTATCACGCGAGCTTCTTGGGATTAATCACTATAACACCTGTCTTGTGTTACATAAATAAGTTAGCACATAATAGCCTTAGACAGGCACAATGTTTAACAAAATACAGCACTGATTCATTAGGATCAATGTATTTCTGTTGCCTTCTAGAAAGGTAGCACAATGAGTCTATGTTAGCTTATCAGGGTTTTATTTTTAACGTGCTTAAATACCTACCTATATGTTTTTGGAGCTATTTGTTTTGATGTTAACTGTTGTGGTTGATGTTTGTATATAACTGTTAACTTATCAATTTCAGAATATAAAACTACAAGTTCCCATCTAGTTTCTAGATAAGGATGGTGTCCTAGATGCTGGCGTAATGGAAGTAAAATCCAGTTTCGCTCATTAGACGATCAAGCGGTTATGTATCTTGAACTTGTAAGACTTTCACAAAATATAACTTGTTCCTATATCTTATAGATAGGTACCTACATTGTAGTTTTATCTCGCAAATTACCTGAATGAATTGGCAACGCGACGCAAGTCGGTAGGTCAAGGTAGATTTGTGTAATTATGTGGTTTCACAAAATATGCCGTAATAACACATTATGCCGTAATACATATTAGTATAAGGTCCTTAACATTGTATCGAAAAATATGTAAGTATATACTTTATTCCATAAGGCTCGGCAGACTACAGAACCATTTGTCATACACGTGTGCTGGTAGCAAGTACTATGCACCTTTTTAGAGGACCTCACCAATGAGGTTATGCCAATAATTGACTACAGATTTTTTTTTACTTATTTTCTGCTTTGCTATTCAGATATATAGGTAGTCTAAAAATAAATAATCCATGCATAATAAAAAGATTAGCCAGATATTAATTATGGTTATTTAACTTTTTTTAAGCTCTTTTAATGGTCCTCAAGAAGTAAATCATAAGGTACTTGATAACATAACATAACATCACACCTTTATTTTCCAAAGGGTTCAGCAGAGCCATACTGCTATACCTACACCCACAATTCACCGGTATCTCTAGGTCCCATGTAGTAGGGAGCAAGTGCCATTAACCCAGCACAAATCATAATCTCCACAAAAACTAATGTTTAAAAAAAACTTGAAGAATTAGGTAGTAAATAATTAGAAAATTATTAAATAAAAACAAACATCAAGCTATAATAGTAGCCTCAATACAAATAAAAACATTACAAGTATACATTACGTAATGCAACTTGATACATGACCACAAACCTTAGCAGTGTAACATAAGGCAATTTCCTAGAACTGGATTAAATAGGGAAATTGATACCAAGTGATAATGTGACATAACACACAACACCATTGACACTAACTGATTCATTTCAACCTATGTACTTGCAGATTAGCATCTATGGAATACCAATTGTCATATTCATTAGTTGTTATTACATGAGACATAATATGTATAACTCAGGATGTCTAAATGATAAATCTTAATAATTATGCAAGGATGTATAAAACATGACCAAAATGACAATATGCAAGTGACCTAGAGAATCCATTATGCTAAGTATGTAGTACAAAGTTGGATTTCAATAATTAATTACTTCCTCATTGACCGCACATGCTATATTCGGTGCAAATTGACAACAATGTGTCAAAGTTTTGTGTAAATAAATTGTTTTGTATTCATAAATGTTATGAGGTGAATAAATATTTTATGTTAGCTCTATTTGAGGCATATTCTTGTTCAGAACATGTTGATAACTAGTGAAATGTCAAAAACACTGTTCTTTATGAATTTTTTATTTATCTTTAAAGTCTGTTGTAAGAGATAAATCATCAGGCATTTAAATTTTCTTCCAAGGTATCATGAACTTCGAATCCAAGCATCAAACATGTGCTAATGTTACTACAAGTAAGACACAATAGCCTAAGCCTGAAGAAAATAAAGAAATTTATATTAAGCACATAGAGGAATAGCCTTCCTATTGGTGACCATTGATGACCTCTTCTTTGTATGAGCCTCTATACATCAGAGAGGTCAAGCTGTATCTCAGGATTCATTTAATTAATTGAGATAAGAAGTTCATCAATTTTTAAGTTGGAGCATATACTTTCTAACAGTGATAATAAAATTAAAATCTATTCAGTAGTTTATGCTCCAACGGTAACAAACAGACAAACAGACAAGAATTTTAAAAATCACTTTTTCGGATTTGGAGATGTTTATATACCATAACCCATGTGTTTTTTTTTAATATCTTCAATGTACAGACACAGCTTTTTTACAATTTTATAATAGTAGAGATTCAAACAACACTATCTATATTATGGAATATAAAAACATGTAATGAATGAAATAGAAACTTGTATATCACCCTAAAAATGAGTGGTCCTTAGCAGACATGGACAGAAACAAGTGGAAGAATAGTGGGGAGGCTTTTACTCTCCATTCGAACACTAGTTACTATATAATAATAATAATCACTGTATATTTTGCAAAACAAAATACATTTTATGCTATATTAAGCTGGGTGAATTTTGGAAGTTCTTCTTATTTTCCTAGATTCAGTTCCGCTGAATCATTTATGATTTGATAACTATTTACATGCTATTATTTTCAGATAACCTAAATTATGTGCATACTAAATTTGTTTCAATGACAGACACTGGAAAGCAGCATGAATAATACCGAACTGAGATAAAACATTTTAGATTTGAGATATAATATAAAAAAACACTTACCTATGTCAGTGATTGGTGGCTTTGTGCTATATCCCTTTAGGTGTCCTGAGTCAGAATCATCAAGTAATTCCGGTTTCTCAGGCAATCCAGCGATCACGAAGTAATCGGCGACTTTTCGCTCATCCATGTTTTACAATTTTACATACAAGTACCTACGATAAAAAGTCGTGGTCACACCAATGTTAGCTCAGATAAATACAGACAGATTTTTCAATGGCTATCGAACATGCTCACTACCATACCACTACCATAATAAATACCAGTTTATATAACACATAAGTAAAATAAAAATAAAAATGTACCAATAACACGAAACCTTTGAAGTGGACTTACAGTTTATTGCTACAGTTAACAATTTGAGCATGAACGCGTCACACATCGCTTTACGTAAATATTTTTATTAATAGATCTATTGCGTTTCCATTTATCACTTCTTAATCCAACACAGGGTGCACTTGAAAATTAGTCGTTTTTAATAAGTCTTTTGCAAAACGTCATTTTGTCCGACAACAACTCGCCATAGACAAGCGACTCGACAAAGACAATGACAATTAGAACTAGAAGGAAAGAATTAAACTGTAGACTCACAGACTACCTAAACAGTATACTGTACAGACTGTAGCTCAGATTTAAAGTATATTAGACTGTAACTAACTAACTGTACTGTTAAGTGTAGAACTCAGATTAAGCGGTGTAGACTGAAGAAAAGGCCTAAAATAGTTATTAAACTTTATTGACAACTAGCCTCTACCCGCGGCTTCGCTCACTTGAAGCTCAAAAACCAATAATGATGAACTCTTCTTTGTATGGGTGTCTATACATTAGAGAGGTCAAGCTGTATCTCAGGTTCCGTTTAAGGATGATCGTTTCGCTGAGCCCGCCAAATTCAAATTACAATTGGTTTTTCGCAATTTGTAGGTCTTTAACACATTCTAGGATTTTATTTATTTCCAAAATTAATAAGTGATAGAACGAGTTTAGGCGGGAAAATGAAAAGTGCACATTGAAGTTTAATGTGTAATTATGGTGGATAATTAACCATTAAGTGTTCGTGAACGTGTGAGAGTGTAGGCAAATGATATAAAATTGAAAATCGTGACTTTGGGTTCACTCCTAACCTCCATCGAAGCCTCAATAAAGTTTCTACCGTTTTATTGGGGCAACTGAACAACATTATACTTGACACTGGCGAACACAAAAAGTGTGGTGCCATAAAATCCCATGAGGGGAAATATTACATAATATTGATTATTCTAATACTTGACACTGGCAAATACACAAAAAGTGTGGTGCCATAATAAAAAAAAACATTCTAGATTCCTAGCTGTAGTAGTTTGGCGGGCTCAGCGTAACGATTTCGCTTAAACTAATAAACTTTAACGTTTATTAAGCAAAGTTGTTGATGCACAGTTGTGAATATTGTATAGCTAATGCCGCAATTACTACAGCTAGGAATCTAGAATGTGTTATAGACCTACAATTTGCGAAAAACCAATTGAAATTTGAATTTGGCGGGCTGAGCGAAACGATCAGCCTTAATTATTTGAGATAAGAAGTATACCAGTTTTTAAGTTGGAGCACATACTTTATAACAGTGATAAAATAAATCTATTCAGTAGTTTTTGTGCCAACCCGTAACTAACGGACAAGAATTTTAAAAATCACATTTTGGGTTCGGAGACGTTTTTTTTTTATTTTTTTTATTTTGGCGCCACACTTTTTGTGTATTTGCCAGTGTCAAGTATTAGAGTAATCAAATTATATTTCCCACCATGGGATTGTATTATGGCACCACACTTTTTGTGTTCGCCAGTGTCAAGTATAAGTTGTTTTGCCCCAATAAAACGGTAGAAACTTTATTGAGGCTTCGATGGAGTTTAGGAGTGAACCCAAAAAGTCACGATTTTCAATTTTATATCATTTGCCTACACTCTCACACATTCACAAACACTTAATGGTTAATTATCCACCATAATTACACATTAAACTTCGGAGAAATTCAAGTTTTGAAAAATAATATAAAATCGACAATGTGCACTTTCATTTTCCCGCCTAAAAACTCCTTCGGAGACGTTTATATACCATACCCACTTGTTTTTTTTATATTTATCTTTTTTTTTATTTTTTTTAGTTATGGCGCCATACTTTTTGTGTATTTGCCAGTGTCAAGTAATAAAGTAATCAAGTATTCAAAGAATATTTCCCATCATGGGATTGTATTATGGCACCACATTTGTGTTCGCCAGTGTCAAGTATAAGTTCAGTTGCCCCAATAAAACGGTAGAAACTTTATTGAGGCTTCGATGGAGTTTAGGAGTGAACCCAAAAAGTCACGATTTTCAATTTTATATCATTTGCCTACACTCTCACACGTTCACGAACACTTAATGGTTAATTATCCACTATAATTACACATTAAACTTCGGAGAAATTCAAGTTTTGAAAAATAATATAAAATCGACAATGTGCACTTTACATTTTCCCGCCTAAACTCCATATTTATCTTAAATGTACACGTACAAACACAGCTTTTTTACAATTTTATAATAAGTAGTAGAGAAAGCACACATGTATTCAGCTTAAGGCTCATCGTCCGCATGAGCCCGCCAAATTCAATTTTCAACTGGTTTTTCGCAATTTGTAGGTCTATAAAACATTTTAGATCCATGGTAGTAGTAATTGCGACATTAAACTATACTATAAACACAAGAATTGAACCCTTTATTAAAAAAATGTTATTATAGCTAAAAGTTGTGTAAATCGACAACTTTGGCCGTTGAAATAGGTTTAGGCAAGATTTCAGCTAAACTTGAATTTTAATAAGGATTTTTAATTCTCATTAATGGATAATGGTGCTAATTCTGTAGTGGCAAACTAAACTAAACTAAACTAAAATCCGACTAATTTTAGTTTAGTCGTCATTTGCTATTCAGATAACACGCGACTAAACTAAAATTTGGTTTGACAGGACTAATTTTATTTTAGTTACTCAATTTAGTCTAAATTGTCATTTTGGTATTCTGTTGTACATGTTTTACGTCAAATTATGACTTAAATTGGAAACGTCAAACTAATTTTGGTCGTCATAGAAATAGGTGTCTACTAAACTAAATTTTATAGTCGTAGGCGGACATTTGTAACAATTTGTAAAATGATCAAGTTAATTTGTTCTCAGTAAACTTTTTTTAGTGATTATAATGGCAGACTCTTCCGAATTCATTAGAGAGGTAAAATACTCAAGGCAAATAAAATAACGCGAAAAGTTATTTTTCTGAAACTATCAAGATTAATAAAAAAACGGAGTTGATAATATTTTACTTTATTGATAATAATTTAAATTATTATCAATCAAGCAATTATGTAGGTACCTACTCTATTTTTTTTTAATATGACTCCACACTGCTTGTGTATTTGCCAAGGTTAAGGCTAATCGTTTACCTGAGCCCGCCAAATTCAAATTACAATTGGTTTTTCGCAATTTGTAGATTCTAGATTGATAGCTGTAGTCATTGTGCCTATAGCTATACAATATTCACAACTCAGTTGTGAAATTGTATAGCTAATCAGCTCAGATCTACAAATTTGGAAAACCAATTATTGTAATTTGAATTTGGCGGGCTCAGGTAAACAATCAGCCTTAAGTATTTGGAGTTATCAAATAATACTAGTTCCCATCATGGGATTATATTATGGCACCACACTTTATGCTATAATATTTTCACAAAAAATATTTTCATTAAAAAAAATCATTTAAGTTTGTCATTCGTTCATTACGATCTTTCATATCAAGTTCTTAGATAGGACCGTCTGATCGTGCCGAAGCCCCATAAAATTAAATTATAATACTTAAGACTGGCAACATCATATCATAGTCAAGTAAAATAAGGCTTTAAAGACATGTATCCAGGGGCGTTAAATAAATTAATAAAAAAGAAGTCAACAAAAATAAGTCGTGTCAAATTCGATTTTGGTCGGGCTTTTAATTTAGTTCGCCGTAACAACAGAATACGTTTTAGACTAAACTAAACCAAAATTGGTAAAAATTTAGTTTGGTTTGGTCAGTTGAACAACAGAATTAGCACCATTGTATACCTAGTTAATATTAGAATTACCTACTACTATTGTGTATCTAAGACCATAATGATGAGGGTTCGTATTGAACTATTTTATTGTTAAACTAGCTTCTGCCCGCGACTTCGTCCGCGTAGCGTGATGATATGTAGCCTATAGCCTTCCTCAATAAATGGGCTATCTAACACTGAAATAATTTTTCAAATCGGACCAGTAGTTCCTGAGATTAGCGCGTTCAAGTAAACAAACAAACAAACAAACTTTTCAGCTTTATATATTAGTATAGATTTTATTGATAAATTTACCACCTGATTGTATAAACTGCATTGTGGAATGCAATAAATATTGAGTAAAATGTGTTTTAAGTAGACCTACAAATTTCGAAAAACCGATTGTAATTTGTATTTGCACGGGCTCGGGTGAACAATCCGCCTTTATTCCGTAACAAATTATCTCATTTATATTACACTTCTGCCCGCGACTTCATCCGCGTAGCGTAATGATATATAATATATATCCTATAGCCTTCCTCAATAAATGGGCTATCTAACACTGAAAGAATTTTTCAAATCGGACCTTTAGTTCCTGAGATTAGCGCGTTCATGCAAATAAACAAACAAACTCTTCAGCTTTATTTAATAAGTACCTATAGAAGTATAGATATACATATTTTACAGTTATCATTGATAAGAACACGAATGTTATCTGATCTAGGCGGGCGCCGCCGCCGGGCGGCTGTTCGCTATGAGTTATTCCCAGTTGTCCCCACTGGTGGCAAATGGGGAAAAATCCCAATTGTCACCAGTGGTGACAATTGGGAATGGCACTCTTCTCCTTCCAGTCGCCCATTACTAATTTACTATTGGCCTTCGGGGAGATCCAACATTAGAAATCCACGGACATTGCGGATCCTGCGAGAGTGATTCTAAGGATCCCACCATTATGCGGAAGGTAGTGGTAGTAGTTTATGACGATGTATTGCCCATCTGGCCGGAGAACACGACATAAAAGTCCTGCTCCCGAAAGAAAAAAGGTCTAATATTATTACTATGGTCTAAGGAGCCTGAGGGAACCTGTTCTAGACATATTATGACAAAGTTCTCTATTCTTTCTTCTTCGAGCTAAGCTCTCGTCAGTGCAGCATCTTCCATCGCTCCCTAATTGAGAGCCAATTCCAGGTAATCTTTGATAGGTTCAAAAAAAGTTCACAAGTGCTGAAGCTTTTCATAAAAATTGTTATTGTAGCTGGGCATTTTATAAATTTTGGTTGTTTGGTTTTGCCTGTAACAACCCAAAAACTATATCAATTGCCATTTCTAATTCTCAGTTCTGAATATTGTATACCTAGTTATCGATATTGAATTATGTAGGTACAGTTATATATTGTATAGTTAACACTGTCTGGAATGTGTTATAGACCTACCTATTTGCGAAAAGCCAAAATATAATTCACTTTGGGGGGCTCAGGGCAATGATCAACCATTAACAATATTAATCATTAACAATAATCAAAAAAATTAATTCATATAAGTATTTTTTTTATTTTATACATCAATAACAATTTCTTTTAGTGCTTTAGCAGATGGTGCCAAATTATCATTCAATTCAATAATATCAGTGGTATTGCTAATCTGAGCTCCAGCCATCAATAAACTTATGGCACCTTCTAGCTCACTGACACTCTTACAAACTTCTATTTCTTCTTCAATCTCCTTCATCAAGGAGGTATATAGCCACAAATTTAATTCAGAAAAGGTCTTTATGTGACTCTCAAATACATCTACAAAAACATTAGCCGCATCTATTATCACTCTGGTAAACCTTGTTTCACCTAGATTCTTCTTAAAATATTTTAGTAAAGATCCAATATCTTTTTCATTTAATCCATTCATAGCAACATGAAGAACCTTTCTTCTTAACATTTCTTGTATTAAAGCAGCAGTCTTCTCTGGAAATTTGGTAGCCACATAAGTTTTGAGAACAGCTGAGAGGGCCTTTGGAAAGTCCATTTTCCTGAGGAACTTATCAAACTCAGGTCCTGTGTTGGCATGTCCTTTTTTACCTTTATCTTGTACTTTTTCCATGATTGATGTCTGTACATGGTCTGGTGCAAATTTGAATAGACCTCTCTTTTCATCAGATTGTCGGGCTGGCTTTTCTCTTTTTCTTATTGATATGATGCCATCAATCATACCAACTGCTAGAGTATCATCATGCTTAGATATAGCCATACTTAATACAGCATTGGGGAAATCAATGTTATGAACAACTTTGAAAGTGGATATGTCATATATTTTTACATGTCTATCTAATGAGGCAGACATCAATCTACTGTTATTACTAGCTAGTCTTAAAGTAGTTACAGTTTTATGATGTTGAGAAATATTAGCTAATTGTTTTCCTCCATTGAAAATGTCCCACACTTTAATTTCAGTTCCACCAGCACTTATGAATATTCCTCCTGAAGGTAAGAAAAGTGTTGATTCTACAGGGCTACCATGGTTTACAGTGAGGAACACTTCATTAGATCTGCAGTCATAAAGCTTGACTGTGTGATCATAACTTCCAGATAGAATGATATCTGGGGAGATAGGGCTAGGAGCACCTGCCCGCACATAATCTGAGTGTTCAGAGAAACTAGCTATTTTCTCTTCAGTTGCTATGTCCCATAGCGAAACAGACTTATCATCAGAGTAACTGACTATTTTGACTTGATCCTTAGTGAATAATGTCCTGTGAACCTGAAATAAAAATAATTCTTTATTAATTTTACAAGTTTCATTTAATCAAGCAACAAATTAGTCATAAGAGAAATTAATTGTTATTTCCTATATAAGAGAAAATAATCATTATTTTCTACTTGTGTTCAAACTTCACCTGACCAGTTATTTAAAAAGACGAAAATAGATAACTGAAAATTATTTACCGGAGGCCCTAACCTTTTAAAAAGGCGGACACTCGCACTTGTGACTCCTCTGGTGTTGCGGGTGTCCATGGGCAGCGGTTATCGCTTACCATCAGGTGATCCATCTGCTCGTTTGCCACCTTTATGCCATAAAAAAAAAATTATGATTTTATATTAAACACATACTCAGTTTCAACTTACAGGGCCAGTATGTCCAGTGAATACTCGCAGTACATTCTTTGACTGCACATCAAATAACTTAACAGCTGCTTCTTCACTTCCAGCCACCAATAGCCTTCCATCGCCTCTAAATGAAGCTCCATAAGCTGCTTCAACAAACTTTGATATATTCTTTGCCACAACTTTTGTAATGGGATCATAGACCTGAAAATTATAATGTTTAAAGTAGTGACCATCAGTATGTATAGCACAGCATCAGTATAAGCACAGCTTACTTCATATATATTATAATTCATAAATAGCATACTTAACAAAAATATTGTGGACATAAGGCTTAAATATAAGAGTATTTTAAAGAAGAAGATATTGAATAACTCACTTGTACTCTGACTGAACATGTTGCTGCAAAATAGTAAGGTTCTACAGGGCTGAAGTCCAAATAATCTATAGCTCCAAACTCCTTTACTAAAACCGGTGACTGAAAGTATTGAAATAAATTAAAATTATTGATAAGTACTGATTTACTGTATATTTATATTTTTGCGCACTAACCCCTAATTTCTTCCAGTATATATTATCCTCGGTAACAACAGATGCTGGCTTCTGATATACAGCTTTGTTAGTTTTCTTGAATGGATATGAAATGTGCGCCATGTTTGTTGTTATATAATCAGTTAAAAACGTAATAACATCACTGAATTTAAGAATGTTTAACACAGAATTCTAGTCACATTACAACTTTATTACTTTACCACGTTGTTTTGAATTTGCTTTGCTTTGCGGTATTTTTTTACTATGACAGCTGACACTACCTACACATATGACATTTATGGCAGCTCAGAATGACAGGAATGGCCAAGATCTTTCAGAGAGAATCTTACTCTGTCTTACTCTGTACCATCCACATGCATACATCATACATCATCATACATCGCTTGAAAAAATTGGTGTTATTCAACACAGCAATATTTTTATTTTTATATAAAGCGACTAATGAACCTTCTTCAAAAATATTGATGATATCATCATCATCATCATCCACAGCCTGACTTCATCCACTGCTGGGTAAAGGCTTCCCTCAGTTTGTACAATCCACCACGGTCCTATCTGCTCTCATCCAGGTACGCCCTCCGACTTATACTATGTCGTCGACCCATCTCGCTGCTGGACGTGAGGATGAGGACTCCTCTTGCCATCCCTCGGTCACTATTCTATAATTGCCTTACTCTACCTTTCGTCCGCCGGCTATTGATGATATCTCTACTATTATCTACATTAATATTATAAAGAGGAAAGATTTGATTGTTTGTTTATTTGTATTGAATAGGCTCCGAAACTCCTGGACCGATTTGAAAAAATATTTTATCATTAGAAAGCCGACATTATCTCGATGAACATAGGCAATTATTTTACCGCTGGAAAATGCTTCATTCCTACGGGAAAACGGGCGAAGCCGGGCCGGGCAGCTAGTAAAATAATTAAAAAAGCTGTGTCTGTACATTGAAGATATAAAAATAAATATATATAAAGGTTTGTATCAGTATAATAGGTTGCTAAATATAAATACAAAAATTTTATAAATCGCATTTATCGGTGATACCGATCTTCGGCTAATGTTTTCCTCAAGTTCATCGGCAAAATCAATTAAATCAACCTGTCGGCTCTACCGAAATATATGATGTATCATGTACCTATACACAGGTATCTCTACTATATAGTTTAGTCGCTGTAGTAGTCGCGTATAATTTCATGTCGAATTCTAATCGTCAAATGCGCGCACTGCCATATAACTCCATAGTGAATCCCAGAACGATCAAACTATCGCCCGACTAAAAATTACAAGTGCGCGAGCGCTCTTATAAAATTGTAAAAACGCTGTGTCTGTACATTGAAGATATTTTTAAAAAAACACGTGGGTTATATAAACGTCTTAGAATCCAAAAATGTGATTTTTTAAATTCTTGTCTGTTTGTTACGGGTTGGAGCAAAAACTACTGAATAGATTTTAATTTTATTATCACTGTTAGAAAGTATATGCTCAAACTTAAAAACTGGTGAACTTCTTATCTCAATTAATTAAATGGATCCTCAGATACAGCTTGACCTCCCTGATATATAGAGACCCATACTAAGAAGAGATCATCACTGTTGGTTTTTGAGCATCAAGTGAGCGAAGCCGCGGGCAGAAGCTAGTGTAGTAAATAAATTCGGGAATGACTTTTTTTTTTTTTTTATTATGGCGCCACACTTTTTGTGTATTTGCCAGTGTCAAGTATTAGAGTAATCAAGTATTTCCCATCGTGGGAATGTAATATGGCACCACACCTTTGGCGCTCGCCAGTGTCAAGCATAAGTTGTTGAGTTGCCCCAATAAAACGGTAGAAACTTTATTGAGGCTTCGATGGAGTTTAGGAGTGAACCCAAAAAGTCACGATTTTCAATTTTATATCATTTGCCTACACTCTCACACGTTCACGAACACTTAATGGTTAATTATCCACCATAATTACACATTAAACTTCGGAGAAATTCAAGTTTTGAAAAATAATATAAAATCGACAATGTGCACTTTTCATTTTCCCGCCTAAACTCGGGAATGACTTGGTGATTGGCAAGTAGCATTATAATAACCTTAAGACCTTTGACTGTCTATCCCTGGACAAGTAACGCGCTTAATTCTATGAACAAAAAGGTCTGTCACTTTGGTGCGGGGGGAGGAAACACTACATAGACATTGCTGCACACATACTCAAAATCATTTTGTATCGCTACGAATATGAACAGAAGCGCGACTGCTACGCTAGAGGTCCTGAGTTCGATTCCCCGGTCGAGAAATGTGTTATTGGAGTTTATCTATAAAATTTAGGGTTGATGCCCGATTAATGGCAATAGGCTCGCCCCCTAAGTACGCATCTGTCTACCCCTTCGGGGAATAAAGACGTAATGGTATGTCGTGTTCCGTACTTTTGTTATTTCTTTGAGCCGGATATCGAAAAAAGAAAATAATGTGTTTGAAGAAATACCCTGAGAGGCAGGGCATGGTGGAATTGAATAACTCCACTCACAATTTTATTGGAGCTGCCCGACTGGGGAAGTACCTACACTTTGCAGAAAATAGTAGCCAAATAACATAGCTCTGTACTATGTCGTGTTCCTAACGGTGAGCAAGATCGCCAGAGCTCCGCGAGGAAGCGTTGTGTTGGCAGTGGGGGTACCGGTGTTGTGTGTGTTGTCTACCGTGTGTGAAAAGATTTTAACAGGGTCGGCGAGTGATACCTCAGGTTCCTAGGCTACGGTAACCACTTACCATCAGGCGGGCCATGTGCTGGTTTTCCACCTAAGCGGTAAAAGAAACCCCAGACCTTCAAACCGTACCGTATCTTAGAAATCATTTTCAATGATTTTTTTTCAACAATTCTTTTGTCAACACATTTATCCGCAACGGCTTAAGCTATTATTTATCAATCACAACTACTTCATTTTAAATGAAGGTCTTTTGTAGATCTGAAAAAGTTACAAAGAAAATATCTAATAGCACTGGATATCAAAAATAATTAATAACCTTAGTTACCTACGTCATTTCCAAACATGTTATTTTATTAAACTTTATAAAAACATAGTGATATCATCAATTCATAATATTCATCTTTAGTGATCTTTAGCAATTATTATAATTTGGTCTTACATTGAACACGAAAATAATATCGATATCAATTCGAAATTGTAAACAATCACTATCACATCATTAATTAAAATGACAAAACAAAAGACGGACATAGTCTCGCTACACTTTTTAAAATTCGAGTCTTAAGCATTATGTCATAATATATATAAGGCCTATAATTGCCAAAAAAATATGAAAAAGGGTAATTTTGCATTAATACCTATAATTCAATTTTAAATCTTTTAAATGAAATGATGAAATGATATTTATTTCTGTAAGTAGATCATTAGAGACACTTTTACAAGTCAATGGTTTGTTTTTTTTTATAGCTAGATGGCTTCGGCATTTCCTAACTGACGACCTCTGAGAAGAAACACCGAAACAAACTCAGAGAATCATGGTCTCTTTTAAAGTCCAGACATAAAATAATGCAAATAATGTGAGTGGGACAATGCAGGGTAATGTCTGAAATGGCCTTTTGAGGAAAGAACCATAGCAGCTTTGAGTAGACCAGTCCTAACTGACGGCAAGCATGCATCAGTCATCGTGTAGCTCAACCATAATTAAGGGAGCTCAACGACCCGTCACACGACAATACCAGATCAGTAGGACATTCGTGTAGGTCGTATAAAATTCCCAAAGCCTCCAGACTATAGAAACTGGTATAATAAAATTAAGCCTACATGGTACTCACATTTACAAAAGAAAAATGACTAGAATAGACTTAGATGTCAAAATAAATGTCAGTATAAATTGTAATGTCACAACAAAATATTAATAAAATTCATAAATGTCAAAATTCAATTCACTAATAACAAGAGAATCTTTATAATCAAAATAATGTCAGTACAAAATAATGTCAATAATCAAAATAATGTCATTATATCACAGTGTCTGACTAGCATAGTAATAGCCCAGTTCATCAGAGCAGCTCAATCCCAAGCATTTTTATCGTTCAAATAGTCTATCACTTTATAAAAACCTTTTTTGCATAGTCTATTTTTAATGTGAGATTTAAATTTGTTGATGCTTAAATTTTGAATGTGGCTTGGGATTTTGTTGTAGAAACGAATACTTTGACACTTAAATGAATTACTGACTTTTTAGAGCCTAGTCATTGGTAATATTAGCTTGTTCTTGTTTCTAGTATTGACATCATGAATATCGCAATTTCTAGAGTATTGTGTAATATTCTTTTTTACATAAATGAGGTTTTCATAGATATAATGAGATGCGACAGTCATAATGTCAATTTCTTTAAATTTATCCCTCAGTGAATGTCTAGAACTAAGGTTATAAATTGCGGGAATCGCCCTTTTCTGCAACACAAAAATAGTTTGAATGTCGGCAGCGTTTCCCCACAACAAAATGCCGCACGACATTACACTATGAAAATAACTAAAATATACTAGTCTAGCCGTATCTACATCGGTTAACTGACGTATTTTAAAAACCACGTACGCTGCAGAACTGAGCCTTTTCGCCAATTTATTTATATGTGGGCCCCACTGTAGCTTTGAATCTAAAGTGATACCTAAAAACGTCGTGGTATCCACAAGATCCAACTCCTCCCTATTTACTAACACACTGGTTTTCACTTGCTTAACATTAGGTGTTATAAATCTAATACACTTAGTCTTTTTTTCATTTAAAAGTAAATTATTCACATTAAACCAGTGTACTATTTTAGAAACAGCGTTATTCACATTGTCAGTTATGGGCCGCTGTCGTTGCAGTTTAAATAAAAGTGATGTATCATCTGCAAATAACACTACTTCGTGATTGTCTTTTATTAGGCTAGGTAAGTCATTTATATATACAAGAAATAAAAACGGGCCAAGAATTGAGCCTTGCGGAACTCCTGTGGTGACCATAGACCCCGGGGACCTTTCTCCGTTAACATCCACTCTTTGAATCCTGTTACTCAAATACGAAGTAAGAAGATCCAAAGCAATGTTCCTTATTCCATAGTGATGTAATTTCCTGACTAGTGTTTCATGAAAAACGCAATCGAAAGCCTTAGACAAGTCGCAAAAAATACCTAGAGCATCATGCGACTCCTCCCAGGCATCAAAGATATGTTCCAGAAGCTCGACACCGGCATCGGTTGTCGAGCGACCCCTAGTGAATCCAAACTGCTTTTTATGTAATAATTAGTTTTTATTAAAATGACTAAGCAGCTGATCAAGCATTAACTTTTCAAATATTTTACTAAAGGTAGGTAGCACGGAAATAGGTCGAAAATTTGTGGGGTCAGACGTGCTACCCGATTTAAACACCGGTATTATTTTACTACTTTTCATCAAGTCCGGAAATACACCACATTCTATACTTTTATTATATATTATAACTAACTCAGGTGCGACTATATTAATAATTGTTTTCGAGACTTGTACAGAGTGTCCCCACAGGTCAGCAGTCTTCTTTACATTAAGTGTGTTAAAGGTTTTGATAATATCTCTAACACCGACATAAGCGAAATTAAATTCAAGATTGCACATGTTAACATTTTCTATTAATAAAGACTCAGCAGCTGTTGGTGATGAATTTAAAGATTTTGTAGTTTCGACTGGAATATCAGTAAAGAAATTTTCAAATATGGTGGCCACTTCCGAATTAGCTGCGACTGTTTTGTTGTTAATACAAAGACAGTAGTCTGTGTTCCGATTCTTAACTCTTCCAGTCTCTTTATTTATAATGTTCCAAGTCATTTGTATTTTATTAGTACTAGTTTTTATCTTAGAACTTAAGTATCTTATTTTAGCTTCACTACAGATATTTTTAAATAATTTAGAGTAATTTTTAACATATTCGTAGAATTCTTTGCTTTTATTATTATTTCTTTCTTCATATAACTCATAATAAAATAAATTACATAAATAACATAAATTTATTAGAAGAAGGCTGATATTGTTAGTAAAAAAAATTTGCTGGTCTCGTGGGGAGTGCGGGTAGTCTTGTGGGGAGTGCATGCTTGAACTAAACGATTATTTTATACTCGATTATTGAATCGGTAACGTCCTCGATCTTTATTAATAAATTGTATTATGTGATTTAAAAAGAAATAAATGAACTTTAATACTTACATACGGAAAATAACTCCATCTTTATCTAAATAAGATATTAGATATTTTTTGCATACATTAACTGCACGTATATCGGTTTTTACACGGAGCATTTATGATGCCCTTAATGAGCGAAAACGATTCTGTTTATGAAAAATCGATTTCGGAGACAGTTTTTATAAACGCGTTAGATTTTTTAATCCACTACCTTGACAGAGGGGAATGATCATGAGAGGCGGGTCCTTATAGATAGCTGGTCAAAGGGCACAGGTGAACGTTCCGCCTTAATTATTTTTTTTCTCTAAAAGTATGTAGCAACATTGAAAAATTTTATGAATCATAGACAAATGTCAATGTCTGTCAGAAATGTGCCGTAACAAAAATAATATAAACTAATTCTTACAAGTATTTATCCATTTTTATTCAAGATTGCACAAAAAAACCGAAATGTTTAAATTACTTAGCCGTCACGGTCGTCCCCGAAGTGCGGTTATAAATTTATTTTCTGAAAAGAGTTTTGAGGTTAGAAAAGCAAAGGTTTATTACGTTTATTCTTCAGCTGGAACTGTGAGGTTTGCTTCTACGGGTGGTAACGATGCAGGAAAAACAGCCACTCTTGTGGAAAGTATACCAGAACCACCACCAGTACCAGATCCCTCGACACTTATCGATCTTACTGAAACTGTACAAACTGTTGCCGCAAACGGAGAGCCAACTTTTGCCAGTCTAGGCCTCGGTGGCTGGACTCCTGTTGGCATGGTACAAAATTGCTTGGAGTACTTACACATTTCTTTGGATGTACCATGGTGGGGTGCAATTCTCATCGGAACTATTGTTGTTCGTGTAGTTATGTTCCCGCTAGTAATTATGTCACAAAGGAACGCGGCGCTTATGAATAATAATTTGCCCGAAATCCAACTTCTTCAGATGAAAATGACCCAAGCTAGACAGACAGGTAATCAACTTGAAGCTGCTCGGTATGCTCAAGAGATGATGGGATTTATGAAAGAGAGGGGATTAAATCCATTGAAGAATATGTTGGTTCCTATAGCTCAGGCTCCCCTGTTTATTTCATTTTTCATGGGTTTGAGAGGTATGGCTAACTGTCCAGTAGAGAGTATGAGTTATGGTGGAATGGCTTGGTTTATGGATTTGACTGTACCTGACCAGTTTTTCATATTACCTATTATAACCAGTGTCACAATGTGGGCAACAATAGAGCTTGGTGTAGACGGAGGTCGCCTTGAGGCACAAAATATGCAAATGATGAGGTACTTTTTGAGAGCAATCCCTGTTATCATGATCCCATTCACAATCAACTTCCCAGGTGCAATATTAGTTTACTGGTGTTCCAGTAACTTCATATCACTCATACAAGTTGGTTTACTTAAGGTACCAGGAGTTAGAGATTATTTCAAGATTCCTATACTGATTAAACATTCACCTGACAATCTGCCAATTAAGAAAAAAGGCTTTATTGATGGAGCAAAAGACTCTTGGACAAACATGAAAATTTCCAAAGAATTGGCAGAGAGACAAAGGATAGATGAAATGATTTTTACAAGGGCTGGTAAAGGCCCTCTTCAGAAAACATATAAATTTGACCCAACAAAGCTATCAAATGTCCAAGCAAAACCTAAGTAGGTTCTTAATTGTTAAATATCTGTTTAGTGTAGATTATTGTGTAATAAATATTATTATAAATTATCCATTTGTTGTTCATTACACATCTAGTTATTATGAATAACCCTATGTTTTAGATGCAGTATTATTCAAAGATGTAGTAGTGCCATGGCCTAGTGATAATGACCATTGGACTGCCAAGTCAAAGGTTGCAAGTTCGAATCCAAGACTTGCACCTCTGACTTTTCGAAGTCATGTGCATATAATTAATTATCAGGCACTTAAATGGCGTAAGAAAACATCTTAAGGAAACCTGCATGCCTCTCCCACTCGCATTCTGAGAGGAGACCCGTGCCCAGCTGTGGAACAGAATAATGGGTTGATTATGCTAAGCTATTGTTCAAAAACTTTGTTTAAATGTCACTTTATTATTTACAAAACAAAGAAAAAATTTCGTCCAGAGAGCGAAAGAGAGAGAGATCTAAGTCTAGTGATCTTTAGGTATAATATGATCAAATATTATAGGTACTTTAGTTGTTATTCTTAATTATGTTTATAGGTACTCAGGGGAAATCTAACTGAACTAAACTAGTATCTCTTAGTAGTTGATCCACATTCTACTAAGAGATACTAGTTTAGTTGGTCTTAAAACCAAGCTCTGCCTTGATCTCTATTTTTTTTATAGATAATACAGTGACATTTGGTTTTCGTCAGGGAAGATCTTGAATGTTACTTTACCAAAAGCAAGATGGCAGCACTTCACTTCAATTCCTCTTCAATTAAATCAAATCCACACTGTCGTTGTTTTGTGGTCCTATATTATAGGGACCGAAGCCTATAACTTTATCGGGCAGTCCGGCACAAATAATAAACTTAGAGCTCCTACTGAGAAGTTCATATACTGCGTCCGGGTACCATAGTAGTACCATAATAATAAATAAATTCAGTCAACATTAATTCAGTAAAACCCTTAAAGAAAATAATGAGATGAGACCGGCAATATATATTTTTTTGAATTATCAGGACCGACAGCAAATTTTTTGACGTCGGCAGATGCTGTTTTAGGTAGGTAACCCACGCTTTGTCTTGGTTACGTTTTGGATAACTTATGTATTAATTTCAATCTAACTCGTCAATCCTGGAGCTACACAATGTGTGTCTCTCCCTAGAGGCGAGGCCTCGGTACATTACATAATTATTATTCGTCTACAATCCACTCCATCTCAGTCTTTGACAGACATCCCGAATTCTGGTCACTGATCCCTAGGGTGATATTAATCTATGTTTGCAGAATGGTTTTTAAATTAAGATACTTAATTTAGGCTATGTTGAATTATAAATCAACATAAATAAGCGCGAGCGACACCTGTGGCACAGATAATAGAATACTAGTACCTGTGGTGTTACAGACGTCCGTAGGCTACGGTAACTGCTTACCAGGCGGGCCGTAAGCTTGTTTGCCACCTCTGTGGTACTTATAAAAAAACCGAAAAACAAAAACAAAAACCGGTTCCATGTTAATGAATAAAATAGAACCTCTGTTTTTCATTGGTTGTAAAAAAAAGTACTTATAATTCAAATAAAGCAATTAAACCTATAATTAATTAGCCTATAAGTACCCACCTAAACAATTTATTCTCGACATGATAATATACGAACGTACTTATATACCACAATATGATGTATTCTAGGAGTTGAGGGCTGCAGGAATGTTTTCAACGGAAATAATAATAAAGAGGGAAGCCATTGCCGTCTGAACAAAGCAAAGGCTCAAAGGCTGAATACTTAGTACGCAATTACAGATGTCGAGAGTGGTTCGTGTGGAGGGGCAATTTTATTGACTATATTATACATATACCTACCTACAAAGTGATTTTTGTACCTACCCTCCTTTCACAAATAAAAGGATTGTAGATGCACGTATAATATGAATAAAATTGAGTAATCTATAAATTAAAAAATACATTTTTTTAAGAGATAGTGGGGCAAACGAGCAAACGTATCACCTGATGGTAAGCGATAACCGAAACGGAAACTAAACCCTTTCATGCCGGCTTTCTGTGAGGCCGTGGTATCAATCCGGTCGAGCCAGCCCATTCGTGCCGAAGCATGGCTCTCCCACGTGAACGAATGTAACATATAGAGAACTGTAGTTAGGTAATATCTTGTAATCTCTGGTACATTTTTGTAAAGTACGTACCTACATAGGTACCTACCGACGCACTAGATTTTTTGGACCGCTATCGCTAATAGGTACTACGAAAACTAATTCAGCGAGCTTACGAAAACTTTTGTAGTTTATGTATTGGTAGTAGTTATGTCGTTTTCTAATAAGTAGCTACTTTGTACAATACAAATGTACAGGCGCTATCGGTGTCGTTGAAGAAATGCGCCTTTATATTCCTCGTATTAAATAAATACTGCGTTCTTACGTAGGTACCTTAGAGGTTTGTAGAAGCTATTTTATACAAGCTGCGATGCTTTGCCTCATTGATAACTGATAAATACCTACTATGCTAATGATATTATTATGTTTGATTAAAACCATATTCATTTGCGGGGCGTAACAAAAACAACCAAAGTGATAGTTTGATTGCATCATAATAAATTACATCAAGTAAAGACGTCAGCAGTAAAACATGTACGAATATTCGTACAAGGTTTTTTTAAATAATTCCTGTAACCAAATATACAAGATATACCTACTCAGATCATTATTTAAAATAATAGAAGCATAGCGTTTCTCAGAACTGACAACAAAAACTTTTTAGTTTAATGGGCAATTATTCTGAACTTATAACCATGTAATAGGGTAATTGAATAGGAAATATTCAAATAATTTCGTACATTGTTTTTGTGTCATTATGTTAGGTATATACATATTAGCGAAGTTTTTGATGTCAGCTATTATGCTCGTGGTGGTACAAGAATATAGACAAAATATAAATGAAGTAAAAATAATTAATATGAGCCTAGTCGACATTTAGGGTGCATACAATATGTCCATACGGGTAGTTTAATACTAAAATAATAAATAATAATATACTTGAACGATATTACTTATTTCATAGATAGATAACTGATAAGCATATGGATGAATTATTATTAAAGTATACTGTACCTATTAATAACTGCCTCATTAGCCAAGTGGTCCTGAGCGCGACTGCTACGCTAGAGGTCCTGGGTTCGATTCCCAGGTCGAGCAAAGTGTTATTGGGTTTTTCTATGAAATTCCCTACTGGGAATTTCATAGAAAAACAACCCACAAGCAACCGGGCACAAATTCCTAACTCCGAGCTGCTACTCCAGCTCGGAGTTAGGAATTTGTGCCCGGTTAAAGGCAATAGGCTCGCCCCCTATTACATGGGACCTAAACATACCGGCGAACTGTGGGTATACATTAGTACGCCTCTGCCTAACCCTTCGGGGAATACAGGCGTGATGGTATGTTATACTGTATTAATAGTTCGGCTACGAGATGCTACGGAGCTACGTTCTGCTACGCGTCCGCTACAAACTTCTCGCCAAGCCACGCACTTATCTACACTTGCCATTTCCCAAATTGTCTTTGAGGAGACTGCCCACTAAACAGAATAATACCATGATTGTATGGAGAAAAGTATAAATAAGTAGATAAAAATACCTTTCCTTATGATTACTAGTCTCAAAATGAATCTGTCGTCAAACAAATTATCGTAAGTTCGCACCGTTTTATAACACAGTATAGTTAAATAATAACAATAGCATATGTATATAAGATTATATCTATTTAATGTATAGGTACCCTTTCACTTTCCTTTGTTCCACAGAAAACCACAAGTATATAGTTAAAAGATCGACGTACAAGAAACTGTATCTTCACTAACGTACTGTAAGTAGTAAGGTGCCGTTTATTGTTGGAGAAAGTCCGTGCTTAAATAGTAATGGAGAGCCCCTTTGAAGTAGAAACTTCAGAATTTTGAAGTGGACTCACCCACGAACTTTGGCTCACGGAGTTGTTGTACTTACTTATTTCCTATTAAACGGGACGAGTGTATAGTTATTCAGGAAATAGGAACAAAACATGACTGAAACTATATTTAAACTTAGTTCGTTAGTAGATGGATAGTTAATAGATAGGTTATTGAAATTTGGGAGTTCAATACTCGGCCAATTAAGGTACTCAATTCATACATACCTACCTGATCCGTTAAGTCAGTTTAACTCGTGAACTATTAATAGGTCCTTTGCCAAAATTTAGGGTACCTATATTAGCAAACTGTGGTATTATTGGAGTTTATGAAAATATAGGATAATGGTCAGAGCTGATACTTGTTCGCTGATACGTCCAAAACTTCGAACTTATGTATATTAAATCGGTTACCGATATTACGTCCGTCCTCCCAGAAAACCGGTGTGAAGCAACACTTACGGCGTGTTTCGCCGAGTGGGTGAGGACACCGGAGGCCCAAACCTTTTTAAAAGGCGGGCAACGCACTTGTGACTCCTCTAGTGTTGCGGGTGTCCAAGGGAGACGGTAATTGCGTCTGCTCGTTTGCCCTCCTATTCCATAAAAAAACATGCATATTTTCCAAGAAAAACCGCATAACTTTGCTCGACCTGACATTCGAACATGGGACCTCACACTCAGAAGGCGTGTTTGTAACTAGTAGACCATTGACGCAGTTAAGTTTTAGATAAGAAGACATTAAAAAAAACATGGGTTGCACTCCGGGAGTGCCGGCAGAAGTGAAAACTTGAACATTAACGTTGTGCATTTTTGATATTTTGGAATGGTTAGGGAATAATTTCGCACGAATTGCTTTATTTATAAAAGTACTATCATTTATGTGGTGAAATACAATATTTATTTATTGTGCTATCATTTTTTCCCCATCCCAAACAGTGCACAACGCCGCTAAAGAAGTTTTCACTTCAAAATTCCTCGGGAATTGTCGTCAAAGCAATACATTTCTTTAAACTAGCAAAATACAATTCGAATTGTTACCCTTATTTTAGATATCTAGCGAGAAAATGTAACATAAAACACTCGTAGATAACTTTGTCCAGACAGTGCTAGGTCTCTGCCTCGCCCCGAAGATTTATAAGGTATATCTGTGAAACAAGAAGAATATTACAATTCTACAGATAAATGTTACACGTGTGGTGACTGACGCATGCCTATGGAAATTGTATTTTTTTTATGGTATAGCAGGCAAACGAGCTGTCGGATCGCCTGATGGTAAGCGATCACCGCCGCCCACAAATGTTTGTCTATTTTGTCTTGGTGTGGTGAGGATTACAGTCAGTAAATACATATACATAAGGCTGCCTTTTAAGTTCTGTTTCCATATTTCCCGGCAATTTTGAATTTGGAACTGTTCTATATTCGAATCTGTTTAAATTTTGAATCTCAAAACAGTTGAAAGTATTAGGATTAATGCTAGGTATTGTTTAGTCACAGCGTCCATTGGAATCTGTCAGGTTACGTACGAAAATGAATCTTTCTAAGGAAAACGTTCGTGCAATAATTTTCTACAACTTTAGAAGAGGGCTGACATGACTTCAGTGTTTTGAAGAGCTAACATCTGTGTTCAGTGATGAAGCCCCATGTCTGCGGACTGTCGAACGCTGGTATTTAGAATTCCAGCGGGGACATACTAGTGTTAGTGACAAATCTCGCGAAGGACGCCCAAAATCCGCCTTCACTGAAGATAACATCATTGCTGTGAGAACTAATTCTCAAAGATCGTCATGTGACGTATCGAGAGATAGAGGCTTTATAAGACATTCCAGGGACAACCATTCAGAAGATCTTGAATGAAGCGCTTGGTGTGAAAAAGCTAGTTTGCCGTTGGATACCGTATCTGCTATCCGACGATCACAAGGCGGCCCACGTCAGATGGTGTAAGAAAACTCTGCAAAGGTTCAACCGAGGAGACTCAAATCACGTCTACGACATCATCAGTGGTGACGAATCTTGGATCTATGCCTACGATCCTGATTCCAAACAACAATCTACAATCTGGGTCTTTCAAGACGAGCCAAAGCCGACTAAAGTTGTTCGTTCTCGAAGCACTTCAAAGAAGATGGTAGCCACGTTCGTTAGAAAAACCGGCCATGTTGCGACTATTGCACTTGAAGATTGTAGAACGGTTAACGCAGAGTGGTATACCACAGTTTGTTTACCACAAGTCATCGCCGAACTTCGAAAATCTAACTCAAAGCGACGCATCATCCTGCACCACGACAACGCAAGCTCACACAGCGCTTGTCAAACGATTGAGTATTTGAAGCAGGAAAAAGTAGAAATTCTTGACCATCCTCCATACAGTCCTGACCTAAGCCCTAACGTTTTCTTTACATTTCTTAAAATTAAGAAAAGTCTTCGTGGTCAAAGGTTCCAGTCCGGTGAAGAAGCAGTCGACGCTTTCAAGTCAGCCATTTTGAACACCCACCCCCACTTTAGAGTGGAATAAATGTTATAATAACTGGTTTGAGTGAATGGAAAAGTGTATTAAGCTACGTGGTCAATACTTTGAAAAACAATAAAAAATACTCTAATATTCTAGTTGTGTTATTTTCTTCAAACGACAAAATTTAAAAGGCATGCCTCGTATTTGAAGAGTAATTTTCTTTGACTAGTAATTTTATAATTTTCCATGGGAAATTGTAGAATACTTATGCTACTTTCATACTTTTCCAAATAAATTATACCTACTTAGATAGATTTAGGTGATCTAGCACCCAGGTCTGACAAATATAATCATATCCATTTTAGTTAGCCAAATAAGACGACGATAGCTGCCAAATAGGTATAGTTTCCGTCAAAGAGGTGACTAAACTAGGTAGGTAGGTACTCGTATTAAATTCGTGATTCATTCAGTTCACACGCAGAGCAAATATTACGGCCCACATTGGTCACAGCTGCTACCATTTTTTTATAGAATGTAAGTCTGAAATTGACCCCGAAGCCTTAATACTCTGATATGAACAGAATTCAAATATGACGTTTCGAATATGAATGCTCGATAGAATAGCTCGAGCTCTTGTCGCGCTCGAGAAAAAAAATGGCACCTAATATTGTCTATGATAGCACCTACCTAATATTCCTACCTTCTAGTGCGTATACATACACCAGTCGATCTAAAGAAATCGAATTAAAGGCGAAAATGTAATTTGTACAGTAGATAAAAATACAAGCGAAATACCATTAGATCGTTTTTCCATTTCAATTCAAAGACATTAAATAACGTAATGAGATGTGACATGTTATGAAAAAGTCTGAGTGGTCGTGCATTTTTGCGAATTATTAAATACTAGCTTCTGTCCGCGACTTCGTCCGCGTAGCGTGATGATATATAGCCTATAGCCTTCCTCAATAAATGGGTTATCTAACACTGAAAGATTTTTTCAAATCGGACCAGTAGTTCCTGAGATTAGCGCGTTCAAGCAAACAAACAAACCAACAAACAAACAAACTCTTCAGTTTTATATATTAGTATAGAGTATAGATTTATCACATTCGGTTTAAGTACAAGCGACTTGTGTCATCATGTGTTTCATATCACGTCATATTGTATGCTTTTTTGGCTGAAAATACATTATTTATCTATTACGGACATGTAAAGTAACGATACTAATAATTATAGATAACTGAAGAGATCAATGTATAAAAGATTAAACAGTCGGAACTTGCACCAAAGTACCTGATAGCAAACGTAAAGACACACGCACACGAGTAGGTAAAGCGTGTGTACACGCGCGTAAAATGGCTTGTCCGAATCACTTTGTTTTGATGCGAGTAGGACGGACCTAGATAGGAAAACGGTGCACAATAATGGCAACCAATCGCATTGGACGGGAACGAATTTTCCGTTCTATTTATGAATGGTGTTTTCTGTAGCTATTAACAAGCTTGTGTTATTAATAAAAAAAATACTTAGGCGAAACTGCGATGGGCCAATTTTGTAATAATTACTGTGTAGTAAGAATCTAGAAAAGCATCAATAAATTATTTTAGTCATACTTATTGGTCGCATGCAAACAGATAAATAAAAAATTTATTATTATCTTGCAACAACAATTATTATAGAAATAATACTTTTATAAATCTAACTAAGTATATCATATAATAAGAATAATATTAAAAACGAATTAAATGTCATGTCAAACCGAGTTTCATAACATTTGTGTATCAGCATTGAATTCCCGGTACTGGGAAAGTGAAAGACACTTTACGAGTAATGATAGTATGTAAATGTTCGTCCGCCACTTTTTGTCTTCTTCAGCTTCGATATTAACCGGTGTATTGCTACATAATGCTACGTGGTGCTAAGTTTTGCTACAATGTGCTATGGTCTGCTACATGTTTATTTATTTATTTATTTAATTATGGCACACCAACGACTTTTTCACAAAAATATTTACAGGATCCTAATATTAAGTATAATAGTACTACAGTGAAGTTGTCACTTAAAGGTGTGCACAGTACTTACATAATATTTATTTACTTACTTATTACATGTTACTAGTTTTTGTTTCGTAGTGCTACGACTGCTACGTTGTCCTACGTATTTTATGGGCTGCTTCATGGTAGGGACTACTATGGTGCTACGGGATGCTACATGCTGCTATATATTGCTACGTGGTTTTTCGTGGTGCATACATGGTACTACAAGCTCTTTTTTCTTTTAAACTTTACTGGCAATGTGGTTCGCACATTTCCCCTCGTGCTAAGCTAAATGCTTGTGTTACGAGTGGGTTCACGTCAGTAGGGCAATGGGTGAGTTACGAAACGGCAACCTTATGATCTCAAGTCCGACTCCCTAGCCATTAGGCAATTGCCGCTTGGTATTACGTTTTATTATGTCGTGGTACAGGCTGCTATATGGTGCTTCAAGTTGCTACGTGGTGCTTCAATTCTACGTAGCTCTACGATTAACTATGACATTTTGTTGCGCATGTACAGACAAGCGTAATCTCGAATGTTATTTAGGTATAGAGATTCCATTTCCAGTTCGATGCTAATGGTAATACACTTTACTACGTTAGTTACCGCGTGTTAAAGTGGCAGAGTGTTTTGTTAATTACAATGGAAAGGTATTAGAATGGTGAGCATGAGCCGTTGAAAGCTGGCGACTTAATTAATTCAGTACATTGCGAAACTATAGGCAAATATTTTTTTCTTTTTTTATAGGATAGGGGAGCAGACGAGCAGACGGATCACCCGATGGTAAGCGATAACCGCCGCCCATGGACACCCGCAACACCAGAGGAGTCACAAGTGCGTTGCCCGCCTTTTAAAAGGGTTTGGGCCTCCGGTAACCTCATTCACTCAGCGAAACACAACGCAAGCGTTGTTTCACGCCGGTTTTCTGTGAGGCCGTGGTATCACTCCGGTCGAGCCGGCCCATTCGTGCCGAAGCATGGCTCTCCCACGTCAATATTAATTATCATTATTGTTTGACAGTCGTACTGTCTGCTTAGTACTATGTTTTACAAAATTGGTGCTTTAGTATCTGTATCGTATCGATCGAATCGAGCTTTAGTATCTGTATAGTAGTTAGTATATACTTTGTAGTATATAGCTACTACTATACTAGTTTTCATTTATTGTCTTATTGTCATTTCCAGCCTGTATATCTTAACAGCCACATTTGTCTGATCTAAAGTTCACTATCGAAACAAAGACACTTGCGGCCTGTTATAACCATAACTAAGGAAGCATTGTGTCGCCGCCCTCAATAACATTTGTGTATTTCAGCGCGGAGCCTCGTTGTGCCTCCAATGTCTCGAGTTTTAGGATTTGTCCACGCGGCCGCCTCAATCTGTGCCCGTCGGGGGCTGTTACAATGAAATATGAGTATTATTACGAACTTTATGGCCGTTTTATTTCATTTCTACACCAAACAGTTTTGTATTTTTATTTATTCGCAAGTTTATGAGACCATTTGTTGGTGTTAACGGTGACTAATGCCAAATGAAGGCTGAAAGTTTCGGTCAATATTACTTTCTGTGAATGGATTATTTAAAGATACTTTTACAAGTCAAGGTTTTAGGATAACCTAGGATTTTAACTAAAAAGTTTGATGTACACAAACAAATTTTTTTTACATACACATACATAATATGATATATGATATACATAAATAGAAGTTTTGGGCTAGAGCGATATTTATTTCTGAAAATAGATGTTTTTGATTTTGAAAAAAAAATACAAAGCTATAAAATCCGCAAAAAGAAGTTTTATTTTAAGAATTTCAGTAGGCTTTTAAATATTTATCCTGTGCAGAAATCAAATGCGTTTAATTTCTGCATAGCGCAAAAGGCGATCACTCTAATCGAGACACACGCCGAACATGATACAAGTATATATCTATGGGTACTCGAAGCTATAAAAGTAACGTATTCATATAGCCACTAGGTACCATTTATTTCCATAACTATCAGGGTTATCGGGGCACGTACTCCATGATTTGTTTCTGAAGGTCTAATAACGATCCTAGTGGTGGAGATAAAATCTTCAGCGCCATTGAACATCGGCCAATACGGTAATAACTGCGATATTGATCGTTCATTGTAATAATTACTTGGTTAGGGGCATCAGTGCCTTTCTAGTGTTGGCGATTTAGTGTGTATGTTTGTGTGAATGAGGTTTTGCTTTTAGTAAACGATATTACTCGTATATCTATATATATAAAAGAAAGTCGTGTTAGTTACTTCATTTATAACTCAAGAACGGCTGAACCGATTTGGCTGAAAATTGGTGGAGAGGTAGCACCAGAACCAGGAAACGGACATAGGATACTTTTTATCCCGTTCCTTTTTATTCCACGGGGGCGAAGCCGCGGGCAGAAGCTAGTCTATATATATAAAAGAAAGTCGTGTTAGTTACTCCATTTATAACTCAAGAACGGCTGAACCGATTTGGCTGAAAATTGGTGGAGAGGTAGCTTAGAACCAGGAAACGGACATAGGATACTTTTTATCCCGTTCCCGTGGGATGTGATGACAGACCGAATTCCACGGGGGCGAAGCCGCGGGCAGAAGCTAGTAAGATAATATCATTTTAAGATTTGAGATTCGAGATATTTTTTTAAACTGACGTGGGAATACTGTCAACGTCGATCTATGAACATCTGGAAATATTTGGAATGGCGTTTAAATATTGCTGGGCCAAGGGTAGAGTCAGAAGAGTGACCGCTCTAGGCACAAGGTAGCAAGGGGCGCGGAAAAGTCAAATCCAAATAATATTATAACATGAACTGAAATACTACATATTTATGCCATGAGATAACCTCGGGAGCCAAAAGACAATATTGGTCTACCGGTGCAGGTCTGATGATGGGATGGCGCTGCTTTTATAATATATAAGGAGCCCAAAGTAGCTTTATGGAGAACTGTGTCATTTGAATGCATATACCACAGCAGTCATCGTGGTAGTTCAACCTGACGATACCAGAATATTTGACTGCAGCTTGTCATAGTCGCACATGCATAGGCATGACGAACATGACAATGACATGAACCCCATGGTCTTGAAGGCAAAGATTTTTTGTCGGTACGGGTCCGACATACCATATCGCTTCCCCAGAGGATCTATGAGTACTTATATTGAATAGTAATATTTAAATTTCTTTTTTTATTATATCATGGACGTAAAATATTTGAAGTATTTTACACATTTTTATGTAGAACGCGTTTATATAACGTGATTTAATTTTCACGAGGCTCGCAATAGTTGTGAATGAAATTGCGTATTGAGCCCTTAGGCTAAGATCCTTCAAATGTATCGAAAGTATCGAAGAATCCAAATAAAATACCCTCGATACAGAAAATCGTAGGCGTCAAATAAAATAAATTGAATCTAGTCAGTTTGTCTAGACCTCTGGAGTGTGTATCACGTACCTCTCGTGAAAATACTTATTATATTTTCTTTCTTTAATTAAATTCGTCGAATCAATTGGAAAAACCAATTTGGAATCCTCTCGATTCTGCGAAGGTTATCGATTTTATGTTATGAAGTTTATTATTTTTTGCTTAGCAAATAAGCTCGGATTTCAAAATCGCTGGTTGCAGTATCCAATTTGCTACTGAAGCGAAAGACTACACGCTGTTTTTACGAACACTGACAAGTATTAATTTTACGAATCGTATTATTAACGTCTGAAACGTAAAGGTTGAATTATATAGATATACACAGCGTTTAGTTCAACCTTTACGTTACTTAAGTTAACAATTATTACTTAACTTTTTCTAATTTTTTTGGATTTTCCGTGCTATGAATATAAAGTTATTTTAGTGAAGGGAAAATTGAAGTTGCGGGCAGGATTCGAACCTGCGTCTTCTGGTTAGATACACCAGAAGCTATGACCACTAAGCCACCGTGAGTCGACATGGGTGGAACTCGGAAACTTTCCTTCACTAAAAAAAATATTACTATTTTTGGCTGCAGAAAATTCTACTGAATCCTGGGCCACCCGGGGTGTACATATATTATGTTGAACTCGTACCGATTAAAAATGGTAGGTACTTGCCATCCCTTGCTCTAAAGTCATAGCCGTGAGATTCGGGACGGAATGATGTTATTATTATGACTTAAAAAATATGACGTGCACACAAGGCAATTACACCACACTACAGTACTACTAATGGATTAAATTAACCCCACATGTTTTATTGGGATCCCATGTTAATAGGGTGAGAGCACGTTGCCATTATCAGGCACAGACGGCTACTGAGAAACTCATAGAATAACATTGCAGGGCGTACGAATCGAACGAAAAAATGGGTGTCCCAATATTAAATTCTCACCGAGAAAGCTACAAATAAATAAAATCATTACCATTTTATCAAATAAACAGACGGAGGAGGTAACTACCCCAATAAAACGACAACCAATATAAATAATTCACAAAAATGTATATATAATCAAATTGCCTATATTGTGAGCTTGAAGGGAAATTACAGGGACAGACCGAGTGCGGGAGGCACGCAAACGACATCATTTCAGTGAGAGCAGCCGTTTCATTGAATAAATTATTTTCAAGGGAGCTGTTAAAGGAAAGTGTCCCTATGTAGTAGAGTTTTGAGAGTTCAACTGTCGATGTTCGGGACAATCACGACCCTGTCCAACCACCGGGGTAGTGTATGTGGACCTTTAGATCTCGTAGGTGGTCTTAATGAGTTTTAGGTAAACAAAACTTCAGCGCTTCTGTTGTGGTGAACGCTGTAGGCCTACTTACAGCAATTACCTACGAGTACAATACCGCTTGTGACTGACGGATTTCATTACAGGGTCGGACGAATTGATTATTATAAACAATTTTACAAACAACAGTTTAAGCAATGGGTTATTAAGTTTTCATACAGTTATTAGGGATAATAAGTATTTGCGTTTATCAGTAATTTAAATTTATGCTCTGTTAATGGAATAAGGCTCTTCTCTTGTTAAATTATGGTACATAAAATACACCTGGGCGTGGGCGTAATCGTAGGTTCAGTAAACCTCAGCTTAACCTTTCAGGGAATACAGGTGTGATGATATGTTATATAGGTACCATATCCTATCCTACTAATACTACTTACTACTAATCCTACTATCCTACTAATATTATAAATGCGAATGTTTGTGAGGATGGATGGATGGATGAATGGATGGATGTTTGTTACTCTTTCACGCCAGAACGGCTGAACGGATCTGGATGAAATTTGGTACAGAGATAGATTATAGTCTGGAATAACACATGAGCTACTTTTTATCTGAAGTCCACGCAGACGATGTCGCGGGCAGAAGCTAGTCTATTATAAAATTATTTCTATTGGAATTTCAACAGAAGTTTGGCCTCCTTGTGCATAACATAGAACCCTGTCAAAATAGGGTTTAAGGGATGTAAAGAGTTAAATTGTAACTTACAGCCCTAATTATTAACTTCACACGGGGTTTTACTGTTTAATGAAGCTGACCTAGTTTTAACTCTCATAGGTATGTTTCGAATTTACGACTAGTTACAGCATAATAATTAAAAAGAGTGTTAAAAAAATCTAATTGAAATTTGATATTTAAACATAAACTGTATTTCAATCATCTGAAGTGTTCCGAATCGCTGTAACTTTTTTTATACATGCATGGCAACATTGTAAAGAAATTAGTAAATATCGATTGGCAATAAAGTTTGCAAGGGCGGCGCTGGCGTCGTTTTGTTCGCATCCCTAGTTTCCCGCCGCATCCCGGCCCGCTCAGCGTCACTGGTCAGTCATCCTCCACATGGGCTACGGTGAACCCGAAGCAGAGAAGATGAACGCGAAGCATTTTTTCGTTAGGGCTCCGGGCCGGCCTCCGCCACTGCCCCGCCGCCAAAATTGGTGGAGAGGTAGCTTAGAACCAGGAGACGGACATAGGATACTTTTTATCACGTTCCCGTGGGATGTGATGACAGACCGAATTCCACGGGGGCGAAGCCACGGGCAGAAGCTAGTTTTAAATGTTTCAGTCGTTCAAGCGATTGATGCTCCCCTATACATACCATCACGCCTGTATTCCCCGAAGGGTTAGGCAGAGGCGTACTAATGTACACCCATAGTTCGCCGGTATGTTTAGGTCCCATGTAATAGGGGGCGAGCCTATTGCCATTAACCGGGCACAAGTTCCTAACTCCGAGCTGCTAATGGGAATTTTATAGAACATACCATCACGCCTGTATTCCCCGAAGGGTTAGGCAGAAGCGTACTAATGTACACCCACAGTTCGCCGGTATGTTTAGGTCCGAACTCCGAGCTGCTACTGGGAATTTCATAGAAAAACCCAATAACATTTTGCTCGACCTGGGAATCGAACCCAGGACCTCTAGCGTAGCAGTCGCGCTCAGGACCACTTGGCTAATGAGGCAATTTGATGATGAGATTGATGCTCACCTCATTGTTGATAAGTACTAAACATTAATACCAATAATTTTAAGATTTATGTGGCTATTTTCTCGTAGATTACTCAACAGCACCTGATACTTGAAACAAACAAAACATTCGAAACAACTGTTTGGTTAAAATATTTCGTTGAAAGCAAAGTTTGGGTCTAGAAAAAGAATAATACCTACGCGCCATGAGTTTGCTGAAAGCCTGAAGATCGTCCATCGTTGATTAATGGGTCTACATATTTACTTCTATCCTTGATTTTCCTAGATTGGGGTCTTAATTTAATTTTTAATGAGTGTTTTGTGAGTGCGCGTGCAGAATTATTTTAAACTTTATGTTTTCGTGGTTACAACGTGAATTAAAACAAGGGTTTATTACGGTATTATCAGCATATAATATTCCAGTGTTATAGCTAGCTTATAGTGTTCCAGCTATATTTTAATTCAGAAGTAATATTTTATTTTATGTATTGCTAATTGGGGTATTTTGTTGTAGTATATATATTTAACAAAACGTATATATGTAGAATAGAATAGATATAGATTTTTTGATATTTATTCTCATATTAAGCATAAATAACCGTTATATTTACTTAACTGCCTCATTAGCCAAGTGGTCCTGAGCGCGACTGCTACGCTAGAGGTCCTGGGTTCGATTCCCAGGTCGAGCAAAGTGATATTGGGTTTTTCTATGAAATTCCAAGTAGCAGCTCGGAGTTAGGAATTTGTGCCCGATTAATGGCAATAGGCTCGCCCACTATTACATGGGACCTAAACATACCGGTGAACGGTAGGTGTACATTACACCTCTGCTTAACCCTTCGGGGAATACAGGCGTGATGGAATGTTATGTTTATGTTATATTTAATCAACCCATGGTAATGTCCCACTGTTGGGCCCGGGTCACCTCTCAGAGTGTGAGAGATTAGTTCACCATCCTACCCTAATTCGGGTTGACAGACTTCATACGCTGTCAAGAAATTCTCTCGGGCATACAGGTTTCCTCACGATGTTTTCCTTCACCGATTAAGCATCCCGCGCTTAGTTATCTATTATTACGCTCATGACTTCGAAAACTCCGAAGTGCGTGCCTTGGATTCGAACTGGAGACCTTTGACTTGACAGTCCGATGGTCATTTCACTAGGCTATCACTGCTCTGAAACAACTACAACATAGGCTACAATTTAGGCTCGTTAACTATACACGTTCACAATGGGAAGACGGTCTACAAATGCCCTGTTATATTTAACGTGGGAGAGCCATGCTTCGGCACGAATGGGCCGGCTCGACCGGAGTGATACCACGGCCTCACAGAAAACCGGCGTGAAGCAGCGCTTGCGTTGTGTTTCGCTGGGTGAGTAAGGTTACCGGAGGCCCAAACCCTTTTAAAAGGCGGGCAACGCACTCGTGACTCCTCTGGTGTTGCGGGTGTCCATGGGCGGCGGTTATCGCTTACCATCAGATGATCCATCTGCTCGTTTGCCCCCCTATACCATAAAAAAAAGTGGACAATGGTAAGTACATATCCATAAAATACGAATATAAGTCTGCCTATGCATACATACAAATGACGCTGGAAGTATATTCTAAAACCACATGTAGTAACGCACAGGACGCTCGCGTAGGAATATTTATTATTAAATGTTTATTTCCGAGCATTTTTGTGATAACTAGGATTGTTTATTAATTAATTATTGCTGACGGAGGATTCACTGAAAGTATTGCTCGTAGAACTGACGGCCGCTGAGGCAGAAAGGTTCTCGAGTGGAGACCGCGCACCGGAAGGTGAAGGTCGCTGGGAGTCGTTGTATGCAGGCGACATACAACCGGTCCTTGTGGAAGTCTTTAGGGGAGGCCTTTGTTCAGCAGTCGACTTCTTTTGGCTGAGATGATGATGATGATGATGATGATTGCTCATGTTTTGGTTTTGCATTTTTATGCATAAATGCATTATTACGAACTACTGACTGCCTCAATAGTCTGTTGGTCCGAAGCACGACTGGGATTGGTTCCCAGGTCGAGCTAAGTGCTATCACTTAGCTCGACCTCGTACTTATAGGGTTTTTCTCTAATATTCTCAGTAGCAGCTCGGACCTTGGTTTTTCGCCCGGTTAATGCCAATAGACTCACCGTTTTTATATGTGACCATAACATACCGTTTGTAGATGACGCATGCTAACATATGCCGTAGTTCTAAAATCTCTATAAAATATTGTAAAAAGGTATACGACGTTTTTGTATTTATGTCATTTTTTCTCTATTATTCCGTGACAGTCCTGTAGGCTAGCTCGATCCGATAAATTATAGTTTTTTCTGCTCTCTATATCTTTTTTATTCATTATCACACCCATAAGTAACACCGTTGTACGGTGTAAACTGTGGGTGTACATTAGTACGTCTCTGCCTAATCACTCAATTTTTATTATAAACGAGACGTCAAGCGCTGGACTGGTATTTCAAAATTTCACAGCTTAATATTTCATTTTGAACAGAAGATAAATAAACCTGCATTTGGTCCAGCGTGTCAAAGACAGTGATTTATAACTAGAAACAAAGCGGTTCAGTAAGATATCATTTAAAAATGTCTATTGGACAAAGTTCGAGGACACCCGCCTCTCATGAACAAATAACACGTGACGGCAAATGTTCTTGAATACAAATTAGAGGAGAGATGCAATTTCGCGGAGTGATGTGACGGTTTGAACAGCTTCCAACATCTCAGACGAAAGAATTTTCCAATAGGAAATGATTATTTTTCCGAGTATTAGCTTATATTCTAGTCTGCCCTCGTTTAGTATTCATCCAATAATGGCAACACTTTGCAGTTTTCTTTTGAAAGTAATAATTTCTGTTGTGTATTGTCTGTCATCGGCGCGTTCCATTCGTGTTTAATGGCGTAATTATCGCCTTTGGGACCATGAAAATTTTGATCATTATATGAAACTGTTTCGTTGCTCCAGTGGTAGCTCAACTACCTTACTTAAGACCTGAGTTTCACTGCCAGATGATGCCAAGCAGTGTTTGTGTGTTTTACTAAGAAATTAGGAGCTTGGAGTTGGGATTTCTGCCTCGTTAATAGCACCTAAATATGGAAGAATACAGGAGTGATAGAGTTATATTACGATAAAAAGAGAGAAAAAAATCGATTGATACATTAAGGGTACTTGTAAAAAAAACAGAGATTACGGTCCCTCGTAGATCGCAGTGTTGCTTAACATTAGGCGAACTGGCGGTCAAACGTAAGCCTATTACGAATAAAAAAAAAAATAAGCGTAGTTAAGAGATATGCATATCGTGCTATGAACACATACCTATTAGGTGTATGATTTTTATAACACAAGAAATTAACATCATCATGATGTTTAACATAAATTATATGATTTTAATGGTTCAGAATTGATCGACTTTTAGTTAGTAATTCCATCCATTATAGAAAAAGTTTTACGCGGTAAACTGTTGCTAGGAACTTTACACATCAATCATTCATTGGAAACGATTAAGCGTCTGTAAGTGATGATAAATGGAGTCTTAAAAATAAATTCGTGGATGACTGTTGGAAGTCTTGTTTGGTGTTCATATCTATAAAGGACATGCATACTACGACAAATCGCTTCATATTGTGCTATTCATTTATAGTAATAACACAATATGAAGAAGATGGAGGTGTTGATAGTTTTGTCACAATCAAACTACTGAGCGTACAGGGAAATAAATAATAACCTTTATAATAATTTATTTAATTTCAAACAAGTTTCATAAAGACACGTGTTAAATGATTACGATAAAAATGAGAAGTAATGGGTGCCCTCTGGCATTGTAACAATAATTTCAATACCTAAATTAAAGTCTCTACTATCACACAAATTATTAAAAAATATAGTAATTAATTCATTATTTGTTTTTATACTAAGAAAATATAGGTAGAAGTTAGGTAGGAAAATTGTTCTCTGTCACATAAAGGCAAATTCAGTAATGAACTCAAGTAAACAAAACATGAGCTGTTTCATTATAAGAACATCTAAGCGCTTCTATTAAAGTTAGAGGATAAGAGACTCTTAACAAGCACCAAAGAAAAAAGCTCCAGACGAACGTACAATCATTTAATGAATTCGCAATTTGCATACCGACAACGACTCTAGAAAAACTTGGGATTTATCTAGAGATGCTAGCACAAACACAATACAAAATAAAATAAGGTACATACCTAAGCTGTCATACTTAAATGATACAGACACACTACGACAATCGCGTGACTGCTCTATACTTAATATCCAATGTTGGTGCTACTCCGTCGTTCTGTAATCGTGCTCTTGTCTCTCCTATTATTGGTGTCCCTTTTGTTCCGTCTTTAAATTAAAGACTATTGACCTTAACTTTTTCCTTTGCCATTGCCCCGTCCTGTACTATTAGTAACAGAAGTAGATAAGACTAATTACAGGAAACACTTCCGTGGCAAAGTATCATTTGCCCTCGTCTGTACTTCAAAAAAATAAAAAGCATCTTTCCATTGAATTAATAAAAGAGAAACGTATAAAGTACTGTAGTACAGTTGATTCGAAAAGTTGGAACATTTGAAAAGAGTTACCAATTCGTGAAGTGCAATTCCACTGAGCTTTGGGTCGGTAAAACGCTGATGCGGACGTGGTAATTTGGGTAATTTTTCGACGAGTAGAGTCAGTTCGGCGGTCAAAAGGAATGATTCCATTTCAGTCGATGTGCTCTCACGTAGTTCTACTAGTTGTATTAATTAAATGCAAGCCCCTGAGTCCATTTTACGAGCCCCTGTAGAGTGGAACTCGTTTCGTTTATCCGCTTCCACTCATAAGCAATTACTTTGCCGAAACGACTTTCCGAGGGACCACGAACGTGCAAAGAAATTAAGCTTTGCGGATTTTAGGACATTAATAGAGGTTAGAGATTTAAGTATGGTGTGTCAGGTAGCTTTGCAGCCATTAACGTGTGTGCTTGATGTGAATAGTATAGTTTAATTCATTTCTTGAAGCAGATCGTATTTCAGTCCAGATTGTCCCTTGTTCTTCTATATCCAGGATATATTGATTTTTCCAGTGAACATGGTAATTTTTCTCTAAATCGTTAGCGGATGCTAAGAGCTTCTAAAGTGAAAACTACTTCTTAAATTTTTTGTTTTTAGGATTTACCTGTGTTTCAGAGATATCGTTATTACTGATTGTTTATAAGAAAAACTACTTCATTTTTTTTCTCAACACCATCAGAAAACATTACCGGATGAAAAGGGGCTCGTGAATAAGTAAATAACGAGGTTGAGCAATCAATCTGATCAGTTAACCGGCGCTTGTTGCTTTCAGTCACTGGGTGGGATAACATTCTTTGTACATCAAAACCCCTCCGTGTCTCGGTAAACCTCACGTAAATTTGGTCCCGGTTAGCATACAAACACTAAACTCAATCGTTAGGGGGAAAAGCCATATAGCCAAGAAATCTGATGGTGTGTCGCTTCGTGTAAAATTCTGATATTCAGCCGTATCTGGTGAGACTAGAAGTTGACCCAAATAAAGTTGTGGAAAGAGTAGGATTTTATTGAGAGAAGACTTCGTATAACAAAACTGTTCATAAAATTAATGTATAACTCTTTTACAAGGTTAGTTTCTTTATTCCACTTAGCCTTGTTTGTTGTGCAAATGCAGCTCAACAGCAGATTACATGCCCGCGCAACGCTATTAGAATCTTTGTGTGTACATGGATTTAATAACCTCCTCTGGCTTTATTATTTGCAAAGCCGCTGTTTGCAGTTTCAATAGAGGTTTAGATTACTACTCTAGTTTCGTCTAAAATGCTGGTAAATGAGTACTAACGAAACACGATTTACAATTTATAACCAGTATCTTGTTAGGAAACTGCTTAATCGCAGTGACGATCGTTTTTTTACGATCGAAACTATAGCCATTAAGTCAATACTTGAGAACTTTTTACGACGCTCGATTAAGCGAATTCGAACAGATTTGAAGATCGAATAAAGCGGAGACGAGAGAAAGGTTATTCGAATGTGATTTATATTAAAAGCAGCTATAGTTTTTAAGTATGAATTCGGTATAATACGTTTGCGACGGTCACATAGTCACAGTTTTTATATGATGTATTTATACCCAACAAACATAGGTATGACTTGCTAGATGATGCAAGAAACGTGGTTGCTCAGGATAATATACATAGGTATTATCATCATTAACAAGTATTATCTACATTTTGCTCAAATCACAATTAAAGAATATTGGTGTTTAAAAAAAATACGTCAACTTTAGCATGTTGTATTTATTAACTTTTAGTTAATTTTTTTCAGCACGTTAAATAAAGGAAAAGTTCCAGTTTACTTACACAAAAAAGGTCTTAAAAATTTAAAAGGAGGCCGAAACTTAGCTGTTTGCATAGGAATTTGCGCAGGTAGAACTCGTTTCGTTCCATATTCAAAGTTTGGTGCTGGCGAACTTTGTGCATCCATAGATTGTGTGCTAAAGAACTCGGTATGTGCACTTCGTTGCAATCGAGTTCCTTTTAGGTGCAGTTCCGCGTGAATCGAATGTAAAAGCTTTCGTTCGAAATATGCGGGCATCGGTTTGCGTTGCAGCTTTGGTTGCTGTAACACGCTCGCGTTACGAGTGCAAACGAGTGGGTATCCTCTCACATGTGTTTAACTTGTATCGGAATTGTCCAGGGTATTTATATCAATACACTTTCGGAATATAAGCGGCGAGGATCGTTTGTAGAGGGTTTGGTAATCTTTTATTAATTAAATTTTAGTGATTGGATTATTTTATATTTTTGCTTCAGTGACGTCAAAACCGTCCTTAAATTCGTTGGTACAATTTTTTATAGTCTAGTTTGAGTCTCTCGCAGGGTGGCAATGTCTGCCCCCTTTCTCTCCCCTCAATGGGAATAGTACCTATTAAAAAATATTTTCTTTCGTTCTATCTACTGCTGTAATACATCTTACCTAATCAATTTTCAAAAAGCCATTCAGTAAATTCATAACGCAAGGTTCATCGTACCAAGTATTATTAACATTTTGTTTCGATTTGAGTTGTTGTAGGTAGGTACAATTCCCAAGTGAAATTGGAGCTCAAAACAGTAGGGTAAGTGCTTATTTATCTGAGATACGATTGACTACGTAGACGGTTTCGCTGGGAATAAATCTATTTGATTGCTTGCATGATCACCGACGGCGGGGCGGGCGGCGGCGCAAGCAAGCCTTTAAGTGCGCACATGTTGCCAATAATTTTACCAGATAGCTACCAGAATGTTTACTGGTGTAGTTCACTTTGTGGAATAAACCGTTAACATATCTTCCACATTTGATTTTAATGGAATTAAAAATACGTTAACATTTTAATAGGATCGATCTATTCAACTTGGGACCTAAACATATATACCAGCGAAGTCTTGGTTGTGGATTAGTATATCTATTATATATATATTAGTATATAATATTAGTGTTACTACTGTGCTTTTTATTAGTGTACTGTGTACTAAATTAGTATATCTATTTGAAGCGGCGGTAGCCTTATGGCTAGGGCGTCGGACTTGCGATCATATGGTTGCCGGTTCGAACCACACCCATTGCACTACTGACGTGAACCCACTCGTAACACAAGCAATCTAGCTTAGCACGAGGGGTTAAGAAGAATACTTGTAATGTGCGACACGCATTGCTAGTAAGCTTTTTTAAAAAAAAAATCTATGCCTAACCTTTAGAGGAATACAGGTGTGATGGAGGAGTAGGCGTTGGAATGATGACGGAAATTATTTCATTGTGGAAAAGCCGGAAACTACGCTATAAAATTTATCAGAGTTATCAGAAAACAAAACTGCGAGTCACAATTTTTTTTTAGGTATTCGTGCCCAACAAATTTCGTGGTAGCTTCTTTTTAAGTATATAAAAATCTTTACTATAATGTTATTGTTTAATAAGGGGAATATGAGAAACATGAACAACGGTATTTTTTGTTATTGCAGTAGTGTTGTGGCAAGCGATGGAACGCGCGGATCTACCAATGAAAAACAAAGCTAATGTGTACGTTGTTTCTTGTTTCACGTGAGATTTTGTCGAAGAATAAGGTCATTAAAGTGTCTAGATGCGGTGTAGTTCCTTCTTTTTGTTGATAAAAAAGTATAATCATCTTTTAATCCCTTTATTCTTTCGCTATTCACAGCGATCCTGTGAAAATCCAGGGTAATTAAACAGATTGCCTGTCGTAATTTATAAAATTTGTAATAGGAATATCTCAATAGTTTCTGAATATTGTCTGCTTGTTCTAGTCTGGTGATTTTAATCGTCTTGTGCTTTCGTCTAAACAATAGTTGAATAATATAATTGATTGCCCAAATTGGCTTTTGTTCGATAAATAAATATTAGCCCTTTTATTCAGCTAGATTCAACTAAAGGCTCTGCAAACGAAATTAGTCATTTATTTCTCATTCAACTCAATGGTACTCCAATGCTAGTTGAGTGATCACGGTCACCTACTACATATATATTAATAAAATAAAATTAATATTTTTGTAATAAAAATGCTCATTACTGCCTCATTAGCCAAGTGGTCCTGAGCGCGACTGCTACGCTAGAGGTCCTGGGTTCGATTCCCAGGTCGAGCAAAGTGTTATTGGGTTTTTCTATGAAATTCCCAGTAGCAGCTCGGAGTTAGGAATTTGTGCCCGGTTAATGGCAATAGGCTCGCCCCCTATTACATGGGACCTAAACAAACCGGGGCGAACTGTGGGTGTACATTAGTACCCCTCCGCCTAACCCTTCGGGGAATACAGGCGTGATGGTATGTTAATAATAATTTATTTGCCTGTCCGTCCTGTATGCATCGCAATTGCTATCATTTATTTGATTACGTAGGAACTTTGGTGTGGAACTGAACTAAACTAGAATGCTCGCCATGTTTTTTGGTAAATAAAGAAAAATTTCCACCTATTTAAGTTCAAGTATTTTATTCTTCTAGTGTTTTAGGTATGCAGGTTTCACCACCTTCAACCTTAAAACAAGTGTCATCCTTTCTATCATTGCTATTAATTTTTACCTATATCTGGTTCCGTTGATATTTTAGATTGATATTTATACAGATTACAACATATGCTATTCTTGCCTGTGCACAACAGATGGAAAGTAGCGGTACCACAGGTAGGTCCATCTACATTCTTAGTGACAGCCAAGCGGCACTCATGGCCCTGACCTCCTACAGGATCGATTCAAGGCTGACCATGGACGCTGCCCGAACTCTTAATGAGCTGGGAAAGCGAAACAAGGTCAGGCTTGTTTGGGTCCCTGGTCATAGGGGTATTGTGGACAACGAGCATGCTGACGAGCTGGCTAGGGACGGTTCTGGAACCTCACTAATTGGACCGGAACCATTTGTAGGACTGGCCCAAGCACAGTCAAAACGGCATTTCGGGAGTACGCAAGGGCGAGGCACATGGATGAGTGGTTGAGCCTCACGGGACTTGCTCACTCCAAGAAATTCATAGGTTCCTCATCGAAATAGCAAAATGCCATTTGGAACTCAAGCAGGCGGCAGGCCCGTCTTTTGATGGGGGCGCTGACCGGACACTTCGGGACTAACGCTCTCCTACAAAAGATGGGTCTGACGGATACATCAGCTTGTAGGGCCTGCAAAAGGGAAATTGAGAGCATGGAACACCTTCTGTGTACATGCGATACAATGGCTGGAAAGCGAATGTGCCTTTTGGGTCAGGGTTATCCAAGACCAGAGGACTACAGACTCATACCCCCAGGCCTCATTATAAAGCTCATGGAAGAGCTGTTTGTAGAACTGGGAGGGGATGAGGAATAGATTATCTAGGGGAAGCACAAAAGATCCCATTGGGTCGAAGTGCACTGAGGCCTTGCTGTCTCGGCCCTACACAAGATAAGATAAGATATACAGATTACATCACCTTAACTTTAAAAAAATCAAAGCGATACGTTTTTATAAGTCAAGCTGATAAAACCTATTAAAAAAAGCTAAGATTGATTTTACGATCACTTTTTGTTTCACAAAGATCCTACAATGTACATGTGAATAAAAAAGTGCAACATTACCGATTGTATCTGGCGGTGATTTAGATACATTCGGGAACAAAAGCGTTTATATTCGAACACCACAAAGCCTGGGCCAGCCCGTAAATAACACGACCACTCTATCCCGTGTAACTACGTAGATAAAGGCAGTCTACAGTGCGAAGAACCTCCTCTAGATTTGATCATTATCGGATTCACGGTGCAATGGGAAGGTAGTTAGAAAGCTTACGCTGCCAACATCTGTGTAGTCCTTTAACGAAGAGTTTTACAAGTAAATATGGTATTTGAATATTAATGGTTGGTTGGTTCTGTGTATATTTTAATGTTAATTGGAAATGAGAGGTGCAACGGTTTGAAAATACACTCAACTGCGATGAGCTTGTGTTTACAACCATTATGTGTGTGTACAGTGTTTTGATGCAGTTGACATTAAAAGCTAAATTAATTGCTCAAACAGAAAATTGACAAAGAAAAAGAAACTAATTTTGAATAGGTTTCTTGCATAGCACTTGCAGGATGACAATTGTTAGTGTTTGTTAGAAGCATAAAAAAGCCAGACACCCGACATATCCTCTGAATATCGGTATTGCCCAGAAATTGGGTTGCGGAGGTCTGATGGCAGTCGTTTCCTGTAAAATATTGATAATCAGCGACCCCGAAATAGTTGGTCAAAGGCTCGGAAGATGGCGATATTATAATCTGTATTGTACACACCATTTCTCTTATATCACTTATAGCTTTTTTTTAAAAGCTTACTAGCAATGCGGATCGCGCATTACTAGTATTCTTGTCAACCCCTCGTGCTAAGCTATATGCTTGTGTTACGAGTGGATTCACGTCAGTAGTGCAATGGGTGGGGTTTGAACCGGCAACCACATGATCGCAAGTCCGACGCCCTAGCCATTAGGCTACCGACGCTTCAAAGTTATATTTCTATGAGAGAAATGGTGTGTACCTACTAAGAGAATGTAGGTCATTGGTTTGCTGCAAGCAATATTGTAGAGGTACCTGGTGTGTATTTGTACACTGGCATGCGAACTACGATTGAATGTGTATGCCAAGCTAACAATGATAGACGAGAAACTTTTATACCCTTCTAATAAACATTGTTTCTGTTTATATTTCATCGTTTTGTTTCCGTTGTGCAATAACCCAAAGAGGACGACATTACTCTAACACGTGTAACATACCATCACGCCTGTATAGCCCCGAAGGGTTAGGCAGAGGCGTACTAATGTACACATGAGTTCGCCAGTTTGTTTAGGCTCCATGTAATAAGGAGCGAGCATTTTGTCATTAACCGACAAATTCTAAACTCCGAGCTAAACCCAGGCAGAACCTCTAGCTAGCACTCGCGCTCAGGACCTTTAGGCTAATGAGGCAGTTGACAATTGACTCTAAATTAAGAATAAATGCAAATTTCTAACTGATACAATTTCTAACATTAACAAGGCATATAGTCGGTAGTACGGGTTACGGAAAAGAAATATTCTCACTAGGTAAAACATATGTGTCAGCCGTGACACTACAGACATAATAGAATTTATCCATTCGTGTAGCTAACATAGTGTAAAGCGTATTTTCTGAAATTACAGATCTTCCCATGTTCCTGAATATAAATGAGTTCGGAATAAGCAAATAATTTTCACCAATAACCATTAAGTTAATGGGACCTGTAAAATATTGTTGTAATATGAATATGTAATCTATTATAATCTGGATTTTAACAGAATTATCATGTACATATTATCTTTCTTGACTAAAATGTTCTGAAACTGTCAAGACAAATTGACGTAAACATTTCTAGACAATATAGCAAGTAACACAACTAAAGTAACTTAGCCTTAAGTTATGCAAAATTTAACTTGAAATCTTAGTTCAGACAACTTAGTGACAGCTACATAGAAAAGTAATTTCGTCCAAAGTGGTCAAACTAGGATAATCTCTACTCTCTACTATTATAAAAGCTGTAACTGTACATTGAAGATATTTAAAAAAAAACAAGTGGGTTAGGGTATATAAACGTCACCGAATCCAAAAATGTGATTTTTAAAATTCTTGTCTGTTTGTCTGTTTGTTACGGGTTGGCGCAAAAACTACTGAATCGATTTTAATGTTGTTATCACAGTTAGAAAGTATATGCTCCAACTTAAAAATTGGTGAACTTCTTATCTCAATTAATTAAACAATCCTGAGATTCAGCTTGACCTCTCTGATGTATAGAGGTCCATACAAAGAAGAGATCATCACTGTTACTTTTTATAATTTTTTTTTAGTACATATTCATTTCTAATCCTACTATAGCTTCAGGCGTTCGAAGCCGCGGGCAAAAGTTAATTGCTAATAATTTTGTACAAGGAGGTCAAATTAGGATAGGTTAATAGTATCGAGGAGACTTGAGTTTTTAAGGACTATGGTCCAAATTAATTATTCTCGCTCGCTCGCTCGCGCTTAAAACAACTCTTTGTATGAGTGCCAAATAAATAAAGGGTGAATTTATTGTCATTTCATTTGAGTCGGTATAAGTTAGGCAATTATATTATTACATTGGCCCACTAACTGTGGGCATAAATTATAACCAATTTAACACCTGTCAAAGTCAAAACAATTTATTCAAGAATAACTTTTTTTATGAACGTCATTTTTACATGATAAGCAGCTTCGTAAACGCCCAACTGTCAATAACCCATTTACTAACCCATTGCTGGATACGGATCTCCTTTCATAATGGTCGTTAGTTAGGGTATAAAGTACCGACGCTAGCCTAGTGAAAAAATTTAATTTTGTTAAATGCTGAGCTGGCGAAAAGGCAAAATACAATAGAGAATATGTTTGTTCTCTACAGCGCAATATAACTGCGCTTGTTTGAAGTTGTACTCAAGTGGTAACGCAGTTACTGTAAAAACTTGGCATAAGGTCAGTGGGGGTCATAAATGTGTACCTATTGATTATTGTGTTACTAATTTTAATTGTACACAAAATCGCTTTACCTGCGTCGCCGTTCGAAATAACTTCACGCAAGATTATTTACTATACTTACAGGATTTTATTATAAAATACATAACTGTTTGCCACCACAAAGATTCATTAAGATTTGAACAAGCTCAGTGTTGCCAATCTTAGTACAAAGGTCGATGGTGCGATGGGATTCCCTCAACTGCTAAATTGCCGGGAATTAATAATCGGGCTCCCTGGGTTAATTAAGATAGACTCCAAGCTGTTTGTGACGTCAGATAGGACGAGTAGATGTTACTAGTGCAGAAATATAGTACAGTAGGGCAAATGAAGACTAAAAGTTTGAAGGTCAGCCATTTATTTATTTAAGCTAAGCCAACAATATAATCACTTAAATGTAATATTTTTTTTAATATAACTAGCAAAAATTTAGTTTCCAGCAATCATACAAGTTACTGTACAGGTATGCATGAAATTGACCACAAAGCTGGTCCATTTGATGGAAGTATACATGCTTTATTGTCTGCATTATGAACGTAAATTCCTTCTATCCTTATCTCCGAATCCAAAAAAAAGAAATAGAGCAGTCCCGAAACAAATTGATTTAGGGTCAGCGTAGTATTTCTTATGTCCATACGGCTCATAATAGTTGTTAGAAAATATGAACAAAGACATTGAGCGCAGATGAGATGCATATTTCCTTATTATCTTTGTTACATCCAACATCTATCAAATCATGTACGTTTTGGGGTAGATTCGGCCTCATGAGCTTCTCTAATTTGGTACACCAGATACTTTAGCGAACTATGCTACCGAAATTATAGCCTGTGAAGATGCTCTTGTTTTCTCTCCCATACTGTCCGTATTACTAAGAAACGTCCGTCAAAACGGAGACATCTTCATTCCTCTACTTTTATTTATATCTTTTTTTGTACCACTAAGTTCGCAGATAAGCATGCGGCCCGTCTGATTGCAAGCGGTTACCGTAGCCTATGGACGCTTGCAACACCAGGGGTATCACTTGCGCGTTGCCGACCCTTTAAAAATGTTATCACATACTTTTTCAGAGGGTAGGATAAAGATTAAGGAAGAATAGTTGAGCTGGCAGCATAAGAGGCAATAAGTTTGATGCTTAAACACCACAGGTCCCACTGGCAACACAACGCTTCCTCGCGGAGCTCAGGCGACCCTGCTCACCGTTAGGAACACAACATAGCACGGAGCTATGTTATTCGACTTGATTATCTTCATGACTATGAATCTATGTCTATTTTAATAAATATTTCTCACCAACTAGAACTTCTGTTTACAGGTCATATTATGTCTAAGGACCGCCAGTATTGCTCTTGGAAAACTGAACTCAGCGGAGATATCTGGATTCTGTTTAACTTGCGCAAGTTTAAACTTGTGTCAAGTATCTTCGTCACAAATGCTAATTTGTAGTTTAACTGAATTAATAGTTTGATTATACATCCTGTATGTGTATATTATAACATCATAATCGTTTGAAATATTAATGACTTATTTATTATTGATTACTATGTATGTGTATCAAGATGAAATATGCACCAGATATTAAGTTAGAGCTCCAGCAATATGACTGTGAAAATCGCAACCAATTTCATGCAGTAGTTTTTGCATGATAAGTGTACAAACATATACCTAGACAGAGGACAGATAGACAAAAATAAGAAACAAAACTTTTTGCTTCTGTTGCTCTAATAAAAGATCCCCCCCCATTTTAGTTTTTCTTTAATATTTATAATGTACAGACATCGGCCCGTTAAAATCTTATTATAATTATGTATAGATAATATCTATTATATGGTTATGTTGCAACTTTGAATCTCAAATAATTATGTTAATCTTAAAATATTTTAGGCAAACATAAAGTAGGCGTGCTTAAGTAAAATCATCTTGACAAAAGGGGGTATTTCAAGATTGCAATTACCCTAAAATCTAGGTGTATTATCTAATTCTTTTACTACTATTACTACTACTCCCTAACAGTGACAGTTCTTCAAACTGTCGTACAATAACAGCAATCGGTTGCAGTTTGTAGTATTCTAACTCCTTAAATAAATAAAACAATTTCGTTTAGTAATTTCCATATAAATCTTGTTGAAACAGCGCCTCCGGTGGTGCTCTCAGTGAAAATACAATAAGCACATGTCATGGCGTCCAATCCGAGTGGCCCTGGCCGCGCGCGCCTTGAATTTGAAACAACTGGTCCGTTTTCAAACTAAATCTGTGAAATAGGCCGCGACTTAGACAATCTGTAGATTCCTGTGTCGGAAAGATTTGAGAGTTTTGTTACGGTTGGTGGTTTGTTTGATTTAGTTTACACTTTATACTGCGGTATTTACATTTAGAAACAGGAACGTTTACGTCGATTACACTTTATTGTTGCGATGTAACAGTAGTAGTAGTTTTTGGATACAATTCCTTTCGTAAAATTTAATACAGCAGATACATAATATCCCACATGCAGTAACACAAAATATATTTTATTAAAATATAATGTCTCCTTACAACTATTGTTGCGCCGATCTTTTTCTAGCAATATCTATAACTGTGTCTGAATTTAGCGGTTCCGAACGACTGCGCAGGTAATTAATACACATATATACACATATATAATTAATTATATTATATATGTGTATTTTTCAAGAAGGTCGAAATTAGTAAGGACCGAATTCACGAATGCGAAACAAGTTCACAGACGCGCGGTTATTTCGTCAAACTGTACTTGTGTGTATGTGCGAGTCATACCCCTGGTGCTGCAAGCTCCCATAGGCTACGGTAACCGCCTTGGTTGTATATAAAAAAAATACCCTTTTTTCAATACCTTTTATACTTTAATGAAAATCCTGCTATGAGTAGAAAACTTTGATGCACAATTTGTTACTTCTTACATAGTTTCCTGTTCAACTTTGTGACTGAAAACTTTAAAAGTTTATTGAACATTTATGTGATAAAATACGTTCCAACTTATACTGTCTACTATAAAAACAATATGATTTCAAGGTACATTATTCGGAACAGACTTCGATTTAAGGTGGCTGGTTTGAAATAATACAAAGTGAACTGTATGATTGTTGCAGTATCTACTATTTTCGTATTCAAATTAACCAAATAATCATTTGTTTAAGTGGCTGCTTTGTAACTGTATCGGTCCCAAGCGTGACTATTACAGTCCTGGGTTCCATTCCCAGGTCGAGCGAAGCGTTATTGGATTTTTCTAAGAAATACGCCTCGAATAGGCTCGCCCCCTATTACATGGGCCCTCAACATATAGGTGAACTGTGGCTGTACATTAGCATACCTCTGCCTAACCTTCGAGCAATAAAGCGTGTTGGTATGCTACGAGTACCTATATCAAGTGACTGCGTATTGGTGACCCCGTAATTTTTTATGGTAGTACTTGCAGCTATAGTGATTAGATGCTGTTGTAATAGCCCTCGTGTAAGTTAGGCTGACATTCAGGATCCTCCCTGAATTTCAAACTAACTCATCAGAGGGCGTTAAGCATAAATTTACGCTTACACATCTCAAATTTCAATAAAAATTCGCAACACTTACGGCCCCCGCGGCTATTATAATATGTATAAGGTTCTTTCCTCAAAAGGCCATTTCCGATATTATCCTGCATTGTCCCACTCACATATAAGTGTTACTCTATAACTGGACTTTAAAAGAGAACATGATTCTCTGAGTTTGTTTTGGTGTTTCTTCTCAGAGGTCATCAGTTAGGGAATTCGGAAGCCATCCAGCTATAAAACGATACCAAACCATTGACTTGAATAAGTTTCTGTAATAATCCATTTACAGACATAAAATATGTTATTTAATTTTATTTATGTCCTTAATAATATAACATAACGTAACATCACGCCTATATTCCGCCAGGGTTAGGCAGAGATGTACTGGCGTACCTACACCCAAATTTTGCCGGTATATCAAGGTCCCATGTACCTCTTATGGGGTGAGCCTATTGCCATTGAGCGGTCACAGATCCAAACTGATATTTTCATGAAAAAATCCAATAACACTTTGCTCGACCTGAGAATCGAAACCAGGACTTCTATCGACCACTAGAATAACAAGGCAGTCTGATATAATTATTGGTATTGATGATATATTTTGTTTACATTTATTGCTTTACTTCCTGGATAACTTATTGGCCTTACCTACATAACATAAAAATCATGTGATAATATGTATAAGATTATTTTGAAATAAAACTTATTGTGTTGCTTTATGTTAAAGAAACGACATTTAAAGTTTATTTCTTTTAGAACAAAAATAAAATATAAAATTATTATATTATGTGACAATGTCAACGTCAATCTTTCTTATAGTTCTCTAATACAACTTATTAAAACTCTATGTTTTCTTTAAATAAACTAAAACCTCTTTTCCTGACATATAAAATCAAAACTAAAGAATTATATTTTCTTTACATCTCCCCCCTTAAGGGAAGAAAATTAACGAACGTAAATTTTCGCTAAAATCATTCATCTTCTGATTCCTGTTCTTCTATCATAGGGACTGGAATTAGTTTTGTGGCGTGGAAAAAATTTGATTCTGTTTTTTTATGACCAGTGTCTATTCTATATATGGAGTTGGAAATTTTCTCAACAATCTCATACGGTCCAATTCTCAGTTCATCTAATTTCTTCCTATTTAGCTTGTTTCCATTTTCCACGTACACCATGTCACCTACGTTAAATCCACAATATTTTCTATTTTTGTCAAATAATGTTTTATTATAGTTATGTGATTTTATTGTCTTCTCCAGTGCTATATTTCTATCTCTAATCCAGTCACAATGTGATTTTTCTAGCTTCAATTCATTCGGTAAAACCGTAGCATCCGTACCATATAAAAGATAACTTGGCGAAAAACCTGTTACTGAGTGACTAGTTTGATTGTATTTCTTTACGCACTTGTGAGAGTATGTATTGTATATAACCCTTGATTATTGTTTTATGTATTTCTGAATGTTTTATTCTTAGTTGTTCTATATCATAGATCATGATTTCGGAACGAAAGATATGATCTATGGTACAATTTATTTACTAACTACGAAGTATATAAATAATTACTCTCAGACTTGTGTATAGTGAGTATAAATCAATTAATCATTTATAGAATGATCCTCAGGTTTTATTTGTTAATTTAATTTATATAGGATAGTCAATTGATGCAACGTTTTATTGTGTTTAAGCTTAAGTTAACATATTTGTTGGTTTTCGAAGTTGCTTAATTATCCTACCATGTTTTAAAAGAGTTTTAATGAATTGGATCTAAATAATATTGCTAATGTTTATTGATATTCGGATACAAACCTAACGATCTCTGATTGGTCGAAAATGGCGCGGTATTACTAATATTGTTCTATTGTTTAGAAAACGTATAAAAAGGGAGGTATTCCTCAAAATCAGTTAGTCAAGGATCTACTGCTGTGTGTGAAAGTTAAGTACTCTGATTGTTACTATGCTGTTCTTATATATTGTTACTATGCTGTGTTCTTGATATTGTTACTATGCTGTGTATACAGTATCATTATAACAATAATGATACTGTTACTATATTGTGTGTTATTAAGCTACTGTTTCTATTACCGTTGTGCCTTGGATGCTAAATCATTTATTGTATTGAACTAATTTCTGGTTGCTAAAGTACCCGTAACGAAATAATTAATTGTAAAGTAATTGAGTAATATAATATATTGTATCTACCCACATCTTCTCATGATTTAATATAAATGATGTGATGGTGTTAGCTTGTTGATCTTTGAATATCAAAATGAATATGACTATGGAGTTTCTTGCCGGTTCTTCTCCATAGAATCTATTTGGAACCGTGCGTTTGAGAAATATATTAGATTGAATTTAAAAAGATGCATTTGTTTGATTCCTTAATAATGATATCTACTCTATATTATACACATCCACCACCCCCCTATTCTGACACACTCTTGAGCTATTGTTGTCCAGGCTCTCTTTCTTTCTTCTTCATTTATTTTGCACCTAATTTTATTTACTAACGTTTGATTCAATCTTTCATTCAGACCATTCGAAAATGGCGCATTTACTGCTGTAAATACCATAGGTATCTGTTTATCATTTAAGAATTGCTTGAATTCTTTGGAATTTATTCCCGGGTATTGGTCTGTGAGAAGCATACCAATGTCTTCCCTTTCTGTGATATTTTTGACCAGTTTTATAAAATCAATTGCATTTTGAGTTTTTGATGTTATAATATATGCATATCTAGTAAAGTGATCAACTAATAAATGTAGATATTTTTTTGTTGATCTTGAACCTCCAAAACCTCCAATAGTGTCTATGGAGATTATTTCGAATGGCTTTTTGGCTGGACCTAGATGAGACATCAATCCAAGTTTATCTTGTCCTCTTGATTTATTTTTTATACAAATTTCACAACTTCTACAAACTTTTTTAATGTTTTTCGTCAAACTCCTAGCTGTGTAGAGTGGACTTATTGTCATCTGCATTTGTCTAATACCAATATGGCACAGGTTTTCATGTATGTCTTTTAAAAGTTTCACACTAAATTCTTCTGAAAGAACAATTTTTTCCTTGCTTCCGACTTTTATAAAGTATACATTGTATTTTTCAATCATTGTGTGTTTGTTATTTTGTAATTCTTCATTTTTATTCTGATCTATCAAAATATCTTCCAGTTGAACCAAGTTTACAACTTTTAATTGTTCTTCTGCATTTTCATCTGATTCTAATACAGGATTCCTGCTTAGACAGTCTGCTTCCAAATTTTGTTTTAAGTTCTGCTGTCTGATATCTTGTGTGTTTTCTAACCATTTTTCAAATATTTTTCCCACCGTACCTGTTTCTTCAATTTGTTTTGCAGCAGGTGGTTCTTGAATCACTTCCTCTAAATATTGATCCGCAAATTGTATATTATCATCCTCATCTATGTAAATTTTTTTAAGTTCCTCTGTCATTTTTATCCAAACTCGTCGTACCTGGTACCTTTCTTTTAGGCTATTTTTCACTTTAGTGTATGCAGCTGTTTTTATTATTTCCTTATGATAACCAGCTGGTTGTAATTCTTCTGGTATTGAATATATTTTATCACCACAAGTGGCTATTGAAATAATATGATAAACGTTTGATTTTCCATCACTTCCAGGCAATAACGAGAATTCAAAACGAAGTTTCTCCATATTTTTCACTTTTGTTTATTTGACTTTTATAAACAAAAATGTCGTTTTATAAGATTATTATTTATAAATAAAACTTATTGTGTTGCTTTATGTTAAAGAAACGACATTTAAAGTTTATTTCTTTTAGAACAAAAATAAAATATAAAATTATTATATTATGTGACAATGTCAACGTCAATCTTTCTTATAGTTCTCTAATACAACTTATTAAAACTCTATGTTTTCTTTAAATAAACTAAAACCTCTTTTCCTGACATATAAAATCAAAACTAAAGAATTATATTTTCTTTACATATGAAATATTTTTTATTTAATGGAGTGTACATTTTTTCATACGGACTTAAATTAACACAAGGAAAACGGGAAAAAAGTTATGTGCCGTTCACAACACAAACTGGAAATATTATAAAAACAAAACATGTTTCGAGAGAGTGTGTAATATATTCCACACATTTAGCTCTCCCCACATTTTTATGTAGGTAGAATTACTAAATTTACCCAAGGACCCAAGTTATTAAGTAGAAAAGAACGACAGTAATGTCGTGCGTAGATGTGAAACAAAAGGAGAACCCATATCGGCACAGCTGAGATCCTACATAAATGCCGGGGAATTTTTATTAAATCTCAGATATGTGAAGTACGTTGGGGAATGCAGATTTGAATATAACATTCGTATTGCACAAGACTCCCCGGGAAATCTGATTCCAATATGTTCATGATACTCAATGCAATATGGCTCATTGCTATCGAACAGAAAATAAGAATATTTGTTCTCGCCAAATGTAGGAAAGGACATTTTATATTTGGGAGAAGCAAATATACGTTTTGAGAAATGAAAGTGAAACAAGACTATTATTTATTTGTAAAGGTCAAAATATATAATATTGTGTGGTCGACTGGTCGTAGAAAATATGGAAACGTAATGGTATTTAACCGATTTCATTAAAGGAGGAGGTTTATTATTTTATCTGATGGAATATATTTCCTAATTCGTCGGTTGTCATATTTCCTAAGATGAAGAATAACAATGTTTAAATATTGTTGCTATTTTAGAGAAACTTTTCACGTTTTAAAGAAACACAAGACTACCGAAAGCTACAGTGGTAACCATGTTTCAGGAAGAACATACGTAGGTATGTTCTTCCTGAAACATGGTTAAATTCTTGGTTGGTTAAATGGCTTCGTGGTCAAATAATGTGGACATAAAATAAAACGGAATGGACTCGGCGGCGTTAAAACGTAACTTACACTCGTTTAAAATCCAGATGCAGGCACAGTGTAAAAATATAGGCTGTGCTAAAGTTACAGCCACAAAACTGTTACAACCACACTAAATGCTTATCGAACAAGTCACTATCAGCCAAGTCTACAAGAGCGAACTATCGGCCAAACCCATCAGCATTCAGCAAGTTACTTTAGGCTATGGCCACATTTCGGTAGATCGCTCTTTTCAGAGCGGAGTCCGACACACCCCACCGCTCTCCCCGGAGTGGTGGATAGTGCATAAAGCATTTCCAACCCCGTCAACAAAAAAAAAAGGCTATGGCCACATTTAACCAACAGTTAGTAGCTTACCGTCTATCAGCTGACGTCGAGCCGCGGACAACCAAGCGAGTGTACAAATTAGCCGCTGACTTATTAGCCGGCGCGCGAGCGCAGCTTAGGCGGAGCTGCAAGGTTAAGCAGCACTCGCCGCGGTCAGTGTGTGGATGGGTCACCATTCTTAACACATCGAGACCCTGCCGTGCCTCGGAGAAGACGTAAAGTCGTACGTAAAGTCGGTCCCGGTTGTCATACGATTTTTTTTTAAAAGCTCTAGCAATGCGGTTCGCACATTACTAGTATTCTTGTTAACCCCTCGTGCTAAGCTAGATTGCTTGTGTTACGAGTGGGTTCACGTCGGTAGTGCAATGGGTGTGGTTCGAACCGGCAACCACATGATCGCAAGTCCGACGCCCTAGCCATTAGGCTACCGCCGCTTATACATCTATGGCAATTGATAGTGGTAGTCAGAAGCCCAAAAAAAAGCCTGACAACAAGTCTATCCTCCGAATGTCGGTATTGTCCAGAAATTGGGTTGATGTCAGTCACTTCGCGTAAAATACTGATATTCAGCTGCATTTGAGTAGACTGGAAGCCGACCCCAACATAATTGGAAAAACGCTCGGAAGAAGAGAAGAGAAGAAGAGTATGCGTACATAAATAATTATTATGTATATACGCTTATAGTACATGCTCTTTATGTAATACTTTTTAAGCTGTCGTTTCTTTGTTTCATGACTTCTATAGTATTGATCGCTAACTCAAGCCTCACAGTGAGCTCAATGTGAACAAAGCCTAAGTCGTGCAAATGAGCACAGCAGCGTAGAGCTGCGTCTTGTGGAAGGAGGCGACGGAACCCGCTAAGTCTTCTCTAAGTCAAATCCATCATTATTATTCCATGAAAAGGGGCCGCGAGTTCACCAGATCCACACCTGCGCACAGTACAAATAACCACGTAAACCTGACAAATTGTTTCACATTCATATTGGCCACGAGTGTTCGGTGTTGCCACGTTGCCAAAAAATAGATGTGCCGCGGAAACTTAAGGTTCCCCGATTTGGACGGTCATGACCTTTATTCGGCACATTTTGTGGGCTCGCGCAAACATAGCCGTTTTTGTTGGGCCGCCCGCTGACTCGGATTATATTCGGGATGGCATTAATCTCCCCGTAAATGGTGTTTGTAATAGAGTTTTTAGGATGCGTCAAGATAATGCTTGTTTTTTGTACCCGTTTTATTTTTGCAGCTGAACCGATAATTGCTAGTACTTCCTTCCAGACACATTTAGGTATTATTCGTGTAAGGATTTATTATTAGTTGGTATTTTAAGTGGAGTTGTTGACTAGAACAAACAACTCGCTAATCTTGGTATAACCTTAAACTGTCAAGTTTGAGGTTACTAAACCTTTGTAGTGATGGCTTTAGTCTTCAACGATCATTGTAGCAAGACCATGTAAAACACATACTTGTTAGTATTTACATATGATAAACAAAAATAATACCATCAAAATGTACAACAAAACACTCTAATGCCAACGGTAATCATCAAAGTAAGTGGCAAAGGAATTTAGAATCCAACCTTTATCCAGAGTATCAAGTGAAGATGAATGATATAAACGTAGGTAAGCCGTGAATAAGTAAGGAGTTTAAGTGTTGTAAGTTATTAATGGGCGCTATCACACCGCGGCTTAACACTTTAAGTACGGTCAAAGCCCGGCTAGCCGGCGCTATATTATGCACCTCACTAAACCTGGGATAAATTACACTAATTTTACTTTAATCGGGAATAATTATCAAATGTCGACGCTGCAGGGTTGTGTTGCTGACCCGCAATTATGTCATAATAATATGTTTGTTTCCGTCGTAGGGCTGTCCTGAACAATGGTTTGATCTGATTTGGAGATAATGTATTGATAATATCTACTCTAAATTCGAGAAGATTGTTATGGTCGGTGATTACAGATATCGCTTCGCTAGCATTTGGCTAACGTAGCGATATCTGTTGGTGTTGGTGACCGATGATGTTATATTTAATTGCTGTAAAACTAATATTCCAAGCTAAAGGCCACTAGTTATCTAATATATTCATGAACGAATCGGACCATAGAGCTTTGCAAAAGATTATTTCACACGTTTTACTGAGTGTGTCACTCATTAAATATAATATGTATATAGCAAGATGATTTTGAAGAGAGGGAGATCTAATCTCTATCTTTACGTTAAGGGGAGTAAACAATATTTCGAACAAGTGAATGAGCCTATTATTTAAGTGGGGTGATGTGATTGACACAGCTGATAATAAAGATAAGGTTTTAATCATGAGTTAGAACCATAGCGAGTGATGTTCTGTTTTTGACTACCCTTATATGAAGAAGAAGTGCCAAAATTGTGTTCCATACCATTATATCTACTTGATAAAAAGACTTATCATTTATCAACCTACATCAAGTTTTTTCTAAAACGTATTACATTTTTAGGTAAATAGCGTACGTATGTAGATAACTCACCTGCGCCACATAAAGTTCTCACCAAAATGGCCTGTTTGAGTTTGTCTGGGATTTTTAATATAAATTCTCAAATGAAACATGAACACAACGAGTTTGTCGCGGCACAGAATGAAGTCATTAAGGCGCCTCTTAAAATTTTAAATTAAATATCTACCGTGTGAGCGATTTACATAATTTTTGGCATATTTAAACATTAAGCAAAATCAACCTCCGCATATTTATTAAAAACTTTTAACTGATTGGTGTGTCTCAAGTGCGGCTGCCAGGTATGTCCTGGATTTAATTCCAAGTCGAGTATATATACTGATGTGATGTTGGTGTAAATCTTAACCTTAGTAGGAAATATATTATTATTATTATATGGGACAAAATAAAATGACCACCAAAGTTAGTAAATTGATCACCAAAATACTTACCAAATAGGCTAAATGGTCACCAAATATTAGGTTTAGGTTAGGTTAGATTTATTTTGTTGATCTGTTACTATTTTTGGCAATATAAAGTGATTTTTTGCCGTTACATTTTACTAGATCTGGTGGATCGTTAAACATAAGCCTTATTTTTAGAAGTGTCCTTGCCTATGTAAATAAAATAAATTAATTTTTGATCCACTAGTACACATGAGTTGACACTTATTTCCTTTTTTACTATTTGTACAAAGGTCATCAAAACATATATGATATATAAATATACAAATGCCTGTTGCATTGACTAAATATAAGCTAGCCTTTACTGAAAGCTATTACGTATTCCAAGCGATAAAGTATACAGCTTATGCTATCTTTACGGTTACAGTTTTCTTACAAATGAGCGTACAAAATGAAAACGTTTATGTAAATACAGTAAGGTCAAAACATACACTGTTATGCAACTTTGTTATATTTTTGCATATCTGCGACAGAGTAACTGTTGTTTTGACTGCATAATTCGTGAATGCGTTATAGTGAATTAAATGCAGTCAGTGGTTGCATTCTCTTGATAAAATTGCAGTTATTTGCAATTCAGATTAGTCTCCGACTCTCCAAGATTACTTTGGCTACTGAACAAAACGGTTCCTTTTGACTTGAACCGTCAATTTTGAATAAAACAGAAGCCACAAGCTGGAATAATGTATATTTTATGATTCACTGGACTCATTGAACTCTCACATTTATTGACGATTGGTGCTTAGTGTCATTTTGAAGCTTTACGTCTTTCCAGTCTATTAACTATGAGATTTTCTATGTAAAGGATTTATTAAGTGTATTGGTAATTGAATTGAATTGGAATGGATAGTTAAGTCAAGAATTGGATAAATAGATAAAGAAATAAAGAGAAAATCCTAATGTGGGCAAAAAGGATTTTCTCATGTATCGTGGGAGCCTTCACGAACACAAATATCACATAGAGCTGCACAAATACTCAGACCCGTCACTACTACCCATTTTTTTTAAATATAGCCCAGTCTATCCGGCCCAGGTGCAATAGCCTATTGCTCGACCACTGCGCTACCCACACCCTTCAAACAAAAACATAGATTATAATATCATATCCGATCTTTTAGTATTTTAGTCATTCTTAATTTCTTATTAATTAATTGCAGAACAGAGTAGGTTAGAGAACTTTGATTCTTAAGGCTAAGCGTCACTTCAAGCGGAGCTGCTTAGTTGCGCAAATTAATCAAACTTCTACTGCAAATTGGCTTCTCCGAGTGATAATTTACTATACCAAAGTTAGTGAAATAAGTAGCGTGGTGAAACGAAACCAGTGGAAGTTCATAGATGCCACCTCAGATATGAGCGAAGTAGCAGCACTCTTCTACATTCAGTTCAGAATTCAGGAGCCCGCGGCTGAATTATAATGAAGCAGCCAACTTCGCAGCCTTGTAAGAAACGAGTTATCCAGCGAACGGCTATTGTTTTTAATGAATTCCCAACTTTTGCTGAAGTTCGTCTGAGTTAGGAACATTACCTGCAGCAAATTCCGATACCCTAGTCGAGGGATGCACTAATTATTATAATATGGCTTTTTGTTTTAGTGACTTTTTAGTGGTAGTTTTCTGGAAGGGTGACAATTTATTTGATTTTCTGTCGTGAGGATGGTAGGGGGGGGGGGCTGCAAAGTCAAGCAAAACATGGGACGGCCCCATTAAGCCCCCGTATCTTCGTTAAGTTTGAAGCTACTTCTGTTACCAAGAATACATTGAACTTAACCCCAAATTACAACATTGTACTAATATTTTATTACGAAATATCTCAAGTCAAAATTCTCTTATTCTGTAATTTTTTTATGGTAGAAGAAATGCGTCGCGAGATTTGACTTTTTTGTACCTACATTTTATGTTTTGATGGTATGATTTTTACCTACAATATAGGCTAGGTTTAGTTACTAGTGCACACCTACTCGGAGGTAAAATGAATTAATGTGTGTTTAAAATTTGGAGGAAGAATAACTTTTCATAGAGTAACTGTAGTAACAGACGTGACATTGACAGATGACAATGGAATGTCATTGACAACAGAGACCTCATGTACACTTGTAACACACTTAGCCTAGCTTGCTGAAAAAGTAAAATATATCATGATTATAGAAAATAAATAATACCACCAAGACTTCAAGAATTGTTTAATTAATAATTATAATAATAAGAATACGAACAATACATGGCGCAGTCGACCGATTGAGACGGATTCAAAAATCTTCGACCTACGAACAGGAGAACTCAGCACGTGCACGAGTAAGAATTTTATTTGTTACCGAGTTTAAATACTAAGAAAATGACTGAAGAAAGTAAAGTAGAGGTAGATAACATGTGTGCGGTTGAGTATAAAATGCCAAAGGAACTGAATTTGGATAATATTGAAAATTGTTATCCACAATGGCAGCGTTTTAAACAAAGTTTTAAGATTTTCATGATGGCTGCTGGCTTCGAAAGGCTTTCCGAAATTAGAAAAGCGGCTATTTTGCTAAATTGTATAGGGCAACAAGCCCAAGAACTATATTTTAATGTACTAAAAACGGATGACAAGGCAAAATTAGATGATGTCATAAAACTTCTGGACAACTACTTTGAGCCCAAACAAAATGAAGTAATAAACAGCTATAATTTCAACAAGCGATGCCAAGAAGATGGTGAATCGTTTGATGCATTCTATACGACACTCAGAAAGATGGCGGAAAACTGCAATTTCGGAGAACAGAAAGAACGCATGTTAAGGGATAGGATTGTCATTGGAGTCAAGGAGCAGCGAACGCAGCAAAAGCTACTTGAGGTTAGGGATTTGACGCTGACCAGGGCTGTGGACATCTGTCGGTCTGCAGAACTCTCCAAGGAACACATGAAGGTGCTGACTAACCCAGAGGTTCATGCAGTGCAAGTGGAGAAACCATCGCAGCAACATACCTCGGATAATAAAGCTAAGTACTCTCATAATAAGAATAGGTCATTTAATAATAATAATTTTAATAAAAACAGAAGTAATACTAATAAAAATAAGGATAATTACAATAAAAATTTCTATAGATGTAAAAAATGTAACACTGACCATGGTCCGAAGCAGTGCCCGGCCTATGGTAACCAATGTCTTAAATGTAACAAGATGAATCACTTCAGTGTAGGGTGTAGAGAAGGTCAAGTTAATAAAAAAGTCCATAATATTGATGAGAACTTGCACCAAAATTCTGTACATGAATTATGACTAGTTTGCACCATAGATTTAAGTAATAATGAATGGATAGAGTTGTTAAGAGTGGAAAATAAAAGAGTAAGTTTTAAGTGTGACACAGGAGCACAGGTCAATGTAATTTGTTTGAGTGATTTGAAGAAAATAGTCGATGATGATAAAAACATAAGTTTCTCTGAGACTAGAACATTAATTGAGGTCTTTGGTGGTGGCAAGTTAGTGCCATTAGGTAAAGTAACATTAAAAGTTTATAATAATAAGAAAAATGATGAGACTGAATGTCTGAATTTGGAATTTTTAATATTAAAAGAGCAAGTTAGACCCATACTTGGCTTAAATTCTTTAATAAAACTTAAGATGTTAAATAATAATAATATTAATATGATTAAAACGGAAAGTGAGTGTAATAATAGTAAAGAAACCATTATTAATATTAATAATAAACTGTTTCAGGGTGTAGGAGAATTTAAGAATCCTCTGCAGCTACGCATTCAACCGGGTGTGGAGCCTGTAGTGAGACCTCCACGCAGAGTGCCTAATGCACTTATGAAGCGACTCGCAGACAAGTTGGAAGCTCTGGTGAAGCACAAAGTCATTGCGAGAGTCGAGCACCCGAAAAGTTTTGTAAGCAATTTAGTAATCATAGAAAAGAAAGATGGTTCACTTAGAATTTGCTTAGATCCTAAAGATCTTAATAAAGTATTAATTAGAGAACATCATTTGATACCCACCATAGATGAAATTGTGTCTAAGCTGTGTAATAAGAAATGTTTCTCAGTACTAGATTTATCAGATGGTTTTTATAATATTAAAATTAGTGAGGATTCAAACGATCTCTGTACTTTTAATAGCCCTTATGGGTGTTATAAATTTTTAAGAATGCCATTTGGACTGTCAGTAGCGCCTGAAATATTCCAAAGGTATAGTGAAATGGCTTTTGGTGACATTCCAGGTGTCATTGTTTATTGCGATGATTTGTTAATTTGTGGTAGCACAGAGCAAGAACATGATATAATATTGAACAAAGTTTTTGAACGTGCATTAGAACATAATGTTAGATTTAATAAGAATAAATTTCAATATAAACTTAAGGAAGTAAAATATTTTGGTCACATTTTCTCAGAAAAAGGAATGAAAATAGACCCGGATAGAGTAAATGCTATTTTAAATATGAAAAGTCCAACTAATAAAAAAGAACTTCAAATTTTTCTCGGTATGGTGAGTTATTTAAGAAAATTTATACCAAACATGGCCAATGTTGCATCACCATTACATTTATTATTAAAAAAGGATGTTGAATGGATTTGGACTGATGTTCATGAAAATGTTTATAATGATCTTAAGAAAAAGATAACTGAAGCTCCAATATTACAGAATTTCAACAGTAAGTTGCCAATTGTAGTACAATGCGATGCGTCAAAGGATGGCATTGGTTGTTGTTTACTACAAAATAATAAACCTGTATGTTTTGCATCACGTAGTTTAACACAGTCTGAGCGAAATTTTTCCCAGATAGAAAAAGAATTGTTAAGTGTGGTCTGGGCTACCAAAAAATTACATTATTATATTTATGGACATAAAATTACTATTATTAATGATCATAAACCTTTAGAAAGTTTATTAAAGAAACATTTATATGAGATACCATCACCTAGGTTGCAAAGATTAAAGCTTAAATTATTAAAATATAACATAGAATTTAAATACTTACAAGGTAAATTCATGTTTATAGCAGATTTATTATCTCGGTCATATCAGGAAAATAATGATGGTGACGAGTCTTATATGTATGAGGTAATACATTGTGTAGGCCTCACTCAGAATTTAGAATGTACAGAAGAACAAAAGTCTAAGTTAATTGCTGAAAGTTTAAATGATAAGGAGTTGATAGAATTAATAGAATTTATAAGAAATGGTTGGCCTAGTAGTAAAAGCATTCCAGATTATTTACATTGTTATCATAAGTTTAAGGATGATTTGACATATGACAACAACTTAGTGTTTTACAAAGATAGACTTGTGGTACCAAAAAATTTAAGAATGTCAATTTTAAAAACATTACATGAAGGACACATAGGCATGTCGAAAATGAAACTATTAGCTAGAAGATTATATTATTGGCCTCACATAGATAGTCATATTGAAGAATTTGTTAAAAAATGTTTCCCGTGTCAAACATATCAAAATAGCAATGTTAAAGAACCATTAATGCCACATAAAGTTCCCAATTTGCCTTTTATGAAGTTAGGTATAGATATAATGGAGTTTAAGAGGAATAGTTATTTAGTAATTTATGATTATTATTCTAAGTGGTTAGATATTAAATTGTTGAATAACAAAAGTGCTAGTGCAATTAATAATAGGTTATTAGATTTATTTAGTAACTTTGGGGTACCATCTGAGATTGTTTCTGATCATGTACCATTTGATTCAAGAGAATGTAAACTTTTTGCTCAAGAATGGGGTTTCAAATATACTTACACTAGCCCTAGATATCCACAGTCTAACGGGATGGCTGAAAGAGGAGTACAGATTGCTAAGAAAATATTATATAAATGTAATGAAGACAAGACAGATTTTAGAGTAGCGTTATTAAAATATAGAGTTTCACCAGTGGCAGGTACAAAATTTTCCCCTTGTGAATTGTTAATGAGTAGAAATTTGAGAACAAACCTAATCACGTCATATCAATATTTAAAACCAAAATTAAATAATAATGTAGAGGGTCAATTAATGAAACAAGTACACAGGAATATTAGAAATTATAATAAAACTAGTAGATTTAAAAAAGAATTTGTTGTTGGTCAAAACATATGGTTTAAGAAAGATGTACAAAAAAACGTATGGCTAAAAGGTAGAATAGTCACTTATAATGGCAATAGATCATATATTGTAAAAGACATAAATAATGTGAACTACAATAGAACCTCTTTCTTCATTCGACCAGCATAGTGTAACATCATGTTGCAGATTTTGTGTTTCACCAGACGGAGGTCCTCGCTGGTTGAGTGTGTAACTGTATTATAGTTTACTGTAATAAGTTTAAGAATTGTAAATGTAAGACTTACGTTAACTGAAAATTGTGATAGCAACAATAAATAATTAGTAGTAGTAAGTTTAGTAGATACTTAATAAGTTTTAATAAGTTTGTAAAAGGGGAAGAGAATACTAAAATATTTTAATTTTAAAATTTGTTTGTAAAAAGGGATGATGTAGTAACAGACGTGACATTGACAGATGACAATGGAATGTCATTGACAACAGAGACCTCATGTACACTTGTAACACACTTAGCCTAGCTTGCTGAAAAAGTAAAATATATCATGATTATAGAAAATAAATAATACCACCAAGACTTCAAGAATTGTTTAATTAATAATTATAATAATAAGAATACGAACAATACAGTAACTGACTCAAGAGCAATGGATATGGAATGGGTAATAGATGCCAGCAATCCTAACTATTAGCAAAAGTATTCAAAACCAACCTGCTGGAAAAAACTCCTCTTACCCGCACAATATGTGTGCATGAGAGACGTGACATATTTTAATGTAATATGAGTGAATTCGCAAGAGTTCTTTTGAATTTTGTTAGTTATATTTAAAAAAATATTAGATTTCTAATCAAGTATTAACTGCAAGTTGATTTTTCAACCACTATTGTATTGGGAATATTCCCAATACAATAGTGTTCGGAAATGATAGTGAGTGTAATCATAACTAAATAAATTACTTGTGGGTTATATAATATATTATTATGTTGACTCAACCATTAAGACAAGAACGTTAACATTAAGACCTCAATTGTTTAGCCTCATTTACACAGTAATTTTACTTGCTACTGGAACAAAAATGATTTTAACATTTATTACTTACCGGTAGAATATTTTGCAATAAAGTACGGTTTATTTTAACACTGTCAGTTAGTAAGTACATAAGTTCAGTGGAAGCTTAACAGGATTCACCTGGAAGGCCGCCGCGGTTTCTTTAAAGCCTTAAAGAGATTTTCTCGGAACAACTGGTGTTTCCATTTGTGTACTTAAAAACTTTCATTATACGTTAAAACACGTTGTTGAAATTATACTTTGTTTTGTTTAAAACTTGTTTTTTATACGTTTCTCTATTTTTTATCTATTTGATACGTTGTGTTTTATGCAAATACGGTTTTTTTAAAAGGATTTTTTTTTATGATCATCATCACAAAATAACTTATACATACACTCAATTATGGTTTATTACTGACAACAATAACGTTATAAGTAACTGGTAAATACCATTAGAGTGTATACTCTAATGGTATTTACCAGTTACTTACCATTTAGCGTAAAATGAGCATAAATAGGTATCTATTTATGCTCATTTTACGCTAAATGGCAGATATTGCGATAATCATATAAAAACAAACGTAATAGAAGACTAAGAAATGTCATCCATATAAATGTTGCTTGTTCGATCATGAAGACCAATCGTGAGTAACCTTACGGCTATATCAACCAATCCACGTCGATTACATGCCGGATATCCACCAAACAAACTCGACGATGGCGTCTGTCAGACTACATGGTACCTATATATCACGGTGACGATAACAAATGCACTTTGAAATATTCCCATTAGGAGGCAAAGTCGACAGTGAAACACCCATTAGCCATGGGTTATAGAGCAATGCTACGTTAGAGAGAACAAATAGCTATAATTCGATCCACGAGTACTCCTAGGAGACTCGTACGTTACGTACATTCAGCTCCGATATTTTCCAGCGCGTAAGTTGTGAAGTGTGCCGACAGTGTGTGAATAGTTTTGTTAGACAATTTGTACTTTATATTTATTACCTTACCTTATTATCTACTAATAAATAATAAATAAATAAGAAATAATTAATGATGGTTTGGACATGTTGAGAGAGTGAATGAAAGACGATTAACGAAAGGAATTTATAAGGCGCATATCAGCGGTAACGTCAGAAGAGGTCGACCTAGAAGGACCTACACCGATCTTATTGGCGAAGTCCTTCAAAAAGGTCAGGTGCGTACTACTCGCAACCGGCGCGTATGTATGAGAAGATGTATGAATGTCGCAGAAGCAAAAGAGGCATGCAAGAATCGTAGCAAGTGGCAGTCTATAGTTTCTGCCTACCCCTGTGGGAGAAGGGCGTGAGTGTATGTATGTAAATGATTAATCTCTACTATAAAAGCTCTTTGATAAATTATTGTATTTGTTTTCCTGAACATAATATACCATCACACCTGTATTCCCTGAAGGGTTAGGCAGAAGTGCACTAATGTACACTCATAGTTTGAGCCATCAACCGGGCACAAATCCGTTCTCTAAGCGGCTAATGTTATTTTCACGGCAAACCTAATAATATTTTGCTCGACCTTGGAATCGAAGTCAGGACCTCTAAGCGTAACAGGCCTGCTAAGGATCTCTAGACCATTGAGTCTGTACGAAATAAAAAGTATTAATATTTTTTAATCAAGTTATTTTTTTTGTTGACGTATGATAAAAAACTATCTATGTATTTTTGTTACGCAATTTATCTTGGTATGTAATTTTATTATCAGTTACCTATACATATACAATAGTAAACTTAAACATTAACAGTTTCAAAACAATTTTAAAACAGTAAAATATTAATAGGCTGAACATACATCAATCAACACAACATAATAAAGTCTACCATCGGAAACTGAAATCCTGATTTCGAAAAGTAGTTAAATGTATAATGCCAATAAAATTAACAACAGTCTGTCGCGAGCAATCAATGAAATAATTACATTCTCTTTGGAAATCCGACAGATAAGTGGAAAGCGTAATTATTTTCGGTCAAATATTTACCGTGCAACCTTTCTGTTTGGAGAACATTGCCGTGATAATACGGAACACATTAGCCTGATTCTGACGTCAGCAAATTGCGGAAAGTCTCTTAAGGCTGGTGTAGTTTCCTTGAATGGTTTAGTAAATATCTTTGTGTTTGGTCGCCACATGTTGCTCTTAATATACGAATTTCTTGGATGTATACGTAATAGAAAAGCTAAACACAGGTATGCCCTGAAAGCCTGATACTATGCTTTGGCACGAATGGGATACCAGGATGGGCTGGGAATGGGATGATACCAGGGCCTCACAGAAAACAGGCGTGAAACAACACTTACGTTGTATTTCGCCGAGTGAGGGAGGACCCCGGAGGCCCAAACACTTTTAAAAGGCCGGAAACGTGTCCATGGGCGGCGGTAATCGCTTACCATCAGGCGATCGGTGTGCTCGTTTGCCTCTCTGTCCCAAAAAAATACATTGCTTTTAAAAGAAAGAAAAATTGATAATTTTATTTACGTAAATCGAGGTTACTAATTAGGCAACGGACGAATATCTCACCTTGTTCGTCTTAAGGTGACGTCAATAACTTCACTCGAAGATACAAGACTCGTCTTCAAATCAATACTACTAAACCATCTGTATAGTCGTGCCTATAAATCTTGATACCCCCTCACGGTAGTACGATTACACGGGCAAACGCTTCAGTGACGCGAGACAAATCACGTCTACCCTTCACCGGTACATTTGGATCGAAATGAATATGTATTGTTTTCGTGTTCCAAATAAACTTTTTAGAACCAAAACCAATTTTGGAATACCGACTTCAAGCATTTTATTATAGAAAATTAATCGAAAAAATAAATAGTTACCTTTTAGTTATCCGTTAGTACTACAGTTACATCATGCAATGCAATAGATGAAGCATTTTTTCGGTTATCTTTGGAAAATATAGTTAAATATCCTCTTTAAATTATACGTATCACATAAAAATTGTTTCGTCTGTTCGTGAACAATTAAGCCATAAAAAAGACAGACAAATCAGAATCTAATCTCTTGTTGAATTCATATAGAAAGGCATAACCAGTTTCAAACGGGTAGTGGTTAAACTATATAAAATCATTTGATACAAAATCAACTTCTTTCAGATAACAATGATATTGGTGTAAAACAATAATGTAAAAAAGTACGTTTTATGATATCCTTTAGGGTTACGTAGCTAGAAAGGAAATAAATACTCAATTTCATAGGATTTCGTCATCCAGCTATAACTGAATAAGCAATTAAATTTATGCAATGTGCATTCAAATACATTATGGTAAGCTCTGGATGTCTCTTGTCTATACGAATACCCACAGACCATATAATACGATTATCAAAGCAAGTGAAGTCTAAACACCTAATTAATCAATCAATTATATCAAGGTATTTGCTACACACAGAGCGTAAACACTTTAGGAGTACTTACATGGCTGGACGCTCTAGCAATGCGGCCATGCATGTTGCCTCGCTGTCCTGGCTTGTGCCTGATCGAATCATATAAATTTCCGTCAGACGAGTATAATATATATAATATATATATATATAATACCTTCGAGATATTAGTAAAATGTATTGAGTATTAAGAAAGGTAAGTTTACTTATCAAAATTAGTATTTTGCATCAACATAATTATATAAAAGAAACAGTAAATGAAGAGTAATGCAATGCAAAATTTTGTTTGAGCAAATCGGTGCGTAGCGGATTGGTTATTTCGTAGCGATTTCGTAGCGGCTCCGCTACGCCGTAGCAACTACGCATCGTTCGTTGCTTTTGTAAAAATTCAAAACTCGATGTTCTTTTGTGCTTGTTGTTCATGATAATATATTAACTTATACGTACCTTGTGGAGGCCTTTGCTCAGAAGTGCGACAGCAATGCCTGAAAAAAAGAGATCTGCAGTGATTAAAAATTTAGTGATTAGTTAGTGATTAAAAATTTAAAACTGATTATTAGAATAAGTTTAGGCTTCCGAAATTCTTGAATAGCCTGTGTCACCAGAACATACATGTATCAAGAGCTGCGAGGTATATTACCGCTAAAGATTGCTCAAACCAAGCATCTGCTTCAGTACAGAGAGTACGTTAGTAGTACATAGATGTGTATATACGATTACATGGTCTAACGCTTGGGACAGATTCGTTTGACGCATTCAAACTGAAGTGATATTTCGGGGTTCGCTTGAATTCAAATTGATTGCACAGTAGTGTAGAAAGTTTAAAAATTTAGAAATTGCAGAAAAACTATTTTTCAATAGATTTAGTCTACGAATAAAACATGATTAGAGCTTTTGAAAAAAAAAACATTTTATTCAGCTTATATAAGTACCTTAAGTATAATAAGTTCAAGATCATTCACGTCAATAATCTTGTTTAATTTATAAAACTCAGGTCCTTATGAAGTGCTGATAAAGTTAGAAACATGTGTAGGATTGGAACAGTAATAATAACGAAGTAAGGCATATCAAGGAGTGTGAATATGTGTTGCAGTTGGTTGATCAAAGTATTGATTGATATTATATGAATTGACACAGCAAGAGAAAACCTTGGCTCAATTAAATTTATGCTAAATTTAAACAGTTTCAACAACCACCAATGCTTTGAAGCATTTCTTACTTGAAATACTTACGCGCACAAATTAACATATAACTACGCTACTTGCTACTATTCCTTTAAATATATAAGATGTAAAGCAAGGACGAAGCCAAAAGAAGAATCAAGATTTTGTTCTTTAAATAATTGAAAATCGATTATTCAAGATTATTGAACTTGCGCGCATAGTACCTATTGTTTGGCATTCTATTTTCAAAATTTTAATAATATCTACGAAAAACGTAGATGTTGGATGGGTTCGACCAAGATGGACGGGCGACCTGGTGAGCGACTCGTTGTATGCAGGTGACTTATGTAGGTCCTCGTGGAAGTTTTTAGAGCAAGCCTTTGTTTAGCAGTGGAAGTCTTGGCTAATTTGATGATGACGATGAACAATATCTTAACACATCGACTTATCTATACTCTATCTATACTAATGTATAAAGCTGAAAAGTTTGTTTGTTTGTTTGCTAAAACGCGCTAATCTCAGGAACTTATGGTCCGTTTTGAAAAATTATTTCAGTGTTAGATAGCCCATTTATTGAGGATGGCTATAGGCTATTTATCATCACGCTACACGGACGAAGTCGCAGACAGAAGCTAGTCAAATATATTTCAAGCGTACATAGCTGTCGTACTTGTTTTAGCCTACGTAGTGACGATGTACACATTTAGGGATGTATGATTTCACGGTCGGACGCGCCGCCGACGTGAGACAGTCTAGGCTCGTCCCGGCGGCTCAAGTCGGATGGAATGATTTCGTCTTGCGCATGGTCGGCTACCGATCTGCATCGTGTAGTCGGCAGCAGTTCGGAGTTGCACATTGTTCTCGAGTTAACGAATTAGTCGACGATGGAAAGCACTTTGATTGATTGTTAGAGATATTCTACGAGATTGCTTGTATTGAAACTGTGACTGCCTTATTAGTCAAGTGGCCGCAAACGCGACTTATAGAACAGGAACTTAAAATATATTTACAAACATAACATAACATACCTTTATTCCTGTATCTTCCGAAGAGTTAGGCAAGACAGCCACAGTTTGCTGGCACGGTTAAGTCTGATTTAATAAGGAGCGAGCCTATTGCCATTAACTGGGCACAAATTCCAAACTCCGAGCGGGCTACTGAGAATTTCATAGAAAAACCACTTCGCTCGACCCCAGGTCGAGCGAAGTGGTCGAAATCGAACCCAGGACCTCTAACGTAGCAGTCGCACTTGGGGCCAATGGACTAACGAGCTAGTTTTTTTACAGTCTATAATTAGAATATGAGACCCCTTGGTGTCTCTGAGAGACCATTATTCATTACCGTCGGTCATGGTTTTCAATCTCTAAAATCTATGAAAATCGTTAGTAGGAATTTTGTAAAGCCTGGCAACCATTTTCTCTTTAGGATATCATTATTAGGTAACGGACGTCTGATCGCAAGTTCTTCGTGTACAACACTGATATTCAGCCATATCTGGTTAGATTGGGTGGGTAAAACTACAGATAGTGTGATTTGGAAGGAGGGAAGGGAGGTCTTTGCCCAGCAGTGGGACGAAACAGGCTAAAAAAAATCTGGTTTGAATGGAAGCCATCATAGATGGAATAGGGTAATGATCGTTTATTATTTCAACTTTCAGAACACAATAGGAGAGTGATTCTATAGTTTATCGACAACGGTATTAGAATAAAATACCAGGAATTTTTGTACCGGAAGCTTCAATTAACTTTTTTATTCTGCTCTATAAAATGTGAAACAAGAGCGGACGATATCGGGTATTTTTTAAATGCTTTTTTTCATGATGGAGTCAAAAGAGATGTTGAACCAGCAATTTGTGGTATCAGTTATGAATTTTTATATAAAGCTTGATATTTTTTATTGTTTTCTGCGTTACATGTTGTGGGTTTGATCCCCAACCGGGACAATTATTTGTACGATCGTTTTTCGGATCTGAGCGTTTGTATATGTGACAATTTGTATTTGAAGATGCACCCATGATACAGAATTAACAGGGTCAGTGACATGGTGTCAGATCCTATGTACGGCGGTGTTTGAGAGCCGGTTCAAATCCTACTAGAGTTTCTGTCAGAAAATTCAACCATCCAAAAACAAATTTCATTCACAAGACACACAATGGTAATGGTACATCACTAGTGAGCTCTACATTATAATTATGTAGAGCTCGCTAGTGATGCTAGATGATCGCTAGTATGTAGTACTAGTCTGGTTACGCTTATGAAGAAAACAAACGTGATATTATGTAAAAAATGACCACTCCACAAGCACAGATATGTGTAGGTACCTACCATTCCGTACTGTCCTATAAATTCCGTATACATTACTCCGCAGAGACATACAGGAATAAAACCACGTGAATGAATGAAATGAATGAAATTGAATGAGACGTTCATGTCCCTTCACTGGTATTACCATTTAAAGTCAATGTTTCATACTGGAGCACGTTCGTACACGCAATCATGGCTTGTTTAGGTGAGATTGGCAACAATGTCCCTTTTAATCAATGCGTAGTGTGCCCCCGGGAAATACGCGCACACTGCACCGTGTTGTATACTACAAGCAGAAAAGTAAGTTAATTTCAAATAACGATTCCACGTTGATTATATTAGAAGCAATAAGAATCGATAAAAACATTGACTGCGCACAAAATCGGTTTTAAATACTGCTACCTACTGAGAATTTCATAGGAAAATCCCAATAACACTATTTGGGAATCGAACCCAGGACTTTTAGTGTAGCAGTCGCGCTCAGGCCCACTAGACTAATGAAGCATTAAACCGTGGAAACAGTCTATATAGATGCGTCTGCATTGTACAGTTTCACCCATTGAGGCTAAGCGGAAGGTCGTACATAATCCCGGATCTGATAATAGGTACTCTGTCCGTTAGCGTAATTAAAATCTTTGACGAATTGCCAAGTTAATCTATGGATTTAAAACATAAAAGATTTTTACTATTGATATGGTCACTATAATATGTTGTTAGGTTAGCTAATTAGCTAATCTCTACTATTATAAAATTGTAAACGCTGTGTCTGTACATTGTAGATATTTAAAAAATAAAACAAGTGGGTTAGGGTATACAAACATCTCCGAACCTAAAAATGAGATTTTTAAAATTCTTGTCTGTTTGTCTGTTTGTTACGGGTTGGCGCAAAAACTACTGAATAGATTCTAATTTTGTTAACACTGTTAGAAAGTATGTGCTCCATAGTAAAAACTGGTATACTTCTTATCTGATATAATTAAATGGAAACTGAGATACAGCTTGACCTCTCAAATGTATAGAGACCCATACAAAGAAGAGATCATCACTGTTGGATTTTGAGCTTCATGCGAGCGAAGCCGCGCGCAAAAGCTAGTTATTAATACAGTACTACCAAAACTGTATGTTATGTAGGTACAGATGGCCTGTACCTACAATAAGGTTCCATAATATATACATATATGTAACAGGAGGCGAGCTTATTGCCATTGTCTGGGCACAAAATCCAAATTAAATACTGCTACTGAGAGTTTCATAGGAAAATCCCAAAAACACTGTTTGGGAATCGAAACCAGGACTTCTAGTGTAGCAGTTGCGCTCAGGACCACTAGACTAAAGAAGCAATTAAACCGTGGAACCAGGGTATGTAATACAAAATCACCACATTAAAAAAATCGATAATAAGTCTTAAACATCGCTATCAGCTTAAAGAGTAGGTACTCAAAGTTTTTGCTGCGATTCTTTGATACTTTTCTGTTTATACCAAATATTAAACAGATTTACACTAAGTATAAACTATATGGATGCATCTGCATTGTACAGTTTCACCCATTCAGGCTTAGTGGAGGGTCGTACATAATCCTTAATCTGAATTGACCGATATTACAATGGTTTAAAAATATGTTTTGAGATCGTATCACTCACTACCTACGTATTATTGCGATAATTTTTAGGTTGTGAGTAAAGGTCATCACTGTCTATTAATCGCACAACATATTGTGGTACGTACTCTGCCCGTTGAACGAATTATCCTTTTTTGTATAACCTCACATTTCGAAAACCTAGTGTATTAATCACTCAATGGCTCTAGTCTCACTCACCTACCCGGTGGAAAAACTAAAATGTTTGTTTGTTAAAAATCTTAAATTATCCAGTTGTTGACCTTGATTTTTTGACACATTGTTTCCGAAATTGGTTTTTATATATATACTTTCTAAGCCTCGTTAAAGTATGGCCGAGTAAACACTCTTCGAGTCTGTAATCGAGGCTAATGTAGTATAAATTGAGCTTGCATTGTACCTATACACTTTTAGTATAATGAGAGACTGGACCTTTATAACTTGATTGTAACCGTGCAAATATCTTAAATACAATAAAATTTGTGTGAAATAAACTTATTAAATCTTTGCATAAATCATTCGCAAGATGAAATATACGAAAACTGAGAGTTTCTTGACTTCATCGTGATTTTGAAGAGTCAATTATGAAAATATCATAAAATACTTCGCGAATCGTAGTTTATATTAAAATCAGTTACGGAGAGAGAGACGATCGGTTTTAGAGTTTCAGAGAACTTAATAAAGTTTGTCAACGATCTTATTGGTGAGGAATTTTAAAAGTCAGGTGGGTCTCATTTCAATACATTCAGTACTCTACATGGTAATTTATTTGTAAAGACATGACATTTCTATCTGGTTAACGGTAATAGTACACCTACCATTTATTACAAGGACTTAAATACCAGCGCACTATGGTTGTACATATATAAACCTTGGGCAACCTTTTTTCCCTTTGGAGGATTCTGTATCCCGTCTATCAAAGTCAAAGTCAGTCAAAATGTTTTATTTCAATTAGACTATTAAAATAGGTACCTTTGAAAAGTCAAATTAGTTGCACGGTTCCCATAACTAGGTGTTATGGAGAAGAGCCAGCAAGAAACTCCATAGATACTCTTTTTAAATAATATATTAAATCAGATTAAGACAACATTAAGCTTTACAACTTTGTTTTAAATAGTTGCTGAGACTGATGCAGTTCGAGGTGCAAGATTTTACATTGCTTATAAAAAAAAAGATTGCTATCACGTCTATACGTGATGTTGAGTCAAGTTTCTTCTTATTTTTACATTAAGTTAGAGTTGTAAATGTGGTATTAAGCTTAATTATACAATAGTTAGCGTCAAACCGACGCAGCGTTAATATAAAGTAGACTCTGGTAACAAAGTAAGACGGTGGTATTGTCAGGAAATGCATGCGGTGGCGGGCAAACATGGCTGCCAGGCGGCTTTCAGTCTCATTCCCTGTGTAAATCTAGTTAAACGTCTTGTTAAAAGGGTTCCGTGCACTTAGGCGCAATGCTGAGCTGAAATGTTTGCGCTCAGAGGTGCCTTTCGGCTGTCACGGTGGAGCTGCTATCAAATAGGATTTTGTTGCACAGAATGTTTATCTACTGTTTCCTTTGATGAATAAGCTATTGTGCTATATAATGTTTCTTGCACAATTTGCTTTATTACGATTACTGACGCTAAAAGAGTTTGTAATTTCAAGTTGAACGCGCGTATCTGTGCTCCTGTCTGCAGCCGCGCAGTTCCCAAACGAATGGACCTATTTTTGTTTATTTTTTTTAGTTTATAAAGGTGACTTGATCGAAAGTCACACAAGACGCCTAAAAGATGATGTTAAAGGTATTTTAGTGAAAGGAAAAAAAAACACTTCGGGAACCTGCGTCTTCTGGTTAGATACACCAGAGGCTATGACCACTAAGCCATCGCGAGTTCCACCCGCAATGATAAAATTTGCCATCTTATTCTGAATCCTTTATAATCGTAACATAAAAAATGCAAATAATATCTCACCATTCGCTTCCTTTGAAGCCTTAACATATAGTCTTTGGTCTGTCTCTTCCCATATATACATCCACATTAAAGCTCCGATCATCTCCAGTTATCTATATGTTGTCATAATATCATCGTCTGCCTAATACCCAAGACGTAGCCGTAAGGCTTAAAAGTCGTCTCGTTTTTTGTTAAATACTAACAGAAAGAAACTTTTTGCCGTCAAAATCAGCGTAGGAGTTTTATAATAGGTATGAAACGCTTTTGTCGGGAGATTTCGATCCTAACTTTTAAGAAAAGTGACTTTTAACAGGCTTCGAAACTCAGTTAGCTTTTCCTTTGATAAGTTTCTTTGTAGGTACAAGCATAATGTCCCGTAAATGCCAATATAAACCATTAGTAGCAATGCATAATAAACATTAAACATTAAATGTTTAGTACCTATTTTATCCGCGCCATGGTGGTGTGTTTCATATTCGCGCTTTGGTAAATTGTCTGATTCTTGTCTCCTGCGCTTATATTTATTTGATGGCGTTGTTATGTCTTCACATATACTTCTTATTATAAATAGTACCTAGCTTACCATATTCATTTATTCGGAAGGGTTGTACGAAACTCCCTACATGAAATATATTTTTAAAGAAACAAGGGAATAATCTATACTTCTATACTAATATATAAAGCTGAACAGTTTGTTTGTTTGTTTTTTTGCTTGAACGCCCTAATCTCAGGAACTACTGGTCCGATTTGAAAAAATCTTTCAGTGTTAGATAGCTCATTTATTGAAGAAGGCTATAGGCTATATATCATCACGCTTAGACTAAGTTACTATTCCACGCGGACGAAGTCGCGGGCGGAAGCTAGTGTATCATATTCTTATTGATTTTGACTTCACAGAGCGAGTAAACAAAAAAAATGCACAAAAAATTAGAACAGAAGCGGCCTTTTTCCAAATATACCTATGCGTAGGAGAAATTAAAGCCCATTTCGGGAAAGTTGTGTACCTTGACCTATTTATATTTTTTATTCGAACGCAAACTTTTGGGTCGTTTAATCATAATAGTTTTTTCAAGAGTTGTTGTTCGATGTGGCAATTGGACTGCTAAGTCAAAGGCCTCGATTTCGAATCCAACACGCACTATTGACTTTTCGAATTCGAAGTGTGTGTAAAATTAATATCACTCGCTTTAACGGCGAAGGAAAACATTGTGAGGAAATTATACTATATATACTAGGCCAATTATATAATCTATACCTCTCTACTATTATAAAATTGTACAAAAGCTGTGTCTGTACATTGAAGATATTAAAAAAAACAAGTAGGTTAGGGTAGGTATATAAACGTTTCCGAACCCAAAAATTTGATTATTTTATACTTGTCTGTTTGTTACGGGTTGGCGCAAAAACGAATGAATAGATTTTAATTTTATTATCACTGTTAGAAAGTATGTGCTCCAAATTAAAAACTGGTATACTTCTTATCTCATATATTTAAACAGAACCTGAGATACAGTTTGACCTCTCAAATGTATAGAGACCCATACTAAGAAGAGATCATCACTGTTGGTTGTAGAGCTTCATGCGAGCGAAGCCGCGGGCAGAAGATAGTATAGTTATAATATTATATCATTGAAGTATACCTATATGTATTCATCAAGGTTTAGTTTCTATATAAGGCCGATTTATTTTTGTGTGCAGAAGTTCTCATGTCTTGTATGCTGCGGTCGTCCAGACTTCATAATATATAAAGCCGAAGAGTTTGTTTGTTTGTTTGCTTGAACGCGCTAATCTCAGGAACTACTGGTCCGATTTGAAAAATTCTTTCAGTGTTAGATAGCCCATTTATTGAGGAAGGCTATAGGCCTTCCTCAATAAATGGCCTATTATCATTACGCTAAGACCAAGTAACTATTCCACGCGGACGAAGTCGCGGGCAGAAGCTAGTATACTATATAAATACATCTAGTAGATCGATTGATCCGTCGCATCGCATAAAATGTTGTTATCTGCCCACCGTTCCGGATAGTGATAGCCCGGAGGCAACTAATATATATGCCCGGATTAAACACGGTCCATTACATTGATTTATCATCAGCAACAAATACGTCAATAATCACTTGAATACGTGTGTTACAAATGATATTAATTCTCGTTCCACGGGATTTAATAATATTGTCAGTAACGTCATTGATTGTGGTTTTAATAAGTACCTACCTACTTACTCTACATGTAAAAGTAATTACGTAGTTGCGCTTCTTTTTGTATAAACTTAAAATATGTTATGATAAATGTAGCCAAAATAATTTTAATCACATCACTTTTGAAACAAATTCAATCTACGCTTTTAAATAAAAGAAGATTTAAGATTATTATTTAAAAAAATGGTCGCTAAAATTATTTAAAACTATGAGTGATAAATTATTATAATTTACGTATCTATAGCTACGTATACTTAGTTCGTCAGGTGTCAACCCTATGTTTTATTTTTTTTAAAAAGCTTACTAACAATGTTGGTCGCTCATTACTATTATTCTTGTTAACCCGTCAGGTGTCAACCCTAAATTCGTATTATCCGTGAGACATGTTTTTGCTATTTGAATAGCGGAAGGCGTTTTCAACACGCACTTATTGGCTGTGTTGGGCTTTATATTGGTGTGTTACACGAAGACAGACAACTACATCGATACGTCTTACTAAAACTACCGTTACGGTGGAATGAACTCGAAGATTTGTAAGGATTTACGCATAGATTGTTAGCATTGGTAGTGATTGAAACTGTCATTTAGATAAAAACGGACACTGATGGCCAGATCCCTTAAAATATATTGTGTCTTAAATTCAGATTCCACATAAGTCCTCTGTCTATGGTGAAAGTGTCGTTGCGGTGAGCATGTAATTTGCAGTTTTAGGTCAATAAGAAAGATATTGAGAAAATACCTTCAAGAAAATTCGACGGTACCTATTCAAAACCTTTTTTTTGTGTTCTGTAAGTGATATTAGTTCTAAAATGGAATACTTATTTAATACCTATAAACGAAGAAAATCGTTTCTCCTTTTAGCTAGGTATGTTTTAACTGTTCTTTGTTAAACAAATTTAATTAAATTATTAATATTTCAAAGAAAGTAGTTACTACCTTTCGTTATCGATTAGTAAATTTAGAAAGCTAATTTTATTATACTGTTTTATTACTGTTTGGAGAAGTTGTTTTTAGCTAGATTCTTACTGAAAATAGTTCTGTATGCCAATTCTTCTTAGGTGAATATTTGAATTTGATATAAAAATACTTTTTAAGAATTTCATCGCGTTATATTGCTATCTTGCCTCATATTACATGAGACCTAAACATTACAGCGAAATGTGGCTCATTAGCCAAGTGGTCCTGAGCGCGACTGCTACGCTAGCGGTCCTGGGTTCGATTACCAGGTCGAGCAAAGTGTTATTGGGTTTTTCTATGAAATTCCCCGTAACAGCTCGGAGTTAGGAATTTTTGCCCGGTTAACGGCAATAGGCTCGCCCCTATTACATGGGACCTAAACATACCGGCGAACTGTGGGTGTACATTAGTACGCTTCTGCCTAACCCTTCGGGGGATACAGGCGTGATGGTATGTTATATTATAATATTTTGGAGTGTACATGGTTACTGGTAAACTATATACCTAAAGTGCATAATAATCTATACTTTAATATATAAAGCTGAAGAGTTTGTTTGTTTGTTTGTTTGTTTGTTTACTTGAACGCGCTAATCTCAGGAACTACTGGTCCGATTTGAAAAATTCTTTCAGTGTTAGATAGCCCATTTATTGAGGAAGGCTATAGGCTATATATCATCACGCTACGCGGACGAAGTCGCGGGCAGAAGCTAGTATGCTATAAAAAAAACAACGCAGCAATAAGCACTCTAATTAACATTGCTTTCATTACGTCTAAAGAGAAAAAAATAGCGTTCAGTCCACATGACGGGATAAACATGCATATTTGATGCTAGGTACAAATACTTCTAGATAAATATCTGTGGACCGTCGCAGAGTACGACAGCTCGTTTAATTAGTGGCTATTTAACTTTAATTTAAATTTGTTTTGTCCATGTTTGAGTTTTCCTTTGCTTAGTGAAATTCTACGCGATGCGAATTAAAGTTTACGTTAAATATGCAAGATGTGAACTGTAAAGTACCTATATCTGTAACATCGTTTCAGTGTTTTGCTAATGTTATATTTGAACTGGGTGTGCTTCTTCAATGTTATTAAAAACTATAGTACAAAGTACCTACTATAAATATGTCATCACACTTGTATTTCTTGAAGAGTAAGGTAGAAGTGTACTAATGTATATAATAATACGCCAGTATCACTAAATTATTAATGAAACTGAACTGCCTCATTAGCCTAGTGGTCCTGAGCGCGACTGCTACGCTAGAGGTCCTGGGTTCGATTCCCAGGTCGAGCAAAGTGTGTGAATTTGTGGCCAGTTATTCACAATAGGCTCACACACTATTACATGGGACCTAAACATACCGGCAAACTGTGGGTGTACATTAGTACGCCTGCCTAACCCTTCGGGGATTACAGGCGTGATGGTATGTTATGATGGTATTCATGAATCTTTCGAAAAAAATTAAAGCAGTTCAGCTTGAATATGTGTTCGCTAATGGCAATAGAGTTGCCCACTATTTAATTAGAGTTTGAAATGTGAACTGTGAGAATTGAGAATTCATAATTAAGTAGCGACACCTCAGAATATAGGCGTGATGATTTATGTACATACATACCTACGTACACTCACGTCCTCTTCCCATAGGGGTTGGCAGAAACAACAGAACGCCACTTGCTACGATATTGCATACCTCTTTTGCTTCATCCACATTAATTATACATGTTGTCGTACACGCCTGCCGGTTGCGAGTACTACTTTACATAGTTAATGTATTATTATATGAAATCCGCACGCTATTATTCACACAGAAAAAAAGAAATCACCGCCACAACCAGCATTGTTTCTTTATCCCGCAGAAAAAAAGGTCGAGTGGAATCCTCTATCAAAATTCAGCCTACCGAAAAAACACCTAGAGGTACGGAAGGCCTCCAAATGAAGTGGTTGGTGGAACAGGATAAGCGGAATGACTTTCCGGTCTCGGCGGGACCGTAAAAGTCAACGCATGCATTTAATTTCGTGAGTTACTGTACAAACACGTGTACTGCGAGTACTGCTCCTTTTTGTTTTAACAACTTAATTATGTAACCGGGAATTTTTAACGCGCGGAATCCTCTTTAAGTAGCTGGAGGTGTATTTCGAAACTGTACAGTATAATTATTTTCTTTTGTTGTGCTTGTAATTGGATCTGTTTATTTCGCTAGCAGGATGAGTGTAGAAAGAAGAGTTTGTTTCGGACTTAAGGACCAGAACGACGCGGTCCTTTTATTTGACATTTGGTCCTACGGTCCGCTGATTAATTTCTCGTTTATTTTCTGTACTTACATAAAAATAAATTTGAATAAAAACCTCCAAAAATAATAATAAAAAACAATATATTGGACAATGGACGTCGTGAGTACCTTAGCAGTATCCTCCTCCTAGCCTTTAGTCAGATACTGCTGAATATAATTATTTTACACGAAGATCTCTGCAATGACATTTCTGGGCTTTCCTCTTTCTGAGAGAAGACCCGTACTTAGCAGTGGGACAATATAATGGGTTGATCATGAGAATGCTTTCCAAATCACACTGTTGTCTCGATTTGTTAGAACACCATCATTGTCACCAATCTATACTCTGACCGATCAGCTTGGTTAGTACATAATAGTGGTTTATCTATAAAAAAATTACAATGTTGTTGTGTGCAGAATATTCAATTATTCGGGGATAATAAATCAACCGACAAGTACAAGACAAATAGCAACAAGTCTTTGTTGCTACTTTACTACGAATTCTGTATTGCGTATAATTTCACTAATTTACCTTTCCCAGTACTATTTGCTTACAATCTGTATCTACGTAAAGCTAGGGATGCATAGGTGTTTGTCCGGGACAAACAGTGCCAGTCTCGCTGCCGTCCCTCTGAGCCGGCCGGCTTGTTTGCACTCGGCTTAAGGCTAGGCCTCAGGTGATAACTTAGATGTATATTTGTAAGAATTATGCGACAAGTGTAGCTATCTTAAGGATTTATAATTTCGGAACTAATACAGAGGCTTTAAAACTAATACAGAACATTTGCGTAAGAATAACTAAAGTTTTTTAGTTAGATATGAAATAAAAATGATTGTAGATGCCATTTGTCTTGTACTCCAATGTGTAATATATTTATAGCTTTCTTTACGATCAGTCTGCAGGAAAAAAATACTATGTAAGTATATCAGGTCTACTTACACCCCGATTTTTCCACAAAAAATGCTCCCGAACTATAATATGTAATGAATTCAGTGTAACATAAAATGTGAGAACACGTATAGGTAGATCCAAGTTTTCTAGGTATCTCTTTAGCTCCACGATTTCTTTTGTCGTTTTATATCTCGAAAAACAGTTTTACATACGTACGTAAGCACTGAATTTTCTTTGTAAAGAGGAGCGCTTAAAGATTCGTTGCCCTAATATGAAATGTTCAACAAAGTACAAATGTAGACATTCTTCAACGAAGGATATAACTTTGCTGCTTATACTTTCTGCGCGAGTCTGCATATAAAAATATGTGAAGTCAGCGTAGTAAAAGTGATCATTTTATATAAATTTGAATCCAAATACCTAGTAGCTTTTAATAATGTCGAAAAAAATAAATTGATATGGTCCTCTGTCATGGTCCCTTGATCCTACTTCTTAGACCGCGAAATAGTCACATGGTTGGCTATCATTGGGAGCGGTCGTATGTCGTATTAATTAAAAAATTACGATATTGTTATTTATTTTAATTATTTCATTTATTAAATTTTGGTCCATAGGAACTACATACCATTCACTTAATAGTAGAGAGTAGTTCTAAGAGGGTTTTCGTTAGGGTTTCATGTTTAGCAAACGCAAGGTAAATTGTTCGGACAGCCGTACCTTCACTATTTAAATCAATGGTTGTGTATCAGAAGGAGACGATCAATATAAGATTTCATTCCATTAAGTTGCACTCTGTGAAAGGCCCTGCATTTCATGAAGTTTTTGAATCACTTAGTAAGGTCAATGACCGGGGAGAACGAGTGACCAAATTGGTTGATAATACCTAACTATTTATTTATAGAAGTCAACGACCAATAGTAAATAAATATTCTGGGACATTTTTACACAGCACTATCTAGTCCCAAACTAAGCAGAGCTTGTACTATGGGTACTAGACAATGGATATAATACTTATATACCTTTTTTTTTTTGTAAATACATACTTATAATACATAAGAAACACCCAGACGAACACAAACACTTATATTCATCACATAAATTTTTGTGTTCTGTGGGAATCGAACCCACGACGTCATGGTCGGCAGTCCGGTACTCGAACCACTAAACCACAGAGGTCGTCATATCTGTAATATCTGTATACCGTAGATTTTTGTATTCTCATATTGAGCTACTGAAAGCAAGAGGAATCCTGAAAAGAGGTCGGGAAAGCGTATTTATTATGAAAAATCATCCCGCAATATTCATGAGTTGAATCATTTTTTAATCGTATAATTCTTGGTAAGGGCACGAAAGGGTTTATCGTTGTTATGTTTTATGATTATCTTGAAAAGTGCTAAAGCCTTTTATTACCCTTTTATAAATGCCGTAAAAGTGCTTCAGGATTTATGCCCGTATCTTTTTGTTATCTACCTCTATGTACTGTAATCCACTTTAATCCTGACTGGGGCGATGTCTATTCGACAAAAAATCGGTCCTTCACTTCAATTTGCATGTGAATAGCGGACTCAGTTCTCTTGGTCGACATGAGTGTCGTGGGTACATTTTTTGTGGATCCCAACCAGCCGTGATTAACATAAAATGTTTGTGAAACCTCAGTATATGGAGCGTATGACTTGATACGTGGAACCGTCTGCCTACATAATACTTGATGAATAAAATCTTCCTCCACATCAAGTTTGAATAATAATATTTTAATAATCCTTGCCAAGGTTATTTTTACGTGGATTCCAAGCGGTATTCAACCTCAACCTCGTTAAATTAGCATAGTTTTAAGTAGTTATAATAATAGACATAATCTCTTGTCCTCCGGCCGTCCCCGGAAACACTCGCATACTTCAATTTGCATGCCGAAGTTTAAAATAATAGAATCCTCCTTCAGTTATATTAATGTATCCTTCAATTAAGCAATTTAACGTCATAATAAAGACCAGAATGTTGCCATAAAATGCTCAAGTCGGGTCGGAAATGACTTTGGAGTTGGGCCTTTTTACACAAAACGGGGAATTCTCCCCAGCGCTCATTGACCTTTAACAGGGCTTTGAAGAGAAAGTTAATTAAATTTCTGCTGCTTACATTACAATGAAAATTTGCATCAGCTTTACCTGAAGATAAAAACACACGGTTTCTTGAATAGAAGTACTGTTGTATAAATTATGATCGTTCGTTTCGCTGGAGTTGATTGATGAGGGTGCGTGGAATGATTTCATCCGTGCAATAGTGGGCAACTATTTAAGGATTCGGTAGGGTCGGCTATTTTGTAGAATGGACTATACCTAAATGTAAATGTTTGTTCTAAGATGGATTGAGTAAAGAAAGGAAGCTGAAACGTTCGGCGGGATAGGTTCGCCCACGGGGGTAAAAAATATCAGAATTAATTTATTGTTCATCCCGCCCAGATATCTTATAGGAAAATCATTGTAATGTTGTAGCAATAATCTTTTCTATTTCTGGTTAAATACATTTCTAGTCTATATAGCGGCACTAGACGCAGGCGCACAACGGGGTGGGGGTAATGAGAGGTGGTGAGCATGTTTTTGTACGGACAACCAGGTAACATAAACAAGCTTATAACTTTGTGATTTTTCATGATACAGTTTTGAAATTTTGTACATAGATTCTTTACATAAAAATACTAGACACGTGTCTCTGGTTTCGCATATACTACAACTAAGATTGTATAGGTGGTGTAAAATAAGTAACTTTTACTCGGTCTAGGCTCGTAGCTAATTAGTCAGCTCCAGTAATTTGCACATGTGAAATGGTCCTTTGTGCCGCCCATTATAACACCCATATCACGTTTCTTTGTGTCTGTATAACTCAGGAGCCAGACACACCTGCAAAACAAATTAATTTCAGCTTCGAAACAAAGGTTGACTCGTTAGCCCAAATATTATAGGGATTATACTGTTAAAATAAGTTTAACAGTATTTTAACCCTGCCTTAATAATGTTAATATTATCTAACCTTTATTTGAAAAAAATAATCCTGCGTATGTTTGTTTTCGTAAATTCGAAAAGTTGTCGATTGATTTGAAATGTGAAATATAACTACGTTGTTGTATGCGAATACGCGTGTGTTTTCGAAAATTCGAATTCATCTTTGTTTCTGTGAGTATTTATCTTATTTAATAAAAATCTATTGCTGCATGGAGGTATTAATCTTGACTGATTTGGCTGTTCTTTTTCTGTTGCGTTTGTGATTGTCATAACATAGTTTGTATGAAAGAAAAAAAACAAATCAATCGAAAATGTCGGAAATTAAGATGGGAAAATTTACTAAGATGAAGATGACTACATACCATCACGCCTGTATTCCCCGAAGGGTTAGGCAGAGGCATACTAATGTAAACCCACAGTTCGCTGGTATGTTTAGGTCCCATGTAATAGGGGCGAGCCTATTGCCATTAACCGGGCACAAATTCCCAACTCCGAGCTGCCACTGGGAATTTCATAGAAAAACCCAATAACACTGCTCGACCTGGGAATTGAACCCACGACCTCTAGCGTAGCAGTCGCGCTCAGGACCCCTTGGCTAATGAGGCAGTTGTTTTCTCTTTTCTACTGTCTAATATTGTATTAAATATGGACGTACATTTGCTTTTACATAATTCCATAATCAACCCAGACCCCTATGCTGGGAGCGGTTGTCCACTCGGAATGAGACAGATTAGGTTATATATAGTCCACCATAATAGCCTACTGCAGTTTTGACTTCACACAGTCGATAAAATCATTGATAGTCCATAATTACACATTAATTCTCACATGATTCCGAAAACTGTAAGGTGCGCGCTTTGGAGTCGAATTCTAGACCAATTGCCTTGGTAGTCTAACTGTTACACCACTTGGCTATCTTTGCTTATACTATATTACATTTGCTACTATTTAGTCTCTTTTGTAATGCAGAGTTACAAAAGAAACGAAATAGTTCTTAAAACAAAGGTGAAGAGACAAGAAAATTTGGATAGCAATCTCAAAATGGCTTCCGTTTATGAGATAAGGTACACTAAAAATGATTTAAAGCGCAGTCTACCTCTATCTTGCCTCATGAATAACCGATAAACGAGTGTTTTGTAATGTCTAAGAGAATAAACTTACAACTTGAATTCTTTTTTTTTATAGGATAGGGGAGCAAATGAGGAGACGGATCACCTGATGGTAAGCGATAACCGCCGCCCATGGACACCTGCAACACCAGAGGAGTCACAAGTGCGTTGCCCGCCTTTTAAAAGGGTTTGGGCCTGCGGTAACCTCATTCACTCGGCGAAACACAAAGCAAGCGTTGTTTCACGCCGGTTTTCTGTGAGGTCATGGTATCACTCCGGTTGAGGCGGCCCATTCATGCCGAAGCATGGCTCTCCCACGTCAAAAAATAATGTTAATAATTCTTTGGCAAAAATAATGTTGTGAGAGAAACAAAAATAAGTAGATATTTAGAAATTTAATTGTTACTCACTTCTTTGTTTTGTCTCTATCAATCAAGTGTTGTGTTGATAAAAATATATACAACCTGTAACCGAATAAGCGCAGGACCTGAAAGTAGTTTGTTCAGAATCGACTCCTGAATCTATTACAGTGGTTTTTAGTAACTTGTATGTGTGATGTAAACTGTTAGTATAAGTTGGTTAATAAATAAATAATATATATATATATATATATATATAAATAATATATATATATATATATATATATATTATATATATATATATATATATTATATATATATATATATATATATATATGTTATTTTTCCCCGAAAAGATTACAATACCTGAAACTATGGCCCCCTGCTCCATCAGTGGCTTAAGTAATGGAAGTTTTCGACTTTCGACTGTTCACAATCTTTTATAATATCTATCTTTTATATAAATCGATTATAATCTAACGTTATTTACAATTTGACGGTGACAGTATATAAGGTGTAGCCCACGTCCTTAGGTACTATTAATTATTTGAGATAAAATGCAGCCTTTGTTTGTATTGCATACAATCATCAACACGCCTGTATTCCCCGAGGGGTTCTCTGGTATGTTTGATTCCCATGTAATAGGGAGCGAGCATATTGCCATAAACCGGGCACAAATGCCTAACTCTGAGCTGCTACTGGGAATTTCATAGAGAACCCAACAACACTTTGCTCAACCTGGGAATCAAACCCATGCAGGACTTCTAGCGTAGAACATACTGGTGAACTGTGGGTGTACATTAATTAGTACGCCTCTGCCTAACCCTTCGGGGAATACAGGCGTGATGGTATGTTATGTTACTTGTACAAACCTTAAATTGTGGAGGATTCGATATTTAAATATGCCGCCATTATTTAACATGACCCACTATCTTTTGTGCCAGTACCGAAGGTTTGGCACCCAAATTAACCACATTGCATAACACGACAGTTGGCGGAACTTATCGGCAATTTTCCATTTAAGAATCCGTATATGTAAAATATGTTTTTTATAATTTACCTTTAAGTACACTGTTCATCAAAAAGTGATTCGTAATAAAAATTACATTTATTATTTCCTCAATGAAAGCCAATAATACCTACCTAATATATAAGCGGCGGTAAACTAATGGCTGCATAAATATCACATGAAATGGACACATGTAGCTATACATATGGACAAATTAGCAACCCTACTTCTTCTACTTATCTTATTATTAGCGGAAAGGAGTAGTAGAAAGGAAACTTCGCTACGCGGCATTTTATGTATGCAAGTGTCGGGGCACGCACAGCTTGATATCGCCATCTTCCATTGCACTATACAGAATAAGTTAGCACAACTAGAGGAATGACAACCCTACTGAATTTACGCACACATTGACGCGTGTACAAACGTCAATTCATTTATGTAGTGGTAGTAGGTGTTAGTATCAGAGTTTCTATGTCCGGTGTGTGCCCTTAGCTCATAAATCTATGCTACCAGTGTATATATAAGTATACATAGTAGGAGGATAAATCGAAATAGATGGTGGTTCAAATGTGAATATATCTTATTAGCTGTCCATTTCGAGGTGGACCTGGAGCAAACGCGATCTCAGTAAACTTAATTACAGTACCCACATCAAGTTCTTCGGAATTACGCGTTAAATTTCTCTAGCTTTCGCTTTACCTTTACCGAGTAACCAATCAGGAATTCATTGAAAATCTTTCGATTAGTAGTATTAGGTATCTAAGATACCTAATACTACAAACAAAAATTCCATCACGCCATTATCTCAAAAATTAATCGGGTAAGAACTACCCAGAATTGAAGATAGAATATTGTTCAACCTGGTAGTACAATCTAGGATCTCATGCCATCAACCGGACTATCGACGAATAAGGCAGTAAACTTTCGTAATTAATTCATTTCGTAATTCGTAAAACATACGCATTTCACTTTTTACCCGTAGCCGTGGTTGCATGCCGCTATGACCTGTTGGTGCCATTTTAAGTACAGTACGACCACGACTCTAAACTAGACACAACTGTGTTTCATACACTTCAGTTTATTTTTTCTGTTGTCGGGTTTAATGAATTTATTAGGTCATTCACTGCTTTACCATATAGGTAATGTTAAACCAAGTTGCCTTATTTATCTGTTTTAATTACTCGTCCTCGAATGCAGTTACCGTGACTTAAAGTTAAATGTACGAGTATGTAATTCTCATCTGTATGCATACCGGAAATTCCCAGTTAGAACTGTTGTTAGGTTTTATTAATTTAAATGCGAAGTTTAGCGGGTAGTTTAGTGACATTAAAAGTTAATTGAAATATGGTTGTGACGTGAGAGTTGCGTAATGACTTCTAGGTACTATTTGTTGGAAAGTAATACTCTACAAGGACTATTTATCGTGGTTACTAATTCTAGATACCTACCTGCGTAAGTTTTGGATCTACGATTTATCACACAAACGTTTGAAGCAACTGCCGTCTTTCACTATTATCTTGGGCTTATCGGACAGTCAAGAAAGTAATAAGACACTGGGCCTGTACTTACATTCTTTAGTTCTCAGCATGGGAAACTTTAGTCTGATAAAATGAATCTTATCATCCACCATTTAACGGCCACATATTTCAGAAAGGCTGTAGTAGTACAAAAAAATCGTACTACCGTACTAACAATAGCTTTTAAATAACAGCTAACCAATATCACCAAATCTCCTTCTGTTACCGAGAAAGTATTCGAGTTGGACCTTTGATTTTTGAATTAAAATAAACTCAGCAATACCTGCAAAAGCGTTCAGAAAAAAGGCAGAAATACCTATTTATCTAGCTTTGCACACACTTTCCTCATCAGGTGCATAAATAAATAACTTTTATCCGTATTTATATTAACGGTCACTGCGTTGCCAAAGCGTACACGAAGAAAAAAGTTATGTGTCCAGCAGAATTTTAACATACTGGCTCCGTTTCACATCTCTGAGAGAAGTCAAAGCAGTTTAGTGGTCAGATAAACAAAATAATTAAGCGCTTATGGTAATTCGGCGGGAGTGCTGCCAGCGCTTTATGTAAATTTGTGCCACGGGATGCGCCGCGCTACAAACGCAACTAACTCGACGGTTTAATTCGATTTTAATTTCAACTTTAAACTCAGTTTTATGTCGAATTATGAATTCTGAAGGTGCTCGCAACACGTTAAGTTAGTTGTATGTTGTAAAATTGCTAGTGCGCGACAGACGTAGATGAAAATTATTGTGTTGTAATATGTGTATGTTACCACTAGGTACTAACTGAAGTTTATAGCTATCGTCGTTTTAAGTTTGTTCTGTGTCATCATTCCCCTATATTTTATACTAGCTTCTGCCCTCGACTTCGTCCGCGTAGCGTGATGATATATAGTCTATAGCCTTCCTCGATAAATGGGCTATCTAAAACTGAAAGAATTTTTCAAATCGAACCAGTAGTTCCTGAGATTAGCGCGTTCAAGTAAACAAACAAACAAACAAACTCTTCAGCTTTATATATTAGTATAGATTTGCACATGAATCTCAAATTTTATGTAGTATCTCTATATGTAACGCGTTTCTTAACAGTGAAAAATCATCACCATTGCGCATGACTGTAATAACGTATAGCTATCTAGGTAATTTCTGAACAAGCTACAAATATAAATTATAATAACTTATACTAACTACCGCAATCACTGGTTTGAGGATCTGGAAAGTATCTCGAAAATCTCGAAAGTCATCGAGATTGATGAAACAAGTACCTAGGTATACGTGACGAGTACAGACGGAAGAGTTGAAAGGGGTAGACCTCAGCGAACGCGTTCCCAAAAAGTGCACCCTAAACCGACGATCATGGATGAGGAGGTTAATGGTCGTAGATGAAGTGAAAGTATTGTGCCAGGATCGTAGCAAGTGCATAACCTGCCTACCCAAATGGGAGACAAGCGTGAAAATAAGTATTTATGTGTAAATATCAATTAACTGCCTCACTGGTCTAGTGGTCCTGGGTTCCCAGTTCTGAGAAATATTCAGATTTTTTTTTTTATGTGATAGCAGGCAAACGAGCAGACGGATCGCCTGATGGTAAGCGATGCCGCCGCCCATGGACACCTGCAACACCAGAGGAGTCACAAGAGCGCTGCCGATATCAAATATATAATCTTAATATAGAATCCTCCGAGTGACGGATTTAAAGAATCGCCTCAAATAATATAGGGCTTAAAACATACCTATTGGGGAACTTTTGCTGTACGTAACTTAAATCTCTGCCTAATTCTTCGGGTATTTCAGGCGTGGTGGTATGGTATGTTTTGTTATATTATTTACTTTATTTAAGCGTGTATGCGGTATTGCGTGATTATGTTCAGACTTAAAGAGAGCACTAAATTATTCATCAGTGTATCTTATACAAGGGTAAATATGCTCCAGGGAATACAACGCAATGGTTTTTCAAAAATATCAAACATGATAAATTAAGACGTGCGTGAAACGCATGATAAGAACCTTGTATATTATTATGGAATTTTGAGAGAAAACCCAACGAGATGGAGGGGCGACCTGGTGAAGATCACTGGGTGTCGTTGGATGCAGGCGGCATATAATCAGTCCTTGTGTGTATGTCTTTGGGGGAGGCCTTTGTTCAGCAGTTGACTTCAATTGGCTGATATGATAATTATGATTTCCGGACACAAAGTATGATAAGTAAAAATTTCATAGAAATATTGAATAACACTTGGCTTGATCTGGGTATCCAACCCAAGCCCTCTGGCGTAGCAGTCGTGCTCAAGACCACTAGGCTTATGAGGCAGTCTAGGTACTATAATATAATTATGATGCTATGATTAATCTTACAAAATTGCTACGAAATTCTAAGGCTTCTAAATATGAATTGATTCAGATTTTTTTTGGCATGGCTACAGTGGCCTTTGATTCATAATTGAATTAGAAGAATTGCCAAATGTAGCCATTTTAGCTTATAAACCATATTTAGTAATTGCCACATTTAGAAGAAGAAGAAAGTTTGTTACATTACATTTCATAATTATTATGTTCGATCCTAAGTAGCTATATTATCCCTTATTTAATAATGACCCTGAAAAATATTATTTTGGTCTAAAACCCTATTCGATCTTTTCTTCAAGTTGCTAGAGCTCTTTGTTTCAAAACAAATAATGCATGAATATTAATGATTCAAACGGAACCGTTAGGTAAGTTTAAGTGTAAGCAATAGCAACAATGTCCTCAAATCAACATGGAAGTTTCATTGCTGATTAAATTTAACGTATAAACGCATTTGGCGTGAGCAGAAACGCCATAAAATATGCACGAGCTTACATAAGTGCAGGTGGAACACTATTACGTACCAATGATTTATGGAGACGGATTGCTCTGTTTACGTTCAATCCGTACTCCTCAAATTTGAATATTTGTGTAAATTGATCGTAGCCTGCTGGGCCTTTTTTGATAAATATTAGGATTGGTATTAGAAAACTACAATATATTTAGAATAAAAACCCATTCTTCCCTTAACAGTAATTGATATTTTTTGAAACGATCCTATAGACTTGTGTACTTCTATGAATTAAAAAAATACAATTGTTGACAAATGACAAATGTTGTTACTGATACGATTTTGAGAGGAGGTTCTTGTAAATTTATGAATTCACAAATTCTAGTTAAGAGGGCGACCATTACTTATAGAAGTATAGATAGTTGGAATGTGAACTAAAAATCAGCAGGCCATGAGTTCAAACCCAACCTGCAAGAAAGCGTTGCTGTTTAGGTATAGTTACATCACTCAAAAATACACACATTTCACTGTGGGAGAGCCATGCTTCGGCACGAATGGGCCGGCTCGACCAGTGACAGTGACACCACTTCCTCACAGAAAACCGGCGTGAAACAATACTTACGTTGTGTTTCGCCGAGTGAGTGTGGTTACCGGAGGCCCAAACCCTTTTAAAAGGCGGGCAACGCATTTGTGACTCCTCTGGTGTTGCGGGTGTCCATGGGCGGCGGTTATCGCTTACCATCAGGTGATCCGTCTGCTCGTTTGGGTTTGTTTTTTTATGGGATAGAGTAACCGACTTCAAGTATTTTATGGTGAATCCTCAAAATCGATGCTCGGAAACCAAATACCTATATTACGGAACCATCTTGAAAGTAATGTTTTGTAAGAAAAATATAATCGAACGAATGAAATAATTGGTGAAGATATCCCGTAACATAGACTCAAAAATAAACAAAAACAAAATACTGTAGAATTGAGACCATCCTTTTTTGAAGTCAGTTAAAAATTCGCCTAATTAAACAAAAACAAGGCTCGTTATCTGATCCCAGTTAACTACGACTACGCTGATTAAAACTTGACGGAGTTGCGTATCGTTAACTCATAAAACTAACTTTCAAACTTTACATATTTACCTCCAACTTGTTTACAAGTTAATTAATTTTATGCGATAGCTACTAAAATTTTTAAAGTTTATTTCAAAAGTTGCGTAAAATGAGAAGTTAGCAGCCTGTTGAGTAGTGTTTGTTGATAAACTGTAGCGTGAAACGATACGGTGAAACACGTTCATGGTTGATCAATTTTGACCTTATATATTTAAACCGCCAAGATAAGTTAACTTAAACGTTAGTATAGAAAAAAGGGTATTTTTTATTATGTATTTATTATATTAATAAAAAAAAAACCTTACTATAACTAAGTTATCTAAGCTATCTTTTTGTATTTTTTTTGCATTTTCCACGCTAAGGGCCACTTGCACCAACTTCTTAAATGTGTTTAAATTGTATTTAAACGCAAATATACTATGAAAAATTATGTTTAAATGTAATTTAAACGTATTTAAAAAGTTGGTGCAAGTGGGCCTAAGACTATCACGTTATTTTAGTACGATCCTGACCGCAGCCGAATTTTTCTTTGACTAAGGGCCACTTGCACTAACTTCTTAAATATGTTTAAATTGTATTTAAACACAAATTTACTATGAATTATTGTATTTAAATACATTTAGGATGTTAGTGCAAGTGGCCCTAAAATAACTTAACTTAGTTAACTTAGATATTTAAATAAATAAATAAACACATTATTTAGAAAAAGTCCTCAAGTATGTATATAAGTAGATACTGTAGAGTCGTTATTATTAATATTTTTATTTACACTCTTCTACTTAAGCTGTAATACTGAATAATAGGAAAAGCACAGCATACGGTATGAAAAACAATTAAATAAATATAGCATTTTTTCAGGTTTTTGAAAATTCCATCGGATTTGGGAAAAATGCCATGAAAAGAACGTAGGCAACATTGAGATATAGCTTGAAATTGATGCTTTTAATAAATTTTCCTCATTTTGCTCGCGGAGAGAAGTTTCTAGCGCTGAAATTAGTATCATTATGTAACGATATCACCTAAGTTCCAAGCCTAATTCCCCAAAGCGAAATGAAACATCAAATAGGCGCGTTTACACAGCTAGGTGTTGGCCATAAATCATGTCAAATAAGCCATTAAGGTAATTTATACGTGGAGAGCGACCTGCATCGTAAACTGAGGCATTCCACTCCTCACAACTGTTTGTGGTTTCCCTAATGAAAAAATATACCTTCTACGTACCTAAGTCTTTATGAGATTTCTTGTAACATTGAGATTTTCACATTTTTCATACGCATTTTGAAGCTATGCATATATATCTGCGACATCGCAGAATGTATTTTTCATACATGTACACACACGTATAATCACGCCTCTATCCCCGAAAGTTTAGGCAGAGGTGTATGGATGTACACCTAAAGTGCTTTATTTGTACCTATGCTTTAGGTCTCATGTAATAGGGCGGGTCTGTTTTCAAGAACCAGGCATTCAAACCCAAGCTGCTATTGAGACTTTACTCGACCTGGAAATCGATCCCAGGATCCCTCACTTTCTGCGGTAGCGCTTGCGACTACTAGACCAATGAGGTAGTTTTATTAATTAATTTGTTATTTTTCACATGGTTTACTTTTTCGATGGAAAAAATGTATCATTATTACTTTATAAAGGGGATTTTAATAAAAAGTAGGACAATAATAAAGGAGGCAATACTCGATGCTAGGAAAATTAAAACCTTTGAAAATCATTAGTAATCTACTCAACAATGAGATTTCATAATTTTAAGTTCAGAACGCTTAAGCCTCTGTTTAGACCTGAAACACAAAGGATTATTAAATTATACTCTCATTATTACTTATTCACATTAAATTTACCAACAATAATTTCGTTGGGTCCCTATTCATAGTCTCTAATAGCTTTTCCGAAAACAATATATTTCCAAAAACATTTTCTGTCAAATGGTAAATTCAACAAAACACAACACGGTGTGGGTGCTATAGAATGGGTAGACCGTGAAACTTCCACATCCATTACTAGTTCTCTCACCGAAACTGTGTTTAGGTAACAAAATAAAAGCGTCGTTGTTTCTAAAACAAAGCGACGTAACAGCCTCCTGAAGATAAAACGCTCGCCGTGCGTGTTTTGACGTTTTCATTTTGTGTGCCGTGACGGATCGCAGGTGCATCATGTTGTGCACAATACGTCACTGCGAACTGTTCGCAAATGACGTTTCATATATCACCGCTTTGAATTTCGCGAGCAAACGGACAAAAATGACGTTTGTGACACCTTTGTGCAAGCACACAGAGCTCAACGTGAGAACCGAACATCAAATTTACTCTATCGTTTGTTGATTGTGACCTACGGTAACTACTATTGAATACTATAGTTACGTCAATACTGTTGGGTTACGTCAGTTATTTAAATATATACTAGCTTTTGCCCGCGTCTTCGCTCACCTGAATCTATATTATGATTAGAAATGGATCCCAAAAATAATGTAATAAAAACCAACAGTGATGATCTCTTCTTTATACGAGTATGGGTCTCAATAATGTAAGAAGTTCACCAGTTTTTAAGTTGGAGCTTTCTAACAGTGATAACACAATTACAATTTATTCAGTAGTTTTAAAAATCACATTTTTGGGTTCGGAGAGGTTTACCCTAACCCAGTTGTCTTTTTTTTCAATACCTTCAATGTACAAAAACAGCTTTTTTACGATTTTATAATAGTAGAAATTATAATTCTGTCTCCCGAAGGTTTGGGCAGAGAAGTAGTTAGGTACTCATGTACATACACAGTATAACAGTATAATATTAGGTCCCAAGCACTGCACACATGCTGCACTGAGGGGACATAAATATCTACACTACGACTATATCTAGAATACGACATAACATGTCGTATCATACACTATAGAAAATAAATGCACATCACTGTATAAAGTGAAAACAATACTATACCTAACCAAAAATATAGTCAGCCTTCGATACTGACGTAAGCTCCAATTACCTCTGTCGGTAATACTTTCAATATTATGAAAAACGCTGAATCAGTTCCCGGGTGAGTAATGACCCACTCAGGGGGCTAAAATAAAATGTCTTTACGACGTAACTAGGGGCAAACATAAAAACGCCACAATGTGAGTTTCGCATTAGTCCTATAAATCGTAAAGACTATTATATTTTTTTGATGTTGTAAAATTGGCCTACGGGAGGGCATTGTGCGCCATCCAAGTTTTTACAGCCCAATAATATAACTGCAAAATGTCGCGCAACCGACATTTTTTACATAATTTGATGATAACGGTATAAAGTTTAAGGTGTGATCAAATATTTTTTGTGCCGTTAATTTCACCATTCTGCTCAATTCAAATTGTTACATTACTTTTGTAATCGTTGATGGGTGCTGAAAATGGTGGTAACTTTGATTTGCGAACAGAACTTCCGACGCTAATTGAGTTTATGACATAAAATATAGTCGCATGTCAGTAACAGCCCTGTAAATATTTTTATTGTCAGAGCTCAGATGGGGAATTGTGGTACCTACCTGTCAAAAAGGTGTCGCAAATGACACCCTTAGGACAATTTTAAATATTCGCGTTTAGCGTTTTTTAACGGTTGATTTTATTGATGTTTTTTAATGATTACTTGCTATGTGGGTCGCACATTACTAATATTCGTAGATTTATTAATTAATAATTAATCCCTCGTGCTAAGCTAAATTCTTGTGTTACGAGTACTCACTTCGGTAGTGCAACGGGTGGGTTTTCAACCGTCTACTACGTCATGATCGCAAGTTTGACGCCTTAGCCATTGGGCTACCACCGCCACTGTTTCTGTATTGTATCCAATAAAAGTAGGTAATGTCAAAAATAACGTGTGTGGTAATGGAAAAAATCAAGAGATAGGTTCTTAATTTCGGTCGTACGCATAGTAGAATACCATTTTACATTTACGAAACTAAGACAAGATCAGAACTCCCTTACATAGTTACAATGAGAACTAAAGTTCTCGTATATTATGTTCCTAGTGAAGTCTTTATAAATGACATAATACCACAACCCGAGTAAATAAAATTTCCTGGCTTATGTTCGTTTCAATTTTGCGTTGCCTACTAAATAATGCCTAAATATTAGGTATTTCGGGGTTTCCCCGCCCTACATTACAGGAGGAAGCGATGTGGAATTCCTAATTTCCTTTTGAAAATGTAATTTGTTCCTTTACTACATTTTAGGTAGGTATCTTAAAGTAAGAAAAATCCAATTACTGCTTGAAATGAATGCTTAAATTATCTTCACTGACTATTTTAGTTGCCTTCCTATTTACAGTTATAGTATTTTCTCTTTTGAATAAATTTTCTTTGACCGCATTTCGAGTAAAGATATATAGTAGTTTTTACGTAGGTATATATATATTTTTGCTATTTTTAAAAGTCAAAGACTGGATTTATTTGTCGGCCGGCTTGGGTCGTCAACCCATCCTTATCTCTCTGAGAATATAGCACGGTGAGGGTTCGACAACTCCACACAGGTGTGAACTTGACATTTTTCCCGACGTGCGTAAAAATGGCGGGATTAACTCGTACCCACGTGGAAGCAGGCTTGAGTGGCAGCCTTATTATTTGTACACGTTTTTAGCCTATCACCTATATTGTGAGTGTCATATTACGCTCGAATGTTGGCAGGTATGCTATTGTATTTATCCCGTTTCAGGTTAGGGAAAAAGAGTATTTAATAAGGAACGAAATGATTAATGTTACGGAAAAAGATTGTAAGAATTTCTGTGCCATTAGTCGAACAATAGCACTAATGTAACGTCTTTCGCATTGCTTTAGGAATGTACCTGACATACTTGTCGAAATTCCTTACTTCCTTATTTAGTTTCGGACCGATCAATCTATTATGAAGATAGTTACCTACTTGCTATGTGTAAATCTTAACGCTTTGTACTTACTATAATTTACCTTTTCTTCCCAGTCACAAAATAAGTAACGGTAGAGGTTCACGAGGCGTCTTATAATACAGAAAAAAAAGACTTATTTACGTTCTTAATTTTCTTTGTTTAGATTTAGATCCTCATGCTCAACTTTGCAACCACGGCAATAACTTTGATTGAATTGTAAAATAATTATATATAAATGCATCAATATGCTTAAACAGGTGAAATTTTACAAACGCAACAAATTAAAATAAATGATTATATATAGTAATAAAATATATAGTGTAATAAAATAATTTATTTAATTTTGTCGCATATCGTTTATATAATTACAATTTAATCTAAGTGATTGCCATGATTGCAAAGTTGAGCATGAGGATATGTAAAAGCTATACGCGACGGTTCAATTTATTGCGATGGTTTATTTTGCTCATTCATTTGAATTATTGAAATTTTGCAAAGCAATGTAATCTCAGGTCTTCATTTTGCAAATCCTTCCAACAGATAGAGCGGCACACAAACTCCGTTAGAACTTGCAATTATAATCCAGGCTTATTTATATCTATTCAAAGTATCTAGGTTTCTGTGTAGTAAGCAGTATGTTTCCATTCTAGATGTTGTTTATTGTGATTAATCCAGGAAGGAATACCAGTTCCATTTGAAGTTGTTTAGGAAATAACCTCCGAAGCAATAATTGCAGTCGGAATGCCAGTCCGCTAGTACATATTCAACCAGTATAAATAAATAAATATTCTAGGACATTTTTACACAGCACCATCTAGTCCCAAACTAAGCAGAGCTTGTAATATGTGTACTAGATAATGGATATAATACTTATATACTTTTTTTTTTGTTCAAGTTCAAGTTCAAGTTCAAATGTTTTTATTTCAAATAAGCTTTTACAAGCGTTTATGAAACGTTGTGATTCTAGTTGCACGGTTCCAAAAGGTCGATCCTATGGAGAAGAATCCGGCAAGAAACTCCATGGACACTCTTTTAAAATAAATGAATTACAAACTTCACTGGTACAACATTGCGACAACAAGATGTGAGGACGTTGAAGGATGTCCAAGTTTGACCGAGGTCGACTATATTAAACGAAGATTCACGTTATTTGAGAATCCGATGTCATTTCTAAATAAAAAACTATGTGGTAAAAACGCACACCATCAAAGCGACAAATAAAACTAGGT